>CM017467.2:14138756-18938756 GCA_007827005.2 Populus simonii | reverse complement strand
TAAAGATACAACCATATTTCTAAAAGAGAAAAATATACCTTAATATATTAAGGGTGTCTCCATTTTATATTTATTAAAATAGTTAAAATTATAAATATCATGCGAGTTATTTAGATTCAGCTGTTTGGGCACCTACTAGAACTAAAGTGTTTGGGTGGAGCGTGATTGATGTGTGCAAACTCTCTTAATTATGAGCAATGTTCACCGTGAAATTACGATTAGCCTCTAAATATCTTTTCTTTATTATCATTGACTTTTTTTTTTATTTGATTGTTGCCATATTCTTTTTATATTTCGTCTCATATTATTGTCTACTATTTAAATTAAATTATTAAATTACCTGATATTATTAGATCCATATTCATTATTAAGGTTTTTCTTTTTCTTTTTATGTAAAAACCACTGTCATCTCTTTGACTTTCTTTTTTAACATTAAAAAGAATTTAGACCGGTCCGCCTCTGGGCGCGGGTTCCTAGTTGACATCCATGGACAGTCCTGCATGCACTTCCCTTAGCTCAACCCTCACTTTCTCCCCCAAAAAATCCCACCAACAAATGTAACAAAAAAAGAAACCACAAGTCTCCCTCTATTCTCTCCTTTCCAAGCCCCGGAACACAAAGGTGTCATGGATTTCTCAGCCCTTCAGGCCAGACCTTCCACAGCGGCCTACTTCCCACTCCACCGGACCCAATTACACCCACGCATGCACTCTTTCTCTTCGCCCTACCCACCACAGCAACAAAGCACCAAATCCCAAAAAACCCACAAATTGTTAGCCCTTTTAGCCACCCTTTTGACCATCCCTTTCCTTTTTTACCTTTTTTCTACTGCCCGAAAGATCCACCATTCCTCCAAATTTTCCAACCCTAATACCCGTTCTTTTAGTATTGTTATTGATTCGGGCCGGGCCGGGTGTAGAGTCCGGGTCTATCAGTTGTTGGGGGAGGGGAATTTAGGTTTTAGTAATGGGCAGTTGCCATTGGTTACTGGGTCAATGAAGGTGAGGCCTGGATTGGCTGGGTTTGCCGAGGACCCGGATAATGCGGGTGGGTTGATTGAGGGCTTGGTTGAGTTTGCAAAAAAGAGAGTTCCGAGGAGGGACTGGGGGAATGCCGGGGTGCAGTTGATGGTTAGGGGTGAGGAAATGGTGGGGTTGGAAGGGAAGTTGAAAGAGAGGATTCTGGAGGTGTGTAGGAAGGTTTTGAGAGGGTCTGGGCTTGCATTTAAGGACGAATGGGCGCGTGTTATTGAAGGTTCGTGATAACGTGTTTGGCTTTATTTTGATTGTTTGTGGTGTTATGAATGTAATTTGATCTGGGTTTTTAATAATGAGGGGTGTTTAAGTTAGATATGTTGATATCCGGCATTAGAACTTGATTGTGTTAACTAGTAAATGAAATAGTTATGAGCGAAAAGCGGTCTCATTTGCTATGTGATGATTTGTTTAATTTAGGCAGATGATGTGGTTAACTTAATTGTGTTTAAGTTTTTATTGAGTGGTGTTGATTTGAATGACATGTTGATGTGTTCTTCGATACAGAAGAAGAAAGGGGTGTTTATTCCTGGGTTGCTGTTAACTATGTTCATGGAACCATGGGAAGTGAACCTCACAAAACTACTGGGATGTTTGAGCTTGGTGGCAATTCTTTGCAGGTTCTTTTCTTGCCTCTTTTTTATGCTTGTAATTTCTGTCTACCTAGGTCAATGAAGTTATGGAAATAGCATGTTGACATTGGCATTTTGTAGCATTGAACTTACTATAAAAATAGTATATGGTTTACAATTGGTTAGATATGGTTTGAAATTAGTAGAGTCAGATTGAATGAAGAAATGAGAAAACAGAAGGGGAAAGGACAGAAAAATATGGGCAGAAAGGGGCAGAAAGGAGGATTTTGTTGTGCAATATTATAAAATAGATGCCATGCCAAATACCATGAACCTCGATGGTGGTTGGTGGCTACACCAGTACACCTGTTGTTTCAGACCTGTCAATTCAAAAAAGAGTATACATTGTAAGATGACCCTGAAATCCCATTATTTACAGCTGTTACCAGTCAATTTTATGCTAGCCAGAAGATTAGTTTGCGAAAATATTCGAACAAAAAGCAGTCAATAATGGGTTTATGTTTGGTACAAGTGAGTAGATTTATGGATTTAAGTGGCTAGTGATTCATGATAGCTTTAGTGCCTTTGTTTACCTGGTCTGCTGGATAATTTTTTCACAGTTATAGAGGAATGATAATAACATCACACCAGAATATGTGCACTAGGACTTTGTTTGGATAAATGCTATTCTCAACAAGAATTTGAACAGTGTTACTAATAAATGCAGATTACATTTGCCTCAAGAGAAGCAGCACAAGTGCAATCTTCACGAAGGATAAAACTGGCTGGAGTTGCTTACAACCTTCAGGCACAAAGCTTACCAAAATTTGGCCAGGTGTTTCCCATATGTGTTACTTTGTTGATGATCAAAGTGTCAAATGTTCATCTCCTTTTGTTTTCCAGTCATCTTTCTGACTGATGCATGCTCTAAAATATCAAATTGACATTTCTGCTAGAAACAACTGTTGACAAAGTTTCTTACACTTTTGCTCTTGCAAGATTGAAATAGACATTATCTGCTGTCAGTTTAAGACTTTGTTTGGGATAGGGGTTTTCAAGTTGAAGGGAAGGAATGTTTTGCTTGGGAGCTCTTTTTCCCCGATAAAAAAAGGAGACTGAAGGGGTTAGGAGGGTTTATTGTCTTAGGATGGAATGGGACCATATTGTCTGTGTTCATTTGTGCTTTTTTGTTATCTGCATTCTGCAACAACTTTGCATTGGTTTTTGGTGTTTCGAAAGTAGTAGTGTTGAAGAAGGTGCCTAACTAGGGAGGGCCCATTGTTTTTGTACAGGACACAGCATGGGAATCACTGCATGAATGGCACAGCTCTAGAGATATGAGTTCATGTAAGTTTCTACACCGACCTTTTCTTTAGATGAAGGCTGAGTTTAGTGGGCTTCAAAATTGAATAAGAATATCACAGTTACAAAACAAAAAAATAGATTGGAATATAGATCGAATAAAAGAATTTATATATGAATAATCTTAAAATAAATGTGATAACATAGAATAAAGTCTGATTTGGATTGTGATTGCCAATTTAAAAGATTTATTACTGATGAGCTGTGGCAATCACACCTATCAAAGCAACTAAAAGAATTATTGAAATGAATTCAAATGGAAGAAAAAAAATCTGTTGATAAATGAATTCCAATTTGTTGACCATTACTTGCCAAATCTTGCTCTATAATCTGGTTTGCTCTTGTAGTCCAAATAATCCCATACCGTGTTGTGTCTGGAATAATAGTAATTACTAATTAGTAAAACAAAAGGACTTGCATTGCTGCTCGTACCATATTTTGCTGTAGTTGCTTTTGTTACGCCCCTAACAATTTATTCCTTTTGTTCTCAAAGCAAAAAATGGGCCCTGCTGTTGTCTTTGACATGATTAACTGTTGTTGTGGAAATACTTTTAAAGCTGTAACTATGTTTAAAGAAAAGTGTTGCATATAATTTTGTGGGTTTGAGCAGTACATTTTCCATTCAACATCGAAGAGGAAAGACTTTGCCTTAAATCATGTGGCCATGTATTGCAAATTTTACTCTTGTTGGTAATATATTGTATGTGAGTCAATCTAGTGAAAAACATTGATGCATGGTTGATGTTCTAATTTCAGATTGAAAAATGTCATTGAATCACCAATCATAGCAAGTAAAATTATATTTGTGCAGCATCGATTTATAGGGATGGGTTTGTTGGTAACCCTTGCATTCCCAAAGGATATGAGATGGCATATAATATAAGTGACCCAAAGCTTCTGCTGTCTCATGGAGCTGGAAACTTTACTGCATGCAGGATTGAAGTTTTGGCATTGTTGAAGAGCAGACAAGGTATCTTGTTCTCTTTTATCTTGATGGGTTTTTGTGCTGTTTGTATAATTTGATTGTGTTCTTTTGTATTGTTTGATCTGTGCTTTATAACAATTCCTAAACAGAAATTATTCATGTTACTTGAGCATTTTGGCATTTGGAATAGGCAAGAAATATGTATATTGTGCATAGGTCATGTTAGTATTATTGCAAATATGTGATATTAAAAATGACAACTATCTCTGCTGTTGTTGAATGGACTTTCAGACTAATAGGCCAAGCAAAATTGCGAGTTTGCTTGGCAGTCAAAATATGCTTCAAAATTGAACTACTCAACATCCAATTACACTGTTTGTACTCCCTAACTGGATCAGCTATTATAAACCTTTAACTTAATTACCTTGCTGCCGAGACAAACTGCAATTTCTATTTTTATTCTGATAAACAAAGATGTCTAAATACTAGAAGTACTGAGCTTCTAATCGTGCTCTTGTTATCTAGTATCAAAATATTGGGCATAAAACCCATGTAACTACACATGGACTGCATTCCTTGTAGTTTATCTCCTCTCTGCTCCCTGTACTCTCTCAATCATGCACATTTGCCATTGCTGCAACACGTTCATGGTCTAATAAATTTATTTATTGTTGGCTGATATTTTCCTTGGATAAACTGTTTGATGCCTTCGAAAGCCTTTTGATTCTTTAATTTAAAAATAAAGAATTACTTTGTAATAATTCCTTTTTCAATGTTTTATTTATGCAGAGAAATGCTTGCATCCTCCTTGTAACATTGTCTCCCCTTTTTTCATGGAGCTACAAAGCAAGTCTGTTTCTCAAAACAACGTGTTCTATGCTTCCGAGGTTTGTGAATAACGACATGAGTTGAAATTAAGGGCAACTTTTTTGTTACATAATTCGAAATGCATGCCATATGTGGACGTTCGTCTTTAATGTGTAAAAAATGTACCTATATCCTGTGCTTGTAACCATGTTTATGTTTCTGTTATATGGTTTGAGTTGAAAAGAATAAAGATAGTTTCTAAAAATGGGATTGAAAAACTCTTAGAGATAAGTCACACCACTGCTGAATAATAGCTTAACTTCACCACTCTTGGAATCCACCTAAGAGATAAGAAAATTTACTAAAAATACTTCAAAGAGTTCTAGATTTCATGAACTTAACTTATTGAAGTACACGCTGAAAGTAGACAAAAATAAGCTAGGAACATCTCTCCAAGAATAGGAAAAGCCATCTTGACCAGCTTTAATGTTTGGAACAAACCTCCAAACATAGAAAACCCAAATAGAATTAAAAAAAAAACATAATAGACACTTAGGAACCCCAAGCAGACTTGAATGTAACTTTAAACTAATTGGATTTCGCCAATTTGGCTGCAAGATGCAACCAGGTCCATATCCACAACTTGGGCTGAAAACTCTTCCATTGTGGGCTGAATACTCAAAGCTTTTTGGTCTGGATTTGAACTCGATCCACCACTATCACTCTGTCTCTCTCTCTGTTTTTTTTTCTTCCAGTTTTTTCTTTCAAAAATGGTGAGAGGGTGAGTAGATTGTAACTATTCTGGCTTGGCTTCATCTTATTAGTGCCATATTTATTATTTATTAGAACTGAGAGCTTGACAGGAGGGGCCTACATGGCATGGTTGTTCTGCCTGTGCTTCCTTAGGTCCGACCAATCCATTAGTTGCTGCACCCACTATGAAAGGCACAGTGGAAGGAAGCTAGTGCTCTAGGATTGGTAGCTTATTCCAGCTTCCAACTATATTCAATAGAGAATCCAATCCATAATCTGTATCCCCCAACCGATCAACTTGGCAATGAAGCATTGCCACTATATCACTAGCTGTTTGCTGGTTTCCTGGTGTCATAGCATTGCTAATAGCATTACTGTTGATTTTTTAGCCAAGAAGTAGTGAAACAGCACATTGACTTTAATTATCTAGACTAAGAATGCAAATGCTAGCAAAGCAATGTGCTTAGTTCAGCCAATCCAAGCTTTGCTAATATTCTAAGTTGTCTTGCTATGGTGGAGGCACTGTTATAAAATACTCCTGAGTGTGAGTTTATGTGCCTGAATGAGTGTAGACATTTCAACAGCATGTTGCTCAATTGACTTAATTTTCTTTGGTCAAATAACTATATAAAAAGATATAATATTAACAAACAAAGTTTTAGATAGAAAAATGTAAGATCATATGTTAACTTGAATTCGCAGGAAAGGAAAAAATCTCTAAATTGTACTTGAATATGTATTAGGAAATTTTCTGCACTCGTTATTGCCATTTACTATGCTTCTTAATACAGTGCAGACATCCTACACTTTTTTTCTCCTATAAGCTGCTCTGGTTGTTGCCTTTTCTTGCCTGCAAGTACTAAACCTTGTACAGTTTTTTGGGCTGGTTCCTAGGGTTTCTTTGTTTGAACTAGAGGCAGCTGGGAAACACTACTGTGAAGATGACTGGGATAAACTGAAAGATCAGCATCATAGCATCGATGATTTGGATCTGTTGAGATATTGTTTCTCTTCTGCCTACACGGTAGCTCTGCTGCACGACAGCCTTGGAGTATCAATGAATGATAAAAGGTACTATTGCTCTCCCTGCACCTTAGGCGTGTGTCAATCTTCTCCTTGTGTTCTTTTGTGAAACTTGCATGTAATTCATCCTGGCCTTGGTTGATGGTTGGGGATTTTGCAGCCTTGGTTCTTCTAGCAACCTTTTTTCAATACTTGGGAAAACCATCATGTGTTGAAAATGGGAGTAAGTTGGACATGGTAAAAGTTTGTAGGTCAAAACTGTATGCACTCAAGTATGACCTTGCAATTTTGAGGAGTCTTGTTCGTTTATGACCAGCCACTGGTATAACCAAACTTTTCATTTGAGCTGCAAATAAGGTGTCTTGGTTTGAATTAGTAAGCTGGTCTTCTAATGTCTTAATGTGCGAGACTCTGAACATGCAGTTCTATGTGCATGCATGAGCTTATGTTTGTGGGTGGACAGCATAAATGTTTCGGAAGTTTTCAGTCTTGGAGAAAACAATCTTTCTTCAGCATGTTATCTATGATATCCAGTTGTTAGACGGAAAAAGATTTGGTGTCACTAATGAATTTGCATGAGAATATTTTTTGACCTGGTATTGAAATACCAATGTTTTTTTTTTTTTTTTGTAGGATTGGATTTGCAAATAATACTGAAAGTGTTCCTTTTGACTGGACTCTTGGTGCTTTAATCTTTCAATCAATGCTGGAGCCCCTTGAATCGGAAATCAATAACCTTGATGAGATTGTTGGAGATGAGTCAGTGACGTATTTCTCATTATTTGCTGTTCTTTTAATAGCTTTGCTCGCAGCATTTTTTGTATTACAATTGCGAAAACCACAGTTGAAAACAATATATGACCTAGAAAAGGGCCGATATATAGTAACTCGTGTGCCCAGATAATTTTGTCCCTCACCCAATGTTCTTGTTCATGCAAGAATAATTTGTAAATTCTGCTGTATCTTTCTGAATTCTATCAATAATGTCTTAAATTCATGCACGAGAGAGAGCTGAATTATGGAATGAACAGCAAGGGGATCCCAAATTTTATAGTGCAGACGAGTATGTTACAATCAACATAAATTTGCTGAAGATTACTGTTGTAAAAGTAAATGCAGATGTCTGAAGATTACATCTTGCCATCAATTTGTTTGAAAGCAAGCAATGCCTGCTTGCAGTGTTGTTTTCAGAATGTGGAGGGCTTGTATCCATGCTTATTACTCGATGGAATTGATGTGAAAAATCTCAGTTTGTTTTAACTAAGAAAAAAAATAATTATTTTAAATAATTCAATCATATTAGGCTTGGACATCAAGAAATTCATATCCAATTATGTTCAGATCTGATTTAAATAATTATTTTAAATTCAAATTCAGGTAGGAATAATAGAAAACTCAATGTACAGACCTCATCGCCATCCCTATTTGCAGGAATGCTTTACATTTTACCAAACACTTCAGATAGAGTTAAAACATGGCTTATGCAAAGTAGTTTACTTTAAACTTTATGTCCAAACCTAACAAGGGGCCAATATATTTTTTCTAGACCAAACGTTTAAGGACCTAATTGTTTTTTTTAGAACTACTAGATTTAATGTGCAAAAGCTGTAATAACCCAAGGACTAAAAATGCCATTAAACCTTAAAAGACGTACTTCAAATCGTGTACACAGAATTTACAGAATTCATGGACGGAAATGAACAGGGACTCAAATTTAACAATAAAAGCTACTTAGGGATTCAATCGTATTACTTCCATACATGAGGGACGTGTTTGGAGTTTTTCAATTTTATAACTTTTTAACCCAAACACACGGGGAGAGAGAGGGAGATAGAAGCTAGAAACAACCAGAAAATTAGAAGGAAAAAAAAAAGTACACTCAAAAAACACATACAAAACCCTAGCTCCCCCCTCCCTCCCTCCCTCACTTCTCTACTCCCTCTCCCTCTCTCTATCTCTCTGAATCTGCAACAATGGCAGCCATGATGGTAAGCGATCAATTTTTCTGTATTCTGACATGTAATCAGTAACTGAGTAACTAACTAACTGAGTGACTGAACTGACCGACTCTGTTTGTGTTTTGAAACGAGAGCAGCAACCGCAGATCATACTGCTGAAAGAAGGAACCGACACGTCGCAAGGGAAAGCGCAGTTAGTAAGCAACATAAACGCGTGCACGGCGGTGGCGGATGTAGTGAGGACGACGTTAGGACCTCGTGGTATGGATAAATTGATCCACGACGATAAAGGAAATGTCACCATTTCTAATGACGGCGCCACGATTATGAAATTGCTCGACATTATTCATCCTGCCTCTAAGATCCTCGTTGATATCGCCAAGTCTCAGGACTCTGAGGTAATCAAGTAATTAATTTATATTTTAAATTTTTGTTGATTTTTTTTTTGAAGTTTTTGCTCTTATTTTTTTAAATTTCTGTAGATAATGGATATTGAAATGTAGTGTTTTTTTTTTCCTCAGGGTTTTGTGGTTGAAAATTTGGCCTTTTTTTTTAATGTTTTGTATGTCGTTTGAATTGATTGTTAATGTGATTTTTCGAGTGAATGTGATACTGGAATGTAAAATAGGATGAGGCGACTCGTGTTTTTGGCTGGAGGAATATTATTTTGTTGGAGAATTAGAGTGGGAGTACTGTTTTTGTTTTGAATGAGAAATTGTGAAGGTTAAGGAGGGTGCCAGAGGAGTTTTTTTTTGTGGAAATTTATTG
Organism: Populus simonii; assembly: GCA_007827005.2. NCBI lineage: Eukaryota > Viridiplantae > Streptophyta > Magnoliopsida > Malpighiales > Salicaceae > Populus > Populus simonii. Next base: position 18,929,554 of record CM017467.2, on the reverse strand, counting down.
TGTTTGCTAATAGGAGAGAGATTTTTCAAACATGTTTCCTTACTATATATTAGAAGCTTACTTTTTTGGAAACTCCAAGAGCTTTTTGTGAAAGGATTTATGGGCTGTTTATTGTTGAAGATTAAAGTTAAACTGTTTCTTTTGTTATGCTGCAGGTTGGTGATGGAACTACTACTGTCGTTCTACTTGCAGGGGAGTTTTTGAAAGAGGCTAAACCTTTTGTAGAGGAAGGAGTCCACCCGCAAAACTTAATACGTAGTTATAGAACTGCATGCAATTTGGTATGTGATTGTTATATTTGTGGTTGACATGTTGGGACTTGCTTTCTGGCATCTTAAATATTGAAAATGATGTTATAGGCAATTGAGAAGGTCAAAGAACTAGCTGTTAGCATAGAGGGTAAAAGTCTAGAGGAAAAGAAAAGTTTATTGGCTAAATGTGCTGCTACAACACTATCATCAAAACTTATTGGTGGTGAGAAGGAGTTCTTTGCATCAATGGTCGTGGATTCTGTGATTGCAATTGGGAATGATGACAGGCTAAATATGATTGGAATAAAGAAGGTAAACCTTTATGCTTTTGTATTTTTCTTCCTATATTTTTTTGTCTCATTCTTCAAGTTATTCTGTGATAATTGGCAGTTTTATAAATAGCTTCAAGACATAGAATTTAGGAAATCGTGTGGGTTTGATTTTGAAATGTTGTTGAGGACATTTTATGATGAGAATCCGTGGTGTTCATAGTCATGTGGATGCTATAATGTCTAAGGCAGTTTGGCAGCATGAGATCCTGGACCTGCACATAGAAATCTCCATTTTTTTTTGTAATGTATTTGTTCATCATCTCAAAAGTTCTCAGATTCTGGTGTTGTGCTGAGCTGGTGGCTCCATAATGAAAAATGAAAAATTTTGACTTTGCAAATTTTCCGTTGCTAGTATATAATGAAAAAAATATTGATTTCCTTAGTGAACATTTGTGTTTGCCCCCATAGGTCCCAGGTGGTACTATGCGAGATTCATTTCTGGTTAATGGTGTTGCCTTTAAAAAGACGTTTTCTTATGCGGGGTTTGAACAACAACCAAAGAAGTTTGTGAATCCCAAGATACTCTTACTCAACATTGAGTTGGAGCTGAAATCTGAGAAAGAAAATGCTGAGATAAGGTAGGATTCGTTTTTTTTTTTAATTTTTATTTTAAACTATACATTCCTATTAAGAACTCCCCACTATTTCGGGATCTAGGCTTAGTTGTTGTTGATATTTCTTTTGAGAGCTGATAATTGAAATTCCCAATGCTACTTTTCACACGCTGTAGGTTGTCAGATCCATCTCAGTACCAGTCCATTGTTGATGCGGAATGGAATATCATTTATGACAAGTTGGATAAATGTGTGCAAAGTGGGGCAAAAGTGGTTCTTTCACGCCTTGCAATCGGTGATCTGGCCACGCAGGTGGGTGCCTTTTGTTTCGTAAATGCTTTGATCTATTTCTGAGATTTTGAACTTCTGATTCTATTCTGAAAATGCATGGCCAGTATATCCTCTTATTTTTTGGTTAATTTTTTAGTTGGTAGTCTTTTTTGTATAAGCCTTTTTCTCATAAAACTTTTTGCTCATAAAACTTTTATATCCTCTTATTTTTTGGTCTTTCTGCTCATAAAACTTTTTCTCCACCAATATTGCATGTTTTTTTTTTTAAAAAATAATTACTATTTATATTCTAACAGGGTTGGTGTAACCACCTTATAAATTGCAGATTATGTCTACTTGAACTCTCTTAGATTTTCACAGACATGTGCAAGAAAGTTCTGTATGATTTCATATGTTAGTCTTATAGGACTTCACAGTATACTCCTTTTTGACGATATTGATCGATAGTTCAACATATGGAATATTGAAAAATGATGTGACTATTTAGCTGTATGGCTATCTATCTTGCTGAAAACTCTTATTTCTTCTATTTGTTTAGGATTAATAGTGGCATATTAATTAGATACCCTGTCTGTAACAGTATTTTGCTGATCGAGATATATTCTGTGCTGGTCGTGTAAGTGAAGAAGATCTGCAAAGAGTTGCTGCGGCAACTGGTGGAACTGTACAGACAACTGTCAACAACATAATTGATGAGGTCTTGCGATATCTTGATTTGGAAAAATCTGTTTAAAGTTTTAATCGATACAGCATGCTTGTTAACATTTTCTTTTCTTCATTCAATTTTTTAATTCTTGTCTGTTGTTTGGCCTAAAGGTTCTTGGGACTTGTGAGATTTTTGAGGAAAAGCAAGTCGGAAATGAGAGGTTTAATATTTTCAGTGGATGCCCTTCTGGAAGGACAGCCACCATTGTTCTTCGTGGTGGAGCTGACCAGGTTGGTAACTGTTGATGTTATGGGTACCTGTGGTGCATTGGTTCTATTCTGACTCTGGTTTTTCATTATACTGTCATTATCAGTTCATTGAGGAGGCTGAACGGAGTTTACATGACGCAATCATGATAGTCAGAAGAGCTATGAAGAACTCAACTGTTGTTGCTGGTGGTGGTGCTATAGATGTATGAATCCTATTATGAGTGATGCATCATGATTATAATATTTGGAGAAATTGTGTTCGGTAGTGACTAAACCTTGATTTGCATGGCAGATGGAAATAAGTCGGTACTTGAGGCAGCATGCTCGCACTATAGCTGGGAAGTCTCAACTGTTTATCAACTCTTATGCAAAAGCCCTTGAGGTAATTAGCTAGTAGTGTGGTAATATTAAATATTCAACCTTTGTGGCATGGACTACATGCATGTGGTTTCAAAATTGTGAAAATGACCATCTTTATTGTGATCTACCAATCTTGATTTGCTAGGGAATCAATTTTCCGAGCTTGCATAGTTTATATTAAAAATGTTTGAAAGATTATGTATTTTACCTGCTATTGCATTGGTGAAAATCCACATCATAATGTTTTCCCATAATTTTAATACAATACTTTGTTAGCCCCCCTCCTATGATGTCATTCCTCCCTGTGGTTCTGTGCTTGGTTGAAAAGTAACTAAAAAATGTAGCACAGCTGATTCCAACTCCCAATATTGAGCATTCCATGCAAATGTTTTCCCACCAGAGCCCCCACCTAAAGTAGAGTTCATGCGAGAGTTAGCTAGTCTATCACTCCCTGGTGAACAAGATGAGAGGTGTAGGACCTTTTTTTTTTTTTGTGTTGGTGTTGCACCACAAAACATTTTAGATTAAAGTATGGGCTTGGATTATAAACTTAACAAGGTATACTGCACTCGTGTTGCAGGTTATCCCACGACAACTATGTGATAATGCCGGGTTTGATGCAACTGATGTGCTGAACAAACTAAGGCAGAAACATGCACTTCCATCTGGTAGGTCTTTAACTCGTTGGAATTGCCTTTTAAAATATTTTTCATATGGCATTGCTTGAATGCTTTTATTACAGGTGAGGGTGCACCGTATGGAGTGGATATCAACACCGGTGGAATTGCAGATTCATTTTCAAACTTTGTTTGGGAGCCTTCGGTTGTGAAGGTGCGTGTCTATCTTCAACAATTTGATTATGAATACTGATTATCGATGAATTACGCTGTTGCTCTTTTCATTTCTACCTGCTGACTTGTATGTGATTGAAATCCTTGACCCAGATCAATGCTATAAATGCTGCTACGGAGGCTGCTTGTCTTATTTTAAGTGTGGATGAGACAGTAAAGAATCCCAAGGTAAAGTTAATACCTACTTTGCATTGGTTTGAAATGAAATATTATTTTGAGTTCCTTGGATAATGGTGGTTTGCTTCTTTGCATAATAAGTTGCCACACTTATTTTATGCTAATATATGTACTGTGGTTATTCGAAGTACTAGTGAAATATGCTACAACATAGTGCATATTAAGATATTTATGTCACTCTGCATTGAAAAAAGTGTTTTAAATGTTTGTATTAATGTTCCTATCAGATCATAATGTGGAGGTTGTGCCAAGTTAAATCGGATCTGAAAATAACATGAACCTCTCTATTCATGCATTTCTGTTTTTAAGCTGATTGTTTCCCATCATATATGATGTTGCAGTCTGAAAGCGCTCAGGGAGAAGCTGCTGCAGGTGCTATGGGTGGACGTGGGGGAGGTGGTTTCCGTGGCCGTGGACGGGGGATGCGAAGACGATGAGCTCACCAAATAGCAATTTTCTTGGAAGTGTAGGTGGATTAGTCAAACGTTTGTCTACTTGATTTCAGTTTATTATGGGTTTCAAGTTGATGTTCAATCTTGATGTCTGGGATTTCGAACCCTAGTGGCCTTTTCTGTCTAGCTTCTTTCTGGACCACGGCAGCAGATTATTTTTCCAGCATGCCCTACCCCCTTGTCTGTAGGAGATTTTTTTTGAAATTTTTGTTTCCTTTTATTTCAGAAGAAATGGTAGAAGGCAATAACACCCACTCTTTTTTTACCTTTTTTTATTATTATTATTTAACGCAATTTCTTGCGCTCTCCTTCACTTTCATTTGTATCCTAATCATACTTAGAAAGGGCCAACTCCAAGGTTTAAAAGCTAAAATATTCATTACATGATTAAACACCCTGCAATAATAGAGCAAATAATGTCTACTTAAAACAAACAAATAAAGTTTTCACATGTCATCTCATAGACTTCATCCTTGGCTGGCTGTAGTGGCTTTGACAGGAAAAACATCCTCAAAATCAAGAACCTGACCGTTAGAAAGAATTTGTTAAAGTCTACTTGCATTTCCTAGGAGAGGTTAAAAAAAAAACATATAAATTGAACATGAATAAGAAGAGTCTGTTCTCTATGGTCTATATTAAGGAGACAGGCTCTCCATACTCAGCGTAGAATTCTTGGAATGAAATCCTCAACATTTCCATCCTCTAACGAGAATTTCGAGCTTCCCAAGATTCTCCTCAATTAAAAATCTTTAATTAGCCTCTCAAAATGTTCACCTGGTCCAAGCTGTACCAAATAGTGGGACATAGGCGGCGAGGGAAAAGAAAGATGGAGCCAATGGAATGGCATTGGAAGGAGAATATGACAGAGCCAAGATGGGTTCTTCGGTGGCATTGAAATGCGTGGAGAAAGACAAAGATGCAAGCCCCACTATGTGCAAATTCGTTGAGATGCTTCTGCACCATGAGAATAATTGTAAGCAGGGATATTGTAAATGGATAGTAACAAATCATATGTATATCAGACAGGTGTTTACAGTTTCGAGTTAGTTTTGATAATATACATATTTTATTTATTATACATGGATTGATAGGTCTTAAAAAAAACTCATTAAATCATATAATTTAATGTTGTATCCATTGAGTTTGGGTTGAATTTATGTCAGATAAATATAAGTCATGAATTATCAATGTGTAATCATATATTGGTGTGTTTGGAGTGCCTTTGGTAATGTGCTTGTGATTGCGGTTATTTTTTAAAGTGTTTTTCACTATAACAAAACAGAAAGACGCTGGAAACTCTTGTGTCCTGCTCAGCGAGAGATCACATATATTTATATTGATCACAGTACAATTGAGGAGAGTAAGTTACAGCTATGTAGTCTATCAATTACAGCTGTGTAGTCTATAGAATGTACATGGAAAGCAAATAATTAACTCCTGGAATCAAGGTGTAATATCACTTGGTGATTTGCCGTGATTTGTAATTACACTTGTTGTTGATGTATCGTGATCTGCAGAATGTATTTCCATAATATGCCCCTTCAAGGTCAACGGGGATGAAAACACATTGAGCTTATCTCTCAGGATGGCAAATCGGGCTGACACAATTGGTTTAGTGAGCCCGTCAGCAAGCTGGTCTTTACTGGAGATGAAGCAAACGTCAAGAGTTTTCTGCTGAACTTTTTCCCAGACAAAATGATAGTCGATCTCCACGTGCTTAGTGCATGCATGGAAAACTGGATTGGCCGTGAGATAAGTGGCGCCGATGTTGTCACACCATAGTATTAGACACTGGGCTAAAACAATACCAATTTCACGCAACAAGGATTGTACCCAAAGTGACTCAGCTGTGGCATGTGCGGTACTCAGCTTCAGTGCTGGAATGGGCCACAATTTGTTGTTTCTTGGAGCTCCATGAGATTAAGTTGTCACCAAGATACAAGCAGAAACCTGAGGTGGACTTTCGCTCGTCTGGACAGCCCGTCTAGTCAGCATTGGAGTAGATAGAAAGTTGTGTTGAGTTGTTTGGCTTAATAAGTAATCCGAAGTGAATTGAAACTTGAGATAACGTAGGATTCTTTTCACTGTCGTCCAATGTTCATCAGTAGGTTGGTGCATGAATTGGCAGACTTTGTTAACTGCAAAAGAAATATCTGGTCGAGTTAGGGACAAATATTGTAACGCTCCCACTACACTGCGATAATTGGAAGGATCGGAGTAAGTTGCACCCGAGAACAAGGATAATTTCTGAGAAGAAGACATTGGTGAAGAAACCAGTTTGACATCCAACATATTTGTATGTTGGAGAAGATTGAAGATGTACTGGCTTTGCGAGAGAAGAAGACCTTCGGCCAGCTGATGTGCTTCCATGCCTAGAAAATATTTAAGGTGACCAAGGTCTTTGACAGCAAATTCATGACTCAGATTGGTGATCAGTTGGGAGATAACCAATGGATTTGATCTAGTGATCAGGATATCATCAACATAAATTGTCACTACCCGATTTCCGGATCCATGACCGGCACATAGGCAAGGTTTCCCTCCAAGGTTCCATACCTATGCGAACCCAAACTTACATACAAACTTATCCTTCAAATAAGTCAATCAGAGTTCAACGCAGCAGTAACAACAAACTAACTTCATAATATAATTTAATTGTCTTAATACAAGAGTTAATATAAATTTAGAGTTTTGGAGCATTAACTAGACATAAAGGAAAATGTACAAGGTACAACCAAAGAGCAAGTTCTGAAGGTCCAACAAAAATGACCTGCTATCAAGCTATAAGCTTGAAAAGGATAAATAATAAGAGGGTGAGTTCAACAACTCAGTGAGTAGATAACGTTCAATACACACACACACGAGGTAATACATCAATGAGAAATATATATACAAGTATGGCTCTAGGTTCTTATAGAAAGGTTTCTAAAATAGGCCATAACAAGAATATCATATGGTAAAACTCGTCAGAAAATCAAAATGCAATGAGCATGAGGCTCCGTACTATGGGATGATCAGTCCACACAAGTTGGTGACTCCCCCGACCAACTAGGGTTCAGATACGATGTGCACAAAGACTAACACTACCTTGTTAGCATGGGTATTCTGACTAACATACCATAGGTTCACAATCATAATCAAACAGACATATTCATATCTCAAGGCTCAACTCATGACATCAATCAAATGAGGAGCTATCAATTCAGAAGTCAATTCAAAATGTATATTGGTTCATATCAAGAATTCAGATTCAATAATTGATCATGCTTTATCATAACAAGGATAATAATCAACATATATATATATATATATATATATATATATATATATATATATATATATATATATATATATATATATATATATATATATTATCAAAAAGCATGATCCAATTCATATTAACAAATCAAATATTTATAATATTTCTCATGCATATGAAAAATTATCCACTCACCCGACTCGAAAGCAAACAGAAGTCAAAAGCAGACACCGAAGAAAATCCTACTGACGTCCCGCCGGTAAAATATCAGGATTATCTGAATACAAAGGAGACATATTCAAGAATGACTCAAAAGAATATATAACTTATTTAAGACACTTCTCTAAGGGTGTATTCCATAATCCTATATGTTTTTAGACTAAACTAGTTATTTTTCTAAAAACCCAAAATTAAACGGTTTTCTCGAAATCTAATCCATAATAAAACAAATAATAAAATTGGTAATAATTCACTAAATAACCCTCATTTATTCATCAAACCAATATGCAAAAGCTAATATTACAGCTAGGGACTAATATGTAATTTATCATATTTTTAAGGGTCAAATTGTAACTTTTGTCAAATTGAAGGACCAAACTAAAATTATCATAAATCCATGACTATACTGAAATTCTGACCATAACTAATCCTCAATTCTGTCCACAATATCTCATTATGCTCCAGGGACCATTCTGGAATTTTTCCAAATTTTTAGGGTCAAATTGTATTTTTTGTCAAATCGAAGGACCAAATTGAAAGTGTTAAAATTTCATAACTATACAGGAATTCTGCCCATAATTCATATTTTATTCTGTTCATAATCTCGGAATATGCTCCAGGGACCAATATGTAATTTTCCAAAGTTTGGGGACTAAACTGTAATTTTCACAAATTAAGGGACCAAACCGAAATTTTGTCATCTTCAACCTCCAACCCAGAATTTCAACAGAAAACCTACTGTTCTTTCCAAATTTCTAACTCAAATTCACCATTCAAACAAAATCATAACTCAAATTCATCATCTTTATCTACAATCTCTTATAATCAACTAAATAATCAAATACTTACATCAATCAACCCCATAATATTCAATTTAATTCATCAATTAAACCCAAACATAAATTTTTAAAACCCTAACATTCATCAAAACCGAAATTAAAAGCTCAATAATACACATTTATACATTTAACAACCTAAATCTTACCTTTAAACTTATTCCCTTCAACTCCTTTCTATTTCCCTTCTAATTTCCCTCTTTTCTCTTCTTCTTCTTCTTTCTCCCTTCTCTCTCCCGTCAATTTTTCACTCTAAATTTTCAGATCCCTCTTCTTTTTTTTTCTTCTATTTATATTTATTATGTTTATCTAATTACCACACTATCCCTCATTTATTTATACTTACTCTTTAAGCCTCCAAGGGCTTTGTTTCCATTTCCTATCTTTTTAATACAAAACATCACATAAACAAGGAGGAATAATGAAGCTGACCCGTGTCTGCAAATGAAAAGAGAAGTATCGGAGCAGGAGTTCACAAAACCGAGAGAGAGTAAGTGCTCTTGTAGTCGATGGTACCAGGCTCGTGGAGTCTGTTTCAGTCCGTAGAGGGCCTTATGTAGTCGGCAAATGTGAGTGGGAAAACGAGGATGCACATAGCCAAGAGGTTGGTGTATGTAAACCTCTTCAGATAAGTTGCCGTGAAGGAAGGCGTTTTGTATATCAATCTGATGTATCGGCCACTGATTGGAGACAACATAGCTGAGCATGACGCAAATGGTGGTGGGTTTTACCACAGGGCTGAACGTGTCATCGAAATCAATTCCTGGTTGTTGGTGATATCCCTTGGCAACAAGTCTCGCCTTTCTTAGTTCAAGAGAACCATCAGACTTGCATTTGGATTTGAAAATCCACATGAAGCCGACTACATTGAGACCAAGTGTGGCAGGGATTAAGGACCATGTGCCATTCCTCATGAGTGCAGTGAATTCTTCATCCATGGCTGCAAGCCATTCACGATGTTTTAAAGCTTCTGAATAGCAGGTCGGTGATTATGGAATTGTATCTGTTACAAGAAATGTTTGTGGCAGGGGATACCGAACAGTTCCATCATTATTCTTCTTTGGTTTCACGATATTGTTTTGAGATCGTGTGACCATCTGATGAGGACGATGCGGAGGGAGTTCTGCAGCAACGGATATGTGTTGGGTTGGTTGTGGGGTGAGAGCAGAATCGTTGGGAGGAGCAGAGGAATTTATGTCGGGTGGTGAGATATTTTGGGAAGGAGCATGGAATGATGAGGATGAAGATAATGGTTGATGATGGGAAGGAGATGTTGTTGGCGTTAATGAAGCTATTGTGGGGGGTTGTGTCAGGTTGTGATGCTGGGCTGTGACTTATATTGTTTCTTAAGAGGGAGGAAGGGAGATTTGTATATAAGTTGGATGGAGGCTGAGACGAGGATGTATCTAAGTTAGCAAAGGGAAAAGACCCTTCATCAAAGACCACATGTCGTGAAACAAATACCTTTCCAGTGGATGTATCAAGACATTTGAATCCACGATGAGAATTGCTATAACCAAGGAAGACGCATTGTTTAGATCGAAAGTCAAGTTTGTTGTGATTGAAAGGACGAAGAAAAGGAAAACAAGCACACTCAAAGATTTTTAAAGATGAAAAATCAGGAACATGGTTGTAGAGTTTTTCAAATGGAGACATGCCAAGGGGGGAGGTAGGAAGACGATTAATTAAATATGTGGACATGAGAAAAGCGTTATCCCAATAGTTATGAGGAACATGACTGTAGGATAAGAGGGAGAGACCCATTTCAATGATGTGATGATGTTTCCGTTCAACAGATCCATTTTGTTGGGAGGTATGGGGGCATGAGATTCGATGTTGGATGCCAATTTTTGTAAAATATGTATGAAGAGAGCGATACTCCCCACCCCAATCAGTTTGTACATATTTTATCTTACAATTAAATTGGCGTTCAACAAGTTTTTGAAATGAGCAAAAAATGGGCATGGCACTAGATTTGTTAGGGATTGGATATAGCCATGTGAATTTGTTAAAATGATCAACAAATGAAACATAGTATTTATTGCCAGTGGTGGACATGATAGGGGATGGACCCCACACATCAGAAAAAATTAATTCAAGAGGATGATTAGAAATTGATTGAGAGCTAGAAAAAGGAAAGCGGTGACTTTTTCCTTGTTGACAAGCTGAACAGATACCCGGAATTTTATTAGACGAAGTAGGTAAAGAAAATTTGGAAACAAGATGTCGGACAGTTTGATAGGACGAATGTCCCATTCGACAGTGCCAGACATCAAAGGGCACTCGTTGAGATAGGTAGGCTTGAGGACGATTTATTGATGACATGCAGGTTGGAAAGATGTAAAGGCCGTCTTTAGGTTTGCCGCGCAGAAGAACTCTCCCTGTTGCTTCGTCCTTCACCAAAAAAGAAGAAGAGTGAAATTCAATATAAACATTATTATCTCTTGTGAATTGGCTAAGAGAAATTAAATTCTTTTGAATTTAAGGTACATGCAATAACTTATTTAAAGTAAAAGAAGTTGTTGGTGTTGAGAGAATTGTAGAGCCAATATGTTTTATAGATAAACCTGCCTCGTCGCCAACATAAATTTGGTCGCTGCCTAGATAAAGGTTTAACTAAAGAGACAAGTTGTTGAAGTTGTTGGTGAGATGATTTGTGGAACAGTATCCGGATACCAGTTGGTATCATTATGTGGTGAGGAAGTTGTCATATAAGCTGCCATATGAGGAGAAGTGCCTTGGTAGGCATGATTAAACCTGTAATGACATTGGATGCAGTGTGGCCAAGTTTTCCAAAGATTTGGCATTGTGGTCTCAGATTGGAGGAGTAGTTTGGAGGTGGGCTCTTCCTCTGTTGTTGGCACCATAGGACTGGTGCTGAGGGAGGCGTTGTTGTTGTGTATATTTTCCAACACGCAATCTGTAGTCATTCATTCTGGCCATGTTCACCAAGATAACAGAGGTATCAATTGTGATTGTTGTTGTTCCAGGCGTAATTCAAATGCAAGAAGATGGTTAAACTATCTTCTAAGGTCATTTTGTCAATTTCAGTGGAAATGGAAGTGACAATAGCATCATAAGAAGTATCAAAACCACCAAGAAGGTAAGCTGTAAATTCATGGTTTTGAAGGGGTTGTCCGATGGCGGCCAAATTGTCTGAGATGACCTTATTTTTTGAAAATAATCGCAAATTGACAGGTTACCTTTCTTGGTGGAGGCCAAGAATTGTTTAGTTTATATGGCGCGAGCGAAGGAGTGAGAGGCAAACATTCTCTCAAGAGCAACCCAGACTTCTCTGGATGTTGAGAGGCCAACCATTTGTGCCAGGATATTCTCAGACAAGGAGGAAACCAGTGCAATTAGCACAACCTGATCTTGATCATACTAGGTAGAGTAGTGGGGATTTGATATTTTAGCGGGAATGGGTTGGGAGGTTGTTGCTTCAGGATTAGGAATGGTGGGGCTAGGACTAGAGATGGTTTCCATCAACAAACCCAAACAGGTGCTGACCACATAGGTAGGGTACAATTTGAGTTTTCCAGAGTAGGTAATTATCTTTGGTAAGTTTGACTGTAACGAGGCTATGGATGTTGATGGAAGTAACGGAGTTGGAAGGAGAAGAAGCCATAATGGTGGATGGAAAAATAAAGGTTATGATTTGCTCTGATACCATATAACAAAACAGAAAGATGTTGGAAACTCTCATGTCCTGTTCAGCGAGAGATCACGTATATTTATATTGATCACAGTACAATTGAGGAGATGGAAAGAGAGGAAGAGAGTACAGAGAGCATTCCATATGGGGCTTCCCATCGGGGCTACCATTTTCTCAGGCCTGATCGAGGTTCTCTTCTTTCACGTTCGTAAGTTACAGATGTGTAGTCTATCAATTACAGCTGTATAGTCTATGGAATGTACATGGAAAGCAAATAATTAACTCCTGGAATCAAGGTGTAATTTCACTTGGTGGTTTGCCGTGATCTGTAATTGCACTTGTTGTTGATGTGCCGTGATCTGCAGAATGTATTTTCATAATATTCACTTAAAAATGTATCAAAATAATTTTTTTAAAAAATTTATTTTTGATATCCATGCATCAAAACGATTCAAAAAATATTAATTTTAAATTAAAAAAAATTAATTTTTTTAAAAACATAGATATATCGTGTTCTCATATAATCTCATAGTTTGACAGTGAGTCTTCATCTTTGATTTTTCTCTTTCAATTTATTTTTTTAAAATTGTATTATTAGAGGCAAGAACCTGCTTCCTTCCTTCTTTTACCAGCTTGACATTTCCAAGTGGTTTCTCTTTAGTCACATCCTGTGTGCGAGGAAATGGCGTCCCACTTGTAAATTTTTGAAAAAGAATAATAGTTATTTATGTTGTGTAATCATTGTTTTTTTTTTTAAAAAAAAATATTAAATTAATATTTTTTTTATTTTAAAAATTAATTTTGATATTAATATATAAAACTATAAAAAAACAAAAACAAATAATTTTAAACAAAAACAAATTTAAATTTTTAAAAAACTCTCTCCCAAAACATCCTCTAAGTGAGTAACATGTGTAGAAGAAGATATCAAGATGACTTTATTTTCTCTTTATTTTGTAGGATTAAACAAAATAAAGAGGATGAAAATTATATTTTCTTCTGATGGTATTGTCCTGGAAGCAGAAAACTCATAGCTATAGCCTCACGAGGAAGTAGAAGTTCAAATTATTAGGAAATACAGGATCTTCGATCCTATAAAACTAAACCCAAAATCTATTTGACACATTCGTTCGAATAATTAATCAGTTGTAATCCAAGCTTGTGCAATCTGCAGGATGAGTATTTGGTTCCAAGCTTGGATGGGTGCTCGGAATTAAACAGTATTATCAAGTCCAAGCTTGAAACTTTGCTTGCACTAACTGAGGTCAATAACATGCCTAAATTAGGTTTAGAAGTTGCTGCCTCGGAATTTTGTTTATTTTTCTTGTTATTTTCAAATTCTTTTCATAATTAGATTTCATATTTTTATTTGATTTGAATTTTATTAATTAAATCGGTTTAATTTACTATTTAAATAGTTTTGCATGTTATTTTTTAAAATAGTTAAGAAAATTTTGGCATTCATAATGATTAATATAGCTATAATATAAAGGCTTAGGAAATCCTAATTGTTTTTCTTTTCGCTATAAGCTGGCTATCAAGTCCTCAACTCCATTTGATACTTTCCTGGCACTTCAAAGACGCGGATGGTGTTTGGCTCATGGAAGAATCTTAATGTGTCCAATATTCATGAGAGCCTATCGTCTTCCCCGTCTTCGAACATCGAAGAATATTAGATATAAATCACTTTCAATTTCGGAAGTTTGTCAAGGAGCTTCCCCTTCAAACTATGGCAGCCGATGTTTGGCAATTAAAAGAATTGGAATCTTATCAATGGTTTTTTTTTTACATCTTTTTTTGTAGTGGGGGTATTGCTACCGTAAAATTCTAGAGTGAGAGACAAAGGAATTTCATAAGGGTGGTTCCATATTTTAGTTTTATAATATAATTGTTGAACTTGAAAAGCTTCTGACGCCAGCAAGAATGACCGTGTTCAATACGCTCCTTTGTTTAATTTTTGTGTCTTCTGTCTTTACTAGTTACTCCTCAATCAGTGCTCTCTGTCTCTCCTCTTCACAATCTTTGCCTTCTTCTTTTGCTACAGTACCTAAGATTAATTTCTAAAGAGTACTGATCTACCGTTTTCAAGGGACTTACAGATCGATTTGCTACTCGGTGTAAAACAGGTATAATTCACAGAAGAATGTTATATCTATCGTTTGGTCTCTCTAGCCACAATTTGGCTACTAGTTTCTTTTTCATCTTTTAAACTCTGATAAACTATATCATTACTGGGTAGTTTTGCAAGTTTGAAAAGCAGATGACATAATTCTTCGTGATGCCAATATCCTCTCGATGATAACCTACTATATTTTAGTTTCATAAACTGGGTTCAGTGTTTTTTGTTTGCAGTTCATTGGCTTCTGATACTGTTGGGGTTTATATGCTGTGAATGTTACAGAACTTTAATCTTAACTTTAATAAGTGTAACGCATGCCAAGTCAATGTAATTCGAGTTAGTTTACGTGGTCATTGAAATGAGCAAGTGTAAGGATAAGATGTGATGATTTTGGAAGCATAAAAGTGCTTTAATATTCTGGAATTGTAAAAGAGAAGACAGGGAACGAAAAATCTGCAGTGTAAAGAAAACTCTCCCTTGTTCATAGCTGATTCTGCAGAAAATTGCAGACATGTGTTTTGCTAATTTAAGTGATTTTTTCATATATTTGATAACTTGTTAATGATGTAAACATCCACCCAACACAGCAGAAGCATTGGATTCTTAGCTTTTTCTTATTATTGAGTTAACCGTCAATGTTTAGGCCAAAAATCTGATCTTATCTGTGAGATCATTCAGCAGGATGGAAGTTGTTGGAGAAGTCTTTCTCTCGGCTCTTCTTGAGCCTTTGCTTGGAAAGTTAACCTCTGGAGAACTTCTGAACTTCGTACGCAAAACACAAGTGGAGAAAGAACTTAACAAGTGGAAGGTAAGACTGTTAGAAATTGATGAAGTTCTTAAGGATGCAGAAGAGAAGCAAATCACAAATTCGACTGTGAAAATCTGGCTTACCAAGCTCCGAGATTTGGCTTATGATGTGGAGGACGTACTGGACGAGTTTCAAACAGAAGCTTTGGCAAGCAACGTGAGGGCAGAATCTCAAGCCAGCAGCAGTACTGTCCGGAAGCTCCTCCCAACTTGTTGTGCTGGTCTGAATCCAAGTGCTATTGAGCTTAATATGAGGACGGGGTCCAGGCTGCGGGGCATAACTACACGACTAGAAGCAATTGCGAAAGAGAAAAATGAGCTCGACGTGGGAATCACGAGGTCAAAAGGAGTGAAAAAAAGGGTGACTACATCTCTGGTCAAAGAATCCCATGTTTATGGGAGGGATAATGACAAGAAAGCCATACTTGAATTGTTGATGAACGATGATGCTAGCAGCCTTGAGTACTCCGTCATTCCAGTAATTGGAATGGGTGGTATCGGGAAGACAACTCTTACTCAACTTGTCTACAATGATGAGAGTGTGAAGTTTGATTGCAAAGCATGGGTCTGTGTTTCTGATGATTTTGACATTCCGAGGATAACAAAAACAATCCTCCAGCACTTGGGAAGTTGTGAAGATAATGATTTAAATGTTCTTCAAGAAAGATTGAAGGACAAATTGTCTGGAAAGAAGTTTTTGATAGTGTTGGATGATGTTTGGAGTAACAACTATGATGATTGGACTGCCCTTTCTCTTCCCTTCAGTGCAGGAGCAATGGGGAGCAAAGTCATCATCACAACTCGTAGTGAAGACATTGCTTCAAAATTGGGCTCTGTTTGTGCTTACATATTGGAGAGGCTATCATTTGATGAGTGTCTACGCATATTTACCCAACATGCTTTGGATTCCAGAAATTTTGAAGCTCATTTGGAATTGAAAGAAATAGGAGAAGAGATAGTGGGAAAATGTAAAGGATTGCCTTTGGTTGCAAAGACACTTGGAGGACTCTTACGCCATAAACAGAACCTTGAAGAGTGGGAAGACATTTTGAGCAGTGAGATGTGGAATTTGCCAGAAACTGAAAGTGGCATTCTTTCAGCTTTGAGATTAAGCTATAGTCATCTTCCTTCCCATTTGAAGCAGTGTTTTGCTTACTGCGCAATCTTTCCTAAAGATTATGAGTTCGAGGAGGGCGAGCTAGTTTCCCTGTGGATGTCAGAGGGTTTTCTGAAGCAAAAAATGAAAAAGAAGCACATGGAAGACTTAGGCCATGAATATTTTCGTGATTTATCATCAAGGTCGTTTTTTGAACGATCTAGTAGCAACATATCACGATTTATAATGCATGATCTTATAAGTGATCTTGCTCGGTTTGTAAGTGGAGAAATATGCTTTTACTTGGATGACACGAAGAAGGAACCATGCTCAGTAGAATCATATGCTGCAGTTCGCCACTCTTCATTCACTTCTCATAGATATGACATTTCTCAAAGATTTGATGTCTTCTATGAAATGAAGAACTTGCGAACATTCTTAGCATTGCCAACTTATTTATCACAGTCAAGGCCTTATCACTTATCTAGCAAGGTGTTGGATGATTTAGTGCCAAAATTAAAATGTTTAAGGGCATTGTCACTAGCTGGTTATTCTGTTGAGGAATTGCCAAATTCTACTGGTACCTTGAAGCGTTTACGTTACCTTAACTTGTCCTATACTTGGATTAAAAGATTACCTGAATCGTTGGGTGAACTCTTCAACTTGCAGACTTTGAGGTTACGTGGGTGCCGGAAGCTTGTTGAGTTACCCACATGTGTTGTCAATTTAATTAATTTGCAGTGCCTTGATATTAGAGATACAGATGGGTTGCAGGAGATGCCTCCGCAGATAAGCAAATTGATAAATCTTCGCATGTTGCCTAAGTTTATCGTGGGAGAAGGAAAAGGGCTTGGGATAACAGAGTTGATGAAGCTTTCGCATTTACAAGGGCAGCTTAAAATAGAGGGGTTGCATAAGGTGAATATTCGAGATGCAGAACTTGCAAATCTGAAAGAGAAGACAGGTCTATGTGACTTAGCCTTGCATTGGATTAGTAATTTTGATGATTCACTACGAAATGAAAGGAATGAACTGCATGTCCTCGACTCATTAAAGCCTCACCGAAGTCTAGAAAAGCTTTCAGTTACATCATATGGCGATACCGAGTTTCCATCATGGATAGGGGATAGCTGTTATTCTAAAATAGTGCACCTAAAGCTTCTTACATGTCGTAAGATCACATCACTTTCATCGGTTGGAAAACTCCCTGCTCTAAGGCATTTGAGCATAGAAGGAATGGATGGGGTGAAAGAAGTGTATGCTGAGGATTTCCAATCTCTTGAGACTTTATACATTGGAGATATGTTGGGGTGGGAGCAATGGTTTTGGTCTGACGGTATCAATGAAAGTACTCGGGGAAAATTTCCTAAACTCAGTGAACTTACCTTGATAAATTGTCCGAGGTTGATTGGAGATTTGCCAAGTTGCCTTCCTTCCCTCAAAAAGCTTCACGTTGAAAAATGTCAAGGGGTGGTTCTTGCTCTCAGAGCGGTGCCTGATCTAACATCCCTCTCAAGCTTACAATTAATTCAAATTTCCGGCCTTGTAAGTTTACATGAAGAGCTCGTGCAGGCCTTGGTGGCGCTTGAAGATCTTGATCTTGTATCTTGTAATGAATTGACGTACTTGTGGCAAGTTGGGGTTGATTTAGACAAACTTTCTAGTTTAAAACATTTACAGATCGTTGAATGTGAGCAGCTCGTGTCGCTGGTAGAGGGTGAGGAAGGGGTTTTGCCTTGCAATCTTGAGGTTTTGACAGTGGAAGACTGTTGTAACTTGGGGAAGCTGGCAAATGGGCTGAACAGCCTCACATCGCTCAGAGACTTGACAATACTTAGATGCAGAAAACTAGTGTGCTTTTCTGAAGGAGCAGGTTTGCCCCTCTCTCTCAAACGTCTTGTGATTTCAAATTGTGATTCTCTGAGATCGTTGCCCGATGGAATGATGACAATGGTGAACGACAGCGATTGTAACCAGTGCCTTCTTGAAGTGTTGTCAGTTGCTGCTTGTCCATCCCTAAAATCTCTTCCTAAGGGGAAGTTGCCAAAAACACTCAGGTTCTTGAACATTTCTTGGGATAACCAAGAGTCTCTTCCGGAGGGGATTTTTCAACGTGATGCAAGGGAGACTTCTCGCTCTAATCTTGAGCATTTAACACTACACAGTTTACCTGCCACATCCTTTCCAACTGGCGAGTTTCCTATTTCTCTAAAGGAACTTAATATTGTCAATTGCAGAATACCGTCATTACCATCCCTGCATTTCCTCTTCCATCTCACTGAGTTGAGGATAATGAGGTGCAATGAGTTGAAGTCGTTCCCCAAAGGGGGCTTGCCCCTCCCAAATCTCATCTCTCTTTTCATATACCTTTGTGAAAAGTTGAGGTCCCTACCCTCTCACATGGATAGCCTCAAGTCTCTTCAAGATTTAAGTATATCTAATTGTCACCGTCTGGATTCCTTACCGGAAAGGGGTTTGCCACCTAACCTGACTTCACTCCAAATTATAAATTGCAAAATTTCACTGCCAATCTCAGAGTGGGGACTCCGCATGCTCACTTCTCTTAAACGATTCTTAGTCAGATCTACAATAGATGTAGATCGCTTTCCGGATGATGAAGGTCTGCTACTTCCCCCTTCGTTAACTTTTCTTGAGATCTCTAATCAGGAGAATCTTAAATCGATATCCAGAGGCCTCCAACACCTCACCTCCCTTGAAGTATTAAACATTTTTGAGTGCCCTATACTCCGGTTCTTCCCCAGGGAGGGCTTCCCTCTCTCACTTGGACGTATAGGTATCCGTAGCAGCCCTCTTCTGGAGGAACGATGCTTGAAAGAAAAAGGAGATTATTGGTCCATCATTGCCCACATCCCCGAAGTTTATATCTCGTAAGATGCCGTTGATTCTTCAGTTTTTTGTTCTGCAGGATTTGAACGAGAAAAAAAAACAGAGAATCAGGTATTCTTTCTTGGTTTATCTGCTCCATAATCACATCCAAGGTTTATTGCTTCCTCACCATACTTCACACATTAATGGACTTTTACTTGTCCTTTTTTCTTTCCATACACTCCTGTAACGACAAGGAAAATTAAAAGAAAGAAAAAAATCTACATAAATAATTGCATCATTTAAAAGGCTTGCTTGGATTGGACTTGTCCATAGTCATGCACAGCATAAACATGCCAACATATTTTTCTCCCTCTTCTTAAAATGTGGTATGCAACCTCATGCACTGTAAGGAGAACAACCTTTTTTTTTTATTGTTTACTTTGCTAGGCAATTAATGGATTAACTTGAGGAAATAAGTTTGGCTGGTCTGTTGTCCAGGCTGGAACCTCTGCAAGTTGCAACTCCAACATAATTTTTTGTGATCATGAGTAAGTATCAAGTCTCCATCACTTAATATTAGGGATCCGAGATTTTAAGGTGGCTTAGGTTCCGACAGACAGTCGTCAATCAAACGAAGAGGCTTGCCTGGTACTGTTCTCCAGCATTTCTGTTATCTCACAGGTGTCATGCAATTCTACTATCTTAAGATAAGAAATTAATTTCAAGTTCTGATTTCAGTTTGATGTACAAAATGCAGTTTCATCATCTTTAACATACAAGTTTAGGAGACTTATAGTCTTTCTATTATTCTTGGATGCAATTCGGTGTCTGATGTTCATTTATGCGGGCAAACTGTACTTTAAAAGCCTGTGCAGAGGCCAAATGAAAGGCTGCATCTGAAATCAGTGGTGAGCTGTGTGTTTCCTCGCAGAACACTTTCATTTACTTTCAACTTATTTTCTATACACTAATGAATTGCTGTATGCTATGCATTTATGAAGGTGGCAAAAAGTAAAGCGAACTAAACTAGAAATTTTGTAATGCAGATGCAAAATGTGTGGAGGTATGCCTTTTCTAGTAACGGTTTTCTTTTGTTACAAATAAATGAAATAGAACAATCCTGTTCCAGGTTTAGTTTATTCCAGCGTTAGATTTTCAGAGGCTTTTATACGTTTCCTATTTGCAGGCAAATTTCATCATGTTATTCACAGCAATGAGTTGTACCGCATGAACGGTTCTCATCGTTGAGAGGACTCCTTCTCTGGGTCTTTTCAGCACACGTCTACACAGCGTAGCTTTACCTCTTTCTTATTGTTTGAAACCCGTTGTTGGAGAGGGTGAGGAATTTGTTCCTGTGAGAATCAAATGCTGTTAAACCTCTGTTATAGTGGATTTTTTCTCAGAGTTGTTCCCGTGGTTTTTCCCTCGAAGCCGGGTTTTCCACGTAAAATCTAGCGTTCATGTGGATTTATTTGCTCTTAGTGTCTGTTTTGTTGTGGTTTTTTTATTTGGATTTATTGTTGGCTAAGAAAACCTCAACCTGTAGGAAACCCGCTTCCTGTGTTTTCCTAAAATCACCAAAGCATATGTGACACTTCCTAGACCTAATCCCCTTGCTGGGATCAAGGGGAAAAACAAAAAAAAATGGTTGGGAATAAATTGTTTTATCAGATCAGAAGCAGATATAGAATCTTGCAAGGTACCTCATCGAACAGCTCCTGCATTAAATTTTTTATCAGATTTCATTATCTTCCATTTGAAATGGGGCACTCCAGAGCGCCATTGTACACGCACAACAACTTTATATTAGTAGATTGTTGATATCAAGAAAAAAAAAACATCACTGTACAGAGGAATTTTCTTCGTCAGGCTGTAATTGTTAATTGAAACTCAACAATCTTCATTTCGTCATCGCTTTGACTGTTAAAAGAGTTCGATCCTAGCAAGATAATATTAGTTTGATCAAGTATAGCATCAGGATGCAAGGACGCAACACATAAAAGCACTGCATCAAACTTTAAAAGATATTGACATGAGAGGGTAATGTTGCTCTTCTTCATCAATTATTAGAAATCAACAAAACAATCATGCTGTGCCTGAGAAAAAACTGAAAAGCAGATCGAAGTCCCAAGACCAATTTGTTCTTTACTGCTGCTATAACAGAACAAACAAAAAAAAAAAAGAAATAAAAGCACAGACAGTTTTTACTGCAAATGATGTTCGAAAACTCCCTATCATTGCTACTGCCAATTACATGCGCAAGAAATCAGCATCTTGACATGCCAAATATCCGTCTTCTACACAATCAGTACTCAATAACATTGAAAAAGAATTTGAACAGTTTAAGCAGCAGAATCAATAGATGCATCAGAAGACGTAGCGTTGATATTCTCCACTACCATCTTTAACTTGAAGTTCTTTTCCTTCTCAAGGATCAACACCTCCATCAGATTCTCATTTTTTGCACCCTCTATCTTTGCCTTTCCATCAGACTCTCTTCGTAACAGAACAATCATACCTGCTACTCGCCTTCTCTGCTACTGTCTCTTGATTAAGGTTCTCAACAGCTCCTTCTATTCCACTCATGTTTGCACCAGCATGATCTCCCACTAAACCCTCCAAGTCACCTGACCCGCTTGACGACTCACTGAACCCAATGTTGGTGTCCGTATCGATGATGGTTTCACCTCCAAAATGAACCGTTTTCACAACATCATCTTTTGACTCAGCGTGAAGTTCTGGCTCAAGCTCGAATTTGCTCTCATTAAATTTCCAGCCACTGATCCTTGTAGTCTTCACACTTGAACCCGCTGAGTCAGTGTCAGTACCAGAAGTAATCTGGCTTGATGTCCCATCACTTGAAGCGTTGGGTTCTTTGAATCTTTCTTCAACATTAGGCAACCCACGGAAAAACTCGTTGAACAAAAGGTCCAATCCTTCACAGTTCTTGAACAAAGAATACTGTAACAGCTGATCAGCAGAAGGTCTCCTTGAAGGGTCTTGATCAAGACAAGAAGCAACCATATCTTTGAACGCTTGAGAAAAGTGGTTGTTCTTGAAATCTTTCTTGCTCTTCTCATCGTAATCATAATCAGATAACCCAAACCTCTTCTTTATCTTCAACATCAAAGACTTCGAAGGAGGAAGGTAGGAGAAAGGAGGTCCGCCATGGGCCAATTCCAACGCAGTAACACCAAAAGACCATATATCAGACTTGAAACTATAACCTGTATTTGAGTCTTGTATAACCTCTGGCGCCATCCAATATGGAGTCCCTGCAACATCAGTTAACCTCATTTTTGATGAGGAAGACAATGAGGATGATTTCTCAATGCTGCTGGAGTCGTAAATCCAGACCGACATGCCAGAATCTTCAAGTTTTATGCTGCCATTATCTGTGTGATTTAAAAGAATGTTTCCTGCCTTGATATCTGTGTGTAAATAGTCTAGGCGATGAAGATAAGACAACCCCTTTAGGGTCTCTTTGAGAACTATAGCAATGCATGGCTCTAGCAGGCCATCAGGGAAAAAAGAAGAGACTATGGATTGGAGAGAACCAGCAGCCATGTAAGGCATAACCAGCCAAAGATGGTGATCCACGGTAAAAGAACAAAGGGAGCCAAGAAAGTTAGGGTGTGAATGAAGTGACATGGCCTTGGATTCACGTCTGAGACCATCAAGATCGGCTGCAGAATATTGTTCAAGATCAATAATCTTGATTGAAACCAAACCCGAGTACCGGATGTCGTTGTTGACACATGTTGCTTTGTGAACTGTGGCACGAGCACCACCACCAATCTGTTCCAAGATTCTATATGCATCTGCGCCCGTTGGGTATTGAATTTGAACTATTCCATCAGTCCTGGATGATGAAGATGAAGCTGGCATGGTTTTGATCTTGATCTTGAATGAGATGGATTTTGTTGGTTTCTTGAACTGGGCAAGGAGCTTTTCTTGATAATGAGGAAGGTTAATTTGTTTTGGAAAAACTAGGTGTTTTGCAGTTGGTTTTCTTGTGAAGTCTCAGGGGGAGAGAGCAGTGACTTATCTTGGAGAAGTAAGAGTCAGAAGATGCATGGCATGGGAAGTACATGACTGCCTTTTATATGGAAGGGAGGGATTTAATAACAGAGAGAAGCAGGTCTGTGCAGTTTTGAGGGGTTCAATACGCTGGAGCCTGTGCTTCCTGGGCTTCTTGTACCCCAGTCCTCATGGTTTGGGCCTTTTTCTTTCGGAATAACAATGACGCTAGAGGAGGAGAAGAGAAATATCGGTTGATTAAGTTGGAAAAATTGTTCAGAGCTAAGTATCACAGCTTCGGTTTAGCTATTATATACTGCTCGCAAAGCATGCGTGAAAGTTTGCCCTTTTGCAAATTCAGTCTGCTTCTCAATTCTCAGCTTGCACTAATATATCCTTCACTTCTCGCATGGAAAATTTTAGAAAACACAAGTCGTTTTTTGTTTTCTTGATTAATTTTTATTGCTATGAAACAAGAGTTTGTGACAAACAATGTAATTAAGCAGTGGACAAATGAGCAATATGCACCGGCCTCGAGCACTGTTGGAGCGATGATTCAATACAAATCATCAAACAATGGAAAAAAAAATAAATAGAAGTACAATAAAATATAAGAGGAATACAGGGAAAGAATGGTGATGAATCCCATCCTCAAGGCTTTGGTGCAAGACCAGCCTTCAGAGCTTGAATGGTGGCAACATCAGTCTTGAAGGCCTTAGCCAAGATGTTATCGTCAATGCTGGTGGTGAAAAGGGTAGTAGGAAGTGATACAGTCCCTGCACTAGCACTTCCGAAAGCAGAAATTGCCAAAGCTGGATTTTGAGCATCGGCATTGTATTGGAAGTGGACGAGCCCCTTGGGAAATATGAACATATCACCAGCCTGTAGAGTCTGGGTGAAGAGCTTGTTGGTTGTGTCGACGAATCCTACTTGAAGAGAACCATCAACAAGGAAAAGAAGCTCCGCAGACCGAGGATGAGTGTGAGGTGGATTAGTAGTGCCAGCCGGGAATTGAAGCACCGCATATGAAACGCTTTGCCCAATAAGAGCTGGAAATTCGGCTGCACTTACCTTTGAGACCTTGAAAGCTGAAGGTGGTTGTGCGCCAACAAGGGCACGCATGCCAGTGAAAGTGAAGAATGCTCCATCAACCGTGGTTGCATTTAGTGGGACTATAAAATCAGAAATAATATCCGGGTCTCCAGCGACTGCCATTTTGGCGACGACAAATAAAGCTACTAGCAGTGACAAGAATTTGAAGGTAGAAGAAGCTGATGCCATGATGAAGAACTTGATGTGAAGATCAAGGTAGAGCTACTATAGTCTATTATGGCATTTGTGATGATGTGCTTGGTTTTGAAAGATTTATATAGAGGAGAAAGTAACAGAAAGGCAAGCATGTACAGCAGGCTAGCTCTTCGATAATAACAATTGATGAACAATACAATGTTATCAGCACCAATGTTTGTATTGTTTATTCTTTATATATATATATATATATATATATATATATATATAAAGAGTACAGATGCCGGCGGATGTTGTTGCTGCGGGTGAAGGGAATGAATATGAAATTTTCTTTTCTATCATACTTTGATGCTCCTGCAAATTACAACCAGCTGGTAACAATCATCTGAAACTCAACTTTCATAAACATGTTTTCAACTGAAAAATCCATGATTGAACAATCAAATATCAGATCAATGTTCAAAATTTAGTTCTCAAATCCAGATTATTAAGCCTTCAAGAGGAGGTTGGTTTAGATACTAATATATATTCAATCTAACCTATTGAAACGATCATGTATCTATATCAGATTAGCCTCATTCGTAGAGGAACAAGAAATCTGTAGATATGTATAGTTTGTGCGTATAGTTGTGAAGGATGTGTTAAGTTGTAAAAAACACTATTTTTTGTTAGATGTGCAATCATTTCAAAATATTAATCAGTTCTTTATGAGTTAATAAATAAACACAACAGCAAGCCCTATCTCCATTACTCAAAATCAAACTCGAAAAAGACTGTGAGGCAGCCACATTGAGCTTGATTTTAACACAAGTTATCTCTCCAACTTGTTTATATCCCCTGGTGTTTTCCAGTTTCCACATGACCTTAATATCCAGATTTTAAGGTATCAAATTCCTCCCCTGCCAGCCGCCAGAACAAAAGAAATGCCTGTTTTCTGTGTTCTCCTCATTCCTTTGTTCTCAACAGCACTTCAAAGCAGCTGAGGTCAAAAAAAGCCAAGGACCATGCTACAGATCCTGAATTTCATGGCATAACTTAAGATGCCATTAAACAGCATGTCGAATAGGCCTTGGCATATCGCCGAACCCCAGCAGCTCTTCTACTGGGCTTCACACGTCCACCAGTTCATGTCTTCTAACGAGTCATTTCATTTGTCTAGAGAGGATTTTAGAAAAGCTAAAGCATGTTTTTTTAAATATCAATGCGAGTTTCAAATGAAATTTTTGCAGAAAATGATCAGCTTCAACCTATATGAAGAATGTCAACTAGCCGCACTTGAGGTCTTGGTCTAGCGGTGGTAGGGGTTTGTTCCCTTCCTCTGCACCTGGGTTCGAACTTCACTGTGCACACCTGTCACCCCCGCGGTGCCTTACATGCTCACTGGGTTTGCAGAATGTTCAGTGGGCCGTGGGATTAGTCGTGATGCGCGTAAGCTGACCCGAACACCCACGTAAATAAATAAATAAAATGTCAACTAGCCAGTCTCACATGAAACCCTATATAGCTGAAATTAGTTAGTGTATATACTCTTCTAGAGATCAATTAAACTGTAGAAACAAAAGCTTTCTACCGGTCAAAATTTGATTTATGTTATTTTTATTTTATTTTTATATGGAATAATAAAATAAAATTGAAATAAATAACATAAAAATAAATAAATCTTCGTATGTTTCTTGACCAATAAAAGGTTGATATATGAAATAAGATATTTAAGATATCTTGTCATAAATACAAGATTTCATTAATAAAAATAGACTAATAAAATAATACCATATGGCTTTGAAAAAAAAACTCGAGGGCCCCTACAAACTTCTATAAATTGCGGGTTTCACCCTAGACAAAAAGAGAAGAATTCTTAGAGATACAAAACAATTTTCAAGACAAGCACTTCAAGCAATGAAATTCTCTCGAAAGCTCTCAAGCTCTTTTTATCTACTCTTAAAGTCTACAAAAAATAAAAATTTGTTGGATCAAGCATAAATGTCCTATAAGAATTCTTTAACAACACTTTGAAAACAAATCAAAGGTAATTTTTAAAATATCAAATTATCAATCTCACTTCACAATACACGCTCAAATTTGCATTCTTGTAAATCACAAATCTTGACTTGATTTTACAAATAAATTAAGTCATTATATATCAAATCTAAAAGAAGAATCAGAGGATTGTCTTATTCTCTTGTAAGAATATTTTAAATAAAGATTATACTTGGTCATATATTTAATAAAATTAAATATTTGTACATGTGTGCTTGTTTAATTTCAAGTGTTCAAAATTATATCAACAAATTTCTAGCAACTCCACTAGGGATATCTCTATCTCTCGTCTATTCTCTTCAAAAAAAAAATCTCAACAACCTCTCAATAGCAACTAGGAAGAATATGATCATCGTTGTTGCTTCCAGAAGTTACAAGGCTACTGATTCAAGTCGTACAGTAAAAGTCAAACTATCCGATTTTAGTCTTCGTATCTCAATCCTTGTGTAATGACCTTGGTTCCACCAACAAGCTCTTCTTGAACATGAATCAGATTAAGCAAAGCTTGCTTTTCATATTTAATTACCCTTTTGAAATCCACCTTAGCTTATGTATCTCAAAAAAATCTATTGAAAACCTCTTTAAACTTCTTAGTTCTAAACCTTGTCACTAGACCAAACCATTAAAGATTCTTTAACCCTAAAATCCCTCGTCGAGTTATATGTTCAAACTAAGTCGATTCTCAAGTTGATGTCAACATCAAATGCAAACAAGACACGTGAGCTCATTCCAAAGCTAAAGTTACAAATAGCTCCACCTCAAAAGTCAAGTGAGGGCGCACAGACTTTTCTTTAGCATTCAAGGCAACTACTTCGACAATTCACTTATAGAGACTTCTTAAATTCAATCACCAAGTAAGACTTCAAGCTTTGACACCATGTCAATGATGATGACCAGGACTATATCTTTGGAGGACCAATTGGTTAAATCAACAAAACTCATTAAGGGGCTTTTGACTTCACCCAAGGTAAAAGACCACGAGATAGTAAAGTTGATGAACAAACTTGAGAGCATGAATGACAGAGGTCAAACTTTGGCTACCAAGGTTGTGCAAGTAGATCAGTTGGATGTTGTTGAAGATTCTACAATCGGAGCTCCAAGGAATATCCACAGTATTACTGATGGCATTTTCACCACAAATCCATTGAAAACTTATAAAATAAACCATAATTAACTAAGTAGAAAGTTCAATTCAACTTTCATATTCTTATGTGAAGCCATACACCTAGGGATTGACCTGCTAAGGATGCCTCCACCAAAGTTTCAACAATTCAATGGCAAAAGGAATCCATGGCAACATGTGGCTCACTTTGTGGAGACTTGCAACAACGCCAAAACTAATTATGGCCTCATGGTAAAATAATTTGTCCGTTCTTTGAAAGGTAATGCCTTTAACTGGAACACTAACTTGGAGTATGACTCAATTGATATTGGAATGCAAGTTTCTTAACCTCTTCTATAGCACTTGTCGTGTGGTCAACATGATTGAATTCACTAATGCACATCAATAGAGGGAGGAGCTTGTCATCAACTACATTCATTGGTGGAGAAACTTTAGCCTCAACTGCAAGGATTGACTCACCGAAACTTCTACGCTAGATATATGTATTCAAGGATGCATTGGGGACTACTCTACATTGTAAAGGAATCAAACTAAAGTCTTTTGAAGAATTGACTTCTCAAGCACATGACATAGAACTTAGCATTGCTATAGTAAAAAACTCATCATTACATATTCAAGAGTCCATGAGAATTAAGCATGAAAGTCATAGATTCAAAAAGGGTGCTCTAAAGATCGAGGGAAAACAATCTTTAGTAATTAACTATGTTGTCGTAAAGGTAATTAACTAGAGTTAAAATGAATGATTGTGCACCATCGAGTACTTTTTAAAAGGGTGAACGAAAGAAGTCATCCTTGAAAGAGCGACAAGCAAAAAAGTATTCATTCCCCGACTCAAACATATCTAGAATGCTAGATGATTTGCTCAAAGCAAATCTCATTGAGCTACAGGAGTTAGAATGTCCTGAAAAAGCAAACCAAGTGGAAAATCCGAATTATTGCAAATATCATCTCTTGATCAGTCATCCCGTAGAGAAGTGTTTTGTGTTGAAAGACAAGATCATCACGCTACATGAGAATGGGGATATCATTTTAGACAATGGGAAAAGTGAAAGAAGCCTCATTACAGGCTCAAAATTGGAACTGCATTTGGGCAGCATATCCAAGATCATTTAGGTTAGATGCCATGGCCTTGTTCATTGGTGGAGGTCCACACCTCAATATCTGCAAAAGGACAGTTTAGTTGTCAGTGTCAATGGAGCGGTGGGCAGGGGGTGGAGGTTGCACATTCAAACATTTACCTGAACATCTGCAGCTGGTAGGGGGCAGTGTGACTGAATCATTTCCTTGGATATGAATCCAATGCCACCCTCCCATCCTTCTGGTGGCTGAACATAAAATTTTGAAATTAACATAAACAAGCATTTGCAGATCATGAAACCAACAAATCATGCATTTTGGTGAGATTTAGGGAACTCTCACACTGAAAACGAATGCATTAACCATTTATGGAACATCTGGAAAACTGCATTAGTAACCTGGTTTCCTTTTTTACTATCCATATAAAATGCAAATAGAAGCTAAATTTCCCTTTTCAGTATTAGTTTTGTTTTATTAGCAGTCTTCTTGAGATATGCATCTTCCTTTCAAGGTATGGATAACAAGTTTCATTCTTCAACTCAGTGAAGATAACAGAAAAGCAAGCTTTTCAATAAATAAATTGGAATCAAAGAAGTGTGCAACTTAAAAGGGTAGAAATTAAAAGAGAGAGAGAGATTGAAAAGACAAAATTAAGAGATGGAAAGAAATAAAAATAATACCTGATTCAAAACATAGTAGACCTTAAATCTGTTAGGAAAAGTGGTTGCAAGATTATCAATCTCTTCCTGCAAACATGCAAACAGAGTGGAGTTACGCTTTTTTAATACATCAACCAAAGAAGGGAGAGAGGGAGAGGGAGATTTACCTTCAAAAGAATGTCCTCATATGTGACATTGGCATAAATAAGATGTATGTTGGTTTTGTCATTTGGGTTTTCTAATATGGCTCTAGTAACCTAAGAAGCCAAAGAAGAAAGAAAAGTAGTCAGTAAATCAGATTAATAATTTGTTCTGTCGCAAAATACGAGATTGTTTTTAATATGTACTTGGAACATGGGAGTGATTCCAGTGCCTCCAGCAATCATTCCAAAAGCTCTGACTTGGTTAGGTTGATACTTGAAGCGCCCCTAGAAAAATTATTTTAGTACATCAATGAACAGCAGTTGTGATAAAGTTTCTGAAAAGAAGTAAAATGTGATATGATTCTGATAAGTGACAAGGTTTATAGGGTTAATTGGTTGAGAAGAAACCCAACCATTCAAGCAAAGCAATGGGAGGAACCATGTATTTATGATACAAGAAGTTGTGCCTCGAAATGGAAAATCAAATTTCCATGGTAAAATCAAACTATAGTTTCTGATAAGCAAGTAATGCAGCAAGTTCTGAGTACTGCAAAGTTTATAGCTAATTGGTTGTGAAGAAACCCAACCAATTAACCAAAGCAAAGAGCAATGGTAAGAACGGGAACCATATATATGTTGCTGCTCAAAATGGAAAATCAAATTTTCTACAGAAAAAAACTCAAACTCGCCTAACAAATCCCAGATTGATTTCAAAAACTAACTAGGAAATGTGAGAAATTGTAAGGCAAAGAAATGCAACTGAGGAAATGAAATAGCTTTACCTTAGGCCCCTTAACAGCCAAGTAATCACCTTCACGCATTTCACGGAAGTGGTGGGACATTCTACCTTGTGGATACATCTATTTACATGAAACAACAAAAACAGGATGACAAACCAAAATAGGATTGTGCTATATCATAACGAAATGCAAACAGTACAGTATAGAATCAATCCACCTTTATAACTAGTTCAAAGTACCCAAGATCAGAATCCAAAGTTGTAGGAGTATACGGCTTGATAACTTCTTCACCAGCACTATCCTTTCCTCTGTTAATCAAAAGGTTTGATTAAGTCATTCGTGGAATCAGCTCATATAAAGCAAAAAAAGGGATTTCACCCATCACAAAAAAAGGCAAACCATAAACCAAACCTGCAACTCATATGTTGTCCAATTGGCAGTCCCAATACTGAATTCGGCTTGGGAAGAGCAAATTTAAACTTAGCCACATTATGACTGAGTTCGGTTCTCTTAACAAGTTTAAATTCCTTAAAATTTTCAGGGTCCAAGCAGCCTATCAAAAACATGTCAAGCCATCAATCAATCTGCACAAATCCTGATTTATATCCTCGAAGCTATAAGCTTTGGCTCCATAACCATGAAAACCAATTCTCCATTTGCCAATCAAAAGAAGCTCAGATTGGTAATAATTCTAATCAAGCTCCAATTCCAACAAATGAATCCTCTTATTTTGCATCAAAATTAATCAAACAGCTAATAAATTCGAAAACCTGGGCATTATTAACAAATAATAATTAAACCCCACAAAAGGAAAAGGAAAAGAATAAAGAAGCTTCAAACTTCATAAACAATAAGCAAAAATAACAAATACCCAGATACCAAAATACAAAAAAAAATATACCTTTAGGTTTCTTGGTGATGTAGAAATAAAAAGCAGTGCTAGCACCAATGGCAACAAGAGCCACAGCTATGCCTATCATTTCAGCCCTATGCGACTGTAAATTTTCCATTTTGGATACGAAAGAGGGGAGGGTTTTTGCTTCCAAGGGGAAAGCTTTTGCCTTTCTCTTTCCCTCTTAGGAAAAAAATGGCCGGTGGTTAGATTTAGGAACCGGGACTAGTTCACGGAGGCTGTGTTTGGTATTTATGTGGGTGCATGAGATTTTTAGGAGTCCTTGCTGCAGATGATCCTAGTTCCTCGGCGTTGAACTTGAGATGTAGCCCTATAGATTCACAAATGTTCCTTTCTCATCCTTATATTTTGACATGTGCAATTAGTGTCCCTTATAGTTTCTAAAAAGTTCCTGATGGAGAATACACCTTCTTTAATTATTATTTTTTCATTTTTATTAATTAAAAAAAAGAATTGGAGAAGAAAATTGGAAACAAACACGATTTATAGGATTGAAATCTTCTCTTGGTCATTCACCAACTATATTTCTCTTACAAATACAAGTATGATTTTTAACTTGAGATTTCATTGCTCTCATTTGAGCTATCATCAGTCTCTGCTTGTCTTGGAGACTCTTCTGGTTTGCTGGGAGCTTCGACAGTGGCAAGCTTCGAGACAAGAAACATGGCCAGATGAGTATCCCCTGCAATAAAAGAACGCAGACATAAGCAAATGATAGTAGAACTTCAGAAATTCAGACATTGAACCATTGTGTACCTACAAGAAGAGTTTTCAAATCATTTTTCAAAATCTTAACAGCACCATTTGGACAAACATCCTAGGATGTCCGTAAGAAACCAAAACTTTTCTTCATCAGCTTGAAAATAATAAGTCGTAGCAATCTAGAGTATGAATTTGTTCCCTACTCTATCAAGTGATATGATTTCTTTGGGGGCTTCTGGTATGATGGACAAGACGGGACCAATGGAAATGGATTAGAAATGCATGCATCTTGCCCCTTAGAAAGTCAACTTCTCTAGCAAAATCTTAACAAAAAATGAAAATGAACAAAAAGTTAGATCCATAAGAATTTCTTATTGGATTGTTTTCTAGCACATGGTATCCTATGCAAGTTCATGAGTTCAACAGCTTTCTGGAGTACTCTTTCAATTTCTTGTCTAAATCTCAATGGAATTATTACTGGTGTCCTGATAAAAGATGACACTGCATGCAAAGAAATCGGTAAGAATCCGAAAGCAATCAACTTCAATTAGGGTCTAGAGAACAAAAATACTGCAGCATAATAATTATGCAGAAAATGGGGGGAAATGATATTTCTAGTTAGACATAGTACCAAATGTGATACGACTTCCAGGCGATACACTGACAGCAGCTCCAGGAGTCCAGGTCTCAGCCGTTTCTCATCGATGAATGTTCCATTAGTACTGTCCAAATCTGTGACCACAAATGTTCCTCCCTTTTTCTGAATGCGGGCGTGTAGAGCAGACACTGTCAAAAGTGGAAAGCAAATATTTAAATTAAAAGCTCCTGTTTACTTATGCAATAAACATGGCATTGACAAGGTAATTCAAATCATACCTGTTGCAACTGGAATCACCATGTCTGCCTTTCGGTAACCTCACTCTAGAACAATGCCTAAAAGGTCTTGCTAATTGGTGTCTATTTGAGTAAAACTGAATTATCATGAACAGGTGATAGAAACACTCACAGAAGCAATTTCAAATGCATCTGGCATTTTAGCCTTGAATCCTATGTGCCTTGAATCCCCATCACCTACCCTTTTACAGATAGACCAATGTAAGAGGCATCATTAATTTATATTTGATTGATGCAATACAATCAAAGTGAATTTTAGTATGAATCTTTGTAGCAAAAACACCAAGAAAATAGAAGTAATTTGTAATTTAAAAAATATACTACAGTTCCTAAAAGAACTAAGCAATGAAGAAATTATCTTATATCATTACTTCACTTATGCCTCCTTGTCTTCCATTTTTCCTATTTTCAAATTCTTCTTCCTTTGAAAACTAATCAGAGAACATGACAGAACTTCATGGCCACATGCTCCAATTTTGAAGCAACATCAAGTTTGATTCAGATTAAGCAGTAATTTGCCTCTCTTTTGATTAAGCAACAAACTTTGCAATGCATGATCAATAATTTCAACTTAAATTTTATTTATTTACTGGGCAAGAAAGTTCATCAATGTTACTAACCAACAGGTTCAAGAAGCCATCTTTCTTCAACACTAGTCAATGTGCTTTCAGCCCCAGAAGCATGCACGAAACCAGGACCCCTCTGCTTCTTTGCTTTAATCCCAACA
Source organism: Populus simonii (assembly GCA_007827005.2). Classification (NCBI taxonomy): domain Eukaryota; kingdom Viridiplantae; phylum Streptophyta; class Magnoliopsida; order Malpighiales; family Salicaceae; genus Populus; species Populus simonii. The sequence goes on along the minus strand of CM017467.2, from coordinate 18,896,268 downwards.
CCTTTTAGATTTGAGAAAAAATCCTCAGGGGACTAAAATGTGATTGAATTATGAGCAAGAAGCGAGACTTTCGAATGAAAGATGGGAAAGTGACTGTGCGTAGTTATGTCTATTTGGTGCAAAATCTGGCCATCTCTATGACACTACACAAATTAGCTATTGCTTTTCATGTTGGTGTAGATAAAGAGGTTTTGAGCTGCATGTGGCAACCATTTAATGCCAAGACAGATGTGGATAATCAAATCTTGTTTTCCTTGTAATTAATTCTATCTTTTTACTTCTCTCTTGCATATTCTATTTTTTAGAAACATTTATCCTAGGAACTTCTTTTCCAGATCCTGCCTTGTTCAAAAATCAAAACTTTAAAGATGCCTAACAACAATAAATTATTAGTATTTAAGAAATAATTAAAGATACTAATATTTTTTAAAAAATAATTTTGTTAATTGAGAACCAATCATCTCTAGCAAACATATTTTGAACCTCTTGAATTTATAAATTAATGCTATTGGATGTTTCAAGTGTGTGTGGATTTCCCTTGATCTCTCCAATATCCAGAAAAAACTAGACAGTCACTTCTTCAGATTCATGCAGGCCCTTAGATTGCAATAAAAACCATGCCTTCTTATGGGAATTGCATGAGTTTGCAGCATGATACACCCTCACATCCTTTTCAGAATTGGAGTGGAAGAAGCTCTATTAATTTATACACCAACACCTCAGAAACTTCTAAAAAAACCCCTAACACTATTAATTAATTTCGTAATCTTTTATTGCTCTATATATGAACATTTATCACGGCATTTGTTCGAATTGATTTTTTTAGATTTCACTCTTAACACATGCATGCATGGAAGTGGGAATTGAAAAGATAGAAACAAGATTTAGGCATGGCAATATCTCCAAAAGAGATTGACCAGTAAATTATTAGGCAGGAACCTTGAGCTCTTTTACAGTTGCTAGGATTCCTGGCCTAGGCTGGTAGGACAGAAAGATCTTGCTAATTATAACATCTCCTCCTATCTCTAATTTACCCCACTTTCTTTATTCACTTTAACACTTGGCCTTTTAGCAGTGTCTAATAAACCACCATCAACATTTACAGAGGATTCATCATCAGCTACTTGTACATTATTCCTCCTCCTCTTGGTTCTTTTAGATCTAGGATTTCTTATATTGAGCTTTTTGTGCCAAGTCAACATGCTAAGAACCTTGCCACACATAGAACATGACCTGCAGCAGATCATTAAATAAAACCATACAGACAATTAGAAATTAATTGCCTTTATGTATATAACCATGATAATGAGAACCTGTGAAATTATACTTACAAGAAATCTCCTTCGCGTAAGGTCTGGCACTTTATGGCACAGTGAGTGCACCAAAGCATTGTAGACATGGCTAAATCTAATGAGCAGAAAAAAAACTGAATTTCTTATGTGGGTAGGAGAAAAATCAACGAAAACCCAGTCTAATTCCAGAGTTTTTGGTATGTTGTACGATGTGATTTCTTGGGGTACAAGGAATATATAGGAGTCTTAATTCCTTGGGGAGGAAGGACTACTTGATCACCGACTATGATTTTTTCTGAGAAGATACTCTTACAATATATTAGACATGGGCCATGTATCCTTGAGAGTGAGTTCTTCGCATGTTTATGATGGGCTGGGCTGATTTTTGTCTATCGGGCCTCAATCGGGTGTGATGACACTGTCTTGAAAGATTTTTTCTGTCCGAGGGTGAAGGGAAAATAGTGTTTGTGATAACAGGATCCTAGCTAATTATTCCTCTCAATTCCATGAAATATTTTCTTCATTAGGGTTTTTAACAGGCATTCAACATCATCTAACAAATCCATAAAAAAAACAATTTCACTCAGATTGTTTAAGAAACCCTACTTAACAGTGACAACAGGTCACTTTAGAATCTCTCCAATCACTCAAGAGGTGAAATAAATCTATTCAACAGACTTGGACACCAAATCCACCTGAACTGCTGTTGCTTGAGACACAGAAAACTGAATAGAACAGAAAGGAAAGGGGATTTAAAGTAAAGAAGACTCTCTCTTCGTCTGAGAAACTCACAGTTTGTTAGCATGTTACAAGGGAAATGGAGAATTTCACAAGGCATATTCCATACCTACTCAAAACAACACGCCCCCACAATGCAACACCAGTTCGAACTGAAAAAACATGGCAGGCCCTACTTCTATGTTACACATTTTGTTCTTTTCCTATCCTGCGTTTTGTCTGTCACCACCCTCATTTACAAAGATCAACTGGATGTTCACATACTAGGTTCTTTGTCTAACCCTTCGGTCATTGGTGTCACCGCCATCTGAAAGTTGGGCCCATACACTCCGCGACTTTCCACCTCCACTGCTGCAATCCTCCTCACAACCTGCCACTGTCTTCAGTATCTCTGATTGCAGTAACGGGCAGTTCTCCTTGAGGTTGGCAAAGCCATCTGACACCATTACAGCTGCAGTAATGATGCCCAAAAGAGAATAAGAAAACAGTATCAAGCACCAACAATCCATTACTTATTGAACATTGAGCGTATACAGAAATATATACTGTACAGCAGTTGTTAATAGCAGCAATTTACATTATGTAATGCTGTTAAGTTTCAAGTGATTTAGAAATGTTATTCATGTCATAAAACCCTGACACACTTCCCTGGCGGGAACATCTTCTATCTAAATACCACATCAATTACCGACATGGGAGAATTAATGGTCATTGAGGAATTGTATTAGGCGAGATGCATGAGTTTTAAACACCATTGCCTGGCTACACAGATGTATGAAGTGAAACATAAATGCCATGGCATTTAAATTTAATTTATGCACTCCAAAGCTACATCCAACACAGAGGCCCTTCTCCTACCACCACCAAGTGATAATTGTGCACAAATTTATGCAGAGGACTTATTTCTTTACTGATCTTCACCTCCAGATTTCACCAAGGTCCTTAGCCTATCCCCTCATTTGACAACTGTGTTTATTTTGACAGCCATGCAATTCTCAATATAATGACAGCTACAAGAAATTACAAAGGGGAAACTAAAAATTACCTGCAAGGTTTTCAGCAGCAAATTTTAGGCAAACAGCTTTTAACTCTGTTGCATGATGACAGTCAGCCATGGTAAGGATGCTGGCAACAGAGTTCACAGATATATCCTTGCAGAGATGAGACCCACACATCAGTTTGAGTCTGTCCAGACCATACCTGTCTGCCGCAGCTAACAACTTTGTTGTTAATGTTTCAGATATGGAGGAGACAAGAGATGAGCTGGACGTCACCATGTTCACATCTTCAGTAAGAGTATCTCGGTAAACAAAGTGCAGCATAGCCTGTAGGGAATCACATAAGAAAAAAAATAAAGAAACACAAACCAACAAGAACACAAATCCTGACCCAAAATGCTTTTATAAGGCACAATCTTAGGGGTTATCACCTTGAAAACCTTTGGTTCTAGATCAGAAATGACAATCTCTTTTTCATCTTTCTCTATGCCATCAAAAAACTTGGATCGGAAAAAAGGAGATCGGGCAGACAGCACCAACTTATGAGCATGAAATTTTTCCCCTGCCACATTAAAAATAACATCTGAACCTTCCATATTATCGAGCATCATGCCAAAATGAGCTCCTATATCAGACTCTGGAACCTGAATTGAGTTTAACTGGGAACAATCTGTTGCAGAAACCACTACTCCAACAGTACAATTGATTTTCAAGCAATCATCCTTAAGGTAATCCGACGTTTCAAGCATTGCCCGTCTGAAAAATCGCTTGTATCCCCTGTAATAAAGCAAACAGGACAGTATTAACATCCAAGTCCAAAAGTTGCTATTCAATCATAAATAAGGACCTCACCTGACTTGTGTGTGTGTGTGTGTGTGTGTGTGTGTGTGTGTGAAGTTAGGAAAAATGGGAGATTGAAATTAAAATATATCAACCTTTTACATATCAACATCAAGGTGAAGGAGGCAAACATACAATGGATATAAAAGAGACAAAGCAGGAGAAGAGAATAAAAACTAAGGGGGCTGTTGAAAAACATGAATCAAAAGTTTCTGCTAAAAGGCGTCATGCAAAAGATTTGTCCTGCAACAGCAGAGACATGAGCTAAATTGAAATGTTTGTTCATTTGCTACTCGCAACTTTAATTTATAAATATTGATCACTCACGATTGTCCAACAATAAAATCAAAATCTTTATGAGCAATACAATGAGACTGAAGTCACCCTTTTCACAGTTCTTTGTAGCCTGATACAGTCAGCGTTGGGTTTTTTTTCCACCAGTAATGATCGATAGTTAGTAAAAACTCCATAAAGAAAATCCACCCTCAGCTTTTCAAAGACCTCCGATGCATTCCCCACACGTTAACAGGCACTGCCATAGGATAAGAAGCCACATGAGCCAATTGGCTATTGGTTCCTCAAAGTGTGAATCAGAGATTTAGTTCAATTGATCATACACAGAGAATCCAAAGAAATTTGAGTGCTCAGCAACTAATTTCTAAATCAATCAAGAAAAGAGTGTCAACTCAGGCACAACATTATAAAATTTAACCAAGTTGGCAGTGATGAGAAGTTGATCTACAAACCTTAGGAAACTTGGATTGAACTTGTCAATCTTATGTGCATTACACTCCAGCAAAAATGATAATAGATATACAATTGAAATTGAAAAGGAAGCTGGATGAAATCTTCAAAAAATTTATCATGTGAATCTTAAACCTTGAGTTAACGCAAGCAGGAAGTTGACAGAAATACAGAAGAAACAAAATAAAACAACAGCCATGAATACAGCAAAAGCTATGTAAAATCATACTAGAAAGCAGGAATAGAACCCTAGTACTCTAAAGATGCAAACTCTGGTGTTTTCTTTCTGTTCCTGACAAGTAACTAACCTTCAACACCTATTTACAGAAAGTATACATAAAGAAAGTGGAACACTCTGAAGAGAAATATTTATCAAAGGAATGAAAACCATTAAAGAAAACGAAAACAAAAAGATGAAAGGGAAAAAAAGCAGGATGCAGGAAACTAGATGCTAAGATTGAGCAGGTACAAGAGCTTCAATATGTTAAGAGTAGAACATATAATAGGAGGTCTAGAAAACTTATATTAAGATGCACAGTACAAATTTTACATACACATAGAAGAATAACATCCCAAGTTTAAGGAGCCCTTCTTTACCAAACCATCAGTTCCAAACCTCCAGCAACTGAAAACTGCTTCCATTTTGAATTGTACAAGTTCATGAATCTTTTGCATGGCAAATATTAACATAGATCCAGTAAAGTCTACAACAACCAAAAACTTCAGAAGACTTGAGCAGCATTTAACATTCTTCATTATCTGGTGTGTACTTTCCATACTTAAGAGTGGTTTCTATAAAAGGCAAACTAATCACACTGTTGTTACAGCAGTAGTGGGGGTCATTTCAATTTTAACATGAGTCTATAACTGAAATGGCCTCTAGGATTTGAAGTATAGAAAAAATCACAGTGATTCAGTATACCTTAAAGATGAATGGAGGGAAGAACAGATTCTGCATTACAAACATAATCCCTTCCAAAATGGAGGGAAGTTCCAATTCAATAGAATCAGAACTAAACTGAATAAAGAGCTCATTAAAGGTAGGTTTATTCAATTCAAAGAACACCATCAAGCTCTAGAATAAAACAGCAAACTTGTAGGAATTACCCCTGTAGCTCTATCCTACAAGACAAAAATCCACTCCACAGAAAAAGAAATTGTACACATCATATGATGTCCAATTCACCAATAGCACAACTTTAACCATGGATAACTAATACAAACACCAGTTAGACCAAAATGCAGTCAATATGCACCCCATAATATCACCTTAACAAAATGCTTCAAGATCACGTGTACAGAAAAAATACAAGCTAAAGACATCAGAGCGATATCTTATTTCTCTTCTCTTCCTAATTAAATATCCCAATCAAGTACCAAAGCAATTCAACATCAACAACACCTAATATATCAATTCAGCATTTCTATACAGAAATTTTTCATCAAACTACCTCTAGAATCAACCTATCAAACACGTAACAAAACGACACACCATTTTAACCAAATAACACAATCCAACGAACAACCAATTTTTAACATCAAGAACAACTTGCACACAACAATGCCTCTCAACCATCGTCACACATAAGCTAATCACACTAAAAAAAAATAACCCATCTAATAGAATCCAACCCTCACAAAAACCAGTCAAACACATACCCAGAAAAACCCCATCATCTACATTAACAAAAAGAATCGCTATTTCCAGCACAAAATAAAACCTCCACACGCCATCACACAATCAACAGAAATTTACCCTCACGCAGCCCAATTACAACTAACGAACAAATCAAACACGCAGACACGAGAGAGAAAAAACACCCACATAGAAAAAAACTAAAAAAGGAACCAAATGTATTACCACATGCTGCCACGATACTTGAGCGTATAAGGCCCACTCTCAAGCGACCGATCAAAATGACTATGAACTTTATGTTTCCCTTTACCACTTTGATCAACAAGCGTCAATTCAAACAAAGCCCTAACATCCGTCCCTTCGCTAGCCAACGCGATAAAAACCGAAACATGAGCTGAACTATCCTCCGGATTTTTACCATCGGGGTAAAAGTAAATCGCCCATTGATACCCTCCCACCGTAAAATTATCGCTCGCGATGTGCTTGCCTACTCCCATTCCTTTCGCTAGCGAGTACCCTTGGATTACGAACTTGTGCGAGCCATTTACCGTTTCGGTTACGGACCGGGAGGAGGTTGGCGAGACTAGTGGGTTCGGTTCGGTCATCTTGAGAGACTATGATTCATGGAATTAGGGTTTTTTGGTTGTGATTGCAGAAGATTGAATGGGCATTTTACAAGGTGGGAGGATAGTCTAAAGCCTAGCTCAGGGGATAATATTAATGGGGGGGTGGAGGAAATGACCGTGGTGGGCTTGAGGAAGGGGTGGGTTTTTATGACGTGGTGGTTGTTTATTGGATGGGTTGAGAAGTTTGGAGGTTGGTGGTAAGAAAGTGGAAAGGTTTGTTTTTTGTTAATGGTACCGTTTCGCATGTGTTTAGCGTCGGAGATTAGTTTTTAAAATATTATTAATTTAAAAATATATTAAAATAATATTTTTATTTAAAAAAAAAATATATTAAAATAATTTAAAAATATTAAAAAAATAAATTTTAATAAACAAGGTTGAATTACAATTTCAAAATGGAAAGTGGGATTTCTATATGAAGATGATTGATGTTGTTACAAAATGCATCCTGTAGAGTGCCCTCCACTTGAATGAGATAGGGGTGTATCTGAAATTATAATAATAATTGTTTTTTTTAATATTTTTTATTTTAAAATATATTAAAATAATATTTTTTTATTTTTTAAAAATTATTTTTAATATTAACACATCAAAATGATCTAAAAATATTAAAAATATATTAATTTAAAAAAAAAATTCAATTTCTTTGAAAAGCATTTCTAAAATATAATGGGAAAAACTATCTTAACTACATGTCAATTTTAGGTTATTAAAAATAAAATTATTTTATTATTTTAATATGAAAGTTTTGATAAAATGGGTCAAATCTAATTAGAGTAATTTCTTAATTTTTTATGTTAAATTTAGTTGGCCCTCAAATCATGGAGTGTTTATGTTATATTTAGGGTATGCTTGTTTCTTGCAAAATGATTTTTGAAAAATCATTTTTCAAACTTTTATGTGTTTGTTTGTCATTATAAAAGTTGATCAACAGAAAATATTTTATAGTCAAAGAAAAATTTGGCTTGATTTTCAGGAAAGTATTTTTCTTTTTATTTTGGGTGAAAAGCATTTTCCGGAAGTTGTGGAAAAATTTAGAAATGTCATATTATTTGCTGATTATATCAAATTTGGTTCTCAAACTTTTGATTGCTATATATATTTTGTTTTGAATATTTATTTTTCAATTTCATCCCTTAAAATTTAATTTTTATATTAACTTTGATCCTTATTTTTATAATTATTATTTGCTTTTCCCTTATTATTTTTTAATTGAAATTTTTTATCTATTAAATTTGGTCCTCATTCTTTTGATTGTTACTTATTTTATTTGAAATAAATTATAAAATGTTAATTATTATTATTTTAATTTCTTTATTTTTTTAGTTTTTTTATTTTTTACATTTGATCTCTATTATTTTGATTATTATTTATTTTATTTGAGATCATTTATGAAATTATATTTTTTTCAATTTCATTCTCATTCAACTTTTTAATTTGTAAGATTGGTTTCTCATTATTTTAATAAACTTGAAAAAAATATATTAATAAGTTATTTTTCAGCTTATTTTTCATGACATAACCAAACATTAGAAAGTGTTTTCCAACTTATTTTTCATTACACTACCAAACATTGAAACATAATTCACTTTCACGGAATTTATTTTCTTGAAATTCACTTTCCAGCAAACAAACAGGGCCTTAGGTAGGTTTTACATGGGAAATTGGGCATCCGCAAAATAACATTGTTTTGAAAAATATTTGATAAAATATTATATTGTTACTTTGTTGCATTTTAAAAATATTGTACTTAGTAAAATTTGTTATTTTTAAGTATGATAATTATTTTTTCAAGCTAAAATATTAAATGTTGCATTTCTAAAGCATAATAATATGAAAATACGTTATCATCTGGTTTAACTGATCGACAAGTACATAACGATTAGTGAAATTGGTTAATTGATTCCAAAAATAATAAAGAAAATTTCAAAATTGTCAAATTTGGAGGCCTCAGTGAGTTTTTTATATCTAAAGATCTAATGGTCCGCATTGCGACGCAATGACTACGTACTATAAGAGAAACGACATCTAAAAACTCCTATAAATATTTGAGCATTATTTAACGGCCAGATAAAAAATAATAACTCTTATGATCTATTATTCTAATTTGACACAATCAGACCTCTTCTTAAGTCTAAATTTATTCCATTGGAAAACAAATGTATTTGCTAGGTCATCCACATAATATATTTGAAATAGATTCTCATTTAGTTATAACAATCTATACTTGACTACTCAGAATCACCCATTACTATAAGCTGAACAAATATAATTGGACTTTTACTTTGTAGCACTTCAGAAGCATGACATTTAGTAAATATCATGCTTATGAAGCACAAAAAAATAAAAATATGTTATTTCATCAAATCATTTTCAAAAGGTGTTATCCCATCATTTTTTTTATAATCAACGTGTTGATTTGACAAAAAAAAAATTACGGTTTTTTTTTGTTATGGTTTAAAAAAATAAAATTTTTAAAAATTTGTATAATTAAAATTGATGTGAGATAAATTTTTATATATCTTTATAAATTTTTATATATCTTCATAAATAAATAAAATATTATTTTAGCTTTTACAAATGAAACACTTAATTATTTTAGTATCTTTTGATTATTGGATATAAACTATCACAGTAACAAATATTCTCTTAATATGTACGATAAAATGTTCAGAGTAGCTGTTCTAACAGTGAGTGATACCGTTGCATCAGGGGCTGGGCCTGATCAAAGGTGTGGTATCAGTTGTTGCTTCTTCTTTTTTCTAACATTTTAGCATCACCCGCACAGAAGCTTTCATACTTTCTTGATAGACTGAGTACCATTGATAGTTTCCTTGCTACCTCAAAACATACCATTATAATATGATGATTTGCATTGTTTGATTTCTGTGACTGAACCTCTATTCAAGCTGCTTGTGGTAGTTTCGTTACTTTATTTAAAATCCAATATTTCGAGGTAATATACGTGTATGTCAAACCAAAGTTCATGGCATTCTGTCTTGTTTCCGTGTGACTGCACAATTAATTTCTAATTCTATGTTCCTGATTGTATCCAAGCTCTGAAAGAAAATAAGCTAAAAAATGTTTGGAAATTTGCAGCGGCCCTAGGGCAGTGTCAGTCTGAAATTCCTCATCAGAAAAACTAGGCGGAGCAAGAGTAGTTTTGACAGCTGTTGTCTCTCAGATGATGTGAGCAAACTCAAGGCTGTTCTGCAGAAATGGAGTTATAATGATATATTAATTACTGAAGGTGGAACTGGCTTTACCCCAAGAGATGTGACTCCTGAAGCTACCAAGGAGTTGATTAAGAAGGAAGAAACACCTGGCGTTCTTTATGTCATGATCATGCATGAGACTTTGAAGGTACCTTATCCTCAAGCGTGTTCTTCCTACAGCTCAAAGCAGGAAATTCTACACGAAACTGGTTATAGAACTAAGCTTTGGACTACCCTAAAATGGAGAAATGATTACAATAATGTGTACACCAGAAAATATCCAGATTGAGTTAGCTTTTGAATCCAGTTAAGAGTTAATTTAGTTAAGTCCAGATAACTTGATGGGTAATAAAACCATGATTGAATTGACACTATCAAACTTGATAATGTCAGGTCAACTTTAATAATTTTTAAAATTTTTGTTTAAAATAATATCATTTTTCTTTGATGTTTCAAACATCAACGTTTCATTATTTTAAAAAAATAAACAATATCATTTGGAACAGATCCGGATTACCAACTAAATCATGAATGAAAACCTGCAACTCCAACCCTGGGTCAGGTATAATAATTTATTTTTCCAAGACAAATAATTCTATGTTATAGCTAATTAATTGTGTAATTTTCCATAGCTCATAAAATAATTGCCTAGTTATAAGCAGGAACTACCAGTTACTTGGTTCGCAAGTTACTGGCCACATCCTATACTTGGTTCGCAAGTAATTAGCAAAAACGCTAACTTGATTCGCAAGTAACTAGCAAATTACTAAGAATATATATATACCCGCATACACATATTATATAGCAGTAAACAGTTGGAGAAGTAGGCCAAGGAGAGGAAGGAAAGATGCAGATATTTGTGAAAACCCTAACTGGGAAGACTATTACTCTCGAGGTTGAGAGTAGTTACACAGTTGACAATGTCAAGGCCAAAATCCAAGACAAGGAAGGTAACCCTTTTTGGTTCTTCCCCTTTCATATCATATCATATGCTTGTGTTGTTCTTTTTAACTAAGCTTGCCAAAGAAAACTGTGTGTGTAGATGGTCTAAATTTACATGGTGATTAATGTTGAATAGGAATTCCACCGGAACAACAGAGGTTGATTTTTGCTGGGAAGCAACTTGAAGATAGCCGTACCTTAGCTAATTACGATATGCAGAAAGGTTTGTTTCTCATGTTCGTCAGAAAAATGCGAAGGGCTTCTGGTTTTTGCAGTGATAGATTTTGTGAAAGGTTTTATTGATTTATCGTGGTTGGTGTTTTTGTTTAGAATCCACACTTCATCTAGTCTTGAGGCTTAGGGGAGGAAAAGGAGCTCCTAGCATGAAAATTGAGCCCTCCCTGAGGGAACTAGCTCGTAAATTCAATCAATACAAGCTTATTTGCCGCAGGTACACCTTCTGTCTTATCCTCGATATTGTTTAATATCCTGGAACTGATTAATGAACTCTTAGCTAGTGGGGCATACATTGATATTGACAAACTCTTGACTAAGAAAGTTAATATCATGGATGGTCATGTAGATTTTGTTTCATAGCCGGTTGAGATGCATTCCAAGAGTATAATCATCCCTTTTAAGATCACATTAACAGCTTATTTAAGCTAAACTCTCGGGATTAATTAAGGATCAAGAAAGTAATCCAACATGGACACAGACTTGTGGTCTAGCAAACCAGTACTGATTGTTTTTTAGTTTACTGTTTTGGCTTGCTAGATGTTATTCTCGTCTGCCTCCCAGAGCTAAGAACTGCAGGAAGAAGAAGTGTGGCCATAGCAATGAGGTTATGATTAATTGTTTTTGCTTGATTTTCCATTATTTTCTTGTTTTGATTTCATTGTGCTGTCAGGACATGCTCTGATATCTTGTATTTTCTCTTTGCAGCTGAGGCCTAAGAAGTTACCCCAGGGCTAATTAAATATGATTGTTTTGAAATTCAGGCCTTCTAGTTTCTACAGTAAAATGCCCCAGTCGAGATGCCTGCTTGCTGCTGAGCATTAATAACACTCAAACCTGTTATGGATTGAAATTTAGCTGTTTATCTATGTACTTTTGCGATCTAGCAACATAAAAATGGATCTAATTGAAAATATTTAGTACACATTGAGGACGAAATTGCTGGAAGCCAGGCAACTGTGAACGGCAATATTAAAAATAAAAGGGTCTTTTTGTAATCAATTCAATAAATAAAGGATTACCTTAACATTATGCAACTTTAAGAAACCGGATCACCTTTTTCACTCTTAAGAGTAACTACAGAAATAGAAAAAGGAGTGACTCGCTTTGCAAAATAAAAATGAGAGAGCATGACGGATCAAAAACAGCCAAAATAAGTGCAAAAGCGACAGCAGAAAGACCACCCAAAGCTTGAAAGTCTTCGGGGATAACTTCAAATCAGTCCCCATTCCACAGCCTCTTTCTCAATTAAGTCCCCAATCTGTACGTCTAACCGTCCTCAACGCATCCGTTAATCATCAACACATTCCTAAAATTATTCATACTCTTACATATGTTGTCTTTATGAGCTGGTAACACTTTTTTTACAATTTATTTTTTTTCTTTTCCAAAATTAAACTTTAACCAGAAAGAGTTTTATTCGAGTTTAATTATTATTTTAATTTTTTAATATAATTAAATTTCAAACCTGGAATCCAGGATTAACTTTCTGGGCTGAGCAGAGTGTAGCAATTATGACCTAATTGACAAAATGCTTGGGCATAAATGCAAACAGAAGGGCAGATCGGGGACTTTATTTGTTAAAAATACATACTAGGGACCTAACGGATAAAAGGGTGTCTTCTGGGGACTAATATGAGCCTACCCAACCTTTCTAAGACTCCCAAATCTATTCGGGAATAAATCCCCTTCCCCTTTCAATGCAAACCCTAAAAAGTACCCAATTTCTCCAGCTATAAATATAGTCTCGTTCTCTCTCTCTCTCCTTCGCGAATCTTTTCTGATCCATCAAATTCACTCTATCCTCTCTCTCTCTCTCTCTCTCCCCCTCCAATTACCGCAATTCGCTACTTGGAATTCCCAATCTCACAGCCAAAGAGTTACGGTTTTTGAAGCTGCTTGTTACCGAACTGGAAAGGAGCCGTCGTGGAGAAGACGAGAAGGAGAAGCAGACGGGTTATTGTAAAATTACGGTTTTGCCCTTGTGATCTCGAAGAGCACAGATAAAAACGAATTCTGGATCCATGCCAAAGGTCTGTTCAAGCAGAAGTTCTAGCTTTTTGATTGCTTAGCTTGCCAACATTAGGGTTTTGTGATTTTGTTTCAAATTACAACTCTTCCATTCCTTCTTGCTGTAATGCGATTAGGTCAGCGAATGTAGAGAAATTCCATCGACTTAGCGTAGTAGTACGGTGAGACTTGACCGGGTGAAAATTTTGGTTTATAGGGTAATTAATGTGGCTATTTGTAATTTTTTATGTTACCAGAGCGGAGTTGGTAGTAGTACGTGGAGTATCCGCAGCAGTAGCTGTCCCATAGGTGCATTGATTGGTTGATGAGGTGTTGATTTACGTGTGCCTTCTGTGTGCTACTCGTCGAGCTTGGTAGTGGTCAACAGTTTCGAAATCTTTAGATATTCTTGAAAGGAAGGGGAAAAGATTGGTCGTTCGATAATCGTATATGTAGGAGAGGTTTGTGGAGCTGAATATGATCTGGTGTGGTATACTGGGATAGAGGATAGTGTTTTCATTAAAATGGAGGGAGAACATTGCCTTGCATAGCGCATCAGCTCTTTCTTTTCTTTTCTTTTCTTTTTGTGGGTTTGTTGAGTGTTGACTAGGGGTGTTTTTATAGTCCAGTTTGGCTGGCAATTTATTTATGCTACACATGAGCAGTATAACCAAAAAATTGTCTAATCAATTAGCTCATCATTTTCGAAAAGCTCTGGGAGCTTATTTCTGATGGGTAGTTGTTGAGGTTGTATCATAACTCTGAAAAAGGTATCACTAGTTGGATGGGTTCCCTAATATAAGGGGCTGTTTATTGAAATTCTCGTCCTATGAATCATATGTGATTTTTAAGCTGCCAAGTCTCCTTGTTGCTTGTTCGATTTTTTCCCAATGTTTTGTATGGTGTTTGGAAGGATGGTCATTATAGAAGCCCTTGTTTCCCTGAGGTTTAAATAGACCCCCCCAATGTTTACCTTTTCTGTTGATTATAGAATATCCATTGACCCCTTCAAAGTATAGTGGCCTTAGAAAAGATAGTGAATTGATGTGTAAATCTAATGTGCTATAAAATGAAGGAAATAAGCATTGAATGCCCACTTGTTTGTTCAGATGTTGCCTATAGCGTGAATTTTTTATATGAGTCATGCTATTCATGACCCTTGGTGTGATCATTTGTTTAGTCTATCTTCAGCAGCAGTTTTGTTATTCAAATATCTTGTTCTGTAGATACTTGGATTACAGTATAAATTTACAAGTAGCTACTTGATGCATTCTTTGTTTATATACTGAAATGCTTTTTTAAAGGCATTTGATAGTTATGAAGCATTTATCTCTTGTGATAAATAACATGCAGTTGGTGGTTCACCTTCTCATTAAACATTGACCCATGGATCCAGAAAGCAAGAAGTTTGGAAGAGGTAAGAATTAGTTTTTAGAATATTTTTGGCTTGTTGCCCGTTACCCCTACCCCTACCCCCTCTTGATTTTAATGGTTGATGAGTGTTGTGTCCTAGGGTTATCATCATTACTCATTTCAAATCATTCCATAGCTGGGTCATTCTATCTGAACATGGAGATGTAGGTATCTTGTATTGATGTTACAACCTGATGTTACAAATATTTTTGAGGCCAAGTATAATTTTTTTTGCTCTCCTCCCAACCAAACCAAAATTATACTTATACCAGAGCTGAAACAATATCTCCAAGTCTATCATCTACCACGTCATCCAAAAGAAAGTTAAGGCCAGCAGTCCTGTACTGTAACTGTGAGAAGTGAAGAGAATATGGTTGGAGGTTCATGTGGGGTGTGAAAATTGCTGTAAATCTTATCCAAGAGCATAATATTTAAACAAATATATAAGACTAAAAGATTGTAGGTAGAATTGATTATTAGGTCTATAACCATAAATTAAGTATACTTGGCCAAAAACGGAGAATGATTATGAAAATATTCAAGGGCACTTCCGAAATTCTCCATTTAGAAACATCAAATATAAATCATCTTCCAAAACGGTTTAAATTCTTTAGGAGGGATGAAAAAACTAGTATTTTTTTAGCAATGTGCCTTATTGATCACTGACTTGGTAATGGCTCATCTCATAATAATCTTTGTATAAATTCATTCATGTGATTGCATGTAACGCTTGCATATGCAACTGAGCTTTATCTCTACCCCCTTGTTTTTATGAATCAAGAAAAAAACTCATCTTACCCCCATTCAGACTTGTGCATTCAGTTGACCTGCTCAATTTATCATTTCTAAATATCTGAAAAAGGAAACACCAGATGTCAAGCTGTCTTTATTTATTCAAAGCAATGCAAGTATTTTTTTTTTCCCCTAATGTCATTTAAATACAATAAACATCCTTCATCCACTTGAAGAAGGGAAAGGGACAAGAAGGTATTCATAAAGAAGGAGCTCAGAATGTGAAATGAATATATAAGTGAAGCTTGGAGAAAAAAATTGAGGTTTACCTGATATTTTGTTGCATGCACTGATGAGATGGTGCCCTTTTGAAACTTCAGGACCAAGAGAGCTGACTGGTGCCGTTGATCTTATAAGTCACTTCAAATTGTTGCCCCACCATGAATTTTTCTGCAAGAGGTCACTTCCTTTGTCAATTGCAGACACGCATTATCTTCACAATGTGGTGGGAGACACTGAAATAAGAAAAGGAGAAGGGATGCAACTGGATCAGCTTATCCAGAATACCTCCAGAGATAGTAATGCACACATAGAGCCCTTTGACCTAGATGTACTTAGGGAGGCCTTCCAACTGAAGGAAACTACTCCTATAGATTTGCCTTCTGTAAGAAATCTATCTTGCCTTGAATTTTGTGGGTTTATCAGTCACTTTAGTTTAGTGTTGCAAAATTGGCATTGGTTCATAACACCAATGTATTTTGACATTTAGTACTATTTTGTTTGGTGTCCCAATGTATTTTTATTTATTTATTTGTTTTTCCCATCCTCTTTAGGCAGAGAAGGGGACTCCTACCATAGCCGGGAAATCAAAAGTTGAGTCCAAGGACAAGGATAGGAAGCATAAAAAACACAAAGAGAGAGATAAGGAGAAGGAGAAGGAGCACAAGAAACGTAAACACCGTCATAAAGATAAAGACCGAAGTAAAGATAAAGACAAGGAGAAGAAGAAGGATAGAAGTGGACATCATGATTCTGGTGCTGACCATTCCAAAAAACACCACGATAAGGTTAGAACTTACTACTTGTTTGCAGCTACTGCTTGAACATGACGCAGCCTATAAAATCATAGTTAAATTTATAGACTAAGTTACTTTTGTATGGTGTTTGGCATCTATAGTAAACAGTTCAACTTCCTATGTGCACAATAACTCAAATCTCTATTCAAATAAATGTCACATTCACCATTGACAATTAAAAACTAGTAAATTTGCTGATGGCTAGGAATGAACTGCAGTGATTGGTGATTTTGACATTAAATGTTTTATGCTCAATGTCATTGCCAATATGGACTTTGTTGTTGTATGATTTCAGAAAAGGAAGCATGATGGAGATGAAGATCTCAATGATGTGCACAAGCACAAAAAAAGTAAGGTAATGTATATTTGTTTGAAGTAATGGTGATTTTGCAGTATGTCCAGTCTCATCTCTCTCATTTTTGTTATGAATTACTTGGCTGCTTTTCATTTCTTAGTCCCCCGTTCTCCTTAAATAAGCTCTCTGTTTTGTATTTTGTTCTCTTGCAGCATAAGAGCTCAAAGATTGATGAAATTGGTGTGATAAAGGTAGCAGGCTGAAACAGTTGCGTACTATAGTTCATTTTTGTTTGAAGTGGTTGTTGTTGACAGTTTGGAAGGGGTTTTGACTTGAAGTTGTCCATTGTTTTGAGGTAGATACTTTATCAGAATATGATTTCTATCCTTCTTTTGATTTGACGTATGAAAACTAATTTTGTGAATGTGTACCCATCAAACTCCAGAGACTCCTCCAAAATAAACAAGTAACAGATTTATATTGAACCATTCCACTTGCTCAAGCTGATTTAAATCATTCCTCTTTGAAAGAAAAAAGGAAGTTCTCCTTGGGCATAATCTAAAAAGTTTGCTGAATAAATAATGACCATGGATGATTTCTTGTGAGGTACCCAAACAAAGTAGCCTCTCATCCTCAACACTCTGCATGCTCTTTCATCTCCAGAGCATTACTATGTCGTTTAGTAGCATCAATTATGTGATACAAGTATAGCGGTGATAATCACTTTTGTTATTTTTCATCATTACCATTAAGGTGTTTCTAACATTTCGTTCTCATTTTTATGCAGAGTAGGTTTTGAACTGACTGAAAATGTGAAGATGGTGAATTCACCAGACAAGAACATTTGCATGCCAGGTTGAGATTTGCTGAAAATGGAACTTTGTATCATAACAATGGTCTAGTATAGTTGCTGGTAATAGGGAAAACTTCCCTTAGTTCTTATGGTGCATTGGATATTTCCTCGTGTACACATTATTGTAATCATTTCT
Organism: Populus simonii; assembly: GCA_007827005.2. Classification (NCBI taxonomy): domain Eukaryota; kingdom Viridiplantae; phylum Streptophyta; class Magnoliopsida; order Malpighiales; family Salicaceae; genus Populus; species Populus simonii. The sequence continues at coordinate 18,878,488 of CM017467.2, read as the reverse complement.
CCATTTTAGGGTAGTCCAAAAGCTTAGTTCTATAACCAGTTTCGTGTAGAATTTCCTGCATTGAGCTGTAGGAGGAACACGCTTGAGGATAGAGATTGTGTATATTGATTAATTCCTTTCTTCCCCGAACAATTGACATGCTTCTTAGACAACCAATAGGATCTTAATGGGGCTAGGGTTTTTGCATGCTGTCTTGAATGTTCTCTTCAGTTGGGTGACATTGGTGTAACCGAACTGCAGAACTAGGGGAGATTATAGTTAGGAAACTGGGGAAATTTTTGTTAATGCTGATGATTCGTTTTGAGGTCAACTAGGGAATGATACTATCTTGTAATATATAACGAGCAAAATGGGACTGAGTGGGAATTCAAAGCTCTTAATGATCACAGAATAATTTCGGGACTGAAACTCATTGATGATTGATTGGTGTGAGCTGTGTTTGTGTCCTAGCAAATCCCTAAAATGTGTCAGTAATGTTATCTATTCAGATAGTAATTTGATTTTCATCTTGTTTTCTGATTCTTTTGAGAGCAAAACTCAAGACTTGTAACTGTTGTTGGTGGCTTTGCTTCTTTTTATTGTTAGACTTGAGCATAACCCCTCTCTAACCTTAGCAGCCACTTGAAAGCTGAAAGGAGTCGAAGAATAATTCCATTTATTATAGTTTATATTCTATTATTTATAAAGTTAATTTCACATTATTTATTGAAAAATATTAATTTATGTAATACTTTATTTGTGAAAAATACATAGAAAGAATGCATCAGACCACACGACGTGCTCCTGTGCAAATGTATTTTACTATTATCATGCAGAAACCTGAACACATCAGCAGCTACTCTTCCATTTTTCTAGCAAAGCATGGACGGGAGCTTGTGTTTTCTAACAGCTTGGTCATCTTCTCAGAAGCTTCTGCCCGCTGTTTTTTCAACTCTTCATTTCTTCTCAGCTGTAACTGTAATTCTTCTTCCAACATCTTCTTCTCTGCCCCCTTCAGATCTGCATCGAAGACGCTTTGCTGATATTCAAGAATCATACTCTGAATTTCGTGCGTTCCAGCCTCTCTGATTTCTAAGAGAGTTTCCTTCTCGTGGGTTACAGCCTGAAGTGCAAGTTCCATTTCCTCCACAGATTTGGATCCCTTCTGTATATCCGTTTGTACAACTTGCATTTCACTCTCTATCTTACCTAACTTTTTACTCAAAACATCAAATTCTTTCTTTATAAGACCAAGATTTTCTCGGGACAACTTCATTTCATTCTGTATCTTGGTTTTCTCTTCCTCGGACTTCAATAACTCTGTAGCTTTACCGCCTACTTGCCAATTTCTCTGTGAGGTATCAACATTCTCTAAGTTATCTATGGCAAAAAGGACCTTTTCACTCTCCTGTCTCTGATTCTCCTCCATAAGTTTGGATTTCAAAACTGCCAGTGCGTTCTTCAATTCAATTTCAGATTGTTGAATCCTTCCCATGGTGGCCTCAGATTCTTCCTTGCAAACTTGAAGGCGAGCCAACTCTTCTTTCTTTTTCTCAATATAAGACGTTGAAGCATTTACCCTTGCCTTTGCTCTGTGTTCTCGCTGTTCAAAGTAAGCAATTGATGAAGCAAAACTTGACACGGAATATCTCAGTGCTGATAACTTCTTATCTACAAGAGCTCTTTTCTCTTGCATTTCAGAGGAAAGTAGCTCAAGGGATCTAAACTCTTCCTGTTTTATCTGAAGCCCTTCTTCTGTTACTTCAATTTCTCTCAGAACTTTATCAAACTCAATGAAAGCTTGCTCGGCATTCAATGGAGATGAAGGAGACGGAAGACATTTCTCTCCATCAACTTCCATTAGTTTCTCTCCAACTCTGTTCTGTTCATCAGAAGAAAGTAATCTTCTCAGTTCATCCCTCTCATGCATAGCTATCTCATACAAACCCATCAGCTTTTCATTTTCTTCATGCGTTTCCATAAGCTGCTGCTCTAGGTTCTCAAGTGTTTTCATCTCCCTCTCACGTGCATTGGCAAGTTCAGGAGGACTATCATTATCATGAACTTCCATGCCATTTTGTTCACTCTCATCATCATTCACGTTCTTGTAGTTACTTTTTGAAGCTGCCCGTGCATACATTTCAATGAGACTATTTTTTTCCTCAATCAAAGCTTTTAGTTTCGACTGTAGCTCCTTGTTTGCCTCAATAAATGTTTCAAGCTTCAACTGCAGCTCACTATTCTCCGTAGACAATGTAATAGCTTTTTCATGAGCTTCAGCTTCTTGTTGACTTGCTGCGGCAATGGCATCAACCATTGTTTTGAGCTCCACATTGACAACTGATGCATCAGTTGACAAAGGAAGCTCAAGTTGCTCTGTTTTCTCGTTTGTGGCTCTAAAAAATCTCTCTTCTTCAAGTTTCATCATGAGATCATTGACATGCCTACAAAATAATCTGGTTAGGCAGACAGCATTTCAAAATAGTACAGTACATTCGCACATACACACACTGCTTATTAGGTATTTGAGTCTACATAAACGTACATTCATCATCAGCTGTGTAATCATGCTAGAGGTAAAGTAACCGAACTTGTTCATTGAAGAATTAAATCAATTGACAGTTTGAAAATTTTATCAAGTGAAAGAATTAAGAGTCAATCATTACCTTTCTAGTCTTTCCTTCTCTTCAAAACAGAAATCCAACTTCTTAAGGAGCAAGTCAATTTCGGCCTGGTTTTGAATAACCTATAATACATAAATAAAAAATCTGTCACGTTGTATCAAATGAAAGCCGCATAAAAGTTTGTGAACAAAGAAGCAGAGTGGCGGACCTGTATGCGAAGGAATTCGTTCTCCTCATTAATTGAAGATTGACAAGGTGATCTTGGTTCCTGTGTCAACAATAGTTATTTATATCCATAAAGTCTTTGGTGCTAAACCATGCATGAGTAATACAAACACTAAAGCATACATAGTTCGTAAGATAATTCAAAAACATACACCAAGCACTTGCCATTATAATATGATTATCTAGAAACAAATTTGTAATTTCAAACTGAATCATTCTAAAATCAGGAGGCAGAATTTCTGCTTTTCTTTCTCTTTGTTTTTTTGGTAAAGATGGTGGATCCAAGCAAGAATTCCTCAACAAAACTATCGTTGTAACATCCCGGGGATGGATGAAAAATGCAAAATTCTGAAATCTACAGTGGTGAATACAATATTCTCTGAATATCATATTACAACGTCATTCATTTTGTGCTACAGGATGGCTGCAGGAGAGAAATACCATCTAGGAACTTCTTATGCAAGCAGTTAACCTGAATTTGAAGTTTGAAATATAATTATCTCTACAATGAATAAATAGAAATGCAACTACTGAAATCATACTATTTTAAAAAGTTTTTGAGGTGAAAACCAAACAAAGAACTCTTGCAACAATGAAGAAGAAGCTAGCACCATCGTCACCAGACTTTCATGAAAGAGTACAACCCATTAGCTTATTTTACATCCCATCTCAATAAATGTAAACTGATACGCTAAGAGTTAAATATATATGCCAAAGTGGTTGCACTGTTGTGAAAAATGCTTTGGAAGATACATCTGCTTGAATTGTACCTGACTCAAAATTGGTGGATCATCATGTACTGCTGCTGTCTTCATGTCTAAGCTAGTTTTCTGTAGTCGAAAGAAATTAAAAAAACTCACAGTTAATGAGAAAAAAAAAATTCTAAATGTAGCCATGCATTTTCAAAGTTCACAGTAAAGCTTTTGAAGAACCTGAACTGCCAAGGAATCTGATTCATGCATAAGTTTCCAATCCAGTGCTTCTAGTAACTGCATATACAATCAGAAGATGTTTTAGAAAGGATAATTTGACTGAAAACAGCTTAAAACATGTTTAGACATTGCTTACTCTACCTTATTCTGTAAGACCATGATTTGTTCATTCATCATCACCCTTTCACCTTCCTCACAAAATGACTTTAATCTGTGAAGTATAGCCAAAATAAGTATCCCCATTTAACGGGAAATGATTTCAGAATATATCTTGGACATAAAAATATTACTTGAAATCTGTTCTTTGCAAACAAAAAGCTATAAAAAGAATATTCATGAACCAATCAGGTGCATTCCTGTTTTATCAGGTTCAGTTAGTTGGAAATTACTGTTTATTGCTAGCAGAGATGTTTGACCTTGGTTTTATTGCTAATATTATTAACTTTTTTTAGCCTAATTTTGACATAAATCTACATCCAGCTCGAATTTCATTGAATTGACAACCAATGTATATGTATCGAGACCAATATAATTTGCCACTTTACTGAGAAAGAGAGTTACAGAAGCTGAAAAAGACATGCCTTCTAATTTCTTCCTTTAGACGCAAATTTTCTGTGGCAAATCTTGTGACTTCTTGGTTGCGATCAACCTGGGTTCGTAAAACTTCAATTTGCTTCAGATGCTCCTCCTTTTCTTTCAACAAGTGTGTTTCAGCTGAAATCTTTCCAGCAGAAACTGCCTCTAGCCTCTTAACTCCTGCCTCTCGGAATCGTAGTATCATTTTTAAGCTTTTTATCTCATCCTCTCTCTGTTTGGTCTAGTGCATTCCAAAAAAAAAATCAGAAAAAATTTCAGATCATTAATTAAATCCAAACAATATGTTTCGCACATACCAGTTGCATAACTGCTTGATTTTCAGCTGTCAATGCCTTCAAAGCTATGTCCTTATCCTTTTCTCTTCTAAAAGCCCCAACAAGGGCAACTTCATAATCTTTCTTCTATAAAAGTACAGCACAAAAAGAATTTTAGCTGAGAGTCATTCAACAATTCTGTGTTAAATAGTCAAGGTTAAGAACAAGCGACGGGTACCTGAGACATCCTATTTTCAGACATAAGCGGACTAGAGGATCCATGAAACCCTTCCCACTTGAAACTTCCAGGAGATCCGAGAAAGCTTAAGGATGAAGTATCACTATCTAGATTTTCAGCTCCCCCATTGACTAGACTACGCAGTCGGGACACTTCTTTCTGAAAGTATATGAACACAGATGCAATCATAAGCAGTCAAGACGGAAAACCTAACCTTGTCGCTTTCCTTGGAACAATATTGAGTTATTTTAGGTAACAGTTATCTAATAATGTTACTAAAACAATGTACAGTGTTATTTTAGCTCTGAAATAAGGAAGGCCTCATAAGATGAGGGAATCTCATTTGAGCACAATACCTTAAGTTGTTGAATTTGCAGGCGCATCACAATAACGTCTCCTGATGCATCTTCGTTAACAATTGCCTGGAGGAAAAGTAAAGCAGTGACTTTCTGTGTGCATAGCAATGGCTGACATTAAGAACTTACCATGTACCAATAATGTTTTGGAAAGCCCCACCAACAGCTTCAATTGGGATTTTTTTTACTATAAGGGAAAGAAAAGTATGTGCCAAATTTTAATCTTTTACAATAGTATCAGTTATAGAAGGCTAGGCTTCGTTATTTCATGATCGCTGGTAACCAGGTATAGATTACAAACTTAAAAGCAAGATCACATACATTATTTTTTATGAATTTTGCTCGTTGTGCAAACTTCAATGTGCTTAACGTCTCCAAAGAGCAACTGCAAAGGACCCAAAAAAAATGTTATACTGAAATGTGAACACCCACATACAAATATGCCATGCTTGTTAACATTTATTTTTAAGTTTGCACGACTGGCCAAGCAAGAACTTAAGAGAAACCATTATGGAGAACAAGATAGCAACTAACCAAAGAGATGGACTGATATTTGCAATTATGATGGTTTTTGAATTTCCTCCCAGAGAATCCTGAAAAAAAAATGATTAGATAGAAGTGCATATATTAGCAATTCATATCATCATAAAGGAAATTAGAACTTAATAGTCAAGACATTTAATGCAAAATATATTCCAAAATGATAGAACTTTATCTCTTCAAAAAATAAATATTAAAAACTTTTCAACTATACCACAATCTTTTGTAGGCCATAGCAGTGAGATTCTCTAATTCAGTTCATACTTTCAATGCTTCTACTACTTTCAAAGACTGTCATCGTCACTTATGCTTGGCAACCCAAGAATCTTATGATAATTAAGGTCACCATACTTCCTAAACTCAATTTAGTTGGATAACAACAGTGCATCCAACCAACCCTTATTCTTGAAGGTAGAAATTAATTAGGATGGAAGGAGGAGAAATGCTTCCACACAGAGGGCTCACACAAAAATTATCTAAAAGTTACAAAAAAGCAAGAATTATACTTCGATTCATGCCCACAAAATTCAAAAGGAACTTTTGCTCCAGCTGAAAACAAAATATAAAAATTCTGCTAAATGTATTCCAGATAGACATTTTGCTGTTGTGTATGAGATTGGTAGGGTATACTTCTGATATTTCAAATTCAAGAATTAAACATATTCTATTTTAAAAAGTATACCTGAAGCAAAAATGTGAGCTTCGAATCCCGATAAGGAACATGGTGCGACTTGCCATTTGATATACTTACGAGGTTCATAATAACAAGTCTGCAAATATCAAAACCATCTAAATAAAATTAACAGTTGACTTGAATTCATACTTTGACTTCACATATAAAAAAAGTCTTAAAATAGTTTTTTATAAACAAATTAAGAATAAGTTGGAGACCACACCCCAATGTCGAAAGTGACTTGTTAATATTGGTAGCTTCCTTGAGACGTTCACCTTCAGCACCAGAACTCTTTTGCCTATGATGATAAACACAAGAATAACAAAACTTAGATTGGAAGTTTTACTAATTAACTTCTTCAATAAAATTATTTTTCTATTCCACATCACAGCACCTTTCAGATCCTGCTAAATCAACAAGATTAAGCCGAGCAAACCGATGGTGAATTACGCCTTGGGATTCCCACTGATGACAAACCACCAATTAGAATTGCCATATCAAACCAGCCCAATTAACAGTATTCAGAATCACTTATTTTCTTTCATACTTAAAACTAAATGTCTTTAAGGAATGAGATAAGGAAGGCATTCAGAATATGTTGCTTTTCAAGAATAAATGCAAATGAAGACTCTTGTATGATTTCTTTTCAATTATTCATATTATTTTTTTGTTGTTGAGAAAATCGACTAACCTTACTTTCAATGATGCATGTAAATACACTATGAGAACGACTACTTGCACGATTCATATTTGTGGCTGCTACTTTTCTATTTGCTGCACCCTGAAAAAACAGTACACGATACTCGGTTAAGTAAAATTTTGAGGAAATAAAAGAAATAAGTATCCATGTAAATGTACAAGTTGGGATTTAATCTAAGAAAGAATTCTTCTTCCATGTAAACTTTTTGTATCATTGACTTTTCCCAATCTTCCAACAAGAGTTTCATACTTAGGACATTGTAGTTCTTGCTTCATATTACACAATTTTTAGAAGCTTTATGCTTGATCTGATAATCAGAAACAGTTGGAGATTTCAAAACAGAATACTGATTGAAATTTTATTTCTCACAGTAAGCTTGCTTCGAAGAGCACATACATAGTGTTAAGGCAATTTGTATACCTGAATAAGTTGATGAAGCACATCTCGAGCACTTGCAACTTCTATCTCCTTGAGATTCTCCACATAAACCCCTTTCTTCACATCTTCTCTTATCTGTAATAATAATGTCCACCGAATATTCTTAATTTCACCAAAATGCTCAATTAAAGAAAAGTAAAAGGAGTGCAACTTCAAATACACGCACATGGTTTAATACAGTTCAAAAGCAAACTAATATAAAGAGAGTTGTCAATGGTGTAAACATATAAAAAAAAATGAGGGTTTTAGAGCTCTTTCATTGCAGAGTTCTTTTCCAAATTGCAAATTGCTTTTTTAATGCAATCAAGAAAAAAACAAATCAATTGAAGAGATGCAGACTTCAAGAAGTAACCTATACCTGCAAGTTGGTAGATGACGGATCCAGGAGATCAAGAATCTGTTCGTTGTATATTTCCAAGAAAGAGCATTTACAGGTAAATTTTATCTTTTCATCTTTACGAACCTCTTTTTCCTGATACAAATGATCAATTAAAAACCACAATTAGATTCCTTTCACAGAAACGGAAAAAAGTTAATGCACTGATGTATATTCAGCAACCCTAAAAATAGAAAGCTAATTTATACTTTCAGCCTTTGGCCATCGGTTTGAATATGAATTCTGTGAATGTGGAAGGAAAAAAGGCCTGCAGCAAACCTCCGCCGCTTAGCGAACAAAAAGATACCAGATATGCACACAGTAAACATAAGTCTATGAAATCTTAGAATCAGTTAAATCCAACTCATGATAAAAACAAAGGAAGGGGAGAAAGCACAAATCTTTCTTTTATGACCGTGCAATTGGGCTCATCTTTTCAAGATTAGCTAAATAGTAGCACATGAAAACTAATGCTTTGGAAATAGTTTGGGAATAGCTCACTCATATCCAAAAAACAAAAATTAAACATATTCATGGTCAGCTTGATGTCCAAGAGGAAAATCAAAAACCTTCTGGATTCTTGAGAACAAATACTCAAACACCCTAGGTGTCATTCCACAATTAACACTATGTCTTCGAGTCCCTCCCTCGATGTCTCCAAGCATTGTATGAGTCTTTCCACTTCCCGTCTGCATATATACACAATAGATTGTGTATTAACGAATGTTAAAGTCATTTTAGCTATAAAAAAAATATCTATAAGCCCTTCACAGCATTTTCATTCCAATCAATCTATCTCAAATACTGAAAACTAGAATACCACATTAAAATTAAAACCCTTAGCAAAATCTCACTTGGCCATATGCAAACATGCAGCTGTTGTAGCCGCCCATACAATTGTCCACCATCGGCAATCCAGCCATTTTGAACATTTTTTCCTGTTACACCACATTAATCAAATTAACCATGCCAATTAAGACTCTACCCCAAAAAAAACCAAACCCATTTTCGTTTCAGAGAAAAAAGAAAGAAAGAGGTGGATACCTGGCTAACAGTTTCATCCGCAACAAGATCGAAAGTAAACCGTGACTCGGGATGCCCGGTCCAAGTAATTGTCTGACAACTTTCTTGCCTAACGCACTTGCCATGCCCTTGAACAGATATTTCTGAACTGCTTAACGGTCTTAATCTTATAATAACCTAAAAAAATTAATCAAATAACAATAAATTAAACAAGATTGTAGCTTAATTGAATAGCAAAACCACTTAATTTAAAGCTTGAATGGCATCAAATTGTGATATTTCTGACTAAATCAACACTTTTTGAAAATCCAGGAACCAAAATGACAAGCAAAAGCAAACCTGAACAAATTCAAAAATAAATAAATAAAAAATAACAACCCGTATCACAAGCATAACCTTAATTTAAGCTTAATTAGGCTCAAAATATAATATTTGGACTAAATCATCACTTTTTTTAAATCAAAGAACAAAATGAAAAGAAAAGGGCTAACCTGCACGTTATGTTCCTTCCAGAATGAAGGATCCTCGGAGAACTCAAAGCTCTGAGCATGCCGCGGCACCGACACCACTGATCCTGTAACGCCACCGTTGTCGTCCTCCTCCCAGTCATCAATCCTCCGGGCTGCTGACATGGCAACCAAGGATTGGGCGGAAGCAAGGTTATGATCTCGAGAGACGGATTTCAGTAGATCTGGAGTGCTCGGCACAGATTCCGAGACGGACCGGTCATGAAACCCGAACCGGCTCTTAATCGCGCTCGCCGTGTCCGATAGGAAAGGCATTTTAAGTTGGTTGGAAAATCTAGGGCAAGAGTTCGGGGTGAAAGGGGTGTTTGGGAGGTGAGAAAATTCGAAGAGAAACGAGAAGAAAAAAGAGAGTGTTTCTTTCTTTCTTCTTTCCTTCCTTCCCTCCTTTCTTTCTTTGTTTTTTTTCTTTTTGAAAATGAATTTTTGAGGGAAAATGAGGATTCGGAGGTGGGAGTGATCGGACGGTGGAGATAGGTTTAGATGAGCGGTTAGGATGGTTTGGATTTGAATTCTGGAGACCGTTTGAGTTTTGAAAAGGTGGATTTTTGTAGGAGAACGAAATTACTGGAAAGTCCCTGTCTCTAACGGTAAGATGATGGACATATGTGAATTTAGTATATTTAGAATTGTGGTTGTGGTTAGTTTTTAAAGTATTTTTCATGCTAAAATGTATTATAATGATTTTTTTTATTTTTTAAAAGTTATTTTTAAGATTAACGTATTAATACAATCCAAAATATAAAAAAAAATTAATTTTTAAAAAAATTAAAATTTTTTGAAAACATGAGTACAACCGCGTTTCCAAACACTTAAATCTATTCATTAGGATTTTATTATGATTGTTTTTTTTTTTTTGTCTAAATTAAAATTTATAATTTGTGTTTATTTTTGAAGTTTTGATATCAATATATTTATATTTAGATAATGTTAATATTCTAATTTCTCATCTCAATTCATTATCATAATTATTTATAAATAATTTTTTTATATAATATATAAGATAATCATGTTTATTTTATTTTTTTTATTATGATAAGATATAGTACAATTATACAGGTATTTATAACACAACAATATCTTTATTATAGCAATATAGATTTTGATTAGAGTAATATATGATGTTATTTTTTATTTTTCTAACCTCAATTTTTTATTTAAATTGTATTGTATAGGATAACATGTAAGAGTTTAAAGTTTAATTGGGTAAAGATTTAAATTTTATTGTTAAGATTAAGAAATTATTAGATAAATTTAGTTCATCATATCATATGTAATTTACATAAATAGATAATATATATTATTTTTTTATATTTGTCGTCCCATTCTCTGCAATGCCCTTTTTTTCCCGCCGTGCTCTCTTTCTTATATATTTGTGTTTTGTACAGCAAGTTGAGCTATCTACCTGAGATTGATTTTGCTCTTGCAGTTTAACCGAATTTGGCAATGTCTTCTTCATCTAGGGATTCCTTGCTTTTGCTTGTCTTTCCCCCGTTTGGCATTGGGTTTTAAAAGGGGTGGCCTAAATTTTGAAATTTTTAGCGTGAGCGTAACTTGTGGTTAAGGTAGTAGAAAGAAACATAAAATTTCAACGGGTAATAATTAACATTATTTAATTAACACTTTTGATGGTTTTGTGTAAAATAACTATCATATTAAAAAATTTAAGTTTTTAAAAGAGATTTTAAAATATAATTTATATTATTTTTCTATACATATAAATTTATTTAAATAAAAACTTTTTGAATTTAAAACTTGTATAGACTCACATTATATTATATTTAATATTTATCAAATAAATAAAGATAATGATATTTAAATTCGTGATTGCTTGTTTATCAAAGCTCTAATATTATATTAAAAAATTATTTTAATCTAATAACTTAAATTTTTAAATAAAATAATAATACTTAGATAAAATTTTAAAATATAATTTATATTATTTTTTAATATCCAGAACCGAAAGAAACTTACAAGAATCGCAGTTTTTTCTACCAGATCACCCGAATACTAAGCTATGCCCACAACCATGACCTTATTTAGGTCGGAAATATTTCACATCGTAGCAAGTTCTATCGTCAAGAAAATGTCTTAATTTGGAACGGTCAGGGTCACCCACAGTACTATAATCGCCATAGAAGATTTCCATATGCTCGGAAGTAACTTGATTCATGGAAAGATCGACTAGCATATTCTCCACTTCCCATTGGTGGGCAAGATCCATCTGGAGTACAAAATGTTATTGACTGTTTATCTTGTTTATTTTGCAAGCTTAATCTCTAGAGAATCAAGAAAATGGCAGCATGACATGCATGACGTCCATGAGTATGGTGTGGCTCCAGATGAAGTGCAATGCATGTTTTGCGACGAGGGGAATATTAGTGGGTCTTATTGACTGTCAGGGGAGATGTTGCGAATTGTGATGGAGCTCCCCTTAATGTCAGGGAGATTTGCATAAGGTCTAGTTCCTTGGGCACTGGAGTGGCGACGGCATGAGTTGATTGGATCAAGAGAAGATGGGTGCAAGCCGTGTTGGACTGGGAGACGACTATTCAGGAAGCACATTGCTGAAGCCGAAGGTAAAGGCCTTGCTCAAGAAATAGACCATCATGAGGAAGTTGCTAGCAATGCAAGTGCAGCCGCAGCTAACCCTGCCACAGGGGGTGTGACAGAGAGAGATGCTTGCGACTCACCAGTTTCTGAGAAAGTTGCTGGGCACTTCCTCGAAATGGGGATAGGTGTAAGGTTGCCTACTCGCTGAGTTTTCCAAGGATCAGTGAAACCACTTCTGATGAACTAGAGAAACATGTGCTCACACTGGTTGTGCCAACCTGTTGGATGAATGGGTGGATAAAGACGGTCGATGTATGGTCAATTTCCTTGTAGATTGTCTGGCTGGTCGTGTTTATCTGAGGTCATTACAGATATCAGTGGCAATAATGTTCCCTTGCAGAACTTGTTAGATGTTCTTATTGAAGAGGTTAGGCAGCAAAATGTAGTTCAGGTCATGACTTGTTCTACAACAAGCTGGATGTTTTCGGTTATCAATCAGATTAGAAGGATTCACATGCACGATTTTTGGGCTGTGAGTGCATATTGCATCGGTCTCATGCAAGAGAAGATTGCTGCTATGGATGACACTAGTAGAGTATTAGATAAGGCAAAAAGCCTTGTCAGGTTTGCTCAGAACAATGCTACAGTGCTAAAGCTGTTTAGAGGCTTTACAGTTTCTCAAAATGAGAACCTTTTCAAGCCTTAAAAGATGAGGTCGACAATCCCATTCACGATTGTCGAGAGCATCCTCTCCAATAAAGATGAATTGAAATAAATTTTCACTTCATCAGAGTGGAAATCTTCTTTTAGGTCGAAGAAAGTGGAAGGCAAGAGTGCAGCTGCTTTGGTAACGGATTCTTCTTTCTGGAAGGCAGCAGAAATGGCATCAACGACAACAACCGCTCTCAATCTTGTTATTGACAAGATCAGTGATGACGATGAACCTTCGGTTGGCTTCATATATGATAGCGGTTGGCTTCATATATGATAGCATGTATCAGATAAAGAAGCATTACAGGAGGAGTTCGGAAACATGCCACTCTGGAAATTAATTGACTCAATATGAGATGATTTTCTTCACAGACCCTTCCATGCTGCAGCGTATCACCTAAATCCCAGCTTTTATTACCCTGAATTAATTCCATTTTGACACCGAAACCGCGAATGGTCTTCACTGCTCCATTATTAATATGGAAAAAGATCAGAAGATTCAACACCTTATCATACAGGTTCTGCAAAGCTCATGGAGATTTCCAGGACGGTTATGCTGCAGATACAATAGAGAATGTTCATCTAGGCAAAGAAACTTCTTTTGAGATGCATAGAAAATGTTTGTTGTTTCCGGTGTTTGTACCATGTCTCTGGTTTACCATGTCATGGAGCAAGGCTATATATTTGTGGTCAGCATTTGGAAATCACTGACCTGTGATGCTGCTGTCAGGTTCAAGATAAACAGGAGTTAATTTTGATCGATCCTTTTCAAAATAAATCATCAATTTATTGCAAAAACAAAGAAGTCAGAAATTTACAGCATTATTGAAAGACAAAATACCTTGTTCAAGATAAACAGGAGTTAATTTCTCAGACGGATAACGCTGTTGGTTTCCTGCACCGGAGGAATCTTCAAACGCCGCCGCCTTTTCCACCAGGTCCTCCGAATGAGAAGATGGACATTCGCACCTGCTGCTACTAGATTTTAGTGTTTCCATCAAGCATCCAAAAGTATGAGAATTAGACAAATGTTAGGTACCTTAACTTCATCTGCTGGTTGTGTTTGAAAGTCATGTTCATTTGAAGGGCCTCTTTCGCCATGGACTCCATAGCAAACCAAACTAGAGTTAAGATCATTAACATAGGCATATCGATGGTGTTTTTTCAAGTTTTTTTGATGGGATTGAAAAATAAAAACTTATGCATGGATAAATTAGCTTCGGATATTGATATAATTAATATTACAGATCATATTTTCTTAATCTATACCCTAAAATTTAAATTTTTGGTCTTAAATTTGACTATTTTGAACACTTTCTCGACAAAAAAGTAAGCATTTAATTTTAGAATCCGTGTTGAGTAGCGTTCGATGGATCTATTTCGAATCATGAGAAGGATTGACTATTTAGATTTATATACAATTATTAGTAAAGTAATTTTTAATATGACTATAAAAAACTATAATTTTATTTGAAAAGTATATATCATCGTTATGATTTTTAAAATATTATTATACTTTATTTATGTATTTTTTTTCTAAAATATGGTTTGTGTGAGGTCATTAAACATGTTTGATAACTTATTTTCTTTCTCTATTTTTTATTTTTTTAATGGACTAAAAATGATTTTTTTTTAGTATATAAGAATCAAAATCAAGTTAAATCAATTTCGATAAGGTTGATGGGTTAATATTTTAATTAGTTTAATATTAAATCCAATTTCAATTAGACAAAATCAAGTTTTTGAAATTAATATGTTGAGTTAAATTGGTTTTAACAATTGTGTTTTAAAATACTATAAAGAAATAAAATTATGTATTGAAATAGTTAAGATAATAAGATATTATTAATATCCTATTTGTTTTTACCTTTTAAAAGTGCTCTTGAAAAAAAATTTATTTTATTTATTGTTTTTATTTTAAATTTATTTTTTTGATATTTTCAAATTGTTTTGATGTGTTAATGTTAAAAATAATTATTAAAAAATAAAAATATTATTTTAATACATTTTTTAGTGAAAAATATTTTAAAAAATAATCACCACTATATTTATAAATATTTTCTAAATCAGTCTATTTTATTATTGAATTTAATTTCATGAACCAACCAATAAATTTATTACAAATTTAAAATCACTAACGAACCAATAAATTTATCACATGCTATTAAGTTTGAATCACCAATTTAGTAAATTATATTTAAAATGTGAAAGCCAAAATCATAATTATGAAATGAGATAACTAACGATGTGTACAGATTTAATGACATGTAAGAATTTTTTTTTTTTAGTTTAACAGCTGTCCGGGCTAGCTTACATGTACCTCGACTAATCTCACGGGTCCTGAAGTTAACAATCATGTAAGTTTTTAGTGGCCATCATATAAGTAACTACATGGCTCAAATCTGAAATCATAAAAAAAAATAAACCTCTTAATTCTAAATTTTTATTATTGAGCCACGATATAGAAGATTGACATGTAAGAATTTGATTTGCTTGGTCCATGAGCGTAACTTGTGAATTAAATTCACCTAATAATTTTTCTAAGAAAATTTGAACAGAAAAATCAAGAGACTTGGACGAAAGGACTTAATTGAAGTAAAGTTAACTACATTAAGTGACCTAATCGATGCTATGTTTCTATGTTGTACTCACTTGATAAATAGATAACAATGTAGGGACTAAGTTTGAGGTTTCCTAAAAAATCAAATCAGATCAAAGCCGCATGGAATCGATTTTGAGTAAAAATGTACCTACTCAAACCCTAGCTGACTCTCTCCGCCTGCCCATGCGTGTCCGTAAAATTCAAATTATAGGATTTTTTTTTTCAAAATTAGGATTTCTTAAATTTTATTAATTAAATGGAAACGAAAGAGAAGCAAAAAACGAAAATCGAAGTAATCGAAGAAGAAGAAGAGAAGCAATCGGAGAATTTTGTAGTGGAAGTGAGTAGCGATGATGAAGAGGCAAATGAAGATCTGAGCTTGAAGATCGTTGAGAAGTCGCTGTTAATGAAAGCGGCGAAATTGACTGCAAACGGAAACTGTCTTATCGTTTTGGACGACGACGACGACGGTGATGGTAGCGGTGGTGATGGAGGAGATACTGGCGTGGTGGAGGTAGCTGCGACCTCGTCGATGGAGGCTGTGGCGGCGGGTGTGGGTCCCAGTGGTGGTAAGAAGAGGAAAAAGAAAGTTGAGAAAAGGATTAACATTTCAGTAAGTTGAGCTTAATTATGCTGTTCTTGTTAATTAAATTGATTATTTTATTTTTATTACAACTTGAAAATTGATTAGTTTTGAAATTAAGGGTTATTTGGTTTAATAATGCGTGGTTAGGCTGTTAATGCCAAGGAAGAAGGGAAGGTGGGAACGGCTGAGGAGGCGGAGACAGTTGAGAATTCGGAGACGATCGAGAAGGCAGGGACAAGTGAGAAGGTAGAGGCAGTTGAGGCTGCGGAATTGGTGGAATCTGGTGGTGCGAATGCGGATGAGGAGTCTGTTAATGTTGTGCTCCGAAAGCTTCTTGTGAGTTGAAATATTTGTTGTGATCTACAATTTTGAAAGAAATACTATTCCCTTGTGAAGGCTTAGATTGGTATATCTGTTATATGTCCTCTGTCAGCGGGGGCCAAGGTACTTTGATCCTCCGGATAGTGGCTGGTCAACTTGCTATAATTGTGGTGAGGAAGGGCATATGGCAGTTAACTGTCCGACACCTATGAAGAAGATTAAACCATGCTTTGTTTGCGGGAGTTTGGAGCATGGTGCTAAGCAATGTTCTAAGGTTTGTAAGCTAATTATTTAGAATTTGGAGCCTTGTTATTTATTTATTGGATTCAGTTGTTTCCAAAAGCTGTTTGCTTGGACTTTTTTTTTTCTTCAAGATTGTTAAGAGTGCTTTGGATAAGAAGGAACTTTGTGGAAAAGTTAAACTCATTTTGTTTTGATGACCACCCATGTTTTTTTGTTGCTGCATTCAACTTTGCTTGAGAATGCTTTTATCCCATAGTTACTCTTAAATTTCACACATGCAGCATTTGAGATATTTGGTTTGGATGCGCTGTAACCTCTGGATGTACTTGTCAGCAGTCTTATCACACTTCTCTGAGAATCACAAGGACCTATACTGTCCGTTTGTGAAAAGATGGATAACTTGGCTCCTTCATGTGGAATGTAAATATCATAGATGGGAGAAAATTATATATAAAAAGGAAAACCTGAACAAAAGAATACTGAAATGACTAAATATTGTCTTTATGTCTATGGCCGTATTGAATTAAATGTAAATAGTTTGAGGACTTGAAGAATCTACTTAATCTGCGTGTTTGTTGTGCTCCATTTTTTTCTGCAGGGACGAGATTGCTTTATTTGCAAGAAAAGTGGCCACCGTGCAAAAAATTGTCCTGATAAATATAAAGCCACTCCCCAGAGCTCAAAAATATGTTTGAATTGTGGGGAATCCGGGCATGAGATGTTCTCATGCAAGAAAGATTATTCTCCTGATGATCTCAAGGTTGTTCCACTTTTTTCATCATTGCTTGTCCTTTTCTTCCTCCCTCCTGCTTACCTACAAGTTCATATTCTTATTCTAATTTGAATCTCATTCTTAATTCAATGTTTAAATTTTTTTTGGTCATCATTCAGGAAATACAATGCTACATCTGCAAGAGTTTTGGCCATTTATGTTGTGTTACCTCTGGTGATGATAGTCTGAGACAAGTTTCTTGCTACAGATGTGGTGAACTGGGTCATTCTGGTTTGGTAAGTCCTATTCAATGCTTTCAACATCTGCATGTCTGTCTCCATGGGCATCTCTCTTTGAGCATTCTGCATATCTTTTCACGTGTATTATGGTTAAGGAGAAAATTTCATCTATAAGTGCATGATGCTTTCATGGATTAAATGCATAATGACATGTTGATGTTATGTGATTTTAGGTTTAGGTATGTCTATATGATAGTTGCTATATTAATATCATTGTGTTTCTTGTCAATGATTTAGTTCAGCATTGACTGTATTGTTCTATTTCTCAATTGCTGAATCATCCTTTCATGATCTCAGGAGATGCCAGTGTGATGGTGGTTTAGAATTTGAAGTATGCACCATCTCTGGTGGTACTTTCTTTTGCTGATGTTTCTTTTCTCCCTAATGGTCTTGGATTTAAATTGTTTTTTTCTCGTTGTTAAAGTTGCAAGTGGTGGACATTATATCACATGTCGAATCATACAGTGTGGTTTACTTGATAAAATATTCTTTGATTCAATATGATCTGAAGCTGTACATTATTTTTACACCTATACATGACATTAACATTCTTCTTGCATGTGATTTTATACTGTTATTATATAATTTTGTTGTGCAAGATATCCTTGTGGTTGCTTTGATACTGCCCAAGCTTTGGAATATCTGTTATGGGATTTTGGCAAGTCTCTAGACATTGGCATCTGTTGATTGTAACATTGTTTCTCTTCACCCATCTGATCCTGAGGTGTTTTTAACTTCTTTTTTCCCAATTTTTTCTTGTTGGTGACTACCCTTCTTTCGTTGAATTTTATCTATTTATGCAGGAGTGTGGAAGGTCAAATGAGGAAGCCACTATGACAGAATCACCTAGTTTATGCTACAGATGTGGGGAAGGAGGGCATTTTGCACGTGAGTGCACCAGATCTGCTAAGGTAGGTTTCTTCAGCGAAGATGTGTATCAATGTAGGCAGATTCATTTATATTCTACTTAACCATATTTCATTACTTCAGCGTCAAAAAGGTTCAGTTTTCCTTTGTAGAATTTTGTGTATGTTTCTAGAAATATCAGTAAAATGCATGCTTGTTTTACATAAGCAGGGTGGGAAGAGGAGCCGTGAATTATCAACCCCAACTCTAAAATCTCATAGAGAAAATAACAAGAGCATGGGAATTAAATCTGCTCCTCATGATCTTGGTAAGTCTCGTAAAAAGAGAAAAACCAAGTCCAAAGAGAGAGGCAATGATGCTACACTGCAAAAATCAAAACACAAAGGTCGTCGAATTGCAGAGGATCAAGGAAATTTATCCCAGTCAACACCAAAAAAGTCAAAACACAGAGGCGGATGGATTGCAGACGATCCTGGAGATATATTTAAGTCAACACCAACAAAATCAAAACACAAAGGTGGATGGATTTCGGAGGATCCTGGAGATGTATCGCAATCAAAGTACAAGAAGAACCATTTCAAGTCTCCTTCAACACCTTCTTACAAGGGTCACAAGATTTCTCCTATGACTTCTGGTCATCATATGTCAGGTTCTCAAACTTCGAATAATAATAACTGGAGTCAATCAGGAACTTCAGCATTTGAAGGGTCGGCAACACCTTATCAGCACAGATATTCATTATCCAGGTTTGGCAACTCTGGCCATGCGCACAGCAACACGGGCCATGCACACAGCCACTTCAGTCATGGATACAACTCCGGCCAAGCATACAGCAATTCCAGCCAAGCATACACCAACTCTGGCCATGTATACAACAACTCCAGCCATGCACACAGCCACTCTGTCCATGGATACAACTCCGACCATGCATACATCAACTCTCGGCATGCATATAGCAAATCCGGGCATGAACATAGCAGCCCAGGGTATTCATACAACAACTCAGGGCATGCATACCCGAACTCTGGGCCTGGACACAGCAACCATGGCCATGCATATGGCAACTCCGGTTATGATTTTGGCAGCCCTGGCAGTGCTGGGATGAGGAGAAAGAACGGTTGGTGGTAGAAATGAAATTTAAATTGAAACTGCCGGATCTGGGAACTCTAATTCTTTTCCCGGACCCTTTTGACCTGTGTATTTTTTTCTAATTTCTTCATCGCCTCAGTAAAGTCAATTTATTTTCCATACATGGATGCGCTTATAGTGATCGATGCCATCTTTTCTCAATGGATGTATCCACACACCTTATCGTAACCTTTGAAGGATAGGTGGCGGTTTAAGTTTAAAGAATTGATTTTTACCTTTCTGAAATAACATGGTGGTTTATGCATGTCAGAATAGTAACTTCAGCTCGCAAATATTACTCCTGAAGTTGAAAATTTTTACTTCACCTCAAAATAAAAAATGAAGGTAGCACAAAAAGATAAGCTTCTTGTTGTGGTAATTACTTCATTTCGGCATCTAACATCGAAAAACTTGAAAAGCTGGGAGTTTCCTATCCCTTGAAGAGTCGTCTTCAATATTAGTAGAAGATGAATTCATCAGTAATGCTGTGTTCATACAAGAGATTCCAATGCTACTAAAAAGCATTGCATTCGTTGAGATGACTTGACTTTGATCGAATTGGGAAGTAGAACTCTCTGTGTGCACAAGCAATAGGATCATATAGTAAAACGGAAGAAAAGAAAAGATATCACCCTTCTTTTTTATTATCAGGAATACAACATCTTTAGGTTATTTGGTGGTGGCGGACTGGCTAGATTTCGTATAGGAAAACATAGCAAAAGGGAAAAATCCGAACTAAAAAAAACATGAAAACCAAACACAGAACACGAAGAGGTGCTATTAGATAACATAGCAGCAGGAATAAGAAAACTGGATAAAATAGCAGCTCTCTAGTTAAGATCAGCTGGCGGAGAAGACTGACGCATCCTAGAGAAGATTGGAGCTCCATAATTGCCTCCTGGACCAGTTTTGCAAGAGATGGAAGCTTTTTATGCTTTAAAAGGCAGGCTTGCGGAGGAGAACAACTGAATTGATCACATCATTAGTAGGGTGAAAGACGGAGAGAAGCTCAAAGCCAAGAACATCCTGCTCCTCGACAACAGGATAGAGAAAGGCTCTAGCCCCTTTTGCACTCCTCACCAGCAGAACCCCACCCTCCTTCATGTACTTCCTTATATGGCCTAGAATCTTGACTTTGTCTGCTTTGCTCATGCCAACCAAGGCAGCCAAGAATATGCAATCATATTCACTCA
Source organism: Populus simonii (assembly GCA_007827005.2). Classification (NCBI taxonomy): domain Eukaryota; kingdom Viridiplantae; phylum Streptophyta; class Magnoliopsida; order Malpighiales; family Salicaceae; genus Populus; species Populus simonii. The sequence continues at coordinate 18,857,794 of CM017467.2, read as the reverse complement.
GCTTCTCTTTAACTTCCACTATGTCACCCGTCTCAAACTTCATTCTCTTCTCAAGTTCAACATCAGAAGCAACAATTTGACGAGCGACATCATTAGCAGCCTCATCAATGTCAAAATTATCAAAGTGAGTGAATTTCATATGATGCGTAGCCATTATAAAAGAAGTGAGAGGCATTGGACCTGAACCCACAAAAGCCACCTTCTTTGGCTGCAGCACCCCACTTTCATTCAAGATCCTGTATTCAATGTTGGCTAGCTTGACATAGTTCCCGTAGTAGGGAAAAAGGTTAAGGTTGTTCAAAGGTTGATGGATTTTGCTCAAGAACGTTGCGAATTCAAGCTCCAACAGGCCCTCGGCATGGCCACATAAATTGATGAGGCTTTCTCTCATTGCTTGCACTTCTTCAGGCAAGGCAGTAATGTCTATGGATGATGGTAGGATACATAGTTTCACAAGGTTAGAGAAGAGGCTATTAACTTGCTTCGAAGGCCTTAACGAGCTAAGCTTGGATACGCTAGCATGGATTTGCGTTACCCGAGCTATGAGGAGCTCAGTAGAGATTTGGCTCTCGCAGTTGGAGATTTGGAGGGCAGCCATTGATGATGAATAGTTTGTAGTATCTGATTCTGTTGTACAAACTATTCAAGCTGCTAGCTAGAGTGTGTTGGTCGTGTGGTAAGGCCTTCCTATCGAAGTATTTATAGTAAATGCTGAACAGAATTATGCGCATTATTGAGAAAAGTATACAAGTTTCGTACAGTGTAAGACCTTTATTAGTTAATGTTATTGATTAGTGTTTCTTATTTGCTGAATTTCCTACATGATCCGAATTCCTTACGCAGTAGAAGCTTTCTTTAACGGTGATCTATTAATTAGTATTGAAGCATGAAAATTAATGATGCTAATATGCTGGAAATCTTACATGGTCAACAACAACCGTGCTGCTCCATGCCGTATATGATCTAAATTAGCAATGGATTGCAGCAAAAAACAAGATCCCATGAAGCTTCTTTCCCTATTTTTTCAAATATAAAACAATAGCATGTGGTGGCCACATGATGCAACCTATATGTGTCAACTAGGCCTTCACTCTTTGAACATTTTGAGCTTCGATGCCTTTCACATTATGTTTTCTAAGTATATGAAATAGTATGCTTTTAAGCAGATACTAAAAGTGATTTATGTTCACACTATGCTCATAATCAACTGGGAGTCAAAGGTCATGATCAAGGCATGGAACATGCCTTAGGAGTTCAATTTCTTAGGTTTTTTATTGATTTGTCAATCGTTTGCTTAAAAGTTGTCTCTGTATTTCATGAAAAAAGCTGATATAATTGCAGAATTTAGCTCCCAAGTTTCTCCAACTCCTGGGCTTTAGATTTTGCGGAATCTTATCAACCAGGCTCTGCCATTGAGTGGGGTATTTTAAGTTTTAACATGTGTGTATCATATCATCAAGAGGGCAGCAACTCTTTTATTGAGCCGGGAATTAATTAAAAGCATAAAGTAAAAATTGTAAATTTAATTAGAGGCTCAATTTGTAAGAAGAGAACAGGTTTCTCTTACAAAAAAACCTACCCAGATCGTGTCAGTCTGTCTACTGCTGGCACAAATCCTATCACAGGACAGAGTTCATGCCTGCCTGACCAGCCCACTGCCCACACGTCATGAAGCCCGAGTCCAACCCCATGCACCATTCTTTTACACGGTGTATCAAGCAAGCATAGCTCCTACATTATTTTGCCGTCTAAGCTTAGCGTCGAATTAAACTTTTTTACGTGAAAAAAATATTAAGAAGTTGTTAATATTTTTTTAATAAAAAAAAATTCAAAATGTGTAAGAATAGATAGTCGGTTACTTTGATATATTAAAAAACAATTAGATAATCAATAAAAATAAAAACATAATTTAACTTAAAATAAATATTTAAAATAAGATTTTTTTAATAAATAATAAAACAACAACATATTAAATCAATTCAAATCAACACGAGTTAACTTGTCAATTATCATACCAAATTATGAGATCATTATAACCTCGTAAAAAGTAAATCAAAACAAGTTGTGAAATTCAATTTTCAATGAACTCAATGTTGAAGGATAGAACTAAAGAAAATCAATTAAGAAAATTATCTGAGTCAATTCGGGTTAACCTATCAAACCCATGTTCCGGGTCACGAGACTAGAATAACCCAATAGAAAGCAAAATAAAACAAATTATAAAGTTCAATTATCAATTAATCCAGTATTAAAAGGTGAAATTAAAAAAATCAATTAAAAAAATCATAAAAAACAACTTGATTCAACTAGGGTTAACATGTTAAAACTGTAACTCGAGTCATAAGATGATAATATCATCATAAAAAACAGACCGAAACAAATCACAAAATCTAATTCTTAATTAATCCAATGTTGAATGATAAAATTAAAAAAAAACAAATTAAAAAAAAAACTTGAACCAACCGAGTTAATTTATTAAATCTATAATACGAGTCCTAAGTTTAGAATAAAACATATAAAAAATAAATTAAAAAAAAATTATAAATCTCAATTCTTAATAAATTTAATATTAAAAAATAAATTTTTTTACATACATACATACATACATACACATACATACATACATATATATATATATATATATATATATATATATATTAAAAAAATAATACCATTTCAATAAATTGTATTACATGACTCCTCTATTAAGTTTTTTTTTTTAAAAAAATTATGTAAGGCCTTGCGTCCCTATAAATTGGCCCGTCTATTTCACCTCTCTTTGACGAATGTTCGAATTCATGAAATAGAACTCTGCTTACCATAGACAAATAGACCTCTCTTTGAGAAATAGAACTTGTGCTTAGAGGTAATTTAAAGAGAATACCGGTTTAAGTTTTATAAATTTAAGAATTGTTTATGTAATTATTAATTTTAAAATTTATAAAATTAATTGAGGTATATATAAACTAATTTGAATATAATATTAATTAAAATAAAATTTTTACTGTTGAAAAGAAGAGAGGTCTGAAGGTTTCTATAGACATATTTCTTTTATCAAAACAAGAAAGAATAATAGAATAGAGTTAACACCAGTGGGTTTGGCTCCCATCGCATGCCTTGCTATCAAAGCCATTAGGCAGATGAATCTCCTTTCTCCTCTAATGTCCAAAGTTCCAAATCTCTTTTCACTTCTTGACCTAACTTGTTCAAATTCTTAATCACCATGACCAAATCAAAACCAACTCGAACCCACATGCCCCTTTGACCCTCCCTTTTCCCTTTGTTTTCTTGTCCAAAAAATACACAAAAGAAACTTTTCTAAAAAACAAGCCAGAACCTCATCATTCGTTCTCCTTTTCCTGTCCTTCTCAGGTTATTCCTGTCCTGACTAATTCCCTAACCCCCTCTATGATTTCTCTTTTTCTTGACTAATCTTCAAAACCCTAAAAAAGAGAAACTGCTTTAGTTCCTTGCATGATCATGTCTTCACTATTTTCTTGTAAAGATCAAGACTTTTCCAGAACCCTTGACTCTCTTCACAAAAAGCTAACATTTTAGGGTTTATTTTTGGATTCCAAACATAACCCATTTTTCTACATACAATGTCTGATGATATGCTAATGCATTTCTCTTCAAACTCTTCAAACCAATCGGACCAGTCTTTGCCTACTAAAATCGCTAAACTTGAAGCTCGTATGGCTGGCAAAGTGTCTTCTGTCTATCCTGCCCCCCCTGTTCAGCTCCAGCAGCAACAACAGAAACAGCCCATTTGGTCTTCTGTTTCTCCGGGTCCGAGATTTGGGCCTCCTGAGGAATTGGCAGAGTCTAGTGATTCTGACGATGATGTAAGTTTTCATGTTGTCATTGTGTTTATTTATGAATTTGAAGTGGGTTTTATAGAAATAGTGAAACTTATGATTGTTTTGTTACGTTGGAGGATAATTACATTGACCTGTTCGATATATTTGATGTTGTTATGAATCATTTTATGTGCTGTGTAGTCATACTTTGTATTTTCCAGGGCTTAATCTCTTCATATTCATTCCACATGTGCTTGTACTTTGCCAAACTTTGGTTGAAAGTTGAATTGATTACTTGGTCTTATTCGGTTTGGAATTTGTAAGGAGCCTGTAGATGCAAGTCGAAATTTTTATGTTTGGACTGTACGTGTTCCTCATGGAATAATAGTGGGTGATGATTTGTTGGTTTGAGAATGTGGTTTTCAGAATTTTTGAAAAATGTTTAATCATTACGTTTTGGTTTTGAGTTTCTGTTTTATGTGTGGGAGTTAAAGAGGATGCTATGTGTGAGGATTCTGCTTTTTGATGGACTATATAAAATGGGCAATGGATGGATATTCAAGAGGGAATGTTGCTTCTGTAAACAAGTGGTTACTAAAAGATTCATGTTGGTTTCTAGCATTGCTGAAATATGCGTAGTTAGGATTTTGCTCTAGTGTTGTAATTGATATTATAAAGTTGAGAAATAACACTCGATAAATCATGTTTCTCAATGGTGAACTTAAATAGAATGTTGAAATTGATGTATGGTGGCATAGATGGACCTCAATATGGAAGTGTGATTGCAACATCTGTTTGCTCTTTATACACATGAAACTTTGTTGATTTGTTGCAGTTAGATTGCAATGGAGCACATGCAATTTTTTAATCTATGCTCTGTACTTGTGAAGTGATGCTAAATGTGCAATTCTTGTGTATACCTGTGTGGAAGCTTACCTTTTCAATTAAGGAAGCCATTTAAACATTATGCTCAGTTATTTATTTTTCCTGACCCATGACTTTGTCTTTTCCCTCTTTTATGCAGAATGGAGGGGGATTTCTTATACAAGCAAACACTCAGAAGCGCTGGAGATTACAAGAAAATGATAATTCAGCTGTCTTTGAACATCTTGAGGTAGATTGATGTTAGACAATCTACTTTGGTCTGCAGTTGTTCTTCTCGATCTTTTTTTTTTTTAATTTTTTTTGACCACTTTGAGGCAATAGTTATGATTGACTGGTAAACTAGAAGATGATAACCTTATGTAGATTTTCTAGGCATAGTTTAGGTGTTGCTTAGCCAATTCCTTAACATAAACTCCTCTTTTGACTCTCATTTAGGCAAAATATTTTCACACTAATCTCTGTTTAAAACAATAAAAAAGACACAGACAGTGAATGATGGAAAGCAAAAGATTGGGGAAACTGTAGAGACCAAGGTCAGTACCGATGCAAATAGGAGAAAACAAGGTCGTGGAAGGGGGCATTCTAATTCTAGTAGAGGTCGTGGTGTGAGAGCTAATGATCAGACGAGATCACAAAGTTCTGTTTCAGCAGCCTTGCCTTCAAATGGTCAGCTTGAGAATTCATGTCACAAGGTATATACTCTTTCTCCAAAAATTCCACTAAATCCTGGTTTCCTCTATTTATCGAAATTCAATTTCGTTGTAGGTTACATTTCATTGTAGCAAAGAAAGGGTTTCCTCCTTTTAGGGGCTCCGTTTATCTCCTCTTAACCTGGCATAGGAGAGAAAAAAATATTTATATATGCCTTAACAGTACAATGTACTAATATGAGGGAGAGTGAGTTTCCTCAACTCCATGGTGTGTGTGTGGAAACTGCAAAGATGTGATTTTATGGGTTGAGTTGCAAATGAACTATGAGCTAATTCTCTTATTGTGCAATACAATGAATTGGTTGTACAATTATGGGTGCGTTTATACTTATACTATGCGTCATTATGTGTGCGTTACTTTCAGGTCCATTATGTAGTGTTTGAACTTTGAAGTATGTCGTTCAGGAGGAAATTAATGGTGTATTAGGGAAAATTGGAATCTAAATCTGGCATAACATTCCTGCAGACAGGCATGCCATGATTTATTTTATTCAAAATGAGGAGTTTAATTGCATTTTTTTAAGGCTTTTTTCATTCAAAATGACGAGTTTAATTGTGTTTTTTTAAGGCTTCTAGATTAGTAACCGCAAAGTTTATTGAAGAATTAAGTGAGTTGTGATAACCATATTCAAAAGGAATATATTGTACTTTCATACTGTTATACAAAACTGAAGGGAAGATATGCATTTTCATTTCTTCCCTTAACATGATGCCTTAATTGCTCTCTCCAACTCAATCACAACTTATTGATCAAATTTTTTGTACATCATCAACCATTTGTAACCAGAAAGGAAATGGACATCATTTAACGCAGAAAAAAGCAGATAAGGCATTTGTTCTAATGCAATATTTTCTTTGCTTAACATCTGGGTTGCCAATCTATGCTAGTTGTTTGTGGCGGTAGTTGGTTGATGATTGTGAGTGAGAAATAGATGGCGAGCTTCAGTAGCAGGCTCATGCTTTTTTGGGAAAATACAATATGATTTTAGTGAGCTTCTCCAATTACATTTTAGTTCAAAACCTTATTTTGCATTGACTTTCTTATGTTTTATTAAATAGACTAATCTAAATATACTCATATTTCTTTTTCCTTAAAACAAACACATCCTCCTATTTAATAATTCTTACTATTCATTTCATGTTTATTATCATAACCATGAGGTGAGATTGCAGTGACTTGTAAATGATATCATGAAAATAGTTATGAATCTTATTTTTTGTCATGCTTGAATTGAATCTGATTTGGAGGCCATTTATCGCTGTTCTTGTGAATCTTTAGCTGACAACTTTCCTTATGGAATTCATTGTTGTTTATTGCATTGATAATAATTTTTTTTGTAATTGACCGTAAGAAACTACAATTTGTGGCCTAGACCCATTACTTTGACTGCAAAGGCCACTAAAAGACCACAACTAGAAATGTTTTGTCATACATACTGAACCCTTACTCTGCAGCTTAATGTTGAGAATGGTAGGAATGCAATCTATATAAATCTATTTAGAATGACGTATATATTAATTACACAGGATAGCACGGCCAAAGAGCACTTCCAAAATGGTGATCGCACATCTTTAGAGGTATCAGTTCAGTGATTTGGTGTTAAATTGTTCAGATTTGTAGAATGTTCAGATTTGTAGAATTCCTGCAATTTGTTAGATTTTATTGTTGCTGTTGTTTTTGCCGTTGCAATTTGTGAAATGCTTTCCTCAAGGCACAACATGTTTTGACACTGCATTTCTAATCCTTCTTTTCAAATTGATTTAGGAGGAGCTCACATCTTTACATGCTAAAGTTGCTGCACTAGAGGATGATCTACGTAAATCGTGTCAACAAGCCTCTAATAATCATGATCTCTGCCACCAGTTAGAAAAGGTATAGTTTCGCCATTACTTTATGGATTTTGGTTATTCACTATGGCTAATGATCTTATATTATATCTTCACAGGAATTGAAGGAACTTAAAGATCTTGAACAACAAATGAAGCCAAAGGTATGCTTCTAGAGGGACTTTGGTTTTTTATCCATTTTTTTCGCACGTTCTCATTAAGTAGTATATGGTAATAAAATTACCCAAATGTTTCAAGTTTCGTTGCATGCTATGATGCCATATGATACTTAGCAAATGGGTTAAGTTGTTTGTGTCTCTTATTTTGCACCCTTACTAAAGAATTGGATTTTCTAAAGTGGGAAATGTAATGTTGATGGGGAGATTAAATATGGTTGCCCAATAAGGAATGTATAAATGGTGCAGGAAGATTCTAGAGATGATGAAACTTGGAAAGAACCAAACATTTAACATTGTTTTAGCTGGAAGGCAATGACATTTAAGGCATGTGTTGTTGCAAGTCATTGGTGAAGAGTTTTGGGCTTGTTGATTTACTTAATTTAAAATTGTCAGATAATACCTTTTGCATATGGCTTCAGGTGGAATCTTCCTGACGTTTTTATTTTTTCACTAGGCATTTAACTTGCTTGCTTAATTTTCTCTTCATTGTGTAACCAACAATAGACGGGTTATCCACTCATTCAGTAGTTTAATAAGTTTTTCATTAGTAGATTTGTGATCATATCTAATGTTCATTTACTCCTTGATGCAGAGGACCAAAATCATATCGGATTTGTTGATATCTGTTTCCAAAGTAGAGAGACAAGAAGCAAGGATGAAAGTTCGCCAAGATTCTTTAAGACTTGGCAGTGTGGGTGTTATCAGGTACACTCACATCTTCTTAAGCTTGTCCTTATTGTGCTTGAATGATCTCTCTTGAAGTTATCTAATAGAATTATCTCTTGTGAGTGATAAAAGTAGTGAAAAAAGATATTGATGAAAAAGGACCACCGAATTAGACAATCTGGGACCATGATCTCTTGAACCGTGTATGATCCCAGTGTGCAAGTTTTGGATTGTATAACATGCATGATCCGGTGAAGAAATAGGCTCTAAAGTGATTAAGTAATTATTATTTTTGACACTAGGTCAGTACAATCTACTTTGTGGAAAAACAAATTCTATAATGCAACTTAGGAGAAAAGCTACTTCAAAGTATAATCTAGAATACCAACAAGTTTTGATTCTATAACATTGCCGCTCACATCCTTCAGTTAATTTGTTGGTTTCTCTTTTAACAGCAGAAACTTTTCATTGATTTTTTTTGTTCATATGGGAGTGCTTATTTTCTTTCCATTTCAGAGCTGGAACTATCATATCCGAGACGTGGGAGGATGGGCAAATGCTGAAAGATCTAAATATCCATCTTGTATGTTGTAGTCATCTCTCTCTCTCCAGTTAATTTGCCTTATTACAAGCTCACTTTTTCTTCATTTTGAGTTACTTTTGACAATTTTCCTTTCTTTTTCTAATTTGCAATGTTTCCAAACTTTGAAAATAGTTTTGTAATTTAGCTTTTTAGTATTTTGCTTTACTAGTAGTTTGCTGCTTTCTAATTTCACTCAGTTGATTGGCCATGATTCCACTAGACTCATTATCCCAAGCTGGTTTTTTTCTTTAATCCCGCATCCATGTTCTGTTGAAATTCATTTCCTATTAAGGGTTCTTTTCAGTCTTTCGTTTCATTAACAATAAATCCAGGTTTATGGAATTTGTTTAGAAGCTCCTATATAGGTGGTTGTAATGTTCTTTCATGATTTAATTTTCAGAGACAGTTATTAGAAACCAAGGAGGCTGTTGAGCGGCAGCGGAAATCATTGAAGAAGCGACAATCTGGTAAAACATATTTCTTGTAATATTTGGCAGTAACTTCTTTCTACTCTTTGTGCATGTTTTTGGCACGTTTCAAACTATGGTTAAGGCATTTATATACCAAGAAAGGATCTTTGGTGATCTTCAGTCTCAAGGCATTGGTGCTGTCTATGCTCTAAATTATTGGTGTATGTCTTTGGCTATGAGAAACTATCTGAAGCTTTTGTGGCCTTCCAAGTTACTGCCATATTTATGATCTGCTTTCTGATTGGCCTTTTGCTTGCTGTCATGCATGCCTATATGCTGATGGGTGTATGGTAATTTATTGCCCCAAAAGTTTCTGTATATTCGTTGCTAACTCAGGTGGGTGGCTTTTTGGAAGAAAATGGTTTATTATCGTATATTATTGCCACCTGTTGCACTACAGGTAATAGACTGATGTTGCACTGATTTGTCCTGGCCTCAAACCCCAGCAAAATAATATTACTTATCACTGAAAAACGAGTAAATAAAAAGAAAAGAATTATTCCTCATGCTTTTACCATGTCCTTCTACTATCTGTGATTTATTAAGATACTTTGAGTATTAACATTGGTTGCTGTTGCTATGAAGACAAAGGTGATGGTACAGATGCAGAATCAGGAGCACAGGAAGAAGATTTTCTCATCCAGGATGAGATTTTTAAATCTCGTCTAGTGAGCATCAAGCGTGTAAGTCATTCTGTTATCTCCATGCTGCATTTTGCAAAAGTTGCAAGTGCTCCTTTGTTATTGAGTTGTTGATTCTCTGTAGGAGGAAGAGACAATTTTGCGTGAGAGAGACCGCTATGAACTGGAAAAGGGACGGCTTATACGTGAATTGAAAAGGATACGAGATGAGGATGGTTCACGTTTTAATAATTTTCAGATTTTAAATCACCGATATGCCCTTTTAAACCTTCTTGGGAAAGGAGGATTTAGTGAGGTTTACAAGGTCAGAACTTACAGCAAGTAGTTTCATTTGATGATAGAAACATTAACCTCTGCTTGTTTGATGAAATTCATAATTAACATGACAAGAGTATATATCATTTTGTTGCCAATATTGGCAATTGTTAAAAGCACATCCCTTTGCAGTGATTTGAAGTGAGAAATTTCCGGCAGGCTTATGATTTGATGGAGCATAGATATGTTGCATGTAAGCTACATGGTCTGAATGTTCAATGGAGTGAGGATAAGAAGCAAAGTTACATACGGCACGCACTGCGAGAGTACAATATTCACAAGACCTTGGTGCATAATCACATTGTTCGGCTTTGGGACATTTTTGAAATTGACCAGAATACATTCTGCACAATCTTAGAGTACTGTAGTGGTATGACATTAAACTCCGTGACAACTTTCAGTCTGTTCATAGATGTACAGTAGAGTGAAGACCCAGTATATTAGGGCATCCAAACATTTGGATTATGGAATTTGCCCCTAACACTCGGGTATTTTTTCCTTTCATTTACCCATTTTCTACTCTCAGGTAAAGATCTTGATGCTGTTCTTAAAGCTACACCTGTATTACCTGAAAGAGAAGCTAGGATCATTATTGTCCAGATATTTCAAGGCCTTGTATACTTGAATAAGAGAGCACAGAAGATTATCCATTATGATCTGAAGCCTGGGAATGTTCTTTTTGATGAATTCGGTATTGCAAAAGTTACTGATTTTGGTCTTAGTAAGATAGTGGAGGAAGATGTTGGATCCCAGGGAATGGAACTTACATCTCAGGGAGCTGGAACTTATTGGCAAGTAACACTGAAGTTTGTCATCTGTGATTTTGGATGTTGTAAATGTTTGATCTATTGCTTCAAGAAATAAATGCACTTGCAGTAATTTCCTAGACAATTATTTCCTACTCTCTTGATAAATCTTCTCTAGTTTAGCTATATGGGCAAAATTCTGATTCTGTTTTCTTCGTTTGTAATTTTAGGTATTTGCCACCAGAATGCTTTGAGCTCAGCAAGACCCCTTTAATATCATCAAAGGTATATTTTCTCCCCATCAAGGACATTTAGTCACAGCCATGGCCAAGAGAATAAAATACATTTACTGAAATGAGAATGTCCCCTGTTTTTTGGGATTCATGGTCCTCTGACTCGTTGCTCACCTGCTGTTCAGTGATTGAGTCTATTTAGACCTCCATGAGAATTCCAAAGAGTTATCACCAAATATAATTTACTGCTTAAGCTTCATCTATTTAACCTTCATCAAAATGCCCTTTCTTGGGATGCAGGTTGATGTCTGGTCAGCTGGAGTTCTGTTTTACCAAATGCTCTTTGGCAGACGCCCTTTTGGGCACGACCAAACTCAAGAACGAATACTACGTGAAGATACAATTATCAAAGCTCGCAGGGTTGAATTCCCTACAAAGCCTACTATCTCAAATGAGGCGAAGGTGAGTTTGATTTGAGTCTGGCAGTTTTCACTGCTTATTTTCTTAGATCTTAGGTCTTATTCTCACAACAACAGTGGATGATGATTTTTGTACGTCTGATGGATTATAGGATTTGATTCGTCAATGTCTGACCTATAACCAAGCAGAGAGACCAGATGTTTTGACCATTGCTCAAGATCCATATCTTACATACTTGAAGAAGTAAGAGTATACAAAGTCAAGGATTAAAGATTTAGAGAGGGCGGGGCGGGCGGTGGAGAGTTTTCTTTGGTCAAGCAGGGAAGAAAGTTATTGCCGTACCAGCTTGGAGTTTAGTATAGGTTGTAAAGGTTTGTAATTTTCCCATTCTTTCTCAATGTAATTCAATTGAAATGTATCCAAATATTTTTTTTCATGTTTTCATCGACACATCAAAATCATTGAAAAGCATCAATTCAATACTTTTTTTATATGAAAAAGCAGTTTGAAAAACATGTTTCGCTACAAAAACAAACGAACAGTCGTTAAGCTTTATATTAGCACTTAATCGCTAGTATTAATTTTTTGAATTATATAACACTGATAAAAGGGAGAACAAGTTGAATAAAAAAAAAAGCTCAAAGCTTGGATAGAACAACATGCATTAATTCTCACATATTAAGCTAAGAATACTGGTAATTTAGTGGATTCCAACAATTAAATCTTACATATGAAAATAGAGGAGCTTAAAATTGATGCATATTAACAAAAAAATAAGTCTTGTGGTGTTTTGACTGTAGTTGAAAACATTATGGATTGGAGCATTGATGTTTTTTAAATTCCATTTGATCTTTGAACTCTTTTTTTTTTTGTATAATTGAGTTTTTTTTTTAGTTTAAGACTGTGTTTGGGAACGCGTTATAAACCGTGTTCTTAAAAATTTTGAATTTTTTTTTATGTTTTCAGATTGTTTTGATGTGCTGATGTCAAAAATAATTTTTAAAAAATAATTTTGTTTTATTTTGATGCATTTCTAAGCGAAAAATACTTTGAACCGTCAACCACAATCCCAAACAGGCTTTAAATTAACATTTAATTGCATTTTTTTTTTTGAGATGGTTGAATTGAAAGACATAGGACTAAAATGAAAAACAAGGATAACATAGGTGGCACTTTCAAATTCGTTTGTGAAGTACATTTTGATCTCCTATTTTTTTTTTTTTTTGCTATAAGGTGATTGGTTCTTGTAATTTAAAAAAAAAAACTACATTTTGGTATCAAAATTTATTTTCTTTTTTATTTTCAGTTTGTTTTTCATGAGAGGAAGAGAGAGGATTCGTTGGATTTCAGCAAAGAGAAAAAAGAGAGAGCTCTTCATTGGTGATAAACCTAACCACAAAAAATGTTAAAATTGGTGTCAATGGTTTCACCAGGTGAGGAGAGTTTTATAGTGGTTGTTTTAAGTCTCAAAGTAACTTAAAAAACCAAATCTAGGTTAAGAATGCAATATTTTTTCCGGTTTTTTTTAGTGGTTTGAACTTTTTTTGGGTATAGGCTAGTTTTTTAGTGTTATAAGGGTGTTTGTGGTTGAAATGGTTGAAAAAATGAGTTTTTTGGTTAAAAAAACCCATAAACCTAATTTCCCGACCACCACAATGAAGGTTGAATTTTGGGCTGACAAGCAACATGTCGTTTGCCAATTTTTTTTATAAAAAAAAGGGGTAGATGACCTGAAAACAATTGCAAGCCCAGGCACGCAGGCCTAGACTTTTCCTTTCTTTATACTTTTCTTTGTTTTTTTTCAATTAATATATTTTTTATGTCTTTTTTAAAATATTTTTAATTAATACCCCTTCTATGTTATTTTTTTGGCTTATTTAGTCTTTTTTAAATAGTGATTATGTTTTAATTATATTGGTTGTCTTTAATTTTTCATAAAGTTAATACGATTCATCTTTATTTAGTTTTTTATATTTTCATATAAATTAAATTTATTTTTATAATACAAATTGATTTTAATAAAAAAATTCATTAAACACAACTAGATATACCCCGTGTTATGCTATTAAATATCATAATCTATATTATCTCTTAATTTTTGCAATTCTGTTTTTTATTTATCATCAATTTCTTTTTATATCGAATTATCCTGATTTCATGATTTAGAACGCATGATAAACATGTAATCTTGATATATCATATTCACTGATTTCACGTGGTAGCCCAGGTTTTCCTACAGTGATATTTTTTCATTTAATTTCTTTTGTTGTCATCTATTTTTTATCATTATAATAAATTAATCAAAATTTAACATGATTATCTCTAAAACAAAATTGATAAAATTTTATAAAAAAATTTAATTCAACTCGTGGCTTCGCACGACTAGCAATCTAGTATCATCTCCTTCATGTATAGGCTGAGGCATCTTCAAACGTTAGAGAGCATCATGCGTGCCGATATCAACAAATAAAAAGTGATGATGATATTCGGTCAGAAACAACACCATTGGTATTTCTGCCATGGTATTCAATAAGAAAATGAATCAGAATTATGATGTTCTTGAATTTTCTCATAAAAACATGATAGTAAATCTTGAGATAAACAACACCGTATTAGTTCCATAACCATCCATACGTACCTTGAGAAGTTTTCCTTGGAAATCAATTGTTTAAATTAAACCATGCTAATTTACCCGCTATTTTTCCTTAATGAATTAATATACACATTATTAAGAAATAACTATTTTATAAAAAAATTCCAATTGTAAATTCAATCCTCAAAGCAAATAAATTCTCATCATATTACCCTGTTAACCCTCACTTAAAAGTATATTTATTAAACCCAACATGACTTGGCATGTCAATTCAAATATGATCCAAAGACCCAATCTAGTAAACTTCAATGATTTTTTCTTCATTTTTTTGTCCAAAACAATGTAATTTTAGGATATTCATAGGTTGACCCCAAAACAAATAAATTCTCATATATATGGGTTCTCCATCTATTAGACATTACTTGAGTAGCCTTCATTCCAAACAATAGTTATTAAACTAAGCATAGTCTGGAAGGTCTGTTCGAAACCTAATTGATTTAAGTTTTTTTTTGAACCTGAATAGACATTGACCCGATCAAACTAAGATGAGACCAATATTACGAATTTCAAGAATTTTTGTTTTCAATCTTTTTTTTCCTTCAAAACAATATTATTTTATGATAAACTTAAATTAACCTATTAATTTATGGGTTTATCTGGTAAATTTAATAACTATGCTTAAAACTTTTTCCTTCAAAATGACATCAAAGAGGACCTATTTTGTTTTAAAATGAAAACATTATTATCACATATTATAATAATATGGGTAATGCCTAATAGATCATGTCATGGGGATCCCATTAGTAATTTTTTTTTGTTTGGGTACCTAAAGAAAACTATCCGTTAACAGCCTCGAAAAATCAAACCGACCTCACAATCCTTTTCCCTCGAGGAAAAGAGTCACGTTAAAAACAACCCGCCTGCAACACTTCCACTTCATTGATTTTGATTCATAGTACACGAAAAAAACTCCTTGATCTTTCAAGTTCCTCTTTTCTTTGCCTGTTAAATTCTGTAACAACAATGGAGTTCCTCGGTGGAGACATAGTAGAAGTATGTAGCGAAGAGGAAGGATTTCTTGGATCATATTATGCAGCGACAGCGGTCAAAAAACTTGAGGCCAACTCTTATGCAGTGCAGTACGAGAACTTAGTGGAAGAGGAAGACATGTCAAAGCAACTGATAGAGACACACCGCAAGCCCAGCTCTAAAACCCCTTTCAGTCGATGGAGTAACAATTTCGTAAGATTTCTTGCTAATCTAGCTCTGCTGCGCCGTGGTTTTAGTGCCTGTATTTGTTACTTAGAACTTAAGGTTTGAGACTCCGATTTTTGTATATTCTGTAAATTTCTGGAAGTTGAAACTCTAGTTAGCACGCAGTTGTTAGTTTTTTTAAGCATTTATTTTTTAATCTTGGAAACTGTTTTTGTTTTATTTATTTATTTATTTTTGATTTCCTCCTTAAAAAAGCATGAAATAATTTCATAGATTTTGGATCGTACAGAGATAGACATGCAAATTTTTTTTTGAAAATTTAAAATAATTTTTTTTCTGTCTCTAACAGTAAGAAAATTCCGCTAATGGTGCTGTTATTTAATCTCTTTGATAGAAGGTGGGATGATTCTGTAATTTCAGGACGTATATAAAGCAGGTAATGTCGTGCCGGATTTTTTTTTTTGTGTTTGGTTTTGTTTTTGAAAATAGAGAGCTGAATTTGATTTCTGTTTGGATAAAGGCTGTAATCAAGGTTCTAGGTAGGAGTGAGTTAAAAAACCAAAAAAATTGATTGAACCAAGAAAACTGGAAAAAAAATAACTGAAAAAACTGAACCGTGAAAAAAACCCATTAAAATCGGTTTTGGTTTTATAAGCTTGAAACAGAAAAAACCAAACCGAACCCAAACTGAAAAAACCAAGCCAAACCAGTTTGAACCGGTTTTTGTCCTAAAAACAGAACCGAATCGAAGCCGATCGGTTTGAACCGGTTTCGGTTCGGTTTTGATTTTTTTTTAAATTTCGGTTTGGTTACTTAAAAAAAAAAACCGAACCAAACCGAAATGATCACCCTAATTCTAGAAGCTATCGAGAACAAATTGCTACCGAGCCCCTTTCAGTTCGAAAGTGAATTGTGTTGGTAAATTTGTTTTAAGAGCTATCGAGAACATATTGATTTATTAATTTTTTATATATATAATTTTATTCATTTGTTGTCTAGCTGTTATATATTAAGTGATGAGTATTTTAAATTTCTGGACTGAAGAAGTATTCCCTTAATTTTTGATGAGTGTCAATAGTCAAATTTATCTCTTGTATTGCTATAGTAGCAAACAATGCACTCAAGAGCTTGAGCTTCTGTTTCTGTAATGGATGCTGGTAAGGATAAAATTGTTGCTGCTGCAACTTGACAACATCTACTGGAGAAATCAGTTGAGAATGATTGATTTGGTGGCTGCCTTTACTTTAACAAAACTGCTTTGCATTCTGTTCATGCAATGACTGTTTTGCTACTTAATTATGCATGGTGGATTAATTTAGAAACCAAATGGGTTCCCTTAGAGATGCCTTATCTGATGAATTCATTTCTATAGGAGATGCCTTTGTGATGGATGATTTCTGCGCAATTGTGTTGTTTCATTTACATTTTCATTGAGTCGCTTTCTACGTGCAACCATTGATTTATTTGATGTTTATCTTGAGAGAATATATGACCTATGTGCATTTGAGTAGCATTCTCAAATATGACTCATCATGGAAATGTGCATAAGTTTTATAAGCTTTTGGCTTGGTGTTTGCTTAAAACATTCTATACATTAGGACACCTAAATTTGCATCACATTCAGCTCTCCACCGTGCTTGTTCTAACTAAAATTGTATTGATCCAGCAAAAACATTGATTCGAGTTTGTTGTTAATAATTTGTATGTTGGTTTATGCGCAACTGAAAACTCAGTATTTACTTGTGCTATTTTGTTCTAGAATCTTATTTTGTACGTGTTTTGTTAATTGATTGCTGATGTTTTTATTAGCTTGGTCTGCAAATTTGGGTTGAAAGTTTTTAGTGAGACAAGCTCTGTAGTGATTGCTTTTGGAATCCAAGGATGGATAGATAATTGTGGTCGATTGATACTAACTATAAAAGTAAGCAAGGCTATAAAGCACCTACATATACGCTTCTGGTGTCCACCCCAAACCACAATGCTACTAGGAAATTTATATGATTTGTAAGTAAAACAATTTTTTCTTGATATGATATTTGTAAGTAACCTAAATTATTTGACTGGAATGTTCTTGGATACTGGTGGAGCATTGTTTATGCCGAGGGCTTGTCTATAAATGTGTGTATTTTTGGAAAATTTGCATGAGCTAAATTGTCAATGAAGTTGATGTGACTTCTGCAATGGTCTGTATGCTTATATCGCTGCATATTCTTCTTAATCTCCTAAGTGTTTACTTAAACTGTGATATGTCAAGATTTGGATGTGTCCACAAACTGATGATTTGGACTGCATAACTGTGGATGGTTAGGATAAAAATCTTATATGTTATTTTACATGATGCCTTAACAAGTTACTAATGATCAGGTGATCAAGTAAGGAAGAAAGTCGATATCACGGGGTTTTGTTTTATGACTATTGATGCTCAAAATTGAAGTTTATGAACATAATTATATAGAATAGATCGCATTAAGGTAAGAAATCTCATGAATGTGTAATTTCCATCACGTAGACTAAAATGAGAAAAGCAGAGCTAGAGACTAATTTCATAACTAATCTAAAATGACAAAAACAAAAGTTGGAAGCCATAATATCCTTCGCAAAGTCTGAAATGTTACATGGTGAAGCTGAATTGAAGGGGCAGGAATTGAATGAAGCTAACTTATTGGCTGAAGTCGTAACACAAGAACTCTGAAGTGAGCTTTGAGTTGTTTTTAGAAACTTGATTATAATATTTCACTGTAAAAGACTTTTTCGAATAGCTGTTCTTCTAGGTGTTTCTGATAGGATGGATAGACTCATTAGCTTAAGTCACAACACAAGAACTCTGAACTCTGAACTTGCTTTATTGCTTCTTTATGTGATAAATGACTAGTCCGAGCTTCAATTTTTTGTTCTTGGCTTTTAACATATAGTTAAACTATTATGTTTTGTAATCAATGTTTTAAATCTATTTATCCTGCTTGATTTGCCAACCGATATCTATGCTGAAATCCTAGAAGATGATCTTTCGGTTGTGCTAGCCGATATATATATATATATATATAAAAGCTGAATTAGCTAATATGAAGAGTATGAAAACATTGATTGATTTACATACAATTCATCAAATAAATGGATTTGCAAAATAAACAAATGAAGTCCATCAACAAATAATTAACATAATTAATGACAAAATATGAAGTGAAAGTTTTAATTGATTAAGGAATTAACATAGATAGCTTAAACATCTCTCTTCACTTTCTACTTGAGAAATTACTTAGGAAAATTATATATTTGTAAGGAAATTACTAGCCTATTTGGCTAGTGGTTGAGTTATATTTTTGCTAAAATTTAATTTTTTTAAAATTAATATTTTATATTTTTAGATCGTTGTAATGCACATAAAAAATAATATATTTTTAAATAAAAAATACTTTAAATTATAGAAAATAACACCCATAAACTTTTATATGATAATAGCTTCACCTTCGTGATTAACCCACCTTGAAATTATAATGAAAGATATGGGTGGAGAGCTCAAATCCAACCACTTGACATTAAGATATTGGATTGTTTCAATAATATGAATTTTCTGTAAATATTTTGTTTGCCTTAAAAAAAAAAAAAAAACTAAAAAGAAAGATGCAAGGAAGGACTCTCAGGCTCTATTGACCCGGTCGTATTGGAACTAAGATAGGCGAAATGAAAAAATAAAAATGATGGGTTGGTATATAATTTATATAAAAAAATTCATCTTGAATTGGAATAAAGTGAATGAGAATTTAGGTCACGGTGCCATCCCCTTGTTGTGCTTTTAGTATGCGTATATTTGGCCTAAAAAGCCTCCAAATAATTCCAATCTCCATGTCTTGGTCATGTTTTAATATTTTTAATTAATTACATTTCGAGGATGCATTTATTGACTTTGGAATGAGTATTTATTTTGGTGTTCGTGTTTATTTTTTTTTCCCATAACAATCCCCTTAATCATAAATTACTCTGCGGACCCCGAAAGTCGAGGATGGTGGCTGTGACTTGGCCTCATTGGGGTTTGTCCACTACATATGTATTAGTAATTGTAGACTTTGATTTGGTCAATGTTATGTGAATTCTTCCTAGCTACTAGCTAGGTATCCCTATTTTGTAATAGTGATTTCTTGATTCATTAATTTTTAACCCTCTCATCGTATCTTCGACCAGCCGTTAAATAATTTCTTGAAATTAATAAAGCTCCAATACGAAGAGCAATGAACAATTAAATGGACAAGTAAAATAACCAAATGAAGTCAATTAACAATTAAGCAATGAACAAAATCTAAAGTGAATGAAAGTTTTAATTGATTATGGGCTAATTAAACATCTCTCTTCAAGTTTGCACGTGAGAAATTACGAAGGAAAAGATACATTTGGGAGGGAATTAACCAGGCAGATGCAGCCAAAGACTTTGCATGCCAACTGAGATAGCAGATCTTCTAGAGGTCTTCTACACGTTTTTTTTTTATATAATTTTTCTTGCTTTGAAAAATAAAAACCGAAAAGAAAGATCTAGGAAAGTAGTGTGTGTGTGTGTGTATATATATATGTCCTCTACAAGAAAAGAAGTTGCAGAAGTTAGTGGTTTGGAGCTTCTTCATACAAATCTTCTAGGGGTCAATTGCTACTTATTAAGTTGGGAGGTGCATAGTCATGTGGGTGTTTTTGCTGATGATGTCGCTTTTATTGTGTCCAGTTGCAGCATCAACAGCAAGGCCAGATGTAAAACCTGGCTGCCAATTAGATAAGTGTGGGAGTGTTAGTGTTCCTTACCCCTTTGGGATTGGAGAAGAAAGCTGTGCCATGAATAAGCACTTCTTTCTAAAATGCACTTCTAACGATGAAGGTCATCCTGAACTGTTGATTGGAAACATACCTGTTCGCAAAATATCAGTGCCGGAGGGCACAGTCACTGTCAGCTTATACGCTGCTTTCGACTGCTATAACGAAACAGCAAGGAACAGGGCAAAATCTTCTGTCAACCTTGGATCATCAGGCCCCTTCATGTTCTCAGACACCCGAAATGTATTCACAGCTATTGGTTGTGATACCTCTGCTCAGGTGATCAACAAAGATCGTACATACGGAGCTGCATGTCTCTCCATATGCACCGAAAACGTGAGTTTGTCAGATGGAAATCCTTGCTCAGGTTCTGGATGCTGCCAAACCTCAATCCCCAAGGGCCTCAAGTCACTAACATCTCAACTTCCAGTTATAACAACCACACGAATGTTTCGGACTTCAATCCTTGTGGATTTGCCTTCTTAGTGGACAGAAGCTCCTTGAAGCTTTCAGATTGGCCGCTCTCTCGCAAGCCAAAATATGGAAATGATGCATATAGAACAGATGCTGTGATTGAATGGGTAGTTGAAAATAAGACGTGCGAACAGGCCAGAGCTGATAATACAAATGCGTATGCTTGTGGCACAAATGCAAATTGCACTTACTCTGAGAATCAAGGATATCGTTGCTTATGCAAAGAAGGGTTCGAAGGAAACCCTTATCTCCAAGAAGGATGCCAAGGTAAACTGATTATTTCTTTTCTTTAGGCTTTATCACTAGTAATTATGCTTATCTTGTTCAATGTGGTCTCTAATTGTCAGTGCGGTGTTCATCACGTTGAATTTTTTTTTCCAATAGATATGGATGAATGCAAGGACCCAGGAAAAAACCCTTGTGAAGAAGGTACTTGCGAGAATGTGATTGGAGATTACAAGTGTCGATGTCCACTTGGCAAGTACGGTGATGGTAAAACAGGCTGTAAAGGAGTTGGTATCATCACAATTATTGCAGGTAATTAGCTTTCTTTGCATTCTCTTGTAAGTATAGAAATTCGGCTAACTTGGATGGATCAAAATCAATTTTTTATTATTTTATGTTTTCATACTTAATGGGATGTTGATTCATTTATTATATATTTTTTTCATTTAATTAAATTAAATTATTTTATTTTTAGTTGAGTATGTAATCCAAGTCACATATTTTTTTTTTAAAAATACACTTATTATACTTAAATATTATTTTTATATAAAAAATAATTCGGCTTGGTACAGTGACTATTCATGAATCCCTTGGTTCTAATATGAATAGCCTGTTTTTTTTTTTTTTTATTATTATTATTGTACTCACAATTTTCTTGCGTAAACATATTTTGAAGATATTTTCCGTAAAAAAAAAAAATAGAGATATGGATACTGAATTTTTTTTTATTGCAAAAATCCTCAAGGCCATCAATTAGTAATTAGTAATTAAAAAGGTCTGAACTTTTTGATTATTTATAAATGATTTTTTAAACTACAATTAAACCATTATAAATTAATATCTTTTCAAACCATAAAAATTAATTAATTAAGATATATTTTTTAAACTTCAAATTTAAGTTGGGATTAAACAAAAATATTATTTAATAAAATTTATTAATTTATGAAGGTTTATATAAAGTGTACACTGTTTTCATGATCATAAGATGCCTTCTAAAAAATTACTTCAATGAGACACGTGGAATCACATGATTTGCAAACAAAAAAATTAAAAAGGGGTTAAACTTGATTATTTTTATAAATTAATGGTTTGATTAAAAAACTCTCTCTCTCTCTCTCTCCTCTCTCTAGTGTTCTTCAATCAATTGTTTTAGCTTCGCTTCATTTCTTCTCCTTCTGGCTGCTATTGGTGTTGAGGAGACCACGACATTTGAGGTAGCTTTTGATCGGAAGGCTAACGAGGGCTTGATTTTAACTTGACTTGATAGTTCGAGGGATCAAAATAAATTAAAAAATAAAACATCAGGAATTTAGTTGGATTAACGAAGCTCATGAAGGCTTGCGATCAATTACAATAGTAAATAAATATTTTCCCTTGATTTGATTTTGAAAGTAACGTCCTTCTTTGACATTTCTTGCAGCTGTTGGCGCAAGTATTTTCCTCGTGGTCATTTGTCTGCTACTCTACATGATCTGCACGAAAAGAATAAAGGAGAAGAACTTCCAAGAGAACGGGGGAAAATTTTTAAAGAATCAACGAGTAAGGATTTTCAGCGAGGCAGAGCTGGTAAAGGCAACCACCAATTATGCTGATGATCGGAAACTCGGGAGGGTGGTTTTGGTTCTGTTTACAAGGGTTTTAACAGATAATACAGTGGTTGCTGTCAAGAAGTCCAAAGGGGTGGACAAAGCTCAGATGAATGAGGAATTTCAAAAGGAAATGAGCATTGTTTCACAGGTCAATCACAAGAATGTGGTAAAGCTCCTGGGCCTGTGTTTAGAGACCAAAGTTCCATTACTGGTCTATGAGTTCATCTCAAATGGAACGCTTTCCAAGCACATCCACGACAAAGGTTCCCGGATATTGGCTTCCTGGACCAATCGTTTGAGGGTAGCATCAGAGGCTGCGCTTGCGCTTGATTATTTGCACTCTCTGGCAGACCCTCCGGTTATTCATGGAGATGTCAAGTCAGTAACATACTTCTAGACAATAATCACACAGCGAAGTAGCAGATTTTGGAGCTTCGGTGCTGATGTCTCCTGGCCAAACCGATATCTCAGCTACAAAAATACAAGGGACCCTAGGCTACCTGGATCCTGATATCTTATGACGGGTATTTTAACCGTTCAAAGTGATGTCTATAGCTTTGGGGTAGTTCTTGTGGAGCTTCTCACTGGAGAGATGCCAAACTCCATTTCCAAGTCTGGAGAAAACGGAACGTTATTCAACACTTCATCTCAGCATTGGAAAATAATCATCTCTTCAAAATTTGGATTTCCAGACAGCTGATGAAGGTGATATGGATGAGATAGAAGCTGTAGCTGTGCTTGCAAAAGGATGTCTAAATAGCATGGGAGTAAACCGGCCAACCATGAAGGAAGTGTCGGATGAGCTTGCTAAGCTGAAAGCTCTTCATCAGAAATCATTGGCTCAGCAAAATAGCGAGGAAACAGACTACTTGTTAGGCGAATCATCACAATCTTTCTGCGAGAATGCAAGTCATCTCATGGATCAATCCCAGACTGTGATATCATTGCAGATGGAGAACTACACTAACAGTAATTAAAGTCAGACCACAATCAGTTTCCAACATTCAATAAGTCAGATTGCTCCATTAATAAATTGTAGATTATGGCTATTGATGTTCTTGAGTTAGTGTCTCTAGTAATTCTCCAGGAACTTGGAAGCTTGACATATTTCAAGAATCCAGATTTACCTTTTCTTTTGTCACCTATGTTCAAATAAAATTGTGTGTTTACAGGACTAATTAATATACTCTCT
This sequence comes from Populus simonii, assembly GCA_007827005.2. Taxonomy (NCBI): domain Eukaryota; kingdom Viridiplantae; phylum Streptophyta; class Magnoliopsida; order Malpighiales; family Salicaceae; genus Populus; species Populus simonii. The sequence goes on along the minus strand of CM017467.2, from coordinate 18,834,237 downwards.
CAAAAAGAAATTGATAAGTACCTTCGATTTCCTAATCAAACCAGATTCAATGATGTTTACCTACATATTTCACAGATAGAGGAAGTTCCACAGCTAGCTCAAATTTCCATAGCATACGAATTCTTACCAAAACACAATATTCCCATCATTTTCTAGCCATTGCAAGAGCGCTATAACCATAGTTTTTAATTCAACCTTGATCTCAGGTTTTGGGTCAAGTGAATTGATCTCGAGCAAGTTTTAAGTTTTGGGTAATGTAATTGATTCAAGTTAATTTAATTTTTTAATTTTACAAAAAGCAAAAATGGCATCATTTGAACAAAATTAAAGAAGAAAAAGAAAAAAGTCAACATATTTTAATCGGGTCATTAATCTAAATTTTTTATGGTTAATTCTCCTTTTATTTTTGTTGAAACTCTTTCTAGCCTAATTAAGCTCTGAATCACTAGAAATTATAGGTTAACGTCAAATCAAGTCGGGGTCTAAAACAGCTGCTACACCTTATAGAAATGAGGTGTTCTTTTTTTTTATTATTATTATTATTAGAGTAGAAAAAAAGAAATAATTTAATCGCCTTTAATTTTGACTTAAAATAATCAATTTCTTTTCTATTTTTGTATCCTCTAATTAAATTTTAATTAGAAAAAGAAAATATACTGAAAACATGGGATTCAGTAATGACATCAATTGACAATTTTTCTTTTTCTCTTCTTTTTTTGGAAATAAAAAGAAATTTACTTTGATCTCTTAATTGAAATTTTAATATTGAGTTCTAATTTTATAAATAAAAAGTAGCATGCTATAATTTCTCTTCCGTTTTATAAACTCTTATTGTGCTCTTAATTAGAATGATTTAAAAAAAGTAGTTTTACAATAAGATAAGAAACAAGACGAAGTAATTAATCTGAATTACTAAATAGAAAAAATGGATTAATTACGCTGTTGAATATTACGAGAAACGAAAAAATATATATTCAAACCATTGATGTTATGCCATGTCATCAACATTAATAACAATCTTATAAATGAATGGTATATTAAATTCATTATTAGCCCCTTCAACTTCATCTTATTTAACTTCTATACCCTCTATTATGTGTGATTTTTCCATTTGTTTTCTTTTTTTTCTGTAACTCCAAGATTACAATTCTAAAATTTAATTAGGGAACAAGACTCTAAAACTGACCTGAATATAGAAATTTAAATCATATAAGATTCTAAAACTTATATGAAGAAAAATCCTAAAAGAATTAGAACATACCCCGCCCAGAGTCTTCCATTTTGAAATTGTCATGGAGGAGGAGGGTTTTTTTCTCACTTCTTTTCGAAAAGTTGTAAAATCGTCTGTTATAAATTCAAAGGAATATTGTTTTATTTAAATTTTGACTTAGATTAGCTGATCTATTTAATCAAACTAATCATAACTGATTCATATTTTTTTTATTAGTATTTTTTTATTTTAGAATGAGCTACGAATTATAAGTGTTTTTTAATTTTTTTTTTATTTTTTAATCTATAAATAATCTATCAAATTATAAATGTTTTTCAATTTCACCTCCTGCTATTTTTAAATCGACAAATGATTTATTAAATTAAAAATATTTTTAAATTTCCTCTTATAATTTTTTCTTCTTTCAAATTTGGTCTTTCTTATTTTAGTTGCTATTTATTTTGTTTGGGATTATTTTTTAATTGTTATTTTTTACAAATTTCATCATCTTTGGGTTTTTTCCTATCAAATTTTATCTTCATTGTTTTAGTTTTTTTTTATTTTGTAAGTTTTTTTATTAATATTTTTTCCACAATTTCATCCTTTAAAATTAAATTTATTTAGATTTAAGCTTCTTGATTGAATTCAAAGCTAAGATTTTATAAGTTGCAGGTTTTAAAGATTAGATTAGGTTTAAGAGGTTCACTTGAGATTATTTGGTTTTTTTCCTTTTCTAAGCTGATGTTTTTTTTATTTTTATCCTTTTTATATTTTTTTTATTTTTTGCGATTTGATTCTATTGGGTTAACCCTTTATAGTTTTTTTTTTAAAATTTCACACCTTTTATTTTTTAATTTTATAAATATCTATCAAATTATAATATTTTTCAATTTCACCCCGATGGTTTTTAATCTTTTTAATTTCATACTAATTCTTTTAATTGCTATTTATTTTGTATGGAATCATTTTTAAAATCTTTTTTCAAATTTTATCTTCCTTTGGGTTTCGTTCTCTCAAATCTTATCCTTATTCTTTTTGTTGTTATTTTTTTTTGCTTTTGCAAGTTTTTTTTTTAATTAATTTTCAGCAATTGCATTGTTTAAAATTAAATTGGTTGAGAGTTAAACTTCTTTATTAAAGTTGGGTCTAAAATTTAACGAGTTGCGGGTTTTAGAGATTAGACCAAGTTTAGAAAGTTCACTTGAGTTTGTTTGGTATTTTTTCCCCTTTCTTTAAAGCCTTTTTTTTTTAAGTTTTGTTTTGTTATTTTTTGTAGTTTTCCTTTTATTAGATTATAATTAGGTTGTTTGATAATCCGAATAGGTTTAGGTTTGTTCTTTTTACTTTTTTTGGTTTGTGGTTTTTTTTGGCATTTTATTTGTTGTTGTTGTTTTTTTTTTTTATTGTTTAGATTATCACATGAAACAATGACTCTAAATTTAATTTTTTAATTTGAATATTTTTTTATATTAATTTTTTTTTATCTAAGTGTAGTAAATCGCGGGTAACAAACCTAGTGGATGTCTAAATAGCATTTAGAACTGGACCAGTCATTTAATGAGACCAAGGATATACATATATATATATAATAATGATTTGAAATAAATATTGTCAAACATGATTTAAAACATAACTTGAGATATATACATTTGTATCATATAAATAATGTGATACCGTTTTAGATTAGAAACTACGTACACTGATAGCTAGCATTTAGAATTGGACCAAGGAACCACAATCATCATGTTATGATAAATAATTGATTTTTCTTTTCCATATTAATTGGACACTTTGAGGATAAGTTTTTTTTTTTTAGTTTAACGTGGGTGTCCGGGCCAGCTTGTGCGCACCTCAACTAATCCCACGGGCCCTGAAGTTAACGACCATATAGGCCTCCAGTGGCCATCATATGAGCAACCACATGGCTCGAACCTGAGACCACAGAGGGAGCAAACCTCTTGGTTCCAAACTCTTACCACTGGACCGCCACCTAGATAGTTACTCATTCTAGATGTTATACTGGCTACAAATGTTCGAGATTGACTCAAGGTCTATAGCAGTAACTAGTAGATGCCCACCATTAAACTAAAAACAAGACCCCTTTGAGAATTTATAATTTTATGGATTAGTTAAAATTGATGTTTCGTTACTTGGTATGAGTATGCAATTGAACTTCTTATCTCTGTTGTTGCAAGTCCTTGTGCCTCTCTTGTCGTTTCCTTTATATTTTGATGTTTTGATGTTAAATAAGTCATCTACTTGTGTGTATCCCAATAGCAAAAATTTCAGGAAGAAAATTATAGGCTGAATGCAAACTTAAAAAAGTGAAATGCCTATATTGAGAGTCGCATGGCTGAAATCATCATTTTATAGTCTCGTGAAGTATTCAATAATCATAAAGCATAGAGAAACAAGCTACAGGATGAGCGGTATCGTTTTTTTTTTATTATTATTTTAGCTAGGCTTATTTAAATACCATAGTTTGACTAGACTTACTGTTGAAATTGATAAGCTAAGAACATAAGTGTACTTATTCCTCTTCCATTGGTTCCTATTTATAGGAAAAACACTTGCAGATGTTAGGAATAAAATAGATCAACTTAAAGCCATTGGGACCAAGAAACAAGATGAGATGGGCACACAGCTCATTGATTACTTAACACCACAGGAAAAATATGAAATATCCCAGTTGAACTGAGAAATAAAAGATCTGAAAGAGAAGCTTATTAAATTTAGAATAGATCGCGTCAAGGTAAGAAATCTCAACCTTGTTGAGAAGCAACCGTAAAGTATCCTTAACCGTATATGTTTTGTTTCACATGAATGTGCAATTTCCATTATATAGACAGAAACGAGAAAAGCAGAGCTATGGACTAATCTCACAACTAATTTGAAAAGACATAATATTTTTTGTGGACACTATCAGAAAATCGATAAATACAAATAAAAATACCGAGAAAATATTTTCGTTAGTAAATTTCCGTTGGCAAAAAATATAATTTGACCCCTAAACCTTAATTTATTCCAATTAAAGCCCAAATTGACTTAAATTATTTTTTCTTGCAATCAAACCAAACATAAATTCAATTAAAACTTTAATAAAATTTAATTGAGTCCATAAACATCTGATTTTAGATTTTTGTTTCTCATATTAAATTCTCTTTGTCAATAGAGCTCTCATAAGTAAAAAAATATACTGTCAGATTTCAATCTTTGTACTTTTACACCTCCTCAACCAATTTTTAGCTATTTTATGAGCGTTCTAGCATCTTTTTCTCAATGTTATTATTTTTTGGATTTTTTTAGTTTTTATTACGAATGCATTTTTTGATTTTTGGACGAGAAAAAGTGAATTTGGGGAATACCCAAAAATAGGTTACGACAAAGATGTTTTATTATTTTTTATCCTCTTTTTTTGTTTTGTTTTTTATTTTTGGTTTGATTGTATTAGGTTAACCCTCTATAGTTTTTTTTTTAATATCACCCCTTCCATTTTTCAATTTATAAATAATTTATCAAATTATAAATATTTTTTAATTTCACCCTATATAATTTTTTAATCTTTCAAATTTGATTCTTATTATTTTAATTGCTATTTATTTTGTATAGAGTCATTTTTTTTCTTTAAATTTTATCTTCCTTGAGTTTTATTCTCTCAAATCTTATCCTCATTTATTATGTTGTTTTTTTATTGTTTTAACAATTTTTTTATTAATATTTTTCAACGATTCATAGCTCTTTATTGAATTTGAGTTTAGAATTCAGTGAGCTGTTGGTTTCAGAAATTAGATTAGATTCATCACACGTCAAATCCGCGCGGCATAGACTTGGCAATTTTTTGTTTTTCGTTCACTTGATTGGTTCGTTAGAAGTCGCCACCTAGTATTTAATTGAGAACTACTAAGAAACCCGAGTATACTGGTCTTGTCAGAGATTCACAGGTAAAAAACTGGTTATGGTTAGAGAAGATATTAACACCTCTAATATACCCTACCTAAAATACGCTTCTTCATAGCTTTGATGTGGTAAAGAAATTTTAAAATTTTCGTTCTTTCATCTATTATTAGAAATACTCATAATCTTTAACTATTATTAAATTTTTCTTTATTCTTTGTAATTTTATCATAAAAAAAAATTCATAAAAATATACAGACACACCCATACACTTTTACTATATTTTTTTCTCTTTCCCTTTTCTTTTCTTTTTATTTTTAAATCCACATACAAAATACAAATTCAAAACAACTAAACAAAAATTACATTATACAATTTCAAATTTACAAAATAGCCCCTAAAAAATCCAGGAATTGCAGAGGAAGACTTCTGGAACTGCAGGACCCGTGGCGGCGCGTCTCCTCCACTCGCCGCCGTCACTGGCGGCGCGCGGGTTAAAGCGCCGCCGCGGGCACAACCTGAGAGATGGGTGGATCTGAGTCGTTTTCTCCTCCTCTCCCCTTCTGCACCGGCGGTGGGAAGTAACGCCACCTGCAAAGCCAAGAAAACGCAACTAGCAATGGTTTTTATTTCGTTTTCTCCTTCTCAGATCTGCTCCCGGCCTTCTTTCTTCCCCTTAGTTTTCTGTTCTTTCCTTCTTCAGATGGCAGACCTGGCGGCTGAGGAAGGAGTGCTGGAGGCCGGAGCTGCGGGTGCAGCCGTGCGTGGGGGAGGAGCTGGAGGCGGCGCCTGTTTTGGTCGCTACAGCTGAGACCGAAGGGGGAAACTGACGCCGCTGGTGGGGAAGGAGACGCTGCTGCTGGCCGGTTGGTTGGAGATCTGTGAGATGGCCGGGGAGGGAGGCCGATGGAAGGGAACAGCTGGGATGGAGAGGGAACGGCACTGCTGCTGTTCAGCCGCCGCTGGGGTCAAATGGAGGAGAGACCTGGCGATGGAAATGAGAGAGTGAGGGGATTCTGTTCTGTCAAAGAGAAGGGGCGAGTGAAGGGGAGATGGGGGAATGCAGAGGAGGCTGCTCTGGTTTGGGAGAAGAAACTGGAAATGAGGGCTGTGTCCGTGTGGGTTGTCGGGTGAAAGGTTGAAGATGAGAAGAAATGGGGGCTGTGGAAATGTGGCCGGCTGGAGAGAAAAAATCAAAACCAGGGGGGGCGGCTGTTTGGTTTGTCTTTGGCAAAGAGAGGGTGATGGCCGAGAGGTTGTGTTCAGGGAGGATGAGGTTGTGGCTGGGTCTTTGGCCAGCGGCTGGTGGAGATGGGTGAAGGAGAAGAAACCCACCGGGTCCAAGCTGGTGGGGGGGGCGGGGCGGCGGCGGCTTGGAGAAGAGATAAATTGAGGGCTTTTTTTTTTTTTTTTCCACTCTCCAAACTGCCCCCCTCCACTTTGTAAATTACCTCCCCCGTAATTTTTTCTGACTTATATTTATAGGTAAAATGTTGTTTAGTCCTTAAAATTCTCTCTCAACTTTATTTTTAAAAATTTTGATTTGTTTTTTTTTAAAAAAAAATAAGCAATATCAACATCGACTCAAATAAAAAAAATAACGCATGAAAAGTCGAACGTGTTTGAAAAACCTTTGAAAATTTAAAATTTTTTTAGACGACGTTGAAAATGTTAAAAATAATGCACATATATTAAAAACATATTTTTTTGGATTTTCGTTGTTTTTTGCTATTTTTGAGTTTTTCAAAAAATTTATTAAAAAAATAGATTAAAAATTGGGTAGCAACAAGATTTAGAAAGTTCAACTGAGTTTGCTTGGTATTTTTTTAAAAGCTTATATTTTTTTCTTTGAGTTTTGCTTTATTATTTTTGTAATTTTTTTTATTAGATTATAATTAGGTTGTTTGATAATCTGAACAAACTTATACTCGTTCTATTTATCTTTTTATAATAAAGTTTTTTTACATTGAAAATTTCTTTTCTTGTGGATGTCTAAATAGCATGGTAGGAAACCAACCAACCACGAAGGAAGTATGTGATAAGATTGCCAAGCTGAAAGCCCTTCATCAGAATTCACTTCTTAGGCGAATCTTTCGGCAACAACGCAAGCCTTTCCCATGAGTACTCAATCCCAATCTGTGATATCGTTTAAGATTAGAAACTACGTACACTGATAGCATTTAGAATTGGACCAGTCATTTAATGAGATCAAGGAAATATATATATATATATATATATATATATATATATATATATATATATATATATATATATATATATATATATATTAAGTAAAATGTGAGTTGCATATATTTACACTGATAGCAATAATCCCAAACTGGGTAAGACTTTGCTTCTTTCCTTTGCAACTTTGCAAATTTTGCTAACCATATATGTTGCTTCTAATTTGGTAAATATATATGAATAGTAAATATACTAGAAAATAGATAAAAATAAAGTGTTTATATACAAAGTCATGGTCCATTAAGAAAAAACTTTTGACAGTTTTGAGTTCAAGATAGTGTTCTTTTAAACATTTAAGCCTTATATATACATGCAGTTGATATACTGATTTAATGTGAAATTTTATGATACCGAGGTAGTATCTAATAATATTTTATTAGTTATTTTCTGGTATTTATTTTAAATAAAAAATAGATATAATTAAAAAGCAGTTGAAGATATATATTATTTTTAATGAATCATGGAATTTATTTTTTTCTTTTATTTTTTTGTGTTTGTCTTATTTTTCAAAGTGAATCCAAAAGATAATCAATAAAATGTCATATCTAAAAAACTTTAGGGTGGATGGTGTGTTAATTTTTAAAGTTTATATGGTTTTATGTTCACCTTTCATTTTCTCTAGACAACATTATCCCTAGCTTTTTTTTAATAAGAAAATTAATCGTATATTGTTGCTGCCCAGGATCGAACTGGGGACCTTTAGTTTGATCTTTCAAGCCCTCCACTTTCATATTAAACGTGTTAGTTGAGTTTAGTTCTAATGGAAGGACTTAAACCTTATGGTGATCCTTAATCAACCATATTTTCGGAACCAGAACATGGCGGACTGCTGACTATTGACTTGGGGATTTGCAGGTACAAACTCCACAATGCGAATTGATTGGCAGAAAAGATTTATAATCTGCAGGGGAATAGCGAAGGGTTTGAAGTATCTTCATGAAAGGAATCCTCAAATAATACACAGAAACATAAAAGCCAATGATATTCTGCTTGATGCAAGTTGTAATCCGAAAATATCAGATTTCGGATTTGCAAAAAGCTTAACGAGGAGGACGATCCATATGTTACGGTTAGAGCAGGAGGAGGAGATCTGTAAGTAAAAATTGACTTTACCATTTTATTTGGAAAAAAATTGGTTCCAATTTAAATATGATGTGACAGAGTATTTAACCCAAATTGGGTTAGCTTTTCATTATTTATTTATTTTCATATTTAGCTTATTTTTTCTTACCGAGTTTAGGCTTAAGACTAGAATTAATAGAGTTGTCAAGGTTGTATTTGTACAACTTGGATGAATCAAATTAAATATTTGTTACAATGTTTTGTAATAAATTCTGGAATTTTTCTTTCCAAACCTTGTTAATTTTTTTTTTAGTTTAACGTTGGTGTCCGGGTCAGCTTGCGCGCACCTCGACTAATCCCACGGGCCCTGAAGTTAACGACCATGTAACCTCTAGTGGCCATCATATGAGCAACCACAGAGCTCGAACCTGAGATCATAGAGGGAGCAAACCTCTTGATCTCAAATTCTTACCACTGGACCACCACCTAGATGATTAACTTTGTAATTATTTAATCTATCATTTCAATGCCTTTTCAGTCTAAACATGTCACCAGAGTATGCAATCCGGAGAGCCATGACAGTGAAAGTCGATGTCTACAGTTTTGGGATCCTTCTCCTTGAAATCGTTAGTGGGAGAAATAATACTGAGTACAGAGAAAACCAAGAAACTGTTTTTCTTCTAGATTCGGTGAGAGCTAGATTATTGTCTTACTTAATTAATTTTTTTAGCTAAAACATCATCAATAGGGATTAATTAACAATTTTTAGTATTTTTTGTACATTAAAAGTGTATAGTTATATGACATTCGTTTTGGGCATATTTCTTATAAGTTCAAACAATTTCAGGCCGATAATTTACATGCGCGGGGAAGGCTAGGAGACTTGGTTGACTCAAGGTTGGGCCATTATGACGGGAACCAAACGAACATTGTTCTGAAATTGGCACCGATCAATCACCTTCTCTCAGGCCTACAATGTCTCGAGTTGTGGCTGTACTCGAAGGCGAAAAAAACCTTGAGGATATTTCTGAAGAGATCGCTCCCTCGATCTCTCCTGCTTGAGTACCGGATGGTCAATATATATATATATATATATATATATATATATATATATATATATATATATATATATTGTTTCATGTTTTCAATTATAATTACCACCTTATTTATGTTTCCTTTAACCTTAGCAGAAGCAGTCTTCTTGCACTTGTGTATCCGAAAGGATTACTTAAAAATCAGTAGCTTTTAGTTTCCAGCTTGCATCAATCAAGTCTCGAAACTTAACTTAAATCTTGGGAGACACTAGTAATCACATGAAGTGCTCTGCACGTGATTCACTTTGTTTTTAATATTTAGATAAATAAATTATTAATATAAAAGATTATTTGATAATATATCAAGTTTTAATAAAAAAAAAATTGGTAGATATCAAAATTAACACGTTTGGTTAGCTGACATACCTTTTCTGTTGTATTAATTTCTATCATTTACCCATTAGTCCAATTCTCACAATAATAGATCAAAGGGAGGTTTCTGTACGCAGTGCTCTCACATTTTTCATTGAGTGATACATCAAAACTAAATGCTTTCTTCATGAGAAAATAGTGATTTTACCATAACAATGCTTCGGTGAAGAAAAATATGGGAAAGTGAAGGTATATATCATCAATAATTATAATCTTTTTGACGTGGGCAGGCCATCACGTGATGGTTTCAGTGAATCCAGTGAGGACTTTGGAGCAGTAGGAGCAGCAGGAACTTACAAGGAAATTTCGATTCACCTTGTGGCACCTACTGTTATTTGAGAACTTTTGTATTGTTGAAAATAAAACGTGTTGATTGTACGTTTTCTACTTTGATAAAAGTACTTTTTAGAAGATAAAATGGAAACAAAAGATGCTGAACATAAACAAAGACTTGACCATAAATTTTAAAGATGCATTATTACTTCTCAGTGCTCACTTTCCGATTGGACCCAAGAAATGAAGGGTAAGCTATCAGCTTTTGGCCTTCATACTGATGCTTTAGCTTTTATTAAATGCAAAAGATTAACAAAAGATGCTGAACTACATCAACAAAGACTTGACCATAAATTTTAAAGATTCCATGGGTTCAATCATACACATTATTTTTTTTTTCTGATAACGTCACAAAATCAATTCATTTCATGATGTATCAAATCTTTTTTTTTTTTTTTGAAAGGAGCTGATATAATTAATTAGAATATAAGTTTGTTATGCCATCACACGAAAACCTAACATAATATCATATAGAAAAGAAAAACGAAAACAATAAGCTGTCTAAACCGGAGGAAAACCAAGCTCCAGGAAAGCTATGAACAACAGAGCCTGCTATGAAGAATGCAAGAACAGGACAAAGAGCAGAGAAAGCTCGGGTCACCTCTGCTAAGTACTTACTGCTTGAGATCCTCCCCCAGAGAAACAGATTTTTCTATCACACCAATGTCAAGTCTTTCATTTTTCATGATGTATCAAATCATTTAGCAGAGCCGTACGTTAGCTGGGCATAGAAAAGACAGAAAACCATGTCAAGTCTTTCATTTAATAAGGAATTACCTTTATTACTTCTCAAGGTTCACATGCCGTGGACCCAAGAAATGTACAGTTAGCTATCAACTTGTGGCCTTCGTTGCTTTAGCTTTTATTAATCTTTCTCTGCTTGACGAGGCAAAAAAATTGATGCTGAACACGAACAAAGACTTGACCATAAATTTTAAAGATGCATTATTACTTCAGATTCCATGGTTCCAATCATTTACATTATAATTCTTTTATCAATGAAAAAAAAATTAATTCCACCAAAAAAACTATAAAATAAAATAATGATAAATGTTCGCTTGAAAAGATATTTTAGCAATAATATATAATTATTATTAAAAATTTAAGCTTTTAAGTTTACAATGATTCTTTGATAATAGCAATGTGCAAAGGAGATATTACTTAACAATACTTATTGTTTTATGTGTGCAGCTTCGTGGTGATTATCTTTTCAAATCAGAGTTATCGGGATAGATATCGGCAGAAAAAATAAGTAATTCTTGTTTTGTATCAATAAAAAAAAAGAAGAGAATTTCCACTTAATATCATGATTACTAGAAAACTTAATAATCTGCAAGAGTCTAGATAAGAAAACTGGTTGGACAAAGGAAAGACGTATCACTTTTAGTGTAATTTACCAATGGTAAGCTGCTTTGTTATTTGTTTTAAGACGTATTTTTATTCGTTAGAGTCGTCCTCAATAAGGAGATCATTATCTCATCAAGTTAAAACCTAACTATTTTAAAGCAAAAAAAAAAAAAGAGATTTGTTTAAGGTTTAAGAATAGTCATCTTCAGTAAGGACATTCTTATCCTATCATGTTAAAACATAACTATCCTAACAGGAAAGAAAAAAAAAAACAAGGTTTTTATTTGAAATTTTGGTCAAATCCTAATGGATAATCGTAAATTTGTTGTGATACCCATTAAATGATTTTTTTTTGTATTTTTCAAAGTATGATAAAGATGCAATTTTTATTTTTCATATAAAAACATGCATGCAAATTTTAGAATATGACCATATATATGAAGATAAAAAAATATTTTTGTATTTTTGAAATGAGAGATTTTGTTTTTATGTTTTATGGATTTTTCAAAATCTTAAAGAAAACAAGGTATTTTTTTAATACTGAATTTGTATCTTAGAGTATAAGTCTACGACCCAATATTAAACAAAATTATTGAAAAAGCATGAAAGAAACAACCCTAAACTATCTTTTCTTATTCTTTTTATATATATACATGGGTTAGACCCAACCCAGCCACATGAGCTAGGCTGAAGACCTAGCCCATCCTTCTTCATTTAAAAGAAAACACATTTAAATTAATTCACATCCTGTATGCCTCTTTCAAATGAAAAGGAAATATGAAGCACAAGTTACTAAGGAATGAAAGTTACCTAGCATGGGGGAGGAAAGTGTTGGTGGTCTACCATAAAGATGGTGGAGAGTCTGTTGGAGTTCGCAATTACTCACAGTGCTGGTTGGAGAGGTTTGTCATCGAGGAGGGGCTGTTGTTGCTGATGACTTCACTAAGCTCACGATGCTAATCTTTCATGGAAAAAAAAAATTAAATTAAAAGAGCTGGTCTGAAATTTTAAAAGGGTTGGCGCTGAATTCAAGAAAAAAAAAAGAGAAGAAAAGAAAAATAAAAGAAATGATCCTTGGTATCGAACCAAAGGTATTTTTGGTACAAACGCTGCCCCATCTTGAGGGGCGGGGAGACAGAAAAAGAAAAAAATAGGTCACTAATATCAAATCAAAGGTATTTTCAGTACAAACACTACCCCATCTCGAGGGGCGAGGAGATCTTTCAAACACAACTATAGAAGGTAGGATTTGGTAGCTGGACGACACTTCTCATGCAGCCCGAATAGCGGAGGGGTCTTCTTCATGCTAGCGCCTCATGTTTTTTTTAATAATATTTAACATATTTGGATTAGAATAATATCTCTGAATAACCTTCAAATTTACAGTAAAAACAATATAAAATGACAAAAAAAAAACCCTTTGTGAGAGAATTATATTGATTTTATCTTTAAGAGCATTAATATAGTTACATTATTTTGAAAAAAAATTGAAAAAACCAAAACACTTTTAGCAATAGGCAATATATTTATGTTTTATGATTAAACTAATAATTTTACTATGCAATAAAAAATAAAATGATCATTCTACCCTCATAAAATTTGTAAAAAACAATTGTATCATGGTGAAAATATCTTCTTCTCTCCAATGCTTATTTCAATAGTTTTATGTCTAAAGGATAATTTTGTCATTATATTTTTACAATGAATAGTATTTTACTTCTCTTGCCCTTTAACTTTTTTTAATTTAATTTTAATTTCTAATAGTAACAGGAACAATAATGGAGCAGCAATCAAATGAGTCATCATTCATCAGAAATCATTGGCTCATGAAAATAGCGAGGAAACAGACCACTTGTTTGGCGAATCATCACAATCTTTCTGCAAGAATGCAAGTCCTCCCATGGAGCAATCCCAGACTGTGATATAATTGCAGATTGAGAACTACACTAACAGCAATTAAAGTCAGACCACAATGATCAGTTTCCAACATTCAATAAGTCAGATAGCTCCATTAATAAATTGTAGATTATGGCTATTGATGTTCTTGAGTTATTGTCTCTAGTAATTCTCTTGCAGGAACTTGGAAGCTTGACATATTTCAAGAATCCAGATTTACCTTTTCGATCTTTTGTCACCTATGTTCAAATAAAAATTGTGTGTTTACAGGACTAATTAATATACTCTCTCAAAAAGAAATTTATAAGTACCTTCGATTCATTTATTTCCCTTATAGAAATAAGGTCTTCTTCTTCTTCTTCTTCTTCTTCTTCTTTATTAGAGTACAATAAAAGAAATAATCTAATCGCCTTTAATTTTGACTTAAAATAATCAATTTCTTTTCCATTTTTGTATTCTCCGTACGTGCACACTTATAACTAGGGGTGATTATTTTCGGTTTGATTCGGTTTTTACCCAAAAAATACAACCAAACCAAAAAAAAAGAGACCCGAAACCGGCCCAAACCGGCCGGTTTCGGTCCCGTTTCGGTCCCGTTTCAGTCCGGTTTTTTGAAAAACCTATATTCATTTATTTGGCTTTATTAGCACAGCGTCACCACGAAAAACTGAAGCTTCTCCATTTTAGCAGGACACATAGCAACCATAGAGTTATTATCATTGATCGCCTCGTCAACAACAAGACGATTGACAGACTTCTTTCGCTCTAAAATCACAGTCGAAAAATCTTTCTTACCACTTTTCCTATAATTATTGATACATAAACAAGTTTGGTTACCGCACGGTGAGGACACTAAATCAAAACCCAGTAACCAAAAACTCAACGAGTATATAGTGCAACGAATCCATTCCCGATTCTTTCAAAACACAGTCAAGGCAAATAAGCTCATAAGAATAAACCAAACAAGTAACAACAATCATTCTTCAAAAAACAAAAAACAAAAAATAAAAAACAAAAAACCTCATATATTACAAAAGTTAGGGGTTTTTCTGTTTACTTATAAACAAACTAACAATTACATCATAAACAAAAGGGTAGATGAAACTTGAAACATACGGATCAGTGGAAGGGGAGGGCTGGCTAGAGCTTGGATCCTCCATTGATTTTGAGATTTTGCTAGGGTTAATGAAATTGAAAGTGGTCATCTAAATTTAAATGTTTGATTTGCCTGTATTCTTCTCTCCTGGGGGTGGGGGTGTGAATATTTATATTATATATTTGCAGTGTTGGAGGTGGGGTTAGTAGAGAGGGAAAGGGGGTGGCGGGTGCTTTTGCTTTGGCAGATTGTTAGGGTTAGGCGAGAGGAGGGTTGAACTTTCTATTTATACCAGTGGAAGTGGTTCTTACTAGCTAGGGATCTTTTTTATGAACCGGTTCAGTTCGGTTCGGGTTAACCGGTTTTTGCATTAAAAAACCGAAAACCGAACCGAACCAGGGTTTTTTCTAAATATTATAATCGGTTTAATCGGTTTTTTTCTCGGTTCGGTTTTTCCGGTTAATTTTTTATCGGTTTTCTCGGTTTATTTAGTTTATCAGTTTTTTTTGTACGCCCCTACTTATAACTGTCTTGATTTATTAATTTTTAACTCTATCATCGTATCTACGATCAGAAGTCAAATAATTTCTTAAGATTAATAAAGCTCCAATACAAAGAGCGTGTAAACATTGAAAGATTTAGATATAATTGATCATCAAATAAATAGACAACTAATTGATTATGGGCTAAAACATCTCTCTTCAGTTTCCACATGAGAAATTACGAAGGAAAAGTATACATGTGGGAGGGAATTAACCAGGCAGATGCAGCCAACGACTTTGCATGCCAACTGAGATAGCTTTCACATTCGTGATTGGCCTATACCTTGCAATTATAGTGACCCACTCAAGTTCAGCTACTTGACGACATCAAGATATTTAAATAAAAAACTTTTAAAAATTTAAAAAACGTGATCAAACCACATTTACATTTCGAGGATGCATTTATTGGCTATGGAATATGTATTAGTAATTGTAGACTTTGATTTGGTTAATGTTACGTGAATTTGTAGAATTTGATTTGCTCAATGTTACGTGACTTCTTCCTAGCCAGGTATAGACCTCTAAAGTGCAAAAACTTATTACACGTCAACTTTGGATTTTATATTTATTTTATTCTGATTGAAATTCTCTCAATATATATAATCGACATATTTTCATTGGTACTTATAAACAGAGTTAGCAATAAAAAAATCCTAAAAAGACAACTCTAAAAGAAATTTGTTAACAAAAAATTTTTTTTTGAATATTTTGTTATTTAATATTCAGATTGAGAAACTGAAATATCATCTTACAGCTTAAAAATTCTTGTACGTGTCCTGCAAGGACTAACATTTCTTCTTTTGATAAAAAAATAAAATAAAAATTATTTCTTGAACTTGACCTTACCTTAATTTTCAATTCACTTCTTTCTTTCTAAATCTTCAATATTGAATTAGTAGTACAACACTCACCACATCTTTAATTCCACACTTTGTTTTCAGACCTGAAAACTTTTATTTTGAGAATGCTCCACCAAGAATAGTAAGTGATAATAGTAAACATCACCAATAAATTATTAAGGAATAATCATCAAGACATCGACGACAATCACACTCAAATTTCAAAGAATCTATGTCCGCACTTGACCCAACGAGTATTTATGTGCTCATAGCTCTGCCCTGAATTTTCCACAAGAAGATCCAAAAGCCGAAAGGGTTGATGTGCGTTTTCCACGATAATGGATGGCATCCAAGTGGTTATAGACGGTCCAAATATAAACCCTTTGACCCGAAGGCCACTCCTGATTTTTCATTGATTTAAAGTGTTTAAGAGTATAGTTTTTGTTGTTTTTTTAAGTATTGTTTTGTTTGAAATTATATTAAAACAATGTTTTTTATTTTTTTAAAAAATTATTTTTAATATCAGCATATTAAAATGATTTGAAAACAAAAAAATAATAATTTGAAGTAAATAAAATATTAAAAAAAATCATAAATATTTTTCAAACTAAAAAATAAACAAGGCATAATCCCATTGTAAATGACTTTGTGATTGTTGGACCTACTGTGTGTTATTTGTGTGGAGAGTGTTTTTAATTTTTTTTTAATTTTTTATATTAACACATCAAAATAATAATAAAAAAAAATATTAATTAAAAATAAAAATAAAAAACTTTTATTTTTTTAAAAACATCGTCAAACCACATTTACAACCAAGCACTTTAACAAGGTCACTGCAATATGTCTGGCTCTCATTTTATACTAATTCTTTCTTTTAATAAATTGAACTAAGATAGGCGAAATGATAAAAAAAAATAAAAATGATGGTTTGGTATATAACTTCTATATAAAAGAAGGAATAATTTATATAAAAAAAAATTCATGTTGAATTGAAATAAAGTGAAGCAGAATCTTAATAGGGATTTCTAGCATTTAGGTCATATATGGTGCCAATATCCTCTTGCTGTGCTTTTAGCACGCGTACAGTTGGCCTAAAAAACACTCCACATAGTTCCCATCTCTACGTCATGGTCAAGTTTTAATATTTTTAATTAATTACATTTCGGGGATGCATTTAATGGCTTTGGAATATGTAAGTGGGAGTATTTATTTGCTGTTTGTGTTTATTTTTCCCTTAACAATCAATGCATCTTTAATTAGTTTCAAAGTTGGTTGAGATTAAGTTTTTTTTTAATAATTTTAAGAATACATACTTAATATTATTACATTAATGTATTTAATTAGAAAATCAAATTCTATTAAATACTAATTCTAAAATATGAATTAAAAAAACAAACAAATCCCCTTAATCATTTATTACCCTGCGTACGCCCAACGTCGAGGTTGGTGGCTGTGATCTGGCTTCACCGGGGTTTCCATAGTTTGTCCACTGCACATGTATTAGTAATTGCAGACTTTGATTTGGTCAATGTTATGTGACTTCTTCCTAGACAGGTACACCTATTTTGTAATAACTCCTTCATTTCAATGATTTCTTCATTTATTTATTTTTAACTCTCTCATCATATATTCGATCAGCAGTTAAATAATTTCTTAAGATTAATAAAGGTCCAAAATACGAAGAGCGTGAAAACATTGAAAGATTTAGATATTTGATAGAGTATTGGTAATTATTTTTTAAAGTATTTTTTATTTGAAAATAGTATAATAATAATTATTTTTGAAGTTTTTTTTGCTTGAAAATATATTAAAATAATATATATTTTTATTTTTTAAAATTAATTTTTAAAATCAAAATTATCTGAAAACATAAAAAAATAATTTAAAATAAAAAAACTTTTAATTTTTTTAGAAAAATACTTTTAAAATACAAAAATAAACATATTCTTACATATAATTCACCAAATCAATTGACAAGTAAAATAACCAAATGAAGTCAATTAACAATTAACTAATTTAATTAATTATGAACAAAATCTAAAGTGTAAAAACTTATTACATATTATTGAACTGTTTGGGTTTTTTTTTAATTGAGATTCCTTAATATATATACCAACATATTTTTATTGGTGTTTATCAATAGAGTTAGCAATAAAAAAAAAATCAAAAAAAAAACCCAAAAGGGAATTTGTTAGCAAAACAATTAAACATTTTGTTCTTTAATATTCAGATTGAGAAACTGAAATGCTGAAAATATCAACCTACAGCTTAAAAATCCTTGTACGTTTCCTACAAGGACTAACATTTCTTCTTTTGATAAAAAAAATAAAAATTATTTCTTGAACTTGACCTTGCCTGAATTTTCAATTAACTTCTTTCTTTCTAAATCTTCAATATTGAATGAGTAGTACAACACTCACCACATCTTTAATTCCACACTTTGTTTTTAGACTTGAAAACTTCTAAATTGAAAATGCTCCACCAAGAATAAAGCGATAATAGTATACATCACCAATAAATAATTCCCTCGTTTTTCTCTCATTCACTCACTTGGTTACCACAAGCATTTCTTGCGAAGGGGGCCAATGCAAAATCTGGCTTTGGGGTCCTTTGAAAATTATTAAGGAATATCATCAAGACATCGACGACAATCACACTCAAATTTCAAAGAATCTATCCCAACGAGTATTTATGTGCTCATAGCTCTGCCCTTAATTTTCCACAGGAAGATCCAAAAGCCGAAACGGTTGATGTGCGTTTTCCACGATAATGGATGGCATCCAAGTGGCTATAGACGATCCAAAATCAACCCTTTGACCCGAAGGTGGTCACTACCATGCCAGTTAGATTTTGCAAAGCCAGGGACCCAAAGGCCACTCTTGATTTTTCATCGGTTGATTTTAAAATGTGTTTGAAAGTATAGTTATAATTATTGTTTAAAATATATTTTTAAAAAACTAATATCAAAATAATATTTTATATTTTTTTAAAAATTATTTTTAATAACAATACATTAAGTAATTTAAAAAAAATACAAAAAATATTAATTTAAAATAAAAAATAAAATAAAATAAAATAAAATATTTAAAAAATTACTTTTAAAATCCAAAAACAAACATAGCATAATCCCATTATGAGTGACTTTGCTATTGTTGGGACCTACTATTTGTTATTTGTATGGGGAATGTTTTTTCAAATATTTTTTTATTTTAAAATATATATTTTTTATTTTTGATATCAATATTTCAAAATAATAAAAAAAATACTAAAAAAATATTAATTAAAAATAAAAATTTAAAAAATTTAAAAAACATGGTCAAACCACATTTACAAACAATCACAATTTGACAAGGGTCACTGCAATATGTGTGGCTCTCATTTTGTACTAATTCTTTCATTTAATAAATTGAACTAAGATAGGCGAAATGAAAAAAAAATATGATGGGTTGGTACGTATATAACTTGTATATATATAAAAAATATTTGCTTGAACTAAGATAGGATAATTTATATATAAAAATTCATGTTGAATTGGAATAAAGTGAATGAGAATCTTAATAGGGATTTCTAGCATTTAGGTCATATATGGTGCCATCCCCTTGTGCTTTTAGCACGCGTACTGGTGGCCTAAAAAGCCTCCAAATAATTCCCATCTCCATGTCTTGGTCATGTTGTAATATTTTTAATTAATTACATTTCGAGGATGCATTTAATGGCTTTGGAATATGTAGGAGGGAGTATTTATTTTGGTGTTTGTGTTTATTTTCCCCTTCACAATCACAATCAATGTATCTTTAATTAGTTTCAAAGTTAGTTGAGATTAAGTTTTTTTTTTAATAATTTTAAGAATACATACTTAATATTATTACATTAATGTATTTAATTAGAAAATCAAATTCTCTTAAATATTAAATATTAAATTAAAAATATAAATTAAAAAAAAAATACAAATCCCCTTAATCATTAATTACTCTGTGTACCCCAACGTCAAGGTTGGTGGCTGTGATTTGGCTTCATAATTATGAAACTTGGTCCAAGGATGATTTGGTTAAAAGTTTCGATTCTGGATTATAAGGGTTGATTTAAGTTGATCCGGGTTAATTTGAAAAAAAAATATTTGAGATTTTAATATTTCATTTAAAAAATTAAGAAGTAATCCATGTAGATATAAGCTATACATGTTATAAATAATAAAGTTTAAAAGAATATTTTAAAAGATTTTTTTTATCCTACAATAGGATAAAAAAACAGAATTTTTTTTTCTTGTGAACATAGAGTATATATACTAAAAGGTTTCGAATCCCATATTGAAAAAATAAAATATTCTTCTAATATTTATATAGTGTACTTTGAAATAAGTTAGTAACTAACTGAAAAATATGAAAAAAGAAGGACCTCTAGTTAGGAAAAAAAACACATTAGCAAAAAAAAAAAGAGTCTCTACCGGGTTTTTTCGGATCATCCGGGTTCCGAGTTGACCTAGCAGGTCGACCAGTTTTCTACAAGCTAATTATAGGCTCGGGTTTTCAATAAAACAAACCCGGTTAACACCCCGAATCACCCGAAATCTAGTTAACCTGCCGGCCCGGGCTGGGTGTCCAAAGTATGGTAATCTTCATTTCAATGATTTCTTGATTTATTAATTTTTAACTCTCTCATCATATCTTCGATCAGCCGTTAAATAATTTCTTAAGATTAATAAAGCTCCAATAGGAAGAGCGTGAAAACATTGAAAGATTTAGATATAATTGATCATCAAATAAATGGACAAGTAAAGTAACAAAATGAAGTCAATTAACAATTAATTAATGAACAAAATCTAAAGTGAATGAAAGTTTTAATTGATTATGGGCTAAAACATCTCTCTTCAGTTTCCACATGAGAAATTACGAAGGAAATGTATACATCTGGGAGGGAATTAACCAGGCAAATGCAGCCAAAGACTTTGCATGCATGCCAACTGAGATAGCTTTCACATCACCCTGTTTTCCGCGCGTTCAAGGGAAGAAGAAAGGCTGCAGTAACTTCAAAACAACACCGTTTTGGATTTTTTTTTTTTTTTTATAAACATTATATGAAACGATATTGTTTTGAACAAAATATATCGTTTTATTAAAATAAAAAACAGCACCAAACTTATGTTAAGGTACAAATCAGCTCTCAATTTGTGATTTGTTCAATTGAGTCCTCAATTACAATTTTCATTTTAAAAACCAATTCATTTGTATCCCTGCCAAATTCAATCGCCGACCCTGAAGTTGGCTGTCTTTTTCAAATTGGTCATTGGTCTCGAATTAGTGCAATTTAACCCTCAATTGAGCAATAAACTTCTAATTTCTTTAATTTAGCCCCTGATTCGGTTTTAATTATAACTCTTATATTTACGCGCCTTTTCTATTTTGATCCTTGGTTTCGGATTTTTTCAATTAAGTTTCTAATTGACCATCAAACTTCAATTTATGCAATTATGCCCCTGATTTGACTAAATTAACTCTCAAAAATTATAATTTAACCTCCAGAACTTTAATTTCTTCCAATTAAAGCCCAAATTAACTCCAAAATCAATTTTTCTTGCAATCAAAACCTCTATAAATTCAATTAAACATTCGAGAAAATTTAATTGAGTCCATAAACATTAGATTTTGAACTTTTCTTCCTCAAATTGAATTTCTTTTGTCAACAGGGCTCTCATCAGTCAATAAAATACCGTCAAATTTCAATCTTTGTATTTTTAAACCTTCTCAACTAATTTTTGAGCGTTTTGACATTTTTTTTTCACTGTTATATTTTTTTGATAATATTTCAATTTATTTTATTATTTTTTAAAGAAACAAAATATAAAATGAAGAATAATCTAAAAATAAATTATGACAGTGATAATAGTAAATATTACCAGTAAATAATTCCCTAGTTTTTCTCTCATTCAGTCACGTGGTTATCGCAAGCATTTCTTGCTTTGGGATCCTTCAAAAATTATTAAGGAATATCATCAAGACATCGACAATATCCGCACATGACCCAACGAGTATTTATGTGCCCAAAGCTCTGCCCTTAATTTTCCACAAGAAGATCTAGAAGCCGAATGGGTTGATGTGCGTTTTCCACGATAATGGATGGCATCCAAGTGGTTATAGACTGTCCAAAAAAGAAACCCTTTGACCCGAAGGTGGTCACTACCTTGCCAGTTAGATTTTGCCAAGCCATGGACCCAAAGGCCACTCCTGATTTTTCATAGATTAAGAACGGGGAAAAAGTATGGTTATTATTTTTTAAAATATTTTTTATTTAAAATTATATTAAAATAATATTTTTTTAAAAAATTATTTTTAACATCAGCACATTAAAATAATTTAAAAATAAAAAAAAAATTAATTTAAAATAAAAAAAAAATAAAAAAAAAAAATTAATTTTTTTCAAAAATACTTTTGAAATCCAAAAATAAATAGAGCATAATCCCATTGTGAGTGACTTTGTAATTGTTGGGACCTAATGTTTTATATTGTGTGGGGAGTATTTTATAAAATATTTTTTTATTTTTGATATCAATACTTCAAAATAATAAAAAAATACTAATTAAAAATAAAAATAAAAAACTTTAAAAAATTTAAAAAACATGATCAAACCATTTACAAACAAGCACTTTAACAATGTCACTGCAATATGTGTGGCTCTCATTTTGCACTAATTCTTTCATTTAATAAATTAAACTTTTCGATATTATTAAAAATAAAAATAAGAAACTTTAAAAAATTTAAAAAACGTGATCAAACCACATTTACATTTCGAGGATGCATTTATTGGCTTTGGAATATGTAAGAGGGAGTGTTTATTTTGGTGTTTGTGTTTATTTTTCCCTTAACAATTATTGTATCTTTAATTAGTTTCAAAGCCACTTGAGATTAATTTTTTTTAATAATTTTAAGAATACACACTTAATATTATTACAAATCTCCTTAATCATTAATTATTAAATGCTATTAAATACTATTTTAAAAATATAAATTAAAAAAAAACAAATCTCCTTAATCATTAATTATTATTCTGCGTACCCCAAACGTCGAGGTTGGTGGCTGTGATTTGGCTTCATTGGGGTTTGTCTACACATGTAGTAGTAATTGTAGACTTTGATTTGGTCGATGTTATGTGACTTTTTCCTAGCTAGGTACCTCTATTTTGTAATAGCTCCTTCATTCCAATGATTTCTTGATTTTTAACTCTCTCATCATATCTTCGATCAGCAGTTAAATAATTTCTTAAAATTAATAAATAAATCTCCAATACGAAGAACGTGAAAATATTGAAAGATTTAGATATAATTGAACATCAAATAAATGTACAAGTAAAATAATTAACCAAATGAAGTCAATTAACAATTAATTAATTAACAAAATCTAAAGTGAATGAAAGTTTTAATTGATTATGGGCTAAAACATCTCTCTTCAGTTTCCACATGAGAAATTACGAAGGAAAAGTAAACATTTGGGAGGGAATTAACCAGGCAATGCAGCCAAAGACTTTGCATGCCAACTGCGATAGCTTTCACATTCATGATTGACCTTGCCTTGCAATTATAGTGAGCCCCTCAAGCTCACCTACTAGCTAGGAGTCTTCTACATGTATATTTTTCTTGTTTTGAAAAATAAAAACTGAAAAGAAAGATCTAGGAAAGGACTCTCAAGACTATATCGACCCTCTAGTCTTGGACTTGGTCGGTTTAACAATTGTTTTAGTGGTCTGTGTTAATTAGTTGATATATATATATATATATATATATATATATATATATATATATATATATATATATATATATATATATATATATATATGTCCTCTACAAGAAAAGAAGTTGCAGAAGTTAGTGGGGGGCGGGAGAGAGTTAGTTTGGAGCTTCTTTATACAAATCTTCTAGGGGTCAATTGCTACTTATTAAGTTGGGAGTTGCATAGTCATGTGGGTGTTTTTGCTGATGATGTCGCTATTATTGTGTCCAGTTGCAGCATCAACAGCAAGGCCAGATGTAAAACCAGCTAGCTGCCAAGATAAGTGTGGGGATGTTAGTGTTCCTTACCCCTTTGGGATTGGCGAACGAAGCTGTGCCATGAATAAGCACTTCTTTCTAAAATGCAGTTCTAACGATGAAGGTCATACTGAACTGTTGTTTGGAACCATTCCTGTTCACAATATATCTGTCCTTGAAGGCACAATAACTGTCAGCATATACACTGCTTTCGACTGCTATGACGAAACAGGGAGCTCAACGAAATCTCTCACACATTCTGTCACCCTTGGATCAGGCCCCTTCATGTTCTCAGACACCCGAAATGTATTCACAGTAATTGGTTGCGATACACGTGCCTGGATGACCAACTATGAGTTCACATACGGCGCTGCCTGTCTCTCCTTATGCACAGAATACGTGAACATATCCGATGGAAATCCTTGCTCAGGTTCTGGATGCTGCCAAACCTCAATCCCCAAGGGCCTCAAATCACTTAACATTTCAACTTACAGTTATAACAACCACGAGAATATCTCGTACTTCAATCCTTGTGGATTTGCCCTTTTAGTGGACAGAAGCTCCTTGAAGCTTTCAGATTGGCCGCTCTCTCGCTATCCAGAAAATAAAAATGATAAAACAGATGTTGTGATTGAATGGGTAGTTAAAAATGAGACGTGCGAACAGGCCAAAGCTAATCAAAGTGCGTATGCTTGTGGCACTAATGCAAATTGCACCTACCCTGAGATTGGTCAAGGATATCGTTGCTCATGCAAAGAAGGGTTCGAAGGAAACCCTTATCTCCAAGATGGCTGCCAAGGTAAACTGATTATTTCTTTTCTTTAGGCGTTAATCACTAGTAATTATGTTTTCTTGTTCCATGTGGTCTCTAATTGTCAGTGCGGTGTTCATCAAGTACGTTGAATTTATTTTTTCCATTAATATTTTTAACATTTACAACAGATATAGATGAATGCAAGGTTCGAGGAAAAAACGCTTGTGAAGAAGGTACTTGCGAGAATGTGATTGGAGATTACAAGTGTCGATGTCCACTTGGCAAGTACGGTGATGGTAAAACAGGTTGTAAAGGAGTTGGTATCATCGCAATTATTGCAGGTAATTAGCTTTCCTTGCATTTTCTTGTGAGCGTACACATTCAGCTTTATATATAGCAGTTAACAAGAACTAGAATGTTAAAAGAAGCTATATGTAATTAGAAAAACACTGTAGATACTAACTTAAAAACAATATTAACTAGTTTTTTATGTTATTTTTTACCATATTTTATTCTTTTATATTTAATAAGATGTGGATTCATTTATTATCGTTTTTTTAATTAAATTAAAGTCAATTTATTCATCTCATTGGGTCTATATCTAAATCATATATATTTTTTCTTTTTAAAATATATTTATTATCTCGAAGTATTTTTTTTTAAATAGCAACAAAGCATGGGCTTGGTTCTAATATGAATATCCTGTTTTTTTTTTTTTTTTTTTATTATTATTGTACTTAGACTAACAATTTTCGTGTAAACAATTCTCATGTTTTTTATTTTTTAATACTGATTCTTTAAACTACAATTAAACCATTATAAATTAATGTCTTTTCAAACCATAAAAATTAATTAATTAATAAAAATATTGTTTAAACTTCAAATTTAAGTTGGGATTAAACAAAATATTATTTAATAAGAGTTATTAATTTATGAAGGTTATATATATAAAGCATAAAGGGTGCCTTCTAAAAAATTCTTAAATGAGACACGTGGAATCACATGATTTGCAAACAAAAAAATTAAAAAGGGGTTAAACTTAATTATTTTTATAAACTAATGGTTTGATTAAAAAAACTCCCCCCCCCCCCCCCCCCCCCCCGTGTTCTTCAGCTTTGCTTCATTTCTTCTCCTTCTGGCTGCTAATGGTGTTGAGGAGACCACGACATTTGAGGTAGCTTTTGATCGGAAGGGCTTGATTTTAACTTGACTTGATAGTTCGAGGGATCAAAATAATTAAAACATCAGGAATTTAGTTGGATTAACAAAGCTCATGGAGGCTTCAATAGTAAGAAGTTAGTAAATAAATATTTTCCCTTGATTTGATTTTGACAGTAACGTCCTTCTTTGGCATTTGCTTGCAGCTGTTGGCGCAAGCATTTTCCTCGTGGTTATTTGTCTGCTACTCTACATGATCTGCACGAAAAGAATAAAGGAGAAGAACTTCCAAGAGAACGGGGGGAAATTTTTAAAGAATCAACGAGTAAGGATTTTCAGCGAGGCAGAGCTGGTAAAGGCAACCAAAAATTATGCTGATGATCGGAAACTCGGGGAGGGTGGTTTTGGTTCTGTTTACAAGGGAGTTTTAACAGATAATACAGTGGTTGCTGTCAAGAAGTCCAAAGGGGTGGACAAAGCTCAGATGAATGCGGAATTTCAAAAGGAAATGAGCATTGTTTCACAGGTCAATCACAAGAATGTGGTAAAGCTCTTGGGCCTGTGTTTAGAGACCAAAGTTCCATTACTGGTCTATGAGTTCATCTCAAATGGAACTCTTTCCAAGCACGTCCACGACAAAGGTTCCCGGATATTGGCTTCCTGGACCAATCGTTTGAGGGTAGCATCGGAGACTGCGCTTGCGCTTGATTATTTGCACTCTCTGGCAGACCCTCCAGTTATTCATGGAGATGTCAAGTCAGTGAACATACTTCTAGACAGTAATTACACAGCAAAAGTAGCAGATTTTGGAGCTTCGGTGCTGATGTCTCCTGGCCAAACCGATATCTTAGCTACAAAAATACAAGGGACTCTAGGCTACCTGGATCCTGAGTATCTTATGACGGGTATTTTAACCGTTCAAAGTGATGTCTATAGCTTTGGGGTAGTTCTTGTGGAGCTTCTCACTGGAGAGATGCCAAACTCCGTTTCCAAGTCTGGAGAGAAACGGAACGTTATTCAACACTTCATCTCAGCACTGGAAAATAATCATCTCTTCAAAATTTTGGATTTCCAGACAGCTGATGAAGGTGAAATGGATGAGATAGAAGCTGTAGCTGAGCTTGCAAAAGGATGTCTAAATAGCATGGGAGTAAACCGGCCACCCATGAAGGAAGTGTCCGATGAGCTTGCTAAGCTGAAAGCTTTTCATCAGAAATCATTGGCTCAGCAAAATAGCGAGGAAACAGACTACTTGTTAGGCGAATCATCACAATCTTTCTTTAAGAAAGCAAGTCCTTCCATGGATCAATCCCAGACTGTGATATCATTGCAGATCGAGAACTACACTAACAGCAATTAAAGTGAGACCACAATGATCAGTTTCCAACATTCAAGAAGTCAGATAGCTCCATTACTAAATTGATCAGTTTCCAACATTCAAGAAGTCAGATAGCTCCATTAATAAATTGTAGATTATGGCTATTGATGTTCTTGAGTTATTGTCTCTAGTAATTCTCCTGGAACTTGGAAGCTTGACATATTTCAAGAATCCAGATTTACCTTTTCTTTTGTCACCTATGTTCAAATAAAAATTGTGTTTACAGGACGTCCTACTCTCTCAAAAAGAAATTGATAAGTACCTTCGATTTCCTAATCAAACCAGATTCAATAATGTTTACCTACATATTTCACAGATAGAGAAAGCTCCGCAGCTAGCTCAAATTTCCATAGCTTACGAATTCTTACCAAAACAAGATTCCCATCATTTTCTAGCCATTGCATGAGCAGCTATATCCATAGTTTTTAAAATTTGAATTTTTAATTGGATCAATTATCTCTCTATTCTTATCAAAACCCTTCTTGGTCTAAGCTTTGAGTCACCAGAATCATAGGTTAACCATCAAACCTGTTAGAGTTTTAAAACAGTTACTCCATCATGTAGAAATAAGCATTTCTTTTTCTTTTTAGAATAGAATTTTATTTTTAGAATAGAATAAATAATCTGATTATGGCCTTTAATTTTGACTTAAAATAATCAATTTCTTTTCTATTTTTGTATCTTCCGTACGTGCACACTTATAACTTTCCTTGAGAAAAAGAAAATATACTGAAAACTTGGGATTCAGTAATGACATCAATTGACCATTTTTCTTCTTCTCTTTTATTTTTTTTTGGCAATAAAAGAAATTAATTAAGAGAGGGCTTACGCCCCCAAAATTTACATTGATCTCTTAATTCAAATTTTAATATTGAGTACGGTAATTAAGACGATGCTTGGAGAGTTCTATAAAAAGAATGTTTTGTTTAAGATCTAATATAGAAAAAATTAACTTTAATATATAAAAACTTATTCAAAGATATCATACTCTTATTACCACTAAAAAGTTGTAACAATAATATGAAATGTAAACGCATAAGTACGTATCAGGTGTATAGCAATTTTGGAATGGTAAAGTCTTGATCGAAGAGGCTGTATAGGGTTGCGGTGCAATTTGTATTTTATGATTTATTTTAAAAAGTATTTAAAATAATTTTTTTGTAATTTTAGATTGTTCTAACACTCTAATGTTAAAAATAATATTTTTTTAAAAAATTATTTTAATATATTAAAAATAAAACATTTTAAAAATTAATCATTACTGAACACTCTAAAAAATCGGTGAAGAATATTTTGTTGAAGGTAGATATTTTAAAAGCAGCCTGCCTAACTACGTACTTGCTTCAATTGTTCTCAAGTCTTTTGATATATACTACAACTACATGGATATAATCTTTAATTGTTCCAAACAGATATAAAAATTTTAGATCTGTTTAGGTTCAAGTTGGGTTTAGATAAAACTCAAAGATAAAATATTTAATTTTAGGTTTGGTATGAATATTCATCTATTTAAATTTACACGAAACCCATCTTGAAATAAATAAATAATCTTAAAGTTTAAAAAATTCATAGCTATATCAAGTTAATTATATACTAAATAGTTATAAATTTTATAAATTATACAAAATTACAGCTCTCTAAAACGTTAGAGCCTTGAAATTATATAAAAAAAAAAAACTCTGAACTAAAATTTTTAAATAATCAATCCCCTCTTATAAAAAAAATAACTAAAACTGTTTTGGATATATAAATCTAAACCATATAAAATTCTAAAACTTAATGAGAGAAAAATCCTAAAAAATTTGAAAAATAATGAAAAAATTTTGGTAGTAACTTTTAGATCAAATCTGGTATGTTCTCGAAACTCGGATGGCATTGTCTTGTAATTCTAATAGGAAATAGGGTTTTTAAAATGTTATAATAAAATTACATAATTAAGATCTATTTTCATCATAAATATGATCATCTAGTGTGTGTCCAAACCTTCTTATACTATGATATTTGTTTCGCGTCCAGCTTCAAAATTAAGGTTATTTGGAGACGCTTTTGGTTGAAAATTGATGCAAAATGGGTTTCACACTAATCACCTTTGCCCAACGTGTCGGGTTCTATGTTTTTTTTCTCTTTCGAGAAAGGGCTCAGGGTTCAGACCATCTACTTTTGGACCAAATCACAGCTTGTAAGGCTTTGTTACTTTGTTGTTTTCTTTAAAGATTTTCTCTTGCTATAAATTTCTTTTTAGTCTCAGTTTCTTCTTTTTTATTAATTAACACTCCTTTTGGAACTTTTTCCCTTCTTCCCCATAATTAAAAATTCCATTATAAAAATCATTTAAATTTAACATAACAAATGCATTCGTATATTTATTTATTTATTTTATTTCCTTTCATTACTTGTCTTTCAAGCTGAATATCTTTAAACATAGCTTAGCTAAAAAAAATTTGTCTACTCAACCCATTTTGTACAGACTTAGTAACTTCACATCCTTACATTTATTTATACCATTGAAACTAATTCATTTTTCTTATCAAACCAATTCTTGGCTAAATAACCTTATTTTTATTTATTTATTTTCATGATGAGTTTTTCAATTCTTTTTCATAAGTCCACTTTACTTCATCTTAAGTAAATTTAACAACGCATTTTTCATCATAATTCCATGCACGCCTTAATTTAATTTTTTTCTTTCCTTTTATTATCCATTTGGACAACCTTAAAATTCCATAAAAAAAATTAGAATTTTCGTCACATTAATCTATTATTTTAAACATAACACAATTCATTTGGCATTCAACAAACCACAATCCTACAAAATCCCCATAACATTAAATCGAATAAACTCAAGTTCAAGATTTTCATTTTTGGTTGAATTTCATATTATGATGACAATTTGGATCCTTTTAAAATTCTTCCAATTGAAACTCTACCTAATTTCCTTTATACACATAAATACATCTCTTTTTAATTATTCTAGATAAATATATCAAAATCTTATCTCCTTATTTCTTCTTCATTTGGCCAAATGCCTTCATTCATGGTGAGGGATGATTCTCTTTTTAATTATTCTAGATTAATCTTTACCTATTCATTTCATATCTATTCTAACCTCATTCAACTCAAATTCCATAGCAATTAAAACAATTAAGCTCATCCTCTCATTTATATGTCTAGGCTGAAACTTTACATTAAATAAAAGATATAATTTTCTTTAAGTTTTCTTCCAATTATCACTAGGCCCAATCATTTTTAATGCCTAAAAACATATATCTAACATTAAGTCAACAAACTCAACGTCCCTTCATACAAATTTCAAAACTTCCCCTAACACATTTTATAACATAATTAATCTATAACAATACTAATAACAAGAACGTATTTTACCATTACATCTTAGATAAACCCTACACCCACACAATTCTAATTTCATCAAAACATGTATTTAATCAAGCTTCCTAAATTTTGCTAAAACTAGCAATAGATTCAAAATGTAATAAGTTATTCACCTCTGATTATTTGTTTGATCCAACGGTCAGAATATAGATCATAGAGTTGTGCATAATATATATCAAAATCGGAATGATCCAATGGTTGGATCTCTCTAGATCTGAATGAAACCGAGCTAACCTGAACATTGATGAGCTACTATTCAACACAAACGACACCTTGCTGGAGAGTGCATTTACGATCTCCACCATCCAGAATGAAGGCAACATCTAGGTGCACCACATATCCAAAACTAGGCATGATCCAACAGTGGAAGAGAGAGACAACGACTGGCGACCAAAACTGCCCTGCAGGTGTATTTCCTTTAGTTTTCCAGGAAATTTTCGATGATGATTTCTGTCAAACAAATTGTGTGCCTTCAAATCCCTCCTGTCAGTTAGTAGAGGAGTGTAAGAAGAACGATATATCCACAAATCAGCATGATCCAACGGTGAATTTCAGAGATGTAGCCATCGGAGCATTATTGGCTCCTTTAAATTTTGCATTTCTCTCTCTAACCGAATTTTCTCTATTGTCTCTCACCTTTTCTTTTTCTTTTTTTTTTAACTAGCGGCCTCTTTGTTGTTTTAAAAGCACATTTTCCTCTAATTATAATTTTGTCTCTCATTTATGACTTTACGTATTTTATTTTATTTTTCATGTAAACTATCTGGTTTGTTTCTGCTTAAATTGCTAGTCTTTATCGAACTCTGATTGGGATGAGATCTTTCACCAAGGTAGAAAAACATATTAATAGAGTTCATGCAAAATTGCATCCCAATCCGATGATTGGATTGAGAGCTCTACTTTCTAATGTAAAATTGGTCAGTTCATGACTTTTCATCAACAATTTAGATTTTATTGTTCAATCTTCACATAAAATCATATCAATTATCCTTCTAAACCTTTAAGGTTATTTTATTATTTTGGAATATATTCATTTTAAAATTTCTACATTTATTTATTTATCGGGCTTATTACCATTTCAAAGTAACGTCATTGATTTTTAATCGGTGCTTGCACCTTCAATCCTACCCTTTTCATTGCACTATCCTTTATTATAATGTATTCTTTATTACCTCACTTATTTCTTAGAAATATTTTATTATTTTTCTCATTATTTTATCTATCAAAACATGTTACCAGTTTCTCTATCCTTATGAATTCTAAATCAAAATTCATTTTATAGAGGTCATCCTTTCCATTATATATCATTATTTATCTATTATTTCTTATCTTGGTTTCCATCACTCATTAAGATCTTACTATTTTCAGTCTTACATTTACATGAGAGTTTATACATCCGCATATTTAAATTGTAAATTTACAGGGTTTCACATTAATTCATCTAATAGTGTTGGCAGAGTGTAAACTTGTTTAATTAAGCTTTTTTGTTGAGAAATAAATTCTCTAAGATTTTACTTAAGAATCTATTGAATCAATGGCATTAAATTCATATATTATGTTTGAATTTGAGGGTGTGGCGGATTCGGCCATGCTTAGGCAATGATGACAAAAATCCTCAGGCTCAACACTGTCAATAATCACATGACAGGCCCATCTTGTTGGCATGACGGCGAATCAAGCCAAGCTACCAACCAAGTAACCTTTGGGTCTGGAATTGGCTAGACACACCTCAAGGCTTGGCACATCACCAAATCCAATCATGGCTAGGTCTTGCCAACGTCACACTCAATGCGTCTAAGCTTGGCACATTGTCAAGTCCAACCATGGTTGGGTCTAGCATTGGCAAACCCAATGCACTCGAGGCTTGGCACACTACTAGGTCAAATAATGGATGGGTCTGGTTAGCGATGATGCAACACGCATGGGGCTTGACACACTACTAAGCCCATTTATGGTTGGGTCTGGCTAGTGCGAGACCCAACACGCTTGGGCTTGGCACATCATCATGCCTAATTGTGGTTGGGTCTGGCACTAACGAGACCCAATAAGCTTTTGGATCTATCTTTAGCCAGAGTCAGCGTACCTCTACTAAGGAGTGTTTGTATCAGTGCATGCCAGCACGCACATCCGAGAATTCAGAAAAATTATACTCGTATGTTTTTCTTGATTCGATATTTTTTGGTAAAGATATATTGATAAAATCTTAGTTCATTAACTTTATTTCAGTAGATATTAATATAAATGCTATTTTATAGGTTACTATAACAAAAGCATTTAAGCGCATCTAAGTAAAAAAAAAATTTTAAAATGTTTGGTTAAAACATTGTACATACGTGCATGACTCACCCTCACATATTTTAACATGGATCCATTGTTCAATTTTTTTTCAACTTGACCCTCAAACTTTTTTTTTGCATGATTGCATTTTTTTAGGTGAAATTTATTGACTAAGAACAAAATTTAAAGATAGGGACCAAAGCAAGAAAGGCTACACAAATGGATAATGGTTTCAAGTTCACAAAAAAGTTTAATTTAGTCCTCAAACTTTACAAATTATACGTGTTTTTTCCATTAATTTTTTTTCAATACAATTTTGGTATAATTTTTTTTTTGTTTATTTATAATCACTTGTTTAAGAGAGGAGAGAGAGGTCGCTAGATTTCAATAATAGAGAAAAAGAAATATCGTTAAAACCCATTCAAACCACCACAATCATCAATATTGATGTTAAATGATTTCATTTGACGAGAAAAGTTCAACTCAACTTAAAAAAAATAAAAAATAATGAAATAATATTATTTTGACAAAAACAATGAAAAAAGAGTTTATAAATTAATAATCGGGTTTTAACTACGTCAAACCTAAGTCGATTGAATCACTGGTGAACAAGAATTTTTGACTGAATCAACTATTTTTTTTTTCATTGCAAACTGATCCATGCTCTGAATCAGTCGTGTCCCATATTGTTTCATTGGACCAGTCTAGGATTTAAAACAATAATGTATTAGATGTGATGGATCATAAACTTCCAATCCCACTCCAAAGTGAATTAGTGCGTTGCTAAGATCACTTCAATTTAATATTTTGTTTTTTGGTACATGGCCGTTGGGATGCATTAATAGCTTTGGAATATGCAAGAGGGGGCATTTATTTTGGTGTTTGTGCTTATTTTTCACTCAATAATCCAATTAATTTTTTTAACTAGTATTCATTTTCTTTATTATTCATATGATTCCATATTTTAAAAAACAAAAAAAATATTTAAGCACAATAATATTTTTTTCACCCAAGACTTTGCTACTTGGGATCTTTTAACCGACATGCATTAATCTAAAAAATATTACATGCAATAGCTTTCACCTTCATGATTAAGGGTGTGTTTGGAATTGTAGTAGTGGTGGCGGTTCAAAGTATTTTTTTGCTTAGAAATCCATCAAAATAAAAAAAAAATTATTTTGTTAAATATTATTTTTGACATTAACACATCAAAATAATATAAAAACATAAAAAAGTTTTCAATGTTGTTTAAGATTAAGTTTTTTAAAAAAAAACAATTTTAAGAATATGTTATTAATATTATTATTACGATATATATATTTAGAAAATTAAAATCGTATTAACTATTAACATCTCTTAACCATTTACTTTTTCTTTGATGACATTGATTGATTTACATATAATTCATCAAATAAATGGACAGGAAAAATAAACAAATGAAGTCTATCAACAAATAATTAATGTAATTAATGAAAAAATATGAAGTGAAAGTTATAATTGATTATGGAATAAACATATATAGCTTAAACATCTCTCTTCACCTTCCACTTGAGAAATTACAAAGGGAAATTATACACGTGGAAGGACATTAGGAGCCGGTGTGGCTACGTGACTTAGCTCTGTTTTTGCTAAAATTTGATTTATTTATTTTTTACTTCATATTAGTTTTTTATGATGTTTTTAAATTATTTTAATGTATATTAAAAATAATTTTTAAAAAATATTATTTTAATATATTTTCAAATAAAATTCATTTTAAAAATAAACATCACCCTCTACCGTTACATAACTACACAATGGCATCTTTCATTTTAAAAATAGACATGTGGAGAGCTCAAATCCAATCACTTGACATTAAGATATTTAATTGTTTTAATATTATGAATTTTCTACAAATATTTTACTTTTTATAATACAGTGATAGGTTTTTAATTAATTCTAAGTAACCACGTCATCAAATATTAGCTAAGTAATTCTAAACATTGACATAAAGAACTTTTGTAGCGAGTGATCATGACACAAAATCATAGTTTTAAAATTATATCAATAAATTAATTTGAGGTCACGTTAAAAGAATCAACTTAAAAAAATTAAAAAATTAAAATAATATTATTTTAATAAAAATATTTATAAATTAATAATTGGCTTTCTCGTCACCAGTCAACAAAATATTTTTTGACTGGATGAATTAATTTTTTTATTTATTTATTTTTTCATTACAAACTGATCCATGCTCTGAATCAGTCGTGTCCCATATTGTTTCATTGGACCAGTCTAGGCTTTAAAACAATGTATTAGATGTGATAGATCATAAACTTTCAATTCCACTACAAAATGAATTCGTGCGATGCTAGCATCACTTCAATTTAATATATATTTTTTTGTACATGGCTGTTGGGATGCATTAATAGCTTTGGAATATGCAAGAGGGGGCATTTATTTTGGTGTTTGTGCTTATTTTTCACTCAATAATCCAATTATTTTTTTAAAGTAACATGGGTATTCAATTTCTTTATTATTCTTATAATTCTATATTTTAAAAAACATAAAAAATATTTAAGCACGATAATACTTTTTTCACCCAAGACTTTGCTACTTGGGATCTTTTAACCGACATACATTAATCTAAAAAATATTGCATGCAATAGCTTTAACTTTCATGATTAAAGTGTGTTTAGAATTATGATAGTGGTGGTAGTTTAAAGTGTTTTTTTTCTTAGAAATCTATCAAAATAATTTTTTTATTTTATTAAAAATTATTTTTGATATTAACATATCAAAATAATATAAAAATATAAAAAATTTTCTTTTAAAAAAAAAACAATATTTTAAATAATACAATTTGCACACGTTTCCAAACACATCCTAACCCACCTTGCAATTATAACGAAAGACATGGGTGGAGAGCTCAAATCCAACCGCTTGACATTAAGATAGTGGATTGTTTTAATACTATGAATTTTCTACAAATATTTTGTTTGCCTCCCCCAGGGCTCCATTGACCCGGTCGCAATATATCAGTGCTGGAGGGCTCAGTCACTGTAGCCATTGATGCAGCATTCGACTGCTATGACAAAACAGGGAGAATACTTGACAGACTATTTCTCTCGGCCTATCTCACACAATGCATAGCATGAATATAAACTAGAAAAAAAAAATAGAGAAAAAAAAATAGAAGAAAAAAGCACCTTCCAGGTCTCAATTGAGTATCTTTTAGACCTCGGATGGTTATAGCCAGCTAACCTCCTATAAAACTAAACTTGTAACTTGAACTTGATCCATCCGTTCGGCTGGATCTAAATTTATGACTGTTTTAATCAATCTCGTCCAAGCTTTGCCTTATTTTTCAGACATGTTTACCGGGCTATTTTTTTTATATATAAAAAAAAAGATAACCAGTTTTTCTCTAGGACATGTCCTGCTTCTCCATTCTTTTTGGAGGGAGGGATAGAAATTGGCTTGTAAACTGTTTTGGAGACAGAGACCAAAAAAAGAAGAAAGAGATGTTGTCTCCGTCTCTACTACCAAGTGGGTTCTGGTTTCAGTTGTCTTCATTCATTCTTATTGTTTCCGTCCCTATAACATCTTGGAATACTAACTATTTGATGAATGATGTTGATGGGTTTTAATTCTTGAAACAAGTTGTTTTTAATTTCGCAGTTTTTTGTAATAAATTTGTTTATCCTATTGCAGTTGGCTATTTGATTAAGACATTGCTGTCTGCAACTAAACGATGGACTTCAATATATATATCTAAGTCATTTTTTATGATCAGTTACAGTTGTGAAAAGAATATTAAAAAAAACAGAGAATACGTTGAAAAATTGTTGCAGCAGGTTGTTATGTCTCCATCGATCGACCGAATCTGTTCTCCATCTGTTATGTTTTATTATTATTTTTTTCTAGAATTTACTTTCTTGGTGTGATGGATTTAATAGTTTCCCGTAGCAGTATAAATTCTCTACCAGGAAAAAAGTTCACTCAAATTAGAGGGAGACGGTTTGTTTAAGTCACACAAGGTGGGTAGAGCATAAAAAAATGATCCTGCAGATCATGTGGGTGTCTTGGCTGATGATGTTGCTATTGTTGTGGCCGGTGGAGGCAGCAAGGCCAGATGTAAAACCTGGCTGCCAAGATAAGTGTGGGAATGTTAGTGTTCCTTACCCCTTTGGGATTTTGGAACGAAGCTGTGCCATGAACGACTTCTTCTTTCTAAACTGCAGTTCAGGCGCTGATGAGCAACCTGAACTGTTGTTTGCAAGAAACATGCCTGTTCGCAAAATATCTGTCCTTGAAGGCACATTAACTGCCGGCTTATACACTGCTTTCGCCTGCTATAACGAAACAGGGATACGGACAGACTATTTCGCACAGTCTGTCACCCTTCGATCAGGCCCCTTCACGTTGTCAGACACCCGAAATATATTCACAGTAATTGGTTGCGATACATATGCCTGGATGACCAACAATGAGTTCACATACGGAGCTGCCTGTCTCTCCTTATGCACCGAAGATGTGAACATGTCGGATGGAAATCCTTGCTCAGGTTCTGGATGCTGCCAAACCTCAATCCCCAAGGGCCTCAAATCACTTCATTATCCATTATCAAGTTTAAACTACTACACGAACGTTTCGGACTTCAATCTCTGTGGATTCGCATTTTTAGTGGACAAGAAGTCCTTCAAGATTTCAGATTGGCCGCTGTCTCGCAAGCCAAAATATGATAAAGATGCATATACAACAGATATTGTGATTGAATGGGTAGTTAAAAATGAGACTTGCGAACAGGCTATTGCTAATGCAAGTGCATATGCTTGTGGCGCTAATGCAAATTGCACCTACCCTGAGAGTGGTCAAGGATATCGTTGCTTATGCAATGAAGGGTTCGAAGGAAATCCCTATCTCCAAGAATTAGGATGCCAAGGTAAACTGGTTTTTGCGTTTTGGTATGATTTCCAATAGTATTGTACTTGTATATGCTTTTGCAGGTTATAGTCTTTCCCTGTTGTCTCTAGTCATGGATATAGCGTATTTACTGGATCATTGGCCTGTGTTAAAAAAAAAAGTCAATAGATTAAGTGTCGGATTTGACCAGTTTTACCCCGGGTTTACTAGCTGGCGGGTCGAACTAACTTTTTGACCCGGTCACTCCTTTACTTTTTCTTCAACTTGGATTAATATAGATTCTAAGACGACTTGTCAGACCAATACAGGTTTTATAACTAGGGAAAAAAATTAACCATATTGGCAGCTTAAGTTCTATATATTCAGCTATCTCCGTTGTGAGGAATTAAAAAAAAAAAAAAACATTGTTCTCCGAAATTCGGGATTGCTTAAAACTCCCAACTCTTGAATATTTGGCTTTACCGAGCATTTCAACTCAAGCATTCGTTGGTTACTATAAATGCAAATATATTATTGCCTAATCATATCCATTTAAATGGCATGATTTTATTTTTATTAAATTTAATTTTCGGATTTATATTCAAGTTTTACTCACTACTTTTTTTAACATTTAGATATCGATGAGTGCAAGGATCCAGAAAGCTATCCATGTCATGGTAGATGCAAGAACACCATTGGGAATTACAAGTGTCGATGTCCACTTGGTATGTATGGTGATGGTAAAATAGGTTGTCAAGGACTTGGTATCTTCCCATTAATTGCAGGTACGTAAGTGACCTTGGAATTAATCTTGTTATGGGTTTCTCCGTTATGAAGAGCATCGTAGCCATTACTGGCCGAGTCTATAATTCCCGAGCTTCAGCTTTATAGGCAATTAACAATAAGAACAGGCATTTATATCTATGCACGTATGGTTCTTCTTCTTTTGATGATTTTCAATAAGTATATGATTAAAAAGACTAGCATATATAATGAATATTCAAGAATCTCCTAATCCCAACTTGCATTGCTTGACTTTAACTGGATCGGAAAAGGGAATTAAGTCTTGGTGTGCAAAAATACTTAATCTGAGAACAGTAAAAAAAATCCGATTTAGATGCTCTTATGATGATACTAATGGCCATATATCACTCCGTAAAAGGTTAGAAAAGAAATCTCTTGATTTGTGTTTAAAGTAACATTTTTCTTTGACATTGGTATGCAGCTATTGGAGCAGCCATTTTGCTTGTGATCATTTGTGTTCTACTGTACATGATGTGCAAAAAAAGGAAGAAGGATAGAAACTTCAGGGAGAACGGGGGAATGGTTTTAAAGCACCAACGAGTAAGGATTTTCAGCGAGGCGGAGCTGGAAAAGGCAACAAAAAATTATGATGATGATCAGAAACTTGGAGAAGGTGGTTTTGGTTCTGTTTACAGAGGAGTTCTAGCAGATAATGCCCAAGTTGCAGTCAAGAAGTTTAAAGGGGTAGACGAGGCTCAGATGAATGAGGAATTTCAAAACGAAATGGGTGTTGTCTCACAGGTCAATCACAAGAATGTGGTGAAGCTCTTGGGCCTGTGTTTGGAGACCAAAGTGCCATTGTTAGTTTATGAGTTCATTTCAAATGGAACTCTTTTCAAGCACATACATGACAAAACGTCGCAGTTATTAGCTTCCTGGAGCAATCGTCTGAGGATAGCATCAGAGATTGCCCTTGCGCTTAATTACCTGCATTCTCTTGCAGACCCCCCGATTATTCATGGAGATGTCAAGTCCGTGAACATACTTTTAGACAACAACAACACAGCAAAGGTTGCAGATTTTGGAGCTTCAGTGCTGATTTCTTCAGACCAAACCATTATAGCCACAAAAATACAAGGGACTTTAGGCTACCTGGATCCAGAGTATCTTATGACGGGTATTTTAACCGCAAGGAGCGATGTCTTCAGCTTTGGGGTAGTTCTTGTGGAGCTTCTCACGGGAGAAAAGCCAAACTCCAGTTCCAGTTCTGGAGAGAAACGGAACCTCATTCAACACTTTATCTCAGCACTGGAAACTAATAATCTTTTCAGAATTTTGGATTTCCAGGCAGCTGATGAAGGCGAAATGGATGAGATAGAAGCTGTAGCTGAGCTTGCAAAAGGATGTCTGAATAGCATGGGAGTAAACCGGCCAACCATGAAGGAAGTGTCAGATGAGCTAGCTAAGCTGAAAGATCTTCATCAAAAATCATGGGCTCAGCAAAATAGCGACGAGACGGAATACTTGTTAGGCGAATCAGCACAATCTTTCGGAAAGATTGCACGTCGTCCAATGACACAATCTCAGACTGTGATACCACTTGAGATTGAGAACTTCTCTGATAGTATTTAAAACTGGAGCGATCGTCTTGTCAGCATGGTCGCTTTATGAATTAGTCTCAACTCTCAATAATGTCAAGTAAATTTTCAGCTCTGTTTGTACAGGCAAGAAGGTACGCTCTTGCTTCTTTGAATACGTCGTAGCTTTATGGAAGCTTTACTTGCTTCCTAATTACCTCTCTTTGAGCAATAAATTATTCAAATAAAATTGATTATTATTTTATAAATAAAGAGAGTGATTATTATTTCGTAGTTTTGTTATTTTAAAAATAAGTTAATGAATAAATAAGATTCGAAAAATAAAACGGGAGAGAAGTGCATCTCAGAAATTGGGCCAAGACATGTCTGGCCTGTGCAATGGCTCGTGCCCATGAGTCCACATTCGCGGCCCAAGACTGCTTGACGACTAACCCGCCCGTGTCAGGTGTAGGCAGATCAAACACGTCGACCTAGCCATCTTATCCAATTTTCAGTGTCCAAAAAAAATATCTTCTGCTCCGAAAATAACTTATAAAAATCATTGAGTGTTTCGTCCATTTAGGTCCAATCACATAATTACATTTATTTATATGATTTTAATAAATAAATAATATAAAAAATTATATTAATTTTAACATATTTAATTTATATAAACAGAACACCAAGTAATACATGTTCCTCAAGTAGTTTTCTTTTTTACTTTCAAATAAATGAACTTTAAAAAAAATAATCAAATCTTGCATTATTTTGACCCAAAACACAAAATTATACCTCATATATTCTTAATTTTCTACATCAAAATCATTTATTATACATTCTCATACCAAATAACCCCATGGCCTAACAAAACAAAAGTCTACTATTGAGCTGGATTAAATTAAAAGTTCACTTCAAATATATATTTTCATGTATAAGAAAAACTAATCCAAAAGTATTATCATCAATTATTAAAACATGATTAGGTAAAAATTGATTGGATTGAAACTTAATTTAAACTGATTTTAAATTAAATTAATTAAAAATTGATTTGATTAGATTTGATTTAGTCATTTAATTAACCTTTAATATAATTAAAACATTGTTTTACATTTGAAAAATGTTTTTAAAAAAATTAAATTCTCTTAATTCTTTTATTTCAAATTATTATTTTTTATATTTAGATTAGTTTGATATATCAATATTAAAATTAATAATTTTTTTTAAAAAAATTTAATATATTTTTAAATAAAAAAATACTTTAAAATATATTGAAATTCAACCCGATAAATCATATTCAGGGTTTAATAATTTTATGCATTATTGCGAGGCGCATTGATTAGTTACCCAAATTTGACTCGTCATTAGGTTAGGGGGGGGGGGGGGGGGGGGGGAAAAGAAGTAAAAATCAATAGTTTGAAACAGGATAAAAACGGCGAGGACAACATCGTTAACTATAAAATCATCCTTAATGTTTTAAGAAAAAAAGATCTGGGTTTAATCTCATTTTATTTTCTTTTTATTGGATTTTAGAAAAACTTATCTCCTACAATTTTAGCTTCTTCTACCTCTCGCTGGAAAAAAAGGAAGGGAGGAGCAAAACCATGTCCACTCTTCTCTTTCCACAAGCCCCTCTTACCCTCTCCCAAAAACCCTTCCTTCTCTCCCTCAGAAACCCATCTTTTTTGCCTCACGCAAGAAAATGGAAAGGGCCCAGAAGACTAATTTTAGCCAAATCCAACGGTAACGATTCAGTAGACACAACAGACAGGATAATCTCTGCCGTCTGTTACTTCTACCCATTCTTTGACGGGGTCCAGTACGGAAAATACGTCATAACCCAGTTTTCTCCAATTCAAGCTCTCATCCAGCCTCTGTTCCCAGCTATAAAAGTCTTTAAGAGCTTTCCCTTAAATGGGTTTTTGGTGTTTTTGACTCTTTACTTTGTTGTTGTGAGAAACTCCAATTTTAGCAGATATGTGAGGTTCAATACCATGCAAGCTATAGTGCTTGATGTGTTGTTGATATTTCCTGATTTGTTAGAGAGGAGTTTTAATCCAAGAGATGGGCTGGGACTGGATTTGTTGATGAGTTTGGACAGTACTGTGTTTTTGTACCTTTTGGTTTGTTTGATTTATGGGTCTACTTCTTGTTTGTTTGGTCAGATTCCTAGGTTGCCCATTGTTGCTGAGGCTGCTGATAGGCAGGTTCTTTAGATTTCCCATTGTTGGGTTTTGATTATTGTCACTTTTGTTTTTTTTTTACTTTGTAATGTGCTTGTATTTTGCTTTTTGAATTAATAAATTTGCCAAAAAAAAGGGAGAAACTTTGATCTTGCAACGCCTGTTGTTAATGTTTTTGTGCATATTGTGTTGAATGTTGATATGGACCGAATTCAATTTCATTTCGTTTAATATTTGATTTTTTTTTTTTTGGAGGATTATACATATGTATGGAAGGATTAGAAATAATCAATTTTACCTCTTTTAGTGTGTTTATCTTGTTGAGTTCGCTTACTCCTATTTGTTTAATATTACAGTCTGCTATCATAAGATGGTTGAATTTCTTTGTTTTACAAATAGCTAGCTAGTGAGTGAAGATGTTTAACAAATTTTGCTGTATATTGTTAAGTTTTCATCAACCGAATCTGCTCTGAATCTGTCATGTTTCAACGTTTTGAGTATTTTCTAAAAGAAATCAAGTTGCA
Source organism: Populus simonii (assembly GCA_007827005.2). NCBI lineage: Eukaryota > Viridiplantae > Streptophyta > Magnoliopsida > Malpighiales > Salicaceae > Populus > Populus simonii. Next base: position 18,791,425 of record CM017467.2, on the reverse strand, counting down.
CAAATTGTGAGAGGTGGTTTAGAACTTTTCTCTTTTTATATATTTATATGTATATATTCATTTTTTCTTTAGCTTACAGTAGGTTAATTAACTTTGGAAGTGCATGAAAAACTGATTCTCTAGATGTGGGTGTCTTTGCTAATGATGCTGCTATTATTGTGGCTGATGACAACAGCAACTTCAAGCCAAGAAGTGAAACCTGGTTGCCAAGGAAAATGTGTGAATGTTAGTGTTCCTTATCCCTCTGTGTTCGAGAAACCTGACTGTTCCATGAAGGAGCATTTCTTTCTAGATTGCAGTTCAAATGATGGTGATGCTGAACTTTGGTTTGGACGTAACATGCCTGCCTACGATGTATCTGTGTATGAGGGCACGGTAACTGTAAGCATCGATATGGCATATGACTGCTATGACAAATCAGGGATGCCTTTTTTATCGGTCTCTCACACTTGGATCTGGCCCTTTCATGTTCTCAAACTTCAGAAACATGTTGACCGCTATTGGTTGTGATACTGAGGTCATGGCGACGAAAGCAGAGCTGACATTTGGTCGCTGCCTCTCTTCTTTGCACTGAAAATGTGAACATGTCATTAGAATCCTTGTTCATTCTGGATATGCTGTCAGACCTCATTTCCCAATTGCCTAGAGCTTCTTGATATTCAGTTTCAAGCATATACAAGTACACAAATATTTCAGACTTAAATCGCTGTCGAGTGACATTTTTTACAGATAAACGCTCCTATGATCTTTCAGATCGGCCATAGCAGATGGAAAACATACATCGGTTGTTGGGATTGAAATTGAATGGGTAGTTAAGAATGAGAGGCGCGAACATGCTAAAGCTAGTACTAGTGCATATACTTGTGGCAGTAATACAGACTTCACTCATTCAAACAACGTTCAAGGATATCTTGCTTGTACAGTGAAGGTTTCGAAGGACACCACTATCTTCAACAAGGATGCCAAGATAAACTGGTTAATGCTTTTTGGAATTTCCGTAGTTAATATTTCTGCAGGTGATATTCCCAAGAACAGGTCTTTTCTACTGTCCGGTCATGTGGAATATTTCCTTTTCAGATTTGATGTTCACATAAATCATTTTCAGGTTTACAAACAGATTTCATATGCTATATAGATATCGATGAGTACAAAGACCCAGAGAGATACCAATGCCAACACCATCGTAAATTACAAACGTTACTGTCAATTTAGCAAGTATGGTGATGATAAAACAGGTTGTCAAGTAATCGGTTTAATCACAGTCATATCAGGTAGTTGCCCTCTGCATTTTCTTAAGAGGCAGCAGTGACCATTGCTTGCTATGTCTCATTCCCAGGCACACAGGAAAGAAGCCAAAACCCCAATGCCAAGTCAGGAGAAAAACAGAACATTTGGTTGTTTGTATGAGTTGTAGCTGTGCGGCTTGTGATTCTGTCAACTATGGTCTCTAAGGATCTGGAAGCTTCAAATTTTACTTTTATCATATATTATTCAAATAAAATTATGGGTTTGCAATATTAGGTTTATTAACCAGCAAGCAGCTTGTGTAGTGGTACTCTTGTATGATTAAGTTGGTATTTGAGTATAATAATTGTTGGTTTTTAAAGTTTTTTTATTTTAAAATATATTAAAATAATATTTTTCAGTACATCAAAACAAAATTAATTTTAAAAAAAAAATTCATGAAACACATTGAAGTAAGTAAAGTCTGAATTAGATATTTCTAAACAGGTATTAATTGGTATCCATTTTGAGCCTCATCTTTGTGAATTAATAGCTTGTAAAAAAAAATTAAATAATTTATTGAACGCATCGGTTAAAAAACAAAAATGTCCAAAAGCTTAATTTCCTAATTGAACCAAAAAAAAAACTACTTTAAACATTTTTTTGTCTTTAGGGACACATACATGACCTAGAAGTGGGCTGAACAATGGGACACAGTCTGAACCGGGTTCATTTGATGAAGGAGCTGCATTCTCATGGAAGCTGAGTGATGATTTGCCTGACACATTCTCTGTCTCATGCTATTTTGCTGACCCACAAATCATTGCAGAGCGTAGCCCAGAAAACCATACTTACCCTCCGAGTTATTGTGACTGTAATTAATCCCTTAAATTTTAAAAAAATTACAAAAAAAAAAATTCAAACTGTTTTGATGTAGTAATTTTAAAAATAATTTTTAAAAATAAAAAAATTATTTTAATATATTTCTAAATAAAAAATATTTTGAACTAACACCATAATTCTAAACACATTGGTTAGATAGACTCGGATTTATATTGTTTTAGATTTTTTAAAATAATATAATATTATTTAATAATTTTTTAAAAAAAAATAAAAAGATATCGTTTTGAATAAAAATTAAAAAAAAATTAATTTGAGATTACCTAATTAGATTTTATTTAGGTTTGATTGAATTTAAACAATTCAACTCTCAACGTAGATTAGAAATAGACTTGATGAAGGCTACGTTTTGAGTCAACGAATTACTAGATAAACAAAATGCATGCCCGAATGGGCTCGAGACATGGCTGCCTGCGCATGAGGTCGTGTGCCTTTGGGTCCTTCCTGGCCGCTCACCATGTATGTTTCAAAAAATTATCTCCATACACCCATAATCCTTGTTGGCTGAGCTTACTATGAATTTCAATTAGACTCATTTCATGCTGCTCCTGATATGCATTCTTCGCATCATTTAATAATTTTTAACAAACTCATACCATTCGATGCAGCCTAATACTATTTGGCGACCTGTTTTGTAGTTGACAGTGATTGTTCAAAGATTGTTGCAGACCACACATACTCTGCCGCTCTTCCAATTATCGATAAATACTAATCCCGCCTTGGCCATTCTCTCCCCTCCATGTACAACAGGCCATTGCATCACCACCTGCCAACTCACAGGCCTGAAAGTCCTCAGACAAGGGGTCCTTTTTTCACCTCTGCTTCATTCTACACTTTTGCTTTTCACACCGGCATTTTAGCCCATGATTCACTTCCTGCCGGCGATCCCAAGATTGCTATGTCTCAAGGGGGACAAAATATTGCATCCCTGCACAGTCACGTGCCCTTCCAAATCCAGGTAATTGCCCACCAAGAACACACGGAGTGTTAGAAATATTTTGAATGAAAATAAATATGGAGTTGGTTTAGAAGTGAAAAAATATTATTTTTGACGTGTTTATATGGAGTTGGTTTAGAAGTGAATACAATTAAATTTTTTAAATTTTTATAAGAATGAAAGATAAAATTAAGAAAAGAATATATATTTTTTATTGTGTTTTTTATATAGCAACATATTTTTTATAGATTTGAAACATAATAAAAAAAATAGTATGAATCAAACAATATGATTATTGATGAAATATTATAATTGTTCATTAAATAATATAATTATTTATTCATAAAACAATATAACTGTTTATATTAAGTTTTAAGTTCTAAATACTATTTTTTTATATTATAAATATTCATATAATAATATTAGAAAGTCAAATAAAAGTATTTTTTCACTATAACTTAATTTACTATATAATAAAAACTCATGTTTAAAAACATTAAAAGAAAGCGTTTGTTTTTAATTTTAATTTTAATTCTAGTATGAAATAAATATTTTTTTTATTTATTACAAACTATACCCACACATAGCATTATTACTTATCACTTATCCTTTTACCTCTTGCGTTTAACCAGCTGTTTCCTTATCTATATATAGACCATTCAGCTGCCTTTTATTCATGCAAAGAGAAGCCATACATTTATTCAAGTCCAGTTTATCAAAAAAAAAAAAATATTTTCAGGTGCTTTTTTAGCATCATCTTCATACCTTTATTCCCCAGAAACCTCGCATCATTCTTTTTCTCCATCTTTCCCGCACCAACACAATTTGCAGCTAATGAATGAGAACAGGACCCCTATGGAACACTTGCTTCAATGACAGATATCCCTCCACCATTGCTTGACGGACTACATCAAAGAAAAATAATTCGTGTTCGCCGCAGTGGATACTCAGTAGTGCTACCAGCCCACCGTTAATAGCATTAGTGTCCCATGTTTTTGAAAACTGTCAACGACCCTGTAAATCAAGACCCACACCGCCTGCAAAAAACTGTCCACTTATCTAATCTCCTGGTGTATAATCAGTACAGTACAAAGTACATGTATATACATCACCACGTAATATTTATATATTTAGTCTCTTCAACAAGTCCTTGGATTTTATGATTTAAATTAACGATAGATGATAGTCTTTTATTCTAATGATCTTCCAAGAAGTTCGTTGTGTTGTTTTCAAGATTGGGACAAAATAAAGTATGATTTGGTTGAAACTATAGATTTATATATTTTTTGATATTGAGTTAATTTATATGAAATTACTTTGTTTGATGATCGATAATGACGAGTTTTGGATGTATGTTTAGGCGAGGAATTCAATGTAGTTTCATAAATGGTTGATGTTGATATATGTATTCTTGGATGAGTTACCTCTAGTAATACGATGTTGTTGTTTATTCGATAAAAAATATGTTAGTCTTGTCGCATTTTTGGCTAATTATTTGATTAATAGCATAATTTCTATAGGATGGTTGAGTTTCTTGTTTTTATAAACAGCCGGTTGTGCTTGTGAAATTTTAAAAAGGGATGTGCAACAAAGGTTGCTACATTCTGTCATCAAGGCTTCATCATCAGACAAAGTGCCCTAAGAAAACAGCTGTTCGAAGAAAATTCCTATTATATATTCATTTCTTGTTTAAATGGCAATTAGTTAACTTGGGGAGTGTGAGAAAATGACTCTCCAGATGAGGGTGTCTTTGCTCATGATGTTGGTAATGTTCTGGCTTATGACAACTGAATCTTCAAGCCAAGATGTGAAACCTGGGTGCCAAGAAAAATGTGGGAATGTAAGTGTTCCTTATCCCTTTGGGATTGGGAAACCTGACTGTGCCATGGATGAGCATTTCTTTCTGAATTGCAGTTCAAATGATGTCGGTGCTGAACTGTGGTTTAGAAGCAACATGACTGCTCGTAAAATATCGGTTCTGGAGGGCACAGTGTCTGTAAGCATTGGTACGGCATATAGCTGCTATGACAAATCGGGGAATGAAACTCGCTATTTCGATCAGTCTATGAAACTGGGACCAGGCCCTTTTACGTTCTCGGACACCCTAAACATATTCACAGTTATCGGCTGTGATACGGCTGCCCAGGTGACCAACGAAGAGTTTACATACGGAGCTGCCTGTCTATCCCTATGCACAAAATATGTGAACATGACAGATGCGAATGCTTGCTCAGGTTCTGGATGTTGCCATACCTCAATTCCCATGGGCCTCAAGTCACTTGATATTTCATCTTATAGTTATTTCAACCACAAGAATGTTTCGGATTTCAATCCCTGTGGATTTGCATTTTTAGCGGATACGCGCTCCTTTCATCTTTCAGATTGGCCGCTCAGTCGTATGGCAGATGGAAAAGATACATCAGATGTTGCCATTGAATGGGTAGTTAAGAACGAGACATGTGAACAGGCTAAAGCTAATACAAGTGCATATGCTTGTGGCATTAATACAAACTGCACTTATTCGGAGAATGGTCAGGGATATCGTTGCGTATGCAATGAAGGGTTCGAAGGAAACCCCTATCTTGAACAAGGATGCAAAGGTAAACAGATGGATGCTTTGTGGAATTTCTGAAATCTTAATAATTCTTCTGGTTATATTCACAAGAGAAGCAGTACTTTTCTACTTTGTGATCCGATCATGTGGATGTTTTCTTTCCTAATTTAATATGCCTATAAATAGTTTTAAGGTTTATAATCATATACTGATTCCTTATGTTTTTATAGATATTGATGAGTGCAAATATCCAGAAAGATACCCATGTGAAGGTAAATGCAAGAACACTATTGGAAGTTACAAATGTCACTGTCCATTTGGCAAGTATGCTAATGGTGAAAACGGTTGTCAGAGATTTGGTGGTATCATAATTATATCAGGTAAATATCATTTGCATTTTCTCAAGACGCTGTGACATTTTTTTTCCTGGGAGAATGCTCTTGCTATGACTGGATATAATTTTCCAGAAATCCCTTCACATTACCTCTGGATTATCAGAAAGATTTTATTTACAGATATAGCACAACCGTTTTTTTCTTTAAAGTTGCTCATTTCATATCCTATGATCTCTTTCAGTAGCAGTTGGGGCAGCAGTTTTCCTATTGATTATTTGTTTCCTACTCTATGTAATCTGCACAAAAAGAAGAAGGGACAGGAACTTCAGAAAAAATGGAGGAATGGTTTTAAAGCATCAGCGAGTAAGGATTTTCAGAGAGGCAGAGCTGGAAAAGGCAACCAACAATTATGTTGATGATCAGAAACTTGGGGAAGGTGGTTTTGGTTACGTTTACAAGGGAGTTTTAGCAGATAATACCCTGGTTGCTGTCAAGAAGTTTAAAGGGGTAGACAAGGATCAGCTGAATGAAGAATTTCAAAAAGAAATTGGCATTGTTTCACAGGTCAACCACAGGAATGTGGTCAAGCTCTTGGGCTTGTGTTTGGAAACCAAAGTGCCATTGTTAGTTTATGAGTTCATTTCAAATGGAACTCTTTACAAGCACATCCATGATAAAAGGTCACAGATATTAGCTTCCTGGAGCAATCGTCTGAGGATAGCATCAGAGATTGCCCTTGCGCTTGATTACTTGCATTCTCTAGCAGACCCTCCAGTTATTCATGGAGATGTCAAGTCAGTGAACATACTTTTAGACAATAACTACACGGCAAAGGTTGCAGATTTTGGAGCTTCAGTGCTGCTTTCTTCAGGCCAAAGCTTTATAGCCACAAAAATACAAGGGACTTTTGGCTACCTGGATCCTGAGTATCTTATGACGGGTAATTTAACCCCAAAGAGTGATGTCTTCAGTTTTGGGGTTGTTCTCCTGGAGCTTCTCATAGGACAGAAGCCAAACTCCCGTGCCAAGTCTGGAGAAACAAGGAACATTATTGAATACTTCATCTCAGCACTGGAAAATAATAATCTTTTCGGAATTCTGGATTTTCAGGCAGCTGATGAAGGTGAAATGGATGAGATAGAAGTTGTTGCTGAGCTTGCAATAAGATGTGTCAACAGCATGGGCATAAACCGCCCGACCATGAAGGAAGTATCCGATGAGCTTGCTAAGCAGAAGGCCCTTCATGAAAGTTCTTGGTCTCAGCACAAAAATGATGACACCAAGCATTTGCTAAGTGAATCGCCACGCTCTTTCTCCAAAAGTGCAAGTCCTTCCTTAAGTCATTGTCAGAGCACTCATAGCGTTATATCGTTTCAGATTGAGTACTGACCGTTTAAACTCGCCAATTATCAATTTGTGACATTGATTACTTGGACAACCTCGTGATGTCTGAATCTGAATTGTTTTGACGTGCAGTTCTATTCGTAGTGTTGGAATGCCACATTTTAGCAAGCTGTAGCGATATGTGAACCAAATAGTTTGTATTATTAAGTTGTAGCTTTATGGACTGTGATTGTGTCAAAATATCTCTCTCCGTTGATTTGCCCAGCAACTTAGCAATGTCAGTAAGAGTATTTCAAGACATAATTAGCCTAGCCTATCTATTTATAGAGTGATTATTGCTGTAAATATTTTGTGATTTTCTGCATATTTTAGCTTCCTCTATAGTTCGGCAAATTGATGTAATTGCTGAGATTCAGCCATGTAATTAGCTCAAACTATATAATGAGTAGAACAGATCATCGAATATAACTGACATGTTATTAGAGCCAAAAACTTGAGTTAGGTTTTCTGGGTCAATTCCTTTTGTGATTTGTTGAGTCAACTTAGGCTGTTAGGTTGTTGTGCTGGACAGATTGTATTGCACACACTGTCTCTTCTCTTTCTAGGGCAAGCAATTGTTTTGGGCTTGTTTTCTTTTTGTTGGGCTGTTTAGGCTTTACTGGTTGGTATTTTTTTGTCTTGTTCTTTCATTGTTGTGTTACAGGAATCATGAAATCAACTTTAGATTTCTGTGGTGTGCGGTTCACAGTTAAAAATCATGGTACTTGAAAATTTTAATTCCGTGTATTTGTTATGGAAAAGAGTTATGGGGTTGATGGAAGTGCCCCGGCTCCAACTAAGCTTCCTAAATTGGCTCGATGGCAAGTCAGAGATGCCATAGTCATGTTATGATCTTAGAATCTATTGACCCTCAGATTGTGCTAAATCTGAGGCCATACAAGACTGTTAAAAGTATGTGGGAATTTTTAAAGAAAGTTTATGACCAGGGCAACACAACACGATGTTTTCAGTAAGATTATGAGATTGCCAAATACTTTCAGGGTGACCTCTCCATTCAAGATTATTTTTCTGGGTTTCAAAACTTATGGGACGAATTTACTAACATGGTTTATGCTAAAGTGTCAGATGCATCTCTCTCAACTGTTCAGGAAGTTCATAAACAGAGTAAGAGAGACTAGTTTTTGATGAAATTACAGCCTAAATTCGAGGCAACTCGCTCTAATTTGATGAACCGTGATCCCTCTCCTTTATTGGATGTGTTTTTGGAGAATTAATTCGGGAGGAGCGTCAACACAAGCCAAATTTCAGCAAGATAACATCGCATCTAATGTCGTGGCATATGCAACTCTTGGGAAAGGTAGGGGTAGAGATGTGTGGAAAGTTTAACGCTTCAGTTGCAATTGAAAGGACTATAGGGGCATTGTTGCCCACTATTCAAAGAAATCTTGCAATTACTATAAGAAGCCAAGCCATATTATTAAAGAATGTCTTATTCGTCCCTAGAACCGTTAAGCTCATGCTTATCAGGCTACGGCTGGTTCTTCTTCTTTTGCTGGTCCTTATATAGTTAGTGATCAATCTGCTCTTACTCTAGAGATGGTTCAACAGATGATTATATCAGCTTTTTCTGTCTTAGGGCTCTAAGGTAATGGTACTACTGCATCTCAATCTTGACTTGTTGATTATGTTGCATCTAATCATCTGACTAGATTATCAGACATTCTTTGCAATGTTCGCCCTTATCATTTGTTTGTTCGATATGCAAACTCTATTGTCCTGTCTTATATGTTAAGTTCTAGTTTCTTAGGCAATAAAGAATATGTTTCTAAAGCTTTGTCATTGATTGTTTGATATGCAAACTTGGCAAAAGTAAAACTCTATCATTTCCTTCTCATAGTAGTCGTGCTGCAAAATGCTTTGATATTATGCATAGTGATGTCCGAGAGCATTTCTCCTATGATTTCTTATGTTCAATATAAATATTTTGTGACTTTTATTGATGATTTAAGTCGATATACTTGGGTTTATTTTCTTCGGTCCAAATCTGAGGTCATGTCTGTTTTTCAGACATTTGTAACATTTATTGAGAACATTAAGATCTTGAGGTCTGATTCTAGTGGGGAATACATGTCCCACGAGTTTCATGATTTCTTACACCATAAAGGCATTGTGTCTCAATGCTCTTGTCTTTATACTCTACAACAAAATGGTGTGGCCGAACATAAGAACCTATATCTATTGGATGTTGTTTACCCTTTATTACTTGAGTCTTTTGTTCCTCCTAAATTCTGGGTTAAGGCATTATCTATCGTAGTTTACCTAATTAATAAATTGCCCTCTCGGGTCTTGAATTTTGATTCTCTTTATCTTCATTTACATCATCATCATCTTGGCTGGTTGGTTGCAATTGGGAGAAAGTAAGAATATAGAGTGGGATATGAGACTTTTGCTTCGATAGCCAAGATGATTATAATGTGTACGGTTCTCTCTATTATGGCTTCACAGAACTGGCCATTTCATCAAATGGACATAAAAAATACATTTCTCCATGGTGACCTCAAAGAGAAAATTTACAAAGCTTTTCCACTTGGTTTTTCCTCCTCCTCTTCTTTAGATGTATGTAAGTTGAAGCGATCTCTCTATAAGTTAAAACAGGCACCCCTATGCATGGTTTAACAAGTTTCAAACTACCTTGCTTCAGTTTTCCTTTCAAGAAAGCCAATATGACTCTTCTTTATTTCTTTGCAAGACATCTGCTGGTATTGTTCTTTTTCTGGTTTATGTTAATGATATTGTTATCACACTTTGATTGATCATCTCCAACAACATCTTCATGCCTCTTTTCATATGAAGGATCTTGGTCCTCTTACTTCTTGGGTTTAGAAGCTCACACTACTTCTTCATACATCTTTCTCACTCAAGTATACCCAAGATTTAATTACTTTGGCTAGTCTTCAGGATACTTCTTCAGTGGATACCACTTTAGAAGTCAACACAAAATATCGTTGTGAGGAGGGTGATAATCTTTCTGATCCTACTATGTATCGTCAACTAATGGGAAGCTTGAACAATTTGGCTATTACTCAGCCTGACATTTCCTTTGCTATCTAGCAGGTTAGCTAGTTTATGCAGACTCCGTGTCATTTACACTTAGTTGTCGTTCATCATATCATTCGATATCTTCAAAGGTCTTCTAGTTGTGGATTGTTCTTCCTTATTGGCTCTACTCTTCGTCTCATTGCTTATAGTGATGTTAATTAGGTCGGTTGTCCTGATACTCGTTGTTCTGTTACTGGTTGGTGTCTCTTCCTTAAAGATTCTTTGATTTCTAGAAAGAGTAAAAAGTAGGTTTGTGTTTTGAAATGTTCAACTGAATTTGAATATCTTGCAATGTCTACTACTTGTTCTTAAATTAGTTGGCTTCATGGGCCTTTTGTTGTGCTCAGTTTCTCTTAGTCTGATCGCACTTTTTTTTATGATGATAACACTAGTGCTATTTAAATTATAGTTAATGTTGTTTATCATGAGTGCACAAAGCATATTAAGATGAATTGTCATTCTATTCGAGAAGTACTGGACACTTGTATCATTTCTCTTCCTCATATTTTTAGTGACCTCCAGATTGCTGATATCTTTACAAAAGTCATGACTTGCCAACACCATCAATTTTTTATTAGCAAATTAATGCTTCTTGATCGCTCTTCATCATTTTTAGGAGGGATGTCAGTCAAAGTATATTAAGGTATGATTATCCTATCTATTTATGGAATAATTATAGCTGTAAATATTTGTGAGTTGTCATATATTTTAGCTTCCTAGGCAGAATTGATATAATTGTTGAGATTTAGTCGTTGGCTATATAATGAGTAGAACACTCACAAAGAGATCATCGAATATAACTGACAAGCAATGCTTCCAGATTTACCTTCTCTTTTGATTTTATAGACTATTGATGTACCTTTCAGTGCCTTATCAGAACAGATCCAATTGGATTTACAGACCGAAAAAGCTCTAGTGTTTATTACTTGTAGCCTCACCTGAGACTAACAGGATCCTAGCAAGTATTAACACAAGTTTCAACAGCTCAAAAGGTTGTAAAAAGCTGCTTATTATTACATGCACACGCACAACTACAACCGATAATGTCGGTTAAAGACCGGCATTGGTTCAGTTTTAAATACTGTTCGTGTAATTTTCAATCTCCAAGGATATGACAGTCTGAGCCATGTGAGGTTCATTCATTGAAGGACTTGCATTCTCATTGAAAGAGAGTGCTGATTTTCCTAGCAAATGCTCTGTCTCTTCACTATTTTTCTGACCCCACAAGTCCTCATGGAGTGATGTTAGCCTAGAAAGCTCGTCAGATACTTCCTTCATGCTTGGCCTTTTCACACCAATGCTATTTACACATCTTTTTGCAAGCTCGGCAACCACTTCAATCTCCTCCAACTCTTCTTCATCTGCCTCAAAATCTAAAATCTTAAAGAGATGGTTGTTTTCTAATGATGAGATGAAATCTTGAACCACGTTACGCTTCTCTCCAGACTTAGCGTTAGAGTTTGGCTTCTGTCCTGTCATAAGTTCCACAAGAACCACTCCGAAGCTGAAGACATCGCTCTTTACAGTTAAATTGCCTGTCATGAGATACTCAGGATCCAGGTAGCCAAAAGTCCCCTGTATTTTTGTGGCTATATCCGTTTCGCCAGGTGAGATCAGCACTGAGGCTCCAAAATCGGCTATCTTTGCTGTTCCATCCTCATCCAAAAGTATGTTCACCGTCTTGACATCCCCGTGAATCATTGGAGGGTTTGCTAAAGAATGCAAATATTCAAGTGCAAGTGCAGTCTCAGCAGCTACCCTCAAACGGTCTGTCCATGTTCTCAACACTTGAGACTTCTTATCATGGATGTGGTGGAAAAGAGTTCCATTTGAAATGAATTCATAAACTAGCAAAGGCACTTTGGTCTGCAAACACAGGCCTAATAGCTTGACCACATTCTTGTGATTGACTTGCAAAACCATGCCAATTTCATGCTGAAATTCCTCGTTCATTTGAGCCCTGTCTACTCCCTTAAACTTCTTGACTGCAAGTTGGGTATTATCTGGTAAAACTCCTTTGTAAACACAGCCAAAGCCTCCTTCGCCAAGTTTCTTATGATCATTGTAATTTTCGGTTGCTTTTGCCAGCTCTGCCTCACTGAAAATCCTTACTCGTTGATGCTTTAAAACCATGCCTCCATTTTCTCTAAAGTTTTTGTCCTTTCTTAATTTCCTCAAAATTATATAGAGCAGCACACCGATGATCACAAGGGAAATAGTTCCTCCAGTAACTGCATCAAGATATTCAATGGAAAGAAATGAACTGCCATGATGATCAACCTAGGACAACTGGGAGTCTGGGAAGAAAACAATTGTTGATACAAACAGCACACTGCCGTGTTCTATAAGGTGCTAGAATAGTTAAAAAGCTGAATTCTTGTACTAAATTCTGAAAGTATAAGCAATATTTGGAGGGCAGGCTCCCTGAAGTCCATTTTTGGTCAGTTTGGATGAATCCAGATTCCAACTTCATACTTCATGGACAAGCAAAATGCAATTATTTTGATTGTGAGGGGGCAGTCTCCCCTGAATCTATCTCAGGTATAATTTCTCAGTTCTCACACTAGGAGTTCATATAATTATTGTAAGTAACATATTATTAAGTCCACATATCCTATTGAGAATTTTATATAAAGAAGTGATTCTGCTGTGCTATGTTAAGAGAATCTAGCATGGGGTTGCTAAAATCTGTAAGTGGGGAGAGAAATTAATCACAGGGTACGTGCAAATTTACCTGAAGCAATGGTGGCGATACCAAATCCTTGACAACCTGTTTTACCATCACCACGCATGCCCATTGGACAACTGCATGTGTAATTTCCAGGCGTGTTCTTGCACTTTCCTTTGCAAGGATACCTTTGTCGATCAGCACACTCGTCAATATCTGTTTGAGTATAGAAGCAGTAGAACCAGTAAACAATTAACAAAAAATCAAAACAACGAATAAAGGACCCAACATATTATGTGGTGTGTACGATTTAATTGGAGCAGTAGATTACCTTGACATCCTGGTAAAAGATAGGGGTTTCCTGTGAATCCATCTTTGCATGAACAACGATATCCTTGGCCATTCTTAGAGTAATTGCAGTTAGTATTATTGCGGCAAGCATATGAACTGGTATTCATTCCAGCCTGTTCACACGACTTTGTTTCGACGACCCATTCAATCACAGCATCTGAAGCATTTCCATCTGGCAAACCTGAGAGCTGCCAATCTGAAGCCTTGAAGGTTCTTTTGTCTGCTAAAAATGCATATCCACAAGGATTGAAATCTGAAACATTTATGTGGTTGTATATGGAGCTAGAGAGAATAGACAGAGACTTTAGGCCCTGGGGAATTGAGGTCTGACAGCATCCTGAACCTGAGCAAGAACTGTTATCGGCCAGGCTCACCATTTCATCACATGAGGAGATACAAGCAGCTGCATATGTGACGTCAGCGTTACTGAAAAAACCCATAGTATCACAGCCTATAGCTGTGAACATGTTTCGGGTGTCTGAGAACATGTAGGGGCCCTGACCGAGATGGATAGAGAGATTAGTTTCCTTCAATTTTGCCCCTGACTGGTTGTAGCAGTCATATGCTGTGAAGATGCTGACAACCATTAAGCCTTCAAGAACTGATATATTGAGAACAGGAATATTATCAAACCACAACTTCTCAGGACCACGACCATCACTCTGACTGCAATTTAGAAACAAGTACTGGTTTTCGGCGCAACTGGACTCATCAATACCGAAGGGATAGGGAACACTAACATTGCCACACTTGTCTCGGCAGCCAGGTTTCGAATCAGCTGCACTTTGATCCATTGCCGTTGCCACTGAACACAGCAGGGACAAAATCATTAGCCCAGGCACACACAACTTCAAAATCATTTTTGCTTGTTCTAGATCAAAAACATCAAGAAACCAAGAAATATAAACAAGGCCGACAATTAGGAATAAGTTTAAATCATTGCAACTTCTGAAACAAAACCTCGATCAGTACATTTATTTACTCGAAATCACAAGGTAATTACCTTGACGACTTTGGTGTAATATTTTAGGCTGTTTAGGTGTACTGTCATTGTCTTAAAGTTTGAACAATTCAATTGAAGGAACATCATCCATCAGTTTGTGTATTATTCTATGAATTTGGAGTCATTAATCCCTAGTCAACCCGGCATCCGGAAATTTAGCTCGGAATACGTGTTTACTTAGCGTCATAGTTAAGGATCGCTACTAGACTGGATCACTGCGAAAGATAAAAGATGTTGAATTTAAGGTATCATAAGAAGTTATTATTATTAAATTATAATAATTAAACCATTATGAAATTATAAAATATAAAGAATATGAGTTTGCAATATTATGAATACAAGTTATTTATTTCTTTGAAAACAATCTTCTTTTCATTTTTCTCTTTTTTATAAACTTTGTTTAATAGCTTGTGTCGAGGAATGCATACATAGATAATATATTGGATATGTGGCAAATAAATTAAATTAACATCATTTGAAACATTCATCATTTTCTGCCTCTTTTTTTTTTTTAATTCGAAAGAGGCCTACACTAGATGTGTTGATCAGATCATTGCATTTGGTTAATTAATCAATGATATTTATTTGATGCTGCAATTTTTTTATTTTTTAAGGTTTTCTGTTCTGGTTAATAATAAATAGAATATATTCGGAGGTCATTTCCATGTTAAGATATATTTTTATAAAATAAATATTTTAGTAATTTTTAATTTTTTGCCAGACATTAATTATTTATACTTTTTTTGCCTTTTTTTCATGGGTCCATCATGAGTTAAAATCATTAAAAAAATGTTACCGGTTGGAACAGGAAACTCTGATTTTGATCAATAATCGAAAACTAATGATGAATAATTTAGTCTTCCACTTGATTCCCTTGCTAAGCTAGCAAGTACCAGATCGTTCAAGCTTATGTTGCTTCCATGCATGAATCGTGTGATTATGCAGGCAAGAAATGTGGTCAGAAATGGCAAGAAAGCAGGCTGTTTGGTTTCCTTTCTGCCTTCGTTATGGAGGCAAATAGCTGCGTGGTTTTTCTTCAAATTTTGAATTGGAAGCAAAAACAAAAACTCAAATACAGTACTATTAGTTTCATTGTAATCCGTAATTATAGTCTTGTTTTTTTAGGTCTAATTAACCACGCAAATTTGAAAGATTAGAGATATAGAAGATTTTTTTTTCTTCAACCTTTCCATCTCCGATGGAAGTTCTTTAATCAGTTTTGTTAATTATTCAACTTATTACAAGAATAGAGTTGAAGAAACAAGAAACTTGAATTTTAAAAGAGGGGGCAATCCGCATTTGTTCTAGATAATGGCTTTTGGTGGATGACAACACTGGACATGCATAAGACCTGCTTGCAGTATTTGTTTGTTTTGATGTCGCACAGACCTGTGCATTCGGATGCATGCATGACCGTGTTAGAGAACAATTTGTTTGTGTGTGAACAATAGCAGTCTCCATGTAATGTTCACTAGTCTAGCTCGGAGGTCTCGCTTCCGATTTTCCACTGTAAGTACCTCTCCACACTGTCCAGCCCACAAAGCTCCTTCACAGTAGGCATAATGGCAGGAACCTGGAAGTTGAATGCTGGCTGCTCTATGCAACCCCATGAACGCATCTGTTTGCGGGCCTCTTTGATAGCTGCTTGTGCAGCGAAGTAAACTGAGGCTGCTAGGAGCAGTGGTGGCTCACCACAAGCTGCACAAAGCACATTCAATTCACTAATTTTGATCTATGTCAAACTATGCGAGCCTCTTCAACATGCATGGAGAAAATTATTTTGGACCTTTCACATACTCGAGAAAACATAAGAGTTGTACCTTTTGATGAAAGAACACGATTTTTGTGGTGTCCACTGTTATGGATTTCAACATTGATCTGTTTCGGTATCGTGTCTATTGTAGGGATCTTATATGACCAAGTGCTGTCAGAAACCACTAATCCATCTGGGTTTGTGGTGTAATCTTCAAGCATAAGAAACCCGATTCCTTGGACAAAAGCTCCTTCAATCTGCAACCACCAAGTCTTCTTAAATAATTGGACTGTGAAGATAATCATTCATAAACATATTTTATTTTTGAAAATGTGTAGTAAATCCATACTCAGAACTGAACAGTAACGTATCTATAAAAGAAACTTTAATTCTCTAAAGGAATGGGATATGGCTGGAGGTCTGAAAGACATCCATACACATTTAAAGGGGGTATTGCCTAGAAACAGATGCGGAAAAACATTATACTTAAGAATTGAGCTTTTGAGTTACTGGTATCCAGCTAACCTGTCCTAAATCCACAGCAGGGTTCAGACTTTTTCCGCAGTCATAGATAATATCTGACCTCAAAATTGTTGTTCCGCCAGTCAGAAGATTCACCTCCACCTGTTTCACAACAGCTTCAAATTAAATATTTGTAAAGATAATCAAGATGATGATGATGCGTTCTGCAAACTGTGATGATAATAAATTAACAATGACATACTTAATTTAATATTTCATGAAGCAAGTTTGAAAATGCAAGGTCTAGATCTCTCATTATACATTAAGAAGCACAAATTTAGTTTCGAATCATGAACCAAAGAAAATCAAAAGGTGTTCTGGACAAACTTGCCTCACTGACTGCTGCACCGTAGTTTAAGTATTGCATGGAATTCAAGTCAGGGACAAAGAAAGAATTGGCTGACAAGTTCAGAGCTTCCAAATATGCCTGCATTTTGATTGAGCATTCAACAGATATTGTGAAGATCTTTTTTATCTAAAGGAGCACAAATAAAGAAAATAAATTTCAATATTATGTCTCATAAAATATCAGTTCACCCTGACCCAAACCTTTCTTCTCTTAAAGGGAGCAACTGAACAACTTGGAAATTAATAGTCATTCAAGAGATAAGTTTAGATAAAAAAAAAGTTCTTTATGTTGAAAGAAACAGAAAATAATACAAAAGAACCGCATTCACTTTATAATGTTTTCAAGTGCTGAATTTCTAAGAATGAAGTGGAAAAACAAATGTCAAGTATAATGTCTGAGAAGCATAGATAACTACCTGGGATATGAGCATCTCCCATCTCACAGAACCCATCTGCACCTGCAACCTTTCCTTCAAAGGTGTTAGTCTCTCAACCAAGGTTTTACAGCAAAGTCTAACCGCTTCACAGCTTGATTCAGACGTAGTGCTACCAGACGTAAACCCTCCTTGAATTAAACTCAGCGTATCAGATTGTATCACCCGTATTTTATCCAAGAGCACTCCTTCTCCATCACATCTGATTGCATTGAGAGCAAATGCAGCCATCTGTTTTACCTTTGTCCAGAGCCCCTGGCCCAGCTCTATTCCTCCAACTTCAACAATAACAGACCCATCACTTAGAATGCCAACTTTCCCAGGAGTTGGTCTCACCATCACTTCATGCACAACAGGCACTCGAGAAATGCCTCTTTTCTTCCACACATTACTCCGATTAAACTCTTTTACCGCTTCAGTCCTTTGATTCAAGTTTGATGACATGGCTATCTTATCCCACATTGAAGTTAAAGAATACTCAAGAGCTTCACCTGAAGAGACATAGAACATTTTAAGGCTGTCGTATGTATGGAGATTTATGCTTCTCACAGAATCAACATCCATGGAAAGGGTGGAGGCTACATGTTCTATTACAGCTTCCGCAATAAATGATGCTTGTGTCTCCCCAGGGCCCCGCATTGCTGATTTACTTGAATGGTTTGTTTTGCAAATCTTTATATCAAAAGATAAAGCACCCCAGTCATATTTCTTAAGAGCACCCAGCATGTTATGTGGCATTGCTGGACTTATATCTGGAGATATCCCTGCATTAATCAGTATATCGAGTTGTAAGGCTGTGATTTTCCCACTATATTTGAACCCTACACTGTAAGTTATTTCCATGGGATGCCTCCCTCCTGCCATTATCATGTCAGTCTTGCGATTGAGATACATCCTGACAGGTCGTTGTAAAGTGTGTGCTGCAAGTGCACATGCTGTTGCTACCTAAAACATCACCGTGTTGTTAGTACTTGTACCAGTAGTTAATATAAAGAAGTGGACAATTAATTCACTCATTAAATAATGAAGAGGACCACACATCAATAAAGATCTTCAAAAGGTGCATATGTCTGGGGTGACTCAATGTTTGTGTTTGTGAGAGAGAGAAAGGTAACTATAAATTAGTAAGAACAAAGTATTCATCTCTTAACATTATTGAGATGGATGCATGTGAATGCAAAACTGGGTTGGTTAAGAAAAGAGTGTACTTATTGAAGGTTGAGGCGGCCCTGAGAATGAGAGATTGTTTCAGATGGTTAAGTGCTTGACCATGTCCATTATAATCTATGGATGACCTAGTGTATTAAATGTGATTAGATTCTTGTAGTAAAGGCAAAGAGGAAAGTCATGAGGAAAATTATATTGGATGAAATGGCAGAATCAGTGCCGTAAGAACTCAAAAGAAATTGTCTCAAAACATAACAAAATGAGAGGAGGATTCATAAACATAACCCTGTGAGTTGTCGCTATATAATATTTGCAACAGAATCTAGAGTGTATAGAAAGATACTCACAGGAATGGATTTTAAAGCCTTTCCACCGAAGCCTCCTCCAACCCTTCTTGTAATTACACGCACATTATGCTCAGGAAGACCAAGACATCTTGCAATTGTAGAATGTGAAAACTCAGGGCATTGACTGGAACTGTAAACCACCAAGCAGTTGTCTTCATCAGGCAAAGCAAGAGCACTCTGATTCTCCATATAGAAATAATATTGTGATCCAAGTTTCATCTGACATTATAATTCAGCAGAAAATTTGAAATGAATGCATATCCTAATAGCTGAAAGATGATACTAGAAGAAAAATAAGTCAGTTCACTAATTCACTTTTGTTTATGTCTTAAAGAGGAATATTTTCTTTCCTTCCCCTACCTTAGCAGAGAGAATCTTATGATCAGCTTCGGCCATTCCTTTTGATGCATCTCCAACCTGTTTGGGGTAGAAGAAAGGAGGGACCTCAAAAAAGCTAGATCTCTTAACAGCTTCTTCCAGTGTTAAAATAGGTGGTTCTAGATTTTCCATGTCATAATCTACCACGACTAGGTTTGATGCCACATCTGCGTGTTTCTGTGTATCTGCAACCTATCAAAGTGAATTTATAGACCCGATCAGGCAATAATAGCCCCCATGATCCGGTAGCATACTTTAATAATGACTCTGTAACAACATCAAAGGTAAATCAAAAAAAAAAGAAAAGAAAGAAAGATATATTACAGATTACCACTAAAGCAATACGCTCTCCAGCATACCGAGTCATCTCATCAGCAAACAAAGGTTCGGCACCAAAAATGGATTTAGAACCTATGTTCTCCCCATCTTTCGGAATATCTTTGAAACAGATAAGTGCAGCAACCCCAAATGGTAGTGATTTAGACTTCAATTTTATACTTTTAACCTTAGCAAAAGGCTTTGTACTATAAATGAATGCTCCATATAGACAATTCATCGGAGAGGGAATGTCATCCACAAAAATAGCCTCACCTGCAGAAGTGATAGGATGAGTAAGTTTTGTATCTTGCTTCTTGAAAATTTGCAGCTAGAAATCAATGCAGATATTTAAATATGAAGTAGATCAAACCACAAACAATTTCACAAATTTAAAATGTTTGCTGGCACAGGAGCGGAGAGATAACAAATACAAACCAGAAGCTTGAAGGGCAGCTCCGGATTTTTTCACTGGCTCACCAACAGGATGATACTCCTTGGTTACTTCAAACACATGTTTTGATAATGACAGCAAAGTTGGGACTTTAACATGATCAAGCTGGTCGTGTTTCTGTTTTACTTCGTCAACAGTGAATATTGTTGCACTACCATAGTTATCCAACCAATGGTTAGAAATTTTAGCAACATTGTCTATTAAGGGACCAAGAAAGTCAAATAAAAAACCAACAGCCAGGCTTGACCTATACGCAGAGCTTGTTGTGCCATCTTCAGGTACCACAGAGGCTCCAACTAATTTAATACTCTCATACAGAACATCTAGAGTTAATTTTTTTCCTGTTAAAAATTCCTCAACTTCCCTTGCTCTAATTGAATGTCTGGTTCCATAGGCACCAAAAGCCAACATGCATTTGTTTAGAGTAATCGCCCCAGAAGATTTCCAGCGACAAACTTCAGCCAAAAAAGCAGCATTTAAATAGGGCAAGGCATTCCCAAGAGGTCGGGGTGCAGCTCGATAGGTTTCAAAGAGCATCTTGCAATCCTTTTCAGAAGAATCATTCTTAATTGGTTCCCATTTTGGGATTTTAACACTTGTAAGTATACTTTCTGAATCCAGTGGAGGCCTTTCCAGAAAATCCTCCAAGGAAAGCTTTTCATGCATGGTATCAGTTATTATATTCACAAATGAACCAGCTGCAAGAAGTATCGTTGCAATATCTGAAGGAAAACAATTCTTCTGTGCCATCATTAAATTCCCCCCCACACTACCTGTATTTCGAACAAATTGAGTGGCTATTTTTTCCATTTGGACTGCGATTTTTTTGAACACCATCTCACTTTCTGATAGAAACTCGCCATTACTCTCTGTCTTCAGAGCTTTGATGGCTTTAGAAATAGTAACAGTTGCCCCAATTTCAATCCCTGTATGATCTTTCCCAATAATTGAAAGCTCAGGAACATAGCAGAGATTAATGTAATTGTCGTAGTGTTGTAGATCCTTATAGTAACCCATACCTGTGTTACCAGCCACTAGTTTGATCCTGGCCCCGTTGTTGCCTTTAATGGCTTTTAATAGGCTCTGGAGCTCCTTAACACTGACAGGATTGTACCAAGAGGACTTTTGAGAATCCAAAAGAAAGGAAGATTTGATTTCACATTTAAGAAATTCAGGGAAAGTACAAATCTCGTTATTATGGTCATATGAAGGTAACCTACTTATCTTTACATCTGGACTTTCTCCCTTCTTCCAGAAACAATTTAATCCCAAATCCTCCATATCAACATCAGCTGCAAAACTTTTGCATGCATCTGCAATGGATCGATACCCGGTACAGCGACAAAGGTTTCCTGCAATAGCCTTTTCAGCTTCGACAGCTGTCAACTTGGAGAATCCTGGAGAGGGTTTCGGCCTATCAGTCTTTTCAGCATTAACCAGGGCCCCAAAGAGTGAAATGCACATTCCAGGAGTACAAAAGCCACATTGAGAAGAATGGAAGCCAGCAAACCTTTGGTGAATTGAGTGGAACCCATCTTTGCTATTTCCAAGGCCTTCAGTTGTTGTAATCGCGCATCCATTTACACTGCAAAGCAGTGTCAGACATGAGCTTACTGTAATATCTTCAACTTGATCGATCACAGGATCATACTTGGAGAGTAGAACAATACAAGCACCACAACCACCTAAAAACCATAAATTTGAAAACATATTGAGAAGCCATATAACTTTCAAATACTTTAATTCCACTCAAGTAATCGATGTTCTGACATGAACTAACAGATTCATCTTTATCCTCCATTTGGTTGCTGTGAAAACCCAAGCAGACTTACAATAAGTGATTGAGTTTGAAATTTACGGCATGCAAAATCTAATAGGCCAAGTGGTTTGTATTTTTTTTATTTTCTTCTCATTTCCTCGAGAGAAGAATGAGAAAGTATTTATATACTGAAACAAGCAAGAAATACCACCAAATCGCAAACAAGAATATGAACAATACAACAATTGCAACACAGGAAAACTCAAGAACCAAAGATGAAGTTGATTCAAAAGATTTTATAACAGCAGCAAGCATTCTGAAAACAAAGTTCCAAGCTTTGTATGCATTCACATAACTTGCAAGGTTGAAAAATCCAGATGATTAAGTGTAATAAATTTTGGCTGTGGCCATGTCTTAAATAGTGATAATAGTACAAGACTTGAGATTTTTAATATTCTCTCCCTATGTTCTCTCAGAAATCTAAATGAATCTACAGCAAACAAACAAGAATCGAAACCATGGAAAACGAATCAACCCATTAAGGAAATCTTCTCAATTACAAATAAACAACAAGCAAACCCATTTCCTCAAAAGTATCAACAGTTCATAAGTCAAGAACATTCTAATCACAGCTGCAACCACAGTAAAAAAATCAGGCAACAAAGTAAACATTAGTACAATATAATTCAGCATTCAAAGTAAGAAAATTCCACATGCATATAAGCAAAACATGATGTTAAAATCCCAGATTGAAACCCAACAGTGCCTCACTTATCAAATCTGTTAGCAATGTAGGACAAGACGTGCTCTTATGGGTAAAGAAAGAAACAGAAAGAAAGATGATACCTTCACCACAACCAAGCTTGACACCCTTGAAAGGGGTCTGTGTACGCAAGAATTCAAGCAAAGTCATTGAAGGGTCAACACTTGAAAGCTCAAACCTTTGTCCATTAACAGCAAAAACCAGACTTTTCGTTTCTCTTTCTATCTGCTCCTCTTCCATTTTTTGAGACTGTGTTTTTTGTGTCTGCGTCAGTTCGTGAGGTAGACACATAAAAGACAGCGAGCGCATAATAAGCTGGCTGACTAGCTCACTGTCCTTTTAGAAACACTGAATAAGGCCCGTTTGTTTGGCGGCGTAAAGTATTTTCTTTTGAAAATAAATTTATGAAAAGTAAATTATCTGTATAGTAATATAAATTGGAAAATATTTTTTAATATTATGTTATATAATAAAAAATAAATTTAAAAATAGATTATTAATAATTTTTAAAAAAATTTATTCAAAAAATAGAGACCAAAACTCACATATAAAAATATTGAATAACGATAAAATTGAAAACAAAATTTAATTTTATAAATTATTTTAAATAAAAATAATAGTAATTAAAAGAATGAAAACCAGATGATACACATAAAAAAATTAAAAGATGATAAAAGTAAAAAAATTAATTTCATAAATTATTTCAAATAAAATAAATAACAATAAAAAAATAAACTAAATATGATAGATAAAAACAATTACATTAGGATAAAAGAAAAATAAAAAATATAAGGATCAAAGTTAGTATAAAAATTAAATTAAATCAAATTCTAATGGATTAAATTGAAGAAAAAAAAAAATATATATATATATATATAGCAATCAAAAAATTAATGACTAATATTGATATAATTAACAAATAATAAGATATTTTTAATTTCTCATAATTTCTGGAAAGTATTTTTCATCTAAAATAAAAAAATTGAAAACTAAGTCAAATTTTTCTTTGATTGAAAAATATTTTTCATTAAATTTTTTAAAAAATAAACAAATACAAGAAAGTAAATTGATTAAGGAATCTCGGATAAAAAGATTATTTAAATTCTTGATTGCATCCTTAACACTTAATTTTCTTTATAATTGATTATTATATTGATTCAAAGCATCCAAAATATATTATTTCTATATAATTTTCTCATCAGAATTAATAATGGGTGCAAAATTTAAAAATTTTAATTATTCAAACTATTCAAGATGTAATTCAAATAAATTTTATTTCTTTGAATCTAGATTTTATAATAAAAAAATCTAAATAATAATAAAAATCTCCAAATGATAATCTTTTACTTGAATAGGTCACAATCAAACTACAACATAAAAGCTTTATATTATGTTTTAATATTATAACATCAATATTCATTTTCATTGTTATTAAATTCGGAATGGATTAGCTAATTAACTGGGAATTTGAACTAATTTAAATTTATGAAAAAAAAATAACTTAATAGGACTCAATCAAAAATTAAATTGACTTGTGCATAACCTAATCGAGAACAAAACGATCACTGGTGAAGATTCGAAGGATAATACTGCTCTCACGAACTGGCCAATAACAGTCAGTCAAGGGAATTTTGTGGGGACAGTGATGGGTGCCTGTCTGCACCAGGACAAAAATGACAATAAAGGTATAATTGATGGTGCTTCTGGGCCAAGGACTGGTGGCTTTTTATAATAATACGGTGGCCATCAAGTTGGATGGGTTCACACTTCACTGCACTTGTTGCTACCGATGAAGAGATTTTATTTTACTTTATTTTATTAAAATTAATTATTTTTATAATTTTGAATTGTTTTGATTTATTAATATTAAAAATAAATTTAAAAAAATATATACCAAAAAAATATTATTTTTTTTTTGAATTTCTAAAAAAAAATATTTTAAAAAATAACTATCACATTTCTACATGTCAAACAATAATAATAATAATAAAAGCATGCAATAACTAAAGCAAAAGAGACGTGAGCTACAGCACAAAGCAGTGGGGTAGATTGACAAGAAAATTACTTGTAACGAATCTGATTAGTTTTTTTTTATGTCTGATATATAGTTTTAGCAAAATTGGAATGGAATTCCCTTATTCCTGTTTAAAGTGTGAATACGATTATTTTTTAAAGTGTTTTTCACTCATAAATATATTATAATAATATTATTTTAAAAAAAAATTATTTTTAATATTAGTATATCAAAATAATTTTAAAAAATTAAAAATATATTAATTTAAAGTTTAAAAAAAATTATAGAAGAGATTGGCTAGGTTAAGGGAATATGATGTCATATTGAGGATGTGAATACCACGTGGAATGTGATAGGACGACGCATTATTTTTTAATTCATTCTGTGTGCATATAATGCTCGAAACAAGCCCACGTGCCAGGGGAGATGGCCAGCCCTTTTTTTTCGCCCTTTTAACTATACCGGGTAAGGGTATTGTTATTAAAATTATAAGTTTAGCTGTAAAATTCTATAATTTTATAAATTAATATATATCTAATATATTAAATTAGATTAAAAATTAATAAAATTTAATTTAACTCGTGCAAAATTAGTAAAATCAGTTTGATTTTACAAGTTTATTAAATTTGTGATATAAATCAAGTTAGGTTTAAATTTGACATTAAAATACATGCTGACTAATTTTGTAAGATCAAGCATATATCTTAAACCATAGATTGGATCAAGAAGAAATTTTACAGGAAAATACTAGACACGTGAAAATATATTGTGGTAAATTATTAAGTCAAATGAAGTTCGGGAACATATATTTCAGATGATCGAAGTTAGTATATGAATCTTATCAAATCTATCAAACTAAACAGTCATGTACTGTATGGGACATATCTGGATTTACAGGTGAAAGTTTGTTGCAATTCAAGTTGTGCTAGAAACTAGACATCATGGTAGATCCAGTAATTCATCCAGACAAGAGAGAACGACGTGTTTAAAATCATGACTGAAATCTATCAAGAATGTGCGAAAATTATAGATTCGAGCTACATAGAGGAATTTTAGTATAAATATTTTGTTTTTATTATCCTATTTTATTTATTTATTTCATGTTGGATAATTATTTTTAATTTAGGTTTATTCTGTCGCATTAAACATTATTCAGGGGTTTATTTTATTTATTGAACTTTTGTTAGTTAATTACTAGTTCAGGCTCATTCGCTTGCAACCCAAAATGAGTCCATTAAGACTTAGTGTGATGGGAACAACCAAGTTGTCACCAGGTTCTTGTGTACTTCATACCATTCAGTGATTCCCCATGTATTAGAAAGTTTTGTTCTAAGACATTTTATTTCTCTGTCATTAATTTCTTAATTGATATTATTTATCTCTCTCATTTTATTTAGATCACTCATTGATTATAATATTGATGACTCTCTTTATCATATTTTAATATAATTTAATTTATTGACTGAAATTGTCAATATATAATTAATTAAAAAAAATTATTTATAATTTTACGATCCAAATTTATATTGTATTTTTCATGTCGTGTCAAAAAATATTTTTGACAACCTTGATTTAAGATAATTGGATGGCTTCTTTTTTTTTACATGCTGGTTTACATCAATGAACTAATAATTAATCTTAGTGGGTGTTTGGGACAGTGATAATGATTGCTTTTAAAGCATTTTTTTCTTTAAAATACATGAAAATAATAATATTATTATTTTTACAATTTATTTTTGATATCAAAACATTAAAACGATACAAAAATACCAAAAAAATAAATTAAAGAAAAAAAAAATTTAAAATTTTTTAAAAACTCCGATTGATTACTTCTCTCAAATACTTCCTTAGCATCCTTATAAAACCTGGTGTAATACAATGAATAATCCGGTGATTTAGAGCTTACTCTAAGTTAGATTTTATATCAAATTTATTTTTTTAGTAAGTCTTTGACTATCATAACAAAGATGATAAGATCTTGTCATTAGATATAGTGCATGTATGCAAATCCATATCCAAGTAAATTCTAAGAATTGAGTCGATGGCATACCGATAGAAAACAAGAGGCTTATCAATGATCATTGGATACTAATGTCATTTTTCTCTTATGCATTTGGTTGAAATTTGTTTTTTTTTTAAGATTTAAACAAGAACAAATTCACTAACATATTACCTCTTTGATCGAATAATTATTATTAATGTAATCTTCAAAAACGTTTGCCTCCAAAAAAGATTAATACTATTCATTATCAAAATTTATAGTGTATGGTAACATAATTATTTGAAAATTGCACAATTCATCCACCTCAGCACTTACTCCTCAGGGTAACAACAGTTTTCTCCTACTTTCCCTATTAAATTTCACCTTCAAATTTATATTTGTGAAAAAAAAAGAAGTATTAATTTGATTTTCTTCCCTTGTGTCCCCCTCAAAGAAACAAGGAAAAATCATACTTGCTTTACTAAAAAGAAAACTAAACCATGGTCAACCAGGCCCGAATTATAGGTCGGGTTGATCAATGTCTCAGGTTAACATAAGAATAAAAGTGGTTATTATTATATTTTTAAAACTTGATTTGAGGGTTGATACAGGGTCAAGTCTAGATCACAGGTCACGTTAATTATTGACTCGGGTCAACATAAAGATAAAAAAAATTATTATCATGGTTTTAAAACTCAGCTTCAGAATCAATTAGGGGTCAGGCGTGGGTCACGAGTCGAGTTAACCATTGACCTGGGTTAACCTTGGGATAAAAATCAAATTAAATAAAATTGAAAAAAAATAGTAATTAAAAAAATAAGAACCAAATCTGATATTAACAACAAACCAAATCAAATTTCAAGGGCTGAAATTGAAAAGAAAAATATAGCAACTAAAAGATTAAAGGTTAAATCTAATATAAAAATCAAATAAACTTAATTTAAATGGATGAAATTGAAAAGAAAAATTAATAAAAAAAAAAATTTAAAAAAAATCAAAGATTAATAAAAAAAATAAGGACTATAACTGAATTAAAAATAAAATGGGAGGACTCATTTCTTTTTTTTGTTGGGCTAGTGGCATCTCGAGAGAGAAAAAGAAGGAGAAATAAAAAAACTCAAGTACCGCCAAACCACTGAAAACCATGATAAACGCGCCAGCCCAATAGAAGCGCCGCCACTTGTCAAATCTGGAGACATAGTGATTAGGCTTTTTTGGCCACTGGAGTTGAATGTGGTGGCTCTTCCCCACGCACAAACACATTCTCTTCAAATATCTGACACTTTTTTATATCAATTTTATATCTTTAAAAAGATCAAAATAACCCTCATTCACATTACTTATAGCATAAAAACCAGGATAAAAAATCCAAAAAACCCTTAGATGGTAGTCTATAAAATTTTGTATATAACGGTACAAAAGTAATTACACTATATATAACAAATGATTTTACAGAAAAACCCTTCCATAGGAGTCCAAATTTTTTTGGCTGTAAGGGTTTGGTAGTAATTACATTATGCAACCAAAAACAAAATGACAAAATAACCCTTCAATGCAAGTTATTTTTTTGGCTTTTTCTAAGGATATTATAGTATTTTCACTATTAATTTTTTTGTTTGAAAAGACTTATTGAAAAAAAAATTAAAAAATAACCATTGTATCCCTTTGAAAAGACAATCCTACAACCTAAACAAAGACTAATTTTTTTTTTGAATGAAAGGGTAAAATAGTTATTTCACTATAACTATCCTTAATAATTTAGGTCTACTGCTACAATGAAATGACTATGCCCTGTATAATTTATATGAATATAAAATATACTTTATAAATCAAAGCATATTCCCAATAAAAAATTGCTCTTTTTATTTTTTTATGGTTTTGAGCATATTTATTAAATTTATTAGGCTTGATGGGTTAATCTGATTTTTTTAAAAAAATAAAGAAATTAACCTGGTGTAATTTAATTTACCAAGTCAACTCTAAAGTTAATTTTTTAAAAAATAATATCAATTTAATTAACTCAAATTAATTTAGATAACTCATAACCCGAGCTTGTACTGGGTTATTAGCTGCACAAAATCTCATTACTATTTGATATCATTTTAATATTTTAAAAATATTATTATTTTAATTAACTAACCACCTCATAACCCCAAGTTTGAGTTGGGCCGCGCAAACTTTCATTAGTATTTGTTTTGGATGTATGTTCACAACACCATCAGGTTTAATGGAGAATCTGAGAACTATGCCTATGCTTGAAGCGACCAACTCTATGTAATCAGATAAAGCATACTTGAAACCATGGAAACAATTTGGAAGGAATAAATGGTAAGAAATCCATGCAACTACACAAAGAATAACATCGTCCAAAGCAAAACATGAACATAAAACACACAAGGCTTTTAATCATCAGATTAATTATATATAAATTCTCTCCTTTGTATGCATAAAAAAACAAAGAATTATATAGTTCTTCTCCCCTCATCAACATATATCAGAACAAATTCCAAAAACAAACCAAGGCTAACGAATGGAGTCAAAACCAAATGGTAATGCAGCTGCTGCACGTGTTCATGAAGAGTTTGAACCATCAACAGACTGGATACGGGAGCCAGGAGCTGACACTCTGCGAATCTATTTACCAGGTCTTTGATTCTTTTCTTCTTTTTTTCATTATCTCCAGTTTAATTTTTATTTTCATAATTCCCCATTCTAATGCAGTGCAGTGCAGCGGATGTAGACATAGTTGAACCATGTAAAATATGGTGTCTTGAGGGATTTTTGTTTTCTTTTCTTTAGTAATTATGTATGCAATTCTTAACACAAAATTCCATAGAAAATCAAATCTAACATTCTGCTTGTCATCTTTCTGGTTTTCCTACAGGCTTCAAGAAAGAGCAGCTGAAAGTTCAAGTAACCTCATCGCGTGTTCTAAGGGTCAGCGGAGAACGCCAATTAAGTGGGAATAGATGGAGCACTTTCCGCAAGGAGATTCCTATCTCATCAAATTATGACACCAATGAGATCGCTGCAAGGTTTGAAAAGGGAATCCTTTATGTGAAGCAACCTAAAATAATTGTTCCAGATGCTCCTAAGCCACAGGAACAAGCGCCATCGCCTGTGGAAGCATCGAAGAATGATCAGAAGCCAGCACAGGAGAAGGCACAGCCGCCTCCAATACAACCCCCAGGTGAACCTGAACAAAAGTCGTCATCAGTTGAGGGAAAAGTGGAGCCACCCTCAGAATCAGCTACCAAGCCTAAAAAACAACCACAGGAAAAGCCCGCAAGTGAGCAAGAACCTGAAGATCCTGTTGCAAAGGTTGGCATGGAGAAACAAAAGGGTGGCGAGATTGAAGGAGCAGAAAATGATAATCTTTCACCGAGGTCACCGAGGAAGGAGAAAGATCCAGTGAAACATGAATGGAATGAGAAGAGCACCAAAAATGGGCAAGCTGAAGCAAAGGGAATTGCCACAACAAGCAAAAGTGCTAAACCTGAAAATCTTGTCGAATCTAGCCTTGATTCTACAAACTTGGTTAAAGATAAAGCAGAAAAAGGACTTCTAAGTGGAACTGAGAAACTCAGAATGGAAAGTTACAAGAAGGATTTTAGTGGTTTGGTCATGGACATGAAGAAGCCAAGAACATTAGTGAACCTGGTTCTGGTTATTTTATTTATTATGGTACTAGGGATGTACGGTAGGAATGCAATCAGATCCCTCAAGAAATCTGATAATTAAGTCTTTTCATCTGTATATTAATCTATACAAATTGTAACTACGTCTGCATTCAAATAATAAAATCCCACCCTGAAAAAAATATTAATGATTCATATATTTGAAGAACGTTGTTATTTCAAACAATCAGGATTATGTTTAGGCTAATGGAAACGCCATTAAGATTGTTACAAAATCATGACCAAAGTTTATGAATTGGAAGAATTGTTACAGTATATGGAACAAGGAGGTACACTAAGAAGTTTTCCAGAATCATGAACTAGTACGAAGTAGAGAATGGCATTCTCTGCATGTTAATTTAGAGTAATCTCCACGGTGTTTGGAAAATTGGAAGCATTAACTATTGGGGATACCGAACCCGAAATATTATTTATACATGCGTATGATCATAGACGATGGAGTATAGTCCAAATAATTAAAAGATGGAGCTTTAACTTATGTTTTTGGATTTAATTTATTTGAACTTTTAGTTGAGGTTTATTAATTTGACTTTATTTGTTGGGTTTGATTTAATTATTGTTGGATATTTTATTTAGTGTGCCATAAGCCCAAATCATTTGTACTAGTTAGGATTTTAGTATTTATACCCTATTTTTCTAAATGTTTAGGAGTTTTGATGATTAATGAAAATATTGCAGACTTTGCATATCTCCAATCCCCTTTCTTCTCTTCTTTAGTTTTCTTCTTTCTCTAAAGCTTCTTTCTTTTCTTACTTTAATTCTTATTATTTATTGTCCCGTATTAAATTTGGTATCAGAGCCAGGATTTTAATTGTTCTTACAATTAAACGATCCACATGTTTATGCTTAACCCTAGATCTGATTTGATCTAAAAAAAATCCTACTGTTCTGATTACAGAAAAAAAAAATCATTGTTCATTGTTCATCATCAACGACAGCAATCAAATTTTCAGTAGCAGCGCCCTTGCCATCAGCAACGCCTCAACCAATCACAGCAGCAAACCCACCACCCAGAAGACTTGCACATCAGTCCACAGATCCACGCCGATTTACTACCTCCAACACTCCCGCAGCGCCTCCACAACAGGAAGTCCTCACCAGTAGCAGCAGATCATTGGGTTACAATAATCTTAGCCCACGCCACCGTAACCAACCAACCCAGACACCAGCCACGCCACAACCTCTGCCCCGACTAGCTTTCTACTACTATTTAACTTGACAGATCCCCATAGAAGACAACAACCCGCAGCCATAACAGGTCACCCACACCAGCAGCAATAGATCTTCGTCAGCGGTGGCACATCAACCAGTTCATCCTCTCCCTGCCATCGGCAGATCGGACATCCAGCCTGTAACAACCCCAAAAATTTCCAGCAATATATTTTGAAAATTCATGATATATTTTTTTTTCAAAAAATTTTGGCAAGGTTTCCCCTAATTTAGTTTATCCCAAGTTATCGACAAAACAACATCAGTCCCTAATCAACCATTTCCACAATTCAATGTTCCTATTACACTCCAACATATCTTAATCAATAATATTTCACTTTCTCTAACATATCAACTCAACGAATAATTATTTTGCTAAAATGAAGAAAGAGTTATCTTAACCATGATACACAAACCATAGATTATAGACTTAATATACTTCCTTCAATCATATATAATCTTTTAAGCACTATTTATCATAAATGATATTAACTACATGCTTTATATATATATATATATATATATATATATATATATATATATATATATATATATATCACCATTATAATTAGAAAATATTTACACAACAGAGTACAAGTTAAATAAGCTAGTCCATTTAAATTCATACATACACAACATTATAATCTTCAAAATATACAGATAGTAATGTTATTATCAACAATTTACATATCCAAAAGATTTACTGATAATAGAAGTAAACTCTAAAACTACTAGGAGGCGGTATTGAGATGAACATGCATAATGATTTAAAAGATAATCATGGTCGATTAGAGCATTTACATTTGCATTAACATATAAATATATACATTAGTTACTCATAAAATTTCCACATTTACTATCATCTTTCAAGTACTATTCACAAATCAATAATCCAAAATTCAAACCTAATCCAAAATTCAAACCTATCCACATCATAGAACTTCAGTTCCAAACCAGTACAGCAAGACTACCAGCACTAGTTCCATACCAGCACAGCTGGACTACCAGCACTAGTTCCATACCAGCACCAGTTCTATACCAGGATAACTGGCTCACCAGCTGCCCATTCATAGGGCACCAGTACCATACCAGAATAGCTAGTTCACAAGCTGCCCATTCACAAGGCACCAGTTCTATTCTAGGATAACTGGCTCACAAGTCTTCCATTTTCAAAATAAATTATCATGGGAAAATCTACCAGCATTCCACATAACATTTCATTGATCGAGGGAAAATTTAAATATCTAAAGTTCAGAGAAAGAAAAAAATATTTAAGATATTAAACACCTACCTGGTGTTTGCGTCCTGCTAGCTGAACCTGTCTATTGAGTGGTTCTTGTAGCCTCGTCCACTCCTGCAGGTTCATTTCATTACCAATTAAATTTTTTTTGAACAAAATCAACTTGTCATCAATTTAATTATTTCATCAACAACATCACCACAAAACCACTTTACTTATCAAACCAGCAAAACAACTTATTGTTAATTTAATTACTTCATCAACACATCACCACATAATTCATTTAATTTTCAACAACAATATCAACTCATCACTAATATAATTTCTTCATCATCAATATTACCACATGACTCATTTAACTATCAAACAACAATATTAACTCATCACTAAAATAATTCCATCATAATCAATATTACCACATAACTCATTTAATTATTACTCAACAATATTAACTCATCACTAATATAACTCCTTCATCATCAATATTATCACATAACTCAACAATTAATTATTGATCCAACATTTTTATTCATTTTCTTTCTCTAGACCGAAACCTCTCCTCCAAAGAACCCATAATTATTTTTTCTTCAATTTGACAAATTGAAACGTTACCCACTATTATTTCATTTATTAAAACATTAGTTCATCATAATTTCATAAATTAACACATTTAACCTCACAACTCATACCATAATTATACACTAATACAATTGAATAAAATCTTAACATACTAAATATATCAATTTAATTGAGAGGAAAAGATTTGTTACCTTTTAATTCAAATAATTAAGAGATGGAAAGCTTGAAATCACCACACAAATTTCTTTCCTCCTTCCCCCCCTTATTTTCCTCTCAATGCCTCCCCTTTTTAATAAAAAAAATCTTTTGTTCCCCTTTTGAGATTTTCTTGTTCAAACCCTTCCTAATAAACTTTAATCACTAGTTATATTCCTTCCTTTTTTATCTTTGTGAATTTATTTTGGATGAAATTTGAAAATTTTCACTCAATTCTTTTCCCTCTCAAGCCCTAACATGGCCGGCCACACCCTCCTTAAATTCCACTCCCCACTTGTTTATATATTTACAAGTTCCCCCCCCCCCCTTTTCATTTAAGTCCTTCCTTGTTTTGTTTTAAAACCATTTGGCCCAAAAGTTTGACTTATTCAATTTAATCATTGTCCCACATTCAAATTATTAGATAATAATTTCCACTCCATTAACATATATATATATATATATATATATATATATATATATATATTTGGCCCCCCCCCCCTCTTTTTTTGTAAGTCAAAATACAGGAATTTACCCGGGAGTTACACAGCCACCACTCCATGCCAAAAGAAACCCACAAGGCCACACCGAGTTGTTGTCTCCACAGTAGATCTTTGTCTTCAGCCTCAGCCACCGCTAAATCGCACCCTCCAGCAGCAGCAACATCAGCCGCAGTCACCACAACTGGTCCTTCAGACCTGTTGATACTGCAACAATCACACCTCGCCACCAGCAAATAACAAAAGGAAACTCAGCAATTGCAGCACAGAAGAAGAAATTTGAGGCAAAATTAATTAACCCTGCCACGCCAACTCTCTGGATCCACGTCAGCCGTTATGCCATCACTCCAGAGCCACATCATGCCACTCAGCCACCATGTAAGCAGGCATCGCCACATCATCCCCTATTGCCATGTCAGTTGACACGTCATCTGAGGTCCATCCGCGATCGAATTTGACAATTTAAATGTTGGTCGGTAAATTGCTCTACCTTTTGATTTGTTGATTTTACTGTTTTGGTATTGCACTTGGTATTCAAAGTTGTCGTTAATATTACTTTTATGCCTAGAAAAATACACACACACATCCCACCTTGCATTGTTATCTGTCAACTCTTGCTTATCAACCTTTTTCTTCATTGATATTTAGCAACTAGTTGTTGAGCATGCTGAAACTATTAAAAAGTTGTGATCATTATTTGATTCATCATTTACACTTAAAGGTCTAGCATTGCATGCTTATAATTTTCCTAGCATAATATGTTCTTGATTAATCTTCACATAAGAAAAAAAAAAAGAAGAGGTTAGCTCTATTTTTGTATTGTGACTTTATTTGCAAGAACCATTTGTGATCTCAATTTCATTTCTAAGTGAGTATTGCATGCTTTTGTGCAATGAGTCCTAACAAAATAGAAGCCCTCACTTTTGACGGTCATCATGACCCTTTGATATTTGATATGTGGATTCGTGATATGGATCGATTCTTTGAGTGGCATAACTTGTCTGATAATAAGAAAGTTAGATTTGCTAAGATGATGCTTATTGGTAAAGCCAAAACTTATTGGAGAGATGTTGAGGATTATTTAGAGATGATAGGTAAACCTCCTATAACTGATTGGATCAAAATGAAACAAAACCTTCAGGAGAAGTACCTACCCCAGTCTTATAGGAATAAACTCTTAGACCAATGGAACAATCTAAGACAAGAGAATAAGTCTATCAATGAGTATATAACATAGTTTAACAATTACATGATGAGATATGCCATAAGAGAGAATGAAGCCATGACTTTGAGTAGATTTTGTAAGGGTTTGAATGATAATCTTAGAAGAGAAGTTGTATTTCAAGGTGTATCTACCTTTGACCAAGTTTGTACCTTAGTTCAAAACTATAAATTGGTCACAAAGAATCAGTGGAAGAATCATCATGACTCTTATAGTATCCCTACTAGGTCCCAATTCAGAAGTAGTGATTCTTTGTTAGGTACTCCACCCCACAGACTTAATCCTAGTAGCGCCTAACTTTTTAAGAAAGATAAGGGCAAACGAGTTGTCAATGAAGTGTCTAAGGTGAGTTCAAGGGTTAAGTGTACTAATTGTCTAGGGTTTCATCATATCTCTTTAGATTGCACCTCTAAACCCTTAGTCATCCAAAAATATAAGGATATAGGTAAAGAGGAAGATTGTAGTGTTGAAGTGTATGAGCCTAATCTTGAGGATTTTAGTGACCCAGATGACGAGGATATGCAAGAAGAGAGACTTAACATAATGAATCCACGTGAGCTTGAGAATGAGGTTAAGAAAGAGTCTGATAGGTCTGCTTTAATGGCAGAGGAAGTTTTACGTAACTCTTCAGTGGAATCGCCTAAAGAGATAAGTATGGTCTTAGAAGAGTCTCATGATATTAGTCTTCCTAAACTATCTGGTTCCTCACCCCACATGCTTGGTGTCTAACACATCATAGGTTTAGCGCAACATGTTGAGCTTCCTGGCCCCTTACCTCATGCACGTGATGAGGAAGATGAAAATAATCCTAGTTTACTTGGTTGTGTCCATACCATACTTGAGAAGCCTATAGAACATCTTTCCATATCTCTTCATGATAGGATGTCTAAATCAGCTGAGTCGTTACCATGTAGAGTTCATAATTTGCATATTGAGATCATGAAACAAATTCAAGCAAGTAATGAACAATACAAATTTCGAGTTGATTTACTTAAGTATCATGATGCACTTCATGTTGGAGATTATTTCATGATACAGATTAGACCTGAACGGTGTCCTTTGGAAACCGATCATAAATTGCAAGGAAGTAGTGTTAGACCATTCAAAATGTTACAAATGATTGAATCAAATAATTATGTCATTAAATTGCCATTAAACTTTGATATTAGCTTTACTTTTAACATGAAAGACCTCAGTATTTATAAAATACAATCTATTCCTAATA
Organism: Populus simonii; assembly: GCA_007827005.2. NCBI lineage: Eukaryota > Viridiplantae > Streptophyta > Magnoliopsida > Malpighiales > Salicaceae > Populus > Populus simonii. Next base: position 18,754,907 of record CM017467.2, on the reverse strand, counting down.
CTTCTTTTGATACCCCTACCTCATTATCCATATCTTTGGCACAAAAGGAACATATTAATGCTACTTTGAATGCACAAGTTGTTTTTACCATGGATGGTGAACTTCAGCAAATCCCAATATATCGGCTTCGACAACCAGATTTAGATTATACTTGGATTACCATAGAGACATCACAACAGCTTGATCCTTATCTTTGATAGCGTTATCGGAGTCGCCTTGACCTATACTCGACGGGGTCGAGTTCTTCCAACCCCGGAAGAATTGGTGGGGACACCGAACCTGAAATATTATTTATGCACGTGTAAGATCATAGACGATGGAGGATAGCCTAAACAATTGAGAGATTGAGCTTTAACTTATGTTTTTGGGTTTAATTTATATGAACTTTTAGTTGAGGTTTATTAATTTGGCTTTATTTGTTGGGTTTGATTTAATTATTGTTGGGTATTTTATTTAGTAGGTCATAAGCTCAAATTGCTTGATCTAGTTAGGGTTTTAGTATTTATACCCTACTTTTCTAAATGTTAAGGAGTTTTGATTATTAATGAAAATATTACACACGTTGCATATCTCCAATCCATTTTCTTTTCTTCTCTAGCTTTTTTTCTTTCTCTAAAGCTTCATTCTTTTCTTGCTTTAATTCTTATTATTTATTGTCCCGCATTATTAAGCAAGCAAAAATTGTTCAAAACCATAAACTAGATTAGTTTTAAGAATGTTTAGGTCCTTAGAATAACCTTATCAGAGTGTTTTCCATAAAAACACAGCTTTAAAACTGTTGCAAAACTATAAAATTGGATAAACATCGGGGGCATCTTCAGTATTGTTCTGACATAATTTTGAAGCCGGTATTCATATACTATGAAAAGTGTTCGGTAAATCGGAAGCACCCTAAATATTGTTTCTGCAGGTTTTAAGAGACAGCAACTAAAGTTTCTGGTAACATCAACTCGAAAACTCAGGATCATGGGAGAATGCTCTCGTGGTGACAATTAATGGAGCCATTTTCACAAGGAGCTTCCTATTCCATCATATTATGAAGCTAGTCAAATCAGTAAAGAGTTCAGGGGTGGCCTTACTTCAAGTCAAACACCCCAAGAAGATTTTGTAAGTGCAGCTGACCCAGTGCAGGAAAATTATGCAAACGCATCCGCATAAACTGCAGAGCCTCAAAAGCCCAACAACAAAAAACCAAAATATCAGGTTGCTCAAGAAGTTCCTTCAAAGAACTAGATCAATGAACCAACTAGTGAAAAAAATTGATGGGGTTGCAAACGGTTCTGCAACTGAGGCTAAGATTCATGTTACACCAAAGACTTCAGAGGATTGGAAGAGTGATCGTGGCTTGGCTGAAGCAGAAAATAACACTAGCACAAGTGACCAAAAGCGTGAAAATGAGGGCCGCTTGGTCCAGAATGCTGCCAAGATGCACCAGGAAGAAGAAACTGCCGCTGTTAGTGGTAGTGATAAATTTAAACTAGCATATCATAAGCAGGTTGTTGGAGGTTTGGTTGAAGAGATGAAGAAACCAAGAAAATCAACAAACTTGGTCACGGCTGCTGCCAAGATGCACCAGGAAGAAGAAACTGCCGCTGTTAGTGGTAGTGATAAATTTAAACTAGCATATCATAAGCAGGTTGTTGGAGGTTTGGTTGAAGAGATGAAGAAACCAAGAAAATCAACAAACTTGGTCACGGCTGCTGTTTTGTTAATCCTGGTGCTTGGGATGCATGTTCACAACACCATCAGGTTTAATGGAGAATCTGAGAACTATGCCTATGCTTGAAGCGACCAACTCTATGTAATCAGATAAAGCATACTTGAAACCATGGAAACAATTTGGAAGGAATAAATGGTAAGAAATCCATGCAACTACACAAAGAATAACATCGTCCAAAGCAAAACATGAACATAAAACACACAAGGCTTTTAATCATCAGATTAATTATATATAAATTCTCTCCTTTGTATGCATAAAAAAACAAAGAATTATATAGTTCTTCTCCCCTCATCAACATATATCAGAACAAATTCCAAAAACAAACCAAGGCTAACGAATGGAGTCAAAACCAAATGGTAATGCAGCTGCTGCACGTGTTCATGAAGAGTTTGAACCATCAACAGACTGGATACGGGAGCCAGGAGCTGACACTCTGCGAATCTATTTACCAGGTCTTTGATTCTTTTCTTCTTTTTTTCATTATCTCCAGTTTAATTTTTATTTTCATAATTCCCCATTCTAATGCAGTGCAGTGCAGCGGATGTAGACATAGTTGAACCATGTAAAATATGGTGTCTTGAGGGATTTTTCTTTTCTTTTCTTTAGTTATGTATGCAATTCTTAACACAAAATTCCATAGAAAATCAAATCTAACATTCTGCTTGTCATCTTTCTGGTTTTCCTACAGGCTTCAAGAAAGAGCAGCTGAAAGTTCAAGTAACCTCATCGCGTGTTCTAAGGGTCAGCGGAGAACGCCAACTGAGTGGGAATAGATGGAGCACTTTCCGCAAGGAGATTCCTATCTCATCAAATTATGACACCAATGAGATCGCTGCAAGGTTTGAAAAGGGAATCCTGTATGTGAAGCAACCAAAAATAATTGTTCCAGATGCTCCTAAGCCACAGGAACAAGCGCGATCGCCTGTGGAAGCATCGAAGAATGATCAGAAGCCAGCACAGGAGAAGGCACAGCCGCCTCCAATACAAGCCCCAGGTAAACCTGAACAAAAGTCGTCATCAGTTGAGGGAAAAGTGGAGCCACCCTCAGAATCAGCTACCAAGCCTAAAAAACAACCACAGGAAAAGCCCGCAAGTGAGCAAGAACCTGAAGATCCTGTTGCAAAGGTTGGCATGGAGAAACAAATGGGCGGCAAGATTGAAGGAGCAGAAGATGATAATCTTTCACCGAGGACACCAAGGAAGGAGAAAGATCCTGTGAAATATGAATGGAATGAGAAGAGCACTAAAAATGGGCAAGATGAAGCAAAGGGAATTGCCACAACAAGCAAAAGTTCTAAACCTGAAAATCTTGTTGACTCTAGCCTTGATTCTACAAACTTGGTTAAAGAAAAAGCAGAAAAAGGACTTCTAAGTGGAAATGAGAAACTCAGAATGGAAAGTTACAAGAAGGATTTTAGTGTTTTGGTCATGGATATGAAGAAGCCAAGAACATTGGTGAACCTGGTTCTGGTTATTTTATTTATTACGGTACTAGGGATATATGGAAGGAATGCAATCAGATCCCTCAAGAAATCTGATAATTAAGTCTTTTCATCTGTATATTAATCTATACAAATTGTAACTACGTCTGCATTCAAATAATAAAATCCCACCCCGAAAAAAATATTAACGATTCATAAATTTGAAGAACGTTGTTATTTCAAACAATCAGGATTATGTTTAGGCTAATGGAAACGCCATTAAGATTGTTACAAAATCATGAACAAAGTTTATGAATTGGAAGAACTTTTACAGTACATGGAACAAGGAGGTACTCTAAGAAGTTTTCCAGAATCATGAACTAAAACGAAGTAGAGAATGGCATTCTCTGCATGTTTGGAGTAATCTCCAGGGTGTTTGGAAAATTGGAAGCATTAAGCAAGCAGAAATTGTTCAAAACCATAAACTAGATTAGTTTTAAGATTGTTTAGGTCCTTAGAATAACCTTATCAGAGTGTTTTCCATAAAAACACAGCTTTAAAACTGTCGTAAAACTGTAAAATTGGATCAACCATCGGGGGCATCTTCAGTATTGTTCTGACATAATTTTGAAGCCAGTATTCATATACTATGAAAAGTGTTCGGTAAATCGGAAGCATCCTAAATATTGTTTCTGCAGGTTTTAAGAGACAGCAACTAAAGTTTCTGGTAACATCAACTCGAAAACTCAGGATCATGGGAGAATGCTCTCGTGGTGACAATTAATGGAGCCATTTTCACAAGGAGCTTCCTATTCCATCATATTATGAAGCTAGTCAAATCAGTACAGAGTTTAGGGGTGGCCTTACTTCAAGTCAAACACCCCAAGAAGATTTTGTAAGTGCAGATGACCCAGTGCAGGAAAATTATGCAAACGCATCCGCATAAACTGCAGAGCCTCAAAAGCCCAACAACAAAAAACCAAAATATCAGGTTGCTCAAGAAGTTCCTTCAAAGAACTAGATCAATGAACCAACTAGTGAAAAAAATTGATGGGGTTGCAAACGGTTCTGCAACTGAGGCTAAGATTCATGTTACACCAAAGACTTCAGAGGATTGGAAGAGTGATCGTGGCTTGGCTGAAGCAGAAAATAACACTAGCACAAGTGACCAAAAGCGTGAAAATGAGGGCCGCTTGGTCCAGAATGCTGCCAAGATGCACCAGGAAGAAGAAACTGCCGCTGTTAGTGGTAGTGATAAATTTAAACTAGCATATCATAAGCAGGTTGTTGGAGGTTTGGTTGAAGAGATGAAGAAACCAAGAAAATCAACAAACTTGGTCACGGCTGCTGGTTTGTTAATCCTGGTGCTTGGGATGCATGTTCACAACACCATCAGGTTTAATGGAGAATCTGAGAACTGGAGGATCCAAGAATAAAAACTGTACTGTAAACCTTTGAATAAGTGGTGCATAAACTCAAAACATGTTTGCAAATGTACAATGATGAATAAAGGGCTCAAAATCTTGAAGAGTTTCAGAAAATATGTCCAGAATAATATTAAATAAAGAGAAGGAATAACCTTTTTGAGGAAAAAGAAATCTTCTAGAAAAGAAAAGAGAAACATAGTAGCTTATGTTCAAATAGGCCAAACTGTAAGATTGGGTGCTGAAATGCATGTAATCGATCATGTTCCCACCAAATTAATTCAGAGGTGGATGCTCTCACTAAAAGGTTATACATAAGGAAGAAAGAGTATCTAAATGGCCTGTAAAGCTTTCCTTAAAATAGATTTAAGGGAATAAAAGGCTGTGAAGCAGCTTACAAAGAAAATTGTTTTGCCTCGCTCAGGAGGAAAAATCAGAGAAGCTTCAAAAGGAAAAGAAATAATTGATGTAATAATAAAAAGGAAGAATTGAATACAGAGAAAACATGTGGAAGAAAAGAAAGTTCCTATCACATTACAATTCTTTCTTTATATTGTATATAAAACCAACAAATTTAGGACCTTTCTTTGGCATTTGAAAGAAACATATCATTTGAAAGGTTAAGATGGATAGCACTAGGTCATTGGCTAAATTTAATGATCAAGTCTATGAAGATATTGATCCAAAAATGGAATGGGTGAATGATGCTGGATTCGACACCCTACTTGTCCGTCTACCAGGTGACATTTTATTCCTTAAAATGATGTGAAATTCTAGTCATTTGTTCTTGTTTATGATCGTTTGTTTGCTTTAGAGAGTGTTCGGTCTCGTTGTTTGCTTTGTTCGTGCCCAGCAAGGCCACACAGAAGTTCTTTCTTTTTTCTATGATAAAGAAAAGAAAGCACTAAAAAAAATGTATAATAGGATGCGTATATTGATCGTACAGGTTTTACGAAGCAGCAACTAAGGATCCAAGCAGCAACAGGTGATCGAAAACTCAAGATCACAGGAAAGAGCCGTCAGGGAGACAATAAATTGATCCGTTTTAACAAGGAGCTTACTGTTCCATCAGTTTATGATCTTGATCAAATCCGTGCTAAGTTTGAGGGTGGAGTACTTTATATCAAACACCCCAAAAAAATATCAGTCCAGCCATGCCGGTACAGGAAAATAATGCAAGCTCAACTACAGAGACTCAAAAGCCTGCAAATGAAAAACAAGAAGACGAAACAAGTGGACAAGATTAGGCTACTCAAGAAGTACCTCCAAAAACACAGACAGAAGGACAAACAAGTGGAAATATTGATGGACGAGCAAATGCTACTTCAACTTAGGCTAACTTGAAGGATCCGAAGAGTGATCATAGCTTGACTGAAGCAGGAAAGGTCACAGGAACAAGTGAAAATCATGAAACCGCGGGCAGTAGTGGCTTGGTAGCAAAGAAAAAGAAGTTGAGAATATAAAAAACATTGGTTGTGTCAGCTGGCATGTTTGTTGTTGTCCCAGGGCTTTATGCACAAAAAGCTATGAGGTCTCATGGAGAATCTGAGAACTAAGAATCCAAGAACTCACTACGTCTTCATTTTTCAAGTGTGTGCTTAGGAATAAATTCTACACATCGTCAAAACATGTCTGAAAGGTAAACAAGTTGAATAAGAGGTCAAAATTTGAAGAATGATGCCATTGTATTCCAGGGAAAGGAAGCAGAAATTGCAGTTTGCTCCAGCTTATCAGGTTTTGGACGATCTGTTATTTCATTTGCAATGTGTAGTTTTGGATTAATCATATTCATACCAATTTTGGTATTTTTGAGTCTTGACAGCCTCTAATAGCTATTAGCCTTTAATTAATCAAGTCTCGCCTTCACTTAGTAAAAGATGATTTATTAGTGTTGGTTATTTTTTCGAGATAAAAGAAACAAACACGATGACAATAATGATAGGAAAGATATATCTACTTGCATTTTTATTTTTTAAAAATAGAAATTCATACCAAAATAGTCTCAATATATATTTATTTTACATTTTTATCTTTTGTTCCTTCAATTAAAGAAAATGTGTAGAAAAAAGAAAGTTCCTTCACATTGCAACTCTTTCTTTACCTGTGTGTATAAGGCCACCACAATTCGGGACCTTTCATTCTCACTTGAAACATACACATCGATACAAACCCTAAGATGGATAGTACTAAGCCAATGGCTAAAGTTAGTGATCATGTTTGTGAGGATATTGATTCTACAATGGAATGGGGTTAAAGAAGCTGGATTTGGTAGCCTACTTGTGCATCTAACAGGTGATATTTCATTAATTCATGCTTTATTTTCGGATTCAGGCCGTTTGTTCTTGTTTATGATCATATGCTTGCTTTAGAGGGCGTGTAGCTCGCTTCACTCATGCATGTCCAGAATAGCCACACAAAAATTAAAACAAGTAAAAAGAGAGGAAAATTCGTATACCTGGATGTTTATGTTGATTCTATAGGTTTCAGCAAGTCAGGATTCAAGCAGCAGGTCAGAAACTCGAGATCGGGGTGACAATGAATGGATCCGTTTTAACAAGGAGGTTATTGTTCCATCAGATTTTGATCTTTTTACAAAATCCATCCAAGGTTTTGAGGGCGGAATGCTATATATCGGTCCAGCCAAACCGGTAAAGGAAAACAATCCAAAACCAGCTGCAGGACCTCAAAGGCCTGCAAATGATAAACCACAAGACCAGAAGAGTGGGACAGGATTCGGCTGCTCAAGTCGTGCCTCCAAAGTCTAGGAAGGACAAACAGGTGGAAATATTGATGGGTGAGCTTGAAGGATCAGAAGATGAAGCAAATATCAACAGTAGTTTTCGTTATGACTGCTGACTTTCACTTTGAAGAAGCAATGAGCAGGACAGCATGAGCAAAGAAATAAACAGCTTCATGAGCTTAAGATATTCCAAGGACATAAAATGAAACACATCCAGTTACATAATAATTGCTTCCTAAATTAAAAGAAGAAAAACAAGGAAAATAATCATCTCAGAAATAACACGGAAGAAGAAATACGAGGAAAATACTCATCTCAGAAATAATACGGAAGAAGAAATACAAGGAAAATACTCATCTCAGAAATAACACAGATCAGACATAATTTCCGTTCGCTGATGAAAGAATGGTAATTCGTCATAATTTCCATTCGCTGATGAAAGAATGGTAATTCGTCAAAACTTTTTGAGCTCACTGGGCACTTCCGAGCTTGGTGCGAAGATGCTTGGCAGCTGCGACCATGTTGCTGAGGGCAGGTTTGACTTCAGCATATTTGCGGGTCTTCAAACCACAATCAGGGTTGACCCAAAGGATGTTGCTTTCAAGGACAGCAAGCATCTTCTCAATGCGGTCTGCGATTTCTTCTTCTGAGGGGATCCTAGGAGAGTGAATGTCATAAACACCAGGCCCAATGCCTGCACCATATTTCACGCCCTCACGGAAGACTGACAGAAGCTTCTCATCTGATCTGGAGTTCTCTATAGTGATCACATCAGCATCCATGTCAATGATTGAGTGGATGATGTCATTGAAGTTTGAGTAGCACATGTGGGTGTGGATCTGTCCAAGACATAACGGTTATTTAATGTATCATCCATAAGTTTAGTATCGCTAATCCAGCAAATTGCATTGGAGGAAAAAGGGGAGGCCACTCCCGCCATGTAACCCAAGGTTTAATAAATATCTCAAAAAAAAAATCAAAGAAAGAAAGGAAAGAGAGTAAAGAACCTGAGTGGTGTCTTCGACTCCACAATTAGTGATCCTGAAAGAGTGAACGGCCCAGTTCAAATAGAAAGCATGCTCAGACTTCCTTAGGGGCAAGCCTTCTCTCAAAGCAGCCTCGTCAATCTGGATGACAGTGATTCCAGCTTTCTCAAGATCCTCAACCTCATCCTTGATGGCCAAAGCTATTTGATAGCAGGTCTCAAATCTATAACACAAACATAGATAGGTAAAGTCAAATAATATTAGAAACCCTGAAAACCAAGCATGGTTATAATTATTTTACTTAAATTCTTACCTGGGCTGGTCGTTTCTGACAAAGGACCAGTTTAAAATGGTAACTGGACCAGTAAGCATTCCCTTCATGGGTCGCTTAGTCATACTTTGAGCCATTGAAGACCAGAATACAGTCATGGCCTTGGGGCGGCTCACATCACCATAGATGATAGGAGGCTTGACACAACGAGAACCATAAGATTGGACCCACCCATTAGCGGTGAAGGCAAAACCAGACAATTGCTCACCAAAATACTCAACCATGTCGTTCCTCTGCATTGCAAGAAATTTTTAAAAATCAGTAAAATCTCAAAGGGAGGAAAATGCATCACAGCTCAGTAACTAAACTATTTTATTTAGAGGGAAAACTCACTTCTGGTTCACCATGCACTAAAACATCAATGTCAAGCTCTTCCTGGATTTTGACAACCTTGTTAATTTCCTCCTTGATGGCCTCAACATAATTTTGCTCTGAGATCCTATTTTTTATCAAAAAGGAAAAAGAAAAAGAAAAACCAAAATCAGCTAAGTTGAAACACAAACTGCAACTGATAAACTTAAACATAGGTGCAATAATGCAACAGTATTCTCACTTCTTAGCCTTGTATTCACGGCGCACTCTTCTAAGGTCCATGGTCTGAGGGAATGATCCAATTGTTGTGGTAGGAAGAATAGGAAGGTTCAACTTCTTCTGCTGAGCGTCCAGCCTAGCACTAACGTTGGTGGCACGGCGGTGGTCAGAACCCTTCAAAGCAACGGCCTGAGCAAGAAGGCAAAAATCCAAAGTAAGAACAAGCTATGAACATAAGCCAAACAACAGCATTAAGGATGAACTAAAAGCCACTTACAGCCTTTTGAACAGCCTCATTTGTCACCCTTGGTGAGGATTTTCTTGAAGCCTGAGCTGCTGCATTTGCAGAAAAGAATGCCTGGACATATGGAAATAGGAGGCAAAGACCTTAGTGCAACTCTTACTAGTCATATCATCATATTTCTCACAAGAAGAATCTTCAGGAGTAAGATCTCTTGGTATTCTAATAATGACAACAAACAACATAATACATATATATGCATCTGACCGTAAATCAATTCATTTGATACAGAAAAGCATTAAATGCAGATTGGGTTCAAAACTGTCTAGAAGAAACCTTAGTAGCACAATAGATAAAAAATAATCAGCAATGAACTTCTAATTCTTAGACACTGTTTTAAGTTTTAAATAATGAAGAGGATGAAGTATGATGAGAAAACTGAGAGATGAGGTACCTCATCCTGCTGTCCAGCGAGTGCCTTAGCCAAGGCATTTACTTCAACTACTTTCTGTGCTGCAAATGCAAGCCATGACTTGATCTCTTTGTCCAACTTAGGCTCGTTAACTAGATCAACGGCAGTGTGCAGAAGAGAGCAGGAAGTGGATACTACAAGCTTGTCTGCAAAAGCATAAGATAGATGCATTTTTCAGCTTCATGTAAATTGAATCAAAATAGCAATGATAAAGCACCATATTAAAGCATTAATACCTTTGCCCACAATGCCCTCGAGAGCTTTTAGTGTATCGAGGGAAGAACCAAGATTGTTAGCCCAGATGTTCCTTCCATCAACCACTCCAGCAAAGAGGTATTTTCCAGAAGGGAATCCACCCTTAATCAATTCTAGGGTCTTTGTTCCCCGAACCAGGTCAAACCCAAATCCAGTAACACTCTTCAAAGAAGTGAGTGTTTTGTATGCTTCAACTGGAACATCAGCAAAATATGTCTCAACCAGAACATTCAAACCAGATAAAGATGCCTCAAGTGCAGAGTAGGCATGGGTAAATGCTTGCAATTCATGAGCTCCAAGATCCATCACAAGCTTCGGCTCATCAAACTGAATCCAGCTTGCACCTGCTGCCTTTAGTTCAGCCAGAACTTCCCTGAAAGAAACTAATTGTCAGCATAGATTCCCGAGATAGAGACAAATAGCATAGCCTAACATCCAACCCAATAAAACTCAGAAAATAGTTGGGCACTCACTGGTAGACAGGAAGAATCTTGTCAATTAAAGAGAGGAGAGAAAAGGATTTCTCCACACCCTTTGCTGGTTTTGATAGCAACAAGTATGAAACAGGACCGACGAGGACGGGCACTGTATCAACTCCAAGCTGTGTCACAGAAAAATAAAAGATTGTTAGTTAACCAATAAAATCATTTAGAGACAGTCAAATTAAAGAATGTTTCCACTGAACAGCCACAATCAACACAAGATTCTCATGAAGACACTATCCTAGCTCGATGTGTTGACAACATGACTAAGGCTCTCAGATGGGACTAAAGTTTGCTTCCTATGAGAAGGTTTAAAATTGACCCATGAATCATGGTAAAGTGGGGGTACCAAGATGATAAAGACAGCTGTTATTGAACCATGGTAAATTTATTTATTTGTAAGTTGTAACAAAGGAAAATTTGCTAAAACTTAGACTGACAGCATGTATAATGACTTTCATGTTATTTTTCTATCAGAGCAAAAAATCCTCATTCTATTACTTTATGATATCCATGATATGAAATTCAAGTTGAATATCCAAGGAAGGCTCAAGCTTCCTCATGATCATTTATCATGTGCAAAGAAAACCATTCAAAAAACAACGAAAAAAATAGAAAACTATAAATAGCAGTGAGAGGATAACTTACAGCCTTGGCCTCCTTGTACTCGTTGACAGCCTTGTGAGATGCGTAGGAGAAGTTAACTTCTGGTCCCAATTCAGGGACGATGTAATGGCTGCACCAATATTACAATGCCGTTCATATACTGTTAGTTTTAGTCTTGTTATACTTCAAACGAAAGTATGAACCCACATTATAGGAAAAAAGGACACTTACTAGTTGGTATCAAACCACTTGGTCATTTCCATGGCCGGGACTGAGGCATTACCTCTAGCCATGGAAAAATAGACATCAAATCCAATCTCACCACCATTCCATCCATATCTTGGAGGAACAGCACCAAGCATGGCTGTAGTGTCCAACACCTGATCATAGCATGAAAAAGTATTGCTGGGAATAAACTTGATTCCAGCATCAGACATCTGCTTCCAGATGGATGACCTGAGATCAGCTGCCACCTTCTGTAAATCTTCAGCACTGCTCTTGCCATCCCAGAAAGATTCCAAAGCAAACTTGAGTTCTCTCTTGGGGCCCATGCGAGGGTAACCAACGATGTGGGAAGCCATTGCTCTGTTTCAACATAAGACATTAAACAAAGCTTAGATCCCAATGCATGTCTTAAACAATAGCCAAATTGCATATAGAACAACAGAGGAATAGCTTCACAAAACCATAAATCAAGAGTCCCAAACTTCCAATGTTAAAGGATAGTACCATCAAAAACTACATTAAAAGAATGAAAGACAATCCATCAAATCGCATACTACAATCGCCAAATAGAACCATAAGGGGACAAAAGAATCAGCAGGTTCCATCAAACCTAAAAACTCCCATGGACACTGCAACTGATCTAATAATTAAATACAGAATGTTTCAATAAAATGAAACGACAAAAGAGAGAGGTCAAAAGAGAATGTCCGTACAACTAAGTTTCAACTCCCAAACATACCTTTTTGAAATCTAATCAGATGCTATAAGAGAAAGTGGATTTATCTATATAGTTAACCAAAATTCAAACTTTATTCCATAAGGAAATTAAATTGAAAATTAATGATCCAGATCCCATTTGATTCATAACCGACATAGCTGACATTCAAAAACACAAACACATAAATGCTAGCCATCATGTCTAATCAACTAACACAACTCCCAACAACAAAATCCATTGTCATAGTTAATGGAACATAACGTCGATAAATGCATGTCATCCACACGCTTCCAATTCCCATTTCCAGATCTGAATCAAATTCCCACCCGAAATCCAAATTCAATCACCAAAACCAAACAACCCCTTTATCGACAATCAAGAAACCAATCCAAAAGTTCGAATCTTTGACCATTTAAAGATCCCAACAAAACTAACTTCACAAACCCAAACTCAACCATTTCCCTCACAAACATAAACCAAACAACCCCATTTGCAAACAAGACCAGATCAACGAAACAACAAGGTCAAAACAAGAACTTGCAAGTTTCTCATCGGATCTACCAAGAATCGATCCATTCAAAAAGCAAACAATTAGATACCAAAAAAGGGATTTCAGAAAAAGGTAATGTAGCTAATAAATACGGTACCTAATAGAGAAGGAGCGAAAGGAGAAGCGGAGAAGTGAAGGAGGAGAGTGGGAATTGGTGGCAGTGAAGGAAGTGGAGAAAGAGAGAGAGCGAAGGGATATGACTCTATGAGATGAGAACGGCGCGAGTATGCGATGAGAGAGTCGGTTCATTTATAACGGAAAGCTGCCATATGCAGTGTACTACACTTTTCTCTCTAGATCTGAACCATTTGTTTTTTATTTAATTTATTTAATAAATAATCTTTGTTTTGGAGTATTCCTTTGGAAGAAAAAAAAAAGTATTTTTTATTTTTTTCTCTGTTTTCATTGATTAATTATTTTTGTTTTGTACTTGGATTTTTTCATGCGTTTCAGTGCCAGGAAAAAATAAATTATGCTAGTAATATGTGCAAAGGTAAGAAAAAGACACGTAACCATTATAAAAAGTAAGCCACTATTTAGAGTTATGTTTCTAGTGAATTTTTTTTAATTTAGTTTTAATTCAATTGGTGTATTTTAGTTGATTTTTGATAATTTTAATATAATATATTAAAATTATTTAAAATATTTTAATTCAATATATTTTTAGATGAAAAGTACTTTCAACTATATTACAAGGCAAGAACATATAAAAATATATTAAATTGATATTTTTATATAAAAATATTTTAGAATTTATTTATAAAAAAACATGATATCAAACATGCTTAAGTGTTATGATATTAATATGGTTTAAATGTTATGGTATCTAAAAATCAAACCAATCAATAAAAATTATTATACACACACAGAAAATTTCATTTCAGTTATTATGCAACAAAATAATATGGCAACAAAATTGAATATTGTAACCCAACTACTAATGGGAAATTAATGTTCAATTTATAGCAAATAATATTTTATTTTGGTATTAGGTAGCAGCTATACGGTGTTGGTATTTTAATTTTTTTTTAATATTGGATAATGTTAAGTAAAAAAATTCACAATAATTATCCAATTTATCTATTTTTTGTTATGATGTTAACTCATCTATTTTTTAAAAATTTATACAATATTTATCCCATTTATCCCAATGTTTCTCAAGTTTTACTAGGTGTAGGCATAGTTTTCAGACGCGATCCGGTCCAAGGCCCGGATTAATTTGTTTTTTTAATTAAAACAACGTTGTTTTAGTAAAAAAAATATAAAAGTTAACGGGTTGCAACTAGGTCATACCGGGTTTTTTTTCCTCTATTTTTTCTTCAACCCGGCCCGATTTCAGCCTTGAATTGACCCGCCAGGCCGAGTCGGGTTTCAAAACTATGGGTGTAGGTAAGGATTGAAGTAAAATATAATTTGTGGAGGGCAAAAAAAATCCAAAAAGACAAATCCATCACATAATTCAATCTTTTTGGGAAATTAGTTGAATATGAGTCATCTTTGAAATCTTATATTTTAGATCAAAATGAACATGAACATGACCATGACCATACAACCAAGCTCCGATTTTAATTTTATAATGACTTCCATTGTCACATCCATGAAGTTGGTGCCCTAGTGGATGTATACTTGTAAGCAACTTCCCTAGAATGCAATCTACTCAAAATTGTGTGGTGAGGTGAGCCATATCTTTTGCCACTATAGATTCACCAACAATCCACTTCTACACTTATAATTAATTGTTTTTCAATATTACCCTTTTGTTTTCGACATTCGTGTGTTTTTCAAGATTCCATATATCATTGATAAAATTATAGTTTTGAAACCCGGCTCAGCCTAGCGGGTCGACCTGGAGCTAGAACCGAGCCGGATTGAAGAAAAAATAGACGAAGAAAAAACCGGTGTGACTTGGTTGACCCGGCAAGACCCAATCAAAAACCCGGTTGCAACCCGTTAATCTTTTTTACTAAAACGACGTCGTTTTAATTTAAAAAATTGACTTGGACTACCCGATCAAAACCCGGAACCCGAGCCTTGGATAGGGCCGGTCACCAGGCCGGGTCTGAAAACTATGGATAAAATTGAAACTTTTAGAGAACTACAAGGATAAAAACGAGAATTTTTAAACTATATGAATGGAGGTGGGAGATGGGTGAATTTGCAGGAGCAAAAAAAATGAAGTTTACCAACTCGCGATTAGGACAATAAAAGAGAGAGAGAGAGAGAGAATTATCAAATTAAGAAGGACCACACTAATTTCCATAGTCATACAATATTATTATATTGGTGATGTGAGTAGGTGAGATGGGACCGTTCTTCAGTATTCACATGGAAGCCTCCGTGCTCTTAAAATTTAATTTAATTATTAATTTATGTCGGTGCCATGGTCATTAAATTCCTGTTTCTTACTATGCTAGCAGGTCTTTTTAAAAAACAATTATTTAAATTTTTTTTAAAAAAAAAAATTTATACTTGAAATCAACAAATCAAATATATAAAAATATAAAATAAATTATTTAAAATAAAAATAAATTATTTTTTATAAAAATATATTAACCGAATGAGTTATTGATATTAACTTGGAGTGAGTTGGGTTTATATTTTTAATTAAATTAGGGACTGATTTAATTAAATTCAAGTGAATTTACAAGTTAAGATTGATATGAGAAATTAAAACGAGATTTTACAAGATTAATTTTATGATTTTATTTTAATTTTACAAAAATAATATTATTTTAAAATTCAACAACATCAATCCTAACAATGGATATAACTCGGGTGAAGTTTGGTACTCATGCTTGATATAGACAAATGATTGCTTTAAAAAAAAAGCACGTATTCTGCAATTTGTTACAGCAATGATTGGACCAACAGGCGTGCTTTATTGGTCAAGATGAACATAATTAACAGCCACTACATTTATTTATTTATTTATTCATTTGTTGTAAAGTTAAAGTCTCTTTTTATAGGATATTTAAGAATAGGGTGTCAGTTAACTTTTAAATTTTATTTTTAAATATATTAAAATAATATTTTTTATTTTTAAAAACTTATTTTTAAAATTAACATATCAAAATATATAAAAACTAAAAAATTATGAATTTAAAATAAAAAAATATTTTTTAAAAAAATACTTATAAACCATGAAAAAAAAAAAAAACCTGCATTTGCTATCAAATTTGCAAATGTCGACCTCATGGCACCCGGGGAATTGACAGGAGCCATACACAATGAAATAAATAATTTCTCGAGATGGTAATTATTCTAAAAATATTTCTTATCATCCAATAAAAATAAATAAACAAATAACCTTAAATTAATTTTTTAGTGTTTTTTTATCATTTTAATATGCTAATGTCAAAAATAAATTTTAAAAAATAAAAAATATTATTTTGATATATTTTCAAACGAAAAGTATTTTGAACAACAACCCCAACTATACTCTCAAACAGGCCCCTGCAATCGGATCTTGTTTTAAAAGTATATTTGATTAATTTTCTTGGGTTCTTGAATATCATACACATTGAAAACAATAAAACAGAAGTTATTCAAGAGTCCTTAAGATCCCGTTAGACAAATATAGAGTTGTCTAGAGATTTATTTCTTGAAAATCTGATCTTTTTTTATTTTGAATAATTTTTTAAAGGTTGGGTTATCGCAAACCGCAAGTCATCTAATTTTTCGACTTCTAATGGTAATCCACACAAACCACCCGTGAGAAATCTCTTAAACCCCTATCCAAGAGAGAGTGATTGCTATGCCTAGAGTGCTAACTCTAATTCAGTATTTTTATAGTTTTTTTGTCTAACAGACAACCTCTCTAAATAAGAGGCATATCTTACTATTTATAAATTTTTTTTGCAAAACCTTATAAATTGGCAAAAATAAATTTGTCCAATGAATAATATCCATATATTAATTCAGAATAATTTTATAAAGTAATTCAATCGAGTTTTGCTTGATTTTTTTAGGTCTAGAAATATAATCATTGTATTAATTATATTCTAGTCTTTAATTTTTAAAATATATTTTAATCAAGTCATACTTAATTAAATCATTCCAGTTTACTTTCTGATTAATGGTTCTTAATGTGTGTATGACCCATTAGGTTTTTAATATGTTGACCCAAATATAAATCATAATTATAGTTAAATAGAATTAAATAAATTAAGTAATTTAATTTATTATCAATTAAATAATTGATTAATTTATATTTAAAGATCAAGTATATTATCTAGCAAGTGTCATGATCCCCTAAATATTATAAAAGTCATTAGTGGTTTGACTTAACCTTTTAGTGACCGGTTTCTCAGTGTAATTAATATTTTTTTCATCAATAATGTTCTGATTTAACATTAAATTATGGAGTATGTCTACCATATTAAATCATATTTATTCTCTATACATTAATCATTGATTGTTTGAATAAAAATTGAAACCCTTTTTAAATCTCATTCCACATTGACAAAGAATTTCTCAGTCAATAGTATTTAAGAACATATGTGATATTTTTCCTAATTCACCCAGGGTGATGAATCATCTCTTGATGACTCAAATAACTTCATATAGTTCATGTTATATCCAATGTATGTCCTTCCACTACCTCGATTAAGATATCATGTGATATGATCAAAGCATAACACTATTTATATAAAATAACTTAGTGATCTCAAGTTTAAAGATCATTTACACAACCGTCACATGAGACTTTCCATAGACATAGATGATCTCTCCATGCGTAATTCTAATATAGGCCAATTCAGTTTACGTGTCTTATGATAAACACTTATTTATGAGTTCTATGTATTATTTATATCCCAGCTAATGAGAATAGATGTTTCATTTTATATACAAAAGAACATAATATATATTAGTCTCTACAGTTCTAATGAATGTTCAGTATTTAAAAGAATATCGAGTAGGAATAATGCTTTGAAACAATATGAATCTCATAATTATAACAATTTAATATTTTTCTTTGCAAAATATTTTTGTCATGTTGACTTTATCTTTACTCTAGATTCATAAATCAAATATTAAATTAATTGATTTAATATTAAAGATAAATTAATCATTTATTAATAATAAACATATATTTACATGAATATAATGATGTCATGTATAACTAACCGGTTGGCTACATCTCATATTAAACTAGCAAATTTCTCATATAAAAAAAAATCTATAAAAAAATATAAAAACATTGAAATAAATTTGTCTCAAGCGAATTTCTTCAATCTTATTTTTTTTTTCATAATAAGAGTGTTTAGTTTGTATGCTGGTATTATACCTTTAAATGATTTTAATGACACCATTTATCATACTAATATATTCATATGATTTGAAGTTGAAGGTTTGAATTGAAAAGGGTTAATAAAAGAAGCAAATCTCTTCAATATTCCCCCCCCCCCCCCCTGTTTGTGAAATATGGCTAGTCGATAAAGAAAAAATACACTAATTACTTCAAATAACATTTATTGACATTATCCCCACTAATTTATTTTTTAAGAATAGATAGCAATGCATCATGCCAATTTTCTTTTCCTAGGCGCATGGAGGATCACATGCTCTCTACTGGGTATTTTGCCGCACACACGAGAGGATAATTTCCTACAAGGATCTTAGCTAGCTGCTGCGACACCTGCTACTTTCCTCAGGTTTCTTTCTCTCGTCGTCTAATCTCTGTCCAGGTACAAAACCTTCCTGGACAAGGTCCATCTCTTCAGATCCTCCCATCATTCGTAGCTTCAAGACTCGGATCAAGCAAAAAGCCCGAGAGTGTCCCACATAGCCCAAAATTTGGAGTTTTTTTTTCACTTTTTTTTGTGTGGTGGTTCTGTCAGGAAATTGGCTAAAAGTAAATGCCAACGATCAAAATTGTCGAGCTTAATTTTGATCAAGATCGGGCAGACTGACAACAAGTACTTATCGTCACAAGTACCAATGACCTTTTGTTTTGTCATAATTCTGTGCTTTGTTGCATCCAATCTGTAACTTCTCTTCCAGCAATAAAGCAAACAAGAATTCCCTCAATGCTGTAATGAAGGAACATCAGAGTAAATTAATTCACATCAGAAATGTTCATCTCTTGTCTTCATTCTACAGGTTCCGCATGATATTCGTCCTCCAGGATCTATCTAGCCATTAATGATTTTCAACTAAATTCAACTTCAAAAGAATTTTCAGTGTCTATTCACAGGAAAGGCACGAGGGTTGGTTCAAGACTGTGGACTTCTGTCACATCCCCTATGCAAGAAAGCTCCAATCTGCATGCCCTCACCTTTAAAGTTTGCTAGATTTCCTTGCGAAAAAGGTGTATCTATGTAATAGCAAAAGATAGCATGTATCTATGTAAATTTAAAAAATAATATAAATTATATTTTAAAACCTTAACTTTTGGATTTAGATAGTTTCTTGATACTAAACATATTCGATCAATTACTCGAGCATAAACAAGAACCTCTCTTTGGTTTCTCCATACTAAACATATTCGATCAATTAAATAGTATTTTTTTATGATTTGAGAATTTATTGAAATTTGACATAGTTTCTCCTATATTAAAAGATTTCAAGTTATCGATTAAATATGTTATACTTCCATTAATATTTAATTTATATTTCAATCATCATCCAATCATCTTGAACTCATCACATCACAATATATCTCATTACATCAATTATATTTTGTATCATACATTTAACTACTACATGAATTAAATTATGATTCATCCACAAAAATAATAGGAAAATGACAATATATAATTTAAACTAAGTGTCATTTAACTATTATGTTCATAGTTAATACAAATGTTACAAAGGAAAAAATTCTAATAATCATGGATTTAACTAATATTTAAGTACAACATCTCATAAAATTCCTAGTATAATAATAATTACATTAAATATTTAATATATATGTTATCATCCTAAAATTACATAAAATATGCAATATCAATTATATTCTTATAAAATACAAAACATAAGAACTTCATAATCTACTAATCCCGACGAAACTGCGAGGACCTTGAAATCATTTTATACCATGATTAATTAATTAATTAATTAACATAACATAACAAAACATTTTTATACACATTCTAATGAATTTACCAAGTAACTAAGGTATACACTACCATTAAGAATTAAATTAATAAATAACTCAATTTCTCTTCTTATTAATTTCATCAATCCCTTGAACATCTAAAAGATTTGCTTCTTAACTAGAATTTGAGTAATAAACCCGATCCAAGGTATCTAATTTTACAGTCCTGAACATGACATTAATCCTTAAACCAATGAACTAATTATCCAACCTAAAATAGGACACTAGTTCTTAAACCAAGAATTAGTCATCCAACCCAGAACAAAGCATTAATCCTTAAATCAAGAAACCAATAATCAAGCCCAAAACAAGGCAATGGTTCTTAAATCAAGAACTATTCATCCAGCTCAGAACAAGGCATTAATCCTTAAACCAAAAAACCAATTATCCAGCCCATAATAAGGCACTGTTTCTTAAACCAAGAACTAATTATCCAGCCTAAAACAGGGCTATAATCTCATATCAGATATTAATACAATTAAATAGTAAGGAATTTATTTCAATATTTATAACAATTTTAAATAGAGCCGAATTAATAAGGTGTTGAGCACCTACTTGATGTTTGAGCTCTATATATAGGATCCTATCTTAATACCCTCTCTGCAATCTCTCTTGCAATTTTAACAACTTAATGTTAAATGTCTCATATTCTAATTTAGCTTAATACATAAACAATTATTACTAAAATACCATTCATTTATCTTTGGTCGACAATACCAAAAAGAGAAAGATATGTATTCTACTTAAAATTCTCAAAACCTAGTTACCCATTAATCATCCCATGAATAATTCATTGCAAGTTCTACCATTTTCAAATATCAATTTATTTAAACAACCCACTCCTAATTTCTTCAATTGACTAAATGTTTTTTTTTAGGTGGGGCATGTTTTCTTTTCAATTAACCATAATTTACTCACCAAATCAACAATTAACTCTTCATCACATCATTACAAGTATTAAACAAGTATAATTCACTCTAATTTCATCAATTTCTAAAAAAATATTGAATTCTTAAAACATCAAAATTCACATTTATCATGGAGAAATAGGATTAATCATTTAAACTACTATCCACATGTTTGGTTATCACAATTTCAACACAATTTACAAAACTAACACAAATTCATAAACCTCATTTTTTTACTCTACATGGCCAGCTCTTAAGCTCCATCATCCATCCAATTTTTTTATTCAATTTAACAAATTTTTTACTATCTCTAATCATTTAATCATCATTAACAATAATTAATAGCTAATTTTAATTTCTCAAAAATTTCATCTCAAGACCCTTTATTCAAATATTACTAATTTTGCATTAGATCATTAAACACTTGTTCAAATTGATATGAAAAGGTTTTAAACACCTTACCCAGTTGCTAAATCTATTTTGAAAGTCGATCCGTCAAATGTTTTCCCAAATTTCTCTCTTTTCCTCTTTCATATACATTTTTTTAACTCTAACTTAGCCTTTTTTCCCTTGATCTCTCTAAATTTCTATGGAAATTGCATTTCTCTCTTAAAACACTCTCTTTTTACTCATAACCTTCACTTTCCAGTCATTTAAGGTGGAAGAAAAGAAGAGAAAATGAATTTGCTATTTTCCCTCTTGCTGCAGACCATCAAGTTATATCAGAGATAATAGTCAAAGCGGTCTGACTGCTTTATGTAAATTGTCCTAGTTGTTTTTCAAAATGGCTAGACTGTTTTTTATAATGAAAAAAAAAATGCATTTTCGACCAAAAACTCTTTTTTTTTTAATCTTTTTATCTCCTTTTCCCTTCCTTTTCTTATTTCATTGCATTAGACCTCAATTTTTATTTTATTTTTATTTTTAATTTATCTTGGAGTTTACACCTATATAGTTTAATTTTTTTCTACTAAAAAAATATTAGCAATACCTAGATATTTTATACATTAAAAAAATATGATTCACAGTGTAGCGTAGGTAAAAAAATGATCCACAGTAAAAGTTACCATCCTATATATACCATCAATTAAAAAAAAGAAAACATAAACCTAGTAAAAGTTACTAACCTTTTAAGAATTGTATAAATTATTCACTACTAAAGTAAAATTTACATGATTTTTAATTTTTAATAAAAAATCAATGAATTTCTAAAATTTTGGTTTTGAATTATACGAAACTCACGATTCTAACCAAATTATATAAAACACGAAGCATTTACTTTTTTCCTAGTCTGTTTTATCATGTAATGTAAAATATTTTAGTAAATTAATTAATGACTTTTTAACGAGGTAAAGAGAATTTATGTGATTTTCATGTGATATTTCAGCAAATTAATAAGTTTTTAATGAGGTAAAGATAAATTATGTGATTATCATATGAATGCTTAAATATTATATTAACCTAAACTAATAGAAGGATCTGATTGAGGATTTATTGACATTTTAAGAATCTAAACGATATTAAAATTAAGTTGGGGACCTAATTAAAATTAACCCTATAAGTTGGGGACTTTCTTGAGATTTTCCAAAAAAGTAAAGTCCCTCTCCTTTCTTATTTCACCCGGAAAAAAATAATCCAAAGATCCAAGTAAATAGACAAAAACAAAATCCCCAATTCACTGATCTTGAAACCTTAATTTCAGTACCTTTCCTTTCAACATCAACAACCATGACGAAGGAATTCGCTGTTCCACCAGTAGTTTTCCCATCCGTCGGGAACCCGACGGTCGCCACTGGCGGAAACATCCAGCAACGCCGAGTACCAATAGCTCCATTCCAACCTCCACGTCCATCAAACTCCGGAATCCCTTTCATGTCCTTCGATATCGGTTCCGCTGCCGCGACCACCGCCGGTCCAATCGGCGGAGGAACCGGTCCTATCGGTGGTGTAGCCAACTTCGACGACGAAGAACCACTCCTTGACGAACTCGGGATCCACCCAGACCAAATCTGGAAGAAAACGAAATCTATTTTAAATCCATTCCGGGTCAACCCTACATTCCACAAGGATTCGGATCTATCCGGCCCAATATTTTTGTACCTATCGTTCTGTTTGTTTCAATTACTTGCCGGGAAAATCCAATTTGGCGTGATATTGGGGTGGATTGTCGTTTCCTCGATTTTCTTGTACGTTGTGTTCAATATGTTGGCTGGTAGACATGGGAATTTAAATCTGCACACATGTACGAGTGTGATTGGTTACTGTTTGTTGCCGGTGGTGATTTTATCGGCGGTTTCGCTGTTCGTGCCGCAAAATGGGGCTCTTAGGTTTGGGATTGCTGGGGTTTTCGTGATTTGGGCTACGAGGGCTTGCACGAATTTGATGGTCGCTGTTGCTGATGGTGGAGAGGAGCATCGTGGATTGATTGCGTACGCCTGTTTCTTGATTTACACTCTGTTTTCACTGCTTGTTATATTTTAGCAGTGATGATTAGTGGGAATGTGAATCGATGGGGTGTTTTCGTATTGGTTCATTATGTAGTTTTTGAAATGTGGTTGTTGTAGAAATTTTGAGCTTGATGTTAATAATATGTTAGTGGGCATTAAATGTTTTTGATCAATTAGTTTTTCTGGTTCCTGGTTTGGGATTTGTGTTAATCTGATGATTGTTATCTTCAAATCAAGAAATGGAGTGAAATTTTTGAGGCATTGTCTTGTTTTGATCTATGTTAGGGGGTGTTGTATGTGTTAATATGTTCTTTGCTTTCTTTAATGAAAAGCTAGGGAATGAATTCTGGTACCATTTGAAGAGAACTCAAGAAACTTAGAACAGTCTCTCTAGAGAAATTAATGAAACACAGAAGAAAAGTGCTAGAAAATAGGTAATAGACACGGGTATTGTCCATTGATGGAATCACTTATTATCTTAGGAAGGAAATTGAGTTAAGGGATGTGATTTTTGTAAGGATCTGTAGATGCTAAGAGATGACGGTGGTGGCAGAATTTGGTAAGGGATCAGGCTATTAGTTCAGCTTGGATCATATATATGATCATGCAAAGAAAGACGTGCAAGGATTTTATAAGCCACGTAAAGTTCAGCTTACACACCACAGCTAATTAATGTGCATAGAAAATTTTAGCTCCTAATTTTAATGATTTTAACCCTTAATTCCTCAATTCTAAATCCTCATCTTCAGAAATTTGGCCTCAAAATTTGGACTTGACACTAGTAAAAATCTTAAAATTTAATTGTAATTGGATGTTGTTGGAAATGGGGATACTGTGTGTGGTTTACATGCATGCATTCAAATGTTTAATTAATTTCCTGTGGCTTTTCAATAATTTGGTCTGATACATGAAAATTGATAGATAGAACTGTAGCTAGCAGATGCGTGTGTGAATTTTTTCCCTACTGTCGGCAGCAGCTGATGCCCTACTAATAAAGCTATATATATATATAAGAAGTCAAAATATCCCTTGAGCTGCACCACCTTCATCATTTCTCTCCAAAACAATCATTTCCATTACTTATCAGACCATGCACTGCACTGTCCTCTCCATTTCGTCGAAGGGGATGGCACGTTTCATTCCTTAAAATTATCTGGAGGCGAGGCAGCGTACTGTAGTCGTCGCTATGTCAAGACTTACAAATACATGCTTGAGAAAGAAGCAGGTTTTCCCATCTTTTCGAACATGTTATCTGGCTTTTATAGTCTTGCTCATATCCTTGTGTTGTGTCTGTTGGGAGAGTTCTGTGTGGCCATATTAATTAATCTCATGAGAGGATTTGGTTTGGCCGACACAAATCTCGCATTCTTTTCACATAAGCTCCTCGCTCTTGGCGAGTCTGATCTACCATATGTCATTGAGTTGACACAAGAAGGCAACGTCGAGACATTAGGCAGATGGATTTTCATAGAAAGCTGTTTGCAAGCATGACTGGACACCCCAAAGTTGACAAGGATTCAAAGGAGACTTTTGCTTTACATTGCAAGCCTTTAATTTTTCCTTATATCACTTATTTTTACTTCAATGAAGATGGTGTTAATCAAAAAGATGTCCCCCTTTTGTCTATAAATCAGCTTACTCCTATTCATGATTTTGCAATAACTAAACAATTTGCAATTTTCCCTGAGACACAGTTGGTGGTTGCACCAACAAATGTCATGCTAGGAAGAGGCATGCCTGTGGTTTTTTGAGCCAAAGAAAGTGCCAAGAATTGGGATCTTACCAAGATATGCTAGGAGTGACAAATTAAGATATGAGGTGGTTTCCAGTTCCAGGGTTTAATGCCATCATGTCACCAATGCTTGGGAAAATGGGGATGATGAGGTAGTTTTGGTGGCACTAAATGTATTAAACATTGAAAATGTTTTCCAGAAAATAAAGGTCCATTTCTCATTGGAGAAGTTAACTATCAACATGAGAACAGGGAAAGCTTTAAAAAAGATTTTGTCCAAGAGAAGCTTGGAATTGGGATCCATCAATGCTTCCTATGTTGGGAAGAACAATCGCTATGCCTATCTGGGAATTGCTGAAAAGATTCCGAAGATGTGAGGTTTAGTAAAGATTGATTTGGAAAAAGAATGTGAAGTCTCGAGAAGGCTTTATGAGCCAGGTTACTTGGAGGGGAGCCATTGTTTGTTTCTTGAGATGCAAATGATACGGTGTCAGAAGAGGATGGTGGCTTTGTCGTGACTTGTGGCATGATGAGACCTCTGGAGAATCGAATTTTATTGCCATGGATGCCAAGTCTCCAAATCTAGACATTGTTGCAAATGTTAAACTTCCTAGACGTGTTCCATGGGGTTTTCATAGCCTATTTTTACATCAAAACAATTTATCAAATAACTGGTAATTATAAAGAAGAGATGGATTCAAAATTTGCAATTACAATTAGCAGCTAGTTCAGACTTTTAGAGAAGTGGGATGTCAATTTCACTTGATTTATTGGGTATCTGATTTTATCTGGTTTTAGTTGATATATTCTTCTTGAAATATATAATATAAAATCATTTAACAATCAACAAGGATATAATGATGTGATTTTATAAAATGTAATTAAATTTAGTTTGCCATTCCCTTAGTTTTAGTTTGTTTTTATTTTAATTTTTAACCAAACAAATCTTACAAATTTAAAAAAAAATCTGGAGTTCAGGACCATCTTTAAAATATTTTTGGGTTACTTGCATATTTTTCCAGTAATTTTATCTAATATCGGGTTATATACCTACATTATAAGATATATATCCAATTTTAAAAATACATTATTTTCTCTAAGATCTGAAAAAAAATTTCAAAAATTAAAAAAAAATCCCTTAAAAAAATCCAAAACATTTCAAAACAATTCCTCATTTTAAAAATACAAAAAAAAAAATTCATGCATATTTTCTAAAAGATAAAATCACATTTTTATCATGTTTTAAAAATACAAAATGAATATCATAATGAGTTTATAATTATCCATTAGAATTTGGCTAAAATACCAAAAATCTCACAACAATTAATTTGTTTAATTAGTATTCAGAGTGTTAGGATTTTGTTGTAGATTTTAATATTTAAGGGTATAAAATTACATTGTAAAGTATACCCTCATATATTAAAGATACGAAATAGAAAATAAATGTGATGTTAAATTTGGGCTGTAGAACAATTAGGATTTAATCCAATAATATAGAGACTTTGTCACAAAGAGAGATCTGCCTTGAATCTTAAATGAGATCAACTAATAGAAACATGACTTAGATTAATCAATAATGCAGTTTATCTTAGGTAGGGTGCACTGAGGTGATGCGTCTTTCTTTTTTATAACCTCTTACCCAGACTCTCGTAGACCATAGATTTTCTAGTGACCATGATACTAGGTGGCAACTCCCTCAAATCATAACTTTATAATTGAACCCAAAACCCCTTCAATTCCATGAGGCATCTTCATCGTTCGATGCGGTGCACGTGACAACAATGTCAATTTATTGAGCAGAACATTAGAACATTCTGATCTCTAACACACACAACTTGTTTTTGCAAGGAAATGGGTTTTTTCTCCAATTTATACACTTATCCAAAACTCTACAAAAGAATATCAAAAAGTACTTCTGTTGTAATTTGTGGCTCATAAATAGATGTTGAAGTGGGACGGCAACATCTACCTTTTCTTAGATGTAAATTATTATTTTATTGTCACATACAATTGATAAGTTATGGGTATTATTGAAAATTACTAATACCCATAGGGTGGCTAGGGTCTATTATAAATACACATTATGTAATCCTAACTTTACAAATAGTGAAATAAAGCTCATTACTCTTATGAATATAGGTACATTGTAAAACCACGTAAAATTAGTGTGCTTTTCTTGTTTTCTCTCTTGTGTAATATTCATCATTATTGTTGCAAATTTCACAATAATTGGTATCAGAGCCTAACAGAGGAGGGTGAAGGATCTGTTGGTATAACAAGGCATGGTGAAGGCGTTATACAGAAAGCAACTGAAAGGTATTAATGACATAGATTGGCAGGAACTGGAAGCGAGGGTTATGACAATTATTAGGCTTTGCCTAGATAATGATGTTATGTATCACGTCATGGATAAAGAATCATCAGAGATGGTTTTTGAGCAAAACTTGAAAGTCAATATATGTCTAAGTTGTTGACGAACAAATTTTATCTTAAGCAAAAACAATCTGGTCTTAAGATGTCAGAGGGCATACATTTGAATCAGCGTAACAATGTGTTCAATCCATAGTTATTAAACCCTGACCGGCCCGGTGGCTAGACCGGTCCGGGTTTGTCAAAAGATCGACTGGTGTAACGACTCGGCCAAACCTGGTCAACCTATGACTCGGGCCAACCCGGCTGAGACCCGAGTTTTTTTTTTCAAACGTGGTTTTTCTCCTATACCCCTCTTTTTTCATATTTTTTTTGTTGGTTATTAACACTTTTTAAAGTTCACTATATAAATATTAGAAAAGTGTTTTATTTTTTCAATGTGGAATTTGAAACCCTTTAGTATATATACTCTATGTTTCCAAGAAAAAAGTTATTTTTTCAAAGTGGGATTTGAAACCCTTTCATATATCTACTCTATGTTCACAAGAAAAAAGTTATGTTTTTTCAATGTGAAATTTTAAACCCTTTAGTATATATACTATATGTTTCCAAGAAAAAAATTAGTTTTTCAATATGAGATTTAAAGTTCTTTCATATATATACTCTATGTTCACAAGAAAAAAGTTATGTTTTTTCAATGTAGGATAAAAAATTTTTGGTTTAAATACTTCAATTTAAAAAGATAACATAATATCTTTCAATGTGGAATTTGAAGCCCTTTAGTATATATACTCTATGTTCATAAGAAAAAAGTTATGTTCTTTCAATGTGGGATAAAAAACTTTTTTGGTTTAAATACTTCAACTTAAAAGTATAACATGGTATCTTTTCAATGTAAAATAAAAAACTTTTTAAAATGTTCTTTTAAACTTCATTATTTACAACATGTATAGTTTATATTTATATGGATTTTTTCTTAATTTTTTCATATGAAATATTAAAAATTTAAATATTTTTTTAAAATTTTTCTCGGGTTGACCTGAGTTGACTTATGAAACCCGGGACCCGGCTCCCGGGTCGGGTTTGATAACTATGGTTCAATCAAGTCATCAGTGATATAAAAAAATTGATGTGAAATTTAATGATGAACACAAGGCATTGATATTACTAAATTCCCTACCTATTTCTCTCTTGTATGAAAATTTGGTTACAACTCTAATGTGACGAAAAGAAACACTTGAATTAGAGGAGATCATAAGTGCCCTATTAGGCTTTAATTTGAGGAAGAAAGTCGGTACTGAAAATTCATAAGGTGAAGGGTTGGTGAAGAAGAGTAATCAGGAGCATGGTATAAATAAGTCTCGAAGCGAATCGAGAAACAATAAAGCTCAGTCAAAATCCAAAAAGAGAAAGGATATAAAGTGCAAAAAGGATCCGTCAAAGTCTGCAAATATAGTGGAAGAAGACTTAGAAAGCGATGACAGATATATGTTTTTTATTTCATATAGTTTAGATCATCTCACAAATTCTTGGATATTAGATTCGACATGCTATTATCACATAACACCCAATAAGGATTGGTTAGACACCTACAAGTTAGTTAATTATAGTTATATTCTAATAGGTAACAATGAACCATGCAAAGTTGTTGGAATAAGGAATATCAAAATTATAATGTTTGATGATGTTGTTAGAATATCGTGTGAAGTTAAATATATATCGAATTTGAGGAAGAATTTGATTTTATTAGGCACTTTAAACTATAATGGGTTCAATTTGAAGTCTGAAGGTGGAGTATTGAAGGTGAGTAAAGGTGTTATGACAGTGATAAAAGAACACATATTGCTAGGAAATATTTATAGACTATTAGGTACCATAGTTGTAGATGGAGTTGCAATTGTAAAATTTGAGTCAGATAACACAATCTTATGGCATATGTGATTAGGCCATATGGGTGAGCGTGGGATGATGGAGCTTCATAAGAATTATGTATTGAAGGGTGTCAAAACATGCAAGCTTGATTTTTGTAGATATTTTGTTCTTAAAAAACATAATAAAATGCATTTCAAGACATCCACACACAAGACATAGAGGATTTTTTTTGTATGTTCATATAGATGTTTGGGGTTTAGTAAGGGTAGCATCACGGGAAGGATATATGTATTTTATTATTTTCATTGATAACTATTCATGAAAGGTTTGAGTGTACTTCATGAGATACAAATCAGAAACGTTTGCCAAGTTCAAGGTGTGGGAAGTGGGAGTAAAAACCAGACAGGGAGTAAGATCAAATGTCTCAAATCAAACAATGATATTGAGTACACATATTCAAAGTTCATGGAGTTGTGTGAGTAACATGGGATAAAAAGACATTTCACAGTATGTAAGACACCGCAACATAATGGTGTAGCATGAAGGATGAACAAAACTATAGTTAAAAAAACAATGTGTCTTAGTGAATATGACATGTTTCTTGATTAACAAATCACCTAAGGCATTACTAGATGAGAAAGTAACATAAGAGGTATGGATAGGCAGTCCAGTAGATTACTCTATTTTGAGAGTGTTTGGATTTCCAGCTTTTATACATGTGTTTAGTGAGGAAAGGTCGAAGCTTAAAGCAATGGTTTACCATATAAGGAGCTATTTGTTGGAGGTTTATGGTTTATTCTCTACTTGCACTATCTACTACTGAGTCGGAATATATGACAGTGGTCAAGGCTACTAAAAAAGCCTTATGGCTTATAGGTTTGATTAAAGAATTGGGTATTCAGCAAGGTGAAGTTCAATTGCATTGTGACAATTAAAGTGTCATTTACTTGGCAAAGAATTAGGTGTATAATGTAAGGACCAACAACATAAATGTGAGATTTTATAGGATCGAGGAAATGGTTTTTTTTAGTAAACTATTGCTTAAAAAAGTTCACACTTCTGAGAATGCAGCAAACATGTTGATAAAGCTTGTTACCACAAATAAGTTCAAGCATTGCTTGAACTTAATGTCTCATGTGAAGTTTCAAGTTAGGGTTATTTTACTTTTCTTTTAAGGGATGGATATTTATCAAGGTGAAGATTATTATAATTTATAACTTATATAACAATGTATTGTTTAATTATCCTTAACCTATAGAATCTTACTAATTACTCCTTTACTTTTTGTGGTCTAACAAGTTCATTCCTTGCTAGAAAATTCAGTTTATTAAACTTACTTTTGTAAATTTGAAATATTATACTATTGCATTTTAGAGTACATGATGCAGAGAAGGTGTAAATTTAACCTCTTTTTTTTTTTTTGTGACTGTATAAGTATATGTGTGTAAAAACTATTATAAGATGAAGTTTATTAAAAGACGATTTGTTAGTGCATACATATGAGATTTTTTATTATTTATTTCACTTGAAAAATAATTCAAATAAAATAAAAAAATTATATTTATCAAGTCAATCATAGTAAATGTGTTTATTTATACAAAAATCAAACTAAAAAAAAAAGATAGTAAATACAATTTATTCCGTGCATTAACAAAGAGAAATTTAATCTATGCTTATTTTTAATCCCAAACCTGAAATAAAATATTATAATATAGTATAACAATGATTTTTTAATGATTGATGCAATACTAACATATATCTAGCATGTATACCGTATTGGATACAATACTTAGGTTCTTATAATTAATTTAAATTGAGATATAGATGACCTAATTAAACAAGAGAAAACCTGGAAAGGGGACAATTAGAAAGATCATAAAGATCAAGGACTTATTCGCTAGTCACTATATATATTAGGGTTCACGATTCGAATTCAATTCTGCTTTGGTCGGCTTCCGAGGAGGCTTTGCCATTCCAAAATCCAAAACATTAAAAAAAAAAAAAAAAAACAAACAAGAATCCAATAACAAATTTACTTAAAAACTGTTAGGGAATTTTAAGATGATTATTTTTTAAAGTTTTTTTTATTTTAAAATATATGAAAATAATGTTTTTTTTATTTTTTAAAAATATCTTTAATATTAATATATCAAAATATATTAATTTAAAATGAAAACGCTTTAAAAAATTTTAAAATATTTCCGAAACATAATGTTAAACACTACTTTAAATTTTGGAAAATTCCTTTCTCTCTCTCTCTAATTAACAGCTCTCTTAAAAAGCTTCTTTTCCTTGCCTATATTCTTGTTCTTCTAGTTTTTGTTCTCCGATTCTTTTTGATCTGTTTAAGCATAAGTTGACAGAGAGAAAGAGAGTTGAAGTTGTTTAATGGAATGATGGATCCCGAGCTGATAAAAATTGCTCAGGAACAGATGAGTCGAATGACGCCCGCGGATTTCGCCAGGATCCAACAACAGGTTCGTTTGTTTTTGTTGTTCTAAGGATAATTTTGATGTGGATTTGTTTTTATTTGAATGGATTGACGTGTAGTTTAGTTCAATTTTGAGGGGAACTGCTTTTTCTTTATGAATTTTGTTTTGGTGATTGTTTTAGCATGGAAAGCATGAATCTTGGCTGTTAATTTTGTGTTTGTGATTTTTTGTTGATTTTAAATTATGGGTTTTATTTGTTTTTCTTTGCTTTCTTTGAATCAGTGAAGATTTTAGTCTTTGGATACTGCAAGTTTAATTCTTTGATTCGGGGCGTTGACTTAGATGGAAATAACTGTTCATTAATGGGTCATTAAGCACTCAAGATGAATAGATTGTAGTGCTGTGGTTCTGTTTAAACATATAACCTGAACTGAGTTTGTGTAATAGATCACTAGAAACTGGTTGCCGGTTTATCTGGTGTTGTTTACATCTCTGGTCGTATTGGTTTTGATTGCAGGTAATGTCTAATCCTGAGTTGGTGAGAATGGCATCTGAAAGTATGAAGAATATGAAGCCTGATGACTTGAAACAGGCAGCAGAACAGTTGAAGCACACGCGCCCTGAAGAGATGGCGGAGATTGGTGAGAAAATGATGAATGCATCACCTGAAGAGATTGCTGCTATGCGTGCTCGAGCTGATGCACAGACAACATATGAAATAAACGCGGCGCAGATGTTGAAGAAACAGGTAAATTTAAATCATAAATCAGATGATTTGCTGTTTGTGTGCATATTGTGTTTTATGTAGTGGTTAATGTACTTACTAGTGTAAATGCAGAAGGGTAACTAGTGCTGATTTTGCTATTGAAGATGTCGCTGTTTTTGTGTTTATTTTACTGATGTAATTGAATCTCCTTTGGCAGGGTAATGAGCTGCATAGCCAGGGAAAGTTCAATGATGCTTTGCAGAAATATTTGCTTGTAAGTGCTGCATCTTTATCTTTCTTATTTTATAAGTATAAGCTCTTCTAGTTGGCATGTCTTTTGGATTTTGAACTGATGAAATTCTTTTCCTCCCTTATTTCTTAGGCAAAGCAAAATCTAAAAGGAATTACATCCTCCAAAGGCAGAACACTTTGGTTAGCATGCTCTCTTAATTTAATGTCTTGCTACTTGAAAACAAAGCAGTACAATGAATGCATAAAAGAGGGCTCAGAGGTACAACAATCCACTAACAAATTCAGTTTACATAGAGAACAGATAGTAATAATTATACTTTTAATATACATTGTTGATATGAATAGGGTTTGTTCCTTTGCTTGCAAATCATTTTGTTTTTGTGTGAGTCTTTCTTCTTTCTGATTGGATTACTGTATCACTTCAGGTTTTGGGATATGATGCCAATAATGTTAAAGCTCTTTATAGAAGGGGTCAAGCTTACAGGGAACTAGGACAACTGGAAGTAAGTTTGTTTGTGCATAGCTTGCAAATGGTAGTAGTGGTTGTAGGATTTCGCTGTTTATTGTTTGATAAGATATCTAATGACTCCCTGGTACATGTTAGGATGCTGTATCTGATCTTAGAAAAGCACATGAAGTTTCCCCGGATGAGGAAACTATTGCAGACATTCTAAGGTATTATTTCATCTGGAATTCTTAGACCATTGACTGGGCTGGAAGTTGTACAGTTTGATATTTACTTCCCATATGGTATATGTACTGTTAAAGAGTATGGAGTCTTTTCTGTGGAGTTTTTAGCTTTAGCTTTTGTATTCTCGATGCCATGTCCTCAGTAGTTCACTTTTAAGTTTCTTGTCCTCTGATTGATGTTTAGGAATTTCCAAATCTTCTGACCTTCCTCTGTGTTGTATATAAGGTGTTAGAATTTCCAACAAAAAGTAAATATTGGTGCTAGTATTTAATACAACATGTTGATTGTAACGTTAATTGCTAATACAGGAGTGCTGAGGAAACATTGGCTCGAGAAGGTGGCCATCATGCACCGAGGGGTATGTTATTTTCCTTTATTTTTTCTTGACACACCTAAAAGTTGCAGGTTCCACTTTCAAATTCTCAATTGACAATTGATTTCTATTTGTTTGATAGGAGTGATAATTCAAGAAATAACTGATGAAGCTGAGACTGTCTCCTCTGAAAACCTCAAGAGTACATCAACAGAGTATCAAGTAAAGCAACCACGGGAAAGTGCTGATATATCTAAAAGTGGAAAGGGAGGTCGCAATGGGAGTTCAGCAACTAATTCAGAGCCCTTGGAGGCTTTGAAAGATGACCCTGAAGCTATGAGGTTATTTTTAATACATCTAAAAATTGCTTGATTTTATGTATTTATATGTTGTCACTGGTATTATGTTTTCAACTATCCTCCTGTCTCCTTTCTAGAGATTGTACAGCAGAGATATTAGATGGAATGTTGAGTTTTTATTCCCCCTATGGATCAATTTATGTTAATCGATCCTTCTTTTACATTAGTGTAAGTTACCGGAATTTTATTTCTGCAATGAAGGATTACATGGAATGTTAATTGCAGTCTCTCCTGCAAAATAATTGCTGCCATATTTGGTTGTATTTGTCACAAAATATCTCTGATTTTGGTGGTGTTACTGTGATGGCAATTATTTGCAAGTTTGACATTGAGTCAGGGCAAACTTATGAAAACATGCCCAATTTGTTTTGATTAATGAAATAACAAAACAAGGTCAGCATGTCTAATATTTTTCTGTCTAACATTTTGAGGCTGGAGGTTGTTTTCTTGCAGCAATGTAGCCTTCTTTTGCTGTCAATCAACCATAAAATTAGATATGAAGCTTGGTTTTCAATTTGTTTTGATTTTCTGTTTTTCCCTTCTGTCTGATTGTAGGTCATTCCAAAATTTCATATCTAATGCTGATCCTGAAACTTTGGCTGCTTTAAATGGGGCAAAAGCTGGAGAGGTGTCTCCTGACATGGTTAAGGCTGCCTCGAATATGATTGGCAAGATGTCACCCGAAGAGCTTCAAAGAATGCTTCAAATGGCTTCCTCATTCCAAGGGGCGACTCCTTTTACTGCAGGTGGATCTTCAGATAGCAGTTTTAATGGCTTCAAATCTGGTGTGGTTCCTCCAAATGTGACACCAGACATGCTCAAAACAGCTAGTGATACGATGAATAAGATGTCACCAGAAGAGCTTCAGAAAATGTTTGAAATGGCATCTTCTTTAAGAGGAAATAGCTCAGTTCCAGCTGCTGCTTCAGCTTTAAACACTGACAGATCAAGTTTGGGTGCTAGGTCAAAACCAACAGAAACTCGAGAAAAATTTGCAGTTAATGGTAATAATGGCATCAGTGAAACTAGTTCCTCACGTGATTTCTTTTCAAGTTCGAGAAATGCTCCTCCATCAAGCTTTCCTGCCTCAACTTCTGATATGCAAGAACAGATGAGAAACCAAATGAAAGATCCAGCTATGCAGCAGGTATGGGCTTTTCTTTCCTTTGTGTTTCTGAGTAATTGAATTCTTACCCCAATAAGATTTCCCTTTGCACGCCATAAAATCTCTTTATTTATTTTGGTCATTTTGAAATGATCCGATCCGTGCATGGATGTACTTTCAGGTTTTCAAAACATGTATTATTTGCAATTCAAAATATCTCTTTTAGAGATTGTTCTGACTCTTGTAAATTTCCTGCAGAAAATTTCCATGCTACAGTAAAGAAGGGCTTAGAGATAATTTGAACTTTTGTAATATACATCACACTATTGTCTTCTTGCTTAAAAATTTTATTAACAATATAAGAATACTATATAAATGTATGGCTGTTTGTGTTTGTGTTGTAATGTCTGGTTGCTTGCAAATTGGCAGATGTTCACGTCAATGATGAAGAATATGAGCCCAGAGATGATGGCTAACATGAGTGAGCAGTTTGGAATAAAACTTTCTCAAGAAGATGCAGCTAAAGCTCAACAGGCCATGGCATCTTTATCACCAGAGGACTTGGATAAAATGGTACCTTCTTTGCCATGCTTACTTCCAATGAAATTGTGTGCTTTTCTTTCAAGATACCCCGACCTGGGTCCAGCTTTTATCTATAAAATTAAGTGGGGTCAAATATTACTACAAGAATCGTGTATTACTTCTGTACTTAAACTTTTATTTTTATTACACGTGTTCTGAAATAACGTTTCATAAGTTTCATAGTTATGACTTCTTCTTTTTATGACTGCCCCGCTTCATTATGAATATATAATGATTTTTCCCATTAATTGCTGCAGATGCGATGGGCTGATAGGATCCAAAGAGGAGCTGAAGGTGCAAAGAAGGCAAAGAACTGGTTACTGGGAAGTCCTGGTATGATCCTTGCCATTTGCATGTTGATCTTAGCCATCATCCTCCACCGGCTAGGCTTCATCGGGAGGTAGAGCAGGAATAATAATTTTGATTCATCATTGCTATGCCCTACATGCTCAACTTATAGGGAGTAGTGTCATCAAAACATTATGTGCGTGTTTGATGCGAGGACAGGAAAGTATTATGAGGATATAGATGAAAAGGAAAACCCTAGGGATGGAGAGAGGACGAGGGGTGCATGTATTCATTGGGTAAAGAAAGACAGATACCCATAACTTGCTCTGCATGTCATTCTGCATTGATGCTTTCGTTACTTGATTTCTCGGAGCTGTTGGCATTTACATTAGTAGGAAGAGAAGATCCAAAGTAATTGAACTGGTGTCTTTGCATGACGTGATATGCACAACGAGACGTGCAAGATTTCATTCCCAAGGATATGAACTTTGTTGTCAGCAATCCACTGAAGAAGACTTGTTGACTTGAAAAAAAACTTGGTTTCAATTAGGGCTGTTTTACTCGCATCCGAGCCAGAATATCAAAACTCATCATGTCTTCGCATTTAGGGTGTGTTTGGGCACCATGTTTTTTTAAATTTTAAAAATATAAAATTTTGTTATGTTTTTAAATTGTTTTGATGTGTTGATATTAAAAATAATTTTAAAAAAATATATATTTTAATGCATTTCTAAACAAAAAATATTTTAAATTGTTACTGCTATCATAATCTCAAATATATTTTTA
This sequence comes from Populus simonii, assembly GCA_007827005.2. Classification (NCBI taxonomy): domain Eukaryota; kingdom Viridiplantae; phylum Streptophyta; class Magnoliopsida; order Malpighiales; family Salicaceae; genus Populus; species Populus simonii. The sequence goes on along the minus strand of CM017467.2, from coordinate 18,718,263 downwards.
ATTTAGTTATATTTGATCGGGACGAGGACTTTCTTTACCCGTGTTCCCTGCCTTTTTTTTTTTTAAGTACTTTATGAATTATAAAATCAACAAATAACCTAAATTTTAAATCTTTACATAAAATCCGTACTTTCTTAGTATATAAGGTAAAAATCCATATATTATATTAAAAAATAAATTTATAATTTCACAAAATTAAAAACAAAAAGTTTAAGAAAATATAGTGAGATGGGGTTAGGTGGGTCGGGTAAACCCTAACCGATCTCCATATCTAACCTGATTGAATGACTTGATAATTATTATTCTTAGTTTCAATCATTTTGAGATTTTGGCAAGATTGAACCGTTATATCTACGTAGTTGAAACAATTTGAGATGAAAATTAAAAAACAATTTATAATGATTTAAACAAATATCTGTATTTTGCAAGAACAGAACAAAAAAAAAAAACCAAGAATAGATCACAACGAATCATTCAGTCAGGAGGTTAATGTGGGGAGTTATTGATGGTTCTTGTTCTTTCTCTTTTCTTTTTATTGGAATTGATGGCTTTCAGCCTTTCACCGTTCTAATGGTTTATGATTCTTTTGTTTCTATTTATCATATTCTTGATGTTTCTTCTTATGAATTAACATTTTTCTATATATATATATATATATATATATATATATATATATATATATATATATATATATATATATATATATATATATATATTATGTTAAGAGAAAAGGTATACCCAAAATATAATGATCTGACCATCCATTGCCACCCTCGCCACCAATTTCTATAATTTTTTCTTCTTGACCGTTTTTTTAAAAAACAAAATAGCACCAAAAATAAATAAATAAATCTAACAAATTACCCAAAATAAAGCAACAAACTTTCTAATTTTACCTTCCATTATTAACTAAAAAACTAAATTGCTTGGGCTAAATATTGTTGAGCTGACATTATTCACGTGCTCACAAAAAATAGTGGACATACTGTTTATTTTTTAATAATTTATTTTGGTTTTTAAAATTTTATTTTGGATGATTTGATCATAATTGAAAAGTAATTGCTTTTGAATTCTTATGCAATGGTGGAATTAAAACAAGAGGAACCGAAATGAAAAGGACATCAAATATGGATAGCGTGCTAAAAATTGTTTTAAAAATACACTTAGATACTCAAACTTAAAAAATAACACAAATTAGACAAATCAGGTCCCTTTAGAATTAAAAAAAAATCAGTTTTTATACAAAAGTTTATTTATAGTATTTTACAGTCCCTGGTTATGGAGAGAAGAGAGAGAGGAGTCACTATATTTTGGCTACGAGAGAGAAGATCGTTGTTCAAGCCATTTCCATGAGATGAGAGGGGCTTGATGGTAGCTGTTTAAAATCTCAGTATTTCCTAAAAAAAACATATCTGAGCCGAGAAAGACAAATGTAACTCGTTTTGATTTTGTTTTTTGTTTTTTTACTCCTTTTCAGGTATTTTAAGTTGATATATTAGTTTATGGGTGTTCCAAGGATGTTGGTGAGGTGCTTTTAGGTTTAAATGACTTAAAATTGGATTATTATTATTTTTACAAAATATGCACTCCCGTTTTTTTATTGTTATTTTTTCGTAGTCTAAGATAATTTTTAGAGTTGCATTTTTTTTTTATTCCACTCTCCGTATTTTTTTCCTAATAGATTTTATTCTCATTATTTTGATTTTTTTTTTGTAAAATTTTAAGAGTTGTTTTTTTACTCGATTTAATTCTTCAATATTTAATTAGTTTGAATTTGAGCTTAGTTAAACCCGTGTTTAAGGTTTCACATGTTGCAAACTTTGAAAATTAACCTAACTTCATGAGGTTTGCCTAGTATTGTTTTAGTTTTTTTTCAAGCTAATGTTTTTTTTTTTTTTATCCTTCAATATTTATTTAATAAAATTGATTTATTAAATATAGATGGATGCTTACTTCATTTGTTTAGTTTGATTTGCTTTTCCAGAATACTACTTTAGCGACTCATGTGACCTTTCCTATGTCATTATCTAGATTTTACGGTCAAATTTTAACCGTTTCAGCAAGCTTTTTTGTTCTGATAGGTAAAGTTCATAATAGAGTGACAATAAATTGCCAATGAATTTTTTTTCTTTTCATTTTAATTGCCAATAAATTGATATATCATTCTCATTCACATTAGATATTCATTATGCTATGTTTGATTTATATGCTAAATGTTGCGTTCAAATGATGTAAATGAAGTGTTTGATAAAAAAAATTAATGGAAAAATAGTAATTATTAATTTGACTATAAATTATAATATCAATATTATAAGGGATATTTATTCACTAAATTTAGTATAATAACAATCTTGTTATACTTAAAATAACTCTCATCTTAACTGTATTTTTGAATCGAAAACATCTCAAAAAAAAAATGTCCGTTTTCAAAAAAAATTTACCACTTACCGCATTATCATTGCCAGCCAACCTCTGCCAGGGCACCATAACTACTCTATTTGGGTCCGAAAATTCATCCTCATTTGCCGGCAAAATAAAATAAACAAATCATTTTAACTTGCAATTTTTTATTTGGGAGATGGCAAAATCGCTACCGTTCATTCACTATTTTTGTGGGCATCATCACTTGATTTGATAATTATGATGCTTTTTTCCCCATCTCAGTTTTGTTTGTCTTCTTCGTCGCTTTTTGGAAGTTTCCCGAAAAATTTTAATTTAATTTTTTTATATATTTTTAATATATTAATATTAAAAATAATTTTTAAAAAAAAATATTATTTTAATATATTTTTAAATAAAATATATTTTATAAAATAATTATTAACCCTCACTTCACACTTTTAATAACTACTAAATTGGTGCATACCTTCTCCATTAGTCAATTCTTTTTTTATTATTATTTATTAATGTAACTGTTTGGACAAGGTTATGCATATCTCGACTAATCTAATAAATCATAAAATTAATATTTATATAAACTTCTAATAATCTTGAAATTTATAAAATTAAATTATTAATCTCTAAAAAATAAATTTAAAAACGACCAATTAAACTACACTCTCAAAGTTAATCCTTTCTATGCTAAGTTATGTCCTCTTTGATTTATTTTTCCAGGATAGCGGTCATTGCTTAAAACTTGTGAGAGCAATTGTTATTAAACAGTGTGGTAAATTATTTAAGTGATTTAATAATAACCTTTAACTTAGATTAAATTTCAAATTAAATAGATGAGATTTAATTTAATGAACCGATTACAATCTTATTTGATTTTAAAAAATATAATTTTAAAATGATTTTGTTTTGACTTTAAAAAATCTTAAAATATTATTTTTTATCAATTTAGGTTAACTTTCTTGGTCCATGATTTGAATTTTAATTTGAACTGGGTTTAGTAACTTTATTTATGCGAAAATACCATGCATGCATGCATATATGATTTTAAAATATATAAAATAAGAATTGCTCTTTGACCATGAAACAAATTCTAGATCATAATAAAAGAAATATATAATTTATTATTAGTATAAGCATTGCATACCTCAAGTAATTTATGGCTAGCCTATGTAATCAAAGATTTACACCCACCACAAGTGAATTAAAAATATTTTCCTGATATATTTCCAAGATGCATTTGGTTCAAACTTTAAACTTCAAAAGAAAGAAAATGCTTTTAATTAATTAATTTTCTTTCATTTTTAGTCGAAATTAATTTAGATGACCTCTTCATAATCCCTTCATGCCAATTTATTCAATGTAAATTGAGATTAACTTTTATAGTAAAACTTTTTTATTCTAAAATTAACCCTATAGATTTACAATAATTAGAAGAATTCTTTCTAAAAACTCTCAAATTTGAGCATGATTATTCATAAAGTGCCCAGGATCATCATCAACTCCACAAATTCGAAACCAAAGGTGGTAGTAATAACCAACTATTTTTAATACACAAATTAAAATCATAATTTATTCTTTTAAATTCACCACGAACAATGCAAGAAAGACCTTCCTATTTCTAATATATAAAATGATATTTTTTTATTCAATTAATTTTTATCATACCTTAAATTAACACCGTACAAGCTTGATATATTAAAAATAATTTAATAATTCATAGATATCTGTTGTGAGGTATTAATCACGTAATTAATTATTTTTATTATTGTTAAAATCGTAAGTTAACTTATAAAATTATATATTTTTATTAGTTAACATATATTTAATATGTAAAAATAAATTCAAACTCAAAAATCAGTAAAATTAGACTTAATTTGTATAAAATTAGTATTTAATAAATTGATAACATAAATCAAGTTAAGTTTAAATTTAATATTAAAATATTTACTGATAAATTTTATGAAATTGAACATTTCTTTCTATTATATATTGAATAAAACTAAAATTTTATAAAAAAAAATATTATAGACATAAAAATATATTACAGTAAATTTTCATATAAAAAAAAGTTCTAGAACATTATATATCAGACCGTCAAAGTTAATAGATGAATATTGCGGATTCCTTTCAACGGGCTTTTTTGTTTCCTCTTAATTTCATGGGGTCAAAAAGAGACCAATCATTTATCAATAACAGATAACAAATTAACATAAATACCTAATCAAAGCTCTACAAAGAAAACTCTTCATGTCCGCGTTTAAAAGGAAAAAACCCACCCCTTTACTCGCCTTGCCTCTCGTTTCCTAGCACCGCTTCTTCAGCCATTTAAACCTGATCATTCCCTTATTAGTACCTCGTCTTTGATCTGTTTAAACTCTCTCAAGACTCCAAACAGAGGGAGAAAGAAAGAAAGAAAGAAAGAAAACCCCTACTTTCTTTCCTTTTCTTGGCTATCAAAAAATGGCTTTTTTTCAAGAAAGTTGTGCCCTTTCTTGAAACTTTGTTTAAATAACTCCTGAGACCCATTAATGCCCAGGAATTTCCCACCTCAATAACCCAGGAAAAAGAGAGTCTTGGATTTTTTTTTTAATTTCTGGACTGGCTGAGTTGACCCAGTATGATTCGACAGGGACTTCTTCTGCGATCACCTTCTTCGAGCCAAAGGTTGCAGCCTTTGTTGAAGGAAAAGACAGGGTCAAAGATGGTGCAGGGAGGAGAGAGGAGGGATAGGAATCTGGCAAGGGCGAAAACGCAGAGTTTTGGTGAGGTGGCAGGTGGCACGGCTGCGGGGTGTGCGGCGGTGTGTTGCTGCTGTCCATGCACGTTGATAAACCTTCTTGTTTTAGCCGTCTACAAGGTGCCGGTTTCCTTATGTAAGAAAGCCAAGAAACGACAGCGTTTGAGAAGAAAGCAGAAAGAAAGGTCCCTGCTGTCTCGCGCGAGCAGTGGTCTGTCCAGGGATGAGGGATGGGAGAAGGAGGCTAGAGAGATCATGGAGAAAGGGAAATGTTGTGATCAGCATAATCATGATCCTAATGGTGAAACTGGTGCCGTTGATTTGGAGAAGGAAATGTGGGACCAGTTTTACAATACTGGGTTTTGGAGGAGTCCATCTCAAATAGGTACATGATGGATGATGCATCATTGGTGTATGGTATAAAGTAATTTGCTGTGGGATTGTACTATGACGGTGGTAAAGGGGTAAAAATTCTGGGGGCATTGAACTTGATAGTGATAGATTATGGGATCGGATTTGTACTTTGACAGGAAGGGTACAAATTCAAACTGGGTTTTGTTTGTGGTCCACTGTGGGTTCATGGAGATTATGAACTTATGTGGAAGAACATGAGTTCTGGCTTCTGAGTTCTTTTGACCATGAAGAAGTCTATTGAATGCAATGTGGAGATGGCCCCGTGTTTTTTTTTTCTGCTGGATAATTGACATTTGCTCGATTGTCTTGGGTTCATTCATGGGTTGGATAATCAAATGTCGAATGTTATTTGACATTTGATTATAAGAGATTCTTGTATGTTATGAAATCCAATTCCACCATCAATAGACCTCTTAGCTTCCCAGTTTTATACTTGGTGTTCTTCACTTGTTTTTGCCCTTTTATGTTCATTTTGTTTCTGGGTTTTGCTTGTTTCTGTGCTGAATGTAGCCCAGTAACTCTATCTTGGATAGGAGAAATTGATGGCTGAAACTAATCTTTCAGTACTTTCTTTGGTCTGAAAAAGAAGGACAAGCCTTCAAGTTGTGGCCGGAAATAATAGCACTGAGTTTTTCAGACACTTGACTCGATAGTTTCATGATTTCTGCCGGACTGATGGGATTGCTTTAAACGAATGATCGTTAGTTCTTGAAGTAGTTTTTGTAATTATAGTTTGAAAAAGAAAAAGGTTTTTGAAAAATATGATTATTTTTAGTTGTATTTAGATATGTTTTTGGTAAAAATTATAATTGAAGTTTATGTATAATAATAATAAAAAAAATGGTTGAGGATGTTTTTTAAAGTGTTTCTATTTTGGAATTGTATTAAAAGAATATATTTTTATTTTTTAAAAATTATTTTTGATATTGGCACGTTAAAATGATCTGAAAATATATAAAAAAAATATTAATTTGAAGAAAAAAATAAAACATTTTAATTTTTTTTATAAAACTTAGTTTAAAAAACATTTAAAAACAAAATTTCAAACTTAATTTTTCAATGGCTACGTGACATAAAATATGATTTATTACCAAACATCATAGTGATTGTTTTATCGCAAACACACAAGCCACCGGAAAACGTCAGAAATAAAAAGTCTAACTTTCTTTTAGCTTTACAATCACTTTCTTTATTATTATTATTATTATTATTATCTGTTTCATTTAACCCACATTTTAATTTAATGCAAGTAGGTCTATGAATTTTTAGAGAAATGATAGTGGTGGAGCATCCCAATTGACTATAATAATTATTCAGCCCCAGTTTGCTGAGTCAATCTTCCTTTCTTTCCTAGCTGTCTCTATATCTTGCCAGGTCAAATATTACCAAGCAACGTCTAAATGCTGGTTTGTAAAACACAATTTAAGAGTTTTTCATATTTCTTCACTCTTTTTTTCAATTAAATAAAACACTACGATATTTTTTAAAATTTTAATATTTAGTCAGTGTCATAAATTTAATTCCTATTGTAAATATAATATTAAAATCTCTATGCGTTTTAAGCATATTTACTGTGTGTACCCAGTCAAATATAATTAATAAATCAAGCAAGTTAATTCTTAATTTTTAATTTTTAAAGTCCATTGATAAAAAAACTGGGCAGGTTAATTTTCAAGTCCATTGACTTGTGATTTTTTGGAAGGCCGAACAAAGAGTTAAAAAGAGAACGAAACAGCCGTAATTTGTAACCCGGTGGGCTTAGAAAATTAACATACTCAATCTGCCTAGAAGGCCACATTGCCTCAGTCAAATTTGGACCTCGAAAATGGGCTTTTACGGGCTTGATTGCTTTTAATCTAGACTTTAATGGGCTTCTAGATAGCCCTTTTCTTTTCAGGCAGATTCAAGGCCATTTTCTACCTCGGTTTTTTTTTTTAAATACCCACCACCCTTCTTCAGGCATTGAACATATTGCTATGCCTTTGTTATATCTTGTTTTTATAATGTATTTGATAATGTGGTAATGGTTATTTTTTAAAGTATTTTTTATTTTAAAATAAATAAAAATAGTTTTTTTATATTTTTTAAAAATTATTTTTGACATCAGCACATCAAAAAAATATTAATTTAAAACAAAAAAATAAAAAAACTTTAAATTTTTTCAAAAACGTTTTTAAAATGCAACGCCAAACACACTCTAAAATTCAAAATATATGGTTTTTCTTGAGAAATACCATGACACAAAAGCCCCAATAATTTCAACATGACATTTAATTCGTCTATAACTAAATTATTTTTTATTGTTCTGGATCGCCAATACATATTCAAATTAGTTTATGTGTTATTAGAGCTAAATCCCTTCTCCAAACATGTTGGATTGATGATTTGAAGCACTCGAGCATCACGAGCATGCTAAAATATTGAGCATCCAACAAGGGTATTTCAGATGAATTTGTGTAGAGAGGAATTTAGAGAAATGTTGAAGAAATCTGTAATGATGAGAAAGGAATCTCGTTGAGTATTTTGAGTCAGGAGAGCTGGAGAGTATGCTGAGAGGAGGGAAATAATTTCTTCTGCATTTGAAAAGAAATGCAATGAGAGAGGAGTGGATGTGATTAATAATATATATATATATATATACACGGTATTTGGTAGTAATTATTTTTTAAATAAATTTATTGGTATATTTTTACATGTTCAAAACTTTTTACGTCAAACTTTATTTATTTTTTATACTGTTCTCTTAAGTTTTGTTGGCATATTCTTAAGTGTTTAGATTTATTTCATGTTGAAAGAAAAAAGAAAAGCAAAAAAGGATTCAATTGAAAGAAAAAAAATTTCATGTTGAAAAAATATTTTTTTTTTTTGTAAATACAAAGTATAAAAGGACTTCAAATCCTGAAAAATAAAATATTATTCTAGTATTTATATAGTAAATTTTTTAAAAAAATTAATAACCAATTAAAAAATATATATAAAAAGAGTTTCTGATTAGAAAAAAAAAATATATTAAAAAAAAATCTCAACTAGGGTCTGCTAGATTATTTAAATCATGAGTTAACTTGATGGAACAACCAAGTTTTGATAGATTTTTACTTATCCTGTTTTTTACCTTATTCAAATCAATTCAGCCACCAAGAATTAAATTCCTGTGAAGCCAGTCCAGATTTATGTTCTTTAGTGGAACCCGGAGGCCGGCCCAGAATCATCATACGCCACTTGATTACTTGAACCCATATCGTAAATGTTCGTTGCTTTAATTTCCCGGCAAGAATAGCTGTAAGTACAAAGTATTATAAAACTCTCTCAAAAACCCTAATTCACTTTTTACCTCAGCAGCAGCAACCACCACCACAACCCGCACTTACCCTCTCCCTCCTTCCCTTTCCCTCTGTCTCTAAAATTGAACAAAATTCCATTTCTGAATTACCCATCTGTAAAATTTCCTTATTTTGCTTCGCAAATTCACTTCCTTGTCAAATTCACTCAACACCCATCTCTTGAAAGTAACCCCTTTGACAAAAGTTTGCTGCTTTTCTCTTCCAGTCTTCTCAGTTTCTACTTCTTCGTCAAATTCAATCAAAACCAATCTCTCAAAACTACTTAGTCGATTTTGACCTCCAAAACCATCCCTTTATTTCTTGTTTTCGTTCTCTAACCAGAAAACGCGTTTTGCAATCTCAGAGACTTTAGCAGCCTGGAAGATTTTTTCAACCTACTCTATATTAGTTGGATTTTTCTGTTGTTGCTTCAATGGCAGAGGATAGGAATGGGGATCGAAGCGAAGAGAGTGATTACACTTCAGAAGATGAGGGAACGGAGGATTATAGGAGAGGAGGGTATCATGCTGTGAGAATTGGTGATACATTCAAGAATGGGAGGTATGTGGTGCAAAGCAAGCTTGGCTGGGGTCATTTCTCTACTGTTTGGCTCGCTTGGGACATTCAAGGATCGGTATGTTTTATGGCCTTTTCTTTTATTTTTTCTTCTTTCATCAATAATGGGGAATTTGTGTGTTTTGGAATCGAAATTCCAGTTTCTTATGTTTGGATTTCCTTTATTTTGTTGTTCTAAAGAGTCCTTTTGTTGCTAAGGAAGATCATGGAAAGAAATGCTAGATTTTTAATCGGATAGAATAATAGGGTTTGTTTAGTCTTAAACGAGGGGAAAAAAAAGAAACGATAGTAAGATGAAAGTGTTGGAGTTATCATAAACTACTGAGGGTATGGATTGTGGATTTAATGGAGGTTGTAGGCACACAACATTCAATGAAGTTTTTTTTTTCTAGTAATTTTTTTGTTCTTCAAGATTTAGGTTATAAGGTGCTTTATTAGATAATTTCATGATTGAGGAAGTTGTCATTAGTTTTTATTGTTTGACTTTGTTAACAACATGAGAAATTCATTGTTTGTAGCGTTACGTAGCTTTGAAAGTTCAAAAGAGTGCTCAGCACTACACTGAGGCAGCGATGGATGAGATAAAGATCCTCAAACAGATTGCTGAGGGAGATCCTGATGATAAAAAGTGTGTCGTCAAGCTTTTGGATCATTTTAAGCATTCGGGGCCTAATGGACAGCACGTATGTATGGTTTTTGAGTACTTAGGAGATAACCTTTTGAGCCTTATTAAGTATAGTGGTTACCGTGGGGTGCCTCTGCACATGGTCAAAGAGATATGCTTTCATATGCTGGTGGGTTTGGATTACTTGCATCGCCAGCTTTCAATTATACACACCGATTTGAAGCCAGAGAATGTCCTGCTTTTCTCAATGATTGATCCATCAAAAGATCCGAGAAAATCAGGTGCTCCTCTTATCCTTCCAACCAACAAGAACAAAATTGTGGCTGAATCTAGTTCTTCGAAAGAAATTAAGAGTTTGAATGGGGATTTGACAAGGAATCAAAAGAAGAAAATCCGGAAGAAGGCTAAGAAGGCAGCTCAGAGTTGTACACAGAAAGAAGCCTCTTTGGAAAATGATGCTGATCCCAAACCATCTAGTCCTGAAGATTCTAATGCTGATGTGAAATCAAATGAAGATTCTTTTGAGGAACAATCAAATGGTTCTGTGATCAAGGATGATTCAGCAAACAGTGATGGACAGAAGGATGCTTGTCAAGCAAAACGCAGTAGAAGGGGGAGTCGCTCCACGAGGCAAAATCTCTTGGCAGCTGCTGATCTAAAGTGCAAATTGGTCGATTTTGGAAATGCTTGTTGGACATACAAACAGTTTACAAGTGATATTCAGACAAGACAGTATAGGTGTCCAGAGGTTCTTCTCGGATCTAAATACTCTACTCCAGCAGATCTATGGTCCTTTGCTTGCATTTGTTTTGAGCTTGTCACTGGTGATGTCCTTTTTGATCCTCACAGTGGTGACAACTATGATAGAGATGAGGTATGTGCAGATGCTGCAATATTTTCCGCCATACCCTTTTCATTCTTTGCTGCCATGCATCTGTTTAATTAATCAGTAACGCCTTTTTTTTTCAGTGAACAGAATTTTTCTTCTTCTTGTGGTGTCTAATTCATTGGATTTACATTTCTATATAATATTCTCAAACTGTTGTGGATATTAGAACTTAGAGGGTAGCTTTTGCCTTATCAGACTAAATTTAACCAGATATTTTGCTCACACATACATTAAAAAGAAAAGGAAAAAAAATATAAGCGTGGTTGTTGAGAATAGCTTTTGCTTTTGGGCTCTGATTTATTAATCATCCAATAGATGATTTTTTGAGACTTTATGCTTCTTGCAAATTTGGGTTGCCTTTTCTTTTTGCTGAATGCCAAACATATAAAACTGTGTGCAAGGGTTCTAGCTTCATTTACAAGTTTTTTTGGGGTGGTGGTGGGTTTTTTTTTTTTTTTTGGGGGGGGGGGGAGGGGGGGGTGGGGGGTGGCTTCCTGCATTATAGTCCAAGCTTAGCTTTCCCTCGTTTGCTTGATTTTTGCTTTGTTCTAACTCATCTAGATTATACTTGCAGGATCACTTGGCATTGATGATGGAGCTTCTAGGCATGATGCCGCGCAAGGTAGGAGTGTCACATGTTTTACTGATGTCGATTGCATGCTTATTTGCAAGATCATCTCTTTTCTGGATAAACTGAATGAGACCAAAATTAGCAATGCAGTATTAGGTTTTATGTACTTGCTGTGAACATTTACTCTGTGCATACTTTCCTCAGATTGCATTAGGTGGTCGCTATTCTCGGGATTTCTTCAATAGATATGGAGATTTAAGGCATATTCGTAGGTTGCGTTTCTGGCCTCTTACTAAGGTGCTTATGGAGAAGTATGATTTCAGTGAGCAAGATGCTAATGACATGACTGACTTCCTTGTTCCAATACTTGATTTTGTGCCTGAAAAGAGACCGACAGCAGCTCAATGCCTTAATCATCCATGGATCACTGCTGGTCCTCGTCTGCTTGAACCTTCCATGCCAAGTGTTAAGCACGAGGCCAAAAATAGGAATACAATTGAAATCGAAGAGAAGGCTGAGAGGGAGGCTATGGAAGCTGGAGTAGGAAATATAGTTATTGATGGCGCTTCAAAAAAATCCAAAGAATCACAACCTATGGGAAACCCTTCTAAAGTGACATGATAGAATTCCCAAGTGGTGTTTAATACCAAACTTTTCACTTGTACTTTTCCAAAAGCGGCTTGCAATCATCTGAGGAACATCAGCTTCCCAATTTCATTGAGATCCATCCATGTGGTGTTGTGGAATGTGATTTATGAATCATCAAGTCGTAGTGTGGTTGATTTGTCAGGCGAATGTTGCAGTTTTTGAAAGTAGGCTCTCACAGGTGCTCAAACTAAGAAATACACCTCCCTCTATGTGACTCTGCTTTGATTTTTCTTTTTGTACAATGTACAAGCATTGTTCCGAGGGTTCATGTATCAGGCTTCTAGATTAGCCGTGTTATTTGGAGACATGACATGTCGAGGTTTCAAATGTACATTTTATTGGATTGCACTTGTTCCATTGATTTCTTCGGAGATACTGCTGCGTGCTTATCCTCGATGAATTATATGTTATCTTTTCTAATAGCATGTCACAGGGTTCATGTTGACATAATGGTTAAGGTTTGGTGCCTTTTTTTCCTGCCTCCTTAGCACAACTAGGGTTGGCCTAAAGTAAGGTGCCACCTTCAAACATGGCAGCACGACAAAGCTGCCAAGAGAATCGAAGAGTCACCTTCGCTTTTATTGAAGCAGGAGCTCCAAAGCTAAGATAACCAAGGAAAAAGAAAAGCATAAGCCTGATAACTCGATATTAATCATCGAAGGGAAATTGGTTTTCCGGAAGTGTAGCTTGCCATCCATCACATTTTTTTTTTTTTTGGTGTGTTTTCATTACTCTTCTTGATATAATGAAGGAAAAACAAAAGAAAAGAAAAGCAAGGGTTTGATAACTTGATAATAATCATCGAGGGAAAGTGGTTTTTAGCAAGTGCATTTTGCTATCACAAGATAATTTTTTAATAAAATTTGAAGTACTCTTCCTGGTATATTGATCACTGAAAAAAATCTTTCATATTTTGCCACATCTTGAGGATATGTTTGGAAATCATTGGTGAAGTGCTCTTCCTGGTATATTGATCACTGAAGAAAATCTTTCATATTATGCAACAATGGTTTGGTTTGGTCCTTTAGGATCGTTGATTGTGGCAACCACCACTTTCTACAGATGGGGTGTGCCGGGTAGCTAATGCTGACTATTCGTTCTTCCCTGTAGCACCAAAACGTTCCAAACAGCATTTGAAGTAGAAGTTTGGCGCAACAGTCCAAGTCGCTGGTGCAGAAAACATAAGGTCTGTCTGCAAACAATCCTTTCAAAAACGGGCATAAGGAGCCTAATTCTACCAATGCTGATTTTAATATTTCCTTTTACCATCTAGACCACGGAGATGATTACCCATTTGATGCCCTGGAGGAATCTATGCCCATGGTTTTAGACCGAACTATTGGAATGCAACATTTTGATGCTGATGAAAGTTGGAGCAGCAATCCCGGACCTGTAGAGCTAGACCTGCAATCCGACGCTGTGCATGAAATAGGTAACCTACTCAGACTTGGTCGCAGTGAGGACCATCCAGGGGCAATCATGTATCCATACTTTGAGTATGCCATCAAAAAAAGGAATCTGCAAGACCAGCTATAAATTGTTTAGTAGATTTTGTATTCAAGGGCAGTTAAGTTGTTCTATTGTGCTAAATTAAAAAGACTAAAAGACCCCTAGATGTAAGTTTAATGTTTTTATTCCAAGGGAAAAAAAATCATTTTAGTATACAGGAAATGGTAAAAAAACTACTATGCCCTCGTATAATTTGAAAATAACAATTCAATCATGGTGAAAAGACTACATTGTTTCTTATGTACGAGATGACATGCCCGCGCGCTGCCGCGGGCTTATAAAACAAATGTATTTGATAGTGTTATAATTATGAACCAGCGCTAGATAAGTAATAGAAATTAAAGGTATGATGGAGCAAATATTTCATGACGAAAAAAAAATTGTGTTGGTGATCCAAAACTTAGAGACTGAACAAAATGATTTGTAGTAATTTACAATGTTTTGTGAGAAAAGATACAGTGCTTTCGCCACATGATTTAGCTTTTCAGTTAATAAAAAGAAAAAAAAATTACAAAGCTAAATTCTCTACCAACTTAATATTAAAAAAAAAATCAACAAAGATAATTTTGGAAGGAAAAAAACTCATGAGAAAAAGCGTTGCAGCAATTGACAATGTTTTGTGAGGAAAACTATAACGCTTTTCCCAAATAAAATAAAATAAAAAAACCATTTAGAGAAATATTGTAGCAATCCACAGTGTTTTGTGAGAAAAACTACAACGCTTTCCTCATATGATTTAGTTTTATTGTAATTATAATTCTTAACCAACTCAATATTTAAAAAAAATCGACAAAGATAATTTTGAAAAAAATCATAAAAAAATCACATGGAAAAACACTGCAACAATTCACAGTACTTTAAAGAAAAAAATTATAAAGCTAAATTCTTAATCAGCTCAATATTAAAAAAAAATCGACAAATATATTTTTGAAAAATAAAGAAATAAAATAGAAAAATTAAGTGGAAAAATATCATAGCAATCTATAGTATTTTAAAGAAAAAAATTACAAAGCAAAAATTTTAAAAGGTAAAATCAACAAAAATAATTTTGAAAAATAAATAAATGACAAAAAAAATCAGAAAGTTGAAAAAAAAAGAAAAAAAAACGAAAAAAAAAGAAGGGAAAAGCTATAAAAAAAAAAAGGAGAAGAATCACTGTGAATTACTGTTGTAATCCACAGTGATTAGTGATTTGTGTGTGGGGGAAGAGCAAATCCCCCACACGGTTTAGTATATTAGTTAATAGGTCAAAGATTCTATGATTAAAGAACAATTTCTTCATCATACTATTATAATTAATAGGGTTAAGTAACGAAACAGTGTTATGTGTGTAGCTGCATAATAATTTCTTAAAAAAAAAAATCAATAATTGAAGTTGAAATAAAATCATTAATTTTATTTCTCTCACTATTGCTTAAGCTATTTGCTAGTATGTTAAATAACAAAATTTAGCAGAACTGTTTTGTGGAAGGCCTATTTAAAAGTTTACGAGAATGTGCATTGACTCTACCTCCTGTTGATAAAGTTTTCCACAAGAAGAAGCAAGTTGTGGGAAGAGTTAAATCTTTCAGTGATAATTTGCAATTGTGTTGGATGTTCTAGTCCATGCTTATTCATCTATTGCTGCTTGACTAAATAGTGAATTCCGTGCTGATCTCTTTTTTGGCAGGTTGCCAGCTCCTGTGTTACTGTTGCCGTTTAGCAGCAAGCATTCTGTCTGATGTGCTCAGTATAGCTTCGGAGATGTCACAGGTAAGCTTTACTTGTTTCTTATCAGAAAAATTCTTCCTGAATCGCAATCTTCTGCAAATATTTAGCCCCTAATTGAACTAGACATGACACGTTGGATCTTCCCAGAGTTGCCCTTCTTACAGCGATTGCTTGAGGTATTCCCGTTGGCTTCAGATGATGTGGAAGCAAGGAGTGTTCTCCGGCAAGGTTACTCGTTCGAGTTAGAGAGAATGATATAAGCCCGTCTAGCCTGTATCAGTTTGTGTTGGTTCTAGCAAGCAAATCTGAGATTATTGAAGATGATCTTCTCAACCGACAATTAGATAATTCCTGTGAAGAAACCAAGGACTTTACCAGTTCTAACTCAATACAAAATGCTGGAAGCACAGCAATATCCTGTTCTCTTATTTTTCTTGAACTTGTATTAGAAACACATCAATTTGATTTTGAAAAACTTATGCACATCATACTCTACGTTCTTCTATTATTTTCTCCTTAACTCTGATGTAGCTCATGAGAATAGTCAGTATTCTTAATCAGTGGTCCATCTTCCATATTGTTTGTGTGTGCAACACTTCCATTAATGCCCCAATATCTCAGGGAATCTCATGCGGTAGGAACACAACACAGGTCCCTCGGTGCATGGCTACATGCTGTAGCTAAGATGAAATCTCTTTGGACCGTGAGGAAACATAGAATCCAACGATCAGGTGTGGTGAAATAATTGATCCCAGCTCTTTAAAGTTGGCTGTTGCCAGTCTCGATGCAAGAATTCGTACCCTCCCAGGAGTTTTGCTGGAATTTGTTAAAACAACAATCCAATTCCTGGAGGTGTTGTGGTGATGGGATGCCCTTCCCTTAAATGTCTATCCTGCCTGATGCAACCATGCTTAAAAGTGGAAACGATCAAATGGTAAAACTATAGCATCTCTGGTGCAGTTTAGGTCATGCAAATTTATGCCACAATCTGGGAAATCAGGTTTGCACATTTTATCCTCCATGTATTCTAGTTTCCCCAATTTTCATGGTGGTTTAGAAGAGATTGTTAGCACAGTCACATAAACCATGACTCAGATTTGCAGGATATTTCAAGACTATGAACATGAACACAACTGCAAAAATTTCGCAGTTCTAGAACTGCAGTTCCTTTGTCTGAACAAACAATCTAAGCAATCACATAAACTCTTCAATTAAGGGCTGGTAGAAGAGCTTATATGCCTCCATAACTTCAAGATACCACATTGCTTCTCGATCCGGAAATGCTGAAAGATCAACCATCTTATGAACCTAAAATTTGAAAATATAAACTGTTATCCACATGATCAAAGTCTGAACAAATGTATTCTTTGCAAGTATTTGATAGAAAATAGGTGGATCAAGTAGTAAGTTCTATTGAACTATGTAAAAACGAATTGTTCGCAAGTATTTGATTAAAACTCGGGGGATCAATTCGTAAATTTACCTTAATCATAGGGGTCTCGCCATGACGGACAAAGTACCCTCCAACTACCATCACATGCATCCCTGTACAATCCAAAATTCAGAAATAGACCCAAGAAAAACACAGCGGTCAATGCTAAAATGCACCAATATATGCTAAAATGCGCCAAAAGAAAAAATAAATAGAAGGGGAAAAGTGATACCCGAGTCCCAGTGACGGAGACGGAAGTCGGGAGAAAGGCAAAGCTCGATGACACCAGTGCCGTCATCGAGAAGGAGACGGCCGTCGCCGTCGTTGGACACCAAAATCCCCTGAGAACAACAGCAGAAAGGAATTACATAAGGGAAGTGGAAGAGGGGTAAATGGGGAACCGATAAAAAGAGGAGGAGGAACCTGTAACCAGGCACGTTGAAAGAGAATGCCGCCGAGAGTCAAGGCGTTTTGAGAAGGAGTCTCGCTGGCGTCTTTCAATTGGACGCAGAGTAGCTTAAGCGCTGCTAGACTGTAATCCATCTCCTGGTCTCCACCGATTCCTCCCTCTTCCCTCTCTTCTCTTCTCTACTGTGTTGGCGAGTTATTCAAACGTTATTTTACTCGAAGGGCAAATAAAGATGTGGGGTAAGGTGCGTTTGGTACCTGTAATTGTTCCTCCTTGCTACTTTGGTCCCTTTACCTGTAATTGTTCTTCAAACTGGACCCGTCACATTTTCAAGCTGACCGTTTTCTCTCAAACTGTACCGATCTTTCTCCTTTTTTTTCCTTCTAAATCACCATTTGTTTATGAGGTGCAGAAATGTTTTTAAAATCACCATTTTTCTTAAAATCTTCGTCAAGCATAAAATATTTTAAAATTTATGAGAATTTATAAGACCATGATTTAAGCTTGAAAAGTATATTTAAAAATGTGGTAAAAGTTTTTTTAAAAAAAAATTTTACTCAAAAATACATTAAAATAATATTTTTTTTAATATATCAATCACAGCAAGTTGATAAAATATGCCAGATGGGCTTTTTTTTTTTTCTAATTCTTATTTTTAATTAATGGTTTTTTATCTACATATTTTTAATTGTATTTAAATTATTATTTTTTTTCTCTTTCATTTTATTTGAAGAACCTTTTTTAAATGATATTTACTTTTGTAGCTATGCATTTAAATTTAAAGAGTTTTTTTTATTTATCTATTTTTTTTATTTTTTGTATGGATGAACTTTGTTTTTAAAAAAAATAAAAATTATTTTCAAATGATATTTTTAATATATGCAGCCTTACATAATATTTTTTAATATATCAAAATAATATTTTTTTTATTTTTTAAAATTATTTTTAACATTAACATATAAAAAATTAATTTTAAATAAAAAAATTATTTATTTATAAAACACGATGTACAACCCTCCAAGGAGTCCCTTCATGCAATGGGCCGGACCGAGGAGTGTGGTTGTGCCGCCGGGAGGGGCGGCATCAAAAAGAGTTCTACTATCAACTTGGAGGCAACTTATTATATATGCCTTTTCTTTTTATGAAAATTCAAGGTCATAATTTAGCAAGAAACAAATAATTTGGTTTGAAGGGTTCTGCAATCAACCTGAAGGCTATTTGTAATAATTAGTAGTAATATATTCTTCCGTAGGCTTTTTTCTTTCAATGAAAGATAAGTAAAGTAAAACAATTTAAGTGAGAGAGAGAGATAAATAAGTAAGTAATAAATTATAGTAGGGTAGTTTTTACGTTTTAAAAATATTTTTTTAAAAAATAATTTTTTTATTTTTTATTTTAAATTAATATTTTTTAATGTTTTCAGATTATTTTCATATGATAATATAAAAATAAGAGAGAAATAAATAAGTAATAAATTAGAGTCTGTTTGTTTTTACTTTTCAAAAATGCTTTTAAAAAAAATAATTTTTTTTATTTTTTTTGCTTTAAATTAATATTTTTTTAGTGTTTTCAAATTATTTTGATATTCTGATGTTAAAAATAATTTTTTAAAAATAAAAAAAATATTATTTTAATGTATTTTCGAGAAAAAAAAATACAAAAACAACCATTACCATACTATTAAACAAATCTTAAAAGACAAAAACCAATCCACCTTTTGTTAGGGTTCTTCACCAGCTATTGATTGTAATAATTCACATTAAATAAAATATCCATACATCATGATCTTACAAATAATCCAGTCAATGCACAAATAATTAGGTTTGAAGAGTTCTACAATCAACTTGGAGGCAACTTGTTATCGTTAATAGTTTTATGTACTTTTTTTTTAAATGAAAATTCAATTAAGTTTAACTTATTTTATAACTTCTTGACAATTTATTTTAATCACTATAAAAAATAAAACATTTAATGCCTTCAATCCAATTAAAAAAAATACCAGTAGATAAAAATGTATAAATTTTAACTAATATAGTTTAGATTATATGTTTAGACTGGATAATGTATCAAGGTATATACATTAAATTATATAAGATTTTTTAATTTTAAAGAATTTTTAATTTTAAAGTTCAGGACAGAACTCAAAACTTTTTTATTATATTATATATCCATAAATCAATATTTAATGAGGTTGCTAAATCTTAACATAAATTTTTTAACTAACGAAATCTTAAGAATTAATACAATAAAATAGATGAAATGTTGAAATTAAAAAATAAAAATAAAATTATTTTTTTCATTAATTTTAATGTTTTTTAAAAAATATTACATTGAATTAACTCTGTCAAACTCACCGGTTAAATAAAAAAAATTATTATAATTTTGAACAAGCCACCATGGTGAAATCAGAATTTAGTCAAGAATCAAATAATTTGGTTTGAAGGGTTCTGCGAGGCTATTTGTAATAATTATTAGTAATATATTCTTCCGTAGGCTTTTTTTTTTAATGAAAGAAGGTGTTATTTTTATGTTTTAAAAATATTTTTTAAAAATAAAATTTTAAATTAATATATTTTTAATATTTTCAGTTATTTTAATATACTATATAATAAATAAATAATAAATTAAAACCTATATATTTTTGCATTTTTAGAAGATTTAAATTTTTTTTTATGTTTTAAAAAATTAATATTTTTAAATTATTTTAATATGATATGTTAATATCAAAAATAATTTTTTTTTTAAATATTATTTTATTACATTAAAAAAATTTTAAAAAACAATTATTTTCATACGAGTACTAATCATGACATTGACACCCTATACTTCATTAGTTCAAGATGTTCATCTTAATTTATTAACATGATAGAAGGAAAACAAGGACAAGGACAAGATTGCGCAGCCTGGTTTGTCCAAACCTCAGCTGGAAACTCCTGCAGGCTGCTAAAGATAATGCTTCTTCCGCTATCTTGTGTACCTTTCCTTCGCCTCTAAAGTACCTGCTTTCCTTGATCCATGAATCACTAGAACTCCACAGCCTTTAACTCTATGATACTACTAATCACTTTTACGACAAGGCTCGATGCTGCAACTCTATTCTGGTTAGTTCTCTCTCCGAGCCTTGTGGCAAACTCTAACCGTTATGGTGAATTTTGGCGGTGTCAATACGTGCAACATGATCATAGCCGAAGATTTATTCTGTCAGACATCCTGAAGATGTCGGAATAAACTCGATCACCTCCAATTTCGGCACCAGTGGCCCCAGCAGCAACTCTAAGGACATCTTCAATTAGAGCAAAATTTCCCAAAATGTCCACATGTGCTCCACTCTCCAGACCCCTTCCCTCCAGGAGGCTAGCTGGTGGCTTGTGCTGATATTCCCTTATGTGTGTGGCGATGCCAGATGGATTGAACCGGGTTCTTCCTCTCCACCCCTTCGCACACATGAAACCAGCACTTATTACTGGCACAGTCTCATCACCATCAGTTAAGTATACTCCACCTCTCAAGCAACTGTCTTCATCTCCATCAACTGAGCTATCGATCCGGAATGGAATGCTCTTGCACTTATCATTTGGTGATAGCTTGTAGATATATGATCTTTCGGTGGGGATTCCAACACCATATGAGCAGTATATCTCAATATCCGGTGCATCAGGTAACCTGAAACAGAATCCCAACGTTTACACCATTAAGATTTATGCTACACTTAGAGAAAAATCTCAACTCATAAGATTGGACATTATGCACTAAATGGAAAAAAGGACATCAAGACACTAGCTTTCAAAAAAGCAATTATAGGAAAACAATGATAAAAGAATTTCAGAAAAATTTAAATAAAAAACCCATCCATTTTATCAAAAAAAATATGTCTTCTATTTAAGAATGTATACGGAAGATTTCCAAACGTGAAAAAAAGCTCTGCATGGATGGTTAAATGTAGAGAGACAAAACAGAAGGATAGTTATACTCACTTGGTCTCTAGTGGGTTAGACCAGTACTTGTAACGAGTATATTTAGGATCATCAAGATTGTCGGCTATCCCATAAGATAAATGACTCTCAACACGTTGCATCATTTTCGGAGCCACAAAGCGGAGTAAATCAAGAACAGTTCTAGCTGTATAAGGTTTATTTTCTGCAATTTTTCTGATGGTTTCCCTGCACATCTCATCATATTCAGTCCAAACCTCTCCTCCACATGCTGAGTTAGTGTTCTTGTTGGTTCTTGTGCCCAAAAATTCCTGTTGAAGCATCTTTATCAACATCTATGTATGCAAATGAAAAGAACATTTCTCCAAAATCAAATTAAAGGATCGCTTGATCTCCACTGTTATTAAACAGGGTTTAATAAGATTGAGCGCGAATGGAAACGAATTCCAATCTGCGAATTGATACAATCTTTGATTGTTCACTTTAATAAACTTCAAAGAAGCAACCTATTCATGAAATGCAGCCTCTTTTCTTTGAAGTCCAAAATTTTGGCCGGAAGTAAAGGCTCTCTCTGTTCAACGTATGAAGATCTTGTTTTGTGTTAAGTGCATATGCCACTAAGTGATCATCAATTCTCTCTCGAGAAAATGAAGAATATGTTCCGCATAGGTGAGAGCCTTACTCATGCAAGGCTATAGGCCTCTTGTGAAAATGAGTGATATTGTATCAAGGATGGTTAAGATGATGTAACATCCATCCGATGAAGGATTTCTCAGATATTTATCTCATAACCTAGCAAACTCTCACAGTTATAAGTAACAAGATCAGTAAAAGAATACCTTTGCATCAACAGAGGGAAGCTGTGAGGATGATAACTGCAATGTTTCCTTCCCGAAAGAAATGATCCTTCCGTACTTTGATTCTTTCACGTGAAAACCCATCTTCACATCACTGTCGTTTGTATCCTTGTCACCTGCAGAAGCTTGCGAGTATCTTTTCTTTGATAAATCACAAGCATGCCCCTCTTCAGGAGACGAATCCAAATTACCCCAGATAGTCTCTCCTCCTTTAGGTAACAATGATGCTATTGAATCCCATGTTCGAGTCACCCGCATGACATGCTCCAAGGCTTGAAGTCTGAGAATCTCAGAATCCAAAACACCAGGATCCATAGCTCTGCATTGTCCGCACAAAAGCATTCCAGATAAATACATTTTCTTATTTTATAATTCTACAATATTGTGAACTTCATGCGAAAAAAACTACATAACCGACTCTGAGATGGACCATTAGGTGCGTTGTCTGTTGAACAAATTGTACTAGCTTGCTCTATCCAGGCATATAGTCACTAGATATATGTCATCTAATGAGAGACAGGTTGCAAATACTAACCTTATAGATGCCACGTCTTTGGCTTCGGCAGAGAACAGATTACTGACTGCCTTTGGTACACCAAGGAATACTGGACCAATATTCATGATTGCCTTTATGTGCTTTGCACACCAACCTGGACCACCACCGCCTCCCATAGGAGGAGGTGTTTCAACCCACTTAAGGAAGTGAAGAAAATAGATAACCCCCATGGAATGGGGCACCACTACCACTTTCATATAGCCATTTGTTACATACATAAGCTCTATTTGACTCTTCAATCTACTTAGTGTCTGGTCCCGAATCTGCTCATCCTCAATTAGAAATGTATTAGTGGAGACTCGATTCAAATTAATATCAAACAAAATTGCTGTTTAGGATCTGAGGAACATGAACAGGGAGGGAAACTGAAACATCAAAAGGATTTTGAATACCACCAGAATGGTTCTGCATTGTTTTCATAACATAGAAAACTTGTAATGGGACGCATAAGCATGCTTGCAACCAAGATATTTTATGTTAGATTCTTTAGAAAAATACTCTTTTCAAGGAATCTAACATAAACATTGTGACAATTTGCGATTAAAAGGAACTCTGTGTTATGAGAAAAAGATTTGAAGCATCTTTAAAGCATTTTCCCACATTGCTCAAGTAAGTTTGGAATTAATTTGGGTATATTGGCATATTATTAAATAATATATAATTGTAGGTATTAAGTTTTAAATATGTATGATAAAATCATGACTGTTACGTAATATCCATGATGATCTACTTTACCTCGATTGAAACTGCAAATTAAAACCATGTTCTAGAAAAATTATAACCATTTACACAATGATTACTGCTGGCTATTTTACTTCACTTGATGAAGTGGCGCAAATGTACAATAAAAGCTGGCTATCGGAGTCACGACTAGTATAATGTGCTAATCCTCCCAATTTAGTGAATAACTAAAGGCAGGGGAAGAACCTCTATACCTCTGTATTTTGAAAAGAAAGTCTCCAATCATACGCTGCCATGTGCATATTCTTCCCTTCGTAACCAATTTTTGCTAAATTCTCAATGAGTACAGCCCAAACGAAGTACCCTGGAGCAAAATAGTCAGCTGCAACCAGCCCTGGCACTGCACGTAGTCGAATGCCTGGAGGGTCAAGACCAGTCTCATTGTGCAAAGCCAGATGCTCCAGCAAACACAATGGCCTAAATTTCCAACACAGTTCACATATAAATTCAGTAATCGGATAACCGAACTGATGGAGCAATGAATGATTTAATCTTGCAAGAACAATCTCACAAAGCAAGGATAGGCTCCAACTAAACGTAGTGGTCCAAAACTCTCAACAATGAGTATTCAACTTTGTCATTAAATTTAGCAAAAAAAAAACGATGTTATTTGACTATGTCAAGATAACCTCGCCTGTCAAGAAACAGGTTATTCAACCAGAGCACAGTGGTCTAAAACATTTGATTCCATTCCCACATAAGTTCACAATTACAATCCAATTGAAACACAAAATGACCCAAAAAAGAGGTACTTGCACAATTCTGAGGGGTTTGACAAAGTGAACCAAATTTGGTTCTGCATTAAGAAGTAGGTGCTTACACTAACACAATCAACACAAATTACACTATAAATTCACAGGTGTCATCAGAATTAAGGCCTGAAATGGAACAACATGTGATTCTCAATTACAATACGAACCTTTTTAAAACCTCAGTAAAGCTACCACCCCAGAGTCGCTTTCGGAAAAGACCTTCTGCACAAGGCTTGCCCTCCCACAGCTCTAGCCCTCCAGTGACAATGCCAGGCACCAAAACAACTGGATGAAGAGCTGTCAAGCCTTCAAGTTTAAGTCTTGTTCCAGGTGATTCAAGGACCTGAAAGCCTGGAAATGTAGATGGCATGCAGTTAAACAAGACCAAAAGAAGCCACCAGGTAGTGCACAAGTACCCAATTGCCCAACAACATGAGTTTATACAGCTCCATTCCTTTGGCTGCCTTTTATTCCTCTTCTCGTTTTTTTCTAAGGCAGTTTTGGCCTCGGTGGCAACAGTTTCTTCTTTCTTGTCAATTTTTTGGGGTTGAAAGGACTCAAATTTCACAGGCTCTACATAACATAGCTTTCTGAACCGAAGAATTGAAGCCATTGAAGACTAAAATCACTTCAAACTAATTATTCAACACCAAAAGAAAGAACCAAAACAACCCATTTTTAGAAATGAAAGACTGGGCCAGCTTTCTAGTCATTGGTAGTACAAAAATGTAAGACAGATTGGTTAGCTACTGAGGATTCGCCTTGCATAACAGAAACAATGAACAACCCTTTAAGGAAAACTGTAAGATCGATTGGTTAGATTAATAGACAGGAATGCAAATGTAGTGAATTATAGAGCAAAGAAGGCTATGGGCTTTGGATACCCGTTAAGAAAAGGCAAGAGCATGTGGTGAAGGAGAAGATATGATTGTGTCAGTGGAAGCACTAGCGATGAACACTGGGCTACCTAGCAATCCGATAAAAACAAAGACAATAGAGAGAAATTTTAGCATCTCTCCCAGTACTCTTCAGGCATGGTGGGTGAAAAAGAAGGGAGTTTTTGGAGCTAGCCAGTTGTGAGAGATGATATATACCAGGGGAGTGTAAAACTCAAGTGTATGTGTGTGAACAGGCTTGTTTACGTGCAAACCAATAGGGCATTTGTCTTGTGGCCTTCACGCGCAACAGAGCCGTTCCTTAAATAGTAAGCATTTTGGGGTTCTTTCTGGTTTATCACGTGGCTGTCTCTCCTTATAGTCATTTACACCATTACTACACCTCTCTGTATGGGATCACAAGAGGTGTCAGGGACTGGGAAGGAAAGGCAGAGAGAAAGAGGACGGGAAACCTTTCTGTAGTTCGTCTAAAATGGCAAGTCTCGAGAAGGGTAGTGTTAGGTTTGAGAGAGAGAGAGAGATGCTGCTTGTGCTTACTGTTGGGCGAAGAAGAGAGAATCCAAAGGGGACAACGTCTTGCAGCCCCGATCATGGGAAAAACACAGATACCCAAATTGTCAATATGACTCCATTGGAATGGTGGTGCCTGTGGACCCTGATTATTGCACTAGAACTTGCAAGAAGAAGCACTCTGGTAGTACTAGAGCTGTGCCCAAGAACATACGACGGAGTTCTTTCTAATCCGTGCCTATTAATAATATCTTAGTAGGGTTTGCTGGGCCAAGTGATTTTGATGCATTTATTTATTAATTAAAGAGAGATGTGCCTGTTGGTATATTAATAGGGTTTGTTGGGACAGCTGATTTAGATGCACTTATTTATTATTTAAAGAGAGATCAAATTAATAACGTGTTTTTATTTACCATTAAAAACTAATTTAAAAAAAAATTATTTATTTTATTTTAAAAATTAATTTTTTTTATCTTTTTAATGTGTTTATATCAAAAATGAATTTTAAAAAATAAAAAATATTATTATTTTAATATATTTTCAAATAAAAAAACACTTCAAAAAAGAACCATTATCACAATCTCAAATTCTACCTTCAAAGTTATGAAAATATAATAAAATAAAATCTTAAAAATTAGACCTAATCTTTTTTAGTCACAACAAAATGGTAATGATCATTGCACAAATTTAAGTGCTAAAATTAATCAGTTGTGTCGGCCATCAACAAAGCATAAATGTAAGCTCTCAAACGGTGGATCAAATGGTCTGAAAAGGACTCATTCTAGAGAGTATAGTATATTTGCAGCTGTTTGATCTCATTTATAAAAAGTATCTTAAACTTTAACTATAGTATACGCACAGTGTCTGTAAAGGTATGGTAGGAAATTCTTCTTCTGTATTCTCTTCAGCTTTCTTGCAGCTGATGATGCTCTCAGAGATTGATATTTCTTGCACAGCTTTCCTTTTCCTTTTTCGATGTCCAAGTGATTGAAGGGATGGCTTTCCCCTTTATTTTTCTCCGTGTAAAGACAAAATTGACTTCTCTTTCTTTTTAGTTAATGCAAACGTTCAGAAAAGTTTCTGTATATTTTAAATAATTTCACAGCTTTTAAAATTAATAATTATATAAATATCAAGTGATTTTAAAGTTTGTAAAACTTAAATGAATAAATTTTAAAAAACAAATCTAAAACTTGACCAGTTAAGCTACACTCTTCATAGTTAAAATGTACTTTTTTTTTATTGTTATTGATATAGATATCCAGACCAGTTTATTTATACTTTAACTAATTTTATAATTATTATATTAATAATTACATGGTTAAAATCTGAAATAACGAGAGTGAAGCAACCTCTTTAATTCTAATTTTTTAACACCGTACATCTTAAATGGTTAAAATTTACTTTTCTTTATTCCACATGTAATTGTTCCACTAAGCTTCACTGCGGCTGTCCGTGCAACAGGCTTTTTTGCGCCATGGTTACGTCATGATCGCTGTGCTGGGTTAAGAAAACTATGGTTGTTTTTATTGTTTCGGGATTATTTTGATATATTAATATTTAAAATAATTTTTTAAAAAAATATAATATTAATTTAATATATTTTTAATAAAAAAATATTTTAAAAAATAATTATTACCGCGCAGCAAAATATCTCATAGATTGTTACTTTATAAGTTGTCGACATTTTTTCTCCTCTTTTTTCTCCCATTTGTCCTGGCAGCTGCCACATGGCATATCCATTCATGGGGTCCGTGTATAACATGCCAGTTAAGGATGCAAGTCTGCAGGCATTTATAGCTTGTCCGAGCATCAGGATTACGGTCTTTGACCTCAACTTTGGCAGAAATAAAAAAATCTCCCATCATGCAAAATATAGATTCCATGCTATAAAATCCTGCTTCTATACCTAGCTATATTCTGATTTATCTTTATTTTGTGTCTACTCAGTTAAAGATTGATTCTTTGGCCGATAACAATACCAGGAGTGGACAAATTTCCACGAACCAGCACGCTTGCTGCTGGTTGTAGCATTGCAGGTGAACCTAGAATCTGTTCATGTTTTGACAGGACAGCAGTCAAGCTTTCTATGCTCAAGAGGCAGTACCAGGCTAGGAGATACTGAATGAAGTACAAAGTTGATCTGTTCCGTCTAGCTGATGCTATGAGCTAAAATCCATAGATATTTTATGTATCTTCGATTTGATAGCAAGGTATTCATGCATTTTCTTTGGGATTTTAAGGGCTGGTGAATTATTTTCTTGTCTCTAGCTACTACATAATCTACGGTTGCCGCTGCCCTGTTTTCTGGCAGCGCATTTTGATATTGTTAAGCATGCTTGCACCCCATTATTTGCCTTGTTTCAAGTTTTCAACATCTTTTTCTTTCTGAATAGCCTGTGTATGGAGGGTTGGTCGTGCTTGACATTAATTTGCTTCTTTCTTTTTTTTTTTTTATCTTTCTGTCTGTTTGGTTGCGTGCATGTCATATAAAAAATTAAACTAACCCTTCGTTTTTTGTTTTGTTTTGTATGTAGTCTCTTTTCTTAATTAGTTCTAATTGAATTTTATTTTTAGTTTTATCCATGATTTTTAATTTTTTAATTTTTTTTATCAAATTTAGTTCTTATTTTTTAATTTCTATTTATTTTAAGTTATTTTCTTGATTGATTTGTTTTTTCTTCCTATCACATCTCTAATAATTCTTTTAATTGCTATTTTTTATTATTTTTCTTAATTATTTTGTTTTTTTTTTCAATTTCATCCCTAAACATTTAATTTTATCTTTTGAGATTTGAGTTGTTGGGGATTCGGCTTTGTACAATCTTATCATTATACGTTTGTTTTTTAAAAAAAATATTAGTTTTGTGATTATCTTCAATTTACTTTCTATGGATTTGTCACAATCTCATTATCCAAGTCACGGGTTTTGCATGTTATTTTTTAATATAAGTTCTTTTAGAATTGTTTTGTTTGTGTTTGATTTTTCAAGATATTATTATAATTCATTTATATTATTTTTTTTGTTTTTATACAAATAAAATTTATTTTTAAACATTAAAAACATTTATTTTAAGTAATATTGTTGATGTATTCGGACTTGCGTAAAGTTTGTGTCTACTCAATTATAGATTGATTTTTTGGCCGATAACAATACCAAGATTTAAAACAAAGGAGAAAATGCTGGAAACTCTTGTGTGTTCTGTTCAGCGAGAGATGATATATATTTATATTGGTAACTGTTCAAATTATTGAGGAATCAATTACAGCTGTGTAGTCTATGGAATATACATGGAAAGCAAATAATTAACTCTTGGGATCAAGTTGCAATTACACTTGCTGATGTGTCGTGATATGCAGAATGCATTTCCATAATATGCCCCTCCAAGGTTAACGAGGATGAATACACGTTGAGCTTGTCTCTAAGGAAGGCAAATCTGGCTGACATAATTGGTTTAGTGACACCATCAGCAAGCTGGTCTTTACTGGATATGAAGCGAACATCCAGAGTTTTCTGCTGAACATTTTCCCTGACAAAATGATAGTCTATCTCCACATGCTTAGTGCGTGCTTGGAAGATTGCATTGGCCGTGAGATTTGTGGCGCCAATGTTTTCACACCACAGTATTGGATATTGGGCTAAAACAATACCGATTTCACGCAGCAAGGATTGTACCCAAAGTAACTCGGTTGTAGCATGTGCAACTGCACGGTACTCAATTTCAGTACTTAAATGTGCCATAATTTGTTGTTTCTTAGAGCTCCATGAGACTAAGTTGTCATCAAAATACAGGCAGAAACCTGAGGTGGACTTTCAATCATCTGGGCAGCCCGCCCAGCCGACATCAGAGTAGATAAAAAGTTGTGTTGACTTGTTTGGCTTAATAAGTAGTCCAAAGTGAATCGAAAATTTTAGATACCGAAGAAACCTTTTGACCGTTGTCCAGTGTTTGTCGGTGGGTTTATGCATGAATTGGCAGACTTTGTTAACTGCAAAAGAGATATTTGGTTGAGTCAGTGACAGATATTGTAACGCCCCCACTACACTATTGTAAGTGGAAGGATCTGAGTAAGTTGCACCGGAGAACAAAGATAATTTATAAAAAGAGGACATTGGTAAAGAAACCGATTTGGCCTTCTGTTTATCTTTCAAAATAAAAAACATTCATTTTTAAATAATATTATTGATGTGTTCGGCCTTGCGTAATTGTTTTTAGGGCTTGGGTTTAAATAATAATTGTTTTTTAGGCATTGTGTTTATCTTTTAGGTTATGAGTTTCTTAGGGTGTAGATTTATCTTTTATTGATTTAAGTAAACAAGTTTAGTGAATACAATCTACATTCATCTCTTAAATTTTTTATTTTTCTTTTGGTTAATGTTAATGATTTTTTTTATTTATTTACATAAATGGTTATCGATTTATTTAACTAGATGCTTGCATAAGTTTTTCAATTTACACTTTAATTTTTTATGCTAAAATAAACGTTGAAGCAATCTGCATGTCCGGTATTTAAAAAAAAAACTATATAACCCACCACAGCAAAGCACGAGTTAAATTTATGTTTGATAGTTAAAAGAAATTGTGTCTTCTACGTTTGAGTCATAGTTATACAACCTGGCTCAATTTGGTGAGTTGACCAGATAAATCCATGACCTAAAGCATAATTTGAATCGAGTTTTAATTTGAACCAGTTTTCACATTAAATGGCCAAACTCAAGTGACATATAGGTTAATTTGCAACTTGATAGATCCAATCAAACTCTACTAGATCAAGACTAAATAATTTAAAAAATTAAAACAATATCGTTTTAAATAAAAACAACAGACTCAGATTGACCTGGATATCTAATGACGTGTGACTTTTCCGAGTTAACCTTGGCCAGTAACGTCACCCCTTCATTCATTTTACTATAACACGAAAGCAAAATCAGTTTCTTTATAACTTCTCGATATGATAATGCTAATTTTGATGATTTTAAGATTTAGAGCATCCTCGTAATAATTCTTGCATAACAGTGTGTACAAATGCATTGTATCCTGTGATTCCCTAACCAGTTCTAACCGACACTTTCGATTTAATTATTCCAGATGTCCCATGGTAACAAGAAAAATGCCTGAAAACTCTTGATAGAACTACTTTCTTTCTACAATCGAAACTTCTACACAGCCGAATCGTGATTTAACTGCTGTTCTTGGATCTTCTAAACGTTGCTGGAAGTTTCGTGACCTCTCTTGTTATTTAAATTGTGCCCTCGTTTAAGGTTTCCCTTTTTATAAAGTTAAATCTTCGGTGGCAGGAGAGGAGAGAAAAAGGAATATCAAAAGGCAGAGAACAATCATGAGCGAAATCAATTCTGTTGATGAATCGAGGCTTTCTTCCTGTTTCCTTCACTTGAATTTAGACAAAGTTATAACACCAGGTTTAAGAATTGATATGGTAACAGCGATTTCACAAGTCAATTCAAGCAATGAAATCATGTCGTTTCTTTATAAAAAAAAAATTAATATTATTTTCATAAAATAAATATATTATTTTGAAATAAAATGTAGCACAAGTTATATTCTAGTTTGATGAATCACCAAGTTCATTTGTGGTGTTGAAAGTTATAACTATGCTTTGGCAGGGAAGAAATGTCCAACTTACTCATTATTTTTTACTAATTATAACAATTGGGTCCCTCTAGTTTTTGAAGTCTTCACAAAAATCAATTCTTGTTCAAAAGTTTATTTTTTTAATTTTTAATTTCTAATTTGAAAAAAAAAGAGAAAGTCGTTGAATTTTAATGGTAAAGAAAAAAAATATTGTTGATATCGATTCCGACCACCAAAACAGTCAAATTTTGTGTCAAATAATTCAACTATTAATGAGTTTATCAAGATATTTAGAGTGTTTTCTATATGTTTTGAGGTAAAAAAAAGTTGAAAATGAGTTTTTGTGTCAAAAAAGCTCAAGCTCCAATTTTTTTTACACTATCTAGGTAAAATCAGACGACATGTTGTCTAACTTGGTTTTTGCAATATTTATAACCTTACATAATATTATTTTTTTTTAATTAATTTTATATGTGTTTATTCTATTATCATTTTATTAATATATATAGTTCTCGATTTATTTATTTACAAGTATCTGTAATTTTTTTATTTATATATAAAATATGTATAAAAACACATAAAAAAATTGCATATATAATTTATTTTTATGAAAAAAATATCTAAACCACAGAAAAACATAGTATTTTTATTATAAACGGGCATCGGTAAGAGATATTTGCAAACAAATTAACCGAAAATGTGGATCTCGGTGTCTCGAGAGTGAAAATCTTGAGTTGCTCGATGCCCATCTTTCTTTTGTAACCAATAAATCTTAAAACGAACAAAAAATATATACATCTTGACGTGGTTACGAGCTAAAACTCCGTCTCTAACCCAAGATTTTAGACTTAAGTTATGGACTGTATAGGGTTCATCATTGTTTATGATGATGTTCTTCGCATAAAGAAGAATCAATTCAGGCTTTCTTTTCAGATTAGTACAGTTGATAAACAAGCCTTGCTTTTTTATGATGATTTTGACATTTTTTATATCAGAAACATGAAAAAAAAGTCTTGATATATATAAGAAACACTCACATTGCATTATTAAACTGTTGAAACGTCCAATATGGTAATAATATCCCTTTTATCTTTTCACTTTTCTCTGTTGTAATAATATTATTTTTAGTGTTTTTAAATTGTTTTAATATATTAATATAAAAAATATTATTTTAATATATTTTTAAATAAAAAAACATTTTAAAAAAATAATATTTACTTCGTTTTTAAACAGAAAAAACTAATCCAGCTGCAGCCACGGCCTGGTGCCAAAGTCGACTTTCATGAAATACATAGGCAGTATTTAGGAACAATCGCGTTTCTCAAAAAATATTTAAAATTAAATTTTTTATATTTTTTTTTTAGTTTAACGTGGGTATCCGGGCCAGCTTGCGCGTACCTCGACTAATCCCACGGGCCCTGAAGTTAACGACCATGTAAGCTTCCAGTGGCCATCATATGAGCAATCATAGGGTTCAAACCTGAGACCACAGAGAAAGCAAACATCTTGGTCCCAAGCTTTTATCATTGGGCTACCGTTATATTTTTATATTTGTTTGATGGGGTGATATTGTAAATAATTTTTAAAAAATAAAATTCAAATAAAAAATTATTTAAACCCACGTACTCACACAAATATCGTCGGTGCAAGAATCAGCACGCTTTTCCTCACCGACTCTAAAATAGGAAAATAGATGGGTCTAACCCAGTAAGCTTTCGCGAGTTATGGATCAAGCTGTTTTCTTCCAAAGCCCGTCATGGCCCAGTCAAGTTTTTCCCCTTTTAAGTAAAAAGAAGAGAAAATAGTATAGTTATAGCAGTGGACACTGTAGCAGGTCACTCTTCGGCAGTCAATCCAGCCATGAGAAATTTTTGTCGTTACTATAACACCACTGGCGTCCTTTCTGTCGGAACCCTCAGAACACGCGCCAGAAACACCGCGTGGTCTTAGCGACGCTAGATTTTCCGTGTCGGTGCTTTGGTGCAGAATTCAGTGTGGGCCATTGTACGTAAGATTGGGTACACATGAGATTTAAGACCTGTGATTCTTATGCATATAGTGATATGAAGGTACTTTCCATTTTTTTATAAATGGTTACGTGATGGCCGACCATGATAAATAAAACTAGATATTTCTTTTGAATTAATGATTGAATTCGTCTTTATATGGTACGAAATTTTTAATTTTATTTTTAATTAAGTAGATTTTATCTTTGCATGTATTTTTAATGTGGTGAATTTCCAAACCAACAGTAAAATCAATTACGCAATTTGTATGTGATAATAGTTTTTTAATTTAATACATGTTAAATTTATATGTGTTTCTCACGTGTAAATTGGTAGGAATAATATATCCCGATACCTCACCTAACAGTTTAAGTTATTGAGTTGAGATGGTTTTTTGTCATGGTATCAGAACCTTAATGACAAAGCGGTCACGAGTTTGAATCTCACTATCCCTATTTATTTGATAAAAATTAAATATAAAATAATGTGAACCTGTGCAAATTTCAAGTTTAAAGGGTTTTTATTTGAGAGGGTGTGTTAGA
This sequence comes from Populus simonii, assembly GCA_007827005.2. NCBI lineage: Eukaryota > Viridiplantae > Streptophyta > Magnoliopsida > Malpighiales > Salicaceae > Populus > Populus simonii. Next base: position 18,684,643 of record CM017467.2, on the reverse strand, counting down.
AAATAATATATCCTAGAACCTCACCTAATAACTTAAGTTTTTTGGTTGAATTGATTCTTTGACATAAATAATGTGATTAATATTGATAATTTATCTTAACATATGGTTAAAATAATAAATTAAAAAATTAATGGTGAAATTTGCTAAATTAATGGGGGAAAAGCATAATAAATAAATATGACGTTATATAAATACAATTTATCAATTAAAAAACATGGAGTTCGGTCGAGGAGTTCGAGTCATGAAATAGTTGATCAGACATGTCCAAGATGTAGGGGTGTTCAAAAAAACTGAAAAACCGATTAAACCGAGAAAACCGAAAAAAAAATAACCGAAAAAACCGAACCGTGAAAAAAAACCAATTAAACCGATTAAAATTTTGAAAAAACCGACCGGTTCGGTTCGGTTTTGGTTTTTTAAGTCTGGAACCGGAAAAAACCGAACCGAACCCGAACCGAAAAAACCGGAAAAAAAACCGAGCCAAACCGAAAAAACCGAGCCAAACCGGCAAAAACCGAGCCAAACTGAAAAACCAAGCCAAACCGGTTTGAACCGGTTTTTGCTCTAAAAAACCGAACCGAACCGAAACCGGTCGGTTGGAATCGGTTTCGGTTTTTTTTTTAAAAAAAAAAATTCAGTTTGGTTATTTTTTTGATAAAAACCGAACTGAACCGAACCGTGAACACCCCTACCAAGATGTGTGTTTTATCGTGTGGAGCCTTATGTGCAAGTGTTGTGTGGACATAATTAACTGTGATAACGTCGAATCTAAGTTCTTGCTAAAATGAACAGGGAAGAAAATGACGTGCGGGTTGATTTTACATTAGTGGCTTGAAAAACTGTATGGGTGTTCATCATTTGATTCAATCTTGAAATATTTTTTTATTTTCTTATCACAGTGGAATGTAAATTTTTAAGACATTTTCTTGAATATTGATCCTATTTTTTATTATTTTTAAGAGAATATTTTCATGTAATTTAATTTTTTTTATTAAGTATTGTAAATTGTTTGATTTTTTATGTTTTTAAATTGTTTTAATTTCTTGATATTAAAAAATAAATTCGTAATATATTTTTAATTTAAAAAACAACTCTTTGGTAAAAAAAACCATCAAGGATGATGTTCTCGTGAGAAGAAACGTTTTTATAATGGGGAATTTCACTGTCAGACGCATAACCATGCTGGGTTCCTGTCACCTCACGTCAGTCTCAAATAATATATTAAACTGATAAATATCAATTCATCTTGAAGATTTCGTTTTAATAAAATATCTTACCCGATAACTCGTGATTTTTTTTTCTTTCCAAATCAACACTGTGTCGAACTGACAAGTATGGTTTTTAGCCCTTTAGGTCTTAATCACAAGGAAAGGCAATAAATATTTTATCAAACTGTCACCGTCACTCCCCGAGCTTCCATTCAGGTCTTACAAGGAGAGGCAGTAAATATTTCATGTGTTATGACGATCGATTTGTAACAAGTTTAAACCGCTTAGCTTAATTTTTAAAATATTTTTTTATTATAAATATATTAAAATAATATATTTTTTATTTTTCAAAAAATTATTTTTAATATCATTATATCAAAATAATAAAAAATATAAAAAATAATTTTAAACAAAAATTAAAATTTAATTTGTTAGAAATAACCAGAGTCAATTTAAAATGAATACGAGTTTTTAAGTAAAATTATAAATAAGACTTTTTAAAATATTTATTTATTATTTTTTATGTCCGTCTAATAAGTGATTTCTTTGGCAATTTTCATTTCATAAATATAATTGACAAATATACCTTACTTATTCTTAGAGGTTTTTTTATATGGATTGGGGGTTTTGAGCGATTGTCCAGGTTGATCATATACTTAACCGACTCTAAAAATACCGTTTAGAATGCAATTTTAATTAGCCTTGGAGCCTATTTGGGAACGCGGTTCAAATTGCATTCCTCTAAAATTTGAATTTTTTTTGTTTAAAATTAATTTTTATTTATATTTTCAGATCGTTTTGATATGTTGATATTAAACAAAAATAAATTTTAAAAAAATATTATTTTTATATATTTTAAATAAAAAATACTTTAAATATAAATATTATTACATTTTCAAACACACCTTTAACGAATAGCCGGAGAAGAGGTGCTCTTGCTATAGCACCATGGCAACCCGAACTTTGAATAAAATTTACGTTTAGTCCTAAAATATATGAAATATTACAAATACACCCCTTCTTTCCCTTTTCGCTGTTATCTTGGCGTAATTTATTTCTCCGAGTGGATAAAGGAAAGAATAAAATCATGTAAAGGTACTCCTGGGAAATAAGATTCCACGGGGATTGGAGCGTGGTGAGGATGTATGGGAGTCGGGGGTGGGCTTGACACGAGGATAAAATTTTCAGCAAGATTTTACTCCTAGCGCGGCAGTCTAGTCCCACACTAGACTCAGCCTTCCTCACAATTCCAACTCGTGTTTAGCCTACCACTAAGGTGTTTCACACACCCAAAGATCTTTCCCCGAATTCTTTCACGTAATAGACAATCAATAAGAACACAAGTAATCAAATCAGAAATGCAAGCACAGTTTACAGGAAAACACTCCCAACCTTTATTAATTCCGAAACAAATGATACACAAAACTAGTTGTGTGTGCCATGCACAAATCTGCTTGCAGGCTACACCTCAATAGTTCTCTTTTATCTCAAGAGAACATGGAAGTTACATATAAAACCATCACCCCTGGACAGATCTATACAACTGGTTAGTTTGGACCAAAACAGTAACTGCCGAAAACTGCCTCCAAGTGCCCCTTTGTAACTTCCCTTGGTCTGCCACCTCACAGACCTTCAAGCCAGTTAGCTGAGCCCTTTCTGCCAATCTTGTTGTGCTACTGCATGTTTTGGACAGCCTTCTATCCAAGTCTGAAATCGTGCCGAATATGCTGCCGATGTTCGCACGCACCCGTTACGCACTGCTGCCAAATCTGCCTCTGCCTATGCATGTTGTCTTTGTCCATGCATGCTGCCGATATCCCAGTAGTGTTTTCGTTGGCGCGCCCTCGCGCCTAGGACTGTGACAAACCACCCCCACCTAAAGAGTCTGACGCTCTCGTCGGAATCGATGTGAGGTAATCCTGCACCTTGTCCTCGTACTGCCACAAGTTAGTATCTTTCTCCCACGAAACCTCTTCGTTTTTAGCCCATTTCACTAGAAATTCAGTCCTCCGGTTCTTTCTATGCTGCCCAAGTCTACGATGATCAATTATCCTCACAATGTCATCTTCAAACTGCTTCCGAACCGTTGGTGGAGCACGCTGTGTCTTGTTCCTGGCCGAGTCCTCCTTATCTTCGTAGTAGGGTCTCAAGTAGCTAACATGAAACGTAGGGTGAAGTTTCATGCGTTCTGGCAAGATCAGCCTGTACACAACAGCCCCCACTTTCTCCCTAACTTCGAAAGGCCTGTCATACCTTGGTATCAACCCCCGTTGAGTCAATCTGCCTGTAATCTTCTTCCAAATCTGAAGTGTTAATTTCAATAACACCTTGTCACCTACGTCAAACTCTTGTGGCTTTCTCTTCAAATCAGCATACTTCTTCATTCGTTTGTTGGCCTTCCGCAAACTGTCCTAAGCTTGTTCTAACAACTCCTGCCTTTCCATCGCAAATTGGTATGCGGCTGGACTTTTTCCCCCTGATTTCTGCACCAAGATCTCCATGGGAGTTTGGGGTTGAGCCCCTAGTACCAGCTCGAAGGGACTTGCCTCCGTCGCAGATGATTTGTGGAGGTTGTAGCAAAATTAGGCACTGTCCAGCAACTCTAGCCAATTCCGTTGCGTTGCTGTCATATAGTGCCGCAAGTACTCCTCCAGCAATGCGTTAATCCTTTCTGTTTGCCCATCCGTCTGAGAATGGTTAGCCATGGAAAACTTCATTTACGTCCCCATCATATTAAACAAAGCTGTCCAAAACCTGCCAGTGAAACGTGCATCACGGTCACTAACAATGTCTGTCGGGACCCAAAAGTATTTCACCACGTTCCGATAAAACATCTTCACTGCCACCTCTGCTGTACACACTGATGGAGCGGCAATAAACACTGTATATTTGGAGAACCTATCCACAACCACCATCACCGCATTCATATCATCCACTTTTGGAAATCCCACGATGAAATCCATCGAAACCAAAACCCATGGCTTGTCTGTAATCGGCAGTGGCTGAAGCAAGCCTGCTTCTCGCTGCCGTACAATCCTGTCTTGCTGACATATTAGACAAGTCCTTGCGTACAACTCCACATCCTCATCAATCTTCGGCCAATAGTATGTTTGGGACAATAAGGCAATCATCTTTTCCCTCCCTGGATGTCCTGCCCACTGCGGGTTGTGTGTCTCCGACAGCAACAATCTTTGCAACTTCCCTTTTGGCACGTAGACTCGACCCCCTTTTGCATATAGGAGATCATTTTCAAGCCAGTATCTTCGTACAGTCCTCTCTCGTACGAGATCAGCCATCTTTTTATAAGCTGCATCCTCCTCGGCAGCTTGGTGAAGTCTTTCTAGAATGTTCGACTCCACCTGCACAAGATAAAAAATAGTAGCAAGCACACAACGCCTGCTAAGTGCATCCGCAACTTGGTTGTGTCGCCCTGGCTTATGCTCCCACTCGAAGTCATACTCGGCCAAGAACTCTTGCCACCGAGCCTGCTGCTGCGACAACTTCTTCTAAGTTTTGAAGAATGTGTGGCCACATTATCTGTTTTCACAACAAACTTCGGCCCCAACAAGTATACCCGCTATACACCAAGACAATGGACCACTGCCGTCATTTCTTTTTCATGCATTGAATACCGCTGCTCTGCCTCGTTGAGTTTACGACTCTCAAAGGCCACTGGATGCCCCTCCTGAACCAGAACTCCTCCAATAGCCCTATCCAAAGCATCTATGTGCACCTCAAACGGTTTCTCAAAATCAGGCAGCTTCAACATCGGCGCTGATGTAACAGCCCTCTTCAGTTTCTCGAATGCCCATTTGCACCCATCAGTCTAGTTCCACTTCCAATTCTTCTTCAACATATCATAAAAGGGAGCGGCCACTTTGCTGTAATCTTTGATAAATCGACGATAATAGTTAGCCAATCCCAAAAAGGATCGCAAATTCGATACCGTCGCAGGGGTTGCCCATTCTACTATGGCTTGTACCTTCTCCGGATCCATCCGCACTTGGTCCATGCTTACCAAGTGTCCCAAGAACATAATCTCAGCACTTGCGAATTCACATTTTTCCCTCTTAACAAATAATTTATGCTCCCTCAGCCGGGATAAAACTCTTGAAAGATGCACTATATGCTCATTCATGCTTCTACTGAACACAACAATATCATCTAGATATACGACAACAAAATCATCCAGAAACTCATACAATACATCATTCATTAAGTTGCAAAATGTAGCTGGAGCATCGGTTAAGTCGAATGCCATAACCAGAAATTCATAAGACCCATACCTCGTAACACAAGTCGTCTTATGTTCATCCCCTTCGGCAATCCTCACTTGCCAATAACCAGACCTCAAATCCAGTTTCGTAAAGATAGTTGCTCCACTCAGCCTATCCATCAAGTCCTGCACCAACGACACCAGATACTTGTTCTTTATCGTCACCTTGTTTAGTGCATGATAATCTACACACATGCGAAGACTACCATCAGCCTTCTTCTGGAATGGAACAGGAGCACCATACGGAGCTTTCGATGGACGCACAAACCCAACGTCTATCAATTCCTCAAGTTGTCTTCTCAACTCGCCCAAGTCTCTAGGTGACATACGATATGGAGGCTGCGACGATGGTGTCGCACCTGGCACAAGTTTAATTCGGTGATCCACAGCCCTTCTTGGTGGAAGCTGTTTCGGCAACTCAGGAGGCATAACATCCCCATACTCCTCTAATACTCTAGCAATGACATTCGGCACCTGCTCACTCTGTCCCGAATCCCCTTCCATTGCTGCTGCCACATATACTTCGTTACCCTTCCTCTTGGCTTTACTGATTGCGACGGCCGAAATTATGCTACTACTGCCTTTCTTGCTTTTGGCTGCCGAATCTTTGTAACAAGGCACAAAACTGGGGCATGTCTCACTGGCAATCAAAATCCCACCCAAATACGGCATCAAAGCAATCTTAGCCTTTTTCAAGAAGTCTAGGCCAAGAATTAAATCGAAATCGTCAAGGGTCACCACCAGCAAATCATGTTTCCCCTGCCACTTTTCCAATGTCAAAGGCACCCCATAAGCAGTTCCCATTATCCGCTGCGCCTTGGCATTCACTGCCTTCATCGTCGTCTGACTAGTGCTCAACCGCAACCCCAACTGCGTCACCAACATGTCAGCCACAAATGTGTTCGTTGCACCCGAATCTAACATGGCATTGATTTCCATGTCGTTCACTCTAATCTTCACATACATTAGAGTGTCCACAGCACCCAACTTACCCTGTCGCAAAACATCCAGACACACAAAATCAGTGTCGGCAGGGTTGGATTCGTCCATCGAATCCTCCACCGCAACCAAACAATTCAACACACGTATTGGGTTGACGTGTGTAACTGTCTCTTCAGGTTCACTTTCATTAACCAAAATGGCATTCAATTTTTCTCTCTTAGGACATTCCCTAACATAATACGGCCCTCCACATATGAAACATCCAGCATTTGGCTTGGCTTCTTTTGTCGACGCTTCTGTTTGCTTGGCTTTTCCTTTGTCAATAAAAGGTCTAAATCCACCCCCACCAAGCTTCTTGTTCTTACTCTTCCCATCCCTCTTATCTTTGGCTTTAAACTTTGAAGGGACAAGAACAGCTCCATCTCGCGTCACTGTCTTGAAATCGACCAAACTGTTTGCGGTAGCGATGGTAGATGACAAGTTCTTCACTTTCTACCTACGTAATTCTGCCTGTGCCCAAGGTTGCAAACTGGACATAAAATTGAAAAGCCTATCTTCTTCGGACATGTTCTCTATGTCCAATATCAAAGAACTGAATTCTTTGACATAATCCCTCAATGATTGGTCCTGCTTCAGCTTCTTCAAATCTTCCCTCGCCAGCCAGGACGTGTTGTTCGGTAGAAATTGTTCCTTCAATTATTGTTTCAACCGATCCCAAGTATCAATCTTGGGACGCCCTGCATTCAAGTCTTCTTTGATCCGAGTCCTCCACCACAACTTTGCGTCCCCTGACAAATACATTGTTGTGATGTTAACCTGTTCCTTAGCCCCAATCTTTGCCACACCGAAATACTGCTTCATGTCCTAAAGGAAAATTTCCAATTCTTTGGAATTTCTTGCACCACCAAACGACTTTGGCTCTGGCACTTTCGGTTTGGATGAACCACCACCCCCAGGGATGTGCACTACTTCCTTCTTCAGAACAGCGATCTCGCCCTCAAGATCTTTGAACTTATGACTCACATCTGCCGCAAAGTCCACATACTGCCCCGCAGCCCTCTCAGCCATTTCTACTGCGTATGCAAGTTTTTCGTTCATGGATTGCGCTTCGTTTTCGGCCACAGGACCTAGAACAATTTCGAGATGAGAGAGTCTCTCTCGAATCGACTCCATGTTGCCTGATGGCATTCACTCTTAGACCAAGTCCTCAAAACAGAACAGATCGTGCTCTGATACCACTTGACACGGGGATAAAATTTTCAACAAGATTTTACTCCCAGCGCGGCAGTCTAGTCCCACACTAGACTCAGCCTTCCTCACAATTCCAACTCGTGTTTAGCCTACCACTAAGGTGTTTCACACACCCAAAGATCTTTCCCCGAATTCTTTCACGTAATAGACAATCAATAAGAACACAAGTAATCAAATCAGAATGCAAGCACAGTTTACAGGAAAACACTCCCAACCTTTATTAATTCCGAAACAAAGGATACACAAAACTAGTTGTGTGTGCCATGCACAAATCTGCTTGCAGGCTACACCTCAATAGTTCTCTTTTATCTCAAGAGAACATGGAAGTTACATATAAAACCATCACCCCTGGACAGATCTATACAACTGGTTAGTTTGGACCAAAACAGTAACTGCCGAAAACTGCCTCCAAGTGCCCCTTTGTAACTTCCCTTGGTCTGCCACCTCACAGACCTTCAAGCAAGTTAGCTGAGCCCTTTCTGCAAATCTTGTTGTGCTACTGCATGTTTTGGACAGCCTTCTATCCAAGTCTGAAATCGTGCCGAATATGCTGCCTATGTTCGCACCCACCCGTTACACACTACTGCCGAATCTGCCTCTACCTATGCATGCTGTTTTTGTCCATGCATGTTGTTGATATCCCAGCAGTGTTTTTGTTGGCGCGTCCTCACGCCTAGGACTGTAATAGGTGGAGCTTGTGGTTTCTACTGACACCGAATATGCAAAAATCGGAAACCCACGTGAGCATAATAGATAGACAGCTCATTGGGAAGAAGCCACTCACATGGCTTGCTTGCCATTCGATACTCTCCCGCTGATGCCAGCATTTTTACTCGTTTGTCGTGTTTCGAAACTTCTATCCCACGTCTCCCTATTTTTAAATTCTAATCATTGTTTAAATAAATAATCACAGTTAATGTGGCTGTTCACGAATATGTCTTCTGTTGTCGGTATTAATATTAATTATTAAACTATTCATTAACAGTTTTTAGGAAGCTTATTTAAAATCATGTTTTTAAAATTTTAATTTTATATATATTTTTAGATTATTTTGATATATTAATATTAAAAATTATTTTAAAAAAATATAAATATTTATTTTAAATTTTTTTAAATAAAAAATACTTTAATTTTTTTTATTACACTTCCAAATATCCTGCCCTAAATTGATGTCATCTTGATTCATCATTTACCAGGAAAATCACATACATTTTAATCCCTTTTTTTTTATCCTTTTTTTGTTTTTTCTTCTGTAGAGATGATTGAGGTGAATGGATTGCTAGAATTTAATGCCACGGTTTGTGCTGGGTGTTGATGTCATCAACTATCCAATCAGCTATTACTATGATTTGTGACACGAGGATTATGATCATTCGGAGGATGATTTACTCGCTTTAATTCTCATATTAACTACAAGAAAGATATACAAATTTTAGTGTTTAATGTGTCTTTTTCTAATGATTCTCCCCATAATCCAGCTAATTAAATTGCATGATGATGTTTTTTCTCTAGATTATTAATGATGCTGCGTGATTCCGTGATTTATTATTCATCACGGTTGATTATTTATCATTCTCTTTAAAAAAAATTTGTTGTTTTTTTAGATTGTGTTTGTTTTGTACCTGTTTTTATGTTTGCCATGCAAAAAATGTTGTAAGGTGTTTGGTAACTGTTAAAACTGTGTTTTATATTGTAAAACCCATTAAAAAATTGAGTTTGAAACATAGTTTTTACATGTTTTTTAACTGAGTTTTGTAAAACACTGTTTATTTTTGTGTTTCAAAAACGCTTTTAAAAAAATTTAATTTTTTCTTTGCTTCAAATTAATTTTTTTGGGTGTTTTTAAATCATTTTAATGCGCTGATATTAAAAATAATTTTTTAAAAATAAAAATAATTTTAAAAAGCAACTGCTATCACACAACTACAAAACCTTTTTTACATGTTTTTTGTTGCACATAAACTTCAATCACAATTTTTACTAAACACGTATCTAAATCTAATTAACCTCAGCTAACCACACTTTTTTAAAACTTATTATTTTTAAACCACAACTACAAAAACTATCTAAAAAACAAATACACTTCAAGCTTGAAATCATGATCATCCTCCAGAAAAAAAATAAAAATAAAATTTGATGATAGTTTTCCTCTCATTCATTGGTTGGAGGGAGAGAAGAACGTGGACTCTAATTAGTTTAACTTGTTTTTAAAAAATATTTTTTAATTATTTTTTATCTAAAAAATATAAAATTAATTTTTTTAAGGTGATTTCAATTATTTTAATATGTTAATACCAGAGATTAAAAAACCTAAAAAAATTACTTTAATATATTTTAAATTAAAAAATACTTCTACAAAAACAAAAATACTACATTATCAAATACATGCCTAATAAGAAACTACTAAGTAAACAATTGGATACATAGTTGATGATAATTAATAGTTGAAAATTTTGTTTTCCCATTGCACTTTAAAATCTCAAAGGTTCATACGTGTAATTTATCCTAGCCTGTTTCTAAAAAAGCTAACAGCTCAAGATAATTCACAACTATCTCTCTTCTAAACCTCACTTATGCTTTATTTTTAAACAATCTTCCCATGATTACAAAAAATATGTGCTGAATTTTTTTCTTGATGTTTGAGAATGTGGTAATGTGCAGTTGAAAATATATTTTATTCAAAAATATATTAAAATAATATTTTTTTTAATTTTTAAAAATTACTTTTAATATTAGTATATCTAAACAAAATAAAAATATAAAAAAAAATAATTCAAATAAATTATTTTTAAAAATCATCGTTTCAACCACGTTCTCAACATGAAAATGACACCCCAAGTCCACAACAGAAGATCAATTAAAGAAAATTATAATTAATTACTGGTTTATCTTATATGGGGTGTTTAAGATACTACAATAATTATTTTTAAAATATTTTTTGACTTGTAAATATATCAAAATAATATATATTTTTTATTTTTTAATATTTATTTATATTATTAGCGCATTATAAAAATAAAATAAAAATTAATTTTGAACGATTATTCTTTTAAATTCAAGTTGAAACGCGGGCGCCAAACGCCACCTTGTTCTCCAATCCCTCAACCGTGTAGGAAATTAACAAAAATAAAAAATAAAAAATCAGATTACCGCACAGTTACAAACGACAAAACAGCGGTTACCTCCTAAAATCCACTATTTCACCGCGTCCCGCATCATATCCACAGCGAGTACAGTCCTCATCCAAATTCGCGTATACAAAACACACCAACAAATTCCCTCCTTCACATATAAACCACACCCCTTCCCTTTCTTCTTCCGAAAAACACTCATTTCACCTCCTCTGAACTCCCCCTCTCTGTCTCTGATTTTTAGCAATGGCATCATCAGTGGTGAGGGTTGATCTTGATGGAAAACCAATAAATCCGCTAACAATTTGCATGATCGGTGCTGGTGGTTTCATTGGGTCCCACCTGTGTGAGAAGATCTTGAACGAAACTCAACACAAGATCTTAGCCCTTGATGTTTACAATGACAAGATCAAGCACCTTCTCGAACCGGACAGCCTCCCTTGGGCTGGCCGGATCCAGTTCCACCGTATCAATATCAAACACGACTCTCGCCTCGAAGGCCTCATCAAGATGTCAGATCTGGTATTCGTTTTCACCTCTCTAGTCATTAAGCTGTAATCAAGCGCAAGTATCTAATCATTGTGTTGATTTGTGTTGTTTTGTGGTAATGTGTGGTTCAGACGATAAATCTGGCTGCGATCTGTACTCCGGCGGATTATAATACGCGTCCATTGGATACGATTTATAGCAACTTTATCGACGCGCTGCCTGTGGTAATGCTTCTGCGTTTTGTTAAGTTTCGTGTTTCGTTTCCGGTTGAATTTGTTATTGTAGTTTTCAAGATCGGTTGAAATTGTTAAAGATTCTATCGTTGCTGTTTTTTTTTTTCTTTTTGAAGTTGATGTGTGATTTTTTCTTTTATTTCTTTTTTCTTTTAACTTTGAATTATTTTAGGCGAAGTACTGTTCAGAGAATGGGAAGCGTCTGATTCACTTCTCGACTTGTGAAGTGTATGGGAAAACTATTGGGAGTTTTCTTCCTAAAGACAGTCCTCTTCGTCAGGTAAAATTTCGCCACAGTTTTCGTTTTCGCGAATTATATTTAAGTCTCCGTGCTTTCTTGAAATGTGTAATCGAAGAAGCATTTGTCGGTGGGTTTATTTTGAAAAGTCTTTGAAATGCATTAACATTTTAATGTTTGAAATTAGCAGATCCTTTTGGATCAAGCTGCATTGGTGATATGCTTGCATTTGTAGGTAGAGGGGTTTGGTTCTGTGTCAATGTTTTATATTGGTAATATGATCATATTTAGCTCAATGGAAGGTGTGATTGCGGATTAGAAGTTTCTGTTTCATTAGTTTGTTCATGTCAAACTTGTGTAATGGTGTCAGGTGTCATCAGTCTTTTTTTTATTTTGATTTGGCTGGAGTGTTGAAGGTTAGAAACTGATAAAATTGTGAACTTGTTTTATAGTCATTCTATTATTGACTGTTGCGAGTTACGGTTGTGATTTTGAGTTGCTTTGACCTTTTGATTTGTTCTGTTATTTAATTTTTTATGATATGGTTGTAGTTCGAGATGAGTGATTTTATTTGGCACGATGTGATAGGATCCTGCATATTATGTGCTTAAAGAAGATGCCTCTCCCTGCATTTTTGGTTCCATTGAGAAGCAGAGATGGTCTTATGCGTGTGCAAAGCAATTGATTGAGAGGCTGGTTTATGGTAATCAATCTTGACCCATCTGGCAATTTTGAGCTATTTAGGACCTTTTGTTCTGATTTCTTTTCTTAATGATGACAGCTGAGGGCGCAGAGAATGGACTTGAGTTCACCATCGTGAGGCCTTTCAACTGGATTGGACCCAGAATGGATTTTATTCCCGGTGTTGATGGCCCAAGTGAGGGCGTTCCCCGGGTTCTTGCTTGCTTTAGCAATGTTAGTCTAATTTTTTCTGCATGGGTCTTGAGCTCATTTGTTTTCTTTGGGTTCTTTGATTGTGATGTCTCCATTTTTCATTGCCCCAGGCTCTTCTTCGCAGGGAGCCGCTCAAGCTTGTGGATGGTGGCGAATCCCAGAGAACATTTGTTTATATTAAGGATGCCATCGAGGCTGTTCTCTTGATGATTGTACGTGCTAAGCTATAACCTCTTTCTTTCCTTTTTTTTATTTATATTTTAATGCTAAAGGAGTATCTAACAGTGTTATATTTCATATAGGAAAATCCTTCCAGGGCCAATGGTCATATTTTTAACGTTGGCAACCCTAACAATGAAGTCACTGTGAGGCAGCTTGCTGAAATGATGACAGCGGTGTGGAATTTTCCCGATGATACCTTTTGGCTTATGTTAGGCGACTACATTATTAATCTCTTCTCTGCATCCTGAAATTGATGCTCAAACTTTTCTTGCAACAGGTCTACGCAAATGTAAGTGGAGAACCTGCTCTGGAGGAACCGACAGTTGATGTCAGCTCCAAAGAGTTCTACGGTGAGGGATATGACGATAGTGACAAGAGAATTCCAGACATGACCATAATCAATAGACAACTTGGTATTGCCTTCTTTCTTAGCTACATTTTCAATTTTCGTTAACTCTACTTTCTGATGTATAAAGTCATCTTGACATTTGTTTGGTGGACACCAGGTTGGAACCCCAAGACATCTCTGTGGGACTTGCTCGATTCAACCCTCACTTATCAACACAAGACGTATGCCGAGGCAATCAAGAAGGTCATGTCACAACCCACAACCAGCTGAAGAAATAAATGAGACACGATGAAGGGGATATTCCTGGATGGGCTGGTAATTAGCGAAGTGTTCCAATTCTTTTTAAGGCAATCTTAAGTATATCATAATGGTTGGTTCGATATACATTACAAATTTTGTCTTTCTGGTGTCGGTAGTCGGTGGCTCAGTGTAGCTCAGGAATGTGTTTTAAAAATGTCAAAACCTCGAGAAGATTCTGATGGGCAATTATGCCCGTGTCATTGTAATTTGTCACTTTGAGCATGGTCTAGGGAAGTGTTGTATTAATTTGTCGACCCGATCAAGCTTATGTTTTTTAAATTATTATTTATTAATTCAATCTTGTAAGCTTCTTTACCTTCTTGTTCGCAAAATCCTGACCTGTCAGAGCTTTGCGTCTGTAGAATGATTCGATGACATGCTTATTTTCGATGCAAATATCTTGTTGAATAAAAGAGAGTAAGAAAGAAAATGGATTCATGGAAGCTGCCCACAACGGCACAACTCTAGACATGGATATGTCTACGCAAAATATCTTGTTGACAGGAGAGAGCGCATGTGGTGTTGTAGAAGATGAGCAAACTAGTAAAGAAGCTTCCATCCGAATCATGTTTCCCTCTGTTTCTTTACATGAGATGGGATGTCTTCGAGGGCAATCTGTTTTATTTATTCTATTGTGTATTTACGAGGGAAATTGGCTTGTTCCAAGTATGGGTGTGTATTTCCGGTTTGGCCTAGTTTTGGGTCAAAATAATTAATCAAATCAAAATTATTTTTTTTCAAGTTTTTGAACCGAACCGAAAACCAGTTTGAACCGATCATATTTGGTTCAGTTTTTTCCTTTCCAAACCAAAATTATTTCAATTGAGTTTGTATTCTGAGTTTTTTCACTGATCATATTTTTTTTGTTTTTAATTTCACAGATCTGTGCTTATTTTCTGAAAAATCTTAGCTTTTTCAACATAACTTTTTCTTAAAATGGTTGGGCATGCATGACAAAACAAAAGAACAGAGGTCATTTGATTTGAAACAAAAAACAAAGGGAAGATCAAAAGATAGTTTACATACATCCTCATTTGCTCATCATCCATCAAGTGTCAAACTTGATTCTGAATTGTTGTCCTTGCAATACCAACATCAAAGAGAGTATATAAAAGCTTTTTACTAGTTCAACATAATATTCTTCTTTGGTTATATGTGCATGAAAAATTATACAATAATTACATGATTATATGAGAAATAAAAAGAAGAAGGATAAAAAAATTAAAAGCAAAAATAAAGAGGGGTATATCTTTTATAGGAGGAATAAAACTATTAAAAGCAAAACTGCAAAAGTGAAAGAGGGCGGCGTGCCTTTCATAAGAGGAGTATGGAGCAGGAGCTTAACAAATAACAGGAGCATAAAGGAGAATCAAAAGGTAAAGATGCAGAGATCAAAGGGAGAGGAGAGATGTAGAGAGCAAGGAGGGGGCAGCTAGTTTTGTTTTTAGAGTAAAGCTAATTTAGATTTAGAGTTAGAAAAACATCCTATTTATACTTGTTTTTTTTTAAATCCTGACTTGGTTGAACCGGTTTAGTTCGGTTCAATCAATTTTGGACTTTAGAAACTGAAACCGGACCGAACCGAAGTAGAACTTTTTTGTGATTTTTTAATTGGTTAATTCGGTTTTTTTTCGATTCGATTTTTTTGTTATTGTTTTTTTAGTTTTTTCAATTTAATCGGTTGTTTTTTTTTTCTCACCTCTAATTCCAAGTAGAGGATAGACAAATTCAATAAAAAAATCAAAAGTTTAAAAAGGAATTCAATTTCAGCATGGAATTGGTTACAAACGGGCTGTATGCCTTTGGGGAGAGCCTGATGCGTGTGGACATATCTAGAGATCTGAAGCCTGTTAATGTAGGCTTAAGACTTGTTAGTTCTTTGGCAAGCCCACGGATACTATTCTTATCCGTGAGTGTTGATAGGCTTGTGTAGCACCAGTTCGGTATATTGGCTAGTTTGTGTTTCTATGGGCCAGTTTTATTAATATTAACGATACTCTAAAAGGCATGGGAAAATTTGTTTTTGTTATTTCCCATGCCTTTCTGTAGCTTTTCACATGCTTTTTTTTTTCATTTATTCCCGAGGACTGTCAAAATCAAAATAGCAAAATTCTTGGGTCATCTTAAATGGGTTCAGAAACTACACGTTTCTCTGGATCAACATAGTTTTTGTTTTTTTTTTGTATTTGATTTTTTTTCCCTTTTTTTCCCCATATTTTTTTCCTTTTTTTGGGCTTTGCATGTTTTTTTCCCCCAAGATTGTCTTCTTCTTTTTTCTGTCAATTTTTTTTTTTAATATTGAACTGATTAAAAATTTAATTTTATAATTTTTTCTTTAAAACATTATGGATTACTACAATGTTTCCCTACATGACTTTCTTTCTTTTTTTATGATTTTTTTTTCAAAATGGTCTTTGTCAATTTTGCTTCATAATCTTTTTCTTTAAATACTGTGGATTGCTATAATGTTTCCCCACATTGTTTTTGTTTTGCTACAGTGTTTCCCCATATTTTTTTTTCAAAATTATCTTTGTTAATTTTTTATTAATATTGAGCTGGTTGAGAATTCAATTTTAACTTTTCCCACGTGTGTTTTTTTTTTCTCTTTTTTTTCGCTTATTTTTTTCCAAAATTGTCTTCTTCTTTTTTTATTCAATTTTTTTTGTTTTTTTTTCAGAATTGTTTTTGTTGATTTTATTTTTTTAATATAGAGCTGGTTGAAAATTTAGCTTTATAGTTTTTTTTCTTTAAAACATTGTGGTTTGCTACAGCTTTTCCTCACATGATTTTTTTTTATGATTTTTTTTTCCAGAATTGTCTTTGTCGATTTTATTTTTTCATATTGAGTTGGTTGGAAATTTAGCTTCGTAATTTTTTTTCTTTAAAATACTGTGGAATAGTATTCCCCACATTATTTTTTTTTATTATTTTTTTCAAAATTTTCTTTATCGATTTTATTATTTTTAATATTGAGCTGGTTGAGAATTACAACTATGAATTTTCTCATGAAACACTATAGATTACTATAGTGTTATAGTGTTTCCCTACATGGTTTTTTATCCTTTCATTTTTTTTATTATGATTTTTTCTAAAATTTTCTTTGTTCATTTTATTTTTTAAATATTAATCTAATTAAAATTTTAATTTTGTAGCTTTTTTCTTAAAAATATTACGGATTGCAATAATTTTTCTCTGTATTTTTTTTTATTTTTCTTATAAATCTACAATAACACATAAATATATCACAAGCCCGCGGCAGCGCACTGAAAAGGCTTCTAATTCTGGTTCAAAAACTGTTACATATTACTACTGCTCATAATTATTAAAAATAGAGAGAGAGAGAGAGTAATTTAATGTCTTTTCTACCCAAATATATTTTTAAAAAATAATCTTAAAAATGTTGACTTACAAGACTCGGGCTTGAACCTGCTCCACGGACTGGCCAAGCCTTTCAAGCTGTTGGATTGACTTGTGAAGGCGGTTTCCTGCTTTTTCCTACGTCCTATCACCTGTCAATTTTATTTTTTTTAAGAAAAGCAACATAATATAATATAGTATAATCTAATTATTAGGTCTTCGATACATTCATAAGTGGTTTCTATCAAGGTTGTCAAAATCGTAATTCAACTTGTAAAATCGTATGTTTTTACGAGTTGATATAGATTTTACGTGCTAAATCGCTTGTAAAACTCGAAAATGGGTAAAATCGCGTAAAATCATGATTTCATCATCGATTTAACAATTTTACCCGCAGAAAAAAAAGGCCATGTATCTGCCAGGTGTCGACCGCCTATTGGCTTTAACAAAGCAAATGCAACGTTTCTCTTCAGTCTTCTTCGCATTTCAGCTCATCATTTACGTTCAGAACAAAAAAAATCCCTAAATTGAAATCCCAAAATTCCAGCCGTCCCTAAACTGAGGATTCCTTAGTGACTCAGTCTCTATCTCTTTCTCTCAGTCGTCCACGATTCCAGTATTCCACGATCACCGTCCACTGGTACTCCACAACAGCCCTCGCCCCTCATCGACGACGTCTTTTTCACCAGCCACAGTGAGAACCAGAGTCCACCCAACAACAACGGTGTCTCTCCAGTCTCCACCAGGTAAGTTACTCTGTTTATCTTGTTTCTCTGGTTCTCTCTTCTCTGTTGGTAACTACCAGCGGATGGGGGTGCTTTTTTCCCCCTATCCGTTTCTTACTCTAATGCAGTAATGCTAATATTTGTTTGATTGGATTCGCAGGCTCCAAGTTTGACTGCAATATTGATCTCCTTGGTGCTCACTGTTCAGAATAGAGGTAAGAGTTTCTTACCATGTCCATTTCTTACCTTGTTTGTAATCTGTCGTGACTGTTGTTTAGGACCATTAGGTGCTTTAATCTTTACAGTTTAATGATGTTAAAGATTGAGATTTTGATTCAAAGTTTCTGTGACTGTCTATTATTGAGATATTGCCTGCGAATTTTAGATTCAATTTTAACCGTGCGGTGTGTGTATGAGTCTGTGACTCTGTTTTTTCACATAAATCAATTGTCTCTGTTTCTTGATCTGAACAAGTTGGAGTCAGGTTAGTAATTCATGTGCAATTTCGTTAGTCCTTGTTAGTTGGGTGTAATCCATGTGCTGATTCTGGGTGTAATCCATGTGCTGATTTCGTTAGAAACCTTAGTTTAGTAGTTTTGGTTCAGTTACCAAGCAATCTGTTTAGTCCTTGTTAGTTGTTAGTTGTTATCTCATCTGCAATGTTGCAATGCCTGTGATTGGCTAGTGAATTTGGTTGTGAAGCCTGTGATTATGTTGAAAATGAATGTTTCTTTTGTGTGCCTATGCACCGACACCCAACATGCATTTGCTATCATGTATTGGGTGTTTGATGTTTCTGTTTCTTGCCCTTTCCTTCTGGCTTTTATTTCTATTTTTTTTTGAAGCTGTAACGGTTACCTTATATGCATAAAATATTTGGATTGATTACAGGGTTGATTTGAATTGATTCTTGAATTGTTGAACTTATGGCATCTAGGAAAAATTCTTATGGATTTTTATTTGAAGCATGTATTAACTATGTATTTTAAGGTGCTTGAACTATGTATGAATTTTTATTTGAAGCATATATTTTAAGGTGCTATGAATTTTTATTTAAAACATAAATTTTTTTAATGTATTTTAAAATTCCTTATGATTTTACGATTCAAGTTTGGTTTGCATATTTCGTGCCGTGTTAAAATCATGATTTTGACAACTTTGTCTGTATCTTGCCAATTCTGGTATCTGCGGTATTATTAACGTTAGGGTCTCTCTCTCCCTTCCTTCTCTTTTCAATTTCTAAAGGGAGGATTAGGGTCCTTAATTTGACTGATTTGATGGTTTTACCATTATTAGAGACGGAGGGGTTTGGCTTTATTTAGTCACTTGTCCAAAAGGAAACAAAAAGGTCGTATAAAGCACTTCCTTTCCTGCCACACAGGTGAGACTGCTTGAAGATTCCCTTTATCGGCACGCTTTTGCCAAGCATCTGATAACCTTTTGTGCAAGTTCTCTCTGTCGGCATGTCCCCTGAAAAACCACTGGGCGAGTCTGAAGCACATTTTCTTATTTTTGCCTTCTGAAAAATGACTTGTAACAACTTCATGCACCATCTTCGGTTTGGTTTGCCAAGACCAAAGAATCAAATTAGTGGGGTTCCACCACCAGTAAATTTGAGTACTTTGTATACCTAGTTGGCATGAAAAAGACAGGCAAGCATATGATAGCCCAGTCCAAGAAAAGGAGATGAGTATACAGAACTTTCAAGAGCTAGAAAGTGTTGCCACGGAATCTTTTTGCTCCGACGAAGATAAGGACACCAAGAAGGCAAGTAATTAGAAAACTATTTCAAGTCCGGTCTCAGGATAGCTCAATATCGTGAACATTTTTTGCTGAAGACATCAACATCGTGACAATTCTGCATGTTTTTGGAAGTTTCGAGGCACAGGAACCATTCCGAATATATATAACTTAATTTGACTGCCTCCTCGACAAAAATCGATCGCTAACTGGGCCGAAATTTTGTTAAGGAATTAATTCCTTCGTCCTTTTTCTCACATGCACTGAAAATCTGAATTCGGGCAAGACGCCTATGCGCAAACAAAGTTAACTCGGAGTGTAACTGGGAATAGTATAGGTGAGATGGTAATTCAAAAGGCTGTGGCACTCGAGATCGTATGATCAACTCCTGCTCTTGAATAATCACTCCTCCTGGCATGTTGAAGGTTGCTTGGGACGAAAGTTAGGATCGGGCCTGTGACATAAACAATCTCGAATAATGGAGTACTAGTAGGGTAATCCGAGACATGTATATAATATATGGTCAAATCAATCAATTGCTGTTCCTTTTGTTTGCATTAATAAAATTATAACTTTATGTGAAATAACTAGTTATTAGAAAAATCATTTCTAAAAACACAGGGCAGTATCAAAGAAAAGTCAACTTAGAGTTATTTGATTTAACTAGACCTAATGAATTAACTTATGCTCATGATCCGATTCAACATAATCAAAATTGAATTTAATTGTTATTTTAAAAAACAAAATAATGTTTTTTTATTGATGTGGGTCCAATCTGAAGATGATTGTTAATAAACAAAATCATTATTTTTATTCGAAATATAATTATTTTTCTTCAAATGGGCAGTATTTTCATGTTGTTTACCGAAGCTAATTTAATGAGTTTGATTTATTGTTTTTAGTTATTAATTTAATTATTCAACAAATTGAACAGCACACAGCGTGTGAAATTCTCACCTTTTTCTTTCTCCGAGAGAAAAAGAAAATAAAACACGAAAATGCGAACCAATTAGTCTCCACATGGAGTTAATTATAATGCTCGGGGCTCAGCAGTCGATAGGGGAGGAAGGCATGACTGGGAGAATTAGGTTCCTTGCCTGTGCGCACCTCCATGAGATTATGATTATGTTCACAGCAAAAAGCTTCCTTATCCTGTAGTGCATGTTTGGTCTCGGACAACCTGGCTAGCAATAATAGCCTAACCACTACATTGTTCGACGAATGATCCATGTTTACCTCACTTATTCCTTCACCAAACCTTGCAAAGCACAGGAAGCCATCTACGTACTTTCTCTCCAGGCTGAGAATTTGAGATCCAGTTGTGTCACTCGTGGATGTGATATGGCAATTCATGTTTAAGTACTCCCTTGTGTGTAGATTATAGTGCTATACGGGGTTTTAAATCCTTAATTATAGAGCTAAGTGTAGAGTCAAGAATTAATCATCATCATGATCAAGTGAAAAGATTGAAGATTGTGATATCACTAATTTAATCAAATTATATGTAAATCGACAATGTAAATTAGATGATTACAGGCAAAATGTTCGACAAAAAGCGCGAGGCAAACCATCATCCTTTTGTTTTACCATAAATTCCCTCTTATCATTACGCTTGTCTCTCTGTTTCTCTCCTGGTCCTTGCCCCCTTACCCCAAGAATCTCGTGCCTTGTTTTATTTCCTCTGCCCACATCAAATCTTACTCGAACATTTTCCATCACAAAGTTTTCATTTTTCACCTTGCCATTCTTTATACCATGTCGTGATCTGTGCATTCCTTTAATATGTCGCCACATGCCATTTAATTTTTCCCTTTTCACGGTCAGAATATCTTTCTAACATCCCTCCTCCTCCTAGACCCACCTCAAGATTTTCACAACTTACATTTTAGATAAACTATTCATGTTATATATAATGTATTTTAAAAAAAAATCTCTTCATGCACAATTACATATAGATTTAGTCTAACAAACGTGTAAATCAAGATTCTAATTCTGGTGATTTCATTTTCTTTCGTTGTGATTCTTCAAGTTAAACATTTCATTACTGTATCTAGAAAGAAAAAACAGAGTTTGTAAAGATAGAAAAGATACGTTTCACACGTTTTTTATTTTTATTTTTAGATAATATTTAGTTATTGTTTTAGAAGAAAAGAGATAAAGATAATAAAAGTAAAAATATATTTAATTAGAAATATTAGGCAAATAAATCCATCACTGATATAATTTATGAGTAAATATTTGCATTTTTAAAACTGAAGGTATAGGGGGGATATATTTTTAAAAATAATATGTATTATTTTTATTTATAAAATAGTCCTATAAAATATTCTCAATTTCAAATTTATTCAATTGAAATATATAATCACAAAATAATAATTATTTTAATTTTAAAACTTGACCTAAAATCAACGCATATATCGAGAGTAAAGTAAGTTAACCTGAAATTTTTAAAAAAAAATTAAAATAATATTGTTTTGATCAAAATTGTTAAGAAATCTATTTATTTTTATAATTTTATTTATGTCTCTTTAATTAAATACATTTTTATCCAAATAATAAAATTAATTTTTAAAACAAATTTATTTTATATTTTAACTACTTTATAATCAAACACAATCTTAAGAAATACTGCAAGTAAGTTCAATGAACCTCTTAAAAAACAAAAAAAATCTCACTTGGTTTCTTCTGCTATTTGACATGCAGATAGCAACTTGAAAACAAACTCATTTATCACCCTAATGATACCGCATAACTTGAAAATTCCATTTTTTTTTATCTATTATATGGTCCATGCTGTTAGTGGTTTTCTTGTTAACTTGGCATGCAAAATTCTCCACCTTTTAAAACACATCAACACCTACTTTAATCTCTTGAAACTTCAACTTGCATGTGTTTTTCTTAGCTGTAAAGAGGCCCAGTGTTTTTCATGTTGCCAACACGACCACATTTGACTCACCTAAGACCTCTCTTGCCCTCCATTCTCCCCCTTGTGTTTTTGTTTTGCCCTTTTCTTTTTCTTTCCCTTTTTAACACCGTGAAGGTGAAGTAATTAAGCATGTTTCTGTTTTTGTGGTTATTTGCCTTAAATTCCTTTCCTTTTTTACCCTATTGAGATTTTTGCTTGTTTGAAAAGGAAGAACAGAGAAAAAAAAGGAGGCGTGTTGTTTCTCTTTTATCTTGGTTATGGCCCCTGCAGGGAAAGTTACTGGTTTTCACAAAGAGGGTAGTGACTGGTATGTTTCTTCACTATATTTCTTATAATCTCTCAAACCCAGAATTTTTTTTTTTTTGGGAGGGGGGGGGTTGAGATTTTACAGTTTTCTTTGTTGGTTGTGTTCAGTCTTAGTTCATTTGTCACCTGTTTTGTTTTAAAGCTGTGATGGTGTGTAGCTGCCAGAATTCTCCATTGAAATTTGAATTATGGGTTCTTTTTCTTTGTTTTAATCATGCCTTCTATTGTAATTCATGGGCTTTTGAAGAAAAAAGAAGTTTTTTTTTTTAAAAAAAAATGATCGTGGTGGTGATGGTTTGGTTGATTTCCAGAGTTAGAGAGGAGTGTCAAGTGTGTGTGTGGTTGCCCGATAATATGATTTCTTGGTGGGTCTGGCAGGTTCTGCAATGCAGGGTTGCCAAATGATATCACTGTTGTTGTGGATGATATAAAGTTCCATCTTCATAAGGTAGGCTGATATTTACCTTCTTGTAGGGTTTAAGAACACCCGTAACTGATTCATCTTCGTTTTGTTGTTTTGTGAACCCGTCTTTTAATAATTTTGAATTCTTAATATATGTTTTATGTAAAATTGTGGTAGTCTACTCTTTTCCTGCTAGAGTTTTGACCTAAATATGTTTGATGCTGATCACTTAATTGTACTTACTCTTTTAACTATGAAACTTAATGCTGGTAGATTCCTAGTGCTGAGAGATTTTTTTTCTTGTAATGAAATGCTGTAGTAAATTCAGTTTTATGTGTCGTGTACAATGTGTGTATCGAATCCTTCACCGAAGTCCCATTTCTTTGCTCATCTCCTATATACTTGGAGTTTTGATAGTAAATCCTAAAGTTTTCAACTTTTCACAGTTTCCGTTGGTTTAAAAACTCTTAAGTGGCCTCTAGGGCGTTCTGTAATGAGCATGGAGTGCATTGAAGTAGTTGTTTCTGTAAAAAAAAAATTAATGGAAGATAGTAGACTTAAGATGTATTCCTACAATTAGTCCAGGGAAGAAAAATGGCAGGACTTCTGGGGAACTATTGTAGAAGTAGTCAATCTCTGGCCCTTTCCTAGATGCCTTTCAAATTAACCAGCTGCAGTCAGCAAATTTTTGGCCTCTCTTTCTTTGAATTCAGCAAAATTGCTTCTATTATAGGTTGGTCGGTGATCAAGATGTTTAAGGGGTTTTGTTTGACAGAATGGTCTATTCTGTAAGTCGGCAATCATAAGACTAAATATATCACATTCTTTGATGAGTACCAACTAGTGAAGGGTAGGCATTGGCTGATTTCCTGGCCACGCATTCCAGTTCCTAGCTCTAAGATTAGAGTAGGGCAAGAAGGAGCACGGTGTTGTTCAATATGATAAGTATTATACTAGCTTTCTCAATAGTTCCAGCCACTTTGGAGGAGAAGTTCTTGCCGCTCCCCCCTTTGCTTATCTTCCTGCTCTGCCATCATACCTCCTTTACCATGAATTGTTCCTCAGACTCGTGTTGAGAATCGAGAAACCCAAAAATTTGATCTCAAGTTTGCGAAGTAACATTTTTCCAAACTTCCCTCATTTAACTCAATTTTGATTTGAAGCTAAAATCTATCTTAGAACCACCTGTGTAGAAAACAGAGACTGAGATTTTTTCAAGAGAAGAGAATATACCGAGTGTATCCAGGAGAGTAAATGACAGATAAGAATATAACATAAAGATGGATACGAGTCGGATGAGCTCTTAGTGTCAAACGTCTCTCTATCCTCTGCTATTATTAATTTTATTTTTGTCTGGTTATCTTGTTCTTGATATGGACTCGACACATCTGCAGCGTGAGGAGATTGTAATTGCTTGCAAGAGTGAGTTTTTATTGTCATCATGATTAGAGTGCTTGGAATGAATTATTGTGTTTGGTCAGGAGTGCAATGCAGTTTTTTGGTATTACTTGATATTGTAAATAGCTTGCTCTTAGGATCATTTGCTTTTAGTGGGGCCTTCTTTTTCCTTGACCTTTACTCCAATATGGTTTATGTTCATGACACAAAATACCTATCATAAAAATCCCTAACCATTTATATTGCCACAGGATGGAGAAAATGTGGTAGATAATGCTTTAGCCTGTGAACAGAGTGCCTATTGGGGCACAAAAAAAACTTGGGAGTTTTAGTTTACATCTTTTTAACCATCTGGTTAGATTTCTAAATTAAAAAAAAATAAAAAATCACCATGCCTGGTATGAATTTTAATATCTTGTCAAATCATCCAGTGCCATCTATACTTGATGTGATCATATTGCACTGTATTTCCTATTTGTGCAAAGATTTTCTTAATGTTGAGCTTATGATATTAGTCAAGTTGGATTTTAGAAATATTGGTAACAATATATTTTTGTCCAGTTTCCACTGGTGTCAAAATGTGGGAAGATAGCACGAATATGTGAAGAATCCTCTGAAAAGGCATTCATCGCAGCATTTGAGGAATTCCCTGGTGGCCCAGACACTTTCTTGATTGCAGTAAAGTTTTGCTATGGATTAAGGGTGGAACTGACACCAAGAAACATAGTAATCGTGTATTGTGCAGCCGACTATCTTCAGATGACAGATGAGTACGGAGAAGATAACTTGCTTTCCAAGTCTGAAAATTTCTTCCACAAGAATGTACTTCACAACTGGAAAGACTGTATATTGGCTCTTCAAAGTTCCGATCCTGTTATTGCAAGGGCTGAAAAGCTCCAGATTATAAGCAAATGTTTGAGTGCTCTATCCATGATGGTATGCACAGATCCTAGTTTGTTTGGATGGCCCATGATGATGTATGGTAGCTTACGGAGCCCTGGTGGAAGCATCCTATGGAATGGTATAAACACTGGGGCTAGAATCCAAAGCATAGAATCTGACTGGTGGTTTGAGGACATATCATACCTTAGTGTAGGTTTGTTTGAAAGATTGATAAATACAATGGAAACCAGAGGCATAAGGCCTGAAATTCTTGTGGGTGCAATTATGTATTATGCCAGGAAGTACCTACCGGGCCTGGGCAGGTGGCAGAGTGGACAAAGTCGGAAAACAAGAACATTTGCCAGTTTTAGCTTGACACCTGCTGTTGTTGATCAAAAGGTTTTGATAGAAACCATTGAAAAACTTATCCCAGAAAAAAAGGGGAAATCCTTTTGCCGTTTTTTATTGGGACTTCTTCGAGTTGCTCTGATACTGGGTGTCAGTCAAATGTGCAAGGACTCTTTAGAGAGGAGAGTAGGGATGCAGCTGGAGGTGGCGACCCTGGATAGTCTTCTTATTCCTGCCTATTCAGATTCTGATACTTTGTACAATGTTGACTGTGTGGAAAGGATCATTCATCATTTCATGGATTCAAAATCCAGGATTACGTTATTTTCTCCATCATCATTGGACCCAGAAACATCTCCATCATCTGAACCTTTAAGAAAGGTTGCAAAACTGATAGATAACTACATTGCAGAGGTTGCTTCAGACATACATTTGAAACCTAGAAAGATACGATCTCTTGCAGAGGCCCTTCCAGAATCTTCAAGACCATTGCATGACGGGCTATACAGAGCACTGGATATATATTTCAAGGTCTGAAATTATTGGATTTTCTTCTGTGATACAACCTTCTTGTATGTTTCAAAAAATTTCTGATCACTTGTGGCATTTTCCAGGCACACCCTTGGCTATCAGAGAAAGAGAAGGAGGAACTTTGCAACACCATTGACTACCAGAAGCTCTCCATTGATGCCTGTGCCCATGCTTCCCAGAATGCAAGGTTACCACTTAGAGTTGCTCTTCAAGTGTTGTTCTTTGAGCAGGTGCAATTGAGAACTGCTCTTGCTGGCTGTCTACATGTCATGGACACTGAAAGTGCCCCTGCAGGTCCCATTCCTAGTGATATGTTGGGCCAGATTGTACAGAGGGATGGGTGGAGAACAGTTGTGCAAGTGAACCAGGTTTTAAAGGTAGATATGGACAATATGAGGTCTAGAGTTGGGGAACTTGAAGAAGAATTTAGTAAAATAAAACAAGAGATGAAGAGAGTGACTAAATCACATAGCTCTCTTAGTTCCCCTCGCTTGGTTGCCAGGAAGATTGGGTGCAAGCTTGTTCCACGATCCTCAGATGCACAACCTGATACTGTTGATATTACTGGACCAACACCTAGAGCATCAGTTGAACAAGCACACCGTCCCCACCATTCGAGACACTGGAAGAGTTTCTCTATGTTTTGATAGTAATTTGATGCATAGAAGGAAGTGCAAAGAGGATCACAGTTTTGTATCACATAATTGGTTTCAAATCGTATGGAAAACAGAATGCAATTTCTTCTCATCCCTATTGAAGTATTATCTTTTGAAAGTTGTTTTGACCATTTCAAGGAGGAACCTTTTGGAATTCTCAAGCCGCAGGGTTATGGAAAGTCTTGCAGTGCATTATGGAAAGTCGTACAGCGGCTTCAAAAAGCCATATGCTCCAATCCAAATCTGGACTTGTAGAGAAATGTTACACCAGATTTAGAATGGAGCTGTCATACATCATGTATTTATCATAGAGAAAAGGTGTAGTCATTTTTCGTTTGTGGTTTTTTTTGCCACCCTTTTATGGCATATACATGTACAGCTCTGTGAATTGTTTTGTGAGATTGTCAAGCACTGGAAATATATCAGAAAATTCATGTTGCACGTTCGAACTTCGATCCTGCCTAGTTTCTATTTTCTTTGTGGTTTGATGTTCATATTTGTATGTTCTCAAGTACACGCATTGAATAGGTTTTGACGATGAGCGGGCTGCATTTTTCTTCCTGCAACCCAAGGCAGTTTTAGAGCCTCTGCCTCCTTGGGGATTGATTAGGTGAAAACAATGCAAATCAAGCAGCATTCTGGATTTGCTTCCAGGGTCCCGGTGTGGTGTTCGAGATATTACTTCGTACGTCTGAAGTAGGGTAGTCTCGCAAAAGTCAAAGAAGAAGGTAAAGTTGTTATTTAAAAATTTATATATAGGGTCTCCGTCAACAGTCGCTTTGGCCGAGTGGTTAAGGCGTGTGCCTGCTAAGTACATGGGGTTTCCCCGCGAGAGTTCGAATCTCTCAGGCGACGTTTATATTTTAGCAATGTTTTCGAGCCAACCTCAAAAGACTCCTCCACCTTTGGATCCTGTCTCATTGACTCTCGGATATCTTTTTATTTTGATTAGATATTTAAAATATTTTTAATTAAATTTTTATGTTGTTTTTTAAAATATTTTTTATTTTAGAATATATTAAAATAATATTATTTTTTATTTTTAAAATTTATTTTTAACATTGAAACCATCTAAAAACATTAAAAATAAATAAATTTTTTATAAAATATTGCTTGAGCCCCGTCCCAAACAACACTTAAAGGTACATTATATTCCATTTATGTGCTTTAACAAGACATCACGGAGTAAAAAACGAAAGAAAATTACCTTTTATAAAAAAGCTATGCTTTATAAATTACTATCATCCATTGTTTATTCGAGTTTCATGATTCACAAAATAAAGGTTTAATATATTAATAACATCCAAATTCTTTATTGAAGATCACATTTTCATTATACTTTCATTCTATTCGGCAGAAACCAAGCGCAGCCAGCAAAATAAAAAATATATATATATATCAAATTCAATCCTTAATCTTTTAATTATGTTTTGAATTTTTTTTTATTTTCAACCCATAAAATTTGATTTAAATTTATTTTTAAATAATATACTCATCCGATATTATGCTTTGTTGGTCAGGCGTGTTTCTTGTTGTGTCTTCCAGTACTAGTTAATTACCAAGTTATCAATGGAGCGTCTGGCTGAAGCATCACCTCCAGCAAAACAGGTCCGCCTGTTGCAGTGGCTTTCATTGCAGGTGTGCGCTTTGCCAACAATATTTATGGTGGCATGCAGTTTGTAGACAAAACTGAGTGGGGTACTGTGTTAGCATGAGTCATGTCTGATATTGTTTTCCTACTGAATATTGTTCCCTCCCTCCATGGACAGAGAGGGTAGGGTTATACTTGTGATTAAACCTGGCTTTAGTTTCCTATGAAAACGCCTTCTCTTTTTTTGTCTGGCTTCATCACTGCGAGCTAATTGCTTGGCTCAAAGATTCAGTTGAAAGTACAGATCAAGGGTTAGTTTTTTCTGGGAGCCAGTTCATCTGAGATCCTGATATGTGATCTGCTTCTGTCGAGCACTACAACCTCTTCAGCCCTGATTATTATTGACTGGTTGATATTAATTGTTCTACACAGCCACATCTGGAGTGGATTCCCTTTCTTGCTTTCCACTATTTGCTGTGATAAAATCTTTAAGCAGTAAAAAGAAAACAAGGCGAAAATGATGGACCTGGAAGAGCACATTAATTGAAGGTGAGTCAGGTGTCCTTGGTGCTCAAGAAACTGTGCCAAAGCTCAGTCATATCTTCAACCATGGCCTCTGACAGATATTTCGCAAGCTTCTTTAGAAACCCAGTCCATCATCACCCATAGGCTTTCTCGAACATGGAAGGTCCCGAATCCTTAAGGTGACACACCTTGACAGAATGACAGGCATGAAAAGAATCTGATTATTGTCGATTTTCTATTGCTAGCCAAAAAGGCACTCCCTGTTGCAGGTTTTGCCGTCCCCAGCTCATCAATGGACCCCATGCTTCCATTCATCACTTTAAGCAAAGAAATGATGCCTCCCATAGACCCACAGAAACCTTTTCCCTTTTCATGTATTTTGACTCGTGTGTCAATGACAGCTTCAGGTTCTTAACACAGTATCATGTCATGTTTATTAAAACTCAAATATTATTGGCTCCATGAATTCATTTAAAGTTCAATTCAAACCCAAAACGGTGAAAGTTCAAGTAGAACCCAGCGGTTAAAACAAACAAATAAATAAAATAGAACCTGTAATTATGGACTCGTTCATCCAACTCACGTCTGTTTAGTAATATAAGAAGGTGTGAATGAACCTGATTATAATTTTAAAAATATTCTACTAATTAATTATCACGATACTTTTATATGGATTTTAGTGAAAATTCTTTTAAAAATTTTAGTTATAAAAAAAACTATAATTTATAATTTTTTAAACATGTTTTTTTAATTACAACAGCAAAAACTATCTAAACAAACACTCAATCCATGTACCTCGCACACAAAATGCATATAAAACATTAGAATTTATACAAAATTCTTTTTTATTAAAAATATGTTTAGAAATGTATTAGATATTATTTTTTAAAATATTTTTTACTTGAAAATATATTAAAATAATATTTTAAACATCAGTATATTAAAATAAAAAAAACATTGAAAAATAATAATTTAAATATTAAAAAAATTTCAAAAACTTTTAAAAATATAATTTAACCATAAGGTCAAACAAAACTTTAAATTAAGCTCGTCAGCATAATTGTACTCTAGCTAGGAAAAAAAGGGACGACTCCGGATAAGTGTGAAGTAACTGTTTTATTTGACCAATACAATTGTTTTCGTTTAGGATACTAAACCAGTGCATTCCTTAGCGCTTCGTTGCAGTCGAATTATATTTTAAAAAATTTAAAAATATTATGAGAATGAAGATTTTTTAACAATATTATTAGATAGAATGATTTTGAAATTTATCAACTTGGCTTTTTACCTAACTTGACTTTCAAATTAAACCGTGTAGGAATTAATTCAAAATAAACCATTCAATTTAACAGGTTCATAGATAATTTAGATGGTCAGTAAATACATAATATAGCTTTTAAAATAACTTTGAGATGATAATATTTTTTTAATATT
Organism: Populus simonii; assembly: GCA_007827005.2. Taxonomy (NCBI): domain Eukaryota; kingdom Viridiplantae; phylum Streptophyta; class Magnoliopsida; order Malpighiales; family Salicaceae; genus Populus; species Populus simonii. The sequence continues at coordinate 18,654,288 of CM017467.2, read as the reverse complement.
GAGATGATGCCAGATTAAACCGACCTCGATCACCCTGCGACTTGGGTTATGGACTTCAATAAGTTTAATAATTTTGTTGTTTTTGTAAATTATTTTTATTTAATTTTATGATAAAATTAGATGCTTGTAAAATCAAGTGTCAACCTTTAAAAAAGATTTTTATTTGAGATTATAATAACCTTATATAAAGTAAATAAAAATAAATCATGAATTCTATTCCCAACTAATCCAACATTAAAAAAGAGTGAAGTAAAGGAAAAATAATTAGAAAAATTAAAGGACAAAAAAAATATATATCATGTTTGATGGGTAAACCCGCAAAACCTGTGAATTAGGTAACTCGAGTCAATACATCAAACTTGCAAACCGGATAATAAACTCCATTAGGATTAATAACTTGTTTTTTTATCTAAATTATTGTTTATTTAACTATATAATAAAAAAAATAGACAATTGCAAAATCGAGTGTCAAACCAATACTAAGATATTTTTTTAAGACTATAATAACATCATAGAAAGTAAAACGAAAAAAAAAATATGAAACTCAATTCTTAATCAGTCTAGTATTGAATGATGAAATTAAAAAAAATAAATTTTTTTAAAAAAAATTAAACTCGTTAAACCCGTCAATAGGTAGACAAACTTTCTAAATTTTATTAACATGTTTTTTTTTTAACTATATGATGAAAAAGAAAAATAGATGATAATATAATTAAGTTCAACTAGAAAATATATAAAAAAAAATACCTCGCTAAACCTACGAATCAGTGTAACCAGGATTACCTCACCAAACTCACAAATCGGGTCATTGACTCCACACAATTTAATAACCTAATTTTTTTAAAATCATTTTTTTAACTATTTTTTCAAATAAACCATACCGCGATTCTAAGATATTTTTCTAATATTAACCCGATGCTGAGATATGTTTTTAATATCATGATAACCATATAAAAAAAATATAAAAAAGTTTCAACTCTAAATCTCCATAAACATATTAATGACTATTTAAAAAAAATACAAAAAAATACAAAAAAAAAATGACACGGAAAATAGTGTTTTTTCCACCCCTTCTAACTTTATACTTGATACTTAATAATTTGAAATCAAATCTACCTTTTAATTAGATAAATGTCATGAATATTTGATAATTTGATATATAATATTTTTTAAAAGAGATTTTTAATTTCAATCTATTAAAATCATAAAAAACTTAAAAATATACTAATCCAATAATTTTAAATTAAAAAATAATTAAAAAATAAAATCAACCCCAAAAACAAATACACCTCAAGCCTATAAATCAAGAAAATAACATGACATTAGCAAAAAATAAAGAAAGAAAGAGAATAGATGAATTAAGGTACATGACTTGAGGATCAATATCATAAAATAATTTGTTTTGTGCTTGATTTGTTATTACTAATCATAATCAATGATACATCACAAGATAAAAAAATTTCCATTATTATATAGACTTGATTAGAGATAACTTGAAAAATATTCAATAAAAAATCACTATTATTTTCCATGCTTAAAAATACTTAATTTTTGAAAAACAAATATTTGCAATATATGGCAGATGAGAGGAAAATAAAAGCAAATAAAAAGAATTAAATTAAGGATGAAACTCGCAGGTTAAATTAAATTAAAGGGTACGTTAGTATATTTTTTAAAATATGTTTTATTTTAAAATATATTAAAATAGTATTTTTTTATTTTTTTTAAATTTATTTTTAATATTAATATATAAAAATTTTAAAAATTTTCAACGTCCTCCTCTTAAAATATCTTTTATTTTAAAATATATTAAAATAATATTTTTTTATTTTTTTAAAATTTATTTTTAATGTTAATACATAAAAAAATTTAAAAACAATTTTAAAAATTTTCAACTTCCCTCCTCTTAAAATATCTTTTATTTTAAAATATATTAAAATAATATTTTTTTATTTTTTAAAATTTATTTTTAATATTAATACATAAAAAAATTATAAAATATTAAAAAAATTAATTTAAACTAAAAAAAAGTTTTTAAAAATTTTCAACGTCCCTCCTCTTCTCCTCAGGCCACCCTTTCTCTCTCTAGAAAAAAGAGGAAGAATTAAATTACAGATGGGACTCGGAGGAGGTTAGGTTAAACTAAATTAAATTAAGGTAAATAAAAGTCGTCCCTCCTCTCCTCAGTCCACCCTTTCTCTCTCTAGAAAAAAAGGAAGGAAAACGCAAAACAAAATAAATTCCCATCTCTCTCTCGATCATCCCGTCAAGTCTCCGTCTCTCTCCCTCGCAATTCCTGCTCCAAATTCACACTCAGATCTCCATCGTTTTCTCTTAGATCTAACCGTCATCGTTCTATCAAAGAGAGACGATTTCGAGAAAAACTGACAACTAAAAAGAGGAACCCTCTCTAATTGTTGGATCTGAGAGGGAAATGGCGTTATCAGGCATGAGAGGTCTCTCTGTCTTTATAAGCGATATTCGAAATTGTCAAAACAAAGAGCAAGAAAGGCTTCGCGTCGATAAAGAGCTTGGCAATATCCGTACTCGTTTCAAAAGCGAAAAGGTTAGGGTTTTTATTTTTTCAATTCTTTTTTATTTTTACAATTTAATCATTTTTTATCTATTTAGATAACGTTAATTTATATCTGATTACTTTAATCACCGAGAAATTTCTTAGTGAAGTTTGAAATTTAGCTGAGCTAATGCAAGTATATATGGCATAAGAGTAATAATGTTAATCTTACATAAAGTTACTCACTTCTGGAAGAGCTGTATCAGTTGATTTTGTTGACCACAGCGGTGGTTCTGGTAAATCCAATGGCTGCGATTTTTCGGGAAGTGAATTCGTAGAAAAAAATTTCATTTAGATTAGCATAACTTATAGCATAAATGTTTAGGGCCTGTGGAAATGGAGAGTTCTTGTTGTGCGAGCTCGTGGCAGTGAATGGCGGTAAATTTTGATTTTTTTTTCTTGGTGTTAGTTCTTTTTAGTAAACTGTCAGGCGTGGAGATGTATGGTTTTAAGATTAGGAGTAGAAGTGCGATGACGCTGATTTAGGTCAGAATGAGTAATTCTCAGCAGTTCGATGAAGGGTCAGGTTGGGCATATAGAACATATTTTCACTGTGGTTTACTTGATCGAAGAGTTTGAAACGTCGATGGAACAAAAAGGAAAGAAGAAGTAATAGGAATAGCAATCAGGCTAGAGCCTTTTTAGTTAGTGTGTTTGGATATTTACTTGTGCTGCAGATGTGAACTGATGATGGCACTGAGAGGACATTCCTTTTTCACTGCATTGAAATACATATGGTTGAATGATGTTAAGTTTGATAGGACCTCGAATGGGAAAGGCTTGTGTGAAAAATTTGGTATGTAAGAAGGGAAATGTATCTTAGTTTCTAAGACGGAGCTTTTTGGGATGGAATGGTTGTGACATCGAGTAAAGGAAATAAGTTAGTAGCTATTGGCTATTCATATTTAAGACCATGTTGGTTTTCAATATTGTTCCTAGTTAGTAGCTATCGTCTATTATTTGACTACATATAATTTGAAGATGAAGAAGTGCTTTAGTTGGAAACAGAAATCCCAGTTCAAATCTGCGGGTTAATGTTTTGGAGATTGCACTCATGCCTTTAAATTTGTTTGTTGTTGGTGGGAAGCTAAAGAGTTGCTTTCAACCCACGTAAAGGCTTTGTGTATTAGGGAAAAGGCTTATTTTTTCTTATAGTGGAAGAAAGAATTTGCTCAAGTTAAGTTCACATATATTAGATCCCATACTTGTGTTAGATCTGTGTTTTGTTAAAAGCTCAAGATTGCTCTGGGTCTTTGAGGTTCAAAGATTTTTTCAGGTGATGATAATTCGATCTCGTGATATAGTTTGACTGGCCATGTTTTGATTCAGAACTTTAAAAAAGGCCCAGTTGGAGAAATTTAGAATTGCAAGGGAACCTCTGAGGCATTAAAAACAGTTTTTGAAGTTTGGTTTCTCACATTCTTAAATACTGGTTTGCTGCTGCATCTTGTTCCTGTCTGCATCACCTTGATGTTCGTCCTTAATATCCACCTCAAAGTTGTATGCAATTTATTGAATTGCTGCTCAATCAGAACAATACAACGTCAGGGAATGATGGAAATGCTTTTAGATAGCTTATGTAAAAGTTTATGCATTGTTAATTCTCCCATGTATCAGACAACACTTGCAATATTCTATTAAATCGAGAGAGCTGTTATATGGATTTTTTTGTTTCTTTGACAGGGTTTGACTCATTATGAAAAGAAGAAATATGTTTGGAAAATGCTTTACATTCACATGCTAGGCTATGATGTAGATTTTGGTCACATGGAAGCTGTTTCCTTAATATCTGCGCCGAAGTACCCTGAAAAGCAGGTAAATTTTGTCTATGCTTTTCATGATTTCTAATGATTGATAGTCATGTGGCTGGCTGGTAATTGGCTTGTCTAAGTGAATCATTGAAAACATTGGTTATACTGGTTTGTTTGCCATAGTCAGTGGATGTACTAACAATCCTGAAGAGCTCTTCTACATGTGGTCATTAGGAACCATTAAAATGGTAAGGAAAGCAATATCTATACCAATTAAATTTTGTATAGGAATGGAAGCCTTCAAGATCCTTGGAAACGACGTGTTTGTAGTATTTCCTAAGATAAATATAATGTGTTCCTCAAAAGCTACACCTCCCATGATGTGAACTTATGTATTTCTGTTTCCTTTATGTTCAGAATTGACTTTGCTGTTTAATTAACTTTTGCTTTTCTGCGAATGCCTGCAGGTTGGGTACATAGTGACATCATCTTTGCTAAATGAGAACCATGATTTTCTGAGATTAGCAATAAATACAGTGCGCAATGATATTATTGGTCGGAATGAAACTTTTCAGTGCCTGGCTTTGACTATGGTATGGTAACAGAAGATGTTTTTTAGTTTCTAGACTTGTGTATTTTTATTTTCAGATGATATTAAGATGTTTCAGAAAAGTACCTTTGTCTGTTCCTTTTTATTCTATAGTGTCTCTCCTCTTTTCCTTTCTCCGACTCGCCCTGCAACATTTATTTGAAATCTTACCTTTGAGACTATTTTGCTTTAACTATTGCAGGTTGGGAATATTGGTGGAAGAGAATTTGCTGAATCTTTGGCACCAGATGTTCAAAAGTTACTCGTAAGAGATGGCAATAATTTTGAGTTTTTTTTACTGGCATATTTTGAAAATGATTGATGTGAACGTCTCCCTCGTTTTTGGTTTTAGATTTCTAGTAGCTGCAGGCCGCTTGTGAGAAAGAAGGCTGCATTATGTTTGCTGCGCTTGTACAGAAAAAATCCAGATGTCGTCAATATAGATGGCTGGTATGTTTTTGTAGGTTACCTTCTAGGCTATTATCCAAAAATACCTTTTATCTTTGTCGATTTTAATGGTCTCTTTTTTCAAATGCCTTAGGGCGGATCGGATGGCACAACTGCTAGATGAACGTGATCTTGGTGTTCTGACGTCTTCTACGAGCCTTCTTGTTGCTTTAGTGTCAAATAACCATGAGGCATACTGGAGTTGTCTACCAAAGTGTGTTAAGATATTGGAGCGACTTGCGAGGAACCAAGATATCCCACAAGAATACACTTATTATGGTATCCCATCTCCTTGGCTTCAGGTCAGTATATATATGTTTTTTTTTTGTTGCCTTTTGGAAAAAAAAAGAAAGAGGGAGGGAGAGGGATTCATGGCAAGGTTGATTACATACGATCCAATCTACCCAGTTTTCCTCCTAAATCTTGTGAATGTTAGCAGTCAGAAATTTCTCCATTCATAGCTTGCAAGTTCATGTTGATTCAATTATACAGGTTAAGGCAATGAGGGCGCTTCAGTACTTTCCAACTATTGAAGATCCTAATGTTAGAAGATCCTTGTTTGAGGTCTGACTGTTTTCAAAGAATTTAATTTGACATCCTCATTAGGATATGTGTTTCTAATAAAATCTAATTTGTGATCTCAGGTCTTACAGCGGATACTAATGGGAACTGATGTTGTAAAAAATGTAAATAAGAACAATGCATCACATGCTGTCCTCTTTGAAGCCCTTGCTCTTGTAAGTTGACTGCTCAACTAAGCATGTTGGTAAATCAATATGTTATATATATAACAGCTTATGTATTGTTTGTTGATATAATATACTGTGTTGTTATTGACAAGCATGTGCATGTGATTAAAGAAAGGATTTGATTTTGAAGGGGCAGAATCCCCCCCCCCCCCCCCCCCTCAAGTTGATTAGTTGTGGTGTTTACATTACATGTGATAGGGTTTCTGCCCTCTTTTTCACATTTTAACTACATAAAGGCTTAATGAAGTAAATTTATAGTTAATGAGCATTCTAAGGGTCCTGGTGTTGTGCTTTATTTATGGAGACAAATGATATGCTGGCAAAGATGGGACTTGAACTCAAGTCCCACTCCCCTACTTTGCAAGCGTACCAATGACTTACAAGCCTGCGGGTTGAGGTTTCTAGATCTTAATTTCCTTTTTGCAGGTAATGCATCTTGATGCTGAAAAGGAGATGATGTCTCAGTGTGTTGCCCTTCTTGGCAAGTTTATTGCTGTACGTGAACCAAATATCCGATATCTTGGCTTGGTGAGTTGTAGTTTTATCATTTTAGTAACTCAATAAACTTACTAAAGTGGATATATGTCTAAACTTTGATGGGTGAATCTATTTGCTGTTGTATAACTGCGTGATTGAACATTACAATTTTTTTGTTGCTTTGCTGCAGGAGAATATGAGTCGGATGTTGATGGTTACAGATGTGCAAGATATCATTAAAAGACATCAGGCTCAGATCATTACCTCGTTGAAAGATCCTGACATCAGGTTAACTTTGAGTGTGTTGCATTTTATGAAAATTTTATAGTTCTTGATGTGGTTTCTGATGCATATGACTTCTGTGTTTTCTACTTTGTTTCCTTTTGAGTATTTCATATGATTATAAAAAGAGGGCATCTTATCCACTAAACATGGCTCAGATGTACGCATGGTGTTTTGGATATGTCGTGTTTAATGAGGATAAAACTGATTGCGTACCCCTAAACGCCAACAGATAGTTTTTGAGGTTTTAGATCAATTATATTCTCAGATTTATTTAGCTGACTTCAAGTTTTCCCTACAGTATCCGTCGGCGTGCTCTTGATTTACTCTATGGTATGTGTGATGTTTCAAATGCAAAGGACATAGTGGAAGAACTGTTGCAGGTATAAATATATGCATTGAATATGTGGACTGACATTTTGATATGAATGTAGTTCACAATTCTATTGGCATTCTTTATTGGTCTACCAAGAAAAATGAGAGTGCACTGATTTTTATCTGATGTTCAGTATCTTAGCGCAGCAGATTTTGCAATGCGTGAGGAGCTGTCTCTTAAAGCTGCCATTCTTGCCGAAAAGTTTGCTCCTGACTTGTCTTGGTAAGGATCTTTTGCCATTACAAGCTATAGGGAAATGCTGGGCATAGTAGTTGTGAAAGCAAAATTTCTTTATCATTTGAATATACATTGAAGGAAACATGAATGGACAGGCTTTTGATTTTTAAGTCGTAAACATCATTGGCTTTTGGCTCTAAAATGAAATGTTGATATGAATTTTGGCATGGCATTAAAAATTCAAACTTGGAAAGACACGTCTCCATGGCAAGCAACTGCCTTAAAGAATCTGAAATTTCTTGCAATGCTGAGTAATTTCCATCCTTCTTTTATGGCTTTTCTCATATTTCCTGCCCATATCTGTGCTGAACTAATAATCTACTTTCTGCAAGACAATATACTATCTTTTCTGCTTTATTTTAGTAAAAGAAGATTTCCATCCCTGTGAAACTGAAATCAGTAGCTTGAGCTCATCACTCAACCATTTTTCACTGCTAGTTTAACATTGCTAGATTCCAAGTTGTTTGTTATTGATCAGAAGCAACCAAATACCAATTGTTGCTTGCACTTGTTTATCTGTGTATACTATTTATCTTGAGCACAGGTATGTGGATGTGATACTTCAATTGATTGACAAGGCAGGGGATTTTGTCAGTGATGATATATGGTTTCGTGTTGTGCAGTTTGTTACAAACAATGAAGACCTACAGGTAATTAAAATATCCTTGGTTTAAGCATAATAAATCTTGTTGATAATAGAGACCTCGATCTAGAGACTTTTCTACTGAAACTTGAAACATTTGATCAGCCTTATGCAGCAGCAAAGGCCAGAGAGTATCTTGACAAGCCTGCCATACATGAGACCATGGTCAAGGTGTGTAGTTTTGTACTGATACCTTTTGGCACTATTACTAGTTTGTAAATTACTCTGATATGAAAAGAGAGGAGTGTGTGTGTGTTAGATATAGATGTCTGACTCGTTTTGGTATTGGTATGTGGGTGTAACAGGTCAGTGCATATCTCCTTGGAGAATACAGCCACCTTTTGGCCAGAAGGCCTGGTTGTAGTCCAAAGGAAATATTTAGTGTCATACACGAGAAGCTCCCTACTGTATCGTAAGAACACCTAACCTTTGCCTATCTTTTCTGTCATATCTGTATCTTATTTTCACTTAGTCATTGATATGTTAGACAAATGAATGTGTCTGCAGAACTACAACCATTCCAATTCTTCTTTCCACATATGCTAAGATCTTAATGCACACTCAACCTGCGGACCCAGAACTACAAAAAATTGTCTGGGCAATATTTAGCAAGTGAGTTTTACTTTGCTCCTCTCGTCCTCTGTTAGGTTGTTATGTGTTGGTTATTCTGCGAACCTCAATAATTTTGTGTTCTCGTAGATATGAGAGTTGCATTGATGTTGAGATACAACAACGAGCAGTTGAGTATTTTGCATTAAGTAGGAAGGGTGCAGCTCTAATGGACATTTTGGCTGAAATGCCTAAATTCCCTGAGCGTCAGGTATATGCGTTTACTTACAATAATAGATCCAAGTAAAGAAACTATTCTAGGTTACCACCTGCAAACTCATCTCTGACTCTGATTAAGGGATTCAATTGCGTGCTATTGGAACTAACTTTGGTCTTTTCACTTGGAAATTCAGTCTGCATTGTTAAAAAAAGCTGAGGATGCTGAAGTAGATTCTGCAGAGCAAAGTGCTATTAAGTTGCGGGCACAGCAGCAAATGTCTAATGCATTGGTTGTAACAGACCAACGGCCTGCTAATGGGGCACCTCAAATTGTTGGCGAGCTTAGTCTAGTAAAAATTCCCAGCATGAGTGATGATGTGGGTAGTTCTTGTCTATTATTCATGAATCCTAGTTTTTCCTTGGAAGAATGTATAAATAATTTCTGAGTTGCATTTGGGAATCTGTGTTTTGCTTAACTTGATAGCAGCATACTTCGGCAGACCATGGATTGTCCCAGGCAAATGGGACTTTGACTACAGTAGATCCTCAACCTGCTTCAGGAGATCTCCTAGGTGATCTCCTGGGTCCACTGGCTATTGAAGGACCTCCTGGAGCTGTCCAATCTGAGCCAAATGCAGTTTCTGGACTGGAAGGGGTTCCAAGTTCAGCGGACTATGCAGCCATTGTTCCTGTAGGAGAGCAAACCAATACTGTTCAGGTATGTATGTAGTTCTGCTATGGCATGTTTAGTTTATAGGAAATTTAAAACATGTAAAAACTTGGAAGTCTTTTCCCTTTCAGATTTGTTTGTGCCATTAATTGTGTAGGCTGATGGATTTGCTTGAGCATGTTTTGATGTATAATGCAATGCCATTCAAGCAGGTTTAGCATAACTCAGCTGTAGTGCACTGGCAGATCGAACATGACTTGTATACCATTTTGATTCTTGCATTTGACAAGTTGAGTTTGTTCATGATGATTGCAGCCAATTGGAAATATCAACGAAAGATTTTATGCTTTGTGCTTGAAGGATAGTGGTGTTTTATATGAGGATCCAAACATTCAGGTATGAGTTGTTGTTTCCAAACAATTACTTCTCTTTGTTAGATGTCCAAGCCACTTCCCTTCGTAGCATTTAAAGTTGGCCACACAGTTCTTTCAAAGCTTCTACAATAATTTCCCTGATTTTAGCATCAAATATCTTGCAGATCGGTATTAAAGCAGAGTGGCGAGCACATCAAGGACGTCTTGTCCTTTTCTTGGGAAACAAAAACACTTCTCCACTTGTTTCTGTTCAGGCTCTGATACTACCCCCTGTCCATTTAAAAATAGAGCTCTCCTTAGTACCTGAAACTATTCCTCCACGGGCACAGGTAAAATGCTTGGAATTGGTAACTGGCTGTTGATCACCGTGTGTCACCTTTTCATCATTATTGTTCCTTAATCATCAATTATTCTTAAATATTTCCTCTTGGTTGTATAGGTGCAATGCCCGCTTGAATTAATGAATCTCCACCCAAGCAGGGATGCTGCTGTTCTTGACTTCTCTTACAAGTTTGGTACAAACATGGTACATAATATAGGAAATGTATTCCACATTGCTAATTTTTTAAATAGCCCGCTATGTTTATCATTTACAATTATCTAATTTTGGACTTTTTTGTAGGTCAATGTCAAGCTTCGACTTCCAGCTGTTCTAAACAAATTTCTACAGCCTATTTCAGTATCTGCTGAAGAGTTTTTCCCACAATGGAGATCACTTTCAGGACCACCACTGAAGCTTCAAGAAGTAGTATGTATATTTTGCTCTCCTGTTCAAACCACGTCAGTTTTTTTTTTTTGTTGGGCAGAAAAGTTCTTTCCCTGTTTGTTCCATGTTATGATTCTGATTTGATTCATGCTGATGAGTGTAGCTGCCTTTATACAACCTGATTGGTAGAGTGATGTATCAAGTCTTGGCACCAATTGATAAATATTATAGGCTTTCACACAAATGATTTGTGTGTGTGTGTGTGTATTCTTGCACAAGTTTGTTACACTGTTCCAGTATTAACTGTTACAGCTGCCTATAGAGTGGTATATCTTGCTTTCTCATTCATGTTAGCAAGGATGTGTCATGTAGGACAACTTTGGATGTGTGCCCACAAAGATTTCACAGTGAGCTGGATTTTGAAAATCGAGGATTTTAGGCCTAAATTAGGGTTTTTACTGTAGCTGTGGAAAGGGTCTCACAGGAAAGAAATAGAAGCACCTGGACAGAGAAAAAGGGAGAACGCTCGAGGCCACAGCTCTCTAACTGAATGAATTTCAAGTCCACCGACTACTTAGAGTACTTGAAAATAATCAATTCTACCTATTACATCAGTAGGTGTCATTCTCAAGAAGAAGAAGCAGAAAAAGAAAAACCATAAATGACAGAAGCTCCTAGCCAATAGTAACTTCCTAAATAAGCGAATTTCTAAATAGTGTAATGTTCACATTACAAAGTAAGATGAATTCCTAGATAAACTAGGTTTACAAGAAATCTCAAAATCTAAAATTAAATTAAAATAATCTATAAATTCCTCTTGGTTGATCAATATGAAATGGTCGATCTTGCTTTTAGAGTATGTAGGGATCTTATCATTCATGGTTTCAAGGATATCTAAAATCTAAACAGCCAATCTTTGGTGCTGAAACTCGTCAATATTGTTAGTTGCAAGCACAATCGCCATTTATTATGTTGCTATTTCTGATCCCCTTGCATTGACTAACATGATCATTTTGTATTATTATCTTATTAATGGTACAGGTTAGAGGCGTTAGGCCATTGTCTCTCATTGAAATGACAAACCTATTCAACAGTTTGAGGTTGACAGTTTGTCCGGGGCTTGTAAGTGATTCTTTCTTCTTTTTTCTGTCCACTATCCTCATTTTGAGTTATATAAAGAGTTGTTCACTGCTCTGTTTTCTGTTTTAGGATCCAAACCCCAACAACCTGGTTGCAAGTACAACTTTCTACTCAGAGAGTACACGGCCCATGCTTTGCTTGGTGAGTGTATCTTTTATTATCTTTGTTTATTTGAGTTAATAAATGGTTTTGTAGTTCTATTTGCTGTTATAGAATGAGCATTTTGTGGTGGATTTGTTAGTGGGTATCTAACCAGTGGGTCTCATTATCTTACCTGGTGTCTGGTTCTAGTCTGTTATTCATAATAAGAGTTGAAAATAAATTCACTTGAAAGCTTTCCTAGGCAGCTTGATATAAACATTTGTAACTCTTTCCCACTTCACAATCGGTTCCTTCTTGTTAGTTTGAACTGCTCTTTGACAGCCTCTTTGAATGCAATATTTCAGATAAGAATCGAAACAGACCCGGCAGATCTAACGCAGTTGCGGATGACGGTTGCCTCAGGGGACCCAACACTGACATTAGAGTATGTATTTGATGTCCAAGCCTACAAGTCTGTCAACCCACACTTAAAACCATTTACATTTCTCAAACTTTTCCTTGTACAGGCTCAAGGAGTTCATCAAAGAACAATTAGTTAGTATTCCTACAGCATCACGTCCACCTGCACCGGCACCAGCAGCAGCTCAGCCAACCAGTCCAGCAGCTTTGACAGATCCCGGGGCTCTGCTGGCTGGTTTGCTGTAACATTGAGGCGATTGATGTGTGAAGATTTGTTCAATATACACTTGTAAACTTGATTTATACGGTTGGTCCACCCATCTGTTCTCAAGAGGCGGATCAGAAATTCAACGAGCTGGGGCTGGCGGAATCAAGGGTGAGCCAATCTGCGAGCAGCTCAAGTATTCAAATTGAATTTCCATGGGATGGTCGGGATTTTGAGATTCTCTTGCACTATTGTAATGTGCTTAGTGAGGTTTTTCTTTCTTCCTTTCATTTCTAAACATATTTTGGGGCGAGGGTTTCTTTGATTTCTTTTTTCCCTTGAAAAATTTTTACACTCCTTTCTCTTCCCCAGTTTACTGGATTGGTTTCTGGAGCTCAAAAATTTGACAGCATTGTAAGATATTTTACATGAAGTAGAAACAGTTGTAATAGTTTGTATCTAATTGTCAATGCCTAATTATATTTATTCAACAAGAGTTATAAACTGAGAGTAATGTTATTTATTCATATTTTGGTTCGTACCATTTTATTTTTTTTAATTATTATTATTCAGATTGTGTGCTTTTATGGTTGCGTCCCATTCTTGTACTGTTTACAGTCTGGCTGGGGGTTAATAATTGAAGGTTAAATATTGAGGTTAAGGGTTGTTGTAAGAAAATGATTGACTATGTTGTCTAGTGGCGTGTAAGAATTATTTGTAGTGACAAAATCTTACAATTTTTATAATGATATTAAAATAAATATAATAAAAAAATAGTAGAATTTGAAAAAAAGAAGCACAAACTTCAAATTTCTGTGTCCTAAAATTTAGTGCCCCCCCTCTCCCTCCCTTGTCAGGCTAATTGAATTTAATTTTAATGGTTAAATTAATTTGTGGTTGGAATTTTGATTTGAATTCTAAATGAAATTTAAATTATAAAAAAACAAGCTAAAGAAAATAGGAAGACTTTCTAATTTGCTATATTAAAAAATAATCTTCAAATTTGTTTATAAAAATTAATGCTCAAGCGAGAGACAAACATATCAGTTTAGTCTGCCGCAAATAAATCTGGATTGTCATTCCCTTTTTTGCTACAGTACTCTCACCCTCAAAAACATCATAATAATCCCCCACAAAAAAAAAATACTAGTAATTCTAAATCTCTTAAAAATTTATCCATAAAATTACTAAAAAAAATGGATTAATTAAAGCGAAAAAAAGTGAAAAAAATGTAATATACAATTTAGATGAAACATTTAAAAGAAGCAAGGGAAGTTTGGAGCAACTAACGGCTAGTGAGATAATCTTCCTTCTTGTTTCGTCTCTCTCTAGCCTTCGATAATTGAGGGAGTGAAATTAGGGTCGAATGATAGGTAGATATCAAGATAGCTTCTTGAAGCGGGTTTTGAGAGACAAACATGCTCGATTTGTTCTTGTGTTTGTTTTGGGATGGATTTTGCTCAATCTTGAAGATGACGATGAACGAGTCATTTGTCTAAGCTCCTTGTTGATGCCATGATGATGGCAGTTGGAATCCAACTTCACACAGAATTTAAAGAACAAAACTTTAAACATTTTTGCTACAAAATTTGAATCTAAATAACCAGGTAATTCAAGAACCAACCCTTCTTGGTTTCCTGGAGGGTGGGATTCTGAATTAAAAGGAAAATTTCTTCTAATTTCATAGGTATTCTAAACACGAATTCAGTTTTTTGACATAATATTTTATTTTAAATATAAAAATTATAATAGATCATCAATTAAATTCAAATAACATATGATTTGATTCCCATCATACCACAAGTATTAAACTTTTTCTCTGTTCTAAAAAATCTTCCAAACAAGATTAAGAGGGTTAAATGTTAACCCCTTTAACACTAAACCAAATACATTACTAATGTCAAGACTTGAGTATTTTTACTGTTGTCCTTGAAAGCTGAAATGGGTTAAAGAAATCGGAACCCAAGTTCACCATTTCCTTGAACTCCGGCGTGAAAATTATAAATCTGCTGTAATATATCCATCCATGGCATACATAGTAACCTTCGCTACTTGATCTTACCTTCTAAGGGTTCTTTCTACGTTCACCAACGGACATGTAACTAGAAGGCGGCGGCGGTGCTCCTGAAAATGTGAGATTTCACGAAATTTTAACCGCAGCCTGCTAGCACAAAATTAGATGTTCGGATTGGTCTATTCATTTCTTTGGTATGGGCTTTCATCCATCTAGGCCTGTAGTTTTTAGTTCAACTATTGTGGGCCGTGGGCCTGTATTGATTGGATCATTCATTGTGGAAGGAAAAAAAACAGTATTCCCGCCCTTTTGTAACCTCTTTGTTCTTTTAGTAAAAAAAGAAAAAGAAAAAAAACCTCCCTCCTTTTCTCCCTACAATATCCAAAATTTGCCAGACCTATACACAAAATGAGGTGGGTCTAATTTACATTTCAATACCATAATTAAATTCTAATAAATAGTGTCTTCGAGATTTGAGAAATTGGTTGGGATTTCGGAGGGCTCATTTAGAAGTCATGCTAGAAGAGTAACAGGATACTGTTTCTTTAAAAATGAGCCGAAAGAGTTGGCATCTTGCTCAATCATTCAGGAACGGTGCTCAACTGGAAGCCAATAATTTTCGTCGGGAACAATGAGCGAAAAGAGATGCGGGAGATGCTATGCTAATGCTATATACTATAATGGGAATTTGCAATGTTTGTCTCTGTTTTTTTTTTTAATAATAATAAAAATGTGAAGGTTATTTGATTTGTTTTTCTCATAATAATTATAGTACTCTGTATTTCCATTAATAAGTTGGTTGTTTTGTATGAAAAGGATTTGGCATGCTTGTAGTTAGTTTTCTACGGGGTTACAGGGGTTTTGCTCCTCTGATCAGGAACTCACCATTCATTATCTTGACAAGAAAGTAAGGAAAGTTAGTCTCCTTCACTTCACTTATGCTGTCAAAGATTGTGATCTTTATAATAAACATCCCTGGGAGATCTGGCCCATGTAGTTTGGTGGAAAGAATGTGGTTTCTGAATTAGATAAGTTTTCTTTACACGACTGAAGAAGAGGAGTGCTAAGGATTGTAGAATTAAGGATTGTAGAATTTCTAGGTGGTGGAACTTGACACGGGGAGGGGGCTGGTGACCTGATTAAAAGCGCTGATACGGAATTGCCAATTGGGTTGGAGAACAAGAAATCCCCTCACTGTGGGAAGTGGATGATGTATGAGTTTAGTCTTCTTGGACATTCAACAGATTATGCTTTGAGTCATTAAGAGTGAAGGAAGGGATAAGAAATCGTCAGAATCTGAGCCAGTAGCTGTTCTAACAAAACAGAACAATGAGAAGAGAATCAGAAGCAATTGCTAGTGGGAAAAAATTCAAGATTAAAGAAGCCTGAACCTTGTTCTGATGATGCCCCTGAATTTGAGGTTGCAAAATCTCATTGGGCCAACTCTGAATTACTAGTTTCAGATCCTCCTATTATAAAATTGACTAGAGATGATGTGGCTGATGAGATTTTGGGGTGCTTGGAGGGATCTAACAAGGCAACCATGACTGAAAAGGATGGAATTCTCTCTTATGCAGCTGATGACTTCTCTGGTGTTGATGAGTTTGTTGACTGCTTAAAATAGGTAAGCAGTCACTGCTGCCAGTCGTACCAGGTACTGACTGCGAGGAGACCAGACGGCGGATCAATTGTAAGGAGCAGCACGTGATTGACAAATTTATAGCAATAACACTATCACAGAGTGGTATCGGTGAGGTTATCTGATTTGATGCATGAGATAGAAGAGGTTGTAACAGGTTCGGGTTCACTTGAAGAGTTCTTGGGCATAGCTGATGAGGATGCGGGATGGTTTGATCATGGACTTCCGCCGGCTGAAATATTTCCTCCGCCCCTAGCTGGTATGTCGTAGAGCTGCTCACTTTAAGGAAAACTTCTTGAATAGGCCAATGTTTTATGGAGATGATGAGTGATACTTTTTAGCGTTATAGGGTTACGAGGCAGAATCATAGAATGCACTCATTATTAGTAAGTAGTTATTTGCAACTCGTTTTCTGTAGACAAAGTTTGCTAGTCATCAGTTAACTTGTCGCCCCCAGTAATGCCATGTGAAATATTACAGTAAAACTAGGCTTGCAGACCACCATATATTGTATTGTACATGACCAAACCCTAACAAAAAAAAAAAGATGTACTGCAATTTTGTAAGAGCTGAGACAGGCTTGAAATTTTCAATGTGTGGATCACACTAGACTCAGAGAGTTAAAATTATGTACCCATAATAAAAAAAGAAAAAATCCCACCCTACGGGAAGCTGGGAAGGCACACTCCTTGATGAATCTTCAAGAAGAAAACTACGTAAAAATTATCAAATTTAAACCGATCTCAAGAAAACTTGTGGTTGAACTTTGATTTATACAAGCAATGCAATCGGATAAGCACAAGAAAAAAGGCTTGCTTATCTCCTCTAATCAGGGAAAATATTTTAAGCTTGTGAAGTAATTCACTCCGCAAGTATGATTTTAAGAGTGCCAAATGGAGAGCCCTACATTAGCAAATTACCCCAGCTAATTCTTGAAAAATAATAAAAAAAATATATGTGATTTTCTAAGCTTCCGAACCCGAATGATTAAATGGGAGGGAACTTGCAATGACGCATCATGTGTGCCAAGTGCCAAAACATCCATTGCTAGAAAGGGATATCACCATGGCATTTTACAAAACCTTCCCTGGCTTTGACAATGATGAAGCATAAACTGGTTCATCATCATCTTTACTTAATAGTGCACAACCTCAGGGCAAGCCTGCTTCATGGGAGATTTTTCAACTGCGGTTCAATTTACAACCCCATCCAACAGAACACTGAAGAATCCCCGCATAACAAAAAACAAAACTTCATGAAACAAAAGCCAGCTACCGCCACTTTCGGCAATTGCCACACCTCCAGCTGCTGCTGCCTTCAACAGGTGAAGACTCCACCCAAGGAGAACAATAGCGGTGTAACATTAAGCCACATACATCACAAGAAAGATCAGGAGATGGTACCGAGTCCAAACACATCTTACATGGCTTTGTGTTAGGAGCAGATTCCAAAGACACGTCGTATGAAGTACCCAGTGTATGTTGCTTCTGGAAATCGTCCTCTGAAGCTGCATGAAACTGATTTTCATTGTTTCCCAAAACATTCCCAGTGGCATCAAACCCATCCAATTGGCTACCATCATCAGTTGCCAGCAACTCTGTAAACGAGAAATATGTCTGTGGCTCAAACGCCATATCCTCATAGTTTACATCTTCATAATCAAACACCATATCACCGTCAAGGCCATTGCCAGAAACATCCCATTCAGCACAAGACATCTCTTTGTTCACGTTGTTGTTTGTTTCAAGAAACATGGATGAATCAGTAGGGTAAAGATTATTGGACACAGAAATATCTTCAGCATCTCCTTGACGCTTCCCTTGTCTTCTAACTGGAAGCTTCTGCGGCCCTTGTCCAGCAATGTTCCATTCAAAATCCACTCTAGAATTCTGCTCTGTAATTTGCTCAACTCTTGAAAGAGAGAAAAGAAGAGGATCATCATCCTGTACGTAAACATTCTCCACAGGAAACATTGGAGTAGTTGGCTCACAGTCTCTGGATTCAACAATAGTTCCAGAGCCAGCTCCTATTCCTTGCTCCCATGCTCTCTTTCGCGGCTTCAGAACCTCTGGCTTCTCATCTCCATAACCATCCCTGTAAGGACAATTTGGTGATTTTATCCTCCGACATTTGCAACACTTGAAGCCTATAACATCAGAGAGTTTTGACTCTTCTAGTTCAACAGCTTCGGCATGAAACCAATCTGCAAAAGAACAAAAAAATACATGTTTCATATAACAGAAACGAGCTACATTTTCTACTTAAGAGGAATGGCACCTATAATGAGCATAAGGCTTACTTGCACAAGTCTCGCAGTGGATATACATCAGATCACAGTTATATTCCTTTCTGCATAGATTACACTCTGGCATTAACCGTTTTCCATTTGGACTGCCCCTTGATAGAATGTTTTTATACCTGAAATCAATGCCTGTATCCTCATTGTTCTTCTTCCTCCATATGATGCCCCAATTACGTGATCTACTTTCAGTTTTTGTTGCCTTCCTAGATGAGGAAATAGCTTGTTTCACTTCAGAGCCACTAACCTGGGTCCTACTTTTGGTTTTTGTTGCCTTACTAGAAGTAGAGGTAGCTTGTTTCACTTCAGAACAACTCTCCTGGGTTCTGACAGACATAAATGGTTGATTATGAACTTTAATCCTGGTGCTTTTCATGACTGTCACTGCATTATGATGTTCTTGCCATTGCAAGGGCAAGGGGCTGGTTAGAGATTCATTCCTCTTTTCATCATAAATAACAGCTCTGGCACTGTAGCATCGCTTGCAAATGATTGAAAACTGAGCTTCCTCGTTTGTATAAATTCTTGAACTTACAGTACAGGCTTGATGACAGTAACCTAACCACAATATAACCCAAAAATGGAATCGTTAGTGTAATATTCAAAACAATCATACTCTTTCAACTGCTTAAATAAAGGAAAAACAAAAGAGCTAAAAGGCAGCTTAAAGTCCCCAACAACGCACAGCATGTTTGTCAGTTTATAAACTACACAAGAAAAATTTCAAAAAAAAATTAAGTTCATGTTTTGTTTTGTCAGTTAAGAATATCAACTTAGTTATAATCATACCTTGGCAAGAACTGCACGTGACCGTATCCCTGAAAATCACACCATCAAAAAGAATAATAAGCAGTGAGCTTTTTCTCCCAGTATGACAATTGCAGTGAATTTAAAAACAAAATCAGAATTAAGTACAGAATATTACCTAATTAAAACATCATATTGACATGAAGCACAAGAGCAACTGTCCAACTTATCTCTCTTAGAGGCAAGATATGAAAATATATCCCTGCGAGAATCTTTCAATTGTCTTCTTTGCAACACAGATAACTCATTTGAAGGCTTCTTGGCTGAAGGTGGAACGGCTTTATCTAAGCTTTCTTCAAACTCTTTGATCAAATATAAAGGAACGTGCATTTCAGAAAACCAGTACTTATCCTTTCCATTTTCACTTTGCTCGATTTCAATTATATTCTTCATGATGCGGGAAGGAAGATGCTTTTGGTTCCCAAAAGCAATTCCATACCTAGTCTTCTTTTCTTCAATTTTCTTATCACAGATGACAGCATTTCTAAAAACAGATGACTCGGTCTCCGAACCTTTTCCATCCTGGAGGTTCTGCTCTGGACGAACAAGATCACTCCATCTAACATGAAAGTCTAGGTATCTGACCTGATGAAAATTCCAATAGCATTTTCACAAGTTAGACAACCACAAACTATCACAGACAAATTGCTGTTAGGCTTATAGACAGAACATACCAAACAAAAGAAGAAGCAAGAAACAGAATATAATATCAAACCTGAAGTGCAAGTTGTGATGCATTATTACTCCTTTCAACTGCAGCTCTCCAAACCAACTGTCTGCTTCTATTAGGAATCTCCAAATCATCAGTGTAATGGATCCCAGAAATCTTTCTCGAGCCACCTATGACCAAAAAAAATTACAAAATTACTATTAACTCCGTTTAAAACAATTACTAAATGCAACTAGCGTACAGCTGGATATTTCAATAATATGTATATGCAAACAGGAAAACAAGTATGGTTGAATTATTTATTTATTTATTTATTAGTAAAGGGGAACACATAATGATGAAAAGAATACCTTGCCTAGCTGCCCTTCTAACCATTGACTGAGGCAAGATTGCTTTATTAAAAACAAGTTTTAATAGCTTCCCTCCTCGCCACCAGACAAAACTTTTGTCATGGCAACCATCTGCTGTAGTATCAGTCACCCCAGAATGTTTCTTATGTCGTTTCCCATTCACTCTTCGTCTGTGAGCAGTTCCAATACTGATTGCAGAACTTTGGGTCATCGGAGATTCAACCAACCAATCGTCCATTGCCTTGACCCAGTCCCCAGAAAGAGCAACAAGACGGGTGTTTTCCTCAAGCTGAAAATAAACACCAGGGGATCACATAAACCAAGGTGAGTCTGACATACATTATGATAAATAAAAAAGGCATTTAGCACACATAAAGGGGGACTCAAGAAATGAACAGCTGTCCCATGCTTTACTAGGCTGAAAACAGGGCCGGCTTAGTGACCACACATCAATTGAAGACTTACTTCAAGCAATGGCTGTTTTATTGCGCTATAAGTTGAAGCATCTTCTACTTGTCTACGCCACAGTTTTCGGTGACTTGCACTCAGAAAGGGACCAGTTGTAAGACCACATAAAACCTCCCCCATGTATAGAATGTACGTTGATATGCTAGAAAGACTTCCCTCTCCATTCAAAATTGGGCGAAGTCCACTGATCACCTTCAAGGCACCTTTAGTAGCAGTCAAGGCAGCTGAGTTTAACATGCATCCCCTTCGATTGCTGGAGGGCAGCTTGCAAGAATAACACCAACCACACCTCTCTCTTGGCACTTCCACAAGCTTTCTTTCAGAACTTGGCCAGAAAAAACGAGAGGCTGCTGTTGAAAAAGCTTTTGCTTGCAATAAAATGTCAGTAACAACTTTCCTTCCATTGCCTGATTTATGAGTCTCTGTGCGGCTTTCCTCAGATGAAAGAACATTGAGATTAACAGCAGCGGAGGCTGCAAAATCTCCATGCATGTAGTGATTTATGTATGCATGTGGTTTGAAAAAAGTTCCCACATAAGAACAATTGTTTGTTGAATTTCGAACCCTTTGAATGCCTTGATGATTCCCTTCCTTGTTTTGAGAAAACACAGAAGCTGGTAAACAAGTACCATTTCCATTCTCAATACAACTGCCAACACTGTTTGCTGATGTGCAAGTGGCAAGTTCCATTGCACTTGATCTGTGAACCAGGCTTTGCTGGGTTACATCAGAAGGATCAGCTAACTGGTTAACTGATTCAGTAGACTCCAGTTTAATCTGGTCATGCGGCTTCATTCTCATAAGATGGAAATATCCTGTTCTCGACACATCACCATCGCTCACAATGTACTGAGGACCAGCTTGAATTGTTGCATCAAGAGAGGTTTCAAGACTTGGAATTGCTACAATATCTGTATTGCTTCCATTTACACTAACTGCATTCTCAGCCACAACATTGTCTACAACTTTACGGCTTTCCTCACGAGGAAGAGATAGAGCAGAAAGTTTTGCATCTTCCTCAACAGATGCATTATTGAAACCTCTTCCTGTTGTTTCCAACAGTGAGAATGCACTTTGTGGCATGTTCCAGTGTTGTGCTATTGCCTTGCAAATCTCTAAGTATAGTGATCTATGTTGCATGGATTCGGAAAGTGCTTGCAGGACCTTTTGGATGTCCATCTGATTGTAGTATCTGAAACACGGTTCTCCACTTGTAGACGCTTTCAGCCTGGGAAAAAAAACAAGAGGAAAGATATGAACAGGAAATCAATAAACTTGAGAAGCATTTTAAAAGACAGACACTCACAGTAATAAAACAGAACCTAAGAACAATTTTGACCACTTAAAAGACACTTGTTTTGCAAACAAAGTGAAGCTTCATGGTGCATTTCATATAATTGGAAAGAAAATAAACAGAGGCAGCTAATACATACACAAGTAAGTGATCACAAGTACCCAAGAAGACTTGCTCATACAAATCAATTCCAAATACTTCTGCTCCTCTAAGTGATGTTCCCATTGTAATATTAGGTCCCAACTTGTTGATGGTGCACTCCGGACAATACCATGGGCCTTCAGGTATATACATTTTGACGACGCCTATACATCTTGAATGATATGATGAAGGGCACCCATCACAGCAAAGTAAGGTTCCATCCAAGCCACAAAGGCGGCATTCATCCCCATTCCCATCTACATCAGCATCAGATACATTCCCATCCCTTTCAGCACCTTTGGAGGCCAGGTACATTGAATTACTGAAAGACTTGCTGCCTTGGCTTTCAGCAATGATATTCATGGCCTCCCTATCCTTGCAAGCTGAAGTCTTGGAATATCTGGGATGAACCCTTCTTGGTCCATGTCCATTATCAGGAAGATTGGTTGTAGCAGTATCTGGATCTATACCAAATTCTGACTCTTCACGTACATCAACTTCAGCTCTTACATCTGCAGAGTCCAAAACATCATCACATAGGATTTGCAGAATCATCAGCTTCCTACCCACTGGCAAGGAATAATACTCCCTTTTCCAAAGATTATCATAAAATCCTTTCCACTCAGATCCCTTCACATATCCCATTATTGTAAAATAATGGACCAAATAAACAGTCCAAGTAAGTGAATCAAGAAAGCGCCAATCCACGCTCCTGCATACCAGAAGTGAAACATAATTCTATACATTAATGTTGAGTAGAAAACCAAAGACGACATCACATGCAAAAACAGTCATACACAGGAAGGGGAATTAAGAATACATGACAGAATTGCCCAAGAATACATGCAAGAGCAATACCCCATCAAAACATCTCTTTTAATGACAGAAAGAAAGCAAACTCCCATTCCACTGGAAGAATACCAAATTTATTATCTAGTAATTTAGTTGTCCCCCTGAGTGATTAAAATCTTTCAGAGATTGTGGAATCTAGTAAATATTACAAACTTGCCATAAAATCCCCAGTCATTTAAGAACTCTAATATGCAAATTAAGTATCAATATTTCTATATATACCTCAAGCATTTCGATGCAAGCTCAGAACCATCTGAAGAGAGTGCTTCAAGATGACGTCTCAATGCCCGCATCAAAGCAACATGAATGGCATCCAACAACGTGTTCTGAGCAGGGCAATTTACCGCCCCCACTAAATCATCCAGTGTGAATGGGCTCAAGAAAAGACGGATATTAAATGACCTCAAAAACGTGTACACTGAAAAGAGATGTGAGACATACTCGTCTGGCACACCTATACTACCTGACGATGAAGGCAACTGAGGTGGTGGAATAACTGGAGTCTCCACTTCCATTCCCAAATCCCCATCCCGCACACACTCACATGAATCACTCGAGGAGTCTGCATCATCCTCAACTTGAACCCCACCATTCTCAACCATCAACGCAACACTCACCGATGGTTCAACCTTAATCACCTCCGTTTTCAAATCCACCACATCCTTCTCCGCTTCCTTCTTCCTCTTCTCACTCTTTTGCAAAACAAATTCATCTAGCTTGACCCTCCTAAAAAACAATTCATCATCAAAATCATCATCCCCTAACAATATCTGACGCAACTCACCACTCTCCAAATCCTCACAGTCCCCATCCTCATAATCCACCCTATACAACCCAGTATCATAATTCACTATCTTCCCCAAAAAAATCCCACTGTCAAACTCTTTCAACACATACCTACCCACTAATGGCTTCCATCTAAAATCCAAAGCTTGCTTTTTCAAAGCATTAGCTATTGATTTCATCTCTTCACTTTCTTCCTCGTTTGGCTTCCTCTTTCTCGGTCTACCTCTACCCCTTTTCTTCACCTCCGTAGACTCCATTATAGAATCAAAGTCGGATCTAACCAAACCCTAAATCCACTTCAAAATCCCTGAAAATTCAAAGTAAATATCACTGGATCACAGATTTGAAAGAAAGGAAAAACCTTCGATATAATACTCGACTCTGTCTCCTCGTGGATCTAAATTTCATCCAGATCCCTGCCAAAAAAAAATCAGAAATCAAGAATTAGAAGATAAATTTGATGCTCGTGTGTGTGTCTTTGCATCTGCGGAGAGAGTGAGGTTACCTTTTTAGGTTTTGGTGGTCACCATTGAAGGCGATTCCGAGGAATTTTCGAGAGAGAGAGAGGGGTGCCCTAATAAGAGAGAAGGACGGCATCCCTCTGCTACGAAATAGTGACTAATAAAAAAGACCCATATCGGGTTACGTGTGTGACTCAGATCTGAGTTTAACTCGTCTGAGTTGTTTTGCACTCGGGTTTTCCTTTTATATTGTTTACGTGTTGACGTGGATTTTTTTTCCTTTTTGTAAATTACAGAATTTGAGGGAAAGGGATTGGTATGGTGTAGGTGGCCTTCTGGAAAAAGTGTACACCCTCGCTCTTGTTTTTCTGGTACGTTTTTATAATTTGACTTTTTTTTGTAATGATACCATGGGAATTTCTACTAGTTGACTAAAGGATAATATCGAAGAAAACGTATGTGAAATGGTGATATATAATTAATTTACTTTAAATTATTGGATCAATGATACTCAATGATGTGTAAATTTAATAAAATAATAATTAGTGATTTAGTATTTATGTTTATAAGATAATAATTATATAAAATTATAATCCTACACGCGTGAGAACTTCATAATTTATATATATATATATATTTAAAATATTATTGTTGAATTTATATGAATAAAATAAGTAATTTTATTATTTTATAATTAACCATCATAAAATATTTATTAAAACCATGACTTCTTATCCTTTATAATAAAATAAATGATAAATAAATAATCATATCAAGTATTTATTCTTAACTTTAAAAGATTTTTTAGCAATTCATGTTATGTTATAAGGTATTTTCATGTCGGTTTTCGTATATCATGACTGTCAAGCACCCGAGCGGGCCCATTAGTTGAATCATACCATGACTCACAGCACAAGTCAAAACAATCACACGAGAACTTTGTACGCGCACCTGTAGACAATACTGTCCTGCCAGTTAAAATGCTCAAGCCACCATCCATCTGAATATTTGCTTGTGAATTGTAAATTTAAAACAAGCGAGAATTTTAGAATCCACTCGTTAAGACGAGTTGACGCGGAGTTTTGTCCGATTCAGTTACTTAAAAGATCAAATTAAGGTACAAGCACTTGTGTTTTTATTCACTTACCTCAAAAGGCTCGAACGAGACATAAAAATTGCGTGGGGTGGCGGGAACATCTTCCACGTAATGACACTACCGCCAGGATTTTTAAATATGATTGGAAAAAATGGTGGTACCGAGGATGCCATCCAAACGATTTTTCAAAAAAAACAAATTGAATTTAAAAAATATATTTTTAGATTATTTTAATATGTTAATATTAAAAATATTATTTTAATATATTTTTAAATATAAAACTTTTTAAAAAATAATTGTTATTATACTATTTAAAATATATATGATACTCAATCTGAGATTAATCTAATTCAAATTTTAAAAAACAAATTCAATCAAGATAAAACTTAAATCAGGTAAAAACAAGTTATGGATCCGTAAATTAATTAATGGACCATTTAACCTTGACAGGTTTTATAACTTTGAGTATCATAGCTAATGATGAAAATCGTTAACATGGTCAGAATTTTTATTTGACATTGTATTAATCACTTGCTATACACGCAGTACATGTGATGATGTTAGTGTAGTGTTAAAGTTACTGGCGATATTATTCAAGCAATGAAATTTAAATTAACCTGCCTAATACACAATTTTTATGGTAACCGGTAAGGATTACTGAAACATCTTTTTTGGATTTAAATTGAGCCCCTTTTTTTTATTGAATTCCAGGCAAGTCAGGTGCATCTAAACGGATGTTATGTGACAGTTTTTGTTTTCATGGTATATTAATTAATTAAAATTTAACTGTTAAAAAAAAACCCCTCAATCAACATCCAAAGAGCAGGCTGTCTATATCATCCATGACACCGTGGTTTTTTTAAGATTAATATGGTGTTCATACCAGTTTACATATCTTAATTACTTCTTTGAATTCTGAAATTAATGATTATATAAACTTTCAGTGGCTCTGAGAAGACTCGAACTCATGGTCATTAGAGAGCAAACTCAAGATCTGACCAATTGAACTACTTATCGAGATTACCAACGTGGTTTGATTTCATAGATTATAGTGATATAAATTTTCTCTTGAAAAAATATTTTTCTTTTTTGTAAAATTTATATCAGCTCTGCATAAGTTGAGATTTGGACTAATTCATATTAAATAAAAAAAACTCGAATGACTATCAACCTCCTCAACCAACTCATTAATTTTTTTTAATTTTTATAAAATAATATTATTTTAACTTATTTATTAAAAAAAATAAGTATTAACCCTCTCACCTCCTCTGACCCGAGTATTATCCCAGATTATATCAGTTGATGATCTAGGCTGCTAATGTAGATCAAACATGCATTATTCATCGATGTGGTATGAAAATGGATAGGTCGCATGCAATTGTTGGGCAACCAGTGAGTGTTCGATCGTTTTCCTTGTACTATGTTTTTTCGTCTCGTTTTCCAGACAAGACGTGTAAGATGCTTGCATGCATGCGGAGGGAGGTGGTATTGAGCTTCGTGTATTGTGTGAGTTTTTACTTACCTTGACAGACATTTTACTCGGCAAACACCGCATCAAACATGGTAAAGAAATGTTGTTTATTATGCTAGACAATTTTATTGCGAGTAAAATTAGCTTCCCAGGTCTCCCTTGGCCCCTCCGAGGTCACACCTTTGCAAATATTATATTTTATTCTATATCTCTATTTCACGACAACAGCACTTGCTTTTCATGTTATCGCCAGGGATGAATTTAGAATTTCAAGAATAAGCAAAATAATAGTAAGACGTGTTTATAATCAAAATGAACTAATGATGGGTGTATAACAATGAATAATTTTACCTCGATGCGATATGCATGTTCCCAGCAAAACATATCTTGGATTCGAGGATTGATTTTAAGAACTTTAAAGCTACTAATGGTGACAAATTTGATGTCACTCTTTAATAATTATCTTAATCTAAAAATTTAAGTTGTTATATAAAATTTAAATATATGATTTATTTTATTTTTCGACGCATACTTTATCACATTAAAGTTTTTTAAACTTAAAACTTACACGAGTTCATTATTAGTCTATGCATAATTTTATTAAATATAATGGGAGTGGTGTGATTCGAGCTTGTAACATTTTGATCAACAAGATTATAATATCATACCATTTTTAAAAATTTAAATTGCTAAATAAGATTATAATATATGATTTATATTATTTTATAACAGCAATAACATTTAGTGGTCGCTTGTCCATACAATTTTGTTGTGTTTTAAGTAAAAAAAAAATATTTTTTTAATGCGTTTTAGCTTGAAACTAGACTTGTTACCCCCGCTTCACTGCAGATAGAGCATGTTTTATTTTTTGACGCAAAAAAATGTTACGGTGGAAAAAAAACCCAAATTCAGAGTCATTAGTTTAAGTAGTAATCTAAACAATGTGAAAAAAACAACAACAATAATAAATAAAACAACAACGAAGAACAACAAATAAAAAAAAGGTGAAAGTAACAAACCCGAGTCTATTTGGGTTATCAAACAACTTAATGTTAATACAATAAAAAAGGCAAACCGTAAAAAATAACAAGGCAAATTTAAAAAAGAAAAAAAAAACATATACTTTTAAAGAAGGAAAAAAAACAACCAAGCAAGCTCATATGAACCTCTTAAACCCGATGCCATCTTAAAAACTTACAACTCGTTAAATTCTATGCCTGATTTTAATCAAGAAGTTTAACTCTTGACCAATTTAATCTCAAATGATGAAATCATTGAAAATATTTAAAAAATAACTTTAGAAAGCAAAAATAAATAGCAAAAAAAAGGAATAAGGATAAAGTTTGAGAGAGAAAAAAACCCAATGAGGATAAAATTTTTAAAAATAAACAATTTTAAAAATGATTTCAACAAAAAATACCAATTAAAAAAAATATGACAAAATTCATAACATGAAACAATCATAGGAGGTGAAATTAAAAAAATATTTATAATTTGATATATTATTTATAGATTAAAAAAAGACAAGAGATGAAATTGAAAAAAAAAAAACTATAAAGGACTAGCTGAATAGAATCAAACAACACAAAAAAAAATGATAAAAAAAAAAGAAAACATCAGTTTTTTTTTTAAAAAAAAACCAAGTAAACTCAAACGAACCTTCCAAATCAGGCATAATCTCTAAAACCTACAATTTGTGAAATCCCGGACTTGGTTTCAATCAAGAAATTTAACTCTTAACATATTTAATAATGAATGATGAAACTGTGAAAAATATATTGATAAAAAAACTTACAAAAGAAAATAACAGAGATAAAATTTGATAGAAAAAAACCGAAGGAGGATCAAAATTTGTTAAAAAATAATACAAAATAAAATAAATAACAACTGAAAGAACAAGAACCAAGTTTAAATAAAAAAAATATTTATAGAGGGCGAGATTAAAAAAACATATGGAATTTGATGGGTTATTTATAGATCTATATATTTAAAAACAACAAAGGTGAGATTGAAAAAATAATAATTTACATGTGTGTGTGTGTGTGGAGGGGGGGGGATTGAAAATAATTTGTAATTTGATAGATTATTCACATATTTAAAAAAAATAGTAAGAGGGTGAAATTGAAAAACACTTGTAATTAAAAAAAATGATAAAAATAAATAAATAAAATATGAAGGAAAAAGAAATAACAGAGATGCTCTAAAATTTTGCATGGGTGGCCTAAATTTCTAGGTGGAGAGAAAGAAGAAGGATGAATAAAAAGATTTTGTCTCTGATGCTAAATCAGCGATGCTTCACTTGCAAGTGCTACATCACCGTATAGAAGATGTTGAGAATTTCTAAACATTTTATTAGAAAGTTGTTTTTAATGACCGGATGGCTCCATACACTCTGTCTAAAAGGCATGGGGTCACCCATATTTTGGTGATAATCATAATAACTCCTCTTGAAAACCTTAAAATCTACAACAAAATTAATATAAAAATGATAAAAACACCCTTACAGGAGAGTTTTATTTTTTTCTATCCTCGAGGGCGTCAAAGTATTTACATTAATTATACACAAGACAGGAAAGTACCTAAACACCTCTGAGCCTAAAGTACAAGGATTTTCTAATCAAAGGCTATAGTAGTGATTTTATTATGCATAGGAAAGAAAAATGACAAATTTAGCCCCACATAATATGTTAAAAACAACTGTATCAAGGTGAAAATACATTTTTGCCCCCAATGCCCAAGCCAATGGGTTTTTCTTGCAAGGCTAATTTCGTACCCTCACTGTTACAATGAATAATCACTTGTATCTCAGAGCACAATAAAACATCCTGGAGAATTAATGTTGACATCAAGTGCTCGCTTGTCCATGCATCTTGTTGTGTTTTAAGTAAAAAAAATAATAATTATCTTTTTGTGTTTTTTAGCTTGAAATGTAGTTTTACCCGCGCAGACAAATAGGTTCTCCAAGTGCCGCACCTTGAGTTTGGATATTGGAATAGCGTGTTTGACAATGTGGTTGTGGTTACTTTTCAAATAACTTTTCATATTGAAATGCATGTCAATGATATTTTTTTATTTTTTAAAAATTATTTTTGACATCAGCACATCAAAACGATCCAAAAGGTACAAACCGCACTTAATTTTAGCAAAAAAAAAAATATTTTAAATTTTGATGAAACGCAGTTACAAACGCAATTCCAAACGGTGTCGAAGGATATTTAAAAGTGTGGTTGTAGTTATTTTTAAAATATTTTTTATTTAAAAATATATTAAATTTTTTTTTTAATTTTTAAAAATTATTTTTGATATCAGCGTATTAAATTGATCTGAAAATATTAAAAAATATTAATTAAAAATAAAATAAATCATACCTGAAAAATGTCAGGTGAGAGTTTTTTTTAAAAAAAATGTTCGGATCCAGGCGTTGATGGAAAGTCTGATTGACCCTCTGGAAAAAAAAATACCATTCAATTTTCGATTGTCACCATCCAGGTTACAAGTATACGTTATTTTCAAGTTTTCCAAATGTTTTATTTACACACACCAGTCCCCAAGTATAAACATCAACTAGGTTAACAAGGCGCATTTCTTACGTGAAGATTATTATTCTATAACTTAAAACCCATGGGTTTTTTTATTATTATTATTACAGAGGCAAGTGCTATTTACGCACACACAAATCAATGCGGATGCCACTGTATTGCATTATGTATTTGTCAAAAATTCATTTTAATCCTTGATTTCTTTTTTATTGTTTTAGTTGTAATTGTAAGTCAATTGATTGTGATTTCTTAGAAAAATATGAGGTTTAAAGAAGTGGGGCTGGAATGAAAAATTGTTTTATTTGACAAGAAAAGTTAATATTAGGTGTTTTTTTCCTTGAAAGTCTTTGAAAAAACAGATTTGAGCTCAATTTGATTTTTATTCAGGTTGATTTTGGTCTTCATGGTGTTTTTATTTGGTTTTTGAGGTCATTGATATATTTATTATGGCTCCTAGAGTGTTTTTTAGGTGTTTTAGGTCAAGAATTGGTTTAACAACATGTTTTAAAGTTAAAAAAAAAAGTTAAAAGCACGATTTTCCAGCCATCATTATGGTTGGAATTTGAATAGTATCAAACAAGGCGTTCTCTAAAATTTTTTTCTCAAAAAAATCTGGGTTGACATGCCCCAAATGCAACAAAAAGGGCTCGGTCACGCGGGCCTTAAAGAAATGAGTCAGACAGGCCAAGCCCAGTGGCACATCGCATCGCCTTTTTTGTTTCTTTTTTTTTGTTTTTTAACTTTAAACAGGTTTTTACTTTATTTGTATTTAAAGTAACAAATACCCTTTCTCTCTTTTAATTTGTTCATGAAGCCTTTTTTAAATGATGATTATTTCTTGATAATGTATTTAATTTTAAAAAAGGTTTTTTTTGTTCATGTATTTTTTTTATTTTTTGTATATAAGAACTTTATTTTGGAGAGGAAAAAAAAATTATTTGCAGATAATATTTATAATACGTGCAGGCTTGCATAATATTTTTTTGCATTTCATTTTATTCAATCAATTAACGTGTGTCTATTTCTATGACCACTTGATTAAATAAAAAAATTATTTCAATAAACAAACGTAGCAAACATAATAGGATAAATGCCTCGTCTTGCGAGATTAAATATCTTAATCTAGTATCTCTTGATTTTTTCATTTTTATCTTTAGTTATCGTTTATCGTTTTTTTCATACATTAGCACGCACGATACTCGATTTACTTGGTTACATACATGCATAAATTTTTTAATTTTCACTTGGAATTTTTTTAACTACGAAAACATGATGAAAAACCTTGCATATATATTTTTTTGTTGAAAAAAATATATAACCCGTGACAAAGTACGAGTCAAGTATCTGGTAACAATATAGACATTGAACACGACATTTTACCACACAATCATTGTTATCATAGCATGATCTTATTTATGGAGTGTTGATTTCTTTCATCTTCTTCATAACCATTTCTCGATAAATAATTATTAAAATTGAACAACCCTTTATCATTATTATTAAACCGATATGACGAGTTAACCCAGTAACTCATTGATTCAAGATCTAACTCAAGTCAAGTTTCAAATTAAAATGGATGAGGGTTGACTTGATCATAATTAACTGATTTAGTAAGTCAATTTGAGATCTGATCAAAATTTAATTTAATTTTTTTTAAAAATCAAAATAACATTATTTTATTGTTATTTTTGAAAAAATATTAAAATAATATTTGTTTAAATTACCTCAGTTAAATCGAAACTATCCACTCCACGTTTGACCCAATCCTTGCCAAGTAATAGCTTTCTCACCACGAGTGGGGGCCCATTGCAACATAGCAAGAACAGAAATGCGTATGCGTGCCCGCAGACAGCATAATCTCGCCTCCGAGTTACCCTGGGCCAGCGCCTCCGTCAAAATTCAAACAATTGTTACATCATTTTATAAATATTTTCTCGTAAATTACAAATATGGGAGAATTAAAATCCGCCAGACAACGAGTTGACTCGGAGTTTAGCCCGTTTCCGGTTACGTGCGCACCAATCGAGTCAAAAAGTTGGTGTAGACACGTTTTTGTTTCTATTCACCACTTTAAAGGGCTAAAACGGGACATAAAATTGGGCGAATTGGCGGGAACGACTTCCACTTAATGGAATTACCCGCCAAGATTTTCAAATATAATTGGAAAATAAGTGGATGTGCGTGTAATTGGAAATGGAAAGGGTTCGTAGCTAACAGTGGCCATTGGTGACATGATCCACCTAAAGAGTCCTGGTTTGACACATCGTAGGTATTTTTGAAGAATAACTGCAACTTTTAATCCCTTGAAAGCTTTCACGCAGATGATTTTTATTTTGTGTGTCGATCCAACTAGTATAGGCCGAGCAAATGGAATTTAAATCATCCTATCAACTATGAATTTTTGTTTGTAGTTACCATGTATTCAAGTCCCTCGTTAGATTGTGATGTATCAGAGTTTCGTTTTTTGTTTTGTTTTCCCTGTAATAACCCTTCAAAAGGATAATCACAGAAGGGGCTGCGCGTATCATCTTTGGGTTTTTTCTAGTGATAAGCGTGTTCGTGGGTTTATCAAAATACTAAATTTATATTTTATAAGTTAAATATTGAGTTCAGACATACATGAGTCATCTTATAAACTATAAAAAGAACCAATATAATCTTCACTAGCAAGGTTTGGTAATTCTCTACTCTAAATATATATATAAAAGGTTTTTTTTAAAAAAGAGGATTGTTTTTTCTCTCATATTGTACTTACTTAATCATCAAAGAATTTCTAAATTTTTTTTAAAAATCTTTTACAGATATCAAATATAATTCATTAGTTATTTTATTAAAAAAAGATGGATAAAATTGTGTAGATAAACAATCTTATCTTAGGCTGGTTTGACCGTCAAATCAGGGGAATAAAATCAAATTATCATATAATAAAAAGAATCATACCAATTGAGGATAGGAAATGTATGATATGAGAATTACCATTTTTTTTAAGCATGAAATAAGTTTAAGAGATTTCGTGGACCTTTCCCAGTTGATTATTTAAAAGATTGATTAATAGTTCACAAACTTTTACGGAACAAGTTTTTTGTGTAGTATAAATAACTTTCCAATATTCAAGCTAGCATTAACATATAAAATAAATTATTTTTTTTCAAGTTGCGTTTCTCCTGCCTTTATAATTCACGTAATAGGCACCACAAAAATAAAATTATGAAAGTCGGATATGCTGGTTGGATGAAAGATTTATGGAGAGTTTGGAAGTGTGGTAAATATTATTTTAAAAAAATATTTTTTATTTAAATAAACTAATATTTTTTTTATTTTTTTTATTTATTCTCGACATCAACACTTTAAAAAGATAAAAAAAAAACTAAAAAAATAATTTAAAATAAAAAAATCAAAATTTTATGAAAAACCAGGTTGAACCTCAACTCCAAGTGGATACTTAATATTTGTTTAGTATTGTAATAATATTTGTGGTTGCAGGTTAAAAAAGTTAGTTTAAAAAAAGTTACAAACTATTGTTTTTTCGTAACCGAGAATTTTCAACAGGCCTATATAAAATCATGGTGTGTATTGATTAAATCACATCTCATCGTACCACCAAACAACCATTAATAGAAAGTAAATGTTAAGTATAAAGGTTGAATCAGGGCTACCGTGACTTTAGACTCTAACTAAATTTGTTGCACACACTCTATCGTGGACCAAACAATTTTTTTTTTTGACATAAAAGAAAATGACAAGGTAGAAAAAATCCAATACTCGAATCACTTGTTCCACTAGTAATCTAAATATGAACATATATATATATATATATATATATATATATATATAACATCAACAGATAAATTGAGAAGAAAAAAAAAGATCTTAGTTAATCTAGTTCACAAAACAACCCGGTATTGAAGGGTACTATAAAAAAAACAATTAAAAAAACCCTATTAAACCAAGAGAGCTTATAGATCCCACGATCATGAGTATAAAATTGAGATAATCTCGTGAAAAGAGAAACAAAACAAAAAAGTTTGAAAGATGAAGTTGAAATAAACCAATTTAAAAAATGATAAAAAAAAATGAACCCATGTTTACTTTTGAAATCAATGATCTTGATCATGAATATGGGGCTAAACTCATAAAAGGCAAGCCGAAAAAAATTATAAAACAAGACTAGAAAAAATAATGATAAAAAATAAAAAAAAATCAATTATTTTTTTTTAAAAAAAAATTAAGTAAACCGGAACGAACATACTAAACAATTTAACCTTGATAAAAAAGTTTTGAAATATCTTGTAGTTCGGCGCAATCATTTTCATTTTAATCTGAAGAAGATTGTCGAGTAGACAGAATCTAGTTGTGGTTTCTTACCGCCACAGTAAAAGTTTTTAGCTCAGCAAGAGCTAGTCACCTTTTGTTTTTATACTTGCAGTGCATTTTTAAAATGTTCATGGCT
Organism: Populus simonii; assembly: GCA_007827005.2. Taxonomy (NCBI): domain Eukaryota; kingdom Viridiplantae; phylum Streptophyta; class Magnoliopsida; order Malpighiales; family Salicaceae; genus Populus; species Populus simonii. Next base: position 18,619,461 of record CM017467.2, on the reverse strand, counting down.
TAAAAGATATTAAATCTGTGTTTTGTTAGTATTTTCTAAAAATTTAATATGTTGATATAATAAAAAAATATAAAAATTATTTTAATATATTTTAAAGTAAAAAATATTTTTAAAAAATATTATATATTACAACATCAAAATAATTTTGATGCTCTTGATTAAATTTCCTTTTTTCTAAAAAAATTCTCTCATTAAAACCTCTAATTTATAATATAAAAAATTAAAAACACATAATTTAATGAGAAAACTAGTATCTCAAGAAGCCGGCGAGAGGTGGAAACTTTTTTGCTAGAAAATTTTAGTTTACAGTAATTTTTAGAATAATTATTAATTTCAAGTTAAAATTGTTATGTGTGGACACAAGATGGTGGTGGTGGCAGCCATGTCAAGCATGGCTGCTGTCAAACATGGCTGCAAGGTTAGGCATGGTAGGTTACCTAACCATTGAAAATGGTGGCTGCCATATTTGACTAAAGGAGAGTGTCTCAGCTATAAATAGAGATGCTGAGAGAGAGACGTCGTGAAGAGAGAACAAGAGAGAAACACAGAGAGAGAGCTAAGGAGAGTTGAGTTGAGTTGAGAAGAATTTTCTCCTCCTCCTTGTTTTGTTGTTTGTATTGTTTCTAAACTTGATTAATACAAACCAGTAGCTCCGTGGAGTAGGCAAGTTGCCGAACCACGTAAATCTGATGTGTTTTGATTGCTTGAACGTCCCAACAACTGGTATCAGAGCTTGTTCTTGAAAAGGAGGGTGTTTGATCCAAACTTAAAAATCAAAGTTCTCAAAACGTGTTTTTGAACATACCATCATGTAGTTCAAGGGAAGACGAATTCACTGGTGAAAACCCGGCGAAGAACCGACGTCCTGCATGCCCGCACGCGCCAACACGCACCGACGAAGCCATTGCCCACGCGCAGCACGCTCTCCACGCGTCGTCTCCGCCCGGATGCCTGCATCTGAACCGGGTTGACTCGCCACGTCATCCGCCAGTCAGCAGCCACGCCAGCAATACCATACAGTCACCTGCCACGTCACCTGACACATCAGCAAGTCAACTGGCACGTCATCCGACCAGTCAGTAGCCACGTCAGACACTGCCACGTCAGCAAATAATCGCGCGTGCATTTGCCACGTCAGCAAAAGCGGGTCCCGGTTGGCCTACGTGGAGGACACGCCATCTGGCCACGTCATCAAAAGTGAGTTTTGATCCAGTGCTTCGCAGACACTATTCTGGCCTGACACGCGGCTTCATCTGCACCGTCCGTTGATCCAAAACTTTGATTGTTAAGATCTGAGCCATCCGAAGTCCGATTGGGGCGATCTCAGTGTCGTTTCCAATTTTTTTGGCCGTTCCGGACACATCTGTAAGGTCAGATTTGACAAATTCAAATCGGAGATATAGTAAAAATGGCAGATGAAATAAAGGCTGCAGGAATTGAAAAATTTGATGGAACAGATTTTGGATATTAGAAAATGCAAATTGAAGACTATTTATATGGGAAGAAACTTCATCTTCCTCTGTTGGGGAGCAAACCAGAAAATATGCCAGAAGAAGATTGGTTGCTTCTTGATAGACAAGTTTTGGGTATTATCCGGCTATCCTTATCAAGAAGAGTTGCTCACAATGTTACAAAAGAAAGATCCACTGCAAGACTAATGGAAGCTTTGTCTGGGATGTATGAGAAGCCCTCGGTAAACAATAAAGTGCACTTGATGAAGAAGTTGTTCAACTTGAAAATGACAGAAGGCACCTCCGTCACACAACATCTCAACAACTTTAATACCATCACAAATCAATTATCATCTGTAGAGATTGAGTTTGATGATGAGATCCGTGCACTCATTTTGCTAGCTTCACTTCCAAGCAGTTGGGAAGGTATGAGGACAGCCGTGAGCAACTCAGCTGGAAAATCCAAACTGAAATATGATGACATCCGAGACTTGATTTTAGCTGAAGAAGTGCGAAGGAAAGACTCAGGTGAAAGTTCAAGTTCAGGATCAGCTCTCAACATTAACACTCGAGGGAGGAGACAGGATAGAGGCTTATCCAGAGGCAGATCAAAATCAAGATACAGAAGTAAAAGCAAGTCCGGACCCAGAAAGCAGGTTGAATGTTGGAATTGTGGCAAACCTGGTCATTTCATGAGGAATTGCACAAAACCGAAAAAACCTGAAGCTGACTCTGCAAACGCTACCACAGATGAGGTGCAAGACGCTTTGATTCTTGCTGTACAAAGTCCAATTGATGATTGGATTCTTGATTCTGGTGCTTCATTCCACTGTACACCACACCATGAGATGATGCAAAACTATGTTGCTGGAGATCACGGTGTAGTCTATCTAGCCGATGGACAACCAATGGAGATTGTGGGTATAGGAGATGTGCAAATCAAGACATTGAATGGATCTACATGGAACTTGCAAAATGTAAGGCATGTTCCTGGACTAAAGAAGAAGTTGATCTCAGTCGGACAACTTGATGAGAGTGGTCATTCAATCCTTTTTTCTGGAGGTATGTGGAAGGTATCAAAGGGAGCAATGGTTTTGGCTCGTGGAAAGAAAACCGGCACCCTGTATATGACCACAAGATTTGCAGACATTATTGCCTCTACTGAAGCAGAAAATCAAGCACAGCTATGGCACTGTAGACTCGGCCATATGAGTCAAAAAGGGATGAAGATACTTCAGTCGAAGGGAAAACTGCCAGAGCTTAAAAATGTTGATCTAGACATTTGTGAAAGCTGTGTTCTTGGAAAACAGAAGAAGCTCAGTTTCTTAAAGGTTGGCAGGGCCTTAAGACCAAGAAAGCTAGAACTGGTGCACACAGATTTATGGGGACCTTCTCCAGTGGCATCTCTTGGAGGTTCTCGGTATTACGTAACTTTCATTGATGATTTCAGCAGAAAGGTATGGGTCTACTTTCTGAAAAATAAATCTGATGTGTTCGAAACATTCAAGAAGTGGAAGGCTATGGTTGAGAATGAATCAGGTTTGAAGTTGAAATGCTTAAGATCTGATAATGGAGGAGAATACATTGATGGAGGCTTCAAGGAGTATTGTGCTGTTAATGGTATCAGAATGGAAAAGACCGTTCCAGGCACACCGCAACAGAATGGCATTGCTGAACGAATGAACCGGACCATCAATGAACGAGCTAGAAGTATGAGGTTGCATTCAGGGCTACCTCAAACATTCTGGGCTGACGCAGTTCATACTGTAGTTTACTTGATCAACCGTGGACCATCAGTTCCTTTGGAGTTCAGATTGCCCGAGGAAGTATGGAGAGGAAAAGAAGTACAACTCTCTCATTTAAAGGTCTTTGGGTGTGTTTCCTATGTGTATATAGATTCTGATGCTCGCAACAAGCTAGATGCCAAATCCAAGAAATGTTTCTTCATTGGCTATGGAGATGAAGAATTTGGATTTCGGTTCTGGGATGATCAGAACAGAAAGATTATCAGAAGCAGGAACGTGATCTTCAATGAGAAAGTTTTGTACAAAGACAGATCAAGTGCTTTAACAGATATGACTGATTCAGATACAAGTCCACAAAAATCTGAATTCATAAGATTAGAAGGCCTTCCCGATGTTACCGAGCAGAACAAAACTCAAGAGTCTTTACAAGAAGATTCAAGCACATCTGTACCCACCACTACCCAAGACGATGCAGAGCCAAGTGAACCAATTGTTTATGTTCGCAGGTCTTCAAGGACTGTAAAGCCCCCACAACGGTTCACACTTCTACTGAATTATATTTTACTGACAGATGGTGGTGAGCCGCTAAGCTATGAAGAATCCTTACAGGATGGAAACTTAAGCAAGTGGGAGTTAGCCATGAAGGATGAGATGAGTTCGTTGCTGAAGAACAAGACCTGGGAGCTGACCACACTACCTGAAGGAAAGAAGGCTTTGCAAAACAAGTGGGTCTACAGAGTAAAGACTGAGCATGACAGAAGCAAACGGTTCAAGGCAAGACTTGTTGTAAAAGGGTTTCAACAAAAGAAAGGGATTGACTACTCTGAGATATTTTCTCCAGTTGTGAAGCTCACAACAATCAGAGTTGTTCTGGGGATAGTAGCAGCAAAGAATTTACATCTTGAACAATTAGATGTAAAAACAACCTTTCTTCATGGAGAATTGGAGGAAGACATTTACATGCAACAACCAGAGGGGTTTGAAATACAAGGAAAGGAGAACCAAGTCTGCAAGCTAAAGAAAAGCCTATACGGTTTGAAGCAAGCTCCAAGACAGTGGTACAAGAAGTTTGACAACTTCATGTGTAGTTCGGGATACACAGGATGCCAGGCTGATCACTGTTGCTATGTCAAACATTTTGACAACTCCTACATCATTCTACTATTATATGTGGATGATATGTTGATTGCAGGATCCAACATTGAGGAGATTGACAAGCTGAAACAACAATTGTCAAAACAGTTTGAAATGAAGGATCTGGGAGCTGCTAAACAAATACTTGGCATGAGAATCATCAGAGATCAAGACAAAGGCATACTAAAGCTTTCACAAACAGAGTATGTCAAGAAGGTTCTCAGCAGGTTTAGTATGGATAATGCTAAACCAGTAAGTACACCTCTGGGGAATCATTTCAAGCTCAGCAAAGACCAGTCACCAAAAAACTGAGCTAGAAAGTGGATACATGGATAAGATTCCATACGCCTCAGCTATCGGCTCTTTGATGTATGCTATGGTCTGTACCAGACCAGACATTGCCCATGCAGTGGGAGTTGTAAGCCGATATATGAGCAATCCTGGAAAGCAACATTGGGAGGCGGTGAAATGGATCATGAGATACTTAAAAGGTTCATCAGAGACATGTCTTACCTTCACAGCTGGTGGTTTGAAACTTGAAGGTTTTGTAGACGCTGATCTAGCAGGAGATGTTGATAGCAGAAAGAGCACTACAGGATATGTATATACTCTAGGAGGGACTGCTGTTTCATGGAGTTCGACCTTACAAAAGATCGTCGCTCTTTCAACAACCGAAGCTGAATATGTTGCAGTTTCAGAATCTGCAAAAGAGATAGTATGGCTACAGAGTTTCCTGAAAGAATTGGGCAAGATGAATGACAAGGGTACTTTGTATAACGACAGTCAGAGTGCAATCTTTCTTGCCAAGAATCCAGCATTTCACTCCAGGACGAAGCATATTCAGATCAAATATCACTTCATCCGACAATTGCTAGACGAGGAGCAACTGATGCTAGAAAAGATCTGCGGAAGCAAGAATCCAGCTGACATGTTAACCAAAGGAGTTACTCTTGATAAACTGAAGCTGTGTAAAGCTTCAGTTGGTCTCAGAGATTAAAAGACAGATCTAGCACCATTTGTGTCCAAGTGGGAGATTGTTATGTGTGGACACAAGATGGTGGTGGTGGCAGCCATGTCAAGCATGGCTGCTGTCAAACATGGCTGCAAGGTTAGGCATGGTAGGTTACCTAACCATTGAAAATGGTGGCTGCCATATTTGACTAAAGGAGAGTGTCTCAGCTATAAATAGAGATGCTGAGAGAGAGACGTAGTGAAGAGAGAACAAGAGAGAAACACAGAGAGAGAGCTAGGGAGAGTTGAGTTGAGTTGAGAAGAATTTTCTCCTCCTCCTTGTTTTGTTGTTTGTATTGTTTCTAAACTTGATTAATACAAACCAGTAGCTTCGTGGAGTAGGCAAGTTGCCGAACCACGTAAATCTGATGTGTTTTGATTGCTTGAACGTCCCAACAAAAATGAGATCAATGCGATCAATTCACTTTTGTTTTTTTACTTTATTTGTTATGATGCGTGTAATGGTTTTTTTTTGAAATACAAAAATAATGCTGAATATACAAGAAGTCAAAATTACGAGTTTCTTGGTCAACGAAAAGAAGTTGGAGTCGCCAGAACTTGGTTTGAAGGACGGTTAACATTAACCACAAAACTAACATAAGCTCATACATGGATTGGATCAGACTTATACCCGGTAAAGGGACTTAATTGAACATTTTGTAGAAGCGAGGGGGCGAATAGGGTCGTAAGCCCTGAAAGAGGAAAGCACGCTCTCACCCTTAAAGAAAACTAGTTCTTATAAAAGCGGTGGGGCGGGAAACATGATGTGTAAAGCGTCTTTCGCCGCCTCCTCCCCAATAATATACACACACCGCCCCCGCCTTTTCTACCCAGACAATCACTCCATTCTTTTCAAACTTCTCCTAACCTGCACCGCAAGCGCATTTTAGCGCCAGGACACTCATCTCTCTCCTGGTTTCTCACAATTCCTCCATAAACGCTCAATTCCAAGAATCAGGGTTAGTATAACTAGAAGAAACAGAAGATGGGAACCAAGGCAACCGAAGAGCTAGTCTCCACCGTCCGATCAATCGTAGGCTGTGATTTCTCCGATATGGACATAATCAGAGCTCTCCACTTGGCAAAAAACGACCCCACCGCTGCAATCAACATCATCCTTGATACCCCGAATTTTATTTCCAAACAAAAAAACCTAACCCCCAAAACCCCAAATCCAAAATCTAAAACCGTACCCTACAAGCCACCAAATTTTGTCGTTAAAGATAACGGAAACCGTAACTCAAGCCAGAATTTAGAAGTCAATTGCGTTGAAAACGACGCGAGTGACAGCACTGTTGGTGATAATGGGAGTGTTTCGGGTTTGGTCGGGAGTGAATGGTGGTTTGTTGGTTGCGGTGAAGTGGCGGGGTTGTCGACGTGTAAAGGGAGGAGAGTGAAGGCTGGTGATGAAGTGGATTTCACATTTCCTTTGAAGAGTAAAAGTTCGATTTCGCCTTCGCCTTCGCCGGGTAAGGGTTCTGGGAGGAGAAGGCAGACTGCGACAGCGTGCTCAGAGATTGTTAGGTTTTCTACGAAAGATAGTGGAGAGGTATGTTACATCATTTGTTTTGACTCAATTGGGTGATTTATGGTTAATCCAAAAGTAATTACTTTTAGAATGAAAATTATGTGATACTTCACACTGTTTAATGCACTGTAAAGAAATGTGAGTAATGCTGGGGGTGGTGTTTAGATGATGCATAAACGTGAGTTTTATGTGCTGTGTTGTGATTTTTTGGCAGCTTGGTCGAATACCTAATGATTGGGCACGGTGTCTTTTGCCGCTTGTTAGAGATGGAAAGGTCAGGATTATGGGATGTTGTAAATCTGCTCCTAACGTGCTAGGCATAATGGATACAATTCAATTATCAATAAGGTGAGGTAAACTTGCAAATGTCGGGGTTTAATTTATTTCACGAAGTTGTGCCTTTTGTTTTTGTCATCTTTTATCACTGAGTGTGCAAGTTAAATTTAACAATTCATAGTCTGCTTCATCATATTTGTGAAATTACAAAATATCAATGATGGTTGGTTGCTTTTTTATGCTATGATACTTTGTTCACTTACAGTTTCTGATAAATCCGAACCTTGTCCCAGTGTATACTTGAATAGTGTAATGTTCCACAAGCACCACCAGACCTCACTTAAAGCAACTGCCAATTCCACTGAAGAAACAATCGGTCATCCTCTTTCAATCCTTTTCTGCTTGCTTGGCCTGACCCCTTTTAAGAAGGTTGATAGTCTGTCACTTGACTCCGCTCTGTTATTGTTTCTTTAAAGCTGAATATTGAACTTGTGAATTTTGCTACAGGATGGTTTTTTCTTTTTACGAATAAGACAAGGGTTTTGTCTCTCAAATATGATAATGATTTTTTTTCATAATTAGGCAGAATTTACGCCTGCTGATTTGAACACAAGGAAGCGACCTCTGAACTCAAAGGTAAAAACGCAAGGACTTGTCCTTTCCAAACACCTTTCTCCTGTCATTGGATTTTTTTGTCACCACTTTTTAAATGAACAGGATGGTTCTGGTCTTCCCGTGTCATTGTTAAACGCCAACAAGTCTAAGAATCAATCTGGAAATGGAAATGAAATTGAGAATGAGGAGTCCATTTCAGATGCAGATCTTGAGAATATTGTTGGCGGTGGAGACAGCTCTGAGTTAGAGGTACTCATGTGCATGAGAATATTGTGTGTGTGGAGCTTCTGAATGCACATAACAGGTGACTTACTTGAAAATGGTTCTGATTTAGGAAATGGATCCTCCAAGTACACTCCAATGTGAGCTTCGTCCCTACCAAAAGCAGGCCCTACATTGGATGATTCAGCTGGAGAAGGGAAAATGCATGGATGAGGCAGCAACAACTCTTCATCCATGTTGGGAGGCTTATCATTTAGCAGACAAGTACGTCAGATTCTTGTAGCATTCAATATGTTACAGTCACTCTGAGATGGGTATTAATAAGGTATCTGTTTTAAACAGGAGGGAGCTTGTTGTCTATCTGAATGTTTTTTCAGGTGATGCTACAATAGAGTTTCCAAGCACACTTCAAATGGCCAGAGGAGGAGTATGTATCTGTACATCAGCTTCTATTGAAACTTGAATATGTACCTATTTTGCTGTGTGCAGTGTCTTGACCAGATTATGATTTTGAAGATTCTGGCAGATGCTATGGGACTTGGGAAGACCATCATGACCATATCCCTCCTACTCACTCATTCATACAAGGGTGGGTTATCAAATAGTCAATCTGGGAATCAGCTTTGCACTGGAGGTGGTTCAAGTGATAACTCAGACCTACATCCAAATCAATTGAACAAGGCAACACAATTTTCAGGCTTTGATAAGTTGAAGCAAAAGAAGATGCTTGTAAACGGTGGCAATCTAATAATATGTCCAGTGACTCTTCTGGGCCAGTGGAAGGTATTTGTATTGCATTTTGGTACATAGCCTTTTCCTTTTTCACTTGCATTGTAGCATTTTGGTACTCCTTTTCACATGTCCGTGTTATCTTGTTATGCACTCTTTTGTTTATGAAAATGATCATTTGGGTGCTTTGTCAGGCGGAGTTAGAAATTCATGCCCAACCTGGTTCTTTGTCTGTTTATGTTCATTACGGACAAAGCAGAGTGAAGGATGCAAATTTTCTTGCCCAGAGTAATGTTGTAATAACTACATATGGAGTGTTAGCCTCAGATTTTTCAGCAGAGGTAGTTTTAAAGGCTCATTGTGTTAATGGGATTTTTCTTGACATATTGTGTGGAGAACCTTCTGCTTAACTGTTTGCTTTGCAGGATGCTGTAGGAAATGGGGGACTCTATTCAGTCCATTGGTTTAGAGTGGTTCTTGATGAGGCCCATACCATAAAATCCTCAAAAAGTCAAATTTCGATGGCTGCTGCTGCTCTGGTTGCTGATCGTCGTTGGTGTCTTACTGGGACTCCCATTCAGGTATGCTCTTATTTTGTAAATCCCAACCCTGATTTAATGGATCCCAACATCCCCTCCCTTTTTCAAATAGTCAGCAGATTAAGGGTGCTTGTCTCATTATAAAAAAAATGATAAAATGTTAGATCTTTTCTAATAGGAGTATCATTTTATATTATAGAGAAATTTGATTGCTTGAGTTCATCCATAAGGTATTCTATGGGATGAACCACTACCATAGACATCATGTTAATCAGCCAAAGTACAATAAACTTAATTCTGATTATTTTATGGGGATGTATCTGTAACTATGGGGTCAAAATGCCTTTGTTACATTTTTTTATTAGATGGTGCATATCTTTGTTAACTTCTCTTATTTGGAGTCTTTGAAGTTCTGAATTCTGGATTGGTGGATGAGCTCAAATACTTGATGGTGTGCCAACTGCTAGATATTGCATATGTTCAGTTTTTAATGTTTGAGCCACAAGGTTATATTGTGAGTGTAGCTTTTTGACACGTGTCATGCATTATCTATGAGCAATGCCCTCTCAATCACTTTGTTTTAATTTGGAGTTACATATGAACGCTCCTTTACTAAATTGGTTAGATAGGCGATACCTCGAGCTGGTGCATGGAGCAGTTTTTGGACTCATAAGCATCAATATGATGTCAATGCACTTTGAAAATTTGTGTAGTTTGATTTTTTCAGCTATCTGCGGCTGATAGGACTTTTCTTTTCCTATAGATGAAAAATTTAATTTCCATTCCATCTTTTTTTTTGGGTGGGGTCTTTAACTTGTAATTTTTATGCATCCTGACATGTAATTTTGTCATCTCAGAACAATGTGGAGGACATTTACAGCCTTCTTCGGTTTTTGAAGGTGGAACCTTGGGGAAATTGGGCATGGTAGGTCATTTATCTGTTTTTGGTTGCAAAAACTATAGAATTGGTTACAGTTAATTGGATAATAGTTTTGAATTCAAAGGTGACTTTTTATCCAAATAGTCCCATGGACATGTACTGCTATGGCGTAAAACTTAAGGAGAATCTCAACCAGATCACTGGTTGAGGTTTAAATTCTAATTTCTTCTCCAGAAATACTTGCTTGTTTCATTAGGAACATCACTTTTACAGTTTTATAATATTCATGTAGACAACTGCTGAGGCATATGAAAGAATATATTTTTTTTGTTGCTTGAAGCATTCTTGCATAAAGAAGATAGGAAAATCATGTCTTATGAACTTGATGTCTATGCATTTAATTTCTAGAAAATGTCACCCCGATCATATGCATGCATGTGTTTAATCTCATCATTGTTAAACATGTACATGGATTATACATGCACTTCTCTTGGTAGGTTAATCATTTGTTAAAGTTCTGGGGATGTAGCATTCTTACTGTTATTATCTTTTAGAGTTTTGTGGCATGACAATTATGTTCATTAAATTGTTCCTATGTGTAATGTAGGTGGAATAAACTTGTCCAAAAACCATTTGAGGAGGGTGATGAGAGAGGGCTAAAGTTGGTCAAGTCCATCTTAAAACCTATTATGTTAAGGAGAACAAAGACCAGTCGAGATCGAGAGGGCAGGTGCAGCTAATGGCATATTACTTTGTCCCTTCTCTGCCTTCTATAGTTCTTCTCTTAAACTTTTTGACTGTCACAGGCCAATTCTAGTTCTCCCTCCAGCTGATGTTCAGGTGATTTACTGCCAACTAACAGAAGCTGAAAAAGATTTCTACGAGGCTTTGTTTAAAAAATCCAAGGTATACATATTTTACTGAATTTCCATTATTGTGTTTCATGTGATTATTTGATTATAGCTTTTCTTTCATGTCTTTTATATAACATACTGGTGGGCATCTTTCCAGGTTAAGTTTGATCAATTTGTTGAGCAAGGGCGGGTTCTTCATAATTATGCTTCTATTTTGGAATTACTTTTACGTCTTCGTCAATGCTGTGATCATCCGTTTCTTGTGATGAGGTGTGGACTGTACTGTCCTTAGCTTACTCCCTATTATCTTCCCTGCATACTAATGAATTCATTTTGAATGATAGAATGGTGGTTCAACAGAATTCAAGGGTTCTGGTGTATATATTGGCGTATGCTTCAATCAATGTTCATTGAACGTATCTGATACAGGAAAAGAAACTTTTCCACAATTTTTTTATTTGTATTAAGAGAAAGGATCACAGTTGTACTGCTATCTCTGAATGAATATTTTATTGTTTTCACATAAATGAATTAGTAATCAGTGAAACTTGATAATTTTCTTCCATAATCCTATCTCATTTCTCTTGATGGTTTTTTTTTTTTTTTTAAATGTATGCCATTATCAATTTGATTTTTTTTCCTTTTGCAATCACTTCCCTGTTGTTATGGAAAAAACTCTCCGCGAAGGAGATTGGTGGCTTGTAGATTAAGTATTGTGCATGTTTGTAGACTTGCCACAGCGTGGTTGGAAACCAACTGGTGCAGAGTTTTTCTTACACTGAATATTCTGTACATTAGTTTTGATATTGCTCTTTTTTTTTATGTGAGAGAATTTGTTAAATTCTTTGTAATGGATGGCTTTGTGTGTCCAGTCGAGGTGATACGCAAGAATATTCTGATCTGAACAAGCTAGCTAAACGTTTCCTTAAAGGTGACCAGATTGTCCTTGAAGGAGAAGCAATAAATGTGCCTTCAAGGGCATACATTAAAGAGGTTGTGGAGGAGCTAAGTAAGGGAGAGCAGGGAGAGTGTCCAATCTGTCTCGAGGCATGTGAAGATGCAGTATTGACTCCTTGTGCTCATCGATTGTGTCGAGAGTGTCTCCTGGCAAGTTGGCGAAATGCTAGTTCCGGTTTATGTCCTGTTTGTAGGTATTTTTCAATTTTTGTTTTGCAACCACAGTTGTTTTTTAAGTTTTAAATTTACTGGTCTTGAAGTCCTATATTTGTCGGTCCTAGAATTTAAGAGTTGTTCATTTGTCCTTTTACAGGAAAGCCATCACAAGGCAAGAGCTTATTACGGCTCCGACTGACAGTAGATTCCAGATAGATATTGAGAAAAATTGGGTTGAATCTTCCAAAATTGTGGCTCTCTTGCAAGAACTTGAAATTCTTCGTATGTCAGGATCTAAAAGCATTCTCTTCAGTCAGTGGACTGCATTTCTGGATCTTTTACAAATCCCTCTTTCCAGGTACCAATTCTGAGCTGCTTGAAGAAATCATAGGATGTTTTTAGTTGTGAGCATTTCAGTGATGGACATGTCCACTGTGTGTGTGTCGGTTGGTGTTTGCACTGGGGAAAGAGACTAACATGGTGCACATGGGATCCTGCTGGGACTGGCTTCACTATTTTAGAGGGACCTTCTTATCTTGTGCATCTATTTTATTATGCTCATGAAAATTTCAAAAATTTTGTACTGTCATGTGTATACTGTTCTTTATGAAATGGTGCCTTGAGTCACTGTATTTCATGCATTCCGTACTAATGGAGTTATCATTGTAATTATTTCCAGGAGTAACATTTCATTTGTTCGTCTTGACGGGACTCTAACCCAGCAGCAGCGTGAAAGAGTTATAAAACAGTTTTCAGAAGATGACAGCATCCTGGTTTGTGAAGCTTTCTTTTGTTTCTGCTCTTTCCTTTTCCCTTTTGTGATGGAAGCTGGGTATTGTATTTGGTAGTTTTGTAGACAGCTTGGACTTGATTATTTTGTGCATTTGTACAATTAGGTATTGCTGATGTCACTGAAGGCTGGAGGGGTAGGGATAAATTTAACAGCAGCGTCCAATGCCTTTGTTATGGTATGCACAATGTTGAACTTCCTGTTATCTAAATTGTGGCAAGATTTTTCCTTAAATTTTTGCATTTTCATATGCCCATGTACAACCTTACTTGGAACTGAAAACCTTACCGTTATGTCTTGGATTAGAGTTAAAAGAAGCAGCATATTGTTACATCAATGCTTTTATTGTTTCGCTGAGTGATCTTTTGCTGAATATTTACCTGAACATTTTATATAACCACCTGTATTTTTTCGTTCCAATGCTTTACACAATGGGTCAACCTTCTTCTCCCTTGATTCCTGGGGATTAGATCCTGTCATCCCACTCGTCTATGCATTAGGAGAAGTGACTTTATTAACTAAGCTAACTAGTAGCAGTGGATAACTGCATTTACAAGGTGTATTCTGTTAGGTAGATTTATTTATTTTCCACACCAAAATTCTTTGTTCAGGTTCAGACTACCTTTTTTCTTTTGGCTGTTTGTTTATTTGGTTCAACCTACACCACAAGGCACAAGAACTTCCCTCCGGTTGTTCCTCTTCCATCTTCACTATGCTTTTGGTTCTGTAACTGGGACGTCATGCAAGAAACATTAATGTTCAAATTTTTTCATAGGATCCATGGTGGAATCCAGCTGTAGAGGAGCAAGCTGTCATGCGTATTCATCGCATTGGACAAACTAAAAGAGTGATGATCAGGCGGTTCATTGTGAAGGTACATTTTTTCTTTGTTTTGTAACCCATGCAATTGGAGCTTATCAATTTTTTTGTCTGCTATGTTATTGACTCTGGCAGTAAAGCCTTTTCAAGTACCTGAAAGGCTCAACCACTTAACTTATTTTTTCCATGATAGAAAATAAAGACAGACATTAGTAGCTTGTTTTGTACCTGTTCTGGGAATTTTGAGCTTGAAGGTCACTTGATCAGCGTCATTGTTTTCCACTATTTGAGTCACCCAGGGGCACTGATCTGTTTCTGACCTTTCACTGTTTGTACTCTTTTGAATATATCTGGATGGCAGGGAACAGTTGAGGAAAGAATGGAAGCAGTGCAAGCGCGCAAGCAGCTAATGATTTCAGGTGCCTTAACTGATCAAGAAGTTCGAACTGCGCGTATTGAAGAGCTGAAGATGCTGTTTACATAGATTAGTGATGTATATGAAGCTCTTTTGCGCTTATCTTGGCAATATTACTCTCAGGTGATCATGAGCTTCCAATACCAAGATGATTAGAGCCCAACAAAGTTATATGCTTTTTATATAGCAACCAGGACTTTGAAGGAGGCCGGGTATACCTTTGCTTAAGGCAACAAGATTTGATCTCCGAGGCAAAATTCCATATGGGTTGCAATCTTGTCTTACTTAAAGCTTGCTCATCTAGTAAAAGGGTGGTCCTTTCGAGGCTGAAATGAAATAGAGCTGCTGGACATGGAAGGGAGACAGGGCCAATATTTCTGATCATTTAAAAAAAATAATTATTTATCAAAGTCCAAAACTGAACTTGTGGATTTGGAATCCATTTACATTCAAGGGCAGATTCTCAAACACAGCCCGTTGTATATAGGAAGACGATTTTGGACAGGTGGGATGTAGAGGGAAAAGATCACCCCCCCAAATGTAACTTCTTGTTAGTTGATAGGTTTAACTCTGCACTATCCTGCATCAGCGACTGTATTATCATGTCTACTAGAAAATGCAAAAAATTGTATTCTAATGTTAGAATTATGGTAAAACCTTTGGCAATTTGGTTTGGGTGGTAAGCAGGTTTGTTTTTCATGCCATCTCTCTTGTTAGATTTGAAGGTGTTCGTGAGTTCGCAAATCCCAAAATTATACTCTGCCTATTCAAATTTAAAAATTATGATAAAGACTTTAAGATCATAAAAGAAGATTGATTCCTCCTATTTTTAGGGCAAAGGAATTAAGGGGAAGGTCCTGACATTTGTATCTTCCTAGGCATCATAAGAAAGGAAATTGGGCCTGATAGAGTGAGGCATGCTCATTAGTGGTCTTTTGTAACAATTTTTTTTTTAAAAACAAATGGGCTTTTGGTTCCAAAAATAAAATAAAACCCGACAGGATTATTAACGGCGCGGGTTCTTGTTAACGAGCTTCTCAACCCGAACCCGACCAGAAAAATTATCAGAAATTCAGAATCACTCATACAGGAAGGAAGCTGTGGACTTTGGGTGGCGGATCCATATATTTAGAGATGGCAACGGATCCAGAGCGGGAAGCAGCCTCTTCCTTGTCTTCAACAGCCAAACGGCGCTTATCTTGCACTACCTGCTTCGACGCTCTCTGGTTCTGCTACTGTAAGTACTTGCTGCAAAATCACAGTATAGTTATTTCTTGAATAAATATTTGATTAAATAACGAAAATCATGGGAATTATTCATCATTAATTAATAATTTCGGGGCAGCTCCAGTGCATCAAATGCAGCAATATTACAGGCTTGGACTTTTTGATAACTGTTCTCAGAAATGGAGTGATTTGGTCGACTGTTTGACTCTCAAGACTAAAAGATCTTCTCAAGTCCAGGTCTCTCTCTCTCTCTCTTTCATTTACTGCAAAGCTTTGTTTTATTGCCTTTTTAAAGCATATTTATACGCATAAAATTAAGGGTTCTTTAGCATTTATTCTTATCACTCTCTGCTAATGATTTCTTGTCCTGGTAGTATAATTATTGGGTTCTTTTTTTCTATGTATTTCTTCTTTTATTACTCATAAAAGCTTAGAAATTTGACTGTAAGGATCAAAACTCTATGGTAGAAGTCATAACAAAGCTCTTACTATAATTCTGAGGAAACATCCTTTGAGCATTCTTGATCCTTTTACTGCAAAAAATGGGTTCCAACCGCCAAATTCCAATGTTTGATTATGATTACTCATGCATGAAGGCGTCAATCTTCATCACTTTGTTTTCATATTGGAAGCCATAGTCATCTTTCTGGATCATTCCCGTGTTTATGTTCTCTGTCTTGACTGTAATTTTGTGCATTTGGTGTGTGATATTGATGTGAATGGGTCTGCATCTCATGTGCTGTCAAGTGTCGACTGATGAGGATTGGGTCAAATAGCTTTTTTTTTAATTTGTATTATGTTTGCCCAGTATTTTTTTGTTTGCAGACATCTTTGCTGTGCTCCTTGAGTTCTGACTTTAGTTTATTCACCTAGCCCCTTTGTCTGATTATTGTTGCCATTGTTCTCTCTCTTGGATGTGAATAGGGGGTTTTGTTTCTGTGGAATTTAGATTAAGTAGCTTGCAATGTGCAGAGCACAACTACCTTCTATGGTGCTTTAGGTCTTAGTTTGAAAGTTTCAAACTTGTAGTGTCTGAATTTGTTCAACATTCTTTAGCGTAAAACACCTTTTTTGTTGTTCCAGGATTAGGGGTTGAAAATAATGGTTCAGAGCTGGCATTAGTTATCGCAAAATAAATGGTTCTAAAGCGTTTGTTAGGTATTATGGTATGTAGCACTTAGAATAGATGCTGTGACTGTACAGAGAGGGACAGAAGTTTATTAGAGGTTACATATGCATATTTGATACAAAGAGCTCAGGATAGCTACACCTGTGCAGCGAGGGAGAGAGAGCTTCAATGGATCTTATGTTTTCATATTTAGTGCATAGAGCTTAGATATTGTAACTGTACATAGAGAGGGAGAAAGAATTTCAATGGAGACTTTTTAGGTTTTCAAACTCCTGTTTGAGTCTCTTGCAAGATGGTGTTTTTGGAATCTGGATAAGCTTTGCATTTTAAATCTTCTGAAGGTTTGAGTGACTCAATGCAACAATGTTAGTCTCTTAACTAGTGATTGATGAAATAAAGTTCATGAGTTCGCAACATAGTTTTGATTCACGGGTGTCATTCATGGAACCACTATGTGCACAGATCACTCCTTTTCTTCCAACCAGTCTGCTTAGTTTATTTTCACTCTGCCCCTGAAAGTAACCTGCCAGAGTGGACTTTGAAATGCAGGAAATTCTAGAGGCTCGTGAGAAAGCCAAGCCCCACCTTTGGAAGCTGCGGACACCAGAAGAAGCATCAGTGCACTGGAGACAGCTGTTTGGACACTTGGATGATGAAGTGGAATGAAAACCCTAAATCACAGCTTTCTTTCTGAAGCAGATGGCTGTATTTTGTTTTTTTCTTTGTTTGCACTGTCCCCTATGGTTACCAAAATAATAGAATAGAAATTACTGAGACAGAGTATGCAGAACAAATCCATTGATCGATACAGGTAGGGGAAACATGATTTTGTTTGAGCTTATTTCATGTTGTTTTATAGTTAATAGAAATGGCCAATTAAACCATTTGAGTTAGCTAGGTCCTGGAAGTAATGGTAGGCTAATTATCTTAAATCCGATCCCTGTGTGTTTTCTCCATCGGCTTGAACTTAATTAAATTGCTGGTGTTCATGATGAAACTCTAGTGATCAGACTGCTGCTCTACCGGGTATTCACTTTCATGGCAGTTCAATTCTATAACCTTTGTAGAGTGCTCCCTGCAACCCCTAATGTAAGACTGGTTTCAGTTACTTGTTGTGTTGATGAATGCTGATTCCGATGGAGAGAGAGCATCTGAGCCTCCTATTAATATTGAATCTGGCATATCCTGTGAGCATTATTGTTGGTGCGGAGATTTTACTGCTCCACTTTTGCATGCATGCAGGCAGGGTCGAATTATTAGATACCAAAAATGTTTTGTGTTGATTCATTATTGTTGTTGTTGATGTTTTCTTTGTTGTTAGTTGCCTAGCTGTGCATGGATTATTTATACGATACGTCTATTTTTTTAATTTTTTTTTTTAGTATTTTCAGAGAATGTGTTTTCAAAGAAAGAGCTTCTGATATGAAAAAAGAAAAAGAAAGGTTACGTTTACTGCACTTGAAATATTTCCCTCATTTTCCATATTTGATTTATTTAGAAAAAAGGAAAAAAAGTTTAAAATAATGGATAACAACTTACAACTAAAATACTTTATTTGAAAATATATTAAAATAATATAATTTTTTAATTTTTAAAATTTAATTTTGATATTATCACACTGAAACGATCTAAAACTATAAAAAAAATTAATTTATAGTAAAAAAATTAAAATTTAGCCCAAACAAATACTAATATTGATATTTAGAAATGATTACTCTTTTTTTTTCCTTAAAAAAAAAAGCTAAAACTGCAAAACAAATAAAATAATTGCTAATTTAACAGAAACAATAATGCAAATGTCTCCACCAAGCTCATATCATGTATTTGCCCTATCTTTTTCATGTATATCTATTTCACTAGTTGAGAACATCAAATTTATTGTATTTAGTGTCAAATATGGTGCATTATAAAGAGTTTTGATCCAATAAAACAATTTGTTTGAAATTCAAAAAATCAAATTTCAAAAAATAAATAACAGCGTTATAAATATTACAGATTTTCCAGCTATATTTGGAAATAAAATCTCTTAAACATAATAAAAAAAATCAGTTTTAGTCTTAAGCAAAATGATTATTTTATTGCTAAATAAATCAAAGATATTTCTTTTTTATATTATTAATTAAGGCAGATTCCCTTCCCCTTAAAAAGTTAAAAACCAGTAATTAATATTGTAACTGCAATATTTGTCCTTTTATTATAGAAAATAAATATTTTAAGGAATTAATTCTCTCTCTCTCTCTCTCTCTCAAAAGAAAAAAAAGGAAGAAAAGGCCCTTCTCTTTTTTCTTCCCTATATTATTGCATAGCAATCCCACTAAGCTCACAAGCAAGAAATTTCTCCAATACATAGGTTTCTTTCATGGCGCCTTTTCCACACCTTCAAAACCATTTTTCTTCCATAATCTCCTAATTTCTTGAGCAGAAAAAATATATATATATTTTCTTTTTTCTCCTCACGTGAGTTTAGTATAGTTTGTTCTTTTTTAGTTGCTATGGATTACATGGAAGAGAAGAACATCATAGTTTCTGATGAGACTCCTATAGTTACAACAAAGGATCATGCCCCGCCAGGGAGCCAGGTGGCAACAGGTGGTAGTGATCCTACCCTAGAGCCAAACAAACCAGGTGGTGGTGTAGTGGGCGGCTCCGGAGGGTCAGGCTCAGAAGGTGCTGTTGAAAGCACCGTGAAAAGAAAGAGAGGAAGGCCTAGGAAGTATGATGTGGATGCAAACCTAGTATCATCACCGCCTCCGCCACAGGGCCTCTCTTCTTCTCTCTCGAGTTACGAGAAGCGGGGTAGAGGGAGGCCCCGTGGTTCTGGTAAACTGCAACTCTTGGCTTCCCTTGGTGAGTACTCAAAATCTGCAAAGGCTTTTATGAGCAGTAGTTAACGTTATGTTGCTTCCTTCCTTCCTTTCCTTTTTGGTTGGATTAATTGTTTGAAATTTTTTTCATATTTATTATATGCAAAATTTCTGTATTTTTATTAGTATTTGTTTCGTTTCTTTCTAGTAAATCTTGATTGATGTTTAGTATCAATGCATGGTAGAATTGTAATGGAAATTTTGATTTGGTGTTAAGTGGATTAAACAGTTAATATTTGGTTGGATGAACAAAAACATGATTCCAATTCCAATTTCGAAGAAAATTATTATTTTGAAATTGAATACACATGAAAAAAATTCAAGTTTAATTTCCTGTTGAAAGAGGAAGCTTAAAACTATCTTCTTCTTTTTTTTTAATTTTTTTTTTAAAAGGGATATATATATATAGTCTGATTCAAATCAAAATGTGTGATATATTGTGTATTACATTTTATTTTCCATCCCTCCTTTGACTTTTGTTGAAATTCTCTCTGTAA
The DNA here is from genome assembly GCA_007827005.2 of Populus simonii. Classification (NCBI taxonomy): domain Eukaryota; kingdom Viridiplantae; phylum Streptophyta; class Magnoliopsida; order Malpighiales; family Salicaceae; genus Populus; species Populus simonii. Next base: position 18,599,623 of record CM017467.2, on the reverse strand, counting down.
AGGTGGTTTTGCAGCAGAAACAGCAGGGGGGAGCTTCACCCCTCATGTAGTGCCTGTGTATACTGGAGAGGTACTGTAAAATATGTGAGAATTAATTAAGTTTTCTTAATTGTTCTTTTTGTATATTTGTATTTTTGTAGTGCTTCCCATTGCTTGTCCTGTGTCAAGATGTTCTAATTCTGTTTTATGACCTGCAGGATATTGTTAGTAAGATAATAGAATTATCTCAAAAGGGTGCTCGAGCAGTTTGCATTCTTTCTGCTACTGGTGTTGTCTCAAGTGTTATTATGCGTCAGCCTGGTCCTTCTGGTGGAATTTTGAGATATGATGTATGATATAATCGTACCTGAAAAAAACGAAACTCTTTTATCTTGTTTCTTTTCCTTTTTCTGATGTAGCTTCTGGTTAATTTTCCATTTGATCTAGGGCCGCTTTGAAATTCTATCTTTATCTGGATCATTCACTTTCGGCGAAACAGGAGGTTCAAATCGCAAAAATGGCATGCTAAGTGTTTCACTGGCTAAACCTGATGGGAGAGTTTTTGGTGGTGGTGTTGCAGGCTCTTTAATAGCAGCTGGCCCTATTCAAGTATGTTCTGCTTACTCATTTTTCTAAGAAAGCGTTCACTAGATGGCTGTCTCCTGTCAACAGTATGTCGTGTACAGAATACAGAGTTCAAAAATTTATGAATTTTCTTTTCAATTAAACTGACATATCAGTTTGTTTTTGCAAATCTCACGCTAGGTTTGTTTTTGCAAATCTCACGCTAGGTTTGTTTTGATTTACCAGCTTGTTATTGCCAGTTTCAAGCAGAATATCGGCAAGGGGATTAAAGGGAGGCAATCTGCTGACCCTCCTGCTGCTTCCAGTCTGCCTGCCAATTCTGATGTAGTAAGGGTTCCTGTAAAAATCGCTGGAATCACAGATGGGGAAGATAATTGCACTACACCAACATCTGCACTTTCAGAACCAAGAAATGAAGAAGCAGGTAACACAGTCATTTCAAACCAACAAGCAAATACTGATTCCCAAAACAGTAGTGGTCAAAATGTCCTGCAGTCCCAAAAGCAAATACTGTTGGTGTCCCCCGGTTATGAAAATCTCTAGATTTGCATCCGTGACAGCATTTCTTCATAAATAACATTAAAACGTGGTGTTAGTTTGATATTTCTTCCTTTATTCTGTTAGCTCAAAGGCGTCAAAATCTTGTACCTTTTTATATCAGCTTAAGACAGAAACTACTCTTGCTGTCAATTGTCAGTTGTTTCTGATGCTTTTAGGAATTGAGCACTCTACATATTCAATCACTAAAGAAGAGTAAAACACGGGTATACATTTGGCTACTGATACTGTGAGCCAATTAGCCAATATGCCATTTAATCTAGTCAAACATTAGCGAATAACCTATATGTTTTGGCATCAAGAACTATTTGTCTGACTGCTGCAACTGCTGCAACTGCTGCTATAATCCCTATTGCTGAGAAGACCATTGCAATAGTAACATTTAACCAGAAAATAATGCTCCTCTTCGATGGCTTGAAGAACACTACAGGCAAGATAAAGTCTGGAGGGATGAAACCAAAAGCTCCAATCAATGAATTGATATCTCCAAAAAATGGAGGCATTGCTGTCATTGTAGTTGCTATGATGACTGACGATGACCTTGAGAATGCCCTCAGGATTACATTTCGAGCAGCAAATTCTTTTTTGCGTCGGATCTGCAAGGGTGTTCTCGAGCACTCCATTTGTAGGCTGCAAGTAAACCTGTGGCATACCATGTATTTTAAGCAACGTGTATTGCAAATTGAGGAACAGAAAGGAGATGTTCATACCACAGCAACTGCTGATAGTTGGAGAATGGTGAAGATTTTGGTCATTGAAACAAAGAAGTTGCCAAGGCCAGTTCCAATAACGATTTTATTTTACTCTTTAATACACTTTAATTAAAGTTTTTTTTAGTTTAAAACTTGTATAAGTATCATAATAGAAATAGTGAGATTTAAAATTATTATATTTTAGACTTTAAAATTTATATATTTTGTTAACCAAAACACCTCGATTCAAATATTTAAACTATTAAATAAAATTATAAGAATGATTATATATTTAAACTATTGTAGTCAAGCAAATAAGGAGATCAAACATATAATTTATTGTTTTTTAAGTTATTTTAAAAAATTAAATGAAAGCACGTCATGGTGATTGCCCCTCTACTGGTTTTGACTTCCTCGCAGTGCTGGAGTATAAAAAATCACTATGCAATAAAAAACCAATTTGAAAAAAAAAAGTAAAAATTTATAGGTACCGCTTATAATTAATTTATTAATAAATAAAATATAAATGGATGCCAGCAACATCTATTAACCATTCACTAGTTATAGTTATGTGATCCGGGTTTTTTGGGGGTTAAATATTTTTATTTTTTATAAAAAATTAATATATATATTTTTTCAATATGTTTTTATAGTTTAAAAAATTTAAATTTAAATAATGTTTTTATGAACACATGCAGTCAAATGAATTGAGAATCATGTGTATATAAATAAATAAAAAGTTATCAACGATATTTTAAAATAAAACTTGAAAAATCATGAGATAGACATAAATTAAAATATTTAATCTCAAAAGATAAGATATTTATCCAATTATATTTGTTAAATTTATTTATTAAAATAATTTTTTACTTAAGAAAACAATAATAGAAATAAAAACACAACTTAAATTGATTCAATAAAATAAAAGGGTAAAAAACTACAGGGCTGCATGTATTAGAAATATTATTTGAATTTTTATTTTATTTTTAAAAATGAAGTTCATCCATACAAAAGATAAAAAAAAAATATAGATGAATCATAAAAACATTTCAAATTTAAATACATAAAAAAATAATCGTCATTTAAAATAGATTCTTTAAACAAAATAAAAGAGAGAACGAAAACTAATCTAAATATAAATTAAAAAAATTAGAGAAAAAATCATTAATTTTTTTTTAAAAAAGCAAAGGCCAGGCGTTGCCGGGTTTGGCCAGCTCACTTGGCCTATTTTATCATGCGGCTGATTATTATTTTTTACTGTAATTAGGGCAGACGAGTCCACCCCAAAATATTTTGAAAATAAATAATCAAACGACACGTTTGATTTCCCAAATTCCATCCACTGGTGCCTGAAAAATCAGGGATTTAATTTTTTTACTCAAAAATTCCTTTTTAAACCTATTTTTGAACCAAAACACCTATAAAATATCTTAGAAACCGTATTAAACATTTTCATGATCTTAAGAAACCCTAAAACCATCCCAAAATCTCAAATCAACTTGAAACCAAGAATTAACACAAGCTCAGATCTATTTATTCACGAATTTTAAAGGTAAAAAAGACACCTAACATAAACTCCTTTCATCAAATGAAATCATTTGATACAAATATTATCTATTTTGGTGGTTTAAAACGGTGTAAACAACATGTTTCTTTTTTTTTTTCAGTAACTAAAAAATAACAAAAATAAATTTTTGAACCAAAATTAAATTTGAAAAATATTGAGTTACTAAAATTGTATAATTTGCATTATTTTTGAAGTTGGAGGACCCAAATGTATTTTTTTCAAAACTTATGGCACGCCACTCATGTTTGGTATCTTTTTCATTTTGGTCCCTTTTCTTTCAATCACATATTTTCATAAGAAATCAAAATCAATTAATCCTCAATCAGGACTAAATAGCTAAGAACAAAACTTTAAGGATCAAATTAAAATAATAAAAATTTTGTACAGTTCATCAATAATAATGTGTGAGAGGATGAACATTGCACACCTAAATAGTGAAAAATCTACACCTTTTAGATTTATACTTAATTAGTTATTTGACCGCAAGTTAGATTTATTTTTTCTTTTCAATATTAGAATAATTTTTGTGTTTTTTAACATTAAAAAATCTGAATTGCAAATCAAAAGATTCATGTATGCATTCAATTAAATTGATAAAAAACTATTTATACAATCAAAATAAAATTATAAAACTCGATTCCTAATCAACAAAAATTAGCTAACCAAACTCATGACCCGAATTGTGCACTTAATTGGGATAAATATTGTTTTTATTTAAAATAAACACCTATAAAATTGAGAACTAACCAAATATTGAGGTAATTGAAAAAAAAATACCAAACAAAAACAATTTACATTGGCCAATTAATAATTGATAAAATATTAAATGATAAAATTAGAAAAAAAATTAAGAAATAAAGATCAATTGTGATAGGTAAAATTTGAGGAAAAAGAAAAAAATAGAAAAAATGTCCAAACACTTGGGCCTAGATGACCCAGAGTGCATGGGCCGTAAAAAAAAGGCTAAAGCACGTGGGCTTGGAACAACCCATGCTTGTAAGCGTTATATTTTTTTAAGAAAAAATTATGGGGTAATTAACCCTTAATCCTTTGGAAAAAAAAAAAGCAGGCGACGCGTTGCTTGACCTGCTAGATTATAGTGACCTATGGTAGTTAGAAAATTAGATTGTGATGTTTCAGATAAAAAAAAAAAAACCATTTTTAACATAAAAAACACTATAGATACATTGTAAAATATATTCATGGCCTCAAACAACCCAAAAATTAACCTGAAAACCCATAGTAAACCTTAAGCCAAAATTATTTTTGGGCTCCGGTCCATTATAAAAGGCAAGTTCAAAGAAAAAAAATCACTTAATATAGACGTTTTTCATCGAAAAGAACTTATTAAGACCAAAATTATTATTTTTATGGCTAAAATTAGTGTAAATGATAAATTTTTTTCTCTACCAGTAGAATATGACGATTTCTCTCTTCTCTCAAATCAAGAAGTAAAAAATAAGAAAAATAAACTTTTATACTAAAATTGAATTGCATAAATATTGAAGGACCAAATAGGTATAATATGTAAAGTTTGAGGACTAAAATGAACTTTTTATAAGAGCTTTAAACCACCATTCATTTATGATATCTTTTCTACTTTGGTCCACCATATTTTAATTTTGTTACCAGTCAATAAATCTGATTAAATTATTTTTTGATTTGGGCCAAAAAAAAAATGCAATCACGAACAAACGAGTTAGAGGAATAAAATAAAATAAAAAAACTTGAATAATAAGTCCACAAGAGAGTATACAGTGCACTTGAGTGAATAATTAATGCTCAGAAAAGTAAAATTAATTTAATTAGAGCACAACCCATTTTATAACTCCGTAGGCTCATCAAATGGCCCAAAACGTAAAATTCAATGCTCAGAAAATGAAAGATAAGGAGAAGCCCAGACCAGTACAATGGCCTACTCCGATTCCGAGACACCAAGCCCAATTCTGCTAATGAAAAATAGTACTCAAACTGAGAGATAAGAAACAAAAAAGAATAAAAACGGAAACCCCATCGTCGTTTCAATGTTTATTACCAGAAAGAAACCCTTGTAAAAGAAACGCAGGTTTCGATTCGACAGCACCAAAAATATATAAAAAATCAACAAATTCCTGAGGTAAAGTAATTATTTTTTTTTATATATCGAATGGCTGTAAAAGTTGTTGCATTTTTGTACTTGTTTGCTGATTTGATTTCTGTTTTGCTCGCTTTGATTTTGAAAATATCTGCCTTTATGCCATTCATGTCATAAAGATTAGTGCCAATTTAAAATGATTTTAGAGATTGGAATTTTGTTGGGTTTTTGTAGCTTTCAAAATCAGAGTTAAACGTAGATGAAGTTGAGTGGTAAAGTTGTGATCTTTTTCAAGTTAGAAATTAGAATCACCTGAAAAGATTGGTTAAGTTTCAATCTTTGATCAAGAACCAAGGTTAACTTGTAGACAGAACGCAAGCTGGCACCGTTAATCAGTGTGGTTTGGCAAATTTGTTTGGGTAAGGAATGATAGTTTAAACTTTGGACATCAATAACATGTTCTACGTTTGTTATCAGACTAGACAGTGGCACCCCTGGGAAGTTGAAGTTGAAAATGTACGACTTAGCCTGTATAAAATGCACCAAACCCTGGGTTAGAGTCAGAAGCGTGCTGAATTCTGTTTTATGATGAGTGCCGGGCAGGGAACTTAGTTTGGATGCCTCTGCATCACAATCAGTTTAGCTGTAGTATGAAGAGATTGTGTGCTAGGAAGTTTCTTCTTTAGATTGAAAAATCTCTTTTATGTTGTCATTGACAACGGTGTAAAGCATCGGTTGTCTAGCCATTTCATCCCTGGCACGAGCAGAGCTAGAGTATAAGAGGATCGACTAACAGGAGCGAAGTAGAGAAGATTACTATTGAAATAAAAAGGCTAGTTGTCGCTTAAGCTAGTACTTTCCTCAGGTACCAACAGGTGCGCGGTTCCTCTGCTGACAAAAGAAAGCTCACTAATCTCGACTAAGAAAGAGATTCGTTCATTTTAGTACAGGGAAAGAGATGAGGGTTTGTACCAACCAAGAAGTCGTTACAGACCGGAGAAAAGCCCAGACTATTATAGTTCACAAATCGAAGCAGAAAGGGAACGGACTAGTGTCAGACTTAAAAGTCCAAGCACGAGCTAGTAGAAGTTGCTAGTTCTTCTTTACATTGAAAAATCTCTTTTTTAAAAGAAGTTCTTTATATTGCCATTGACAATGGTGTAAAGCATCGGTACCATTTTCGCAGATGCATTGCATGAATGCCTTGCATGGCATGCTGCTTTTTAGGAAGTTCAATTCACTTAGTGTGATGATCTGTTGAAGCATAGTTATGTTTCCTGGTTCCGTGATCTAAAAAATGACATAAATTCTCCAATTTTGTTGCCTATAGCTCTGTTGAATCATAGTATTAGTTATGTTTCATTATGCCATAATACAATCATGACAAAACATTCACCGATTCAGCTTCCTGTAGCCCAATTGGAATTTTTGCTATTCTAGAGAGCTAGTTTTTACATGCCAGAACATTAGCAGCTTATAGATTTACATAAATAGTTGAGCTGTCAAAGATATTCAACTTGCGTTGTTGTCCATGGTATTTGCTTCCTTCTCTTATACACGTATCTGAATCTTTTCTGGTTTGAACGGAAAGACAATTTTGCCAACCATTGCTTTTTCTGATTTGCGAGCGGTTAGTCTATTGTATCAAACACTTAAAAAAGAATCCTTTGAATGAAATGTGCCATAAATAAGAGAAGTTTTGGAAAGCAGTGAAATAAGAAAGATTCCACCTGAATTTCATACAAAATGAATAGGAGGTGGTCGAACTCGACCAAGCTCTCTGAAAGTCCATCATTGAGCATCTTCACAGGTCAGTATATGGGAACACAAAAATGCCACTAGATTTGTAAGTTTCCAAGCAGTCGAAGTAAAATGCCAGATAGCTGTCCTTCTCTTTTTTGGAGATTTTTGTTTGCTTTCTACGTTCTTATACTTACTGCTTCAAAGGAAAAATAAATTCTATTTAGATGTATTTAGCGGCATGCAATTGGGACTTTAATGGTTCTTGTAGATGTCCTGCAGGCAATGCTTTTCTCAGTGGTGTTCTCTTATGTTTTATTTTAACAGATCAGTGTTCCATTTCCTTGGTATTCAGAAAAGGCTCGGAAGTATGCCATCAGAATCTGATAAGTGGGGATGGGAACATGTTAGCGTGTTTGGTGGATTTGACAGGGGAAGTGGTACAAAAAGGTGGAAATGTAACCACTGTAATCTACGATATAATGGGTCTTATTCACGTGTCAGGGCTCACCTACTAGGGTTCTCAGGTGTTGGGGTCAAAAGCTGCCCTGCTATAGACAGGTCTTTACGAGAAGCATTTCAGGTCCTAGAAGAGGAGCGTGTTTCACAGAAGAAGAAAAAGAATTCTGTCATTGGGAAGCCTTGTAAACGCACTCGGACTTCTCAGCCAACTCTTGCCTGGAAAACCATCACAAAAGAAGATATAGATGACATAGTAGCTAGGTTTTTTTATGCTGATGGATTAAATATTGATATCGTCAACTCTCCTTACTTTCGTGAAATGGTGAAAGCAATTGGTGCTTTTGGGTCTGGGTATGAACTCCCATCAATAGATAAGCTGTCTGATTCTTTTTTAAGCAAAGAGAAAGCGAGGATTGAAAAATCAGTAGCTCTAGTTAGGGAGTCATGGCCACATACAGGATGCACAATACTGTGTGCCAGTCGCTTAGATGGTGCATTAGGTAGCAAACATGTCAATATATTTATCTCCAGCCCAAGGGGACTTGTATTTTTAAAGGCAGTTGATGTCAATGATACTGATGAGGGAGAGCACGTGTTTATTGGTGCTCTCGCTGATACTATTATGGAAGTTGGCCCCACAAATGTTCTTCAGATAGTTTCACATCTAGGCGATGCATGCAAATCATCTGAGTCCTATTTATCGTCAAAGTTCCCTAATATCTTCTGGTCTCCTTGCACTTCACACTCTGTCTTAATGTTGATGGAAGAAATGGCCGAACTGGAATGGATAAAACCTGTTGTCTTGTGTGCCAAGGCAATTGAGCAATGCATGATCACATATCAACATACTTCTTTGTGCACTTTTGGTCAAGATTTGAAAGAGTTCTCTGATCCAATCTCTGCCAAATTTGCACCTTCATATTGCTTTCTCCGGAGGGTCCTTGAGCTAAGGCAATCACTCCAGGATGTGGTTGCAAGTGAACACTGGAAGCAATGGAAGAATAATATGGCAGAGGATACTGTAAATGTTGAATCTGCCATTTTAGATGATGGTTTCTGGAGCAAGGCTGATTTATTGTTGCAGTTATATGAGCCTTTTGTAAGTTTGCTTGCTACAATTGATATCGACAAATCTGTTATTGGTGCAGTTTATGACTGGCGGGTTCAGGCACTTGAAGCCTTGAGGAGTCAGGCAATTGATGATGGCATATTGAATCAGTTAGAAGGACTGATTGAGAACAGGTGGGATGCTCTATTTTCCCCTCTTCATGCTGCAGGTTATTTACTGAATCCTAGATATATTGGAAAAGGTCAAACAAAGGATAAATCTGTAATGCGGGGCTGGAAGGCTACGCTAGAAAGATATGAGAGTGAAAGCACAGCCAGATGTGTTCTCAGAGAGCAGCTCAGCTCATACTGGCGTCTGGAAGGATCCTTGGGAGAGGAAGATGCCGTGGATTGTAGGGATAAAATGGATCCAGTTGTTTGGTGGGAAAACTTCGGTTTTGAAACACCCAACTTACAAACACTAGCCATAAAGGTTCTGAGCCAGGTTTCAAGTGTTGCAATGTGCGAAGAGATTTGGCAAGCTAGTGACTTCTCATGTCGAGAATCAGCAAACAGGTTGGGAGAGCAGAGAATGGAAGATCTTTTTTTTGTTCGAAACAATCTCAGGCTTCATGGTCAAAGAAATGGGAATCTGTGCTTCTCATCTGGCCAACGAAATGCCTTTTCAAGCTCCTTTTCTGGAGTTAAGACATGGGATGGTCTGCATCTTGATCAATCTAATACAACGGTAGATGTCCATGACAAATTATGAAATAGCTTGCTCCGCTTCTAAATGGGCTCTGGACACCGACCAAAGTCGTGCATCCAATAATCAGCAGGTTGCTTGTTAGCTACCTGCATTCACTGGACTTTGCTGTGCACTAATCAGGACGATCTTTTTGAGGTTAGGAACATCTCTTTTGTATAATGTACCATGTACCATTTGAAAAAACAATGCTGTATATCTACTTCGAACGATACTTGTTTATTGTTGTCACTGTTGGTGGCCTCAAGCTGAAAAGTTCTTCATTAAAGAATTATAGTTGTGGTAATACCTAAGAACATTTTGAAGCATTAGATGGATTGGGTTAGCAATAATTAACAGCAGTGACTTTATGATTACTTGCCTGAGGGAGCAAGATTAAGGGTGCTGTCTTGAGTTAATTAGCACCAGCATACTTGGCCACATCATGACAACATATGCATATATTTTGGCAGGCATTGAAGTAATTCTACTTCAGCAACCAGCAATCAGTACTTTGTTGGTCCAAAGTCTTCATAATAGAGGTCCACTATCATGCTCAAAATATCAATGTAGGGCGTTCCATTGCTGATTTGATTATCCCCTTTTTTATATTCTTCTAATTCATCTCTTAAAACTAATTAAGTAGCTGTTAATCTATCTCTTTAATGAGATATGGGAGCCCATGGGTGATGCGTTGTCGTAGAAAAATGAACAGTAATGAAATTGTGTAGGCATGAAATGTTCCTCGTTAGTTGTTAATGTTGTCTGGTTTAAGATGCCAACGACTCTATACTTTGTCAACTGTTGTCGAACTCTGAATGCTTATCTTCTATGTAGAATTCACTTCTTTTACGATATTTTTAAAGGCAAAAACTTGATTTAACTAAACATGTTTATGATCATTTTTTTTTTGAATTATGCCGAAATTATGTCAAACAGGTTCTAAGTTACAGGCCATGATATAAACTTGAGTTCAGGGTGCTTGAATCATCAGAAAGGGAAAAGAAAATGCCTTTAAATCTGAGAGCATAAAAGAAGCACAATCTCTAACCTATTTACTCCATGTTGAATCTCAGTGACCATCCATCCCTCCCCCTTTGATGTACAAAAGAAGAAACAGGAATGGAGCAGCAAGAAAGGGTCAGTCTACTTTGTATTTGTTGGCCACGACAACATTAAAACATGTTTGACTCTTGACCCTAATCCACATGTGGCATAAATCACGGTACCTAAAATGTGTATAAATTTTGTTGTTTTATGAGTGGTGGAGAGAGGTCAATATTAGATTATTATTATTAATATCATTGCAGTTTAGAGGAAGGATATCAGTTTACTTGGAAATTACGAAAACTTGAGTGCAATATCAGCGGCAGATCGTCGATTTCCATGAAGAAAAATCAAAGAAGATATTTGAAAAAGTGGGCTCGCTAAGAAACAAAAGAAGCATGAGATATGGGGATTTGTTAAGGTGTACAAAGCAGTGTGTACCAAAACCTCACCTTGCATTACCTCCAAGCAAGTAAAGCAAGAGCATTATCAATAAAGTATACGACATGGGAGGAAATGGACCAGAAAGTAGAAGAAAAGGGAACTTCTATTTCCATAGAAAACTAGGAAATTGAAGGATTTTCAGCAAAATAGCCTCCTTCATCCTCCAAAAAAATTCCATGCCGTAGTAGAATGTTGTGCTGCCGTTTTCCTTTTTGGTGTATACTCCCCATGAATCAAGTTCGAGCATTAGCAATTATAAGACTCTCTTCGATTCTGTTGTGCTTATAAATTAAGCAACCGATTTGATTTTATTTTTTAAAAAAAGATTGAAGGTAAAAAATAATTAATAGAGTTAGCGGGAATGATTAATGATGTATTAGTTGCCTTAATTTGAAGTTTATCTTTACCAAACTAAGATAAATAATGTTTAATTATTTATTTTTGAAACGTCATTGTACCGTATTTTTTTTAAAAAAATTCAGATTAATATTTTTTATTATTTTAATATATATTATTAAAGATAAAAATATATTATTTTAATATATTTTTAAACAACAACATACCTTAAAAAAACTATTTGAAAATAATCTTCGCCGCAATCTCGCAGACGAACAGAGTCTAAATTTCATCAAGTCCTTTTCTTTTCAGTGTCGTGTCATACTTCATACTTCATAGCCTACCTAACGATTCTTTTCTCTTTTGTAGCAAGAAATTGGGCCTTCGAATCACAGTAAAGCAAAAAAAAATTAATAGAGGTACTAAGGTGGGGTCGAATTTGGGATTCTGAATAGCTCAAGAATAAATTTAATTTTAATATTATTTTTTTATACCTCTCTTAATATTCAAGTCCAGATAAAAACGCAGTGTAATTTTAACCTTCAATCCCGAAGTCCATAACATCTCTTATATAGCTGATAAGATTGTGCTTTTTTTTTTTATTTAACATGGGTGTTCGAGCTAGTTTGCGTGTACCTTGACTAATCCCATGGGTCCTGAAGTTAACGACCATGTAAGCCTCCAGGGACCATCATATAAGCAAACACATGGCTCGAACCTGAGACCACAGAGGGAGCAAACCTTTTAGTCCCAAACTCTTACTACTGAGCCACCACCTAGATGGTTTTAAATTGTACTTTTGTTTATCACAGCACCCAGATGCTAAATTGAAAACAGTTATGAGATAATAAATTTTAGAGTATTCTTGGAGTAATTGTCAATACTCACTCAACAAAAAAAAGACAGACATAATAAAATTATAAAAAACAAGAGAGAAAATAATATATATATATATATATTATCGTTTTTATGAGTTTAGATATTATTTTTATTTTATTATCTATTTATTCCTTTTTCAAAATAAACCTATAAAAATCATCTAATAGATAACCTTGTGGTAAAAGTTTTGGATTAAGGGGTTTGTTTTTTATATGGTTTCAGATTTGAGTCTTGTGATTGCTAATATAATAGCCACTAAAAATTTACATTGTTGTTAATTTTAGAACTCATGAAATTAGTTAAGGTGTGTATAAATTAATTCAGACAACTGTGTTGATAAAAATAAAACTTATAGAATAAGTACCGGTGGTTGCTTCTATAACATTCTAAGACTTCTCATTGCGAGACAATTGTTTACCACTTCCCTAAAATTACATAGGTCAGCATAGAAAAGTAAGACCTTCAATTTATAAAATTCGTGAAAGTTAGTTGTGGGCACCTTTATCGTTGGCAAGACAATTTTATACGCTTAATTAATTAGGTTAAATAATTGTGCTGCCTATGATAGAGTTTGGAAAGCGGTCCAAAAATTATTTGATAAATTTTTTTATATGTATATTTTAATTATTAATATTAATAATTTTTTTAAAAAATATTTTTTTATATATTTTTAAATAAAAAACACTTTAAAAAACAACCATCATCACAATACTAAATAACAAACCTCACATTAGTCCCTAAACTATTCTCTAGCTCTCAAATGAATCCTAAACAAAAACAAAACTCTCATCTGGGTATCTAAATTTAGTTTCTGACATGCCTCAATTGAGTTTTCAGACAATGTTTGCCAAGACTTTCAGCTTGAAAGAGAGTTTAGAATCCAAGTCGCGCAAAAAAAATATTGTTGTAAGAATTCCTGTGTTTTTTTATTTCAAACATATTTTTTTTTAAATCATTTTTTATTTTTTTAGTTTTAAATTAATTTTTTTATAATGTTTTTATATTATTTTGATATATTAATATTAAAAATAATATTTTAAAAATAAAAATTATTATTTTAATATATAATGAACAGAGCGTGATCAAAGTTTTGATGGGATTGAGAAGTCAATAGGTACAATTAAAGGGCTTAGAGAAAGACGTTCATAGCCGAAGTACAATGCTAGCTAGATCTGGTAGTTATAGCCCTGTACTTGACCTACAGGCTGCGGTTCTTAAAATTTTTTCCCAGCTCTGTGAAACCAGATCCTTCTCCATGACTCATAGCTAGGGATGGTATAGCAATGCTACCAAAATAGATCCCAAAATCTAAGGCCGTGGAGTTCTCGTTTACAAGAATGACGACAACAATAAAATCTACACAAATCACAAAATCATATTTTTTTTAAAAAAAACGAAACCCACCTTTTTATTTATTTATTATGATGAATGTGAATATCCAATCAGTTTGTGTGTATTTTAATTAATTTTATGGATTTTAAAATTAATAATCATATAAGTTTTCAGTAGTTATTATATTAGTAATTACATGACTCAAACTTGAGATCATAAAAAAAACAAATCTCTTAATTCCAAGATCTTATCACTAGATCACCTACAAGATAATTGAAACCACTCTTTATTTGTTGTATTGTTAATTTAAAGCATCATTTTCAAAGTTATTGCTCTCCACCATTAATCTTTTTATTTTTCTATATATAGAATTTATGACCAAATATTTGTGAGGCCACCGAGCTCCGACCCATAATCGGACTGTGGCCATGTTCTAGTTGAATGAAAGGAAGAAAAAAAACTAAATCATCTCATGAGCCCGTCGATGCCTCTTATTTCTTTCTTTCTTTTTCTCTTAATTATCTCATGATTTGGTTCGGACATGGCATATGTATAGAGATTCAATGTTTGTTAGCATTCTGTTTGCCATTGTGTTTGAAAAATATTTTTAAAAATTTTATTTTTTATTTTGTTTTAAATTAATATATTTTTTATGTTTTTAAATTATTTTAACATGCTAATATTAAAAATAATTTTTTAAAAATAAAAAATAATATTTTAATATATTTTAAAATAAAAAATAACTATAGCTACACTTTTAAATCCATCCGATAAATTTATCCTAAAATAATATAGAAATTTAATCCATTACGTATGCATGAAACTACTTGATCAATACTAATAATGTTTGTCAACTTCACAAGACATCGTTTCTTGTGCACAAAACCTTCCACTCGTCAATCAATGCACGAGAAAAAAGAGAGAGTGTTAATTGATATAAAAAGGGGCCATTAACTTTGACTATAACCACGTCCTTTCACATTTCCACTGAATAAAAAATAAAATTGAATTAATTAATTGTTCCGCGCACCAAGCTGCATATTTTTATGGAGATTTAATATTTGATCAGGCATAATAATAAAAAAACTAAGAAAATTAAGAAAATAAAAAAAATTTAAAAAAAATCAAACCGTGAAAAAACCAATTAAATTGATTAAAATTTTAAAAAAACTGACCGGTTCGGTTTTATAAGCTCGAAACAAAAAAAACCGAACCGGACCCAAACCAAAAAACCGAGTCAAGCTGAAAAAACCGAGTCAAACCGGTTTGAACCGGTTTTTTCCTAAAAACCAAACCAAAAACGGTCGGTTTGAACCGATTTCGGTTCGGTTTTGATTTTTTTTTAATAAAAATCAAACCGAAAATAATCTTTTTATTACTACTTATTTTCAGGAAAAAAAACAAGACAAATAGCAGGAAAAAAAAGGAACCCGAGGGTTGAAAAATAAACCGCGAAGGCCATGATTTGTTTGTGAAAAAGAGGGATCATGTAAGAAGAAAAAAAGAGGTATCAAAATTACTGTTTCTTCTCCTTTTCAATCCTTTTTAATAGCTAGGCTCTTGTGTACAAGAAACACATTTTCTCATTCACAATTCTTAGTTTTTGTCAGCTTACTTAGTTTCACTTGGAAAGTTTCTCATCAAAAGTCAGATCTGGAAAATCATTTCTCAGCGATCTCTGCAACATTTTCTTACTAGTTGCTATTAATTAAGTTTTACATCATTTTCCATTAAAAAAAAAACCTAAAACAAATTAAAAATCTAGTTTCATGGTTAAGAAAATATGTTTCATTCTTTTATTTTTAAATTCAAATCTTAAATTAGTCTATAAAAGAATTTATAAAAAAAAAATTGAGTTTACCAGACCGAAGTGAAAAATACGTTTGAAATTTTTTCTTAATCTCAATTACCATCAGAAAAAATCAATGCTTCTTGTATATGTATAATTACGTAGTAACATGGAGGAAATTCAGTAGCCCCACACCCTCGTTACGCGTATATTGAGGGGGAAATGAAAAGAATAAATGCAAGTAGGGTATATTATTAGAAAGATGGGAAGCTCCAGCAGCCAAGCTCAACGTGGTAGGTCGCCATGTCTAACTTTTTGGCTCCTTATTATCGTGATTAGCCACGCATTTCCATAGCATAAAGGAAATCTAGGTTACCTGCCAAAAAGATAAGGTATTGTCGGTGTGCTCTGTAACAACGCAGCGAAACTATATAACCAAAACCCCAATCCAAATTCCCCTTTAATCTCATCTGTGTATGACAATGACCGGTGAAATCTCAGGCTCAGGTCACCGGATCAAGGCAGCCCTAATTAGGGGTGGTGGTGGTGGTGGGAGGAGGAGGCGAGGTGAAGGGCTCATCTAAATTAGCAATTGAGTCTACTAGAAAAAATCTCATAGAAAAGGAGGCCAGAAACGAAGATGGTTAGCAATTAAGCCTATCTGATGGAGGCATTAAATCTTAAACTCGTGGGAATAAAATTTTAGATATCCCTAGATTTAATTTGACCAATATAACAATAAAATGAGGATAAATTCCTTCCATGTCGTTTTTTTTATATATACAATATTTAATTAAGTTAACATCGTTAATTGACAGTTCCAAAAACCAACATCTTTTTTTTTTAGATTTTGGTTTTTTGGATAAACGTTATTTGTAAGAGGATAATATAAATAATATTTTTATATTTCTTCTAAAAATTTAAATTTTTAGATTAAAATTATTTTTTTGATATAATATTAAAGACTTGTTGATTAAGTGATCGTGAATTTAAATTTTATTATTTTTATTTTATTAAGAAACCGTTTGGAAACCGCGTTCCCAAAAAATTCAATTTTTTTAATTAAAATTTAATATGATTTATATGTTTTGAATCATTTTGATATGCTGGTGTCAAAAATGATTTTTAAAAATGAAAAAATATCATTGGCATATATTCGACACGAAGTTATTTGAAAAGAAACCGTTACTATACTGCCAAACATACTCAAGTAGTGTTGGCAGACTGTTATTTAAAAAGATATAAAAAAATAATATAAATTATATTTTAATATCTTTTTAAAATTTTAAATTTTCAAGTTAAAAAATAATATAAATTTTTTAACTTTAGCTTTAAAAAAGAAGCATTAAAATTGTCAAATTGGACGATTAAAATAAATCCCAGAGATGCCCGTAGAGAAGTTTCGTGCAAGTGGGAACTTGTCTTTCAAAATGTTTCTATTAAAAGAGAATTGAAAGAAGAAAAGGTCTCGGGGACAGAGATGTAAAATCAGAAGATGGAAGGAAAAAGCACATTCCATTGGCTGTGGCTTGTGGATCTGACACAAGGCTCTATGCTTGAAACATGCCCCCTTTAGTGTTATTGCAAATCTAACATGTGTTTAATTAATATGTAGAATCCAAACACATGCTAACATCTATTATTTTAACAATCAAATCAAATTTAAAAAATATTTAATTAATTAAAATATACACAAACGGACTTTTACATCTTTAATATAAAAAAAAAAACAATCAAATCAATAAGATCACATGTAATCTTCAAAACATTTTTAATTAATTCTTCATTTATATTTTTTTCATATTTTTTTTTTGTAGGTGTTGGAAATGTTTTTTTTCTTTATAATCTTTGGGTGGTGAATTCGAATATCTAGGCATTTTAGCTAGCAGTCTTTGAGCCTTTAATTTTTCCTTTTTCATTGGCATTAAAGAGGGTCGTAGTGCAAGAACTTGGAATGCAGTTGGTAAATTAATAATATTGATTAAATAATATTCTTATTTATTTCCAGCTTGAATTTTAAGTTTAAATAATATCTTTATTAAATAATTTATAATTAATTAATAAACCTTCATCATTCTAATCATATTAATATATAAAGGTTATCCATGCTTAAGTCTGTCGGTCTGCCCTTGCTTGTATTTATTGAAGGGTTTTGGAACTTTGGTGTGAATATCCTGAGGAGGCAGACAACTTTGCACAGTTGCACTAGCACTGGGTTACCCACAGTTTAACCGATGAATTTACACATATGATCCCTCGATCTTTCAATTTTATACATTCAACCACCTTACTAAAAAATATAGCCCTACCAACCCCCTACATTTCCAATTCTTGATTTTTCGGCCCCTTCTCTAGCCAACTCACTTGATAGCTGCTACATGGTAACTGTCACAGGGTTAAAATCCGTCAGGGTGTAGGCTGATGAAAAGCATTGCTGGATAGTAGGGGTGGCAGCTCGCGTGACAGTAGCGAAAATCGACAGAGTGTGTGTGCGGCATCACACAACAGCTAGCGCAGCAGTATGTTAACGAGAGTTGAGACTTGGGCGAGGATTGTCCAAGACTTAACAAAACAGTGCAGGGATGACACAATGGGACAGTGGGAAATTCGGCAGCACTAGTGAGATCGGCAGCGTCGACAAAATTGACAGCAAGGATTGACGATAACTTGGACAACGGACGGTCCAAGGCAGGCGAGGCAGTTACGCTGGCAGTGGGCAGTTGGCTTGTGGGAGAACATGCCAATGTAGTTGCGGCATTTTGGGAGCAGTTATCGGCAGTTGCGGCAGTTTCTTATGTGGGGAAGAAAGTGGCCAGAACATGGGATAATGGGTGCTCCAGCTGTGCAGGAAGTTAGAGGCAGTTTCTACTTGTAACTTCCATTATCTTGTAAATAGATAGGCTGTAAAATGTGTAGCATACAAAACATGAATGGGCATAGCACACAAGATGGACTTTGCGTAATCATTTAGTTGAGTTAATGAAAAGGTTGGGACTTCTTCCTGTAATCTGTTGTGTTGTTCATTCTGTTCATATTCATTTGTGTTATTCCGCTTGCTTGTGACATTGAAAGAGTGTGGGGATCTCTTGGGTTTGTGGGACAAACTAGTCATAGGCAAAACATGAGTGAATCTGTGAGGGAAAGGCTGAGTCTAGCGGGATTAGATTGTCGCGCGAGGTTTGTTTTTGGGTTGAAAAATTGACCCCGTGTCAAGTGGTATCAAAGCGCGGTTACGTTCTCGACTGGACGACGAGACTGTTCTGTGGCCAAATCGGCAGACAGATTTGGGAGGGCTACCGTTTCTGCCAATGGATAGGCAGACTTCAGCGCAATGATCAGCAACGAGAATGTTGATGCTTTTCTGGACAAATCAAAGGACTGATTTGGGAGAACCATCGCTGCTGCCGATGGACTGGCAGACTTTACAGCAGAGCGCGGTTCGTGTTTGCAACGAAACGATGGACATTTTGTAACATAGACGATGGATAGTTCTGTGGGGCAGATCGAAGGACAAGTTTGTTTGAAGCCATTTTGGGAAAAACTTGCTAGTGTTCTTGGGCAGAGTTGGTGTTCAAAGGTTGCGAGTTTGGTGGCTTAACTACTCTAAGAGCGACGCAAAGTAATGACGAAAGGATCAGATCGAAAGATGGGTGCTGATTCAGCCATCGAAACTGTCGATAGAAGGGCAGAGAAGGGAGCAGATGCCAATGTTGGGATGTTGGTGACTTGTCTATGTCTTTTACAGAAGAAGGGACGAGAAAGAAGAATCTTGGTGGGGTTGAATCCAAGTATGCTGCTTACGAAGGATGGTTAGACAAGAAGGCAGAAGGTGAGGGGTTCAAGGCTAAGTTCGAATTGCTACTCTTGCGATGGAAATTACTTTGTGAGGGATCGTTGCTGAAAGAGGAGAAATCTTAACACTGTCAGTGTGGAAGATGGTGTCGGGGTAATCTGCATGCATAGACTTCATGCGTATGCACAACAACTAAGTCAGGTTCTTGGTTGTTTAGCCAGACGAATCGAGGAGGATGTTGCTTGGCTAGACTGCCTAGTATAAGGCAGAATTGGAGTCTTCAGGTGGAAACC
Organism: Populus simonii; assembly: GCA_007827005.2. Lineage (NCBI taxonomy): Eukaryota > Viridiplantae > Streptophyta > Magnoliopsida > Malpighiales > Salicaceae > Populus > Populus simonii. The sequence continues at coordinate 18,580,261 of CM017467.2, read as the reverse complement.
TTGACGAGGGACAGTGCAGGGAAAAGAAGACAGAATAGTGGCTGAGATGAAGTTTAGTCACGTTGGGGCCAACCTTGGGTGGAAGAGGTGGCTGAGCCAAACTGTCTTGGATGGGGCAGATTGGGGGCTGTTTTGTGCACTTCGACAATGGACAGTGGAAGTGACGGGAGCAAGACAGTATGCTGGACGTCTTGGCTGGTGGGCAAGCTAGGGGACATCGTGTTTTTAGGAGTCTGGATGTCTTGACGATGGGCTGATCAGGATGACAGATTCGGCAGCCGATACAGTGAGTTCGGTTGAGGAGCAAGAATCGTCATAGAGGATGGTTTGGTGCACTGCTTTGATGGGGAGGTAGTAAGGGCATTTCTGTGCATCTTTACAATGGATGAATCAGGGTGACGAAGACAGATTGCTTGGCTGTTGTTGGAAAAACATTGTTTTGATTTTTGGTGGACGAAACATGTGACAGGGGCTGAAACACTTTGGTGTTATTGCATCAACAAAATTTTATGGGGCTGATGAAGTGTCTTGGGTATGATAGTAGCTTATGAAAAGCAGGTCAGATGGGATTTTAATGCTGGGTTGCTACGTGTTGTATGCTTGAGCAGGTTCAGTTGGGAGCTTGACGAAAGAACTTCGACGCAAAACTTTGTTGATCACCGAATGTGTTGTCTCATTTAATTCTTGCAAGTTTTGCATACTGAATAGTTGAGGGATTGTATGTTCGTATGGGAGTTCATATGATGCTTTGAAGTGGTTTCGTATGGTGATGTTGGTCATGAGGAAAGGGATGGAAGCCTTGGATGCTGGAGGAAGCGTCTAAACTTCATGAAAACAGGCTTGCGGGTTGATGAATTGGCATGGCAGATTGCTAACGAATGAGGACAGCTTGTGTGCAACTTAGGGAATTTGCATACGAATTCTGGAGGAGCATGGCAGAATGTGACATTGGGGTGTTACAACTTTGTTGGTGTCCAGACGAGATTGAGGACATTGATCTCGTAAACTTTGGGTGGGACTCGAAGTTCGGTTTAACTTATGGGATACAAACTGGAACCGAGAGGAGACTTGATCACAGCTTGGGTTTTGGCAGGAGTTGGCGAAGGGAATGTCAGCTTGGCATCGCAGACTCGGTGGACGACATTCTGGATAAAAATATAGGCAAAGCCGAGAGGTTGTGTGTGGGCGATCTTGAACTGTGAAAATTGGTGCAGACTTGGGGCAGAGGTGCTTCAAACTTGGTTCGACGAGGACGTCGACTTCTTTTTGGTGGGGGAGGTTTGTCACAGGGTTAAAATCTATCAGGGTATAGGCTAACGAAAAGCATTGCTGGATAGTAGCTACGGGGTGGCAGCTCGCGTGACAGTAGCGAAAATCGACAGAGTGTGTGTGCGGCAGCACACAATAGCTAGCGCAGCAGTATGCTGACGAGAGTTGAGACTTGGGCGAGGATTGTCCAAGACTTGACGAAACAGTGCTGGGATGACACAATAGGACAATGGGAATTCGATAGCACTGGTGAGATCGGCAGCGTCGACAAAATCAGCAGCAGGGGTTGACGATAACTTGGACAGCGAACGGTCCAAGGCATGCGAGGCAGTTACACTAGAAGCATGTGTGCTGGCTGTGAGCAGTTGGCTTGTGGGAGAACATGTCAATGCAGTTGCGGCAGTTTTGGGAGCAGTTATCGGCAGTTGCGGCAGTTTCTTATGTGGGGAAGAAAGTGGCCAGAACATGGGATAATGGGTGCTCCAGCTGTGCAGGAAGTTAGAGGCAGTTTCTACTTGTAACTTCCATTATCTTGTAAATAGATAGGCTATAAAATGTGTAGCATACAAAACGTGAATGGGCATAGCACACAAGATGAACTTTACGTAATCCTTTAGTTGAGTTAATGAAAAGGTTGGGACTTCTTCCTGTAATCTGTTGTGTTGTTCATTCTGTTCATATTCATTTGTGTTATTCTGCTTGCTTGTGACATTGAAAGAGTGTGGGGATCTCTTGGGTTTGTGGGACAAACTGGTCATAGGCAAAACACGAGTGAATCTGTAAGGGAAAGGTTGAGTCTAGCGGGACTAGACTGCCGCACGAGGTCTGTTTTTGGGACGAAAAATTGACCCCGTGTCAGTAACCATCGCCTGCTCTCATGGTGCCCGAACAACTATAATTTATAAGCGTAAGGGTCAAAGTGCAAAATTTTTCATAGAGAAGATAAATGATCAACATAAGAAACGGAGGGACCATGACATGAACAAAGCTTACAAATTATAGTTTCGTACTAGCACATAGTTATGCATACAAGTAAATGAAATTAGAAACAAATAGACAAATAGGAATTGAGAACCTTTTTTAGACAAATCCATAGTCTTCACCATTCATCACTTGCCAATACCGAAGATGGGATTAGGATTTTGCAAGTAGAGCTGCCAAAAGACAAAATCATTAGGATGTGTCTCCAAACAAGATAAATTAAAGGACTAGATTGAAAATACAATTTTTGTAGGGGTGCCGGATGCCCCACTATTTTGAAAAAAACTAAAAAAGTGAAGGGTCAAATTAAAAGATTCAGAAACTTTAGGGGTGTCATGGCCCCCTAAAGCTTATTTAAAATAATTGTTATCCAATTTCCATGCAAAAGAATTGTCTCGCTACTAATTTCATTGCGTGAACTAACCTATCATGACATAAAAGGGGGGGAAAAGAAAAGAGAAATTCAGAGGGAAGAAGACCCCTCAACAACCAAGCAAGGCAGTTGCCGGCTGTGGTCAAATTTAGACTACGTCGTCTGCCACACTACAAGTCCTGATGTGGTGGCATCATGTGCGGAGTGATTAATGTTAATATCCATCGATTTAGCTTAAAAAAACACAAAAACATGCTAACTGATGTCCCTGTTTCAGCCCCGTTGATTCTGAGAAATTAAGACTCCAACATGATTTGTATTGTTAGATATATACGACTGATTTCGACTGCTGGGAGTAAGATTTTTTTGTACCTTTCTATGTCGTTAAAAATATAAAAAAAAAACTAAACTCAGGGGTAGTCTCGATAATTAAAGAGGTTTAGTACCTCTTATCTTACAACCAAATTTTTTTAAAAAAATGTAGAGAATAATGCAATGCTAACAAATAAATCATAATTTTTTTTTTATGATCTTCGTACTATCATCTGACCATTTTGGACAGGTTTGCATTAATTTTTTCTTAATTTTGTATTCAATTAATAGTTATTATGCTGGTTCTGCTGGACCGAATAAAAAATAATTTTTAAATACTAATAATTTTTAAAAATATACAAGTTTATGACTAATATATAAAAATATTAATTAGAGTTAAATCAGGAAGGAACATTCCATCAAATATCGTTGAAATAATCTGATTAAAAATAAAAGGAATTATAATTTTTTTTAAAAATGTATTAATTACTCACCGAGAATTATAATTTCTTTCATGATAGCAAGTCATGAATATAAAATTGTTCAACATGTTTTAAGATTTGTACTGTAAGTTTGTCGTATCAACTCGTATCGATCTAAAATGATATTTTTAAAAATAAAATGAAGTCATTTTAAAAGAAATATATTTGGAGTTGACCAATACAAGTCAACCTCTAAACCATTAAAAGTAAAATCATTTGAGTTATAATTTTAAAATTTTCAGCATAATCTTTAGCTCACTAGCTCACTCACTAGCTCACGGGGTGTTTCCTTCATCTTGAGTCATTTAAGTTTCTTTGTAATTGAGATGAAAAGTGTTAAAAAACTATCTCAACACATTAGGTAAGGTTCTAGTATATAATTTATATTATTCTCTAACACGTCATCTCAAGTGAAAGCATTTGAGTCGTTTGAGTTCCTTTGTAATTTTAAAGGCAATTTTAAGTCTACTCGGAATACAATACGATGAAATTGAACAACAAAAGAGCTTGAAGTATAATTTAATGGTTAGATCAAAAGGTATGATTATCTTGTTTTAAATTGCCTATTTGAACCATTTCTAGGACCCTTTTTATTTGTTAATTTGATCTATAAAATACTAGGCTAATTATTCCATATGAGATTTGTTCCTGATTATTGGTTTGTAATAATAAAAAAGAAAAATCCTCCCTGAAGCATTTCATTTCATGTCCTGAGCATAGTAAATTTTGATTAGGCTATTTCAATAATTCAAACAATCCTATATCCTAAAATGAAAAAAAAAACATCATTAAAAAAAATCCATGCATGGCAAGGTTGATGTAACGAAGACTCCACTAATTACACTTAATTTAAGATAACTTAATTTAAGATATATATATTCCTTACAAGTTCTACAACATTTCATTTCTTATATTTTATTAACTCAAGTGAAAAAAAGAAGAAGAAAAGTTATAATCTTGATTAAAAATTATAATTAATAATATCTGTTTTTAGTAATTAATTTATTTTAGATATATTTGGTAATTGATACCTTTATCAAGCAATTAATAATTTTTTTTTGATTTGGCCATTATGATTAAATTAGTTATATTTAATTGTTTTAAATATATTTGACAACCATACCTTATTGAATATATGCACAGACTCACCCTTACACGCATGTACATACATACTGATACAACACACACACACATACATATATGCGTGTGTGTTTATGATGAAAAGTACATAATTTTTTCACCGCTGGAAATTCTTAAAAATAGCTTTTAATGTTACTTAGTCTATCATATATATTTGAATGTAATTTAAAACATTTTTTATTTTATATATATATATATATATATATATATATATATATATATATATATATATATATATTCCTCTAAAGTTTTATCACACTGCATATACTTTATTAACTAAGTAGAGAGAAAAAAGGTGATTAAAGGATAGTGCTACTGTGTGCTACAATTCCAGAATTTTTTTTTAAGCCCTTACTCCTTGTTATATTTGCTTTTAGTTTTAATTATTTTAATTATTGCCTTTAATTGCTTATGAAAAATAAAACAAAATTTAGTTGTATCTGCTTGCCTAATTCTTTTTATTTAATTCCCTAACAATATAACAATATTAGAGAGAAAAACAAGATCACATTCCTTACTTTTCCTAAAAAAATATTGATTTGTTTACTTAATTGTTGCCATGGATTGTTTATTAAATTTGTTTTTAGATTGAAAATTTTGAGATTGAATAATGTGTTTTGAATGATCTTGATGTTGAATTGCACTGTCAAGTGCTCATGTGATAGAAACTCATACGTGATTTTGAGCTTGTTTTATTTTGTATAATCATCTAATCTAAGCTTGGATGAGATGTTTTTGCTGCATTAAGTCATTTTAATGGATACCCAAATGATGTATTTAGTTTGTTTTCAATGTGCTCAATCAATCTAGTAGAAATGAGATTGAGATATTGTTTTGTGTTCCTTTGTGCTAGTGATGAAGGGCTCGATAATTTACTACATAGTCAATGATTACGAGCTTTAATTCTTGGCAATTCAAAGCTTATAACATAATTTTGCTATCTAGTTTTTTAATTCTAACATTCCTTTTTGAAATCTAATGATGTATTTAAATTTAATTCCTAAGTCACCTATCAATTAAAAAAAAATGAAATTTATGTACCAGCTAGAGACCTAGAAAGGCTTCTATTCTAGTAAAAAATAAAACAAATTTATTGGAGTTAATACTTTGATATTTATAATAATAATAATAATAATAATATACTGACTAATGGTGGTAAAAGATACTTTATAATTTTTATTGATAACTTTTCAAGATATAGTCTGTTTATTTGACTAATTTTAAAAGTGAATTGTTCAATGAATTTAAAATCTTTTTTAAAAAGTAAAAAATCAATTATAAAAAAATAAAAATTTTACGATATGATAAAAATAAAAATGGTAAATATACTTTTAATGAAATGAATGAATTTTAAAAACTGTATGGAATTATTAATCAATTAACAATTCCTTACTCATCACAATCTAATGGGATGCCTAGAAGAATAAATGGGACTTCAATTGATATGATTAATGCAATTTTAACAAATTCCGATTTACCTAAAACTCTATTTGCTAAATTTTTACTAGAGTTCCATGTATAAACTTGGATAAAACACCATATGAATTTAGAACAATAAAAAAACTTCTTTAAAATATTTAAAGTATGATTAAGTATGAAGGTATTTAGCTAAAGTAAATATTTCAATCATTAAAAAATGAAAATTAAATTATTTTGAGAATTAAATTATTTACAAGTAGCAATGGTTTTGTTCTAAAATAATCACATTACATTAAAAATATTAAAAATGTTTAATTATCTTGATGTGTTGTTTCATGTTTGTAGTCTTTTCAATTATTCTACCAGATTAAAAAAATAACAGTGAAAGTGTGTCTCAATATAAATATTCATAAATTATTAGATTTTTATCACATCCAGCCAGTCATACTAGACATAATATATCATATGTAGTTAGTGTACACACAATTCTAATGCTTCACATTAGAGTGCTTTAGACAAAAATTTTGAACATTTAAAATTAACTATTGATTATACTGGTTTTCCTTTTATAATAGAGAAATTTAGTAATGCTAATTGGAATTTTGGTTCAAAACAAATAAAATCTATTGGCGGGTATGTATTTACTTTATATGGTGGTGTGGTTTGTTGAAAATTTGTTAAATAAACTATAATCACTCATCCAATATGAAAGAAAAAATGACTGTATTAGATGCTGTTAGTTCAGAAGTTGAGTAGCTTATAATTTTTTTTAATTAAAATGTCATTTATTTTTAAACCAATATCACCTATATCAATACATTGTGATAACCAAGCTACTATAACTAAGACTAAGAGTAAAAATTTTAATGGAAAAAAAAGACATATAACCACTAGATATAAATACATTTGACATTTAATATCTCACAGTGTTATTTCTTTGGATTTTTTCAAGTCCATAAATGACATTGTGGGATCTGCTCACTAAAGATTTAGCGTACTAATGAGTTATTCAATCATCAAGGAAATAAGTGGAACTAAAGCCCTTAAATTAATCATGATAAGTGAAAACCCTTCTTTAAATATATAGTGATTCCATAATGAATTTGGACATGTAAAAGCAAATATATATAAGAGCTTGGGTTAATGAAACAAAATACATGTATATGAACAAGAACAAAACAAAAAAAAACAAAACGCAACATTGATAGGATTTTAAAATTACCTATACATTGTGTATGTAATAAGTTTAAACTTTGTCCAAAGAACCTAATTCACGGCATCCTAATTACCATGATTTTTCAAATCGAGACTAATTAACAATAAGGGTAGATTAAAACCCTAAACTTACCTATCACATATTACATAATATTAATTGCTTATTTTTATTTTATTTATAAGAATATTTTTAAATCATGAGGGATGTTAGAATCTTAATTCAAAATTATAATTAATGATATTTGTTTTTAATTATTAATTATTTTAGATATATATGGTAATTTATATCCACTAATGAAATAAGATACATGAATATGATCAAAAAAGACATAACATTGATAGAACCTTAAAATTATCTATATATTGTGTGTGTGTAATAAGTTTAAACTTGGTATAAAAAACCTAATTTATAGCATTCTAATTACTATGATTCTTGAAGTTGAGACTAATTAACAATAATGGTAAATTCGAACCCTAGAGGTACATAGTATATACTACACAATATTAATTTCTCACTTTTATTTTATTCATTATAAGAATATTTTTAAATCATGCAGGATGTTAGAATCTTGATTTAAAATTATAATTAATGATATTTTTTTTTAGTTATTAATTTATTATATTTAATTATTTTAGATCTATATGGTAATTTATATCTTTACTAAGTAATTAATAAATTTTATTGACTTAGCTATTATGATTAAATTAATTAAATTAATTATTTTAAGTATATTTGATAACTGATACCTTATTAAGTGTGTGTTATATATAGAGTTTGTTTAAGATGGGAAGTACATAATGTTCACCATTACAATTTTTTAAAAATACTTTTCCATTTTACTTAATCTTTTATATATATCTTCATGTAATTTAAGAACTTTTTTATATATATTTTCTCTAAAGTTTTACTGTATTTAATTTTTTATATTTTATTAACTCAAGTGAGAAAAAAAATGATTAAAAGATTTGGAGAATTCTTGTTGCATCCAAAAATATAAATGAATTACTATTTTTTGAGAGAGAAATATATTATATATAAAATTATTCTTGTGCACATGAACGTTTTATCTCTGAGAATAATGTTATTGAGTGCTACAAGCAAGGTTTCTTGTAAAACTTTACTCTTTTTCTAGATTTACTTTTACTTTTAATTAATTTCTTGATTGTCTTTAATTGTTAATTTAATATTAAAAAAGAAAAGAAAAAAAATCCTAGTTGCGTTTTTTTCCTAATTCTTTTTATTTTTATTTTTTCCCTAACAGATATTACTACCTGCCAAAGAGAGATGTAAATTTATTTCCAAATAGAGCCAAATTTGACTATAAAATGACCATCTCTCTCTCTATATGAGTTGCTCTCTCTCATAAAAACACAAAACCCACCCTCTCTCTCTCTCTCTCTCTCTCTGCCTCTGCTCTGTTCTGTCCCTGCTTCATTTTGATCAAAAGAAACAGAAGCATTGGCTGGCACAGGTTTATGAGAGAGGAGAAGCACTGATAGGGTGGAAAGTGAAGATTTGTTGTTCATTCCTTTTAAAGGGAAAAGGAGAGAAGAAGCAGATAGTTGAACTTTGCTTTTGTAGCGTTCAACTTAGTTTCCATGTAATCATAGCCTTGTTCCAATTATATACACCCCTCATTTCAACCACATTGTTAACAATTCCAAAAACCCATATAAGATAAAGATTTAGTGTTTCTTTTTTGTTCTCACCTTGATTGTTCTTTCTGCCAAATTAACCTATCCTCTGTTTTTCCTCTGTTTTTCTCTGCTCTTCTGGGATAGAGAGAGACAGTGAGATGGGTGAAGTTTCACAAAAAATCATGATACCTGAATCATTTCAGTTTCAGGTCTCAAGCTATGACATTTCAGGTCAGCTTAAACTCATTTGGGAGCTAATCAAAGCACCATTGATAGTTCCTTTGTTGACACTTGGAGTTTACATTTCCTTAGCCATGTCACTCATGCTCTTAATGGAAAGGGTTTACATGGGTATTGTCATCATCCTCGTTAAGCTCTTTTGGAAGAAACCAGAGAAGCGATACAAATGGGAGCCCATGCAAGATGATATAGAATCTGGCAATCTTAACTTCCCTGTTATTCTTGTTCAAATCCCAATGTTCAACGAAAAAGAGGTCCTTAGCTCCTTCTCCGTTTTCTTTATTTTCAGCCAGTTTGTTTTGTTCCTGGTACTTTATTCCTGGGATTTGGAGCAAAGTCTTCAAAGTTCAGTGCTTTTCTTGCTTTTGGTCATATAATTATTGTGTGTTTTGGACAGGTTTACAAGCTATCCATCGGTGCAGCCTCTAATCTTTCCTGGCCAGCAGATCGTCTTGTGATCCAAGTCCTAGATGATTCAACCGACCCTGCTATCAAGGTTCTCAAAAACAACAAAAGCAATCACTTTGCTTCTTGATTAGTTTTAGTCGCACGCGTGCCATTCTTGCAACTGATTACTTTTTAGTGATATGTGTGTCTGTTCGATCACATTTCTGTCAAGCTTAGCAAATTGGTGTAGACTCCAAAACGGTTAATTTTAGTCCAAATTTATCAAACCTGCAAAGAAAACTAAAATTTCTGATCTGGGTTTTGCCCATTTACCCAAATGACACCTACCTTTTTTGTCCATTGAGCCATGTCTTGTTATCAATGCAGCAAATGGTAGAGCTAGAGTGTCAAAGATGGGCAAGCAAGGGCATAAACATAAGGTACCAAATCAGGGAGAACAGGACAGGTTACAAGGCTGGTGCTTTAAAGGAAGGTCTAAAGAGAAGCTATGTTAAACACTGCGAGTATGTTTGCATCTTTGATGCTGATTTCCAGCCTGAGCCTGATTTCCTTAGGCGTGCCATTCCATTCTTGGTCCACAATCCTGACATTGCCCTTGTTCAGGCTCGTTGGAGATTTGGTAAGCTCTCTAAAAAAAACCCACTAGAACCCTAACTAAGTCAATTGATTACAGTCATTAAATTGTGTGTTAGATTGCATATTTTCTTAAATTTATAACACTGTTTTTTCGAGTGTCGGTGGTCTTTATGTGTTAATTTCTAACATTCTTAGATTGTTTATTAGTTTGGTCTTTGTCAATTCTTTTATTGATAGAGGCCGCTTTTGCCATCCTAGCATGAGTGTGTCAGTGGTGATGTGTTAACCGGTTTTTTATTAATTATTTTTTAAATAATTTATTAGTGTTTTTTTAATTGTTTTAATGTTTTTATATTAAAAAATAATAAAAATTATTATTTTAATATATTTTTAAATAAAAAATATTTACTACACTTTCAATTAAGATCCTTGGTCAATTGATCCCCTTGATATACACCTGGTGATCTATTTACCGTCCATGACGCAGCTGTGGAACCCATATGCACAAAAAATGGAAAATCCCGATTACTGAAATTTATTATATAATTATGTATTTCCATGTTATTTCCTTCCTTGATTTTTCCAATTTAATGTTATTAATTATTAATTTACTAAAAAACCAGTCCTTCATCCCATAAATGTCCCCAATTTAAATAAAAAACCCTGGCCTTCTTTTTCAAATTGAAGTTGCTCAAATTAAGAAAAAGTCGATAAAATTTTCCCGTGGCATTTTAGTCACAAGAAAACAAGAACGGTCTTTTTTTCGTGTTTTTATATGAACAACCCGCGATGTACGGATCACATGGACATCCTTCGCTGTGGGGGCAAATTTGTCACATGGATTTCTCTCTCAACTTCTGTTCTTCTAGGCTCTAGGAGCAGCCAGTCCATCCTCCTGTCACGTGCGTATTGCCATTTTTGAAGTGAGTTCACAGTTGTGTGGGGCCCTTCTTAAATTGCCGACACTTCTAATTTTTGTATTTTTATGGTAAAAGAATAATAAAAAAAGAATTTTTCACAGTAACAGTTAAAAAAATAAGGTCCGTTACATTGTATAATGAATGACACTTCTTCATGTGAAGACAGAGAAGTAAACGGCTAGCCTTAATCATAAATGTAATATTTATTAGATTAATGATAAATTTACAAAAAAACTATTTTAATTACATGTTTAATGATGATATTAATGATTGTTAATTTTGTGGGTGGTGAAATCTTTGCAGTGAATGCAGATGAGTGCTTGTTGACAAGAATGCAAGAAATGTCTTTGGATTACCATTTCACTGTGGAGCAAGAAGTTGGGTCAGCTACTCATGCGTTCTTTGGCTTCAATGGTAAATAAATAAAAATTAATAATAATCTGCCCCATTTCCATTTTGATGACAGGGGACAGGAAGTAGTTGGGCAGCAACCTTAGATGTTATACGATAGTGAGGGTAACTTTAATGATTGAAAATGTTTCCTGAGTCTAGAAATTTGACTGAGACTTGTTGGCATTTCGCTCATAAGTCATTATTAATTACCATAATTTCTTCGAAATTAAACTTGAGCTGAAAATGTTACGAGAAATTTATGAGATTTAATGTGTTATTGAATAATGTGTTCATATGCAATAATGATGGAAACCAAAAGATTTGAATGTGAAAATGAATGGCAATACAGGGACTGCTGGAGTATGGAGAATTGCGGCCATTAATGATGCTGGCGGGTGGAAGGACAGAACTACAGTGGAGGACATGGATCTTGCTGTCCGAGCGAGTCTTAGGGGCTGGAAATTTGTGTACCTTGGTGACCTCCATGTAGGTTATTTACTATTCATAAGCACATACACTGTGTTGTTTTTAGAACAATTCATCTTGGTTTATGATCTTATTTTTATTAATGGCTAATTTTATTTGTAGGTGAAAAGTGAACTTCCCAGTACTTTCAAAGCTTTCCGGTTCCAGCAGCACAGGTGGTCCTGTGGTCCTGCTAATCTGTTCAGGAAAATGGTGATGGAGATTGTTAGAAATAAGGTTTGGATCTTTTTCATCTTTTGTGACTGATCACCATGGCCAGTTTCGAATTACTATGTAGTGTGACAATTCTAATTCAAGTCCATTTTGCATATTTCAGAGAGTGAATTTCTGGAAAAAAGTCTATGTGATCTATAGCTTTTTCTTCGTTAGAAAGATCATAGCTCACATGGTGACCTTCTGCTTCTACTGTGTTGTTCTCCCACTAACCATTTTGGTTCCTGAAGTGAAAGTTCCAATCTGGGGAGCTGTTTACATCCCTTCTGTCATTACCATTCTAAATTCAGTAGGAACTCCAAGGTATGGCCATTTTTATAACTTGCTCGTCTACTTGCAAGAATCAGGGCAGAATTAACAACTCATCCTTGAATGTGCAGGTCAATTCACTTACTGTTTTACTGGATCCTTTTCGAGAACGTTATGTCTTTGCACCGGACTAAGGCAACTCTTATCGGTCTGCTAGAAGCTGGAAGAGTCAATGAGTGGGTTGTCACAGAAAAACTAGGAAATACACTTCAGAAAGCAGCAGATGCAAGGAAAGCAAACACCAAAGCACCCAGAAAATTCCGATTCAAATTCACCGACAGGTAATAATTCCTTGCATCACTTTCAATCCTGGTGGCAAAAACACTTTACCTGTCACGCACTATAATTAGCGTACATACATAAATTGCAAGTTTGTCCTAGTTCTGATGGATTCAGGGCCTACATTATCTACTCCGTATTATTCAATAATTTTGCAGCAGACCAAAAAGAAAAAAATATTAGTCTTCTGTAGAGCTGGAATAGAAGGCTCCTATCTTCATCGAAACTGTCTTGGTTTGGTAAATGTAGCACATGTTTTTATTCTTTTAACAGGAGTTTTGTTTTCTTTTGACTTTTTAACAGACTCAACACATTGGAGCTGGGATTTGCAGCATTTCTTTTCTTGTGTGGATGCTATGACTTTGTTAATGGAAAGAACAACTATTTCATTTACCTTTGGCTCCAAACAGTCACCTTCTTCATCACTGGAATTGGATATGTTGGTACTATTATTCCCAGCTCTTAGCCGCAGCAGCAGCAGCAGCAGCCCTAGTGACATGCAAAGGCAACAAAACCCTCTTCGTGTATGTCAAGCTGCCATTTGTGTTTTATTTTTTTCTCCTCTACAACTCAATGTATAATTACGTGGGGGGTCTGTGAGCAACATTTGATTTCAATTCCTACCATTTCATTCCATTGAAGAAAAAAAAGGGTCATTCAACATGATTGACACAAAGGTTATAGCTAATGCCTTCAGAAGATTTAGTGTGAATCACATCATATAGGATCAAGGACAAAGAAGAAGCAGAGACAGCATTAGGGCAACAGGATTGTTATTTCAATTAAATAGATTGCTTGTAATTGTGAGATTTTGTTCTTTTTTGTTTCTCCTTTGTTAGTTTTCCTTAGTTTAAGAGAATAAGTTGGTGAAATGAAATGGTGTATTTGCAGTCAAAGTTAATTTTTTTTTTCTAGCTTCCACATGCTTCCTGTCTTGTTTAATTTTTACACAATACTTTGTTAACAAGACATTAGTCCAGTGGTTAAGGCCACTTGGAACGCAATGCGAAAACTAATGAAGAACACAGGGCACGTCATTAGTCAATGAGTTCCAGAGAGGCCTCTGTGCTGAAACCAACATTTACTGCTGTGTATATTTGTCAATGAGTTCCAGACTCCAAGTATTCTCAAGTTTTTGCTTGATTTTGATCCCAACAAGAGGAGATAACTTCTTTGATTCTTCATTGAGGATCTATTTGGCACCTATTCTGGTGATACACTTTGCTGCTTTATGTCATAATTGAAACAGGGACCAAAAAAAGAAAAGAAAACTCATGAGAATTGGCATGGCATTTGTGCGCATGCCTAATGGGCCAGTTAAATTGTTGCAAGGTAAAGAAATCTAGTTAGTCATAGTGCTGGCGTGCATTACAAGCTATTCTTGCAATAATGGTCTTGATATAAACATCCTTGCCTAGGGTTACGTTTATTTTTGTGAAGCGGTGGGGGTGTAGTTTACGTTTTATCTGGATTATAGATTTGAAAGTATTTAGTTAATTAATTTATATTATACCTCAAATTCTTTATTAAAAACTTGGCTAAAAGAAATTATAATTTGCAATTTATTTTACTACTCGAAAGTTAAACATACACTAAGCTCATTCCAGGTGTCCTCCTCGAGTCTGGAAAATGGTGATTTACAATCATCTTCCTTAATCATTCTTAATTCTTTCTTTTTCTTCAGGAGGTAGACATGCCATATGGATGCTTTCCATGCCTGTTGCCAATCATTTGTTGCTTGTGACAAGAATTATTTCTCACAATCCATCCAATCTAGAGTCATGTTCCTTACTACTTGCTTTATCTGAAATTGTTTTTTCATTTGCAAGGTTAATTTTGCTTTAAGGAACCACCTTCCAAATGATCAGACCTGAAAGATGCTTCATGCTGGTCTCTTTCTTCTACTAGAAGTGTCGATATTATGTGTGTTAAATCCTTTGGCACTTGAACCAATGAAAGCATAGGGAGGGAGCACAATAATTGTCGGCAATGGAGAAAACAATTATAATATTTAATGTTTAACTGCTTTCTGATCAGAAACCAGAGGTTTACTGTAATTTATATCCAAACCACAAACAATATAAAAATGAGATTTGAGAGCAATAATGGAAACTTCCGAAGCAAGTTGTTCTGAGAGCTTTTTCGTGAGAAAACAATGTGCTCGGATCATTACTCCCTTTGCCCATCACCACCCTTTTCTTTATGTTCTTTTATGATTTTGGGGGTGAAACTACTTAAATATATAGGAGAAATCATTTTAAAAAAACCTCAATTCTAAGCTTTTTTTCAACTAGATGAATGCCTCATCACTGGCCAGTTTCTGCCCCATTTATTTGCCTCGTATGGAATGGAGTATGCTCAATCTTGTTCGTCGAGGAAGAGTCATGGTGTGTTAAGATTTATGCCTCATCTGCTACATTTTCACAATTATTTGACATACAAATATTTATTTTCGTTCAAAAAAACAATCATTCGACAGTTGACACTGCGTGGAAATATTACCAGATCTTAGATGGTCATGGCATGGCAAAGACTAACCAATGCAAACCAATGAATTGAGTTAAGCTGCCATCAAAACTGCTAATATCCTAACAGTGCAGAACTTGTCCCTACCAACATCAAAGGGATAAAAAAGCCCACACACAGAAACACAACACACGTTGGATTGGCAGTATAAATGTGAAACCAGCCTCCTTTTTTTTGCTGATAACTAGTAGCCAATCGTATTGGGCCATCTTCCTTTCCAATTATTGTGTGAAAGAAACATGTATTTGATTGAGACATGTAGTGGCTAGCTACCCTCCTGTTGCCACTCTCTTCAAACATCAACTCCCAAAGCATGCAAGGCCCCCCAGTTGGCTAAAGAAGTGCCCTTTTCAATTGGTATGATAACAACGAAAAGTTTAGAAAGCAATAGTATAAAACCATAATTCTTTGCATGATAGTTGTCTACCCAATAAAAAGCAAGCCTTGAAGACTAGGGATTGAATGATTGCTCAGGAATATATCTAGTTCTCTCGTAAATGACAAGAAAATTACATCAACAAAGTGACCTACTCAAAGTCTATTCTATGTTAACAGCTAGGATCGTTTGTTTATGTGGTGTGATTTGCTTTTAACTATAATTTATGATGTTTTTTTTTCAAAAACTACCACAGTAGAACCACACACCAAGTAATTTCCAGACAACCATTTCAATTGTCGAGTTCCATAGCTTAATTTGAACTTCACCTATGCCATGCTGCATCATATTCTACTTGGCCCTCTGTAATACTGATTGTAATATTGAGTTCTGGTCTTCATAGAGTTTTAAATTCCCACCTGCTGTTTATGGGGTCTGAGCCTAAATCCCATCTCACTTGAGTCTCTTTTCTCCTGCAACGGAATTAAAAATTAGCCACTGAAAAAAATAAATATAGGAACGGGTAATCCTTCTCTCTTAAAGACATTATAGCACATGGCAGTGCCAAAAAGATTACTCGATTATGCTTAGCTTGCCGAAGGAAGTAACATGGTTCCTTAAAGACAGAACTACTGTGTGTTTTAATATCAACATCAAACTACGATACTCTAATGTCTGGCTGCTAAATCAATGCCGAATCAGCGAAATTTCCTCCATATGTCACATGCACTCTGCCTCTCTTCTTTCACTGTAGCGTTAGCCAATATATCTCACCACTGTAACAAGTGATTATAAATTGTTGATCTTTCTATCTGTCTAAATTCTTTGATTGTTCTTCAATCATGTTACGTTGTTAAGGATCTAGAAACAACTTTCACATGTCCTGCTATTGTCAGGCACACAAACATCCATGAGATTTAAGAGATTATAAATCCGTTAGTTGAAATGTTATCTCACTTGGTTGTCTCTTTGTGCCATGGCCATTTTGAGCCGGCGCTGGATACAGGTGTTTAAAAATATAATCATAGTTATTTTTTAAATTATTTTTTATTTAAAAATATATTATTATATATTTTTTATTTTTTAAATATATTTTTGATATCAGTATATCAATCTGAAAATATAAAAAAAACTATTTAAAAAAAAAAACTATTTTCAAGATGGACTATGTTAGGCCCCATTTTTCTGCTACATGGTGTCAGTTCTTTTTTAGGCCAAAATATTCTCAAGCATCTTGTTCATACTCTATATATGAGCAATCAATTTCTTGTTTACCCACCTGTGTTGTTTCTTCTTCCTCTATCCAATTTGCGTCAACATTACTGAGTCCAATTGGCGGTTGCAGTAAACGGTCGGAGGCACTGAGAGTTTTCAGACGACAGAAGAGGTCTCCCCCCATACTGTAACCCCACAAAGGCCCTGAACTACAGTAAAGTACTGCAGTCTCTGCAGGTCCATATCTAATACTGTCTAGAAGGCCCATTTTTTATATGAATATGATGAATAAAAATAAGATTTTTAATTAGAATATTCATGTTATTTTTTATTTTAATAATATACGTATCCGGAACAGCTTGTGCGTACCTTAACTAACCATACGAGCCCTGAAGTTAACGACCATATAAGCTTTCAGTGACCCCAAAATTTATAAAACTTGAACTAATAATCTCTAAAAAAACAAACTCAAAACTTCACAAATTAATTTACAATTTTAATATACATGTTTAATATGCAGTAGGATTGCGATAAAGTCCGTTATGGACTCAAGAGTCCAGAACATAACATGGGAATTATGATACAGAAAAAAAAACCTGTGAAAATAAAGACAATAATGACAAAACAGCCCAAAGACTCAATTACATGGGCGCACCGGTGGATGGATTTATTAAGAAATTTATGCATCAACCGTCAATCGATTCAAATTGAAGGTAATGTGTTTTTTTTAATCTCTCCACGATGAAATCTTTGGATTGGTTTTTTATTTTTTTATCCGATTGGGTAAAAACATAGCCTGAATTAATAGGGCTTAGATGATTTTTGTAATGGGCGAACCCATGCTTCTTGTCTATCTGTTTACTAAATGGCTTCACCGCTTAACTATAGTTGGATCTCCTGAGCTTTAGAGACCGGGTTAGGTTATTAAGTCCATGCTTGGGAAGCTGATATTAAAAATAATATTTAAAAAATAAAAATAATATTATTTTAATATGTTTTTAAATAAAAAATATTTAAAAAAATAACGGATATCATATTTTTAAATATTCCTATAAAATAATAAATTTCAAGAAAAGCAAGAAAATTAATCTGCATGGTCTAATTTTAGATAGTTTTGAGGGTAAGATGGCATGACATTCTTTTCTTCTCGAGATTAATCGTTTATGTTGAAGAAAATAACCTAAAAAATTGAACGAAGGTAGTTTCATCCTCCAACAAGTGAATGAATTAATAGTTTTTTAATCTGATCACCGCTTTATACTAGATCTACCGCAAGTTTGCAGGCGTAAAGCACCTCTCAGCTGCTTTCTGCAAACTTGCAGTGTCCAGTGGAGAGTGAATTGTAATTCAATCTCCACTGTTCCGGCCGGAATAGGTCCGGTCCAAAGCTAAATGCAACGAACCTGGTCCGACACAATTAAAAAAAAATCAATTTTTATTTTTTTTAATTGTGTTTTATTCAAAAAATTAGAAGGAGATCACTTGATGACATAACATTTACAGAACTTGATCGCAATCCCAATTTTGTTCTTGATGATATTTTACCTAATGTTGTTATGCGCTTAAGAAACCAAGGAAACTGTAGTCCTTGTCAGATGGATTTCGTACGTAATGAAATTGTAGATTGTTTAATGTAACAATAAAAAATATTTGATATCAATATTATTTATTTCATAATGTAATAGCAGTAGTTAAATCTACAATATGTAAATTAAAAATCATCAATATTAATATATTTATTTTTTAATTATTTTACAACCTCAATTTGAAAAACATTATTTTAAACAAACACATTATTAAACTACCTTTTGTTCAACTTCAATTTCAACCACAGTTTTAACCAAACATATATAAATACTAAATCAATCTCAACTAAAAATACCTTTTGTAAAATAATTTTTTTTAAATCACAACCATAAAAATTATCACAATACCAAACACAAGTGAAAAATAGTCATTAAATTTACAAGTTGTATATTCTTTGATGGAATTAATCACATTGGACCGTCAGGAAATAGATCATATATGAAACGATCCACTTCTACTCATCGAGCGTTTGTAGTCCAACGGTTAGGATAATTGCCTTCCAAGCAATAGACCCGGGTTCGACTCCCGGCAGACGCAGTCTTTTAACGTATGTGTTTTACTTATTTTGCTTTAATTAAAATCCCGGCAAAAAAGAAAAGAAAATCACCGAATTGCTGGCTGTGGGGTTCGAACCCACGCGTGCTTATGCACAGAAGATCTTAAGTCTTCCCCCTTAACCTCTCGGGCAAACCAGCCACATTGAGCTTTAGCACCGAGTAAAAATATTTTAATCAAGCCCATTGTGATATTTCCTCCGAAACATCTAGAATATTGAAGATAAACGCTGCGGTCAAAAACTCAAAATCCCCAACGCCACGCAGCAGCATTTCTCCTCTGACAGATAAATAAGAAAACGCAAACAAACAACCAGAACTGAATTCATTAAGAAAGAAGCACACACGGAGAGATAATTTCCGGCGAATCAATGGCGGAGCACTTGGCGTCGATATTCGGAACAGAGAAAGACAGAGTGAACTGTCCGTTTTACTTCAAGATCGGAGCTTGTAGACACGGTGATCGATGCTCTCGTCTCCACACCAAACCAAGCGTCAGCCCTACGCTTCTTTTATCAAACATGTACCAGCGCCCTGATATGATTACTCCTGGTGTTGACGCCCAGGGTAACCCTATCGATCCTCGCAGGATCCAGCAACACTTCGAGGTAATTACGACTCCTTTAATTTACTTATTTTGTACTTGAGTTTCGAGGAATTAAGTGTTTGAAATAAAATCAAGAATTTGAAAGTTCCAATCTTAATCAATTACAGGAATTTTATGAGGATTTATTTGAGGAGCTAAGAAAATACGGGGAAATTGAGAGCCTGAATGTCTGTGACAATCTTGCTGACCACATGGTATGTTTTATTGAACTGGAAATTACAAGTTCGTATTTCTGCTTGGATATTTCAGGAATTATTTTTATGTGTTTCCATAGGTGGGTAATGTTTATGTTCAGTTTAGAGAGGAAGAGCACGCTTCGAATGCGCTTAAGAATTTGACTGGGAGATTTTATGCTGGTCAGATTCTGCTTCTCTTTTCTGTTATTTTGATGCTCATTTTTCACTTTTACATATGGTTTTTTTTTTGTATTCCCAATTTAATTGCGTGTAATTATATTTTGTTGATGTGATTGTCAATGGGTGCAGGTCGTCCTATTATTGTGGATTTCTCGCCTGTGACTGATTTCCGAGAAGCCACGTGTAGGCAATATGAGGAGAACGCTTGTAACCGTGGCGGGTACTGCAATTTTATGCACCTTAAAAGAATCGGCAGGTAATGATTGATGTTTATTTTTTTGTTTTGTTTGAGGTGTCTGAAGGTATGGAATTGTTTTGGGTTTGTATTTATTTTACTGTCTTATTTTGTTTGATATTAGGGAGTTGAGGCGTCAGTTATTTGGGAGTTACCGACGAAGGCGTAGCCACAGCCGAAGCAGGAGCAGGAGCAGGAGCAGGAGCAGGAGCCCCTATAGACATCGGAGCCATGAAGAGCATTCGCATAGTGGGCGTGGTTCTGGTCGAAGATATGATGATCGGGAGCACTATTATGAAAGTCGGAGCAGGAGGCATAGGAGTACAAGCCCTGGACATAGGAAGGGACGAAGTAGAAGCCCTGAGGGGAGGCGTAAACAAAACCCGGTTAGGGAAGGCAGTGAGGAGAGGCGTGCTAAAATTGCACAATGGAATAGGGAAAGGGAGCAGCAGGAAGAAACAGCCAATAATAATGTCAATGCTGACAGCAGCAACAATGACAACGGGCAAATGCAAAATGGCAGCGGTCAAGAATATCAGCAGCACATACCACCGCAGCAAGGAGAATATGCATACTGATCTACTTTAGGTACCTGGCATGTTTTCTCTCTACTCTAATCATTTTCATATTCCACCTGCTCAATTAGGATGTTCCTTTCCAGCAAAGGACCGAACATTGAATAAATATAGCTTACAGCCCATTTTCCACTGTGCAGGGGGTGTTCAGGTTCACAATTGTCATATGGATTTTTTTTTTTCTTTATCTATTAGCTGCATCCACTCTGCTTGACTGTGCACTTCATTGCATGACGGGCTTGAATGTTTTTGACTCTCAATTCCTTCTGGATTCTTAAAATCAACATTGAAAAGATTTCAAAATAACAGAATTATTCATTCCAACTTTCCCTTTGTGCCAAGTGTCTATAGTGATGAAATGTTTTGCAAGTTTTGTTGTCCACTGTGAATTCTTGGGTAATCCACCAGATCTCTTGTTAACAAGTAACTAGTAAAGGTCTGTACCATAGGCTAATGCCATGGCTGGTATGTTTTTCTTATCAAAACTAGAATTTTAAACTTAGAACTGTTTTGCTGCATTTGAAGTTTGTGTTCTCAGTGTGTGTATGCAATACAGTCCAGGATTCTGACTACAGCACATTCAGGCTAGTGCACCATCAAATTTCACGGTTCCATGTTGGGTTTTGCTTCTTGAACTCTCCTCTCCCATTTTTATTTTAGCAAAATAAAGTGATCTCAACATCTTTATGAGTTTTGCAGGTTCAGGTATCCCTGCTTCTTCGAGACAAGCCACTATTTTAACTGCAGCTTACCATGAAATTTCTGTACAGGTTGTTGGGTGCAATATCAGAGGATTGGTTTTACAGGATTTATCAGGCTGCTGTTCAAAAGCATCCAGGAGCAGATTGATTGTATAATGGCACTTAAGTCATTTAGCATTATTAGTGATACGACTGCCATGTTGTCACAGCCCCTGCTTATTTCCCTGCTCTTACCATGTTGTTAGACTATTTTATATTTTGACATTAATGGCTTGTGCAATATGTGGACAAGGTAATCTCCTTCATTTCCAGGGAGTTTGAATTTGATGTGAACGCAGCTGGTTAGTTATTACCATGCGAAATGCTGTCGATTACCCCATATTGCCACTTTCTTCATCTCTTTGCCTTGTTTGGATGGGTTGTTTGTATTTTGTTTGGCAATGGATTATGTAATATGTACCACTGATTCTTTTTAGGTCCTTTTGCATACCAGAAAAAACCGCCAAGTGTGTTGTAAAGTAAAAATCTAATTTCCGGTTCTTTCTTTTGTTTGAACTGCGAAATGCAGAAGGGCCAAAATGAATTATAGAATTATTTGAGCATACCCTAAGGTAAGCTAGGAGAGCTGGCGTAAACGGATGGAACTCGAGCCCTGTGATGCTTTGACCAGGAGGACATTTAAACTTTAAAGCCCTCGGGGCCAGTCTAGTTCTCGCAACGAAAAAACATACGGTTTTTTCTGATGACTAATGATGATATTACAAAACCTTTTATTTTTTTACGAAACAGGTCACCCTTGCGTGGACAAAACACTGATTTAAAAGATCAGTTATCAAAATTGTGGACACTTGCACGCTTGTTGAGGAGCTTTAGATCAGAGGACGTTCAAGTTTCAATTCCGTGCCTTCCGGAATAGTGCTCCCTCATGAGCTTTAAATTTCTAAAATGATTTTTAGAGCAAACAAAACAACATAGGAATAGTAATCTGAACAGAACCATGTAGTGGTCAAACATCGCAACGGTCCCCATAAACCCAAAATGGAATACATCCGACATATTTCTTCAAATGTAGATCTCTAACAAAATTACAGACGAGTTGCTAACACAAACCTCTCATTTACTCCAGAGATGAATACCAAAACCCTATGACATAGTTCTTTCAAATGGCAATTCACTTGTCACCATGCTTGGCTTGTGAGTGCGACTTCAGAGCACCATCAGAGCCAAATGACCTGAGGAAGAAATATAAGCAGTCAGTCATTCTAGAAGTCGCCAATGGGACTTCTTTATCTAGAATGTTGCAGAAGCACCTACCTTTCGCAGGATTTGCAGGAGAAATTGCCACCGGATTTTGGGGTCTTGGGGTTGTTGCCATTTGACGCAGCTTTTCCCTTTGCAGGGTGGGGAGTAACTTGCCCAGCCTTCCCACCATCTTTGATCAAGACACAATGAAGAAAATCATTCACACCGCCTGTGCTTCAGAAGAGTTGATAGAACAAGAAAACTAAAAAATACCTGTCTTCTGAGGGGTAGTAGTTTTAGCCTTCTTTGAGGACACTGGTGTCTTTATTGCAGAGTCACTGGTCCTCTTCTTGCTTTGCTCAGCCTTCACAACATAAAGTAAATTAAAAACATAGTAAGAAAACTGGGTATCACATTTCATCTAAATTGCAAATCAACCGAGAAACTGATACCTTCTTAGGAGTCTCTTCATCTTCACTATCGGATTCATCATCCAAATCTTCTTCAAGAGACATACCCTGCAACACAAAAACTTGATCAATGATTCAGAAACCAGAAGATAGGGGAATAAAGAAGAAAAGACAGAAGATGCCATATTATATCATTCTATTGGAGGATAATTAGGTTACTTGAACAAAAATTAATCTGCAGAAACAACCAAAGAATTCCTTCCAGAAATGACCACATACATATATGTAATCAAACTGCATTTGCTTAACACTTTTCCATGCAAAAATATAATGAAAGTTTTCCTCTCATAGTAAGATTACAATCTAAACCTGAGAAAAAGCTTCATCTATGCTAGTTTCCTGTTTTATGGGAGCAAGATATATAATAAGATTCATGTCATTTTGTTACAAGAAGGAGATGTCCCGACCTCGGATCCATCGTCTGAATCATCCTCATCAGAATCGTCATCAGAATCATCCTCGTCAGATTCATCATCTTTGCTCGGCGCTACAGGATTAGCCTTTGGTTTTTCAGGCTTGGCAGCTTTATCTGTACCAGTAGCAAACTTCACATTCTCCACTTTCTCAAATGGGATTTCATCTCCATCATCAGAAAAATCTGCATGCATCAATAAGCTCAGCAAAGTTCACAAAATAAAGTTAGAAATGGCATATTGCAACTAGCATATATCAGGACTCACCAGAATCATTTTCAGGAATAGCAGCTTGGTAGCCACAGAAGAAAACACTCCCATTTTTCCAGTTGTGAGAGAGCTCGAACTCTCTCTCAAAAACTAAATCAAAGGACAATTGAGGGATCTTATCAGGAGATAGGGTTCCCAACACAAGCTTCTTTTCATCCAACTTTAGGAAAAGGGGAACTGATTCGTTTCCCTTCTTTGAAGACTCACCAAGGGCTGCCTGAGGAACAAAAGGCCATATAAACATTTAGTCAGACAAAAAAGTCCAGCACCAGTTAATACTTCAATTAAGATAAATCTAACCTGAGAAAGATGTATCATATAGAAATCTTTAGGTTCCACTTTAAGAGGCTCACCAGCCTTGACTTCAACACCTAATAAAATAATCAAAATTATGGAGCATCAGAAATAACACCAATGCTAACCACCAATTACATAACAACTAACACTTAAATAGAAACAAGAATTCCTATTGGATGTCCGAGCATGCACTAAACACGCCACACAACGCATTAAAAAAATAAAACCCACTTGCATAAGATGTTAGTACTTAGCTAGTAATTATCGTGGTTCATCAAAGCACACAATTAAGGCAATTAGAGAAAATCCAACAAAAAGATGGAATAATCTGACAAGCAATCTAACTCCGACCCATTCTGGAACTCACAAAGCACAAAACCTAGTAAGAGCTAAACCATAGTTATTAGCTACACAAACACTAATAGCATTATTCTTATCTTTCCTCTTCCTTGGTTTCCTTCTATTACCATACCATACCACACACACACAAACACATTCAGAAATGTATCTGTTTACAAAGACAAAATGACACCCCTTCAAGCTACAAAACAGAAAATAAAACAAAACCAAACCCAACAGAAAATACACGTCCAAGATAACCTAACTCCATACAGAACAGTCCACAAAAAACATTGAAAAAAAAGAGCTCTAAACAACGACATAAAGGAACACAGAAGGAAAAGGAATAAACAATCGCTGACATAATACATAAGAAGGGGATGTAAATATTTAGAATAAAATCATGAAAAAGAACATTAAAAACACTTAAACGTTAAACTAGTCAAAGTACAGAATCAAAGAGAGTGACGCTGAAAAAAAAAACTATCTTAATTCTAATAACAAGAAGATTAAGGAGCTGCTTACCCCAGAACTCCATGGACGACATGTTTAATGAGAGTAGAGGGTTTAAAGGGTTTTGGGCTTTGAAATTGAGAGAGGCTCTGGGTGGGAGCTATGAGAATGAAAGAGGCGTAGACGAGGAAGGGTTTAAAGGGATTTTATATGCAGCTTGCCGCGAGGAAGGAGTTAGGGTTTTTCAAGAGAAAAGTGGGGGAAAAACAAAAGTGCGTTTCAGCTGCCTCTGTTAGGTTTGTCGGTTGAAGGCCAAGTTCATAGGCTTTATTCCGGCCCATTGTTTACATTTCTAATCTACAGTCGGTCCATATAAATCTTGGTGGAAAACACGACGTCGTAGACTGTATAGGAGCACAACCCGGCCAATTTCATAGGCTTTGTTAAGGCCCATAATTTACATGATTACTTTCTAATCTACTTTCGGCCCATATAAATCTCGATAGCCGAAACGACTTCGCAGACTGTATAATAGCACCACCAGGCCCATCTTTGATTAATTAATCTCGTTTCCTCCTCCTTCACCTCCTCCTCATTTCTCCGACTCAGCCGTCAAACCCGAACGTGGATTGCTGCTGTCTCACCGTTTCGCGATTTAGTTTTTTCTGAGGTATTAATAATATTTTTTTTCATATATCCGATCATTTGTTTAATTTTATTTATTTGCGGAGTGAATTGGAATTTTGTGATTTGGAAACCCTTAAAAGGGAGTAGATCTTGAAAGAGGAAAAGAGATGGATTACACAGCACGGAGAAATGGAGGAGGCGTGTTCGAAGGTCTCTACAAGTTGATTATGCGCCGTAACTCCATCTACGTTACCTTCGTCATCGCCGGCGCTTTTGCCGGTGAGCGGGTAAGCCTTTGCATTTTAGGTTTTTTTTTATGTTTGATTGCTTATAAATTATTTGAAGAATTTATTATAATTATTCTTAGACTTAATAAACAGACAGATGCCTTGGCTTATCCGAGCATTTCGATTCAAATAAATTCTTTCTAATTGCTGGGGGAATTCGGGAAATAGAAATCGATGAGTAATGTTATTAGAATTCTGTTTCTCGGGATTATAGGAAGCAATGACTCAAAAACTGAATATTCGAAGTTGGGAACTTTTTTTTTTTCTAGTAGGATTCGCATGTTGCATCTTTTAAATCTTTCGGGGTAGCCAGCCAATCTATAGAGAATACAAACGAGTTTCTATTTGCTGTATAGCTTATTGACGGTTGGATCTGGAAATGAAATGAAGGAAAGAAGAGTGGTGATGGGTGACTCCCTCTCACTGAGATATCAAGTTTTATTTAACAAACTTGTAATCTAATGAGGTGAGAAATTTTGTTTTCATCTTTTGAATACGGAAGGGGCTCGTCTACTTGAGTTGCACTTATTGATGCTTTTAAAAAATTTCTTTGTTGATTATCAGGCTAAAGCAACAAAAAAGAATTTCCAACATAATCAATTTAAGCGTTGCTTACCTGTAAAGTGAATACTTATGCTTAATCAATTCCTTCAATGGCTGACTTATATTTTGTGATTGTTTTTAGTTGAATGTGTTTTTTTATCTTGGTTAATCTTGTGGATACATGCAGGCTGTGGATTATGGAGTTCGTAAACTATGGGAGCACAACAATGTTGGGGTATTATATCTGCTATGATGTGCTTGTATACTTGTTTAGTTTGCGCACATACACAAATGCAGTTATTACTTTACCGTTCTAGTGAACAGCATAAACTGCTCCTATCTATGCTTTTATATAATAATATCAAATGCAAAGTCAGTCAATAGATATCTACATAGATATAGAATTTTGTGTTTCTTTCTTTTCTAGCCAAGGTAGTGTCTCTTGCAGTCAATAGTTAAGATGGGGTGTTTGTGATCTTAGTCTGATCAATCTAACTGTATAACTGAGTCACATTCATTTCCTTGTGGATTAGTTGGAAACATTTTGGAACAATGCCTCTGGTAAGTCTTGATGCAAGAGATTTTTGGAGTGATGACAAGAGCCAGCTATTAAGGCAATCATGATTGATTTTTTCCTTTGAAATCTATGATTATGTGGCTATAATATTGACCCTTTGTTTCATCCAAAACAATTCTCCTCGTTATACTAAAAAGATTTTTGGCTGTACTGCCACGCCATCTTCAGTTAAGTAGTATCAGTTGTTGCTTCTGCTTCAGTCTCAGAATCTCAGAGTACATTCTGTAAATGCTCTTAGTTAATGAATTGGTTTCTCTCCATTTGAACCCCTTGAAGAGCCGAACTCAAATGTTACTGCTCAATTTAAGTTTGTCATGAACGTTATTTTCATTATCTGTTGGGTTTGTTCCTTGAACCCCATTGACATGTTTCATTTTACTGCAGAAACGGTACGAGGACATTCCAGTTTTGGGGCAAAGGCCATCAGAATGAGTTTCTTAGTTCTTCTAGCCATTTTGAAGTTCCATATTGAGGATTCAGAGCAAGCATTTACGCCGTAGTAAGCAATTTTAATTGTTCCAATAAATCTAATTTGTTCGGATGCACCATTATTGTATTCAACAATGGTTGCCTTTGATTCACTCTGGGATTTGTTGACTGGGTACAAATTGTGGATGACTACAATGATTTGACTGGGAACATGTGTTTCTGAGTCTGCTTGAATTTAGAGTCAAGTCATGTTCTGCTTTTTGCTATATACAATGTTTTGTTGTGAACTGGATCATTTTGCAAGCCTAGAAACTTAAAAAACTTGAGGATAGGCAACTGATGCTAAGAAAAAGAAATAAGCACTAGAAAATGACAGAAGTGCCATTAAGTAATGAGAGGATGCTCACTAATTGTTTAACAAAGTGCCAAGGAAAAAGTAATCACAGGTATAAATCAATAACAACTCGAGTTGGCAGCAGTCATATAATAAACAGCAAATGTAGTCAAAGAGGCAAAGGCACAAACCATGTTGTTGATATAAAGGATCAAGAGAAATATCGACGGCATTGCTTAGAAAAGTGGAAGGGAAGGTTTTTAGAACAAATTTTATTGAATTATGTTGATTTTAACGTTGAAAGATAGGCCACAAGGTGGGTTTTGCCTTTGATCATGAACCGGAGTCCAACACGTTTCCTCAAATTTCCAGTTTTGCATTATGTCAGTGCAGACAGAGTGCTGCCTCTTCAGAGTTCCAGTCTTTATGAACTCTGGGATTTGTTCTTATGCGTTGAAGGCCCTACGATCCTTTTGTTGATCCAGAGATCCTGCACACCCAGTTAGTTCATTAGAAAGCAGCACAAGGCAAGGTTTTTTAACATCGAAAATATGTTCCCTGTAGAAGGGATTAACTGTCTCTGACTTCCCAAGAAGAGAGTGATTTTAGCCCCAAACCCAGCCCTAATATTTCGATCCAACCTCTGCGAACAAAACAACAGTACTGATGCATCCTCAACACAAACAAATTAAAGCAGTTTATAAGAGTTCTGTTTTGTTTAATTTTATTGCATGAGATACTCGAGTTTCCAATCAAGAATTACTTCCAGTTTTACGAGAGAAACAAACTAATAACCTTTCACAACCATTAACAATTAAAGCTACACTAAAATAGTCAAATATAATATTTTTCAAAAACTAATAATAACAGCTCAAATATCCTCAAATCCCCGCACACAACAACGTGTAGGCAATAGGCTATGTCCGAACAACATTAATTTTTATGGAAAAAAACTTAAAAGAAATTATTCAACGAAACTTTATTAATTTATCGCCTCCTTAATCATCAAGCAACCTCAGCTCTCCCTTGAGGCTCCACTCAATCAGATATTTTCTTTTGCTATGTTCCAACAACAATGATGACTTCTAAATTAAATTTTATATTGTAATCTTTAAATCGATTATTAGCACACTAAAATATAAAATATTAATCATTTTTATATTGTTATATCGATGGCTTAACTGTAGTTATCATGCTTAATCATTGTTGCCATGGAATATTCTAAATTCACATGCTTGCTGCTGCTTGGTTACAAAGACATTACTCTAGAGTCGCCGACTGGGAAACACAGCCCCCATGAAAGCAGGTGTGTTGTTCTTCCTCTGAACGCAAAGAGCATGCAGGTTAAGGGAGCTAATTGCTAGGTATTTTTGGTGTGTTCCCCATGTAAAAATATTATTATGATAAGCAAACAAGTAACTTTATGATGCAATGGAGTAATTTCAAGGTGCGAGGATTGTGATTATCCCAGATAAATTGTAGTCGGTTTCTTGCAATGGAGAGAGAAAAGAGAGAAATGAAAATACTGTTTGATTATTAAAATAGTTTTGGTTTAGAATATTGTTGATCTAGAAAATTTACTGATTTTAAATAAAATTAAAAAAGATATTAATTCGATAAAATATCAAAGTTAATCAAAAAATAGTCAAGTTAAATTCATAAGAATTTAAAAAATAATTAATTTTATTTTAATAAAAATAATTAATTCAAGTTCATTATGTGATTTGTGTCACTGGATATACAATTATTATTATTTTAATTCAATTTCCTTCGTACATAACGCCTATTCTGGTAATATTATTTTAAATTATGAGTAGATTTCTCTTTCATTCACTAAAACAGTTACCCATTGAAATCCCCCTTGGCATGGATTGGATGCCTGGGAAATCTTCAGTCTGCATGGAAAGAAGCAAGATGCAAAAAAATTTGCTAACCCTTTTCTTTTACCTTTTAACGACATCCTTCCCCTCTTAAAAAAAAATTTAATTCAATTTAATGATTTAAACTATTAAATAAATTTTAAAATATAATTTATATTATTTTTTAAATAAAAATTTTTTTACCTTGTGCTTAATTTTTATCAAATAAATATAAATGATGAAATTCAAACTAATAATTATTTGTTCATCAAAAATCTAGTATCATATTAAAAAATCAATTCAATTTAATAATTTAAATTATTAAATAAAATCTTAAATTATGGTTTATATTACTATTGATATACAAAGCTAAAAGCTAACAGCACGTACAGAAACGCCCACATAATTATTATTTTTTTCTTATCTTCTGCTGTACAACAACTTCATGCCGACCAATTAAATAAAGGAATTAAAGAAGATTATTGTACTATATAAAGAACAAAAAAAACAAAAAAAAAAGAGAGAGAGAGAGATTGCAGCATTATCTCTATCTGTAAGGATAACCGACCATTTCTGCATTGACCACACGTAAAATATTTTTTTCTGGGTAGATATTTCAACACATTAATTAATTTCATGACTTTGATCTGCTCGATTGGACTGAAAAAGTAAAAACTTGATATTACAGCAAAAGGTACAAGATTCCATTGATTTACTTGATGAAGAAAGCCATTTACAAGGCCCTGTTAGCCCCAAGCTAATGCCAGTCCATGTCTAGGCAGCTTCCCTTGTCAATTTGTGGGACAGTCCTGTTGGAGGTTGGAGTTTTCAATTATGGACTCGTCAGAATACTGGTATTTATATATTCTGCTTTCACTCATGGCTGTAAATACATGAACGTTTGTGCAAGTCTGATCCTTTTCTATTGTCGTAGTCTCTTGTTGCATACCGGCCGTCTACAAAAGATATTGGAATGCTCCCAAGCAAATTTATGTGGATAAAAGATATTGGAATCTCCGATCCCACATTGAAATTCTTTCAGTGTTTATATATTTCGATATGGGCTTGTAATTAATATATAAGAAAATTGAATTGAATAAGAGAAAAACCTTAGATTGTTTCCCTTTACACGAAGAGCAAGGCCTATGCTTCATATATATACCTTCTGTTTTGAGTAATAATTTGTTTCTGTTCTTTAAACTGAAACCACTAATTTTAAGAGGGCAATTGCCTCCTCCTCTATGCATATCTGCTCTAAGCCTCCGTTGGTGCACGCGAAGGCTGCGTTTCAAACTGCTTGACATTTCTCATCTCATTATCTATCAACGTGACATTTGAAATATCGGTGTTATATATTTTCCATCACACGTATATCTCACATTTTGAATGAAAAATACGTGCTTGTTGACAAGGCAGTACAAGTATATAGCTTATGTTACCAATCCTTGCAGCTGATTTCTTAGGTTCTCTCATCATCAGTTTGGCATTTTCATAATCATGTTTATTTGAATATTTTTCAATAATTTTGATAATATAATATTAAAATAAAAAAATACTAATTTAATTTTTTAAAGACAAGCACCGCATTAAAATATATTTTTAACTATATTATCAAATATTAATTTAGAGTATGTAACTATTAGTTTTTAAAATATTTTTTATTTAAAAATCTATCAAGATAATATTTTTTAATTTATTTTTTATATTAAAATTTCAAAACCATTGAAAACAAAAGGAAAGAATCATTTTGAAGAATAAATAATAATTTGTTTTAAAGTTTTCCACTCACAATAATCCATCGTTACAAGATATTAAACAAACAGTTAAGCAGCTCCAAGGTCGGTGGTACAGTTAATTAATTTTTTAATTTATTTGATTTTTATATAAAAATAATAATTAAATTAAATATTTTTTTAAAACCAAAAACAATTCAAACTCGATTCAGTTTTTTCAAAAAATATCAATTTTTTCAGTTTTTTTATTTATTTTTTTCCGTTATAAAATTAAACCGAATCAGTTAATTTTTTTAAAATTTTAATTAATTTTTTTTTCACGGTTTTTTCAATTACTTTTTTAAAAGTTTTTTACGTTTTTTCTCACCCCTACCGTTATTAACACAAAGAATACTAAAGTACTGTACAGATTCCATTAATTCAAAACAACAAAGACATATGCAGGAAAGGTAAAAGAGTCTACCACTCGTACATTTCTACTCGATCCATGCAAGAATCTCTTACTCTAATTTTTACCCATCAGACACAACTACTGGCCTTCACACCTATTTTTACATGCACAAATTGCATTGAAAGGGGATTAATAATAGTCTTCATTACTGTCAATTAACCAGCATCATCGGCCAGTTAATTATTCACAGCAAGAAATCCATGAATTTTAGCCAAGGATGAATCCCAACGCCGTTACTTTTAGCAACCTCCTTTTCCACTTCTTTTGAACACGACGGAGACGACGTCGTTGTCAACCCTCCACTGCCGCTGCTACAACTCGCCCCGTCCATCCCCGATTTTTTTTGGCACAAGAAAAAGTTTCTTGAGCCCAAAGCCATCACTTTCTCCTCCCTATCCAAACCTGCCAAAAAACAAATCCATCAATCCCCACTGTACACGTGTCCACATCTCTAAATTAACAAAAATTAACAAGGGGATCATTACTTTCTAAGCTAAACTGCGAGTAATGGAGGTCGAATCTGGAGTCGTTTGCGATAATCGGGCGGCGGCCTTCCTTCTTGTACTGCTGGATAGCGGCGGAGATGAGTTCGCCGACGGTGGACTCAGGAGACATCAAAACTTGTACTGCACCAACGCTGCCTTGAACCGTAACGTTTACTAATACCTTCGTTAGCTTTGGCCTCACCTCCGGTGCTGTTGCCGTAAGATTCCTTCCGGCGAGCAAGTCTGGGAGTGTCTTCGGCCGTCGAATCCTGGCCTCCGGTATCTCCGCCGGTATCTTCCCGTGAAACGACGACGCTTTCGCTGTCAACCTGTTTTTCCTGTTTCTCTCCGGATCCTGTCCTCCCCTCCGGTTAACCTTCGTTGGTGTTGTAGGCATAATTGTAGACAACAGTTAAAAAATATAGCACAAAATAATAAATCGAATCCCTTTCTATCCGGTTACTCTCGGTCACCGGCTACCTCAAGCGACGGTAACGAAAGAAACGGAGGCGAGGGAAACCGAGAGCTGAAGAGGAGCGATGGCTCTCAGGTTCCCGGTGACTGTTTTGTAACATAACCTGCGGGGTACAACCTTAAATAAGAGGAAAACCGATTGCCAATTGAGAAACAATTTAAGCAGACATGGAAGTTATGAACCAAAAAGTTCAGCCATCGGCTGCCTTCTTATATGGAGAGGAAGGTAGGAAAGCAGCGCGATTTTTCTTTTAAATTACTGACTATAACCGGTTGCAGGGAGAAGTTACTTCGCTTTAACTTTACTGGTCAACGGTCAGAGATGACCCTTAATGACCTGTAGTGGCCGGTGGTTAAGGACGTGTGTCGCGTATGTGGGATTCTTGAAGTTCTTACCGCTAGGTGCTAAAGTGCGCGTGGGGGTTGAGCATAAGCTGATGGTTACTTGGTTATTGTGGTTTTGTGTGACGATGTGCGAAACGGTGAGACGTCACATAGAGTATTATTGCTCAAAAGGCGGCTGTTGTGTTGAATATTATGGTCACATGTTTCGCAGGTGCATATATTAATGTTATTAGTGGTAAATAAGAAGTTGGGTTGTTGTTCGGTTATGCGCTTCCTCGAAGTGCCCAAAGCAAAAAAATAAAAAAATAAATTGTGATCTTCTAAATTTATTTTGATTCAATCTTTTTTTTTGTTGCCTATTTCTTTTAATAAAAGTTAAAAAAGATCTATAATCTTCATATTAGAAAATTTATATTCAATAAACATATATTTTTAAATTTTTTACGAAAAGATATTTTTTAAAAATGTAGATCTACTAGGAAGGAAATACTGCGAAGTAAGGAATCTGTTTCGCCCCCAAACACGTGTCAATCACTAAATGGCAACATGATTGGTCCGGCGACCACGAGATGGGCCTGGACTACAGGAATCACCGGTGCGCGTGTATTGTAACACGTAACCTCACGTAACCTGCCGGTTGGACCAATGCTGACTTCATGAAGCATGCTCCCCTGTCATTTTGTCATTGCATCAATTCAAGGCCTCGTTAATTGCATTGAAATCAACTGGGATTCCTGTTAATGACTTGTCTTGTCGAAAGGGATTTACAACGAATCCACCTGTTTTTAATTTGAAAATATATTAATTAGTGTTTTTAGATAATATTTTATATATTTATTCTTTCGATATTATAAATAAAAAAGTATTATTTTAATATATTTTTAAATTTAAAAATATTTTTATAAAAACACTATATACAATATTATCACACACACATTTAGCTAAAAAGTTAGAGAAAAAATAAAATAAAACAGACTCGATGTGTTTGTTTGGTGATATATGTAAAGTTTCTTAACCAAATTAATGATTATTTGATGATAATTAGCTATGCTATTTTTTCTATTGTTTTAATGTTTCTGTTTAATCTAAATCACTATAAATTTTAAAATTAATAGATATTATTTTAATACAATGAATGTTAATGATAATAAAGTTTTGTTATAATTAGTATTTTTCTTTATTATAGCATCTAAATTATTGAATTTTAATATAAATTTGTAGTTGGAAGATTATTCTCGGCGTGACTTCTCTAAAAATCATGATTTATGGGATTCTAATTTAATCATGATTAATTTTGGAGAAACTATTTGATGAGATTGGCGTTAATTTTATGGGTTTGAATTTCTTTATTTCTTTATTTATTTTATTTTTGAGGAAAAGTTTGATATTTTTAAGGAGTAAGAGTGTGTTTGGCAGTGTGGTAGCGGTTGCTTTTCAAATAGCTTTTCGTGCCGAAATACATGCCAATGATGTTTTTTTATTTTTTAAAAATCATTTTTAACATCAGCACATCAAAACGATCCAAAAAGTACAAACCGCACTCAATTTTAGCAAAAAAAAAATTTTAAATTTGGCGAAACACAGGTTGAAACGCACAGCCAAACAGACCCTAAAAAGTCTCGACAAGGTACACGTATGACTTTTAGGTAAACTCAAGGGAAGAAGTTGAAATAAGATAAGGATAATGTAAAAGATAGGATAGCTATGAACGCTGCAAATTGCAACCAATTTTACATGGTTCGATGCCTTCAATCGATGCCTAGCTGAAAAAACTACTCTTGCTATCCATCACAGAGGTTGGCTCTTCATTGAATTGAATACACATCTTTTCTTGTTGTTTGAGAAATGAGATAATTTTATTAATTAATGAAATGGACTCTGACGAATTGTGTTAGGTATTGTGATTTTTTTTAGATTTTTAACATTAAAATTATATATAAAAAATTAAATATAGTAAGTTATTATTATTTTTTTGGGACTAAATGCATCTTTAAAATATATTTAAATGTAGAAAGGGTGATTACAACAACCTACTTGATTAAAAAAAACTTTTTTTTAATTAAAAGAATCTTTAGAATATACTTAAAAATGTACAAACGGTGATTACAACCTCTTTTATTAAAAAAATAATAATATTGAAGGATGTAACTCAGTTAATTAGTTTTGAATTTGCTTTCTAGAGATTACATGTTTGAGTGTCACAAATCTCAACGTCATTAAAAATTTACATGGTCATTAATTTCAGAGTTTTAAAAAATTAATCTGAATACGTGTAAGTTGAACTAGATTTTCATAATTATAAAACAAACGGTGACTATAACAACCTAATTTATTAAAAATAATAATAATAATTTGAGGGATATAATTCAACTGGTCAGTTTTTAGATTTGCTCTCTAAATATTACATGTTCAAGTGCCATAAATTTCAGGACCATTAAAAATTTATACGATTATTAATTTTAAAATTTTAAAAAATTAATCAAGTTAAATATACGCTGATATACAATTATAAAACAAGAAAAGAAAAGAGGGGCAGGTAATTACCACCATTCTGACCTTGACCATCAGGTTGTATTGAATTTGACCGAGCCTCATCATAAAAGAGTAAAATGTTTTGACTGATACTCATCCAGCCGATATATATTTACATTGGCTGTCATCAATCCGGTGACTTTTCTTTCCGGGACCCATCGGAAAAATCTCTACGTTGCTGAGATTCCAGAGGCTTCCCGGGGAAAAAAGGTTTGCTCTTTTCTCTATCTGTAACTTTTTATCTCAACTAAAGCATATATTAATTATATTTTCTTCCTGCTTGTTCCCTTGAGCACCATTAAAGTATAAGGGATTTGAAACGTGTACTCGTGGGTGAGTCTAGCGGTCACTCCAGAACAGGATTGGTTCACTTAATTGATCCACGATACACAGAAAGTTGGTCATTCAGGCTAGAATTTGTGTATAGTCTTGGGTGGTCAAGTCAGTTATGATCATCTTATCCTCCTGTAATTTTCCAGCAGATGTATAATAGCGAGTCGTTGTCTTGCATCGTACCGCAATTGGAATGATATGGACATGAAGCCAACTGATGAGCAATGAACAAATGCCAAGGAAGTCTACGATCAATAATGATCTTCAAATCATGCTTGATTAAGCCAAGATGGATGCTTCTCCTGTGATTCTCGACGAAAATACTTTACTCGTGTTAATATTATCCAGGGGAGGCAATATTGCCACTAATTTGGCAGGATCAATCTGGATTCCTCAAGAGAACAGAGAACACAGGGGATGCCTTAACTGGTGAAGGTAGGCCTAGAGAGCCTTGCACAAGACAAAAACATGTGAGGAAATGGTCAGGTCAGTGTCCCTCCTCGTAGTGGAGTCCATGTCGGACTGCTTTTTGTGTTCTATGTTCATGTTGTCGTATTTCACCCATGGATAGCTCACCCAAGTGGCTACAATCAGTGCTTCATGATTTTTCTAATATGCAGCTAAGATCAACACTTGATGCAAACAAGTCCTTGCCTTACACCTCCATATATGGAAAAGAAAGACTTTTGTGGACAAATTTAATTTCCATCCAATTAAACTTGACTCCATGCGATTGAGCAAACCACCAAACTTGCTTGCTTTTATTCTTCTTCTTGCAGATTGTCAACATGTGATACCATATATGTAAGTTAGGTGCAATGGCTAACTTTACTGCTGAATTGAACTGAGTTGCAACCTAGAAAACCTAGGAAAATTACCGATCAACAAACTAACGCTTGACAACACAACTACATGCATAAAGTTTCGAATTATGTTTTATGTCAAGCATGAAATTAAGGTATAAGTTGTTTTCTCACCATCTTTTTATTTAAGTGGGTTCAAAAACAATTTTTTTGTGGTAGTTTTTATACAGCTTTATTTATATAAAAAAAATAGGTTAAAAAAGCTATAAATTGTAACTTTTCTTAAACTCAAGCTTTTGACACAATTTGAGATGAAAAGTACGTCTAAACAACAAAAATAGATTTATAGTTTTTGAAGTTATGATCATCTTGAAAACATCTCAAATTGTGCCGCATTATAATACCAAACATGGCCTTATTTTTAGATAATGGTTTTTAGAAAATTACTAGATAAGTGGCTTGCGCTACACCATAAGCTGAGTCAAATTTTTTTAACATAAAAAAATATATTTAGGTGACAGCAATTCAAGTAAACCCGAGTTAATTTTACTAACAAGTCAAGATATAAATAAAAATAACTTGTAGAAAGGAAAGTTAAAAGAAATTGCAAACCTCAAAGCCTAATAACCTAACGTCAAATGATAAAACAAAAACAAATCCAAAAATATAACATTAAAGAAGAAAATCATAGTCAACCCGGTCTAACTTGACTAACCCACGACCCGCGATATAAGATAGGGATAAAAAAAAAATAGAATTTCAAAAGATGAACCCAGTAAAAAAGACCATTCTTCAATAAAAAAACAATTTAATTTGGGTTAATTTTACTAACTAGCTCTCGAAATAAACTAACAGGAAGAAAAGCGAAAAAATAACAAAACTTAAGGGCCAATAATTTAATCTCAAATGATAAAATTGAAGAGAAAAGGACCAACATCACAAAAAAAGTCGAGGGAAAAAAACTCGAGTCAACATAGGTTAACTCAACTAACCTGATATTAGTAATATAAGATTGGGATAAAAAAAAAAAAGTTAGACTTCCAGAAGGAATACCTAGCAAAAAAATAACCTAATTTAAATAAAAAAACATCGAAAAAGAAAATATGAGCTAACCAGTGTTTACTTGACTAACTTGTACCTAAGATAACCCAATAGAAAAAAAAAAGTGAAAAAATCACAAATCTTAAGGGCCAATAATTTAATTTCAAATAATAAAATTAAAAAAAAAATCAATGTCATAAAAAAAATTGAGGGAAAAAAACTCAAGTCAATACGGGTTAACTCGACACATGAGATTGAGATAAAAAAATAGACTTTAAAAAAAAAGACCTAACAAAAAAAACAAATTTAAATAAAAAAAACATTGAAAAGAAAAACTTGATTTAATCAAAGTTAACTCAACTAACCTGCACATGTGATAACTCAATAAAAAAAAAAAATAAATCACAAAGCTCAGCGAAAAATAATTTAATGTAAAAAAAAAAATTAATAAAAAAATCCCAAAAAAAAAAAAACTAAACTTAAAGAAGCCCAGTCATCATACCGGGATTACAGGTATGTTCATTCCACCAGGCAAGATCATTTAATTTTATTAGAGATTGAAAAAGGAAATGGAAAAACCATCTAAAGTACTGCTAATACACCTAAGTTGATTATTCCACCAGCCAAATCGGTCCAATCTTGTTTATAGAAAATGGCCTTGTTAGGTATGTACTGATGTTGCCACTTCAACTAGTCAACACCCATCTGCCTGTGAGAATGCGACACCATGGCATTTAACGAATAATCAATATTAGCAAGTTACATTTACCGGTTTTTTAAAGTGTTTTTTTTTAATATATTAAAAAGATATATATTTTTTATTTTTAAAAAATTATTTTTGATACAACATATCAAAATAATCTAAAATACTAAAAAAATATTAAATTAAAATATAAAAAAACAATTAAATTTTTTAAAAATATTTTTAAAACACCAAACAAAATCGTTTAATCAAAAATCAAATTTTTGTCACAATCAAAGTAATTTGCATTCAACAGCATTGCCGCCTTGCTCAGATGCATTGAATTATTAGGCTCTGGCCCCCCCCATGAAGTGTCGCTTGTA
The DNA here is from genome assembly GCA_007827005.2 of Populus simonii. Lineage (NCBI taxonomy): Eukaryota > Viridiplantae > Streptophyta > Magnoliopsida > Malpighiales > Salicaceae > Populus > Populus simonii. The sequence continues at coordinate 18,541,474 of CM017467.2, read as the reverse complement.
GTGAACACTCTGCCCATTTGGTAAGGCATGTAAAAGGTGAATTATGCTCCCAAAGATAAGTACCTCACAAGCAAAATCCTTTTCGTTTCTTCCCAGATAATGCTGTTATTTAATCTATGCAAGCAGAGATTAACTATATGAAGGTGTTCTTCGTATCTAAAATGCCAAGGATGTCCTATGATTAAGGTTTCTACTATGGTTCAGGGGATAAGCTTCAGTCGCTAGAAAGGGTAAAGAGATTAGAGAAACATAACCTTCATTGGTACTTCCTCACCATCAATTATCACAAGAGGGGGGAAACCCACTTGCTGACACCCAATTTTTCTCATGGGCAATTCTTGAACTACAAAATGATGGAAGCATGGTTATAAAGTTCTGCATGGAAAACTCACGTTCAAAACTTATTTAGAGCATGATTTAAATTGATTTTGACTCGCAAATTGACGTGACAGTCCATTGAATCGAGCCCTTTATGGAGTCAAACACTTTATTTAGTCGAGTTTCTGAACTCTAAGAATTCTACTACGTATGCATGGACCGCAAAATGAAGAACGGAAGCAATTGCAACCAAGGACAGATTAGCTGCGGTTATGAAAGGCGCCGCTGTGAAACTAGCAATGAACAGGCCCAAGATACCAATAAACCAACTCCAAGCCCAAAGATTCCGAAAAGCCCTTCGAGGATAGAAGCACCCTCTGCAGTGCCTTCCCATTATCTCGCCGACAGAACTCATAAGTCTTCATATTACGTCTGTCTCAACCGGCAATCATCATTGATTTCAGTTTACCTTTCGAAATTTTGTTGTGGATAAGCGGGGTGAGAATTATCTCCACTGGTGGTCCTCGCCACCAACAAAAAAGAACCATGAAATCACCGTTAACGTCGCCCCAGTGCCCCTTCCTGGATCCCCATAATCAGAGACAAAAGGGAAAGAAAGACCACCCAGTTTGCTTACTCGAGATGTTTTTCTATCACCTAGTAAAGCAAAATACAGAGTATGTACAGACGTTTTGCCAAAAATGAAATGTGGCCTCTACAAAACTGGCTCTCTCGGAGTATCATCGAATTCCTATCTAATTTATGAGAGGAAGAGGCTCGAAATTGATTGTATTAATATATGATTCTAAATAACACAATTGCGTGTGCAATGACAATATGCTGTCTGAATCTCTCTCTGGTGCTGCATGCAGCCAAGGACGCCTCTGTTTTCTTGGCTTTTTTAGACTTTCTCTGGGGTTCGCAGAAGCAGAATTACGGGATGGAATTTGACCGACTTTCAATTCTCAACCTTCCCTTTTGGCCAGGTACTGGGGGCAAACTGACTAAATTAAACATTCCAGAGGGGTCGTTTGAGCTCACCACACAAAGGGAAGGAGCTGCCTTTTGTGGCAATCTGTTCTTCCATGCTAAAAATGATTGCTGTAGCCTAGAGGGAACCTGCAAACCAGCCAAATAACAAAATCACATCAAACTAGTGGAAAAGTGTAGGCAAAAAATAACACAGCAGAAGACGGGGGATACAAAAATAACCCTGGTCAATGTAATCCGGCCAAACAAACAAATGGAGTGTTCAGGATCAGCAATCCATTTATGACTGTTTTACGAAGGATGGTGAGAAAATTATAATTTTGATAATTAGAGGATAATGTGATGCCCCAGGAAAACTTTAGTCAAGTAACTGCATGAAAAATAATCGCCAACAGAACATATTTCCTTCTAATGATATGTCAAGCATCAGGAAGCATATATTCTTAAAACCCGGCATGTTACTGCTGCTCTTCTAAATGTTCATGGAGGAAAAGAATATCTGGGTCTAGAACTTACTGTTGAAAGAAGGCTGCAGGGAGCGAATGACAGTGAAGATGTAGAAAATGGAGCTCCCGCAGATCTGTTTCCTTTTCCGTCATTCTTTGTTGGGTCCTCATCTTGGGTCACAGAACCAAAACTTGATGGTGTAACATCCTCCTCTTCCTCCACATCTTTAGCAAAAGATTTCTCCTCCTGTTGGGCTGACACAGAGCTATTCTTGTCCTCCTGCAAATCCATTTCAAGATTCTCTTCCTCCTTTTCTCTCATCTTCAGCTCCTCATCCAAGTCTTCCATTACCTCTTCTCAACACAATTCAGCTTCTATGAACTCAAGCTCCTTTTCATACAGCTGTATTTTTATCTCGCTAGCTTTCTTCTTCTCTCCAGTCCATTTCTCTAGTTTATCAAGCACTGGCTTGCACACATTATCACCTCCTCTTCTCCATAAAACTCATCAAAACCAAGGAGTAGGAATTGAACTTTATCAGGATCACATCTTCCCCACCTTTCAGAGGTGGCTGCCAAAATAACCGAACCCCATGTTCCCCATCCTCATCCTCAACCCATTTGATTATCCGTCCTGTTCGAGTGTGTAGGATGACAGGATCTTCAGTATATACGAGTTTAGATGGATCTTCAGGATCGGGTTCTGGTTCTTTGTTAAGAATAACGAATTCAGGAGCCTCCTCTCTCCAAACAAACGTAAAAATGTGAAGCACCAAACAAAAGGGAATGAAAGAAGCATTAGAAGTGAACTAGTAAAACACTAACAGCTAACCTAAAAACAAGTATATAAAACTATTTCATCAACTGTGGCTTTGGCTTAAAAAAAAACATGCCGAATGCCTGGATCAAGAAACAAAAAAATGATGACGGGCACAAGACAATTTATCTTGGTATCAACAATAATATTGTTTATATTTGCAGACTAATATCATGTTTTCTATGAAGAGGAGAAGCATATAAACAAGAATAAGAGAGCTCTTAATGACCTGATGAAAAGGCACGTATCATGAAGTTGCATATCTATCTATACGACTAGCCAAAAGCTAAATTTATCATAAAGACTAGAGAAAGAGAGAGAGAGATGATACCATTCTCCCACCAGTATGAAAGCTCAGCAGGCAAGCTTTATAAAATGAATTTAACCACATCTCGCTTTCCTGGTCCACCTCATGCACGTATCTTTTCCAACAATCAGGTACTTGCCAAATAAGCAAATTTGTTTTCATCCTTCTCCGTGAACTAAAAATAAATTAACAAAGAAACTTTACTTCGTAGAACTGGTTTATGAAGCCTGGTGCCATCCATACATCTTCCTCCTTACCGTTGTTGTTACCCATTTTTAGAACCCCGTATAAATATACAAAGAATATGTATATATAAAATTGAAAAAATAAAAAAATATACATCAATGAAAAGAACATGAAATACATGAAAAACGACCGGGAAATTGCAAAAATAAAATTGGTTGAGAAAGATCAAAATATCAAAAGTTGAAAAATTGATGGTTCAATTTTGACTAATAAAAACCCTATTAACAAGAAAAATTCAATTTGAAGAGAAAATTTCAAAATTGAGTATTTAATAACTCAATTAGGGATTTTTCAGGTAATTGAATTTATTACGAATTTAATTGCAAGGAAATTGGTTTTTAAATTCAATTTGGACTTTAATTTGAAGCAAATGAAGTGTGAGGTTGAATTGCAATTTTAAAAAGCTAACTTGGTGAAATCAGAGATTTAATTGTATAAATATTAAAGTTTAATAGACAATTAGGGATTTGATTAAAGAAATTCAAAACTAAGAACAAAATCACATGAGACTCTGGGGACTTAAATCAGCAAAACCAGGGGCCAAATTAAAAACAATTGAAAGTTTGATGGTCAATTAAGGGTTAATTTGCATAAATCAGAAATCAAGAACCTAAATGGAAAAGGAGTTGAACTTTTGGGCTAACAATTAAGTTTGACAAGGATGAAATTGTATAAAAATTAAAAGTTGAGAGGCAATTACGGGTGCAATTAAAAAAAATTAAAAGAACAAGGATTAAATTGAAATTTGTCAAATCTCAAATTAAAACCTTAAATTTTAAGGTTTAACCTATACGATGCATCGTTCGGCCACTGTTTACCTTAAATTTTAAGGTTTAACCTATACGATGCATCGTTCGGTAATTTTGGATAATTGAGTAGGCATCTTCAGGTGAATGAGTGTGCCGTTTCCAACCACCTCAGAGGCTGTAACTACCACTATTTAACTGAGAAACACCCCCTCTACAAAGATAAGCTACTCCCATTGAATATTTACATCTCTTTTCTTCAATGACCTCAACATCTTGTCTCAGATCAACTCTCACTGTATTTTTAGATTTTAGGTTGATCGAGTTACACTTTCAAACGAATAAATATGAAACTACAAACCTCCAAATCGAGCAACGTTAGATCCAAACAAAAAGTGTGCACCCCATCTACCAACTTCAAGTGATAGTCAACAATGATGACGTCATAATTGCTTCAACGAGACTTTAAAACTAGTCAACTCAGTCAGTCATGACTGTGATACCTATTATACAAAAAAACCACTCATTTTTCATGTGTTCACACTTCAAAGTTTCTCAGAAGGTTCTTATAAAGGGTTTAAAACCTTTCTCTTAAGATAAAAAAAGCCAAAAAACCCTCACCTTGGCCTCCAAGTTTTGCAAAAACCATCTTTAAATTTGTTACAAAACTACCTTTGCAAAACCAACCAAGGACAGAGTTTTCAGCTGTTAAGATTTGTCCAAAACCATCTCATTTCGATCAAAAAGCCAAACATTGATGAATGATGATCAATCTATGATCGAATCCATTAAAATCCTAACTTGAAACCTTATAAATACCCCTTAGAGAATCAAGGCAGAAAAAAAGGAGAAAAAAAAGAAAGAAGCGGCAAGAAAATCTTGATAAAAAAGCTAAGTGTGAAGGTTCTAGTATAAGATTTCTTAAGCTTAAAGTGTGGTAACGCCAAGTCATCCCAAACAGAGCCTTCGTATCTTTGCAGAGCCAAAACACGAAATAACAGGTAAATGAAAAGGTTATCATGTGATGAACTAGGAGATAGAAGCCATGGAAAGGAACAAATATACATCCAAACCAGACTGCATATGAGCAATTCAAAGCATATTCCACCAGTCTCATAAATCATAAATGTAATAAAATCCACAGCCCCGTTAGTGCCAATAACGAAAAACAAAACCGAATTACTCAATTAGTATCCATCAAAATCAACTCAAAACTAAAGGAATGTTTCGTAGACTGTAATTCCATTGCAAACTAGCAAACACATCATGTTTTGTCACCTTTATCAACCTAAAATTGGCCAAAGCACTATGAACTACACATAACAAAGTAGTACATAAGTCAACTAGAACCAAAAATAACCAACAGAGACTCAGCATAGAGTCACAAAACCATAAAAAAAAACTGGATTAATCAAGCAACCAATTGCTCTAAGAACACCAAGCAGCTATTAAGCAAAAATCACCAATCATTCATCCAAATCCACTCAATATCACCAATGCAGCTATTTGCGCAAAGCAAATAATCAAAAATGAACAAAAACACATGTAACAAAAAGCCACCAATAATAATAAAAAACCATGAAATCAAATTAAATTAAAAAAAAAAGCAGGCACAAGCACTTACAAGCTGCCATCTTCGAAAATATAGCTAACCCGGGTTAAAAATTCCTCGATCCTATCCAGCTCTTCAATGACAGCTTTGGGATTCGAGATATCATAATGATTATCAGGAATCGCCAGGAATCCGCAGGTCTCTCCCTTCTTCCTTCATCTTCCTAACAATATCCCAATCCTCTTCATCCGCCCACACGCGTTCTCACCCTGGTTTCGTAGATTCCCATGGCGGGTCAGCCCACAATTCCCTCAAATCCTCATCTCTCCAGTTCTCTCTATCCTTCGGAAAATCAAAGAAATCCTCGTAGAAAACATAGTTTCTGTATTCGTCTTCTTTCATCGTCTTCATCCTTTTGCTCTCCAATACCTCCGCGAACCGCGCAATGTTTTTCTCCGGTGTGTTTTCCGATTCTGGGATTTCATCTCCCGGTCTGGTGTAGGTGAAAACGCCCTCTTCTTGGTTGGTGGGTGATTGAGTGTAGTCGTAATCGTAGTCGGAGTCGGAGTCGGAGTCCGATGAGAAAGGGAGGTTGGTGTCAGCATTTGGGTCTTCTTGTGGGTTCGGGTCAGGTTAGTTGGTGGGTTGGTCTGGGGAGTTAATGCCTGCCATTTCTGGACGACAAGGTGAAGCCTACGAGAGAAATCAGGGAGGAGAGGAGAGGGTGAGGGGAAGGGAGTGCGAGAAATGGATGGGTGTTTTTTTTTTTTTTTTAGTTTAATGTTGGTGTCCGGGTCAGTTTGCGCGCACCTCGACTAATCCCACGGGCCCTGAAGTTAACGACCATGTAAGCCTCCAGTGGCCATCATATAAGCAACCACAGGGCTCGAACCTGAGACCACAGAGGGAGTAAACCTCTTGGTCCCAAACTCTTACCATTGGGCCACCATCTAGATGGTTAATGGATGGTGTTTTTAGTGGGAAAGGTTTTGTGGGTTTTTGACCGTTAGTATTTGCATTTTTTATTTATTTTACTATTTCATTTTTATATTATCCTTTGCTAATAGTACCGTAGTTAAGTAAATGTTCTCTTTATTATTTAATTTATTAAATTTATCTGACTATATTATAAGGATGTACATGATATGTTTTTGAAATCATTAACAAAAACTTAATTTTAATTAACATGTAAGTTAATATGAGAATATCTTTTATTATAAGATTAAATAAAAAAATTCATATTTTACATCATATTTGGTCGACATTTAATGACTTAAAATATCTAATAGATAAAAAGATTTTTTACATAAGAAATTATACTTTTAATTTCAATCGAGAAGGAAACAGCATAAATGTCTACAGAATATTCATTTTCTTAATGATTTAATTCATTAGGTAAATGTGACGTAATTGGTGGGGTTTTCACTAATTTTCTTCTTTGATTGATATCTTAACTTTTATAATTTGTGTTCATCGATAAATTATTAAAACTATATGAATATTGAAAAAACTTAAGGGTTGTTCATAAATAAAATAATGTTTTATTTTTCTTTAAAAAATGAAAAAAAAATGAATTTTCTATTGAAAAATATGCTCAGCTGTTCAAAAATGAATTCAATGGTATCATGAATTAACTCTTCAATGAACATCTCATTAAAATTATATAAAAATATTATAATAATTTATTTTTATTTAAAAAAATTTATAAATTTTTTTTAAAAAATTATTTTTAAAAAAAATTATTTTTTTTAACTTTTTTATATGTTAGATTTCATCTCTATTACTTTAAATGCTATTTATTTTATTTTAAGTAATTTATAAAATAATTTTTTAAAATTTCATTCTCCTTCAACTCTTTTATTTGTCATAATTTTATCTCTATCCTTTCAATAAATTTAAAAAACAAAATTAAAATATTAATAAGTTGTTTTCAAACTTATTCTTCATAACATAACCAAACACTAAAAAATATTTTCCAGCTTATTTTTTATCACACTGCTAAATATATAAAAAAAAATTTACTTTTCATAAATTTATTTTTTATAGAAGCTACCTTTTAAAAATAAACTATTTTCTAGCAATTAAACAGGATCTTGTTTTAAGATATTTATCCAAATAACATATCGAAATGAAAGAGAAGATATGACTTCTTCGCACCGTATTTATTAAAACCAATTAGGATTAACCCTTTTTTAAAAATAATTATTTTTCAGTAATTAAAAAGGTCGTTAAGATATTCACCAAAATAATAAATTTAAATGAAAAAACAAAAACCTGACTTCTTCTCACTATATTTATTAAAACCAGCTAGATAAACTCAATGCAAGGTAAAATTACAATTGGAGTATTGAAACTAATGAATTAGATTTTTAAAAAAATTAAAATGCATCAATAATCTTTTTTACTAGTAGTAATCTTTTTTACCAAAATACCCAACCCAAATCATGGGACAAATGGGTTCGTCCTGTTTTTTAAATTGCATGCATGGAATTCATCCAAAGAATCAATAGAAAGCAGCTAATGATGTTTTTTCAAAAGTAAAAAAAAAATAACATGGCCCGATCAATTATTTTTTAAAAAAATCAAATTGCATTTTGAAATGAAAAGTAAAAGAGTCAATAGTTTTTTTAATTATGTTAAACCAAGCTAGCTTCAGGTTAGCTTTCTTTTAATACCAAACTCAAGTCATGGAACAAGCTGGCTAGTCCTGAATTTTAAATTGCATATAAAGAACCCACCAAAGAATCAATAGAAAACAGCTCATGATGTATTTTTTTAAAGTGAAAAAAAAAAAAAAACTTTAGGTGGCTTGATCGAATATTTTTTTAAAACAAAACCCAAAAGGCATCTTAAAATTTTTTTTAAAAAAAATGATTTTTTAAACTAGATTGTAATACCTTGCAAATTAAGTAGGTCAAACCCAGCTAACAAGTTAATTTTTTTTAATACCCAACCCAAGTCATGGGATAGAAGGGCTGGTCTTGGGTTTCAAGTTGCATGCAAAGAAACTCACCGAAAGAATCAATAGAAAACGGCTCGTGATTTTTGTATGCTTTTTTTCCCGTCGAATGGTTCATGTAAATGGATCATCAAGAGATCCTTTGTGCTGAAGAAAGGATGGAAAATGGGAAAGATTAACGGAGACGAAAATTGGACGTCCTTAACAAAGGCAACATGGCCTTGAAAAACAATTCAAAGGTGTTTTGATTTTTTTTAATTAACATGAATGTTTGGATATTTTACGCGTATCTCTATTAAATTTACGGTTCTTGAAATTAATGATTATATAAATCTTTAATGATCCTCAGATTTGTGAAGCTCAAACTAATAATATTTAAAGAACAAACTCAAAACCTAATCATATAAGATAGTTGATTTTTACCAACGATGATAGTGGACATGAATATTGTTTTTCAATAGTAATTTTTGCAGCTACTATTTTGGATTTGGAGTGACTCCGGGGCTTAATCTCCATAGTAAATAAATAAATAAAAATTCCGGAGCCCTGTTTGTTCTGGAAAGAGCAAATACGTCCTTGCCATTCATTTTCTTAATTTCATCGTGTTTAGTTCACTTCGAGAAAATTCAGTCAAAAAAATATATTATATGTGAATAAAAAAACAAGCTTAAGGGGAAAAAAAGGTACCAATACAAGAGATAAAAATATTGTTAAAGTCCATCTTTATCATTAAATCCAAAATCATATATACCACTAATCCTGCCACATTTGCATTTAACAAAGAAGCAAGTCCTTACAAAAGCAAAAGCACAGTGACGAACATCAACCGCACTTGGGAAAGGATTAATTAATTGTTCAAGAGGTGTTGTTTTAAAATGTTTTTTTTTAATATATTAGAATATTATTTTTTTATTTTTTAAAATTTAATTTTAATACAGCATATTAAAACGATTGAAAAACACTAAAAAAAATTAATTTTAAATAAAATCAAATCAAATCCTGAACAAACAATATTAAACACTCCATGAATGAAAGAAAATGTCTTTTTATTTCTAAAACCAAGCATACACTAAGGCATGAATGCATGACGACATGATATAAATTAAAATCTAGCTCATATCAAACTTCGAGTCTGCGGGTTTTTTCTTAACACAGAAGAGGCTGGTTGCCGCAGACATGCATGGAAGTGTGAATTTAAGTGTACCAACTCATAAACTCTCGACCGTTCAGAGAAACCAGCATAGTAGCTAGGTTCGCGTGGAAAGGCAGAAGAAGTTCACGGGCTTCTACAGAGTGCCGATGGTTGGCTTGTGAGTTGCAACTGCATGTCATACTTGACTTGCAACATGATGCATGGATTGACCAAACTGTAACGCAGTCCCTTCTGTTATAATAATGCAAGTCAATCCTTTTAATCTTGAAAGTTATAAATTATTTCTTTTGCTGCAGCCTGCAGCTGGGGTAGTGGGTGCATGGCGGTGGCTGCAGTGCACTGCCGTCTCTTAACTTGCTCGTTTCCACCGTCGAGAGGATATGCTCAACTTCCTGTGTTAAACTATTGTCCAAAAATCAGGGCAAATTTGCTAGTTCAGATTCGAGGGGCTTTTCGAATTTTTGCGTTTGCTTAACCTGCCGCCTTGCAAGATCTCGGTCTCTCTTATCTTATCAAGTCACGTAAATATAATAAGTCAAATCTATGATTTTATTGAAATATATTGTAAAGAATGATAATATATTTTTCATTATATTTAAATCTCACTTCCTCAAAGACTTTTCCGTACTTGAGAATAAGTGAGGCTCCTTATTGTATAATGAACATAGTTTTGAGACCGTACTGAGTTTTGAGTTTTAATTGGGTCGCTCATGTTAATTTTTTTTAAATCAAAATGATATCGTTTTAGTAAAAAAAACAAAAGCCAACGGGTTGCAACCGGGTTTTGACCGAGTCTTGTCTGGTCAATCGCCGGTCAATCGGGTCACACCAGGTTTTTTCTTTCTCTATTTTTTTTTAATCCAGCCCGATTCCAGCTCTGAGTTGGCCAGGTTTCAGATCAACCTATCGAGCCAGGTTTCAAAACTATAATACTGAAGATGACACTCCCTCACAAATAATAGAAAATAAGGGGTATGAGAAAGTGATATTCTCTAAGAAAATTGAATTATTGAGGTGAACAAACACAATAATATTTGAAATCCTAATTTGTTGGCTCATTTTTTCATCCGATATATTAAGAATATCATATTCTTAATATTCTTAAGAAATTAATATACTACTAAAATATGATTATCAACTTTGGAGAAACAAAACAATAAACTCTCCCGAATTTTGGAAAACAGGGTGAGAGATCCATCTGGGTGCTTCAAACTAGTGGGACCGTGAGCTGGAAATGGTAGAATAAAAAATAATTTAAAAAAAACTTTAAACGCATAACGAACCTCGAAAACAATCACTCCCTGATAACTATGGTTGAAAATTTGAAAACATGCCCTTTCAAATTTTCTTTACAATTCCATTCTCGAATTTTTAAACTTTCTTTCTTTTGCTTTGATTTCTAACTGTTTTATTATTCTAATCTCCTCTTTAAATTTAACATTGAACCAATATTTTAAAATTATGACAGGTCTGATTAATTGATCAGGAACAGCTTACCTGATATTTAAATTAATCCGAGTTAAAAAAAAAAAAAAACTAGATTAATCTATAAAAAAATTTGGGTTGATTTGATGATCCAATCAACTTGTTCTGACCTGATTAAAGCCCAATAATTAACCCATGAACTATTTATTTTTGTTTTACCAAAATAATATCTTTTTAATATATTTACTTTTTTAAAAAAAATAGATTGACCCTTCAACCTCTGTAACCCAGACCTTCACCAATGGTGTTTTAAAACGATGGTGTTATCCTGTGGCTATACTCTTTTATTGAGATTTGAACCAACATAGTCCCTTTTATTTCACAAGGTGCTTTCCCACTTCGCATCATTGCGTTTGGAGGAAAGCCCCAGACTGTAAATTTGCTTCCTGATGTCCATGCATGCGATCTTTAACAGGGAAATGGATTAGCTTTAATCAAAAACCCCCAAGCCTCTATTGCTCTAAAGAACTAGTTGTTTTAGAATTATTTCCATGCATAAAGTCTTTGTCGACGAAATGGGTGAGAATGACGTTGTAATATAAGAATTATTGTCATTTTTTCCCATGTTATTCAAGCAAATTCAAAGGTCGATCTGTGCTCTCCACCACGTCGTTCTGTGTCTACAATTAACAACAAAGTGTTCTTCTTCCATTTCCCCTACCATCCTTTGACTGCCTTGTTTAATTAGTTGAATTATAGATGTTACATTTACCTTACCCTTTTATCTTGTACTTCTGTCTGCTTATTTCAGACACCATTCTTGTCATTGACCCCACCGGCGTGATGTACGCATAGGTAAAAATGAAACCTGTGAGTGTATTTAAGGCCTAACACAGTACAAAATAGATTGGGTTTTAAACCACATTTTAAAAATATAAATAAATAAACAAATACCACTTTTGTTTGAAAAAATATATTAACTACCTGGAGATTTTTTGGGGGGAACAATTCTACGTTGTCCTGCTGTTTCCAGTTTGCGTCCTATGGTTTATTACAGAAGATGGGGGTCGCAAGTCTGTATCCAATAAAATATTTTTGCTCCTGAGCTGACCATTAATGACCCTTTTCTCAGTTTTTAAAAGGCAGCCACCGATTGTAATTGATAGGGTTCATGGCATCAATCAACCAAACTATTTTAATGTTTAAGCTTTAGTATTTAAAAAAAAAAAAGATTTAGCATTTTTTTAATGTATAAAATTTTGGAGACATCTGTAGTGGAGGAAGACGTTAATGGCAATTGAGCTCCAGCTTCGCTTCAGAAGTCTAATTTGAATAATCAACAGTGAGTTCCAAATCACGAAGTAGCATAATTCTTTAATTTTTGCAAGAATATCGCAATCAGTAATTGGATTTTAATTCAAGAATACATTTTTTTCGGCCAATGGAGAATACGTACACAGGACTTGCTTTCTAGCCTCTCTTGCTTTCTGGCCTTGAATTAGGAAAATTGCAGCACAAAAAGTAGGTCAACAAATTCAAGAATGGGGTGAAAGCTAGAGGAACAGGAACAAGGTAGGAGCCAGCTCGTCGCTCTTTCTTTCTCCTGCTTCAATTCCCACTCTCTCCACAGCTCCAGACAACACACTTCAATGTACACAGCTTCCTTCGTGATTTAAACTAGAAGAAAAGGTCTACAACTTCTATGTTTATGAATTGGTATAATGCTCACAAGGAGATGATCAACTCAATTATTGAATTTAAATAAAACAATAAATCTATAATCACAACAGCCATCAACATCGTGCCGATATCAAAACATATAAATCATAGCAACCATACCACTACTTGTAAACTAAACCAGATGTTTAAGAGCTACAAACAAAATTGAAACCCATCACTGTCCCACATTTGAGCAGCACTGCTCCCTCCATCTCATAATCTTACATGCGTTTTTCTCTTCTCCTGCCAGTTCGCAGAAACCTCGCATCCCCATAGCAGCAACAATAATTACCAAGCACGTAAAGCATTTACTTTCACATGTTGTTATAGTAATATTCTTTCCTTTTGTCTTTCTTGCCTTTACTTACGTTTCTTTGAAACCACCGTGGCTGCCGTCGTGTCTGCCTTTGTTGGTCGTGGCAGTCGTTTCCACGGCTCTAAAAGAACCGAACTGTCTCTGTACCTATAAGGCAGCACCTGACTTCTCCCTCTCTTGGATCTTACAACGGGCGATGATGTGTTATCCTCGTACAAATCCACCACCCAACTACACTTGCAACTCTTTTTAGACCCACTTGTTGTTTCTTCTAGTTTCTCTGAATCAGATTCTTTGTCTTCTAAATTACCCGAAAACATCTCTGCTGCCTCAATAAGAAGAGCCAAAGAATCTTTATTGGATTCGTTCTTTTCTTCGTGGCATGGCTCCAGTTTGACTAATTCTTTCTTGGTGTCTTCTTCTTTGAACTTAGTGATCTCTTGATCATCATTGACTGATTTGATTTTGCTGCTGATTTCATTGGGTTGGTTTTTGAAATTTGTGGTCTTTGAAATTTCTAAAGTTGTCTCATCAACCCCTTGAGATTCTTCTCCAGTTGCTTGAACTGTAGGAGAATCATAACCGACCTGGTCCCCAACAACCTTGACACAACATTCTCCTACTGACGAGCTCCTGTCAACCGCAAAAACCTCCATAGAAGAATCATTCTTTATACCCTTTTCAACAAAACTACAAGCACTCAATAAGGACGACTCCTCTGATGATTGATTTTCTTGATTATCAGCATCTGACCAAGCAGGACTCAAACCCATGTTCAAATCAATGTCAACACCTCTATTCTCCTTAAATTCAAGAATTTCACGATTCAAAGATGTTTCTTTTGAGATTTCTTGAGGTGGGCATGAAGTAATAACGCGTAGAATCTTTTGGAGGCACATTTGAGACTTGGAGAACCCATGGCGACTAGTAGTATTGATAAAGCGAGAAGAATCGCGTACCTGATTGCGATGGTTCAAGAATTGATACGAAGCCATTGATGAGACTAAAAGCAAGCAAAACCCTTAGCTAGTTGTTTACTAATCAATCCCTTTTCATCTCTCACCTGCTAGAGTTTTCTTCTGCTTCTTTACATGCCATTCAAGATCACGAGAGATAGAGGAAGAGAGAAAAACAAGATAGAAGTTCTGTAGAGGGAAAGAGAGAGGAACCACAAGCCACAAGGCAAAGCACACTTCGGCCTAAAGACTTTTTTTCCCCTGATTTTTATATGATTCATGTCTTGTGCCTTTTCCTTGGAATTGCTGCGTTGAATGTTGATTGGTCATATGGTGACGTGGCATCACATTGCCATCCCATTATCTACGTGGTGTAATCCAATAGGACATTGATTCATTAACGTAACTAAAGTAACCGATCAACGTGACCGGATCTTTTGTTTTTATTTTTTTTGTATATTTTTTGGAGTCACCAGTTGCATTCTTGGGCGTTTCTCTTGTGCATATGTAGAATGATAATGTCCTTTCTTCTCTGGATGCTTTCTATTGCTGCAAATCAATCTTAAAATGGATAGGTTATGGCTCAGGATAACAGTTCTCAGACTTAATTCCAAGTCTAATTTCGTTAAAGATTTGAGTTGATATTGAGTAAATCATGAAATTATGGCGTTTTGATTTCTTGAAAAATTAAATGATATTATTTTGTCAAAAAATAATAATTTAGTTGGATTTTATTTAGATTTAATGATGTCAAAAGATCTCATGTTTACGGTCTACAAGATTAGAGACTTGCATGATATCCAAGTGTATAGCTTCAAATATTTATTTATTTATTTATTTATTATTATTTATGAGTTTTATTGAAGCTCCTATGCTCTAATTTCTTCTCCCAGACTTCTTAAATATCTAAATTGATTAATCAGATGATTTAATTTTAAAGGCAATGGATTTGGAATAAATGTACTTGATTGACATTTCTTTTAAATCACAGGGACTTAAGCAGAAAAAGGGTAAAAGTACAGGACTCGAATATAAAATTTAATAATTTAAGCACCAACGTTATGATTGTCCAGTTCGTTGTTTGTGTGTGTCTTGGCTTGTCCGCCATGGAGGAGGTCCATTTCAACGCGTGTACACTGCAGACTACTAGCACAATTTCTTTGTTTTCTTCGGGGGAATTTCCTCGCATTTGATTAATTTCCTTTTACCCGTAAAAGAAGTGCATGGTCTCCTTGGTTGCAGGATAACAAACTCTGCTATGATAACTTGAAGTCATCGAGGAAGAAACCGAAACGTAACTTTCTCGGTTGTTTTTTTAAAAAAAATATAAATTAATTTAATTAGATAATAATTTATATTATTTTCTAATACATTTTATTAAATAAAAGTACTTTGAACTTGAAAGTTATACAGATTTCTATTACCTTATACTTAATTTTTATCAAACAAATGAGATGGTGAGATTCGAACTTTTGATTACTTGGTCATCAAGATTGTAATACCATGTCAAAGAACTAATACAATCCAAAAACTTAAACTATCATGTGAGATTCTAATATATGATTTATATTATTCTCTAATATTTTTTTAAAATATTTTTTATTTAAAAATATAATTTTTTAAAAAATGTTTTTAATATTAAAACATTAAAACAATAACAAAATATATAAAGAATTAATATATATATATATATATATATATATATATATATATATATATATATGGATCTCACTTCCAAAAACCTTTCAATGGACTTGATAATTTCTTTTTGGTTTTTGATTAGCTCGACGGTGAAGATAAAAAAATTGGGACAAGGTCAAAGCCATTTTGGATCAAGATGCCATTAATTCGGAATAATATTAATTACTGGATGTGGGACTGTAATTTTTCACAAGAAGATTTTTCTTGGGAGGTATTGACACGTGGTTCGTCACTTTAATTTATCTGTCCAAAAGGAATTGGATTAAAATAAAAGAAGAGGAAGGACAATTTTTTATTTATTTTATTTGTTTTTTGCATGGATAGCTTGGTGGGAAAAAAATGACTGTGTCTGCTGTCCTCAGAATACTCTCTATCTTGCTTGTTTTTAAGATCATCGTATTCTGTCCAAAAGAAATGACAACAATGTTCGAAATTGCTCAGTATAACAAAGTAAAATTTATTTTTTTCCCATTCTCAATTTTTATTCTCGTTCTTGTTTCATTTGTTTCATCTAAATATTTTAAAAGTGGAAATAAAATTTTCATAACTATTTTCACTATGAATGATCATTTTCGATTCGGTTCGGTTTTTTTTCGATTTGACTTGGTTTTTTTTTCGTTTTTTTCGATTTCAGACTTATAAAACCGAAACTGAACCGAATCGGTTAGTTTTTTTAAAATTTTAATCAGTTTAGTAGGTTTTTTTCAAGGTTCGGTTTTTTCAATTAATTTTTTTTAATTTTTTTAATTTAATCAATTTTTCAATTTTTTTCTCACCTTTAATTTTCACCATTCCTTTCTTGTTACTAAATGGCACCTAAAGGATCTGATTGGTAGTTGAAAATGTGTGCTGCCTTTCTTAACCCCTTAGATCATTCAAATTAATATCTAAAATAATTTATTGAAAACGTGTGAATTGATTTAGAAACATCCTTGAGATACATTTTATTTTGTTTTGTTTTATTTATTAAGAATATAATAATATTTTTATTTTAGTTTATATACAATTTCTTTCTATTTAGATTAACATTATCTATTCTTTAGAATAAAATGATAGTGCAATATCAATGAAACCTAGCCTCCATTTTTATTTTTATTTTTTGTATTTATCTTTGTTTAATTTGAATTGTTTAACATTGTATTAGAGCCGGGTTTCATGAAACGAGACTTAATCTCAAACACAGCTTTCGCGAATCCAATTTGGTATTTCATCTTCACTTAAGTTTCTACAATTTAGTATTTGAGTCATGTTTCTATAATTTTTTTCTGGAGTGATTATATAACTTCAAGAAGATATTTATTCAGTTTCTGCAATGTTTATTTAGTTTATGTAATCTGATATTTTATTTTTCTTTTCTTTTGTGTTCTGGATTTTTTTTATTTGTTAATTATAACTACTAAAAGAGATGACCTGTTAAAGCATGTGAGAGCGAGGTTGAATGCAAATTTTTTTTGTTTGTATTGAAGTTAAGTAATGAGAAATGTTTTTATGAATAAAAAGATGAGAGGATATGTTATTGAAACTTGTATGATATCTAAAAATACTAATAAGAGCTATGTTATTTATTTTTTTATTTTTTTGATTAACGTGGGTGTCCGGGCCAGCTTGTGCGCACCTCGACTAATCCCACGGGCCCTGAAGTTAACGACCATGTAAGCCTCCAATGGCCATCATATGAGCAACCACAAGGCTCGAATCTGAGACCACAGAGGGAGCAAACCCCTTGGTCCCAAGCTCTTACCACTGGGTCACCACCTAGATGGTTAGCTATGTTATTTTGATAGATGATTAAGAAGTAAACAATACAAGAATTGACTAACACTTGCCACTTGATTAAAAAAAAAAAAGGTAGAAAACACTAAAAGCCACTTGAAATGCGTAACTTACTTGTAAACTGTAAATTATTTTTAAAAATCTTTTTATTTAAATAAAATCTTTAAATCTCATTAATGGTGATGCGAAGTAGTTGGTTTACGTCATAAATATGTTTTGAATTTCACGTTATTAATTTGGACTCGGGTCTAAATGAAAAATATATTTTTTTTCCTTAGAAATTGTATTCGGATTATAAATTACTTGTCTATGATTAAGAGTGTGTTTGGTATTATGGTAGTTGTTGTGGTTATGGTTTGAAAAAAATTATTTTATAAAAAATACTTGTAATTGAGGTTGATTTGAAAAAAATAGGTGTTTGGTTAAAATTGTGGTTGAAATTAAGGTTGAATAAAAAGTAGTTTAATGTGTTTGATTAAGAATTCTTTTAAAATTGAGGTTATAAAATAATTTTAAAAAATATATATTAATATTGATGATTTTTAATTTAAATATTATGGATTTAACTATTGCTATTATATCATGAAATAAATTATACTTTATATAAAATATTTTTTATTATTCCATGAAACTATCTATAATTCCATTACGTACGAAATACATCCGACAAGAACTACAATTTCCATAATTTTTTAGCATGTAATAAAATTAAATAAAATATTATCATGTATAAAATCCACTCTAAACTAGTTGTTTTTTTTAAAAAAAATGTTGAAAAAATTAACACACAAAAAAAAAGTGTCCACGCAGTGCAAGAGAATTGCACTGTTCACTTATTTTTAAGTGAACGGTGCAATTCTCTAATAAACAGTGCAATTAGCATGAACAGTGAAAAAAAAGCAAGGAATTCTTGCTTTTCAAATACTGTGTTTCCAATGCAGAAAAGAGGTGGGACCCAGTAAACAGTATATCTCCTTTTTCTTTAACTAAATGGCTGCAACAACATTTTAAATAAAATGCAGTCACAGTCGCAGAGCCAAACGGGCTCTAAGAAGATATTTAATTGTGGTGTATTCTACACCAATTCGGAACCAAAAAGAAAGAAAGAAAACCTTTGAATGTAAACAGATGTGGAAGTGGGCTAAAGGCCCAACGTCTTGCATTCTCTTATAGATGGGCGTTGCATTCGATACTTTCAACATCTTATAGGCCCATAGCCCTCTCCAATATACGAAGCATTCCCAGATCAAAACGCGTACGGGCCCCTGAAACGTAGTCCCGCGGCATTTCCCAACGTAAGAGATCGTTGGAGACCGCCGTGTTTGGCAAGGTGATTTCTTCTCCTTGACTTGATTTTGAACTGAAAATAATTTTCAATTTAGCTTCAAATACTCTCTCTGTGTCCGCAATGTTTTAGCTGAACTTGCCTAGATTTAAGAAGTAATTACATGATTATGGGTGATGATCGTTTTTTTCGTGTATTTTGAAATCTGCTAACACGAATCTAAATTTTCTGAGACAAGAAGGAAATATGCCTGCGCTTTTATTCGTTGATGATTTACAACAATTCTCATCATCGATAATGATCCAGTGCGTGATAATGATTTTACTGCTACGAATCAGCAATTGGATTTCAAAAGCAGTGGCAGTGACTCTCGTGATCATTTGTTCTACATTGATATGCATGTTTTTATCCATTCTTGTTTCTGCATATAATAATGATTTTATAAATGTTTCCCTTCCATATTTGTTTCACTATCAGTCACATACTGGTCTGGTTCTCTTCACAAATGATTGAGGTTTGCAGACATTTGAAATTGCAGATCTTGCTTCGAACATAGCTGATGAATCCCATCTCTGAGAAGAACTGTCTTCTAAATTCTTGGAAGGAAAATACAATTAGTGAATAGTTAGCTGAAGGAGAAACTTTGGTTAACAAGCAGGCAATGAATTGAGTTAAAAACTGTTATGTTAGGATTTAGGCACATTTATCAATCATATTTCGATGTTAAAAAATGAGGCGATTTACTTTTACCTCAACACTTTGCATCTACATTAGTCGCCTTGTTTGGCACACACAAACCCTTTTGATATCAGAGTTAGCGGAAAGATAAAAGCTATGCATAGTACTCACCAAAGAGAAGGATTTTGGCTGAAGAAACTTCCGAGCTACCAAGAGAAATTGCAAATGGTGAGGTCTATTTGTGAGTTATTGATAATTTAAGTTGTTGAGTGGTAGGGTTATTACCTTGTCATGGATTGGCAACATCGGGTAACAGAGTGGACAAAGCGAGCTTTATGGGCCCTGAGAGCTTACTGAATGGAAGGAGGAGTGTGACATGCCACTGGCGAACGGATTCATATCAAGGTAAGAGATTGGAATTGCAAACTTTTCTTCCTATACTCTTTCAGTATCAACGGCGGAATTAGAAAAATATAAACTAAAGTTGGTGCACCATCATGGAACTGGACCCTTCATCCAATCCTTGCACAATGGGTCATTTGTCATCTATCACTAAAGTAGAAAACTATTATCACAATGCTTTTAACTGCTATTAAAAGTTCTCACATGAAAGGGATAAAGTAGATAATGCATGACAACAGGCTGCATGGCAAGGAAAGATGCTCTATTTCTAAATTCACCATTCCCAAGTTGTGGTCCTTTGTTTAAATCAAAGAAGTTGGAACAAATAGAATATGGATTGTGGGATTGTACAGCTAATATGGAATCGAGCATCTAATCTCACTTTCTTTGACTAGTTTAACTGTACGTATAGGTCCAATACGTGTTTGGCAGATTAAAACCCGACAGAAGCAACCTTGAATGGAATAAAACTTCGAATCACAATTGTGTTATGTAGTCCTCCAAAACCCTTTTGTTTCTCGTTTTTATTTCTACACATCACATGGATATGAAATGATCTTCCTTTTCTAGTTTGGATTGAATTTGAAAGAGAAAGGTCATCATGTAAGAGATAGATCATAAACATAGCTCGACCAAAAGTAGCATTACCAAGGGAAACAGGATATGAAAACATGTGGTCTTTAGAGAGGTAAATCTTAGGGCTTGCATACTGGAATAATATTAAGAAAGCTTCATGTTCATTGTTTTATCGAAATCGGTTTGGGAAGGGATGTGCATCAAAACTGTACCCATTAAGCACATGATGTTAAACTGTATAATTTCCTCTTGATAATTAATAAGTGCATGTAAGATGCGGAGTTAATTAAGTATTTAAGATGATGCCATGAACCGTGAATGCAGTTGAAATCTGTCTCTGAATTCACTGAGCACAACTTCCCAACTGTCTATTGTATTTGCTTTAATGCCCAAGCCCAAATTCACCTAACAAGATTTCAATACTTCGGCAGTGCTTTTCATACGTAGGTCTGGACTCTGGAGCTAATTTGGTCAGCATTCTGGCTTTTAACCTTTACTGAAATTGAATGCCCACTCCGTCCTTTTTCACTCTCTCTCCATCTCTCCGGTGAAACTAGTGGACCATGGTCTAGAAATACTAAGAAATCGTAGACTCGCCTCACATAGAGAAATACATAGAAATAAGCTTTAATTGCACTTAATTGTATAGTAACATTATCAAGCACACAGAGAAATCTCTGTTCAGAAAAAGACTAGTGGTTTACATTTTCCTTCACTGAAATTGCAATTTTTTCCTCTGTCTCTTTCTCTGGTGAACACTTGGGGTCAATACCACAGCAGTACTAAGAAAACATAGACTAACATAGGTAGACTCGTCATTACAAAGAGAGATTTGCGTTGAACTGGACATAGCTGACTTAATGTTGTTGTCATTTTGAGGAGAAGACTATAGCGTATATATATATATAATATGTAGGGGATTTAGACCTAAGTTGGACATGGAAAACCATGACACTTAATTCAATTTATGAAGTTGAAGTGTCAGGGCTTGTGATGCTGGGTGTAGATATAGTCCAAGTGAGCCTCTGCAATTATCCTTCTCTTGAAACATTCCTCGTCTCCACCACGACACACCTCTAACCCCATTAGCTGCTGAAAATATATAAAAAAAACAAGAAAAAAACTTATATAAGCTGTAGTTCATTTATGACGAAATCGTGACAGTACTGAAAAAGGTTGGAGCTTACATTCGTTATCAATTCACTGTCCTCCGTTTGCGCAAAAGTCCCTTCGCTGGTGATTTCTTTCAGGTTCAAATCCTCTTTCCCTGCAAAACATGCAAAACTTCAGTTTCTGAAAACAGCAGACTATATATTTCCAACAAAGTAGGTAGAGGAGGAAGATTACCTTGTTTGCTTAATAGGAAACGCGCAGATAATTTTGAGGAATGAACAAGGACAAGAAGGAAGAGGAGAAGAGCTTTGTAATGAAGGGTTTGCTTCATGGTTTTAGCCTTCTAGATTCTGGTGCCCACAGGCAGAGAGTTTAAGCTTATAGAGATGGGGGCTGGGAGTTGGGGTGGTGGAAGAAGAAGATAGGCGCATATATATACATGCAGGCAGCAAAACGCTGTAAAAGAGTTCGCAAAAAAGGCCGTTGCATGACCTCACCTCGTGGGACCGCCCTCCCTTAGTAAACTGCACTCCTAGCTGTGTGCTAACACCATTATTTGGATTAAAGAGAGAAAAGCTTTGGTCACTGTCTGCCATGGTGGTCTGGGCAAGGTCTAAAGACTACAAAAATAAATGCAATAGTGGTTGACAGTGTCAACAAGTCAACCTTTAGACATGAACACAGCTGTTGCCCATCATCACATGTTTTACCTTACACAAGCCAGTGACACGTACCTGTGTTTACGATGTTTGGTCTTAAACTATGAATAAATATATCATAAAAAAGCAAAAGCATTTCTTTAGAACCCATGGCTGGAATTGCCCCCGCATGTTAAACAACTACAATAGTGGCAACACCACCCATGGCTTCAGTGGCAGAGTCCTTTTCTACTACCATTGACGCTTGTGGATTTGTACCAAACTCCTTTTCTTATATAAGATTGTTGGACTAAATTTTGAGATTTTCTATGTAGTCCATCTCTATTGCTGCTAGGCGTGCAAGATATTGAAATTTCTCTCTCTTTTTTTTATCCCTTTACAAGGGCAGCTTAGTCCTCTGTCAGTGATCCATTGATAATCACGTATGGTGGAATGCCACTACATTTGTAGAGTTTTCCAAACTTGATCTTATCCCTTATCAACAAGGTATTTTAAAATCCATCGAAGATATGCTTCTCTTTTAGAAGATTTGAATCTTTCATTTGTTGCTCTAGGAGTAAAATATTCCGCAAGAAAGCAATTTGTTGGGCTTGGATTGTGTGAAGGCTTCTATTTATTGAATCATCTGATTCTCTGGTGAATTGAGCTGGAATATTGAAGGTTCATGTCTGCTAATTTCAGACAAATCTGAACAGAAAATCTTGATGTAGCATGAGAAGCCTTTAGACTATATTCATGTTACAGTGGTAGTAGAATATCGATGTGACATTAGCATCGGATAGTGATATCCTTGTTTTTTTATTTGTATATTTAAATTAACCATCAATGATGTGCATGTTCAATTTATTTAGATCCGCGCTTTCCTTCTTTTATTTTTTTTTAAAAAAATATTTTGAGAGATAAATGATGATACTTGGGCAAGTTTTTTTTTTTTTTTTTCTCCTGGGAGGCAGTGAGCATAAATGCCACCCCTGTATCATTGGTTGCGTTAGCAATATCATCATGCGGTTGGCAAAAAAACAGGGCATTCTATCATTATATGAGACATTGCTAGATAATATTTCTCCGTACACTAAGATGTTATTATATTTCCTTGTGCTCAAAAAAGAAAATTACGACAATTTCCTCATCGCATGTTACAAATGCATTCTACCGATTAAATCTCTAGGGATAAAATCTCCTGAGAGAAGGTCTCTAATTTCATATGCTAGACAAGCTCTCCCCAGCCTGTGATCTCGTTTAAGGCACGATTATAAGACACATATTATAGGATAAACGGGTTAGTTTCTCTTTTTTAAACATGACATTATTTTAATTTTATTTTAAGTCAAATTATGTTTTGACTAGATTGACCACTAAATAGGTCAATTTTAAATTGACTTTTTTTTATATAAAAAAAAAACAAATTGATATAGATTAAAAGTTTGATTGACTCTCTGAGCCAAACTAAACTTTATAACTATGATACTGTAAAATACAAGTTTATCATTTCGTTGTAAATTTCGTAGGAATAGAGAGGGACGCTTGGATTTCTTTTCTTTTCTTTTTTCATGGCAATAAACTCGTGCCCACATATTTTAGGTGCATAGTTTGGTATTTGGGTCGGCAGCTTTTGAATGCAGCATGCATATCTTTGGTTATATATGGTATTGTGATAAAGATTATTTTTAAAAATATTTTTAGTTTTAAAATATATTATAATATTTTTTTTTAATATTAGTATATTAAAATAATTTTAAAAATAAAAAATAATTTGAGGCAAAAAAAATATTTCTGAAATATAAAAACAAACAAGAAAAAATAATAATAAAGATGTGCTGATTGGCATTTTAAAAAGGAAATTAGATTAGTTCTTTCTCATGGTTCCAATAAATCAACCAAATCCCTTGTAGAAAAGGGGAATATATGGACGTGACATTCCTTCGGGAACAGCAAAGATAAAATTGATTGTTCATGCATCCATTTTTGGCTCTTTGCACCGCACATAGCCCCCCCAGCCCCCTTTCTTTTTCTTTTTCTTTTTCTTTTTTTCTTGTTTTGCAATTTTTCAAACAACTCTTTCTTGACTTGCCAGTCTGAGGGTCTCTCGATAAACTTCAGGCACAGAATCAATAAAGCAGTTCCTCTATCTCTCTGTAAAAAGCCATCAAGATTCTACTGACGATGTGGTTTATACTCTATGGAGTATTTTTATTTGTCCTCTCTAGATTACCTGACCCAAAAGAAAATTATCTTAGCGGGGCAATGGTCCATTCTGCTTTGATTGATGATTCTACTGTCCAAGGAGTTGGTTTCATGGGCCGGCCTGTAAATGTAATTGGGCTCTGTATACCCTTCTCATCCCTAGCTGAACAAGGCGAAGACAATTCTGTTGCCTGTCTGTTATGCTGTGCTTGTAGGCATCATCTCCTTTAACCAAGAAAATGATCCCTGCGGTGACAAAAGCAGACTACTTGACTCGCGAGCAAGACGATGCTGCTGTGCATAATAGTAATCAAGGGATATGACCCATATCGGAGCTCACGAGGCTGGTGATTATTAGAATATCAAGAGCAAAATTCAAACCCTGAATCTGCCTCTATTCCTAGCTTAATCTTCAGGGTCCGGGATTGTTAGTGCCGGCAGCTTGTTTGAAAATGGGTAAAAGAGGACAGACACATCGTAGAGATCAAGGGCAAAGCAGATGGCCAAGATGTATATATTATATGGTAAACTTGGTGGTTGAGTGGGGTGAGCTTTTTCATTAAAGAGCATGCAAAAGCTTTCTTTTTCTGCTGTTAGATTTCCTTTTGCTTTATACTTTTGTCGGAACCACCCTATGGTGTAGGGAAAGTTCCTAACTCCAATGCATGCCATTTCCCTTTTAGACGGGAGTGTTTGTTTTTTTTGTTTTAAAGTGTTTTAAATTGATATTCTTTTTTGTATTTTTAAAATATTTTAAATATACTGATATGAAAAATAAAAAAAAATAAAACATTATCATCTTAATATATTTTTAATTAAGAATTATTTTTATAAAACACCCTCCACCGCACTATGCACACACGTATACCTAAATCTCCGAGCCTTTTTTTTAGCATTCCCATGGTGATGGTCTATAAGGATCTTTCTCTTTCACTCTACTTTCTGGGCACTTGCGGCTTCTCCAAGTAACATGACAACACCTTCTTTTGCCTGTGGACGCATGAAGACACATGGGAAATTTGGAAAAAAAAATGGATGGGAGGCATAGATTGGCATAAAAATTACAACTCAAGGACTTGATTGCGCATTTTTCATGATACGAGCCTCAACATGGCACTTCCATATATCTGAATTCTCGTATTCCCTTTCGAGATTTTACGGTAAAAATCTCATGTTTTAATTGTTGTAGGCTCCTGTTGAACTGTAATTTGAATGAATTAAATCAGACATTATACGTCAAGTCCACAGTTCGATGGCCTAGCTAGTCCCATCATCGAATGTGCCGCCAGTAAGCCCAAGCATTCCTCGAGTCCTTGTCTGGTCGTTGTTTACACGCTTTAATCTTCATTGACCATGCCATTACCATTCTATTATAATTAAGATAATTGTGGTGTCAAATCCGACAAGAGGTGCCTTGAAATTTCTCTTAATCAGCCAACATAATGCATTAGGTTTAGTGCTAATTTGTACCTTCGATGCCACTTAACTCTTATTAGTTGTTTAATTCTTGATACAGTCATCGTCACTCGTGGTTAGTGAGTGGAGTTCTGCCATTTTTCTTGTGCTAATGCTAGACTCATATAGTTGTTTAACTCTTATTAGTTGTTTAATTCTTGATACAGTCATCAGGACACTCCAACTCAGTAACACTCATATAGTCTTTCACCGACAACAATCGAGTTTTAAACGTGTTAAATGCCTCACAGCTCTGCTACGCAGGACATAGCGGTGAGCTGTATATATATTCTTATAATACATTAGGTCATCAACAATGTTGAGATGGCCGAGTTGGTCTAAGGCGCCAGATTAAGGTTCTGGTCCGAAAGGGCGTGGGTTCAAATCCCACTCTCAACACTATTATTATATTTTCCAAAATTTTAAATTCTTTTGAATACCAAA
This sequence comes from Populus simonii, assembly GCA_007827005.2. NCBI lineage: Eukaryota > Viridiplantae > Streptophyta > Magnoliopsida > Malpighiales > Salicaceae > Populus > Populus simonii. Next base: position 18,515,254 of record CM017467.2, on the reverse strand, counting down.
TATCAAATCAAATTGATGTTGCTCAATTTAAAAAGAAAAGAAACAAAATCCCTTCATTGCATTACCTTAGAAACAAAACGGGAGTGGGCTCAATTTACGGTAAAATATGTTTGGGGTCATAGTAAAATTATCTTTGTGCTCGTTAATTCAAGAAAATTAAGTATTTTTTTCTGGGGTGTTGATGTTTTTTTTGTCACAATAAAATTATTAGTTTACCTTTAAAGTCAATAAAATATAGAATTGTTGATTAAGAATTTTCTTGATTTTACAAAAGTTTTTTAATAGTAAAAATACATATTTGCCATCAAAGTCAAAAAAAATTATTATGCTGTCAAATAAGAAAGTTTTGGAATTTTCAAAATTTAATGTATAATGCAATAGCATCTTTAATTTTGAAAGGGACAAAATATAAACTTGTTATTTAGAGGTATTTTTTTACTTTCATATGAGTATTTTATGTAATTGTTGGGGTTGTTGGTACCATTTTGATATTTTCATTTTTTTTTTAATTTTTTTAATGCTTAAAGTTGCTAGAACGTGCTCAGCACGCCCCAGCACGTGGATGGCGTCTGCAACACCACCCAAAAGGACATAAGTCGCCTTCCGTTATCTTTCTAGATACGCCACCCTGTTTTCTTCCATTTAGAGAGGTGTGGGCAGCTTACGATGGTCAGATTGTTGTTGATGGTCGTTTGATTTTTATTTCTTTTTCTCTCTCTTGTAACAAGTAATGTACACCATTGTTGTCTTTGTTTCTTACTTTTCAATTTCAGTCCTCGTTCTATTAATTTCTTATTTCATTTCCTTTTCATTTATAAAAGTTTTTATTCTTTTCAATTTAGTCATTCAATTGCAATTTCTCACATGTTTGGTTTTTCATTTCGGTACCTTTTTTTTTCAATTTCATTATTTAATAAAATTATCTGTTATTTTTTTTTTCCAATTTCACCCTCATTCTTTTGATTTTTTTTCTTTTTATTAAAGCTATTTCTCAGTTCAATTAAACTTTTAATTGAGATTTTTTTATCTCTCTAGTTAATGTTTTTTCTTACCCTCATTTATTTTATGATTTTTTTGTGTAAATTTTTTTTATGGTTTTATCTTTCAACATTTAATTTGTTGGGCATTCAGTTTCGTATGATCGTTTTGTTCTGCATTATTTCTTTTTTTAAATATTGGTTTTGTGATTATCTTCAAGTTTTTTTCCTATGAGTTTATCCTGGTCTCATGACTTAGACCACGATTTTTGCATGTTTTTTTTTTAATATATATTTTTTTAGTTGTTATGTTTCTATTTTATTTTTCAAGGTATTATTCCAATTCATTTGTAATGTTTTTTTTTATATAGATGAAATTGATTTTAAAAAAATATTCATTTTTAAATTATATTGTTGATGACGTGAGTTTATTTAGTCAGTTTCATTTGTGTTTCTCTTTCAAGTCATGATTTTTTTTTAAAGTGTGGATTTATCTTTTATTTATTTAAAAAATAAGTTTAGTAAACACAATCAAATGCATGTCTAATTTTATGTTATAAAATATCTTAATCATACTTGGATAGACTTTTCAATTTATACTTTGAATTTTTTATGTAAAAAAACACATTAAAATAACTTGCATACTAGGTATTTAAAAAAAAAAAAACACGGCGAAGCACATATTAAATGGCTAGTCTACAACATATAATCTGTGCCTGTCATAGTCATTGTTTATCAATTATCATCCATATAAATTAAAATAAGTTGATCGTTAAGATTATTTGTTCTGGGAGAGTATTTGTTTTTATAGTTTGATTTGTTTTTCAAATTATTTTTATCTAAGAAAATATTAAATTAATTTTTAGGTTTTGTTTTCGATCTAAAGTATTAATATAAAAATAAAAAAATAAAAATTTTTAATTAAAAAATACTTTTAAAAATCAACCTATCTAAGTAATAAGTAACAAGTAATAGTTGATTATATGATCTTACCATCAGCTTCAAGATGCATTTCAGTGGGCCCCTTTCCTTATAAGTAATAACTACTCTTGAGATTTTCCGGGAAGAAAAGAGCCATTTGTGCAATATTTGACAATTACCATTTTTCTGCAGGCCACTGTCCACTTGTACTTAGGCTTGAACTTGCTGCGAAGTCAGAAGACCCATAATCACTTAACACTACCATTTTAGCTGTCTCTGTTTTTTTTCTTCTAAAGGTTGATGATAGCTTCCATTGATTTATCAAAATGAGCACCCCATAAAGATCATATATCCGACTGAAAAACTATATCCGATTAATTTAGAACCTTCCATGGAAAATCTAACTCTTTTCACATACTACAAAACAACAATATAAAACATTCCTCTGTCTTCTATTGGACAACAAGAAATATTTTAGTACCTAGAAAAAAATTATTTAAAATAAAGAAGACAGATGAACATATCTCTCTCTTGTATTTCTTTTGTTTTAAAAATATAAAAAAATATTTTAAAGATATTTATTTTGAGTTTATATCTTTGCCTTTTTAACAATATCTCTCCAACCAAATATGTTTCTGTCTCTTTTATCAAGAGAAAATAATTATATGTTACCTAAATACTCCATTTGGTACCTAGAAAATTGAATAATTTAAGTAAAAAAAAACCCATCAGCTATGTACTAAATAGTTGTGTTTTCCTGTAGGAGATAACATTCCAGGGCTTCCATTGTAATTTGCACATGTTTTCGTGAGACATGCAATTGGGCCCAAAAGGCCTGTCAGTCCTTAGACAAGTGAAAGTGTAAACCATGCATTGTCTCTCAATTAGGGATCCCAATGCTGTTCGGATTCGGTAAGAATTAATCATATCCGATCACAATGGGTTGTGTTTTTTTTTTTAAAAAATAAAGATAGTTTTATTTAGTATTGTGATATAAAAATTTAAAAATATTTGTGATTATTATTAAATATTTTCTATAAGATATAAGAAAATATTATGTTTTTGGTCTTATTTTTTCAAAATCCATTCCATGGAAGAGTTTTGGGCCTCACATGGTAAGCGTAATGGACTGTTCCATGGAAAAAATATTTTGAAAAAGTAAAACACGAAAATGAAACACAAAATATCTCAAAGCAGAAACCGCAGCACAAATATTGTCATAAGAGGCTGGCAATACCAAATTGTCTCGAGCTAAACCTGGCTTTGACTAGAGAACTGCCAGTCCTGAAAAAACAAAGAATTTTTGGAGAGAAAAAGTCAGTGTACTGTCTCAAAGTCTCTGAGCTTTAGCTCAACAACAATCATCAGAAGTTGGTGAAAGCTTTGTGGTCAAGACACCAACAGTGACTTTGAATAGTGTTTATCAAGTGGCTAGCTAAGTTCGAATCTTTACTCTTGTCTTTCTTCGCTGGGCATCTTCCATGTTCCTATTTCCATATAAATTAATTAGCAACAACAAATTACTGCCTCTTTTCATATTATTTTTGCTTCACAGATGACCTTAGAGAGGTTATTAATTAAGCTCGAGTCATGTTATATATCGCAGTATAGATAGTGTAATAGAAATTTTGAAATTATTACTAGAAAATTCACAAATACAAATAGAAAAACTTTTGTTTGTATACCGCGATGATATTTACAAATATAATTTTTAATCCTTGTATTCATTGATAACTAATAAAAAAATTGTTGCTCCTTTTAATTTTCACTTATTTTTTTAATTAAATTAAGTTTTAACAAAACCCGGTTTGGATCAACAAAATAAATTCAATTAGATTTAATAACCATTGAAATATCTACTTCTTGCTCTTTTTTCAACGTCAATAAATATTATGAATGTCTTTTATGGCTCCACATTACTAAAGGTTTCACAACTAATGCTAAACATTTTTATATCTAAAAATACATTGATATTTGATATTTGAATTCCCACATAAGACTACACTACTAAATTATATGTGTTTGGTATTGTAACATAAAGTGGTTTTTTAAAGTTTTTTTTACTTAAAAATATATTTTTTATTATTTTTATATTAGCATATTAAAATTATTAAAAAATAAAAAAATAATTAATTTAATATTTTTTTTAAAAATAAAATGTACTTCTAAAACTCATCTAAAATTATAAGTTACCACACTTTCAAGGCATAATTTAAATCCAAATATTGCTATCTCAAATAGACATTTAAGTAGCAATGGAAAGAATCAAAAGATGACAGTCATGCATTACTAATTTCCCATAAAAAGGTGTGGTGGGTCGAGTAAGTGTTTGAGAGTATAATAATAATCGTTTTTTCTAGCATTTTTTACTTGAAAATATATTAAAATAATTTTTTTAAAAAATTATTTTTGACATAGATATATAAAAACAATATGAAAACACACAAAAACATAATTTGAAATAAAAAAATTTAAAAAATCAAATTTCTTTAAAATCACTTTTGAAAATAAACAGCCTCTAAATAAATACATAAGTTAATTTCATGCCAAAATGTGAGTCGTGATTATTAATATTTACGGGCATGTCATATTCTGGCAAAATAATGTTTGGTGACCGACGGATCCCCTGCATTAGCTGCTATTCACTATTCACTATTCACATATGATATCTATAAATTTGTTAGTGTATGGCTTTATAGATAAAGAAACTGTGTATAAATTCTATTTTTTAGATGAATTAATTATGCATATAAGTTTCTTGTTTTGTCTTATAATATATAATCTCAAATCCCTTCATCCTTAATCATAAAAAAAAACCTTGCCTTGATATGAAATTGTTTTTTTTTTTTTTAATTCCAAGTGTCACCATGATTGATTTATCCCGTAATTAATTTCTCATTTTCAATTTGACAGATATTGTAACCCCTACAGCAATAATCTGCTGCTTGAGAAAGTTAGTTGACACGAATTAAAAAGAGAAGGATCGTGAATTTAATACAATTAATATGTTGAAAAATTAACAACAAAATCATCCACTATATCCATGCCACCGACAATTCTTGTAATATTCCATGTCGGCAGGTGAAAAAATAATAGTTAATCTTATTAAAAGTACTAATTACTAACTTGTCTTACATGTTTTGGGACATCAGACTTATAATTAGGTTCGTGTCACTAGAAACAAAACCATAAGAACAATAAAACTCAAAACGAATAATATATGACAGGTTAGGCTCAACGATTACAATTCTAGACTGCTCGCTGTCAAATTCACAAACAAACAATAAGGGATGCATGGATTTTATTTAGCAAATTATTATTATTATTTGTTTCAATATCAGAGATATTTTTCAAGTCAAATGTTAATTTAACAAGATCAAGTGTATCTCTAAACTATAGTAAAAAAATTAATATTTAATCTGCAACTAAGATTTTTATAAAACTTTTTATCTCATCTTTGATATATTTAAATCTTGATGATAACGAAAAATGTATCTCATTTTACTCATCAAACCAACTTATGTCTATCATTAGTTAAAAACTCTCATGATTACGATGACGAGTAAACTACTTGATTTACCAAAGAATTAAGAAAATAAATTAGAAAAACATTGAAATGTTACAACCATAGCTATGAAAGGTTATTTTCTCCATTCCATATGAGAGTATATACTACAATATTTAATGCATTGATTTTTCCTATAAATAAAGATTTTAGTTTAAAAAGAAAATAAAATAAAAAAGGAACTTGCCACATGGATTAAGCAACGCGTTTGAAGATGCGTGTGGAAAATCCATTTGAATTAACGAGAAGAAACAGGAATTGAAAAGAGAAATTAAAGATTTTTTTTGCCGTACAAAAATGTTTTTATAAAAAAATAATTTTTATATATTATTAAATTGTTTTGATTAAAAATTAATTGTTTTTTCAAATAAAACGAGAGAGAGAGATGAGGGGAGGAAAAACCGAAAGGCATCAGCGAGAGGTGAGGGACGCGTCACTAAAAAAACAAGTGAAAGGAAAGGGTAGAGGAGTAGCTTTCCACCACTAGCAGCAATAGCTAGCACATCCTCACCTACCACCACACAAACTCACACGTGTACACTAACACTCCTCCCTCCCTCGTCACGCACTCTCTTTCCCTTACCAAACCCTCTCTAATTATTTTCATCACTTTTAATTATTGCTTAATCTCATTTTCCCACTAGTGTTTAATGAAAAAAATGCATTATTATATAAATTATTGTAGAGTATATAATTCCATCATGTATCATAATTTATTTTTTTATTAATATGAATATCTAAACTAATTTATTTATATTTTAACTAATTCTATGTACTCTAATCATTACGATAATTAATATAATTACGCATGATTAATATAATTACTCGCAACACTAAGAAATTCATAGTGTCAATCATTATTGTATATAATGATATTTGTTTTAAAGAATTATTATATATAATGATGTTTTTTTTGAAGAAATAACAAAAAAAAAACAAAAAACTAGGACCATGCATAAATCAAATATTTAACTTTAAAGTTATTTGATCATTTCCCTTTTAATTTTTATATAAAAAGAAAAAAACAGGTGATGATTTTGGATGTCAACATGGGTTTGAGCGTGACATTCTTTCTTCTTTTTAGGGCATTAATTCTGGAAAACACCACTCTATTTAACTATACATATAGAAACCACCTCAATATTTGATGCAAATTAATAGCCAATATTCAAGCCATTTGGCTTCATTATTTCTGTTGGAATTGAAGAAGTAAATTTGAGATATATATATATATATATATATATATATATATATATATATATATATATATATATATAGACACACACACTCCACCTAGCTATATGTTCGTGAGAGGAAAAACACTTGGCAAGAAAATATCATGAGCTCTTTGAAATCTAACGCTAGGAAAATAATATATATCATTAAATATGATCTACCCTTATTTTCAATATTTGTTTGGTTGGTGTAAAAGCAAGAAACAGAAAAGGAAGCTATACGTTTTCATGGCGTGACTTGCTAACAATCAAGGCTTGAGATCGTAACTCCTCTTGGTTGGTGAGCAAGAGGAAAGTAATTGATAAAACCATAGAATTTAGTCAAGAAGGATCGCTGCACGTCTGCGTGCAAATCCCCATTATGCTTTTTTTTCAATGAATTCAAACACTCTCTCTTCCCCACCTCAAGCAAATACGAGTTGATATTGCTGTTAATTATATGTTATTCACTCCATGATTATACCCATAACGTACATCCCTAGACAAACGTACACTATATATTATAATAAAATATATGTTATTCCCTGTTTTTTTTTTTTTTCCTGATCAGTATTCAATACAATGCATGCCCAAGTTTGTTTTACTTGGAAAGATTAATTAATTTAAACATTGATCATTCATTTTTATTATTCAAAGCACGGGCAAGTTTTTTATTTTTTTTAGTGTTTAATCCAAAATCATGTCTAATTAACACATAACAAAGTATATATACCATGTTAATATGGTGCGGTTCCATTCTATGCAACTCTTTTACAGACCATTTTGGTAGACGAATTTGAATTGTAGATACAATATTTTATTTTTATTAAATAAAAGCAATCCACGTGTCGAAGATTTGCATATCTCGATGGCAAATAAAATAGAATAAAATATATTCCTTTTAATTAAGTGTATTCGGGCTGCCTGGCACTCTGAGATTTAAATCTGCTATGAACGACCTACCTGCTCATTTCTTTGGTAGACTAAGCTGAAGATACATTGAACTGTCTCCCTTGTCTATTGGTGGATATTAAAAGCTGAAGATACGAATTTGGCATGTCCCCAAATCTTATTGCCTGGGGCGCTGGGCACCCATTTTCAATTATTCTTGGCTTTCCACACCCAAGCTTCTGGGCTCGTCGTCCCACATGTATTTAATTTAACTGTGTCAGTTTTCCAGAATCCAAAACGACATAGCTGGACATGTAAAGGACACCCCATCCTTCTCCCTCATTGGTGTCTGCCCCTGTGTGGTAAATGGTAAGAATGGTAATGCCCTTTTCATGTCTGAGATTAATTTAGCAATGGTATTATTTTTTAAAGAGTCACGCATGAGTTAAATGCTAGGGTTTTTTTTTTTTTAATACAAAAAAGGCATTAAAAAGAAACAAAACATCGATTTGAAATATGGGCCGTCAGATTACCAGTTGAAATTTGAAGTCTGCGGCAGCCACATGAGATGGGGAGCGTCACATTCCCACTGCCAGGGATCAACCACCCACCAACATTTTGGCAGGGCATGCCCATGTCGCTTTCAAAGGTTAACACTGTCTTTTCACTACATGGCGTAGCCTCCGCACAGTAGGTTATCTAACATTGCTGTGTATGTTGTTTTTTTAAAAAAACAATTTTGTAAATATATTAAATAATATTTTTTATTTTTAATATTAATATATAAAATAATTTAAAAACATTAAAAAATAACTTTAAATAAAAAATATTTAATGTTTTAAAAATATGGTCCAGGTGCACAATCAAACACTACCTAATAGGTTTTTTTTAGTACAATCTATAATATTCTGACGGCAAGCTCTTAAAAATTCGTTTTGCTTCATAGAATAAGTATATATAAAAAAGAAAACCGGAGAAGAGAGCCAGAAAATAGAGAGGAAACCTTTGTTCTAATATTAGACCAACAAGTTTTCAGCCATAATGATTGTTTTGAAGGTATAAATATTTAAATTTAACCAATCAAATATTTTAAAAATTACTGTTAAAGATGGAATTCAGAGAGAATCACAACATTATATATTAAAGAAATCTAATATATATATATATATATATATATATAGTTTTGCCATGGAAAAAACACCTAGTAGCAACTAGCAAGGTAGAAGTTGCCAGGCGAGGCATCATTTTGGAAAATTTTTCGTTGAATGTCGTGAAAGAAGGGAATCTTCATTCCGGATGGCGAATTTATGAATTTCTTGACAGAAATGGAATCTTACTGTTGCATGTCCTGAGCATGACCTTCTCTTCGCTCATCTTTTTGGAAACTCAACCAACCCTGATTGATCCCAACAACCCCATTTGCAGTAAACGAAGAGATATTTCACCAGAACTTGAGTTTTAACCTAAATTCTGGTAGAAATGACCATTCCCTGATTGAAACATCAGTGCCTCTAAACAACATTACAGCCACTAAAGTAAGAAAGTGTTTTTCAAAATTTTTGATTTTTTTTTTATTATTTTAACGTGTTTATATCAAAAATACAAAGCTGCAACGATTGCAAACACTGCCTTTACAAGATTGGAAAATAATATTTGCTAAAATTGTTTCTTTTATGGACTCTGAGAGATGCCAGACAAAGATTTTTGAGTGTCAATCAGTGCTCGTATACTTGCAAATCACAAAACAGAACTACTGCAATTAAAGTATTTACCCCAATGGTTACTGCAACAACAACAACATCATTATCATATCATCATTGTCATTATCAACAACTTCTTTGTTCATTGTAGAATTAAAAATTCCCAACAGATAAGAAAAAAGAAAAATAAATTAAAACCCATTTTTGTGCAAATAATTACACCTTTTCTTGATAATTAAAATGGGTTTTTCTCATCATCATCATCATCCTCTCCTCTTGATGGACACCAAGGTGTCATGTCCATGGGATAGCTCCCTAACACCCTCAAGAATGATGTGAATTCTTGAACCTCAGCCAATGCATTCTGTGCTCTAACCTCAGCCATGGATGCTTCAAAATCAATATAAAACATGTACTCAAAATGCTTTGCTGTCCCCACATTCCCATCATCAACTAACCTAATCGGACGGTTCCTATGCGGCCTTGATTCAATCTTCGTCAAACTGATGTTTCTAAACGCAAAAGCTGAAAGCACCTTGAACAGCACACTCGTCCCTTTATCATGAGCGAACACGATGCTTGTCTTAAACGGCCTGTCCGTTCTCGGTATAATCGGCTCACGCGCCAACATAACAAAGCGTGTGACATTACTTGAATCGTCTTGGATCCCATCAGCAAGCACCTGCATCCCATAAAGCTCCGCAGCGCGTGCACTAGCAATCGCCGCCGTGTCACGGAGGTTGTTGGCAGCAATATACTCAGCAGCACCTGCTGTATCATCCACGGCCTCACGCGCAGCCTGGAGACCGAGTTTGGTCAGCGTTAATTCGCATTGAGCAAGAGCTTGTGGGTGCGAAATGACGCGGTTAATATACTCCTTTCGGACTCCAGGGAGGGCAAGGAGGCAGTGGTGGACCGGTAACTGAACCTCACCTACTATATGGAGTCGGTGACGGAGGAGGAGGTCATAATTCCGGTGAATAGATCCACCGAGTGAGTTTTCGACAGGTAAAACAGCACGATCGGCTATCCAAAGCTCGACAGCTTGAAAAGCAACCTCAAACTGGTCACAAGGAATCGCTTCACAGTTGGGGTAAGCTTTTCCTGCAGCAGCTTCAGAGTACGCGCCTGGAACTCCTTGGTACGCGACTCGGAGATGGGACCCATGCATAGGGGCAGGACATAAGTCAGTTATCGTTAACGGTTTTTGAGGCTGATGAGGCTTGATGCTGCTGTTGCTGTTCGAGCTCGCGGTTTTTTCTATCGGGACAAGGTTTAAGTCCATAGATGTCTTGTGGCCGTTAACTGCAGCCACGTGATCTGCTCCACCGTCAACATCGCCACTTCTACTAGATTTATCGGTTGGCTGTTGTTGAGCTACCACTTTGCTTGCTAGTATAGAACAGGAACTTTGCCAATCTGCCCTGTTCGAACCGACGCCGTTCGGGAAAGATACCGAGTCGGAACGGTAGATGCATTGGAGGACGAGTTTGTTGGGACTCCCTCGGATGACCCGAGGCCGTGGCCGGATCAGGGACTTGATTGGAGATGGAGGAGATAGCGACTGCATAGTTAATTTCTAATTCTTGAAAAAACGAACTGGAAATGGAGATTAGAGAGAAATTAAGGGGATTGTTTATATATCTATTAATCTATATATTTGATTGTGCCGGGGCTAGGGAGGTTTAAGCTTGGTGTTCTCTATAGAAGGGAACGTCAAGCTGAGGAAAAAAGGAGGGGGTTAGGGGGTTTTTTATATGGCTGAGAGTAGAGAAGTCTTCAGAGGATGGTGTTGTGGTGTGCTATGGAGGAGGTGGTTCGGTCAAATCTCACACCTACCCCCATATCGTAACCGTGTATCATTATCAAATATTATATATATATTTTTTAATAATTGGTATATGATTTATTTTGTTGCTTGAATGTCAAGGTCCTCAAGGATTTAGTCCAAGGGTGTGAAAAAAATAATAGCTCTCTTTTTTTTTTAAAAAAAAAAAAAAACTTGCACTGAAAGAGTTAATAAAAGAAAATGAACAGAGACCACTTCCATCATCGCTTTTACAAGATTTTAATAGTGTTTTATATTATGATAATAATTATATTTTTTAAAATGATATTTTAAAAAGATTATTTTTGATATCAGCATATAAATAATCACGTCGCACTAAAATAAAATTAATTTAAAATAAAAAAATAATTCAATTTCTTTTGAAAACATAACCACACTGCTAAACACAAATGAACTCTTAATTAAAATAGCATAGCTATTAATTTTTAATTAAAAAAATATTTTTCAATTATTTTATACATTAATTAAAATTTAGATGATCTTAAAAACACACTCTTTACATAGATTTATACAATATAATTTTTTAAAATTTTTTAAAATAATGATTTTAAGATTTCAATCTAGAAAAATTTAAGAAAATGAGTATATTTTCGCATCATCCACTATAAAAAAAATTAGCAAATATAAACGGAAACATCGACGAAAAAAATTTCATTGGTATATTATGATGATCTATACCAAAAGAATTTTTCATCCTTTTATCTATCGGTAAATACTGACAGAAAAATTCACTTGATATATACCAAGAATGACGAAGGGTATTACAGTGGGATTCAAAAGATAAATTATATAATTTTTCATTCCTTTTCCTTTTTATTCTTTTTGTGTTTTTTTTTGCAATATTTTTGTTTTTATTGTCAACATTATTGTTCAATTTTGCATTCTTAATAATTTTATGAATTAATAAATGACATAAATCTTAGTTGTTATTGAAATAAGTTTTTCATTATTTTGTTGAATGTTAGTTATTTTTTTCCAATTTTTTTTTAATTTCAATTAAATATGCATGATTAATTTTAATTATTATTTTGTATTTATTCCATTTAGAATAATTTTTTTATAAATTTAGGATTAAAAATATTATCATTTAGAAATAATTGTGCTGAATTTTAGTTGTTATTGTAATAACTTTTGCATTATTTTGTTATTCAATTTCAATTAAATGTGTAGGTGTTATGTACGGACTCTCTAATACTATGATCGAGAACTTGTGTACGACTTGTAGTGCTTTGACCGTTGGATGCTTTCAAGTGATTTCAAGCATTCAAACTCCGGTGTTCGCGACAATTATAGACCAACAGGTACATGATCAGATGACCCATCTTAATGATACATATGAACAACTTTACTGTTGATTATGAAGAGCTCTGTCAATTGATAATGGAAATGAGATCATAGATAAGTCGTTCATATGCACCCCCTAATTGATCCCATGATCCCGATGACGACCAACCTCCTCCTCCAGCGCCATCTCTATTTTGATTTTTACACTAATTTATTTTATTTTAATTATTTTTCTACTTCTGTTCAATATATATTTTTTAAAAATATTTTTTAAATATTATTGATGAGGTTGTTGACAGCACAAGTACATCATAGAGAGTTGAAAAAGAATTATCATAAATGCCACTATTACTGATGGAGTTACTAACAAAATTAGACTGTCGATATATTCTAGAGAGTCGGAAAAGAATTATTGCGAATACCACTGCTACTTTTACCGCACTAACAAAATTATAGATGATATTTTGTTAGTGATATGTTATATTTACCGATAGATATACTGACATAGTAAAGTGAGTAATTTTTTTTTGGTGCGCTTTGTCCATTTGTAAATCCATCGGTATATTTATTACCGATAGACTTATTAACAATCCATAAATTACCAACGAGAGTTTTCTCAACGGACTATTTTCTGTGGACAAATCAAAGAAAACCACCATGATAAGCTCCTCGTTGGCAGCAACAACAATTATTCGAGCATTTCTACTCTATAAGCACCCTTACAAGAACCTGGATTATTATTTTTAGATGTTAGATTTTAGATCACAGAAGGACGGCTTTGTCCCCCTTTCTTGTTCCATAATCTCTATCTCCTCTTTTCCTTTTCTTTTGGTGACAATGCCTCGAACTCAATCCCATCCCGGCCCATACCTGTGTAGAGAATTGAGATGTTTTCATTTAAGTTTTTCATGGGCATTTCATCCAAGAACATATAGATTACCTCCTCAAGTTGAGAAAGTAAAACATGGAGGAGAATTGCAAGTTGAATTTATTTATTTTATTAAAAAATAACCAAGCAGATGTCATTCTAAAAGGAGAGAGGAGTACATAACATTAACCACGCCCTTTATCAATTAATTAACTAAAATTATACAATTAATTAACCGATTTTTGTCACTTCGAATACCCTTACGAAAAGAAAAAAAAAACTTAATGACATTAAAATTTTAGATTAATTAATTATTCTCAAGCTTTTTTATTCAAAACAATTCGCATTTTTGTTTTAATTAACTATATTTTTTAATTAATATAGATATTTGGATCAGTTTAATACATGTCGAGTAATTCTATAAACTTTAAAATTAATCATTATCTAAACTTTGAACCTAATCTGAAATTTATATAATTGAGTTAAACCTTTAAAATTAATTAATTAAATTTTAATTGAACCCAAGACGTCATGCGCACACAATCCAATATCGACCGATCCCAACGACGGGGAAATAACCGCTGAGTTTTAATTGCCTACTGCAATATACAGACTGTAGGGGGAGGCCCTGGAGCAGACCTAAAGATTCTCATGAGGACCACGCTAGCCCTGCAGAAAGAAATAATGAGGGATAGGGTCCATGTGCCCTATATTAGGCCTTCATTTCCTCCTCCGTTCGTTTTTGTTTTTGATAAATAGATTTTAACTTCTAGTCTTATATGTTTTTTTATTGAAAAAAATCGATGCAGTTTCCACGTGAGAAAGGATGCGGTGTCGTTGTTTTTCTATTGAGACTCACTCTTCTCTCCGTGTTGAATGCTTCTTCCAAGCTCCAAGCTGTTTTTTGTCTTGTTCTCTTGTATTTTTTGGGATATTGACAAATATAATGTTAAGTTAATTTGATATTTTTTTATAACTAATTTATTTGCAATTTTTTAAAAATAAAATCTTAAATAATAACTTGTGAGTGGTGTGAGAGTGCTACCTAGGAAAATTTGTATGCCTGCCTCAAGGCTAGTTGAATCTCTTGTCGTACTGAAAAACATTATAGAAATTAAAGAACGCACGGTTAATTAGGCATCTTCGTATTCAATGAAAAAGGAAAGAAAAGTATTTTTACCTAATTTTGTGTTGGTATAGCCAATTTAATTTAATGAAGATGTATAGTATACACCTAGATTATTACCTCGTGCTATGAGTTTAATCTTTTTTTTTTACGTAAAAAAAATCTAAGCATTGTTAACCATTGTTAACTAACTAGCCAATTCAATTTTTTTTTTTTGTGAAAATTTATTCGATGTAATTTGATTGTCTTGACCGGTTCAAAAATAATCTGAATAGTTAGTTAAAACATAGTTCAATTAAAAATAAATATTTAAGATTATATTTTTTTATATAAACTTTGAGAAGATAATATATTAAATCGATTCGGATCAACCCGAGTTAACATGTCTATTTGCATACCAAGTTAGAAGATTATAATAACCTCATAGAAAGAAAATTAGAATAAAATACGAAGCTCAATTTCCAATAAATTCAATGTGAATGATGAAAGTGAAAAAAAAAACTAATTAAAAAAGATTAAAAAAATAACTCGAGTCAATCCGGATTAACTTGTCAAACCCACATTCTGGGTCATGAGACCAGGATAACCCAATAGAAAGCAAGATTGAAACAAATTATGAAGTTCATTTATCAATCAACCTAGTGTTGAAAGACAAAATTAAAAAAAAACACAAAAAAAATCAATTCAATCGGAGTTAACCTGTAAAAAAGTGACCCGAGTTATGTCATAGAAATTATACCAAAATAAATCACAATGACTAATTTATAATCAAACCAATATTGTAAGATGAAACTGAAAAAAAAAATCAACTAATAAAAAAAAACCTCGAGTCAATTGGTCTAACCCATAACCTGAATCATGAGTATAATATAAGTTCGTAACAAGTAAATTGAAAAAAAGAAGAAGCCTAGTACCTAAAAAAACCTAATGTTAAGAAATTTTTTTAAAAATTATACATGAGAAATTTAAAAAAGAAGAAGAAAAACATAGCATTATTATAGTAAATAGTGTTACTTTAGTGTTTTTTTTTTGGTTAATCATGTTACTGTATAAGTATATAAAAAAAAAGAAAAAGAAATTCAAATATCTGTGCTCAGAGTCAATCTTGATGATCCAATTAAAGAAATGATTTCAGGTTCTTGCATCATCTGGTGATAGTCATAATCGAATAAGGACATTAGCCTAAAGGGTGGTCGGATATTTATTTTTAAAAAAAGAAAAAAAGAAAAAAAGGGTAGCTAAGCAATGATAATTGTTGTTGAGACAGTTTGTGTATTCGATAGAATGGCTACGGATAGGCTAAAAAAGTATCTGCCCTTTACCCATTCGTTGTCTGGGCAACATTTCTCTGCTGCAGTGTTACACCGGACTGGTTATTGTATCGGGTTTAAAAATTATATTTTTAAATCTGAAAATTTTATTTGTAAAATGGTGTTGATAAATAATATTTTGGATCTTGATTCTCAAAAAATAGAATACTTTTGGATCTCTTACAAGCAATATTTTTTTTTCTTTTTTGCCTTGAAAGCAATATTGCTTTATTTCTTGATTTCTCGTCGGGGATTATAGTCTCTCCAGCTATTCCTTCTCTCGGCGGATATTCCAGCAGGCTATTGCTAAGACTCGTAGATATCTTAATTTCACTTCAATCAACATTCATAAATATTATCAAAACCTTTCTATATATTACGATTAAGAAATAGTATAAAACTATTCTTAGCTGATATTTCATTTAACGAGTAAAACTTTTTATTTTAAATGTTTTATATATATATATATATATATATATATATATATATATATATATATATATATATTATGATCAAAACGATATTATACAACACAGTTGGATTTATACCGCTCTTGTTCTTCTAATTTAGATATCAAGATTTTCAACATAAGCAATAATGGCTCCTAGGCAAGTTGAAATAGTGGGCTTTAATTGATAACGTCATAGGTATAGCCCTCTCATGTTGCGAGATTAAAAAATGATGCAACTTGAAATATATTCATCACTGCCATGATCGATAGAATGAAGAAATACAAATAAAAACCATCTAGGTGGTGGCCCAGTGGTAAGAGTTTGGGACCAAGAGGTTTGCTCCCTCTGTGGTCTCAGGTTCGAGCCCTGTGGTTGCTCATATGATGGCCACTGGAGGCTTACATGGTCGTTAACTTCAGGGCCCGTGGGATTAGTCGAGGTGCGCGCAAGCTGGCCCGGACACCCACGTTAAACTAAAAAAATAAAAGAAATACAAAAAAAGAAATTACGATGGTAATTTAATTGGTCAAATTCTGTATTTATTCTCTAGAGATCACCAGTTCGAGTCCTGTAAATTTCAGGGTTATTGGAGACTTATATCATCATTAACTTCAGAACTCGTTTGATTAGTTAAGTACATGCAAGCTTATTAGACAACCAATTAATAAAAACAAAAAAAACTAATATATTTTGTAACTCGAGTTATAATTGTAGTCGGTAGGAAAAGCCTGCGTCTGGTCTTCTTTTCTTTTTTTTTTTTTAATCCTAATGGCATGGGTGATGGAATATACACGGTTTCACACCCAACAACAATTGACCTAGCTAGCTACAGCATTCCTTGTTGGAAGAAATCAAAGAGCCCTAATTTACTATTTCGCTCTCAACAAACAACATTTTGATCTTCCACATAACATTCGATCATCCAATACGGTTCCAAGGCCTGCCTAGGATAGTGTGACCCTTTGCCAAATCAACACATGGAGTTGACAATTTTACGGAGCCGGTTCCAAGGCCTCCTTATATTTACAGTTTTCTCGAGAAAAAACTTCGTTGAAATGTCCATTCCTTTTGCAGTTAAGAACATAAATTTAGATAATTATGTGCATTAAAATCTCATATTCGTGACTATTATTTCTTGTTGTATCAATATCAATGGATTAGTAAATCTTAAAGGATATAATTTATGTGGTTAGATCCTGAATTTACTTTTTAAAGATTACCCGTTCGAGTTCTATAAACCTTATGACTATTGCAGTGTTATATAGTTATTAACTTTAGAGTACGTGAAATTAGTTAAAATGCATAAAAACTAAAATTATCTGAAAATCACATTAATTAAAATATATATAGAGGGTAGTTGGAAGTCAGCATGCTAATTAAATAATACAATTAGACTTTTCGATAAATAATACAGGAGCCACTAAAGATTGAAACCTTGAACTAAAAATCCCTGCCTAAATCTTCTTGAATCCTCCAGAAATGAACTAATTTGAAGTTGCAGGAACAAGACTTAATAAGCAGGTGATCAAGAACACGCATCCGTGGGTGGCTTTGTTGTTTTTTAAATAAGTCAAGTATTTTAGCATACATTTAACTTGGACCAAATTTATGCCATGAAGTCTCATTCTCGATAATATATTATTTTGACCTTTGACTCGAAGCATCTCAGCCCTCAAATCCTGAGCTTAAATATCACTGATCCTTCCCCTCCCTTTATGATTTTTATTTGCCAAACTCCTTTTTTTTCAAACTCTAAATTCAATCATTACGCACAAGTTTTCCTTTAATCTTTTGATTAAATCACAAGGTAGCTCGTCACTTGAGTAGGTAAGAAACATGAGGGAAAAAATTTGCTTGCCCAGCTACCACTCGTGAGCATACACTAGACAAATTTTTATACTGCAAGTATACGGCATGACACGTTTAGCACGCTGACATTACCTATACCACACGTGCTCAGCTCCCACTAACATGGCCTCATGCTCTTGTCTAAATGAAGAAGATTTGGTCAATTGTCGACGCCTGGCATCAAAGCACATACAAGTTGTCTGTGTTTCAAATTTAATTAACGTTTCTATCGATGGGTTAAAATGGAAAAAATATTAAACGTTGCTAAAATATATATGTATAAAATTATTTGCTGGGTTTTATCTAAGAATTAAGATTTTTAAATTAAAATAGTTTTTTTAACATAATATTAGAATTGACTTTAACGTTACGGGTTGAAATCTAATATTTTTTTAAGAAGTTAAAAAAAATAATCTTAATTTTAAAAGGTATATCAAAAACAAAATGAAATAATTCATTGAAATTCATGTTTATTTAAGAAGCATTGACAATTTTTGTCATTCAATTGCGTGCATGCTCATGCTGTTTGTATCAAAGGCATGAATCATCAACAAGATGCAGTCAGCAATAAATAGTGATTTTGGTTGATGAAAGAACGAATCTTTAGCATCTACGTACTGATGTCTTTCTCCTTTCGCACCAGTGGCAAGAAATGTTTTTAAACACAGGGACCGAATTTACTTATTTTTAAGTCATAAAACTTGGTCATTAAAATCATAATTTTGCTTCTGATTGGTTAATATACCATTAGGGCTCTAATCACTCTCGCAGAACTGTCTACTTTAATTAACAGCAAAATTTCTGTCATTTTGGTATTTGTTTTTTTAACTTATGTACTGATCATAAGCTAATCTCGACTGAAATTTCATCAAGAGAAAATCCTTGCAATATAAAGTTGTACGCATCGAAGAGATAGTTTATTGCTTGCTTCAAAGCTTCTTTCTCTCAAAAAGTACATACATATGCACGTTATATAATTATTATACTCTTACGTAAACTCATCATTGCTAATAGTATATTGACTTGTGACTCGAGCTAGAGTTAGGCAATTAATCACAATATATTGTTTTAGTTTATTTATATATAAAAAATTAATGATGTTGTTTTAAAAAAATCTAAACCGGGTTTTATTTATGATATATGGATTAATTTTTATTCCATTTAATTTAAAATTTAATTTAAATTAATAATTATAAATCAAGTTAATGGAGTTGATTCTTAATAACACTGTGTAAAAGCTCAAAATGCCATTTTAATTCGCGGGAAGCTAGAAATGATAAGTGAATAAACCTAAAGCAGAAAATTGCAGACAACATTAACGGGTACAACCATCCTAATTAGTGGCATCTTGATACAAAAACTCAACAATTTCTATAGATAAAAAATCCAAATAACATCGAATGCTTAATTTCTTTATAAAAACGTCAAATTGAAGTCCTACGTCTTAATCCCTTGATAAAAATTGCTAATGTTAGGTCCTGAGTTTGCTTTTTATATAAAGGTCACCAGTTCGAGTCCTACAAATCTCAAGATCACTGGAAATTTACATGATTATTAATTTCAGGGCCCATGAGATTAATCAAGATACACGTAAACTATCTCGAATACCTACATTCATCTAAAAAAAAAGTTACATGATAATATCATTGAGCAAAGGATCTCGAAGAACTGAAACAGCAGCTAGCACCCTGTTTGAATAACTTAGCTTAAGCTGCTATGATAATTTATCTTTTACCATTAATCAGGAGTAAAATCCACGTTAATAAAGCCAAAACTTCAAAAAACCATATCTTTGTTTCTAATTTACAGAAGTTCACGCCTAGTTGTTCGTCAATTATCCATATCATGCGTAGACTTTCCACTGGCTCCCATAAATAGTTTCTCGTTGTCTTCTGACAGTATTGTTTCACATGAACTCGTTGATTAGTAGTAGTAGTTCTGATTTCTGAGAGTAGGGCACAGGGATACAAAAAAAAAGTATAAAATATTCCCACGTTTAGGAGAGTTTAATCAATTAATATGCTTGTAATTCATGAGTACGCAAGTGTTAATTATTACAAAAACAAGAAACATTGCTAGCTAGCTAGATTGATAAATATTATTGGTCATGAATATAAGTCACACTTCGGGTTCTTGTGGAGTCCATTCTCTCAGGATTTTTATAGAAAGGAATCTTGCATGTGAGAAAACGTGTTGTCAAATGTCCATGGAGAGACCGACGACTTACAGTTAGTAGTGTGAAGTCAAAAAATTATATATTTTTACGAAAAATATATACCTAAATGTCAAACTGATCTTAACAACCCTCAATTATTCAAAATTACTCTCTTTTTTTTTAAAAAAAAATAATAGATTTTTTGAATGACACTATACTTCATTAAAACAAAGCATAAAGCCGATTCAAATCAGAACACCACTTGGATCCATATGGCATTTAGAATAATTAATTTTAATGTTTTTTATGCATCCTGAGGCCATTTAAAATAATTCACATAATTAATATTATTCATGTGATATATATGGGTCAATTCTCATTATTTGTTGACTAATTTATCTATAGTATATATATATATATACCCAATTAACAAATTCCTTGGATAAAAGCTAACTATTAGCCTCGATTAAGCCAGTTTTCCCATCACAAAATGTATTCAACAAATTATTACACAGGGACAATCTTAAATAATTCAGACAAATATAGAGACAAAATCATAAGCCAAATTTTTAATGAACCTTTATAAAGCTCCAACTGCGGGCTATAGTCGTTGAGAGCTTCAATTCAAAGGTCATCGAATCTCACTACTGCCAGTGCATGTGCCACCATGTTGCTAGCTTACTATCTAACAAAGCAGAGAGGTGTTTAACGAGTGGATCTCCTTAAATACTGGGGGTGCTTGAGATTTGACTATGATGTCTTGTGTTTATTACAGCAAAGCAGAGAGATGTTTAATGATGGCTTGCCTTTAAAACATGACGATTGTTGTTTTTTTTTAAAAAATTTATTTAAAAATTTATTAAAATAATATTTTTTTTTATTTTTAAAAATCAATTTTTAATATCAATACATCAAAACAATTAAAACACATAAAAAAAATTAAATTTTTATAAAATATTATCTCCTTGCATCAAACCCTTCATATAGGGAAAAATATTTAACATCAATAATCACATATATATAATCGAGAACCATTCGGACATATATATGGATTATATATAGAATCAAATCAGATCTCTCCTTTAAATTAAACTTCATGGTCACAAAATGCCACCCTAGGTGCCCTCTACTTTATACAAAAAGTTAAACGAGCCCTAGTATATATTAATTCAGACAATAATTATTGCATAATCCCACATCTCGTGAATCTCAATTATATCACTGCACATCATATACTTTCTAAAAAAGAAAAAGAAAATCAGGGTGTCGTTTTGCACAAAGTAATTAAGCAGCCAGGAGAATCCAAAAATATGTTAAGTGAAGCATCATAAAAATATCAAAGCGTGCCCATTAATTAGATTTTTCTATTTGCCGACTTCAATTTAAACCATTCTTTTCAAAATCAACGATCAGATCCAATACATAGAACTTTTAAATATTCACTAACTAGCATAAAAGGAATTCTAAGCTGAAATGATTGGTTTGGATTCAAAGAATACTAGAGAATAATATATATATATATATATATATATATATATATATATATATATATATATTTGTTCTTAGCATCATGCAAAGCAGATAGCCATCACAAATTAGATTATATTTGTTATACTTCTCAAATTCAAATTCAATATTGATCTTGAAAGCTATTGATGCTCAAACTATCGTTATTCTAAAGTTTCCCAAAAGTATTAATCGGATAAATTGAAGGGCATGCATATTTTTTTTTTTTAGTTTAACGTGGGTGTCCGGGCCAGCTTGCGCTCACCTCGACTAATCCCACGGGCCCTGAAGTTAACGACCATGTAAGCCTCCAGTGACCATCATATGAGCAACCACAAGGCTCGAATCTAAGACCACAGAGGGAGCAAACATCTTGATCCCGAGCTCTTACCACTGGGCCACCACCTAGATGGTTGGCATGCATATTTAATACATCAGCTTCTGGCTGTCGAGGGAAATGCAGAGAGGTGGTCGTAGAGATGAGATCGAATGGCCTATAGCAATAAAGGAATAGTAGGTAGCAATTGTGGTGAGACTGAGACAACTAGCTAACAACAAGACTTTCTGTTACTAATAAACAGGACGTAGATCTTCTGCAGCGATGCTCGTGATGATCTTTATAATTATCGGCAAGTGCAGTGACTCTACTGTCTCTTGCACTTTTATTTAATGCTGAAGGTACCCCACGTTTTGATAGAGTAAAAGAGATAGATCAAGCTTCATTACAGTGAGAAATAGATCATGTTTTAGCTGACTAATCTCTTAAAAATGTTTAGTTAGAAACTCGAATCCATGTCTTGCCCTGATCCTAGTTCATGCCTTCTCTTATTGTGATTTTAGTCCTGTTTATTTGCTGGAAAGTATTTTTTTTGTTTGAAAAGTGAATTCTGAAAAAGTGAATTATTTTTTGATATTTGGTAGTGTAATTAAAAATAAATTAGAAAACACTTTTCAATGTTTGGTTATATCATGGAAAATAAGATGGAAAATAACTTATTAATATTTTTTTTTTCAAGTTTATTAAAATAATGAGGAACAAATTTTACAAATTAAAAAATTGAATGAGAATGAAATTGAAAAAAAATATAATTTCATAAATTATCTCAAATAAAATAAATAATAATCAAAATAATAGAGATTAAATCTAAAAAATAAAAAATTAAAAGATAAAGAAATTAAAATAATAATAATTAACTTTTCTTAAATTATTTCAAATAAAATAAGTAACAATAAAAAGAATGATGATCAAATTTAATAGATAAAAAATTTCAATTAAAAAATTATAAGAGAAAATAAAATAAAATAAAAATTATAAAAATAAGGACCAAACTTAATATAAAAATTAAATTGTAAGGGATGAAATTGAAAAAAAATATTCAAAACAAAATATATATAGCAATAAAAATTTTAAGGATCAAATTTGATATAATCAGCAAATAATATGATATTTCTAAATTTTTCACAACTTTCAGAAAGTGTTTTCTGCCCAAAATAAAAGTAAAACACTTTCCTGAATAATTAACTTTTTTAATAACAAACAAATATAAAAAAATTTAAAAATTAATTTCTCGAAATCCCTTTGGGAAAGGAACACCCCCCCTTTTGCTGTTTCTTTTTCTCACCTGGGCTACAACTGTAGCCATGGAAATAATGAATGATGTTGCATAGAAGCCATGTAGACATGTGCTTCAAAATCAAGATTTAGTTCGGATGTTAAGTAGATTTTTTCTTCATAATATTATTTAGTATGAAATTCTAAATAAAATTCGAGGATATATATATAAAACAGATAGATTCTGTCGCTAGAAGGAGGGCTTGAACCTCCGACCTTGTGGTTAACAGCCACACGCTCTAGCCAACTGAGCTATTCCAGCCGTGTTGATACAAAGCAGCGATAAGATATAATATCTAACATTGTCTTTTTATACGTCAAAATTTTAAGGTCAAAATGAGTTGTCAGGAATCTAAGAGTTCACCAACAGCAGAACACACAAAAAAAAAAAAAAAAACCCTCACGCAGTAGGAAAGTTCTTTTTATTTATAGAAAGCAATACAGGTGAAGGTGTTGCGTTCATTGTTGCCTTGAAACACTTGATCCAAAGAAACATGAAACAGCTATCCAAGCAAATCCAATGCTTACAAGCTGTCAACTTCAAGCGAGCAAGCAAGCTAATGTGTTCTCATTTGTCAAATCTATTTAGTCATCGAGAGAAATGAAGAGAGGCATATCCAGTTTACATCATGAAAGATAAACATCCAACGCAAGTCTCGCAATTTTAAGAAGCAAAATTCTGCTGGTGACCGCTGGAATACCACACATCTTGTCCACAGCACATTTGTTAATCATATTATAACTCTAGGGGGCAAAGTAGAAACAAATATCAAAAGCAATGGGAACGAATTCAACTCCTAAGCCTTAAGACAAATAGTAAATATTACAAGGATGATTATGCAATAATGCAACATACTGACAGACAAGTAGAAGCAGCCACTAATTTTCCATCTTGCCAATGCAGTTGTGAAACGAACCCTCCAAGATGACAAAAAGAGATCCATTGCATACAATCTCAAATCCAGCATGCGGTAAAATGATGGTGATTAAGAATATAGTTGGAAAAAATATACATAGTGCGGGTGGATTATCAGTGTTTTCTCAAGCATAAAAAGCCCCCCTAAGACAAATTTCAATGACAACGATTCAAAACTAGATACATCATGGATAATTTCAAGTTACAACACCATGAGATCCCTCTGGATCCTCAAATGTACACAAAAACTCATCTCTATAAGACCTATAGCCCCAAGAAGGCTCCGCCGTGTAAGAAAAATCAGTTTGTTGCCTGCTATTTACCAAAATGAAACTACCGTGACTTACATTTAGAATCACAAGCAGCTCTATCAATGCTATCCCCTCTGAATGGCTGTCGATTAGCTTCTGACAATGAGAAAATGGCCAACATGGCAACTAAAAAGCCTTTGTCTCAAAATCCAACCCATTTTACCCATCTTAAAATCCGGCTAACTCTGAAGGGCAATTCATAGTCTTTCGTAATGGCAGGCTCCCTCCTTGCTGCCTCAGTTTCGGACCATACATAGACCCCACGCTCTTGTTGACTGCCAGGCACAGTGTTGTCCAGGATGACAGCAACAAGGAATGCAATCACCATATTTAAGGACAGTAACGTGTTCAAAAAATAGTTCAACTGCAAACAAAAATATAGTAATTGCCAAAACTGTTAAAACGATCTGCAATGATGTTACAGTAATTTCCATTTATGGTTGACATGATCTATGTGGAAAGATTAGGTTTGGGGCATAAGTCTCTTTAGAGATTCTCAAAAAAACTTAAGTTGAAACATGGGAAGTGGGAACTTAAGACTTCTTTGCTAAATGAGGTGAGCCAACAATCCGTGGTTTCAAGGAAAAAAGGAAATGCTAAATGAAAATTCAATCAAAAACGCATTTTGATGTATATGAAAATGTACAAATTAAAAGATGACAATTAAATAGAATAGTCATCCCTGAACGTAGTAGTCACCCTAGATTGAGGTATGATGATGAGATTGAGGATAGATGCAATCATGCTGCAGCGCTTTTTCATTGGTCAGAAAACATAAAGGAAGTACAGGTGCAGGGAAAAAGAAAAAAAGAATAACTCTAATTTATGTTTCTAGCAATCAATAACATGGAAATTTTTTAATGAAGAATAAAGGGACAATGTTTGATAATGAAACTATCAAGATCTTAACATGCCAACAAAAAAATTTAATAGTGAATATAAGTCAACAGATGCATACCCCTTCATATTTGCTGCGGAATGGCCCATGAGAGGCCACAATGTATGGATGTAAATAACTCGGGACAGACAAGTTAGTATTTGGAGAGATGCCATATTGCTGAAAGTATGCTGGTACAGACAGGGAGAGAAACAAAGATAAACCGACTATGATGATATTCCGGGAGCTTCCAGCCTCACTATATCGCAGGTTTGATAATCCCAATGCTGAAAGCATTGCCCACATGAAACAAAGGAGAGCAGCAACCATGACTTCAGGAATTGAGGCGATAAATCCTCCAACTTTACCTGTTTGAATAGAAAAGTAGGATATATAGTACCGAGTACAGAAAAATAAAAGGAAGATTGGAAAAGGAGCCTCTGAACTGGATCAATTGTGTATGCTCCTAAATTCAAAATGCTTCTACTACTTAATAAATAAATAAATAAAACCAAAATAGTTTTATCCAAATCAAAATGTGCCATGGGCAACCTCCTTTATGATTAAGGATAACAGGTATTAAATTAAATTTGATCTGCGCATTAAACTTGTTTTACAAGTTCACTTACATTATCAGACGATACTAACATGCTAGATCAGTACTTTTCAACATAATTCAACCAAGAACCATATGATTGTTGGCATCAAATTTGAGCATGATTGTATTATGAATAAAAACGTTTCCATTGAAAGTTCTGTGAAACGCATCTTTTCTAAATTATTCATCATACCTCTGATCATTTTGAGATGGGTTTATTTGAACACAAGTTAAAATTAAAAATTTCTAACAGCCATAATACTTGGGCAATTCTTCATCCTTTTTCTTTAGTTCTTTTCTCTCAAGTTCAAGAGATGATTGTTTATACTTTATTTGACTCAAGATCATTGTCAAAACAATCCTAGGAAAGGATGGGTAGCCCTGACAACTGTTTATTTCCATAATGCAAAACATTCCTTCATGCATTCGATTTGTACAAATGTCCTTCTTAGTCATTACGTGTCTTCTTCCTTTAATTCTTTTAAGCAGTTCCTCTAGATTGCAACGATTATCTTGCATGTCATTTAACAGCTATTTCAATCACACAGTAATGAACCAAATGATATTTTGGTTTCATTGCAAGGCAAATGCTGGCGAAAGGTGCTGGGTGCAGCATGTTAAAACAGTACAGTGAAGAACTGCAAAATGATAAAGACACAATAACCACAAATAAACCAGCCAAATACCCATCATGAGCTGACTGTTCCATAAGATGTCTCTTAGACAAACCAAATGAAACAAGCCCGCCATCATTGTTAATCAACCAATCCATACAAAACATACAATTCCCATGTTGTGAACTATAAAATTACAGGCAAAAAGCTTATAGTGCTCGGATTAATGAAGCTGTTAACTATTAAGTTAAAGACTTACCTATAAGGGATAAGAGGATCAAAGCACATGCACCTAATTCAACTGCTCTGCGGCTGCCCATTTTAGTCACAGCAATAGTGTGCACATTCTCAGTTAAAGTAGTAGAACCAGTTCCGGTACCCCATAGACCAGCCAAGACACTACAGAGGCCTTCAAGACCAATCCCCCGACTAACAACCCCTGGGGTTGGAGGTCCAGATGCTGCCAACAATGAAGATGCATGATACGAACCAACCTAAGTTCAAACCCAAATCAAAATCAGGGATATAGTCATCTAATTGTTGATAGGTCATATAAGCAGCTTTATACAACAAAAAGCTACAATAAGTGTTAATTTTGTTCATGTATGTCGGTGTTACTATCTCAGTTTAGAGTGGTATGCTTCTATAAGCACAAAGTATGAATTTTATTGACTTTACAGGCATAAGCACTCTCCCAGAGATGTGTTTTTTTTTTTTTTTAACAACAGCCAACAGATATTTTAATGAACGCTAGCTAACAGATGAATAATTTTCACGACAAAAACAGCAAAAATACATGAATCAAGTATGAATGAACCTTAAAGAGTAAACAGCCTGAATTTGTAACAAGGTAAAGTGGTAATAAGTACCTCTCAGCACATATCAATCTTAAAGAGAACACACTATTGACCACAGCAGAAAGGGTCTTCAGCATTAATATCTCTTGACACGATGCTTAGCAATTTTCAAAAAAGGTATATTTAGAACATATTGCCATAAATTTTTCCAATATTTCCATGGTGAAATTTCCAGAATGAGATATCTTATGATCCTAATTTAGATTACAGCAACCTCTTTACTAAGATTGACTTTAAAAAAACTATCCAAGTGAAGGTAAAAACATAATTAGTATTTGCTTCTCAAGCAAGCTTCGACCATTTCACCGATGCAACCAGAGCATTCAGAGTTCACTTCCTGTTTTCTTTTCTTTACCAGTAAATCCAGGCCAAATCCTAAAAATTATATTCCGTTTATGTAAAAAAAAGTTGTGGTTTTATGCATGTGGAAACTCCAGGATGTTTTATGATAAAGATCAGTGTAATTTAAAATGAAAAAAATGAAAGGCATATAGGAAATTAGATTGTTAGAAAATGTTAATCTCCAGGAGAGGTGCCAATCATGACATTGAAAGGAAACCAACCGAATCTACAGATGAGATGATGGACACTGCACACATAACAAGAGCCATTTTCCACTCAAAGACAGGAGTACCCCATTGTAATGGATAAGGAAACCTAAACCACGGGGATGATTTCAGCGCATAGGAAGTATCAACTCGGCAGTGCTTCATGCTGGAAACATGCTTTCTGCAGTGGTCGGATATAATGTTTGATGCTGGAACATTTACATCACAGCCTTTGTAACTATAGACCCCTGCTTCAGTAAGAAGGAAAGCAGCCGCCCATGTGATTGCTAGACCCAATGGAACCTGGCAATGAAATATTGTTAACCTCATTATCTCGCAATACCATTTTTAACAATGTAATGGTCTTATGAATTAAGTTGCTAAAGCAGTGTGCAATGTTCAACGCCAACCCCACCACCAATACTCAGACCAAGATTAGAAGGCCAGTGTGGTTTGAGCACTGAAATAAGGTGTTAACAATATTAAAGCTAGGTATTGGTTTGTTTCTCGAATTTGGCCTGTCTTGAGGGCCATTCAACTGGTATTTGTCAGTTCTGTCGGGTTGGGCCTGGAAGTGGGGTTTTTAGACTGAGAAGTCTATTGCTGGTTCTTAGAAGAGGACCTCATTGTGGTGGCTGATAGGTTGCTCAGGATTTCAAACAGAAATTTAGCCATTTGGGTAAGCTCTAGCAAACATTACAGAATACACAAAGGAAAATAATGACAGGATGATGTAAAAAGGGAGAGCAAGACAGCAACAGTAATAAACATACTGATTTTATTTCAATTGATGCCTTTTTTTTAAAAAAAAAAACTTAACTATATTTACATTAATATCTCTTCTCTTTTATTTTGTTTACAAAACTTCTTTTAAATAATATTGATTTTTTTGTTATGCGTTTAAGTTTTGGAGAGGTTTTTTTATTCATCTATGGTTTTTTTTTATCTTTTATGTAGATAAACTATGTTTTTGAAAATAACAAATATTTTTTTTCTGATGATATTTTTAATATGTATACTTTACATGTTATTCTTTTTTTTCTTTTTATTTTATTCAATCAATTTAATATGTTTGTTTTTTTCTATTATGGTTTGATTAATTAGTAAACATGATCAGGTAAATGTTCTATTTTTCAAGATTAAATATCTTGATATACATCTGTCTATCGCTTTTTCAAGTTTTGTTTTCAGGTGTCATTAATGATTTTTTATTTATTTATTAGTGCACATAATTCTTAGTTTATTTGATTACATGTGTGCATATACCTTTTGATTTGTTAAATTTTTTGAACTTCAAAAATGCGTTGAAAAAACCTGCATATATAATTTTTCATGGAAGATAAAAATATTTAACCCGTGGTGGAGTGCAGGTGAGTAGCTAGTGGAAAGCTAAAACGTGACAGAAAACTTACTGCATAAATAAGAAATATGCGATGACCAAAAACAGAAATCTTGCGCAGGTACTGCAGAAAGAATAAAAAAAAAATTAGATTTAGCACACAACAATAATAAATAATTTTAGCAGTAATAAAAATTGAATTAAAAGGCAATACTCCCAAAAGAAACTAAATACTATAATTCAAGGCAAACTTTAGCTTCACCGAAACTTACAAGAGAAAACATAATAACCAGTAATATCTGCACTACACCAATCTCAAGACAGGTACCAACTCGTGGAAAGCCGTAACTATAAAAAGAAAGCCCAACAGCAGCCAAAGTTGGGGCAACAACCACTGGATTGATCAACCTGAAAAAGGAATAGAGACAAACAGACGTTGAGTTATTGTGCATCTTTAGAGAGAGACAAATGACAGCCAGGGAGGGAGGCAGTCGTCAAGCTAGGAACATTTTTGAGAACACCAGCATTGACAGAGATGATTTTCAGCTCATGCTTCAAGGGCATTCTGATACTGTTTTTGAGAGAGGCTATGGTGCTCTTGGTATTACAATTTGCAGGAATAAAGAAAAAGTGCATGTTGTTCAAAGAAAACATGGAATTACAAAAATGTGAAGGAGCAGTAACTCATTAAAAAGTGCAGCTAGTAAAGATGCTGAAATTGTACCTCAAAAATACTGACATCAGTCCACTATATCCAAGTATTGTTTGAAAAGCTGAAGCTATAATTATAGCTCCTTGTAGCTCTTTCATAATATGCTTGAAATTCTGCCAAAGGAAAAATATTTTATAAATCTTGCAAGGATGATATATTTCTCAGTAACCAAATTTTCCGTAACATTACGCTGAGCTTGCTTGTAAAATTATTCTTCATAACCTTAGATAATAACTTATGATTGCTTGGTTTACAGATAATAAAACTTCAATCTTCGATCAATGATACAGAATTACAGATCGAGTCTTGCTATGTATGTCCTGTCTTTTTCTACTTTCTTTATATCTTCTTACCCTGGCAAACTTAATATTTTTCAGAAATTCCAACCACTGCTTTAGATCACTACTAAATTCTCAGATTCTTTAAATTTTAAAAGTCTGAACAGCTAGGCATGAAAAATTAATCAATCAATTTGCATAAAAATATGAAAATTTAGGAGCTAATTAGCAAGCCAATATGACAATCCACCAACCAATCACATATATACCAACTCTCTTGATAATGCAAGTCAATTGATGGGCCAGGACTACAGGGAGGAAATTTTACAAATTCTCAAGAACCCTCACATTTTTGGGTCTTTCAGGTGATCTATATATATAACAGAGATGCCATATAACTCTGATGCCTTTTTAGTTTTAGCCCAGAGTTCTGACACAGTATCTAGATTCTAGTGTATGATTTGGTTAAGCAAATTCATATTTATCAGATTTTATGTTTGAGGCATAAATATCACCTAGTAACCCAAAATTTTAATTTCAAAGCTAAATAAGGCTGTGCAGTTAACATTATTTGAGGCTTGTTAGCAAGCTGATTTGATGAAATATCAATCATCTACATTCTACTGGCCTTTTTGGTATTGCAAGCTGTTAATGCTCTAAATAATACAAAACATTTCAAAGAAAATGATTGAAGAAAA
This sequence comes from Populus simonii, assembly GCA_007827005.2. Lineage (NCBI taxonomy): Eukaryota > Viridiplantae > Streptophyta > Magnoliopsida > Malpighiales > Salicaceae > Populus > Populus simonii. Next base: position 18,484,228 of record CM017467.2, on the reverse strand, counting down.
ACTAAGCCATGCAAACACAAACAACAACATGGTAAAAGGTGGACAGAGTGCTTTCCACATCAAAGTGTTATAATTATTCAAGTGAACAAAGAATGAAATTTGTATAAAACATCACCTATTTTAGCAGAGGCAAGCAGAAAAAAAAACAAGCTCGCTTTTGATCTCAATTGCATGGTGACAAACACAAAAAGACAACCACTGACATGTATGTTCTAACTAAACAAAATCTGAACAAAAGAAACTTACATTTCCATTTAGTCCTTGAAACTCAGGAGAATTGATTATTGCCAGTGCTGGAGCAAGGTAAACAAATGATGGGCCCTGTATCAAAGGCAACCTTGACCCAAATGACGTATGCAAAAGAGTGGTTACTCCTGAAACAAATAGCACTGTGGACACCACCATTGAAGTATCCTCCTACACCAACTAAATCAGATCAGATCAAGATAACCACAGTATATTTTCTACCAGATGGTGAATATCATAAGAAGTTCAAGGAAATAATCCACTACTACTCACATGAGTGCCACCCATTGCAGGAACTATGACAAGTGGAATGAGAATCAATGAACCTAAAATCGAAAGGTAATGCTGGAAACCATATAGACCGATGGGAACTGAAACATTACACAAAACAATAAGCCAGTAAAATTAACCACAAACCAAATAAAAATAAAAAAGTTAAACATTACAATCTATATTTCGGATCAATAAATAAAGCTTCAAATATCAAACCATGAAACAAAACCCTTCTAAGTTGCCAGTAAATCCAATAACAAAAAGAGTCCTTCCATCATATCGAATAAACAAATAAAACATGAAGCGCGATACCAAAAACCAAATCCTGGCGAATTTAAAATGACCACTAAAATTAACCAAAAAGTAGCGTCTTTTTTTTTTTTTTTGCCCCACGATATCTAACGATCACCAATAAAAAAACTAATCCCACGCATCAAAAATTCGATCATAGCGCCACCCAATTATTTCAAACTACCAGCAAAACAATAAAATATTATGTCTACTCGCAAAATTCCTAACGAACAAGTTCAACTCCAAAACTCAAAATCAGCATAATCCAATTTAAAGATATTGCTAAAAATCCATTTATAACACCTTGTTTTACTCTCACAATACCTGATAAAGCATGAAAACCTAATCCAAACTAGTCACAACTCCGAAAAAAACCATACGATCTATGAAACCAAACAAAACCCAATTCAAATTATCAATTAAAACAACAAAAAAGCACACTACTTTCACTTCCCTCGAACTCATTATAACCGATCGGGCTGCAACTAAGTCAGCAATTAACCAATCAAACAAAAAAAAAACACTCACCAAGACCAGGAGTGTCTCTTAACTCGTACTTCATACGTGTATGTCTCCCTCTGACAAATCCATCATCCTCCACATCAATCACTTCCTCATTCCTCACCACTGCTCTTCTCGGACCCTCCAGCACGCCATTCGGACCCGCCCCATTTGCCCCATGACCCAAACCATCCTTCTTCGCTCCCCCACCACTACCACCATCAGAGTCCCTCCTCCTCTTCACCACTGTCTGATCCTTATTCTCTGCTGGCACGACCACCGCCTTATCGGTCCCATTCACTGCAGCCGGAGGCGGCGCTGGTGGCGGTTGTGGTAGTGTTGCCCTGACCCGACCCGCTTCAACATCCGGCTGTGAATTCTTTTGCTCTTTCGGCCTCGGAGGGAGTGAAATCTGTCCAGAATCACTCGCATTGGCCTCACCAGAAAACTTGGGCCTAAACCCAGTTCGTTTAGCCCAGGAAGACGGCGGCATTGCTGCAGATTCTGGTGCTGGTGGCCACTGACCTGGTTTGGGCCCGACTTTCGGGTCAGAGTTAGACATTTTCTAATCTTAACACTTCAATCCCTTCCTCTCCCTCGAAAGTGCATAGCAGAAGGATGAGATGCTGTGCAGATCTGAAATGGGTTGTTAGGGTTTTGAGTGTGTAGTGGGGTTTTAGGGATAAAAGATTGTACGTAGCTTCTTTGGAAAGAGAAACTGAAGCTTGTTGCTGTATTTTTCTAGTGAGAGAAAGATATGACAAGAGAGAGGGGAAGACAGCTACTGAAGGAGATAAAACCGCGTTAGCCATTTGTCGTTTGGTTTTTTTAAGGTTGTTTTAGGCGAGATTATGAGAAGTGATGTAATAAAAATATTTAAGACTCGAGGAGAGATTTTAATTAGCCGTTGTTGTGGATGGGAATGTATTGGTTGGTAATTTTCTTCTTAATTTAAAATAATTGCGAGTGATTCCGGCTAAGGACCAATTCCAAGTCAATTTGCCACAACTTTTGTTTATTTGTTGATTAATTAGTGGTAGTAATGCAGTCAAAGATATCATTGACTGTGGCAAGAAGGATTTCTAATCGAGATAGAATTTTTATTTAAAATCTTTATTTAATTAAAAATCTTATTACATTATGATAATTACAATTTTTAGTATCTCCATGAATATAAAGATATAATATATTCAAAATTTAAAGCGTGTGCAATATTAGTAAATCAAAAATAAAAAATTTAAATATTTATTTGTGGTGTTTTCAACAATAAATAATATTAGAGCTTCTTAATGATAGAAAGTAGGATCATGTTTTAGGAGTTTAGAATATCAAATTTATCATTTTTTTCAACTTACAGATCATAACGCAAAGTTTTATCAATCAAGTTTATAATATTTATTTAATTAGTTAATTAGAATGTTTATTAAATTATAATAACTAGAAGTTGTAATCTCTCTATATATGAATATAATGTCAATGTATTTATGTAAAACTCGGTTAAAACTCTTATGGAGTAAAAATAAAATTTATTGATTAATTAATCCATAAATAAAAATGGATTAAATTAAAAAGAAAATAAATTTAATTAATATGAGATTGGTGAAATAACATGGTACAAATTAATTAGAAAAGAAAAGTTGTGGGGACAAAATGAGATGCGCCAGACAAATGAGGTCAATGTGCAAAAAATAAAAAATTTAGACTATAAATACCTGTTTAATTATTTCTCTTGATGGCTGGTGGCTTGCTTGAAGGAAGAAAGGGTGATAATTGTTTGATTTATTTTTCTTTTTGTTTCTTGATAAATCAATCAAAGTAAAGGCTAAACTAGAGTCAGTAAGGGATAAACAATCGATCAAAAAGATGATTGGGTGGTTTGGTGGGTTGTTTTTAAGAAACAAATTGAGAGTTAGGGTTTTGTGGGGGTTGAAAAGAAGGAAAGGAAAAGTGAAGGAAATCTTGATTTTCTTGCGTCCATCACTTGATTCAGCATTCAATTAAGATAAGAACACTTGAAAAGATTAATTTGAATGATTTTGTGATGTGTTGAGGAATTTCAAGTGTTATTTTTATGCTAGAATTGAATCGTGAAGCTTTGGTTGTTGAAATGTTGCTATTATGATGGAATAATGTTTGTTTTTATGAAATAAAGTAGGGTAATTATTTAATTTAAAGTATGGAAGAAAAAAAATTCCTTCCTCGTTGATTGTTGGTTTCGGCCAAGGAAGAAAATTAGGAGATTGGAATGTATTCGGTATGAGTTTGTTTGGGAATGTGGTTGCAATTGCCTTTTAAAATCATTTTCTATTTATAACAATAAACTTTACTAACAACATGCACACACAAGTAAATAAATGATAATTTAAAATAAAATTAGTTTTTTCTTCAAGACCAAGGAGATAAGAGCAAGGGAAGTGTAACTCTCTCATGTTACAGGAAGGAAGGAAAGAAAAGATACTTTTTAAATAAATTGTAGCAAAACCTTTGATAGGATAAATTTTAAAAATAAAAAATAACAACAACAATAATAATTTGAATAATCTATTTTGAAAATAATACACCAGTTATTTAAATGATAGTAAAAACAAAACCTAAAAATCACAACTAAAATATAGAAAAAAATATGATTTCATAAAATTTAAAAGTTAATAATAATAATCATTTCAACAATCTATCATGAAAAATAACACACACATACTATTGCAGTTAAGATTGATATGGATAATAAAACTTAAATTAAATAAAATTCTAAAACTCAACTAAAAAAAATAAAAATAACTAGAAAAATATAAAATAACATAAAACGACGACATTGACTAATTATAGCAAACCGATATATCATAGAGCACTATTTACAAAACATGTTAATCAAACTCTACCCTAATCCGACAATCAAACTAAAAGTTATGTTATTGTTTAAAGATTGTTTAATCACTTATATGTTTTTTTACGCTTAAAACTTTCTCATACACATTCCACGTAAATATTTCACTCGACTGCCAAGGGAAAGGGGGCAAAAAGACAAGAAAAGAATCCCTATAACAAAGGATGTGCCGTCTTTCATGGGGTCTTGTAGGCGGTGAAGGCCAGCATGGTTTTCCGGTTACAAAAATAAAAGCGTGTCGCAGGAATTGAAGTGGATTGAGATCTCATAGCCAACAACCTAATGGATTTGGAAAATGTTCAATAAAGGCTCTGATTTTGGTATTAAATATTAATCATGAGAGTGACATTGAATGTTCTTTGAAAAGGACAATTATACATGAAACGCAAAAGTTCTTCTCTTTGATCTGCTGCCTCCACGAGAAAAAAGGTTATTTTACCCGAGGGAGGTGTGGCTTTGTGTATGAAAGTATAGTCAGAAAAATATTTATTTTGAATTAAATTATCCTGGATGACCCTAAAACAGGTCTTGATTTCGTGTTTATGAGACCAGAAGAAGGGCAGGGGCAACCTTGTTTGCTTTGTGTATTTTTGTGGTTAGGGTTTACTCGGGGGCTAAACTATCATTTTTCAAGTTGAACGTTTGAGTTTCTATAATAATATATAATTAGGTATATAAAGAGAGTTTTAATTTAATTAGTTTATTTGTATCTTTAATCAAATATTCTTTTTTATCTATAATGTGAGCGAGGTTTTTCGTATTATTATTATTAGTAATAATTTATGTATTCATATCACAATATAATTAGGATCTTAGTCATCCTAGAAGTGAATTCATTAATTATAGAAGTAAAACAGTCCACTTACCAAGTAAAGTCTTGAGAAGTTTGGTCTCAAAAGCTTACATCGTGAGATTTGCAGAAGTGTACAAAAAGAGTTTTGGGTTTCTCGAAACATATACACGTGGTGAAAATAATAAATTTTAAAAAATTTCAAGAGTTTCAAGTATCATATTAGATAGATCTAGAGTTGTTTATGGTTTATAAGAAGATTACTTGGAGATCAAATGTTCTTTTTATTTTGAATAATTACTTTAAGGTTGGATTGTCATAAACCACAAACCATTCAAGTGTTCAACATCTAACGGTAATTCACATGAACCATCAATGAGAAATCTTCTAAACCCTTTTATAAGAGAGGAGTTGTTATGCCTCTGAATACTAGCTTTTTTCTTTCGTGTTTTTTAGGTGTTATGTACTATATAATTTTCTACAAAAAAAGAAGAAAAGAAATGGCATTCTATTTATATGACAACCTTGAAAACCTGTAAATAGTAAGATATCAATTTACCCTCTAAATAAAAGCACATACATTGTTTCAGGACACTTTTAGAAATTTATTTAATCAATTCTTTATTTTATTTTTTTAGGTTTAGAATTATAATTTCCTATATAAATTAAATTATAAACTTTAATTTCTAAAATTTATTTATAATTAAGTTATACTTGATTAGTCATTCTATTCTAATTTTTAGCAGAAGGTTCTTAAGTTTCTGATCCATTAGGTTTTCTAATAAGTTGACTCAAATATAAATCTCAATCATAAATAGAATATGATTAAATAAATTAATTTATTTTCAATTCAATAATTGATTGATTTATATTTGAAGATCAAGTACAATGTCTAGCAACTTGTCATGATTCCTCAAATAATAGAAAAGTCATAAGTGATTTGACTTAACTTTTTACTGACTAATTTCTCAGTATAATTATTATTCATTCATCAACAATGTTTCGATTTAGACATTATAGAATGAAGTGTGTCTATTATGTCAAATCATATTTATCCTAAACACTATAGTCATTGATTATTTGATTAAGATTTAAAATTATTTTAAAATCTTATTTCACCCCGCGCAAGGATTTATAACAAGTACCATGTCAAATTATATTTATCCTCAACACTATAGTCATTGATTATGTAAATAAGATTTGAAACTATTTTCAAATCTTATTCCACCTCGTATAAGGATTTATAACGAGTACTATTTAAGAATATATAAAATATTTTTTTTAATTCACATATGATAATGAATTCTTTATTGATTACTCAAATACCTTCACATGATTTTTGTTATATTCAATATCTACTTATTTATTACCCTTGATTAGGATAACATGTTGTAAGATAAAAGCATAACATTATCTATATAAGATAATTTATGATAATATTTAATGGTTTACTCTAAATTTACTAGTAAAATATTCTATAAATATTAAATATAAATAAATTTTTATTAATAAATTAAATATATTTGTAAAAATAAAATCAATATAATATATAACCAAGTTATAAGACGTGTAATATCTTATAATTTATTCCCACATATCAGGTCAAACACCCACATGCAAATTTAGTATCTTTATGCTGTAACGAGCTACTTATTTTCCCTCCAGTCCCGAGATTCTCTAGCCCGATGGAGAAAATTTTAAATAGTGATAGCACAGGAGGCAAATCCAATGCGCAATTTACATGCTATACACGGAGAAAACCTTACACTGATTTTTTTTTCCACAAATAACTGGTCAAACGTCCACACACATGTTTAGTACTTTATGAGTTTTCCATACAACATGTTACTTGATTTTGCAGTATAAAATATACTGGGAGAAAAAAAAAAACCAATAACGAGGTTATAAAATTAAATGAGGAATTTTTTTTATCTATCCTCTTCTCAGATGCTTGATTTATCAAGAAACAGAGAGAGGAGCATAAATGTAGACACTTAGAATGTAAGAAAGTGTTACAGAATAATATAAATTATATCATGTAATCTCATCTAAAAGCTTAAGCTTTTGAGTTGACATAGTTCTTTGAAATAGTATCAGAGTCTTGATGACTAAGCGGTCACGAGTTCGAATCTCACTATCCATATTTATTTGATAAAAATTAAGCACATTGAATTGTAGGTCTGTGCAAGTTTCAAGTTCAAAGGGCTTTCATTTAAAGAATATGTTAGAAAATAATATAAATTATATCTAAAAATCTCATCTAATAACTTAAGTTTTTGGATTGAAAATTTTCTCTTGACAGAAAACAACGGCTCTTTTGTCATCAGCTCGGAGTTGTGGCCATAGCCAGAGTCAGACCCAGACCGCCAGACGTTACCAAAGTACCAACTAGCCGTTCGAGCTTGGCAATTAACAAGGCTGTTAAAATCTCTTATGGTCTTCTCAGAGGCCGTTTGGTAATGCGGCAGGAACTGAGGTGCAGCTAAACCGCAATATATATCTGTTTGGTTATGTTTAAAACGTAGGTTGAAATTGGTGGGACCCATCATTATAGTGGTCGAACCTGTGGTTAACAAAAAGTTGGCAATACCTGCTTCTAACCGGCAACAGCCTCAACTTTTGTCATCCACCAACACTATCAACAAATTTTAAACTCCTAAAAAAAAAGCCGTTGGATAATTAATTACTCTTCTCCCAGCAAATCAATTTAAACGGCCTCATCCACTGTAAAAAAAAATATAGTATTGCAAATTGTAATTTTGTGATTAATATATATAAAGAAGAATGCCCAAAATTAGACTCATTTTATCGTTTTTTTTAAACCACAATCCTATTCCGTTCAACCAAGTTTTTATAAATGTTACAAAACATTTTTTTTGTCAAATTTTTCTTCATTAACAATAGTGAAAAATAACTTTAAACCAGTTTATATATATATATATATATATATATATATATATATATATAAACTAAATTTTTTATTATTAAATTTTGTATGTGATGACATTGCACATAGTTTAATAGAATAATAAAAAATATTTGATATCAATATTATTTATTTCATGATGTAATAACAATAGTTAAATATTGTCAAATATTGTTATTACATCATGAAATAAATAATATTGATATCAAATATTTTTTAAATTAAAAATCATTAATATATATATATATATATATTAATTATTTTATAACCTCAATTTGAAAAGTATTTTTTTAACCAAACACATTAAACTATTTTTTGTTCAACCTCAATTTCAACCACAGTTTTAATCAAACATATATTTTTCCAAACCAACCTCAACTAAAAGTACTTTTTATAAAACAACTTTTTTAAAACCACAACCACAACTACAACCGTAATATCAAACACATTCTCAATGGACAGCCTGACGTATGTTAAACAACTCTTTTTTGGGTTTAGAACAGTAAAGGAAAAAAAAAAACTTTAAAGGATCGTGTGGTGGGTGTTATCTGGGCAAAACTAAACAAAGAAGTTGTTTTGTTACGAAAGAAAAGATCCTTTAAGGACTGGAATCGAAGATTGTTTATGTAATATTAAACTCATGTAATTGTATTTATACAAATGTTTCTAGTGAATATATGTTTTGTTTTTTTTAATTAACATGAATGTTCGGCCAGCTTACATGTATCTCGATTAATTTCACGACCTTTGAAATTAACGATCATATAAGTTTTAAGTAACTATTATATAAACAATTACATAATTTAAATCTGAAACTATAAAATAAATAAATTTTTTAATTTCAAATTCTTACCGACCACCTAAATGGTTATATACGATTTGTTCCTATTATTTGTTGTGGGTATACTAGGTCTGATCAAAGGACAGTGCATCCGAGTGTAATAATTGATTTTGGGTGTTCCGAGGACTTCATTTAGGGTTTGGTCTTCTTGTAATGTTATCCAGCCCTGTGGGTGTTTTTTTATTGGATCTTGTAGACATCCTAGGCCCAGGCCCAGTTTAGTGGTGAGTAGATTTTTTTCATCTTTATAGATTTAATAATTTTTAGATGTTGGTAAGGGTATTTATTATTTTTTAAAGTATTTATTATTTAAAAATATATTAAAATAATATTTTTTATTTTTTTAAAATTATTTTTGATCTTAACATATTAAACATAAAAATATTAATTTGAATTGAAAAAAAAAATAAATTTATATTTTTAAAAATACTTTTAAAATATAAAAATAAATAACCAATGGGAAAGTAATGAGCTCTATTTTGACCTTACATGTTATGATTTTAGGCTCATGTTTTTTGCTAATTTTATTTTAAATACAAGGATACATTTCATGTAGCTGAAGGTGAGATATAGACCCAAATCTATAAAAAAATAATAAAGAGTGAAATAAAATAATTTAAAAATAAAATTGATGAGCTGAGTCCTAAATTTGACTTTCAAATAACTGAAAAAACAACTAATGAATAAATAAAATTTCAAATAATTAAATACATCTGAAAACAAATGTGAAATTAATCTGGCAAAAGATATAAAATTGAGAAATATAAAAAAAATTGAATACCTAATTCCAATTCATCAATAGAAACGAAAATGTCCAATTTAAAAATAAGAATCCGAGGCCATTTCAGTATGTATAAAAACTCAAGGGCCAAAATACTAGGAATTGCTGAAACGGGGGTTAATTACTCTTGACAAAGCATTAGACATCCTCATAAATAAAAATCCCGGGAGGGGCCAATTCGTAAGCTTATAAACTAATCGGGACCATCATAAATAGAGAAAAAACGCCGGTTACCTAAAACCTTATTTGTAGGGTTTTCCTGCCCTCTTCTCTTCCAGAACACCGAATCAAGGCAGCTCACTAGCTATCCCGGCAGCCGCCGCCGACAACAACGAAGCGAAGTCTTCAAATCGGTAAGCCACTAATCTCTACTCGAATACCTTAATCTTTTTCGATACCGATTTTGAAATTTTTTAACTAATTTTCTTTCTGTAATAAATTGCAAAGAATTTTTAGGTTATGTGACAATTTCTTGTGGCTAACGGATTATTTAGAAATAATTTATTTCTTATATGGTTTATTTATTGCTTCAGAAATTGGGGATATTTTTTTAAAGAAGAGACGCAATGAGGTTGGAGAAGTGTTGGTTCTGCTCCTCGACTGTATACCCGGGGCACGGTATCCAGTTTGTCCGCAATGATGCTAAGGTAAAATACTGGTATACGAGGATTTTATTAACCTAGTATGCAAATGATTTTTGTTGGATCAATTTGAGGGTGGACTGAGACTAATCAATTTGAGGTTTATAGTTGTGAATAGTTGTTGGGCTGTGTAGGGGAATGAAATTGTTAGTTCTAAGTCGTGAAATTACAGTGCGCTTCGCTTGTATGTCGAGTGGTTGAACTCATTGTAATATAAGTGAGTTTACTTTTAGTGGTTGAATTGGTGTTTGGGAAGAGTTAGCACTGTCGTATCTGTTATTGTTCATGCGACAAATTGGCATGTAGTTTGGGTAGATTTTGTTGACCTTTTAGTCACTGGTAATCCTAGGTGAGTGTTTTTGTATCAAATTAGGGCTTAGTTCAGGGATTGAAAATAAGATTCGTGGTTTTGAGGATCAATAATTGATTGAAGCTTGCAGCATTGGTGTTAGATTTTTGAAATCTAGTGTAATGTTTAGCTATTACTTTGGAGAATGTTTTTTGTTTTGTTATTAAGGATATTATTAGTTTGTAATCCATTGGATTGTTTGTTGTGTGAAATTTTGCTTGACAGTTCATCCAGTTAGTTTCTGATTTATATTACTGATCTGACCTATAATATTGTTGGTCAAAGAAGTTGTGCATCAAGTTGAACCTTTTTTGCAGATTTTTCGATTTTGTAGATCCAAGTGCCACAAGAATTTCAAAATGAAGAGGAACCCTCGCAAAGTAAAATGGACCAAGGCCTATAGAAGGTTGCATGGGAAGGACATGACACAGGTTAGGAGACACCTCTCACTTTTGTTTATGCCTTTAGCTGCTTTTGTCTTTGGATTGAAAAATCAAACCCATCAGATTTGTTACTGTGCTTGTCCTGCTGCTCATTCCCTTCTTGTTTGGAAAAGGATACAACCTTCGAGTTTGAGAGAAAGCGAAATAGGCCTGAGAGATATGATAGGAATCTTGCTGAGAATACTTTGAAGGCTATTAAGAAGATTGATAAGGTCAGATCCGACCGGGCAGCAAGCCACATAGAGAAGAGGTTCTACATCCACCTTATTATCTCCTTTATGAGATGTTACAGTTTTTTTCTGGAATCTATCAATGTTAATCGAAAATCTTGGCAGGTTGAAGGTCAGGAAAGGCAAGGAGCGGAGAGAGGCACAAAAGGAATTGGAGCAGTCGATTCACTTGGTCAAGGCTCCTCAAGTGCTTCGACAAGACCAATCTCTCACGTTACCCAAGATCAAAGTCGAGGTTTCTCAACCAAAAAGCGAGAAAAATCAGGCAATGGAAGAGTGATTTTGTTAGCCAGTTCTTTAGTTTTTGCTTTGTTCCCTCTGTTTTTCTTTTCTTCTTTTTTGCCTCGTATCCCGTGAGAAGGATAGCGGTGGTGGTGCTTCAGCATTTCTGCTGATGCGCTCGTTTGTTGTCAAGGTCACTCATGGAGGGATAAGATTGTGCTCTGTTTTCATTTCTTTGCTGTGACAGGCAGGTATTTATGAAAATTGTACTCCCAAGTATATTGAGTCCTTGCATATGCAGCTATCTTTTTCACTGTGCGTTTCTGCAACTTTTTCTTTGTTGCCTGGCAAATGCAATACCTCTGTATAGAGTGAGCTGGTGTTTATTTCAGAGGCAAAATTTCAACCAAGGTTATGTTTGGCAACCTCGTAACTTTTCTTTTCCTCTTTTTTTTTTTCCTTGAAAGAACCTCGTAGGCATTTGCTTGGACAGTGAAATGGAATCATTTAAATTTGATATCAAATAATTTCATCTTAAAATAATTAAAAAAAGCATCAATTTATTATTATTTTTTTGTACAAAAACATATTAAAAAGAATCCAATTTAAATGAATATTATCCCGGTCTTTCAAAGGGTTTTGTTGAAATAGTGAATTTTTAGTTATCAATCAAGCTTGGATTGTCATTCAGATTAATATCAAACACAAAATTAATCAGGCACCATGCTAATAATTAATCACAGTTTAAAGTGTTTTAATTTTATTTTTTTTCGAAATAAAATGTTTTCGAACTGTAAAGGAAAAATCTTCCCTTTTGGGACACGTGTCATTCGTTCAGTTTGGATACACTAGCAACGGTCATCACTGACCACTCAACCAACAAAACGAACACAAATAAGCGCCAAGACTAATCACAACGAAACCCACACAAGAAAATCTTGCAAATGCTTTCAGTTTCACCTCCTCCGTCTCTTCCCCTCCGCCACCACCACAACCGCCGCCTCATCCACCACAGAAACCACCGTCTTCTCTTCACAGTCCGTTCATCTTCATCCTCAAGCATCCAAGAAGCTGTAGAGGAAAAAACATCGAATGAAAAGAACTTATTGAGCTCCGAGCTCTACTCCACGACACCGTTTCCTTCAATCAAAGCAGCAAAGAGAGTAATTCTTGTGCGTCACGGGCAAAGCACGTGGAATGAAGAAGGACGGATCCAAGGCAGCTCTGATTTCTCCGTTTTGACTAAGAAAGGCGAGGCTCAAGCCGAGACCTCTCGTCAAATGCTCATCGATGATTCCTTCGATGTTTGCTTCTCCAGGTCTCTCCCCTCTGCGATGCCGTTTATCGAGCTTTAGTTGTCGTTTTGTTTCTATTTTTTCGTTAATTTTTGTGATGAGTTCTGTGGTTAATTGTGATTCATTTTCAGTCCTTTGATTCGGTCGAAAAGAACGGCGGAGATCATATGGGGATCGCGAAAGGTGAACATGATTACGGATTCTGATCTGAGAGAAATTGATCTTTATTCATTTCAAGTGAGTCGTTTTTTTAAATTTGTTTTATTTATTAAAAAATAATGCTTGGAATATTATAGTAATTGATATTTTTTTTAAAAAAATTTAAAAGGGGTTATTGAAGCATGAGGGGAAGGAGAAGTTCGGAGCAGCGTTTAGGCAATGGCAAGTTGATGCTTCGAATTTTAATATTGATGGCCATTTTCCTGTGAGGGAGTTGTGGGGGCGGGCGAGGAATTGCTGGAATAAAATTCTTGCACATGAAAGTAGGTCTGTTCTTGTGGTTGCTCATAACGCTGTTAATCAGGCTCTTGTTGCTACAGCTATTGGTTGGTACTTGTATATTGTTTGTGTTTTGTGATTTGTAATGCTGAAGAAAAAGAGGATTTAGATTTTGCGTTTATGTTTTTTATTGTGCAATCAGGATTAGGGACGGAGTATTTTAGGATTTTGCTTCAGAGTAATTGTGGTGTGAGTGTGCTGGATTTCGCCCCACGAGTTGATGGTGGAGATGGATCTCCTTATATTTGTCTTAATCGTTTAAATCAGGTACGCTGCAAGTTTAATGATAAAGACTTGTATAATGTTGCACATGTCACTGTAACTAATCTCCAGGGAAAATAAATAGGCATGTTTCGAACTTCAATGTGTATGGAATTCTACAACCAATTGTGACATTGGACAACGACTCTAGGAAGGCAATCCTTTGATATCTACTCTTTATGGGATCTTGAAATGATTGATAAGGATTCTGTAAAATGCATTTTTTGACGAATGATTCAGCAAAACGCTCACTAGTAATGCTGTATTGATTGCAAGTTAAACAATTCCTAGTTCTTATGTGAGATTATAGTGATATCTTGCACACAAGTTATTTTTGTAGTTTAACAAGAAGTCTAGCTATACTATATGGTTTCTGTAACATGTTGCTTTATCTGTTAAATTCTATTGAAATATTGATGCAGACACCCAATTCACCTGTTGCTGCTGGAAGTTCTGCAGGCAGAAAAACCAGTAAGCGGATCATACTCGTTTCTCATGGAACCACGCAGGGTGGTACAGAGGTTTGTAGCGATCATAGACAATGTTTTTGCTAATGTTGCCTCCATCTTCTTTCCTGATCAGTTGTCTAAGTAGATATGCTCATTGCTTGCGGTAGGATAGTAAAGGAAACACAGTGAGTGCTCTCGTCTCCTCTTGGACTTGGTGCAGGTCGATATTTGTAGTCTTAACATAAGTGAGATATTGGATTCTGTAACATCGATAGTTAGGGTGGGAGATGCATTATATTTCTTGAGTTTATGACTGGGAAGAGTCAGGAGAAAATTTGAGCACTTCTACACTTGAAATATTGTGTTGAAGGGAACAGTCAATGTAATATCAAAATAACTGCATGCTGTCGTGTGGAGATGAATATGTTTAACTACAAAAAAAAATACACTAGTCTCACGCACATAGCATAGCACTACAGCAAGCATGCAGCATATCTAAACAAGCTAAGAGTAGCCAATGATGCTTGATGTAGGGAGTGAGTTGGTGTTCGTGGAATCCACTATTGAACTTTGAAGATGACATTTCATTTAATACAAGAAAACACTTGTTGCCTGCAAGTTAATGTGATCATTTGAGAGTTAATGTGAAGTTTTCTGGTCTTACTTTGCAGCAATTTTGGTTTGTCTCTTTGACGGGATATTTGACCCCTTCAATGTTTTCCAGGCTACCTTTTCAAATTCTGGGAATCAGCCAATGAGCATGCTTGGAATTATACAGGTACCTCAACCATATAACAGTACCTAATAGTTGTCACAAAGCCATGTCCTGAATTTCTTTTCACAACCCTTGACAGTCCCAGAAAACTGCAGAACTGCTTCTTGATCTGAATGTGAGCACCATAGTCAGCAGTCCTCAGAATGCTTGTGTTGAGATGGCAACGACTATCTCCAGAGTAAGCTCTTCCTCCGTACTCGAGCATGTTGAATATACATAGTGGGAAAATGAGTTGGTTCTGAGATTTGACTTGTTGAGGAGTGTTTTAGCTTCACTGCCGAGTTTTTTTTCCAGCCATGACCAGCTTACTCAATTGCAGGTGCAAGAAGCTGCAGATTGCTTAGGTGCTGATTGCGTGCCGCGGTGTGTAGAGATGAAACAGATCCAGGAACTTGATGTCAGAGACATCCTTCAACTATCAAACAAGGCAAGATATGAAGCAAATCTTTTGGCATATTATGACTATTCTGAGTAGAATTTTGTAAGAAACTAAACAAGCATGCCAAATAATTGGATGCTGAGTCTCAAAAGAATGCATGCATGATCTTGCCACTTTGCTATGTTTTAATCCAAAGCCATGCAAGTAACTAACTTCACTGTGTTAGCATGCGATTGTCCATGTAATTTTCTTCTTTATAATCTCCACAGGATGCAACTGAGGTTCCACCACTTCAGCCTGGATTCTTAAATAGATTTGAGGATGAAGCACTATCAGCACTGTGGGAACAGTCTGGGAAAGCCTGGCAATCTCTGTTAAATGAATTGTCTGATGAATCCAAGTCCGAAAAGATTGTGGTTGCAGTTGGTGATCCTGCTATTCACATTGCATTAATGGGGCACTGCCTAAATCTGACCGAAGACTGGATGGGATCATTCCATCTCGACGCCGGGAGCATTAGTGTCCTGGACTTTCCTGATGGACCTACTGGTAGAGGGACTATCCGGTGTATAAATTACACGGCTCATCTGGGAAGATGGTCAATACCCATTACTAGATCAACAATTGACGATGAAGAGTTTTAATTGTCAAAATGTATAGTTTTGGTATTAACTTGAAATGATAATTTCATCCCGTAAAAAATACCAATCCTAAAGCAGGGCATAGCAATGATGTATAGTAAAAATCGTTTGCTGTAATTTTGAAATTCTAAGTGGTTGATTCGATGGTCAAGGAGTTCTACTTCCTTCGGCTTTCTAAGTTCGATCCTTGAAGTTATAATAATTTATTTGGTTTGAATGTATCAGACCGAAATGAGTTATGTCTTCAACAATAGATTGATGCGTAAGTTAATCCAAAGATATACGCATTGAATTAAAAAAAAAAAGATCACACGTTAACAATATGAATTTCTGTTTCTCAATTTTCTTCAATTCGTCTTCCCAAGTTGAACCTCCGTTGTCATTCCCGCATTTCGTCCTCAAGATTGGCGCGTCGAGAATTGAGCTCGCTTTTTCCTGTACACGGAGCCATTGCTTCTGCTTGCCTTGAATCCAAACCCCCAACCGAAGTCACCACGTCCTCTGAAGGTCACTCCTTTTCACCCCTCCTCTCCTTCTTTTAGATTTATGAAATGGAATGCATAATTTAGTGAATATTGCTGGTCTTTTTTTTTTCTTTTTTTGGTTACTGTTTGGTAGTAGAATGAACTTGGTAGCCCACCAGAACAAGAAAATCAGCTTTGAAGAGCAAGTTTGAGGTTTTTTCTTAGGGCACAAATGGTCAGAATTGGAAGATGTGTTTAACTTGTGAAAACGAAATTTAGGCTTGACGGAGATGAAAAAAACCTCTAACTTGGTTCGAGTGGATATAATTTGTAGAGGAAAGAGACAGCTGGGCTTCTTTGCTTGTGAGGTTAGCTTGCACTTGCGTTCACTCCAACATGGTAGAGCTGGAGAAATCCAAAAACAAGCTACAGAAGGATGCAAATGCTAGGGGAAGGTGAATTTGTACAGGAAATTGAGGATATTTGTTAACCACTTGTACCCTTAGGGTTCATCTGAAGTGTTCTATGCTTGCATGGAGTGACAGCAGCTTTTGTGAAATGTGCAGTATTCAAATTCAAAAACAGTTGGGCTTACCTGCTGACGTCCCTGCAATTCACAAGAATAGTAAAACTAATTTTACTCGAGAAGTAACTTTCCACCGAGACTCATGACACTATTTATTGTAATGTTATAATTATGAAATTATCTTTGAACAGAAAAACCATTGATATAGGCACAGGGACAAATTGATATTTTTACTGTAATATAATAACCTTTAATATAATATACAGAGTTAAATTTGTCATTTTGTTTTTGTTTTGCCGCCGGAAAATAACTACTTTAATCTTCGAATAAAAAAATATTTTGCCTTTCACTTGAGGGCTTTTTAGTCCTTTTTTTTTTAAAAATACTATCTTTTAATTAAAACAAAATCAATATAACTCTATCAAAGAACTTTTGGATTATTTAACATTAATTTTATTATAAATTTGAAGGTTATTTAAGGGAATTATTGTAATTTATATATATTAATTATTATTTTAAAAAACTTGTTGGTGCATTCAACATGTTCTAGTGTGTGGACGACTCCTACGCTATTTGGGTGGCACATACGAGGTCGTACAACCACCAAACACCACCTTATAGGATGACATTTAGAAGATCTCGACGCCATTTACACGATAAGACAATTTTAGACCAGTGAATTCAAGTTAGGATGACCTATTTTGCTGCTGATTATAAACGATTCGATGTTGAGATGACCAAACTCCGCCGATTGATAATGAAGATGAGATCATAGATGAGTGGTACACGTGCTTCCTCTTATTCGCTCCATGATCCCGACGAAGACCTATCCCATCCTCCTCCTCTAGTGTCTCTATTCTAAATTAATTGTATTTGAACTTATAAATATTTAAACTTGTAATAAAAATTTTATTTTTATATTAATTTAATTAATTTTAATTATTTTTCTATTTTTGTTTTATTTTTTTCAAAAAATATTTTTAAATTATTATTAATGAGCTTAATCTATTGGTATATTCCAGAGAGTTGAAAAAGAATTACTGCAAATATCACCGATTTTTTATTTATGTTTAAGGGATATATTTTTTTAAGAAATTTTAAATTATTAGTGACAGGGTTACTGACGACTTAAGCTAGTCTGTATATTTTAGAGAGTTGAAAAAAAATTACTGCAAATATTACTGTCACTATTTACTTACCGACGAAATAACAGATGATCTGTTTGATGACTATATATGTCAAATTCACCAAAAAAAATATCGAAGGATAAAAAAAATCACCGATAAAATGACATATTTTTTTTTTTATGCTGATGATATGTTATATTCATCAAGGAAATACTAATAATAAAGTGGAAAATTTTTTTTGACATGCTTTTTTGTTAGTAAAGCCATCATAAAATTGTTACTAATGGATTCATTGACAAATCACAAATCACCGATGGAAGTTTTTTTTTCTTATTATTTTTGTTTGTGACCTTGTCAGAATATTTTTTTTTGATGAATTGTGAATATAAAAATCAACAAAATATTCTATCGATAAATTTAAAAATTCTGATAGGGTATCATAGGTCCAAGCAAGTTTTCTCTAAGATTCATCATATTCTACTTTACATGAAGAGCAATTTGGTGTCTTATTTTTCTGTTGAAACATTGTATTCTCCCTGGGCAATATGTTTTTATTTTTTCGAGGTTTATCAGTTCATGTGGCAATTATTGTCTTGTGTTCAAGGTCAATAATTTGAAGCCACCAACTTTCTGCGACTCGTTAAGTAAAAGTTAGATTGTGGTACTCTAGCAGATGTTGATGTATTCTGTGGAGATGGCGAAAAAGAATGGAAAGCTGGTTCTTAAATTAGTCCACGAGGCACAATTTGCTGAATTTGCGTTGAGAAGTATTCTCCATTAACGTGGCAGTAACAAGTGTTCAAGGATCTGATATTCAGCTCAATCTTTTTTTTCTACATCAAATTTTTCCACAATGAATATCAAATGCGTTATTTCACGTTTTCAAGCAATCATTTGTACATAAAAATAAGTTTGTGAGATGTTTATGTACAATGTGTCTGTACTCCATTGAATGCAAGAAACTTGGCGTCTAAATGATATGACATAAGAGTTGCGTAATCCAGAGTTATTAAACTTGGGTAGAAAGTTATCGTGGAATTGTTAGAAAATAATATAAATTATATTTTAAAATTATATTTAATAGTTTAAGTTATTAAATTGAAATGATTTTTTGATATAGTATCATAGTCTTGATGACTTAGTGGTCATGAGTTTGAATCTTACTATTTCTATTTATTTGATAAAAATTAAGCACAATAATATAAGCTTGTACAAGTTTCAAGTTCAAAAGACTTTCACTTGAAGTGGTGTGTTAGAGAGTAATATAAATCATATCATGAGACCTCACCTAACAGCTTAAGCTATTGGGTTGAGATGATTCTTTCACATAAATTTAGCCTATACTATATTTTAAAAAACTAGATGGAAATTAAGATATTAATTTCAAATCTAATTTGATTTTTTTAAAGATATTTTTTATTTGATTTTATTTAAAATTAAAACGTTGTTTTTTTGAGTTTTGTAACTATGAATAATCCAATAGTGACATTAAAAAACTGGGGGAAAAAATTAATACGGAATAGGAAGTGACACTTTCGGTTGGTTCTAATTCATGATTGATGTTAACAGGAAGTGGACCTTCAACAACTTCCCAGAAACAACAAACCTATCAGATTCTCTGTTCCCACGTGATGCTACTAATATACAAATTTCCTTTACTACTTCTTTCTCTATTATTATATTCATTATTTTTAATGCAAATTAGCTTGGAGAACTAAAATCGCATGTCATGTGATGATTTAGCAGAGGGAAATAATAAATGAGAGGCTATGGAGGTGTGAATAAGGTAATGCAGGGAAGGAAGAGGGAAAGTGTTCAAGTTACTGACACTTTTCTTGTTTATTAGTAGGGTTTTGGGATCAAAGCTCACAGCACAATTTTTTATTAGCAGCTTCTTGTCATGATGACCAAGAAGCAAATTGTGTAGAAGTCAGCTCTCAGTGTGGTTAGATTAAGCTTATCACCCCTCTGTTTTAGGGAATTGTTTGCAGTTGAGCAGTACAGTCAAATATGAGACAGCAGCAACTTTATCAGTTGCTATACAAAGATTTATGCTATGTTGTCCAGTTCTGAGTTCTGACTCCATTTTCATAAGCATTGCTAGTTACTGGCAACTGTATAGTAAAAAACTATGAGCCTCTCCATACCCATTTTATGTGCGAGCAGATTGTATATACAAGAGGAGAACATCTAGTGATATTAGCAGGAATTTGGTACAGTCGAACAGCCACAAATATATTCCCTTCTATTCTGAAACTTTCCTCAGCATCATGTTCTCTTCAACCCTCCAATCTCTTAGGCTCGCACACTACAAGGCTTTCAGAAAACAGTTGGCTCTATATTCTGCAAGTTGCAACAAGCATGATATGACACTTCCTTTCCTGACAAGAATAGATTCATCTACTGTTATTTCACTCCCTATAACTAACTAATCAATGAGCAGGCTACAAGCCAATTGTTCTTAAAAAATTCCCTTCATTATTGCTGTATGATTTCTGTGAAGCTTCTTAAAGTGTAAGCCAATCTCAAAGCACTAATGGGCATGTAAATAAAAAAAAAAAGTAGTTCATGTGAATTTGATGTGGTCCCAACTCCCAACTGAGTTCTGATTAAATTCTACGCGTTGCTGTAAATTATAGCTCAAACCCCAATAGATTAACCTTTCCATTGCTGTAAATTATGGTTCAAAACCCAAATGATTAACCTTTCCATGCAAATGGTGATCTGGGTTGGTGAGGATTTCTTGGAATCACGTAAAGCCAAAAGAGAAGAACTCCATCCCAGTGGGATTTTGTGTTCTTCATGGCTGTCGCTCTCACGTTTCCTGACGTTTTTAGGTGCTTCGACGGCTACCTAATGCTGGGATTAATGCTATAAAAGAAATTTGGAATACATCTTTTTCGGTAACCAAACCAGGAATAAAGTTGTGACTTACAGAAAGATTCAAAGCCTTACCCACGCATGGATTACGAGTTAATGATGATGGATCAATCAGCTTTGGGCACTACTAACTAATCCCTTTTCCCATGTGTTCAGGACCATAAAAATTAAAAAATTTCAATAATCAAACATGATGGGTGTTTTCTGATGTGGTAGGAGTCGTCACTTGATCATCTCACCTTAACAAACTTAAGGCCTAAGTCAATCATCACCTGAAATTAAAAGGGTCGAGAAAAAAAAAAGTTACCTTTTAGTGTATAGTCTACCCAATGGGGAAAAAAACAAGGAGGAGAAATCATAAAATCGCTAATGCCTTGATGGGATGCTAGACACTAAAATAATAATAATAATAAAAAAAAAAACAAGATGCTTTGTAACATTTCTTGAAGAGCAGATTCAACATCCTTCTGCACAACAGTTTGCTTTGTCATGATAAGAGAATATGTCCTTTGCTGTAGGACCAGACCAGACCATCCTGTGGTCCATAACACAAAAGCATGCTTCCTCTTTTGTTTTTGTTTTTTTTTACATTATTTTGAAATGCTAATATTAAAAATAAAATTTAAAAATAAATAAAAATATTATTTTAATATATTTCTAAATAAAAAATACTTTAAAAAATAATATCAATCATCTACTAAACTCCCTTTTAATCTTATAGCATGCAATATCATCACTGATTAAAATATTCTCCCCCAAATATTCTCTTGCTTTGAATTTTCGTTATCCCTTGCTTTTAAACTAGTCAGAGGTGAGCAGGGAGTGGCAGTTGGTGGGTGGGTCATTGCCTATCCAGACAATTTATTTCTCTAGCAGAAATTCACCCACAAGTATTGTTCCATCACATAATACCCAAGATGTTTTACTGTGAATTTATGATTAATCTCCCTTCCCCTCCTGTAATTAAAAGGAGTAATCAATTAAATATATTTATAAATAAAGATTTTCATACAAATTGATATATCAATTGAGTAATATTAAGATGTGAATCCCACAAATGATAACTGATTGGTCTTTCGTTATTCAAAATATTAATCCTCATTAAAAAATCATGATTAATATTAAAATCCCTCACTAATTTATCTCTTTTAATTATATCTCTCTCTTTATATCTCTCGTTAAAGCCTAGGAATGGAGTTAAGGGCAAACCATGGTCACTTCATAGACTCGCAAATGATGCTGGTATGGTATTCAGACCAGGTCCAGGTCCAGGTCCAACCTCTTTTAAGTATGCCTTTGCCCTCTTTCTCCTTTTGTTATTAACTTATTATTATATATATATATTTTTATAAATATGAACTGGCAAAAGTGATTAAACAAAGAAACCATGAAGGTTTCTGCCTCAATCTTCTTCTTCTTCTTCGTCTTTTTTAATAAAAACAATTCTCCTTTCTTTTCCTTTCTTACAGATGTATAATTTAAGGTGGGAGAGAGAGAGAGAGAGAGAGAGGTTTTCTTGCCTGCCTTTCCATATCTCTATCCTTGTAAAACGAATTTTCCTTGTAAAAAAATTTAAAAAGAGAGTTCAAAAAAGCACCTACCCTGGTCAGCTTTTAAACTAAACATTTTCTTCTTACCACAAGCCAAAAGAGAAGCTCCCATCTCTCTTAACTCTCAGATCTCTCTCCCCCTCCCTATCTCTCTCCATATTGAAGAACCCAATCGAAGTTTATTCCATATCTTCATCGAAAGAATTGTTCTTGTTCTTTACAATGAGAGATATAGTTTCTTGTTTTAGTGAAAATGCCATACAAGTCTCTCATTCTTCATGTTCTAGTTATTCAAACAATGCTTGTATCTCTCCAAGCCTAACCCCATCTGTCCAAAATGCAGTCTCTTGCTTCTATAAAATCATCCTCTCAACTAAAAAACAACTCTTGGCCAAAGCGTCTTGGTGCAAAAACCACACTACTCAAGGCCTCAGCATTAAATTTGGCAATGACCCTTCAACTTCTTTCAAACTCAGCACAAATACCAGGCTCTTTAGAAAGATGAAAGGCAACAAATTGATTGAATCTGATACTGTAAAGATCGAAGTCTTCTGGGATCTTTCTTCTGCTAAATATGAGTTAGGACCTGAACCTGTTGAAGGGTTTTATGTCCTGGTCATGGTTGATTCAGAAATAGGCCTAATATTGGGTGATATTGGAGAAGAAACTTTGACCAAGAAGTTCAAAACTAGCAGCAACCCAATTGCTAAAGTCTCTCTCATTTCAAGGCAAGAGCATTGTTCAGGCAATACTTTATATGCTACGAAGGCACAGTTTTGTGACACAGGAATTCAACATGACATCGTGATCAGATGTAGTGGAGAAAATGAAGGCTTGAAGCATCCAGTTTTATCTGTATGTATTGATAAGAAGACAGTGATTCGTGTACAGAGGCTGCAATGGAATTTTAGAGGCAACCAGACAATTTTTCTTGATGGATTGCTTGTTGATCTGTTGTGGGATGTCCATGACTGGTTCTATAATCCTGGTTCTGGCTATGCTGTTTTCATGTTCAGGACAAGAAGTGGAATGGATAGCAGACTGTGGTTGGAGGAGAAGTTAGTGCAGAAAGATCAAGAAAGAGTTGAATTCTCTTTGTTGATTTATGCCAGTAAGAGCCCTTGAAGGAAATTTCACTAACTTCATCCATGCTTCTTTTTTTTGTGTTGGTTTTCCTTTCATCTTGAAAGGCATAGATAATTGAATTCTTGTGATCATATAAGAAATAATTTTAGTTGTTCAGAAGCAGAAATGTGAAATTCAGATATAAAAATTTAACTAGCTGGTTCTTAATTTTATCTGTCTGTCTCTCTTTCTTTGTTTTTTTAGACCGATTTTTCTTCTTTTTTCTAGGCTAAGGATGGCATAGACCAAATTATATGATATCTAAAATTTGAAGTGCTAGTGAATGGGAAGGTTCGAATTAGCTAAAAGGGGAGACAAAAGGCAAGGGCACCAAGGAGATTGTGAAGAATATCGATGAAGATTGCTTTTTTGGCCTTAAAATGATAAAATAAAATTGAATATCATGATAATGATTCGTACATTTTTACCATTTAAGGATTTCCCTTTTTTTTTAGTTTAAGAAAATTGTTTTGTGTTTTTGTTGGTGATTTTTCCTAAGGTCATGGATTGATCTCAATCCAAGTCTTCAACCAAGTCGAACTCCAAATAAGTTCTTGCAACCATGCCCTTAAGACAAGCCCTGGATCCTTGCTTTCTGCTGTAATAGATCAATTCACAACATAAATGGAGATCATACTTGTTTACAACATAATTTTTTTTTTATTCATGTGTTAGGATATTCTATATAGTTTTCAAATGATTTTTCGGATGATCAACCAGCAAGTTGCATCGATGAAAATTAACGGGACGCCGAACAAATCTTGGCCTATCTTTCCTCGTACAGTCTTCGTCCTAAATCGCCATCTCATCCTTTAGGATTTGAAATTCGAGGGGTAAACATTAGAAATCCCAAATACAAACCATTAGCACATCTCTCGGATCATTCTCAAGATATCATTAACGCTAATTGCTGTGGTTATGCACCACATAACTGATTAGTCTTCTCTCTGTTCTCCTGTTTACTTGAAGACCCCAAGGTGTAAATGTCTGACATCGGACAGCGTTCTCCTGTTACTGCTTATGTCGTTACTTGTAAGCGTACGAGGACAATACTAATTACTATGGGTTCATTTGACAACATCACAGATTGCTATGCTTTTAACTTCAAGTAGGAATTATGCTTTTTTTCAAGAGTTAAAATTAGACTGAGAAATTCATTCTCACCTCTCTGAATTTTATGGGCTGGGATCCACATTTTTGCTGTAGGCAGTTAAAGCTTTGAAATTAAAGCTGGCGCCGTGCAATTAAGCCAAGTTGGAACAAGCTTGTGATCTTTAGACACGAGTCAACTCAACTCAATTCAATTTGATCCAAAAGAACTTTGCCCCACAAATTCAATCCAAGCTTTCGACATTATAATTCAATTAATTGGAACATCCAAGCTTGTAATTATTCAAGACAGGGTACCAAGACTTCAATGCTTGATTTGTCTTCACTTAATTATACCTCAATGTTCCCCTCGTATTACCATTTGGCCTGCCATTAAAACCGTTGTCTTTGTTTGGACAGGCAAAGTTCCATTTTCATGACAGTGGAATTCGCACAAACTCTTGGACATTTTACAGTACATCACTCCTTGATTACAGAGTCAGAGGAGGTGAGGATCTTTTACCGCACAACCGTGATCCATAAGGCACTTTGGGTATCTCTTAATATTTTACTGACATAAAAGTGTTTTATGAAAAAAAGAGAGAACATCATAACACATAGACACGTCTAGAAACGAACTGGTAAAGCAAAAAGGAGAGGAAAGGGAACTGGAAAAGGGAAAAGTTTTTGAAGACGAGAATGGTAGCTAGCTAGGCCAGATTTGCTTTGTGAAATCCATCATCTTCATGTTGCTTCCAACAAGTTTCACCTATTCCCCGGCGAGGTTGATTCTTCTTGTTTTTTAGTGACAAGGAAGGTCCAATTCCTCTTAAATTTCTTAACGACATCATATTGTCCTTCTGACAGTAAATTCCAATGCTGTTTATGGAGCATCTCAGAGCACTATGTGGTCATGACATCAGGCATGCGAGAATTTAATGTCTCTCTCAATTTGATTGCCAACGAAGGTAAAGTCGGTTAAAGCTGTCAGTCTTGTGGGCACTTGCAAAAACCAAAGAGCGAAATTTACACCCCCTCTACTATTTCTTGAGGGACCGTCAACTTAGCCAAAAACTGCCATTCAGATTCAATACTGTTAGGCACACCGGCACAAAACGAGATCCAAATAAAATCCCAGTCAATATTTGGCAAAATTTCTCTCATTTTGTCCAAATTCTTGACAAAAAACTGGAAATCATCGTGGGCACGTAATTGAAAAACAAAAAGGGGTGGGGGCATGAACTTAAAATATGCTTTCTTGAATTGTAACTTTGGGTGCTTGCATATATAATCATTAAGAGCATGCTTTCTGCCATTCTGGCAAGGAAAACTTTTTCCGAATAGAGTGCCGGTCAATCCATGACATGGCACTGTGTGAGTCTATACTGTTGGTTCATGTCATAACTCTATCCACCGTAGAACTGAAGACCACACCGCCTATCTCCGTATTTCCTAGTTCAAAGGCCATCCACTTTAATGCTGTAAGTGCATTGATTGGCTTCCCTAGTTTTGTTAGAATGCAGTACGATGCCTTTTCTTGAGACTAACGGCTGATCACTCTCGTAAACCATGCCGTATGTTTTTTTTCTTAAAAATTATTTAACTAGCAATTTTTTTTTTTTTAATAAAACCATACTCTTCGTCAGGAATGTAAGGCGCCGGATCCTAACGGTCAGAAAAAAACTAAAAAATTAATTAAATAAAAAAATAAATGAAAAATCAAAATAGAAAAAAAACCGATTAAACTAATTAGAATATTTAAAAAACCGACTGGTTTGGTATTGGTTTAATAAGCCTGAAAACGAACCGAGCCGAGCCAAATAGAACAAAACCGAGCCAAACCAAAAAAACCGAGCCAAACCGAAACCAAACCCATTGGAAATTACAAAAAAAAACCCTAAAAAACAATATAGTTTTTGGTTTTTAATATAAAATAACAGAACCAAACCGAAACGGAATTGAAAATGAGTCGGTTGAGTTTCGGTTTTTGTTCTAAAATAACTAAACTGAAATTAATCGGTTTAAAATGATTTTTTTATTTTTTTAAAAAATTTAATTTAATTATTATTTTAAATAAAAATTAAATCAAATAAAAAATAATCACTTCCAGTAGACCCTTTGTCAGGCAAAAGCCCGTGTTCTTCAATTTATTTGATTGAAAACTTAAGAGCAGGAGGCCCTTTTTTCTTAGACAGGTCGGCTTTGAACCTAATATTTGTTGGGAGAATGGCTAACTAAATCGAAGCATTCATGTGGAGGGAGGCTTGCTAGTCCAGATTAGAGCAATCTTGGGCCCATGTAATGCTAAATATTATTCTTTCCACGAAAACAATGGTCGTTTATTGGTTAATATTTAATGTTAGTAAAACGATCTGGCGTTGCTCTGGGAACAAATATTATTTTTTTTCCTTTTCATTTTCTTATATAATTAATTCGTAGGAAGATTTTTTTGCAAGTTATATTGTTTTCAGATCAGTAATATTTCATTATTCAAAATATATTTTTATTTGGATTTAGTTGAGAGTTTTTATTTGTTCAATTTTTTTTCCAAGATGACTCAAATTAATTCAGAAACAACATTAGGGTTTAGTTTATAATTCATGTTTTAATAAATTATATATAAAAGAACCATATCATTTGCAAATTAATCAGAAAAGCCAAAAATAAATTAAAATAAAATAAAATCCTTCAGATAAAAACATGGTAAATACGCTGCTATATATCTTGTGATTTCTCCGGAGAGGATAGCAGGAATGGATAAATATTGTTGGAGAAAGGTCAACAAAAAAGTCCATGCATCACTACATGCCTCTCATGTCTTTCAAATTATTGCCCCCAGCAAGATATTGCTCAGTCATTCTTAAGTATCATTCACCTATGCAAGGTACAGAGAGGGCTGCTCTGCTCCCATATGTACGCAGCACTATACCATGCTGTTGCATTTCCATAAGAGTCAGACACGGATCTCAACATATCTGTGCATATATGCTTGAAGTATTTTCTATGCACAGTTTAAGGCTGGTTTCTTTTTGTTGGATGGACTAATTACAAGTTGCTCTTTCGATAGTTCTGACAGCTCCAGGCACCAGCTTAATCATGACTAATGTTGTTTTGGCAACTTGTGCATGTGTGCCATTGCAAGTTGCACCTACAGCCATTTTTGACGCTTGGGGCCAGCTACATGGTCTGTATCTTTATCACTGCGGTCACTTTATCACTAAGCATGACTTTAATGTTGGATTTGTTACATCATTAGTCATCTCCTTTTCTTCCAGTCACCTCCTGAATTGAATTTTATCTTAAGCTGGTTCCCCTTGTCCGTTTCGTGATGCCCCATCTAGAATATGCATTCATGGGAAATGCCATGATTAGGCGCAATGTAAACTCGAGAGAGGAAGGGTATGGAGAGGCAGGTAGATCTTTATTACAACAGGAATGTGAAAAGAACTCAAGAACAGGTTTGTACAGTTTTAAGTCATCTTGCATCAAGAAGGACAAAGAAAGGAAGTGCAGATAAGAGGATATTGACAATAGGCTTAGTTGATCCTGCCATTGAAATTACCTTGTCTTCTGCGAAATCAACATTAAAACCATTAAAAACTGGATGAACAAGAAAACAGACTAAAATATCAAATATTCGAGAGATCATAGACGATGAAACTAACTACAATCTTGAGGGTGGCATACGCACTCCAACTCAATGCCACAATTTCCATTAGTTTTTTGGCACTCATTACAGATATATGGCACATGATCAGGAATGCCAAATGATATCCTTGTACCCAATTCATGCCCCTTGTAGTCATCATCTTTTGAAGTACTTCTATACTCCTGACTGTAACGTGATCAGTTTAATTCTTTTGGATGAAAAGTCTTGCCAAGATTTTCAAGGTCATTAACAAGTAAGCAGGAATAATAAGGGGCTTCAAGATTTTTCCCTTGAGTTCAAGCAGAACCTGCACATGGATTCAATTGACTGCATGTTAGACATAAATGATGGCATGGGAGAGTTACTATTTAAGCAGTTGAAGAGAAGAAGCGTATTGGGCTGTGGAGGAGTATGAAAACCAGAAGATAAAAGTGAAGGAGAGATATAGTGCCTTGAAGAAGAACAAGAAGAGTGAGAAATTAATGGTTAGTGTTTTGCTTGCATAATTAATGGAAGAGGCTGGAAAAAGACCAAGAGAGGTTCTAAAGTACAGTTTCTGAGATCTGCATAGGATCATGTGGTTTAATGGGGATGTAGCAGTTGAATTTGGACTGAAGAAGGGAGTCTGAATTTGGAATTTTCCACGAAATCTAGAATGTATGCATTTTCTCAATGGTGAGGGTGACAAGAAGAACATGATATAAGCACTTAGAGTTTCTTGCATTTTCTTTTCTTTTCTGGTTAATCTTTGGATCAATGATGAACAGGTGAAGAAATATTCAAGAAGTCCTGTTCTTCATGACTAGATGAAAGCAGATTACTTAGAATCCACTTCTATTCATGATCAAGGATAAAGAAACAAAACAGGAGAGAATCTACTTTTATTCTCGCAATGAATCTTATTTCCCGTGCTTTTGTTTTAATCCCTAGGTGGAAACTGGCATGGCACCTTCGATAAAAAAAGAAAAAACATTCTTTCACCAAATGTTTTTCATAGGTTCCATCTTTTCTTTGCCTTTTCTTCCCTTTTTATGGAATTTGAAATGTCACAAGGGCCCTTTTTACTTCCTGCAATTCCTATTTTCCAGTGAAATGTTGCCTTTGCCATATCCTCTATTTAGATTCTGTTCATCCCTTTGTTCTCACCATTCTAGTAGCTTATGATATGTGAGTATGTGACTGATGGGTCATTAGCCCACATGCTGGTTAATTCTCATTGTGCTAGTGCATTTTCTCAAATACAGCAGAGCTTGAGCCAATATAAATTCTGGATTAGCAAATATTAATTTGAGAATAGAGTAAGGAAAAAGTAGTCATAGAACAATTTTAATCTGTCCTTTGTTTTGTTTGTTTACATTTTTCTTTTTGGAACTCCTTGTGCCATCTGAGAAGAATAGTTGAGCTAGGCAGACAGTGCTGTTAACAAGGGTGATGGGACATTCAAGATGAAGGCTAATCCAATCTTTGATGGATCATTGATTACGTTACATGAGGTTTTCCAACAAAGTAAAAAAAGAAGTAATTTTATCACCTTTCGACTAACAGGTGTAAGATTCAGCAGTGATAAGTGAAAGAAAATGATCATGGGCATGTAAATTTCACAGTAGGGAAACCTGTCTATTCATCAGAAAGATGATCAAAAAGCAAGATGACCATAAAACATTTCCACGATATAGAAGTTGAAAATACATAAGAGTGAGCTAGAGGAAATAGCCACTAAAAATTATACAAAGCAAACACATAATGATTTCACACTTTATAGCACACATACAAGTACCAGTTTTTTTGCCTTTTATCACCATGAGATGATGTTTTAGATCATGCAGCTGGCTTAACACGAACATATGGGAAACAAAGCACCGCAATTTTCTCAATAGCTGCTGAGAATGTAGCAGAATATTCAACATGGTTAGGATGGCTCTGAAATGCAGCATAGTCTTCCTTCTTGTCGAATGTCATGGAGAAGGAATGAGTAAAGCCTTGAGTAAGCATCTCTGGACCTTCAGTATCTTGCCCCCTGTCAAGACCAAAAGGCAACATATTAGTGCTTGAATTGACTAACAAGTTATAGAAGCTGAGGGCTTAATAAAAATAATAGACTCACCATTCAAAGGACTTGACAAGATCAACCTCTGAAACCAGCTTCTCCATCCCTTTTATAATTTCCTCGATCACAACACCTTCCTTAAACTTAACAACCACCAAGTGCTTGATCTCTCCCATGGCTCCTGCACCAAATGCCCCAACCAAAACCTAGAATATATACACACAAATATTATTCATGTGTCAAATTCCAGTCTTGTCTGTCCAGTACTGTCAAACCCCAAGACGCCTTTTCATCACTAGGGTTAGCAAAACATCAGGACCCTTTCTTGGATAGCATATGCAGCTTAACATGTATAAAAAGTACAATAAATGCATCGCATGGCCTATTGACCCACTATTCAGCAATTTATTTCCTCCACCTCACAGCAAAAATTGTCCAGTTTCCATTGTCTTGACCCTTAGCTTTTGCACATGAATGGGGTCCTTGATGTTTAGTGCCATGTATCTTGCTTGAAATTTGAAAATCTTAGTGTGATCGTAACTTTTTTCCACAGACATGATCATCACACATGACAGGCCTTCTGCTCTCTTTGTTTTTGATGTGTGTGGAATAATTTTGGAGTGGAGAGTACTTTTGTTTTGACAGTACTCCTTTCCTCACTGAAATTTAAGCATACAATTGTTATTGCTGAACTTTCCTCCATGTCCTTCCCCATGTTCTCCTTTCTTGGACTTCATAAATGGATGCCATATCCCTTCTTATCTTTAAGGAATCTTCATTTAAGCCCTTCACAAAAAAGGGGAAGTTGTAAGGTTACTATCATGAAGATCATTTCACTCCCAAAAACACATATGAAGATCATGATTTTGGACATTTCAGTTTCCATGCACATTGCACAAGCATGGTTAGCGACTGCCCAACAAATAAATCAGCCTATTTTATTTATGATATTGCACGTTGAAACCGTGTTTTTAAAAAAATTAATTTTTTTTATTTTTAAATTATTTTAATTTGCTGATATTAAAAATAATTTTTTAAAAATAAAAAATATATTTCTGAAAAAAAACTTTAAACCGCAATCACCATCATACTTTCAAACGCCTCTATAACACAGACAATTCAAAGGATTTGTTTTAGATTCTCAGCCAAGCAATGATCAACAAGCTTCAACAAAGGTTTTTCATACTTTTTTCACATGTTGTTTCAAATCTGAACATTGATAAGCAGTTCTCTTGCTTTGTGGTTGTAGTTGCCGGTTAAATCACAGACATTGGACTATCCAAACAAGCAATCTTCTTTAATTATTGAGAAAGCATGCCCACATGAAGATCTTGACATTAGCTAGCTTAATAGCCATTATAGAAAGCTATTGACAAGAAATGCTGGACATTACCTTTGCTAATGATCCTAGCTAACCTGGCAATGTGATCATGATTAATTACATTAAATTTTTTACCTTAAATTATTCGATGTCTTAGTGTGTGCGCTTGGTAATTAAAAGAAAAATATTTTTTAATTGAAAATATATTAAAAAAAATTTAAAATTTTTATTTATTTGTTTTTTACATCAATTTAATGTTTTCCTAAAAAAAAATAGTTTGAAAATGAAAACAAACACTCTTAACTATAAGCTTCTTGGTTGCAGATTGGTTAATTAATAACATATTCCTGAACCGGGTGGTAAATTCCTAATTAATCAATTAATCGCGAGACTGCATCCTCTTAAACTAATCAAATTAAGCTATTGGCATGAGTACCTATGAATATGATTTCAACAGAAAAATTAGTCTTCAAAGAAATACAGCTACGAAACACTCCATGAAAGGTAGATTGAGGTAGCTGATCAACGAGTCACGGAAGAAGTTATTAGACGGCGTTATATATATCTTTTCATTAAAGCTCTTAGTGATGGAACTGAGTTCCACAACTCTTTCCTATTTTTTATTTTTTATTATTGAACCATCTAATTAGGGTTTTCATGTAGTTGGAGGCTTATGATCGAAGACGAGATTTATAGTGATGTTTAAATTTTTAGTACTTTAAGTTTGGCACATCGCTAAGTTTACTGTCAATAGGTGTGACAATGAACCAAATTCATACCCAATTAGACTTGATGCGCAACAAAATCCAAGGTTAATATACTGAGAGGATTGCTAGACACATGTCCAAGTGGACTTGGACGCAACCAAGCCTAAAGACGATAGGTTTAGCAGTTTGATAGACTCATGTCTAATTAGACTCGGCATGTAACCAACTCTAAGGGTGTTGGTTTGGCAGTTCGCTAAATCTGTACCCACTTAAGCTCAATATGATACTGAACTTATAGGACACCACCATATACACTGTCAACTAATGGTCATTTTCAAACTATGCTACCCTTGATTAATCATAGTTTGAGGATTAATCATAGTTTGAGGATGTTTGTAATAGTGATAAAAATCATTTTTTAAAATATATTTTTATTTGAAAATATATTAAAATAATATTTTAAAATAAAAAAACTCAAAAAATAATGAAATGGTGGTTCAATGGCTTCATCAAATAGCCCCATCAACATATGAAGAACTTCACTCTATGGTGAGGTACGATGAGAAAAAAATAAAATAATAATGAAGACATTTAGGAAGTTGTAATTTAGTAGCAGAGTTTCTGCTACATCTATTCTAATTATTTGTTATTGAAGTATAGAGTGATTTTCAAAAATATTTTTTAATTAAAAATACATTTAAATAATATTTTTTTATTTATTCCCTCAATGCAATAAAAATCATCTAAGAAATTAAAGATTTACCTTGTTTTTTCCCGAGTTCATTGCTTTGAGGGATATTCGGTGTACTGAAATTCAGGGAGTTGCAAAAATACATGGTGTACCTTGCAAATTCCAAACCCACAGTTAAAGTTCCGGGAACTAGAAATTCGTTTGGAGGTGTTTTGTAGTGGATCATGATGGTATGAATCTTAATTCATGTGTTTAACCGGTTTTGCAGGATCTTCCTTATTAGAAATTAATTTTATTTTTTTTGAAATAAACCCATCCCTGAGTCAAAAGTTATTTCTATGAAAAATAAAACCGAAAATTAAAGATGAAAAAGAAAAATTAAAACCGTAGAGAGCAAAATATGAGAAAAATAGGCCCGAGCCCATTAAAAATCAAAGCCCATTAAACACCAAGTCCATTTTAATTTTCAATCACAGGCAGAAGGATTCAGGAATTTACGAGAAAGTTCGTCAATCTTCCTCAATCAGCGTCCAACTTCGTCATCCAGAATACACTAGATGTCTCCTCTTACTTCTTATAAATACACAACAACATGTCCCGTCTCTTGTACAACATCAAGGAAAACAAGCACAAGAAGCAATTAAAATATCAGTAGCAGCCCATCAAAGTAAGCAAACGAGTGATTTTGTGAAGAAGAAGAAGAAGAAGAAGAAGGATGGCAATGATTCCGAGCTTCTTTAACAACCGCCGAGGCGGCAGCATCTTCGACTCATTCTCCGCATTCGACATTTGGGATCCACTCAAAGAGTTCCCTTTCACTTCCACCTCAAATTCTCTCATTTCTCGTGAAAATTCAGCCTTTGTCAACACCCGCATTGATTGGAAAGAGACACCAGAAGCCCATGTCTTCAAGGCAGATCTTCCAGGGCTTAAAAAAGAGGAAGTGAAAGTCGAAATTGAAGATGACAGGGTGCTTCAGATTAGCGGAGAAAGGAATGTAGAGAAGGAAGACAAGAACGATACATGGCATAGGGTGGAGCGAAGCAGTGGCAAGTTCTTGAGGAGGTTTAGGCTCCCTGAGAATGCGAAAATGGATCAGGTCAAGGCTTCTATGGAAAATGGAGTACTTACCGTGACTGTGCCTAAAGAAGAGATCAAGAAACCTGATGTCAAGGCTATTGAAATCTCTGGTTGAACGAGATAATACCTCTTTTGAGAATTGTGTGTCTTTTTTGTTCTTGTGTGCTCTTTTACAAGTAGTTGAAAGGTTTGGTCTCCTCGTCAGTATGCAGAGAGGAGTAATGTAATCAAAAGTTTTGCTAATAAATTTTCTTGTGTCTTTCTCGGTTGCTTGTAATTTTGTGCGTATCTTGCTTTTTGATGTTCCCTTCCCTCCCTTTGTAAATCTCTTTGAGGCGTAAGAATTAGAAGGATGCATTCAGAACATAAATTGTTCATCATATCGAGTATATTTTGAATTTCCTAGATAGTAAAATCTGGAGATGGAACTCGGTTTCTTGCAGCACCTCGTTTCCACGCCCCATGCTTGCTCGTCTATGATACTGTGGTGAGATAATGACCATCGATCATATTGTTGATAATAGATGGATGCAGTGACAACGATACTTTATACAGATCCAGCCGTCCAAAAGATCATGGTAACCACTAGATTTCAAGTACGCAACATTGAAGTTATTGAATTTCCCAGGATAATAAAGGGCTGAGAATTTTCAGTCAATGACCATTAGTTTTTAAGTCTTGAGCTGCTCAGCATAACATAGAAGCTATTATGCAACTAGTTCCTTGAAATTTTTAATCTGGAGTGTTGGTCATATATTTGAAAATATATTAAAATAATATTTTTTTTATATTAATATATCAAAATTATAAAAAAATTATTTTAAAAAAGTAAAAATTATCACAATATTCAATGAATTTTTAATGCTGTAAATAATCGGTCATTTTTATTCATACAAGGTTCTGATTAAAAGTATAATAGATAGTTTTCAACTTTTACACGTGATAAATAGATAAATAAATAGAGGACGAAATTATTTATTTTCTAGCACTCAATTAAGAGCGTTTCAAATTCATGGACCATTAAGTTGATATTTAATGGCATTTTCCCACCTATAATATTCTTAATTCAAGAACCTATCTAAGTACTTTCCAATTAGATGTCTATACATTAAATTCTTATTTTCATGATTTATGTCTTTTATTCATTTACAAGACCTTTCCGTGTATTAAAAGTTTGTCTAGTATTGTGATAAGGGATAATTTTTAAAGTATTTTTTTATTTTAAAATACATCAAAATAATATATTTAAAATACTTTTAAAATATAAAAATAAGCTGAAAATCTTTTAAGGCAAGAAAAAAAAAAACAATGATAACAGTAGACTGGCCCATGAGAAAAATAGGAAAACAATGGCTTCAGCCCATTAAAAAATCAAACTCAATTGAATATCAAATCCACACATTTTAAATTCACAACCGAGGACTCAGGAATTTACGAGAAAGTTCTTCAATCTTATCTGATGTTGGTTGGACCCAGAATCTTCCTGGTTCAGCGTACTACTCGATCGTCCAGAACAAACCAGATGCCACCTTTACTTATAAATACCCGACCTGTCCCATCTCTAGCACGAAAAAATCGAGAACAAGAAGAAGCAATCAAAACATTAGCAGCAAGTAAACGAAGATTAATTCTCTGAAAAAAGAAGTAAAAGATGGCAACGATTCCAAGCTTCTTTTACAACCGACGAGCCAACAGCATTTTCGACCCAGTCTCTGCATTCGATGTTTGGGATCCACTCAAAGACTTCCCTTTCACTTCCCCTAATTCACTCATCTCTCGTGAAAACTCAGCCTTTGTCAACACCCGCATTGATTGGAAAGAGACCCCAGAAGCCCATGTATTCGAGGCAGATCTTCCGGGGCTTAAAAAAGAGGAAGTGAAGGTTGAAATCGAAGATGACAGACTGCTCCAGATTAGCGGAGAGAGGAATGTGGAGAAGGAAGACAAGAACGATACATGGCATCGTGTGGAGCGTAGCTGTGGCAAGTTCTTGAGGAGGTTCAGGCTGCCTGAGAATGCGAAAACAGATGAGGTAAAGGCTTCTATGGAGAATGGGGTTCTTACTGTCACTGTGCCTAAAGAGGATGTCAAGAAACCTGATATCAAGGCTATTGAAATCTCTGGCCGAATGACATGATTAATACCTTCTAAAAAAAAATTGAAATGGCGCGATATAAAGCATGTTAACTTTATTTTTTTTCCCTGTTCTAATAGAATCAAATTCAACTAGATACTAGCAGAGATTATTAAAGGTTACAAGCTCACTATCAATCACTGCAGCAATCTGTAGATCAATTCTGTTGATGCTTTAAATCATTATTTTCCCTCATAAACTATGATGCTCGCAAAATCATTGCGTTGGTAGACTTTTTGTTTCTTAACAATGTGTCAATGGGATCTTTGAACAAGTAGCTTCTCTGTATTCATTTCACATTCTGCACGTCCTGGTTTTTATTTAGTTCATTATGGAGTCGAGAATGAAATGGATGCAAAAATTGATGAAAACCATCTGAACTAAAGTTCAGTTTAATATGTGTTAATTACGAACTAAAGTTCAGTTTAATATGTGTTAATTACAAACCAATTAAATGGCATCTCTTACAGAATAAGCAATTCGAGTTGTTGTCTATTTTATTTGTCTCGCAGTCCTGACCAGAACCTGGATGGCAGGAATGTATATAGATCACTCATTGCAACAAAGTTACCTAGTCTTCATCTATTCACTGCCTTTTCCTTTGCCAAATTAGGCGCAGAAAAATGATTCTGAGCAAGCAAAAGCCTAATGTACAACTGCCATCATAAGCTTCATGAAAACTATCATTACTTGGGACTGCAGACTGCAGAGTTTTGGTAAGACAGCGAAGAGTTGCAAGGAGAACGGTTTTTCATCGCTCAGTGCATTCCGATTATACAATTTGCAAGATAGAACAGCAGAATGTAATTATTGTTTAGGAGGACGGAAATATCCATAGAAAGCAAAGAAGGCCTGTATCATAGTGAGGATGAGTAGAACAACTGCAGCTAAAGCTGATATGAAGGACCATGTGGTGTCAAAATAAGTATGCTTGAACTCTGCCCATCTAACTTGCCATTTGTTGCTGTAGTGCTCGTTGACATCCTCAAACACTTTTGACAGGTAACTCCACTGAATACCCAAAGTAACAACATCCTTGCCAATATTATTGAAGAAACTAGCAACTTCCTCGCTGGCTCCGAAGGAATTCTCAACTATTTTGTAATCACATAAGAACCCCGCATCACTAGGGGCGTTGATGAGGCAGCCCATGAAGGTAACATAACTTGTAATGTGGTTTGAGCAATGGTTATAGCATTGTTCAAATGCAACACAATTGAGTATGACAGACGTAGTGAAATCATCTACTGTTAAAAGTGGGATCTCAAGGACTCCATTGCTGAATTCGATGTCCAAGAAGCTGTCAGTCTCCCTTGGCTTGAACTTTATTCCAGCTTGATGGAGCTTCTTGGCAGATTGAATCAATTGAAGGAATGGACTGATCTTTCTAGGCACTTCTTGGGATGAAGGGATGATAGTCGAGCGAAACAAATCTAGTAAATGCTTCCCCCTAATGTCTTTATACCTTCTTAGGACTTCAGGAGGTCTTTGAGCAGCATAATCAAAGAATTCCAAGGCTAGTTCCGCAAGGGATGAAACATTTTGTTTTCTTGAAGATAAGATTGAGGTCTCGAACA
Organism: Populus simonii; assembly: GCA_007827005.2. Lineage (NCBI taxonomy): Eukaryota > Viridiplantae > Streptophyta > Magnoliopsida > Malpighiales > Salicaceae > Populus > Populus simonii. Next base: position 18,446,545 of record CM017467.2, on the reverse strand, counting down.
GTGTTTCAAGGACAAAGAAGGGAATTTGGTTCTCTAACCTGAGAAGATCACGCATGATAAAGAAAAACATCCGTGTCATATTGAATATAGGGTCATCAATATCTGTTTGCACTATCCCACCAACGATGCAGAAGAGCTCAATAATGAAACATCCATCGAGCACCATCATCTCAATGAATTCTTGTCTGCTACATTCAATAGTTTCAGAGTAACAATCTCTTATCTTCTCCTCAATCGGTGCTATGGCTTTGAAGAAGTCATTGATTCCAATACCATGTTGCTGTGTTCGAGCAAGAACACCACCAAGAAACCGCCATTTGTGTTCCTCGATCATCTTGAGATGCACTTTGCCATGGTGGTAAGGACCAATGGAGACAATATGGGGCTGATAGGCCATCTTGTTAATCTCGACGAGGCTTTGAGGCACTCTAAAGATGCAGCAAGAGCTCTTGCCGGCGGATTTTTTTAACAATTTTGGCAATAGCTTAGTCTTTTTTTCTACTGATTTTAGCCATTGCCTGTCTGCCTCCGTGATGCTAGTGACATGATCATCAGAGGTTTCTGCATTTTCCTGGCTTTGGTCTCCGATGAGCCTTAATTCTGTTTCCATGTATTTCTTCAGAGAATTTCAGCAGATTCTAAACACAATTCACATAATAATCTTATTCAGACTCTAAAATCCCCCTAGGAATTTCTTAGATAGGAAGAAACCTGGAACAAAAAAAGAACCATATGAAGCTCAAAGTTTTGAGTAAAGTTCTGGGCAAGGTTGTCAAAAACGTTTTTCTGACACGACATGAAATATATAATATAAATTCGGATTGTAAAATCAAATTGTTAAAATATTTTAACTAATTATATATTGACAATCCCAATCAAGTGGTAAATAATAATATAACACAATTAAAATAAAAATGAAATAAACAATATATACAAATGTCCAAACATCTTAAAATATATAATTCAAATAAAAATTTATACATGGTTTAAATAACTTAAAAATACAATATACTACAATTATATCCATAGAATTTCATTAACTAAAATTAACAAACCTAAAATTTTAATCATTTCAGCATCATTACAATATTTTTCATTATCGCATTTATCTTCTTTACCATTAAAAAAAACTATTCTTTTGCTTTCTCTTTCTCTGATCAATTAATTAAATTTAATTAGAAGAAGAGACAAGCCAGTTTAGTATTGAATCATCATATTCAGCAGGCAACACTCAAATATGCTTAAAATTTGATTTCATTATAATTGAATGAAAGAATGATTAAATCAAAGAATAATCTCTCTCGCAGTTCCACGGTACTCTCATGCACTAATGCGATCCCCTCTCAAATTAAAGTGGAACTAGTTGAAGTTGAAGGGTCAAATATAGCTGGAAGCACGTATTTCCTTCCATTAACACCATGAGCATTATAGCTAGCACCAGTTGTAGAGTCCATTAACAAATCCCCAGCATAACCAGGATACGCACCCTTACCATAGACCCCAGGACACTCGAACGAGAAGATTGCAACACTCACTCTCAGCCCCCTCAACTAGAGCTCAGAAAAATCAACAGTTTCAAAATCCAAACCTCTCTCTTTCCTAATAAGTTCCAGCAATACGGAGTGATAGCATATGCTAAGTGATTGCATGATTTATTAATATGGAGCAAGTTGTAATTAGCCCTCCTAATCTTGAGAATTAAATTAACGAGTCTTGTTTCAAAAACTAATTATCTAGTTTCTTAACCAGTGTTGACAGCCCTTCATTTAATATTATTTTTTTTCATAAAATGTCTTCTTTTCTATCGAACTTTCCATAATATCTACTTATTTTTTTTCATTTCTCTATGAAAAAACAAAAAAAATGGAAAAGAACATAAAACGGACAAAGAGGGCTAAATAATTAGTTTTTGAAACAAGAATGATTATTTAATGCATTACAGAATACTTAAAGATTGAATGGAGGGGAGGGGTTGTACTAACTAATTATGAAACAGAGGGTCCTTTTCTTTTGATACAGAGCAGGAATGATTAAATAGGAAAATATAGATCTACCGTCTACGATCTCTACTGCGGGTAGTCCAAAACAGAAAAGAAAATCACATGAAATACCTTTTCAGCTGATGGGAGTTATTGCTCTCCTCTTCGACTCCGTCTCTTTCTCGTGATCTCTCACTTTTTAGCAGCGGCTGGTGTTAGTCTGCTCGGGTTGAGAATTTGAGATTTAACAAAGAGAAAAGAGGAGACTGGGGGTGAAGTGTCGGGGACTCAGGGAATGAAGTCAGCAAACGAATATTAATTTTTTGCAAACGAAGAAAACGATGGCGTTGATTCCAAGCTTCTTCGAAAACCACCGAGGGGGCAGCATCTTTGATCCATTCTCTGCTTTTGACGTTTGGGATTTCCCTTTCACTTCCTCTAATTCTCTCATCTCTCCTGAAAATCCACCCTTCGTCAACACCCGCATTGATTGGAAAGAGACCCCTGAAGCCCATGTATTTGAGGCAGATCTTCCCGGGCTTAAAAAAGATGAAGTGAAGGTCGAAATCGAAGATGACAGAGTGCTTCAGATCAGCGGAGAGAGGAATGTGGAGAAGGAAGACAAGAACGATACATGGCATCGTGTGGAGCGTAGCTGTGGCAAGTTCCTGAGGAGGTTCATGTTGGGGATTCCGGCTCCCCATACGCGGACCGGTGGTGTACTGATAGTTGCTCATAGGAGGCTAAGCACACTGACACAATATTTAACGTGGTTCGGCAAAACCGCCTACATCCACGGGAGAGTCCATATTATTAGAGATATATAGAGAAAGGATTACAACATACATGGAGGAGGAGGATCACTTCACTCAAACTCAACTCCCAGCTCTTTTGCTGCACTTGCAGCTGCTGCAATGGCAGCAAGGCTGCTGCCATTGCAACTCTCTCTTTCTCTCCACTCTCTTGCACACACTCACGTTCTCTCACTCTCTCTCAATTTGCTCTCAACAAGACATGCCTCTTTATAGGCAAATATGGTCAACATGGAGGGGCCAATAATGCCTTAAAGTGTGCCACCAATTGTGGCATGAATGGAGCAACCACTTGCTTAGTGGTGGGATATTGCCACTAAATGGCAATATCCTAACAGTTCAGGCTGCCTGAGAATGCGAGAATGGATCAGGTCAAGGCTTCTATGGAGAACGGGGTTCTTACTGTCACTGTGCCTAAAGAGGAAGTCAAGAAACGTGAAGTCAAGGCGATTGAAATCTCCAGTTAACTGAATGAGAGAATGCCTATTGGATATTCTGTGTTTGTAAGAATTGTTCTTCTTTTGTTTTTCTAAGTGGTTGGAAGTTCTCTGTTACTGTCAGTGTGCACAAAGGATTCAATCTATTATGAATGTAACATAACAGTTTTGCCAATCCTTTTCTTTTTGTTAGTTTACTGTTTTCTTGATTCTCATATGTTCTTAGCCATTCGCCCAAATGGTTTTGGCAATTATGCTGGTGGTATTTTCTTTTCTACCTACATTCACGTCTTTTGTCCTCTTCCTGTAAGGCATCACGAGAGAACGCCTTAAGGAAGACAAATGCCGGCCTCGTTTGTCTGCAAAATATCATTGCATGCCAAGTAAAGTGGTGAATTTGAGTCCTGTACTTGGTTTAATACCTTGAGCTTTGGCCTGGTTTCAAAAGACACCTTCTGGGCATCTTGTCTTCGTAGGAATTAGTCCTATACTATCAGAGGTTTAACTGCCGGTCACGAGTTTAAATTTCGGCTTTCAGATAATAATATAACCCTCAAAATCAGAGAAGTTCTTTCAACAATCCTGTGAAGTTTCTTTACAATATATTTTTGTACTTTCTTGATCGCCTTGAACTTCAACATAGAGTGCCTCTGAAAGATCATTAATTCTGGCGACAGGGGAAGGCTCTCTTAACTGCAAATCCAAACCCCATCAAGCCAACGCTATAATAACAAATTTATCATAGAATTAAAATCTCATCATGTGTTACAATAAATATATTTCACGTCTTACAATAATTAGTAGTTTATAGGTATTACTTCATACAGATAGAATCAAAATCATCCTGAAGGCTTCATAAGAGCAACAAAAGACCTCTAGGAGAAACATCAAAAGTACAGTCTCGGATTCTCACCAAAGCTACCATATCTATTTGATTGCCACGATCAAATTTGTAACGTCCTTCCATAGCCTGCTATTTTTACCGAGTGGTTGTAGAAGTCGTACCGGTTCCCACTTCGTTTGCTCCTCGCAAATCCAGGGTTTTCACCTTGAAGAACTCCAGTGTTAAAGAAGACTCTTCACTTCCACCTACTATACCTTCAAAAATCTGTTGAACGATCTGCTGACCAAATCCTTCACATATCCCAGAAACAATTGTTCCAGAAACTAGTGTGCCTATAGTATTGCAAGGATAACACTGATTGTAATTATTCTCGAATCTATTGTAGCTATTAAAGGGAAGCTTCAATGGCAACCCTGCAAAACACCTCGATTTGTAAGTTTATGTATCTGCAGTTGGAGAAAATTATTAAATATTGTTAATTCTTAAGTGTTTTTAACATTAAAAAAAGCATTATTTAATTAAAACGATACCAGTGCATAATTGATTTTTAAAAATTCTGGATTGTTATTCTCTGTTGCTAATTGGTGCTAATAATCAATTTCCAAAAAAAATAAAATGATTTTGGGCTTTGACTTGGGTAACCATAACCAAACACCAAGCATCAATGTAGGGACTGTGAAGAAGAACCTCTGATTGAATAGTATCTCCGGAGAAATTCGTTATTGAAACCTTGGCGGCTATCCGATGGAAGCTTCATACGCAGCTCTGTGAAACATCTCAGTCTATAAGCTTCTTCACTCTCGTCGAACAACTTTTCAACCATAACATCCTGATGAAGCTGGTTAGAAAGTTCTTCTATAAGTTTCTCTTGATCTGGCATAGGAAGTTGTTTGAATGCCTCGGTGACATAATCATCATCTGCCTTTGCTAGACCTTTGTGCATTGGTCGATGGTACAGATAAGGAAGTCCTTCAGTTCCTCCGCCTTGGGAACCCACAGGTCTAAGAACCTGCAAGCTTTTGACTTCAGTTTTCTTCGCATCAGTGTCATTGCACCCTAATGTTGCCATTGAAGTCTGTCTGTGTTAAGATGGTATGTGCAACCGGAATTTGAAATATTTTTTCCAGAGAATTGAGCTCATGCGCAAGAAGGCTGTAGGATAGGAAGAAGTGGGTGCGTGCAAGTAATTCCTAGGAAGGCGAGTAGTTTGGCTTTTGGCCCTGTGCCAAAATGCATCGTCCCATCTTTCTTGGCTGTTTAGTTTTGTTATTTTCTTTTGGAAATTAGAGTTGAAGGTGACCCATAATTTCTTAAGTGAATGAGCTGAAAAGGATACCATATACATTGTAAACTAATGGTAATTTTCAAACTGAGCTGCACTACATTTTAAAATATTTTTAAAAAGAATTAAATTTTTTTTATTTTTTACTTACTTCAAATTAATATTTTTTTAGTGTTTTTAAATCATTTTGATGTGCTCATATCAAAAATAATTTTTAAAAAATAAAAAAAATATTATTTTAATACATTTCTGAGTGAAAAAACATTTTAAAAACAATTACAACCACACTTTGAAACAAACTCACATATTTCAGAGATGGTATAAAATAGGAGTAGATGTTGCTTTTTTAGATAGTTTTTGTTTGAAAATATATTAAAATTATATAGTTTTTATTTTTTTAAATTTATTTTTAATATTAATATATAAAAAAATATAAAAAATTAAAAAATAATTTAAAGCGAAATCAATAGTGAAAAAATGGTCCAACCATTGTGCCAAATAGTTCTTTCAACATCTGAAGAACTTCGCTTTACGGATAGGTATGATGGGAAATGCACTCTCTCCCCTTGAACATCAAATAATATTAATAATAATAATAATAATAATAACAACAACATTAACATTTAGGAAATTATAATTTAGGAGTAGAGTTTGTGCTCCACCTATTATATTGATATTGTGGTGTAGAATGTTTGTCAAAAAACTTTTGTAATTAAAAATATATTAAAATAATATTTTTTAATTTTAATATCAATACATTAAAATCATTAAAAAATATATAGAAAACATTAATTTTATTTTTTCAGATAAAAAAAATAACTTAAAAAGTATATTATAATACAAAAACAAACACTCGCATTTATGGAGCACATTTGCTAAGCATACCATAAGACAATCACGTGACTAGCTTGATATGGTATTGAGTCTTAAAATTAATGGTGATTCTTCTCAAATGTGTGAAAAAACAATTAAATTGAGTGTTTTTAAGGTTTAAACCCAAATGGGATTAAAAACCAGTTATTTCAAAAAAAAAATTCTAAACTGCTAAAATCTATTTTTATTTTAATGGGTTTTTTTTATGTTTTTCAGGACTTTTTTTCCTGAGATTTTTACAATGGAGTTGAATTATTTTTACAATTTTTTAAGCTTTTCAAAGTTACTATTGAATTTTTTTTACAATGATCCATGGGTTGTCTTCACCAAGAGCTTTCCCAACCCATGAACAACTTAATGAAATGTTTTACAGGATCTTAAAACGGAATCCATAAATCACCCCTATATTAAACTGATACAAAAGAAAATCATCTGTTGTATACAAAAGGGAAATCAAACATTACAAAGCCCAAAAGCACAATACGAAACAAGGCTTAGGCCCATTATATTTCCAGCCCAATCGGCCCTCATTTTAAATCTACAGCCACAAAGAAACAGGAACTTTCGAGTAAGTTCCTCAATTTCTCAAATTAAAATCTGGGTGTGGACCCAGAATTTTCCTGAAACAGGGTCCAAGTCGACCGTCCAGAATGTACCAGATGGCTCATTTACTTGCTATAAATACCAACCCGTGTCGCCTCTCACATGACATCAAGAAATCAAGAACAAGGAACCGGTCAGGTGATTAACAGCAACCCATCAAGCGACAAGATTTTCTGGAAAAGATGGAAATGAGTCCAAGCTTCTTTGACAACCACCGAGGCAGAAGCATTTTCGATCCATTCTCTTCTTTTGACATTTGGGATTCGTTCAAGGTCTTCTCTCCTTTCACTTCCACCTCAAATTCTCTCCTTTCTCGTGAAAATTCAGCTTTTGTAAACACCCGCGTGGATTGGAAAGAGACACCAGAAGCCCATGTCTTCAAGGCAGACCTTCCAGGGCTTAAAAAAGAGGAAGTGAAGGTCGAAGTTGAAGATGACAGGGTCCTTCAGATTAGCGGAGAAAGGAATGTAGAGAAGGAAGACAAGAACGATACATGGCATAGGGTGGAGAGAAGCAGTGGCAAGTTCTTGAGGAGGTTTAGGCTGCCCAAGGATGCGAAAATGGATCAGGTCAAGGCTTCTATGGAAAACGGAGTTCTTACTGTGACTGTGCCTAAAAAGGAGCTCAAGAAACCTGGTGACGGTGTCAAGGCTATTGAAATCTCTGGTTAACTGAATGAGAGAATGCCCATTGAATATCATGTGTTTGTAAGAATTTTGGGTTCTTTAGTGTTCAAATGTATTATGTAAGTAAACAGTCTTGCTAATAACAGTTCTTGTTTCATCATAAGAATTGACATCATCAATTATATTCTGATTTTCCTAGAACAATCTGGAGTTCTAATCTTAGTTTCTTGCAACATCTCAATATTTTTACGCACCATACTTGCTCCTGTAACTTTGCATGTCCCAAGTGCTTTCATTTGAAAGTTTCCAATCTTAACGCTCTCTGCAAATTAAATATGTTCAAAATGCTGATGAAAAACACAGCTATAAATGAAGCAATTACAAAGGAATAGGTTCTATAGAAAAGCAGGGCCGAATACATCATTGATTTGGTTGTGAAGGATAATATTGTCGAGGTATCAGTGTATCGCTCCAAGTTCAGGCAGACTGGCTTACTTGTTGCCAAACCAGTACTAGTTGAAAGCAAGCACTCCCTCACAAAACAATGAAACGTTCCAGCGGCAGGCATTTGTTGAATGCCTCGATGACATAACACTTTATATATAAAGCTTTCTTCATCGGTTGATTGTACAAACCTTCTTCAAACCCACAAATCTAACATCCTACAAAGCATTTTACATTGTCATTAATTCCTTGCATCACTAATATTATCCGAAAGTAAACTATAGATTTTTTTTTAGTTTTATTGAAATTATTTTTTATATCAAGAGATTAAAATTATATATATATATATATATATATATATATATATATATATATATATATATATATATAATTTTAAACAAAATCAGAGTTCAAATTTTATTGAATTATAGTATAAACACAACCCCAAATACAGCCGGTAAAGTTGTGGTTTCAAAAAACAAAGCATGATCATGTTTAAAACTCCATGGCAGGAGATTTTTTATTCCACAATACAAACTCTGAGAGTGAAAAATGTGCACTCTTGGAGATTCATAATCTTAAGAATTTAAGAACATGAGAATGTTAGTTTTTAACATTATGTGGGATATGTTATATCAATCATTAATTTATAATGTCTAAGTATGAATTAATTCTTTAATTTTCTTGGATTTTTTTTAAATAAAGTATGATAATAGAGAATTTTTAAGCCAAAACTTTAAATAAAAATTCTTTTTAAAACATCTTTTGATGATTGTTTTTGTTAAAATCAAGTAAGATTTCATGTTATGATTTCTTGCTAAGATATTTGACAAAAAATAAAAAAACATTGAGAAATAAATTTAAAGGGCTCGTAAATTTTTCAAAATTTTATTGTGGCATAGGAGTTTAATGATAAGCTATTTAGTATTTACACATTCATTGTCATTCAACCGAGCTTTGTTTTTTTTTAAAAAAAAAATAAGCATGATATTTTTACAAAATCAATGTTTTAATTATTCAACAATCTTGTTTTTTTTTTCATTTATAGATCTTGATCCTTTATTCTTTTTCCTCATTTTTCATTGAAAAACGACTTTATAAACATTTCATTGGATGTAATAAGTATGTTTGAATTAATTTGTGTGATGAAAAATAGTTTTATGATAATAAAAAATTAATTTAATTTCAAAGGAGTTAGGAATTTTAAATTCAAATTAGAGATGATATGGTCCTAACACTAAATCTATTTTTTCAAACTTAATACAACACAAAGAAAGATAATTATATTGATTTATCCATTAATCAACATGAGATTTTCAAAATAATCGTCAAACAACCATGATTTTTTTTTCAAAATTTAAAATTTAGATTATAGACTTGGAAAAATGAATCATTAGATGAGAAAAATAAAAATTAAATAGTTTTGAAAATGTATTTATAAATAAAATTGAATCGCTCGCAACTAATAAATTAAAAAAATAAATTACAGGGCCTGGAAGTGTAATAGTAACACAGGCTTAAAGCCCATGAAGAATTTAAACCCAAATAAAAACATGTCCATAAACAGAATTGACTAGAAACTTCATCAGACTTCCGATTCTTATTGGACCCAGAATCTTCCTCAATCAGTTACCAACTTACCAAGTCTCATCATCAAGAATATTCCAGATGCTCCTTTGTCTCCTATAAATACCCAACCTGTCTCTTCCACACTCATCAAGAAAACCAAGAACCAAAAGCAATCAAGAAATCAACAGCTACCCATTAAACCAAGCGATTCTCTAACAAAAAAAAAAAGATGGCAATGATTCCAAGCTTCTTTGACAACCGCCGAGGCAGAAGCATTTTTGATTCATTCTCTTCTTTCGACATTTGGGATCCATTCAAGGACTTCACTCCTTTCACTTCCTCCTCAAATTCTCTCCTTTCTCGTGAAAATTCGGCTTTTGTTAACACCCGCATTGATTGGAAAGAGACCCCAGAAGCTCATGTATTGAAGGCAGATCTACCTGGGCTTAAAAAAAGAGGAAGTGAAGGTCGAAATCGAAGATGACAGAGTGCTTCAGATTAGCGGAGAGAGTAACGTGGAGAAGGAAGACAAGAACGATACATGGCATCGCGTGGAGCGTAGCAGTGGAAAGTTCTTGAGGAGGTTCAGGCTGCCTGAGAATGCGAAAACAGATGAGGTAAAGGCTACCATGGAGAATGGGGTTCTTATTGTCACTGTGCCTAAAGAGGATGTCAAGAAACCTGATGTCAAGGCTATTGAAATCTCTGGCTGAATGACATGGTTAATACCTTTTTTTTAAAATATAAATTGAAGTGGTGTGACTAGTTGTAATATGAAGTATGTTAACTTTTTTCCTATTCTAATAGAATCAAATTCAACTACATACTAGCAGAGATCAATAAAAGGTTACAAGCTCACTATCAATCACTGCAGCAATCTGTAGATCAATTCTGTTGATAGTTTAAATCATTATTTTCCCTCTTAAACTATGATGCTCGCAAAATCATTGCGTTGGTAGACTTTTTGTCTCTTAACTATGTGTCAATGGGATCTTCGAACCAGTAGCTTCTCAGTATTCATTTCACATTCTGCAAGTCCTGGTTTATTTTTACTTCATTATGGAATCGAGAATGAAATGGATGCAAAAATTGCTGGAAACCATCTGAACTAAAGCTCAATTTATTATGTGTCAATTACAAACCAGTTAAATGGCATCTCTTTCAGAACAAGCAATTCGAGTTGTTCTCTATTTTATTTGTCTCGCAGCCCTGACTCTATTTTATTTGTCTCGCAGCCCTGACCAAAACCTGGAAGGCAGGAATGTATGTAGATCACTCATTGCAACAAGTTTACCTAGTGTTATTGTGATGTTTTGAAAATAAATTAGTAGGAAAGGGCAACCAAGCCCTTGGTGGCTTAAAGAGTGAGTATTATTAAATGAGGGGTATTGTGGTAATTGAATAATAGTTGATAAATATAAATAGGAAGAATAAAAACAAAAGGAACAAAAAGAGGGAGCTGTGTTTTTGAGAGCAAACCGTGAGAGAGAAGGGAGAAGGAAGAAGAAGAAGAGAAAAGAGGGAAAGATAAGGAAAGGAGAAGAGAATTGGAGGAAATAAGTTTAAAGGTAAGATTATGTATAAATGTGTGTTCTTTAAACCTTAATTTCTGTTTTGAAAATGTTAGGGTTTTGAATATTGTGTTTTAAGTTTGATTGATGAATTAATTGGAAGGTTATGGGTTGATTGTTGTGGGTAATTGGTTAATTAGTTGATTGTGAGAGATTGAAGGTAAAGATAATGATTTTGAGTTATGATTTTGTTTGAATGGTGAAATTGTGTTAGAAATCAGAAGATGACAGTAGGTAATCTGTGAAATTCTGGGTTTGAGGTTGAAGATGACGAAAATTCAATTTGGTCCCTCAATTTGTGAAATTACAGTTTAGTCCCTAAACTTTGGGAAAATTATAATTTGACCCCTAATTGTATTTTGAGATTCTGGACAGTGTTATTATGAGGTTAAGGATGATGAATCTGAGTTTGATAATTGATTTGGACTATTTTCAGTTTGGTCCCTCAATTTCGGGAAATTACATTTTAGTCCCCGAACTTTATGAAAATTACAATTCGGTCCCTGGTTCGTTCTAGACAGGATTAAGGATGGTTTATGGGTGAAAATTCAGTATAGTTATGTATTTTCCAGATTGGTCCAATTTTGGTAAAATTACGTTTTGGTCCCTGTTTTGGAAAATTGTCGTTTTAGTCCCTAAACCTAGGAGACTAAACCTGGTTTTCATTTATGTATTGGAATCTTTTATTTGTGTTGCGTTGAGTTGCTTTTGAGTATATTTCCTATATTTATTGTAGGTTCTCCTAACGATCCTCAATAGGATTTCGGGTCTTTTCGTCTGACATTCCTTTTAGTTCTATATTTCCGGGTGAGTGGGATAATCTTTAATATGCATATATGATAAGTAAATATGTATTCTGATTATACAATGAGTACAACTCGTTAATTTCTTGAATAATTATATATGTTGCTTATTTTCCGAGTACTCATTTATTCTTGAATTTGCACTCGCAATCTGTCAAAGTAAATTCTATTCGATATGATATACGTTTCTTGGATGATTATGTGAATATCTAATATGCCTTGATATGGGACTTGTCAGTAACTCCATGCTAACGGAGAGTAGTTAGCCTATGTGCACATAGTATTCTGTATACCTAGCTGGTGAGAGAGGCATCAGCCTGTGGCGACTGATCATCCCACAGTGGTCACCTTCGGGTGTCATCTGGTCACCTTCGGGTGTCATCTGGTCACTTTTAAGTGTCATCTGGTCACCTTCGGGTGTCATCTGATCTCTGACATATAGTCCATTACGATATGATGATATGTTTAGTATGCATATGTATACGTATATGATATGTTTAGTATGTATATGTATATGTATATCAAGATAAATGATCTTGCGAACCATTAATATCAGAATATCTAAAATGTATATTAATTATTATTCCCTCACTGAGTTGGTTGAACTCACCCCTCATTCTTAATATTATTTCAGGTTCTTAGTTTTCTGATAGCAGGTGAACCTTGTTGAGTGTTCCTGCTTCTTCAGTTTTGGGTCGGTATGCCTTGCTTATCTTTCAAGGCTGTTTGATTCGATGTCTTAGGCGCTCCACTATTACTTTGTTTTAATTAAGTTTGAAATTGACAATGTAATGAGTATTTATTTATTATTGTTTTTGGTTTTAATTACTGATGAGGAGTTTTAAACTATCTTTTGGTTTATCAGTTTTGAATAATATAATATTTCTGAAGATTATGAAATGCTGCGTATTTTTTGAATAAATTATTCTTTTGATATGTCTGTTCTGAGGCTTAGCGCAGGCGGGGTGTCCTTCCGCCACCGCCCCTGCGTTGCCGGTCACGGACCCGGGATTCGGGTCGTGACAAAGGTGGTATCAGAGCCCGGTTTTTGTTAAAACCTCATAATCTGTTTTATTTATTTAAAACCCTCGTAATATGTGGAGCTTAGGATCTATCTTGTCTTGATATTCCTCTTATAATTCTCCAATCTAGTGTTTGGTGTGTCGTTTTTTAAAACTTCTCATAGTTATGTTGATACATATATGTAAATGCATTCTTTTAGGAAATATGCCGAGAGCTAAACATGTAGTTAATATCGATTATGTCGGTAATGATCAAGAGGACATTCCTATCGCCCAGCTTAGGAAGGAGAGGCGCAAAAAGAGGGTTAGGACCCCTTCGCCTCAACCAATGGAAGCAGAAGTTCAGGATGAGGTGGAGTTTGAGGGAGACTATGGTCTGGATGCTGGTAAGAATCAGGAGCAGGGATCCCAGGATAGGGTGTCTTATACTGATAGTGCTTTGGATAAGATTGGACAGGCAATGCAGACCCTGGCTGACCTTTTAACTGAGAGAGAGAAGGAGAAGGATAAGAATGCATCTTCGACTTCCCATACTGTGCATGGGGTGAAAGTGCCATTGTCAGAGTTCCTTAAGCTGGCACCTCCTACATTTAAGGGTGTTGATAACTCTGAGGACCCACAACAGTTTTTAGATGCAGTATGGCGTAGGTGTGAGGCCATGGGGTGCACGGATCATCGTGCAGTGACTTTAGCATCTTTCAGGCTAGAAGGAGAGGTGGCTGTGAACTGGTATGAGTCCAAGAGGGGTGAAAGGGCAGTTAGTTCGCCACCAATGGAGTGGAAGGAATTTTCTGAGATGTTTTTGGAACGTTTTCTACCGGAAAGTGTGAGGGAAGCCAGAGCATATGAGTTTGAAAAGTTGGTTCAGGGTGACTTGACTGTGGCAGAGTATGAAGTGGAATTCACACGGTTGTCCAGATTTGCTGGGTATTTGGTACCGACTGAGGAGAGGAAGATTAAGAGGTTTGTTCGGGGTCTTAATAGCTACTTATTCAAAGCTATTGGGGCTCATGAGTTTAAGACGTACTCGGCCATAGTGGATCGTGCCCGAGCTATTGAGGCACGAGAGTTAGAGGATGAATTATCAGTGGGTTCGGTCAAGAGGCCCAAAGTGGCAAATCAGTTCTCTTTTCAGCAGCGGTCTGATACAGGTCCTAACAGGGGACATGGAGGCCGACAGGGCCAATTAAATCAGTCAAGGAATTTCTTGTCGAGGTCTACTGTCAGGGGAAATAGTAGACATAGCATGAGCAGAGCTGGTTCGACTCAGAGTCGTATTATTCAGTCAACACCACAAGGTTCGGATGGGAGGCCTCAATGTCAGTCTTGTGGGTCTAGGCATTATGGCACAGTCTGTTATAGGCAGACAGGAGCTTGTTTCGGTTGCGGGCAGACTGATCACTTATTGAGGGATTGTCCGAACAAGCGGTGGTCCAAGCCTGATGCTTCTATACCGATTACATCTCCCACTCAGACTCAGTCAGCTAGCCATTCTGTGTTTCAGGGTGGTCGTGGAGCTGGTGGGCGTGGCCAGCGGGGCCGTGGAGTAGGCGGTAGAGGTTTTGCGCCAACAAGTCAGAGACAGGCACGAGTTTTTGCCATTACTCAGCAGGATGCCCAGACATCCAATACTGTTGTCTCAGGTACACTCTTAATATGTTCCTTCGAGGCTAGAGTGTTATTTGATACGGGGGCAACTCATTCTTTTGTGTCGTCATATTTTGCTTTAAGGTTTACTAAACAACCCATTTTGTTAGAGAGTCCTTTGTGTGTGGCTACCCCTTCGGATGAGGTTATGTTTGGGGAATATGTTTATGTTGATTGTGAGGTTAAAGTGCAAGGTAGAAACTTATTGGGTGATTTGGTAATTTTAGAAATAGTAGGTTTTGATGTGATACTAGGTATGGATTGGTTATCAAGGCATCATGCCTCAGTTGATTGTTGGAATAAGACAGTGGTTTTCAAGCCTGATGGGGAGACGGAGTTTGCTTTTCATGGAGATGGGTTATCATCTCCATCTAGTATTCTGTCAGCCATCACGAGAAGGATGGTACGAAAGGGTATGCAAGGGTTTTTGGCTTATGTGCATGATGTGAAGATGGAGGTCCCGAGGATGGAACAAGTTTCGATAGTTAAGGAATTCATCGATGTTTTTCCTGATGACTTACCTGGACTACCTCCCAATAGGGAAATCGAATTCTGTATTGATCTAGTTTCAGGAACAAAACCAATCTCTATGGCACCTTACAGGATGGCACCAGCGGAATTAAAAGAGTTGAAGGAGCAGATTCAAGATTTGTTAGATAAGGGGTTTATTCGTCCGAGTGTGTCTCCGTGGGGAGCACCTGTTTTATTTGTAAAGAAGAAGGATGGATCAATGAGGATGTGTATAGACTATAGACAGTTGAACAAGGTCACTGTTAAGAATAGATACCCACTCCCTCGCATTGATGATCTTTTTGATCAATTACAAGGAGCTCAATGTTTCTCAAAAATTGATTTGCGATCAGGGTATCACCAGTTGAGGATTAGGAATGAGGATATTCCTAAAACTGCCTTTAGGACTCGTTATGGGCATTACGAGTTCCTAGTGTTGTCTTTTGGGTTAACGAATGCACCTGCAGCTTTTATGGATATGATGAACAGAGTTTTTAGGCCTTTTATTGATAAGTTTGTTATTGTGTTCATTGATGACATCTTGGTGTATTCAAGAAGTGAAGAAGAGCATGAAGGGCATTTGAGATTGGTGCTTCAAACTCTAAGAGATCATCAGTTGTATGGAAAGTTCTCAAAGAGTGAGTTCTGGTTAGGGAGTGTTGGGTTTTTGGGACATGTGGTGTCCAAAAATGGGATAGAGGTTGATCCACAGAAAGTGGAGGCAGTTAAGCAGTGGCCTAGACCAGTTACAGTATCTGAGATTAGGAGTTTCTTGGGTTTAGCAGGATATTACAGAAGATTCGTGGAGAATTTTTCCCGAATCGCTGCTCCGTTGACGAAGTTGACACAGAAAAGTGTCAAGTTTCAATGGTCAGAAGAATGTGAGAAGAGTTTCATGGAGTTGAAAGAAAGGTTAATTACGGCTCCAATTTTGACAGTACCTTCAGGGTCTGGCGGTTTTACCGTGTACTGTGATGCATCCAGGATTGGTTTGGGTTGTGTTTTGATGCAGAATGGTAATGTGATTGCTTATGCCTCGAGAAAGTTGAAGAAACATGAGCAAAATTACCCCACACATGATTTGGAGATGGCTGCGGTAGTGTTTGCCCTTAAAATTTGGAGACACTACTTGTATGGGGAGACATGTGAGATATTTTCAGATCATAAAAGTCTTCAATATATCTTCCAGCAGAAGGATCTGAATTTGAGACAGAGAAGGTGGATGGAATTGTTAAGTGATTATGATTGCACGATTCAATATCACCCGGGCAAGGCAAATGTTGTTGCCGATGCCTTAAGCAGAAAATCTATGGGTAGTTTGGCTCATATTCAGGAGGTGAGGAGACCCTTGATTAAAGAGTTACACGGATTGTTAGATGAGAGGGTCAGTTTTGAGATTTGTGAATCGGGAGCATTGTTGGCTCACTTTCAGGCTAAGTCAGACTTGGTAGACCGGATTAAAGTAGCTCAAATGAAGGATGAGCGACTTTGCAAGATTCGAGATGAGTTGGAGTTAGGGAGAGCTCCGGGTTTTGTTATCCATGAAGATGGTGTGTTGAGATTTGGTTCCAGGTTATGTGTGCCTGAGGTGGATGATTTGAAAAGAGATGTGATGACGGAAGCACATCAAACTGCCTATACTATACATCCTGGTTCTAACAAGATGTATAGAGACTTGAGAGAGTGTTACTGGTGGAATGGCATGAAGAGGGATATTGCTGAATTTGTATCTCGATGCTTGACCTGTCAAAGGGTTAAAGGTGAGCATCAGAAACCACCAGGGCTTTTGCAGCCATTGTTGATTCCTGAATGGAAATGGGAGAGGATCACTATGGACTTTGTGTCAGGTTTGCCTCGGAGTCAAGAGGGTTATGATTCGGTTTGGGTAATAGTTGATCGTTTGACCAAGTCAGCTCATTTCTTGCCAGTAAAGGTGACATATGGGTTTGCAAAACTGGCAGAAATCTATGTTAATGAGATCGTAAGGTTGCATGGTGTGCCGATCTCAATTGTGTCCGACAGAGGTCCACAGTTCACTTCTCGGTTTTGGGTGAAGTTTCAGGAAGCTTTGGGGACTAATGTTCAGTTGAGTACTGCTTTTCATCCTCAGACAGATGGACAATCTGAGAGGACTATACAAATTTTGGAGGATATGTTAAGAGCTTGTGTGATTGACTTTGGTGTCGGATGGAGCAAGTACTTATCTTTGGTGGAGTTTGCATATAATAATAGTTATCAAGCGAGCATTGATATGGCCCCATATGAGGCCTTGTATGGCCGGAAGTGTAGATCACCTGTATGTTGGTATGAGGTTGGTGAGAGGAGATTAATGGGTCCTGAGTTAATACAGATTACTTCGGATAAGATTAAGGTGATCCGAGATAAGCTTCAAACAGCTCAGAGTAGGCAAAAGAATTATGCGGATAAGAGAAGGCGTAATCTAGAATTTTCAGTGGGTGACAATGTGTTCCTAAAAGTCTCCCCGACTAAAGGGATATTCAGATTTGGGAAGAAAGGGAAGTTGAGTCCTAGGTTTATAGGGCCATTTGAGATCTTAGAAAGAGTAGGGGTAGTGGCATATCGGCTTGCCTTGCCACCTAATCTATCCTCTATACATCCAGTGTTCCATGTTTCGATGTTGAGGAAGTATTTGTCTGATCCCTCTCATGTGCTGGAAGTTCAACCGGTTGAGCTGAGGAAAGATATGACATACGAAGTTCAACCAATAAAAATAGTGGATCGACAAGTTAGAAAACTTCGGTCGAAAGATATCGCATCGGTTAAGGTTGTGTGGAGCGGACACCCACTTGAAGAAGCGACGTGGGAGCTTGAGGAGGAAATGCTCAACAAGTATCCATTCTTGTTTGAACTTGATGGTAAGACTTCGTTTCTTAAAGTTTAAGTTTCGAGGACGAAACTTTTATAAGGTGGGGAGATTGTGATGTTTTGAAAATAAATTAGTAGGAAAGGGCAACCAAGCCCTTGGTGGCTTAAAGAGTGAGTATTATTAAATGAGGGGTATTGTGGTAATTGAATAATAGTTGATAAATATAAATAGGAAGAATAAAAACAAAAGGAACAAAAAGAGGGAGCTGTGTTTTTGAGAGCAAACCGTGAGAGAGAAGGGAGAAGGAAGAAGAAGAAGAGAAAAGAGGGAAAGATAAGGAAAGGAGAAGAGAATTGGAGGAAATAAGTTTAAAGGTAAGATTATGTATAAATGTGTGTTCATTAAACCTTTAATTTCTGTTTTGATAAATGTTAGGGTTTTGAATATTGTGTTTTAAGTTTGATTGATGAATTAATTGGAAGGTTATGGGTTGATTGTTGTGGGTAATTGGTTAATTAGTTGATTGTGAGAGATTGAAGGTAAAGATAATGATTTTGAGTTATGATTTTGTTTGAATGGTGAAATTGTGTTAGAAATCAGAAGATGACAGTAGGTAATCTGTGAAATTCTGGGTTTGAGGTTGAAGATGACGAAAATTCAATTTGGTCCCTCAATTTGTGAAATTACAGTTTAGTCCCTAAACTTTGGGAAAATTATAATTTGACCCCTAATTGTATTTTGAGATTCTGGACAGTGTTATTATGAGGTTAAGGATGATGAATCTGAGTTTGATAATTGATTTGGACTATTTTCAGTTTGGTCCCTCAATTTCGGGAAATTACATTTTAGTCCCCGAACTTTATGAAAATTACAATTCGGTCCCTGGTTCGTTCTAGACAGGATTAAGGATGGTTTATGGGTGAAAATTCAGTATAGTTATGTATTTTCCAGATTGGTCCAATTTTGGTAAAATTACGTTTTGGTCCCTGTTTTGGAAAATTGTCGTTTTAGTCCCTAAACCTAGGAGACTAAACCTGGTTTTCATTTATGTATTGGAACCTTTTATTTGTGTTGCGTTGAGTTGCTTTTGAGTATATTTCCTATATTTATTGTAGGTTCTCCTAACGATCCTCAATAGGATTTCGGGTCTTTTCGTCTGACATTCCTTTTAGTTCTATATTTCCGGGTGAGTGGGATAATCTTTAATATGCATATATGATAAGTAAATATGTATTCTGATTATACAATGAGTACAACTCGTTAATTTCTTGAATAATTATATATGTTGCTTATTTTCCGAGTACTCATTTATTCTTGAATTTGCACTCGCAATCTGTCAAAGTAAATTCTATTCGATATGATATACGTTTCTTGGATGATTATGTGAATATCTAATATGCCTTGATATGGGACTTGTCAGTAACTCCATGCTAACGGAGAGTAGTTAGCCTATGTGCACATAGTATTCTGTATACCTAGCTGGTGAGAGAGGCATCAGCCTGTGGCGACTGATCATCCCACAGTGGTCACCTTCGGGTGTCATCTGGTCACCTTCGGGTGTCATCTGGTCACTTTTAAGTGTCATCTGGTCACCTTCGGGTGTCATCTGATCTCTGACATATAGTCCATTACGATATGATGATATGTTTAGTATGCATATGTATACGTATATGATATGTTTAGTATGTATATGTATATGTATATCA
The DNA here is from genome assembly GCA_007827005.2 of Populus simonii. Lineage (NCBI taxonomy): Eukaryota > Viridiplantae > Streptophyta > Magnoliopsida > Malpighiales > Salicaceae > Populus > Populus simonii. The sequence goes on along the minus strand of CM017467.2, from coordinate 18,426,990 downwards.
AGATAAATGATCTTGCGAACCATTAATATCAGAATATCTAAAATGTATATTAATTATTATTCCCTCACTGAGTTGGTTGAACTCACCCCTCATTCTTAATATTATTTCAGGTTCTTAGTTTTCTGATAGCAGGTGAACCTTGTTGAGTGTTCCTGCTTCTTCAGTTTTGGGTCGGTATGCCTTGCTTATCTTTCAAGGCTGTTTGATTCGATGTCTTAGGCGCTCCACTATTACTTTGTTTTAATTAAGTTTGGAATTTGACAATGTAATGAGTATTTATTTATTATTGTTTTTGGTTTTAATTACTGATGAGGAGTTTCAAACTATCTTTTGGTTTATCAGTTTTGAATAATATAATATTTCTGAAGATTATGAAATGCTGCGTATTTTTTTGAATAAATTATTCTTTTGATATGTCTGTTCTGAGGCTTAGCGCAGGCGGGGTGTCCTTCCGCCACCGCCCCTGCGTTGCCGGTCACGGACCCGGGATTCGGGTCGTGACAGTTATGGTCCCAAGATTGTGACCGAGTTACAGGGCGATTGACTGTGAAATTCATCTGTAAAGAATAGTGTTTACCCGACCTTCTTCCTCTATAATCTATTTTGAAAATATGTGAAGGACTCGAGAACCCAACGAACAATCTCAATGCAAATAAAATTTAAAATTCTTCTCTGCAGTACTCCATATCTTTGCTTACAATTTAAACAAATTGTTCAATAACCAACTCTTAAAAAGTTGGCACCACTACTGCACTATCTAAACCATTAACATAAAATAGAAATTAACAATTGAATAAAATGAAATCTGCCAGCTGGAGCATAATGCAATACTGGCCATCCTAGCTTCAAATTCCAGTATTTTTAGCAGCCACAACTCCTAATCTTCAGCAGCCGCACCAGCCACGTCTCTGATACATTTTCCTTTAGCCAACTTCTTATCCACGTGTACGTTGTTCATAACACCTAGTCTTCATCCGTTGGCTGCCTTTTCCTTTGCCAAATTAGGCGCAGAAAAATGATTCTGAGCAAGCAAAAGCCTAATGTACAACTGGCATCATAAGCTTTGGTAAGACAGCTAAGAGTTGCAAGGAGAATGGTTTTTCATCGCTCAGTGCATTCCAATTATACAATTTGCAAGTAAGAACAACAGAATATGATTATTGTTTAGGAGGACGGTAATATCCATAAAAAGCAAAGAAGGCCTGTATCATAGTGAGGATGAGTAGAACACCTGCAGCTAAAGCTGATATGAAGGACCATGGGGTGTCAAAATAAGTATGCTTGAACCCTGCCCATCTAACATGCCAATTGTTGCTGTAGTGCTCGTTGACATCCTCAAACACTTTTGACAGGTAACTCCTCTGAATATCAAAAGTAACATCCTTGCCAACATTATTGAAGAAACGAGCAACTTCCTCGTCGGTTCCGAAGTAATTCTCAACTATTTTGTAATCACATAAAAACCCCGCATCACTAGGGGCGTTGATGAGGCAGCCCATGAAGGTAACATAACTTGTAATGTGGTTTGAACAATGGTTATAGCATTGTTCAAATGCAACACAATTGAGTATGACAGACGTAGTGAAATCATCTACTGTTAAAAGTGGGATCTCAAGGACTCCATTGCTGAATTCGATGTCCAAGAAGCTGTCAGTCTCCCTTGGCTTGAACTTTATTCCAGCTTGATGGAGCTTCTTGGCAGATTGAATCAATTGAAGGAATGGACTGATCTTTCTAGGCACTTCTTGGGATGAAGGGATGATAGTCGAGCGAAACAAATCTAGTAAATGCTTCCCCCTAATGTCTTTATACCTTCTTAGGACTTCAGGAGGTCTTTGAGCAGCATAATCAAAGAATTCCAAGGCTAGTTCCGCAAGGGATGAAACATTTTGTTTTCTTGAAGATAAGATTGAGGTCTCGAACAGTGTTTCAAGGACAAAGAAGGGAATTTGGTTCTCTAACCTGAGAAGATCACGCATGATAAAGAAAAACATCCGTGTCATATTGAATATAGGGTCATCAATATCTGTTTGCACTATCCCTCCAACGATGCAGAAGAGCTCAATAATGAAACATCCATCGAGCACCATCATCTCAATGAATTCTTGTCTGCTACATTCAATAGTTTCAGAGTAACAATCTCTTATCTTCTCCTCAATCGGTGCTATGGCTTTGAAGAAGTCATTGATTCCAATACCATGTTGCTGTGTTCGAGCAAGAACACCACCAAGAAACCGCCATTTGTGTTCCTCGATCATCTTGAGATGCACTTTGCCATGGTGGTAAGGACCAATGGAGACAATATGGGGCTGATAGGCCATCTTGTTAATCTCGAAGAGGCTTTGAGGCACTCTAAAGATGCAACAAGAGCTCTTGCCGGCTGAATTGTTTAACAATTTTGGCAATAGCTTAGTCCTTGTTTCCACTGATTTTAGCCATTGCCTGTCTGCCTCCGTGATGCTACTGACATGATCATCAGAGGTTCCTGCATTTTCCTGTATTTGGTCTCCGATGAGCCTTAATTCTCTTTCCATGTATCTCTTCAGAGAATTTCAGCAGATTCTAAACACAATTCACATAATAATTTTATTCAGACTTTAAAATCCCCCTAGTAATTTCTTAGATAGGAAGAAACCTGAAAAAAAAAGAGAAAGAAGATAAAGCTCAAAGTTCGGAGGAAAGTTCCGGCATTTTTTCAACTTGTATTGGTTTCCATTAAACTATTCTGAGGTCAATTTATTTATTTTATAAATTTATACTAATAAGATTTCTTGCAGGACATTTCAAACCTTCTCTGCAGAAGATACAAAACTATTCCTAGCTTCTGCCCGACCTCTGGACTTGTTCTCAAGACGTCAAAATATGATTATATCCAATAAAATATTCAGATTGAGTAGTTTCAAGGAAATAGAACAAGGTGGTTTACAATATAATAATACAATCAAACTTCTTCATCTCTCATTACATTATCTAAAACAGGAGGAGGCAACCTCCTGAACATATGCTCCCGAGTTCAACTGGAAAATCAAGTTGTAACTGCTACTCGGTTTCTCCTAGCCTTCTCTGATGGAAGACAAGATGCCATGAAAGCATGCACTGTTGAAGTTGACTATAGCCGAGGGCATGACTAATGCCTAGTGGGTTCGGCAGGGGACCCTCCATGACGTGCACAACAACCTTCAAAGCAATATTGCTAGTCAACGTAATGGTGACATTATTATAAGAAAACTAAGCTTTGTCTGCTTGCCCGTCCCCTCGAAGGATAATGGAGTTGGAAGCTCCTATGAAACTTTCACGAATTCCGCCCAGCCACAAAAAAACTTGGATCCAAGGATGCCACGAAGCATTGCAGGCTGAAAAAATAAAATAAAATAAAATCATAACAACCACCATGTTAGCAGGGAGCGCATTATTAAAATTAAGATTATTTGAAATAGAGATTAGTATACAAATTAATTAGCATTTGTTCTTTTTATATATTTTTTATTACTACATCACAAATAAACACATTTAAAATAAATCTCAAATTATAATAATACATGTTTTATCTTAAGAGATTTTAAGATATAATATATAGTTTTTTTTGTATATAAATTGCTTTTCAACTAAATCTTTTCAGGTGAATTTCATATAACTTCTGAATTTAGTTTTTATACGAGCTATCCTCTTTTTGATGTATTAACTAAAATCAAGGATATAATTATACAATTATACATATAAAGACTTATTGTACACAACTTTTAAGATATAATAACATATAAGCAAGAAGGGAATGATGTGTTCGTTTGAAGATTTCAGCCCATTTCCAGGAACAATTTTTTTTAAAAAAAAAGAAAATGACTGATATTTTTTGTGATGCATTTTAATTATTATCGACCAAGAATTCACTTTTTGTATCTAATGTAAAGTTATTATTTAATTTTATCGAAACAAATTTATTTAATTGGCTATTAATCGGACTATACATAACTAAACTGATAAGAAACCTTAGTTTTTTATTTATACAATTTTAAATGATAATTAAGAGAATTAACTTTAATATAAAAAAAAAACTAAAAGAGAGGTTTTATTGTACATCTCATCATAAAATACTATTTATTAGAATAATAATTTTTAAAAATTTTATCTTTTAATATTAAATTTATTTTTTTATTAGGTTATCTCACTTTCATGATATGAATCACGGCTTTAGTAGGTTAATCTAGTTGACTCAGGTTTTTTTTAAATTAATTTTTTTTCAATTCTATCATTTAATATTAGGTTGATTGAGAATTAAATTTTATAATTTATTTTATTTGTTTTATATTAAATTGTTTCAGCTCCATGACCCAAGAATGGTGCTTAACGGGTTAACCTGAGTTAACTGAGGTTATTTTTTGTGTCCTTTTATTTATTTAATTTTTTTTCTAATTTAATTATTTAACATTAAGTCTGTTGAGAATTAAGTTTCATAATATGTTTTGATTTTCTTTCTATGATAATATCTTAGTCTCATGATTAAAGTCGTAGGTTTTGATATTTTTACCCTGGTTAAATCAAGGTTTTTTTTCTAAGAGATTATTTTAGTCTTATAACCCGAATCATGGCTTATTCAATATTGGATTCACTTTTTATCGGTTTGACCCCTTCTTATAATCTGAGTCGCAAGTTTGACGAGTTAACCTAGTTGACTCTATATTTTTTTTAATTTACTTTTTTCCCCAATTTCATTATTTAATATTATGTTTAATTGGAAACTATGCTTCATTATTTTTTTGTTTACTTTTTATTAGGTTTTCCTGATCTTATGACTTAGAAATAGTGCTTAACAAGTTAACCCGTGTTGACTTGGCTTATTTTTTGTGTCATTTATTACTTAAAAGTTTTACAAATCTCAATGTTTAATATTGAGTTTGACAGGGTCGATTGAAAATTGAGATTCATAATTTATTTTGATTTATTCTTTATTGGGTTATATTAGTCTCATGACTAAAGTCATAGATTTAACAAGTTAACCTAGGCTAAATCAGATAATTTTTTTATTTATTTTTTCTATAAAGTTATCTCAATCTCATGACTCGGGTCATAAGTTTGGCGGATTGAATCGATTTGTTTTTAATGTTCTTTTTTAATTTAATTTTTTTAATTACATCCTTTAACATTGAACTGATTGAGAATTAAAATTAAAAAATAAAAAATTATTTCAATTTATTTTCTATGAGGTTATCTTGCTCTTATGATCCAGATCGCAGATTTGACATGTTAACTCGGATTGTTTTTTTTTTAATTTTTTTTTTCAAATTCATCATTCAATATTAGATTGATTGAGAATTATATTTTATAATTTGATTTGATTTGATTTGATTTATATTGGGTTATCATAGTCTCATAACTTGGATCTTGAATTTGACATGTTAACCTGAGTTAACCCAAATCAACCTAATATTAAAAAAATATCATTTTAAATTTTTTTTAGTAAAATAATGCTTTTATGGGCTGCTCAGGTTTCTTTTGGACTTACAAAGCCAACCCCCATATGGTTTAAATTTTTTTTCCACTAGAAAAAAAATTAGTTACATCTAAATATTTGTTTTATATTCAAGAAATTATTAACTAGACCCACAACACAGTGCAAGTTAATAATCTAGTTCTCACTAACCATCTTAAACTTTAAAAATAACTTATATTATATGAATATTGGAATAAATTCTCTATAATGTCATTATCATTGTAAAAAAAAAAAAAATCATGATGCTTGCGCGCGTATATATCTAAACGGAGGCATGATATAAATGTATTTTATGTATTTGGCTTTTTGTAAATTGGCCGGTAAGTATAAATTAATGTTCTTTAGCATAGAAAGAAACTTTAGTGGTTAAAATATAAAATTTTTATTTTTGTAAATCTTAGGTTCAAATTCTATCAGTGGTGAAGTAAGAAGATTAAAAAATAGAGGAAATTAATTACATAAATCGTGTAGCTATATATATAATGATAACAATCACTTCTTCCTCTAGCTATATATATATAAATCATGTTGGGAAAAACCCAATCTAGCTAAACTAACTCCTAACTCATATTAGCATGACAAATATATCATGTCATGGGATCCATTGATTTCTAAGTCCCACTATCGATCGAGCACATGAAACTTGGTGCACATTTTTCACGTACATAATTACAATATTCTCTTCTCACATGCCTAGCTTTGGGCACTTACGTTTGAAAGCTGTATATGGCGTGGGGACACACAATTTGTCCTCTGTCTGACCCGTGGATCCTCTAGAAAGAAAGGTGTAAACTTTCTAGGGTTTTTCCTAGGTGAAGATACAGTTTTCCTCTCTTGCGGCTCCTAAGAGTAGAGTTGTGTATAATTTGTACTTCGGGATTCCAGAAGAAGACAGTTAAGTGTTCGGTTGTTTGGTGTTGTAGCCTGATGGATAGTAATCTAGGCCATAGTTTTGAAATCCGATCCAGTCATCAATCTGATCATGTGATCAGGTCACGGATCAAATGGGTTCATCCAAAGATTCCTAGTTGAATTAAATCCTCCTTCATGCTTACAAAGTGCATCTCCATAGCTCCCAGTCAGATTCATAGCTTTTCCTTGTCTTTCATCTGTTTTTATCTGAAAAGAAAGATACTCACGCAAAACTAGTAGCAACCTAGCCCGTTTGGCTATGGTGCTTTCGCCAAAATTTAAATATTTAAAGTGCTGAACTTAAAAATAAATTTTAAAAATATATATATTTTTTTAATACATTTTCAAATAAAAAAACACTTTAAAAAAATAAAAACAAATCGAGTAAAACCTGACCAATTAGCCAACCATTTAAACAAAGGTCCAAGAACCTGCAGATATGCTCAGAGAAGATTACAGAAAATTAATGAGCTGCTCATACCTCTCCATTCACAAAAAACAACTCAGTTCCAACAACTGTCCTTTTCTCTACAAAGCACGCACAATCCACAGGACCAAAAGGCAAGAACAAAACTAAGATGAGTTACTGGACGCCAAAGTACCTTAATAGTGACAATTTTCGTCCACAAATGAAGCTATCATAGAAGAGTCGAGCATATGGCTGAAGTTGTTGTTTTCCCAGTGCGCAGAGCCCCAGGTGTTAGTGGTTTATCATTGGATCAATAATACTAATCCCTCTTTTTGTGCTCCTAGGGCGGGAAGAAGAAAAGAAAACGCGAAGCAATTTGCACCTGTCTCAATCAAGATGAGCTGCAAGACTTCCTTCATTTCCTAATCGTTCGATCCTTAGCCTCTCGGGTGCCAACGAATGCCTTTGCTTTCGCTTGATTCGAATCATCTCCGTCGAGCCTCTCTAGACTAAGGGGCGAAGCGGCTCGACGTCAGGAGAGGGGTAGAAGGCTAGAGGCCACCAAAAAAGAGAGTGAAAGAAGGAGATTCAAACCTTTTTCACAGAAAAACAACAGTGATCAATAGTCAGACGTCCCTCTCTGCTCCTCAGCTGGGTTTCAAAGTATTAATTAGGTTACTGATTTTGCTTCATTCTTCTTCACTCTTGAGTCTTCAGCGTTTTGGATTTTAGAAAGCCAAAAACGACGTCGTTTAATGACAATCAAAATAAAAAAAATTGACCGGGTCTCACCCGGGTTTGACCGGGTGGACCGGGTCCCGGGTCAACTCACCGGGTTGACAGGGTTTTCCCGAGCGGGTTTTTGCCTCCACCCGGACCGGTCCCAGGCCCGAGTCAGCCGGGTCCTGAATCGACTCACTGGACCGGTCCGGGTTTTAAAACACTGCTCTAGGCTTTTACAAAAGATGCTGCGCAAGGAATGAGGGGGTTATAATTTCCTTTGAAAATTGGCATCTACTCATGTGGCCTCGGGCCAGCAAAACAACATTTACGACCTAAAATTTATACTGTGGATGTACTATGTTTCTCGACTCAACTTTTTGCTCGTTCGGTCCTATATATGGCCTGATCGACGAGCTTGTCTAGGGAGGACCATACGTTGGCATGTCTTCAGGTTAATTATTCCAGAGACCGAGGTGGTTTTATCCGGCCGAAAGATGATCTCTGGGTATTTTATTTTTATTCAAAAGATAGATACCAGTGACCAAAAATCAAATAAGATACTGATTCCATAAAAGTGTACCGTGAAGACATGAGATAAATATAAATATATAGTAGGAGAATTATAAAGAAAACTGTGAAAACATCTAGTGTACACACACACACACTTAATAAGCATGAAAAGATATTTTTGTAATATAAATTAAATTCTTGCTTAACCTGGCCTGAAAAAGCTAGTGGCTTTGTTAATTTGATATTACATGCTAAACAAACCCTAACTTCGTAAGTATTTCCAATAGGGTAGAGGGTATAGGCATATCGATCACATATAGTTGATCTTTATACTAAAATTCAAATATACGGATCAGATTCTCTCAACATAACATAAATCGAAGGAAAAAAGGGAAAGTTAAATCTAGTTTGTGGTTTAATAATTAAGCAGATCATGTTTCAATACAGAAGAGGATTAATGCAAACCATCAACTATATAGCCTATGAACATGAAAATTAAGAAGACATTAATGTTAGGGGGTTTGATCTATAGCTAAAACTTGAGGTTCTTGAGATTTATACCTTGAAGATCTCAAACATGAATCCTAAGAAAGCTGGATATACTGAAGGATCAAGAATTGTCCTAACTTTATTATGTACTAGTCTATAGCCGCATGCATGATAAATAAAAAACAAATTAATTAAGAAGCAAAACATTTTAAATTATGATCACCAAGAATCTAGCTAGTCCTCCTCCCATAATGTCAAGTCCGTAGAACACGCCATGTCATCCCAATTAAATCCTCTTTGCATAGCTGGCGGGGTTAGGATCAAACCCTCTGCCATGCTATCAAGTAATCCTGGCATGTTAAACAATGCCTCCTCATCAAAGAACAGTGCATTGGGTTGATGGGACACCTTCTCCGAGCAATTGTTAGGGCATGCCATCATGACCATTGAAAAAGGGTCATCATTAAGAGCCTTCTTTCCATATACCTCAACACCTTGCATGCCAATTAATGAAGGTTTGAAAACATTTTCTATGCCCTTCTCATGTGGATTGAGATCGCTTAAAGCTGGACTCAAAACTTTACTTGAGCTTGTCACGCATGAAAAGTTCTTATGATGAGATGGTGAGGGGGAAGAACACGAAGAAGCACTAGGTATAAAGGCCTCAACAGCATCACGCGCAGCTCTTCGTATATCTCTAGCAGAAGACGACTTCGCTCGAGGAAGTATCAAAGCTGAATCAGGAAAATTTAAAGTAGCAGTTTCTCCCTTCAGTGCTAAGGCAGCAACGTCATGTGCCCTAGCTGCCATTTCTGGGCTAGTGAAGGTCCCTAACCAAATTCTTGATTTCTTGTTCGGTTCTCGCACTTCACACACCCATTTATTCCCATTTCTCTTCCTTACCCCCCTATATACGGGGTGCCGAGTCTCCTTGAACTTCTTCCTTCCTGCTTTCTTCTTCTTCAAGACTGTAACCGGCCTTTCTTGTGCTTGCTTTAGATTATAAATATAATTAATAGGGTTGTTGCATGGCTTGCATGATAAATTTTGACGCAATGAAGATATTGATGATGATGAATGATTCTCAAATTCCATTTAGACATTAAACAAAAGGAGAATCTAATTGTTCAAAGCAATGCAAGTCAAGCTCGATAGAGTGAGCTTGCAATGCTTATAGTAGTAAGTGAAATAGCTAGGAGAGAGTGTCATTGCCATTGTCCATGGGATTAATTCATTTGACCATTTCAAATTCCTCTGCGAAATGTTCAATCCGCGCAGTAGACTAGGAAAACAAACACGGTTTTACACGATGAACACACTGAGGATCAGTTTTCCACGTGTGTAAATCAAAATCATGAGGTCTACATATAGTAGAGTTTGAATTCTTAATAAGAGGCAGGTTAATGGGACCAGTACTGTTGTCTCTCAAAAGACCAGGCCACCTTGATTAATGTTGATGCGGACCGCTTCCTGGTTTAGATCATCTGATGGTAGCACCACCTGATACGTACACTGATGTGTATATGGAGATTCATTGAATTTTTATAAAAAAAATCTATCGAAAAAACTATTTTATAAAGATTTTTTTAAAAAAAAACTTGAGTTCTTTCATGGAAAATAAACTTAAAAAAGATTTGGGCATTCTCTAAAGTAGCTTAACTATCTTTTACTGTAATTCAATTAATATAAGTATGTGTAGTTGCTGTGATATATCAGACATCCAACAATATGAATTGCACCTAAAATCATATATATATATATATATACACACACACACACACACACATATGTAACAATATGAATTGCACCTAAAATCATATAAAAAAATAAAACATGGCATTTACTTCTTAGTTTAATATATATTTACTTCCAGTAGATGAAATTAAAACGTGTCACCAAAAGTTTTCCAAAAATAAAACTTCTGAGCCCACTATGGCAATCAATCGTCCTGTTTTTCTCTCGAGACTTGATCGATCTTGGTAAGGCGACCACTACTTTTTCCTAACCCTTTTGAACTTTCTAATTAAACCAATATGGTACACTAAATATGAAAATTTGAATATATTTAGAGTAATACAGACATGAGTAGTTGAATAATCTTATCAAGAATTTGCTCATTAATTATTGACTAACCCTGTTCCGTTTTCGTCCATCACCTTTATATATCTTCCACGGTGGGAATTGATCCTGTAACGATACCAGTGGACAAAATATAGCTTGTAATCAATGACACTACCCTTTCACGCTGACCAAAGACGACTATAATATTATCCATGCATTTGCGTCTATTTGAACCATAAAAAATGAAGCTTTGACATTTTAGCCGTGTCTCGTACCCGGTATGAGACTATGAGGTATGAACTCACTGAAACATAAAACAAGAAATATGCATAGTCCAAGGTTGTCCCGACCGAAATTGAAAGAGAGCTTCACAATTCTTTGTTAATTTGCTTTCAGATGCTGAATTAGCAATGGATTGGCAACAGATTATGTATATATTAGATTTTTAATATTAGCAATGGATTTATAAATTAGCAATGAAAAATCCTTTGTTAAAAAGTAATAAATATTTTTTAAAAAATTAATATATTAAAAATTAACAATGGATTTTTCGTTTCTAATATGATAGCAAAAAAATTACAATGGAAAAATATCTTGCTGTTAAAAAGAAAAAAATAGAATTACACTTTTATGAAAAGAAAATGAAAAATAATTTCAAATTAATAATTAATTGGTGCACGCATACCTTGGAAAACCAAAAACAAACTCTTGCACATATCAATCTCACAAGAGAAACCTTTCATTCTCCAGAAAAAACCCTAACCCACACATATGTTCCCTTCTTCCTTCTCTAGAAACCCCATGTACTTTCTTCCTTCTACAAAAACCCCATCTGTCATATTCTTAATTTCATCTTTGATAAATCTATGCTTCCAAGGCGCCGACAATCTTTTTATCTTAAAGGACCAGATAGCATATTAACAAGTATATTAAAGAACTCCAACTTTCAAGGAAAAAATTCAGTCCATCAAAGATAGCATGTATAATTAGAAACCTATATGCATATTTCTTTTTGAAGATTAAGTCTTATTTGTGTTGTTAGTGATCTTACATATGAGAAAACTATTGAAGTTTAGATTTTATTTCTCTATAATAAACTTATTTAAAATAAAAATATGGGTTTTTCTTGTCTGATCATATCTTTACATTCCAACAATTATACATGCAAAGTGGCTATTTACTTTAAAAAAATATAGCTATTGTAGTCTGGTTTGCACAAATGAAATGTTAATATGTTATAGGCTATTTTTGAAAGACTTGTTTTTTTTTTTGTTTTTTTTTATGTTTTCAAATCTGAATATTAAGGATAAACACAAGTCAAAGGTGACCAGATGACACCCAAAGGTGACCACTGTGGGAGGATCGATCAGTCGTCACAGGTTGATGCCTCTCTCACCAGCTAGGTATATAGAATACTATGTGCACATAGACTAACTACTTTTCGTTAGCATGAAGTTACTAACAAGTCCTATATCAAGGCATAATAGATATTCACATAATTATCAAAGTAATGTATATTATATTGAATAGGATTTAGTTCAACAGAATACAAGTGCAAATTCAAGAATAGATAAGTACTCGAAAAATAAAGCAACATATATAAATATTCAATAAATTAACTATTTGTACTCATCATATAATCGACATATATATTTCTTTATATTATATGCATATTAAAGATTATCTCACTCACCTGAAAAATTTAGAACTAAAAGGAATATCAGATGAAAGACCCGAAAATTCTATTGAGGATCGTTAGAAGAACCTACAACAAATATACGGAATATACTAGAAAAAAAACACAAATAAAATATTTCAATGCATAAAATAAAACCAGGTTTAGCTTCTTAAGTTTAGGGACTAAAGCGATAATTTTTCAAAAATAGGGACTAAAATGTAATTTTACCAAAATTGAAGGATCAAATTGTAAATACATAACCATACTGAAATTTCACCCATAAATCATCCTTAATTATGTCCAGAAACGAACCAGGGACCTAAATTTATTTTTTTAAAAAAGTCCAGGGACTAAAATGTAAATTCCTAAAATTAAGGGACCAAGCTCAAAATATTCCAAATCAATTATCAAACTGAGATTCATCATCCTTAACCTCATAATAATACTTCCCAGAATCCCAAAATACATTTAGGGGTCAAATTATAATTTTTCAAAGTTTAGAGACTAAACTATAATTTTCATAAATCAAGGATTAAAATAAAATTTTATCATCTTCAACCTCAAGACCATTCTGTCTAGATTTTCCAGCAAAGTTGAAATAAATTTCTTAACCCATAAAAAATCAATTAAATAAATCAATTCATTAATCCTTATTTCTAACAACACACCCAAAATCAATCACTTAACCTTAAACTCATAATAATCATGAATCAATCTTAACAATATAAACTTCAAATCCTTATAAATCATAATATCTTCTTTAATCCTTCCATAAACAAACCATAATCAAAAGTATCATGAAAGGGAACCCACTTACTTGCTACTTTATCCTTTCTTAAAGTCAAAAACTCAAGATTAAAAACTGAAATTTTTGGTTTGACGAGAAGAGAGTTATGACAGCCACAAGAATTAGAAGAGAGAAAATTAATTTTTATGCAACTTTTCCTTATATACCTATGACATAGGCCGCGACCAATGACCTGACCATTGCCCTGGATCGACTTTTAAGTTGAGTTTTAAAATCATGATAATAATTATTTTTATTTTTTCATGTTTTAGTTGAATAATTTTAGAATTAAGAGCTTTTTACAAGGATATTTTAGAAATATTACTCCAAAACTGTCCCAAAAATAAATTTATTTTTATGTCTTTATTTCTATCTCTTCAACCAAACATATTTTTATCTCCACTATCTCCGCCCCTTCTATCTTAAGACAGTAACCAAACACTATCTAAGTGATTAGATTAACATTAGAAGTGTTTTACTACATTTGCAAGAAAGTAATATTACTTTTATTATCTTTTAACACTTTGATCTAGCTAGCTAGCTAAGAGTTAGTTGAACCAAATTGCTAAAAATAAATGTAATGTTTACTTCCTCTAAATTTTTTATTTTAGTTCTTAATTAATATATGGATTCAGACATGATCAGTCATATCTTGTCTTCATCCTAATTTATAAGCTTGAAGGTAAAGTGGTAGTGATCATTGGTAGGGCTAGTATAAGTAGAATAAAAGGAATGCTAATTTGATTAACAATATACTACACATTTCAATTTATTTCAATCATATAATTGTTAAAAAAAACATTAATGGTACTTTATTTCACAAAATTTTACAATTTAGGTTTTATCTTGCTTTGAATGATTTACAGTTTATATTTGTTAGAGTATATCAAGAAAAGTGTTAGATTTGAGGTTCCAATCTTATATTGACTTCAATTCTTTATTTATTACTATATATCTTCCTTCTAGTTAAATTGATGCTATTAATTTACATTCTTAATTTCTTAACACAACTACTCTTGCTCATCTTTTTTTTTTCTAATTTCATATCGATAAGCCCTTCATATCACATTACTTACTTGCATTTAGAGTTGCCAAGTTTTTGGGTTGTGCACATTGGATCCTCTTGGTTTGTTAATACAACTTAAAACTCTGTATAGATTTGGGGATATAACTCGGTTCATAGAAAAATTGTATGGTCATTGAATATACTGATTCTTGAATATACTGATTCGTGATTCATGATTGCTTGATGGTGGAGAATGGGCAAGAAAATAAATGGCAGATTTTGTTTAAATTGACTTTTCATATCATCTTGCAAATGGTTTTTTTATATCTTGAGATTTTATTTCCTTTTTTTCCATTCATAATTTTAATTTAGATTGCCATTTATAACTTATGAGCTAGTAATTAACAAAGTTATTTTGATTATTTATTATATAAAGTTTTAAATATAGATTAAGAAAAATATTAAATGATATTCTAAAATTTTTGTTGGTTTTAATTATGTTAATTAGATTATTATGGATAATCGATCATGAATATATTGTCGTTGTAGGGATGGTTATATTTGTCTTGAATTTATTGCGAGTGCAAGAAGATTTATCAAATATAGACCAAGGTATGTCAGCACCTATATCTTTATCGATGTTGTTACATATGGCTCCACATATGACGACACCAATGTATCCCCCGTCTATACCAATATATTGACTTAGGCCTCGACCATTATATATCGGTTTATCTTATGATGGTCAACATTATCTTAATTCGTTTCTACCATGCATCATCTCTATTATTAGAACATATTTATTAAATTGTGACTTATCTATATTGATATAAATTTAACAGATTTTGAAATTTATTTTTATTTGACTTGTTATTGTTCTTAAAATATTTTCTAGTATTAATTTATGTTCTTTATATATTGTCATAAACCAAATTTGGTCTTTCATTTTATATTTTGAAAAAAAATAGAAAAAATGTATTATTATCATAAGAGGAATTTTACTTGTCATAATTTTATTAGAACAAGTCGTCTGGTGTTTGTTTTTACTTGTCAATAGCTTCCGACAACAGAATTTTAAGTTGCTTTTCATTAGAGGAATTGAGGATTTCCCTCACATTATCTATCAACAGCTTCACATCCTTGTTTTTTTGACGGCACAAAGAGAGATCTAGTAGAGTCATGTCCTTTTACATCTGACATGTAAACTCTCAGGAAATTATAGAACTCTCGGGCACCGATGGCTTGCCGCAAACCTCGAGTATTAATCCACATAGTTATAATTGTAAATCTCAAAGACTTCGCCAAGTAATCCAGCTTTCATCATTCTATCTTCTCTTTGTTTCACATACCGATCCAGTACAGGAAATCGATATCTACACACGAAAAACAGCAATCAGCTTTATTGTTTTTTTTTTTTTGTTTGAATCCACCCATGAATGGCCAAAAAAGAGGGTAATAACTCATAAGTGAGTTTGGTGAGCTACCCTATCTATTATATCTTATATCTGAGCTCAGTCAAGTGCAGAGTCCGTGCTCTTTTTAACTCTAAAAAATCTTAGGCTCTCTTTTTTATTTTGATAAATAAGGGATATTTTATTTCGATGAGTGAAGGATATTTTATCCTAACGAGTCATAGATATTTTAGTGATATTTTAAAATCATTCTCTTTGATAAAGAGTGCTTAGGAGTTATAAGAGAGGGGAAGATCTTTTAAGAGGATATTTAATTTTTCTCTATTACAAATGTCATATCTATTTTTAGGATTTTCTTCTAAATTATAACTGTTTTTTCTCTCAAACAATACTGATCATTTAATTATTAGAGAGTCCCCAATTATAGAAGAGGTGACCTTTTGCATGTATCGAGCATGATTTATCGGCTATCTCGCCAAGAAATGACATATTAAAATATTATCAGAATTAAAAGATTAATCAAATATCTCAAATACCAACTCGGCCTACAAGCCTATGGGATAAATTCGGAAATGCCCCTTTCTTATAAATATTTAATAAAAGTAATATACTGCAAGTAAATGCCGCTCCCTTGGCCCCTCCTAATTTTTTTTTCGTGCTCCGCTTAACAGATATCCAACTCCCATCCAGTTCAGTTATTAGCTAACTGGCTAAACCTAAGATGCTGTGACATTAATTTCATTTCTCCGGGAAAATTTCTAATTCTACCTAAATCCGGAAAAGCCCAGTAAGGGATCGATGCAGATAATAGCAGCATCCAATCTTCTTCAAGTAGTATATACTGCATTCCAAAGTTTTACAATGTGCTGATGCATGCCAAGACGCCATGTAGCGAAAGTGTCAGGATTTTGTGAATCATGCGAGGGGGAAAGTACAAGAGCAAAACAGCAATTTAAGAAGATGACCTAAAGGACTAAAATAAAAGTTACAAACAGAGGCAGGGTCGATATGTAAAGAATATAAGGATGCAAATATAAACGGACTAATGGGGGGCAAAAAACAATGGGGGCTATATATATACTGTTTATGGAAATAACACTTAAAAGCGAGGTGAAATTGAAAATGTCTAGATGATGTGGCACTGACAAGAACAAAATATCAATATAAGAGAAAAATTCTCAGTGAAAATAAGACTGTTTTGAAGAAAAATAAAGAAAGAAAAACCCAATTTCCACAGCCTAGAAAACACATGTTGGAACCAATATAATTGTGAAATTTGAATTGGTTCAACGGTCGACCTGGTATATAAAATAGTTTGGATTGGAAGAAAAAATTTAAAAATTTTAAAAAATATGGCAAATTCATTAAAAGTTTTGGTTAATCCATCGACTTGATCTAGGCCTTTAATTCGTTAATTTTTTAAAAAAAAAATAATCAAAATAGTATTATTTTAATCATTACAAACAAAAAAAATATAATCTATTCATATTCTGAGTTTTAGGTAACGATTGGAAACACGGTGTAAACCGTAATTTTAAAAAATTTAATTTTTTTTATAAAAATTTAATTTTTTTTATGTTTTGCATCATTTTAATGCGCTAATCTCAAAAATAATTTTTTAAAAATAAAAAAAAACATCATTTTCATACATTTCGACACAAAAAATACTTTAAAAAGCAACCACAACCACACCTCAATTATCCAAAATTCATCTTGAATTTGATTTTATTGTTGTTTGAAGAATATTGACAGTCCAATCTCAATAATCATGATCAAAGAGTTAGTGAGCACCTTCAAAAGGAGGTAATGTCCATCACCTCGCTCACGAAATAGCTGATCTCTATCATCTTTTTTTCAAGGAACCATACATAGGAGACAAGATAGAGTGCTTCAAGCGTACTTTTGTCAGAAAGTTGATCCTTCGACCAAGGCATATCTTCTTTAAAAAAATTTCTTCCTTCAAAAAAAATAATTGCTGTTGACATAATCTACGAACAGAGCGTGCAAGATTTGAAAATGCACATCATGACTGCAAACAACTAAATTTGGTGGCTTGTTACTGATACAATTAGGAAATCTTGATTCAATACCAGTTTCAAGATTGAAGAAACATTTCTTGAATTTGAATTTGACTACAAGAATGAGAACGTTTAAATTTTACATGTGAGTAGCGCCCACCACCTCTATGGTGGGCACTTATATTTTGATGATTTAATTATTAATTTAGAGTTTAGATCATATATTGGTTGGCCCGACCAATCTCCAACTCGAGCCTTAATGAATAACGTCTTATAACTATGAGAGAAAATGTTCATGAAAAAACCACTGAAATTCGAAAATAAAAATCATAGAAATAACGAGATGTACACCAAATTCCAAGGACATGATTCTAGTTTCAACAAATTAGCATAACAATGGCTGGCTATTGCTATTTGCAAAACCTCAGCTTAAAGTTTCAATATTTTTGCTCAGTTCCTCCAGTTTCTTCATCCTCAGTTTCTCACTTTCACTCGCCAGCTAACCAACCAGTTGATAAAAAGAAAAGAAGAGAAAGAAATATGTTAGTAATTAAAATCGAGATCAAGTACTAATCAAGCATCAATTAATCAAGTTTATAAGAACTAATATAATAATTAATTACCTCCACTAATTTGGAAACCAGCTGAGCTTTTTCTTTGTTCTTTTCATTAAAGGCTTCCAGGGCTTCTTTGTATTCTCTTTCCTGGAATCATATAAATATTCTGAGAGGCCACTCATATCCTTTGCTTCATGCATAATTAACTAGTGTATAAATTTGCGATCAAAGTTAACTAAGAAGCATTAAAATATTCCATGAAGTTTTTCTTGTTCTTAAGGTGGCAACAGGATCAAACTAGAGTCCTGCCGTAGTGATCATGCAGTTGAAAATCCATTAAACTATTCTACAAATTGTAGATAATTGAGTTTTTATTTGATAATTTAGTAAAAGCATTGGACTGTCTGATTTGTATATTGTCTTTATCGTTGCAAAAGAAACAAGCCAAAATCTTAATCTCACCTTCTTCTGGCAACTCAGTCCTAGAGGCTTCAGCTCCCTGTTGACTGTGTCAATCCTCTTACGTACCATCGAAACTTCCTTCCTCATTGGATCTGTCAGGGCTTCAAGCTCCTACAAAATATTATTTTTCCCTGTAAAAATCACAATAATCTCCACACACACAAAAAACAGCACATATTTATAAGAAAAAAAAATTAAATTAAATTTTCCTTGCTGTGATCTCCCCACAGCAACGCAGATATTTATTAAACGAAGGGGGAATTGATGGCAAGTAAAATGTGTAAGAAATAATAATAATAATAACAAGTAAATAATATGTAATTATTATGATAAACTTACTTCACGAATTTCTGCTAATCGTTTAGTTGCTTCTTCCGCACGTCCTAAGTGAGCATGAACCTTGTCTCTGACTTCCATCTTCTTCTTCTCAATCTCTTCTTCTTTCGCCCTAAACATAGCCACAGCTGATCTTGACATCTCATCATCCTTATCATCCCTTGATAGTGGGCTTTCACTGATATTACTGATAATACCCGAGTTCTTCATCATTCTGATCTGCATTTGTGATTGTTGTTGCTCCAATATTGGTTTTTGTGTCGTCATTTTTTACCCTCTTTGTTTCTCTTCTTTCTTGTAATGCTGCTGCTGCTTCCTTACCTTGTGTCTCTCTTGTTTCTTTGCTCTTCTTTCTCTTTGGTATGATTGCTTTCTTTCTCTTATTGTAGGTGGTTAGAAACAAAAGCTGGCTTTAAAGCTGTGAAACCATCTTGCTTACTTCACAACAAAAACAAATACTAAATTGAGCTGAATGACCAATCTGCCTAATCTCCTTTAATCATTAAGGTAAAAAGAGGATTTCATCTTTGTTGAATGAAGACTTAACTTTGAAAAATCCCCATAACCTTCTTTTTCACCTTTACTCAAAATGAACATGACCACAAATTATGGTATCGAAATCTCATTTTTGAGCGTGTGTATTTGATAGATGACTACATGGCCTCCTCTGGTAGATGGATATTTTCTTAAGCTGGTATCTCGACAAATTTATTTTAGCTAAATACCAAGTCTCGTTGATTTAGTATCCTTGTATACACTGACAAGACAGATATACTTAAGTAGAGGTATTTTTAGTGTAATCAATACAATACTTACCATGCCTTAAAGGGTAATGCCAAATGATAGTAGATTAATTAGTAGCATAATACATCATTATCAAGTGTATATTTGAAGAAATAGAGTACTATCATAGGCAATCGATTCTTTTTCAAATTCTTATGCATAATACTAATTATGTAGATATGATGTAATTGAGTTGAATTTGGTTGAAGGGTCTTTAAGCAGAGGTAAATATTCTTTTTTCCAAGAAGAAGGGTGCTTTAGGTGGAAGTTTTGTCTGTGGAGTGGACAGTAAGGGCTCACCTACACTATTCATTTTCTCGAGAGCCTTAAGGGACAAGACAGATTAGGAGAGATTGCAGAGCTAGCTTGTCTTTATTACATATCATTACCCTCCCATTTTTAAATTGTAACTAAGAATCTTCACTTTAACACTTCTAATCTTTTTGGTTTTCGATGTCTTGTATTGCTACAGATTTTGATCCACACTCCTTAAGGGACTTTGACATTTGTTTTGCAATTTCAAGACATGAAAGAAATTCAAATCATTTTGGCTGTGATTAAGGATGTAAGTTTTCTAAGGCAAGCCTTGGAATATCCCCAGCTTTTAAGTTAATATCATTTTATCCTCATATAATTTTACTTTTTTGTCAATTTTGTTCCTAAACAATTTTGATTACTCAATCAGGGCCTTCTATTAGAATTCTTTAACATGAAATGTTAAGATCCCTACAAAACAATGTTGTATATATAAAAGATAAGCATGAAATCCACGATCATTTATGGATGGAAATCACATCCCTACAAAATTGAGACTACCGGGGCCGTTTTTGAGGTTTTCCCTTTTTCTTTCTTTACCTTTAATTTAAATGTAGGGACTAGGGATCATTCAACACATGAGAAAGTATCCACTTTTGATGGCCATGACTTTCCAGCTGAAAATGTTCACGGTTGTTGATTCAATCGAAGCAAATTTTGCTAGCCCCCTTTTTAATTCTGTTTTCTCAATTGTGGTGCTGCTTAGGCCCACATTGATTTTATGTTCAACAAATTTAACAGCCAACTGCCAACATTTTCTTGTATCTTCAAGAACTCAAAAGGTTCTGAAGATTGCAGTGTCCCAAAATTTCTAGAAAGTAGAACTCTAGCTTTTGTATTTTGGCCGGCGCTGTGGTGTGAGCAGGGACGAGGCCAGTTCAAGCCAGCATGCAGGTGTGCCTGATTAACACTTGGCAGGTTTAAGTTCCCTTCCCTTTGTTCTTTTTTGGGGGAATTTGTAGATGTTGGCCAGCTATCTCGAATTTGTTTTTCCACATATCATTGTTTCAGAGACGTCTTTCTCTAGTGATAGTTAGTTGATTAATTGGTAAGGCTTTTATGGAGATCTTTGAAGAGACTTGAATTAAAATGCATCTACACCTTAAATAAAGAGGAATGGGAGAGGGGAGTTTACTCTATCGTATAATTCAATTTCAATCACTCGTATTTAAACCTTGTTTCAGCACCCAAAAAAAAAGGTATCCAGCACATAATCACCACAAATGGCTTCACAAGCTTTACGCTGAGAGCAAAACTGTGAGGACTGAGTTCCAGCAAATTGGTATTCACGGCTACAATTGCAGGAATTTGAAAACTCAGGGAGTGCCATCAAACACCATAGAAAATGTTCTATATGGCTCTATGGGAATCGCCACTGACCTGGATAAACTTGATTTTGAGACCGAGAAACGATGTGCAGACCAACAATCTGTATAAAATAGGGAAAAAGTAAAGCGTGAGGCGTTTTCCTATTGATTTATTTCTGTACGGTACAGAACTAACGATATAACTGACCTGCTTTTTGTTTTTTTCTTGGCAAAGAAATGGATGTATAGTCATTGACAATGAACTGGATGTTCAAATTATTGTGCTGTGTTACTTGAACACCTTTCATTATTCTGAATTGCAACAATCCAGTATCAAAATTCGATTGATTCTATTGAATCCCGATTTGAACAAGCCAAACTAAGACTGGCATAGAAGATCCGCAGAAACTTTTACTCAAAATGGCTCAAAATGGGGGGGGGGGGGGGGGGGGGAAAGGACCTCCCATTGAAGGTTCTAGTACTAACCTAGACACCAACGCTGTTAAGGTGTCCACACATACCAACCATCCCATATCAGTTCGGGGTACCCCTGTTGAGAGTCCCATTGAAGTTACCCCTGCCTTGGCTTCAATGATGCAACCGAACCAAGCCCTATGGCCTGGATTCTCAACTAAAGCTCAGTATAAAGGAGTTGCAACTCAGAGCCTACCCCAACCGAACCCTATGGCCACCATTTTCACTAACCAACCACTTGTTCCACATGTGCTCCTTCCCATATTCCACACACACCACTTTATATAGTTAACCTCCAATATTTGGGTCTACGAATCTTGGCTCATTTGGGAGTGTAGTGGTGTGATTATAAACCCTATGGCCAACCCTAAGTTTGAATTCCCTAGGTTTAATATGGCACCAATCGTACATGGCTGGTAAATTTGGTCTTCCTTTTGTTCAGCGGGTAGATTATGTTACGTGCTAGATTTGGAAGATGGGCTAAAAAATATATATCGGCTACATTCAAGCAGCAAGTTCAAGATGGGGATTTCTATGAATATTTGGAGCAGTTTGGTGATATGAGGACAAGAGTACCATTGACCGATTATTCAGCCTTAAGAGTTCTTTATAGGAGGCCAGAAACCTGATCTACAATACGCTGCTATTCAAACTAAACCAAAGAATTTGGATGAGGTCATTGAACAAGTTGAGTTCAAACTCTCAAAACTTACTCCCAAAGACACCCAACCCGCATACACACAAAATACCGAACCTGAACAAATCAACCCAAAAACACCAACCCTGCCAGAAAATCACTCAGAGCAGAAAAATGAGCCCAAGGGGAATGTTAACTGGTGTGAAGTAGCTTACAGCCCAAACAACAAGTGTAAGACGCAGGTTTTTCCCATTGAAGTGGGAGGTGGCACTGAGTGTGAAGAGAGCGGTGTGAGGAAGCTGAGTATGAAGAGGTGATAAATACAGAAACCCAATTTTCATGACATGCCTTAACATGGGTAACAGCTTACCAAACCATGAAAGTATGTGGGAAGGTGGGCGTGAGGCAGCTTTTGATTCTAATTAGTATGGGCAATACACGTAATTTTATGGATGAAAAGGTTGCTGATCGTTCCCATCAAACCAGCACCTTTGCATATGTGAACATTGAAAATGAGGCAGCAGGGATGTATACAAAAGAAATATTTGCATTCTTTCTGGAGAAATTAGTGTGTGGTTTTCCCTATCATCATGAAATAATTTCAGAAGTTGAAAGCATTTTCACATTTTGGTTTGGAAGGGAAACAAGAAAGCTTGTCGATTATTTTAATTTCATCAAATAATCTAGCCTTTCAGCCTCAAACGATATATAGTTAGTAGGGCACTAAACTAACCAGGTTTGCTTGTTGTTCAACAATCCCACGGTCAGGTTCTGAAAAACACTACGAAAACGATGCAGCGTTCCAAACACACGAGTTTTGGTTGCACACATTACCAATTTCTATCAATTTCAGTTTGTCAGTAAAAAGGTGGCCTTTGACATACATTGCCTGCTCATGAGGGTCATAACTAAATTCAAACAAATCTCATCCTTCTTCAATTGGCCGTCCAAGTATCTTTCCTACATTGACTACATAAGTTACTACAACAAATGCCATACCTGGGCTTCCGATTAGCAGAAAGATTGTAGCAAAAAAAAGATGGCTCAGACAAAGCAGCGATCAATCACCACTTGCACAGCCTCCACAACCACAATGCACGCACTCAACAACCTTCTCTTCCCTGAGATGCTTTGGAACCCTGCACACACAAGTCGTGCCAAAGTTGTGATCCCTGGGCTGGATGCAGCGGAGACAGCACAATCGTTCATATCCTGGCTGTAATTCAAACAAAGAAACTTAACATCAACAGGTTTTCAAATCTTCACGCATCAGATATTCATAAATTGCACACCCAAATGCGAAGTAATAGAATTCAAACATAAAAGCCCTAAAGAAACAGAAAAAAACCTTCTTCCATTTCGCAATTAGGTTACGATCCCCATAACCCTGGTCCAAACAGAACTCATAAAGCTCCTTAGATATCTCATTCCTTCTGTAATAAAGATCGTAAATGTATCGGCTCTTTTGATGTGTAATTTTGAAAATGGGCCACAGAGCCTCACACTTTCTCTTGCCGTCATGTGGATCAAGTTCAGCTGCAAAAAAATAAATAAATAAATAAAAGATCCCCTCAAAAAAAACATAGCAAATTAATTAATTAATAAATAAATAATTGAACACGTAATCAACCTTCTCTCATCTTCCCATCCAGTTCGCGAAGCGTAGGCTCGATTAACTCCCATCCCTCCGGGTACTTGATCCGGCTTCTCCTCACTTTCGGCATTTTTACACTGTAATTCACTGCCTCAGTTAAAAACCTAAAATTAAATTTTAGATTAACAAATTTGGGTGATTTTTTATTATAAGATCTGAATTAGGGTTAGTAATTGAGATTTAAAAACAAAAGATAAATTGATTAATAATTTCAAAAATAAACAAAAAGCAAGGAACGAAGTTTGTGAGAGGAATTCAATAGAAGACAACGAATTCAAATTAGCTTACCGCAGCTCTGGATTTGATTAGGGTTTCCTCGATAATGCAAAAGAAGCCAACAAAGTGCTGAGGTTTCCTTTTTGCTGAAAAATAAATTAAAATAAGAAATATTATTTAGTCTGCTGGGCCTCAAGATGGATCCACCGACAAATGGGTGCCAGTTATATGGGCTTCTGGATCTAATAAAATCACACGTGTCCTTGCCAGTTATCCGTGTGGTATCACATGAGAAAGCGAGGATAGGGCCCAACACCAATCCTTTAGTTTGGATGGGCCAATCCTTGAATCACCTGTGTTGTGTCTCAATTAAGCAACCAAGCCATGAAACGCTGCCGTTACAGTTCCGACCAAGTTTTTGACTCTCATGAAACTGAAGCAAATGTCTCTTCCTCTTCGGATTACTGTCTGAAAACTGACAAGAAACCATTCCCCACTCCCCTAGAGAGGGGGGAAAGAGGAGGAAGAAGCTAAGGTAAGCAAGGATTTTTCCGTGGTGCTTTTTGAGTTTTTATTCTTAGCAAGTGGCAGCACTTAAAAACTGAGATGCTTTGTTGCTTTCCTCTCCAATTTCATGCAAAAAATGGATTTTTTCTTTTAATCTCTCTTTGGTTGCTAAAATTTTCTGGAGATTAAGAGATAATTATATGTAAAGCACGTTTTTGTTTGTTATTTAGTTTAATTTTGTAAATTTTTTGTGAGTTTTTGTTGTGTAGTCAAACCGGAATTATTATTAGTATTAATTCATATGATTTTATCTATGATGAAGTGGGTTGAATTTGGTTTTTTGTTTATAGGTTTATTTATATTTTAAGTGGGGGATTATCTTCTAACCTGGTGGGTTCGAAGAAATTAAGTAGAAATAGTTCTTATAAGGTAAATGGCTACTTCAAAGACGGTTTTACAAGTCTTATCTGGTGGTTTACCTTGCCCGCACCGTTTTGATCTGTCTTTCGGCGGTTTGAATTCCGTGCTTTCGATCTGCTCTGATGTAAAACGTAGGAAGAATATAGGTTTGGTATACAAAAAGTTGAACAATGGGATGAGGTTGTTAGGGAAATGCACGAGTCGGGGTGTAGGTGCTGTGACGTCTCGTGGGAAGGTGAAATGTATTGACAGGTGGGAATCTATGAGGTGCAAATGCCAAAAGGCTGAAAGTTTTGGAGGGGCAACTGCAAATGAATGGAGCCCAGTTTCGCTTCCTGTAAATGGCGTTTACGGTGCCACGAATATTTTTGAAAAGGGAAGTTTTGCATTGAAGGGTAATGAAGAGACGCAATCGATTGAGGAAGAAGCATGGGATTTACTCCGTGCTTCGGTTGTTTGTTACTGTGGTAATCCAATTGGAACAATTGCTGCAAATGATCCAAACAGTACTAGCATTCTGAACTATGATCAGGTTTTTATTCGTGACTTCATTCCGTCTGGAATAGCTTTCCTTTTGAAGGGAGAGTATGATATTGTGAGGAATTTCATCCTGTACACCCTTCAACTACAGGTAATGTTATTTATCACTTCACTAGTTCCTTATTAACTATTTAAATTATTTGCTCTATGTTTTAGTTGTCTTTGCCAGGGTAAAGATCATTTTCTTGTTTCTTAAATTTTTGGTCTTTAGGCTGCAGTTGTTTCTGTGTTTAGGATTAGTACTGGTCTGCCAGTTTTTTCCTTTTTGTGGAAGATGGAACTTAATTAAGAAAGAAGAAGAGGTAATGTAGATGAAAATGAGAGAGTAGGCATTTTCCAATTGGAAAACAAAGTTCTAAGACAATAGCATTTTGAATACAGTTGAATATCAGTCAGGTTATTCACCCTTTGAAAAGCATCAAGTGAAGAATGTTGTAAAGAAGCAAGAAAAGTACTTTATCCCTGATTAACTGTTTAGACAGATTGATTTTTAAAATTCTGGAATTTCCTTTCATTCTTAAGAAGTAAATCATGACAACAATGAACATCATCCAAAATCTTACCTATCACTCCCTCTTCTAAACTCTTTGAGCCAGTATGAGTTGCTCAAAAGTTTGTGGACAAACCCATTGCTCATGAAATATTCCAAAAGGTAGATTTGTCAAACTCCATACAGTGAATTTCACTGAAATGGCTGACTGCAAGTCTTCTTACTGTGGGACCAATATTATGTCGGTCAACTTTTTTTTTCTTTTTCAAAACTCCTCTTCTAATGATTTTCATTAACATTTCAACTGGGAAGCTTTAATCATTAAATCGGCAAATCTAGGGACCATTTCTCATGTACTGTTTAATTATTATTTCTAGTGGGGATGATCTATCTTAAAAGTTATCCATCTTATGTTCTGATTTTTAGGTACCTTTTCTTGGAAGCTTGTTATGTTAGTTTTGTTTTATTGAGGAATATATGTTAGTGAATTTATGTTTTTTGAATTCATGCCGAGTAGGTTATGTTACCTTAAAAATTTCTTTGAAGTAGAATAAGAATGAGTTTCATTTGTTTTATTTTAGGTTCTATAAGTTTGCTGAGTAATTCTTCTGTGATAGAGTTGGGAGAAAACCATGGATTGTTACAGCCCTGGTCAGGGACTTATGCCTGCCAGTTTTAAGGTGCGCACTGTTCCCCTTGACAGTGAGGATTCTGCTACTGAAGAGGTATTAGATGCTGACTTTGGTGAAGCAGCTATTGGCCGAGTTGCTCCAGTTGATTCTGGTAAAGGAAATGATTTCAAGAAGTTGCCTATTCGAAACCATCACTATTTTCTTTTCTTTTATTTTATTTTTTATTGGATTCTAGAACATTATGCATTGTGATTTTCTTGTCAGGATTGTGGTGGATTATACTGTTGCGAGCTTATGGAAAATGCTCTGGGGATCTTTCAGTGCAAGAGAGAGTTGATGTGCAAACTGGGATGAAAATGATCTTAAGGCTGTGTCTTGCTGATGGTTTTGACATGTTTCCAACTTTATTGGTGACAGATGGTTCTTGCATGATAGATCGTCGCATGGGAATTCATGGACATCCCTTGGAGATTGAGGTTAATACTCCCAAAATATAAATGCTAAGTTTAACTAGTGAAAGTGAGGAATTATTTACTTTTTATTTCTTATCCAGTTACTTTATTTTGCGTCCTATGGCTTTTGAGAACAATCATGTTTACAGAATGTTTAGTCAGAGTTCAATCAAATTACTTGGGTGTTGGTCCTAACTGATTGGGCAATGTGTATTGTCTTTTTCTATTATTTTACTTTTGGTTCATGTAAACGTGAGGTTTCTAGATACTCTCTTTTCAGCTAATATCTATTAGAGAGTCTTCACTGGTGCAGAAGCAACTATAAGCTTGAAAGTTAGAAAGTTGTCTTGCATCCAGAATGTGAATATATAGTCCCTCATGTTATTTCATTATCTACAAGTGATAGATAAACTCAGTTGATATTTTTAGCCAACCTAATGCATACAAATGGTTTTGATCTGAAAGGACGAGTGATATTGTGGTTCAGAGGTCTTATGTGCCTGTATCAGCTGCAAATTCAAACTTTCTGGAATATAAATAATGCTTATGCCTCTTAAACTAAAAAACTGTGGCAAAATTTGCACATAAAATTGCCAATTTTTTTGCAGGCACTCTTTTATTCAGCATTACTTTGTGCACGTGAGATGCTTGCTCCAGAGGATGGATCAGCTGACCTCATTAGAGCTCTTAACAATCGTCTAGTTGCCCTATCATTCCACATCAGGGAATATTACTGGATAGATTTGAAAAAACTGAATGAAATATACCGTTATACCACAGAGGAATACTCTTATGATGCAGTTAATAAGTTTAATATCTATCCAGATCAGATTCCTCCCTGGCTGGTTGAATTCATGCCCAACAAAGGAGGTTATTTGATTGGAAATCTGCAACCAGCTCACATGGATTTCCGTTTCTTTACTCTTGGAAACTTATGGTCTATTGTAAGTAGTCTTGCAACATTGGATCAGTCCCATGCCATCCTGGATCTTATTGAAGCAAAATGGGCAGAATTAGTGGCGGAAATGCCAATCAAAATATGCTATCCTGCTCTTGAAGGCCAGGAATGGAGGATCATCACTGGCAGCGATCCCAAGAACACGTGATGCTTTAACTTCAATCTTTTGATATCCTTGTTGTTCTTTTGACTTTAAGAGGGTTTTTTAGTTCTTGCTGCATATTCTGAACTTGTTATTTTGCTGCAGAGCCTGGTCTTATCACAATGGAGGATCTTGGCCAACTTTGCTTTGGCAGGTTAGTTTGGTGTTCTAAAGTTAAATCAAGGTTTAAACCACTATTTTCTTAGAGCATGATATATCTAAGATGTACCATCTTCATAGCATTTTCTTTATGGGAATCGTGAAACCCAATTCCTTAATCATGTTAACAACATTTTGGGCAATTTTTAAACACTGTTGAATTATTCAACTACTTTTGATTGTGATACCTTTTTCTTGAACTATTCCAATGCTGCAACTCTCGCTATTTTAGGAACATATTATTTTTGAGATTGATATAACCAAATTTCCTGTTGGCAATCCTGAAATTGACTGGTATGGATAATTAATGCAGAAGCATTTATTGTTGTCCCCAACAATGCCATGCCCTGTTTATATTTCTGTTCTCATTTGTATAGAATTTTCCAGAGGCTGCATTTCCCTTTGGCTCTGAGCATGATTGATTTCCATTTCTTTCTTCCCCAGATATTCGGTCTCTTACTGTGCCTGCCGTATAGATTTTCTAGGCTTTGTATATGACACGCCCACTCATAGCATATAGTCAAACAGATAAAGGGACTTCAAATGCCAATTACTTTGTTGCATGGCTCTGCAGAAGAGTTGCTAGTTAATGTTACCATAATATGCCAATGCCTTAAGGCAGCTGATAGTTAGTTAAGCTAGTTAAGAGTACTTGATCACATTTTGAATATGTATTAGCCCATCTCCACTCCATCTAGAAACGGCTAAGCCTCCTTTTTCCTACCGATTATGCAATTATGCATTCAAAACGATGAAATGCAAGTAGGTAGTTTGAGCCCAATTTGTATTTTATGACCTATAAATGAATTGTCTCTTCAATTAATTTTAGATGCCTTTAATGTTGAACATTAGATTGCCTAAATGTACAATTGTTTTGCACCATCCAATATTTTAGCACTGGATAGGTTTTTCTTTTCCTTCTTGAGAATGTAGTGCTGAATATGTTAGATAAGGAATATTATATGTTACCGCAGTAAAATTTGCAGTGCTTCTAATTGCAATTTTTGCTCATTTTCTCTCTGCACTTGGCAGAATATATTTTTCTTTCAAACTAACTTATTTATGGGTCCTCTTCCAGCTTACTGTAGCATGCATAAAGATGAATAGACCAGAGATCGCTGAAAGAGCAGTTCAGCTTGTTGAGAGGCGCATATCTAGAGACAAGTGGCCAGAATACTATGACACTAAGCGAGCAAGATTTATTGGAAAACAGGCACACTTATTTCAAACCTGGTCGATTTCAGGTTACCTCGTGGCAAAACTCTTCCTTGCCAACCCTAGTGCAGCAAAGATTTTCGTAAATGAAGAGGATCCAGAGCTTGTAAATGCTTTGATTAGTGCCAACCCAAGGAGGAAACGTGCTAGGAAAATCTTCAAGCAGCCCTTCATTGTATGACAAGTATTGTGAAGCTAAGAAGAGGGCTACTAGACAGACTTGTCCAAATTTTGCAAATATAGATACAGAATTGGAAGCATGGGACTGATAGTATTCTGCACCAAGAAATGCAGATGCTGGTGCTTTGTTACCATTGTTTCTCCTTTAACATGAGTTTGACATGAACAAGTAGAAATGCTAGAGTTGTGTCGATCACTCTCCCTCTTTGGGAGATTAAAACAGTAGCAATACAAACGTTTTTTGGAGTGGTCGATCAACTCGTCATATGCAAGGGGGAAAACCTGCTTTTTGTTTCCTTGCCCTTCATTTTTATTTTCTCAACAACGCAAGTAGAATTTCTTTGATCCAAGTGGTTAATAGAATTTCTTTGATCGAAGGCTTCGCCCATTCAACCAGCATAGCAGCAAATGTGCACTGGCTGGTGCTTTGAGAGTTCGAAAGACATGTTGAATGTGTACTTGGTCAGATGACAATGAGAAGGGGTGAGAGAGAGAGAGAGGAAAAAAAAAACTGAACGATTAATTAAACTGAGAAAATACAAAAAAAATCAAAACAACTAAATCTAGAAAAAAAAAATTAATAAACTGATTGGAAAACCAAAAAATAATTGGTTCAGTTTTGATTTTTAGAGTGTGAATCGATTGAATTGAAACGGTTTAACCAAAATAAAACCTTACTATATAAAGCAAACAGATATAAAAACATCTTTTTTCTCTACACAGACACAAACCCTAACTCCCAGATCATTCAAAGTCGCCCCCTCTCTTGATATATTACATGCAGTTGCTTTAAATCACTAATAAAATGTCAAAGCCAAAGGTTGGATCAACCAGCATTTAACCACAAGTTAATTTTTTTCAGCCAAAATGCTGTCCAACAATGATTCACAAGCATCTTCAAGTAGATCCAAGACCTGTGATAAAAAGGAAAGATCGTGAGATTAGTAACAACCACAAATGCACTGAATATGCTAGATTAAGAGTGTTCTAGAAACAGAAATTGAGGAGTCTGCTCGATCATCTTCCACGGGAAGACCATTATCTTGACAGTAATCAATCAAGAAACTTTGAGAATTTTTATGACTACACAAATATTCAATTTCTATAGTGAGTGGTCAACGAGCCTATCATGAGGAAATTAAAGCAGGCAAGTTAAGAGTCGAGAGAATAGATTAGATACAAGCAGTTCAGCCTTACCGTCTACATGAATGCAACACCACGGGTTACAAGGTGAAGGAAGTTAAAGAAAGGGACTAAGAAAATCTGTCCTATAACTAACAACAGAAGACAGAAGCATTATCTATAATGCAACATGCACTGAAGGATCAACAAACACAGCAGTAGTCTGACGAAGAGGTGACTTCTGATTTGGAATAATATAAGCAACGAGTAAATAAAAAATTTTAAGCCAGGAGAGCCTATATACCTAGCTGCCTCTTTAAGCAGTAACATCTACATTGATGAAAATCTGAGTTCATTTCTTTAAAATAAACCAATTGAATCACAACAAATTGTTCTAAATGCATTTCAATGAAGAACAATCAAGCAACTTAATTCATGATATTGAAGACTCAATCAAGATTTCACAAACTTCCGATACAAGCTCTGAGGGTTTACTCAAATTCTCATACATTACCTTCTCAAAACCCTGTGGCCCGCCATAGTAAGGATCTGGGACTTCTGTTTCATCATGTTTCTTACAAAAAGAACACATTAGCTTAACCTGCGAAAACAACAAAAACATACAGGAGTTAACAAATTAAAATACCTGCATGCAAAAATTCACACCAAAACCCTATAAATCTTTCGCCTACCTTCTTGTGTGCATCATCAGGAAGTGTCTCTTTAAATTTCCACTTATTAAAAGCTTCCATTATATCCTCTGCACAAAACCCAATTCAAATATAACAACATATTATCAAAAGAATTAAAGAAGCTAACAGATCAAAAAGAAGTAAAAAAATCATTTGTACCTCTATTTTGGTTGTCCATAGCAAGAATGATATCAAAATCTCTAAAATCAGACGGTCGAATGGGCCTTGATATGGAAGTTATCTCAATCCCACGCCTTTTAGAAGCTGCCCTCATTCTTGAGTCTGCTGGATTACCCTTTATTAACCAAAACAAACAACACAAGAATCATTTACACTCCATAAAATGCTATTTTTCATTATTCTCTACAATCAAAGCAACAGAATTTTAGAAAGATATGTTTACCTCATGGTAATTAATGGTGCCAGCAGAGTCAATCTTGAACTTAGAATCAAGTCCTCTCTTGTTAACAATATCAGTAAACACGCCCTCAGCAGCTGGACTCCTACAAATGTTGCCTAGACACACAAAAAGAACAGCGAAAGGTTTGGTCTCTGTTGAAGAAGCCATTGATGATGATGCTTTGATCACCAAGGACCTGAAATGGATAGCACTGCTTGTGGAGTTTTTGTGATGAAGATGGGAATATTGGAGAAATGGATATTTATTAATGAGAGGAAATGGGGCTTTCAGAGAGAGGAGTTTAGTGGCATTGTGGCAAAATTGTAAATTTAGAGATTGGTTTGGAAACCTAGTATTAGGAGAACTGTTGTAATACAAGGTTGTTACTGTTGTCCTAACTATCACTCCTGTGAGGGTGGAGGTGTTGGCAAAGGATATGGTGATGACAGTAATTTGCTGTGGGCGTGTTGGGATTTCATTGGTCTAAAATTATTCTGTGAGGGTAGACTTCAAAATTTAAAAAAAGGGGCTGCCGGTGGATAGGGTATGCGGGTCGGGTTTTCTCTTTTCTTCTCTGTTTCACTGTATATCAATAAATTTGTGGAAGTAAACTTGCTAAGATTCCAGATCAACATTGTAACGATTCCCTTCCGTTAAGCATTACCACATTAAAGAAATTTTGGCCCGTCGTGTGCATGCAGGGAGCAGAGCCATAGCTATGTAGCCTCGCACAAGAGCTAACAAATTCACTTCTTGTTATTTACTTCCTGTCTAAAACCTTTTAAATGTTAGACGAAATCCCCATGTTATTTAACAAACAAAAACCATTAACAGGATAGCAGATGGTTGAAACAATTGCAGAAAGCTAGAATGTAGTAGGGACTACGATCAAACCATGGAAAAATGATGCAGAATCCACTCTTCAATGCTCAGACAATTAAGAGCAATGCTTCTCCGCTTCCACATTCTCAATTTCAACTCTAAACTAGAGTTAAGGTATACATGTATCTCATACTAAATAAGTTGCCGCAAATTTTCAGATTTTCAGATCACATTTACACTATATGCCATAAATATGTATATATACCAGTTACACTGATGATGAGAAACCCCATTTTAAAAAAATGATAAGAAAATTCAACATCTTCCGTTTCTCACATCAGATAAGTGCGGGCTAAAACATCTCAAACTCTCTTAGCTCTGCTGTATCCTTGAACTTAGCGCAGTCCTTGTTCTGAGAAAATGTGTTTGATGCAATTCCAACATCACATTGATTAGGTAGCTCTGGAGGAATTGCACACCGTATCAGAGCCCAGTTAAGGCCGTCGAAGAAGGGGTGCTGTTTAATCTCTGCAGCCCCTTTCACAGATCCTAGCCGATCCCCAGGTTCCTTTATCAACAACCCTCTAATCAAATCACGTGCATGAAAACTAACTATAGGGTTACTGGGGAACTTGAGGCTTCGTGACACAACATTGGACAATGTTTCCTCATTTCCTGACCCCTTGAAAGGCGTTCTACCATATAACAGCTCAAACAGGAAGATTCCAAACGTCCACCAATCAACAGCACTGCCATGCCCCTCACCTTTGATGATCTCAGGGGCCAGGTATTCATGGGTTCCGACAAAGGAGTTAGAACGAGCACTAGTTGGCTCCACTACCACCTGTGGCAGTGGGCTGACCTGAGCAGCTAGGTCAGATTTTAACTTCTGAGATTTTGCAGCAACTGACAGAAGTCTTGGAGTGAAACATGATACTTGCCAGGCTGGGTGGAGACAGAATGGGTCAATGCAGCTAGCTTCAGAGCATGGACTCGACATCTTTTTTGTCGGCTCTTCAGCAGGTGAAGATGATTTGAGTAGAACAGGATTAACAGCACACCTGAGTGACAGGTCAAAATCTGAAAGCATGATATGCCCATCCTCTCGGACCAGAATATTTTCTGGTTTTAAATCTCGATAAACAACTCCAAGCATGTGCAAGTACTCCAGTGCAACGAGGACTTCAGCAACATAAAACCTACAAACATGATTAAGTCAAAATGAATTGAAGAGACAAGAGGTAAAATTAAGTTAAGAATAACCAAGTACAAGCAACACTCTTCTAATATATTTACTTCTATATCAATGAAATTCACAAGTGTGTGCTCCTAAAATCAGAACTGCTTTTGGGGAGTTAAATATCGATCCTTCTTTAGCTATCAAGTGTCTCATAGCAATAAGCTGGCTCTCCAAGTTGTGATGTGACATATCAATCACATCACCAGCACAATTTCACGTGCATCCATTCACTATACCATCTATAACTAGCTTCCAAAATCTTCAACCCATAAGTTCACTTCAAGAAATTAATTTTTTAACCTTGCTGCATCTTCCTATGTACCAATAAGACTGTTGCTCCATTAATCTGCTTCTTGTATACCATTAAGGCACACCAAATTCAATAGAATGGCAGCTATTAGACCCCAATTGATTATGAGAGCCCCCGCCTTTGACTATAATTTCAGGTTTCCAATCAAATAACCTATTGTAATTAATGCCCATCTTTTTCAACATAAAACTCCTTTTTTTCCCTTTTTTATAGGGATGAAATGCTAGTCACAAAAAATTTATCAGCTATCATGTGATCATCGATCAATGGGCAACTACATTCACAAATTGAAATGCATTAATGTGAGTGAGAAATAAATGGACTACGTCACTTAGGACACCAAAATCAGATTTCTTATCCTGGGGTTGTATATGCAAGCGTTCATGTGTGTTGTCTGTGTGTTCATGCAGATGCATGCATCAGTGTGCATGTGAGAGGGGGGGGGGGATGTCCAAGAGAATAACAGGAAAAATAGGTTATTGGTGGAATAAATAAATTACACTGTAAAGTGCAAGGCTGGAAAATTTATGAGAACTTAAATAGAAATTAGTACCTTGCAGCTGGTTCAGAGAAACTCCTGCCAGATTGTTTCTGCCGCAGCACATGCAGATCTCCGCCAGGACAATACTCCATAACCAGGCAGGAGAGTTTATCTGACACAAAATGGGCATATAATGTAGGGAGAAAAGGATGATCCAGCATCTGCAAAATCTTTCTTTCTGTTAGGGCCCTAGACATCTTCTTCCTAGTTGCCAAGTAGTCATTATCCATCACTTTCAAAGCAAATAGGCAACTTGTACCAGTTAGCTCAGCAAGATAAACAGACCCAATATCCCCACAACCAAGCTTCTTGATCAGCTTAAAATGTTTCAAACAAAAGCTTCCATGCTGCTTCTGAGTATGGCGAATGGCTTCCCACCTCAAGTCCTTTGACATGTGCGGCCGACTGCCACTATGACTAGAACCACTTAGATTGCTATCATCACTAATACTTGTGCTACTACTATAGTCACCAATGCTACTTTTTGAACTTTGTGAGAATTCCCCCTTTTCTCTTGATCTTGATTTTTCATCTACCTTTGCCAATATAGATCCTGTTCTGTTAGCACCATTCAGACTTGAACCCAGCCTGCTTGAACTTGTGTCAGTAATGATTGAATTGAATTCAGTGCTATTATTTCTACTGCTAGAAGCTGGAGAAGCTTTTGTACCTTCTCTCTTTACACTCTCTAGAATACAGTCATGCACCATGTTGTCCAAATTGCTTGTACTAGGATTCAGATCACTATTGACTTTTCTACTACTTGGATTGGAACTGCTAGAGGCAGAAGCTGAATCCTGCTTTACTTTTTTCTTAATGAAGTTCTTGCTCCTGAAGATTGGCTTCATAAAGCATGGACTGTTACATACAGAATTATTCACCGTATGTCCAGGGCTTGAACCAGACACAGAAAGTGAAGAAGCAGCATGCAACTGGTTTTTCTCCTCCTCTGGCACTGGAGTTTTGACGGAAATTTTGATCGAGGCTGGAGCAATCTCAACCACCTCCTTTAGCTTCTCACCAACATGACTGGTAGATGAACAATCAGTAGATTTAAGCTCTCTGATTTCTTCCTTTGATATTTGACTATCAAACCCTGTAGGTAGAGGAACAATCTGATCCCGGGAAGAATGGGGATTTTGATCTGATAACTCTGCCTTAACCATTTGTGAGGATTCAAACATCTTCTCAGAAGAATTTGATGTTATTTTTTCTGGTACAAGAGAAATTTCCACCAAATTTCCATTACCTTCATTTAGGGGGAGCACAGATCCATCAGCCTCAACTACCACTGCCCTGTACAACCTTTTGATAGTTCCGACTTCTGAGGACCTTGATGAATTTGTTGGTCTTGATAATCGCTTCATTGCTGCCATCTCCGATGCCTGAGAGATGCACAATCCTCTCAAAGCCTGCTTCAAACTAACAGGCTCTGAAATTCCAATTCCTGACATTTGAGGTGAACCAACCTTCATCGGTCTCTTCATAGCTTTCTTCCGTAAAGCATCTTTAACACCTTCATCCAGGTGCTTAGCTGAAGTTCTAATCTCAATTGCTTCAAAAAGACGATTGATGTCATCTTCAATAGAATACCGACTACCAAACTTCGGAACAGAATGCTTCCTGGCTTTCTCATCCATTTTCGATTCAAAATCTAACTCTTCATTTGATTCAACAATTTCAGAAATGCTGGGCACTGCATCCATCTCCACGATATTCACTCAAAAACTACTAAAAACTGACTTTGCAAAAACTATATTAACCCAATTCCAAGGAAGCATTTCGAAGATAAAGCAGCACAGACATCACATATCCTTGGAAATTATCTTCAGACATAATGATCCCTGAATCCAAACAGCCCGTGAAAACCCATTCTCTTACCTCAAAATGGATCATCCAAATCCTGCCATAACCACCAATTCATTGAGAAAATTATTCATTCTATAAACCAAAAAAAATAGGCACAGGTTAAACCAACTCTTCCCATACAAAAATTTCAAGTTAAATTCAATATCAACAGTTTTACATCAATAGCAATCAAAACCCCATTTCCAGACATGATTGAAACTTACCAAACCTGTGTTTCCCACTATTTGTCAAAAAAGAAAAGAAGTTATTTGACCATAAATTGAAAGATTTTGTTTGAATTTATGCAAAAGTGTAAAGATATGCCTACACTTGGCACTCATAGCTTTTCTTTACCAACAATTCATATGACTGACAATGATCAAACAATCAACGTTCGCACTCACATAGCTACAGCAAAACAAAACAAAAAAGGTTTCCCACTTCAAATCAAACAATATTTTCTATCATTACTAAGTACCAAACGAAAGTATTAATCTTCTTCAGTTCTTATTTGGACATTGCATTTGATAATCAAAAATCGTATAATAAATACAATTGGTTTCGAATCCATGTCCTAGATCTTGCTAATCATGTCGAATCGAGCCCAGTATAAACATGTTTTTGTGTCAATTCATGCTTGTATTTTCGAATATCAAAACACTTTAGATTTTTTAAAAAAAAATTAAAAAAAAAAAAAAAGCATGATAGAGCAAGTGATTTTTCACTTCAAAATTTAATATCCCAAGTCCCACCACACCATTTGTCCAATCACAAAACATAAATCAACTCAACAAATTCAAAATGCGTGATTTAAGATTAAATATTAATATTAATAATAGCAAAATTCAAAAAGAAACAGAAAAAATAAAATCACAGAGCAAACTGTAACGTGCTTCATAAATCAAAAGAAAAGGAAGAATAACAAAAAAAAAAAAAGAAATATCGGTGCTTATATCTTAAAAAAATAGGAAAGGAAAGCTCAAAAGTGAAACTAAAAAAAAAATAGAAAGCCAAAAATAGAAACAGAGAACAGTACAAGAAAATGTTCTCCGTTCTGTTAAGTAATAAAAAAACAGTGGGAAAGAGAAGCTCCTTACCTGAAAAAGATCAGAACCAATCAGAATCGAAAAACAGCTGCTGAGTAACAAGAAGAAGTCGAGAAGGAAAAGAAATAGTAGAGATGATGGTTAGGGTTAGGATTAGGGTTAGGGTTAGGAGTTAGGGCACGAGAGAGAGCGGTGCGAGAGTGAATGAGGAAAGAGAAAGATTAGAATGCAAATCACGAGAAGTACCAGTAGCTTACTGTTTCTTTTTCTTCTGTTGTTGGGTAGTGATTGGATGACAACACTTGTTTATCAACAGAATTGACAACATTTATCAGTGGCTGGCTCTTCAAACTCGAACGAAGCGCGTGCTTGGTGTGGTGTGTCTGATCTTCAAAATCTTACTTGCCACTCCCTGTACTTTTCTTTGGTCTAACAGATCAGTCCCCATTGGTTCCCTTGCTGTAAAGTGAAGTTCTAAGAATTTCCTATTTCAAGTATATGACTAAAAAAATATTGTCAAAATGATTTACTTAACACCATGAAACCTTATAGAAATTCAAATTTCCAAACTAATTAAATGTAAAAAAATTATATAGATCGCAAATTCTTTGGTATTGTCAATTGACCTCTAAAATACAATCATTTTGAAATCATATTCATAGATTTCAAGAAATTTTTTGGCATTGCTATTAACCTTGAAAATATAGTTATTTTGATTTTTTTTTAATATAGTTTTTTCTATTAACATGTTTCTTATTTATCTTAACTAACATAATGTTTTCAACTAAAATCATTGTCTTGTTGAAAAAATAAATATTTTATGATTGTTAAAATAAATTAACAAAAAATATCAAAATAGTATGTTCATATTTTTCATGATAGAAAGCTAAAAAATTATATATGTGATAAAATCATGTTCAAATACATCTAAAAAATTAATAATAGAACACCGATTTCAATTGAATTTTTTTTTATTATTATTAGATACATAATAATTGAAAAAACAATTATTAAAATTCAAGTAAAGAATTATAATAGTATTTAAGAATTATGTAAAATATAAAGAGTAAGCAAATCTAGTAAAACAAAAATTAGATTGTCAAAAAAATACCAAGGAAAAAATTGGAGAAAAAAAAAACAAAGGGCTAGTCCCATATGCTTGGCCTTGATTTATTTATTTATTTTATCTGGATTAAGAATGTGGACGATTATTTTTTAAAAAATAATATAGGAATAAAAATTCAAAAATTAAGTGTTGTCACTAGCTCTCGTGACTTGCACCATGTCACACTCGTCTCTGCTAAGTGAGCCACGATACAAAAATTTTATAAGTTAATTAAAAAAATACATGAACAATAAAACTATAAACCTCCGTGTCAATATAGAGCTAAGGGTAGTAATAACTCGATAAATAATAGCACTCAACATGGCTAGTTTTTGGATAGAATCATTGTATTATAACAAATGTAATAGTTAATTATATTGTTTTTGGATGGATAGTGTATAATTTTGATGCCATAAATAGAATATGGATATGGTATTATCTTGTAGCGACAAAATATTTGTTTAGGGAAAAGTTGTATATAATTTGATAAATGCAGTTTGTTCTAGTGGATGACATACATGAATAATATTTTATTGATAATTTATTATTGAAAGGGTCAGACTTGAATATGATTATATGGTTGTATTATTAAAAAAAAAAAAAAATCTGTTTTCCTGAGATCAAGACTCAAATGTCTTAAAAAATAGACCCAATTCTTTTATGGTAATTATTATCTCTCAAAAATATATGAAAATTCCTGAAAATATATGCAGTAAGTTTATTAAAAAAAATTCTTGTTTCAAAAATATATGAAAATTCCATACTATAAATAAAATATATGCAAAGTAAAAAATCATGCATCTATGGATGTATTTAACCCATTTTCACTCTAAAATCCTGCTTTTTTTTGCATCTTAAAAACATTTTTTAAAAAAATTGAAAATATTTTATTTTTTTTCTTTAAATTAATATTTTTTAGTATTTTCAGATCATTTTGATGCGCTGATATCAAAAATTATTTTAATGCATTTTCAAGTGAAAAACATTTTGAAAAACAACCGCAACCATACTCTCAAATAAGTATTTCCATGGTTTCAAAAAATGAGTGGGGCAATCAATTCGAAGATTCATTAACTTGAGTTGAGTAAGTGAAAAAAAAAATTAATAATATTATTTTGATTTTTAAAATTTAAAGATTTGTTGAGAAGAGTTAGAAGGTGTTTGAGATAGTGGTAAAAATTATTTTTTACTTATAAATATATCAAAATAAATTTTTATTATTTTTTTAAAAAGTTAAAATCAATATATTAAAATAATCTTAAAAAATTAAAAAAAATATTTTTAAACAAATAAAATTTTAAAAAAAAATGATTGTACTAGGCTGCCAAATATTCCCTTAAACCGACCTATAACCCCGACCTTGTACAGGTCTATCCTAGGTCGGTTCTTATAAGTTATAACCATGATCTCCTCAAATAACGTGTGTTTATCAGCCTGCCACTTTGCAGTTTGCACCCTTATGTTGTCAAACTCTATTATCTGACAACGAAATGTCAACCAATCTTTTTCCCTGTTTCTTTCTCTGAAATGGCGGAAAAATGAGAGACAGTGTGAATATATTTATATATATGAAGAGAAAAAAAAACAGAGGGGAGTGGGTATTGGCTGGGTACCCAATGCTGCTCGCTACCTTTACCTGTGCTGTGGGTTGGGATTGTCTACGTTAAGGTGTATTCTAGTCTCTTTAATTTTGTTTCGTTAACTAATTAATTAAGGTCATAATGTAACGAAGAGGACCAGACGGAAGGAGACCTTTTTTTCCAACTCATATAGTCTTAACTAATTTTAAAAAATCCAACGGCTATCCTTTAAAGAACCCATTGACTTATTTCTTCCTTTTTTAAAAAAATAAATATAACCACATCACCAATTATACTATCACTTCAACTATCCCGGCAAGTTAATCTCTAACCTAAGGAATAATTTAAGGAATTAACCAGCTTTGACCAGTCAAAAATTCAAATCAACACAGGATAAAACATAATCAAAATTCAGTTCTTAATTAAAAAAAAATGATCAAAATAATCTTTCATTATTCTGTTAAAAAAATTCAGTCAACTCAACTTGCCCTTGCCCCGAGGTCATGTTTTATATTCTTTTTTCTACTATTTTGATAAAAAAGCACCACTAAAATTGAAATTTATATTTAAAATTAGAATAATATTTTTTTTAATTTTTA
This sequence comes from Populus simonii, assembly GCA_007827005.2. Classification (NCBI taxonomy): domain Eukaryota; kingdom Viridiplantae; phylum Streptophyta; class Magnoliopsida; order Malpighiales; family Salicaceae; genus Populus; species Populus simonii. The sequence continues at coordinate 18,385,756 of CM017467.2, read as the reverse complement.
ACATCAGCATTCAGCACATGCGTTTTAAAAATACATAAAAAATTTAATTTTAATAAAAAAAATAATAAAACTCAATATCAAACATCTTTATTTCCATAACCTAAAGAAAAAAAAAACAAACAGTATATTATGTTAATGTCTATCAAAGCAACTAATAAGGTTATGTTTGGTGTTAATCATATTTTTAAAAAATTTAAAAGTTTTTTTATTAATTTTAAATTATTATTTTTTATATTTTTAAATTATTTTAATATGTTGATGATAAAAATAAATTTTAAAAAATAAAAAATATATTATTTTAATATATTTTTAAGTAAATAATATTTTAAAAAATAATATGCATCACATTCCACCGCATGATTTCCAAATAAGGCTATAAGTTGTTAACGTCAAATGATTACATTTTTTGAAAAATCTATTAATTCATGCTGTAAATGTCAGAATGTCCCATGCCATGCCACTGTGATTTCAATATGAGTAATAAATCTTTAATGAAAACTAGCCTTTGGGCCCGATACCTGCGGGTAGATTACAAAATTAATAATTGCATAAAAGATATAAATATTGTTATTTTCACTGCAGGTGTGACTTCTTCAATCCAATGGCCAAAAGCAAATTGATCGGTTTCTTCAAATGGTGATAAGGTTAATAAAAAATATCTCATCCAGTCATTATTTTAACTTCGCTTAACCCTAACTAAAAAATAAAACAATGAAATGTCAAGGGATTACATATAAAAAAATAATAAAATAAAATGAAAAAACTACCAATCATATTGACTCGAATTAACATGTAAAATTTACAGCCTGAGTAATGAACACAATCATAATAAGTTAACTCGGTTGGATAATATGTTTCATTTCTTTTTCTTTTCTTGTTCTCTTCTTGGTTGGGTCTTGGTTGAGTCTTAATTAACCACAAATTGAATGAAATCCGGAAGTAAATTGAAGAGTTATAAAAGAATTTAAGATGAAATTTAAAAAATAAGTCATATTATATCGATTTCAGTCGACTTGAATTAACCAACAAAATTTACAATGCGGGTAATGGATATGATTTCAATTAGCATGATTTTTATAGACTAAATGATAAAAAGGATGAAATTACATTTTTTGCATTTTAAGTTAAATAAAAAAAATAATGATAACAAATGGTTAAATTGTATTTTAAAAAATAACAAACAACAAAAAAATTAAAAAAGGCCCAAATATCATGTCTTAACTCGTCAAAACTTTAATCCGCGCCAAGTACCAATCCAGGTCAAATAAAAAAAATTATTATACACCAAACACAATAAATATACATATTTTTTTAAAAGAAAGAGCTTAGGCCTGCACGTCTGGCCTTATATTTTTTTTTCTTTTAATGGGTGGATGAACCTTATTTTTTTTAAAAAAAATAATAATAATCAGATGATGTGCTGTTTGTCTGTTCAGATTTTGGCCACCATTGTGGTGACTAAAAAATCAGGGTAAACCTATTTTCTTTTAAAAACCCATTAAAAGAAACCTTGAAAACAGTTTTAAAACGCGAAATCAAACCAAGTTAGATTTTTCTTTCTCGACTTTGATCTACCTTTTTAGGTATTATTGAGATTTTAAACAACCACCGTCAAGCTATTTTCTTCATATGGAACCTGTGGACTCCAGGAAAAACCAAATTGGTGGCCAAACCATGCGAAAACGACGACTCTCTTTTTATGCTAGAATCCGATGACATTCTCTCTCCTTCACAATTCAAGAACTTGAAAAGAATTTAAAAAAAATGTTTTGCATTATAATTGAATCTAGAACGACTTAAAGGGACCAAACAATTCTGTTTTTAAAAATTAGAGGACTAAATTACACTTTTCACCCCAAATTTAAACACACAACCTATTTTTTGTGTCTTTTCTATAATGGTCCTTCTTCTTTCCATTTTTTCCCTAGCCAAAAAAATTAACTACAGCTAAAAGGTATCAGCTTTTCATTGTCCGAATGCACAATGAAAGGCTGATTTTGCCCTTGGTGGGCAATGTTAGCTTTAGGGGTATATAGGTCTTTTATATGTGGCTTATCAATAATTACATTAAAGAAAGATGTTAATTAGTAATTTCATGTTTTTTCTACAGTGTAATTATCAAATAACCCTTAAAAAAAATTTCTTTGGCGTAGGAGCTTTTCGGGTTTTTTTCATTTTTTTATGCATGTCAATTACTTAAATGTCTATAAAAAGTAAACTCTTTGTACTATGGATGCAAGGTCATTTTAGGTTTTTTGCTGTGGTTTTTTTTTGTTGTCATTCTCATGTGGGGTTAGGAGTGATTTTGTATTTTAATATATATAAATGAATTTTAAATTCAAAAAGCTGCTGCCAGCAAGTGGGCGCTACCACGCTTTTGAGTGGAGCGTGTGGCACCCACACAACGCCGAATGCCACCGTTTGGGGCGGCATTCGAAGCACCTCACCACCCCCGTCACGGTGATGAGGCACGTGTTCGTCGGCGGAGCGTAGAGGGGCGCCAACAAGGAATTTTTCTCTTCCTCCCTCTTTTCCCCTCTCTCCTCATAGAAAAATATGTTAATCGTTGCAAAAAAAAAAACAAAAAAGTCTAGCTATTTGTTTGTTAAGTTAAATTAGATACTTATTTTTTTATTGCAGTGTATTGGGTCTTGAACCAGTTATTAAGTTAATTTGTTTTTTCAATTTCATCCCCTGATACTTTATTTTTATATCAGATTTGGTTCTCATTTTTTTAATTGCAATGTATTTGGTCTTGGATCATTTATTAAGTTAATTATTTTTTCAATTGCATCCCTTTATACTTTTTTTTTATATGAGATTTTTTCTCATTCTTTTAATTATGATGTTTTTGGTCTTGAATATTTTATTGAATTAATTTGTCTTTGGATTTCATCCCTTGACATTTTATTTTTATATCAAATATGGTTCTCGTTCTTTTTATTGTTATTTTTAGTTGTTCTTATCTTTTTCTTAATTGAAATTATTTTTCAATTTCATCTCTTATAATTTAGTTTTTTTCTTACTGTGTCAAATTTGGTTCTCTTTCTTTTCAAATTTACATATTTTAAATTATTTTTTTAATTTGCTTTTTCATGTTTATCCCTAATTAATTATTTTGGTTGGTTTATAATTTTATATTATTATAGTTTTTTTTTGTTTTTTACATTGTGATCTGGTTTCATGATTCGTATCACAAATTTTGAAGGTTAAACCGAGTTCATTTTAGTCATTTTTAATTATTTTTTAAAATTTTCATCCATTATGATTGAGTTTGTTGAAAATTGATTTTCTTTGTTTTTTTTTTATGTTTTGGATTCTTTTGTGAGTTTGATTTTTCTTTTTGATTTTGCCATTCAATTCAATATTTTTTTATATTTAAGGTCTGACATGATATTACTCGCGGGTTTTGATGACCTCACTTAATTTTGCTGGTACTTTATTTTTTAATACTTTTTTTTCATATATTTTTTCTCATTTCATCATTTTACAGTTCAATTCATGGAGTTTGATGATCATTATTTTTTTTAGTTGTCTTTTTATTATGTCAAGTCCTTGATTTTTTTTTCACTCTTTAAAATACAATGATATTGCCTTTGACAATATTTTTTTTCGGCTGCAAAGAAATTTACTCGGCCCGCGGCAAAGCATAGCCCATCAATCTAATACAAATCAATTGGCTATTAACTTTGCAATTAAAGGATTCATTTGATGAAAATAAAAGTTAAGAAATATATATATACACACACGCATTGCCTGGGTCTGCATTGTGTGTGAATAATGTTTAGCACTGCTCACACCATCTTTTATTTGGGATTGTTTGTTTTTTTTGTTTTAAAAATGTTTTTTAAAAAAATTAAATTTTTTATATTTTTATTTCTTTGAAATTAATATTTTTTAGTATTTTTAGATCATTTTGATATGCTGATGTCAAAAATAATTTTTAAAAAATAAAAAAATATTATTTTAATATATTTTAAATAAAAAATATTTAAAAAATAATTACTAAACAACTAACCTATCCTTGCCAGCCACAACTCCAAGTCTAAAAATGCTCGGATAAAACTTCACAGAGGCAGGTGTACCTGAAGGCCCCACCTGTGCTTGATATTAATTTTAATAGTAAAATTGTTGATATTTTGATACTAGTTAAAATTAATAACTACTGTTTGATAAGCAGATCATCAAGAATTGTATGACTCAAAAACTACTCTTGAGAGGAGAGAAAAAAAAAGTGACAATAAATTTTTATAAATTCTATGAACATAGACAAGTTTGAAATCAGTGTTTTTCTGTCTCAAACCAAGACATTTCTCACCTCTTTGCAAGGAAAAAGAGAATTCTTCCTTAGATTTGCTCCAATATCCCCCTAATTTATTTCCTACTAACATTTTTAAGATGGGAATTTTCTGTTTCGGAATAGGTCTCCTCTCTATGAGCGTGTTTGACAGTGTGATTACAAGTGCTTTTCAAATAGTTTTTCGTGCCGAAATGCATGCCAATGATGTTTTTTCATTTTTTAAAAATCATTTTTGACATCAGCACATCAAAACGATCCAAAAGGTACAAACCGCACTCAATTTTAGCAAAAAAAAAAAATTCAAAATTTGATGAAACGCAGTTACAAACGCAATGTCAAACGGTGTCTATATCAAGCCCAATCAATTCAATGACCAACCTCTATGCATGTGCAGTTTCTAGCATAGTTTTTAAATCCTACTCGGTTCAAGGCTCGGGTTCCAGGTTTTAACCGGGTCACCAGGTCGGTTGGGTCAATCCCTATTTTAAAAAAAATTCAAAATAGTGTCGTTTTAATAAAAAAAAACAAAAGTCAACGTGCTGCAATCGGGTTTTGACCGGATTTTACCGGGTCACCGGATCAACCTGTTGGGTCCACCAGGTTATAACTTTTCCTATTTTTTTTCAACTTGACCCGGTTCCAGCTCTGGTCGGCCGGGTTCTGAATTGACCCGCGAGGCCGGGTTTCAAAACTATGGTACTAATTGGTTAAAGGAATCGTTGATAGCTCAAAATCCAAGGAGTTGGTTTACAATATAAGGATATATTAAGATTTATATACAGCATAATGGGTTAAAAATATATATGAGTTTAATGTCGATATTTAAAACAACTGATTTGGGAATACCTGATTCGTAAAAAACAAAATAACTCAAGATATACTAACTCTTTTTTTCGGCAATTAATAATTAGATGCTTATAAGTGGAAGATGTGAAATCAACTTCTTAAGAATATTTTTTTAAAAAATATATTATAAAAATATTTTAATACGTCACAGTACTAAACAACCATGTTTTCATTGCCTTTCTTTTTTTTATTTTTTTTCTTGGATGCGATCCAAATACATTAGCTACTAGCAAGTAACAGAGAGAGTGAATATCTAAGGAACATAAGAAACAAAAAGCCTGACACAGCCCAAGTTCCAATCTTCACTAGAGACCCATTGGTTGATCATGCCTCGACAAGCAAACGTTAAAGTGCTGGTGGCGCGGTAACCGACGATGTCTTCAAATCTACCCCGCCTTTGTCGTCATCTAAAGGCAAGGTTCTTCGCTGCCAAATGCAACGTTTTGAAGATCATTTGTATATTTTTTCCATGAATGGATAAGTTTCATAAATCAAGAAAAAAAAAAGTAAGAGTCAATCCCTATTTACATTACAAAGCAAACCAGTGGAAAATGTTTTCAAAATATTTTGAAAAAATTAATTTTTTTATTTCAAATTAATTTTTTTTGTGTTTTCATATTATTTTGATTTATTGATATCAAAATTAATTTTATTTTGATATATTTTTAAACAAAAAAATACTTTAAAAAATAATTACTACTATGTACACTCTTAAATATTAAATTTTTTTAATGGCGTCTTCACCTTGTTTTATAGCCTATTCTTTACTATGAATACCATGTTATGTACAATACTATAAAATTAGTATGAATGCCAAATATTTTATGTGTGTGTGTATATATATATATATGAGCCATAGACATGCACACCAAGATATCAAGAGCACGGAAAAGAGAGGTTATTTCTGAAGATGCTGCTTAGCCCGATCAAACTCCTGATTCTAGTGATCACCCACATTTCAAGCAATGTTTGCAAGATTTTTTGCCAAATTGTTTTGGCAAATGAACAAACAATTAAGGAACAGATGATCTCTATTCTCTCACATGCTTGGTTGCAAAACACACAGGTGGGAATATCAAGAAGGCTAGCTCCAACTAGTTTAAACATGCATGTCACTCCTTGAGGGAAATAATTAACTTCTTAGAAATGTCAGGGCTGCTATCTAGCTGTCCATGCTCTTGAATGCCTGGAGTAGCATTTTCAACAAACCAAACACAACATATATTTACTTACATCTCATGTATCTTATATTTCAAGAATTTAGGGTTTCTGAGCATTTAACAAACATAATATTTTTTGTATTCTTGGAGACTTGAGATTTTTCAGCAAACCCAACACAATACATATTACTTACATCTCAGATCCTAAGGCAAAAGAAATCCTATAATATCCTTAACCCAAACGAGACGTTAGGGGTCTCTTCTTTTCTCTCATATGCTACAGAACCCTTCTCTCATATTTCCCTCCCATAAAGTTCCTCTCCTGCGGTCCTATTATAAATAAAAAGTTGACTGAAAAAAGCGAGCAAGATGTGAATAAACAAAAAGGTTCTTAAGGACACGAGAAATCAGCATATTGTCTCCCTGTCTTACCACATGCTTCCATGAAAATCCACTGAACTTGATCCCTCTCATGATACCTTGGAAAGAAGAGGGATTTTGATTATCCTCTAACAATGATAACACTTCTAAAAGTAATCAAACCCGATGAACTAAAGCAGCGTGCTTTTATGGCTAAAACATAACACTCCAATAAATAGTTTTTTCCCTTCCTTTTTTTCTTGGAGGAGGAGAGCCTTATTGCTTTAACCATCATGATGAATGTTAACTGGGGTGCTGTGATCTCTCTTTGAATGTGCGTTGGATTCCTGGAATAGTGAAAATGTCAAGAACTTGAAGCCTTTTCTGTTGCGACCTTTTTTTTATAGCAAACGAGAGAATTCCAAGTAAGCTCCATTTGGAAATGTACTTTCAAAATTCCCGAATATGCATTTTTAATGATTCTTCATGTCCTGCAAAAGTACATCGTTTGCCTTAATCTTAGCATAAAAGTAGAACTAAAACAATAATGCTTTGGTCCCTGGATGTCCCTAATTACCTCCACAGTTCTGAACAAGAAGGCTAGCTGATCTCAGATTATATAGTCCTCCACCTGTTACTTATTTCTCAAATGTTTTTTTTTTCATATATAAATTGGAATATAAACACAATCCTCAATAAAGTTTTTTCATCTAGAATCATGATATAATTTTATGAAAAAACGGTAACTTCTCTTGAAAATAATGTTGTTTTAGTGCATAATGCAAATACTTTGGGTGAAAAACATTGATGAATCTTGACATGTAATTAATTTAATTAAGAGGATCAATGTGTGTATAAGTTGGGGATGCAATTAAGAATGGCGTATAAATTAAAGACTAATTGAGATCATCCCTTGAAAAAATCATTACAATATGAAGCGTCAATGAAGTATTGAATGATTTACAGATAGCTAGGCTGCCTAATTAATGGCAGAATGTTATAAACATAACTTTCTTACAGCTGGAGTTAAATGATAGTATGTTAGTGGTTGTTTTTTAAAGTATTTTTTAATTATAAATATATTAAAATGATATTTTTATTTTTAAAAATTATTTTTAATATTAATATATGATCGAAAAATATTAAAATAAAAATCAATTTTAAATTAAAAAAACTCAAAACTTAGAAAAATACCCTTTGGAACGCAGTATATCAAGACACAAGCCCCTATTTATTGGAACAACCATTTAGGCCGAGGGTCAACTTATCTTGCCCGGCTTTTTTCCCATCCATTTGGGTGATGCTGGTGGGCTTGGGCTGGGAGCATGGCTGTTTTTATTCTTGGGCAATTTTTTCATCGACCATTTGGGGCTGCTACCTATTGTGGATGGCTCATCAAGTCATTTTGCATCTGCCTTTCACTCTCGCGCCCTGCCCTTCCCTCTCAATTGAAGCCATCAATGGGAGTGCATCTCTTTGTCCCTTCAATTTGCAGTGATGGCGCGGCTTGCCAACTTTTTTTCTGTCATCCCTGGTCTGATTCACAGGTCTTCCTTGCTTGATTGGTGCGCTGGAATCGCTACCCATGAAAGACGCTCCCAACTTGGCAAGTTGTGCGGGATTTTTGCAGGATGTTCAGGTATTTTATTCATGTGATCCATTTCATCATCTTTAAATCATTCCAACATACCGGTAGTGTTTGTATTAGAATTTTGATATGTTTCTAGAATTTTTTATTTTTTATTTTATTTTTCCTTTATTTTTTTTAATCTTATATCTAATAATTTAACAATTTGAAAGAGTTGAAGATGATATTTGCAAAACACATCTAAACTATATTATTTTTCTAAATATTTTAACATTTATAAATCACATCTAAACTATATAATTTTTTAAAATATTTTTTGTACTGTACTATTTTAATAATTTTCCTTTTTACTACATTAGAATCCCAAAAAAACTCCTAACGTTCCTCCTATTTCTCAGCTTGCTCACCTTTTCACAAACTAAACTTCTCATGACTTCCGAGTTCTGACATGGATAGTTTTTCTTAAACTAAATTAAAATGATGAATTTAGTGTCGGTGCATGAAGACTATACATGAACACTCTTAATTGTAAAAAACAAATATAGAACCATCTAGATTGTGGTACAGTGGTAAGAGCTTGGGATTAAGAGATTTGTTTCCTCTGTGGTCTCAGGTTCGAGCCCTGTGGTTGCTCCTATGATAGCCATTGAAGGCTTACATGGTCGTTAACTTCAGGGTCCGTGAGATTAGTGGAGATACGCGCAAGCTGACCCAGACACCTACGTTAAGCTAAAAAAAACAAATATAGTAACCATTGTTATTACTACCAAATTAATATTTTAAAAAAATGAAAAATTTATTAAATAGATACCCTTATTCAAATAAAACTGAAATATTAATTCGACTGAATCAGTTTCAAAATTAGAAACCATGTGATAAATATTTGAGAAAGTAAATAAGCTTGTATAAACACGCCACAATGATTATTTGGAAAAAAGTTTGGGGATGACAAGGATTTTCATCAAATATAAGAAGGCCAACACACCGATCTTCTATTACACTTTCTCCGCAACGAGATGCTATCAGTTTGTGTTTATTTTTGCATGGCAACATATTTTTTAAATTAATTTTTTTTAATTAATTAATGTTATCTAAATGTTTTTGAATGATTATATATATATATATATATATTTGAAAATCACCCTCAACAACAAACCCTCATTTAATCGAAACTCATTTCACGGCGGCATAATATGTCTCAGCTCATTTATTTCTCATTTATCGATACAGGGGTATGCATGAAAGTAAATTTGGAGAGACAATGAAATATTTCTTAAGGAAGCAGGGGCCGATCTTTGAAGAATTCGACAGGCTACAGCCCCCATTTGTCCTTCATGTTTCAGCCTATGGAATAGGTTATGGGCGCATTATAAGGCTACGACTAAAAGGATCAAATGGAGAAGGTAAAGGCTATTTTTGGTTTTTAGCATATTAAAAAAAAATTGATGAAGTCTTACTGTTGAAAAAAATTAGTGAAATATCATAATTTATAGGATTGAAAAACTTGATTTTTATAACATGTAATAGCGGTATCTTTAAAAAAATGTTAAATGGATAAAGAGAAAAGAGATGAGAAAGAAATAAAGAAAAATATTCTTAAGATGCATTGAAACTCTGATTATGATATCATACGTAAAATCTTGATTAAACAAATCTAGAAATATAAAAGAAAGTTACCAACAATGACTCGAGTGTGTTACATTTACCATAAAAAATGGAGGGTGACTCACTTGTTTTTAATGGCAAGTGTGACACTCAGAGTTACTATTTGTGACTTTCTTCGGTGTTATTTATTCATGTCAGGATTTTTACAATAATACTAGTGATGTTATGAGAGTTTTGGTATGTATCTAACTCTTTTTTTTTCTCATCTCTATCGTTCATTTAATATTTTTTTTAAAATTATTATTTTAAACAATATCAATTTATAAAAGTCATGTTTTCTAATCTTCACATCGACAAACTGTACAATTTAGCTTTATATATATGATTTTGCTATTCCTCCAATATTTTTAATTAACTATGCTAGTTTTTTTAAAAAATTCCAGAAGATAATTTATCAAAATCCATGTGACAAACGAGTTTGACCCAACGTTCAATTTTTATTTTTTAGTTTAATGTGGGTGTCCGGGCTAGCTTGCGCGCATCTCAACTAATCTCACGGACCCTGAAGTTAACGACCATGTAAGCCTTCAATGGCTATCATAGGAGCAACCACAGGGCTCGAACCTGAGACCACAGAGAAAACAAACCTCTTAGTTCCAAGCTTTTACCACTGGACCACCACCTAGATAGTTCAACGTTGAATTTTATTTTTTATTTTGATGCGTGTAAGTTCGTTGATTAGAGAAATTGAAATTAAAATATGCTTATAATGCAACTCTTCTTGTTTGTAACACCACTCCCCCGAAAAGCTTATTCATCTTCCAGCAAAGCTTTAATGGCATTAATTTCGTGGGAGTGGCATTAATTATAAAGTGGGGACGGTTGCATGTTTAAGAGAAAGATTAATCACTGATATCCAGCAGCAAGCCAGCTAGTCAGAGGTAGAGGATCTGGTTCTGTACGAACGAATAACAGCCACGGGTAGAGAAATTCGATATCAAACGACTGGAACAGTTGGGCATGCCTCTAGGCTCTAGCCAATATTCAAACCAGAGAAAATGAGCTTGTCGTCAGAGGCCATACAAACAAGACACGTACTGTCGTGAACTCCACCGCCGACCATCCTTGCAAAGGACAAGACATGCTGGTCGGAACATGTGTTATCGGCCAAATTTCATGTCTCCATCACAGGCATGCAGGACACTAGCATGGCAATCACTGCTCAAATAGTGTCCGACTCCAAAAGTCTCCCAAGAATGGCTACGACTACGAGCGTGTTTAATACCATGGCGGTGGCTTTTATATATATATATATATATATATATATATATATATATATATATATATAAATTAAAAATATTTAAAAATATATATAAAATATTTTTTTAAAAGTGTTTTCAACGCTTATATTAGCTAGGAATTGATTGATTCACAAGTTGCATGCAAAAGATTGGGATTTTTGGTTCTTTCATCGAATCATCATCTAGCGTGTGGCCGAATGTCGGAAAGATTGAAATTCTAAGAATATAGTTGCATTATAATTGTCCAATTTGATCCCTCTGCTTTTAAAGTAGGGGTCAACATTGGTCTCGGAAAAAAAAAATGTCATCACACCAAAATCTTTCAACATTAAAATTTTCAAACGAAATTACCACTAATTGGGCAATTAATCACATAAAAAAAAAAGATAGAAAGAGGAAGTGACGCCAAACCTAAATTAATTGCAAGCATTCCACCACTACATTGAATTGCAATAAACTAGAAGGTCTAGGGTTTGAAAAATCTCAAGAAATTATGCTCTCTCACCAATCATCATCCTGTGTGGTTGAATGCTGGAAAGCATAACTAACATTAAAATCGTCTCATTTGACCCTTAGTGTGTCAGAAGCATAGCTACTAAAACCGATTCAGGAGTTGACTCGATTAAAGAGTTGAGTTTTGAATTTTATGGGTCAACCCGAAAAAATTTTAAAAAATAAAGTTTTAATATTTCATATGAAAAAATTCATATAATATAAGTTATACATATCGTAAACAATGAAATTTAAAAGAATATTTTAAAAAGTTTTTTATCCCACATTGAAAAGATATTGTGTTATCCTTTTAAGTTGAAGTATTTAAACCAAAAATTTTTTTTATCCCGCATTGAAAAAACATGAATTTTTTTTTGAGAACATAGAGTATATATACTAACGGGGTTTCAAATCCCACATTGAAAAAACATAACTTTTTTCATGAGAATATAAAGTATATATACGAAAGGCTTCAAATCCCACAATAAAAAGATATTATGTTATCTTTTAAGTTGAAGTATTTAAACCAAAAGGTTTTTTATCCCACATTGAAAAAACATGATTTTTTTTAAGAACACAGAGTATATATACTAATAGGTTTCAAATTCTACATTTGAAAAAAAAACCGGGTCTCATCCGGATTTGCCTGTGTTATGGGTCGACCTGCCGGGTCGCCCGGGTTTGACCGGACTATTGCCCCAGCCGGTCTTTTTATTAACCCGGACTGGTCTAGCTACCAGGTCGACTGGATCCCGGATCAACCCGTCAGACCAGGTTTAATAACACTAATTAGAACTACTAAGGTTAAGCATATGATGGTTGGAAGTGATTTTAGGCCAAAAGAACTATATATGATCACACTATTTTAAAATTGAAGATTTCAAACTGAGGATCAATTTAAGCAATAGCTAGGTTTTGTTTGACTTGTTTATTTTTTTTACTCAGAATCAATGAAAATTGAAAAGTAAAACCATCATCTAATTAATTAGGCTTTTGAATTTGAAAGGGAAAGTGAGAGAAAAGTAAGAAAATGAAAAAAAAAATATGAAATAATTTATTGGGATTCCTTGACGAAAGTTGTTAAATTCTCAACGAGACAACATCATTTATTGGGAAGAAAAAAATAATTTAGATGTGAGTTATGATCAATTATGGACAGAGATATTTGATTTATAGTTTTATGAAACTCAAGGGTGAAATTGAAATAAAAATTTGTTTATTGGCAAAATTAAAACATCTTGAGTAGTTATAGCATATTTTGCCTTACCACTACTTTCCTGTGGAAGATGATCAAATGTTAAATTTATGAATTTTTATTGTGACATTACATCCTCAGTTATTTTCATTTTCAACATGTATACGAAGAAGCAAGAAGATACCATCTAATAACACACGCACGCACACACTAAAGCTTTTTGGCATCCCAACCGAGCTACCCTGTTTTCTCTATCTTCTCTTCATGGGTCAGCTCAACCATTGAGCTCCACAAAACTTGGTTAAGTGAGAATCAATCAAGTTGAGTTTTGGCCTAACCGAACTATTTTAGCTTATCTTAATTTATTTTTTATTATTATTTATGAATAGTAATATATATGATACTATTCACAGATAGTATTATATATATATATATTATAAGATTTTTTTTAGATATTTTTCAATATTAAATATTCTTATGTTTTGAGAGAGAGAAAAGATTGATATGAACAACACTAAACTCGACATCTCTTTTTTATAAATAAAAATATATATTTTATTTTTAAAATTTTTACATTCTTGTTATATAATTAAATAAATTCAAATATTAACTCGAGCATCGAAATATATTCATTTCACAGTAGATTTATTTTGCAGGATCAACAGATTCCCAAAATTCATTAGCTAGGGATAGTTTATTTTTCTGTGAAATTTTTCAACAACTTCGTCACAACCTCTACAGTCTACCCATATCTCTAACTAGTGTTTATAGTTGGCTGGCAGCAGAAAATCTTAGCTAAAACATTAGCCTAAAGAACAACTTAGTGTGACATTATCGCCGGACAAGAGTTGCAATCATGTTTCTTGTCTTGAAATGGACTAATGATGCTTTTTAATCCACAATAATCAAGGCTCGTCCTCGTATAATTGTGATTAAGACACGTATCTTACGTGAGCAAAAATGATAGTGATGGTGGCACGTGATTAATTAGTGGCCAAAGTTAAATGGAGTCAAATGCCGAGGTAAAGAAGAGAACAGGGCTGGGTTGAAGCCGGGCATCGGAGCCCTCTTTCCTTTTTGCCCGAACAGGAGAGTTTAAAAAGGTAATAATTATTTTTTTTTAATTTTTTAAAATTTATTTTTAATACTTAACACATCAAAATAATCTTAAGATATAAAAAAATAATTTTAAATAAAATAAAAACTAAAATTTTATGAAACATTGTTTGAAATATAATTTCAAAGGACACCTAAATCTACACCCTAATTCATTCTTAAATTTTTTTTCCCGGAACTTGGAAGGAATTTATTAGGGGAAACTCATTAAATTGCATTAATTAAGCATTTTGCTTGTATTGTAATTTATTAAAACCATAATATAGCAATGCTTCCTCATGATTCCATAAAGCCTAATTCCACTTTCCTAATACTTAAATCTCTAATCACCCTATTTACCATTTTAAGGAACATGTAATCACCCCTGTAGTTGAGCTGACAATCCTTGCTTTTTGAAACTACATACCAAGGCACCAATTCACACACACACACTAATTTCTTCATAATCTAATTTAAAACTAGCTCAAAATAAAAAATGAAAATGAAAATATGAGGGATTCTAGTACGAGAGTATGGTGACGATTGTTTTTTAAAATGTTTTTCACTTAAAAATACATTAAAATAATATTTTTTTATTTTTTTAAATTTGTTTTGACATCAGCACATTAAAATGATCTAAAAACACTAAAAAAAATATTAATTTAAAATAAAAAAATAAATTTTTATCAAAAAATATTTTTAAAACATAAAAATAAATAAGATAAAAACCCCATTAAACAAAAACAAGCTAGAATTTTACCTCTATAAATTATTGATCAGTTATTACCCCAAAGACTCACCAACACATGGCAAAAGGTTAATCATCAATCAATCCCATCACTACCTTTTTATTTCCTTAAAGATTGGCTAAGATAAAAAAAAAAAAAAAAAACAAAACAGCTTCTTTCTTTAATAAAATAGAAACAATACCAAACAAAAATCATAGATTGACGCGATCTATTGATTAGAAACCATGATCTCCTTATAATTAGGCACAGTACTTTCCATGTCTTTACAGATCCCCGGCCCACCATTCCTCCCTAATCACGGCCCATACGCGGCCCATTTTTATCCCTCTCTCTTCAAAAAACCAAATCTCCCTCTCTCTCTATATATAATTTTATTCACCTCTTCTCTTCGTCTCTCCCTCCCTCTCTCTCTCTGTAATGGAGCCTCCTCCATGGCTGGACGATTTAGCCGACGACCTCCAAAGCATAAGTTTCACATCCACCACCACAACAACAACCACACTCCACCGGAGCACCAGCTCCGGCTCCTCCTCCGCCTCACTCACTCCCGCTCCCTCCACTCATACATCTTTCTCCTCTAAATCCACAAGCAAACACTCCCTCTCCCTCTCTGATCTCCGCTTCTCCCTCCGCCTGGGTTCCGGCGACATCGGTTCCGTTTACCTAGTCGAACTCAAAGCTAAACCTAATGAGAAGGAATCTCCGGTTTTTGCGGCGAAAATCATGGATAAGAAGGAGTTAGTTAGCAGAAGTAAAGAAGGAAGAGCGAGGACTGAGCGGGAAATACTTGAAACTCTGGATCATCCGTTTTTGCCTACATTATACGCTTGTATTGACTCTCAACGATGGCTATGTTTGTTAACGGAGTTTTGTCCCGGCGGTGACCTTCATGTTCTCCGTCAACGCCAGCCTCTTAAACGATTCGAAGAAACCGCCGTCAGGTGCGTGCGTTAGCATTTCCACTTTTATTTGAAAATATTAAATTTTAATATTTTTTCTCGATGCACACGAATTCGGGAAACAGTTAGAGAAAGGGGAGTGATAGATCGGGGAGGTGGGGACCTTAAACCGGGAGAAGGCACGGTGCCTTCTGCGGACGTGGACCCGGCTGATTGGTTACCGTGTTTTCCATCTTTTCAGTTACTTTAGTCAGTAACCAGTGCAGTGAGTGAACAGGATTTACATGTCTTTGTCGTAACAGAACAGAGTATTGTTTTCTGTCGGGGGAGATGATCACGTGCGGGTGCCGTCCAAGTAATGATATTTGACTTTTCGCCTTTTTAAATTTTATTGGGCTAAGAGTCAATCATGAAGCAAGATGCTAAGAACGTAATTTACGTATTATTATTAACTATTAAGTAACTGTCAAATGGCATTCTTGAATAACTTCAGGGATAAATTAGATTAATATCACTTCCTTCCCACGACTGTTAAGGGATCATCATCACTGGCCATGCTTCTCTTTTTAGTTATAAAACCTAACTCGTGCTAGTAAGTTAACCCTTGAATTGATTCATCAACTCAGAGTTTATAACCTCTTTAGCAATTTTTTATTAGAATTTCATGAACATGTTTTGATACTACGTGCCAGCTACTGAATAATAATTAATAAAGCGTGGTGGTTTTGATTTCATTAATTGAGAAAAAAACTTGTACCGGTTGCAATTAGTGTCGCAATTGGTTGTTTTAAATTTAGTAGCTAGTAATACCAACCGGCTTAATTTTGCTTATAATGGCGGAAATTGACTAGCTTGGACATCAATTGTCGGACGTGTATATGTACATGGATGCCACCTAACATCTTCATGACAAAAGGCCGGTTGAGGTTATCATATTATAATAATGGTGTCCTACCATCATTGTTAAGTCCATGTCATGTTTGTACAGGAAATGTACGTTTTGCTTTTTTAGGAAAAAAATGGTTTTCAATTTTAACCTCTTCTTTTTCCAGCTTTCTGAGTCAATGCTAGGAGTTGATATCATTGTTTTTAAAAATGGTTCATAACTTCAATTGTATTTTTATAGAGTAGGATGTATAACATGAAAAACTTCAATTTCGTTGGAGAAAATTTACAAGGAATGTGAGATGTTAATTGGATATTGATCAGCATGACATATCTTTTGCTGAACAAGAGAAGGATTAGGATTAAAAAAAAAATGAATGAGAGAAATTCACGAGGTAGTTGACGGTCCATGGAAGAGTAGTAGTGGTTTCTCCTTTGCTTTGGTGAATTCATATATGGAATTTTGTGTGTTGTTCTATGAAAAAAAGTTTGCTCTTATTTGGAAGAAACAGAAAGATCTCCAGGATATCTGAAATTTGAATACTCACAGCTTTCCGTTATCTTTCGCTGGCTTTCTGGGTTTTCTTCAGAGACTGTATTCAGCGCTGGTGAGTGGTGGCCCCAATTTTATCTCGTTGCTTTTTGGCCCCTTGTTCCACACCATCTGTTTTCCAGTTCCTTTGTCTAATATTTAACAAACAGACATCCTAGCTATCCCTATCCTCTCAGTCATTTTATGTCCCTTTAGCCCTTTCCCTTTGTCAATGGATATAAGAGTAGGCGCACGAGAGACCAGTGAGAGGTTTTAGATGACAAAGTAGCCCAGAAATCTGTTACTTGCTTGAAGAAAATACTGAGTAATAAAGAAGAAGAACAGTTCTTAATGCAATAAATTTGTAAGAATTCTTCTTCTTTTATTTATTGAAATGCAATGATACATAGAAAGGTAGGAATAAACAAAAGTTCTGACATTGTACTGAAAAAGAAAAGTTAACACCAAAATACGAATATGCAAATACAGAAGGACATGTTATCAGAATCTTTATGTGCTTTTCTTCTCCGCCCTACATGTCAAGATATTATACTTTCAGTGTCTCCTTATTCGCATGAGAGTGTAGATACTGTGGACGTAGGTCCCTTGTCGTTGGGGGGTATGAATCATGAAACAAAAAGAGAGTAAAAATATTAATTATTTGTGAGGTTTAATGATATGATAATCAAAGCCTGCAAATCCAAGATGCCAATATACAATTTAGCAGTAGTAGGTCCTTCTGCGCCATGCTTAGGATCGAGTCGTGCAGCATCTCAATTATTTTCTTGCTCAAATGTATCATTACATTTGCATCAAAATATTCCAGGCACTTATCATCTCCTTTTTTGATGAACCGTGTAGTCCTCGGTGGACCCTTACTCGAGATCGCATTATTCTATTTTGTTTTTTCCTAATCTTGATCAGGTTTGCTTCAAACAGAGGGTTAACAAGGAAATGGTTTCTTAATTAATAGTAACTCAAGTGTTCTGTTGGTGATTTTTCCAGGTTCTTTGCATCGGAGGTGATTGTGGCTTTAGAGTACCTTCATATGATGGGGATTGTTTACCGTGATCTCAAGCCTGAAAATGTTCTTGTTCGATCAGATGGTCATATAATGCTCACTGATTTTGACCTCTCGTTAAAATGTGATGATTCTACGTCAACGCCTCAGATCATCTCCGGCAAAAACCACGCTGCTGCAGCCCCGAAAAATGACTACCTGGTTGAGCATCCTCGTTATACTTCATCTTCATGCATTATTCCTAACTGTATAGTCCCTGCTGTTTCATGTTTCCACCCAAGACGTAAACGCAAGAAGAAGATGGGCAACCGTGGTGGGCC
Source organism: Populus simonii (assembly GCA_007827005.2). NCBI lineage: Eukaryota > Viridiplantae > Streptophyta > Magnoliopsida > Malpighiales > Salicaceae > Populus > Populus simonii. The sequence continues at coordinate 18,367,408 of CM017467.2, read as the reverse complement.
TGAGTTCGTAGCCGAGCCCGTTGATGTTCGGTCCATGTCATTTGTTGGGACCCACGAGTATTTGGCACCGGAGATTGTATCCGGCGAGGGCCATGGTAGTCCTGTGGATTGGTGGACACTAGGAATATTCATGTTCGAACTATTTTATGGGGTTACGCCTTTTAGAGGTGTTGACCATGAGCTAACCCTAGCTAATATCGTGGCTCGAGCACTCGAGTTCCCTAAAGAGCCAGTTGTGCCTGCCACAGCAAAGGACCTTATTTCGCAGCTACTGGTTAAAGATCCGGCAAGACGAATGGGTTCCACCATGGGTGCATCGGCAGTCAAGCACCATCCTTTTTTCCAGGGGGTTAATTGGGCATTGTTGCGATGTACACCTCCACCATATGTTCCTCCACCATTTAATACAGAAGTTGTATCAGATGAAAGTTGTCCTGAGACCCCTGTAGAATATTATTAGTAATTTGAGCAAAAGAATTAATAAATACCTCTCACAATAGTCTGGTCATTTCTTGATTATTTTCTAGCCAAGATTGTTGAGCAATAGCGAAGCAGTCACTTGCTTATTTCAATATTCTATATAAGAAATTATGCGGTGATTTGCAAACCTCTCCATTTTCACGGTCAATGCAAGTGTCGGAAACTTTGGATCCTGACAATATAAACATTAAGAATGGCATTGACTTCCCAGAGCAAAGCTGGTGGCACCGCGTGATAGGTTGTCCACGGGGGTCCTGGGGGCATGGCCAGCACCAGGCCACGAGGGAATGGTTGCTTGTTTGTGGGTGTTTGGTTGTGGAGACCAAATTAACCTCCGGCCGCCCATGTGATTTGTTGGGGGTTTAGGAGAAATATCGTTTTTATTCTGCTATTTAAAGGTCACATGATTCTTGCATAATAATTCTCCGGTGAGGTCTAATCTTCTTTATCATCTGAGGCACCAACTGTTTAATTGGGGCTGTGTCCGTTAAATTGTGGTGCTCTGATGCTAACTAAATGCCATGAAGTTGGAACTGTTTTAACATTCTGTGGATGATGCCGAGGCCTCCCTTACTGTTACATTATCTAGATATTTACTAGATGAGTTAAAATAAATTTAAGTTGGAAGGATGTTTAAGAACTGTTTTAGGAAAGAATGTAATAGAAGGTATACCTCATAGATTAAAAGTTCAAATTTTAACTTCTGATTAAATCAAGATTTTAAATCAAATTTATAACTAATTTTTAATTTGCGTCAGAAATTAATTCCAACTAAATATATTTTTATTTTTCTTTACTTAAAAGTTGAAAAAATAACTTAAATTTCATACCCAAACATGACCTAAATATTCTATGATTTTGTAATTATATTATTTTATTTTTATATAAAAATAGTCATGGATACGTGCACAACAATACAAGAAAAACTATCTATATGATTCTCTCTAAAATTTCTTATGTTTCTTTTTTAATATATATACATGTTTGAATGAGAGCGAGCATGTTAAATATGAAATTTCAAGTATTATGAATATTTAATGAAATTAAAATATATATTCTGTTATTTATTATCATAGATTTTTTATATAATTTACTTAAATTAATTATTTTAAGATTATATATATATATTATTGAAACTTTTATTTCAAACCATGATATGTTTTTATTTTTTAAAAAATATTTTTAATGGAAAAGACATATTTTCATCAAAATAAAAAAGGAATACATGAATAAAAAAATATAGTTTTAATTTTATAAATAAATTTTTCTCCTTAATTAAAATTATTAAAATTCTTATAAATATTTATTTTAACTGTCCTAAGATTTTAATGAAAAAAATAAAGTTGCTGACCAAAAATACATATTTTTGTTAAAATATGAAGTAAAATACATGAAAAAAAAAATAAGAATTTTAACTAAAATAATACATTTTTTTAATCTTGAAAGCTTAAATCATGTACATATTTATTTTAATTATCATACAATTAAATAAATATAAGTTTTGAAAATTATTAGAATTAATTATGTTCTCTGGGAAGAAAATAAGCCACGGCGTGTCATAGGAAGGAACTAGATTCAAGACTCGTGCTTTTTCACGTGTTAAATATATTTTTTTAAAAAAAAAACACAAGTTTTTTGATACTTTTTTATAGTTAAAATATTATAATTGAAAATTAAAATATTTATGCATATATATAATTAAATAAATCAAGAATTATATTTATTACTAAAAAAAATTATAAATAAAAGCTAAAAAAAATTAAAAAAAAGATGTAAGTTAAAATATTTAATATCATAAAAACAGGTCATTTGCCCCATTGAATTTGCTAAAAAAAATTTATAAAAATAATTTTGATTTTAAGTTTTTTTTATTAAATTTGTTTATCAAACGATAATAAAAATTGACAAACACATTAAATTGATTGAATAAAATAAAAAAACAATTCTATTCAAGGTTGCACATTTTAAAAATATTACATGAAAATAAATATTTTTTACATTGAAAAATAAAGTTTATCTATACAAAAAAATAAAAATAATCATAAATGAATCATAAAAACCTTTTTAAAAACTAAACGCTCAACAAAACAAATCATCATATAAAAGAGGTTCTATAAACAAAATAAGGGGTATTAATCTAAAAAAACACATATAAAAATTAAAAAAAAAAATAAAAAAATATTTTTTAAAAAAAAGATCAGGCATTTGCTGGGTTTAGAAAGTTAGGCCAACCCACCTAACCAATTTTGCTAATGCAGTCTCGTGTGGCTGAGCCTTTTTTTTTTCTTTGCTTTGTCGCCTGCCCCAACTATTTTTGAACAAAAATATTAGGCAATGTGTCGTTGTTTTGTCTATTTTCCGGTCACTATGATTGCCAGAAAAATAGAGTTGATCATTTCTAGTTTTAAAAACCAAAATTTTGAGCAATTGTTTACCGAGAGCACCTAGAAAATATCATAGAAGACTTGATAAACTTATTCATGGTCTCAAAAAATCATCATAAAACCTGAAATCAACCTAAAATAAAATATCTTACCATGATCATATTTGTTTGTACTGGGAATTTAAAGGGAAAAAACCCCATAATGTGAGTTCATCTCGTTAAAAGAAACAATTTAACACTTATTTCAACCGTTTTGGTTATTGAAATCAGTAACGATAAAAATTCTCTTTCTAATGCCGAATTCTTGCAATTGCAATTTTCTCTCGCAACAGGGATAAAAAATAAAAAATAAATAAAGTTTAGAATTAAAATTGATTTTTCCTTTTAATTTTGAAAACAGAAGAAATTCAATATTTATAATTTATAAAGTATTGAGATTACTCTAATAAATACTTTGCCTAAACTTTTCGAACCATTTTCTATATAATTTTACTTTAATCTTCCGACTCTCAATCTCACTCTCTCAATAAATTAGCTTGAAAATTCGGTCCAATGAGAGCCAAATTAAAAAAAAAAAAAAAAAAAAAAAAAAACTGACAGCAAGAGCAGTCCATCCACAATGACACATGAGAAGATAAACGATGCATTTTGCACAGTAAACCTTACATTTATGTAATTTTTTTTGTCTGGGGCTGCAATAACAGTACCATATATATATATATATATATATATATATATATATATATATATATATATATATATATATATATATAACTTACGGTATTGTGTAATTATTTTAACCATTCATCTAGTTGCCATTTTTAATGGCCAGAGCCCTTTTTTAAAGATAAATTTCTTAACTCGTGACAACAGAAAAACTCAAGGATACAACATGCACCAGAGAGTTTTTTTTTTTTTTTCACTGTCAATGATTTTTTAAAAAATAATAATTAATGGACAAATTGTAATTAATGGACCCTATCTCCCTCGTAGCCAGGACCTTTATCTCTCGTGACTTCGGACCTTTTACCTTTTCGGCTCGTATCCTATCGACCTACCAGGCTTCTTTCCTGTTACCATAGTCTTTACACGCGCGCGCGCGCGCATGGTTACAGCCTACTCTAGAACTATTTGTTTACTAAAGTTTTTTTAAAAAAGTAATTTTATTAGAAAGTGAATTTATAACAAATAAATTATTTTTTAATATTTAATAATATCATAAAAAATAAATTATAAAAAACTTTCTAGTATTTAACTAAGTTGTGAAAAATGAATCCAAATTTTTTTTAAAATTTTTTTCAAGTTTATTAAAAAAAATAAGAATTAAATTTTATAGATAAAAAAGTATGAAAATAAAATTAAAAAAATAATATAATTTCTAAAATTATTTCAAATAAAATAAATAAATTAAAATAATAAAGGCTAAATTTGATAGATAAAACAGTTGAAAGATGATGAAATTAAAAAAATTATAATTTCATAAATTATTTCAAATAAAAATAAATAGAAATCAAAAGAATAGTAAACAAATATGATAGATAAAAATTTTGAATTAAAAAAATGACAAGAGAAAAGTAGATAACAGTAAAAAAAAATAAAAATCAAATTTAATATAATCAACAAATAACAAGATATTTCTGAATTTTCTGTAATTTTTAGAAAGTATTTTCCGTTAAAATAAAAAAAATATTTTCCTAGAAACTCAATCAAAAATTTTTAAAATAAAAAAATATTTTTTATTAACTAATTTTTTTAATAATAAATAAACACAGAAAAATTTAAACATAAAATAAACAAGGTTTTAGAATAAGTTCCCGTTCAAGTCTGTACAACGACACCCGCATTAACCAGAAATTAGAACCCGAGAAATTCCAAAAACAAATAAAAACTATCACCTCCTCTGCTACACTCTTTCGAGGATAGTTTGATAAAAGTTTTGGGGATATATCGCAAGAGAGAAGAAAATTTAGAAAATAATATAATTCTAACTTAATTGTTATTAAAAAAAACAAAATTTTATTAATAACACTAATGATTATAAAAGTTGTTTAAAACCTGTAATTGTAAATTTGTAATAGCCGTTGTATCATGATGTTGTTTCTGAGATTGTGTAAGACATTCATCCTCTTTAAAATTACCAAAAAAAAAAAAAGTTGAAAATTTTAGATTCACTAGGTGATGGACATAACTCTCACCCAGAAAACCATCGAATTGTATCTGTTGTTGCTAAAATCTGACAAAGTAAATGCAAAATCATTTTCAGCAGAGTACCAGGATTGAAGCATTTGGCTTGTTTTTCTCGTACACAATATCCGAGTGCATTTTCTCATTTGTGGTATCCTCAGTCCTGAATTTGCTCCTTTCCTTTCGTCTAGAATCTTGATGTTGGGAGTCATTAAGATCAAAGCTGGGTTTTTCTGGAACTTCCTGGTTGAAAATTTGAACAAATTCCTTGACCTTTCCCCGAACCCTGTTCTTCCCAAGGCTGTCTCTTCGATTTTGTTTTTCCAGATAAGCCTGTTCCAGGAGCAGAGTGATGTTTTGTTTCTACTGAAGCCCCTGAGGCAGAATTTATAGGACCATCTTCAACAATCACTTGAAGATTCAGATATAGGGAAACTTGTGTCCTCAAGAATTTGACACGCTTCCACTTCACCTTGAATGCTCGTGTCGAAGAGGAAGTGATCATCTTGTTTGTCAAGCTCCATTCGACCACTGAATGAGGGAATATCAAGGTCATGTGGAGTTGCTGAACGTAATTCTCTTGCTATACCCTCGTATGCTGCCCATCCATTAGCACTTGAACATCTCTGAAGTTTACACTTCTCACTCAGCCTTGATTTGCTAGCTCCTCTGAGAGGCATCGCAAAAGGTAATCCTTTGGCTGCTCACTTGTAAATAGAAAAATGAAATTGGTTTCTGTTTGTTGGAATTTCAGAACCGCTGTTGTGAACAGCTGTTCTTTGAGATTAGCGGTTTTTATTTAAACTGTTCTTTTAAATAATAGATTTTTAACAATTATCATTCAGAATTGTACAAACTATACTATTTTTTTCAAAGTATATTATTTCCTTTTAAATTTTTTGAAATTGTGTTAATTTGAATTTTTTTTATTTTAAATTATTTTTTTTTATTTTTAGATATTTTAATATGTTAATATTAAAAATAATTTTTTAAAAATAAAAAAATATATTATTATATATATTTTTAAATAAAAAACAGTTAAAAAATAATCATAATTATATTAGAGAATGTTTGACATTGTTTTTTGAAATTATTTTTTAAAAAATAATTTTTTTAAATTAATATATTTTTAATATTTTCAGATATTTTAATGTATTGATATGAAAATTAATTTTTTTAAAATAAAAAAATATTATTTTAATATATTTTAAATTAAAAACGTTTTAAAAGATAAACAAATAATCTGTAAGACTGTAGTGCAATAATTTTTTTTTTTATAATAAGACTTAATAGTTTTTAGTTTTTTATTTTATTTTAATATATTTATATTAAAAATAAAAAATATTATTTATATATGTTTTTATTTTTATCTACACCGTGCAAATCAGCAGCAAAAAATGGAGGAGCCACAAAACGGCAACGCCAGTCGAGAACGACGAGTATGCAATGATTGGACCTGGTCCACCGCCGAAGGCCCGAGCCAAGCGTCCTCTTCAGTTCGAGCAAGCTTACCTTAATTTGTAAGAATGGCCTGCTTTGTTGCACAATTTCGAATGATCGGTCCGTGAAAATACATGATGGTCATGATCTGCCTTCCGTAGGTTCATGGCACTGCTGAGTGGGTCTACAAACAAGGGGATGTCAAAGCTGCAACATCAACAGCTCACCATTTTCATAACATGGGGTTTTAACTCCTGTATTCTTTCTTATTCCATGATGAAGACCTTAACTTTCTTTGTTTCCTTTTCTATTCCATTTCTCCAGATACATTTGGAACCAGTTAAAGTTATGAAGTTACAACCCTGTATTTGACACAGTGATATCTGCTGATGCAAAGGGGATTATTGAATACTGGGGGTCCCACCATACTTCAGTTCCCAGAGAGCGAGTATGTGCACCTATATTTAGCACCCTCATGAGTTCCTGATGCAGGAAGTTACTTCAAGTTGTCTTCCATTAATGTATCACTTGGAAACATATACTTTAAATTTTGCACTCTTGCAGTAATATATGCGTGGTTTGCCTTGTCAACTCTGTTTTCACCACTCCCAACAAATATATCTCAAAGCATGAAATTTACGCTTCAGCAAGTTTTTTTCTGGAAATGTTTATGGTTGTACAGTTTCTTTTACACATCAAATGAATGTTTGTTAATCCTGGAGTTCCTAATATTGATGAATCACCTAACTTTGTTTTAACATAGCAATTGGCCGAACTGTTGAGCATTTAGAATCTTATGTTACTATTATCCTACTATGTTTTTCTGTATATTGTCCCTGACTGTCGACAGGGATACAACTTTGAGATTTTTTGTTATGTTTTTTTCATGTCTTGGTGAGACATCTGTTGCTGGTTGTACATGTTTGTCTCTTTTTTTCTCTTATTGTGGCAGATTCCTAACAGTTCTCTTGTCTAGTGCTTGCAGGGTAAAGTTTAGATTGAAAGGTGATTCTAATCTATTTGAAATTGTGAAGTGTAAAACAACTGTTTCCACTATTTAGGTACGATAAATTCTGGACGTTTTATGAGCGTGGCCTACAAATGGATGTTATACTATTTTGTGGTTGACATCAGTGTATAGTATTGATTTTTTGTATGCTTAGTCTTTTTAGTTGCTTCTGTGTGTAAAATTGATGCAAAAAACTGAAAAAAAAAAAGTTGTGATGATAACTGTAAATGTTACACCATTGTTCACCAGGTGAGCCCAGATGGTAAGCAGTTTTCCATTACATTCACTGATCGAAGGATACGCGTATTTTGGTTTAGAACGGGTAAGCTAAGACTAGTTTATGATGAATTTCTTGAGGTGATACCAGTTATGAGTATACTGTCATTTATAATTTATTTGCTCGTGGAGTCTTCTGTAATGATCAATTATCATGCGTTGTGTTAGGAGGCTCAAGATCTCCAGAGAAGTGATGCTCCCTTGTACCGGTTAGAGGCTATTGATTTTGGGTGAAGAATGGCTGTTGAGAAAGAAATTGAAAAGACAGAAACTGCACCTCCACTGAATGCTATCTTTGACAAAAGCTCAAACTTCCTTATATATGCAACCCTCCTTGGAATAAAAGTAAAGATACTACTGCTAACACAAATCAGGAATTTTTTTTTTTTTCTGCGCTGCATTTTATTTACAAGTATAAAGCATGAGTATATTTTTTTTACGTATATGCATCGCTGCACTCCTAACATATCATCCCCCCCCCCCCCCCCCCCCCCCCCTCTATTTCACATGTTTTTTTTGGTAGTAAATTCACAGACCAATAAAGTTGCCTGAATTCTTGGAAAGGTGGAGAACAAGGATAGTCACCCTATATCAAGGTGACCGAAGCAGTAAAAAAATCTGAAAAATTCCTACAGCTGCAGCAAATGTCAGTGAGAGCAAAGAGCCTTTAATAGATCCTACTCTCTTGTGCTGTGCTTTCAAGAAACACAATTTATCTATTCAGTTGCTAATTCTCCTCAACTTGGCTGATCATGCAAAATGCAGGTCAAAATTACTCCTTTTGCTACATGGCCAATAATTAATAACAAAGCAAATTCACCAATGTGAAAAGCAGTTACGATTTGTAAAAGTGAGAAAAGTGTAAGTAACTTCTGGTTAGCATGCCAGAGGATAAACAACTTCTGTCATACATTTTTCCACCTATTAGATCATTTTTCCCCAAAAGAGCCTACTAGCATGCTCGTATATATTTAGGTCGCTTCTACTTTTTACTAGGAAAGATGTATTTCTGGCATTGTTTCTATGCACTGGAAGTTTGCCCCAACACTTTGGGTTGTTGGTTAATCTGAAATGTTACATTGTTTTTAATGATTGTTTTAATGGTGCGAATAGCTGGAGAGAACCGGAGGAACCTGAGGATGCGACTAAAGGTAGGGAAGTGTTCAATGAAAAACCTCCACCCAAAGTGGCAACATCTCTTCCTGACAACGTGGTGGGTTTTTTCCCCATATCCAGTTAGGTTCAGTATACTAAATGTGCTATTTTTTATTGCATTTACTAAAAATTTCCTTTGATTCATGCAAACACGTGTCTTTATTTTTGCATGATTCACTCTGAGTATGTCTTGGCAGTTGGCACAAACATGATTGTTTTTGTGTGTGGGAGGGTGGAGCTTGCTGTGCATTCATACGTTTTATATGAAGTATGGGAATATACTCTGAATACACTGTTTTTAGTTTTTCACTTGCATAAGAGTGAAGATTGTTGAAGAAACTAAGGTCTTGTTGTATGTTTGTGAGTCACATGAATAAGACAGCCTTCAACTGTTAGTGCATTTTTAGAAATTGCTGGCTGAAATGGCATCCACATATGATTAATGATTCCATCGAACATGTTCTTGGCTAATCTGAATTTTATTTTACCAGATTTTGCGTACTACAATGGGAGACGTTAACGAGACTGTACCCTGAAGAATGCCCAAAAACTGTATAGAATTTCACGACACACTGCTGGAATGGCTACTGTGATAATCTTATCTTCCACTATGTCATCAAAGGTTTCATGATACAAACAGGAGACCCATTGGGAGATGGCACTGGTGGGCAGTCTATCTGGGGAAGGGAATTTGAGGGTGAGTTTCACAAAAGGTAATCTTTTAGGTGAATTGAATTTTTCTCCAGTTTATTTGTGCTTTTAGTTGTTACTGCTACCAACATTTTGAAGAAGTCTCTTGTTTGTATCTTTGCGATATATTTAAATCATTGTACTGAGAAATCCCTGTTCCTTATGCATGGTTGGTTGTGATTGTCTCACTTTTAATTCCTTTGGCTAAAAAGAAAAGGGATAGTTACTCAATATTTATATACGATGTCGTGAATCGTTATCCTTTTTTGATTTGGTAGTTTATTTTTCTTGTTCTTTGAATGATTCCAAGTTAATAACAAACTCGGTGGCATGGCATTGGATCCTTTAGATGTGCATTAACGTTCATATCTACTTAGATTAGTGCCAAACAATTAGAGACTTGTTAATTCCAGGTGCATGGTCATGTGGCTTTCTTGCTGGTTCTTTTTTCATCTCCTGTTACTGTATTTAATTTCCCCTGTCATCACTTGTAAACTAACTGGATGAATATTTCTGTTCTGCAGTTTACGACATGACAGGCCTTTCACAGTATTGATGGCAAATGCAGGCCCAAATACCAATGGTTCTCAGTTCTTTATTACCAGTGGCCACTTCATGGCTGCACAACAAGCATACAGTGTTTGGTAGAGTTGTGAAGGGAATGGATGTTGTACAGGTAAACTTGAGCTTGCACTTCTGTATCCATTAATATTTGCCTATTCTTGCTGTTAATTGTTTTTTATTATTATTTCCTGCATGTAAAAATTTGATAGACTATGGTGCTTTGGAGAGATGGCATTATTTTACTCCATTTCTTCATTAACTTCCGTCCCCTATATATTGATCAAGGGAGATTTCTAGCCGTTTAGTTTGGGTATTGTCCTAGCATCCATGGACAGATTGCTCTAGAACAACACACCCTTGCGACCTGCTTTACGCATGTTTGCATGTTACCCAGTACCTATTCTTTCATCTGACATAAAGCGGATGCATTTTGATGACAGGCTATTGAGAAGGTGGACAAAGCAGACAAGCCATACCAGGATGTAAAAATCCTAAACGTGACTGTCCCCAAGTCTTAGTATAATCTTCTTTTAGTGGTGAATCTATATTGATATGGTTGATGGTGTGGCAAAGAATCACGTGTCAAAGTAAGTGCTTTGTTTTCATCTCTCAACTCACTTGCCTGCAGTGTATCTTACTTGAAGTTTTTTATTTTTGTTCATGATTTGGATAACTCTTGTTGGAGAATATGGAAGGCACGAAGAAGGGATATAATTTTCAGTTAATTTTTAGAAGAATGTACTCTTGCATTAGAGAGCAGCAAATCAATGCTTTCTGTGATCATACATGCTGTTTTCCACTATGATCAATTGAGTCCATTTGCTAACATGTGAACTACCTCTTCAAAAAAAAAAATTAATACACCTCATACAGTTTCCATGGCACCGAAAGAAAGATGCAGTTAGTTACATCAGACATATTCACTCATCTGCGATCCTTAGGTTTTTGATTATTAATAACTATACCCCTGAAATAAGGAGAGGACAATTTAATGTTTCTGATTGAAGTTGAGAGAGCTGAACCGAAGATTTCTAAATGAACTGAGTGGTGTTGATTTCTTCAAAATCGTTGATCAGACAAAGTTCAACTCCTGTTATCAGTTGGGATGGACTGGGTTGCCAAAGGTTTTGCTATGCTGGCAATTTAGTTCACAAAAGGTGACTTGCTAATTTTATTCCAACTGATTTTTTCTAACGGATGAAAAATATCCAAATATCTCCCGCATTTTGCCCAGAACATTTTTTTCTGCATCTTCAACAATTACATTAGTTGTAGTATTGTAAGTTGCCTCACTGTGAATTGTGTTGCTCTGCCAGGTTTTGTATGTTCTTGTCAACAAGACCGCAAGGAAGATTCATTCTACAGCCCAAGACGCCTCCAAAGAGGTCCCATCCCGCCCTTCCTTGGTGCTCTTACTTACCCTGCTTTGTGATAATATATGAACAATTTGCGAACACAGCTCCCATTTATCCTCTTCAACTTTAGTGTAGTTTTTTCATCAATCCCATTGCTTTAATGCCAGTTCTAGATCAACTCTCTTCTATAAAAAAAAATATGAATGAAAAAGTAGAACATTTTTGAGTTCTGTCATGTTTGGTTCTTGGATTTCTTTAGCTGATTTTCTTGGTGATATCATGTTACAACAACCAGAGAAATTGTGCTTTGTTTCTATTGATTTTAGCATTGCTTGTTCCACTTATTAAAACCCTTTGCCTTTTCTGGAATCTCTGGCACATCATGGGTCCACAGGTTTATGCTTTGTCGTTCTAGATCCCCTTTCCCATACTCAAGACTTGGGAGCAGGTTGGTGGCTTCATTCCATTTTCTTCAATTTCTCCATCTTCATACAAAGTCAAATTCCTTCAACGGTCTCCCCTTCTAAAGGTTTGCTTGGCCCTTCCCGGTGGACAGCAGCAATGAATTAAATGGCAACCTAGCGGGTGAAGATTTTGCACAACATAGAGGTATTTTGAAAGTAAACTTGAGATATATATGGATATGAATTTGGAATAATAAGATAATTTTTTTTCAAGTTATAACCCATTTATTAATTACTTAAATAGGGTAAGAAGCACAACTTTCAAGTTGCAATTCAATCAGTATGAAATATTTTTTTACCCTAAATTTCTTAGTCAATCATTGTTTTTTTCCCTAAAGATATATGATTTGCCTGATGAGTTTTCAGTCAAACATATGGCAAATAGGAGTGGACGCAACTCTAACCCAAAATGTTTAGTACAAAGCAAAAAAAAATTAAATTCTAAAACAAATTCCTAAAATGCGTCCTTTGGAATTTTATTATATGGGGGGGAAAGGGGTAAAGAAGACGTCGGAATTGAAATTTTAATTGAAGAATTCTCTTACGCAACTGCCGGCTCTTTGGCCGATTAAGGATAACTATTAAATAACTAATTAGCAATTAAACCATCTGACACCCAAAACATAAAACAATTTAAGTCTTATTTTCTGAGAAGAAAGGTTCAAAATTAAGATAAGCTTATGAATTAAAGCCGTATTTATCTTTGGTGGTGCGTGGATAAGAGCGTGAAGTGAAAAGCGCGTAAACTCTGTCCTCATCCGACCTTTTCTTTTTATAAGTGTTCCATGGAGGCGTTACCACGTATAGCTGACAGCTGAGTGCAGGTTTCCTGCCAAATTTAGATACCAGAGTGACTAACTGCCTTTTCCGTTTCCTTCTCTCTCTCTCTCTCTCTCTCTCTCTCACTGTATACAGCCAAAAAGAACATATATTCAACACTGCATGCTCTCAATTCTCTGCTGTCTCACTAGAAAATAGGGAGTTGTCAATAAACGATAGCTCACTTTGTATTCATTTCTTTTTTAGTGTTCCCGTATTTCTTCTGTGCTAGCTTTTGTCTTGTAGAACAAAAATGGGGGGTTCTAATGTTTGGCAAGAGCAAAGGAACTTTGTCAAGAGTTTGCATGAGCAGGTGGAGTACAGCCCCTTTTCTTCTCTCTATCTAATTTGATGTGATCTTATATTAAATTGTAATCTTGATGGCGTATATTTGCTAGGAAGACATCACCTTTTCTTCACTTGCTTTTTGCTTATCCTCCTCTGTATCTTTCTTTTGGGATGTAGTACTGCCATTGTTAAGTTCTTTGTGTTCTTGTGTTTTTGCAAGAGAACATGGTCCATTTCTTATCTTATTGTGTTTGTGTGTGTGTAATTTGTTTGGTTGATGTGAAACTGTTCAAGAGGGAAAGAAAAGAAAGGGAAAACATTTGTGTCTTTCAAGAGTTCAATTGCTTTCTCAATAAAATCTACCAAAAGAAAAGAGTAATGTACAATTAGAATTGAAGCCCATCCTTTTCCTCTTGTGAAGTTTTCCTCCTTTTTTCTTGGCTTCATGCCATATATGCAAGTAGGATAAGGGTGAGTTTTTGGTTCATCATTGACAATAAAAGAAGAAGTGAAGTTTCCTACTAAAAGAGAAAAAAATATTGTAAATATTTTGGATATTTTGTGACTAATCTTATGGAAATGGACGGTTTGCTTCATTATTAGTGTATTGTCTCAATTTTTTCACTGATTCTTCTTTCCAAGAAAATGCTAAAATGTCTTGTATATTCTGGCTAATTCTTTTGTTCATTGCAGGGGATATTGGACAGTCATTTTGATGAAATCCTTGATTTACCTAGAGAGAGCCCTCAGTTTGTGATTGATTTGGTCAGCACATTCTGCAGTGATGCTGAAAATGCCATAGCAGCATTGATCAGATACTTGTAATTCTCAAAAATATTTCACCGCGTTCTCTTAGTTAAATATTATTATTCTTCCATCTTCTAATTGATTTCTGAGCAACTGTCCTGTCCTGTCATCAGAAATGAACCTGATATCAACTATTCCAGAGTTATTGACCAAGTTCACCAGATCAGAGGCGCTAGCTCTTGGTAGCCTGTTCTTTACATCCTTTGATATTTAAATTTGTTAGAAACTTGATTATTTGTCATTCCAGTTTATTCCTTTTTCAGTTGAGAATTTTCCATTCTAGACAGTTATATGCATGGAATTTGGTGCATGTCTAAAGCCATATGGAAAAGCTTCCTTATTAATATTAGGTGGCATGTGGTAATATCAATATAGTCAACTGCACGCGCGCGTGTCTTGCGGCGCTTAACAAAATGCTGGAAACTAAAGAGAAGAATGTATGCATTACCTGTGGCCGGCACATAATTTGAAATATCAGAAGCTTTATAGACATGTACACAAATGTCGCTGCAGGTGATTATATAGAACGTTGGAAGCTGCTATATCTCAGCGTCCAAAACATTATGAAGTATTCATTAGCAGCAAAAAATGCTTCATTTAGAAACAATCATGTCATGGATGCTACACATTTGATACTTGATAATTCAGTCTATGCAAATGAACTTATGACCTATGCTTTTACGCGGGTGTGATTCATTCAATGTATCCCTTTTCTGCTGTTAGGAACCAAAAATTTAGAACTTATCAATTAGCATGTGCAAATCTTCATTCATCTTAGAAGTAGAGCGATAAAGGCAGACATGTATAATCAAAAGGTAGAACTGAATTTAAGGTGATAAGACTAGTAAGCTTCTGACCCACAATGTTTCAATGGATTTGTGAATTGTATTTTCTTGAGATTACAATACCATCTTCTTCTTATCATTGTTTGTGATGCATTAAATGCAATTTCCCAATCTTGCTTTCCCACTTCAACATTGCATCTTCCAGTACAGTCGCCAGAATTGCTTCTAAAAGTTCATGAGGCAATGCCATTAAATGGGCACTTGATCCTTAATTGATCCACAGATGGTAGACTGAATCTTAGTCCTCTGTGTGCATTTTTTTTTACAGTATTGGTGGCCATAGGATGGCCCTTGCTTGTCGTGAGCTCCGATATGCTTGTGAAGACAAGGACAAGGACAGGTAAGATGAGTGCCTTTCTTTTAATTTTCCTTTGTGAACAAAGCGCCATTCTTTCATTACCTTAATTCATTTATTCCTTTTATTCACCATACTTTACGAGTTTATATTGATTAATCTCAATTGTGTATTTCTAGATATGATTTTTCAGGATGGTATTTTCATACAGTAGTGGCTAAATTTCTGTAGATTTTATGGCTAACTTTAATTTAAATAACTTATTGGAAAAACACATGTGGTACCTTGTGCTTTCAGTCGTATGTTCTGCTCTACCATTTTTTTGGATAGCTTAGTCATGTTCTGACCAACATTTAGTCGTGGTTTTTAAAAAATTTCATGTTGTTAGTTTCATGGTACCATATGATTTGTGGTTTTCATATTAGTGTTACCGTGGTGTGCTGGTATCGCAGGTTAAGGGAAGACAGATTCTCTCTATAAATAGTTAGTGGAAGGATTCGGAGGAATTAAATGGATTTTTTTTTTTATTTGATACAGTTGGATTTGAACCCCTGAACCACCCCCCACCCCTCTTAATCACAGCCAAAATGATTAACTCTTTCCCAAGGTTTTAATCTTGACTGGGTTCTCTCTTGTGATGGATAGTGTGCTAGCTGAAAAACTTCTTGGACGGCAACATTTTCTGCTGTTCATCCCCTTTTCTCCACTTCAATGGTGCTTTCTGATATTCATGATGATGCTGGAATCCTGGATACCATTCTTTCTGTCATTTTAAAGGCTTTTTCACTTTTTTCAGGTGCCTTGCAGCTTTTGGCAAGACCAAGGATGAATATCAAATTTTGAAGGAGAAGTTCAATATCATCTTGCAGGTAATGTTGCTTGGCTTGGCTTTTTTTCCCGGTCAAATTTGATCTTTTATATTCAGGTGGAATGCTTGATAAGAACATAATAGCAAGATTAGATTTTACGGAGTCTAGAAAATTTCTCTATTTCAAATCTTGTAGTAATTCTTAAAATTGGAACCTTAGACTTCTCAAAGCCAATCAAATCACATTCTAATTGTCCAAATTCTATCGAGCATTTAGCTGGTTACTCATTTCAGGCCTTTTTTTCATCAGCTCTCAGGAAGATTTCCTCTCTCTTGGAAGAAATGAGGTCAAAATATACAGTGAAGCATGACATAAATATCTCTCCATTGTGTGTTCTATAAAGCATAAAGTAGAAGGCTAGCTCTAGGGTGCAATCAATTAAAGAGTGTAATCCATGAGATTCAAATAAATATGATAAAAAGCAAGATGACTCTCTTACTTCCTTTTATGTTTTCAATTAGTTTTAACCACCATTGCCTGTCTTGTTTATGAGTTTTCCAAAATAGTAAATTTTCTTTACAAATAAAATTGTTCACCATCTGTTACTGGATTTGGACACAGATGGAGAGAACTATGATTTCCGGTGAATCTAAAAGAGGCCGACAATAGAGTCCTGAATTGTCTCTGCTGCTGTGTCAGCTGACTCGGTGGAAGACCAGAGTCTGCTTCTATCTGCAATGGGCATGTAAATAAAGAGTTACTGGAACTCGTAGTTCAGATTGTTTTAGACTATTAATATCTTTTGTTGAGTATTACTACTTGCCCATTTAGCATGTTTTTTTTTATATTAGCTGGTTCAGGGTAGCAAATATAAGGATATATGTTAGTTACCTCCTGATCTTTCACATAGCATAGTTTCCTTCTTCTAAGACAATTGTTGAACAAACAAGCAAGCAGAGTTTGAGAGAAATGATAATGTTTTTGGGGATTTGAATCCTGTTTGTATGCAAAACAACGGAATCTACAACTTAATCCCTGACGTAACCTGGAAACTGGAAAACGTTACTGTTGTATTTCTTGTTGCTGCATCTGCACATACTAGCTGATATATTATGATGGTCAGTAGTGTTGGTAAGGCCAAGTCCCACGTGCAAGACTTGGCTTCGGTTTCCGGCAGATAGTGCACACTGCTCGACTAGATCTGAAATCCGCTCCATGTTTTCACACCATGTGCAATTGTGCACCAAACACCTTTCAAGTTTCAATCACTGCCCCCGTATTCCACTCCTTGTAACCAATAACCATGGGAGAAGATGTTAATGCGAATGAAAATCTTTTCAGCCCTCGACTTTTTCATGAGGAACCATTCTAAGGTTGTTGTAGTCTTGATTCCTGAACTGTGTTCGAGCCTGGCATATGTAAATCTTCCCTTTTCATTTCAAAAAAGGAGAAAATAGATTTGAATTTGCATTTGCATTATTAATTGGCCTTGTCAATTCCCAGGAATCTAGTCAGAGAAGAAACAAACGGGAGAGGACTTATCACTTGAGCGAGATTTTCAATCCCCCGAATTCCCCAGGGCAATTTTTGGGCTAGATTGGAAATCAGATAGACAGTAACCATGAACGCTAGAAACCCACCCAATATTTGCCTCCTTTTCTCCTGGGCACAAAAGGTCAAGATAAACATAAGCTCATAACCTCAAAGTCTGGACTTCTCATGAACGGCTTCAATGCAAACACAATGCCTCCCCAAGATTTGAAGTTATCCTGTTAACAATTTGCGAGGGGTAGACCTTCAAGGAACGGTAATGAGCAAATCTGAAATCCGACGTCTCTCTCGAAAAATAACATCCTCCTACAAGGTTTATTCATATACAGGACAACACATTTGATTGTCATCTTAAGCAAATCACTGAAGCGAATAAGGGCAAAATTCAAATAGAAATGAGAGGGCAATCCAGTTTGATTTGGCGGTGTGATTGTTTTGCCCGGTAAAAAGTTACAGAAACCAAGTATATATTACAAGATTGAGAGTAGGGAACTGGATTGTGAAATTACAAGTTAGAATTGTGAAACTAAGTAGAAAACAATTAGAGCCTTTAACTTTATCATTTCCACGAGTTTAATTTAGAAACGAGCCCAAATGTTTGACACGTGCAGCAGCAGCCTTCATAACTCTATTTAATTCACAGGCCTTTAACTTTTCGGCCCCTCTTCAGACGATTACCTCCCCCAATAGCCTTTTCTTTTGGACAGTTGAAAAAAATGACTTCTATTTTAAATTTAAATTTTGTTTTAAAGTATTTTTTATTTAAAAATATATTAAAATAATATTTTTTATATTTTTTAAATATTTTTTATTATTATTTTCCCTCCCCAAAGCCTTTTTTTTTTACATCAGTTAAAAAAAATGAGTTATTATTTTTTAACATAATTCACTTTCCTTTATCTAACCTAGCAATCATTGTTTAAAATATTTTTTATTTAAAAATATATTAGAATAATATTTTTAAAAATATATATATTTTTTAAATCAACATCAAAACATTAAAAAGAAATTCAAGATAAAGAAAACACGGTGTCAATAGCATTTCCAATCACTCATTAGTTTTTGTGCTTCATAAATAATGGCTAAAATCTTGCAAATTACCGAGTGAAGACATTGTTTTCTGCTAATCTACTTGAAAGCTTAGGAAAGGTTCTCGAGCTTCCCTTTAGAAACCCCATGATCTAGTAGGGTTGAGCATTTTCGGTTCGGTCTGGTTTTGAGTAAAAAAAAAACAATCAAACCGAAATTATTTCTTTTCATGTTTTTGAACCGAACCGAACCAAAAACCGGTTCGAACCGACCATGTTCGATTCGGTTCGGTTTTTTCCCTTCCAAACCAATTTAAACCGAACATTATTTCTGGGTTTTTTCATTGTTCATATTTTTTCAAGGATCTTATTTTCGTTTTATTTTTAATTTCACAGATCTGTGCTTATTTTCTGAGAAATCTTGGCTTTCTCAACAAGTATGACTCTTTTTTTAACTGGTTGGGCATGCATGATATCCAGAAATTCAATCTCGATTTTTTTTTTGTTAGATCTTTGCCCAAGAATTAAACTTTGCAAAAAGATATACAAACACAAAAGGAAAGAACAGAAGTAATTTGACTGGAGAAAAAAAAAACAAAGAAAAGATCAAAAGATATATGTTCTTAAAATGTAAAACCATCAAAACATTATTATTTGAACAAGAGGAAACAAATCAAAGAGGAAGGGCCAAACCCTTACATGCTAGTTAAATAAATCCCCTTTTTTTACTCTCTAATCTTCCCTCCACTTTGTTTTGGAACCGCCACCACACACTGTAAAGAAAAAACCCTAAACTCGCTCTCAATGGTAACTGATCCAACTCTGTTGCACCAACTCAGTCTCCTTCTCCAATCAAACAGCAAAGAGAAAAGGAGGGGAGACACGCAGAGAGAAAGGAAAGGGGAGGGGAGAGATGCATAAAAAAAGGGGGAGGGCGGCTACTTTTTTGTTTAGAGAATGCAGAGAGCAAAGTTGGCTTAGGGACTTAAGGTTAGAAAAAGCATCCTATTTATAGTTGTTTTTTTTTTAAAATGCTGGTCTGGTTGAACCAGTTCAGTTCGATTTGGTTCAATCGATTTTAGATTTTGAAAACCGAAACCAAACTGGAATTTTTTTGTGATTTTTTAATCGGTTAATTCAATTTTTTTTTCGGTTCGGTTTTTTCAGTTATTTTTTTCCTGGTTTTCTCGGTTTTTTTGCTTACCCCTATGATCTAATGCTCGGACTTCGAACATCTCACTGCCTAAGTGGCGACAAGACTTTGTGCCAGTGTGGTAGATAGTGATTTTCACTTTAAAAAACAGAAGCATCAACACAATCCAAAGCAATAACCAATAGGCCGCAACAAGCTCAACAAGTGAAACGCCAAACAGGCAAACAATGCTAACAACTGAGTTCTAAAGTACAAAGATAAAAAGACTCGCCAAGTTTTAAGTTAGGTCAAAAAGTTCAAAACATAAAATGACTGGTGCACAAGCAGACACTAACAGCAGGAGGGCTTCATGACAATTAGATAACTCCTCTTCCAATCATAAGCATATGAACAGGGTAACAACACATTAATTATCATTATTATTATTGTTTTGCATCAAGCAACAAGTTCAACAGAGAGTTTTCCTAACTAAACACATCCATGGTAATATTACGCCTTCAAACAGTTGCGGGTTCCCGCATAAATGATTGTTTATCTGGTTTTTAACTTCCAAGTTACAAATGAACTCAGAATGCTATGATTTGGCAGAACGACTACAATCTCAAATTTGTTTCCAAAATCCAATACACAAGGGAACCTGCATCCTAAAACCACGCCTAATTTATCTATAGGTTTCGACTCCGCACACAAACTCCTATGACCAGATTAACATACTCATAAAAATGTACTTATTACTTTTACAATGATCTTTTACTTTTTTCATTTTTTAAAATTTATTGTTGACGACACAATCTAAAAACATTTAAAAAAAATCAAAAATTTTGAAAACACACAGCCAGTCGTGTTTCCTAATCGCTTCCTATGTCTCGAATGACTAGCAGGCAGAAACAAGGAACAATCTGATTCTCATTTCTCATGAAAATATATATGTCCATGGAAAAAATGCAAACCCTCATCACCACAAACAACATGATACAATGGGCACAGAAACAGAACCACCAACACTGTCAAATTTGGAAAAACCATTAAACAAAGATCACCATAAACACGGGAAAATACAGAGCCTGATTAATATCAACAACACATCAGGCATGAAAATGAACCCACAACACTGAAAAAATAGGCAAAATCATCAAACCAACTATTAAAACACTCGTGAAAATATGAACAATCCCAGCAGCAACAACTAATCACTCCACACATCTACTACAAACAAAAAACAAAAACAGCAAGCAATACCACGACACATCAGGCATGAAATGAACCCACAATGCTGTAAAAATAGGCAAAACCATCAAACCAACTATTGAAACACTCTGGAAAATATGAAAGCTCCCAACAACAGCAACAACCAATCATTCCACGCATCTACTACAAACAACAACAAAACCAGCAAACAATCCCATAACCAAAATCCAAAATTAACAATTATATTGAAAACATTTAACATTAAACTCCGTTATCTTAAATCCAAAAATCTGAAGCTCAAACAAGGTCTTGATATCATGGTAGCAAACTAAATAAAAAACTTGTAAATTATCCAACTACAAAACTAGAGAAATGAAAAACAAGACCGCCTCAAAACCGGACCTCTTAATCGAATAGACTGAAACCCATATCCTGCAACAACAGTAACAAAATATCCAGTCAGTCAAAAAACTTAATACCAACAGAGCAAAAGCCAAATAAAAATCAATTTCATAAATACAAAAAATGAAAATGAAAAATGGCGCTTACATCATCAGACTCCTCTTTCTCTTCAACCTTCTCCTCTTTCTTTGCCTCGGCAGCAGGGGCAGCACCACCGGAAGCAGCAGCTGGAGCTCCACCGGCGGCGACAGCAACGCCACCACCGGAAGGGACGGAAGCCAGCTTCTCCCTTCCGGAAGCAATCAGCTCAGTTATGTCCTTTCCTTTCACACTGGACAACAGCAGCTCAATCCTGTCATCATCAGCATCTGCTCCAACTGCAAATCCAAAAACCAAAAAACCGATCATTTTTCCAAATAAGATATAACGATCTAATAACGGGAAAAGGAAAACATAATGTGGAGAGGGAAAGAAGAGATTACCAGATCCGAGGATGTGCTTCAAGTCCTCGGCGGTAGGGCAGGTGTTGCCACCGAGAACGGCGAGCAAGTAAGCGGCTACAACCTTCATTGTTTTTTTAGGATGAGGGGCTGAGAGCAAATAGCTAGAGACTGGTACTTGCTAGGGTTTTTGAAGGCTGGTACAAGCAAATATATATAGGGCTTTTGAAGAATGAGTTCTCGTGATTGAATCTTGTCCGTTCATTTTTGGTTTTGGCGGTTGTGTCCCTGGTTATGTTGTTTCTATGTTTGGTTGAGGAAAGAGGAATGTATCTGTCACGGTTAAGGTTAATCACTATGACAAGTCGAGGAAATTGGGAAACCGCTTTGTGGGTGTTATGATCCCTCTTTGTAATCTATCTTCAGTTCTTCGAAATATTGAGTAAAAAAAAATCTTGAAAATATGCAGGAAAGACAAATCAGGCATTGTGACCCCTGGAGTTTCTGTTGTACAATGTTAGGCTAGGGATAAAAATTTTGTTTGAAATTTTATTCACAGTTATTTTTTAAAATATTTCATTTAGAAATATGTTAAGATAATTATTTTTTATTTTTTAAATTTTATTTTTAGCATTAACACATTTAAAAAATTTAAAATTATAAAAAAAATTAATTTTTCTGCAAAGACGTTTTCCAGTCACGAAAAAAAGGGGGTAGAAAATTTTTTTTTTTTACATTGAAACAACATTTAAATAACTAGCTCTCGAAACCCATTACTTGCAAGGTAATTTTCATGGACTTTTTTTGAATTTTCTGAAATATAATATATTTTGTTGAGAGTTTTGGTAAAGTAACATGAGTTATAAAATATTTAGAAAATAACACTGTTAAAATATATCAGCATTTAGAAAAAAAAGTGAAGATATGATGAAATGACAAAGGAGAGAAATGAAATAAATAAAGGGTTACCAGGGCTCCGTATTTATCATGTTATTTTATTTATTTATTTATTAATATAAATATTTGGATTAATTTATGTATACTTTAACTAATTTTATGAACTCTAAAATTAATAACTATATAAACTTTTACAAGCATCTCATTACTTTTCTAACATTTTTTATAATTGGTGTTACTTTCCTATAACTTTTATTAAATTCTAAAATACCCGAATTTTTTACACAAACTCTCGTGCTATGATGCATTGTTAAAGATGATTAGAATTGAAATATCACCATAATCAATCTGTTTTTTTCATGTCAGAATATATATATATATATATATATATATAGTTGAATATTGTGTGACCGCACTGTTCATCTCTTAATTGTGGATGTTATTGTTTATTATTTTTTTTGCTATAAATTTTAGAGAAAATTATGTGAAGTGAATACTATACAGTTACACTATTCCCTTCCTCATGTTTTACCATAAATGATATTGTTTATTTTTTTTAGATTTGTTGTAAATTTAAAGGGAAAAAAAATATCAAACTTTGTTAAGTTTATGATCTAAGTTCACCCTACATAAACTAAAGCGTGTGATGAAGGCTGTGCAGGTGCATTGTTCATCATTTTATATTTTGTTATGGATGACACTAGTTATTGTTTTTTTATTTTAAGGTTTTGCTATAAATTTAAGGGGAAAATATGTGAAATGAACACTCTACAACTACATTGTTTACCCCCTCATGTTTTACCATGAACGACATTGTTTACTTTTTTTAGGTTAGCTCTAAATTCAAAGGGAAAAAAATATTAAACCTGGTTGAGTTCATGATTCAGGTTCATCCCACAAGTTTTATCATGGACGACATTTTTTACTTTTTTTTGTTTAAGAAAAAATATTTTCTTTTTTTTTTGTTTCTATGTTTTAAAATTAATCTTAATCCTATTTTTACGTATATTTAGATTAAAATCCATTCTCTCTTTTATGTTATTTAGAAAGTCTATTTGAAATGATGATTTTTTTTAATTACTTATTTAATTTTTAAAGAGGTTTTTCTTATTAATCTATATTTTTTTAATTTCTTGTATAGATAAAATTTATTTTTAAAAATAAAAAAATTATTTTCAAATAATATTATTATTTATAATATGTGCAGCCTTGCATGCTATTGTTTTTCTTTTATTTTATCTAATCAATTTAATGTGTGTATGTATTTTTATTATCGTTTGATTAAATAACAAAATTATTTTAATTAATAAAATTAGCAAACACAACCGTGTAGATGTCATGTTTTGTGAAATTAAATATCTTAATTTATACATGTCTCTTAATTTTCTCAATTTTTACTTTTAGTTATCGTTTATGTTTTTTTCACTTATTAACACATATAGTTCTTAATTTGTTTGATTTTATGTATGTATAATTTTATTTTTCTTTTTATTTAGAGTTCTTTTAAATACAAAAACATATTGAAAAAGTTTATATATAAATTTTTTTATTAAAAAAATATCTAATCTACGGTGAAATACAGGTCAAATATCTAATCTGTGTACATAGCACATGAAATTCTAAATATATTTTTTTGGGTAACATATTGCCGACATGATAAATATTTTTTTTAATATCAGCTGATAAATGACCATGACCTGAAACAAAATTGATGTTGTGTTAACTTTAAGGGGTGTAGTTTAATTGGTCAGATCCTAAGTTTGCTTCCAAAAAATCATTAGTTCGAGTCTCACGAACTTCAGGAGCATTGGAGGCTTACATGGTCGTTAACTTCGAGACATATAGGATTAGTCGACATGCACGCAAACTGGTGAAATAACCGTGCTAATCTAATAAAAAAAATTTGATGTTGCATTATAGCCATGATTTCAAAGCTTATCGGTGCATCAACACATTTAAAATTAGACAAGTCCACGTACTCGAGATGATCTCTCCTCTGCGATGAGAAATACCGTGAAGAATTTTCATGTAGTTCATGGATTTTGGAATTCGTAACAAGCTCCTCCAGGTATAATTATCGGTCCATTGGGCTATGTGCGTCACCCAGGATCAGGGATGACTCGTGTAGATATATAGAAACTCCAGTAATTGATGGTTTGGAAAATCTGAAAGTTTGTGATCTCATGTTACCTGAAGAGAGACGGTGGGATTATTGGGATCTCTTGGAAACACTGTTTCTTCCACGAGATGTATTGGCAATTGGAAGCACTCCATTAACTAATTCGGCTGTTGAAGATCATATGACGACTTGGCATTATAGCATGAAAGGGTTATATTCGGCCAAAACAGGTTATAGGGTTGCGCTGGAGATAGAGAAGCCAGATCTGGGAGAAAGTACTGCCGGACCTTGGAGGAAATTGTGGAATATTAAGCCGCCACCTAAAATCAAGTTCTTTCTTAATTTGGAGGGCTTGTACTGATAGTATTCCCACTAGATTGAATCCAAGACAGAGGGGAGTTGATATTGAAGATGCCAGGTGTCGCACCCGATATCGCGACGGCCTTAAAAATTAAATCTTAAATATGAAAAAAAAGAACAGATTTTTGGCATCTTATTTTTTTTTTAAAAAAAAAATCTTGTTTAAAGAGTCGCCACCTAGTATTATGGTCATTAGAAACCCTAACTGGTCAACAGAGATTCTATGGTACGGGACTGGTTACGTAAAATGGAAGATATTATCACCCCTTAAACGTTCTGCCTAAGACAGACTGCATTGCTTGTTTTGTCTTAAATTGCTAAACATTTATTCGCTTATGCTATGATGATTTGTTTATAATATTCCTGACTCTGGCGCCAGTGAATATTCGATCTCGAATAACTCCAACTCTGGCGTTGGTAAAAATTTCAACCCCGAATAATTCCAACTCTGGCACTGGTAAAAATTCCATCACGAATAATTCCAACTCTGGCGTTGGTAAAAATTCATAGCTACAAAAAAAATCAGTATATATTTTTTTCTTT
The DNA here is from genome assembly GCA_007827005.2 of Populus simonii. Lineage (NCBI taxonomy): Eukaryota > Viridiplantae > Streptophyta > Magnoliopsida > Malpighiales > Salicaceae > Populus > Populus simonii. Next base: position 18,341,864 of record CM017467.2, on the reverse strand, counting down.
TCCCTTTTTTATTAATGATCCTGATATAAGTGAATAAATTGACAAAAATATATTTTTTCTAAGACATGCAAAAATTTTTATTTCTACACTTTCTATTTTTTTATTTTTTATTTTTTCTAGCTAAATAAAATAAAATACAACGAATAAAAATAATATAAAGTTAAACCGGTATTTTTTATTCCTGACTCTAGCATCAGTGAATAAACCAAATAAATTTACATTATTTTTATTCATACATACATATTTTTTTTTATTTTTTTTCTACCTTTTTTTTTATTTTTTTGGGCTGGGCTGAGCCCGCATAATTTCTTTGGGGCTGGGTCCAGCTCAGCCCATATGGGTTGGGCTAGACCCAGCCAGCCCGACCCGGCCACTGGCCCAAACCAGTGGCCCAGCCGGGCCAAAGCCAACAAGAAGCACGCGTGCTATGTACCGTGCGAGGTGATCAACAAACTTATTTGATCTGTGAAGGCGAAAGAGAATTATTCTATGAAAGCTAAAGAAAGCTTACCTGTTCTGCTAGAGTGCTATTGTTTCGGGCGAAGATCAATGAACACACTCCTCGCTGGGAAACTGGAACTCCTCCTTCTACCTTTGCTTTCCTGCCCTCTGCTTCGTCTGTCTCCTACTCTGGTTTTCGGGTCCCCGTTTTATGCCGGGTTTTCCTCCTGCTTGCGGCCCGTTTGTGTTTCCAGGTCTCCCTGGTTTCCTCCATTCCTCCTTGTTCGTCTCTGCTTTTTTCTTCTTTTTTTCTCTGTTTCTTTTTTTTTGCTCTGTGTATTTTCTTTCTCTCTGTTTTGCTGGGTTTCTTTCCTCTGTCTTGCTCCCTCTCTTTTTTCGCGAGGCCGTCTTTGCTCAGCCTTTATAGAGCCAGCGGTCGATCAGCGTTGTAACGGTCGGCAATAATGGCGTGGGGCGCTGCATTTAATGGACAAACGTCTCTGCCTTTAATGGCGGAGCTGTTGCGGAGGAAGAAGACGAGCGAACAGTCGCCTCCCAAAACGACCCAAAACGACTCCGTTTTCCCATTCCAAAGGCTTCTTTCAATTTGGTCCTCGGAATTTTATACTTTTGCAATCAAGCCCCTAGTTAAAATGTAATTGGATCCTTGCTTTTCCACTCCATTTTCAAGCTGGTCCTTGGATTTTAATTTTTGCAATTTGGACCCCAATTAAACCCCAAACTTTGATATTTCTTCAATTAAGTCCATGATTTCATTAATTAAATTAATTCCAAGCTAATTAAGTCCAAAAACTTATCAATTCTCCAATTAAACCCTTGATTGGATTAATTAAATTAATTCCAAGCTCAATTAAGTCTCAAAACTTATCAATTCTCCAATTAAACCCTTAATTGGATTAATTAGATTAATTTCAAAGTTTAATAAACCCCAAAACTTCCAATCATGTTGCCCTAACCCAAATTTTAATTCATTCTTCATTTATTTCATTTTCACTTGTTTTTCATCATTATTTTTTTTTATCATCATTTTTTATCCTTTTCAGTAAATAAAATAATAATAATAATTAAAATAAAAATGGTCAAAAATTGGGTTATGACAGTATTCCCACTAGATTGAATCCAAGACAGCGGGGAGTTGATATTGAAGATGGCATGTGTATTTTTTTTTTTTTTAGTTTAACATCGGTGTTCGGGTCAGCTTGCGAGCACCTCGACTAATCCCACGGGCCCTGAAGTTAATGACCATGTAAGCCTCCAGTGGCCATCATATGAGCAACCACAGGGCTCGAACCTGAGACCACAGAGGAAGCAAACCTCTTGGTCCCAAGCTCTTACCACTAGGTCACCACCTAGATGGTTTGGCAGGTGTATTTTATGTGGGCAAGATGAAGAGTCTACAGATCATGTTCTCATGCAGTGTCACTTCGTAAATGCTTGCTGGAAGGAGATGAACATCCAATCAGTCACGGCAATGCCGCAAGCATTTAGAGAGTATATATCTTCTTGCACTTGAACTTAGGAGACAGTAGGGAGGAGGCGTGCAAGGTTGCATTGGCGGCTTGGATTACTTGGAGACAACGTAATGATCGAATGTGGATTCTACAATACTTTCGCCTAATGTATATAGAGCTGTCAGATTGGGGATGGAGCTTTATGAGCAATGGAAGGCAGCTCAATCAGCCCATCTTCAAGCTGCTGGACAAGTTAGTTAGGAGTGAGGTGAGTAACATGGCAAGGCCTAGATTGTGCAAGCCAGGGGAAGGTTATATGAAATGCAACATTGATGCTGCAGTCTTCAACCAATTCCAGTCAAGGGGTACGAGGTTTTATTTAAGGGACCATCGGGAACAAGTTATATGGTGTGGCTGCTGGCATAACAGAGGAATTTTTAATCCTTTAACAGCGGAAGTTTTGGCCCTTTACTATATAAACTCTCCTCAATTTTATTTTTTTTAAAATATATATATTTTTAAATATATTAAAATAATATTTCTATTTATTTTAAAAATTATTTTTAAAATCAACACATTAAAATAATTTAAAAATAAAAATAAAAAAATAAAAAATTAATTCTTTTTAAAAATATTTTTACAATACAAAAACAAATAAAATTTTAATTTGAAAGCTAAGTATACTGCAGACAACATTCTCTCCACAACATCTTATATTTCTGAATTTGGGGCAGTTACTTAGGATTGTTATTTCTTGCTTAAACTCTATTTATTTTTTTATTTCAAAAGTGATTTTGAATAAATTTAAAAGTTTTTTATTTTTTTTATTTCGAATTAATATTTTTTGAGTATTTTTAAACCATTTTAATGCGCGATATCAAAAATTATTTTTTAAAAATAAAAAAATATATTATTTTATATATTTCTAAATAAAAAATACTTTAAAAACTAACTACAATTATATTCCAAAACATGTGTTTAGAACCTATTTAAAAATATAATTATAATTATTTTTTAAAATAATTTTTATGTTAAAATACATCAATATATTTTGTACGGGATTACGTATGCTCGTAGATCGAGCAATAAGGCAGCTAATTTGTTAGCAAGATTCTCTTGTAATGTTCTTGGTTGTGACTTGTGTTCCTGACTTCCTAAGTCAAACTGTAGCTGACGAAGCTATATCGATGAGATTGATTTAAAAATAAAAACTTGACTATCCGAATTTAGAAAATCAAAATAAACAAATCCATAAGGTTGTGTTTCTTAAAAACTAATTTTTGATAAATTTTTTATAAAATTTTCTATATTTATTTGCTATTAGAAAAGTTGGTCAATGAAAAACACTTTCCGGTCAACGAAAAATACTTTCCAGTCAAAGAAAAATTTGACTTGGTTTTCAAGAAACTGTTTTCCTTTTATTTTGAGTGGAAAATACTTTTCAAAAATTGTAAAAAATTTAGAAATATTATATTATTTGCTGATTATATTAAATTTGATCATCAAACTTTTGATTGATATATATATTTTGTTTTGAATATTTGTTTTTCAATTTCATCCATTATAATTTAATTTTTATATTAATTTTGGTTTTTATAATTGTTATTTGCTTTTCCCTTATTATTTTTTAATTGAAATTTTTTATCTATCAAATTTGGTTCTCATTCTTTTAATTGTTACTTATTTTATTTGAATTACTTTATGAAATTTTAATTATTATTATTTTAATTTCTTCATCTTTCAATTTTTTTTAGATTTGATATCTATTATTCTGATTATTATTTATTTTATTTGAGATAATTTATGAAATTATATATTTTTTTCAATTTCATTCTCATTCAACTTTTTAATTTGTAAGATTTGTTCCTCATTATTTTAATAAACTTGAAAAAAATAAAACATTAATAAGTTATTTTCCAGCTTATTTTTCATAACATAATTAAATATTGAAAAATATTTTCTAACTTATTTTCCATTACACTACCAAATACCAGAAAATAATTCAATTTTTCAAAATTCACTTTTTTAAAATTTACTTTTCAAAATAATTACTTTACAGCATACAAATGAGGTCTAAATGTATCACGATTCATCGTAGCACAATTAATAAGTTTTTGGACATGGAATAATAATTACATTCAAAATGTTTTTTAAATAAAAATATATTTAAATAATATTTTTTTTTATTTTTTAAAAATTATTTTAATATTAACATATCAAAAAAATTAAAAAATACAAGAAATTTAATTTTAAATAAAAAAAGTTAATTTTAAATAATGTTTTTATATTATTTTAAAATACAATTTTAATTGCGTTCCCAAAAACTACTTTACCACTGCAATTCCATTCTTCCCCCTTTGTCCTTTGACTTCTTGGTCCACCCGAGAAGAGCAATGAAAGAGAGGACGTCATTACAAAACACGGACTCTGCAATTTACACCATTCCATAGGGACATTTACGTCATTAAGTAATTAAAATAAAGGGCAACGCGTTTGGGCGGGAAAATGCTGGCTCCCTCTCTACTTCACCCTCCCGGCATCACATCCCCAATCCCTTCACAGTCCACAAGGGTTTTCCAAACCAATTCCTCTTCCTCACTAAAAATCGCAATCTCTCCACTATAAATCCCATCAAGATCCTAAAAATGAACGGCGAGAGCCGGAGATGGGACCGCAAGGACCTACGGCGGAGCTCGAAGAAGCAAAAGCTGATGCGCACCGCCGAAGAAGAGTTGGAGTCCAAGCTCGGCTTTGATCTCTTCACCGAAGGTGATAAACGTCTCGGTTGGCTCCTCACTTTCTCTTCCGTAAGTCAATCGAACTTCTTTCCCTAATTTTTGTCACCTCAATATAATAATAAATTTTTTATTTTTATTTTTTTTTAAATCTTTAATGATTTGCAGTCTTCTTTGGATGATGAGGAGACCGGTAGAGTCTATAGTTGCGTCGATCTCTACTTCGTTTCTCAGGTGAAGAACCTTTACATAAGTCTCTAATTGTTTTTTACAATTCTTGAATTATTTTATTTTATTTTTTATTTACTTGGACTACTATCTCTCTCGAATTATAGGATGGTTCGGCTTTCAAGTCGAAGTACAAGTTCCGTCCTTACTTCTATGCGGCTACGAAGGTATATTGTTTTTTTTTTCTGCCTTTGATTATATCTTTTTATTTTTTTGTTGGAGTTTTGATTTCAGTTAGAAATGCTTGCCTGATGCTGTTGGTAATGTGGTGATAAATTGCGAATGTTGTAGGAGAAAATGGAAATGGACGTGGAGGGCTATTTGCGACGGCGATATGAAAGTCAAATTGCTGATATTGAGATTGTAGAGAAGGAGGATTTAGATCTTGTGAGTGACTTTCTCTCTCTCTTTTAATTTTAAATGCATTGCTAGCCCTTTGCCTTTAGACTGTGATTTATATTTGTTTAGGTTGTATCTCTTTTGTGATCACATTTTCTTTTCTTTGCCTCCTCTGCCTGCTGTCACGACTTGGGATTTTGTTTAGCAATTTTAAAGCTTCAACGGTGCTCTGAAATGATTGGTTTATCTCATAATTATAATTTACACACAGAGGTTCTTATTTTTTGGGATTTTGAAATTAGCAATAGAGGTGTTTATAACTGACGTGACATGTTTTGAGGCAGACCTGGTGCATGAGAATTGGAATGTTTTAGGGCTACTCTACAGGACCATGTTAGACGCATGTAGTAGAACCTAGATAAATAACTATGTAAAAGCAGAATTAAAACCTAGATCACTAACAAATACAAGCAGAGTGGTAGAATAAGTTTTAAAGTTTCCTAGGAATCACTAGCTAGGATCTCAAAATCACATGTGGGATTGGATGCATCAATATCCACTGGGTATTGAACTTAACTCTCACAAAGGAGGAGAGGTTGAAAACTTTCTGCTCAAATTTAAAATGAGACATGCAACCCTGAGCTTATCACTAAGGATGATACTTCTGAGTGAAGTGCCTCACAGCTAAATATTGGAAGCACCTTTCCAAAGCCAACAAGAAGATAACTCACAATCTACTTAGATCCTTGAGGGAAAAATGTTCTAGGAGAGGCTATCTTAAAACTGGTCACTATACAACTAAATTCCTTAGGATTGAAGTGTTCTTGGGAGTAACTCTGCTACTAGCATGAAGACTTATCAGTAAGCAGCTATATTCCTAGATAATTCAACTGTTACTGATGACAGGTTTACCATTCTCATTTCCCCTTAAAGTGAACAAAGAAAATTTTCATTCCATAGAGGGATAAACAATGGTATTATTAACCCTTCACAAATTTGTGATCACAGGGACAATTATTTGTCAGAACAATCAAGACTCTGATGTATGAGTCATTGGACTTTTGACTCTATATTTTATGACTTGACCATGCCCTGCAACATCATTTCAGAGTAGTTCTCAGGATTGAATAAATTGGAATTAATCAGTTACCATTGGTTTGCAGTTAGAATTTTGGGGATGATTGTGGCAGAAAGAACGGAAGGACAATATGATACAAAAGCTATTGAAAAGATCATAGATAGCAGAATTAGTTGCATCCACTATTATACTCCTTGAAAACTTGTTTGTTCCCTTTGCTGTTTTAAATAATCACAAGGTTCTCATTTTTGATTACTTTACGCGTAGATTTTTTGTTCAAAGAAGAATTATATTTAACGAAAGATGCAAAAACAACACAACATATATTTTATGCACACAGCTGCTTGTTGTGTATATCTGAGATTCTTCCATAGTTTCATTCCTTTCAGTTGAAATAACATTTTAATCTATATGTTTTCTTTATCTCTGTACAACTCATATTTGTCCCTGGTAAGATGAATTGGATTTGTTTCAACCTGCTGATTAACATTATCTATCATTTTCTGTTATCAGCATGGTTGCATTCCAGTTATTCTGCATTCACTGCCAAGCTAATGATGCCCGGTTTCTTTTGTATGTTCATTGACAGAAAAACCATTTGTCTGGTTTACACAAATCATATTTAAAAATATCTTTTGCTACCGTACAACAATTAATGGATGTCAAGAGAGATCTGTTGCATGTTGTTGAAAGAAATCAGGCAAAGTCTGATGCAGCAGAAGCATACGAGTCCATATTAACAGGAAAAAGGTAAAGCTTGCTGGTCCTACTTTACATTTCATATGCATGAAGCAACAAGTTGTCATGCTTGAAATGTTAATAGATCCCTTCTTCAGTAAACAACTGCCTGTCTTTCACAAGGCGATTTAATGCAAGCATAGCCTTGACCTTTGGCATCTTATTCTTCGGTGGGTGTTGGTTCTAATTTGTTGTTTGACTAGCAGGGAACAAAGACCTCAGGATTTTCTTGATTGCATCATTGACCTTCGGGAGTATGATGTCCCATACCATGTTCGCTTTGCCATTGATAATGGTATTTCTTATGCAATCCTGCTGGTCTTTAAACTAATTTATGATATAGTTTTTGTGCAGTCATATGAAGTTGCATATTCTATTAATGAAACCCCAGAATTTCATGGTTTTCAGATATACGTTGTGGCCAGTGGTATGATGTTAGTGTCTCTAGTACTGGTGTCATGCTTGAGAAGAGGACGGATCTTCTGCAACGTGCTGAGGTTCATGTTTGCGCATTTGATATTGAAACAACCAAGCTTCCTTTGAAATTTCCAGATGCTGAATATGATTTGATAATGATGATATCATACATGGTTGATGGACAAGGTTATCTGATTACCAACAGAGAGGTATCTAAGATGGGTTTTATCTTCTCTATTTTATTCATCTTTTGAGAAAATTGGCATTTTGTGATTCTTCTTTGTGGCACATGTTCTCATTCTCAGAGCCTTTCACTATTTAACAACTATATAGCAGTTGTCTCAATACATCTTTGCTGAGTGCAATTGGCACTACTCATTCACTATATTTACAAGCAGATTCATCCACTGGGCTTGTATGCATGTTTTTGTATTTTTTATATTTTTTTGTGAGAAGACATGCCTGAGAATGCATGATTATTGTAAAATGAAAGTGGGATATGATATGGTTCTGATGAGTTTGGACAAGTTTGGACTTGTATGGGTGTTGCCCGAGGATTTCTTTTCACTTTATCATCTAATCACAAAATCTGAAGTTTCATTCATGTAAAGGGACATACCATCACCTGTGTCGGTGCATTAAAGGCTGTAACTTTCTATGTAAAAAATTCTTTGGTAAATTTGTAGGATATTGCAATTGATATATATGTATATAGGTGCATGCTTTTTATATGGCTGGTTTAACATCTAGACAAATCAACTTAAACTTAGTCCTAAACTGGTTGTGGTCAGTTGCCTGAAGCTGTTTCTCTATTCATCCTTGCTTAGGGTCATATCCTCTGTGGTGTGTTTAGAAATTATGTTCCCCTTATACCCTCAAACCACTTCACTTTGTCTCCCTCATCCTTTTTGTCCCCTGAACTTTCTGCTCAGCTAGTTTTCCTAATTTGACAATTTAATGGTCCATGTTGCATATAATTGACTGAACCATCTTAAATGACCTTAGTTAGATTTTCTTGTGTGGCTGTCACCTACTTTTGGTGAATGTTTTTGAGTCTTATTCTACAGCCTTTTATTTTACCATCCCATGCTATAATGATAGAATCAATACAAGTCAAACAAAGTGAAGAGTAAAAAATTGAAACACTTTATACAAAAAACGATAAGTCTACTATGCTTTATGGCGCAATGGTAGGTGCTAAACTACCATCATTTCATTAGATTGAACTGCACTGAAAATGCTTTCTTGGAACTCCTCTAATTCTATTGTTGACATTTTTCTGAAACTATTCTCATGGATTATAAACCTAAAAAACTGAAGTGAATGGCTCTTGATTATTTCTCATCCATTTAGTTGCACCACATCACTATCCTAAAATCTTTCCCGAGTAGATAAATAGAGCAATTTAATGCAAATATTTTCTTTCTCAATTAACACAATTGCAAAAGAATTGACTCATGATCTCTCTTATGTTGTCCATTTGTTTCTCCTTCTCTTCTCTTTCATTCTCAATCTGTTTATTTGAACTCTAGACATCTATGTGTTTTACACTAATCTTCAGTGCGTGGGGGAAGATATTGAGGATTTAGAATATACACCAAAACCCGAATATGAAGGCTGTTTCAAAGTGACAAATGTGAAAAATGAGGTAATGAAAGTTCTTTGTTTAGTTGCACTGTAGCACATCCTTTTCTTTGCGTGTGACATGTCGTTGCTTGTAGGTTGAGCTTCTTAAACAGTGGTTTGCCCACATGCGAGAGGTGAAGCCTGGTATTTATGTTACGTACAATGGTGATTATTTTGACTGGCCCTTCCTGGAAAGCAGAGCAGCTTATCACGGGTTCAAGATGAGTGATGTAAGCAACCTTTTCTTGTTGCATCCACTTGGAACTCTAAGTTCAGCATTTTAGCTTGTTTGTATTGATAAAAAGTCACAACTTAAACAACATCAGATAAACCCAAGCACTGTGCTTTTTGTTATTTGCATAAACTCCCTACAGATTAATAATTGACTTTGTTCTTTTTTTAGTATTTTTTTGGCTCCACGTTATTCTTATTTGTTATCAGTGTATCTCTTGGTACATAACTGTGATAAGTAATACTAAGGCTTAGTCTTCAGGCGTTCATCTTCCAGTGCTTCCACTAGCTATGAAATAGAGAGGGAAAAATCTAAAGCTACTCTTGCTCAGTTTCTTTCCTACAAACTAATTCTTTTGATGGGACATGATCTCCTTTTTTCTGATTGTTACAAAAAATGGCAAATTCAAACTATAGGAATTGGCATTGTCTTTCCTGTTTTGCGAGAAAAAATTCAGTGATGTTTTTCTAGGAAAATAATGTTTCCTGTACATTTACTTCTGGAGGATTGTTTGATTCTAACTTCTCTGGGAAGCTTCACTTTATCCTTTCCTTTTCGAAAGCATTGTTAGCTAATTTTTTTTTCTCTGAATTTGTTAGTTATTGCTTGCTTTGAGGTTAGAAATTTTCATTTTTCTAACTCAAGGATGACACTTTGTATTTCTTAAGTTCAATTATAAATCAATCTATTCATGCTTATTTTTACATTGAGCGTTTAACTTATTGCTACTTTTTTTTTCTTGTTTTTCTTAACTGAGCTTTCAGGAGGTTGGATTCTCATGTGACAAAAATCAAGGGGAGTGCCGTGCTAAATTTGCTTGCCATTTGGATTGTTTTGCTTGGGTCAAACGTGATAGTTATTTGCCTCAGGGAAGCCAAGGCCTTAAGGTGCAAACATTTATTTTTGACATTAGACTCTGGGTTTATTCTTGTGCACACACTATCCGGCAGAAGATTACATGCACTTTCAATCATTAGCATAACTTTTGAGTAATACTTTGAGCAATGCTGTTAGAAATTTTTTGTGTGTTAAGTTGGAACCATCAATGAATTTGTTCTCCTATTCATCATATAAGTTTTCATGATTGCATATATCCTAGTAGTCTCTCATGCATTGAAAAATTCTGTTCAGAGGATATGTAGCTAATGCATGATTCTTTGCATGACAGATGCGTTTGTCTTATGGTTACTTTTCGATTACTGTTTTTTTGGTTATGTCAAATAAATATTCTTCAACCTGGGAAATTGCATGTGAAGTTACAATTCTTAAGTAAAACCTAGTGAATTAAATGCATCAAGTTCTTTTGCATTTCTTTGCTCGAGAGTATCTCAATACCCCAACAAACACGCACTTGTGATCCTTTTGGTTTGAATTTTGGTTTGAACAAGTGGAGTACATGGATTTCCGAAGACTCTAAAGGACTAGTCCATATCCTGAGAAAAAAGTATGGTCTATAAAGGAAGCCTGTTTTTTAGTTTGTCACTTGTTAGGCATAGTTGATCCTGAACTTGGATAGGAAAGAAGGGTTTCGCATATCATGATCAGTATGGAACAAGTCATGTCTTATATGACATGGACCCAACTGATGCAGAAGTTGTTTGGGTAAACTGATCTATAATTGTAATTATTGCTGATTATGTCTAAAATGCTCTATTAGTTCTTTTGGTTGAAAGCCTCTTAGGACTGGAAGACTAAATTGCCTGAATAACACCCTTAGTCTTCGGGTGGGGAATATTGCACTTCGCATTTATATTACTCCTGTAATATTTGTAGTTTACTTTTGCAAGTAAGCTTGCTGTATCTCTCCATTTATTATTTATCGAGAAGTTACTAACTTCCTTTTCTTTAATCTGTTTCAGGCAGTTACAAAGGCAAAGTTGGGTTATGATCCACTTGAGGTGAATCCAGAGGACATGGTTCGCTTTGCTAAAGAAAAGCCTCAGGTATTAGTTTGTGGAAACCAACGAAACTTGCCCTGAAACATTTTTGATTAGTGCATTTCTTTTTTGGCAATGAGCACTGTCAGTTTTCACCCCCTCTGCATTCTTTCCATGAATCACAGCTCGGTGGTCTTTTCTTTTCAAGTTAAGATTGTTTAATCTTCATTCTTTACATTGAATAAATCCTAATACTGTCTTGTTTTTGCATAATTTATTATAGATGATGGCCTCCTATTCGGTTTCTGATGCTGTTGCAACTTATTATTTGTACATGACCTATGTGCATCCCTTCATTTTCTCTCTCGCAACCATAATTCCTATGTCACCAGATGAGGTCTTACGCAAAGGTAGTGGGACACTTTGTGAAATGCTTCTGATGGTGCAGGTGGGTTCTTGTGAACTCTATGGTGCTTGTTCATTGTGCCAAGTTTCCTTCTGTCTCTCACTTCTTTATTGCATTTTCTGCAGGCGTATATGGCAAATGTTATCTGCCCTAACAAGCACCAATCTGACCAAGAGAAGTTCTATAAGAGTCACCTTCTTGAGAGCGAGACATATATAGGGGGTCATGTGGAGTGCCTTGAAAGTGGTGTTTTCAGATCTGATCTTCCAACCAGTTTTAAGCTTGATCCTTCTGCCTATGAAGTGAGTGTTTCTTTCAAGCAATTGATAAGACTAACACACTAGATACAACTTTATTTTTTATGCTCTCAAGTGTCATTTTCACCTGTGCGTTTATTCTGCAGAGGGGCCATTCCTTCTGGTTGGAACATTTCAAATTGTGCCAATAAAATGATTTATGTGCCTGAATACATTAATGCGTATTGTTTTGTTATGAAAATTATTTTCTTGAATAGGATTCATTTTCAGCTCATGTTAGCCAAGGCATTCTCTCTGTCTGTGCCTGACTCAATATTTCTTTTTTAGTAAACAATTTCATAATTAACATCATAGTTCCTACTTGGCTGATGCTGGGGCACTTTGATTTCCAGCTACTTATCAAAAACCTTGATCGAGATCTGCAATATGCTATAAGAGTAGAGGGTAAGATGGACCTGAATTCAATCTCCAATTATGATGAAGTGAAGAATGCTATCATGGAAAAGGTGCTGATACTCTCTCTCAAATCAAATGTTTTCGTTCTTATGCCATGACTGTTCTCAACATTGCTTGATTTGATTTGATTGGCCTCTCTTGTTTATGGATTTCTGTATTCTTTATTATTTCTTGTTTTGATTTGCTCTTTGGAGGATGTTCCTGGTTTCTCTTCCTTCTAATAAGATCTTCATCTGTTATCATATGGACAAAAAATCTTACTCACAATCCTTTGTCTTGTGCAATCAATTATGCAGACATTTGTCTTATGTTGTCAACTATTTGTTTTACTTAATTATTCCATTTTCCCCTGAATTGTGGTGTTGCCATCTTCATGTTCTATGAAATATTGGGAAAGATAATGTTATAGCCTAGATACACAATTACATGCAATAAGAACGAATATCGAGAGGATAATATGCATTCCTGAAATGTTTCTTCTTGTTCAGCTTGTGTGTTTGAGAGATGAACCTGTTCGTGAAGAATGTCCACTTATTTATCATCTTGATGTGGCTGCAATGTATCCAAACATTATCTTAACAAACAGGCTTCAGGTAAGATGGCTAATAAGTATGAATAGTAGTTTTTTTTAACAGTTCATGTTTTTTTAATTTTGTTTATCTTTGCATTTGGTTGGTATATCAGCATGGGGAAATAGTGTTTGGTGTGAAAAATTGGTGGTTGGCTGTATGGGATGAAAATGGTGTATCTATAACTGAATGTCAAGATGCAATATCGATGTATACTTGAATGCAATATGCAGCAGTCCATTACATTAATATAGGATTTGCACTATGAGCAAAGTTGGAGCTGTGCTGCTTAAAGTCCATGTAATTGGAATCCAATAAGTGTTATAAACAATCAGACAGTTTTGACTTGCCATAATCGTGTATTGGAAATATGTGGAAATCATAAGAAGTATTTATAGGTCTTACCGTCTAATGCTTAATTTGCTTTAATTGATGATAAGATGCAGTTTGATAACCTCATCATGTTTCGTTTAGTAACTTAGAATCTGAATCAAGGCAGCCAGAAGACTGCCTTTTGTCCTACCATCATTTATCTGAAGTAAACATAAATTAGGTATGGGGTTTAATGTTATAGGTCTCGAAGCCTGTTCCCCACATCTTAGGAAATAGTGCCTTGAATATTTAGGGCAGAAGGATTCTTCTATATTTATGGGAGTTGTTCATGTTTGTTTCATCTTATGATCATGATGCAGCACTGATCTTGACCATCGCTGGAACAGAATCCTCCAAGTTTAGTGAAGAAGCTTGTACCTTGCTTTGTTTTTAGACATGTTTTTGAAAAAACTCTTTTCTATATATTATGCTTTAAAATTGCCCTTTCTACTAGTATTCAATAGTTTTGGTATAAAAGAAAAAAGAATATGTAAAGCTTGGGTTGAATGAAGGTATTAAGAGTGAAAGGCTCCTTTTGCCTTCAAATCTGGGTCAGTAAAGAGTAATAACTTTGTTTGGGAGTGTTGGCATTTTACTCCATTGCACTACCAGAGTCTTTGTTATTTATGGCTAGTTGGTTATTTCATTACGTGACTGGAATTTTCTGGTTTGCTTATGTGAGTGTCTACTTCATTTCTTCTGCCCTCTGCTACTCATTCCATGTTGTGGAATTCATTGTCCTGCCTTCTTCCTATATGATATTAGTCAATCATCATGCTGTACAATGTCAGGATACTAGATTGATGAATTCTAATGGCAATCATTTGGCCTTCTGAGAACCATCTTTCTAGTTTGTACATCATAGGTATTCCATCAAATCAGACATACATAGAGAAGCACACTAAAAAAATACACATAATTAAGAGGATTTGATTGTTTTTCTTTTCTGTTTATCCCTCTCCCTTCACGTACAAATCTTTGCAATCAACATGTAGTGAAGTTTCTTGCTCAATTGCAGCCCCCATCTATAGTTACAGACGAGATCTGTACTGCTTGTGACTTCAACCGCCCAGACAAAACTTGTCTACGGAAGCTTGAATGGGTTTGGCGTGGAGAGATATTTATGGCAAAGAAAAGGTTCACTCTTTTCCTCTATCTCCCTGTGTTTTGTTTTGTTTTGTTTTTTTTTCTGTTTGGCGTGAGATCAGGAATAATGCTGATAATTGCTAACAACATGCGAACATCACTTCTCACAATTTCAGTGACTATTATCATTTGAAGAAGCAGATTGAGTCAGAGTTTGTTGATGGCACTGATGGTCAGTTTTCAAAGTCTTTTCTTGATCTGTCCAAGATGGATCAACAATCAAAGCTGAAAGAGCGTCTTAAGAAATACTGTCAGAAGGTCTGTTTGTCTGCTTAAATTTTTTTGCCTAACATAAACAATATCTATCTTACTAGTTTGTGCTTGCCATAGGCATATAAACGGGTACTCGACAAACCTGTTACTGAAGTTCGAGAAGCTGGGATCTGCATGCGGGAAAACTCATTTTATGTAGACACTGTTCGTAGGTATGCAATTTGGATTTGTTGTGTCATTAGTTTTCTGTGCTTAGTTTTTATTTCAACAGTCATTTCTTTCTGTGCACTGTTGCATTTTATTTCTGAAAGCATGACAGGCATTGAATTGTAGTTGAAACTTCATATTTTGTTTTTAAATAACCTCTTATACTTTTCCATTTCCTTATTTCAAGCTTTCGAGATAGAAGGTATGAATATAAAGGGCTTAATAAGGTTTGGAAGGGGAAGTTTTCAGAAGCCAAGGCCAGTGGAAATTCTATTAAGATACAAGAAGCATATGTATGGCTATTCTCCAATTTTTTCAATTTTGACAGTCACTTTGTCTTTTGATGGAGCTAGTTTCCCATACTTTTCACCTTTGCTTATTGATACTTGCAGGACATGGTAGTGCTTTATGATTCGTTGCAACTTGCTCACAAATGTATTCTGAATTCATTCTATGGATATGTCATGCGCAAGTGAGTCGGTGACTTCTGTTTCTTTCAGATATCATAACATGTATTTGGTTGTTTACATGTGTCTTTGAAATGTTTGCATGATACTTTTAATTGTTTGTGTTTTAGGGGTGCAAGATGGTATTCAATGGAAATGGCTGGTGTAGTTACATATACAGGAGCAAAAATCATTCAGAATGCTCGTTTGCTTGTTGATAAAATTGGAAAGCCACTTGAATTGGACACAGATGGTATTTGGTGTGTCCTCCCTGGATGTTTTCCAGAGAACTTTACTTTTAAAACAAAGTAAGCTGCTGCTCCTTTATGATTCGCATGTCTGTTCATAATTATGGCTGGTGATAGCGTCATCATTGCTTTATGCATCTTGTTTTCTTCATTTGTATAAACTAGTCTGTAAAGTACTGGAAATGTTTTTTTTTCTCTTCTATGTTAACTTCCATTTGGGAAATATGTAATTTCAGGGACTCAAAGAAAAAGCTGACAATCTCGTATCCATGTGTTATGCTCAATGTCGATGTGGCAAGAAACAACACAAATGAACAATACCAGGTTGACCTCTATTTTTTAGATTATGTTCCTACATGTCTTACTTCCAGAAGTTTCTTGTTGTGGTGATTCTGGAATTCTCTATGTCATCATGAGTTTCTTTTTCACTGGAACTACAACAATCATATGATGATCTTACTCTCTTTTTAAACAGACACTCGTAGACCCTGTACGTAAAACATATGCAACTCATAGTGAATGCTCAATTGAATTTGAAGTGGATGGCCCATACAAGGTAATTTGGAATTGTCATGTTGTCATTGAATTACAAATGCGTAGTTTTTCTTGGTATTCTGTTATCATTTTGTTTTTGTATGATATAGGCAATGATTCTTCCTGCTTCCAAGGAAGAAGGAATTTTAATTAAGAAGCGATATGCTGTTTTCAATGATGATGGAACCCTTGCAGAGCTTAAAGGTTTTGAGATCAAGCGTCGAGGTGAGCTGAAGCTCATCAAAGTTTTCCAGGTATCTCTTGTTCCCCATCTTGTTGTGTTCTGCAGCTAAAAACTCTACATCTCAAAAGATTTTTTAAAAATGGTCTAAAACTAGAATGTTCAACCTGTAAAATTGATCGTTCAAAGATTGGTGGTTACACTGGGCCCAACCAGTTGCACTGTTATGGTGTTATGCCATAATTATTTCCATCTAGATTAACTAATTAAAATTCTTAAAAAGTAATTCTCCTGGAGCTTTTGTATTCCCACGGAAGTCTATTCCCCAGTTAGGCCATGTGAAAATAAAATTATAAGAAGATGCAAGTTGAATTGTAGTGCACATGTGGCGCTGGTAGCTCTCTGTCTCAGTCAAGGAGCGAAACATGCTGGCACGTGCTTTTGCTGAATTTGTAGATCTAAAATAAGTCAAACTATTTCAAAATGCAGGAAAAAAATATGATTATATGGCCATGTCATTCAATTAATACTTTTATCTTGGCAGCATAAAAAAAATGCCATGTACTTCTTCCTTTTTTTCCTTTATCATCAAAATCCATTTGCTTCTTATGGAGCTTTCAGAAGTGTGGCAGCAGATAAATATTTGTAAATGTGAAGCACATTCGCTTAAGACTTTTATATTGGCAACATAAAAAAATCTCATGAATCCATGAACTTCCAATGACTAATCTGATAATTATAAAAACTATATTTAACAGAGAGTAAAGAGGGGCTCATTGAATACACTGCTTTTCTGACAAACGACATTTAAATTTAGATTTTATCTTTTTATATGCGTGGGCTTATGTTCTTGTGACTTCTCCTCGTTGTTCATTTATGCATGTCTTTATCACTATATACTATGAGCAAAGCTTTCAAAAGTGTGGCAGCAGATAAATATTTGTAAATGTGAAGCACATTCGCTTAAGACTTTTATACTGGCAACATAAAAAAATCTCATGAATCCATGAACTTCCAATGACTAATCTGATAATTATAGAAACTATATTTAACAGAGAGCAAAGAGGGGCTCATTGAATACACTGCTTTCCTGACAGATGACATTTAAATTTAGATTTTATCTTTTTATATGCGTGGGCTTATGTTCTTGTGACTTCTCCCCCTTGTTCATTTATGCATGTCTTTATCACTATATACTATGAGCAAATGAATACATTTATTTTAGGTGATTGCAACTTTAAATGCTAGAAAGTCTTTACCTGAATGTTTGTGTATTCTATAGAGGGAGTTGTTCTGAAATATAACTCAGTCTTGATGCTTCCTTCTACTTTATGCTTTTCATAATTAATCTGTGTTTAGATGCCACATCTTTTTTTATTGAAGTAAGAATATCATCTGATTGTGCATGAGATGCTTTTCTTGCTTGCAGGCTGAGCTTTTCGACAAGTTCCTCCATGGGTCAACCTTAGAGGAATGCTACTCAGCTGTAGCTGCTGTGGCAAACCGCTGGCTGGATCTTCTTGATGTATGTAAAAAATCATTTTGTTTTAGTAATGATCTCCCCTAAGAAACAATGCTGCAAAGTTCCTCTGCGAGCTTCCTTTTCCTCCGGCATGCCCCTTTCTCTCCTTTTAAACTGAGCATGTTTTGTTTCTGAATGCATGATTATTTCAAGGGCTACTAGTGTGAATTCCTTTAATTGTATTATTCTCATTCACTCTCCTTTCAGAATCAAGGAAAGGATATTGCTGACAGCGAGTTGCTTGATTACATATCTGAATCAAGCACAATGAGCAAGTCCTTGTCCGACTATGGTGCACAAAAGTCATGTGCAGTAACTACTGCTAGGCGTCTTGCTGATTTTCTTGGTGATACAATGGTTAAAGATAAAGGATTGCGTTGCCAGTATATAGTTGCATGTGAACCAAGGGTATGTTTTTTGTTTTAGCTTAATGATGCACTGAATACTGATTATTTTAAGTGAGCATGCGGCTCAAAGAATTTTATAGTGTTAATTGTCATTTTAGCTCCATCTTACTTCCACTATTGCTGTGGAATTAAGCAACTGGAGATAGGTTTCAGTATGATCAAAGAATCACAATTTATATCTTGGACTATTGAATTTAGTCATACTATCGAGTGTTGAATTGTTCATCCTCACCATATGCCAGGTAACAAGTGGGCTGACTCTATGGTTTAACAACAAAAATGAAATTAAATTGATGGCAGACTATGATGCTTTGTTAGTATCTATGCTACTAATGAACCAAACTCTTCATGACCTGCCTGGGTCTGATCCCAGAACTTGTTTGGTTCAGGTAATTTATTTAATAAACGAACGCAAGCTACTCATTTTTAGGCTTGTTTATTAACTGGATCATGCCCAAACAGATTTAACCTTGTTTTTCCATGTGAAACTACCTTGAGAAGGGAACTAATTAGAAGACATTGGGCAATAGTCTACACTTTGAGTTACACCATTGAGTAGAACCAATTATATCTGGAATATGGTTGTGATGTTTAACTTTGTTTCGGTTTGCATGCCAAAAACAAGCACATCTGAGTTTGGTTTGGTTATTCACGCATACAGCTCAAGCTTGAACCCAAATTGAATGTACACCCTCATGTTTTGATCCAAGTTAAGCTTGCAATTTCCTAAATCCCTGTCATGATGGCAATCAACCCAATGATTTAATGTACTGGGAGGACAGGCCCTTACATTCTATGATAAGGCAATATACCCCATACCTACCACTTGACTAATATGGATTATTCAACAATATCTTTTGGCTGCCATATCCATGTATAAATCTTGTTAGATGGTTAAGCGGTCGAGATTAATCAATCAATTTACCAGTGCTACATCCGTGCCTCTCAAGTATTTAAAATATAATTTCATTTTGTTTGGATGGATGATTGTGTTCGAGATTGCTTTAATTAATCAATTATTGTGTGTGCAGGGAACACCTGTTAGTGAGCGTGCTGTTCCTGTTGCAATATTTGAAACTGATCCTGGTAAAACTCAACCTTTTTTCCACTGATCACTTTCTGTTTCATTTATGTGCTTTACTGAGTAGGAATACATTTTCATTTTGCAGAAATAATGAAGTTCTATTTACGAAAATGGTGCAAGACTTCTTCAGATGTTGGTATCCGCTCCATCATTGACTGGTCTTATTACAAGCAACGACTTAGTTCAGCAATTCAAAAAATTGTTACAATTCCTGCTGCAATGCAAAAGGTTAGATGGCTTGTCTGTTTGGCAACTGAACAGATGTATCCTCTTGTAGCCTTCTTGAAATGAATTGTGTCTTTTTAGGTTGCGAACCCTGTTCCTAGGGTAGTTCATCCTGATTGGCTGCACAGAAAAGTTCGTGAGAAGGAGGACAAATTTCGTCAACGGAAATTGGTTGATATCTTCAACTTACGCGGCAGGGATGATCTCTCCAGAAAGATGGATGATGCCACCATCACAAATCATGATGAGGCGAATGTTAAAGATTTGGAAGACTTCCAAATCAAAAGCAGTTCTATAAATAGGCCTAGACCAATTGTTCGTTGTTATGATGTCAATGAAAAACGTTCAGCAAAGAAAACTGGCCAATTGAATTTTGCAGAACAGCAAACTGATAGTGTGCATGAATTGTCTTCACAGCCGGAACACAATACTTCCTATGCTGAAAATATTGACAGGCATGTAGATTATCAAGGATGGCTTGAATTAAAGAAGAGAAAATGGAAAGATATTTTAGACAGGAGGAAGAAACAAAGGTACATTATAATGTAGCTAAGAATGCATAAAGTCCTGTGCGCTTCGATTCAAATTAAAAAATAAAGAGATGTTACTAGTCTTATATATTTCACTCTCTTTGAGGCAAGCTTAGTTTTAATACTCCACACATTTAGCTACTTGCCAGGAGGGAATAAATTTCCCTATGATGACCTCAAATATTGTTCAAGTGCCATGGGCACTGTGAAAAAGAAAACAGCACACACTCTGATTCAAGCTTAGTTTTTCATGTTAGAGGATTGACCTTCTTGGCAATTTATGATATGACAGTTCACTACATTTTCGAGCTCATTGAGGTCTTCTAGACAATGATTTTGCAGTGGATGCTCCTCCCTATGTTTTTTTTGGTGCTTGTTCATCTACATGTCTTATGTCTTTATGTCCGAGGTTGCAGGATGCTCTACTGTGAGCTGTGGTATTTTTGTGAAGGGTGTTAATGATGTGCTTTGGTGAACTTTGGTAGGTTGAGCAATACAAGGACTTCACACCATATTACTGATGCATCTGAAATGCTGGGTGGTCTAACCAATCATAAAGGAGCTCAGCGCAGAACTGGAGTTGGTTCATATTTTACTACACATGAAGTAGCCCTAACACGATGCCACTGGCAGGTTTGTAATTTCTGTCATTTAAAAAATTTGGTAGCAATGAACTTGAACATTTGGCCACAGTTATTGCTTTGTGACTGCCATATCT
Source organism: Populus simonii (assembly GCA_007827005.2). Taxonomy (NCBI): domain Eukaryota; kingdom Viridiplantae; phylum Streptophyta; class Magnoliopsida; order Malpighiales; family Salicaceae; genus Populus; species Populus simonii. The sequence continues at coordinate 18,321,160 of CM017467.2, read as the reverse complement.
CTTCTTGGGTTCAGATAATACAGCTACTTCCAAGTTCACGTTGTGGCCAATTTTTTGCATGGGTTGTTGTGGAGGGAATCATGCTTAAGATTCCTATAACTATTCCACGAGCATTTTACCTCAACTCTAAAGCACCCGCGATGGAAAATTTTCCTGGTAGGCGTGTCACTAAAACGCTTCCTCATGGAAGGCCGAGCTATAACCTAGTTGAGGTATGTCTATAGTACATCTCTTGTAGGTGGTTATTTCTGGTCTTGCCATTTGCCTCTCATTCTAATTCTTTTTGAGCTATGATTCCTCGATAGGTCATTATAGCTGAAGACAAGTTTAGGAAGGAAAGCAAGAAACTAGCAGCTCTTCTTGCAGACCCAGAAGTTGAGGTAAGCATATTAGAATGCATATATGCTGCTGAACTTCACATGGTTCTCACTGTGTGGTTATTCATGTGCAGAAGCCATTGAGGTGGATCTGTGTTTGATGTATTTCCCTAATAAGATTTATGTTAATGCAGTCTTGAAACATGCTTCAGAAACTGCAGATAACCCTTTTATTTTTACACAAATTCCTTTGACCTGGCCCTTCAATTTCTGATATATTTCTCTTTGTGCATGCTTGCATATTGTTACCGGTGCTCTCACACTTTTGAGTGATTAATTGTTATGAAGAGCGAGATTATTACTGAATCATGTGGATACCAAACCTGATCTGGTTGAGCTCTCCACTTTGTCTTGTAGGAGATCTTTGCAGTGTTGCCCATCTCATATTTTATTATCACTAACTTCACTTTTGAATCTTTAAGAAGGTATTCAAACACTGGCAAGTATTTACAAGTTTTTATTAGTGACCTTCAGCTTTGATGATCTGTGATCCAATCCTCCTTTGAAATATATATCGTTACTGCATTTAAGTAATTAATGTCATGGCATGGATGTGATAAGTTATATATTGTGATACTTCTGTTTACATGTTTTGTTGAATTATAGTTCTGCTCAAGATGATATTTCATAGTGCTGCTTTAGTGGCTATTCTCTCCTTTTTGTTCCAAAATATAAATGGATATTCAAACGTTTCTGCAAAACAGTGGATTCATGAACTAGGTAAAGGGCAGTTGTTAGCAAATTTCTAATGAGAGGGTTATTATAGTTTTTGAAATTGCAAGATTTTATTTGGTAATTGATAAAACTGCAGCAGTTGCAGTTTTCTTGTCTTGTGATATAATTTTGATTTTTCTTAATTTAAAATTTTTGATCAGGGGATATATGAATCAAAGGTGCCATTGGAGTTTAATGCAGTAATCCAAATTGGTTGTGTCTGTAAAGTGGATAAAACTGCTAAAAAACGAAATGCCCAGGATGGCTGGAGTCTGAGTGAGCTGCATATGAAGACTACAACAGAATGTTCCTATTTGGAGCAATCAATATCTTTCTTTTACATATATCATAGGTAACTCACTGTACCGTATAAAGATATTGCTTTATTATATTTGATTAGGCTAAGTAGTACTTTAATATTTCAATATTTAAAAATTGACCAGGAGGCCTTTCCTTAAATTCTTCAATTTGGAGCATATTTCACTGTTATTTGTCTTTGATTTAAATCATTAGCATAGAAGATGGATAGTTTAGGATTTTAAATGCTCCATAACCAATCAATCCAGCATACAACATCTGGAACTGGATACGGACCCTGAGGGGAGAGAGAGGGGGGTGTTAAGAACTATTGAACTGTTTCTATCTTATGTGTAATGAGCAGGTTGGTTTAGTTACTTAAACTGCATATTTTTCTGTTAAATGCTATTTTTGTTAAACAATAAATCCAATTTCTTCAAGAATATTTAAGTTTGTTGTCAGGTTCTTTTCCTATCCTGCTCATTTTCATTCTTATCTTGAAGCCTAGTATTCATGCTGATTGCTCATGTTTTTACTACCCACTACAGCATCTCTGAAGGACGTGCTATATATGTCATTTATTTGCCTGCATTGGGGACGGTATCTGTTGTGATTGTTAATCCTTACCAAAATAAGGATATAACACCATCTTTTCTTGAAAGACAATTTCGGGAAGCTTGCCAAGCATTGTCAATTGAAGCGATACCTCCTAGGAATAGTATTGTTTTCAAGGTGAATTAGTAGCCTTCCTTTTCTTTACGTGGCTTGCTATCTTGGCGTTCTTCTACTGCAGTAGCTCTTATGTTTGTTGGTTAATCTTGGGTGCTAATTTCAGGTGGACTATGTTGGACATGTCAAGGATGCTGAAAAGATTTTACAAGGAACAATTAGCGAACTCAGGTTTTACTCATAGCAGCTAATATGTAGCTTAAAAATCTTGATAAAACACATAAGATTCTAAGGACAGCTGTTGCATTCATCTCTCCATATGATTTAGTTGCATCATCATGGATGCTGCATCTCTTCACCAACTGCAGAGAAAAGTGAATGGATTATGTCTACTATGTCCACAATGTTATAAACTCATAAAGACATGTAGGTAATATCTGTGCTCATGTGATATTGTCATCTATAAGTGGCCTATTAAGTGATAATATCATGCGTGGTGCATTTAAAACTCCTGAAGGGCTTCAAATTCCTGAATTTGTTCTGAGTACATATCAGTGACTTCCTATCTGCTATATTGTAGGATTTTGCTGAACTTCCATCATCTAGATATAGTCAGATGAGATTTCATTTTTTTTTGCTAGCCAAATAAAATATGCTTGCTTATTTTCTTTGATTAACAGAGACAAGCATCATGGACCTACACTTGCTGTCATTGAATGCCCAAATGCACACTTGATGAAGTCAGGTGTACCAGCTCTTGATGATTTCCCTTGTGTGAGCATACCTTCGAATGCTCGTGATAGTCAGTATCAGGTAAAATAATGCTAAATCAATAGCTTCTTCACATGCACAAGTTCCTTTGCATCGGGTTATGTTCTTTTCACTGCTTAATTCTTGTGCTATGCATTGAATAGGTACTTGGGTGGCAACAAGCATCTGCAAAAATTGGCATGCAACGTTCTGCTGCATCATCTCAGTGGTTGAATGAAAGAATTTCTCTCTCAAGATATGCCCATGTAATTTTTTTCTTCTGGAGCAAATTGTTAGTCCATCTGTCCCTTTTGCTTATATAAATATAAACTTTTTAAATCTGCTGTGCAGGTACCCTTGGGAAATTTTGAACTTGACTGGCTTATATTCACGGCAGATGTCTTCTTTTCGAGAGCATTACATGATCAACAACAGGTACTTTAATGGGACAATAGCTTCCATTTTTGTGTAAATTGATTAAGATTATCTTGCACTTGTGCATTTATTCTGAGAGGCTGAAGTTGATGGCAGCAAACCAGCCACGTTATTTCCATTACTCAAAGATTTACTTTTATATATGCAAATTGTTTTACAATTTTTTCCGTTCCAGCTTAAGTGTATCAATTCTTGCAGGTGCTTTGGATATCTGATGACGGTGTTCCAGATTTAGGAGGTAATCATGAAGAATCTACATGTTTTGCTGATGAGGTTAGTTTCAAATAATTGTTTGAAATTAGGAAAACCCCTAAGTTGTAGAAATCTGGAGATCATTTTGTTTTCCTTGTGTAAGAAAAGTTAGTTGAACTTATTTCTAGTACACTTTGGATTTTTCTTGTTTCTGTAGCAATATCTGTTTACTTTGTTGTTGTTTTTTGTGAACTTACTATTTGTTCTGAAATAGGTCCAACAACCTGTTCTAACATACCCTGGAGCATATAGGAAAGTTTCTGTCGAATTAAAGGTTCAGATTTTTTTTGTCATTCTCTCCTTTTATTTAGGGTGTGATCTGGGGAGATGCTAATTGGCCTTGATTGCAAGTAACCAAGAGTAAATTTTCTGTGCAGATACATCACCTGGCTGTAGATGCTCTTCTGAAAAGTAACCAAATAAATGAAATGGAAGGAGGTGCTTTGTTAGGATTCGACCAGGACATGAATTCCAGTACAACTCTATATGATCAGAGCGGCTTTGACGAGGCTACCTCATCTGCATCTGGATTGCGTGTCCTGAAACAACTGATCCAGAGGTGCCTTGCAGATGCAGTTACATCAGGAAATGTTTTTGCTGATGCAATTTTACAACATCTGTATCGTTGGCTTTGCAGGTTGTAGTGCTATAATCTTTGACATACACCTGTTATTTTTGGATTTGTTTATTCATTTCTTTTGCTTTAATGTCACAGCCCTCAATCAAAGCTTCATGATCCAGCTCTTCACCGCATACTCCACAAGGTAAATGCTGTCTTCACACGGATGTTTTTGTGCCATCTGGAAAATGTCCCACCATTAGATTAGGGTCACATGATTCTCTGCCATCAGTCTTCCACCATCTCATTCATTTTTCTATTTTCTAGCTCTTCTCATATAATTGATGGTGTGTAGTAATTCTTTCAATATGTGAATGTATATTGACATTTTCCCACACCATTAAGTTGATGATACTTCCATTTTACATTCTTAGGTCATGCAAAAGGTTTTTGCTTTGCTGTTGGCTGAATTACGCAAATTAGGTGCCACAATCATATTTGCCAATTTTTCGAAGGTTATCATAGACACAGGAAAATTCGAATTAACCGCTGCCAAAGCTTACTGTGACAGCGTGCTCAAAACTTTGCAAAATAGGTTTGTTATGTCCAACAATTATAAGATATATCCTCCGTTTTCTCTTCTTCTAATTCTTCTGTCTTTGCTGAATTGTAGAGAACTGTTCGAGTGGATTGAGCTTGAACCATTGCAGTTTTGGCATTCCTTGCTCTTTATGGATCAGGTTTGTAAAGACACTGATTGTGATCAATCATGATAAATAAATTTGTGACAGATCCTCCATATATTCAGTTTTTTGATGTGCTATTGACACTTTCAGAAATGAACTTTTTCACCAAAAATGTGCTGTACAACTTTTAAACTGTATTTGGTGTTTTATCTTTTTCTAATTTCAACATTATATGAGAAATTCCCAAGCTATCCTTTTCCCTTGTTTTTGTCAATTGTCGAGGGGCTTTGAATTTAGAATTCTTCTATCATTTACATAGACTTCTCTGACATTGTCATTCCAGCATCACACTCTTCAATTGACATTTTCCATTTTTTTTTTCAAAAGCCTCCAAAATGATGCCATTGGAATTGAAATTTGATTTTTCCATTTGGAATTTGGATTTCTTCTATCATTTACATAGAGTTTCTTTGACGTTGTCCTTCCATTATTGTACTCTTCAATTGATGTTTTCCATTTTTTGTTCAAAAGCCTCCAAAATGATGCCATTGGAATTGAAAACTAAATTAATAAAAGGGTTTGAATTCTTGTTGTTTGGAAATTACTGCATTTGCTTTGAAAGATCTTTCCTTTTCTTAATCTACTGAAATCATAAAAAAATGTTGGTTTTTTCATGTTCCAATCAATTCATGATCACTTTACTTTCTGGGTAACAGTATAACTACGGTGGCATTCCAGCCAGACCTGATGACAGTTCTCACAATGGTTTGCATCATCACTCCCCAAGAGAAGAACCAAAAGTGGATATTGTGTCAAACTGGAATATTGCTGAATACCTGCCCAAGAAAATCCAGGTATCTTCTCTGCAACAATTGTGGCATGTATAAGGGACTACTTTACTGGCCAACTAATATAATGATTTTGTTTGGTCAATATTAAATCACCCATTTTAGAATATGGAACTTCTCTTTATGCTATGATTTGTTCTTTATTTTTTTGCTGGGTTGTCTTTTTCAATAATCTTTTGAGCCTTTTGCAGGATCATTTCGTTTTAATTGTCTCAGAATTCATGTTTATTCCCTGGGACTATGCACAAAAGCAAGCTGCAACAAGAGAAGCTTTGCGTGATGGAAACTCATGTACTCCATCAATCACCATTGTAGCTGCTGAGAATTTTGAATCACACATGGTGGAATATATTAAAGGGCAGGTATTAATGAGGATATTTGTCAGTGAAAGATGAATGATGTCTTGATTCCTTCATAAATTCTGAATTGATTCTTTTGATTTTCATATATGCAGATCGGCACACACTTCACTGACAAACTTCTAGGAATTGCTCGAGATACTGTTCTTCACATGAAGGGGATAAACAAATCTGAGAATGGCCAACAGATTTCACTCGGTATCCAGCAACCTGCGGGCATGAACCACAAAGGGGATCCTGCACTGGAATTCATTAAGCATGTTTGTGCTGTCCTGGCTCTTGACCAGCACGTGCAGCATGAAGTTCTGGTAATTTCTGCTTAACTGACCAGCACTAGAACATCGCATAAAATAAGAGCTAGCACAAAATTCTATTTTCTTTTTTGCTTCAACATACAACAAGTCTTTTTACTCCACAAGTAGTGTTTTGTTTGTCCATGATCTAAAAGATAAAAAAATATATAATATGTTTTTGAGTTGGAAGAATTAGAATTATATTTATCCTTCTTACAAATTGATTATAGAATTCGTTTTCTAATTTAAAAGTAGATTAAATTTTTTATCATTTTTTTGCATGATGGACAAACAAAACCTTATAGATGGAACTATAATTGGAAGCTAAACTCTTAAAGACAGTTTATATTTGTGTTCCAGTTGTCTTTCAGAAATGATGCGATATCTCATTTGCTTGCCATCATTTTACAGGTGATGAGAAAGAATCTGTTAAAATATGTACGTGTTCGGGAGTTTGCTCCAGAAGCTGAGTTTCATGATCCCTGTCCTTCCTTTATCTTACCAAATGTAATTTGCAGGTAAGAATAACCGTATAGGTTCTTACATTATCCAGAAGAAGATTTATCTTTAAAAAATCCTAATGAGAATTAGACTGATCATATCATTTTTTACATCATTTTTAATCTTTAAGCTTGGATGATGCTTTTGAGTATTTTGGTTGGATGCAAGATGATGTCTAATTAGAGACAGACCTGAACCTTCTTGTGAAACCCATCCATAAGAATTCTAGTAGAGCTAAATTTTTCTGCTGGTTAAGGTTTCTGGAAATCTCTTTGTATAATATTTATTGTTGACTAGATTTGCTGGATTTGGATTTATATAACTGCCAATTATCTTATGAACATCTGCCTCGTGAAAAGTTCTTTATGACACAATTTAATCTTCTGAGCTGAATGAATATGAACTCGTACTCTTTTGAATTGGTTTCAAGTGTTAACTAGCTACCTCAAAAGGGATTTTATTTGATTACTGATAAGAACAAATTTTCAAAAAGAGGAATGGAACTAGGTTGCATGGAGTGTAGCTTTTGGACTAGTGAGTTATGAGCTTAGTTTCCATCTGCCTTCAGTGGCATAGGTCTGGCACAGGGTAGCTAACACACTACCCCTGTTTTCAGTTGAACAAATTGTATCTTGCTATGTTATGGGACTTTAATTTTATCTACTATTAGCTTTACTCTTACTACCAAGGATGCGATCGCATATTCAAGTAATTATGAAATTCTGGAACCACAGGAACTTACAAGCATGATAATTCATTTTGGTGATAAGAACTGAATTACCACCATAATTCATGCTATGAACTCAACCGGCTGTATTTTAATGCAAGTTACACTTAAGGGGAACGAATGTAGTGGAAATATTAAACATTTTTTTCAACTGATATCCTTTGCCCTGGAGTAGAATCAGTTCAATAGTTCAGTTCTGTGAATATGTTGGGGGTACATTTACAAGACTCCAGATTCTAGAAAACAAGTTAATAATGACCATGCCAGGTCTCTCGTTGCAGTACTGGATCCTTCTAATACCTGGTTAAACCAGGGTTTGTAATAAATTAACTGTTGTTGACATGCGTTAACTAGTTTTCTGTAGGAATTTTGTGACAGTGGATTGCTTTTTTTAAAAAACTTTGTTTCTAATCATTTGATTCGTATTTTGATGCAGTTGAAGCTGATAATTAGTTACATTTTTCTTCCATTTAGTTTTTGATCAGCTCAACATCTTGCTAACTCACAATTATGTTTGAACAGTTACTGCAATGACTGCAGAGACCTGGACTTGTGTCGTGACTCAGCTGTATTGGCAGAGGAGTGGCGCTGTGCCGTGCCACAGTGTGGCCAGCCTTATGACCGAGAAGTAATGGAGAATGCTCTTCTTCAAATTGTACGACAGAGGGAGCGTCTTTATCATTTGCAGGATCTGGTATGTCTTAGGTGCAATCAGGTCAAAGCTGCTCATTTATCAGAACAGTGTTCATGTGCTGGATCGTACAGGTGCAGGGAAGATGTGTCTGAATTCCGCATAAAAATGCAAATTTTCTTGAATGTAGCCATTCGTCAGAAGTTTCAACTCCTCCAGGAGTGTACTTCTTGGATTTTAGAAGTCATCTTATAAGGAGCAAGATATACATTAATCTTGTTTTCTATAAATCTGTAGTCCTTAATTTTGTAGTGTTTCCAAATCCCTCATTAATTTAAAAAAAGAAGAAAATAAGAAATCCCCTGTTAACATCACGCGAACATCTTTCTTCCTTTAAATTAGGATAGCTAACATGGTTCTTGTTTGTCTCTGCCACCACCATCTAGTTATGCTATTGCTGGAGGTGGCATGTTAAAACTTATTGCGTTGTCAAGGAATTTTTCTTCTAGAGGACTAAGCACTCAAGGCCAAAAATGCATGTGAAATTGATTAAACATTAGATGCCAATTGTTTCCTTTTCCTAACTTTAACTTTCCCTCTTATTATTATTATTATTTTATGAAAATAAGATCGAAGCTCGAAACTTGTAACAATCTTGGAGGACGGTTCCTGTAATTTATAGGTGAAGTTGCTAGATGGTACAAAAACCTATCTTCAAATGCCAAAAAGGCCTAAATAGAGAGAGAGAGAAAAAATAATAAAAAACGGCATGTGTTTTTGCTTCTTTTAAAACCCCAAAGCCATGTCTCTTTACTCTCTTCCCTTCTACTATTCTTTTATCTTATCTGCTTCCTTTTCTCACCTCCCATCATTGATTCTATAGAAAGGCCTCCGCAGTTATGGAAGGGGGGAGAGGGCATTTTGGTCAAAGCATATAACTCAAACGGCTACATGGTTACAGAGAGAAGGGAAAAAAGAGGCAAATGAGTAAATACTTAAATCCATAGGGACACCAAAGCAAAAAAAGTAAACTAAGAAATCCTACGTGACAAGCACATAAGCCCCAGGACTTTCCTGTCCAATAAGAAAACACCACATAAACAATAAAAAACCCCCAAAACAGAAGGGTAAGGGATTTTTATTTTAATTTACAGTGATCGGCCATGTCGAAGGCGGAGAGGCCGGCGTATCCAAGCATGGCCTCGACGGCGTCGGCGCTGTCAGTTAGGCCCCAACCGCCGCTAGTCTTCTACATACCATTAAGGACTCTGCATACGTCAAGCGAATCGTTCCCCTTCTTCACCGTGATTCGCTGAGTCCCGGTGTCGGTTTCAGTGGTTTTCGTCGTCGTCCGCGCGCAGCACAGGAATGATTTGAAACTGAGTCATCTTGAATCGGGACGAGCGGGAGTTGTTAAAGTGTTTGGGGAAGGCGTGGTGTGCGGACCTTGCCATGATCACTGATTGAGAAGCAAAGAAATGAGGATAGGTAAGGTTTTTGGCGCTCAATTGCCACATTTTCTTAAATGACTATTATACCCCACTTTCTAGTAACGAGTATTTATTTTATTTTATTTTTGATATTAGGTGAAAGTTATTTGTGTCATTTAATAATCTTTAACCCTCTAAACACACTGTTACGATTTTTAATTATTTGAGTGTTAATAAACTTATTCTGTTTTGGCAATCCGGATCCGATCGTCTTATGATATGACTTAGATTTAAAAAAAAGAAGAAGATTAGAGTTAACTTTGTTATAATTTGATTTGAATTTTTTTAAAAAAATTATTGATTTAGATTAATTTAAATTAACTTAATTAATCAATGATTTAACTGTAACGAGTTTAATAATTTTAAATTTATCCATACAACTCTACCTTTCAAAACCCTCTTAAACAAACTGATTATACTCGAACTAATACATTTTAAACAAAAGTAATTATTATGAATGAGTGCATTTTGGAGATTTTCTTTTTTGGCAATCGTTCTGAGAATTCTTTTTCATAATATTTTTTTTAAATTAATATAAAAAGTTGCTCGATATTTAGATATTTTTTACATTAATTTTTTTTTTAATCCGAGTCGCAGCATGGCATAGCATGGGCCTGATTAGTTTGAACTGTATATGATATCAAGTAAACTCACTTAGCACTCTAACTAAGTTTTTATATGAGAGGAAAAAGTTGAAGTATATATCCATTATGCTGTATTTAAAAAGATAATTTAAATTAAATGTTTTTTTTTTCATGCTAATGATATATTTGTAGCTATGATTCCACGAATTGAGATATGAGAACGAAGCTACCAGTGAAGTGAAACTTCAAATTACTGTGATATGGAACCATATTTGATGGAAGCCAAATTTTTTTAAAAAATATCGAGCAACTTTTTTGGGCATTTTCCTGTTTGAAAATGTATATGTGAACGAACTGTTAGCAGGCTGATTTGTTACCAGATAATGAATGCAGTTCTTACATGTGAACAAGATTCATTACAGAGTTTCAATTCTTGGCAAAGATTAATATTTATATTTCTAATCAAAACAACTAGTAAGACTTTCTTCAATACAAATTTTCCTTGTTGAAATTAAATCATGCAGCAACCGTGCCTTGTGTCAAGTGTCAAGTTAACGAGGAAAGTGTAACGAAAAGGGAAAAAGTGTACTCAAGACTTGACATGAAGCTTCCCCTTGTTGTTATCTGCTCGAAGTCAAGCGTTCTAGGATTACAGTTTCCTACTTTCCTTGTAGTTGCTAGGAAGCACCTAAAAGTAACCACGGAAATGGAAATTCATTCCTTTCAGGGAAATGCAGTTTAGAAAATCTGAAGGTATATTTAAGCTTCTTGCATTCACTATGAAAGCATATCGAAGCTACTTGCTTTCACCAACTATACTTCTTAGAGAACCATAAGGATATATGGAGTCAAGAGCAACGAGAATTGATGATTTTGATATGAAAGCAAATGCGATTACCCTGAGAAGGAAGGGGAAATCGTTGCTAAATGGGGAAAGTTCAAGCCAGATGAGAGGAGAGGAGGGAGTTCCTGAAGGCCAAGCAAGTCCAACGTGGTCAAGCCTAAGTGGAGATGAGGACCGAGTTTCTGTGCCGACTGAAATCCTACGCTACGAGGATGATTTTCCTGAAGGCCAATCAAGTCCATCATTTGAGAACCTAAATAGAGAGGAGTACCAAGTTCCTGCTCCAACCGAAAGCCTATGGCATGAGGAATTTCAGCATGATTATTCGCTTTTTGCAGATCAACATTCTTTGAAACATATTCAGCGCCGTCTTGTGGAAGGGCGTGGAATAGAAAGACACGGAGGTCGGAGTTCATCCATATGCATCTTTCCATTTCCTCATAGCTTCGACAAAATAAATCCGAACACTTACCAACCTGAGCTCGTGTCATTAGGCCCTTACCACAGGGGCAAAGATCATGTACTGGAGTTTGAAGACCACAAGTGGTTCTTCCTTGATAAGCTTCTTTCTCGATCAAGAACTGATTTAAGCAACTATCTTGGCGCATTAAAATTAAACGAAAGGTCCATAAGAGACTGCTACTCAGAGACTATCTCTATGTCAAGTCATGACTTTGTTGAAATGATGTTGCTTGACAGTTGCTTTGTTCTTGAACTTCTCCGAAATCTCAACCACAGTGAAGATACGATTGATGAGGGTGACCCCATCTTCACAAGGCCTTGGTTGATCCCGATTCTAATCAGGGATCTCCTGAAGTTTGAGAACCAACTTCCTTATTTCCTTCTCCACTTAATATTCAACTTGTCTGGCGGTAATGGAGATAGAAAACTAAAACCAGATCCTCTACCGATACTTGCATTAAAAGCCTTTGATCTAGTCTTTCCAAGACGTGCAGAAATCCTGAACAAGTTCAGATCCTGGCATGGTAAGCATTTACTTGACCTATTCCACTTGAGCCTCCTTCCCTCAGATCAGGTTATCATTTGCATTGATTTAGAGGAATATCATCCATCAGACCAGTCAATTCAAGGTGTCACGCAGCTTAGGCCATCAGGAATCAAGTTTCGTCCGAGAAAGTGCGATAGCTTCCTGGATATAAACTTCCGAAATTGTGTACTTGAAATTCCATCCGTCACCATTAATGACTTCACAAGCACCGTCCTCGTAAACTGTGTTGCCCTAGAACACTGCGAGGAAAAGAGATCCAAATACTTCACCGATTATGTTTCTTTCATGAATTGTCTCATTAACCAACCGAGAGATGTTACTTTTCTTTGTTCAGAAGGGATCATCACAAGATTCTCCCAAGATGACCAATACGTGGCCGATCTCTTCAACACTCTGGGGAAAAATGTTGCTTTCAATATTCGAGAGTGTTATCTCTCCAAGATATTCAGAGAAGTAGAGTCATATTACAGCGGCAACTGGGCAACAATGAGGCGAACTTATTTTAGCAGTCCTTGGTCATTCATCTCAGTTCTATCCGCCTCCATCCTCCTAGTTCTTACAATGGTACAAAGCATTATGTCTGTTCTAAGTTACAAGTGCCATTAGTGTAAGATAATAATGGTGTCCAATCTTGTTTAGCAGCTTTATGTATGGAAACACACCAGGTCACTGTTCGACCTAATCCAACCCCCTTCCCCTTTAATTTATTGAAAAACCATAACATATGGGAACACAATCTTTTAGATTAATGGACAACTTTCGACAACGAAATGAGTATATTATGTATATGTAGGAAATAAAGAAGAGAATTCTTCCTAATGCATCCACTAATACACAGCTAAGTACAAGCAACAACTGATAGAAATATGATAAGAAATTTGTTTTAACATATATATGGAATATACTTATAATTAAAACAAATTGTGGGTGAATAATAAATTAATTTCATTAAACCCTTGACTCGGATTCATCTAATAGAAACTATTTACCTAATTATATGAGATTGGTGAAATGTTATTGTTGGGTTTCTTGAAGCACATACACAGTGAAAATAGTAAATTTAAAATTTTTCAAGAGTCTTAAGAATTCTATTAAATAGATTTAGAGTTGTTTAGGGTTTATGTGAAAATTATCTAAAAATCAAATATTCTTTTTAGTTTTAAATAATTATTTCAAAACTAAGTTGTCATAAACTACAAATTATCTACTTGTATACTCTCTAATAATAATCCACAAGCATCAGTTTATATATAAATAAACTTTGTTTTTACACACCATCCTGGATATTTGCATAATCAAATGCAGCCATCAAGTCCAGGTCACGACACCCATCTACATAGCATACTTTATAGATTGCAAGCCGGGATGATGGAACTCCACCTTGAGCAGCGCCTTGGCCCATGCTATACAGGCTTGCTCCTTCAACCGTGAAGCCAGCTACTGTGGAGGCTGCATGAGTGCCATGGCCTAGATAGGCATTTCTAAGTGAGTCCATTTGGCAATTTCATAATTCTTTTTATTTTTTTAAGAAATAAAAAGGAAAAGGAGAAGTAGGTCACAAGGGAGATTTGACGAGGACATAAAACGTTTTGGAATTAAAAAATTAAAACAAAATTGAGGATGGTCGACCTTGAATGGTGGATTATTTAATAATTCTTGATAATATAGGGACTGATTGATTAGTTTTGATTAGCTTATGATACTAAGTTATAACTATAGGAATAATGGAGGATTTGGAAGTAGCATCGGATAACCATTAACGGTGATTATAACCCAGCACGAAAGAAACGTAGGCTGGGCCTGGGCCTACGTAGTTGATTGATCCAGGACATTTATATTATGGGCCGGTCACGATAAGAATGGTAAGAATAAAGCCTCTTTCTTTTGAATTGGGCTTGAAACCCATCACTTCTGTTTCCCAAGATGGGACAGGTTATATTACACGATAATTTTCTATTAATCCTGTTTATAATTTCTTACTAATATTCCCACTCCACAATCCAATCCTATCTCTTGAATACAACTCGAATAAAAAATAATCTCATGCTTAGGAAAGATTTCTTGAGCACTTCAATTAGAAAAGAGAAAAAAAAAATACAATAATGGATTAAAAATTAAGGATTGGAGAATAATTAGAGTGAGGAGCATGTTTCTTAATCTTTCTGGTTTTAAATGTTAATTACCTTCCACTGTCTCAAAAAATAATAATAATAAAAAAATTCCAACTCAAGTGGGAAAGTTACAAACACAGATTAAACATGGTTAGGCTAGTATTAGCCACGTTTTGTTGCCTTTAATTTGCCTAATTAATCACCATATATTTTATTCCAACGTCGTCGGCCGGACGTGCATATTACAGCCTAGCATGAGAAAACAACACAAAGTTTTCCACAGCAGGCAGGCATGCACCGTTTTTAGGAATTAAGTCCAAATTTTCTCCTCTTTCTTCCCGACAAAAGACGTATGAGCTAGGCTGGATCTAAAGTTAAACGAGACTGAAAACACGAGTTCAAGAAAATACAACTCTAGATCTTTGTTTTGCACTCAGTTTTGTAATGGGAAAGCCATCCTGAGTCACAGCGATACATTCTACAGAGACATCAAATCTCGTATACGTTGAAAACACACATGCATATAAGGTTTTCATTTTTTCTTTGAATGGTGTAGAAGAACATGTTCTACATGAATACATAATGTAAGAATGTAGTTGACAGAGCCATGATGTTCTAATTAGGTCTTGGTTTTCCTTTCAATCAGTTGTTAGAATCTGTCACTTCATCAGTTTTTTCGAAGCTAGAAGTTGCCAGGCCACTGTAGATATACCACGTTTCACACGATAGATGTCATATGGCAGGCAGACGACACAGAGAGCAGTGGAGTAAATTGCAGGTCATAGAAAATAGAAATCAAAGAAGCCGGTTTTCCTCCTGTTGCAATCACACTTTTTGAAAAAAGTAAAAGTACCGGCTTCTTTAATTTACGGCTGCAGCAATTAATCACAAGGGCTGCTGTCAAGATTCTATATATCTTATAAAACGGCTAGTGTGAAACCCTTGGAAAAAGCTTTGCTTTACGGCTTATTTATTTATTTATTTGTTTATGTTTGAAGTGTAAAAGGCCAATTTTATTTTGTATCAGCTGTGGTTTGACATTCTTGCATTAAAATAAATATAATGTGGTCATTATAGTTGAACTAATAACTTGAATTTAGTGGTTGTTTTGACTGCCATTTATTTATTAATTATATTATAATTTATATTATTTTTTAATACACACATTTAAATAAAAAAAATTTAGGTTTGAAACTTGCACAAATCTATACTACCTCGCGATTAATTTTTTTATCAAATAAATAAAAATGATGAAATTTAAACTCGTGATTATTTGATCATCAAGATTTTGATACCATATTAAAAATTAATTCAACTTAAAAACTTAAGTTATTAGGTAAAGTTTTAAAATATGATTTATATTATTTTTTAATACACCCGTAAGTTCTTTCAATTTTATTTAAAAAAACTAAAGTTATTTTTTAATATTTTTTAGAATAAAAACATTAAAAACACAAGCAAAAGTAGAAGATGAGCGAAGCAATTTCATTAAATTGTGTTGGTATTCTCCCGTCTTATGCTTGATTTCCACGTTTTACATATGGATGGAGCCGTGATATATATTTTCCAATTGATCCACCAGCTGTGTGCTAGAAATCATCTTTAACATGTTTAAAAATGAAAGAATCTAAGAACTTACATGAATGGTTAGCCTAGGCAGGCTTATCTTCCTTGTCGACCCTCTTGAGAGAAGTGGTCAAGATGCTAATTAAGTTCAACTATTCCCAGGTTGATCTTGGATCTACACACATGCTTGCTACTTACTGAGGAAAAAAATCAACAAACTGAGTAAATTAAAAAAATAAAAAATAAAAAAATTGAACCATGAAAAAACCAATTAAAATATTTTAAAAAAATTAGGTTTGGTTTGATTTCAGTTTCATAACTGAACCAAAATCCTTATCCTTCTCAGTAGACAGGATGTTGGTACAACATAATAATTTTTGTATTATTACTTATAAGATGAGTTTAGAAAATAATTGAGACACCGATGTTGATTAATTTACTAAATTTGAATAAAATAATAAAAAAATAATGAAATTTAAATTATATTTTATTGGCCTAATTATACCATGATATGAATAGAATGATGAAATTGAGATTCGATGTTGAAAAACAAGATTTTAGTTTATAAACTAATAAAATAAAAGAGTAAAAAAGGTTTTGAGAAATTTTTTATTTATTAATTAAAACTTGTTAACAAATATTTTAATATAGTCGAGAAAAGTGATAAAAGCTGATTGGAAAATCAATTAACTTCATATATAAAAATTAAAAATTTAAATTAATTTCTTGTTGAAGCAATAGCCAAAGCGGTGGGCCCAAATTGAAAGACAATGTGGCTATGATTTTTTTAGGTTTTTGAAGAGTCACTCACTCGTCTTGTTTTCAAAAGTGATAGTTGAATTATTAAATGATTGCAATTAATTTAGGGTTTATTTGATCATTAGTCTACTATAAATAATAATTGTTTACAGGGCCAAAAGCATAACACGTTCTTCTCTTTTCTCTCTTCTTTGTTCATAATTTTTTTCTTGAGCATGTTTTGACAAAAACTCTAAAGTCGTTGATCCTATTTTTATATATTAGCCTTGACGTGCCTTGAAAATATATTTATATTGACCCATAAATAAATTCAAAATGATGAGAGAAAATAATAATTTAAAGTAAAGATTTATTTACATCAAAGTCTTTCATTCAACCTTGTATTTTCCTATATTAGTCGGACCATCTTAACCTGGCCAGTCATCATGTCTACTCAACATTGAGATCTTGCACGAGGACACGGAGCCTCCCGTATGGATGGCCATGACTAGTTGTCGAGCGACATTCTTGATTCTAAGTTATTTCGGCTCCTGATGCATGCATATATATATCTTTCGGTTCCTCTGATTTACTTCGAACGCGATGTTGCCTATACAACAGGATCGCCGTTTACACGACAATTGTTTGAAACGTGGTTCCATGCACCATGTAGAAGTGCTCGGGATGATATTACAAGTATTTTTAATTTAAAAATATATTAAAATAATATTTTTTTATTATTAATATATCAAAACAATTAAAAAAAATAATTTTAAAAAAACAAGATTTAAAAAAATTAAAATTACTTTTTAAACACAAAAACAAACCATGTTCTAAATGTTTAATATTACTAGCTATTATCTCCGATCTTATCCAGAAAAATCAGCATATGAACTCTTTTGATGAAACACATGGATGATAGGAGTGAGCAGGAGATTTCTTAATTAGCTTGGATAGCACGAATTGAAACGTGGTTAATATATAATGTTAATATTGAGCTATAAAAAGTGGCCACTTGAAATTAGGTAGCTGCCATTGTCTTGTACTGCTTTTCAACACAGATCGTGCAAGAAACTTAATAAGTGCCATTGCCAATAGTGGTTTTTTGTCCAATTCGATCGACTTTCTAAATAGGGTTACTCATAAATCATTACCAGAAATTCGCTAAATACCAACGGATTTCCCGATGGAATATTTCTGTCGGAATTTTGAGGTCGAAATTACCGACGAAAACTTTCCGTCTGTAATTCAGTCTGTAATTACCGACGGAAACTTTTCCGTTCGTAATTCAGTCGGTAACTACCGACGGAATATTTCCGTCGGTAGTTACCGACTCAATTACGGACGGAAAAGTTTCTGAATTTAAAAAAAAGGCGGATTGGTGACGTGGAGGTTTTGGCTGGTTATTTGTTTCCGACGGCATCACCGACGGATTCAAAACGACAGCCCGTACAGTGCCCGTACAGTGATGCGACCGGTTCGCCGTTTAAATTGCCGACGGACTCACCGAGGGATTTGAAATGGAAGATCCGTACGGTGACGTGTCTATGTTTCCGTCAGAATCACCGACGTAATAACCGACGGAGTTTCCGTCGGTGAAACCGTCGGAAAAAGTTAATATATGACAGCTCTGCCGACCCTCTCCTCCCCTATTTCTCCTTCTCCTTCCTCATCCCAACTCTCCCCATCTGCAAACAACCAGCCCCCCCTCCCCCCCCAAAAAAAATCTTCCTCATATCAGCACAACAAGTTATATTTCTTGAAGTTTTGTGGTCACAGCATCCGTGTTCTGATTTACCGATGGATTTTATCAATTTTTGTAAGTAATTATATCTTTTTAAATTTTAAGATTTAATTAAATGTCAATTTTATTGTTTTTTTAGTATATGTATTTTGTTTGTAGATGTACATGTTTTATTGTTATTTCTCAAACAAACTTGTAGTATATGAATGTATAATTTTGTACCTGTTATGGTTTGTTTTAGATTTTGTAAGATTGTATTTGTTTGTAAATTGTTATTTCTTTATGGAAGTACCGAATTACATGTGCTATTTTGAAATAATTAATAGCTTGCTTAATGGGTCCGTTTAAAGTTTTATCAATGGTATTGCGGAGTGGTAATTTCTGTAAATTTATATATTTTAATTCGTATGGACGTTGATAAATGATAATGAATATTTAATATTTATGAGAAGTTGTGATTGGTTTGTTGGATAATCTCGAGGTAAAGTAATATTTTTACAAGTTTATTTACCTAAGTTAGTTAATTAATACCTGATGTCATCATAATTTTATAGAGGTTCGATATAAGTCATGGATGATCGTTCATGGATGTATTGAGATTCACCCCAAGGATTGCGGAGGATGGATTATTGTAATGGGGTTCAGGGTTTTATTAATTTCGCAACATCTATTCCCAAAAATTTTACTGGAGGCGGTATTAGGTGTCCATGCAGGAAGTGTGAAAATAAAAAGTATCTGCATCCAGATGTTGTAATGATGCATCTTCTATACAAAGGGTTTATGGAGAATTACCAGTGTTGGTATGCATATGGAGAAGTATTTGTTAGCGAGAGTGAGAGGAGAATGGAAGAAACGGTGGTTGGGTCTACTTCTAGTGCTAGAAACGTGCATGAAACGGCAAATGACAACACTAATCCTTACAGAAATATGGTTATGGATGCAATGAGAATGAATCAAGGTAATGGCAGTCAATGTCCAATCGTAGAAGAAGAACCTAATGTAGATGCAGCTAGGTTTTTTGATTTGTTGAAAGATTCTGACGAACCATTATGGGATGGTTGCACGAACCACAGTAAATTATCGAACCATTATGAATGATATATATATTTTGAAACACCAAATATTTATTACTTGAAATAATTAGTTCAAATGCCACAATTATGAGATAATTACTTGAAATGCCACCCAATCACCGACGGCCACACTGACGGACTTAAGTCCGTCGGTATTTCACAGAGAGTTCGAAAATAATTACTTGAAATGCCACCCAATCACCGACGGTCACACCGACGGACTTAAGTCCGTCGGTATTTCACAGAGAGTTCGAAAATAATTACTTGAAATGCCACCCAATCACCGACGGCCACCCCGACGGACTTAAGTCCGTCGGTATTTCACAGAGAGTTCGAAAATAATTACTTGAAATGCCATCCAATCACCGACGGTCACACCGATGGACTTAAGTCCGTCGGTATTTCACAGAGAGTTTGAAAATAATTACTTGAAATGCCACCCAATCACCGACGGTCACACCGACGGACTTAAGTCCGTCGGTAAGTTGTCGGCGGGTCAATTTTACCGATAAAATTCCCGACGGACCGCGCGAATTTCAAAGGGTTGCGCATTAAATGCGCCTCTGACCGCCTAATATTGCCGACGGAATTACCGACGGACCACGAAAAATATGGAGGGCATTCAATTGTTTGGTGCGAAATTCAAAAGTTACCGACGGATTTTTAACATATCACCGACGGAATAAATTAAAATAATAATTAATTTTATATCCGTCGGTGAAGCCGTCGGTAAAACTGCCATATAAGTTCAAGTGACCGCCCGTTCAGTTCATTTTTTCTTCTCCTTCGTTTCTCTCCTTCGGTGAATCCTCTCCATTCTTCAAAGCTTTGGCCTCCAATCTCTCGCAAGTTTTCTTCATCATCTTCATCAGTTTAAAGGGTTAGTGTTTCCTCTATTTTATTTTACTTTAATAGTTTTTTTTGCTATATTTTTGGTTAGTGTTTTTGATTTGGTGTATTTTTTGTAATGTAGATAAAGTCTATAGTTTTTTTTGCATAATTTATTGATAAAGTCTATAGTTTTTTTTTTGAATTTATTGAATATTTTTTATTGTTGTATTGGCATAATTATTATTAGTTAATTTTTTGAATTTTTCTTGTTAATGTTGAATTTACCATAGAATTAGTAATTGAATATGTTGAAATAATTATTAGTTTTACTCTATTATTGCATGATTTGTGTTTAATTTTTTCCATTTATTTTGATTGTTATTCTAGAGTTTTTTATTTATTTATTGTTTTGTTGTATTGGCATAATTATTGAATAATTACTTGAATTGTAATTCTTAATGTTGAATTTACCTTAGGATTAGTAATTGAATATGTTGGAATAATTAGTATAGATTGGGTAAATTGGTTGTGGCTATTGTTAATATGTGCAGGTTTGTGGATTTGGGTAGTATCCGGTATAGGGGAGGTGCTGTCGAATTTTTTTTTACATTTGAATTTAATTATATAATTATTTGTATCAAATTGTGTAGATGCGTAGAATGAAAACCAGAGCTGGTCGCTCAAGTGAGGTCGCAGCTAGTTCGTCTAGCAGCGAGGATGATATTTCCTTAGGTGCCGCTCAAGAAGAGGCACCTACACCACCTGCGCCGTCAACCGATGCTGCCTCTTCCAGCGGTACTTCACAGCGCAGAGGCGGCATGCCTTCGCAGCGGAATCAATTTAGCCGCAAGTACAAGGCACAGTGGAAGGACGACCTTTCAATGTAAGTTTGTTAAGGTTTTAGTTTTTTTTTTAAATTACAACATAATTTATGAAGTAATCACTATTGAATTTATTTCATTTATTTTCAGGTTCACAAACATTGAAGCCGCCCGAGTAATATCATCGGCGTTTAAATCGTCGATGGAGATTCCATTGTTTCAATGGAGTCAGATATCCAAGCATCCTGAATGGATGCCTCAAATCAATGCATGGTTTAACAGGTTTGAGGTTGGTATTAATTTATAATTTTCAGCTTATTAATATAATTGTAAATAAATTATTATTTTTATTTAAACTTGTTTATTTATACAAAGCATAAATTCTGCTGGGACATTGAGCATAAGAATGTTGTGAGGAGGGTGTGGGAAAATCACGCGGCAACTAGGTAAGATCGAAAACAATACAGGATTTTTTTTAGGCAAAAATTTATGTTTCGAAATGTAATTTTTGGTTGCATGAAGCAGGTTGCGTGATTTTTGGTATGAAGCACAGAAAAAGGCAAAAAAAACCGCGAGGGATAGAGGTTTCCAAGGCTGGAACAATGTTGCTGTTTGGAGGGATTTCAAACCGATATACATCCCGGAAGATATATGGCCGCACTATCTTGAGCACGTGACGTCTGAGTGGTTCACACGACGCTCACAGTCCGGTGCTGGCAACCGAAATCGGCCAATTCATGGCGGTGTGACAACTCACACTGGCGGCTCCATTCCGTTTGCTGCACATGCGAAACGGATGGTAAGATTAATTTAAATGAAATATATCGTTAAATTCAGTTCTTGTTAATATATCTTTTTTCATTATAGGCTGCGTCTCTTGGACGTGAGCCGAGCCCGATGGAGCTGTTTGTGGAGACGCACGTGCGGAGTCAAGACCGCCAGAAGGGGGTGCAACAGTTCGTTGATAACCGTGCTCAGCATTTCGTGGTATGTTTGTTCAACCATTTTATTTTGTAAGTTATTATATAAGTTATTATGTTTATTGTATTGAATATGATGATTACTTTTTATTTTTATTTTCAGGAGACCTATAATAATCGATTGAGGGAGAGATACGGGGACGATACTTTGACCCATCCGGAATTCGATCCGGATTTGTGGATGGAGGTTGGCTCATCAGGTGAACCTGATAAAAATCGGGTTTACGGGCTCTCCAACACTACGGCCGACAACTTACGGTCGACCCGTAGTGTTTCAACCGTTGGGAGCTCCCAATCAATATCGAGCTCCCAATCTAAGGAGTTTGTGGCTTTGCAGCAACTAACCGAGAAATACGATAACCTACAAGCGGAGTACGCACAACTCAAAGTGTCTCATGCACAACAAAGAGCGGAGTCTGAGCAATTCAAAACGTCTCAAGCACAGCAAAAAGCGGAGTATGAAGCGGCTCAAGAACAGCAAAAAGCGGCTTATAACCAGCTTTACGAAATGATTATGAAATTGTCAAATAGCGGAACATGTGCGCCTAATCCTTTTTGGCCGTATAACCACCAGCCTCTGCCAGGATCTCCTCCTCCTCCTCAAGCTCCATCATCTTTATATTAATTTGTAATCAACATTATTTACCTTTAAAACTTCATTTATTATTTTTCTTGAAACATATTCAGTTTGTAATGAATATTATTTAACTTTGTTTTTTTTTTTTTTATGTTTAATATAAATTTATTTGCATAATTGGTTTGTATTACAATTAATTTATATAGTTTTATATTATATATCCTAAATAATTTTTTAAACACAAATTAAGAAAAAAACTATTACCAAGGATTTTACCGACGGATTAATTCGGTCGGTATTTTAAACACTCACCGACAGAATTACCGACGGACTTAATCCGACGGATATTACAGACGGACATATTCTGTCGGTATTTTATACACTAACCGACAGCTTTACCGACGAATGTTTTCTGTCGGTAAATCACAATATACCGACGGAATAAAAATCCGTCGGTATATTTCAAGCGGGAATATTTTTTTTTGGCGCGCCATATACCGACGGACTAAAACTCCGTCGGTATATTTCAAGCGGGAATATTTTTTTGGCGCGCCATATACCGACGAACTAAAAATCCGTCGGTATATTTCAAGCGGGAATATTTTTTTTTTGGCGAGCAGATTCCGTCTGTAAAACCATCGGCAAATGGTTTTTTTGTTTTTCCGACCGATATAGCGACGGAATGGGGAATCACCGACGAAGGTAAAGCCGACGGACGTAATCCGTCGGCGAATACGTCGGTAATTTAATCACCGACGAACTTCGAATCACACACCGACGGAATGTTTCCATCGGTAAAACTGTGAAATCTTGTAGTGAACTTACCATGATGGTTATTGGAAATATCTTGTGTCTTGTGTTTGTATACTATTATTAGTTTTTGAAATTGTAGTGGTGATTAAAAATAATACTATGTATAACTACTTTGAGAGTCATGATGCAGCTGGAAGAACAAAGGAGATGGTTACCTCCTTACCTAACGTTACTGATGGTGATATCTACACTGCTCATAAATTGAGTTCTATTTTGCTGAATGAATTTAATTACCTTCTTTAGTCTAAGGCAATCACAATTGCTCTTGGTGGAAGATTAAAATTGATATTTGTCAATGGTATGATTGAATCTCCTAATGCTAGCTCACTGGACTATGAAGCCTAGTTATCAAAAGATCAGCTGGTTATGCTTTGGATCTTAAATTCGATGGAGCGCAATCTTGTTGAAAATTTTAGTTACTCTGAGTCCTTTTTGGACCTTGAAATGTTGTTCGTGATATATGTATTGAAACCAAAACAACTCTGCCCGGATTTTTCAAATTCATCGAGACATTGCCAATATTAATCAAGATGGAAAACCTTTTGTCAGCGCTTACTAGGAAATTTAAAAAGATTATGGAGTAAATTGGAGATCTATCGACTTCATACAATAGATGCAATTACCGTATCTTCCAGCTATTGGCTAGCCTTAATCCTGACTTTGAGGATTTAAGAAGTCACATTCTGATGAATACTGAACTCCTATCCTTCCAAATATGTGTGCCACAATCCAACGTGAAGAAGTTCGTCGAAAAGTCATGTCTCATACTATTTCTTCAGGTAATCCTAATGTCAGTGCTTACCTTACACACTATCGAATCTGATGTTCTTTATATATGTGAATGATCTCTTCATCACATGTAATAGCAGTGAATCTATTGCTCAGTTGAAAAAGAACCTCCAGCACCAATTTTCAATCAAGGATATGAGATATTTGAAATACTATTCTTTGGAATTGAAATGACGACTACTAACAAAGGGTTGTTTCTAAACCAACAAAAATACATTGTAGATCCGCTTCAAGATTCTGGTTTGTTACACACTAAGTTTGCTGCCACTCCATTAGATAACAAATTAAAGCTGGATTCAGATGGAGAAGCTATTGATTCTCTTATCTACTATCAGAAACTTGTTGGAAAACTTATCTATCTGACTATCACATGACCTGATATTGCGTTTGTTGTTAGTCTTGTCAATCAACACTTGCATGCTCCAACCATTTAACACTTAGGTATAGTGAAACGCATACTGTAGTATTTGAAATGCCCTATTGGTCGGGGCATAGTTATGAATAATAACGGGCATACGAATGTTATAGGATACTCTGATTCTGATTGGGCTGGTAATGCACTTGATTGTCGATCAACTATAGGTTATTGTATGTTTGTTAGTGGTAACCTGGTTTCATGGAAAAGCAAAAAACAACGAGTGGTAGCTCATTCTAACGTAGAGGCTAAATATCGTGTTATGGCCTCAGCTGCATGTGAGCTTGTATGGCTCAAATGCCTTCTAACCGATCTTGGTTATCCATGTAGTATTCCTAGGCTCTTTGCTGTGATAATTAAGCAATCATACACATTGTGTCTAATCTTGTTTTTCATGAACGCACGAAGCATATTAAAGTTGATTGTCATTACATTTGTCAACAAGTCCAGTCAAAGCTTATTGCTACTCAATATGTGCGTACAAATGATCAATTAAGAAGCATAACAAATGTGTTCATCAAAGTTCTGCCTTCAACCCAATTTTACTGACTATTGAGTAAGCTTGGATCTATTAATCCTCTGGATCCAGCTTGAGAGGAAGTATTGGAAATATCCTGTGTCTTGTGTTTGTATACTATCATCAGTTCCTAAAATTGTGGTGGTAGTTAAAAATAATGTCATGTATAACCACAAGCCAAAGCTGATATGTATTTCCTCTTGCTAATAGGATAACTATCCGAGAGGAATTGAAGCAAAAGCCTGCCAACTGTTTCTTTGTGTGTGTGTGTGTGTAACTCCGCTTGAGAGCAATAAGAAAAATGTGAAACTCTTTCATTTATAATTTCTTCAATGGTTTTTTTGAATTTATCAATTATATATATGTAAAAACAAACCAATTTATTATAACCTTGATTGTATACTGATACGATCAAATGATTGTTGTCTTTTTTTAAATGTAGAAGTGCCAAAGTAATAAATAACATGATAAGATCAAGATCAATCTGCAGAAAGGTTAATTATACAAAACTACAAATAATAAAAGAAATAGACTTGAAGAGAACTTTGAGATGTGATATTAATGTAAAGATTAAACTAAGATAAACGAATTGTCAAGGATAGAGGATCCACTAATGGTATTTTAAATAAGTATAGTCCAAACTCTTTTTATTACTCAACTAGAAACCACACACAAAAGAGATTCCAATCGAATGATTTATCATTGATGGCTCATTTTAATTTTTTAACATGATTATATTAATTATTTTATTTGAGTAGCGTCAATATATACTTATAAATATTGTCAAGTATTCATGGTGCTAACTTATGTCAACAACAAATTGAGTTCCTTTCAAAGCACATATGTTGTTATCCATATAGTAAGCTATGAAAGAATCAAGTATTTGTTGTGTCAAGAGTTGTACACCATGAATCTAGATTTATAACTTAATAAACAAAGTATTGAGATTGACTAAGACAACAAATATAAAACATGTTAATAGCAAACTTTCTTGAATATAAACATTAAAGTTTATATTGAACTTGTACTATACTTATTCTTATACCATTAGTGTAACCTTTTCACATTGAAAAAAATAAACTTAACTAAACATAATGAAGAAGAAAAACCTAAATAAACAAGATAACATAACTATGATATAAATTAATTAAGTATAGTAAATGAGATGATGAACATACACAAGAGATTAAGGAGAATATAACATGAAATAAAACTTGAACATTATAAAAATATAAAGAAAGAAAGTAAGAGAAAGATCTTGATTTGAAAATCAAGATGTCTAAATGTATGACAAATACCTCTTTTTATAGGCTAAAATCTAGAATTATTGCTTTAGTGGCTAGACAAAACATCATCAATAAAATCAGAATTTAAAAAGATGATCTTCATGAATGTTGTGGGTATTTGTCTCAAATTTCCAAAAAAAAATAATGGACTCATTTGGATTGCTAGAACTCAAGATATGGGTTAAACACTAAACAATGTCTGAGCTTGGACAAATTCAGACTTATCTTTTATTGCTAAGATTTAAACTTTAAAACAACAATATTGAATTTTGGACTCTTTATGAATGTTTTAGGCATATGTCTTAGCTTTTCATCAAGTTAAACCACACCTAAATCCAAGGTCTACAGCTCTAGTTATGATCCAAAAATCCAATGGTGTTACAGTTTAAATCGAACCAACCCAACTAGAATTTTTTTCTCTAAGCTTAGCCCTTTATTTGTCTCCTCAACTTCAATAGTTAAACACATCGATTAATCCTTTGAATTGTGAGATATGTTTATTTTGCAAACCTGCATTTAAAACAAGTACTTACCATAAATTAAAGATATTTTATATTATTAGACCTATTATTATAAAACATGCTTAAATTAGAGAATTTAATGATAGTTTAAGTGTAATATAATGATATAAAACTTTAATAAAAATAAAATTTTAAATATTTATGATATACATACCTCCAAAATATCTTTTTTGTCAATAAAAAGCTTAAGTCAACCGATCTTTTATATACTTTGTATGTATTTCAATTCCAGCATGATTAATTATTTTTTAAATACATGATCAGATAACAAGATATGGATTTTTTTTTATCATATTAACTTACATGATTGATTAATTCTTAATTTTTTTAAAAAACTATTTTCTATCACAGTAAATTATGTCATCTCTCTTCTTTTTTTCTCCTTTCTAGAAGGAACACGTTTCGCGCTCAAATAGAGTTAGTTCGGTTAACACCAAATACAAGTCACGTGCTCTTTTAATTTTGATGGTCGTGGTTGAAAATTAAATGCATTGTAATATTAAAAAATCAATATAGAACAGATATTTTATTTTATTCAAAACAGGAAAATTGTTCTATACCCGATGTTTCTCCCTAACTCTATATATCTTCAAAAGTTATTTGTTAATTCACCCTTCATAACCATTACAAACACCATACTTTAGCAGAAAAGAACGAATGAATTTATCCTCTGAATATGAAATCTGATTTAAGGATATGGTATCCCTGAAACCAGAGGAAAATTATACAGTGACTCCCGGTCTAAGGGCATCACCGATGGGTCAAAAGGTAGGTTCAGAGAATAAAAGGAGATGAGATAATGCCAAGCAACTTCATGGGTTGCCATGGTTTCGCATGAATATTTGAGTAAAGTGCTGAAGTTGACAGCACTTATTGGTGGCTACAGTTTTTTATAGTTTTCAACCTAGGGCCCAGTATGAGTGAAAACAAGGCTTACGTTGATGGTGTCCATCAACTTTTCAATCTTGTTCTAGATAATATATATATATATATATATCGAAGTGTTGCTTCTTTCAGTCTCTTGGGACGTTATATACCGTAGGTTTGTTGAATTGTTATGTTGCTGGCGTATTTAAAACGTGGAAAACTGGTGGAAAAACAACGGTATATCTATTTGTCAATGTCATATCATCTACAGAAACAGGAAAATTAGCTGCAGTTTTTGTGCGCTTTACTGCATAGCCTACGTCTATATCTTTCATTTCCCCCCACCGAATATCAAAATGTTCATATGGCTGCTGCTACTGCATGGCAGAGTGTCTAATAGAGCCTTCCTAGCTAGCCCACCGTTAATTGATACATTCTGGCCAAGCAATATATTCCTTTTGTAAGCATAAAACAGAACATGATAATTATCTTTTCTTCCAATATTGCTATAACATGTCAAGGCTGTGACAATAATTTCGGAACTGGTTTAGTATTTCTGGGTATATGATGGATGGAATATATCTAATCATCAATCAATGATAGGACATGACGAAAAACAAGTTCCACCGAAATGCCTTAATAATGTTATCGTATGGTATTTTATGAGGTATTTGGATAACAAGGAACAAACTTATCTTTAAGGATAAGATGCTGAATTGAAGTGTAGAGTTTCAATTCATTCTTTATCATCTTACACTTTGTTTAAAGGTTTGGAACAATAACTTTACATATACAAAGAATGATTTAATTAGAGGTCTGATAATATTTTATCATGGACTAATAAGTGAAGTGTTATTAGTTTAAAAGCTTGTCAATGCTTTTATATATATATATATATATATATATATATATATATATATATATATATATATATATATATATATATATATAAAACATTGATGGTTTGTCTCATTTCTAGCAAGCTAGTCTAGAACTTAACCACCCCGTTTCAAGTCAAGTGAGAAAAAATCAACCCGTAATTAATCTAGTTTGATCTTGTTGAGGGATCAAGATTTTATGGGAAATTTTTTCTATAAATATATATTTTAAAAAAAACTAGATCGAGAAAATCACGTGAATATAAGTTTTCTAAACTCTCAGGAACATTGCACCGAGTCGAATTTAATAAACCCTCCTATTTCCATATAAGAGCAACACTATATAAATTCTTTCTGGGATTGAATTTTCAAGAATGGTTTTGATAGCAAAATCGCGGTTCAAAATGTAAGATTTTGAAAGGATTTGCTAAGTACGTCTAAACCAACTTTGTTTATGTCTGGTGCAAGCTAACAATTAATTATATATATAATGTGGTCCCACGTCAAATTGATCGGCTACCCATCCTAAAATCATGTTGCCATCTATAGGTAATTAAGTCACTAATGATAAGAAAATGGAAAAAGTGTTTGCTAACTACGAAAAGGGAAAAAAATTAATATTTATCTTCTTATGGGTGTTAGCGTTAGGCGGTAAAATTACTAAGCGATTTGGGATTGTAGCCAGCCACACCCAGCTGAATAAGCCGAAGCAAAGGTAGGGTCGCAGAGAAAGCCCCGATTAATTTCCATTAATCATTTATTTGTATCTCTTTCCTAAAAAATTGTTGGCCCGGCAAAAGAAATTAGCTAAAACATGATCATCACAAACAACTTAAGCAAAGAGGGTATTTGGAGTATGGTAGTGATTGTTTTTAAAGTGTTTTTTTATTTTGAAATACATTAAAATAATATTTTTTTATTTTTAAAAATTATTTTTAACATCAGCACAGAATAATTATCTAAAAACATAAAAAACATATTAATTTAAAGAAAAAAAATTTAAAATTTTTTAAAAACACTTTCCAACCGCAGTATCAAACACTGCCAAATATTTATTTATTAAAAAAAAAAACTCAAATCACTATAAAGATTTATTAATTCATCTATCATAAGATGTACTCACTCATGGAGTACAAGCCTCCTTTTAAAATCTTCTCAATGTTCTCGTATGCCATTCGAGTTTTTGAGAGCATTTTGCACCCTCAGATTATCAAATCAATCTATATCCAGTGCGGAGCCAAACAAAAAATAATAATTAGGAGGTCAAGATTAGAAAAATTATTGTAGGGAGGATCAAAACTTAAATTTTACTTAGTTTTGGTCCTAAGATTATAAATTGTTGAAGGAAAAGCTAGGATTTTTTTTTCCAGAGACCCGGTCCCTGCCGGCCTTTTCCTGGCTCCGCCCCCAAATCTGCTCCACGGCACAAATTCCTTGAACCACTTGCATGCAGGGGCGGAGATAAAGAGCAAGTGGGGCACAAGTCTCAAAATAAATAATTTTTTCTAGGATTGTATATATATTTTATATGTGCTGTATCAAGGAAAAGAAGAAGAAGAAGAAGTTTCGACCCCTTTCTGCTTGCTTGCAGGTGGTATTAAAGGAAAGATCATAGACGTAGCTCTCATGGAAAATTGAAACCAAATAATTAAAGGGTTTTCCTTTTCTATTTACTTATAAAACATGAAGTGGACAAGGCAGGTTTTGGCTTTTCCATCCAGGATCCATCACTCTTGAACATGTCCCAAGCATGCCGACGACTCGTGCTGGCCAAGAAAAAGAATTTAAAACAAAAATTAAAAAAATATTTCTCCAAAAGGAATGCTCGTTGAGGCAGTAAGGACAAGGTGGAGTCAAATAAGACACAAAAAATAGAAAAGAAATAATTAAAGATTGCCCACTTTGGCTATAAATAAATTACAATCTGAATTGATATGTGTGCCACATGCATGCATGCATGCCTGGCAATGCCATGAAGCAAGATTTTCAATCTTTTTTAATGCTCTATCATTTAATTCATTGGCAGATTTGTGTTCAATGTACCGGGCAATGGCATGAAGCATTATTAAAACTTGTTGATCCTGTGTGAAAACTGCGAAGCCTGTGAGAGAAATAATGCGTGCTTGATTGAAGTAATCATAGGCTCACAGGACGACTTTAGCATTATAAAATTTATTATTTTTAAGTGGTGTTAGCGCACTTTGTTTGTTTGTTTCCGTGTTTTTAAGTATTTAAAAAAAAAAATTAATTTTTTTTATTTACTTCAAATTAATATGTTTTTAGTATTTTCAAATTATTTTGATGTGCTTCTATTAAAAATAATTTTAAAAAAATAAAAAAAATCATTTTAATGTATTTTAACACGAAAAATTATTTAAAAAATAATCACAACCACACTCTTAATCATTTAAAAACTCTAGGCAGCGGCGTGATTTGTATAAATGCAAGGTATCAAAAAGATATTGTTTTTTTAAAGTATTTTTTTATTTTTTTTAAATTTATTTTTAATATTAGTATATTAAAACTATCAAAATATATTAAAAAATAATTTAAAATTAAAAAAATAATGTTTTTTAAACAAACATAGTTAAATTACAATGTAAAACATATCCTTATGTTTTAGTGATGATTTATCAAATTGTATTCATTATTGGTGATGGGAATGATTAAGTAATTGCTAACATGGGCTGACAGTTACTTAAATGATGTTTACCTTTGTTGATTGTATTACACTTGAATTAATATTTTAATTAATAGATTTTTTTTAATATCATTGGCATATAATGATTAATTTTTATATGTTATTCTTGTATATTTCTTATGATTTTACAAATATTTGTGATGCCAAAACAGTAAATTACCTGATATTCAAGTAAATTTCTTGTAATATTTTATACAGTTGTCAAACTTGATTTAGAAAAGGATTCAAAAAAAAATTGAGTTATTAGATTATTGGTAAACTCAAATAAGTTATTTTAATCTAAATAACATTGTTTTGTTATTTAATAAAAAAATCCTTGAATTTGTCCCGATGAGTTCTAGACCGGGTTTAATCGGGTCAACCCAATCACTAAAAATCCAATAGGATCATCCATGTTTTTTTTTTTAATTTCAATTTTATTTTTCAACACTGAGTTAATTGAAAATTGAATTTCATAATTTGTTTTAATTTGTTTTCTATTAAGTTGTCTCAATCGCATAATTCAGGTCAAGGGTTTGACAGTTAACTCGGGTTAACCTTAGTCAATTTTTTGGGTCATTTTCCTTAAGGTGTTTTTTTTTTTTCATTTTAACTCTTCAATAATATTGAGTTTGTTAAAAATTAAGCTTCATATTTTATTTTAATTTACTTTTTATGAAGTTATTATGATTTCATGACTTGGGATGCGGTTTGACAGTTTATCTCGAGTTGACCTGAATCAATCTAATATACTTCTGCTTCAATGTTTTTGTTTTAATCTCATCTTAAATATTTTTTTAAGTCAAACTATATTTTTATTAATCATTCGAGCTGCCTTTAGACCTGTCAAGAAGACTAAGTCATATCAAATTAATTTCAACATGACTTTTTTTTTTTTACTAAAAAACATTAAAATGTCTAAATATTTTTTATATTAAAAAATTGATGACTCTCTGTATAGCACGATCATTGATTTAGAGATTGTTTGAGAGTGTGATAAATGTTGCTTTTTCAAAGTGCTTTTCACTCAGAAATATTATATTTAAATTTTATTTTTGACATTAAAGCATCGAAATGATCTAAAAATACTAAAAAAAAATTTGAAGTCAATTTTTTTTCAGAAACACGGCTTGACCGCACTCTTAAACATACTCTTAGATAGTGTTTGTGAGTGTGGTAGCGGTTGCTTTTCAAAGTATTTTTCTTTATAAAATATATCAAAATAATATATTTTTTATTTTTTTAAAAATTAATTTTAATATTAACATATTAAAAAAACCAAAAAATATAAAAATTAATTTTTTAAAAACTTAAAATTTAATAAAACATGATTTGAAACACATTGAGTTCCGAATAACATCTTTTAAAATATACTAAAAACCGTGTTACAAACAACCTCTTAAAGCCTGTTTGGAATTGGTTGCGGTTACTTTTTAAAGTGCTGTTTTTTTTATTTTTTAAAAATTATTTTTAAAATCAGCATTTTAAAATATCTAAAAACACAAAAAAAATTATTAATTTAAAATAAAAAATAAAAATTTTCAAACTTTTTTTTTTTTTAAAAAAAGGTCCCTCAAATATTCTAACATAACAAAAGGCACAACACAAATATTTGTCGCCAGAGATGGGGAAGAAAAATTAGAAAGTTCACGTGATTGAATGTCTTCTCCACGAGCACGCAATGCTATTTAGCGCACGCTTTGTTCATGTGAATTGATATCATGCTAGTAGGAGTACAACTTCCGCATTTCGTTCTTTTTTCAGTCGTCAACAGCTAGGCCACAATTGGATATAGGATTAGCAAATAGCTACCCCACCATTTCATTTTCAAGAAATCTTGCTATATATATATATATATATATATATATATATATCATTACCACCTCTTCATTTCATCAACCCTTCAGCATAGTCCTTATCTCCTCTTACTTTCTATGTTTCTTTGCCTCACACTCTCTCTTCGTTTTTCTTGAATGGATTTTGTAGCTGCTTTTAGTTTCCTTTTCTTTGGTTTTACCATATTGTTCTCTATGTTTTCTTTCTTGATCTATGTTTGGAGGTTGAAACCATGGTGTAACTGTGATGTTTGCAAGGCCTATCTTTCTGCAAGCTGGACCAAAGACTTTACTAATCTTTGTGATTGGTATACTCACCTTCTTCGCAATTCAAAAACTGGTACTATTCATTTGCATGTTCTCGGCAACATCATCACTGCTAATCCTGAGAATGTTGAGCACATGGTCAAGACAAAGTTTGATAACTACCCGAAAGGGAAACCTTTCTCTGATCTCTTGGGGGATCTTTTGGGCAGAGGTATTTTTAATGTTGATGGTGGATCCTGGAAGTTTCAGAGGAAAATGGCAAGCTTTGAATTAGGAAGTGTTTCGATAAGAATGTATGCTTTTGATCTCATAATCACTGAGATTCGCAAGAGGCTGCTTCCGCTCTTGTCATCAGCTGCTGCTAAACAAGAAGTTTTGGATTTGCAAGATGTGTTTAGAAGATTTTCTTTGGATAACATTTGCAAATTCTCATTTGGGTTAGACCCGGGATGCCTCGAGTTATCTTTGCCTGTTTGTGAATTTGCTTTAGCTTTTGATGCCGCATCAAAGTTATCTGCCGAGCGAGCCATAGCGGCATCACCAATGGTCTGGAAGATCAAGAGGCTACTGAACATAGGCTCAGAGAGGGAACTCAAAGAAGCAATCAAGAAGGTCGATGAGTTAGCTGAGAGAATGATAAATCAAAAGCGAAAAGAAGGTTTCTCTAATATCAGTGATTTGCTATCAAGATTCATGACATCCATCAGTGATGACAGGTACCTTCGAGACATTGTTATAAGCTTTCTCTTGGCCGGTCGCGACACAGTTGCTTCAGGCCTAACCAGTTTCTTCTGGATATTATCACAACATCCAGAAGTAGTGTCAGCAATTCGAGAGGAGATAGAAAAAGTCACGGGGCCGAATCAAGAACTTCCTAACTTTCAAGAAATGCTTCAAATGCATTACCTAAATGCTGCAATTTATGAAAGTTTGAGATTGTACCCACCAGTACAATTTGATTCTAAGTTTGCTCAAGAGGATGATATACTTCCTGATGGTACATTTGTGCCTAAAGGGACCAGGGCAACATACCATCAATATGCAATGGGTCGAATGGAGCAGATTTGGGGACCAGATTGTCTCGCTTTCAAACCTGAAAGATGGCTAAAGAAAGGAGTTTTTGAGCCCGCAAACCCTTTTAAGTATACTGTTTTTCATGCTGGGCATAGAATTTGTGTAGGCAAGGAACTTGCCCTTGTGGAGATGAAAACTGTTGCTCTTGCAATAATCCGAGGGTTTAATACTGTGGTTGAGGATCCGAATCAAGTACCAAGGTTCATCCCGGGTTTTACAGCCACCGTTCGAGGTGGCTTACCGGTTTTGATTCAAGAAAGGGAAGCCTGAAAATACACCAGCAGCCCACGCGCTCGTAGCTAGGTCAAGCCCTTCCAAGTCACTGGCAGATCGATGATTTTAATGGGCCACGTGCTCTTTTGGTGGCTATTGCTCATTGCAAATGGCCTTAGATCGCTGTACATATTAGCTTAGATGTTCTCGTCTTCCCCTTCCTTTCTCTCTGCAAGCATATATGGAAAGTCATGTCTACTCTCCTTTTAACTAGTCCACGTTACTTTTCCTCTCTGATATTGTTTGTTTGCTTGAAGCTAGCTAACATTTTTTTTTACAAAATAAAAATTTGAAGTCAAGATCCGATCTTAACAAAAAATAGAGTATAAAAGTTCCTCTAATAAATCAATGGAAATGTAAGGGCCGGGGGTAGACTTCATTATTTTGCCATAAACCATGGGTAAGGTGTTAGTTGATTGCCGCCCCATGATTTACAATTTAACATCAAATTCTTGTGCCCGAAGCATGTTTATGTGCTTAATTTGGCTTTGCCGGCCTAAAATGTTCTAATTAAGCACTAGAGTGGTTGAGGAGTATCACATCCATAAGTTGGTCAGTTGATGCTCTGACATGCATGCTATCTCAGGTCTCTTTTATAGAATGCTTGATGGATAATCAAATCACCAAAGCTAAAGTATATATGGTATCTTCACGTAGCCATGTATAATACAGAATTAGTTGCTATCTCCTTAATTAATTGATGGATCATACGTGGGGAATATTGATTATGCTCTTAATTTAATTAGATTGAAGTGTAAAGCTTGGATTATTTTTTTCATTTTTCATTGAGAAAGGGTTCTGCTTCGATCTCCGTTCTTCTGGAAAAGGGTAAATAAATCACATCTCCAGCTCAAATATACATATATATTAATTTTATAGGAGGGCTCTGCAACAAATATTCCTATTATATTGGTTTTATCGGTTGATTATTTACATAAATGGATAGTGTATATATTCAATTGCATCTCCTAATTAATAAAAGCTAGACCAGAACATCTAGGCTTTCCTTTCATAGCAAACGGCTAGCTAGAACCATTTGCATGTCTCTTATTCTCAGACGTGAATTATTTGCCTAAATTTCTTCAACACAACACTCACTATAGCGAGCATGTCATGATAGGGGTAAATTAATGAACCAGCCATTTCGACATGGCCACGGTTTTGTAAAATAATTTAGCTTGATTATCTGTGAATT
Organism: Populus simonii; assembly: GCA_007827005.2. Classification (NCBI taxonomy): domain Eukaryota; kingdom Viridiplantae; phylum Streptophyta; class Magnoliopsida; order Malpighiales; family Salicaceae; genus Populus; species Populus simonii. The sequence continues at coordinate 18,285,284 of CM017467.2, read as the reverse complement.
TAAGACACGCAGGGTACGGATGATTATATATACACCAAGCCAAGCATCTGAATTCGTGTCATATTCCATATTGTATGTCAACAAAACTTTCTTCGTATGTATTACGTAAGTGCTTATGTAATTGAAAGCAATATATTGATTACAAAATAGAATTTCTACTTCCTAATGAAAGAGAATATATATGAAATCGATTTTTGCTTGACCTCCGGGAACAATTTTAATCATTTTGTTATAGAAATATTCTCTTATTTATGATACGATTTCCACAAAAAAAATTCATGGACTATATATATGGTCATGAACGCTTGGTGGATATCAAGTAGCACGACTATTAATTTGTCAAATGCATGCTCAAGGAGATGGATGCTAAAGGAGTACTTTGCAAATCAATAAAAGAGAAGTTTTTTTTTATTTATCAATATGGGTATCCGGGTCAGCTTGCGCGTACCTCGACTAATCTCACGGACCCTGAAGTTAACAATCATGAAAGCCTCCAGTGATCTTTATGTTAGCAAGCTCGAACTTGAGATCACATTGAGAGCAAACTCCTTGATTCCAAACTTTGTAAATCAATAAAAGAGAAGTTTTTTTATTTATTAATGTGGGTGTCCGGGTCAGCTTGCGCGTACCTCGACTAATCTCACGGACCCTGAAGTTAACGATCATGAAAGCCTTCAGTGACCTTTATGTTAGCAACCACAAGGCTCGAACTTGAGATCACAGGGAGAGCAAATTCCTTGATTCCAAACTCTTACTATTGATCCCCTACTAGATGGTTCAATAAAAGAAAATAAAAGAGAACTTGATATTGAAGGTTAGCCCCTTATGAAGGTTTCCTTTATGAAGTCATTCAATTTGTCTACGTATATAATTCCATGTAGAAATAACTTGGGATTTAAGGTTACCTTTCGAGAGGAAAGGAGCTTGTCAGTCCATTCATCAAATAATGAGAATATGCCACCCCATTATTAATGGGAAAATGGCCAATTAACAAATAAATTAGGAGATATATATAACAGTACTCACCGTTGCATTAAGCTAATTAAAAATAATTTCAAAGACAAAAGAGATCAAAGTTTTTTAACAAAAACACTTGGAACTTAGGAAGCTAGATCGATGTGCATATAGACTTGTTAATTACTAACTAACTGCCGGGGATTGCTTCTCAAGAGGAACTCAAAGTATCACAAAGGGCATGCCTAGTCACCATTGTCGTGATGCTAAGGCATCTTTCATGCTAAGTGTCTGTCATGGCCATTATTGCTATCAAAAGTCTGGACCACCGTATTCCAAGCAGTGTTGCTATTTTATTTGCCATAATGAGGCAGTTAGGCCAGGGGTCACCTACTCCAATATTGTTTTTAGCATTCCCAATCCTTCAAGTGGTCCTAGCTCATTACTAAAAGAAGAAGGATATTGGGAAAAGGAAATAAAGGGATCCGAGACAGTCTCCTTGCAGAATATTAACTGGGTTTAAACAAAGAGAGTGACTTCTTCTCTTTAAGATAAATGTGATCATGGGCATAAAATCTGTAGCCAAGAAGACAAAAAATGTCATATTTGCTCAAGTTATCCAGCATAGGTTTTCAATGAAAGACGACAACATTTGCTACCGGTGATGAGATTGTATTAAGAGAATTTAAATGTTGTTGGTCGATATTATATTATATTGTATCATGTAACACATCTATTTCTTCCTTCAAATAATTAGAAGTTATGACTATTTAAATCAGTATGCAGCCATATAAAGCTAAAAGAGGGCAATTGCCCCCTTATTTTTTTTTAATATTAAAATATTAATATAATAGTTTGGTGAATGGTTAATACATAGAAAAAAAAGTTGTTATTATTGACTTATATATATCTTAATATAATATATAATATATATGTATAGCTATTTATCCTAAATTAATTTTTCTCTTTTCTTTTCTTTTCTTCTTCTAACTAACCGAGGGTCTTTTTTTTTTATTTTTGAGTTGTTGTTCCTTACCTCTCTCATATATAAATTTCTCTTCAATACGGTTAAATAATTAACCTTTTTTGTTTTATGTAAATTTTTTTTATTTTTTCTATTTGTTTTGTTTTTTAATTTTAATTAATTCAACATCATGAAGTGAAATATTTGATAGTTAAACTCTATTTTGAATAGAGTTAAATCATCCATGGTAAAAAGAAAAAAAAACTTGTCTGCTGGTAAAATTTTTTTTCTTATTTACATTACCCTCACATGTAAAGGCGTAATCTATGACCTAAGTAATCAAGAACTCGACATTTCCTTTTCATATCAAGGCCCACTCTAGTTTTTAGCTGCTCACCTTTTGTACTCGACAAGAGGAATATGTCAACTGTGGTGGCTTGTGCTTTTTCAAGACGACTCCCCATTTCCACAAATATAAGCCTTTTTTCTTTTCATATTTGCTTATGATCATCGTTTCTCTCATAAGCATGCTGGCAGGACGGTACGTATAGCACGTTCTTAAGAGGGGGGAAATGGAATCAAAGTTACTTTTACCTGTTATGGATCGTGAATTTATTTTGAGAATACTTTTCTAAGTCTAAGATTGCACTTTTTTTTCTACTTTTATGAAGATCTTTAATAAAAAAATTTACATTTGCTACCCTATATATATATAGGCAATGTGCCAATATCTATTAGTTTTTTTAAAATTAAAATAGGTGTTCAGGTCACTTTGCGTGTATCTCGACTAATTTCATGGACCTTGAAGTTAACAACCATGTAAATCTTTAATGGTTATCATATTAGCAACTACATGACTCGAATTTAAAACCACAAATAAAACAAACTCTTTAATTCTAAACTTTTATCATTAAACCACCAAGATAATTATATCTCTTAGCTTTTGACTCTATGCAAAGGTGACAAAAAAAAAATTCGGTCACAAGACATCAGATTATACGAATATATACCCGGTCATGCCATTGCTTTGAACTTTCACAAGCTATAGTCAACAACAACACCGTATATTTTGTCACTCCACATTCCAATGAAATTATAAAATATAAAAATTAAATAAAAAAAAATATTTTAGTATAACTTTAGAAATTATTTTAATAAGAAGCTAATATATAATACTGAATAAAAAAATCATTATCTTAAAATATCATATTTAAAATAAAATTAAAGGCTTCTATATTTTGAACTTATAATGGTATATACCTATATATTAGATCTCTCTAATTGTTTGTCAAAATTCAACATTCATTATTTTTAAATGATATGGAATTAGGATCCGGTCTAAAAGCTGAATCCTCACTTCCTGAATCATGGGCATTTGAACGAGAGGATAATTAATATTGAATTGGGCTTTTATGTCCATTTATTTTATTATATCTTATAGTAGACTTCTAGACCATCCACTCACTCTCCATGGATTTTTTAGTATCTTGTTGACCTAACCTAAATCAACTCATAATATGATACAAAGAAAAATATTCTAAGACTAAAAAAAAACTTGGCATGCATATTATCTAAAATAAAAAAACATAAAAAAGTAAGAAAAATAAAGTAAACTATATAAAGAAAAAAAATAAAAATAAATAGTAACCAGATGTAAAACAAAGATCATGCTACATAAACCATCTAGGTGGTGGCCCAGTGGTAAGAGCTTGAGACAAAGAGGTTTGCTCCCTCTGTGGTCTCAGATTCGAGCCCTGTGGTTGCTCATATGATGGCCACTGGAAGCTTACATGATCATTAACTTCAGGGCCCGTGGGATTAATCAAGGTGCACGCAAGCTGACCCGGACACACACGTTAAACTAAAAAAAAAATCATGCTACATATTTTTATTATATTTTTTTATAAAAGGAATGTTACGATCTCATAGGAAAATTCGTTGATGGGATAACGGATGACTGTCTCATGGAAAAATTAAATAAAAAAGGTATTGTAAGGCACCACCCATTATTATTAGCTTACAGGTTCAAATTCACTTTTTATTTATTTATTTATATAGAACACTTACTTATTTATTTAGTTATTATTGAAGATATATATGATGAGAAAACACATAATCATGAACTAATGCGACATTAATTAATCCTGTAATGTTCTAAAACTCTGAAACTAATTCGAACTGCCGGCCATTTGAGTGCTTTTCCGATTGAAAAAGAAAATGTCCTTCTGAGGCCATGAAAGGTCTCTTCTTATTTGCTTTAGCAACAAGAAGCGATAGGACTTTTCAAACTTCATTATTCGATATTTGTATTTCGACAAGTTATTCACGTTGAGACATATATGGCCAGAATTTCGAGTGTGGCTTTCAACTTCAAGGAAAGGAACTGAATGCTGAGTGGATAAATTTGCTGATGGGCCACTTCAAATTCTCTTTCAAATTTCGTTCTTGATGTATATGAGTATATATGTTGCCGTAGCCATGGGGCCCATGCTCTGAGAGCTTGGGATCTTCCTGAGTCAGGGCACATATGACTCGGTGCCTCTTGCCGCGCACTAACGGGAACAGTTTGATCAATATCGACAATAATTGGGTTTAATGGAGTTTTTCTATATCATCCTTGGTTTCAACCAAGTATGAATGGGTTTAATGAAATCTTTGGATTAAGATAGTCTTGATTTAAATATATAATTAGTTAATAGATTTGGCTTAATTAATGATAACATGATATAAATTCAAACCATTTATTTAAAACAAAGGTTTAAGTTTCTCATTTATGATTGTTTCCATGAAGAAAGAGTAGTGCTTAATTATTTTCTCCACGGCAACATGTTTTAATTTTGAGGTGACGACAAACATGCCGCAGCCATAAAATAATAAGCAATTATATCTATAGAAACCATATAAAATATAGAAAATAGGGATGTCTATGATCATAATAACGATTACTTTTCAAGTACTTTTCATTTAAAAATATATTAAAATAATATTTTTTTAATTTTTAAAATTTATTGTTAATATTAGCACATCAAAAAAACCCGTTAAAGCCTTCTAGATTATGATAATGAACTCTCAAGAACATACTGTGGCGGTGAATTTGGAACAATATTATATACCTGATCCATACCTTTCTTTCCAAATGGGTGTGCAGAAAATTGAGCCAAATTCTACAAAGTGACTGTGAGGAAAGCGAATGAGGTGGGCAATTTTCATCACATGAGGCAACGAGATGGAAGACTTGTTGCAGTGGAAAAAGAGTAAATAAATCAAGAAACGGACGTGTAAACTTGATGATCAAGATAGCAATTATTAGAATATAAAAGAGTGAAAGACCCATCTGTCGCCATTGTGAGAGGCACCATTTCTGAGCTTGTTAGGAACATTCAAGCTTAGAATTCAAACCCACACTCAAGCATTCGTTTGGTTAACAATTGATATTGTTCTTCGCATTATTTGTATCGATGATTCACTTCTTGTGATGTCATGTCGATGCACGACCAATCCACTATTTTATTGTTTAGGTGATTCTTCTAGTGCATGACGTCTCAATAGTTTTGTTGATGCTGAGCTACTTGTTGCAATATCCATACATTTATTCAAAATAAACTTATTAATATGTTTTGCATCGACTAGGATAGTAATAGTACGGGGGAGTTTATGGATTTCTCATTGATATAGATATGATATAAATATTATTAAACCCGGTCTAAAATCTAAACCGAAAAATATATTTGTATTATATAGATACAAGATAAAATATTTATACTTTTTTAATCTAATATATATATATATATATATATATAATCTTATCATTTAATATATATGTATATATATTGTATTTTTTTTGTTAAAAAATAAATAATAAGTGGATAATAAATATTCATAAAAATATCTAATTTTTTTACTTAATAAATAATAAATTAAATAAGAATATGAAAAAACCCGATCCGTGGAAACCATTTCCATCCCTAAAAGCACAACCCCCATCATTATCTCCATTTACTTGTAAGATAAAATGAAGTCTTCGATATCGGTTTTGTCAAGGGCCCATCAGAGTGGGCTATTGTTTAGGACAGTTGGTTTTCCTTGGGCCGAAGCCCATTTAGCACAAAAAAGAGCACTAAGATTATTATCTAAAACCTAGCCCATATTTCTAAGCCTTCAAAGCACAAAACCTTTTTATTTCTTTAAAACACTAAAACCAACTATAAATCAATACTAAAGCCTAGCCCATATCCTAAGTCTACATGGTTTTTCTATTTTCAACGTCTAGGGTTTTTGAATACTGTCCTTGCCTTTCCTCTGAGAATTCCATCCATGGCAATGGCTTCCCCAGCCAACAAAAAGAAACCCAAAAGCAACCAAACCCCAGAATCCCAATTCAGCTACAACCTCAACTTCTATTCAAAATCCAAAGACTTACAGTCTGCTATATCCCTCTATGACACTGCAATATCCCAAAACACTCGTCTCAATCAGCACAACTTCAACACTCTCCTTTACCTCTGTTCAGTCTCACTCAATGACCCATCAACGAAATACTTGTCCTTGCAATATGGGTTTCGAGTTTTTGATCATATGGTGTCTAATGGGATCAAACCCAATGAGGCCTCGATCACAGCTGTTGCTAGACTAGCTGCTGCTAAAGGGGATGGTGATTATGCTTTTGATTTGGTTAAAAATATTGGGGTTTATAATGAATTGCCAAGGTTGAGGACTTATGATCCTGCATTGTTTTGTTATTGTGAGAACTTGGAGGGCGATAAGGCTTACGACGTGGAGGAGCATATGGGGAGAATGGGGGTGGGTTTAGAAGAGGGGGAGATTGCGGCATTGTTGAAAGTTAGTGTGGAGACTAGAAGAGAGGAGAGGGTTTATGGGTATTTGCAGAAATTGAGGAAGATGGTGAGGTGCGTGAGAGAAGAGACTGCAAACGTTATTGAACATTGGTTTGAGGTTTTTGAGGGTAATGGGGTGGAATTGGATGTGGGACTAGTGAGGGAGGCGGTTTCAAGAAATGGGGGAGGGTGGCATGGGCTTGGATGGATTGGGAAGGAGAAGTGGGTGGTGAGGAGAGGAAGTGTGAATGCTGGTGGAAAATGTTGTTGTTGTGGGGAGCAGTTGGTTTCTGTTGATATTGATGATGATGAAACGGAGAGGTTTGCTGAGTCTGTTGCTGGGCTGGCTATGGAAAGGGAGGTTAAGGCTAATTTTAGCGAGTTTCAGGTGAGTGGTGGATGTGTTTATTTTTCTACTTGGTTCTGAGTGCTTTTTGTTCATTTAGTAATGGATTGTGCATTAGTTTTAATTTTCACTCTACGCGTATTTTGTTGGTATTGTTGTGGTCTATGCTAAATTTGAAGATTTATAAAGATCCAGGACTTTGAATAAAAAAAGACAGGGAGAGAGCGATTGGTTGAATTGGTGTTATCACTGTGAGTGAGTTGGTGTTTTTTCATCAAGTGATTGTGACATTATCAATGTTTTATACGATACATTCTCTGCATATACATGTGATTGACGATAGTTGCTAAGCATTTTCTTCACATGTGCATATAGTTATTCCTTATTATGTTGGCATAGTAACTGAGCCATTGTTTTGAAATGCTATTGCCCTTTAACATTCTTTGCCTTACTAACTGGCAGCGTTCTTCAAGTACATTAAATGGATGGAAGGATCAAATTCAGTTTAAATATTGTGATTTTTGTATATTTAGATAGGCGATCTCTTCTAGCTCAACCTGGTTAAAAAACATGCAAATGCTATTGTGTTTTCATAGAAAATCTCAATTTCATGATGAACTGGGAGGGATACAGAACTTAAGTAGCAGTTCTTTTTAAGAAAAAAATTGCTGCTCTTATCATTCAAATCTCTTTATTCATATTCTCTCACCTAACATTCTGTATATTATACGATAGAATTGGCTAGAAAAACATGCCAACTATGAAGCAATAATGGATGGAGCAAATATTGGACTTTATCAGCAGAATTTTGCAGAAGGCGGATTTAGCATTTCTCAGGTTGTAGATGTACATTTGAACTGATACTACTTTACCTATCTCTTCCATTAGGTATGCTTCTTTAGTAATTGCTATTTTGTATAACCCATTTGCTATATTTTCTCACAAATTGAAATAGAGCAGCTTGATGCTGTTATAAAAGACCTGTACAATCAGAGCGGGAAAAAACAGCCACTTATTATTTTGCACTATAAGCGTCTCCGAGCACTGCTGCAGAATCCTTCCACTAGAGAGCTGATTCAAGAGTGGATAGAAAAAGATGTTCTTTACACCACGCCTCATGGTTCCAATGATGATTGGTATAAGCTTTTAGAACTGATGCTTGTATATATGTGCGGTTATTTCTATAGTTGAAGGATTATTTGTTTTAAAAATCTCCTTTTCACCTAATTGTATTGGACTTTAGACTATTATTATTCTAATTCACTAAGAGCTTGAAAGTTTTCAAGCATGGTTTTTCCAAAATGTTGACTTGATTGGATGTGTCAATTCCTTTGTCCTGAAAAGCTTTTTTTTTTTTTTTTTTGGGTATATGTATTCTATTAATAAGTACTTCTGTATTTCAGGTATTGGCTATATGCTGCTGTCAAACTTAGATGCTGGCTAGTAACAAATGATGAAATGCGAGATCACATTTTCGAACTACTAGGAAGCGACTTCTTTGTCAAGTGGAAAGAAAGGCATCAAGTATGTGCTATGTCATAATTAAGCTTAACTCTAAAATACGTGGTCATTTCACTGTTTATCATCTCAGTAATCTCATTGTGGATTATAATAGTATATTTTTTCAAAATTTTCACTTTGGTCCTTGAATTTTTTTTTTTGCACATTTGAGTCTTTTTTAGCTCAAATTAGAACCTAATTGTATGTTTTTTGGGGGATAAGGGTTGAATTGAAAGATAAAGAACTGAAATGAAAAAATCAGATAAAATAGGTGGCAGGTCTGCAATTGGTTTAAAAAGTTCATTTTTGTCTCTCATCTTTTTAAGCTATTAGTTAACCAATCTCTATAATTTTTTAAAAATGCACTTTGATACCAAACTTCATTTTCCTTTTTTAGTCTTTTTTTTGTGGAGGAGAGAAAGGGGTTTGTCGGATTTCCAGCTTAGGAGAAAAAGTTGATGTTGAGGAAGATTTAGGCCCCACCAAAAGAGTTGATTTTTGTGTCAAATGGTTCCCATATGATGAGGATGAGGGGGTTACCTTATCCCAACAACCAAGCTCTGAAAGATTTTTGGTTTTGGGTTGATTTCGGGTTTTGGACTGTTCTTTTTTTTTTTTTTGTATTTTTGGAGGCTATGGATTGGTTTAACAAGGTTCCTAGGGTGTTTCCTAGGTGTTTTGGGTAAAAAATTGGTTGAAAATGAGTTTTTGGATAAAAAAACAAATAACCCTGTTTTTTTTGCTATACTAGTGGCTAAATGGTGGGATTTTCAGATGACACCTTTTTTTTTCTTCTAAAAAATTAGGTTATCCCCATTAAACTTAAAAAAATCAAAGGCATGTGCACGCATCTTTTCTTGATTGGGCCTAGCATACGAACCCAACAACACCTGGCATCAATTTTTTTTTTATATTGATGGCTTTTTATGTGTTTTTTAAAATAATTTTTAAATTTTAATTAATACCCCTTTCTCGATGATTTTTTTTTATTTTATTTTTTAGCCTTTCTTGAATAATTATTATTTTTTAATTATATGAGGCGTGTTTAGTTTTTTCAGAGATTATTATGATTCACTTGTAATTTTTTTTGTATATGTTATATAGATTAAATATTTTTAATATATGCAACCTTGCATGGTGGTTTTTTTTTTTTAACTTTTATTTTGTTCAATAAATTCTATATGTGTGTCAATTTGTATTACAAATTGATTTTCATAAACAAATTTATTAGACACAACTAGGTAAATGACTTGTGTTGCGATATTAAATATCTTTATTTATATTAGTATCTTAATTTTTCCAATTATGTTTTTATTTATCATTGATTACTTTTTTTTTCCTTTTATTTACAGAATCTTTAGTGGTTTATTTAATTGGATACATGCATAAGTTTTTCGATTTATATTTACGATTTTTTTTATGTAAAAAACTGCGTTGAAAAATTCAACATCAAGTTTATTTGATTATGTATTGGTGTTTTCAATTTGATCATTATTCTTATGATTTCTCTTATTTTTCAGTTATGTTTTTATTTATCGTTGATTACTTTTTTGTTTTTCATTTATCTACACAATAGTTAGTGGTTTATTTAATTAGATGCATGAATAAGTTTTTCAATTTACTTTTAAGATTTTTTTATGAGAAAACCATGTTGAAAAATTCAACATGTTCAAGTTTATTTGATCATGTATTGGTGTTTTCAATTTGATTATTATTCTTATGATTTCTCTTATTTTTTCAATTATGTTTTTATTTATTATTGATTATTTTGTTCATTTATTTACACAATGGTTTATTTAATTGGATGCATGCATAAGTTTTTTTATTTACATTTACTATTTTTTATGTAAAAAACCGCATTGAAAAATTCAACATGTTCAAGTTTATTTGATCATGTATTGGTGTTTTCAATTTGATTATTATTCTTATGATTTCTTTTTATATCTATGTTTATCGTTGCTTCTTTTTATTTTTCCAATATGATTCAAATAAAACCAACTTATTTAGTTGGTCGGGACTAAAATGCGTTTGCGACGCTATAATATTTTATTGGAAAAATAATACAAACTCAGAGCGTAGTGCTGTCACCAATAACTAATACTCTCTATCTGGTGTCATTCTAATTTCCTGGATGTTGTTATTAATAACCGTTCTCTTCTAAGAAAATATGGTGAAGCAATCATATCTAAAGAAAATGCAAAGCATCTGCTTGTTCATTATAAGTTTCTGTCTTTTTACCCAAATATATTTAGTGGCACATTTTATTGGAGACATCTTCTTAGACTTAAATATCCCTTTTGTATCACGCACATAGTTTTCCTTAGTTATTATTTTCTAAATCTGACTTTAACTGTTATTTTAATACTAAGAATTGTAACATTCATCAATGTAAATGTCTCTTTTGAGTCATTTTCGGTTAATTAGTGTTTTGTGAATTAAAATGGAGTTGTTTTCTTCCATATTTATGCATTAGTGTTGAGACTCATTTGAATAAATTTTGTCGAAAATGAGACTGTGACTGACTTGATGCACCATAGGAATATCAGGTGCAACTATTTTTGATAAATCGTTATATTTCTCTTCACAAGTATGTACATATTGAGGCCTATAAGAGGTTAACTTGTGCTGTCATATGCTCGTGAAGAAAGCAATGCCTACTGTTCCGGGTATAATGACCATCTAGGTTCATCTTACCTTTATTGATGGATTATATGCTTAGATATATTCCTGTACATGGATGAATATCTAGAGGTTTTGGTTTCTTTTCAACTCCTAACTTTAGATGAAGCATCTCTCCAACACCATTTGGGTCTATGGAGTGCTTCACCCTTCTTAAAATAAGGGTATGCCATGGTTGCTTTGGTTTATTCCACGTTCGGCAACCAAAAGAGGTTCCATTGTCCCTAGTTGTTTCCAAGTTATTTCCTTGTTTTGGGTTGTTTTTTTGCATAGGACAGCACTCCTTTATGGATTTAGTAGTGTTTGGTGAATTATCATTGACGATTCTAACTTTTTTTTCATTCCTGCATGCAGGTTCGATATACTTTTGTCAAAGGGAACTTGGAACTTCAAATGCCGCCTCTGTTTTCGATCGTTATCCAGGTATTGTTTCTAACACGGCCAATACTGGTGCAGAACGGCAGTCTTCAAGTTGCTTAGTTATAGGTCTATTTTTTCCTCCACTTATTCTTCCCTTTCTTTTTATAATGACACTTTTAGTGTTGCTGAGATGCCAGTCTTTTGGTTTCAGGAATCAGAAAATGGGTCGTGGCATGTCCCTGTAGCAGGTGATGGCAATGATTCTCCGCAAAGCTGGCTGTGCGTTTCTAGGCCAAGATCTTGTGATGCTCTTAAAGAAGCTTCGTGCATAGAAGAGTCGAAAGACAGTAATGATAGTCGCTGCAATAGTAAATTACCGACCTTTGGCAGACCAGAAAGTCTTGCAAGTTGCAAACATAAACTCCATAGCCGAGATTCTTTTCAAGAATCTGATGATAAAATCACAGCTCTGACTGGAAAAAGGAAAGAGAGGTCCCCATCTCCTTCCTAGAGCATATTCCTTGTGACCAGCGCCATTATAAGTTAATTTTTTTTTTCTCAATTTAGTACATGAATTTTTTTTTTCATTTTAATCCAATACTTCCATTTGGGCTTTTCTTTTCTTTTTCCAGTCAATAATTTCCTTTTTCTTGGGGGGCAAAAATAGGAAGATAACATCCTCCATGATAATAATGTTTTCACTTATTTAAAATTATGAATCAAGGTTCTTCAAATTAGGAAATTTCTTCTGCTTTATAATTCTTACAAGAAATCATAATAAAGCATTGTTTTAACCATCGTTATAGTATTTATTCTTCATCAGGATGATAAACATGTTAGTGAATATATTTTATAGTTAATTGGTTAGTTACTAGTTATACTGATTTTATTTATGTAAAATATATTTATTATTAATAAAAGCTTTTTTAATTTTATCATTAATATTCATTTATATTTGATTAATGAATCTAATGTTTAATTAATAAGTCTATAGTTAAGATAAAATTTATGAGACAAATATTTTTCAAAGAAAATTATAAAGTTGTTGTAATTATGAGATTTTTATTGCATTAAAACATTGTTCTTAAATATTTTTTTGTCAATGTTCTTTTAAAATTGAACATTAATTAGAGCTGTTGAGATTAATTTATATTATGTTTCTTCATTTATGTTAGGAAACAATTGTTCTTATAAACTAAGGTATGAGATATACATAAAGCTGATATGCAGGAATTTGAAGATGACATGACACTATAATTTTATATGGAGAGATTATATGTGTCTTTTATTGTATAAATAATATTTATACTTGAAATCACTAAGTTATCTTATATAAAAAGTGTTATGTTTTAATCATAATATATGTTGTTCTAATTAAGAATAATAAACAACCAGATATTAAATATATCATAAACTAGATTTTTGGACCAACTTTCTTGTGTTGCGTTTATTTACTCATGTAGTAAACACCATTATTTCCTTAAGGTCTTGAAATAATTTTAATTTACAATAGTTTTCATCAGTTGATTCATCCTCTACTCTACTGTAGTCTCCATCTTTAATATAATCTGTTGTCTTCACTCATTTGATTCTCCACTTAATAGAAATATTCATTGTCTTCAATTATTGGAGAACACATATAAGAAAGATGGAATTAGGTTTAAAGAATTATTGTTGATTGTAATATGAAATTAAGTGTTATTTTTCTGTAGATAGAAAAAAAAAACCCTCTTTTAAGAACCCTAACAAAACTTTTTTATTTTTATGTAGAAGAGAAAAAATAATAAATTTCCTCATGAGCAGTCATAAGATTTAAATATAGAAGGTAAAAAGAGCACAAGTCTTCCCAATCATAAATCCACTACATGGGCAATCGAAATTAACATAAGATGATCAATATTAGAAATAATATTTAGGTATTTATAAATTCTCAAAATAAAATAAAAAAAGGATATAATTGTTCAAATAATTATTTAATCACATATTTAACAAGACCAGGAATATGAACATTCATCATATAGTCTTCCCAATCAATGCTAACAGGATCAAAGTCAAAATCATTTGCTTCAGGACAAGTCTCTCTTGATGCTATTCGCAACTTCTCCGCATTCATGTCATCAAATCTACAGAAAATAACAATTTGGCACTATCAAAACAATATTAATTGATCAATTAAATATAAAAATATATAAAAATAAATTATACATACATGCCCTCGAAGAACACATAAGGTTTATAAAGGTCTACCAAACGCATCACCAGCTTTGCTTTCCGATCAAGAACAGTATATAGGTCTTGATATCTTTTAAATAGCAGTGTGTTGAACAATTGCAATGCCTGTGAGTTAAGAAAAAAAAAAATATTAGCTAAAATAGAATTAAAAAAACGATAAGAATGTAGATAAATATAATAAGACTTTCTAATGAAATCAAGGAAACACCTTCAATGGCAGTAGATAACGAATGGTCATGTATGTGTAGAACTTAGACATGCTGCTAAAAACAGTTCCTCTGCCAATTTTCACAACCTCTCCTTCCTTATTAATCCATGGGTTTTCACTGAAATAACGAAAACTAAAATCATGAAGATTTGAGAATTTCACTGGATTTCTCAACGAAGAACCTAAATGATAAACGTTCTCTGGATGTTGTTTGGCACGGGCTACCATGGCCACGGTAATTGCATTGACAACCATGTCAGCTGGTATCTGCAATATATTCAGAAAATGTTAGTTTTTTTAATCTTTTATCATGCTACCTGAAGGCCCCAATTGATTTTTTGAATATTTACATGCATGTATATGTGTTCTCAGGTTGGACCAATAAGGCCTCTGGTTCACTATTTCACTGGTCCAACAACTGGTTTCATCGGTTCGATTGTGGTGCCTAGTCAACATACAATTAGTTCTTATGTTCAGCTGGCCAAATCAATTTTTTTTTCCAATACAATATATATATGTAGATCCAACCCTTTTCCTATTCAAGCTTTGATTCACTAGTCGGTCCGATCAATTGATTTATATTGGTTCTGATAACACTTGTAGCCTGTGGTTTTCCTTATAATTTGGATATTTACATTTCTGGTGTATGCTTGAATCAGAGGAGAAAAAGAGAGATCTTATTACCACGTCAAGAGTTGCTTGCGGGCCAGAAATAAAGCACGAAACTTTGCCTATACCGTAGCCCACAATTATGCTATCAATAGTTCTGTGAAACGATGGAGATTAATTTGAAATATGAGATTTAAGAGATATATAAAAAAAAAGACGTGTACACACATGTTAATGAGTTTTTTTTTCTGTGTGTATTAACTTAGTAAACAATAGATAAATTTACCTTACACCTTCAATCCAACCAGGAAATGGTTCTTTGTAAGTACTAGCTACCATGGTGGGTCGAATAATGAGTACGGGCAGATCATCATTGAAATTCACCACGAGCATTTCTCCCATGGCCTTTGTAAATACGTAAGTGTTTGGCCATCCAAAACGCCTTGCCCTACAATATCATATTAAGAGGAATATATATATATATATATATATATATATATATATATATATATATATATATATATATATATATATATATATATATTCACAAAAGAATGACTCACAGGCACAAAAAAATTGCAATTTAATTTAATCTCAATTTGTTTCTATTTCTTGTAATTTGGTTTTTATATGGTTACTAAGTATTTAAATTCAGCTATTCCTAGCAAGTTGAGTTGATAACTTATCAATCTAGAGCTAGGTACTTTAAGTTATGTTTTTTTAAATTATTTTAAAAATTTATTTGGTCAAATTCTGATAGATTTATTTGGGTTACCTTTAAGGATTTTAAATAATATTTTTTTAAATTAATATTCTTTTGAGTGTCAAATCAAAATACTATTATTTTAAGCTTGACAAATCCATATTAATCAGTTGAATCTGGCCGTGTCTACTAACCATGCACAACTCCTCAAGAAAAGAAAAAACAAATACCGCTCAATGCCGAGATCCTTCATAGCTGAAGTGATTTCTTTCTCTGGAACATCTTCTAATACGAGTTGATTTAATTTCTCTTGCACCATTTTCTTTTCAAAGTTGATATCTACTTTATCGTCACCCCTTTTGGCCATACCCATATGGTATGGTTGCTCCATTATCAGTCCAGCATCTTCGCCGCACACATAAGCTGAAGTCACAACAGTTTGTTGATGGTAAGAGTTAATGCGCATTAAAGTACAGTAAACAGATCAACATAATATTAAT
The DNA here is from genome assembly GCA_007827005.2 of Populus simonii. NCBI lineage: Eukaryota > Viridiplantae > Streptophyta > Magnoliopsida > Malpighiales > Salicaceae > Populus > Populus simonii. The sequence continues at coordinate 18,269,394 of CM017467.2, read as the reverse complement.
TTTCATCGACCCCCAAAAAAATAAAAAAAAACATTGCAAGGGCTGGTGTATGTTAATACTTGGAAATCAAATAAAAGGAACTCTGCCTAATTAAATTGTACTCATCAGGGATGCTTCGTGCATGTGTTTGGCTAGATGGTTTTGCTTGCAATATAAGGATTTAATCAGTATTAAAGACAGAGTATCGTGGGGGACTATGATACTGGTTCGGAATTGGCTTAGAATGAAGGATATATCAAGGTGGAACTTGAAGTTTCGAAATTTTCATACTTATCGGGAGAACTGCGCTATGAAACGTCAAAGCATTTTGCTCCTCTAAAAAAAAAAAAAAGTGTACTCACCGGTGGATACATGGACAAGCATCTTCACGTTAACACATTTCTTTGCAAAGTTTAAGACATGCAAAGCTCCCAGTGTATTAATGCCAAGTGCAACATCGTATCTTTTGTGTATCGCATGAATAGGTTCGAGCACACATGCAAAAACAAAGAAAGAATTACTTTGTATTGACATTATTTAACGAAAGAGGAGATATAGTGTTCCTGTAATTTTGTTTAATTACCTCTCATCAAAGTTGGTAGTGGCAGCAAAATTAAGCACAACATCAATTTCTCTCCACATTTCATCCTTCAAAGAACAGTCCTTCACTCCCAACTCTTCATAAGAGATGTCACCAGCGACAGGAGTTACCTTTTCTGATATAAAGGAATGTAGACTTGCACCATGTTTCTCCCTTATAACCTTAAACAATTCCTTCCCTATGACCTATCCATCCTCGCAAGTAAAATCAGACCCGAAAAATCATTAAAAATTCAATCATAATTCTCGATGGTATTTTTCTTTTCTTTTCTTTTGGGCCAGTACTGATATTTGATTGTCATTTTAGGCATCGTGTTTAGTACCTCATCATGGAGACGTTCTCTAGCAGACTTGGCATCTACAGCTCTTAAAAGGAGATAAAACTTCTTCACATTTGGTTGAACCCTCAATATTTTCTCCACAAAAACTGCAACAATTAAGCGAAATTGTTAACTATTTAGCATAATCTCTATAAAAAGAAAAGGAAAAGAGAAGATTCATACTCTTTGCTAGGTACCCAGTGGCACCAGTGACCAAAATGGTCTTGTTCTCAAGAAACTGCAATACACTCCCCAATTCCATTAGACAAGATTTGATGTAGAAACAATCAAAGAAGAAATTATTTCATGCACTAGTTCGGTTGTTAAAAGATAAAGGATAAAGATCAAGCGATAAAGATAACTCTCTACATGCGGTGAGCATTTATAATAATTTCCGTGCCCAGACGGTAGACAACTACAGTATTGACCACCATTGAGATCTTGCTAGGACAGCTTACCGACCAAATCTAATAGGCACACAGGACAAGGAATGATGAGCAGATGAGGTAATATGTTTAAGATTCTATATAACGTACGTGTATGTCTCGTATTTGCCAAACTGTGAGCCAGCTCTATGAATAATAAAATAACTTGAATATTGTTGTGATAAATCATCCAAATCTTTTGCTTGCATATAATCCAATAAATTATAATTGGAAAGCCCCAAGACTTGATAAATTTGAAGTTTGAGTACTTATTCATAGTCCTAAACTTTTGTAAAGATGTGGTTATATCCTTTTAATTTAATGATAAATTAAAATGTGAGATTATTTAGTAAACTCTAACTTGGTCTGTAAACTCTAACTTAGTCTTTTTTTTTTTAAAAAAAAAAACATAATTCAGTCTCTTAATTAAAGTTAATTATAAATTATATTTTAAATTTCTAAATTCCCTTTCAATTTTTTCTATTAAAAAAAATCTAGGGGCAACATTGGATTTTTAAAGCTAAAGGGATTAATTAGTTATCTATTAAAAAACTCAAGAAACAAATAATAATCTACACAAAATTATTTGTTTATATTGGTTGGTATAATGATATTCAATGGAGCCTCATCATTTCCCCGAGCCAAGAGATTGGTGAGCAAATCGAAGCTTACTACTGACCGGTTTGTGGGAAACTGGTAACCAATATTTATTGATTCATCTGTTTCTTTAATGGAATTAGCATTTCTTTTTCCTGCCCATGATGTGCAAATTGATTTTTAGGTCAAGTGATGATAATGGCCAACGCGGGTCAAATTTTTTATATTTATATTTTATTTATTAGTTATAAGATAAAAAAAATTAGATATCTATAAAGTTTCTATATTAATAGGTATGCATGCAATTAATATTTATTAATTAATAAAAAATAAAATACATACTCATGTAATTATATCTTATCTATTATCTATTGAATCCAAAAAATACTCCATCATTAAATCGGTTCACTCTGTATTTATCCATTCAAATTAAATAACCATCATCTTCACACATGACTGAGACTATGAGACACTTCAACATAGTCATCAACATAGTCATATGGCCCCGTCGGATAGAAACAAGGGCGGTCTGATATCTCCCTACTCATTTCATTGAATATTCAAACCCTTTATTAATCGATCCCTCTACTTGCTATTAAAATTGATTTCAAGTCATGAACACATTCCACGTTAAATAATTTTTAAAAATATATATTAATATATAAGTTTGAAAATAATTACCATTTTAAAAATTAAGTCATTTAGACGAAAGTAAGATTTAATTACTAAATCTAGCTAATTCTCCCATCAAATTACGTTATAATATATGATCTTCATCTTCTTCTTGTTTAATGGATCGAATTGAACGAAAGAATGGGTTAATTTAAACCAATTTCAAGTAATTTTTTCATCAAATTATGTTATAATACATGACATTCGTTTCCTTCTCGTTTAATGGATCGGATCAAATGGAAGAAAGGATTGGTTAATTTCAACCAATGTAAAGGATTTAAAAGTGATGCAGATCATCATAATATTTTATGCATGTAACCTGACACTATTCAAGTTTTGCCCTTGACATGACTAACTACATAAAATCGTCAATTAGGTTACTTATCCACATGGGGTGTCTGATTAGGCAAATATACAGTATAGTTTGGAAAAAGAAACATGAAATCCAATGACCTACAAGACAAGAAAGAAGTTATTTTACTAATGTTGTGTTGAAAATGCATAAGCGAGGGACCCAAAAGGAGCTCTTAGCCTCTAATTTACCGGTGATTTGGGTTTTGAGCGGAATTTTCTGTAACCTGAATGGTGGTAGAGAGACGTGTGCGAGCCATGGAAATTAGAATGAATGAAAGTGTCCTTCTAACTACAAATGTTACTTAATTTACAACAATTTTATCAAGCAATTGATCCATAACTTTGATAGGTCACAAGAAAGGAATTAATTTGTCGGGCATAAAAGATTTTGGGGGCATGGTCACGCCAAAGATTTCATGAGTGAAACTGTCAATTAAAGAATCTTGGAGTTTTTCTTTGTTTGTTTGTTTGGGATTGATTTTAATTGATTTTTATTTTATTTTATATTATAAGTCAAAAGTGTAATGAAAGTTGATCAGTATTGATTTAAAGTTGTGTTTTTATTGAATTAAATATTGTTTATTAAGATCTTAGCCATCCATTTCTTTTTGAAAATTTTAAATTAAAAGAAAATAATAAACCATATCCAAGGGGCAAAAACTTACATGGCGAAGAGGTTTGATCCAGCACTTGTTAATAATGACATTCTCCTCTTTGGGGGCAATGGCAGGTTAACATCCTTTTTGGCTGGATACTTGGATTGGAGATATTGCCCTTTAAAAGTAGCCTTCCCCAGGTTATTTCTTTTGTCTTCTTCTCAATTTTCTGTGTTTGTTGATATAGAAGCCAGTGCATGTGTCCAGAGGAGGCCCTGGTATATATCACACCTTTTCTTTGCAGATGACATTCTCCTCTTCTGCAAATCTCAAAATTCGCAAGTAATTAGACTCATGAATACTGTGTTTTCTGACTTTTGTAGTGCCTATGGTCTTAAAGTTAGCAATGATAAATCGCGATTTATGTTCTCCAAGAATGTTTCAAGAAGGAAAAGGGCAATGTTTTCTTCCATTAGAATCGCAAGTGGGCTTGGTAAGTACTTGGGGTTTCCATTTATACAGGGCCAGGTGAAAAGAGCTGATTTCAATTTTTTTTATGATAAGATTAGCAGGAGGTTAGTGGACTGGAAGAATAGATTCTTGAACAAAGCAGGGAAACTGACCCTAGCAAGATCCGTTATGCTACTATTCCCATCTATCCTATGCAGAACTATTGGCTTCCTCAAGCAACTTGCATGGTTATTGATAGGGTTGTGCGTAACTTTATATGGGACAATAGGGAGTCAGGTAATGGGTTACACCTGGTCAAGTGGGAGATTGTTACATGCCCTAGGAAGTATGGGGGTCTGGGTGTGAAGGAGGCTTGACTTTCTAATGTGTCTTTGTTGGGGAAATTGATTTGGAATATTTTGAACATCCCTCATAAACCTTGTAATGATCTTGACTCATAAATATTTACGGAAGCAGGATTTATTTCATCAGCATCGGCATTCTTCGGGTTCCTATACTTGGACTTCAATCTACAAAGCCCTCGGGTAATTGAAGAATGGATTCATGTATAGGATTGGCAAAGGGGAGTTGTCTTTTTGGTATGATAATTGGTTGGAGGAAGGAGTGTTAGCTTCATTGATTCCAACAGTGAATATCATGGATACTGAGGTACATGTGAAAGATGTTTGGCAGGGAGACTCATGGAACTTTGGAAGTCTTGCAACAAGTATTCCTGATGATTTGAAGTTTCGGATTATAGCCAACCCAATTCCTAGCAGTACGTACAACATTAGAGGATTGTCTTGTTTGGAAAAGTTCTGTTTCAGGTGAATACAAAACACAACTGGCTTACTCTTGTCTATAGTTCATTGCTCGAGGGATTGTTCGATGGCTAAATTGATATGGGATAGATCGGGCCGGGTTTGGAAATGCTTCAGGCTTTAATTGTACTAATATAAAAGGGTGGATTATTTCCTTTTGCTTCTGCAGATAGAGCTCATTTATTCCTGGCTGCGCTAGCTGTGGTGGATATGGTGACAACGAAACATGGTAGTTCTTGGTGGGGATTACACAGGTGATGATTGGTTGATGAGGAGAATATACAAGTTGGCAGATGATTGTGAGATGACAGGGGGAAAGTCTCTTATGAAAGCTGCTAATTTGAATATTCTCGTTTCATGGCAAAGACCGGCGCAAGGGTTTTACTGGATTTGCAGGAATTGGATGTAGCCTTCCTCCGGGATTGTTAGCTTTGAAACATGGGCTACAACTAGCGTGGAGTTGGGGTTATAGACAGATTCCTTATAATTCTGACTCCAAATATGTTATCCGGTTGCTGTCTGCAGGCCATGCTAAGTATCACAAGTATAGAGTCATTCTTGTTGTTGATATCAGGGAGCTGCTGTCAAGGAACTGGGTGGTCCGAATTTCCCATACATATAGGGAAGCTAATGCTTGTGCTGATTTTATGGCAAAGTGTGTTGCAAGAGGAGCAACGGGTTTACAAGTCTGGTTTGAGTCAGCTTCTTTTCTTTCCACTGTGCCAATAATAATAATAACAATAGCAATAATAATAATAAATAGATCATAATATTTATTCATTCTTGTACACCAGCTACCTTGAACAAATTTCTCCTACCAATATATCCTTCACTCTTTGTGAGGATATTCAATACATTAGGTGGCATTGTATTGAATAATAATACACTTGAAGAAATTAAGTTCTTAAACCACGTGAGCCAGCAGCTAAACATAATCCTGCCTTGACAATGTTGGTAATAATAATAATAATATTGGTAGTAGTAGTAATAATAAATATAATAATAATAATAATAATATTGCTTCAAAACACAGTGATATTTGAAATTCCAAGAACAAATTAATTCTTGGAACAAATAACCTAGCTAGCTGCCGGTAATCATCATCTGAACACGTACTTTACAACCCCTGGAATGTGGATATTAGTGAAGTAGTCTTCCCAGTCAATTGCCTTGGGATCAAAGTAGAACATATCGGTCTCTATGTTGTTCTCTCCTGCTGCCATTCGCAACTTCTCTGTGTTCATGTCATCAAAGCTGCATTCGAAATGTGAAGATCGTATGTCATAAGAGTTTTATGGATGAAAAGGTTATTTTTGTAGAGTAAAAACAAGATTAAATGTCTACGTACACTCCCCTGAAGAACAAGTATGGCCTGTAAAGTTCCACTAATTTCATCACGAATTTGATCTTTCTATTGAGATCAGTGTACATGTTCTCAAAATAATGGCAAAATGCGATATTTGCTAATTTTAATCCCTGTACAAAAAAAGAAAAAGAAAAAATATATATATAATTAACATAATAAATCAAGAGATTAATTGGTAGGTAGGTAGGTATTGTTTTGAGATCTTGAACATACCTTTAGCAATAGCAAGTAACGAATTGCCATGTATCCGTGGAAGTTAGCCATGCTGCTTAAAACTTTAACCCTACCAACCTTGACAGGCTTTCCATCCTTGCCAATCCAAGGTTTCTTGGTGAAGTAATCAAAGCCAAAATCTTGAAGATTAGTGTATCTCACGGGATTTCTCACAGAGGACCCCACTTGATAAATTGCATCGTCGAACGGTCGATTAGCATGAGCTACCATGGCTACAGCTATGGCATTCACCACCATGTCTGCTGGTATCTGCACAGAATTATGTCTCAACAGTTCCTTTTCTTTTCTTTTCCCTCTTAACAAATGGCTATTTATTCAATCATATCAAGAAATCAACGACGAACCAACAATTAAAGACTGAAAATTGGCTTAACTCACCACATCAACTATTCCTGTAATATCCCCAAGAAAGCATGTCAGCCTTCCTTTCCCATAACCAACAGCTAGGCTATCAATAGTTCTACAAAATAAACAAATTTAACAAATTACCGCTTTGCTTTTATGAAGATTAATTTTATCCATAAACAAGAATGTTAAATGCAGCAGCATAATGCTAGACATGTACCTGATACCTTCAACCCAACCAGGGAAAGGTTCTTTCAAAGTACTGGTTACAATGGTGGGGCGTATGATGACTACAGACAAATTTTCCTTCAGGTCTCCCACAAGCATCTCTCCCATTGCCTTTGTAAACACGTAAGTGTTTGGCCATCCATACACCTTTGCCCTAAGTGCCATTAATTAATTCTGTCAAATTTTGATCTAATTCATTGCACATGCAAATTTTGGGAGGACAAGCTAATTAGTTCCTCACATTTATGTCAAGAAATATATGGACGTACGTAGTGTGTCAATTTCACTCCTATCTCTATCCGTGGCACTGCCATTACTCTAGTTAGTTCGTTTGTCTTATATATATATATAATTTATTCATATGGGGAATAGTGAAAGCTGAGATACCCCCCAGCTTCATTTTCCAATTGAATTGGGGTGGGTATAAATATAAACAGGTGCAACTTATACCCACCCCAATTCAATTGGAAAATGAAGCTGGGGGATATCTCAGCTTTCACTATTCGATCCCCATATGAATTAATATATGGTTATGGATTCTTGTCATGCCTCATGAAATTATCATTGTTAAGAACAGAAATCCTCCAGTTAGATTTACGAGTTTATACTTTCAATTACCCTCCCCAGCTGGAACTGTTGCGTTGTTCCCATTTGATTTAAAAAAAAAACGAAAAAAACCAGTGGCCTCCACTTCGGTTCTAGCTAGGTCTCTGGAAGCATGTCAATTTGTTTAGAGTTGAAGGTGAAGTTCGAGAGGCCGAGGCAGTTCCAGAGTTTGGTCATATTCCTTAAATGTTATGAAGATCCAGCTTACTCATGCCATGCACGAAACACGGATCATTTTAAGTATACTAGAATGTTGTGAATAAAAATAACATTAATGTTCTTGTCATTAATTCAGTAGGGCCCTTCCTTTGGGATCCCTTGAACACTTGATGATGTACGTGGTATATTTGTTGCTGTACATAAATATTTTATAAACTAATTATTTTTATGTGGAAGACTAAGAATCATACATATTTAAGTTTTTGGGTTGATTTAATTTTTCAACAGCAGTGAACAGTATACGATGTGTTTTTTCAAGGCAAAATTACTAGTTAATTTTCAAGAAATTATAAATCTTTCTATTATTTCTACTATAATATTTAATAATATAAGGGTTACTTTCATTCTAATGGCAAATCCGGAAATTGAAATGCCAGAAATCAAAATACTATATGGAGGACTATGCTTATGAACATAATACCACATAGAGTGATTATAACTAAGGGTTTGAAAAATATTTCATGACTAACCTTTCGATGCCCATGTCTTTCATGGCCTCTTTAATTGCTTCAGTGGTGGCTCCTTCAGCTTGGAGCTCATTCAATTTCTGATCAGCTAGTTTCTTCTCTTCATCGATGTCTAATCCCGAGACACCGTTAAGTGTGTCACCCCTGCCGTATGAAGTCTCAAGTATCAGCCCTGCCCTCTCCCCGGAAACATAAGCTGAAAAAAATACCACGTCCCATAAGGTTGACAACATGCTAATGATTATAATCCTCTAGCTTCTTAGAAACAATTAAAATTGAAAATTATACTAGCATAAATTATATATTAGCTATCATATAGTATGGCCAAATTATTAGAGGAAATTAAGGGTATCGAAATGATGAAATATAAATACTAACCAGTTGATACATGGACAAGAACCTTTAGTTTAACACATTTCTTGGCAAAACATAAGACGTGCTTAGCTCCCATTGTGTTGATGCCAAGTGCAACATCGTATCTATATTAAATATCCAAAAAAAAACAGAAAATCAACCACTTTGTTTTTCAGTCTTTGTTATTTTGGAGAGGGACAGCACAGAAAATAAAATAAAATCAAATCAGCCAATGGTTCTTGTCTACCTTTCATCAAAATTGGTTGTTGCAGCTAAGTTAACAACAACATCCAATTGACTCCAAATCTCCTCCCTCAGATTCGAGTCTTTCACTCCCAAATCATCATCGTAAGAGATGTCACCAGGGACCAGTACAATCTTTTTGGAGATGAAGGAATTTAGATCAGCACCCCATTTTTCTTTTAGGAGTGTAAACAAGTCCTTTCCTAGAATCTAAGAAATAAAACAAGTTAGGAGCAATTTCATGACAACGTACACAATAGCTATCAGCAAATTAACTTGTAGCTAGTTCCAAGGTTCTTAATGAATGAACGACATCAGATGTTCACTTTCTCATACTGTTCACTTCTTCAAGTAATTACAAATAACTTGAAAAAGATATAGGTGCCCAGTATAATGGTGTTGGCCTAGCTAAATGAGTCCGTATATATGGGTCCGTATCACCACCATCCATTTCTTTGTTATTTGAGGGAAGAAAGACAAGGAAAGAGGACATAAAACTTGTAAGGTATATATGGTACTAGTATTTCCGTATAGTCTACTAATTAAGTTTCCTTTCCTCTCATTTTTACTATTTCTTTTGCCTTTTATTCCCTCGGCAATTATTGTATACCTCATTTTGCAAGCGTTGCGAAGCAGATTTGGCGTCAGCAGCTCTTAAAAGAAGGTAAATCTTCTTCACGTTTGGTTGCACTCTTAATATCTTCTCCAAAAGAACTGCATTTATTGTAAGAAAAGTTAAAACCATCCATGATTCCATTACTCAAAAAGAAAGAGAGAGAGGAGGAAGGTATCTACTCTTTGCTAGAAACCCAGTTGCACCCGTGATCAAAATGGTCTTGTCCTCAAGAAACTGAACAACACTTCCAAACTCCATTGCAAGAGAGAGACAGAGAGAGAGATGGAAGTTTGTGTGCGTGCGTGTGACTGTGAGTGTGTGTTGAAATGAAGATAAACACAAATGAGTTTGCAAAATTCCAGCACCTATATATATGAAGGGGGGAAGGGGGGTGGACATTTTGAGGTAGAGTGCACGAAAGTAGCTGCCGTCTTTTTCTTTGGTAGATTGCTTAATTAATTTACATGAGGTTGTACCAAAATGCAACGAGCATTCACACTATTATGACCCACTTTCGCCTTTCACATCTTTGGTTTATTGTGTGAGGTGTGGTCGCCTTCAAAACCCTTCCATGAAGTACAAAAACTGAAAAAAAATAATGGTCAAATTTGTAACAGCAACCACTATACTACTTTACCATCATTTTGGAAACTGTTGCTTGCCATCCTTTGAAGGCCTCTATATCAATGCTGATAGCAGTTGATCTTGCCTCAGATATATGGGATGATTTTTCTTATTATGGAATGGCATGTAATGGGGATTTATGAAAAAAAAATTGTCGGGTTTATTCTTTTTTGGTATGATTTGATTTGATTGGAATACAGTAATAATATGTTTTTTAATGAGAAAAAAATAGACTATGATGATTTATATTATTCACTTCTTCAATGGATAGGAATTTCTCTTATGTTGGGTCAAATTTACTTTGTTCATCAATTAATTTGACAAGTATGAAAAGTAATTATCCTTGGATACCTCGTCTTATAAGTATGTTAAAATGAAATGTCGATCCAGTTTTAAATGACAAACCAGAACCTTCAAGAATTGATGGTATTCTCAAAGATCATGAAGAAAAACTACTTCGTATTTTGTTTTGCTCCACATATATATATATATATGGAATCTAATGAATTTGAAGTGTTGACCATTCAAAAAGCTATGCTTTTAAATATTGAATGTTGTCATGCTTCTATAAATCATATGGGGGAGTTAGATTCTTACAAATCTTAGTACTTTTATTAAAGAAAAAAATGTCTTTCCGTACACTTTAAACATGTTTATAGAAAAAAATATATCATATTGAAGATCATTTGACTAAACAAGAAGAGTTCTTTAAAATAATGACTTTGCTGCTTGATTATAGTTTTTTTATTCTGCTTGATTATTATTATTATTATTATTATTATTATGGATTTTAGTTTTGCTAGGAAGTTTTCTTATTCTTATGAGTAGTTTTTTGTACTCTTCTCTATATTAAATCATGTTTTTAATGTTAGCTATAACATCTAATTATTAAATCTCTTCTCTTTCATTAAAAAAATAAAAAAACCCATGTCTTTTCTTGCATCTCTTATAACTAGTTAAACTTCCCATTCTTCAATAATTAATGTTGGGGTCCGACTTTACATGACCAAACTATACATGTAGAGAAGCAATGGAAACGTACCTAGGGCAAATAATAATATTACGTGTTTCATTTGTCCTGGTATATGGTTTGTTTTTATATGTTAATATCAAAAATAAATTTTAAAAAATAAAAAAAATATTATTTAATGCATTTTTAAGCATAAAATATTTTAAAATATAATTGCTACTATAATATCAAATTGCTATTTATTTTACATCTCTCCCTAACACATTATTTTCTTTTCCAAGTATTTGGATGTGGGATAGTTTTTTTTTATATATTTTTTAAAATTATGTTTTATTTGAAAAAATATTAATGTAATTATGTTTTTTTGAATGTTTTTTTAATAGATTTGATATATTTTTAAATAAAAATACTTTTAAAAAATACATTGCCATGTAATATCAAAATACAAGCCGGCTCCTAGAATGATCTCACTTCTAAAATCTATTTTAATTTCAGAAGTCATCAATAGAGGAAGAAGTACCAAACTGTACACTCAAAAGGCACAATTTCGTTGCATTAAAACATTTCTCAATGCCTTTTTTCCTTTTCTTTTCTTACATCACAAGAGCAAAACTCACTCACAACAATGAACACCCAGTTGGTCAAACAATCTTCTTCTTATTCGATTGGAGTACTTCCATTTATTTGTGATCCATACACAAAAAAGATATTAATTTTTCATCGTTAATTTCCAAGGCAAAGAAGGTTGTTTACACCCTCTTGTGTCCTTCATATTTATTGGCAGAGCAGAAATGAATTTTTCCACAATTTTACATCACATGACCATCAACTTATGTTATTGGAGCAACAAGGAAAATGAAAGCAACATTGTGTTGGTATTGGCTAAAAGGTGAAGATATTTGGTTAACACGACAAGTTTGGGCCCATTATTGTTGTTGTCATCAACATATGCCATAGATGTCCATTCACCAAGACCAGTGGCTTTGTTAATGTAAACTCTTCCTTATTAGTAGTAGGATTAGGTGAACAATCCCTTTAGGTTTTCGGTGGGATGGTAGACAGCAAGCCTATAGGACATTCAAAAATACTCTCGCGTGTATGTCTACCAAGATCTTAGATGCATGAGAGGAGGTTGGCTCACCAGTTATGTTCCATTTTACTTGTAAATCTGAAATTTGTGGCAGGTTAAGCTCATGTCTGCAAGAACAGGATCCAGCTTATCAGAGTCAGCTTCTTCATGCATAAGATATCATTAACAAATGGTAAAAGCAAACTCAACAGTCCAGTTTCTTTTCATTATTAGGAACTTATGGATGACTTTATTGCATGAACTCTTGTCATTGGATTGTTATGTTGCGTGTCTGACTTATTTTTTCCAATCTGTAAGTTAGCAAATCCATGGGTAGGAAGCTAGGTAATTTCAAATCATTAGCCGCCTAACCTGGTAACTTCGTGGATAAAATGAGTTCAAATTTCTAGAGAGATCATAAGAAAATAATTTAATCTTAATATTCAAAAACTGAATTCGAAAATACCATCACTCTGAAAACTATAAAATGCACAAACACAGCCATTTACATGTTTCGGGTATAAGAGTTTAATTCGATATAATTAAAAGTAAAAGCCATTCGAAGCTCAAAATATAAGAGGGATTAAGTTAATGGTGTTTTCGTGCAGAAAACAATAACTCCCATCACACGACCTATTTAAGATCCAGCCCGTAAAGAATGGAAATTTTGGATGAGTTGCTTGAGTGATGTATCCCTCAGGTACCTCCTTGACTATACCTCCACCGCCAATGTTAGACTCAATGCAGGGGCTAAAACAGTGGCAGGGGCCATGAATGCGAACCCCAGGTCATGTTCCAAACGCACTACTAATGTCAACTCACTGATCTCCTGATGGAAATTAAACGTGAAAGAAAAAAGTGCCAAAGGGAGGGGGGACAAGTACTACCTGTGGGATCTAGAGCTAGCTAGCCAAATAAGCAAAACTGAGCGGAAAATACAAACAAAAATAAAGAAAGCAGATATATAAGCTGAAAACAAGAGAACCTATCTTTGCAATCCGAGAGACGGGAGTTTCTACATGAAGATCTAATCAACATTATGCCTGTCCTTGTACATGGAATAAGAAAATTGATTTCAGAAAGCTACAAGTATTATCCCCCCCCCCCCCCCCCCCCCCCCCCCCCCCCGCACCAAAAAAAAAAAAGTTAGCTAACTGAATATGTGATTTTTTGATACATACTCAGGTGCAGCATAAAAGAAGAGCTCAGATATGCACCAGCGAAATCAATAAAACGAGGGAGCTTTTTCTTCTCTAATACCATGTAAGTTTGTCTTCTTTTGACCAATATGTGGATGCCAAAATGAATTATGAGCTATATATGTACCTATATCCACTTATGCAACACCATGTGTCAGTCTGCTAGTGTTTTTAACATTAATCCTATTGGTTAGAAGCAGAATTCAAGAACCAGCATCTCTGTCAAGAGAATCCGGAATAACGTGATCTGTTACCATCGGGCATGTATCTACTTGATCATTTGCCAGCAGAGTGCAGTCAGCTTCATCAGTTATAATGGGGGTAGGGTCCTCGTGATCTTTTTCTGGCTGGGCAGAGTTTGTATGATCTATTGCTTGTGGGGTTGTGTCCATTTGCTCTGTCACAGGTGGATCACAATCCATTTGACTCGTTGCTTTTTGAGATGTAGTTGGTAGCATGGGAGTTTTTTGGTCAAGGTTAGTTTCTGCACTCTCATATTCAGATAAGAGGTCCATGAACTCATTTAGCAAACGTTGGACTTTTCTATTTGATGCCATTGCCGGAAGAATATCTTCTCTTAAGAGTTTATGCTTTCTCATTCCCTGCAGAGATCAGACTAGCACTTACAAAAACAATACCAAGAAAAACAAAATAAGTAACAAAAGGAAATAAACTATGGAAAAATGCCCCAAAAGGATTTTTGTGATGCAGGCTTTTAGAGAAAAAAAATTCCCTAAATTCAGACTGAAGCATTAAGTTTCCATACATATATAAAAGCAGAAGAGGAGTTGTGATTTTAAAAGCAACTGAATCTGAATGTACAATGCACAGAACCCATCACAGAAAACAACATGCAGAGAAAAATATGGGATCGGGCACTGAAAATGGAATACAGAAAGACTTACAAGCACACAAGGATCCCAAGAAACAGTTTTTGCATCTGAAGATGTAGATTCAGCCATCCCAGTAGGAGGTCCAAGAAAACTCTCACAGACTTCTCGTATACGAGACTCATCTGCTTCTCTGCAACCAAAGTTACACTCATGTGAATTGAATGGATAGATACAACCATGAGAAAGGCCCCATATGTAGCAACTGTCATTCATAAACATCAGGGAAAAATAAACAAATAATAAGTCTACTACAAAAAGAACACCTTGCAAGGAAGCGAATGTAAGATAGAAGGCACTGGCGATATTCATTAGGGGACTTTAAAGCTAAAGAGGATTCCAACTGAGCCTCCAAATGAGCACGTGTCTGCACTCCATCATCCGTCACTCTGAAAACAGAACCACCACATGTGAAGCAATAGAAGCTAGATGCATAAATCATAAAATATGAACTCCAGAAGTAACATTAAACAATTGAAATGTTGTGCTGATCAGTTGGAGATTTGGCAACTAATCAAGGAAATTAAATGAAATCCTCAGAAATTCAAGAAATTAGGAATGTCAAGATAGCCCGAGTAGTTGCCATATATTTTTGTCTCCTTTTGTTCATTGTTTTTTCTTAGTAAATTACAATAATCCTCAGATATCATGGACCACTTAAAAGTTAGAAAACCCTCTCCATGTTAAAGAAAGTATTGCATAAACTCCCTTTTGTACCCAAAATGTCCATAATTACTATTTAAATAAAGATAGTTGATTCAAAAAAACCTCCAAAAGTTAGAGAAAGGAAATAAAAAAATTGAAATGATTATTTTTAGTAGATAAATAAATAGCATTTATTTCACTATTTAATTTAAGTCAATTTTGGCTTGAGGTTTTTTTAGTATTCTTTCTGTAATATTTTTTTAAAAAAAATATACAAGGGTGCTTTTGGGTATAAAATTGGGTTTCTATCAATATTCAAATTTTTAAGTTGGCTTGTGATTTTATAGTGCTCCGGGGAATATTGTGATTTACCCTTTTTTCCTTGTCAAATAAATTCAGCAGCAAGCTAGCAAAAAGTGTTACAGAGGCTTTAGAGCAATCTTTCTAGTTAACATATTTAAAGAAATCTAATTCAATTAAAAATTCAGATAATAAAATAAACATTGTAGATATGGATGAATACCTGCTCCCACATGGTTTTCTGGCCAAAAACTTCCTGACATCCACCTGCAATGCAGCTAGCTCACCACTCTGAATCGAACCCAAGTTCCAGGAGCCAGCAAAATTTGATGCAGGGAAGCAGTCATCTGCCACTCTTAGCCAACACATAAGACTCATGTCAAAGAGGAAGGCGTGACGTGTGGCCAAAACAACAAGAGGAGAACCAGATTTTGATAACTTCACAGATATAACTTTGATTGTCCCTGAAAGAGAAAGGAGAACACAATAAAGCATCCAATTAGAAGCACACACAAAATTGACACCCCACGGGCTGTAAAATGCTCCAAAAAGACTTAAGAGCAGTATCTGCTCTGAATTGTGCTCAAGTATTACGTTATTATAAAATATCTAACCTTTTACAGAGTTTGGGTCTGAGGTAATTAGAGATGCCAAAGAATCCTGAAGGAGACAACTCCGACTAAACAAATCCCATACATACAAAGATCCCTTCCTTGTGACCAGCAACAACTTCCAGCACTCATCACAATCAATAAAAGTTGCTGCAGATCCCATCATCATGGTTGGCATGGCACGTCTCCCACACTTTGTGTAAACCTTCTCAAACACAACCAGAACATTTATACTATAAGTTTTGATCAGCTTAAAGAAACCTAACATGATATAAAAAGACCTAACATGATATGAAACATAACTACCAAAAAAGGAACTACATCTACAACTAGGATGTCAAGAATCCACCACACCCCTTGTGATTTTGATGAAATATGAGTTGAAGCATCAACCTCAAGTGTTTCATTACTGGTGTATTTTTCATAAAAAGAATGTGCAAGAGATCGGATTACCAGTCTTAAGGGCAAATAAAAATTAAGAAAATAAAAATTACAGCTTATGACGTCCACTAGAAGGTAGATATTCAGAACTTCCATAATCTGTAGTGAATAGGCAAGACCATTCTGATCAATCAGAACTCTCAAACTGTTGTGTTTCACACCCAAGACTGTCACAACATATTGCATCAGAATAGTGAATTTGAATTCAGGTCCCCCAAATCTGAATTCACAAGACCACAATCCAATTCTCTCAGTGTGGTCAATATCCCTAATCTGGCTACAGAGTTTCCACTATTGAGATGGGCAAGTTTAGGGACTAAATTCTTTAATTGTGGCTGCATTACCTTCACATACGAGTTCTAACCATTTGATCATCTAATTAAAAAACTTATTCGAAAATCAGCAGTTCCTTAGTTAATTTGAAAAATCCATAGATGTTGGGTTTGTTAAACAAACAGGTTAGCAGTACAGTTGATTAAGAAGATTCCTGACACATACTTGAGTATAAAAAAATATGTTTTAAACCAACCAGCAATCTTAAAACGCTCCAATGATCACCTGAAATCCACAGAATCATTCTTCTTGTGATTAAAAATTTATGCTACTTAAATCCTTTTCATTCTCTGGACAAGAGAACAAATCTTTGTTATAATGCAATGTTCAGAACAATTCAAAACTTAAAACAGTTGAAGAAAAAAACAGTTTTGGGCCATTTGCAAAGGACGAGGTTCAATTACCTGTAGGCATCCATCTTCACAACCAACTGCCCAGAAGTTTGCATTTCCAGCTAAAACAGTAACTTTTCCTGAGATCCTATCAGACCAGAGAGTTTCAGCCCCTCTTGTGCAAACAATTTCTGTTTCTTTCATCATACATGTATTGCCCACCCCAACAATGTCATTTACTGCATGTTCTCTAGGACAAGCTTCCAAGGATATTGGTATGGCATCTTCTCCTATTTTCTTATCAAATACCCTGATTGAGAGAGGGGTGCTACAAGAACTGGAGGAACTGGACGCCTTCACACTCCCAGACGGTTCCACATTGATGCTTCCATCCCTTCCTGCAGAACCTGGAACCTTCTCAATAACAAGGCTCTCAGTAACGGTAGCCCTTGCAGTGACAACAGAGCGCTCTTTTACATCAGAGCTTCTGACAAGTGTTCCCCTGATAGAAATCTCTCGCAAGCCACCATCAACAGAACCTATTCCATTTTCAACCTTTCTGTGATCAGATGACACACGAGGGAAATCAAGAGATTGAGACTGGGCCCCACCAGTCATTGTTTCTGGTTGATTAGGCACTCCTACAGCTTCTGGAATGATCCTCTTTCTACCATCAGCACGTCTGTATTCTCTTTGTTTTACTGGACTAGAAATCTGGGCAGGAGTTGGCACTTTATTCAATCCATCACCAGTGGCTCCCCCACTATTCTTGCCACCGTCAACTTGAGGCTCAGAAGTCTTTGCAATGACCCCCAAGTCAACAGAAGGTTTTACAGGTATCTGACTTTGCTGAATATCCAATGCCACTTTTTTGTTTGTTGTTTCTTTGGCTGATGCTTCGAGCAATAACTGTGCAGCACTCTCTGCTAGGTTTGCCTGTCGACCTCTGACATCACCATAACGACTTCTTTTTAACTCATCAAGTTCAATATCGCTTAGCCTGTGTCCAAGTTCTTTAGCATCAAAATGGAAAGTAGCCACTGAACCATCCAAGGAACATGCAAAAAGTGAATACCCATCAGGACTCCTGTTAGAAAAGAAGAAAGATCAAGTAGACGAAGGAAGAACCACAAAAATGGAATACAGGGGCTAGAATCACTACAATAGGGAAAACAGATCTATAACAATACGATGATATCTTTTCTGGAAATATCACGTTTACCAGGATAAATCTACAACACTTTGCGTAAAGAAGTGCTTGGCCACAAAAAGAGGACGCGGACTTGCAGTAGTCCATACAGTTATAGTGCGATCTTGACTCCCAATTGCAATAACATTGTATGGCTGTGATTCTTTCCCTCCAATCTTTGAGGCCCCATTAGTCCACCCAGCTTGTGCAGCTTTCACTTCCTGGGCATTGGCAAAATTCCTTCTAAACATTGAATGGTTAAACTTCACCACAATAATGGGGGCATTGTGTCCTAGGAAATCAAATGTGGCAACCCATTCCCCTCTCTCGAGAACAGGTGCAGAATGCCTTGGCTTCTGGAAACCATGAGTTGTAGTTATAAAATGACCACAGGGGGACCATCCTAGGCGCCTGAAAAACGTAGATCCAAGCTGAAAATAACACACTAAGGTTAGTAAATAGGAAAGATGGAATAAAGAAAATCCACCACTAGGAAAATAACTTACTGATTTGGTCCAGTGACCATCTGTTCTGTGAGCCAGACTCCAGTCACTTGTCCGCCATATAATAACCGTCTTGTCATCGGATTGACTTGCTATGAAAGAGCCAATGGGATCCCAAGTAACTCCTTTAACTAGGCTAGAGTGACCTCTGAGAACAGCAGTGCAAATGCCATTGCTCATATTCCAGACATGGATGGTGTTGTCCAAACTCCCGCTAGCCAATATGGAGTCATCTGGAGACCAATTAAGATCCACCTACTTTAGGCATGAAAAAAAAACTTCCTGGTTAAAAGGCACCCAGTGAGACCATGAGAAATTACACTCACAAATTAAGAATAGAATTTAATCACATAAAATTGATAAATTTAATCACCATTTATTCTTTTTCATTTGTGTATCCTAGCACATGGAAGCACACTAATGCTTTAAGGGGGGAGAGCCATCCAAACTAGTCAAATATAATATATCTATATATTTACACATAGTTATGCATGCACAAATGTATGTGTGTGTTTTTTCAATAGTCAATATTTATGAAGGAAAATGACAGTTTTTTCTTCTTTTTTTTCTTCACTTTTTTTTTTTGAAGAAAAAAGCAAGAAACTCGATTTCAAAAACAATATGACTGAATGATCTCAATTTGTGTAGCGCTGAGTATATGTTTGTATTTTTGTGTTCAGGAGCCAATGTCTTGCTGTCCTCATGATTGAAATGAACTTGTTTCTATCTGATGTAAATGATATGCTGAGTGGATGAATTCACTTTCATATATTAAGTGTGTGAGTTTAGACAATTTATTTTTCTAAAAAAGGTAGCATGAAACTCAATTAAGAAACATAACAAGTCAATAATTTCACTTTCATGTAGTGTCCAAACTTTCCGGTAGTAAAAGCAATTTCATTACCACATCTGCAGTATGCCCTCTCAATGTCATTGCAACTTTCCAATTCTCAACATCAGGAGGTTCTCCGCTGCCAAACTCTGTGGTTCCTGAACCAGGCTTCCGTTCATGAACTAAAATAACTTGATCATCTGACCCTGATGCAACATACCGACCATGCTTAGCCCACCTAACACAATTGACAGACCCGAAGTGGTCGCGGAGAGTTGCAAGCAGCCTTTGTGTTGGTTCATTAATTTCCAGGTCCCGGCTAACAGAATTCATGTTCCATATCCGAACCTGCATATAATTAGTGGGAAAGGTATCATAATTAAGTACTTATAGAAATTACCTGACAAAATTTGACATGAGTGACAAATGACTATAAGAACTGACTCACAGGAACATCCCCTTTAGATGGCAATCTTTGGTCATAATCATATGCAGTGCCACATCCGGGCACATCAAAGAAGGTGAAGCAATGTTAAGCAGCCACTTTTTCAAAAACAAATGCCTCCTCGATGATGTATTTAGGTTAGAAACCAATTTCTTATTAATCAATAAAAATGCATTACAATTTACCAAAACCCATGAATTAAATTGTGAAAGCAAGAACATGGAGTTCCATGAAAAATGCACAGAATATTGCTACTAATAACACTCTTTTACCACTACCAAGTCGACATATTACTGTGAAAAATTATGGGTTGCACTTCATAACAGCTACTCAATGAACTCACATTTAGAGCTTCAGAAATTACCAAAATCCATAAGAATAAAAACTTTTTATCATGGTAAGTAGGCTACTCGAAAACAATAAATATTAGTTACCATGAGTTAAATCACTAAACACATTGCTATATTGATTAAAGCCTTAAAGTTAATAAAAAAATAACAACTCTGATTTCCTATTCCCCTACTTACCACACTCATGCTCTATACCGAGATGCAACAGCTTAATGAAATATCTAGATTCAAGGCATCTAGCATCTACTAATGTCTCATCATGTACTTTATCGTATATATAAAAGCAGTCAGTTGTTTCAATAACATAATGTCACTCAACAGAGTAAACCATGGAAATCATACACAAAGTTGAAAGCAGAAATGAAATGGCATAACAAGTTTTTTCTATTGCTTTGAAAATCATCGACTCAAAAATCATAAAAAGTTTAGAAAATCAAAAGGAAAACAGAAATTGAAGCATGAAAATTTCCTTTAAAGGCTAGCTAGAAACTAAATTCATACTAAAAGCCTGTTTGAAAGTGTTGTAGAGATTGCTTTTCAAAATACTTTTCACTTGGAAATGCATTGCATCAAAATAATTTTTTATTTATTTTTTAAAATTCATTTTTAACATCAGCATGATCAAATCGATCCAAAAATACTAAAAAAATTAATTTGAAGCTAAAAAAAAATCAAAACTTTGTTGGACCGCAATGTGAAACAGGGCCTAAACCAAATACTTCAAATACTTCTTTCTCTTCACCCACAATCACCAATATCTTAACTGCACCTTCGCTCCATGAGAGAGCAACTACTACAACCGACAAATTTTCATCAAATATTTGATTTTTCACACTGCAACTTGTGAGGCAGGTTTAGCTGCATTCAGCAAAGACACAAATTCCTAAAATTTAAAAACTACAGGAAAAGGGAAGAAAGAGCGCACATTCAGCCAAACGAAATCCAAAGCATAAAGAAATAATGGAAATTTGAAAAAGAAAGGTGCATTGCACTATATTGCCAATTTTAATAAAGGCATTGCCTTAAACTGCATTAACAAAGCCATACGAGTCCATGCTAAGTAAACTAGTGCAATTGTGCACAATTAACCAAAGATTTCACTTCTAAGAAACCCTAAATGATGACAAAGCAGAAGGATTTAATTTCCTATTCTTTAATCCTGGAAACAAAACTGAGCATTAATGATGAGAAAGAACATACCTTGTGGTCACCTCCACCAGTAGCAAACCTATAGCCACCAGGCTGAATATCAATGGAGAAAATTTGCATTCCTTCATGCCTAACCCAACTGGGTTTCTCCGCAATCATCTTATATTAGTGTTTATCTAACCCAAGAAGCAATCTTTTCAATTTGTTTCTTCAAAACCCGCCAAAAGGGCATCAAAGTTCATTACTTTTTCAATACTAGAACCCTCAATTACACTAAAGAAAGAAAACCCAGTTCGCAAATGAACACCTACTTCATTATAAACAAACAAAAGACTTTGTTAGGCTAATTGTAGGTGTTTCAACAAGAAAAGACGTGAACTTGATAGAACAAGAAACCTTCCTTGAAATTTCCGAGTCCCTTTAAAACCCTAGGAGATTAAAAAGAGAGAAGATCGAGAAAAGAACTTCTTTTCTCTACTAACGGCCAAAATTTAAAAGCACAAAATATTGCTTGAGTGTGCGTGAAGCACAGAGAGAGAGGGAGGGAGGGGGGGAGACGACTGTTAAAGAGTACAGAATTGAAAGAAAAAGCAAAAAAAAGATTGTAAAGAGGAAAAAGAGAAAAATAGGGTTTAGATTTGAAAAGAACAGAAAGAAAGAACGGGGCTTTACAAATTGCAAGTTGTGCTCAGCGTTACCCTTTTTCTTGCAAACTGCTGCTGTGCCTTTTCTCGGTGTACCATACTGTCTCAATTTCTTACAACCCATCCAAAACTAATGGGTATACTACATTTTAGCCTCAATATATTTATAATTATTTCATTTTCATCCTTCTATTTTAATTTTTTTAATTTTATTTATATTCTTAAAACAAATTGAATCTTTTCACATATGTTAAATATTTTTATATTATTTTTATTTTAATTCTGATGAAAACTATATGCTTCTAGAGCTATATTTTAACCCTAACTAGCATCCAAAACTCAACATTACCCTATGAACTTTAATTACCAAAGGAATAATTTTTAGGTTTTTAAAATCTTAAAATAAAAAGAATAGTTTAAAATATTTTAAAAAAATCATGGATAAAATCTCTTCCTTTTAAACAATTTTAATCTAGTAAACTTTTTGTTTCATAATTTCTATGTTTTTTAGTGTATGTTATCTTTCTTTTGTTTGTTATTGCCAGATGACAAGTAAATTAAAGCCTTTATATTAAGATAACAATATATTAAGTTTATTTATTCTGTCAAAATTCTATTTGAGATCATAATTATTTTTTGTCAATTTGAGTTCATATAGATTTAAAACTGATCAATTACTAAGGGAGATACCTAATTGAATCACCCCTGATAGGTAGAGGGTGTCCTTGTAGTTTCCCAAGATCTAAGCAGAATATTTTTCCTCGAGCATAAAACCAGAGATGTCACACCTTGTCATTCTGAAGACATGAAAACATGACTTTCAAGACCCTTACAAAACCTCAGATAAAGCAGACCTCAAAAACTCTTAGATCCCGCTTCAATCTGCAACTCCACACTCACCAGCCTCTGCTACAAACCCATAATGTTGCCTTGAAACCCCAGTCAGGCTCTAAACCTCCAAATTTGTCAGAAGCACACCCCGTGTTCTGTAAAAGTCCGCAACAAGACCTTGTGTACTACAATCACTTGCTTTTTCAATGCTCTCGAGAGAACAGAAACAGAGGGGTTGTCGATCTCTTTGTGGGAATTCATCGTTCGGGTTTTTTTATTGATGGGTCAACTCTTTCTTGTGTTTTAAAAGCTTGTTCGTTCTTGTTTGATCGAAACTTTGGTATTCAAGTGCATAATTATAGTTTAAAGTCTGGTTTTTTGGAGGATGTTAGTGTTGGTACTGCACTTTTGGATATGTATTTGAAGAATGAGAATGTTGAAGAAGGGAGGAGAGCTTTTGATGAAATGGGGGCGAGGAATGTAGTTTCGTGGACCTCATTGCTCACAGGATATGCACAAAATGGATTGAATGTGGAGACATTGAAATTGTTTCTTCGAATGCTAGTGGAGGGGATTAAGCCAAACCCATTTACGTTTTCGGCTGTTATTGGCGCTTTGACAGATGAAGGGATGGTTGAGGCGGGAATTCAAGTTCATACAATGGTGATAAAGAATGGATTCGGGGTTGCTACGTTTTCTAGCAATTCTTTGATTAATATGTACTTTAAGTCAGGGATGATTAGAGATGCTAGAGCTGTTTTTGATAGTATGACAGATAGGAATGCTGTTAGTTGGAACAGCATGGTTGCTGGTCTAGTAACAAATGGGCTCCATTTAGAAACTTTGGATGTGTTTTACCATATGAGACTTGCGGGTGTAAAGCTCACCAAGATGGTTTTTGCCCCTGTTATTAAGCTGTGTGGTAATATTAAGGAATTGGGTTTTTCCAGGCAGCTTCATTGTCAGGTTTTAAAGGGCGGGTTTGAATATGATAAGAATATTAGGACTACACTGATGCTTGCTTACAGCAAGTGTGGGGAAATGGATAATGCTTTCAAGATATTTTCTGTGATGAGTGATGAAGTTCGAAATGTGGTGTCATGGACAGCCATGATTAGTGGGTATTTGCAGAATGGCATGGCAGAACAAGCTGTCAACCTGTTTTGCCAAATGAGTAGGGAAGGTATTAAACCAAATGATTTTACCTACTCTACTATACTTACGGCTCAGCCTGGTGTTTCTCCTTTTGAGATGCACGCACAAGCCATCAAAAGAAATTACGTCAAGTCACCTTCTGTTGGAACTGCACTTTTAGATGCTTATGTCAAACGAGGGAATGTTGATGAAGCTTCAAAGGTTTTCCAAAGAATAGAGGAGAAGGACATCGTGGCATGGTCGGCAATGATTTGTGGATATGCTCAAATAGGAGACACTGAGGGTGCTGTTAGGATATTTGTACGAATGGCAAAGGAGAAGATTAAACCGAATGAGTATACCTTCTCTGGTATCATTAACGCATGTGCAGCTCCTACTGCAGGAGTAGAACAAGGGAAACAGCTCCATGCCTGGTCAATTAAATCAAGATTCAATAATGCTCTGTGTGTTAGTAGTGCTCTTCTTACCATGTATTCAAAGAGAGGGGACATTGAAAGTGCATTTGAAGTTTTCAAGAGGCAAAGGGAGAGGGATTTAGTGTCATGGAATTCTATTATCTCTGGATATGCACAGCATGGCTATGGAAGGAAAGCTCTTGAAGTATTTGAGGAGATGCAGAGGCAAAACTTGGAGATGGATGGTGTAACATTCATCGGAGTCATTTCTGCCTGCACGCATACTGGACTCGCAAATGAAGGTCAAAGATATTTCGATATAATGGTTAAAGATCACCATATTGAGCCTAGAATGGAGCACTATTCTTGCATGGTCGATCTATATGGCCGGGCTGGAATGCTTGTAAAAGCCATGGAAATCATAAATGAGATGCCATTTCCAGCAAGTGCAAATGTGTGGCGAACTCTCTTGGCTGCTTCCTGTATTCACCGTAATCTAGAGGTGGGAAAACTAGCAGCAGACAAGCTCATTTCTCTGCAGCCACAAAATCCAGCTTCATATGTCCTGCTAACAAATATGTATGCTTCGGTAGGAAACTGGAAAGAAAGAGCCAAAGTAAGGAAATTGATGGAGGAGAAGAAAGTGAAAAAAGTAGCAGGGTACAGCTGGATTGAGGTGAAGAACAAGACCTACACATTTTTGGCGGGTGATGTTTCTCACCCGCTTTCTAATCAAATTTATGCAAAACTTGAAGAGCTGAGTTGCCAGTTGAAGGGTGCTGGTTATCAGCCTGATACTAGCTATGTGTTTCAGGATGTTGATGAGGAACACAAGGAGGCTATTCTCTCTCAACATAGTGAGAGGCTAGCCATTGCTTTTGGATTAATTGGCACTCCTCCTGGAACTCCTCTCCAAATTTTTAAGAACCTGAGAGTCTGTGGAGATTGCCACGCTGTTATTAAGTTAATATCAATTGTAGAAGGCCGGGACATTGTTGTCAGGGATTCAAATCGATTCCATCACTTTAAGGGGGGTTTATGCTCTTGTGGTGATTATTGGTGACATCATATTGGGTGTTGGTAACCTCCATTGACAGCCTGAGGTCAACAGTACCATCATCTAGGCCAAGGAGCCACATTAACTTTATACACTGCGTAAACTTTCAGAAAAACAGAAACATAGGGTTGCATAGTGATGTTTACTCTCTACGTGACAGCTTTGTGGTAAAAAGGCTTTGAAGAAGAATTTGACAGCTGAATTCATTTGAGCATGTTCTTTCAAGAGTAAGAGTGTGGTGTGATTGCTGTTCACGTCCAAGTAAACTGATGGTTTGATCAATTTTGAAAAGAACATCCACCGATGGTGATTATATTGGCAGAGAAGTAGAGAATGCTGATTTAGGATTCACTTTGCGTAAAAGAGATCCTCACACTAACTGGGCAAGTGGCTCCATAAAGTCGGGTGCGTTTTACTGTTCTAGCAACCAAAGTCCCTTAGCATGTGGCAATCAACTTTGGCTGGCCAGTCATCATTCAGTAATCACTTTATGCTTTACTGTCATTCATGCAATTCATTCAAGTACATACGAGCTTATCTATATCTACATGTCTGCACATAATAGTTTATTACGGTTAAATTTGCCTTTGGGCTCGTTCATGGTTGTTTCTTGTTAATAAAATTTTTTACCATGGTTATAGAAATTTGGAATGGCCATCATTTGTGATGTATTTGCAATGTTGAACGGTTATTTTCAGGGATGATGATGAGGGTCGAATTTCTTGATATTTATTTTGTAATTATTATTTACAGAGTAAGAAATTTAGATATTTATAATTTATTTATTATTTGTTATTATTTATTAATTAATAAAAAAAATAAAATAGTGTGTTTGATGTATATGTATATTAAATGATAAAATGATAAATATTATTTATATATATTTAAAAAATCTAAATACTCTACGGATATATTTATATAATATAAATATATATTTCGGTTAGGCTCGGGCACGGGCATGTTTAGGGTTGAATTTGATAATATTTATATTCTATTCATTATTCATCGGGTTCAAAAAACACCTACCCATTCTGGTCGGGTTGCCACCTCGTATTAAATTGTTATCCCTGTTTATTTTAGAGAGAAAAAAGAGAGATATGATGCATCCTATAGATTCATTAATTTCTTTCAATTACAATTTTTCGTCACATTCTGGTATTTATGCCTTCACTGAACATCGTAGTTCCCCTTCTTGCAGGTAAAAAAGCTGAAGGCCTGAGTTGAGCTGCAAAACTGAAACGATCATGAAACAACTGTGTTGTGTCCAATGAGCTAACCAAAGGAGTTTGATGGATGTTGAGATTAGCCGACAATTTACAGAAAGGCTACAATTTTGCCAATCTTATTATTCTGATTGAAACGTTTAATCTTCTTGGTGGAAGTTCCCTTGAATTAGAAGAATACCAGTACAATCAGTCATGCTGTGTTGCGGGGCAGCCTTGTTTTTTTTTTTTTTTATTTCTAAACTTAAAAAAATATTGAGTATTTTAATTATTAAATTTAAAAAAATAAAATAAAATCATTTTATTTAATAAATTAAAAAATAACTTAGATAATTAGTAAAAATATAACATAACTTAAAAAAAAAATTAAGATGATAATTTTTTTATTAAGACAATGTCAGATTAGATTGATCTCAGTCACTCTACAACCTAAGTCAGGGACTTTAATGATTTTAATAACTTTATTATTTTTATAAATTATTTTTATTTAATTTTATGATAACATTAGATGCTTTTAAAATTTTATATTAACCCTAAAAAAAATATTTATTTGAAATCATAATAACCATATACAAGATATAAAAAAATAAACTATAAGTTTCATTTCTCAACCAATCCAATATTGAATAAGAATAAAATAATAAAAAAATATATATCAAATTTGATGGGTAAAATCACTAAACTTGTGAATAGGATAATCCGAGTTAAACACGCAAAAATTTTTACAATTATATTTTTTTAAAAATAAATTATATCACAACGATAAGATATTTTTTTAATATTAAGATATTTTTATATACTACAATAATTATATAAAAATAAATTAAAATAAATTATCTATTCTAATAAATACATTTTATAAGAATTAGATTAAAAAAAAAAACAACACAACGCTCTAATCGGTGCAGAAAAACAGTGTTTTCCCACGTCTTTAGCTTTATTTATAATTTTTGGCAAACCAATAAAGGTTGTTGACTGATAAATCAATCAACCTCTGAAAGGAAATTATCACGATGATTGATATATTAACAATCCAGAGCACTTTCAGACCATGTATTCTAACTTTATGTGCAGTCGGATATCCTTGCTCCATGTGAAAGCCCCCCCAGCTAGAAAACTTACTTCATTCTATGGCGAAAAGGGGAGTCTTCTACCCTAAGACATCTCCATCTTTCATGGATTTGAGTTCAGTGGGTGCTTCTGCAGCTCTAACAGAGTCCGATAATACAAATGCAGCTCTTTAACCTGGCCTTGCCATGGTAACTGACTGCTCCGACGAGCAAACATGTTTGCTGCCACTGCAGAATCATGCAGACAGAGACGTTATTGATGTCCCAGAAATTATAATCAGCTAACTTCCATTAATTTGTTGCCATGGACGGCGAAGAGTTAAGCACAGAACGCCACAACACATAGCTTTTTTCTTTCATCGGTGCCCTCCACCTGGCTGATTCTTTGAGCCCCTGTCAATCTTTAGCCATGGCGATAAAAAACCTTATCCAAACTCGTCAACTCCTTTTCATTTCTGTTCTGTTCCCCCCTCATCCATCACCTTTCACTCCTACACGCCACCTGTACCCACTCATTAATCGCCAGCTAACTCTCATCACAATAAAATGTCACCATCAGAACTGATATCCAAATCCCCATCACATCACACTGCCACCTCATCCTTATCCATATTCTATCAGGTCCAGTCCACTCACCGTTGGATATCTTCATACCGGCCCTTATGATATTCTAACGGCCAGGATTACTCTATTTCTTGCTCCTGAAGTTACCAGACAAACCTTCCTGTTTGCACGTGATAAATCTTTCTTTTTAAATAAAAAAACCAACTCCTCGCCGCTACAAAGACAACGTGCCTTTGCCGCGTTATCAATCTTCTATTATCAGGTTTGTTTTGTGCTATGAAAGAATTTAAAAATATATATATAATTTTTATTTTTTATTTTTTATTAAAATTTTTTAGATATTTTCAAATTTGTTGGTATCAAAATTAAATATAATAAAAAAAATTATTTCAACATATTTTTTTTAAAAATATATTTTAAGAAACAACTATTACACAACTATCAAACAAATTATAAGTTTGCCTTTAAATTAATATTAAATTTAAAATAATACAATTGTGAGGTTTTATTTAAAATAAATTTCATCTAGAAATATCAAATTAGTAATTATTTAAATATTTTTGTTAATAATATTAACATTCTAAGTATTAAAATCATCTAATAATTTTTTTAAGAAGTATTTACTTTAGAAAATGTATTTTAAAAAGCCGATACATAAATCTCATCTAATTACGATATTAAGAAAATATTTTCACATGAATTAGTGTATTGTTGCTATATCCAAGATTTAAAATAAAAATTAAGTTAAAAAACCGCATAAAAATGTTCAAAATTGGCATATTATTATTATTAGGAATAATTATTATTCTCTTTCTAAAAAATCGTCTTCAACCAAAATCATCACGTACGAACAAACAAACGGCCGTTGACGGCGTCGTCGAAGCCTACGCGCCTGCATTTCACAACGTTGACTGACGGTGGCGGTGTGATGGAGTTCGTAGGTAGGGGATTGACAGTCCGGAGGTACGGACCAAACCACTTGTTTTGCATGTAACGGTTTTTTCTCCAAGGAGGCAAGGAGAGTTCTCTGCTCTTCAAAGATCTCTTAGCGGCGTCACTTATGCTCCTCACGATCGTCTTCAAATCCTCACTTTTGCCTACGAAAACACGAGGAAGATGGTGCAGAAGCTTCAAGTACTGGCTCGTAGGCCTCGCGATCTCGAATTGAGAAGCGAAATCGAGATCCACTACGTAACGGTTCTGCAATGCGGAGGATTTCGATTGCACCACCACGTCGATAAACTCGTAGCTGCCGGCGGTCAAGCCACCACCAGAGGACTCCCATTTAGTCTTGCAGATCGCTGCATTGTGACCTAATTCTCTCAAAAACAACATCACTTTGCGCCGCAAAACAGGTCTTTGATGATTTCTCAAACACGAAAACTCCTCCATCGCTTTCGAAACATGAGCGAACAATAAATTATCGTTACTGCTTGATCTGATCATGTCTACGACGAAGTCAGTACAGTCGGCGACTAGGTCGACACCCTTTGAATCTGATCCGTGACCATTAGTCGACGCGTGAGCAAAACCGGAGTCTTCCTCTTCAAGAAAGCCGTGAACGAGGTCAGACAGGCAAGGTGAGTCGTCATGATCAGCTGAGTGCTCACTCCCGCTACTAAAGCAACTGAGTTGACAACCAATGAGTCGAGCTTTAGCTTTATCGTCGAGGGGGTCAGTAACTCGTTTCGCCCTTGCAAAACCTGACATGTTTTTCGATTTTATTTATTTTTGTTTTAAAAGGGTTTTTACCCTTTCGGTTTTTCAAGAAGTATTTGTAGTATTATTTACATAAGAAGAAGAAGAAGAAGAATTAATGTAGGGTTTGAGAAGCTAAGCATAAATTTAAGATTTAAGACAGCTGGGAACATGGAGGAGGAGGAGGAAGAAGGAACATGTGATAAGGTTTATAAAGAGAAAAGGAAGAGATAATTTATTAAGAAGATAAGATAAATTAGTTTTGAAGAAGGAATTTTCCTGGGGATATTCGGTGGAAGTGTAAGTAAAATATTAGGGTTGGTACCTTTTTTCATCTTCAAACATGGTTGAGTTATGGGAGAGGATATGATACGACTAGGGAGGAGAGTTTGGCAAAGCATATCCAACGGCACCTAGGGTAGTTTATTCGATCGAGTTGCACACAGTAGGTGAAATGGATTGGAGGGATATGATATTTCCCATGGTTGGTGGGGTCGTGGAGGTTGCCATGAGTTTGGCACGTGAGTTAATGGAGAGGGTCTAGGATAAGCCTGCCTCTTCAGGGTAGGGAAGGGCGAGGTGTGGGGGCACGTGATTAACAATGTGATTATATGCACATGTAGGATTTGGTAATAATTAATTAGGGTTTAAGAAAGAAAGAATGGTTTGAATGATTATGGCTGTAACAAGACATTGAGAAACATGTGCAATTTTTTATGTCAATGAATAGGCATTTTTTTCTGATGACTTTTCAGTGTTGAAAGTTGAAACATCTGATCTGTTTGTCATTATTGCTGCAGGAATCCAATGTTTTCTGTAAGATTTCAAGATTGCTGTAACTGCTGAAAGTTGCGGGCAGGACATCGAGGTTCCAGAGATTATGTTGTGATTGATGGATCGCCCTCCAGTGCCTCAGTTGATACCGGGGACCAAGCTGCCAAAATATTCAGACAAGGTGCTGTAATATCTTGCTGCAGATTGCTATTAGAATTCGAATTGTAGACCAAATCACACTTTAAACATTTCATTTCTTTCTTTTCTACCTTGTTCTGTCATCAACTTCAAGAATTACACATGGATTATAGATTAACTTGATAGTGTCCGAGTAATAGCATTTGGTCCTTGGCTTCTTGTTCAGATTTTGGGTTCAAAACATTTGCCTGTTGGAGCAATTCTTGCTATTGGTTTCCTGTAGTCAGAGAAGTGTTTAGTAGTTTTCATTTCAATGTCACCTTGAGGCTTTCTTTTTGTTTATTTTTCTTTCCTTCAGTCATGAATTCTTTAGGCAACAACCTAAAAGACTGATCACTTTTGTGTCTGCGCGTATATGCCTGAAGCTGTTGTGCTGCTTCTTCACCGATTATTGAGCCTGAATTACAAATTGAAAGCTATCATCCTTGACAGTTGGCTCAGTCACTACCATTCCTACACTTCCACCTAGTTTTACTCCTACAGCCTTTTGTCTTCGAATATCAGTAAGAATCCCAGTTGTGCGTGTTGTAAGTCATTTTTGGATCCTTATATAAAAAAAATAGAAAATACAAAATATATATATATATATATATATATATATATATATATATATATATATATATATATATATATAAATCAATCAAAAAAATATATTGAAAAAATATAGCAGTGAAAAGAGGATGTCAAAGCGCTCAGAAAATAGTTAAAAATTGATTGAGAAGGTTCAGAAATATAAATATTGAAATTTGACAGTACATCATTGACCGGTGAAAGCCCTATTGATAAAGAAATTTGATTTGAGTAAGAAAAGTATAAAATTAGATGTTTATGGACTCAATTAAATTTTATTGAAGGTTTAATTGAATTTATGGAGGGTTGATTACAAGGAAAAATGATTTTTTAAGTCAATTTGAGCTTTAATTGGAAGAAATTAAAGTTCTAGGGAGTAGAATTTTTTAGAGTTGATTTGGTCAAATTAGGGGCTTAATTGCATAGATATTGAAGTTTGATGGCCAATTAGGGACTTGATTGAAGAAATCCAAAACTAAGGACCAAATTGGAAAAGACACGTAAATAAAGGAACTGAATTATCCAAATCAGGGGTCAAATTGAAGAAATTGAAAGTTTATTGATCAATTAAGGGTCAAATTGCATAAATCCGAAACCAATGATCAAAGGGGAAAATGCGCTGAAATATGGGGTTTAAATTGAAGTTCTTCATGGGTAAAATTGAACAAAATTAAAAGTTTGAAGCCAATCAGGGGTGTAGATAGAAATAAATCACAAATTGAAAGACCAAATCGAAAGATATTGTTCATCTCCTTCTCCAATGAGGCTGGTTGGGTGGCCAACTTCCCAAGGCATTTGGTGCCTCGTTTCTTCACCAACTTGGATGAAACGTATACGCAAACGATTCTGTGATACCTAACTACACGCTAGTGTAAGCTATTGGGCTGATCAAGGCTGCAGAGGCGGTGGCACGGCCCCAAAGTGGCCAATTCGACCAGCTATTTTCTTGCACAAAACTGACAGTTCATCATTGCTACTTTAAACCGATGGTTGGGATGCTTTCGTGTCGAATCAAGAGCTGATATTTTGCACCAGAAGAGACAAAGTGTCCCTCTTCCACCGCTCATAAATATATTTTATATTCATGCTCTAGAGAGGGAGGAAGGGGGTCCAAATTTAAGAAAAAATCATCTTTTACCGGGTTCCCAACAGCTGCTCCTCTCTCTCTTTCGTGGCCTCCTGCCACCACCACCAAAGCCCCCGCCAACTGCCACCGTCCTCCTAGTCGTCGATAACAGCACCTGCACCGTGAGAAACGGAAGAAAAAACAAAAACAGAGACAGACGGAGGGGGTGATCAGCGAAAGAAAAAGAAAAGGAAAGAAACCGAAAGAGAGAGACAGAGAGATTTTCGAGAGAGAAAAGGGAAGAGAAAATGAATGAAACAGCAGAAACAAAAAGAAATAAGAGAAGAGACAGAGGAGAAAAGGAGAAGATAACGAAAAAAAACACAGGAGAGGGGCAGAGGCAGCAGGAAGAAGAAGAAGCAGCAACCCTTTGCAACAGCCACTGTCCGCCACTGCAGCAACACCACCGGGGTTCCCAGCCACCGCCACCCCAACTACAAGCCGCCACCAGCCCAACTCTTAGAGCGCCTCCACTCCAGGTAACTTTCCCCCTCCCCTGCTGCTTTATTTGTTCACCTTCATTTGCATGCAGAACGTGAGCAATTCATGTTCTGCAGCAAATGAAGTTTAATTAAGAAGTTACTGTGATGTGCACAGTAACCAGCTATTTTGTTCTGAAGGGCTAGAACATCAGCCCAGCCCACGTGGTTGGGCTGAGTCCAACCCTGTAGCTGATAGGCCCAATTTTTCCTTTTTTGGGCCGGGTCCGGCCCAGCCTAAAATGAGTGGGCTCGGCCTAGAAAAAATATATTCAAAAATCATTTTGAAAAATTTATGATTTTCCTGCATATTTTTCTACGCCATTTTGATAAATATCGGTCTTTATTTTTATATTGTAAAGATAAAAATCTGATATTAAAATACCTGGTTTTCATTTAAAAAAAAAGATTTTTTTTTGTTTCGTGTATACAGTCGAGTCTCTCAAAGCCAAAAAAAATCATATCGTATTTTTCAAAAAAATAATAATCCAAAAACATTTTACCCTATAAGATAAGAACCTCTTACTGATGAGGGCTTTTCTTAAACCATAGACAGATTAACAATTAAAAAACATGACAAGACTTTAGATTTTTATCAGACAATAAAGCAATGTAGTTTACCTTAGGTAATGCGTATTTGAGGTGCTAATACCTTTCCTTTACGCAATCAGTCTCCGTACCTGATCTTTAAGACCAGTTAGGGTTTCTATTAACAAAAAACTAGGTGGCGACTCTCATTTTATTTTTTCACCGATAAGAGACAAGAATTTCTTATCTTCCCATATTTGCTTAGATAGACATACTACACATGATAAGGGTGGTGGGCGATCGCCACGACACCGCACACGTGCGACCTTGCGCATGACCACAATCTTCCCTTTAATCTTGGCAGCGTCTAGGGTATTATCCTTGCAAAAGCAGGGAGTCTTACCCTACGTGCTATACCCTTGAAAGGGAGAATCTTACCCTCAGACATCTTCTCTCCACCTATTACGGATTTCAGTAAAGTAGGTGTTTCTACAACTTTAAGCAGTCAGACAATATAAAAATGCAGCATAAATTGTTGGCCTTACTATGACTGACTCTTCGATGAACAAATATTATTTCCGCCACTTCCAAGTCTCGCCGGCGAGAAATTGGCATGGCCGGGATTATAATATAGTTGATTGATAGCTGAGCTGTTGCTTTGATTGCTACATGATTTTGCAGACCAGCTCCGGTAACATCTAGCTAGTTACAGTATTGACAGTGTTTTGGGAACTCGTCAGGTCTCAAGTTATCCAGCAAGGATTAGGAGTAAGTTTTCTCATTTAATTTCACTGCACATGAACCAGCTTGATGCAACTCTGGTTGAAATATGTAAAACTGATACGTCCTAGAAGATTCATTTTAAGCTTCTTAGATTAGAAGAAGTGCAGCTTTAGGCATTACCGGATTGACAAATTGAAGTCAGTTTGTTAAAACGAATAGTACTTTGATGTTGGACAATTTGTTTCATAGAAATGATATATAGTCTGAGATTTCTGAAAAATTCATGCAAAGAGGAGAATTTCATGATCATTTAACACATGAATTTTCTTTAAACTGATTATAAGTTCCGATAAAACCCATCGTCTGTGATAGGATTTCTCAAATACACTGCCCTGGTGAACTCAAAAGATATGATAGTATCAGCATAGA
The DNA here is from genome assembly GCA_007827005.2 of Populus simonii. NCBI lineage: Eukaryota > Viridiplantae > Streptophyta > Magnoliopsida > Malpighiales > Salicaceae > Populus > Populus simonii. The sequence goes on along the minus strand of CM017467.2, from coordinate 18,234,556 downwards.
ACTCTTGTCTCCACAATGAAAGCACTTGAAGAGCAATCGGTCTCCTAACCTTGTGAACACCATTGCTCCATGTCAGAGCTCCAAACACAAAATTTCCATCACTAGTCTTCAGAGGCTTAAAATCTATCCTGAAAGACATATTTTCGCCTGTCTTTGTGAACTTGAGCTGGGCAGGTGTAACTGTAACTTGAACACCAGCTGGATCATCAGCCTTCACAACATAAGTAATCGGTCCTGTACCATAATAAGTAACTGTTCTATAAACTGGTATGCTTCCTTTCATGTTGGACACACCAATCGAGGGGTAGTTAAAGTCAGATGATTGTTTAGTTGGATTTTGGCAATAAGTTGTCTGTCCTGTGAGGATTTTCAATTGTGCAGGGCTTGCACCAATACTGCAGAGAAAATCAATAACGTCACTGGAATCAAAACGGTAAATTAGTCCTGGGTTCAATGCTGCTAGTGGATTTATGTGTCCGGATCCGAAGTCAAAAGGTGTAGCCTGGGTGTCACTTGGATATCTCCCAATCAGTTTCCGAGTGTTATCCATGACTATAGCTGTAACAATGAATTCAAGTAATAGATGTCAGATATGCAATATATTTGTTAGTGAATTGAAATTCTTCTGGTAACTTTTCAGTGCTGCAACATCTAACCGGTTGTCATTATTGCAGACTTTATAGCTGCTGGACTCCAAGAAGGTCTGTAAGATTTTAAGATTGCTGCAACCGCTGAAACATGTGGGCAAGACATGGAGGTTCCAGAGATTATGTTGTAGTTGACTCGTCGCCCACCCGTGCCAACAGTTGATACTGAAGACCATATGCTGCCAATATATTCAAACCAGGTGCTGTAATATCTGGCTGCTATTAGAATATAAATAGTTAAAAAAAATCATACTTTAAAAGTCACACATGATGTATAGATTACCTTGATAATATCTGGAGTAATAACATTTGGTCCTTGGGAAGAAAACACGGTCACTTTTGGTGCAGGTTTTGTGTTCAAAACTCTCTGTGTGGAGCAATTCTTGCAATTGGATTCCTATAGTAAAAGAAGTATGCTTAGTTCTATTAGATTAAAGAGCTTTCATTTCGATAATGACATTTCCTTACTTCAGTTTTTCTTTCCTTCAATCATGAATTCTTTAGGCAACAAGTTAAAGAACTCACCTTTGTGTCTGCATATATGCCTGAAGCTGTTGTGCTTCTTCTTGACCTATTAATGTGCCTGGTATTACAAACTGAAAGCCAACTTCTTTGACAATTGGATCGATCAATTTCATTCCGGCACCTCCACCTAGTTGTACAGCTACGGCCTTTTGTCTTCGAACATCGGTGAGAACCTCAATTGTACACACAACAATCTTGGCAGGGTCTACAGTATTAATTGTCCTTGCAAAAGCTGACAGACAAAGAATAGATTAAAAACCAATCCTTTAAGAACAAGCTCAAGTCACAGATCTTGGATCTGGGGATGTATCAATCTGTTGAAGCTTTATTTTACTTTCACTACCCAGTCGGGAGGTATTAATTACATGGAATATCATGGTGGGAAATTTTTTGAGTTTGAAACTTACATTGACACACTACTATTTGTGCTTAAGCTGTTTGGGCTTCTAACCGAATTCATCTTAGGAACTGGTTGGTTGGAAAAACTGGTCTAAAAATTAGATAAAGAAGACTTTTATAAAGAACATGGAGATTAGTTCATGAGGTAATCAACGAATGAAGGATTCGGTGTTGCATCCGACAGAGTCACTGCCAGATTATTTTTGCTCACCAACATCTGAGCTACCGGAAGAAAAAATATATGATACGTGACATGTATAGGAGTTGAGATAATGTTTCCATGAATATTGAAGTTTGACTTTTCATGAAGATTTGAAGCTCTAGCAGTATGTCTTTGCTGGAACACCCGGTGCAGCTGCATCACCTCCAGCTATCAAACCGTATGGGGTTTCCCTTTTCAGTTCAACGAAAAACCCTGAAAGCACATCAATTTTTAGAAATTCCTCATTAATACATATATTTCTTGGCCCTCATCTATTGTTTTTTTTACCACAGGGAACCGAGATAAAAATCATGATGGCATTAGTACGTAAAAATCACCTTCAAAACTTGTGAATTTCCAAGATAAATGTTTGAGCCAAATTCCCGGTCCAGAGAACTAGCAGCAACAGTGAGTATCCAAGGAGCAACATTAGCTGCAGTCTTTGGGGAAAATGAGTTCCCTGCTGAACATGACACAACTATTCCTTTCTTGAATGCATGGAAAGCTCCAACAGAAATTGCATTTGTAAAGTAAATTGGCTGGGGAGGGTCAAGGGCAAGGGAAAGAGATAGGATATCGACTCCATCATTGATTGCATCGTCCACGGCAGAAACAACATCAGCGTCACTGCACAGCTTAAACCAACAAGCCTTGTAGATGACAAGTCTGGCATATGATGCACCACCTCTTGCAGTGCCTCTGGCCATCCCAGATAAGCTAACATTAGGCACTATAGCTCCAGCTATAGTTGAGGAAGTGTGGGATCCATGGCCATCACTGTCTCGTGCTGATCGGAAGAAAGTGCCACCAATATCTTCTAAAGGCCCATTTTCGGCTTCAAATCCTTTGAAGTAGAACCTTGCTCCTATAAATTTTCTGCAATTTCCAATCCAAAACACGTTCTTCTCATAATTATCTTTCATTGAAATTCTGGTAGCAATCACAGCACAGAATCGAAGGCATTTTTTTTTATCAAAGAAGTGTTATAAATCAACTTCTGTGCCTTATGATTGGCGATGATTTAAAAATTGTGTATATTGGGGCAAAAAAATTATTGATACCAGTTGCAGTTATCTGATGTAAAATTTTCACCAGCAACACATTCTCCCTTGAATTTTATTGGCACAGCGCCTAAGCCTGTATCGCTGAAGCTCTCTGACTCAGGCCAAGATCCTGCAACAATAAATGAACGGTTAGAATTTTAAACTGTAATGATAGTGAAGTTGGAGAAAGAGAGAGTCCATTAAGAGATGGATGTTTTTGGCAGCAAAAAGGAGCTGAATTTAAGAGCATTACCTCCATCAATGACACCAACAATAACATCGGACGCTGACGAAGTCACAGGCCCTTGGTTATTCCCACAGAGAGGATTTAATCCTAAAAACACCCATGAACGTGTTGTGTGGAGCTTATTCATCCGGCTCTTGAGCACAGAAACAACTGAATCTCTTCCTGCAGCAAGATGAATGTGATAAATCTGTAGCATCTATTGTGTTTTTCATTTGGTGTCTTTTCGAAAGCTCTTCCCTGTCAAAAATGTTTTTATAGTATATATACCATATAGTACAACAGTGATTACAAATAATATTGGTTTTGTTTATGTAGATTTATTTAATTTATTATTTATTTATCTTTAATATTCATCAAATATTTTATAAATAAATATAATATTTGATTAATAAATCTAAAATAAAAAAAATATTGAAAAAAAAATTCAAAGAAAATTATAAATTTGTTATAATTATAGGATTCTTATTTTATCAAATCATTGTTCTTGAATGTTATTGGTCAATGCTCTGTTAAGACTTAATATTAATTAAAGCTATTGAAACTTATATATATTATATTTCTATCTTTTATGAAATGAAGTGGTTGTTCTCATAAGATAAGGTATGAGAAATACCTAAACTAATATGTTGATACTTTTCGAATGACATGTACACTGAACTGACTCGCATAGAAATTTCATATGGAGAGACAATTTGTGTCTATGAAAAAGCTCGGGTGACAGTTGTCTAAGTGATCCTTAGACTTGAGATCATTAGGTTACCTTATATAGAGAGTATTATGTTTTGATCTTGTTACATGTTGTCCTAATCCAAGATAACAAATGAGCAAATATTGGATATAACATGAACTATATGAAGGTATTTAAATAATCAAGAGGTGATTCATCACTCTAGATAAATTAGAAAAAATATTTCATCTATTCTCAAATAGTATTGATTGTAAATCATTATATATGGTATGAGATTTAATAAGAATTTCAAATCGTATTCAAAGAATCAATGACTATAGTGTTGAGAACAAACATGATTTGATAGAATAGATACACTCCATGCTATAATGTCTAAATTAGAACATTATTGATGAAGGGATAGTAATTACACTAAAAAATTAATCACTGAAAGGTTAAGTCAAACCATTTGTGACTTTCCTAATATTTGAATGATCATGACATGTTGCTAGATATTGTAATTGATCTTCAAATATAAATCAATCAATTACTGAATTGATAATAAATTAATTTATTTAGTTTATTTAATTCTATTTAATTTAGAATTGTGATTTATATTTGGGTCAACTTAATTATTAGAGAACCTAATGGTCACACACATAAAAAACATTGGTCAGAAATTAAAATTGGATGAATAATCAAGTATGACTTGATTGTAAATAAATTTTAGAAATTAAGGACTAAAATATAATTAATACATAGAATTACAATTCTAGAACTAGAAATAATCAAATAAAAACTTTATTGAATAAATTTTTAAAATTAGCCTAAAATAATATATGTGATATTATTTAAGGGATAAATTGATATTTTGTTATTTATAGGATTTTTAGATTTCTCTATAAATAAAAATTTATACCTTTTATTTTCTAAGGTGAGTAGAGTACATTATAAAAATACATAAAACACATAAGAAAAGAGCTAACACTCAAATGTATAGTAATCCCTCTCTTCTAAAAGGATTTAAGAGATTTTTTATTGGTTATTCGTGTGGATTATCGTTAAAAGCTAGGCACTTGAACAACTTATGATTTGCGACAATCTAATTTTAAAGTAATTATTCAAAGTAAAAAAGAATATCTAATATCTAAGTAATCTTTATATAAACTCTAAATAACTTTAAATCAGTTTGACAAAATCTTTGAGACTCCAAAAAGATTTTAAATTTACAATTTCAATTGTATATATATGTATTTCGGAAACCCAATAAAATGTTCATGGCCAAAAACATAAGAAAGGACTTGAGAACACAGTACCTGCAAGTTGCTGAGCCTGCTCTTCTGTTTGGATGGCTGAAAAACCTTTGAAGCTTTTAGTATAATGGAGAATTGCTGCTTCCTTTGCTTCATCAAAACTGAAAATTGGACAGATTCATCAGCATTCAGCAACGTCAACATTACACTAAAAATCTATGTGAATTGAAACCAATAGATTAATTAGAGCCTTGCCTTCCAGAAACTGAAGCATGAATTTCATGGGTATGATTGACCAGTACCGATTCCGCTTTGGGGTGTGGGTGTTTCCCCATGTAAACTATGCAATGCTGCATATAGACAGTAAGCAAAAGACACTAGAAAGCTAAATGAGTCACCATTTTAACCTAAATGTTCCATCATTTGCATAAGCAAGAGACATTTATAATGCGTTTTGTTGAGTACCTGAGGCATTGAAATGCTATCGGAAACAGTACACCGTTACCTTTGTCTTCTTAGTGGCTGTGACTCCATGCACTAATGCAATTGTGATGAATAAGAGAAAGGTAAGAAAATGGTTAACTCTCGTCATTATTAAGCATGCTTTAGCAAGCAGTATGATAGAAAGAAAAACTATAAAGTGGTTAGAAATATGGGCTCGCAACATCGTACATGCCTTTTTATAGCCTGTCGAAATTCCAAAGACATAAGATTATGCATTATATTAACATTCTAAAGCCGGCTACTGATATAGAGAAAAGATTTGCTTATAGGAAAGGTGATATAATCCAAGTTAATACATTCAAAATGCATGTTGCTCTTGAAGCCGGCTTCTGTTAGCCCAAATATTTCCTTAGCCGGATACCGATTTCGACATTAACAAAGATTATTTGTGTGTTTACGCAAGGGCCATTTCTACTTCACAGAAGTTGGTCTTGACAGATACATTTTAACCACAAACGTCGACTATGCTGACATGTTGGATTCTGGATTCTGAATTCTGAATTGTTCTCTGCATGATTTGTGCACTGAAATCCAGCGTGTGTGAACTGGTATGATAAGCAACTGGATTGTATAGAATCTCACTCATCATATAGCAACCTGGAGAGATTGATTGAATGATCAAGGAGGTTTACTGTCTCTATTGCATTCCGGGGGTTGAATTTCGAGTATAGCACTCGGGGAATCTTATTCTTTAGAATGCACCAAATTAATGTAAAGGGTGCATCCTTAGAAATTTTAATGAATAAATTACTTAATCTTTATAAGCTGATCCAAAAATCCATGATTTTCAAGCTCAAAAAAATCTTATAGTATTATCTAGCTGTCTGTGATGTTTGAACTTCAGTGAAACATGCACATCACTGTCATTTTCTCCTTCTCTCTTTTTCGATAGATACCAAGTTTTAGATGCATGGTCCTGCTCCTTATCACGGCGAGCTCTTGTAATAGAACAGGCTTACCAAGTGTTTGTTCATGTGACTTCCATCCATTGGCAAACAAAGGACAGCAAAGTGTTATATCCACATAACTGCTGCTGCGTTTATTGAACTGCTGCTGGGATACAGCAACCACAGGCATAGAGTCTCTCTGTTCTCAGTTTTTTTTTTTTTCCTCCGTTTTCCCTGACTGCTACAAAGGGCCAAAGAATCATACCAAGACAAAAACACTCAGAGTTTTTCGGCAAGTAATCAGAATATCACATCAATAGAAGCTGGGCATAAGAGGAAATGGCCTTAACAGGAAAAAAAAAAAAATACCCCATTGATTAGGACTTTTTATATTTTTAGGAATAGTGTAGAGACTTTCGTACCTTTCAAAAAAAAAAAACCTAACAAACAGAGTATAAACAGGGTATTTGTGTATTTTCAAGTTTGTTTGTTTTGTAATAATTAAGTTCATCAGGGTCGAGTATTTTATAAATAAATTCATATCCTTGAAAGGAAAAATAAAATAAAATAAATAAATAAGGGTATTTGTATCTTTTTAGTTTATTTTTTTTATAATTAATATACTGAGATTATTTGATTTTTTTAATAATTTAAATACTAATTAAAAAAAATTGATTTCCAACAAGACTACACGATGTGGCGATTGGATTAATGGTTTGGCTTTGGTAAACTTTTTTCTTCTTCTTCTTTTTTTTATTTTCTTTCCAAAGAATACAGATTTACTTTATTTGTTTTTTATATTCAATTTAATATTTATTCTTTTAATTATTATTTGTTTTGTTTTTATTTTTTTCTTCAATATTTTCCCTCATCATTTGGTTAGATTTTATTTAAGTTTCAAATTTGATCATCATTTTTTTAGTTATTATTTGTTTGTTTTTATCACTTTCCTAATTAAATTTTATTTTTAATTTCACCCTTTAATATTTTATATCAAATTATTTTTTATCAAGTTTATTCTTCTTTTTTTTTAAATGTCATTTTTTGTTTTGGAGAGGCTTTTTTATTGAATTTTTTTTAATTTTATCTCCTAGCATTTTATTAATTTATAATTTTACTTTGTTATTTTTAATATTTGTTTTCTATGGTATTGGTTTCGAGCTCATTACTGGGATCATAAGTTTTGAAGATTAACATAGGTTGATTTAAATCTATTTTTAGAGCTTTTTTAAAATTGATGTTTTTAATTTCATCCTTAAATATTTAATGTATTAAAAATTAATTTTTATACTTTTTTTTCACTTTCTTTTCAATAAAGTTGGTAAATTAACTCGAATTGATACAAGTTTTTTTTCATTACTTTTTATTAATTTCACCAATAAATATTAGGTTATTTTATAATGAAGGTTTATGATTTTATTAAGTTTATTTTCAATAAATAATCATTGATTTGACATTCCAAATAAATAATTTTTGATTTGACATGTCAAATAAATAGATTTAGTTTGGTTGTTTTTTACTCTTTTTTTTTTATCATTGTATATGATTCTATTCTCGGATTTTATTTATTTATTTTTAACATTTCACGTTGAAAAAAATTTAAACCGCCACAGCATTGCACGGAATCCTATCTAGTTAAAAATCAAAACTACAACTTAACTCTTCAAAACGAAATAAGAAAAATAAATAAATATACAAAACTTTTTCTTTTTTTTTTTTCTTTTTTTTTTCGTTGGCGCTCATTTGGCTGATTCTAGGCAATGATATGCATTTACCTTGGCTGTCGTTCACCTCACCTAAAGGTTAAGAACATCATTAAGGAGGAGGATAGCAAATGCACTCAAAAATACGCTACCTCCCACCCCAATAAATAAAAAAATAAAAAAATAAAATTACACGGAAGCATGGCTCCAAGTATCCTGCAATTCGACCTGCTGGTAAAAAAGCATGATTAGTAAGCAATATTGCATGGCAAAAATAAGTTGGCAAGTAGCATGGTATATTCCGTCCACAAATCTGTGGCAATATTTCTGAAACTTTTCTTTTTACACAGTTTCAAACAAGCAATTTCAGGTATTCCATCCCAATACAAAGAGAAGGTCAAGTCACCTTCCCCAAAGTTAAAATAATTATGTGGATCCAGTAGCAATAACTAAAATACAAATAACAGCACGGGCAATTGTGTCTCTATGTCATCATCTACATTAACCTTCCTCCCCAAACTCCTTTGTGAATCTTTCATGGACGCCTAGATCAGCTTTGCTCACTGTTGGCCTTTGTCTTGCTAGGACCTTGTCAAAATCTGTTTTCATTATGGGGGGTGGAAGGAGCTGCAGATGTAGTTATCAGCATCGATGAATTTTGTTACTATAACAATAAGCAGAAAAGACAGGACATCAAAATGCACACATCCCCACTTGTTATCTCTCAAGGTCTACATATATTTCCTTACAAACAAATGAACTTTTTGTACATGTTTAGAAAGAAAGAAAAAGAAAGATCTTTGATTTTAATTTCCATCTCCGATCCAAAGCATGCCCAGAGCCATTGCTTGATGCAGTGGCGAAGATACAAGTTCAAGTGTTATGAGCAGCCATATCATCAAAAAAGCTGTAGATATGCCTAATCCTATATTCTCCCTCTTAACCCAAAAAGGGCAATAACAGATCTTATTTTAAAGCATCTACGCATACCTTTTCTGCAAGTCCTTTCGCTGCAAGCTCCTGCATCGAGATTTGGACGGCACCAGGTTGCTTCGGTCCACAAGGCACCCACATATCATCAGGATTGTTTATGAAAAACATAGCATCTTGGGTTTTACGAACTGGTTCAAAGAGGACATCTTTGACCTGAGAGGGGCAAAAATAGAGCACAAAGCATGGCATCAGCCACACAACCATTGTGACCAAGGAAAAAATTAAATAAAAGACTGGAGGGGCAATGTGCTTACACAAACAGAAATATCTGAACCTGAAAAACCCTCTGTCCTTCGAGCCAAACTTTCAAAATCACTTCCAGTCAAGTTGTGAGGTGTATCCCCTAGATGCACCTGTGCAAATAATTCAAGGCACAGCAAAATCCCATAAAATATGTAGCTCATATAAAGATGGCCTCGTATCAAAATATTTCTCGCAATAGAGTAACACTATTACAAAATCAATGACAAGACCTAATACCTTGAACATATGCTGCCGAGCCTTCATATCAGGTAGTGGGATATATATGCGCTTATCAAAACGTCTCCGGATGGCCTGTGCTCACTACTGATTAGAAACAGTGCAAAATAGTCTTGCTGATTCAAAATTAAACGCCAAAAATATCTCAGAACCCCCCCCCCCCCCCCCCCCCCCCTCTCACCTGATCTAGAGCATATGGAGTATTTGTTGCTGCAAGAACAAGAACCTTCTGATCGTTGTTCCCTACACCCTATATATCAGGAAGACAAGGTCAGAATCCTTCATAATAAAAACTGAAAATATGGTTTCACAAACTGTTATTCGGATTTTACTTTACCATCTTGAATTCAAGGAAACAATACATACTAAAACTAACTTATAATCCATTGTGTTGAGTTTATCTTAATAACTAAAACTGACATAATTAAAATCCACTCAATCTATCTTCTTACTTCCACACCACTAAGGCCAAAAACTTCTCTCAACCAGAATATTTAACAATTGTGTTTGACAATTCTCTCACACATAGTCAAATCAAATTTTACGTCATGAAATGAAAAGCATTAATAATTGCAACTGAAAGAAGGTAAAATGAGTAAAAGGGTAAGATGAAAGCCTTATAATAGCATAGGAGATCACATTCTCCTTCACCTCCTTCCAACACATGAAAACAGATACCTGCATCTGCACAAGAAGTTCAGTCTTTATACGTCTCGAAGCTTCACTCTCATTGCCCTCTCCACGTTGGCCACACAAGGAATCTATTTCATCAACGAAAATGATTGAAGGAGCACTTTCACGGGCCATTTGGAACAGGTTTGAGACAAGCTTTTCACTCTCACCCATCCACTTTGAAACCAGATCTGAGGAAGAAATGCTGGGGGGAAAAGGTTTCAAAACCAGCATGTTACGGTCTAATTACAAACAAACATGTGAGATGTTTACACAAAGGCAAGAGACATGAACAGCTGCAGCAACACAGAAGATTGCTCCCTCAGGGGTGGGAGGCAGCCATGCATGCTTGAAACTAGACAGACTAAACATCAAACTGACAAATGTATATCTTGAGGCAGGCATATATAAAGGTTTATTTTGTGATTAAAAAAATATATACCTGAAAAAAGTGGAGTCTGCTTCAGTTGCAACAGCCTTGGCCAAGTATGACTTTCCAGTTCCAGGTGGCCCATACAAAAGAAAAGCCCTCCAAGGCCGTCTCTTACCTAAAGAGAGCAAATGGAGGATTCATAAATTTAGCAAAACAAAACAAGTCAAAGTTGTGAATCAAAATGTTTACAATTTAAATAGAAGATAGGAAGAAATAGCAGCAATAACTTAGTAGTTCCATTAAGCATTGCAATAACTTAATAGTTCACAGAAATAAAAGAAAAAAATTACAGTAATAACACATACAATAACATTTCTATGCCCATATTTTAACTGTTATTCACAACAAAAACACATCAGCTATTCAAAAGCCTTGACATAATATGTAAAGTCATAACCAAGTACAGAGTCACATGGATGCTCCACTTTACAATAACAAGACAAAATGATAATGATAATAAAATAGCCCAACAATATGAGGTGATAAAGAACATGGCTCACTTAATTTCCTTTTAGGTAGAATAAGCAGTTCATGGAAGCCAGATGAATAGTGCTTCCAAGGGCAATTCATCAGAGAAGATCTCCCATGTCCACCACATTCAACTTATGTGTGCTCGCATGCATTGGTGAGGGCATGTGTGTGTCAGTCACATTCAAAGTAAGTATTTGTGCATGGATGGGTGGCTGTGTGTGGGCATGCTTGCATGCAGAGGTAGGTGAGAATCACAAGCATGCGTGTGGGCATGTGCTTGTGTTTGTGAAAGATGTTACTAGCTTCTTAAAAAGACTCAATATTTCCGGTCATAAGATGGAGCCAAAAATCCCAAACAGTGAAACCAGCAAAAAATGTACTTTCTCATTGATGATATATCAAACATAATATGAATAAAAATAACAGGTTAACCAATTGATACTGATGGCCAACACTGCAATCTAAAGATCAAAATAAAATGCAGCATGGATTTCACTAGTGGAAGGTTGTCCTAACAAAGTAGGGCGACATTTGACAGCAATGATAGGCAAAGGACGCTGGACTTTTGAAAAGCCAATGATGGAACTACCTCAACAAACTAAAGATAAAACTCCCTCAAAAACTCAAAATTTATTTTCCCTCTCATCATTATCTAGTTCAGTTATGTAAGCCTATGCAAAGACAAGCAACCTAGAAGAAATTATAAATGAGCCAACTTCATATTGAGCACAATCTATTATAGTCTCCTATTACAAAAGTAATCATAAAACCAAACTGAAAGAAAAATCAAAATACTACAACATGCATATGAGAATTTCCAAGATCTTTCCTGGCATGGTTTTAAACTCCACACCGTTATAAATTCACGGCAAGTAGTAGTAGTCCAGAGTGGGACACCAATAATGGTTTTAGAAGAGAAAATGATGATGATAAAGGTAGGAATGATATAAGTAGTTGTTTAACCATGTATAAGATAGTGATCTTGCTGGTTAAGTGGTAGGAAAGAGGTGTCAATTAATGAGCAATAACTAGTTATCATGGGAGTTTTGGCCATGATGAAGGTAGCTCAGCTGAGGCAAATTTTCTCTATTCAGTTTTAGAAGCAGAACAAAATTAGCCTAATTCACTTAATTTAGTTCCAGAAGCGAAATGAAGCCTGTCTCAGAAGGTAGCCAGACAGTGCTTCCATAAGCAGTGGGGGATTTTCCCCGGATGAGAAGCAGGTGCTCGACATTTAGAACTCTCGTTCAAAATTTGAATGTATCATTCATCATTTATGTTCTAAAAAATACATCAATTCACTTTCATTTACATGGAACAAAAAATACACGGCAACTCTATCACAAACATGAAACTGAACTCTTTTTTCGCTCTATCTAGATCATAACAAAAGGTCAATGGCATTCTCATTCACAGCATTTTAAGCAAAAAAAAAATCACTATACTTGAAAAAAAAAAAAGATTAGACAGTTACGAGGAGAAAACAAATTATCGAAATAGCTGCATAAATGACAGATTATAAATATAGAAATCATATTCCCGTCAGCACAATTCAATAATGACTTCATTAGCCGATTAATAACCACACCAACGCAATTCTCACGCAGCAACAAACGAACCCAATTCTTTAATCCCCACGTACCAGATAAATCACATACTAATCTCTAATTAATCAATCACAGCAATCCAATCCAATCGACAAAACAAACAGCACAATATCAATCACACTTTGCTTCCTCCTAAAAAACCACACAAACACACCAAGTTCCCATCTTTCAACCGCGATTCATCAAACTCAAAAAAACCGAAATCAGCATAAAATAAAAAACCACCTGTAAAAAACTGAGGGAACTTCACGGGCAAAATAACAGCTTCTTGCAAAGCCTGCTTAGCACTCTCAAGACCAGCCACATCATTCCACTTCACATTAGGCTTTTCTCTCACAATCGCCGAATTCAATCCAGCTCTCAACTTATCCTTCTCCGGATCATCCCCATCCTCACCATCTTTCGGCTTAGTCTTCGGCCTCGTCGCAACGGCAGCATCCCCGTTAGAATTAGGCCCGGGACCTCCTTCATCAAGAACAGTCTTGATCTCCTCGGCCCGGCGAAGATACTCGTTGAATTTCTGAGTGATAGCTTCACGAATTTTAGGGTTCTTCTCGTATTTCAAGTGGGTCCTGAAGTATTCAAGCGCGTTCGTGTATAAAGGAAACGCCTTTGAGTAATTCCCCGCATTGTCTTCCTGTACCGCTTGTTTCACGTACTCTATTGCTTGTTCTTTGAAATTGCTGTACATAGCTATGGTTTGATTTCGATTTGATTTATGAGAGGATTGATGATGATTGCATGAGAAAAAATTTGATTTTTTGGACAGATTTTTGAAACCCAAGAAATTAGAGATTTATTGGGTTGGATTTTGTGAATCAGAGAGATTGGGAATGGGATTTTGAGAGAAGGGGGGATTGGAAAGGGAGGAAAGGGGAGAGGGGAGAAGAAGCCTGTGAAAGGAAGGAAGCGCGTGTGGAGGAAAAAAGAAACAGGAAGGATCGAGGAAAGCTCTTAAGAAATTGTTACTGACATTGAAATGGCAAGAAATTTAGAAGCTGTTTGGGAGTGCTTTTCAAAAGCGTTTCTGAAAAAATTTGAAATTTTTTTTTTGATTTTACTTTAAAGTAATATGTTTTTGATGTTTTCAAATCATTTTGATGTGCTGATCTCAAAAATGATTTTTAAAAAATAAAAAAATATTATTAGCACACTTTTCTGAATGAAAAGCACTTTGAAAAGCAACAGCAACCACACTCCCAAACACCCTCTAAAAACAAAAACAATTAAAATGATATTTCTTGTGTAGATAACCCCTTTGAAAAATTGCTGGCATGATTCATTACAATAATTAAAAAGATTCATCAATTGATGTTTAGAGGGAAATTCTGATATTATAGCATTTGTTTTTCGAATAAAATACAACAAAAAATGATATTTTATCATGATATAGCTAATATTTATAGTCGTTTAACTCTATCATCAAATAAAAATATAAAATTTATATTTTATATAAGTAAATAATATTTTTTTAAAAAAAATAACGTTCCTTTCATGAATTTACAATAATTCAGAGAGGATGAGTTCGTTGAGGTTTTTATTATAAAATAATTAAAATTATTATGTTCAAAGAATTCATTATATGAAGATTCTGTTGAAGTTTGGTTGCTAAATAGAGAACTTATATAATGTTATCGGTATGCTTCTATAAAAAACATCAAATATTCTTCTTCTTCTTCTTCTGTACTAAGATAACCACTCAAATGAGGGGTCCTGATAGAAAACAATGTGATTTAAATAATAAAACCAATAAATTTTAATGTCAAATCTCTTATTTCATTGTGTATGCAACAAGTAAATTAAAATAATAATAATAATAATAAGGAGGAGGAGTAGGTTTTACTATGTCTATAGTACTATTTGGAAAGCCATATCAAATATCAAGATATGTCTTTTCCAAATCAGTGGAAGCCATAAAAATCAAGGAACAGAGACATTTACTGTTAAGTGCCCAGAAGGTTGATCGTGTTAAGTACTTTATCAGAGTATATGTCTCTCAAATTTGGTATTAGAGCCTACTAGTTCTTCTCTTGTGTGTGACCATGACATCTTCTTCTTCTTCTTCTTCTTCTCTTCGGACTTCTTCTTCCTCTTTTCATCTTCACCCTTCCTTTTCTATTCGAAAGTCTATGTCTATTAAACTCGACTATCTCTATGAGGTTAGCCTTTTAGATGATAACCAAAAAATCTATGAAACAGATCTTCTTGTTGTAAATCCTTATAATGTTTTTGTAAAAAAGTCTCCTTTTGTTATCCGCAGTATTAAAACTCTCATCAAACAACCTTCTTGTGTAGCCAAAGAATATGTTCAAGCTTCCTCTTTTGACCACTATAAATTCTTCTACTTCTCGCGAACAATTTGTTACTCTCAAAATTCCATCTAAATTTTCAAGCCAATGGATTTTTCAAGGCTATACACATATTCATTTTGGTGCTATAAAACTAGCCTTGTCTTATCATAGCCGTAAAGGTTTACCTGTTGCAGCAAGATTAGCTCTTCTAGATACCAGATATCTAGAGTATCAACATGCATGCATTGGATCTCTTGAAACCACACTCAATTGTGGTACAGTAGTTGTTACTTTCTATCCAAACTTCAATATGGCTTTGGATGACCCTCAACCCAACCACTTTTTGAAAGTCCTACTGCAGATCACTAGGGTCCAAAACCATACTTTGATTTAGTACTTCCTGTTACAAATGATGCTTTGCTTATTAATGTTGATATTAATCAAAGAACCACCTGTACTCATGTCCCACGACAAACCCCGAAAGAGAACTTACAAAAGTTACTCCCCTCTTTTTGGATTACCAATTATGAAAAGTTGCATCAAAGCTCTGTCCCTATACAATCCACAGAACCCGAGTTCACCAAAAAAGCTGATAGTACTATTGAAATCATCTTCAAGAAAGGAGAATCTTCCACTTCTCCACCAGGAATCTTTTCCTCCTCCATCTCGATGATGCAACCAGCTCAAGATCAGTACCTGTAGAATCCTTCTATAAAGACGATCTCCCCATCTATTCTTTCTCTTAGGACAACCATGTTTTTTGAGACACTTGTAATTATGACAGTTGTCGTAATCTAGACATGGATAATAACTCCCCCAAGCAAAACAAAAAATCTTCATGTAAGAAACTGAAAGACAAATACAATCAAAGAGACAAAACAATTGACGCTTTGGGACAACCCTTCAGAAAATTTAACTATCTTGTCAAATATACTTCCCCTTATTGGACAACTCCAAAACCAGTCCCCATAGTCTCCATGTATCAACCTACAAGTCCTTATGCTGATAATTTTCCTGCTTTGCAAGATCAAGTCAAAGACAGGGTTCAAACTCTTCCACAAGTTCACAACCCTCGAGGCTTAGATGTTGATGGACACCCTAAACAAGTCACCCCAGCCGAAGTAGTTCTCAATTGGCAAAGTTAAAATGCAATCACCCAAAAATCTGTTCTTCATAGAATTGAATCTAAGGTTGACTTCGTTCAGACTAACTTGAAAAAAAAAAATGACAGTCTTTGTTGATTCTAGAATTCTTCATCGAGAACAACTGTGTGCTGAAATTCAACAAAGGATGTCTACCATCTATGAGTAGACGCCCTAAACAAGTCACTCCTTCAAGCTTCTAATGGCAGATATGTAGACCATTAGAAGGAATAAGAGATTAAGTCTCTTAAAATACAACTCAAGTTTCTTCAGGTTGAATTAGCCAAATCCAAATCTAAACCTTTATCATTTCCTAAACCTCCACAAACTAGGATAACCTCCTATTATCCAGATCCTCCTATTATCCAGCCCCGTATTGAGATAAACATTTTTCTTTTTACAATTCACAACCTCCACCTACCACACTTCAATATATTTTATATTAAAAAATTATTATTAAGAACAAATTAAATATCTAAGTGAAGTTTTAGTTCACAAAATTAAAAACTCATGTTTCTTATCAAAGGCATAATTTTAACAGGTAGAAAAAAAAAGATATTCTAATTCCAACATATTTTATCTCTATCAAACATCATTAATCCTTAAAATCAAACCAAAATTGTGGGTGTAATGCACTTAATTAATTTTTATTTTACAAAATATTGTCTTTTAAAATTTTTTATTCCGAATCCACCTCACGAGAAGCTTAAGGATTCTATTTTTTATCCCGACAATACACGAAATGTTTTCGGAAAGTAAATTCGGAATTGGTCATGCATAAGAAAAAACTTTGCACACTGAGTACAGGCGTCATGTTATGCTAATGCTGGCGGCGGCGGCGGCATAGAAGCGAGGAGAGCAAAACCAAGAAATGGGAAAGAAAGAAAAGAAACAAAAACAACAGCAGAAGACTTCTCGAAGAGGAGCTTCTTATTATAGAAACGAGGAAGACGAAGAAGACTATGACTTCAATAACAGCTACTCTCAAAGTTTAGCTTCTTCTTCTGTTTCTGATCAAGAACCAGAACATGATGATTCCAACGAAGAAGAAGAAAAGGAAGAAGTGGAGGAGGAGGTTGCTGATGATAAAACAGCATCAAAGAAAGACATGCCTTCGAAGTTTCTTCTTTACCAACAATCTGTACAGGTAAATCAATCAATTATAGTTGTTTGGTTTTTTGAGAGAGTTAAGGCTTCATTGTTATTGTTATGCGAGTATTAGACTAGGAACAAAAGGAAAAGAACAAAACCCATCAACCTATTTTTCTTTGTAGCGCTGCATTTGGTTCTTGATGGAATGTGGATGACAAAGTAGAGATGCGGGAGTGAATTTTTATGTCTGAATTTGCAGCAATTACGAGTTGAAATGGTTGTATTAACTTGAAAGGAACGATACTTAGAATGACATAATTATGTTTTTGGCTATTAAGTGTCTGCTTTTATGATTGTAAAGGTGGGATTTTAAGGATTTTTGTGATATGTGGATGCAGTCACCCAAAGGAGACATAAGCTACTTGCAGAAGTTCTTTTTGCTGTACGTGGGTGGGAGGTTGCCTCTTCATCTCCAGGAAGATTTTTGTGGCACTGCCCTTCTTAGGTAACATACTTGGCTGCACTGCTTTACCATTGTGTAGCCTTTCCCCTTTTATCTTCCCTTCTTTTTTATGCGATTCATTAGAAATTAAAAGAACAGAATGACATGAAAATGCGATAAAAATAAATTAAGATCAACTGTTCCACATTTTTCAGGTGCCAACTCGAGTTTTCAAGTAGGGTTCGGTTATTTTATTCTAATTTCAAAAGCAAATGTTAGTTGTTTGTAGAACAACTAAGAGACATGCTTTCCTATTTTGTAATTGGATATTTGGAAGGGGGAAATAATCACAATAGCAATTATCTTCTGTCCACCCATCAATTATTTGATATTTTCATAGTTGTGAAATCTTAATTTGTTATAATTATGAGGGAAATGTCATCTTCTGGCTGGTGATATTGAGATGCATTTGTCTCACAGAAAAGTTTTCTTGGAAAGTGAGTTATTGTTTTGCCGCTACTCTTAAAGTGATGGAGGTGAGGACATCAACAATAAGGTGGTGGTGGTTGTCATGGTAGAAGTGGTGGAGTGATAATGGCGACAATGTGATTGTGTTTAGGACAGACAATGAGGTGATGTTGTTGTTGTACTAGGAGTGGTGAATTGATGTTTGTAAGATTGTGGTGGTGATGGTAAATGGTAATTGTCTTTGTTGTGGCATGATAAGGTGGTGGTGGTAGCATAAGTGGTTGAAGATGGTAATGGTGGACAGTGGTGGCAAAAGTGATAAGGTGGTGGTAGCAAGGGTGATTATGGGATGCTTGTGTTTGTTACAAGCTAGCAGTGGTGATGGCAGCAAAAACAATGATGGTGGTGCTGGTGCTGGTGCTGGTGCTGGTAATGATGGTTGTATCAGTAACATGACAGAGGAAGTGATGATGTCTGCTGTGGTGAAGTGGTGGTGATTGTTGACTTGTTGTGATGGTGGTGATAGCAGTGATAGAATTGGTTGAAGTGGTTAGGTAACGAACCGTGAGTTGGTAGTTCCTCAGAAACTAATTGTTCTTGCTTCTAAAGATAAATTATATTCTGTCAAAAGAACTTTGTTTTCAGATTGAAAAGCAAATTCTTTTTGTTAACCAATCTTTCAATGTGAAACAAAAACTGAAAGATACAAAAATATTTTCCCTGTTACATGCATTCTAAATTGCTGCTAATGTGATGCATTTCTTAATGAATATAGTAGGCTAGCAAAAGATATAGTAGGCTAGCAAAAGACGTGTTACTTTGTTTTGTTTTCCTGCGTTGGTTAAAGAGTTGTTTTGAATAAAATGACTGGTTTACACAAGATGTGTCCGCAAGCTACTTTCAAAGGCAGTGCTAAGCATGCCTTCACAACTTTATTCTTTTGACAGTACAGAATGGCTTCGCAATGACTCAAGACGGACTGCTGTAGGAGTGGATTTGGATCTGGAGGCACTAGATTGGTGCATAGAAAATAACATGGATAAAGTTGGAGCTGATGGATATTCTAGAATATCCCTCTTCCATGGAAATGTCCTGCAGCCTCTTGAGGCCAAATTAGTCAATTTTGAATCTCAAGAAATCATCAATAACATTAGATCCAAGGATTGCAAAGATGACAGTGAAAGCAACGAACTAAAATCTGCTGTCCAGGTGGGCTCCTCTACTTCTACAGATGATATGTACATGAAGAGAAACGTTCAGCTAGTTCCAAGAGATATTGTGTGTGCTTTTAACTACAGTTGCTGTTGTCTCCATAAACGAGCAGAACTTGTTTTGTATTTCAAGCATGTTCTTGGTGTCTTGTCCAAAAAGGGTGGTATATTTGTAATGGATTTATATGGCGGTACGTCATCAGAGAGCAAGCTAAGGCTTCAGAGAAGATTTCCAAATTTTACGGTAAATATTTATGCTTTCAGGACCTATATGAATTTGCAACATTAATTGGAGGTTTGTAGGTACAAATTTCACATGCATCAATTTCCTGTCAGGGAAAATTTCAGGATTTAAAGGATGTATCTTTTAAATAACTATCATTTAAGTTGGGTGATAAACCTTTATGCTATTTTGTAATAGACTACTACTTTAAACTGATACAGGAGTGATAATACGTAGCAGGCATTTTCAATTCTTAACGATACCTTGAAACAAGCATTATGACCTTAGTTAATGCTCATCATTAGGAATCTATCTGATCAAAAAGTTCATTTTCTGAATTTATAAATTTATATTTCTAATCATAGATTTTTTTTAAGCCAGTTCCGTTAATCTAGTTGTCCATACAAATGAACATCCATGGTTAGTGCATCTTGCCATGCTTTCCTAACTATTTCCTTCTTACTACTGAATTTTTGTAGTATTTTCTTTCTTTATAGCTGAATGCAGAAGTGAAATTATATATCATAGGAATCCCTGAACCCCTTCAATTGCAGGACTAAAGACATTAGCTGCCAAATTTCTTTTGGAACTCCAAACCACATTTTTTTTTATTTACGGCTTAATTGCAATTGACATGTGTAGTATATTTGGGAGCAAGCTGAATTTGATATCATTGAGCGCAAAACAAGGATTAGCCTCCACTTTCATCTCCAGAAGCAGCAGAGAAAACTTCGCCATGCATTTTCGTACAGTTGGAGGCTGTAAGTTGCATTGTTTTCCCACTGAAATGTGCAGCTAAAGATTTTCTTCGTTTTGACACTCACATTGATATATAGAATTCCTGCTAATGATTCTTTATGCTCCCAGATGGTCATTGCCAGAGATCAAGGACTGCTTGGAAGAGGCTGGATTTCAATCTGTCCATTTTTGGATTCGGCAGATGCCAGACACTGAAGCAAACAGGAGAACAGAAGGGTTTGGTGCTGGACGAGACATAAAGTATGAGGAGGTCAAGACTTTTGAACAAGAAGATGCTTGGAATGCTTATATAGTAGCTGTTGCAAACTAAAATGGTGGCTCCATCTTCTTTTTTTTACTTGATCTTGGCATGCTGTTCTGTTGATCCTACTATCATAAGAATTAACATGATCTCACAATTTGGTTTTAGAGTGCTGCTTCCATAACCATGATACTTTTTTTTTCTCTTGCATTACAAAATGCAGGAGTTTTTTTTATTGATAGCAATTAACTTCTTTTAGTACTTTTGGAGCAGCTGCTCAATAGTCTCATTGTACTTGTGGGACCGTTTGGGAGGGAAAAGCTCAACCTCACGCTGACACCCTCTCCTCACACTCATATGGACTGTTCTAGATTTTATTTGGATTTGGGCTTCTTCTCTGTACAAGATTTGGATCTCTTTTTCCTTCTAGGACTTCTCTTTACTTTTATAAATACAAATATCCCCTTTTTTACATAAATAAAAATGCTAAGAAAAAAGAGAGAGAATCAATTGGTAATTTAAATGATATTAATTAAAAAAATAAAAAAATAGCAACAAAAAAAAAAGAATTCAACCTAAGCCTATCTAGAGTATTGAAAAACCCAATGTTGACAGCAAAACTGAAAATTAAAAGTAACAAAATATCCCATTTGGCTAATTTTGTGAATATGATCATAAGATACAAAAGGAAAAGGAAAAGGTTGAAGCTAAATCTATAGTAAATAAAATATCGTAGGATAAAAATTATATATATATATATATATATATATATATATATATATATATATATTGAAAAAACTCAATCCGAGCCTAACTAAGTTAAAATGCAAATCTTTGATCCGATGATGATACCAGGATAATCGTGTTTGAAAGTAAATTAAATAAAATTATGAAGCTCAATTGTCTAATAACTCAATGTTGAAGGATGACAACAAAAAAAAATTAAAAAAAAAACAACAAAAAAATATATGAATCAACCCAGTTAACTTGTTAACTCTAGGACCATATGTACAGGATTGAGATAACCCAGTAGAAAGGTATTAAAAAAATATAAAGACCAACTTCTAATAAATAAAATGTTGAAAAATAAAATTAAAAAAAATAAACTCGTGTTAAACTTTGAAATCAGCTACTCTGGTCATGAACTTGGAACTAACCCCATAGTAGACAAACCATAAAAAATAACAAACCAAGACTCTAAAAAAATTAAATATAGCTCAAAAAAAGAAAGAAAAAACTAGTCAAACCTCTTAAACCTAATTAAATATTTAAAACTTGCAACTCGTGAAATTCTGAATTTAGTTCAATCAGGAAGCTTTATTACCAATTAATTTTAAACACTTATCAAAGCAAAAAAAAAAAAAAAAAAGATAACAAATCTATTAGGGAAAAAATAAAGGAGAGTAAAACTGTAAAACAAAATCAATTTTAAAAATACTCTCAAACAATTTGTATGGTTAAAAAATTAAAGGGGATAAAGTTAAAAAAATATTTCAGTTTTATAAATTATTCAAAATAAAAAAAAAATTAACACGCGAGAATCTTAAAAAAAGAAAAATAGTAATCCGCGTCGAAGCAGCAGAATTTTTGAAATACATGTCGCCCAGGATACTGTGATGACTCCAACATCGCTAGCGGTGACTGTATAGCCCCCACATGTTGCCAGCGGTGCGAGGGGCGGGCGCCATTAGATCTCATTGACAAAAAATATCTCATCTCTCCATGCTTGCTAGAGAGCGTCAAATATCCTCGAATCGTCGGATATATAATTATCAAACACTTGTTCAAACAACATCAAAACTCAATTAGCGACTAGATAAAACCAGAATATTGACAGACAAAATAAAATAAAAAAACTGAAATCAAATCTAGATTCATAAAAAAAAACTATATCCAGAAAATAATGAAAAGAGATATTCTTGGTGATTTAACAGGAAAATCATCAGATCTCATAGAATAGCTATATATTTATTAACATGTGTGTCCGGACTAACTTACATGCATCTCGACTAATTTTATAGATTCTGAAATTAACGACCATATAAATTTCTAGTGGCCATCATATTAGCAACCATAAAGTTCAAACCTGAGATCATAGGTGGAGCAAACCCTTTGATCTTAAACTCTTATCACTAGCCAGTGTTTTTTTTAATATATATAAAGAGAACAAGAAGGGGGAGAGAAAGGAGAATGAAGAAGAAGAATAATTATTTTTTATTTCAGCAAGCAAAACTGAAAATAATTTTACAATTACGAAACAAATAATATATTTACAACAAAAACAAACTCTATCAGCTGCACAAACATGTAAATATCACCAACTCTAAATCACTGTCCAAAAAACAAAATAAAGCTATGTGATGCCTGGAATGAAACGCCCACTAGACTACCCATTGGTTTGGTCCCCTCCAATATCAATCCTACAAACACTTTATATTAAAAAAATATATACATGAAATGTTTATTGTAGCATCATCTTTTTCCAACGCGTAAATAGAAACGGTCCGAATTGAGCAGCCCCGCCTCTCTATTAAAAAAAAAATAAAAATAAAATTTCTATGTACTATTCTTGGTGGTGTTTGGCAGCGTGCTTTTTAAAAAATTTATTTTTTTTATTTTTAGATTATTATGAATTATTAGTATTAAAAATAAATTTTTTAAAAAATAAAAAATTATTATTTTAATATATTAAAAAAAAACAATTTAAAAAAAACTTCTACGCTGTCAGAAATACACCCACTGTCTACTTACACCTGAGTAAACGTGTCTTAAACGGCTTCTCGAACAGTTTCAACCTTGACGGCCAGAATTAGAAGAAAAAAAAAAGGCATTATTTAACGCGTATAAAAAGAATAAACCTTTTGTTTAACTCCAAAGAAAACAGAAAGGGAAAGAAAAATAAGAAAGGAAGACGAAGAATCCTCTCGGAGACGGGATTCTTATTCCCTTTCCCTTTCCACCCCAGAATTTCTTTATATAATTTTCAACCCCTCTCTCTTTTTTTCTCTGCCCTTTTCTGTTCTCTCCAAGTCAGAACCAAAACAGGTAATAATAACCTTATATTTTGTTATTTTTCCTCATCTTTCTCTGCCTTTTTTATACTTTTGAAGAAAAAAAATTGGTTATAAATTACTTGTAGCCGAGTCTGGCTAGTTTCATCGGTGTTGTTGTGTTTTTAAATCTTGGGTTTTTTGTGTGCTAGATTAAAAAGGAGGTAATCAAGAAATCTTGAAAAATAATGGCAGAAGAACAACACAGATGCCAAGAACAACGACTCTGCGTAAACAACTGCGGTTTTTATGGGAGCCAAGCAACAGAAAATCTTTGTTCTAAGTGTTACCGTGATCTTCATCAATCACAGCCCTTGAATCATCAGCTGCTAAACCCATCATCATCATCATCATCGGCTGCTTCTGTTTCCTCCTTTTCATCCCCAGCCGTTGATGTTCTAAAAGTCAACACCAACCAGAAAGCTCCTGTTGTGGTGGTGGGAGATGATAAAAAAGATGAGGTAAAGGCAGGAGAGCCTGCGGCTGGGAAGCAGCAGCAGCAGCAGCAGCAGCAGCCGCAGCCAAGTAGGTGCTTGACGTGTAGGAGGCGCGTGGGGTTGACGGGGTTCAAGTGCAGGTGTGGTATGGTGTTTTGTGGAACACATAGGTACCCGGAACAGCATGATTGCCAATTTGATTTCAAGAGTTTAGGGAAACAACAGATTGCTAAGGCTAATCCTGTTGTTAAGGGAGAGAAACTCCAAAAAATTTAACGGGTTTTCTCCTTATCGTGCAATTTAGGAATGAATTCCGCAGTGTTGCCGGCCTCCGCCGGCGTTGGTGTTGGTGTTGGCGTTAGAAGGAAGTAGTTGTCGTGGGTTTGGTGGGGCTCGGGGTATTGTTGTTATTTTATGGTTTGTGTAAATTGCAAGTATTCAATGATAAACTTTTAGCATTTTCCTTTTTAGAAATAACTCATTTTGCCGACATTTTATTTAATAATTTGCCAACAATTTTATTTTATAATTCTGGGTGTTTCTTCAATAAAGGTGAATACATAGGTGGAATGTGAGAAATCTTAAAATAATTAAGAAGTAATTATGAAAGAGACAGATGCTTCCAAAAAGTGTAATAAAAGAAAAAACAATTATTATTATTTCTGTAAAATAATTAGTGATATTGTTTTATTTTATAAAAGAGAGATAATGAAAAAACAATTATTATTATTTCTGTAAAATAATTAGTGATATTGTTTTATTTTATAAAAGAGAGATAATGACTTCTTGAATATTCTTAACCTTTTTATTTTGTCGTACCGTGATTGGCAGAGCAGGGATCTTAGTTAATAAATCTAAAGAATGCTTTTACATGGGTCCACCGTGGGCCTGCCTTAATCTATCATAATATGCTCATTAACTTGTTTGTTTATTATTTATTTATTTATCATATCATCTTATTGTATTTGTTTATGTGAATTGAGCATATAATCTTATTATTTATCTTTTATCATTAAATTATTTATTTCCTTTTATTTTATAATTAAACATCACCCATACAAAGGAATTTTATATTACTTTTTAAGATTTCACGGTTTTTTTAATTAAGTGATTGAAGTGTTTCATGAAAATGGTTTTGAAAATTATTTTTCAAATTTTTACTTTGGTTGATGGTTTTTTTTTATTTAATTGGGACGGTATATTTTGATCTTCTAGTGTTGTTTTGAGATTGCGTTTAATAAATATATTTTAATTCAAATTTATAGATAAATTAACTTGAAAATATACAATTCAAATTTTAAATACAAGTAAAACAAATAAAAATAACAATTTTTTAAAAAAAATATTGAGATGACAATATATTAGATCAACCTGAGTCAATGTTTATTCGAGTTAATTCACGAAACTCGTGACCCGAGTCATGAGACTAGGATAATTTCACAGAAAACAAATTGAAACAGATGACAAAACTTAATTCATATTCAACCAAATATTGAAGATATTAAATGATGAAATAAAAAAAATCAATTAAAAAATTAGACAAAAAAAACTCGATTCAACTGGGTAAACCCTTCAAACCAGTGATATGAGTCATGTGACTGAGATAACAAAAAACAAAAGCAAACCATAATAAATTATGAAGTCCAATATCCAATAAACTAAATATTGAGGGATGAAATTAGAGAAGAAAAAAAACACATATATATATTTTTAAAAAAACTATTTGACCGGAAATAGGACGACTAGAATGGAAACGAAATATTCTGGCCATAATTTGAACTGAATTTCTGGAACGGGCCGAGATTCTGAGCAAGATGAAATATGTGTCCAATTTATTATGTCTTTGAACTGAAACGAGATATACTGTTGTTTTATCTATTAGATTTAGTTTTTATTATTTTAATTGTTATTTGTTGTATTTGAAATAATTTATGAAATAATTTTTTTTTAATTTTATCATCTTTTAATTTTTTTTATTTGTCAGATTTGAATTTCATTCTTTTATAAACTTGAAAAAAACATTAATAAGTTATTTTATAGTTTATTTTTCATGGCACAACCAAACATTAAAAAATATATTTTAACTTATTTTTCATGACATTTCCAAACATCAAAAAATAATTTATTTTTTTAAAGTTTATTTTTCAAAATAAAATTAATTTTCAGCAAACAAACGGGGCTGCTTCTCTCACTTTAAATCTCAAGAGTTAATCTTTTATCTTAGCAAGATGCAAGTTGGTTTTAATGATTGAATTTTTTTTAAAAAAAGAAAATCCATCCATGTAACCACTTATTTATACGTGGAGTTATAAACAGGGATAAAATGATACTTCACTAGATTCTAAAAAGGAAAAAGAAAAACTACTAGGTTTTAAAAGGACAAAAAAGAAGAAGAAGAAAAACGACAACGTAAAGAGGCACATTCATAAGAATTGAGGTGTTGGGTGAAATTTGATTCATGGGTGTTTTTATATTGAAAGGGAAGAAAGTTTTTTTTTTTTTTTTAATTGTGTGTGCTTATTTTCGTCTATCTCCCCATTTCACTTTTTTTTTTTTCTCATTGCATTAAATGATAAATAGTTTAATAAAGTATTAAATTAAAATGCTTATTATTTTATTCTAAAACAACAATTTTACATGGTAAATTTAAATCTTTTAATTTTGCATGGTGCACTGACAACAAAGTTGAAATTGAAGGAACTATAAATTTTTGAAGAGAACTGCAAGTACTCTGTTTACGCTTTGGCATTGTAACTAGACTAGTTGGTTGATTCGGGTGATTCAAGATCTTAATTGGATTTTAAAAAAGCAAAACTCGAGTGATTTATTGGGTCAACCATGAAATTTGGGTGATTAGCATGTCTTGAGTAAGATTTTTCTTTTTAATAAACTTAAAAAATATAAAATTAATTTATGAATACTTAACCTCACATATTTGTTTTTAGCATACATTTATATAAATTGTTTATTAACCTTTTGATGTATGGTTATTCTTAACTTTTCAATGTAAAATAGCTAAGTTATATAGTCAATATTCACAATAAATGTTTTTTTTTAACTTTTCAATATGGAATACCTATATATAGGTTACATCGACGTGAATTGTTTTTTATTTTTCTCATCTGAGATAACTATATATAGTCTCTATTCATAT
This sequence comes from Populus simonii, assembly GCA_007827005.2. Lineage (NCBI taxonomy): Eukaryota > Viridiplantae > Streptophyta > Magnoliopsida > Malpighiales > Salicaceae > Populus > Populus simonii. The sequence continues at coordinate 18,207,313 of CM017467.2, read as the reverse complement.
GAATTGTTTCTTAATTTTTTTTATTTGAGATATTAAAATCTCAAATATTTTTTAAAAAAATTTTCATGGTTGAGCCGGGTCAACCCGTGTGACCCGTCTCCTTAACCGGGTCAACTCCCAGGTTGGATTTAGTTTATGTTTGATATTGTAATAACATTTATTTTTCACGGTGTTTTTTTATCAAAATACATTAAAATAATATTTTATAAAAAAATATATTTTTAATATAAGTACACTAAAGCAATTTAAAAATATTAAAATAATTAATTCAAATATTTTTTTTTATTTAAAAAAAGCACGGTCCAAAAAAATAAAGCACGGCCTAATAACCATGCTCTTCGGTGGCGTCGTGCCTCGAGCAATGTGATCATATATGCTGCAAGTCTTCTGCAAGATTTGGGAGTTTTTTTTTTTTTCCTAAATATCATTCAAAAAAAGGTTTCGAGAGCCAGCTCAATTGACGGACAAATTTTGGAAAAATATAGATTGAGTGCAACTCAAAATTTTTTAAAACATAGTTTTTTTTTAAAAAAAATCTTTAGTTGTAATGATAAAAATACCATATCTAAATTTTTTAAACAAAATTACTCCACTAATGATATACAGATTAAAAAACAGTTTTATCTATTTTTTATTCTTGATATTTATTTATTTTTTAATTAATTCTCCATAGATAAATATGAATCCAAATTTCATCCTTATATTTTATAAACAAAATTATTCCCCTAATGATGTATTTGATAAAAAAAAAATTCATAGTTTTTTATTCTTGATATTTATCTATTTTTCAATAAGTTCTCTATCATACATTTTTTTTCTCGAGATTTTTAGTTATTGAAACTATTGATTTATTAACATCATTTTATTCTAAAATCTTATTCAAAATTATTAATTAATCTAATAAGTTAAAGAATGCTAATGAAATTTAAATGGATTTCTAGTAAGAATAAAATTAAATCAGTAAATCAATTGTTTTGATTTATAAAAGGTAAGTTTTATTTTAAATATTAAATCAAACTAAAAAATAAAAAAAAATATATTAATTAGTTTCCTTGTCCATTGAATTACACTTATTAATATATTTTTAACTCGTACTAGTTTTGGGCTTCCCGTTCATGGCTCACATATCTTGCCTACGAGTCATAGAATCCGACAATAGACATTCCTTTTTTATCCACAGATGAATCAGACAATATTCATAGTAAGACTAAATGAAAAGCAAAACATGCAAGTGTTCACAATCTCAAAATACATCGATAATGCACCAGAGCTTGTAGACCAGCGGCAGAGGCAAGGTTTTCTTATCTCTGTCATCTGGGTTCGAGCCTTAGCGTGCACGCCTGTCACCCCTGCGGTATCTTATATATTTACTGGGCTTGTAAGGTGTTCAGTGGGTCCGGGAATTAGTTGCGGTGCACGTAAGCTGGCCCGGACACCCCGAGTTACCAAACAAAAAAATAAAAACAAAAAATAAAATAAAAAATACATAGATAATTAAAGAAAAACAAACATTGTACACCGTCCAAAGACTTTAGAGATCGGACTACATATTTGGCACTTGCTACAGTAAGGGTTGGATTAATTTTTCCACCATCCAAAAGACTTTAGAGTATTGGGTGGTGATCTCATAGATGAAGGGATATTAAACAAATTATTTATTGTCGGTGGCAGTGAATATTTTTGTAAGAGTGGAATTCTATTCAATAGAGTAGTATATATTTTAGAATAGATAATATGTTTCGTGGCTGATCTCTTTTGATTTTTTTTTAGGGTTATTATTCTTTTTAAAAAAGCAATCTCGCTAGAAAGTTTTTTTTGCATACTTTTTATTTTATTTTATATAGAAATAGAGAGACTCGTGTCCTTGTACACTTATCTCTTTTACTTGTATATGATTCTTCATGGCCTACTTAACTTTTAACAAACTTTTATTTGGTAGAGCATATAATTCTTTTCACAAAGTTCACCCCTTTACCCCACTTATCAAGTCCTTAAAAGCTATTGGTTTGATTAATTCCTTGACCTTGGGAATGTGAGTACATAACAATTGTCTTGACATGAGAGAATCTCGTATTTTATGAGGGGTATAAACATCTTCATGCATATGTTCCATGTAGACTGCTTCCCTCTCCTTTATCTACAGGATTATAAGGAGCTTGATGTATCTGGTGAGGAATGACAAGACCAATGGCTAGCCTTTATTTTGTGGTGGTCAGATGAGTGTCAAGAATACTTGCAATTATCTGCGGGTACTGGGTGTAACTTGTGATTGTGGAGCTATAAAAGAGGGTGCTGGAGCGGGTGCTAAGACTTGTTGAGGTGACAAAGATTAATTTTGCCCCTAAACTGTAAACACAACCTGGGTAAGGAGTTGCATTTGGTCGATGAGATGTTGGATATGTGGTTGGGCAGAAGTGTTCATTGTAGCAGAGAGATTTGTCACATGTCTTTTTTCATGAGTGTCTTGATTATCTGCTATTAATGGTTATTAAAGATGTTGAAAAAACAATATTGGAAGAACAATTTATGGTTTTTTGATTGAATCCCCATAAAAGGAACCTATTGATGATGTTTTAAAATTCAAAGTACTTAAGAATATGTTTCTTAATGGTTGGATTATGGGTTAATCACATATTCTAACAAGACAATTTATTCTCCATTGTTTATAAAACTTATAGTTTGTTGTAAAATCTGTAACTTGCAAAACAATCCCCTTTGATATGTATAATAAATGAAAGAATTTGTATTTATTCTTAAAGAACAAAAATGTTTGTTCTTAGTTTTGATATGATAAATATTCTGAAATTAAAAATGTATTTTTATTGAGAATAGAGATTGTGAACATTTTACCTAGGTAGTTCAATGAATATTTATAGCCCATAAACCTTGTTTTTTTCTTGAGTGAGAGGGTTGAAAAGTTATTTTGCCCTGGTAGCATTAATAAGTGATAAATATCTTTTATATATGCATTAATAAGAAATAAATATTCTTTACACATGTATTAATGAGGGAAAATATCAATGTCATTAATATTTATGTTAAAAATCATAAAAATAAACGAATGGAGCCTTATAGCCTAACATGAGGCCTATAATGATCTCCAATCCTTTAATCTTTTATGTTTGGGACACTGCCAAACCTACAATTAATAGGTATGGCAATGAGTTAGAGTCATGCCCACTTGAGCTTAACATGTAGCCAAGCCCAAAGACATTGGGTTTGCAGCATGCTAACGTTATGCTCAATTAGGCTTAACACGCAACCAAACCCAATGTCAAGGGATCGGGAAGGTTGCCAGACTAATGCCTAATTGGGCTGACGTGCAACCAAGCCTAAGGACGATAAGTTTGACAATTCGCTAGATTCATAGCCAATTATGCTTTGTACGCGGCCAAACCCAAAAATAAAGGGTTTGACAGCTTCTCAGACCTGCGTCTAATTAAGCTAGGCTCGCAATCAGGCCCAAAAGCGTTGTGTGACAGCTCGCCAGACCTATACCTACTTGGGCTCAGCTTATAGCCACACTTAATAGCATTGAGTCTGGAAAGGAGCTAGACTCATGTCATTTGGGTTTGCTATTATGTCGAAATAAGAAATGTTCGGTATGGAGACAAGCCTCACCCATCTTTAAATGAACCATGACCCTTCTTTTAAGCCTTCTAAGATGGTGTTTGTTTACGCGGTAGCTTCTGCTTTTAAAGCTAACCGCGTAAACATCATGTTTGGTAATGGCTGAAAATTTAATTCAGCCTTGTGGGTCCCAGCAATTCCTGCGTTAAAAACGCAGGTTACTGAAAGCAGCTCTATGCTGCTTTCAGTGTGGAGCGGAGAGCTCCACTGTGCACTTTTAAGTGCACAGTGGAGATATGCACAGTGGCGGAGGCCACAGTAGATTAAAAGGGGGCAATTGCCCCCTTAATTATTTTTTTATATATTAAAATATTAATATATTAGTTTAATGAGTTATTGCTACACGAAGGAAGGTTTTTATTGTTAACTGACTTGATATATGTTAATATAATACTATATATATATATATATATATATATATATATATATATATATATATATAATTACAGCTGCCCCAATTTTTCCCCTTTTCCCCCTTTGTTTATCTTTATCTTTCATTGTGCAAATTTCTTATCAATTAATCTTTTTTGTGTTTTCTTTATACTTTAAATAAATTTTCTTCATCTTTTCTATTTATTTCATTATCTAATTTTAATTTTATTTTTTTATAATTAGTTATTAAAAATATTAAGATTTATGATAATTTAGAGGTTTTGATATGAATATGTTCAAAATAAATGTTTAAATCTGCTAATTTAATCAATTAAGTGTTTCTTTTCTTATTATAAAAAAATAAATTAATATTCATGCAAAACCACTATTATTGACATCTCTTGCATTGACAGAGTAGTTTATTGAAATTTAATATTTTCACATGATTTGTTTGTAAGTAAAATATCAAGTAGAAAGCATGGATATGCACCACTGTTCACGTGAACAGTGGTGCATGATTTCGGTCGGACCGGGTCCAGTTCAAAGCTAAATATATTGTATTGGGCCTGACCCAGTAAAGAAAATTAAATTTTATTTTTAATTGTGTTTTATTGATGACGTAACATTTGTAAAATTTGATCGTAATTCCAATTTTGTTCCTGATTATAATTTACCTGATGTTGTTGCGCGCTTAAAAAACCAAGAAAACTATAGCATTGTTGGATGTATTTCATACGTGATGAAATTGTAGATAGTTTAATTGAACAATAAAAAATATTTTATATAAAATATTATTTATTTCATGATGTAATAGCAATAGTTAAATTTATAATATTTAAATTAAAAACCATTAATATATATACATATATTAATTATTTTATAACCTAAAATTTGAAAAGCAATTTTTTAACCAAACACATTAAACTGCTTTTTGTTCAACCTCAATTTCAACCACAGTTTTAACCAAACACCTATTTTTTTAAATCAACCTCAACTAAAAGTACTTTTTATAAAACAACTTTTTTCAAACCACAACCACAACAGCTACCGCAATACCAAACACACTCTAAATAAAGATCTAGTCTCAAAAATTATTTTTTATAAAATATCAAAAAATACTGATTTAGCAATATCTAAAATTGTAAATTAACCAATTTAGTGATTGCAATTTTTTATGCGCATATTTTTTCCTAGTAAAAACTAATCAAATTCAAAAAATCATGTCCTAAGCTGTGAACCATGCAAATCAGTCGTCGAAGGACAATATGCGTGAAACCCAATAAACAAAAATGGATGAAACGTGAAACCCAAAAAAGAGAGAGATAGAGAAAAGGAGATGACTGGAGTGTAAGTGCGAAGTCAATTATGATTAATTCATTGAACAAATTAATAGCCGGAAGAAACACGCAAAATTAATTCAACTTGGCTTGTGGGTTAACGTGACGTTGCTTAGATTGATAGCAAATTTAATTAATTAGCGATCAGACCATATTCAAGAATCAAGAAACATATTCTGCAGGATTTTCTCATTAATATATTAGTTAATTTATTTTTGATTTTTTTTTCTTTTCTCTCTACGTGTATAGATTTCCAGATAATCTGTGACACTCGAAGCAATGAATTATTCAAGCAGGAATCTCTGACACTTTAATGTTGTTTCTTATGACTAATTAAACCTATCCCCAGAGAGATTCGTCTCCTTTGTACTGATAAAATATATTTTCCACCAAATTGCATAATGGAAAACATTGCTGTAGATTCCAAAGTTGACTCGTTGAATTTTAGGTGCAGAAGGCAGGCTGTGGCCCTCCATAACCCACCACCATATGTTATGCAAATGCCCACTAATCTTTACAAATTCTATCTTGTAAGAATCATCAGAGCCTATAAACAAACAAAAACTCGTGTCATGGCCTCGTCAAGGAGGAAAACAAAGAGGCAAGAGGCCAGAGCACTTCCCAGTAACCAGCATTGGTTTCAGCACAAGGGAAGAATTCAATGTTGCCTTATCTGCAGATTTTCACATTTTGATCTTCCAATTTGGACTTTAATGGAGTTATTTAATATTCAATCGATATCTTATGGTTAGATCCAACGTCTCCTATTCCACCAATAAACTCCACTGATATATATATATATATATATATATATATATATATATATATATATATATATATATATATATTTTCAGCTAATGAAATAGACGAGTACCTAAGCAAGAAAAATAATCCATGTGATACATTTAGCCAAAATAATAATAATACAACAAAGCTTTTAATTTAAAATCAGAGGAAAAGGAATCTATGGGGTATTTGATAAATCAAACAACACAAAATCTTTAATAACCTTCCAAGCCTTAATATGCATTTAAAAATCAATTCTTTCTTAAAACTTTCTTTAATATTTGAAGTCGTTAAACTTGATTTGGTTTGATAGGTTCATTCAGAAAATTCATGAATTGAAATTGATTCGAGCCGAGTTTTATATCGAACTAGAAAAAATATTGATTCAAAAAACTCAATTGATTTAATTAGGTTAGTCAAACCGAATACAAATAAATCAATTTTTAAAAATTAAAAAATTAAAAAGATATTTATAGATTCATCAAATGATTCAAATCTTTTTTCGAGTCGATCTACAAGCCGAGTCTGGTAACTTTAATAATATAGAAAATATATTTATTAAATATTAATTATCAATTTATAATTTATGGTTAATGAAATAGTATATTATTAGAAAGAACCTTCTCTTTGGTAGTTGAGTGAAATCACATCAAGTTGGATAATCAATGGACTGTAGGTATAAATAAGAGCTGGATTTAGATAGATCTACAGTATCCCAACTAAACTTAGATCCGACCTCCACATCATCTCAGCTCCCCCAGCATCACACTCATCACTTCATCAACGAGCAAACTTTTACAAAATAATTAGTTAATCCCTCTAGTTTATAACCAAATATTGAATCCTTATACTCTTATTTATTTCTAAAATAGTCCTCCGATTAATTTCCCACAACAATTTAATTTTTCCCCAAAATATTCTCCATTTTTAATCAAATTTCCCAATCTCATATACCACAAAAAAACCAAAATCCATCTACAAATCACAATTCGCACACCTTAAAAAGAATTAAGAATCAAGTTTTATCAAGATATTAACTTAAACTTAATATTGTTAAAACTAGATGGATTAACTTATAGAATAAAAAAAAATCAAGGACTAAATTGTAATTTGAACACTTGCAAATTAATTAACAACAAGCTTCGATCAAGACCAGATTATTGGCCTGCATTACTATGAGAGTAAGATTATTTTTTTATTTTTTATATGAAAAAAATATTTAGATGTTGCTAATGTTTTTTCTAGTAGAAAAAAATTAAACAGTGTGAGAATTAATTTGATATGATTTGGTCGTTTTGACTGGTCTAGAGATAACCTGAATGACCAATAAAAACATAGTTTGAGTCAAAATAAATACTTAAGATGAGATTTTTTTAATAAATTTTGAGATGGCAATATATTTGATTAATTTAAGTTAACATGTCAATCTGCATATCAAGTTATGAGAATTTGATAACCTCAAAGAAAGCAAATTAAAATAAATTACAAAATTTAATTTTTAATAAACTCAATGTTGAAGGATGAAATTGAAAAAAATCAATTAAAAAAGAACCCAAAAAAATAACTCGTGCTAACCTGAATTAACCTATCAAACTTGCAACCTAAGTCATGAGACCAAATTAACCTAATAAAAAACAAATTGAAATAAATTATAAAACTCAATTCTTAATCAATTTAGTGTTGAAAAATGAAATTAAAAAAAATATATGAACAAAAGGATAAAAAAAAACTCGGGTAAATCATGGTTAGCTTGCCAAACCCATGATTTGAGTCATGAGATGAGGATAACCTCATAAAATACAGACTGAAATAAATCATGAAGTCTAATTTTCAAGCAATCCAATATTAAAAAAAAAATTAATTATAAAAATGAAAAACAAAACTCAAGTTAATTTGTTAAATTCGTAGTCTAGATCAAGAGCATGGGATAATCTTACAAAAGAAACAATTTTAAAAAATTATCCCTAAATATAATGTTAAAAAAAAACTGAAATTAAAAAAAAATTAAAGACATGAAAAATATTATTATAATAAATAGTATTATGTGAGAATGGATATGCTGATAAAAACGCTTCCTTCTTTATTTTTTTAATTTTTTTTTAATATTAACTTAAACTTATTATTTTTAAAAATAGAAGGACTAACTCATAATATAATAAAAAAATCAGTCACTAAATTATTCCCCCTCCATAATCGAACATCATGAAAGCAACAAAACACTTGATCTCAGTATCCCAACAAAACACACAACAAATCCATTTTTGTCCTGGATCTCAGGTCCACCCTTCTTCTAGTTCCCTCTCACTCACTCTCTCCACAACCAAGCCAGTCATGAAATTCCCATTTCTTAACCAAACCACTCCTCTCCCAAACCATTCCTTCATTTGCAATTCCTATTTCACTTTCTTGTAACATCAAGCTTCATTTTTTAAATACTAGATGTTTGTTTAAGCTAACATAAAAAAAAAATGTCTTTGTCTACAAACTCATCCAAGATTTAATATATGTTACTTGATCTTTATATTTTGTTGATTCCCAGATTGATCTGATGCAAATACTTGGTGGGTTTTTTTAGGAGGAGCCAGAAACCGGGTCTGCTGTTTTCATTGCGCCAATGAAAAGGTCAGTGCGTCCGCTTTTTAGCATTCTACTGCTCGTTGTATTTGCTCTGACTCTCAGCTGCAGGATCCTAATCCCCCGTGGTGACGGGGTTGGCTTCATTGAGTTTGAGAAACCCAAATTGATTCTACAGAAAAAAGTTCCAGTTTTTAATTCCACGTTGCTGAAATACTCAGCTATTGATATAGGAGAAGAACAAGCGAAGCATGAAATAGAAGAGTTATTAGAAGGGAACTTTGATAGTCGAGGAAGGTATAGGTCTTTTGCTACTTGGAGGAGGTTTAATCATCATGATGTTAGAGCAAGATCATCTAGGGGTATCCCATTAATGCTTAGGTCTCCTCAGTTTTATAGGTATTGGTTAGATTTTAGGAGGGCTTTGCATGATTGGGCTCGAAAGAAGAGGTATCAGCCTGAAATAATGGATGAATTGATAGGGCTTCTGAAGGGTCCTATTGATAGGCATAATGGATTGGTGGGTTCGGAAAGGCGGTATGGTTCTTGTGCTGTAGTTGGGAATAGTGGGATTTTGATGCAGAAAGAGTATGGAGAGTTGATTGATCGTCATGAGGTTGTAATCCGATTGAACAATGCGAGGACGGAGAGATATGAGAGAAATGTGGGGGCGAAAACTAATATTTCTTTTGTAAATAGCAATATTTTGCATCTTTGTGGAAGGAGGCAAGGTTGCTTTTGTCACCCATATGGGGCTAACGTCCCTATGGTTATGTATATCTGTCAACCAGCACATTTCTTGGACTATACTGTTTGTAATTCATCTCACGATGCGCCATTGATTGTCACTGATCCGCGCTTTGACTTGTTGTGTGCGAGGATTGTGAAGTATTATTCCTTGAAACGGTTTGTGGAGGAGACAGGGAAGTCATTGGATGAATGGGGCTCTGCTCATGATGGTTCTATGTTTCATTATTCTTCTGGTATGCAAGCTGTGATGCTTGCAGTGGGGATTTGTGATAAAGTTAGTATTTTTGGGTTTGGAAAATCAGCTTTGGCTAGGCATCACTATCATACTAATCAAAAGGCTGAGCTTAAGTTACATGATTATGAGGCGGAGTATGATCTTTATCATGATTTGGTGAACAATCCACAGGCAGTACCTTTCATTACGGACAAGTTCAAGTTTCCTGCTGCTGTAATTTATCAATGATTTTTCAGCAGTTGAATCCTTTTGGTTTTGTTGGATTAATTGATTGGTTGCCAGGCTCAAATTTCTTTATTGTTGTAATTGTTTTTCGTTCCACAAGATGGTTATGGAAAGCAGTTGAAGATTTCTGTTGCATATGCTGACCCTGTACTATCTAAGATAGTCTAGGGCAATACTAATTTAAAGCTGGAATCCAAGAAAATGGTTTCAAGAATCATAAGTTGTTCATTTGCTTTTACAATATTGAAAATGCTCCTGTTGTGTTCTTCAAGTTTCGTTGCATAAAGTGCTCTCTTTTTAGTTGTAATATCTGTGTCTGTTTTTCATTGATTTGATATGCTTATATCTCCCCTTGTGTTTTACTAACATCTAGCGTCGTGAGGGAAATCTGGAGGAAGGTTTTCCATATGCATAGTTTCGTCACTTTCAAAAGCCACTTGCAGGTTAAGAATCTTAAGGTTTTGTGTCTATTATGCACATCCCTTGTCAAGCTAAGCTCGTAAAGTTGATTGGAACCTTCAGAAGTGATGACAAATTAGGTATCACTGCTTAAGTGCTCCTATTTATAAAGATAGGGACAGGGTTCAGGTTCTCTGTTATTGTACACCTTGATGAAGTTCATTAACTCCTACGAATTATATTCTGGCCGGCACGCTCATTTGGAGATGTTAATCATGTAATTTGACAGTACATGGCTGTGACTTGGATAATATGTCCAGTACATGGCTGTGACTTGGATTTTAGCAGTTTGGGCAGTGCAAAACCAATGCCTCTTTAGCTCGGTTTCTTGTTGTGAATGTTTTTGCTGTTTTTAACTTCTCGTCCTCTTCAAAACCCAACCGACTAGTGATGGAGTGATGCGCTGCACGACAGTATTTCATTGGTCATGAGTGAAGTATGAGCTTAGACCAGATAGCCTTTTATACATCTCCTGGGATGGGAAGTTTTTGAAATAGCAATAAATAGACCAAGCCTAAATGAATGGTCCTGGTTTGACTCCTTAAAAATGAACTAGACCAAGAAGTTCATTAGCGTTCTCATTTCTCACTTCAGTTTTTGAGCATAATCTGCCGCATCGAAACTCCTGCAACATGCCAGTTTATGTAGTTTTCTTGGATTCAGTAGGCACCCCATTCTTGTGAACACTGCAAAAGGTTTCTCTCTCTCTCTCTCTCTCTCTCTCTCTCTCTCTCTCTCTCTTCTTATAGATTTTTCATGATGAAACCAATTATTTTCATAGAAGAGAATGGCTCCCTGTAGCAAGATATATTTCACCTCCATAAAGTGATTGTGCCTTGTGGCCAGTACAAGAAAAGCTACAGAAGTTCAAACACAAGTTATGATGATTATATACCAACACAAAATCCATCACCATCGACTCCCATATTGTAAGTTTTGGGTTTTAGCGTAAAGGGCCTGTGCAAAAACATGGCAAAAGGCGGCAACAAAGACAAAGATCTGTACAGGACCCTTCTTTCCTCTCGCCTAGCCGCTCCCTTGCCTCTTCCTTCATTCAAGGCTCTGCAGTGTCCATCAAGAACCTTATGCTCGTCTGAAACTCAAACTAGCCATAAAAGTAAAAATACTAGATGAAAAAATTGTGGTTGAGAAACTTTAATCTCGGTGCATCATTTACCTGTTTCGGATCATAGATAGCGTATTCATTGTATTCAAGGGGGCTGTCTTTATGCACTGATGGAATCAAGCGACCACAAGGAACTTTGATGTCATCCTTCCATAGAAAATGTTCAGATTCATCTGTTGTCTTTCTCTCTAACCCCTTCACTCCGAACTTCTTCTCTTCCAGTGACTTTGTATCCTGTCTCGTTAAAAATAAATAGATTTTCTAGGTTTCAGGAAAGTCGAAACAACTTTGCCATTCAAGCACAGAGATAACTTCAACATTCCTCCAGTGGACTTTCAACTTTAATGACCTGATCCCCAAGAGAAGCAACAGCTAGAGCTAAAAATCCTTCTGGCCTATCTACTGCAGTAAAACCATACCTACCAGCTTCTGCAGCAGCATCAGAACAAACAATCGCCTTCCCGAACTGTGAGCCAGAAAAAGACTCTCAGGCGCAAGATCAGAATATTGACGCGCTGAAATTATAAACTATCAATATTACCATATAACCGGGGACTGGAAGAGAACAGACTGCGGCAGAAACCCTTTTTGCAAATGCCTTAACATGTTTGACTTCGAGTGCCTTTTAGGGTAAACAAACCCGGTAACAATCTACGCGAGAACAAGATATCACTGTCAATCAGGACTGAAATCTTACCACACCATAGCAGTACTTTGTTTGGCAACTTCTTTATCTCAACCAAAGGAGGACAAGCACTTGGTTCAACAGGAAAAATATTCTCAACTGATACTCCATAGTCCTACATTAACAAATAAGACATGGCAAAATTGTTTGAGAGTTTTCATCACAATTGATGTCATCAAGCAATGGTAAGATGTGTAATCTCACAATGTCTCCAACTCTGACTGGTTCATAAGTCTTTTCTAATTACTTCGCAATCATCTTGTAGTCATCAGAATCTTTTTTTAGTGCAGACACTGAGCAGCCCAATTTCTTGTATCTATCCGACAATGGATCATCGAGGGTTGAGCCGGACATGTCTCCTACAAGGCGTGAGGCCACATTTATGTCTCGAACAGTCTCAAATGCAGCTGTACCTTGAAAAAATCAATCAGAATCATGCTTTAGTGTCAGTAAGAGGGACTCTAGAAGTGATAGGAAACCTATGTTGGCTTTACATGATCTGCAAGATCCTGATAGTCCGAAAATGAAAGGCCTGGTAGAATGCAAAAGAGAAAACCATCTTTAGCTATAATCTGACCACACAGCCTCTGCCTTCTGTCCTGTTTCTTTAGTTGATTTCCCCGCTTCTACAAACCAAAGCAGGACCTCCTCGCCTGATGAGATTATTTTGTTATTCACCAGTAAAGGAAAAGTAAAAGGACGAAGCAAAAGGAAAATCCTTACATCTTTCCATGTGAAAATTTGAAAGCATCCCCATTGGCAAATCAGGAGAGTCAAAACCCATCTCCATCATGGTATACCTGCCAAACAGTAACAAGCTTCTCTAGATAAAAAAAATTATGGAGAAAGCATGTAGAAAGGGAATTATCTGTATAAGGATCATGCCTGTATATCTCCCGACCGCGCAAGATTCTCATAAAATAAGCAATTTTGGGTTCAAGTCTGCGGTGCGCGGCTGCAACTCCTAGCTGCCTTATAAGTCTGAGCCCTCCATGTCTCGCATCGACTCCATCATCCTATATGGAAACAAAATTCCCCATCAAGCATAAAATGTACCACCTATATATATATATATATATTGAGAAATAGCAATAGCAAAGTAGAGGCATTTTGTACCATGTCTATTGGGTAGAAACTGAGTTGCTTTTTCTCAAACTTCTTCTCTCTTTCCCATGGCTCAAACTCATTTCCAGTGAGTTCCTCAAAGAGCCTGCCAAACTCTTTAATAGCATTTTCCCATTCTTCAAGCCTCTCCTCTGCACTTGGATCACTGCCTACTTTCCCTTTTGTTGTAGTACAAATGCAAGTTGCTCTCCAGTACCGTGATCAATTGCATGATACAATATCTACACCAAGTTACCATGAAATATAAGCTCATATAGCTGTAGAAAATTAAGATCAAGAGTTCTTTCGTATTACTCGTGCAGTCCTCGACCCAGATCACAAAGTGAGAAGGCTCAGCTGTACACTATCCCATCTTTCTCAAGTATCCTCCTACCACGTTCCTGCAATTTAGTGTCTTTGTAGACTCCTCTCTTGCCATATAGTTTGAGCTGCAATGCACAGACATAATTCGCTGATTAGGAGAAGATTTATTTCCTAGGAGTAATTGTTAGAAGTTCGAGCCAAAAAGCCCTTTATTTCTGCTGAAATTGACTTGGGAGCCTCGGGATCTTGTTTGTCCCATGGAATTCCTTTTCCCTCCACAAAAAGATCAGAAACATCATCTGCTTCCATTGGCTGTGGTTCTTGTTTCTCAATGCTGTCAAGCAACCATTCTTCCCTCACTACAGGTATGCCCGCCTCTATTAGGGAAAAAAAGAAGGCAGTTTTAGAAGCAGATGATCCCAAATATTTTTTTGTAAATCACGTTTTCGAGTGCAATGATATATCAGCAAAACTTATGACAAAAACTAGTAAACAGACAAGATATGTTAGTGTAATGACAGGAGAAAGCAACAACTCATGTTAACTTGTCAAAGCCGAAGAAAACCAAATGTTCTGGATTTGTTTGAGAGAAGGAATATCCCCTATTTGTCTGCCTGCGGATATAGTTTGTAAGCCTAAACAAATTTCTGAACTCACATTGTATCAGCAAGTTTAGTGGAACCTCCACGTTCTCTCTCTTGAACTTCCAAAGACAAGAGTGTCTTTCGGGAGGAATCATACAATCTCTCCTCCTCCTCCTCATGCCTGTCTTTACATAAGCAGATAGAAAAGTCATGTAACAGGCTCTATCTAATATTTTTCCCATACTGAAAACTGGTGTGGTCCTTTCATCTTTGCTATTCTTTTGCTGCTACACGGCAAAAATGAATGAGGCTTATATTTCAATACGTACAGTAGACTACTTGAGACATTGAAAATATTAGCGAAGTAATTTACCCAAAGAAATCATGCATGCAAACCAAGGGATTAATTCCAATTAATTTGAGGTAAACTAAGAACAAATTAAAACTAACCTTCATCTTTCTTTTGGATTCTTTCTTTACAAAACTCAAAACCGCTTCCACGTTTCAACACCAGACCACGATATCCCCATGCGTCGGCAGACAAACTTTATAAACCTTTATTACATACCATTGTTATACTTCATGTTTTTGTACTCTAGACTAGACACGTACAATGATACCTCTATTACAAATTAACCTCTTTGATCCCCATGATCCGTCCTAGTAAGAATGTAGAATGTGCATCAAGGGGAGTAATAACTTGCCACTTGTCCAGTATGGTTCCTTCTACAGCTTGAGCCGTTGTCAGGAGGTTGTAAAAAACTATTACGCTAATGTTATGGAGTTTCATCTGGTTTCTTATGCATGAGCCCATTGGGGTATGGTTTCATTCTCGTTAGTAATTTGGCAGCTTCTTACCTCCCTGTACCAACACCTGGCCGGAGCATATAGCGGCAAGGTTACATTCAAAAAAAGAAACCAGGCCCGTCAACAAGGCCTTTCAGGCTGTTCAGCTTTCTAATTTTATTTTTTTTTGCTATATTTGGTAGAAAATGAACAATTTGGTGTTCTTAGTGTAATTGGACAGATTTAAGGTTGATACATCCATTGCTGGAGATAATAAGATTGATCACAGGCTCCAATCAATGTAGTTATAATTTTACAAGAAAAGAAATGCTTTCATAGACTAAAAATGTAAACTCCATCTTTATCCATGCATACATATAGATGATGGTTTACAAATTTACTTGATGAACTACAAACAAGGTCTAGATAATTAGGTCATCACGCCTCAATGTTAGAGCTGGGACTCTTGAAGGAGTTCTTTCTTGCTGTAGCAAGAACAGTCTTGTCTGCAACTATAAAATATGCTGCTCCAGCAACTGCAAGGAAATGTATAATTCATTAATTAAAGAAGAAAACAACAATTATAATGCGGATAATGTTTGTTTAATCAGGACAGTAATTAATTAATTACCAGTTGAAATTATGAGAGCTTGAGCTGTGTGATTCAGATTGGCCCTTGCCCATGGCAGCATCCTCGCACTAGCCATCTACATGTTAAACATGATACAGTTCAGAATCAATCAAAGAATTCTCTTGTTTTTCTTAAAATATTTTTGTGATTAATGAGGTGAATAAAGGATGCATGCATGAAAGTTACAGGAAGACAGGCTTACAGTTGGAATGGCAGTGGCAATGGTAGCAAGTACAGCTGCCTTTGCTCCTGCAACCACTCCTTCTGTTGATCCATCATAAACAAATTAGTTTTGCAAATTTGGAAACGAAAATGAGAGCTGATATACAATTAGAAGCCAGTAACAGGTAAACTAAAGGAAAAACGGGGCAGGTTAAAGGTACCATGAGAGCAGCGCTTTGCCATGGCCAGCTTTTGGTCAAGTGAAGCTAAGCTATTTCTCTGAAGAGGAGACTCAGCAACAACTTTCTTAGACATTTTAAGAGGCAAGTGAACAAGACCAACGCTGGCTAATTAATGGAAGAAGTTGATTACTCCTAGAGGAAATATGGGGAGGTGTGTTTTGCTTGGAGAGATAGCAGGATTTGGCTGCATATTTATACGGATCTTGGGGAGGTTGGATAGAGAGAGAGAGCCCCTGGTGTTCAGGGGTGGGATTTGATGGTTTCATTTGAATCCTAACATCATAGTCACTTGTTTTTACTTTGGTTTCTGTTCATGGTCGGTTGCTGCACATCCCAATGCGCATCGATTTATGAAAAGAGAAGGGTGGAGGAGAAATTTGTCTCCAAACTTGTCTTCCAATCCTCAATTAAATCTTCAAACAAAAACATCTTTCAATTAGACCCCTTATCTGTTGAATGATATGAGTCCATTAATCTCCACCTTAAAAGTTTTTCCTTTTAAAATCATAGAAAGAGGACCTATTTTGCCCATAAAATTTGGACGAAGGATCAACTGTATAATGTGTGATGGATGGGATAAAATAAGTTCATTTCCAAGAATATAGAGGACGGGTTGAATAAAATATACGAGTAATGGGATCTGCATTCTCTGTCTTCTGTTACAAGATTGGCCTTCTCTATCCAGCTCGGGAGAGAGAGAGAGAGAGAGAGAGAGGAGCAACACATGATGTTCTTTCTTTTCAACATAGCAGGTAAAGAAAGCCACTGGTTTGAGTGTCCAAAAACCATGGGTTTGGCCTTGGATGCACACGTACGTGTCCCAACTCCCAAGTGCTGAGACACTGGGAGACTGGCGTCACGTTACTTTCGTACTGTGCTTGTCTTTGATGGGTTTCTCTTTTAGTTCATGGTTTTTGCTTGAGTGGGTGGCCATTCATTGCTGCCTTTTCACCGCTCTTTCAACTGTTAGCCAAACCACCAATAATTCAGGGCCAAGATTGTAATATCGATGCGTGCGGAAATTATAGGCTTTACGCCAATGACTTGAACGTGTTTGAGCTTCAGAAAAACCATTGAAGGATGAGATGCTGTTTTGAGTAATTAAGCAGTTTTTTTTTCTTCTTTTAATTCTGAAGTCCATATGATTTTTTAATTTTTATTGAGTCTTGAGCTTAGATATTCCAGTAAAGTTCAGATGAATCTCGAAAATACACGTGATTTGTTCATCATGATTGTGGTAAGTTAAAATAAGATTCATAAATCGGATTTTAGCCGAATGAAATATTCAAGAACTGAAAATAGTTTCAAGTTGATTAGTGGTTTATAATCATCTCTTCGTGATTTACTTAATAATTAAGATTTCAGGTTTTTTGATGGAAGATTGAAAATAGAAGTGTTATCTACAAGAGTGATGATAGCGTCCATGAATCTAAGGTGAGGCAGCAGTAACATTGATGTGAACCTTAAATGTAATTAGAGGCTAGAGAGAGAGAGAGAGGGAGAGTTAAGTTTCTGAAACACAGATTAATTATACACTGTACATAAAGCTAAAACCCCTCGGTTTGTTTTACTGTGGGTGGACTGTGAATAGTATAATCTACACTAAAATGATAATTTTGTACTACAAGAAATAAAAGATTGAACACAAACTCAGGGATAAAATATTATATTCACACTTTATTGCATAGTATAATTATGTTCGTACCAAAAAAAAAAGAAGCATGGCTTCTTGTCTAAGGGTATTTTTGTGATTTTTTTTATAATATAATTATCGTAAAGCTTCTGGGGTCAACCTTTTCGGCCTAAGGTTAAGGGTTTTTTTTTTATTTTTTTACCTCGTTTTTTTTTTAATTATTGCATAGGGTCAAGGATGTTATGGTCTTTTGATAAATAAAAAAAATAGCTGGCGGGTGCAGAGCAAACATCAACAGGTGGGAGGCGCCTGTACCTTTTGGGTGGTGAGTTCGGCGTCTCCCAATGGTTGTTGGTCACCTTCCAAGGAGGCTTTTGAAGCATCGTGCCAACCTCTACACGGTGGGATGACGTGTGTCTGTCTCCATGACACGACAAAGTTTTGGTGATAATTTTTCTTTTTCTCAATTTTTTCTTTCTCCTCCATCTTAAAAGGTGTTTAACATTGCAAAATTGTAGGGTGATCCTCTATCTTTTAATTATATTGAATTTGATTTTTTTTTCAATTCCATCCATTGACATTTATTTTTTATGTTTTTTTAAATCAAATTCGATCCACATTCCTTTTATTCCTATTTATTTTGCTTTTAATCTTTTTTCTAGTTGGATTTTATTTTTCATTTTAATCTCCAATCATTTGATTTTAATTTTTTTTTTTAATTCGATCCTCATTCTTATGATTGAAAATCCTTTTATTTTGAGTTCTCTTCTTGATTAATTGTTTTTGGCAATTTCATCTTCATTGTTTAATTTCATTGAATTTTTATATCATATTTGGTGCTTATTTTTTTTTATCATGTTTTTAAAATTCGGTCTAGAAGTCGATCACCATCATGTCAATCAGAATTTTTATTTTGCAGGAAGTAAATATGATATTATTTTGATAAAAAAAAATTAATGGCAAAAAATAATCAATGTATTTTAACATGATTTTGTCCTAACTAATCACTTTATTTTTTATTTGGCTAAAAAGTAAAAATGATATTATTTTTATTAAAAAGATAATGAAGAAAAAATTCAATCATGATTCTCTTTCAATTGGTTTTCTTTGTTTTGAATTTTCTTTTTTATATTTTTTTCCAAATTCATCCATTTCCATTTGATATATGTATGGTACTCATTCTCTTGATTGTTGTTTTTTTTATTATTATTATTTTCTTGGTTTTTTTTTTGTCTTTCAATTTTATCCCTCAATATTTTATTTCATTTTTTTTTTCAAATTTAGTTCTTATTTTTTAGTTGCTTTTTTTAATCTTTTTTTTTAATTTGTTTTTTCTTCCAATTTTATCCCTTAACATTCTATTTTATTTGTTTTTCTTATCCAATTTTGGTTCTCATTCTTTTAATTGTTTTTTTTTCTATCTTTTATTATTTTATTTTTTGATTAAGTCCCTCATTATTTTCTTTAATTAGTTTTTATAACAGATTTGGTCCTTATTGTTTTGATTACTATTTATTTCTTTTTAATTTTTTGATGGTAAGAATTTTGTTCAAGATTTTTTTTGATCTTATGTATGGTCATCTCGGTCTCATAACTAGAGTTGCTGGTTTTAAATATTAGCTCAATTTAACTTTGATTTTTTTTTATTTCATCATTTGACATTAGACTATTGAGTTTTGAGCTTTTTATTTTTTTCATTTCCTTCCTTTGAGGTTATTCCAGATCGCGAGTTTGTCAAATTAACGCTCATTCACTCAGGTTATCATCATTTGAATATCTTTTTCATGTTAGAAAAAAAATAATCAGCCCCACAACATAGCGTAGACAAAAAAAATCTAATCTAATCTAAGAGTATTAAAAAAAAAACATTTTAAAAGCTAATTTATGTCCTAGAAGAAACATTTAGTCCATGGACATCACAACTCATTAATTAAGTATAAAACTAAAAGGCGTGTTTTTTTCTTGTGCAATATTTCACTGTTCATCCTCTCGCACATTATTGTGGATAAACTGTGCAAAAAATTTTATTTTTTAAATTTAGTCTTCAAATTTTTTCTCTTGACAATTTAGTTATAATTGAAGACCAATTGATTTTGATTTCTTATGAGATGGTGGGATTGAAATATGAGGAACCAAAATGAAAAAGGCACAAAACATGAGTGACATGCCACAAGTTTCGCAAAAGATACACTTTGCTTCTCCAACTTAAAATATCATGTAGATTATATAATTTCGGCACCTTAGTATTTTTGAAATACAATTTTGATACAAAAGTTTATTTTTGTTATTTTTTAGTATCTAGTTCAGAGAAAAGAGAGAGGTTGTCAAATTATAGTGGCAGAGAGAGAAACATGTCGTTGACACCGATCTAAGCCACCAAAACGAATAAAATTTGTATTAAATGGTTCCATTTGATGAGGGGAGTTCATATTAGGTTTTTTTTTTTTTTTTTACCTTTAAAGTTCGTGAAAAAACATATTTGAGCTTAATTTGATTTTTGATTTTGAGTTGATTTTGATTTTTGGGACATTTATTTTTTATTTTTTTAGACCATAGGTAAATTTATCACGGGTTATAAGGTGTTTTTATAGGTGTTGTGGGTCAAAATGGATTGAAAAAAGAATTTTTGGATAAAAAAATACTTAAGCCTTGATTTTCCGGCTACCATAGTGGTCAGAATTTGGGTGAAAGCTGAAGATGCATTGTCTGTGTTTTTTTTCAAAATAAATTGGGGTGGATGACATGTCGTTCACCTTAGGGTAGCAAAAAGAAAATAAGGGCCAAGTCATGCGGGCCTCCCAAGGCAGGCCCACGTTAACAAAATGGGTCAGGCCCAGTAGTGCCTCGTCTCTTCATTTTTTTAATTAATGATTTTTTTATATTTTTTTTCAATTTTTTTATTGATATTTAGATTAATATATCTTCTCTCTTTTATTTTGTTTAGAGAGCCTCTTTTAAATGACAAAATATTTTTTGGTTGTGCATTTAATTTTTGAAGAGGTTTTTCTGATTCATCTATATATTTTTTTAATCTTTTGTATAGATGAACTATATTTTTGAAAATTAAAAAAATGTTCTTAAGACAATATTTATAATTTGTGCACCCTTGCATTATATTTTTTCCCTTTTATTTTATTCAATTAGTTTAAAGTGTGTGTCTATTTCTATTATCGTTTGATTGAATAAAAAATTATTTTAATAAATAAATTTATCAAATACAACCAGGTAAAAGTCTTGTCTTACAAGATTAAATATCTTGCTCTACACCTGACTCTCAATTTTTCCAGTTTTATTTTTAGTTATAGTTTATGTTTATGTTTATATTTTTTATTTATTAACACACATAGTTCTCGATTTATTTGATTGCATGTACGCATAAAGTTTTTGATTTTTACTTAGAATCTTTTAACTACAAAAACGTTTCGAAAAAGCCTATGTATAAAATTGTTTTTTGAAAAAGAAATATCTAACAAGCGGTGAAGCACGAATCAAATATCTTTTAGGGAATTTAATCATGATTGAAAGCTAATTGCTTTTGATTTTCTAGGAAATGGTGGAATTGGAAGAAAATGGGTAGAAATAAAAACGCGTCAAACATGGGTGGCACGCCGGAGATTTCAAAAAAATACACTTAGGTCATTAAATTTTAAAAAATAACACAGATTATACAATTTAGGTCCCTTCATTTTTTTTTAAAAAAAAGAGTTGGTACAAAAGTTTATATGTATTATTTTTTGTCACATAAAATGGATAATTTTTTTTATGTCCATGGGTTCCATGAGATGAGAGAGGCTTGATGATATTTTTTTTAGAGCTTCAATGTTGTCTGAAAAAATAGATCTAAATTGAGGAGAATCTAAACTGGTTTGATTTCAATTTTTAGATCCTTTTTGAGTATTTTGAGTTGATGAATTGGTTTTTGAGTATTTCAAAGGTATTTTGGGGTTGAAATGATTTAAAATTAAGTTTTTTTTAATAAAAGAGAATCTGGGTTTGCAGACGACATGTTGTCTGCCTTGGCATGTGACATGTCTCTTGTGAATTCTTTTTTTTTTTTAGAAAAATAGAAGCGCATAACAGGTTGTCCACCCTTTTCAAAAATAAAAATAAATAAAACCAAGCCCATGTGCATGGGCTTGGGCTTGAAGGCGCACCCATGCAACCATGCATTTCCTTGCAATGGCCCAGGCACGTTGGGCCATGGACCCGCACACGTGGCTTCTTTTTTTCTTAATATATATAAAGAGAAAAGAATTATTTTAACCTAGTTGTGTCATGTTCCGGATCATGATATTTAGAAAGAAAAAATATCTTGTTTATTTTTTTAGTCAAACTATAATTTTACTAATTGTTCAAGTTGTCTTTGGACCAATGAGTTGACCATTTCACATTGGATCAACCTACACACAATTGTTTTCCCCTAAAAAACATGGTAACAACACCTAATTTGTTTTTATGTTTAATAAAAATTGTAGCGTAACACGAGTAATTATTTAATACAATTTATTTTTATTTTTATGATTATTATTTACTAATTTATTGCCCATGAAATTTCTTCAAAAAGTAGAGAAATTTCTCCATGCTCTTTTATTAAATTTGATCCCACTAAGCTGATATGAAGAATTCACGACATGTAAATGAGTTTTAATTTGAGTTGAAAAAAATATGCATTCGATTAAATTTGATTGATTTATAGCTAGATTAACTTGAGTAAATTCAGTCAAATCAACATCAAATATATTTTTTAAAATAAAATATTGTTTTAATAAAAAATAATAACGATTGATATTGATTGACTCCAAATCTTTTTCCAAATTAAATTCCAAAACAAACTCTTATCCAAAGCTAGAAATCTCACAAATAAAATAAAAATAAAAATAAAAATAAAAATGAAATACAGAAATGAAACGGAACCCGCATCCCTCTTTGCCAAGTTGAAGAGAGAGGCCATTTTGTGGGCCTTTTCCAATCTGGGCCTCCCTGGCTTCGCAGAAGCTATAAAATACGAGTCAGTCCTCATCATGAGTTTTTTTCTTAGCAATAGCAGACATCAACTCTTTTGAAGACCTTTTAGTTGCTCCAATTTGGGCCTTTCCAGCTTTGTGAAGTGGGCCTAATGATTGTAATTTTTTTTACCAATAATTAATTAATAAATAATAATCTCTAGTTTATTTCGGCTGTTGATATTTTTTTTTATTTTCTTTATAATATCGCTCTAATTCGGAAAATTCTGCTTGTGTGTGAGCAGGTGTGAATTTGTTGAATTAAATGCTTCTGATTTGACAAGACAATATTACCTTTTAGAAGCGGTACTAGTCTGTAGCCGTGCTATTCCACGAGTTGATATTATTGTTACGAAAGGAGAAATAAAAACTTCATTAATTTTATTATATCTAATAATATTCATTAATTTAATTTAAATTGAAAAACACCTGAAAATAATAATAATAAAATAAATAATTGATATCATTTGTAAAGAGAAAAAAAAAACCACTAGAGATCTACCACCACTCAATAATGGAGATTGTCAAAAGTTTATTGAGTTGGTTCAAACACCATTGCAAAATAAAATTTCAATATGACATAAAAAAAGTGCATGATTTGTAGCAATGCCTTTTACTTTTATATTATTTTAATTTATATTTTTTAATCCTTCTATTTTATTAAAAAAATTAGGTTAGAAATCAATATTTTAAATAAAATAGTGCATGATTTGGATTTTGGAGCAATGTCTTTTACTTTTATATTACTTTAATTTATATTTTTTAATCCTTTTATTTATTAAAAAATTAGGTTAGAAATCAATAGAATCAATATTTTAAATAAAATATTTAATTTTTTTGCCCAAGTGAGTATTTTATTTCCATGTCTTTTTTAGATTAACGTAGGTGTCCGGGTCAACCTGTGTGCACCTCGACTAATCCCACGGGCCTTAAAGTTAGCGACCATATAAGCCTCCAATAGTCATGAGGTTTGTGGAACTCGAACTGGTGATCTCTAAAAAGTAAACACAGGACTTAACTAGTTGAGCTACATCCTTCAAGGTTGTAAAACACTGCTCTAATTACGAGTTATTATCATGTTTATTTATAAGTATTAATTATCATCATACAATTTTCAGTATGAAAAGAAAGAGGCAAAAAGCCATCGGCACCGACTTAATTATAGTATATAGAAATAGCAATACCTTGATCAACACATGCATGCATTAGAAAGACATTTTTTTTTTTTTTATCTTGAAGCTCAAGCATGAAGCAACACATTGAAAAGGTAAACCTTGTTCTTTTAATAAAATTTTATACAAGTAAAAAGGATGAGATTTCAAATTCGAATTTCGTTTTACCTAATATCTAAAGCCTTTCCCTCAACAAACACAACCTTGTCTAGCAATAAAAGCGACTCAACTAGCGACGACTTTGATGTAGTCATGACCAGCTATGTGATCATAGTCTACAATGGCTCTATTTGTGCAGTTGGGTTCACGAGGATTAGGAGCTCTCAAGATCAAACAATGAGCTAAGAGAACCTTTTTTTTCTTTCTCGACAAGGCGTGGTGGGAGGTCATTATCTTAAAAAAAAAATAAAAAAAATAAATCAAAACACGGCCCCTCTCCCTCTCCCACGCTTTCCCCTTCAACTTTTTTCGTTGGTCAAGCCTAGCTGCCTCGAAAGGAACTCTATTTCAACTCCCTGTGTACATCATGCTCTTGTGTCTCCTTTGTAAAAAGTCATGGTGCACGTCTTATAGCCACACGTATTAATTACAAGCAAATCCTTTTTGTGGGTTTTCTTTATTTTCTCGTTTCAGGGATCAGGTATGTGTAGTAAAGTCAGTCCTCTTCGTAAAGACTACAGAATTCACCTTTCAAGCTTAATTAATGCCTAATCATTCTCTAGTTGATGTTATACTCGGTTGTTGAATGATTTGGTGTGGCCTCCGAGTTGGACTCTAGCAAATTTGCTTATTTATTGGCTTTGAAAATAGAGTCTCACACCACCATATATATATATATATATATATATATATATATATATATATATATATATATATATAGTTACATGACCCGCGCGATGCCGCGGGTCATTTTTTTTTAATAAAAAATATATAAAAAAAACTAAAATTTTAAAGTATTAGGTTTTTCTGCAAAACTATATCTAAAAGTCTTGGATTTGGCTGCAACGCCTGACCTAAAAATAATATTTATAATAACATTAAACTTGCATGACTCAAGTTTAAGTGAGTCTAACTGTAACACCAGACCCAAGAATATTGGATGTGGGTCTGGCTATAAGGTCGTATCATAAAAGTATGATAATTAAATAGATTAATTAAAAAGAAAAAACAAAGAAAAAAACCAACATGAAGAAAAAAACTAATGAAAAAAAAAGAAAAAAAATCTGAATTGATTGGGTTAACCTTTTAAATCAGGTTAACCCGTAAAACCTAGGATTCAGGTCATGAAAGTTTGATAACTAAATAGAAAAAAAAAATTGACGGGTTTACCCAGAATTAACTGGGTTAACCCATCAAACCAAGTTAACTCGTCAAGCTCAGGATACGTGTCATGAAAGTCTGATAATTAAATAAAAAAAAATTTAACATTAACAAACTAAACTAAACGAAAAAAATTAATTAAAAAGAAAAAAAAATCCGGGTAAACTCGTCAAACCAGGTTAACCCATCAAACCTGGGATTTGTATCATGAAAATCTGATAATTAAATAAAAAAATTTAACATTAACAAACTAAATCAAACAAAAATAATTCATTAAAAAAACAAAAAAAAATTAAAAACAAAAAAAGAGTTCTATAATATAATAATTATAATAATGTAATATATTAATAAGTGAAAGGCGTGGGGAAGCTACAGTTGTTTCCCCACGCCTTTTAGAGTATTACTTAATATATATATATATATATATATATATATATATATATATATATATATATATATATATATATATAGCTCAATGTATATCAGTCTAAACTGTGATGTATGCTATGGATATTGACCACCACTATCTACTGTTTGTCAAATATTAGAATGGGGATTTCCTCAAAAGAAATATCATGTCACAGAAAATTAAATGGGTTCCTTGAATTTAATAAAAGGGATAATTATAAAACCATTTTATATAAATTACATTTTTTTTATCTTGGTTCAAATAAAATGCTTTGATAATTAATTATTATTGGACATGTAAAAATTAAAAAGTATTGGATAATTTAATTTGTTAGTTATAATTGGATTTGTGTTTTTATATATATATATATATATATATATATATATATATATATATATATTAAACCCGACTTAACTTGACAGATTAATTTATCAATTTATGATCAAATTTGAACAATTACTTTTAAAGATGAGATTTGATCCTAACAAATTAAAGTGTTTAATTTTTTTGAAACATTTTTTTAATTTTTTTAATAATATTAAAATAATAATATTTTAATTCATCGATTTAAGTAGGTTTTAATATCCACGGATACGTAAGAAATATTACCACTTGGAACTCCTTTCACAATTGGAAATATTATAAACCTCTTAATAGGATTCACTCTGCAAGGATTGGACATATCTTTTGGATGTGAATCCCATTGATATAGGATGCAAATAATTTTCTGTTTTAATAATGTATACTGTTGATGTTTTAATTTAACACTCCAAGCTTAAAATGGGTATAGGTGCATCTTTGTGTACCTACTATCGTGTTTTAATGATTCCAATCTCTTCATGATATTAGTTTATAGGGCTGTGCTATTCTGCAACTCGAATTAAAGTTTTTTTAATGTAAAAAAATTTAAATCATGAGAAATTATTTGGTATTATTATTGAACGTGGTTTAATATATTAATTATGAAATATCTTGAACCAACTCCTTATCTAATCTGAGTTTAAAATTAAATCATGTGAGAGTTATCTTGATATGACTCAGTCAACTTAATGAGTCTTAAGGCAACCCGAATGATATATATATATGTAAAAAGCATGGTTTGACTAAAAAAATAATTCAAAATGACTTTTTATTTTTTAATATTGATATAAAGATATATTGGATCAACTCGAATTTTGTGGCTTAACCCCCCCAAACCCACAATCCGGGTTATGAACCCTACTAAATTTAAGAGCTTTGTTATTTTAAAATTATTTTTAACTTAATTGAACAATATCAAAAATAAATGTTTGTAAAATCAAGCATGCACAAACTAAATATTATAGTGTTTGTTTGATACTATAATAATTTTATGAAAAACAAACTAAAAAGATTTATGAAAATAAATTTAAAATTAAGTAAATATTAAAGAATATAATTAAAAAAAAAACTGAAAATGAGAGAAAAAAAAAGAAAGAAAAAAAAAGGAAAAAAAAGCCACCTCCTTTGCTAACAGCGAAGGAGGTGAATTTGCGTCATATTACAATAGACAATTAGCTATTGATAAAATTGTTTATGTACATGGTTGAGAATAATTGCGTAGGTCATTGGGATGTTTTCGTTATCAAATCATATATATATATATATATATATATATATATATATATATATATATATATATATATATATATATAAAGACACATAGACATAACATATACATATACCAATATTTAATTAAGGTTTTGAAGTTTTCTTCATTATAAATAAATAAATAAATAAATAAATAAAAATATTTATCTTCGTCTTGCTGGTCTTCTAGCTAGATAACAAACAAGCTTTTTTGCGTGAAATAATTAAATTCCATTTTGCATAAGATCCATATATAATTAAATCTCAATAAGCGAAGTTTTGTGTGAAGTTTTCCTTGCCAGCCCAAAATAAGCAAAGGAACAGGGTAAGTTTTCTTTAAGCTCTACCATGCATGCATATGCATAAAAAAATAATAATTATATTAAATGAAAACGACTACCTTCAGCTCCAAACCGTAATTTTTTGAACAAGCTAGCTGTGAGTTAATTTTCTCCATATATACAATCAACGTAGCCAAATTAGCAATTGATAATCTAAAAGATTATAGTCAATCTTGCTCTGTCATGTTATTGTCCTGTAGAAAGAATTGGTCTAAATATTGAATTACATTTTATAATATAAAGTGATGAGGTTCAAAATACAAGATGTTTATGAATAAAGCTGATGTGTTTGATAATTAGTTGATTTTTAATTAGTTCAAGTAATATGATCTATTTTTTCTAGTTAAGGTTTCTGGTGACTTGATATGAAAAGTTCAGAGAATTGGTCACTGGTAGTAAGTGATGCCTGGTAAGCTAGGTAACCAGTAGCTGTAGTAGTAGCAGCTGATGCCTGGTAAGTCAAGATAACTTGTAGTTGTGGTAGTAACAGGTGGTGTCTGGTAAGTCAAGTAACCGGTAATTATGGTAGTAGTAGGTAGTGCTTGATAAGCTAGGTGATCGATAGTTGTGGTAGTAGCAAATAGTATCTGGTAAGTCAAGTGATTGGTAGTTGGTACCTATAAAAAACCCTTTTGATGGACGTAAGGACTCTACAATGATAAAGTCAGTAACTTTATAGAGAGAGAGTGTAATGATATTTTAGAGAGATAAACTATGAAAATATGTATGTGTAAGGTATTTATAGCACATGAGTCTTGTTTTTTTTATAGAAAGGAGGGGCTAAAGTGTAACTCACCCTTATGATATTTTGAGTTATATTATACTCAAAATAACATGTATAAGATCAATGAAAAATACCGAGGGACTCACATGGGGTCATAGAAAAATTCTTAACGAAGCAATGGGCTCAGACAAAGTGCTCGAGCCTATTAGAGATGAAAAATAGATACAGGTGCGTTGTCTAGGCCCAAGTATGTTGGGCTTAGGGTGCGCGCCTGCACTTGAGCGTGTTGGGCTAGGGGGCGTGCTCGAGCCTAAAGGGATGCTGAGCATTACGCCTAGTGTATGGGCTCGGGCTCCTTGCCCGAGCCCATGTTCCCTAGGCTTTTTCTTTGGTTTTTTCTAAGTTTTTTGGGTTCACTTTAGGGATTTTTTTCACTCCACTTAATTTTGGATCCATCAGTAGTCCTCTAAGTCTTTGTGATATTAATCCATAAAGACTTTAAAAAATGTTTGGTTACCAAAACGAGTTCATTGAATTTTTTTCATATGAGATGAGGGGTTGAAAACGGAGAGTCTGTGTGTAAGGGTGTGCACCATGCTTGAAAGAAATCCAAAGAAACCAAATGGCATATTCCCTTATCCCTCTTATCAAGGCCTTTAAGGCTACTGACTCAAGTAATTCTTATACCTTGAGCATCTTCTTATTGAACCTTTTCAAATATGTTCATGTAGACTTGTCTTTTTTTTTAGTAATGCTAAATAGCTCCGTAGAGCTTTTCTTAGTGGTTATGTAGGTGCTGAAGCGCGCCATTAACTTGACACAGAGGTCACTGAACCCTTCAATGGAGTTTCGATCCAAATTATTGTACCAAGCACACGTAAACCCTCGAAAGGTTGTGAGGAAGATTTTGCACATTCAGTCACTATCTTGGATGACCAACTCCAAACACCTGTGCACATTCAGTACATGCTCCATCGAGTTGGCTAGGCCATCATAATTATCCAGACTAATGTTTGTGGAAATGTACTCTTTAGGGAGTCGAGTGTTCAATTGTTTGGACAAGGAAGAACCCTTTCACTAACGAGGGCTATAATCATTCTCTTAGGTATGCTCATGAATAAACCTTCTCTTAGTCATTTATCTGTTAGGCTATTGGAAGCCCAAAGAGTTTGGTGTGGAACGATGGTTATAGTAATTATTGTCCATCTCACGGTAGCTAGGAGGAGGATGTTCGGAGTATTGGCTCTGTATGTGGGTATCACAATGACACGAGCGACCCTTTAATGGACTCACATAATTGTCATTAAGTTTAGTCTCTTTTAGGTAGTGTAATTTTCTACGGGTGCCTAGTGTGGCCAGTGACCGTGGTGTTGGGGCGTGGTGTGTTGTCGAAGGTGTAAAGACTTATCGGGGTGGCAATGTCTGATTTTGACCTTGGGTTGCTGACATGGTCTTAATAAGGAGTTGCACTTGACTGATGAGTTGTTGAAGGTCTGGTTGTGTAAAAGTGTTCGTGGTGACACGTAGTTTTGTCATGTGTCTTGACCTAAGAGTGTTTTGGTTGTCTACTATGGAATGACCTAAAAATATTAAAACCAAGTTTTAGAAACTAATGGTTTTTTGATCATTTTTCCACGTACGGCGTCAATTAATGAGTCCTAAAATCCAAGATGCTTAAGAATAAAACTGATGTGTTGGATAATTGGTTGATTTATTAATTCAAGCAACCTAATCTATTCTTAGTCAAGGTATTCAGTGACTTGATATGGAAAGTCCAGTGGGTTGGTAACTGGTAGCAGGTGGTGATTGGTAAGCTAGATGGTTGGTAATTGGTATTTACAAAAGATCCCCTTTAATTGACGTGGGACTCCGATTATAAGTCAGCAACTTTGTAGAGAGAGAAAATACAATGATATTTTAGAGAGATAAACTTTAAAAATATGTATGCTAAAAAAATTAAGAATGAAGAGATTATGAACCTTGAATTTAAAGGATTTATGAGATATTTATAACACATGAGTCTTGTCTTTTTGTGAATAGAGAGGTTAAAGTATAACTTCATCATTGTGATATTTTTCAAGGGAGAGCTAGGCTCAGGAAATGTGCTCGAGTTCATTAGAGATGAAAAAAAAGTTCAGACATGCTGCATGTACCCAAGCATTTCGAGCTGGTGTGTGCGCCCGCACCCGAGTATGTTAGACTCGAGGTGGGGGGGGGGGGGGGCACTTGAGTCCAAGGAGGTGGTGGGATGTATGTCTGGCACCTTACATGCTGGGCAAAATGCCAAGCAAGGTGATGGTGTGCATCCCGGGAAAGGCAAGGAGTGACAACACACCCATGTACTAAACATAGGCCCGGGATCTTGCCCAAGCTCAATTCCATTTAATTTTGGATCCATCATAAGGTAATCTTACACAATAATCTTGTAGAATTTACTAATAGAGAAAATATTAATAATTAGATATGTATTAAATAAATATTTTTCATGAGTGAATCTTACAAATTTAATAGATGATTTTTTTGGTAAATGAATTTTATACATTACTTAAAAATAGATGTATGATAAAATAACATGCTCATGATCATGAGAATTACCCATATATAACGTAACAACAACATAAAGAACAATATATAAAATCCTTGTATTAATTAAGATTACAAATGGCAATGAAGTAGACAAATTTTCTCCATTAGAGTGATCATGCCAACATAAGCTTCAAAAAAGCAACTTAATTTGTGTGATCTCTAAGAGAAGAAAATTCATCTACTTCACCCACTTCATGAAGACGCAATCAGTTTATTCCATTGCAAACTGTCTAAAGTTATTAGTACTGCTCATCGCCCAGCAAGTGCTCCGTAGCAAACCACTTCATGCATGTTTCCTGAGAGTTTTTTGTTACTGAGCACAAGCTTAGATAAGCCTACTAGCTAGGGCTAATTTCTTAAACACCAAATCAAGCAGAAAACTGATAAAAACCTTCCGAGTATTTTTCTTGCACGCTAATGTGCAAATTCGTCTTCTGATCCAGTGATGCATTCCTTCTCAATTTCTTCAAATCCTTCAAGAGATGGGTGAGGAGAGTGACCTTTGCCAAAAGACCTAATGTGATCCTTGAGTGACCTTTTGTGTTTGAAATCAGAACCACAAGTACAATACCATAACTTTCCACAATTCTTTTCATGGGTTCTCCAATCTCCTTTAACCGCAAATGTTTTGCTGCATTTTCTACACATAAATGGCTTGGCACCGTGCTTCCTTTTGTAATGGGTTTGAAGGGTCCTGAAGTCTTTCAATGGCTTAGCTCGTGGATGGTTGATGTTGTTCTTGCAACCTTGTGCACAACAATAGCATGGAAGCCTCAGCATTGCTGCTGGTTGTGTTCCTTTAAGTGAGTCTGGTCCCTTTCTGAATTCGGACCCATGCCCCCACATATGCATCTGCACAAAAGGAAAACTGTTAACTACTTGATCTCAATCTTGCTAGAAACCATGGTTAGTTTTCTGCCTAATCTTCTAGCCAAAACTTGCGAATCGTTAATCTTTAACTAATTAAAAGTTGATAATCATAATTAAAGGAAGAGGATCCAAAGTAGTAACCTTCATCTCCAAATTCTCTTTATAGATATCTTTAGACAATTTTACAACTGCATGCTTGCATTGTTTATCTTACCCTCTAATCATTTTTCAACTTCTTGTCCCATCTTTTTATAAAGGCTACCAGATTTCCACTTACCCCAAATAACTTTCTTTTGTCCTTCCACCCAAAGAGGAGGAAATGATAGAAGAAACCTTTCCTTAGGTGAATGGAGCATAAATATACACTTGATTTTCTCCTTTATAATAATTTATCTCATGGGTACTTGTCAACCAAACACTAATTATGACAACAGCAAAGATGATCAAATGCCAAGTTATTGGACTCAAATATATACATATACAAGGATGATATAATAAGATAGAAGCTTTTATAATTTTTTTTTTAAAATAATCAATTTTATTACGTTCCTCTTGGTTTTGATGGCATCCTATGCTGCCTTAACTGTTGTACCTTATCTTTAAGCTAATTGCTTGGTGCTTTAATGGATCCTTTTGGCTTTATTTTTTCTTCTCTCTGAAAATAGCTACCTTAACTTCCATATTATTAGATTTTCTCCCAATGAATATATATGGAATATGGGGATATATAGGAGTGACCAGGTGTAGTCCAACGAACAAAATTATGGGTGGAAAGAACATACATATGGTAGGAGTATATATCATGGTATAACAAAGCATACCCTTGAGGTTGTCTGCAAATATGAAACTTCTTTCCTTTGAAATTTAGACTATGTGGCCGAAAATCTACGGTCCTTCTATTTCAGCAGACCAAACAACTGTTTGGTCTTGGATCATTAGCATCATCAACTTTGCTTATATCATTTATTCTCCTCGAAGAAAAATCCTAAGCATTCTTAATTGCACTGCTTCTTTTTTTTTTTTAGACATTTATTTTTATTCTACCACGCCTTTCTTTATCATGATTAGGTTTATAATCGTTGATTGAAGTGTTCACTTTTCCCTCTTCTTTTTTTTCCCCACAGATAAATTGTGTTAGTTATCTGTCATCCCTACAAAAGTATAATTTAGACAATTTTCCCCCAAGATTTTCTCCCTTGACAAGAAATTGGAGTGGACACATCAACTAAATTCAACACAAGTTTTTAAAGGAATACAATACAAGTTTGGTATACATGCAATAGGCATCATCCTCTACAGATAATGGGAAACTGGGGAGGTATGAGAAAAACACCAATGACTAACATTCTGTCCTGTTAAAAAAAAATAGTAGATGAAATTTATTAAGCTTATGATCCCAAATTATGTGCATAGCCATGGCAAAAAGAAAAATAAAGAAAGAAATTAAGAATGCACGCGTGATGCATATAGTCCTCAAGAAATTACAAATATATATTGTTTGTTACTGAATCTATATTTGAATTATTCATGTGCCAAAGAAAAGATTAGTTGGTAAATAATTAGCACACAAGATTAGAAAGAGAGATTACTGAGAATTAAATTACTGACCTGCATGTTATTGTACCTATTGAAGGTCTTGCTGCATATAGAGCAAGCAAACTGCATGGGCCCAACAAGGATCTGGGCAGGGGTTGGGATCCAAAACCTACTCTCTGAGTTGAAAGAATATCCTTCAAAGTTTTTCTTCATGGATATTTCTTCCTTGAGGTCAAGAACCTCAGTCTCAACTTCGGAATCTCCACTGTTAGGCAATCCAATGTGCAAAGCCACCGTAACCTCCTTCTCTTCTCTAACTCCAACAGTGCTCTCTTTCACTTCCATGTCTCCATGTTTTAATGCCTTCTTCTCTGTGAACCTGCTTAGAAGAGGCAAGCATTGAATTGTCTCTTTCATGGCCTCTCTTTGTTGATGCTGCTGTTGAGGGAACAAGCTTGGAAGTCTTAGTACGCTCATGGGGTTTGTGAGCTGAACTTGTTGAGTCACAGAAGAATTAGAAAGAGAAGAAGAAGATGAAGAAGGAGAAGGAGAGGAAGATGGCTTAAGCCATTCAATGAAATTTGGGGCTTGAAAGCAAAGATTCTTGTCCTCTACATGGTAGTTACACAAACCCATCTTGTGGGAATTCCTTGATTTCTCTCCTGAGATGGTTTATAACCACACTTTATGTGGGAAAGCTTTGCACTTAATGGCTGGTGTTTTAAAAGATTGTTTCATTTGTCTTTTAAGAAGTCTTTATTTTCCCTTTCTTTCTTGTCAACCTTTGGCCCAAGTTTGTTTGATCTGTGTGTGTGTGTGTGTGTGTGAGAGAGAGAGAGAGAGAGAGAGAGATTAGTGGTGGGGTTAGAGAAAATGACATGCAAAAATTGAGACACTAATGAAGAGAATCCTAGAATAGTATATATATATATATATATATATATATATATATATATATATATATATATATATATATATATATCCCTTTAATGTATGAAATTTGCTCATCATGTCTAAAATAAAGAAATCTAATATACATTATTCTAAAAAAAATACATTACATTTCTTCTTGAATTTCTTTACCAGGCTAGGATCATAGAATTTGACCCATGCCCACGTACACTTTTTTTCTTCTTCACAAAATACATTGACGAAGGAGTGCAAGATCTCTATAGGATGGAAGGAAAAAGGGGCAGAGAATATTTGGTCAATACCTAAAAGAAAAGGAAAACGATAATAAATTGAATCAGGTGCCTGAAGGAATGTTAATAAATCCTTAATCTATGCTTAGTGCAGTTTAACTTCCTTATCATAATACTATTTTATGCGAAGAGTAGTCCTAAATTAACGTTCTTAATGAGGTGTTGAGGTTAAATTCCAATCTAAGCTGCTAAAAAGTCATCTTTCATTATTGCTCGACGAAAAATTGGAACATCATATATATTCTTTCATAAATTACATTATTTATATCCGATGCATGGTTATCCTAATATTTTAATTTTTTAACTTAGGAGAAAAAGAAAATAATATGAAGAAAATGCAGAGGCACCCGTCGATCCATCAATGAATTTTATTTTCTTCCAATACCATCATAACATAACATTTTTATACATTGCACCTTATAGTAACATTAATTACCACTCCAAACTCATCTATTTCATCCTCAATTTATTATTAACTACTTTGGTGTTATTTTACTCATAATTATTAAATCCGATTCGAAAATCAACCTGGGTTATGGGATGGACAAGTTAACCCTGTTAGAAAATAATATAAATCATATCTTGGAACATCACCTAATAACTTAAACTATTGGGTTGAGATGGTTCTTTGACATGGTATCAGAGTCTTGATGACCAAGCGGTCACGAGTTTGAATCTCACCATCTCCATTTATTTGATAAAAATTAAGCACAAGATAAAATGGATCTATGCAAGTTTCAAGCACCTCATCTAACAACTTAAGCTATTGGGTTGAGATGGTTCTTTGACAAACCCCCCCCCCCTCTCTCTTTATATATATATATAAAACAACATTGTTATATAAAAAAAATCAATTGAAAAACATAAATGTGTAATTACCTCTTACAGGAGATTCAATTGACCGTTTGATTGTCAATGGAGTAGGAGCAAGCGGCTTAAATTAGTAAATTAAGTATATTAGAGGGGTTGGTTTGACCTTATTTGAAAGCTTATGGTGCTATAAATTTGATGATGTAACATATATAGGGAATTTACATCATTTTTTAGCCTTGGCGAGAAGATTAAGGTATTACTTGGAACAAAAAATTCGTCCTCTATAAGTTTTGAAATTATTAATTTTGGTTTAACAGCTATTTTTTTTTATATTATTATTAATACTGGATTGGAAAATAGCTTAACTAGATATAGCAAATTATATATTCACATAAATATGTATTGTAGGTGTAGTTTGTAAATAAATAAATAAAATTTTTTTATTACAAATTGAAAATAATAGTCGATCCCTCCTACATGTTTATAAAATATGTGTTTTTATTGTGTAATAAATTAAATAAAAGTTATGATGGATGAGCTTTTCTAATTGATTTTTTAGTATTATTTTATGAATATTTATAATACCAAAACACAACTCTTGAAACTTAATTTGTCAATGAAATCTTATTAACAATCAACCTGTTACTACATAAAAAAATAGATATAAAATTATTTTTTATTATTTTTTATTGTTTAAGAGGTTTAGAGGACTTAGTTGTATTCTGGATATATTATCTCTGTATAAGATAAATAAACACTTCAAAAACATTATTTTTATGTCTCTAAACTAATTGATATCACTCTTTATTTGTTTACATACACAAAATAGTTCATATGTATTAGAAATTATAAACTAGAGCACTTGCATGTAGTCTTTTATAGAACCTTCACTTAATTCGCATTTCTTTTCTTCTTTTTTTAACCTAATTATTAGACTCTATTAATTTCGTCCATCTTATTAAAATTAGCCAACGCTAGTGTTTGTCACCAAAACAACCATTATATATACCCAGCCCTTTTAGGAGAAGAATTAAATTGAAGTCCATGACACACTCGATTTTATTTTTATTTTCAGTGAAGAAAGTAGAGTATTCAGTAAATATATAGGTGGTTGGATTTATAACAAATTGAAAATTGAGGGTGTACAACGCGATTTTCAAAAGATCGAAGTGGAAAGTGTAACTGTGTAAGTATTGGATAAAGACTATTTATATATAAACACTCAATTCATTTTAATTTTAAATTGAAATTTTATATACACATATTTTTCTAAAACAATTAATCTAGCTATATATATAAATGATGCACGCCGATATTATTATTTTTTTCTTTTAGGAATTTATCAATACTGAAAAAATATATAAAAGAATGTTGGTGAACAAAGACATATTGGAATGAATGTAAAAATTCAACATTTTCATAATGAAGTTTTTAATTAAGATTCCAAGGGTAATAATTGATGCACGAGCTAGTCCACAGGTTAAATTTCAATACAGGCTGCATACATACATACAGATAATTTATTTTTCTGGGAAATTATAAGATGAAATCAACAATATCATACCCTAGTCATGATTAGCTTTTAACAACAATTTGAACATTGATCATGAGCTGAAGGGAAATTGATGAATATCGTGTAAGATTGATGTAGAGGATCGAGTAGTATAGCTCAAAATATGAAGCGAATAAACAATCGGTTCAATGTGAATGGAAGTGCTCTTAAGAACAGTGATCCCCACCTTATTTGTTTGATTCTCTTGACCTCGAAGCCGCGTTGAAAGATAAACTGAAGAGGGCACGAGAGGACCAAAAATATTGAACAAATCTCGGCTAAACTTGCTGTAGGCACCATTTACATTTCTTTCATTGAATCATGCATGTATTAGTGCTGCTTCACTGTATATTTTATGTACATTTTTTTTGAGCCATGATGGTATTTTCGAATCGATTTTTCTCGTATCAAAACAAAATTCCTTTCAGATTGGGTTCTAGGTCTTAGATTTTATACCATATTATTTCAATCTTTCTTAAGATCCTGAACCCTAAATTATCATAAACGAGAAGGAAACTCATTTATCATCAACCAAGCTAAAGCAATATTGAGATACATGAGTGCTCCAGACAATCTTGCATAATTTCATAGACCCCACTCCCAAATTATGCAAACAACAGCATGTTGCTTTCATTGAGAGAGTTGAGATTAACTTCAATGTTCATTTTCTTTTTTCCTTTCTTTTTGGGATAACAAGAGGTTAGCCCTGAATGTTGAAATGTAGCCGACAAGCAAGATATCATGAGCGGATTTTCAGGAGATAAAACAATGTCCTAGCTTTCTTTTTAGCCTTTTCTTTATGTGTATTACGTGCACTGTCTATGATTCTCTTTCTCGAGCACCATCTCCTTGGCAATCCATTGTTTTCAAACAGGCACATAGCCTTATGATTACACCCTTTCCATGCATGGAAAAAACATTTTCATGTGAGTCCATAGAGGTCCAAAAAAAATAAAAACCCACATATGTCAATCAAAGAATTGCATGAATTAATTAGAATACATATTAACTTTATTCTTTTGATTCAACAGGACGAGGTCTAATGCAACCTTTCAAACCCTCAAGCTGTCTTTTTATAGAGTATATATGTTTGGTATAGCTTCTGGACTTGTTTTTTTAACAAACACAAAAATCCATATCTTAAGTGTTATTTGTATACCAATTGGCAGCGTCTATAGGCTTTACTAATTCCAACTATTTGTTGGATAGATGTGTTTGAACTGAAACTGCATGACAAATCTTGTTAGTTAAACTATTTGGGTATGGAAACAAATAAAGAATTCGTGAAAATATTATCTTTAAGGTGTTTATTTGTCCAGACAGAGACAACACCTCCATGACACAATCAAACCATCTAAACCTCTAAAAAAAAAAAAAAGACATGTATATATAGACCTGAAACATTATGATTGTTAATGAAACTATATGATTACTAATGAAACAATTATATTTTGAATTAAACTGAATAGTTGTTATTTAGTTTTATCGCAACAGTTACAAATATCAAAATTAATTATGAAAATTAAAAAAAATAAACTAAAAAAAAAATTAATCTCACTACATATTAAGTTTCAAGTCCCATCTTTTTGTTATTATAAATATACATATAATAGCTTTAGGAAGTCCACTAGGAGAGCTTATCTATCATGACTTTCATTTAATTTACTACATAATAAAAACTCACACTTATAAACACCTAGGAAGGAGTGTTTCTTTCCGATATGGGATAAAAATATTTTCTTTCTTTATTCACTTATAAATTACACCAACAATCCCTCACTAGTTTGTAATGAATATCTTTTCACTTAATAGAATTTTGCTTACAAAAAGGTATTTTACAATTTAAACCTTCAATTAGTATTAGAACTTGAATACTACTAAAGTTATTAGTGTCTGCATATTAAATCAAAATATTTATTGTAAAATCAAAGATACTGTACACACAATACTATCCAAACTCTTAAAGAAGTTTACAACTGTTTAGCACTTATTTATGGCTATGTGCTAAAATCTTATTTTCATGAAACTGGAGACTACAATGTGCACATGGTTTCAAAATGTAAACTTGATTGAGATTGTTTGATTGACTGGTTACATTTTAATGAGTTTGATTGAAACTTAGTAACCATTTAAACTTGGTAACAAATTCAAGATAATTCTTAAGTTTACGCAAAATTCCAATTTAAATGTTTGAAACAATGGAAATCAACTCTTTAACTCCATCATTTTCAACAATATTCACTTTGTTAGCACCATCTCTCTGGTTGAAACTCTTGAAGTTGCATTCTTTTATGTGGTGCCCTTTTATTTCCATAATGGAAACAAATCAGTTTTTCTTGTTAGTATTATATTTCTTCTTAAATTTGTTTCCTTTCTTTTACACATTTAGATTGTTTTGAGTAATCTTCAAACCAGTTTCAATATACAATCAAATTCTCTTTAGAATTTATCACTTGCAATTCATGCATATAAGATTGAACCTCAATTTGCAAGTGTGTTTGAAATTATTCAAAGGTATAATTGTTTGTTGAATGCAACATCTTCTTGCTATATTCATTCCAGGATGGAGTAAGTTTTGATAAAATAGCCCCCACTTGAAATGAATCAGGAACTTTGATATCCAGATCACTAAGTTTTGATATCAGGATTTGAATTTTATGGACTTGATCTATGATTGACTTGTTGTCAATAATATCATACTTAAAAAATTTTAAAGCATCAAAACGATCAGAACCTAATTTCTCCTGTTTGTGATATGTCTCCAAGGCTGCCTAAATTCCTTTGGCGACTTTAATTTAAAGAACATGTTATAAAATTAACTAGTCAAAGTATTCATAATATGCCCTTGACAAAGTATTCATAACAGAAACATCATCCTGTCCATCCACCTTGTGTAATTCGTACCATCAAATGATCCAATTGAATTTTGATATCATTAGCAATCCTGACGCTTAAATTCAGATTCCATAAGATAAACACCTTAAAATTGTTAGTTAAACTATTTGGGTATGGAAACAAATAAAGAGTTGGTTTAGAGACATGAAAACATGATCTTTAAGGTATTTATTTGTCTCACACAGAGATAACATCTCCAAGATATAAGGTATGTCTTTTATCTTTTTCTATGTAGTGATAAATTTATATAGACTTGAAACATCATAATTGTTAATGAAACAATTATATTTTGAATTAAATTGAATAGCTGCTATTCAATTTTGTCCTAATAATAATAAATATCAAGTGCTATTTTTTATATATTATAAATATCCATATATTAGTATTAGGAAGCTCACTAGAAGAGCTCATTTATCATAACTTTCACTTAATTTACTATACAATAAAAATCTATACTTGTAAACATCTAGGAGGGAGTGTTTCTTTTCAACGTGTAATAAAAATCTTTTTCCTTCTTTATTTACTTAGAAACTACACCAAGTTTAGATAAAAGGTATAATAATTAAGAGGAGCTTAATTAGGCAGGGATTACTTAACCTA
The DNA here is from genome assembly GCA_007827005.2 of Populus simonii. Taxonomy (NCBI): domain Eukaryota; kingdom Viridiplantae; phylum Streptophyta; class Magnoliopsida; order Malpighiales; family Salicaceae; genus Populus; species Populus simonii. Next base: position 18,167,037 of record CM017467.2, on the reverse strand, counting down.
GATATCTCTTATCAACAAGCAAGTTGCAAAACCACTCTCCCGTGAAGATACAAGGTAGTCTCTGGGAGACAACTTTTAAGGAATGCGACTTTATTATATTAAACTTTTTGTCCTAGACTTCATATTGTAACATTGTTGTTATAAAGATGAAGCATGAGATGATTTTTTTTCTATTTAATTAAAGAGAATTTTGAGTAACCCCATTTAAGATGTCTGTTGAAGGTTACCAAATTCATGAATACGAGAAGAAGGAAAAGTAAGTATTTTTATGCCAATCTTTCTTGCTCATGAAGCAAACCATGCACTATACAAACTTGTTGTACATTTTGTTTCTCATATTAGAGAAGGTTAGAACGTTAACACTCCCAGCAAACACAGAAAGAAAGTATATTGATCTATTTTAATTCTAAAAGATCGGTAAAGTACACTGATCAAGGAGACCCGGTTTTTTCTTTCTTTTTTGAATTAAACCTTAAAAGAATTGAGATTTTATTTCAATTAATATGTAAATCAGTCCAAAAATATCCCTTTCCATCCCATTAAAAAAAAAGAGAAAAAGTTTAGTTGATTATGGAAGTGGCCAAGAGTAAAGTTAATTTGTGCACTTTTTGGAGGTAAGTAGACCAGCCGACATCCTACAAGGTCTTAATGGCCGCACACTAGATATTATCCAAGGTATATGTTAGGACATGGTAACAAAACCTTAAAAACTATTGTTTTTACCTTGATAAATATGCTTTTAAACATCTTCTCCCCTCTCTCTCTCCAGTTTTTTTTTTTACTCACGTGAAATATCCAGACCAATTTACATGTACCTCAAATAATTTCACGAATCCTGAAATTAATAATTAGGTAAATTTTCAGCGGCTATCAATATTAACAACAACACAGAGAAAACAAACTTCTTAATTCCAAATCTTACACTTTTCCTCTCCTTTACTAATTAAAAGGGAAGACCAGAATAGATATAAAAGAAATCTTCCATAATTCATGTAAATTTTTTTCACAGCACTCTAATTTCAAAGTCAGGCAGAAACTTTCCAAACTCTAATCTTCCCTCTGCAATGTAAAGTTTAATTTTTGGAATTTTTGCATTTGTCAGCTTCCAATTTGTATTATTCCACATTTGGAATTATTCGAGTCGCCGTGATCATCATTCTAAGATCAGTGTATTGGCCGAAATCGTGGAACATTAAACTTGACTTGTAATAGTTGTTTACTCTGTGATCAGACTTGACTGGTTTTTCTAAAAATGTAGATTCAGCTCGGAAATCATTGCTTGTATACTTTGGATTTTTTTTATATTTATGATGACCAGCTTCTATCGTTCTAGCTAGTCTTTCTTGTATATTTAGGAGATATATATATATATATATATATATATATATATATATATATATATATTGGAACATGATTTGTTATATTTATTAAATTCTTGCTTAATTTTAAGGGTTTTAATTTATTTGAAAGAGCCAAAGATTAAGTGTGTCTTTGTATTGTTAAGCTTTTTAAAAGTATTTTTAATTAAAAAAATATATTAAAATATTATTTTAAAATTTTTTTAATAGTAGCGTATTAAAACAATAAGAAAATATCTAAAAATTATATTTTTAATATTTTTTAAAATAAAAAACAATTTTAAAAAACCCACTAATCTAACCTTACATGAGATCCCATAATTGCTATTATATTATAATAAAGCAGGTACGATTTCCATCCCGTAAATGAAGGGATGGGATGAATTTATCCATTAGAATACAAAAGGACATAAAAAAGTTAATGGAAAGGGTAAGAGGTTCAATGAAGGTGGGATAGCGAAAAGCTTTTAATGTGAAGTTTATTATTTTTAAAGTATTAATTATTTTTATTATATTTATTGTGGGGTTAAAGTAATATATATTTAAAATATAGTAAAATTTTAAATTTATAGATAATAATTTCTATAAATTTATTAAAAAATTCTGTTTTATTTTTAATAAACATAACAAGAGTTTATATATAAAAAATAAAAAGAGAAAAATATTGTTTCTAATTAATTTTGCCACTTAAAACAAATATATTTTCAGAGTGATTTATATAAAATTTAGAGGTATATTTTTTTATATCAATGTGTTTGTAGAGTTTAAAAAATTATTTTTCATTTAAATTATTTGAACAATTTAATAAAAAAATTTCATACATAATAAATTATTAGGTTAATTAATTATAAAAATAAAAATAAAAAACATTTATGTCATATCATAAGGGTCATTCATTACACACACACAGAGACACCCAGATAAACGTAACCTTGTGGAATCACATTTGTAATAGTAATTTCTATGTAAAACTGATTTCAAGGTCGTAGGTTCACAGGTGTTGAAGAACCAGAAGGTAGCCAGCCGCCTTCATTTCTATGATCACGTGTCCACCACGTGGACTTGAGGTACATGACTTGAATGGTTGGGCCACCTGAATCAGACCCATTCCCAACCAATCTTGGATTTTCACTTGCCCCTCCTTGAACGTTAATCTACTAAAAATATATTTATTTATTTATTTTGTCACCACATTAAACATTCTAAATCTAATTTGTGGTGTTTATGAATATATATTTTTTATTAAAAATAGGTAATAAACTCATACACACATCAGTAATTTAAACTATTTTAAAAGATATTATTTAAGTAGATAATAGAGTAATTGTGTTATTTAACAAGAAAAAAACTGTCAAAGAACCTTCTCAACCCAAAAGTTTAAATTGTTAGATGAGGTTCTAAGATATGATTTATATTATTTTTTAATAACACCTCCTTAAGTGAAAATCTTTTGAGCTTGAAACTTACATAAACTTATATTATTTTGTGCTTAATTTTTATCAAATAAATAAAAATAATAAGATTTGAATTCGTGACTACTGTGATATCATATCAAAAAATCATTTTAATTTAAAAATTTAAATGTTCAGGTGAGTTTGGTGAGGTTTATATTATTCTGATCATGTATTGGGGAATAAATGGCTGCAAAAGGGAACATAGTGATTCAAGCCTATGTAACATTGACATCACAAGGGGTTAGGTTAGTTCTGTTCTCAACAGCGGTGAGCATAGTAACCATTTCAAATGGTCATCAAACCACTAGTTCGGTCTAGCTATCAGATTTTGAAGAAATCAAGAAGCCAAAGTTTTGGCTGGCCAGTTGACTTGACCTCAAAGTCTTCGTCTCTCTTTCTGAATCAATGGCAGTTTTGAAGGGGTCACGACCTTGAGTTTCTAAGTGGGAGTGTACCAAACTGAGAGGGTGGTTCAACCTGGAGAATTAAATTGTGGAAAGGTCTCCGTCTGCTCGGCAGCCAGTCCTCCTTTTTGCCTTAGTCTCTCGATGGTTCATGGCTTTAACTATTGTTTCTTTGAAACCTAACACTTAATGGATTCTCGACTGTTTTTTACGCGTAATTAAGTTGTTCTAAATCTCCATCATTACCTCTCTGATTAATCTTTAACTACCAGCTGCGAAAACTTGGCTCCTGACTTCTATACCTTGGCAATCGGTAAACATTGACTTGACTAAGCTGCCTCTCCCCGCGGGCCAGTTTTTGCAAGGAAAAAAAAAACTGTAATTAGCAAATTAAATGCTTTTGTTGGGTGTATTTATCGGAAAAAAATATTATATTAATATTTTTTTCAGTGTTTTCTATGATTATGATTTTAATATTTTAATGAATTTTCAAGAAAAAATATTATGCACCACATTACCAGCAAGAACTAAAAATAAAAAATTATTTGGTGATGCAAATATGATGTCATAGTAAAATGTTTTTGCCATATTGGTTAGATTTATTTTATTTTTATTTTTTTGGAATCGATGACGTCTAAATGTTTTAATTAACTACGTTAAGTATAATACAAGGATTCCTTTACTATAAGTTGATGACTGAGCTACCAAGGTAGCTTTCCGTATGGCTTGATGCCTTGAATTGTGTTCACTGATGATGGGCCTGGGTTTCCATTCTTTGGATAAGGCCCACGATCCTTCATTCAGAGTTGAATCTAGTTTGGAAATAGGCTCAAAATAGTTACAGGCCCTATGGCTTATTCGAGTGCAAACAGCCTAAACTCAGCTTGTTTAACCTGAAGCCTACCGTGGACCAGATACCTCTAGGCTCTAGCGCCCGATAGGCCGATACCCTTAAGGGCATACACTCTCTGCATGAGCTGCGTAGGATGAAAATTTAACGTAAATATTGACCTGAGCTGATGTGAATACATGAGTAATTTTTGGGTTTGATATATAAGAGATAAAATATGAATATTATTAAATCTAACATGAAATTTACTTGAATTTAATTTGAAATATATATATATATATATATATATATATATATATATATATATATATATATATACACGTGCGCGTGTATAAATAATATTTATCATTTAATATACATAAAAATACTTCAAGTATATATATTAATTATTTTATTTTTTATTGATTAATAAATAATAAATACTCATTGGATAATTAATAATTCATAAATATCTAATAGGATATGAATATAAAAAATTCCGATCCACGAATATATACATCCCTAGAGCTGGATGTGCTTTGATGCCCCAATTTAACACTAGATAGTAAAATCTTTATAGTTTCACAAAAATCAAACAATTATAAGCCAGCCCCCTAGCAAATGCCCCCGTTCAGAGAATTTGATGGAAATTAAATATTTTCAGAGGCTCACTAGATGCCATTGGGTAGCTTATGTGCAGGACTAAAGGGGCAAGAAACATCTCTGAACTTGCTCACGAGGCAGCTCCAAAAGAGTAATCTCTTACAACATAAAGGAATGGACTGGACTAATCAATCATCTTTCACTGTTCTCAAATGGGAGGCTGACTCCATGAACTCAAACTTTGGCTAATATAAAACTCTTTTTTTTCTTTGAGTTGGAATGTACAATTGGTTTTTAGTTTTGTTCTCTTAGCAAGAAGTTCAAGATATATATATGGACCAATGATACCTAGACTAGAAGTTGAACTCCTCGAACATTTCACCAGCTACCTTGCAGTGTCTTTTATCCAAGATTCCTCAGGTTGTCACTACCTTGAGCCAGTGGTTTATCCTACATACTTTGTACTGATTATTTTTATATTAACGGGTATTTGGCCTGTTCTAGCAATTGTGCCCATATAAATATGTACGCGTTCTTTGTGAATTCTCCAAAGTCGTCATTTCTCTGTGTTTGTAATTGCACCTGCTAAAAAATGTGGACAATTGTATTGTGTGTTGTCGCTGTGCTTGTTGTATACTATACTCACTGGATAAACAAATGGAGGAACCCAGCATGTAATGGGGTTCTGCCTCCTGGTTCCATGGGGTTGCCAATCATCGGAGAGACTCTTGAGTTGATTATTCCAAGTTATTCTCTCGATCTTCACCCTTTCATCAAGAAAAGAATTCAAAGGTAATTCTAAAAGTGTCCAACCATATGATATTAGCTCTTTACTTTAATCAAGACATTGCTCGAAAGTATGCGCTATAATATTTTCAAATCTTCAGGTATGGACCGATTTTTCGAACAAACATCCTCGGACGACCTGCAGTGGTGTCTGCTGATCCAGAAATCAACAGTTACATCTTTCAAAATGAAGGGAAGTTGGTTGAGATGTGGTATATGGACACATTCTCTAAGCTTTTCGCTCAAAGCGGTGAATCAAGGACTAATGCTTTTGGTATCATTCACAAATATGCAAGAAGTTTGACTCTGACTCATTTTGGTTCTGAGAGCCTCAAGGAAAGGTTGCTTCCTCAAGTTGAAAACATTGTTAGCAAGTCCTTGCAAATGTGGTCTAGCGACGCATCGGTTGATGTCAAACCGGCTGTTTCAATTGTAAATTCCAAGCTCATTGATAGCCTCTGATCACTTCTAACAAACACGTGTTTTATGCTGTCTGATAACTTTTTCTTGCCATTGCAGATGGTTTGTGACTTTACTGCGAAGCAGCTTTTTGGCTATGATGCTGAAAACTCATCGGACAAGATAAGCGAAAAGTTCACTAAGGTCATAGATGCCTTCATGTCCTTGCCCCTGAACATCCCTGGCACAACATACCACAAATGCTTAATGGTAGTTAAAATAGATAAATAAAAAAGATCTTCACCTCAAACTTTGTTTTAGACCATAGAACCAATCAATTTCTTACATCTTAATGTTCAGGACAAAGATAGCACGCTAAGTATCTTGAGGAATACACTGAAGGAAAGAATGAATTCACCAGCAGAATCACGACGAGGAGATTTCCTTGATCAAATCATAGCTGATATGGATAAAGAAAAGTTCCTAACTGAAGATTTTACTGTAAATCTGATCTTCGGGATTTTATTCGCGAGCTTCGAGTCGATTTCAGCAGCACTGACACTATCCCTGAAGTTAATTGGAGACCATCCTTCAGTGTTAGAGGAGTTGACAGTAAGTCTATGCAGTTTATATCAACAATTTAATTGTTAGCTCCCAACCACTAATTTATAACTTGATAGTTTTAACCTGGCATTGCTGATTAATTTTACCAGGTTGAGCATGAAGCGATTCTGAAAAACAGAGAGAATCCTGATTCCCCACTTACATGGGCTGAATATAACTCAATGACTTTTACACTTCAGGCATGTTCTCTAACCCCATTGGATTTTTCTTTTCCTTTAAGTCAATTCGATCCATTGCAAGCTGCAATAATCTCACAGAACCTGGATTGATTGGGGGTGAAATCACAGGTAATCAATGAAACCCTGAGGCTGGGAAATGTAGCGCCCGGATTGCTAAGAAGAGCATTGCAAGATATGCAAGTGAAAGGTAAGATGTTGTTGATGACATTCAATGTCTTTTTAATTTTTGATTGCATAATGTTATGATCAAGTTTCTGACGAGAGGGGATTATAATTGATCAGGATATACAATTCCCGCCGGTTGGGTTATCATGGTTGTAAATTCTGCCCTTCATTTAAACCCTGCCACATTCAAGGATCCACTTGAGTTTAACCCTTGGAGATGGAAGGTATACATGTTATTCCACAATGAAACAAAATTAAATGCAAAAAACCCACAGAATTTTTCATCTGTTAATGCTGGATGAAAAACGCAGGACTTCGATTCGTATGCTGTTTCTAAGAACTTGATGCCTTTCGGTGGAGGAAGGAGACAATGTGCAGGATCAGAATTCACTAAATTGTTCATGGCAATCTTCCTTCACAAATTGGTCACAAAATATAGGTAAATTTTAATATTTTCTTATTATTTTTTTTTTGGTAAAAATGGGGATCAAAGACCCTAAAAAACTATATTAAACGAGGAAAAATGGACCCAATATACATGCTTGACCTGAACCTCCCAAATCTTATCAAAGAAGGTTTTTAGCTTTGCGAATCAAGCTCGAGTTTGCAACAGAAGTAGTAACTTGTGCCTTCGTTATGAGTTAAACTGCAATAACCGAGTCTGATTCAAGAATGTTTCTACATGTAAACTGTTTTTTTCTTAATCTTTGTTCATGTAGCCAAATTTGTTTCATGTAAATCGTCGCTAATATATAGCTTTCTGGGTTTTGATTTCTAATAGGTGGAATATAATCAAGCAAGGAAACATTGGCAGAAATCCTATTCTGGGATTTGGAGATGGCATCCACATAAGTTTCTCACCAAAGGACAATTAATCAAAGACATTTGTAATATTTCAAGATTTAGTGTTGTGATTAAGTATATTTATATCTTCCATGTAACCAATAAGTATCTCCCGTCTCATCTCTTGAGATTGTTTCTAAGCTTTCAGCCTCATTTAATTTTATATGCAAGCAAATTAATGTCTTATAAGTTGAATAATATATATATATATATATATATATATATATATATATATGCAAGTGCTATATTGACATATTTCAATTATATGCATCATTTAGTTCCTTTCTTTTTATATGATTTCATGACGAAATCCGTACAAAGAGCAATGCTAACACTGTTAAATTTAAGACCTGGGGGATTAGACTGAAATATCGTGTACTTGACTGTAAACAAGGGAGAGAGAAAAACAATAAATAAATACTGGGGCTTAATCGTAAACAAGTCAACATATAAGGACACAAATAAAACAAAAAACAAATGCGAATTACAACTGATCTACAGTACCTGACTATGTTTGCAAGTAACCAGAATAACCAAAGTTCTCTCTTTTCATTGATCAAATCTTTGTTTCTCTTCAAAAACTGGATTTTGGGTCTTGAATTTTTCTGGTTTTTGCAATGGCTAAGGTAATGAATTCGGTTTCTGGATTACTGTCAATGCTTAAAGATGACAACCCAGTAATAAAGCAGCAAGCTTTACGCAATCTTAACAACTTTGTTGATGTCTTTTGGCCTGAAATCTCCAACAGTATCCCCATTATGTAAATATCACTCATAAATACCTTTTTTCTTTCACTTTATGAATTTTTGTGTTCTGGGCTTTTTCTTGTTTTTGTTTTTGAAGCTTTTGTGCTATAAAGTTCGGAACTTGGCTTCTTCTATCTGTTTCTCATTGTCTTCTATTAGTGAAAAGCATTGCAGCTTTAACGGTTTATATAGCAGTTATGGTGGTTTCTTTGAAGGTTTTGTTTCCTTTTAGCAATGACTGATCGTTTCTTGTTTCTTGTTTTTTCTTTTTGGTTCTGTCCCTTTTCTTTTTGTAGTGCTGAATATTTTCCTGTGCACAATGCAATCATTATTTGGTCGTGTTTCTTTCATTAGCTTTACTATCACTTGGGCGAATATGATGATGATTCGTTATCTTATGCCCTTGGAGCTGGTTCCCTGTTTGATATTTCAAAGGATTCTGGATAGCTCTTATTTGTAAGCATTCTGATCAATTTGCGTTGAAACTAGTGGTATTTGAAGGATTAGAAATTTGGTTCGTGTTACAATTACCTTGAAGAGATGCTGTTTGATGGAAATTTTGGAAAGTTTAAGCCAAATATCAACATCATTTGTTTACTTAAGATTGCTTTAGTTTGATGCTTTAAGGTTTGAGGATGCTTCCCCGTTTCCCTTGCCCTACATTTTGCCTTTGTTGCTATATTCAGCTAATTAAGGCTATAGATCAGTATGCTAGGCTGAAATCGAAGGCAACTGAATCAAGTCCTGACTAATAGACCCTATGCTGGAAGCGATTGTGGAGAGAATGTTGGATAAGTATGTAGATGTGAATTTCTCTTTGATAATCGGTAAGTCTCTGTGGGCCTGGGGCTCTTTTCATACCATTCATTCACTTAGGTGTATCGAACATGGAGAAAACCAACTAGCTGTGGGAACTGCAATAGAATGCCGAAGAATAGATAAACTTGTGGAAGCAATCGAAAGAAGTGATATTGTTCATGGAACACTATCATATTGCATCAACGCTTGTCATTCTTTCATTGATCATAGAGAGTATCGGCTTGAGGTAAGGGGTTCATTGAGCTGGCTCAACAAAGATTTCTAATCAGTGTGTGTGGTATGTTCATTGCACCAAAGTGATCCTACACGTGTTTGTGCACCACTGTCTGGAATGTTCATGTATGTTTCTGAGTTCTTACACTCTACTCTGTTTCTGTTTAGTAATATGACTGCTTGGATAGAGTCGACAGTGTAGTTAGAACGTCATGTATGTGTCCTGCCACCTTGTATTGAAGGAAAATAGTGACATGAACTGTTCATCTCTTGGTTTTTCCTACAGGTTTTCCGTCATATTGTTAATGTTCACCAAGAGCTGCATCATCCTGATTTATTGAGCATTTTCCAATATCTAATGCTCTTGGATGAACCCGAAGGCGTGGCAAGCATATTGGAAAAACTTTTACGTTTTAAAAATAAGGACAGAGCTTTGGTAGCATTTCAAATAGCCTTTGATCTTGTGGAGAATGAAGACCAGACTTTTCTCTTATATGTCAGAGACCTCTTTTCAATGTGTCAGCCTTCAGATTCTACTCAAAATGATCATGCAACAGATCCACATGAAGGAATGTATGCTGAGAGGTTGACAAAGATCAGGAGAATTTTTGTCTGGAGAGGTATCAATAGAATTGACCCAACGTTTTTTATACAGTCAGTATAAGCAAGGAAAAAGACGTTTTCTGTTTTGAAATTGAAAAAAATCCGTAAATACTCCTTTTTGTTTTTAATAATTGGTGGTTTCTCTTGAAGTGGAATATAGAAGAGTTGGAAATGATACTCGTGATCTGATTGCAGGTCATATCTCCTTATTCCGAAGACAATTAAGCAGCCTATTGAGAAAAGTGGTAGTGCCTGCCATAATGCAACTTTATATGCAAATGCAATAATGCATGCTGGAACAGCTGTTGATACATTCGTCCGGGAGAATCTGGTGAATAATAAATCTTGCATGTCTTTTTATTGTTGTTCTTTGATTTTTGTATCATTTTGTTTGTTTTTCATTGTTATACTTGTATCACTTCATAAACTCGACTGTTTTGGGGCTTATACCAGCTATCAGGATTTGTTGAGAAAGCGGGGAAATTGGGCCCAGTTCAGCGCAATAGCTGGACTTGGTGTTATTTACAGAGACAACAGAGAACAGCTGCAGCTGCAGCAGGGTGAGTCACAAATGTCACCTTATGTTTTTGAAAGTCCAAGTGGTGTCAGCTGTATTGCATACACAAAAGGTGGTGCACTCTGTGCTGTGGATCTCTACTATGCTAACCACGGGGAGGAAATCAAGCAATGTATTCGTGATAGCCTTCGTGGTACAAATGTCGAGGTGTGTTACTGCTTTATGTCTATTACATATTCATTTTGGAGCCAAAACGTAAGGTGATTATAATATTGATGCAGGTTGTTCAACATGGTGCATGCTTAGGTCTTGGATTGGCAGCTCTAGGAACGGCTGGTGAAAATATCTATGATGACATCAAAAATGTGTTGCATGCTGATAGTGCTGTGGCTGCAGAAGCTGCTGGCCTGCAAGCGATATGCTTGCTTGTGCTCGTCAGACACAACATGAGAAGATTACTAGGTAAATCTAATATTCATATTCTGTGAACGGGGCTAGGGCGCCATCAACGATCCTCTTCCACTTTATTTATACTGTGGTCATATGCTGCTGGAACTTGCATTGGGAATAGCCCTTACAGTTTATGGAAGAGAAGAAGAAGCAGACACCAATTGAAAGGCTGACTCGGGATCAAGATCCTATACTTCGTTATGGTGGTATGTATGCTTTGGCATTGGCCTACAGGGGAACAGCAAACAATAACGTCATTCGCCAGTTGCTATACTTTGCTGCATAAGATGTAAATGATGACGTGAGGTGAACTGCTGCTATTGCACTTGGATTTGTCCTCTACTCTGAGCCAGAGCAGGTTGGATCTTTCTCTCTTCCATAACATTTTATGCTCCATGATCCAATGTTTGCTATTGGTATTCTCATCCAATAAGGTAGTGCTTGCTTCTCATGTCTGATTAAAATAATTACTCATTTCCTTGATCTAATTATACTGTTGTTTGAATTTTAGCTTTCTAGTTCTCCCTTCATTTTCATTTTCATTTTTTATTTTTTATTTTTGTACTTCTAATATCGCTGGAGCTGTCAATTGTGGTAAATCTCACTGCACCTTGAAACTGCAGACTCCTCAAATAGTCTCCTTGCTACTGAAATCTTACAACCCTCATGTACGATATGGTGCAGCTCTCGCAGTAGGCATTTCGGCACATGCTTGAGTGACGCTATATCATTGCTAGAACCTCTGACATCAGATGCTGTTGATTTTGTTTGTCAAGGTGCACTTATTGCTTTGGAAATGGTCATGGTCCAGATGAATGGAGCCAGTGATTCTCGTGGTGCAACATTCAGGTATTCCACTATAATATCTTAGGTTTCTCTGTCATTTAATGTAAGACCGAGTTTTAATGTATTTTTGCTATTTTATTGAAGGCAACAGTTGGAAAAGATAATTCTTGATAAGCAGAAAGGATACATGAGCAAGATGGAAGCTATCCTGGCTTCTGGAATACTTAATGCTGTTGGGAGGAATGTGACCACAAGATTACTTTCGAAGACAAAACATGATAAAGTCGCTGCAGTTGTAGGCCTGGCTGTTTTCTGCCAGTTTTGGTATTGACACCCCCTCGTATATTTCATAAGCCTATCATTCTCCCCTACAGCCTTTATTTGGCTGGAATATGACCTGAAAGATAAAGGGTTTGAGTTCCTATCAAATGCAAAATCTTCTCTGTTTGGGTATCCAAATCCAGCCACTGTTCCTACCACTGCACCTGCTGGGGCACTTCCTCCTGCTGTTCCGTCAACATCAGCCAAGGCTGAAGCTACGGTCAAGGGAAAAGCGGACCAGAAAGCTAATGCTAAAAAGGCAGATGGGAAAGAGTCTTTTCCTGCTGCCAAAGATGCAGAAAAAGGGAAATCATCAACTGAAAAAAACGGCGATCCCATGCAGGTAAAATTGCTGTTTACTTGCAAACTGCTGTTTCATTATGGTTTCGAGAATTTTGAGGAATCTATAGAAGTTATCATTTTTTTCCTCACATACACTTTGTTAAGATTTAGAAATCACCACCACAATTAATTTAATTGTCACGTCTAGATTACTAATTATCATGTTGATTGCTTCTTTTGACAGGTGGATGGCGCAGAAACTGACACCGCAGAACCTGAGCCTTCTTTCGAAATTTTAACCAACCCTGCCAGGGTGGTTCCTGCTCAGGAAAAATTTATTAAATTTCTGGAAGATAGCAGATATGATCCCGTGAAGTCAGCACCTTCAGGATTTGTCCTCCTGAGTGATTTGCAGCCAAGTGAGCCCGAGGTGTTTTCATCCAAAAAAAATCCATCTACAGTGTCACTTGCTGCTGGTGATTCAATTACTGGAGAACAAGGTTCGGCAGTCATGGATGTTGACGAGAAACCCCAGCCTCCTCAAACTTTTAAGAACACCTGATGATTTGGGTGGCAATATCAGGAAATTTTCTCCCTTATTTGGAATATTTCAAGTACACTTATAAATAGGACTGAAATGCCTTGTTGAAGTGGCTAAGTGGTTAAATGCCAAAGTGAGCCATTTATGGCTATCAACAATCAAGCCAGCAGCTGACTTGATTTCTTGAAATCAACTCCATATGACAGATAAGGGTATTAAGGCTGTCCTTATACGGAGGCTGACCAATTACTTGTTCTTTGTGAAAAGGGTGTCTTCCTTGTCCTCATCCTCCATGGGCATCAATTTTCAAAGCTATGCAAAGTTAATAGCCTCTACATCGAACATCATTTTACATTTCATCCTCTGATGGTATCACCGCTAAGGCAATTGGCAAGGGCCAAAATATATTTTAATAGGGCATTTTATGTTTTTAGGTTAGTAACTTTCAGCGGAATTGAGTCCAATAATTCTTCTTTTGTGAAGACTTAGAGAAATCAAAATTAAGCAACTAAGTAATTACAGGGGGGAAATTACAATAGAAAATGAGCAGCCTGAATCTGAACTTTAACCAACCTAAAGAGTCTCTAAATCCTTGTGCATGAACCACCATGGACCAGATTTTGAAAGTAATCTGAAAAGGAAAATAAAACACTGTAAGGAGGAAGGAGCATTTATATAAAAAATAGCACCAAACTGAAAATGTCAAGTCTGCACAGTGCAGAAGCATAATAACAGGGGGGTATGCCTTGGCATGTTATACAAATGCTCGACATTGAGGACTCGCTTAAAAAACTTGGCCACGCATATACGAGGCTATGAATACAATGAAGAATGATACTGCATCACTAATTTAGTAGAATTGTTAGCTAACCATTTATTCGACAGAGTTACACCCATAACTAGATATAGATTAATGACTAGGCCACACTAATTTTCAAAAATAAAAAAAAAAATAGAATCATTCCTTAACCAAAAACTCTTGCTGCAAACTCAGTCTTTGCTCATGAAAATAAAAATTTACACCAAACATTGTTCAACTAACCTCACACATCCTGCTGCTGTACGCAAACCCATGAAGAGAGCCAAACCAGACCAAACCCCAGGGAGCCCCGTAATTGGAGCATAAAGCAGAAAGGCAGATGATATTAATCCAACCAACATCTGTAGATCATTTACCAGACATAAGATTAACCCAAAACGTGGACATTTGAAAAGAAAAGGAATTACAGAGTTGTAGCTTACCATAGATTTCGCCGCATATGGAAAGTCAGAAACACCATAATGAAGACCATCAAAAATAAAAGCTAGGGCATTGATAGGTTGACTAGCACTAACAAACTGGAAAGTTTTAAAATCAATTTACTACAAATATGGAGCACTCAGATAAATAAAACCATATAAAATCTGAAAGAAACACCAATAGAGATTAGCACACATACCAATATCCCAGTTCTTACAATTCCTAATACATCAGCATCCTTGGTGAACAAGGTGGCTATGGAACCAAAAGATACACCCAGAATTGCAGCCAATGAAACACCAACAACTAGTCCAATCTAGGAAAACATGCACATCAAGCTATGAGCAAATTGAGAAAATAAGTTATCCCAAGGTATAAACTCAGAATAATAGAAGGGCCAAGAAAGCCCACCTTCAAAACAAATTTTGTGACTTCTTTCACAGTTTTGTGGTCACCTTCCGATGAGTAACTTGCAATTAGAGCCTACAAAATAGATAGGTTGGGCAACAAGAGCACAATAAATAATGTGTAGAACCACCAGCTAAGTATTTGATGTGGAAGGCAACTAAAAATTACAGACATGTCAAATGGGAGTTCATATCAACTTGTTGGAAATGCACAACTTCCATATGCACAGTATGGAATTAGTTCAGAAGCAATTCATTTGGGTACGTATATTCCTTCTAGTACTAACATATCAGCTATACTTCTATTCTTATATGGATACCATGCTTCAAACACGAATTTACATTCAGATGAGAAATTCAAATGAATATATAGTGATTAAAAATAAGGAACTAAAATGGATACTAGAGTATAAACAAGTAGATATAAGTTGTGATGATATGTTGATGAGATGACTTTAATGATGAGAATGTTGTACCTGAGCATGCATCTATGAGAAGAGACACGAATATACATTCATGTGAGAGAAATTCAAATGAATCTATGATTAAAAATAAGGAACCAAAATGATACTAGAGTATAAACAAGTAGATGTAAGTTGTGATGATACGTCGATGAGATTACTTTAATGAAGATAATGTTGTACCTGACCAGATGCAGCCAATGCAACTGTGAGAAGAGACATGATTATACATTCGGATGGGAGAAATTCAAATGAATCTATAGTGATTCAAAATAAGGAACTAAAATAGATACTGAGTATAAACAAGTAGATATAAGTTATGATGATATTTTGACGAGATGACTTTAATGAAGAGAAAGTTGTACCTGACCAGATGAAGCCAGTGCATCTGTGAGAAGAGAAACAGCCAACCATATTTGCATACATATCTGATGTGCAGCCATTGCTACTGCACCTTGACGAGCTGCCATTGAAGTGGCCAATGTCATGGTAGTTAAAACAGCAAGAGTTCTTCCAATAAGAAAGCCACCTATAAGAGAAAAAGGAACCTCAGGAAAACAAGATAAAAATACAGTAATATTAGGCAAGAAGTAGAGATCAGTAAACATCATAACAGAATACCGGTTGCGTCTCTTTTAGTTAGATTCCAATTTAAGGAAAAAACTCACCAGATTTCATGTAGACACCAAATTGGAGCTCTCCAACCTTTGGAGGTAATAATATAACCCTCTTATTTAGTTGCCAAACCATCAAAAAGGTGACAAGGTATCTAGAACATGAAATATTTAATGAAATTATTGTTAAAAATTTGTCAGAAAAATGTATTTGAAGAACTGTATTAATGCTCAGAGAACATATAGAAACATACTGTGACACTACTGTGGAAATAGCTGCTCCAGTCACACCCAACTTAAGAAAATACATGAGTATGGGAAATAAAAATATAGCTGATAAATTACCCAAGCCTGCATGTGGAAGAACTACATTAATAATCGGGAGAGACATAACAAGATTTTTTCTTCCTTCAAAATTGAAAAGAAAAGAAGAGAGCGGACATAACAAGATTTCTTCTTCCTTCAAAATTGAAAGAAAAGAAGAGAGCGGGCCATTCTAGATTAATTATTGAGAGAGAGAGAGAGCAGCAAGACAGAGATGGAACTAGCAATACAACAATATCTTTCCAAGTATTCATCATATTAATTTTATTTTGCCCTCCAAACAGTTAAAGTGCCACATATTTACATCAAGATTTAGTGAGAAAATCAAATGTGAACTAAACACTTACCAAGACAAAATACAGGAGTTTTAGTATCCTTGAAGCCACGAAAAATGCCTTGAAGAGCCAAGGAGACCACAACAGCTGGAGCACCAAGGGCTCTTAGTGAAAGAAATTGTTCTGCAGGAATGCGCATTGGTGAATCCTGTTCAGAATATGATAAAGCTTGAAATTCTCTCAGAAAATGATTGATCTCAAAATTTACAAACAGCATTTACATGAACAACTACTTTTTTTATGAACTAGTCTTCACAGGAAGCTATAGATGGCCACAGAGAAAGATGCTTAAGATCAAATGAAATGTCACGTGAATTTGGTATATGTAAAACTTACCACAGTTATGCCCATCAAGTTGAGAAATGATCCGCATCCCAGAGACAAGGCTACAGCCTCAAAGATTCCTATCCCGATAGCTAATATTAAAGCAGTGGACACAGAGGATAGTTGCTTTCTTTCAACCATCCCAATAGGTTTACCATTAGTACTGTCTTCTTGGATGCCATTTTCTGTATAACCCATCCATATAAATATAATCATCTAAAATCGTTGGAACTTAATTTCAGTACTTGCTGCACCGTGATGATGCCCGTGTTCAAAATGGCAATCAAAACATCAAGAACAGGTATAAACTTATACCTGAAATAGAATCTTTGGTTGAATTCTTTGCAATGTCTTCAGCCACAAAAGATGTTGCCACACTTAGAAGAGGAATATTGAATAGCTTTGATACATTGTTAAATATCATAATAGAAACACCAGCAGAACCCAACTCTACTGGACCTAAGAAAGCAAGATCAGGGAAAAGGTTAAACAGATCAGTAATCAGAGACAAAGAACCAGTAAGCATAATCACACAAAGAAAGCTATAATGCAGGGGCAGATCGAAACCTAATCTGCCAATATACGCTGTCTCCATCAACTGGGAAAAAGGATCAATAGCCTGTCCAGCAATTGCAGGCAAAGAAAGCATTATAAGCTCGCATCTGACATCTGAAGAACGTGGTTGATTGATCAGAACCCCAATTGACTCACTGCAAACAAAATTAAGAAAGCAAGTACCATCACATATGAATAATCCTTAGATTTCCGAAGCAACATGATCCAAATATCAATCATAGAAGAAAGAAAGCATGCTATGTGGAAAAAGACTAATGCCTCTTCAATTTGATGAAATTTGTAACCAATGGAACATGATTGATACTAGTTTATCTTCTCGATTAAGAAAAACAGTTTCAATACTAACACAGGAAAAGGGGGGGATGTCCATCAAAAACTTTCAGAATCTTACAATGATGACATTCTAAACCAAACAATTTGCAGACTTTTACAATATCAAATTCATAAAAACACATGAACAACAACTACATTAAAGCATCTTTTTAATATCCAGAACAAAAAATAATGAAACGTGACTAAAAGATGCAGTTTCATTCTTACCTTTCTTCACCTCGCGAACCATTGATAATGCCGCGCTTGTTTTCTTCTAAAACCAATCTCCCCTGCTCATCAGTGGATTCCACACCATACCCAGAACTTGACTGACAACAAACCACCCCAAATCGCGCCTTCCGATGTCTAATCACCAGAGGCGACAAAGAATTCTTTTGCTCGGCACACAAATGACACTTTCTCGACACAATATCTCTACCCCCCAATCCTTTAGGAACTTTACTTTGATTCAACAAACAAAATTTCCTTTTTCCTTTTGTTAATCGACTCTGTTCACCACTACTTCTACTTGCCAATCCTCTGTAAAGTGATTTGCCACTGAATTGTCCAGTACTAGCCATTTCTAGCGAACTAATTTCTCTATGAACTTCAATATCAGATAATCAACTTCTAAGGCAAAAATAACTGTCAAATTTCAAAAAACATTAAATACATAGCAGTTATTTTCCATTAAAAAGTTTTTACATATATATATATATAAACATTAAGAAAGACAATTTTATCGGGTTTGTTAAACGAAAAACAGAGTATAGAAACAAAACGATCGAAGAAACAAAATTTTTCCATGCAATTACATGAAGAATGGGAATTTGAGTCAAGGAAGAACGGTTTGGTTTTGGCCAGAAAAAAAATAGACAGAGACAGAAATAGACAGAATATCAAGAAAAGGAACATAAAAGAGAGAAAGGCTTTACCTTTTCTTGTTGGTGAAGATGATAACGAGAGGGTTTTTGCTAGGGTTTTGAGGGTTTCTTTTATTGGAAAGTTTAAGAGATGAAGACAAGAGAAGACATCGTTAGCTTTGCCACTTTTATCAACATCGTCATGAGCGAAGTGTCTGTCTGTCTATGTTGCATGTCGCTGTCAACTGAACTGAACTCACGAAAACATAACTGTTTATATAGTGGACCTACTTTTTAAGCGGTTGCTCTATTATGGGCTTTCGTTAGAAACATTCGGCCGAATCATGGGCTTTTCTTAGGGATGGCAATTACTTTGAAAAAAACCGGACTTTTACCTTATCCGCTTGGATGGGCTTCTGAAGTAACCGACCGGATCTATCTAGTACTAAATAATATTTTTTTAAAAAAAATTATTTTTTTTAAATTAATATTGATTTGATATTTTAAATTATTTTAATACGTTAATATTAAAAATAATTTTTTTAAAAATAAAAAATATATTATTTTAATATATTTTTTATATTATTTTAAAACAATTATAACAATATTTTCTAATACGTTCTCCAACCCGAATGTATCCGATAGTAAATAATATTACTTTTTTAGTCAAATGGTCTTATATTATATTAAAAAATTAAATTATTATATTTTTCTGTCCTTCATAAGACAAAAGCCTTGGGGTCTGTGTATAATGCATGAATATTGTAAAATTTTACAAATCTTAGGGCCTATATTACTTTTTTAGCCAAATGGTATTATATTATATTAAAAAATTAAATTATTATATTGTTATGTCCTTCATAAGACAAAAGTCTTGGGTCTGTGTATAATGCATGAATATTGTAAAATATTACAAATCTTGGGGCCTATATAGTATATACAAGGAGATTTGTTAAAAAAAATACTTAATATCCTATAGTATTTAGAATCATTAAAAAGAATTAATTTTAATTGATATAAAAAATGCTTCGAGAATCCTCTCTTAAATGTTGAATCAAAGAACAAATAAAATAAATATTACAAACATAAGAAACTTAACCCGATCCGATGCTATTTCTTGATGGCCCTTATCCAAGCTCATTCCAAATTAATGATGATTCGTCGTCAAACAAGAAGCATTTTGTGGGAAAACAGTTTTTGCCTTTTTGTTAGTTTGATCATTGGCAATGTTTAGGTTTGATGCGTGCAAAGACATTCAAACCTTAAATGATGTCTAGATGCTTGTCGTCCACTCTGTCTACCATCTAGCCAGGATTTGGTTCCTGCTTTGGAACAAGAAGAAACACAAGACTTCGAGTCTTTCAGGATACACAAGAGGGAACAGCAGTTGCTCGAGAGCTATTTAAGTTGTAACCCAATGGACCAAATTACACCTTAAGCTAAGATTTAACTCTGTAAGCTGGAGAATCTTAAGCTAGCAATTCCTTCCGACTTCCCTTGTTTGTTAAATAAATAATTTCTTATTCATATGCCCCAACATCAAGAAACAGAATTTCTCCACGTTACAAGTGTATTCTTACATAAACCCAAGAAAGCATTCTTAGAGAAGCACCATTTCTTACTAATCAAAGAAGATACACAAGAAGAAGAATCAGGTGAAGAGAGATGAACAAGTAGTTCCAACTCAAACCAGTCCTTGAAGCATAATTTCCGGGAGCTGTTTTGTCCACAATAAAAAAGCACAACATTGTAAGTTTCCAATCATCACGTTAAACCAACCTCGAAGAATACTACATGCTGCAGTTTGGTAACATAGTTAGCAGTGTTATTGTGAGTAGTTACCTGCGGTAACTGGACAAGTGGACCGTGTGGCGAGAGTTGTGAAGATGTTTTGGTTCTTGTTAAAACCGGCATAGGCACAGGTTGTGATGTTGCAACCAGAAGTCGTCGAGTTGTTGATGGATAACAAGCCACATTGCATAGCAGGGCACGTTGACCAGTTGGATGGTTTAATCCCAGATGCTTCACATTGTAATCTGGAAAATGTGTGAAAAGAATTATGCAAATCAACAATTCTCATGATACCCACTTGAGAGAATTTTTCAACACAACAAAGCCATTTGTGCATCAAACTTACATCCAGTTGTTCGCAGCATCACACTTGCATTTAACACAATTGTTAGCAGTGATGAAATAGGTGTTGTTAGGAACAAGTAGTGGATAATCTACTGAGTCGCTTCTCACCGATGAATTGCAAGCTGTCAATTGACATGATTAGACCAGTATTAATTCAGATAGGCACATTAAAGAATAACACAGACATTCGAAGACAAACAAGATCAAGAAAGCACAGTGCACCGTCAGAGAATTTTATAGCACTCAATAATTTAGTCATAATACAAACATTAATCGGTCCAAGAGTCAGACTGAAACTTAACAGCAGGAAACAATAATAATGCTCAGAGGATGAGCTGTTAACAACTATCATTCAATCTCCACATTGAAATTCAAATGCACGAAAGCACATTCCTGAAAATGTTTGGCAAATAAAAGTATTCGATCACGTATTGCAAAATTAGAATTATTAATGTGCATGGGATGCACATATAATGCCAATGAGCCTGTAGCTCATCCCGCATCCCGTGCACCCATCTCCCTAAGATGTCTCGGTTTCGATCCTCTTCCTTGCTTTCCAAGAGATAGAGTAGTAAATATCCTGGCAACATACAGAATCAAACAACATCGCACATCGCCTAGCACTATAGAAGTATTGATTCCCAGCAGAAATGTGAACGCATACTGCACGAGACATATCTTTTTAGATATGAAGCCTCTTTGCGTCGCATAAGGAGCCAAGAAGACCAACACGTCATGTGAAACAAAGGGCCCATGGATCATACTTTACGCTGTTTGCAAAACTGTGCACACCCTAATCAGTGGGCAGGAAAAGGTTGAAGACGGGTATGGTAGGGACCATACAGATTCAATAAATTGAAAAGACTGGCTGTACCTCACCGCTATTCATTTTGAGATCATACCAAGCCACACGGTGTGTCTTGGTGCCTTTTCTATCGGATAATAATAACTATTTGCCACTTTCTAAACTAAAAAAAAATAATAATAACTATTTGCCACTTTCTAACATTTTAATCTCTATGACTCCAAGCAAACAAAAAGCAAAACAAAATCAAGGAATATCCACTCGGAAAGCAAATCCAAATTTTATATACGCCCACTTCTTCAACCACTTTCTTTTTAAAAATTTAAGCATCTAATTAAACATCATTTCAAAAGTTATTTAGTCAATTATTTGGAACACGGTTCAAGTTTTTTTTATAATTTTTTATTATTTTAATGTGATGATATTAAAAAAAAAAAACTAATTTTAATTTTCTACACTCTCGGCCATTGCCGACATGGTAGACAACAAATATTTCCAAGTAAAATTAGAATGAATAGTTTGTTTTTGCCTCAGTTAAAAAGAAGTGTATCTAAGAGTTGATTGGAAAATATCACCTTAAATCTAAAAATAAAAAACAAATGATGCATCCAAGGATGAAATTAGATTAGCTTACCTTGGAGAGGGACATCAAGAACTTGACCAGCCAAGAGAGAGCTATCATTAACCCCATTAAGCTTCACTAGTGTATCTGTACTGGTCCCATATTCTTGAGCAATCAACTCCAAAGAACTGCCAGCTTCCACCACGTGTCCATAATGGACAACTTTGACCCCATCAACATCATCACAATTACAAGGTAAAGGAATCCACAACTTCTGCCCAACCTTAATCAGATTAACGTCTGGTATATTATTAACAGCAGCAATTTCTTGGTATGTTACCAATCCTGAGAAAACTTCTGCTGCAATATGAAAAAGCCCATCATCCTTTTGAACGGTGTAGATTGGTTGCTTGTTTGAGTGACCAGTGTTGTTGATGCACATGCAAGGAAATGAGATTTTGATGGTCTGGTTTGCAGGTATGGTAGAGTTTGGTAACGTGGAGAGAGGGAGGTTGTTGGCAGCTAAGATGGAGTGTATGTTCTTGACGGAGAAGAGGGTTTTGATGTGGGAGAAAGTTGTTGCGTTTGGAGAGATGTAGTCAATGAGGGAATGACACGTGGTGGGTGTGCTACATTTGAAGGTCTGGGAAGAAGATCTTGAGTGGAGCGTGGAGAATAAGAGTAGGGTGAGAAGCAGCGGAGTGAAATGGAAACCCATCTTCGCTATGGTGTGATTCCTTGGGAGTTGAAAAGGGCGAGCTGGAGAAGGAGGATGAAGGAGAAGAGGGGAGAGGGGTGTGGGCAATGAGAGGACAGAAGTCATTGACTGACTTGAAGATATATTGAATTCTTTGAATTTTGATTCCTGGGTCGTTTGCTTTTATTAATTATTAAATGGGAAGGTGGAATACGTTATAATAATTATTTTTTAAAAATATATTTTATTTAAAAATATATTAAAATAATATTTTAATTTTTAAAAAATTATTTTTAATATAAAACATCAAAACAATCGATAAATATTAAAAAAAATAATTTAAAATAAAAAATTCAAATTATTTTAAAAATACTTTTAAAATACAAGTTAAGTAAAATTTCATAATTCTACTTTTGAAAAAAAAAAAATGGCGCTAGAGTTCAAGTAATTTATTTACTTAAATGATTAAACATAATCTAGCACAAACTTGGCACTTTGGGGAGCTAGATGGTGGATTACAGTGATATTATTAAATCAAATCCATTCAAAAAATATAATGCTAAGTTTATATATATATATATATATATATATATATATATATATATATATTTCTTTTTTTTAGTTTTATGGATTTAAATTTGAAGTAAAAAATCGTCTAAAACTAGAATTATTTTTAATTTGCATATAAATTATATAATTTACAGATAAATCTCTCAAATCTAAAGAGGGTTGAATTAAATCCACAAAATAAAAATTATTCACTTCCGTCTTTGGTAACTAAGCGAATTTTTGAAAGATCTACAGAGACATCCTTGTGATATAAGTTGTGACTTGTGACTTGTGACTTGTGACCAATGAGCATATATCTTACATTGATTAAATTTTATTTTTGATGATAATGATTCGTAATTGTTTATTTATGATTGTCTAGTAGATGCATATGCATGATGTATAAACACATTATTAATATGCATGTATTATGAAAAAACTAGCTAAGATTAGTGTGTGTTTGGTATTGTGGTTCAGAGTGTTTTTCAAAAGTTTTTTTATTTACAAATATATCAAAATAATTTTTTTAAATTTGTATTTATTTTTTTATCAGTACGTCAAAATCATCAAAAAGAAATGAGTTCTAAAATTCAATATACTTAGGAATAAAGTTGATATTTTAAATAATTGGTTAATCTCTTAGTTCAAGCAATATGATTCATTCTTCCTAGCCAGGATATTTAATAGCTTAATATGAAAAGCCTAAGTGGTTGAAAGCTGGTAGCAGGATGGTGTATGGTAAGCTAAGGTGGTTGGTGGTACCTGCAAAAGGTGGGAACTCTTTAATGGTTAAGTTAGGGGTAAGCATTTCCGATTCAGTTAAAAGAGTTTGCTAAGGTTGGAAGAAAAAACTAAAAAGTAGAAAGGTCTGTAAAGCTATTTATAGTACCGCTAGTTTTTTATTTCTATTTGAACCGATTCAGTGTGGTCCGGTGTATTCAGTTTCCGCCTTTTAAAACCAAAACCGGACCGAACCTAATTGTTTTTTAATTTTTCTAATCGTTTTAATCATTTTGTTCACTGTTCGGTTTTTTTTTGTTTTTTCGGTTATCTCGGTTTAATTGGTTTTTTGGTTTTTAAGCTCACCCCTAGGTTAAGTCAGTAACTTTATAAAGAGAGAACGTACAGTGATATTTTAGAGAGATAGACTCTGAAAATATATGTGTTGAAAGTGTTAAGAATAAAGAGATTGTTCACCTTGAGTTTGAAGGATTCATGATGTATTTATAGCTCAAGAGTCTTTTTTTTTTACTGAGAGAAAGGATTGAAGTGTGATTTCATCATTGTGATATTTTAAGTTGTATTATACTCAAAATACTACGTATAGAATCAGTGAAAAATACCGAGGAACATGCACGAAGTCCTAGAAAAAAAATCTCAATGGAGTGTTAGGCTTAAACAAGGTGTCTGAGCCCATTAGAGGTGAAGAATGAGTCCAGACATGTTGTTTGGACCCAAGCATGCTGGGCTTCGAGTGCGCACCCAAGGCAAATGACCGGGGTGCATGCCAGCACCCCTGTTGGACATCCGCCCACCACCTTCTATGCTATGTAACACTCCTAGTCAGATGTTAGGTAGCACGCCCAGCACCATCTAGGTGTCCGCCCTGTATAAGCTTATGCCCAGGCTCCTTACCCAGCTGGGTGCATGGGCTCGAGATACTTGCACGATCTCATGCTCCTTGGATGTTTTCTTTAGACTTTCTTAGGTTTTTAGGGCTTTGGGGTTTTTTAGGCCTGTTAAGTTTGGATCCATCAGAAACCATAAAAAAAACATCAATTTAATAATTTCTCAAGTCGGACATACTTTTAAAACGAGCTCAAACACAATTCTAAATACAAAAACAAACTATGCCTAAATTGAAGAACTCAGTGAATTCATGTAGAATTGACAAATGACAAATGCTAACATGTTACCTAAAATTAAAAAAGCCTATTCTAAATTGAAAAGGCGTGTCTATCAAAAAGGAAAAGTTTTACTCTTTTCTTGTGACCAAATTAAAGGCAAACAAAAGCACCAAACTAGTAAAACAAAAGTCTATAACTAGCAAAGCAAAAGCCTCCATAAATGAAGAATGCCAATATATAAAAAATTTGCATCTTAAATAAGGTTAACTGCTAACTTTTTGCAGGAACACCAAATGGAGTTGCTGCAATAATTAGACTATCATTAGCAATCTCATTAAGCTTTAACGGGGAGTTTTTTTTAGCACAATTGCAAAAAAAAAAAAGATAAAGTAACATAATGGGGAAAATATTTAGGGATGCAACACGGTTTCACGAATCGCGGATGTAAATTGTATTACGCGAGTCACGGATACCTTTTGTAACGCATGAATCGCAAATACCATCTATTACATACTAGTCGTAGATGGAATCTATGACTTTATTTGAAATTAATACCCAGAGAGGTTATTTCTTTCCCTTTCCCTTTCCCTTATTCTTTCCTCCTTTCTCTCTCCCCACAGTAACCCGACGCTCCCCTCTCCTTGTTGTTAGTGACCTTCCTCTATTTTCTCTCTCCCCACTGCGATACACTCTCAAAACACCACGAGATCACCCATCTATTTCTCTTTAGCCCCATATTGTCGCCCCTTTCCCTTTTTTTCCATCGCGACTCAATCAGTTTCCGGCCAAGATAACCACCACTGGTCACCATCACCACCCATATTATACATTTAGAAGTATATTGAACACTTTTCCTCTATCAGTTTGATGTAATTTATGTTAATTTGTTAATTTAATTTCATATAATGTTAGGGTTTTAAATTAGAGATTAGGTTAATTAGATATAATTTGAGTTGATAATTAGGTTATTTTATGAAATGATCAATGATTTTGGGTTATTGTTGATTGTAAATGAGCAAAATTATTTTGTTAGATTTAGTGTTAATTTAGGTTAAATTATGGATTATACCAAATTACGTGTAAAATAATTATATTAGCTATGAAATACACGAATTTGATTGATAATTTTGTTATGGTAGCGAAATTTGATGAATGTAGGTGTTCGCCGATTAATTGAAAGAATTTAGGTTCTAGTCGATTATATTACCGTTATGGTCATTTTTATGGTAATAATATATTTGATATTGTCACTTAGAGGCCACTATCTATAGGTTCTAGGTAATAAAAAAAAATTAATTCTAATCAACATATTATTTATATAAATTAAATGTAAAAAATGTGCTAATTTTATGGATTGTCATGTGAGATGGTGTAGGGCTAGACATTTCACTGTAAGTCCTATTTATGTTCATGAGTTTTATCGGAATGAGTTGGATGCACAAAAACCGCATCAGGTATGTGTTACAAATATATTGAATTTTTTGTTATTTGAACGTAATTATTTAATTTCAATTTGTTTTTTAATATAAATCTTTCATATGTTATGATAGGTTATATAAATGTCATAAATAGAGAACTTGATACTTCCATATTCGCCTATATACCATAAGGGATCTAATCTTTGGTTAGCGCATATCTCATTGCACTGCTTCGTCATTGTTGAGATGTATTGTCCAGATCGGGTGATGCGACCGTTTGGACTATCTCAGCATATATCGGATTATGTTGTTATCGATGACGAGTTGCACAATATTAGTCTTCAGGGTAAGCACAAGAAAAATTAATTGGTGAACCATGCATCTTACCTAGATCTTTGAGATGCTAGGAGATATCGTGTTTCTTAGGAGCAGCATCTGATGATTAATGTAGATACCTACATGAGATGGTATTTGTCCATTACATTTTATTTCATTACACCTATATGGTCATGTTTCTCAAGGCATCCACACAATTCAGTGCATTGTGTGCCCCAATATCCAAGACATAATCGATTGATATGCAATATTGTTTTACATACAACATTTATTAAATATTGGATTAATGTTATTATGGATGATGATTACTAATTGGTTTTTAATGCATATATAGATTCATTACTTGGTACGGGAGGCTCGAAAGTAGTAACGACTATCCATAAATGTGTCAATAAAATGGGACGTATTATGACCAACATTAGCTCAATTTATGTCGTGGTGGATTTCATAAGGTTGGGAAGACTAAGTGTCTTGAAGTGGCATTAGCGGAAGATAAGATTGCTTATTGTAAGAGTGTTGGTGATGCTGATTCATCCACAAGTGCTCCATGTCCATCCACAAGCGTCCTAAATCTGTCTATGAGCTCTGAGGTGATAGTGGTCTTCCTCCCACTTTCATGGATATTACAGACTTGTCCTCCAGTTGGATGAGTTGAGGTGATGTTCCAGACCTGTCCACGAGTGCTTCATGCTCTTCTATGAGCTAAGACGATTATTAGATATAATTACATGTTATTATATGTTATGAGAATTATAAATAGATGTATAATTAGTTTAATTTTAATAAAATATTATGTTATGTTAATTATCAGTCTAATTTTGTTACTTATGATTAAAGATGTTATGTGTTGCTTATGTGAATTCTGTTTTGATGCTAGAAATTGGTTATTTAAACTCTACAAATTGTTATTTTTTTTAGCAAAGAGTTAATGACATAAGAAATTGTCAAATGATTAGTCTGTTAATTGAGTTATAGATGTGATTTGCGACTCGATCAAGTATACTATATCCTTAAATATCTCTAAATATATTTTTATCAGTGTTATTTTACTTAAAAAAAAAATATTGTGCTAAGTTTTGTAAAAACTCCTTTTGGGCACGGCAACATAAGTTTTGCATTCAACCAAAAAAAAACAAAAATCAAAACATAAGTTTTGCAGTGTGTTCAAACAGAAAGATGTCGGAGGCTTCCTCCTGCTGTCATTCTATGTAGGGACTTGTAGGATGGTAATCAAAAGTAACATACACGGCCAGAGAGAAGTGGCAGAGCAATCCCTGGAAGTTGCACTTTTTACCAAAACTTTTGCTGCCTCCAATTACAAAATACTATATTATTGTTAAAATGTTATGCTGCAAGATAAATTATTATTTTAAATAAAAAGAATATTTAGATGTAGCTAATAATTTTTTTCTAGTAAAAAAAAATTAAACCGTCAAGGAGTTGATCTATATGACGCGGTTGATTTTATGGGTGCAAAATTTCAAGATAACACATTTGTTTTAATATTAAGATAACAACATATTAGATTGACTTGGATCAATTCAGGTAAACATGTCAAATCCATTACCCGGATTATGAGACTACGATAACCCAAAAAGCAAATCAACCAAATATAAAGCAAATCAAAACAAATTATAAAGCCTAATTCTCAATCAACCAAATATTGAAGGATAAAATTGAAAAAAAAATTCAATTAAAAAAAACTCTAAATAATAGAATGACAAATTAACCTATCAAACCCGTGACCTAAGTTATAAGATTGAGATAACCCTTTAGAAAGCAAATTGAAATAAATTTAAAAAAAATCTCAGTCCAATATTAAAGGATGAGTTTAAAAAAATTAAAAAAAACATAAAAAAAAAAAAACAACCTAAGTTAATTTGTCAAACCTATAACTAAAGTCATGAGATTGAGATAACCTCATAGAAAAAAATAAAAAATATGACATGATTTAACCCATGTCAACCTGTCAAATCCTCAACTCTAATTTCGAGACTGAGATAACCCCGTAGAAAGTAAATCAAAACAAATTATAAAACTCAATTCACAATCGATTCTATCAAACTCAATGTTATACAATGAAATTTGTTTAAAAAAATGGTTAAAAAATGACATAAAAAATGAGCTGGGTCAACTCGGGTTAACCAGTTAAGCATTATTTATAGGTCATATGGTTGAGATAACTCAATAAAAAGCAAACCAAAATAAATCATTAAGTTTAATTCTCAATCAGACACAATATTAAATGATGAAATTGAAAAAAAAAATCAATTAAAACAAGAAAAAAAAACTGAGTTAACCCGTCAAACTCGTAACCCGGGTCATGAGACAGTAATAACCTAATAAAAAGCAAATCCAGTGTTGAGGGACGTCCGACCCAAGTCATGAGACCGAGATAATCTCTTAGAAATAAAATATAAAAAAAGCCCATTTAACTGAGATTAAAATGTCAAAATTTGTGACCTTGATTATGAAATTAAGATATCATCATAGAAAGCAAATTAAAATAATTTGTGAAGATAAATTCTCAACCAACTCAATATTGAATGATGAAAATTTGGAAAAAAAAATTAATTGAAAAAAAGCACAAAAAACAACCCTAATAAACTCGGGTTAACGTGTTAATGATTATTCCCGGACCATGAGGCTGAAATAACCTAATAGAAAACAAACAAAATAAATCATAAAATTTAATTCCTAATCAATTCAATATTAAATGGTAAAATTAAAAAAAAAATTAATTGAAAAAAAACCCGAGGCAATCATTAACCCGTCAAAGCTGCTATTCATATAATGAAAATAAGATAACCCAATAAAAAATAAATATAATATTAAAAAATAAAATTTGTTTTTTTTTAAATATTGATAAAAAAAATATTCTAATAAATAGTACTTTAAAAAAGAGAGATACAGTTTTTTTTTATTAAAAAAAAAACTCTCTTTATTTTTTGGTTAATGTTAATTGTGAAGACAGTCATTATCAGTCCACCGAGTCGATGCTTGATTTCAGTATCATCCTCTTTTGACTGGCAAAAGCTTATCTCTAACATGCAAAAAAGGAAACGGATACAGAGATTCCCAAAACAGTTTATATGTTTTTTTTCTGATAGTAGGTGCTCAAGAATTCCACGATGATGTTGAAAGTACTGATACATTCATTATCCATTGACAGGAAACTGTGTGATGCAAATGAAAGGGACCAAGATTCCAGCAAGTAGCCATGTGTTGCAGTAGCTACAGATTTTGCAGATGCCAGAGGAATGAAATATTCTGTGCTCGCCAAAATTCCAACAATGCATGTTACCGTGATTGTTCCAGCAAAGCAGGTTGACAAGGAGGCAGTTAATTAATAATGAATGAAGATCATCTTATATTTCCAAGTGACAGGAGAAATTAACTATAACTGTTTGTTCTTATCTTAGGGGTAGTTATCCAATAAATAATTGTATTATGTATTTTTATTTAATGAAGGATGTAAGTCTGGATTAGATAGATGTTAATGAAAGCTCTTTGTATTTGGTGTGATTCTAAAATGAGAGTGATTCTCTTGAGTGGTGTGAAGCTACTTGTTTATTATTCCTTGTAATCTTTATTTTCTGCAATAAAACATCAGACATCTTCCCTTTTGTTAATTCCTTCTTTTTGTTATCTTCTCTACTGAATTCCAAAATTAGTAAACATGGTTCTTCTTGATTTCGTTTGACATTAATTGGTATCAGAGCTGACATTTCGATTTCTATTCTTCCATGCTTGAACCCGTAGTGGCAATTCATATAATCCCAATCAGGGATTGCAGGATCCTGATCCTTCCCAACCTCATTTGAATCCCCCACATCAAACACCTGCAGAACCCGTTTTGAATCCCCCACAACAGACTCTTCCACCAAATAACCCCACTTCCTTGCTACACCAACTACAACAACAAATGGAGTTAGCCACCCATACCTATAGGAGATGTGGGTATGGATGATGAAGAAGTAGAACACCTGGGTGGGAATAGATACAGAGACAATTGAAGAATGATAGATGTTAACGAAAGTTCTTTGTATTTGGTGTGATTTTAAAATGAGAGTGATTCTCTTGAGTGGTGTGAGGCTATTTGTTTCTACTTGTTTTTTATTCCTTTTCCTTGTAATCTTTATTTTCTGCAATACAACATCAGACTTCTTTCCTTTTGTTAATTCTTTCTTTCTGTTATCTTCTCTACTGAATTCCAAAATTAGTAAACCTGGCTCTTCTTGATTTCGTTTGACATTACTGTGGCATCCGATCTTTCAGAAAGTGTGGATCGGTTTCGCTGTAGAACGAACCTTGGAGGCAAGAAGCAAGAAATGGATATGAAAATTGAACCAGACACACAAGACTTGAGCCTTTTCACAACATTTTGGTGAATTTACTGAAGTAAAACCTAGAAAGTGATAAATATGGAATTTTCTCAAAGATTGCTTCTTAATCATACCCACAGCTTAACTGTTGATAAAGATCACAGTTTACATTTGAACAATAAGATGTGGAGAGAAGTGCGGAAGCAATTTCTGGGATAAATACAACAAAGAAAAGAAAAAACGCAGAAATATACATCACTTCTCCTGCAGGCACCGTAGTACTGACTCAGCAAAACTTTGTTGCCTGAAATGCAAAGGGGGAATGAGATCAGAGATTTATACAGTATACAAATAAGATACGTGCCAACAGGAGCTGCATGTCATCAACCATTCTCAGAGATACACAACCAACAGAATCAAGTAGATACAGAACATTTTTGGTAAACGATGCCCGTATAAATGCCAAGAGACTGAGAAAAACATAGTCATAGGCTGGTAAGCATCATCCTTTCTCTTGTCCGTAGTCAGAAATTATGTTGCCGGGCAAAACTAACGCAAGTTATAAACATATTGCCATGCATATATGCAAAGCTCATATCAGAGTGGAAGTGTGACTATCAGGTGTGTCATAAAACAAAAAAGGACAACGAAAGACAAGGTAAGGTGTTTGGCTTACTTGCGCTCTCTATGTTTTGGGCTAGGGCGAGAATACTTTAGATATCCATCCCAAGGAACTTTTTTGAGACCTGCTCGGACAGATATAATGTCTCTGACCCTGCACGAATGCATTGGAATTGAACCAAATAAATTATTATTAGGAATTTTACAAAACACATGTCAATGTAAAATACAGAAAGGGTGGAAAAGAATGTATATACCTCTCTGCAAACTCAATGGCGGTCTCTCCAGGTCTCAGATTTTGGGGCTCCAAGTACCACACATCACAAACAACAGCCCAAGATGTCATCAGCTGCAACAGATGCTTTGTGAAAGACTGCCTGCAAATGAGACATTTAAGCATGTTTCTCGACCATAAAAATACCCCAACCTCCTCCCATTTTGAAAAATGCATACTCTCTAGGAAATGCTGGGATATATATAAAATACAGTCAATAGAAGAAAAGCTATGTTGGGATATGTATAAAAGACAGTCATTGGAAGAAATGCTTCTTACTTTCGGCTGTTCCAAAAGGCATCTACGAAAATTTTGTTGTACTTGATTGCGATTGGACAAACAGTAGAGTCTAGTTCAAACGCACCCTGCACATCATCAAACAGTATAAGTTACAGAAAACATGCATTGCAAGCTTAAAGAAGCAATAATTTTTATGTTGAATATCCATACCTTCTTAAACATCACAGTATAATGGTTATTTACACAAGTTCCTTCTGGAAATATGAGAAGAGGGTTATTGTCAGCTTCCTGAACATGATCCCGTAACCTGAAATATGCAACTCCATATGATCATGAAGAGAACATCATTTTCAAGAACAGTAATTTTAACACCAGTATTTACACCTACTTCTTTGCTACAATCTCACGATCCTTTGCCTCTGCACGATTGAACCAGATACATCCTACACTCTCTAATATTGTGCTTTGCAACAGCCCTGCATTTAGAGCAACCACCATTCAATTTAATAAATACACTATGCTATACTACATGACAATCCTTTCAGCTTGGCCACCACATTTCTTACTATCTATAAACAACCACCACAAAGGACTTGAAGCAAAACAACTAGTATAAGAGCTGGGATTGCACTATTTCGTCCTTCAAAATTGTACTTGTGGGATATTATCAGTTACACATAATTCAGGGATCCTTTGATATTTGTTGACAGACAAATAACTCAGGATGTAACTGTTAATTGGATCAAATATCTGAAATACATATGAAGCCATTTCTCACTTACCAACCCAACCAGGGTGTTTCTGCATAATCACAGCAAATGCAGTCATCTGTTCCAAGATAATGAAATCAATCATGGAAGTATGATTGCTCACAAAAACCTGTTCAGCAGCAAGTTTATGCTAATAAGTGAGTATGAATAAAATTATTGGATATGCTCAGATCAAAAAGGAAAAAAGATTGACAAGTGAAAAAACTAAAACCTATTAGACATAAATACATCAAAAAAGTTTATACAGAAACGAACCTGTTTAGGCCGTATGCTAGGTCGTGGTCCATGGTACTTGACAACTCCAGTCCATGACGCAACAAAGAACATGCAAATTAACTCCACCAAACACCTCTGAGAATAAATTAAAAAATATGGAATACATTCAGCACAGTTTGCAATAACCACTTCTAGAGATTTTAGAACATTAAATTATAGAAAAACCAGATTTTCACAATTGTCTTCTCTAATATACATATATATAACTCTGAGAAAGAGTAAGAACTTCAACAAATAAATGATCGACACCTCTATTTTTTTTCTCAGTTTGTCGTGCCCTTTCAGCAGAAAATGCACTGGAATGTAGGATGAAAGAAAAATAATCCACCCAATTATCAGTACCAGAACCCTGCAGATTTCATTGAAATACATCAACCAGCTAGATTGAACAAGAGTTCACTGTAGCAACTTATTTGAAGATAAACCATCATATCAATCAGACTTTCGTAGGGGACACAAAAATTTGCTGCAGATTTCATTGAAATACATCAACCAGCTAGATTGAACAAGAGTTCACTGTAGCAACTTATTTGAAGATAAACCATCATATCAATCAGACTTTCGTAGGGGACACAAAAATTTGCTGCAAGGAGCAGCAAATAAAGAACATCAGTTCATCTCTTCATTATGACATTTTAAAACTCCATAAAGTCAAGAATCAAAATGAGAACTCAAATTATCTAAATTGGCACAGAGACCAAGCTTCACTTTAGTGACCCTTGGGATATATATAGAAAATATTGTAGTCAGCAGATAACTAACCTGACAGGGAACAAAATCCCATACCGAATCACCACACCGCAGCACCAAAGGGGAAACAAATACACATTCCAGTTCCATGGTTCTGGAGGATTCGACTTGAAACATCGTGTGAATGAATCCTGGTTCATTCATTGTTAAATTTGAGTTTAATCCAAATAGGGTTAAATTTCCTTATTGAGCCGATTATTTTGAATCAAGAAAATCAGGTTATTTTCAATGAGCAAAACCTAGCTAGTTATACTGTTGCATGTTTATATTGCTTCTTTGGTCTCAAGTTAATCAGAAAATTACTAAAAAAAAAAGAGAGACCAAACTTGAAAATAAATAATAGCCCATAATTACTTTTCCGTTAAGATTTATTTATATTTTTTTATCATGATTAACACCTCTTTCATCTAAAACTATGCCCAAATTCCCCTCTTTGCATTCAGTAAAAAATTATACTTATCATGTAAATGAGTCGTAATTCATTCATTCTCAAATTTGAGTTTAATCTAAACATGAGTAAAATTAATATATAAACTCTAATAGAAAAAACTAAAACTTTTCTTCTAAATCTCCTTATCAAGCCAATTATTTTGAATCAATAAAACAGGTCATTTTCAGCTAACTAAAACAATGTAACCATGCCAGTGCATGCCTAAAATCCATGATTAACACTAACTCATCCAGAATTTACATAAAGTTCCTTTCTTCCATTCAAAAAACATTCTGCGTCACACATTTTCTCTGAAATAAAAAAAAAAAGAATTTGAATAAAACTCACATCAACAATGGCACCAGCTGCCTCCGTAAGAGTAGGTGAAAGATCAAGCAAGTCACGCCTGAACAAGAACCAGAGAGACCATCAAGCAAAACCCTATTAAAAATCTAATCTTTACAGCTCTCGAACAGCTAGAAAAACAGAACTTGAAATCAAAGCGTAGCCAAAAAAACAGAACCCGAATCAAAAGATTTGAGACAGAATTCATACAGACGAAGCTTGCCCCGAGGCTCCTGAATGGAGGATCCAGAAGGAAGGTAGTCCTCTATATTGGGACGATCCAGGTCTAATTCTATGCTTGATGTCTTCAAATTCCCTGCAGTATCCATTACAATAGATGTGAGCAGTAAGAGCAGGGGGGAATTTATAGAAGAAGAGAGTGTCTTCTGTTCTTTTCTTTTCTTTTCTTTTCCGCGTCCCAAAGCAAAAGCATGTAGCTCACCCTATCTTCTTCCACTCTTTTGTCTTCTGTTTCTTCCGAGAAAAAAATATTAATTCCTTAAATTGATTTTCTTAGAATTTATAACGAGGGATGGTAAATGTGTTTGATATATATATTCTTACTATGATAGCAGAAAAATTTTTTAAAAAAATGTACAATTGTTGTGGTGGACTGGACGTATCTTGCACGGCATAAACCTAGGAAACCTGCACATGTGACGTGACCGTGTCTTATTAAATAAATTTATACCTTGTTTTTTAATATGGATCTTATTTTATATATTTACTTTTAATTTTTAATTCCCTTTTGTGATTAATTGTAATACCACTACTTCCTAGTTAATGATATGTGTCATGGGTTGTATCGAAATTGTGATTCCATTTTGTTTTTGTTTTTTTTTTTCATTTCGTTGTCTTATAATGCGAAGGATATCTACATCTCGAGAGTAGGACAGCGCCGTTCTACGACTAATAGGACGAGGACCGAGACCTTCTTGAGAAAGTGATCCTATTTTTTAAAAAAATATTTTTTATTTGAATATATATTAAAATAATATTTTTAAAATTTATTTAATTTATTTATTATATTTATACATCAAAATAATTTAAAAATATAAAAATATTATTTGAAGCAAAAAATAAATCAAAAATTTGCAAAACTATGATTATAGTGTCAAACTAAAAAAAATTCAAATTAAAAAAAAAGGAAATGATAAAAAAAAATGGTTCAAGTACTCGGGTTTGAATGCATCTTGAATGTACAATAAAAAAAACATGATTTAAATTTTTTAAAAAAAATCAAGATGATGTTTTTTTAAAAAAATATTGAAACGATAGCATATGTGTTTGGAAGTGTGGTAGGGGTTGCTTTTCAAAGTGTTTTTCGCTCAGAAATGTATCACAGTAATGTTTTTTTTGTTTTTTAAAATTATTTTTGACATTAGCGCATCAAAATGATTTTTAAATATCAAATAAGATTAATTTGAAGTAAAGAAAAAAATAAAATAAAATTCAAAAATACTTTTAAAATGTAAAAATAAACGGGGTTTATATCGACTTATGTTAACTCGAGTTAACCTGTTAAATCTACAATTCAGATCATGAGACTACGATAATCTTATGAAAAAAATAAAATAATAATAACCATAGAAAAACCAAACTAGAATATGTTATGAAGACTAATTCAAGATAAATTAGATGCTTTAAAGAAATTCAATGTAATATTTTAAAAAATATTAAGATGATAATATATTTGGTTGATCTAGACTTCACAGCTTAACTCGTGAATCGTGTTATGAACTAAACAAGGTTTGATAGTGTTGTTTTTTTTTTAAAAAAATTTTAATTATATGATAAAAAAAGAAGTTAAGAATGGAATTGAAAGAAAAGAAATTGAAGGGAAAAAATAGGGTAAAGTTTTTTAAAAATGAAAAAAAATAAAAAAAAAAAGCCCTAAGAAAATAATAGAATGAACCATAGTTTGACCCTGCGGGCGAAGGTTTAGAAAGGTTTTAGCCTTCCTTCTTAAACACAGATATTTTTAATTCTTTTACGCCCATTTTATTATTAAACAAAACCATTTTTTGGAAGGAAAAAAAAACAACACGATCACAACAGCTGGAGCCAACAACCTTCTATTAATTACCGCTACACGTTAACCAAGCTGCAATACAAATATATTATTATGTATTAAAATAATATATTAATTTTTTTATTATTTATATAAACAATGAAACCTACCTCGTATCATTGGTTGTTTTGTTAATAAATTATCATTGTGGCAAATTAATAATGATTTTATTTTTTTACTTATATATACATATATAAATTTTTAATATTTTTTATTTTGATAATAAGAAGTATTTTTTAACGTTGATATCAAGATTTTAATCTAAAATATCAATGAAGTAAATTAATAATGATTTTATAGATATTATTGCCTTGTATATATAAAATATGTAAAATGGGTTTACAACAAAGCCAGGGCCTATGAAGAAAATAAAGGATAAAAAACTCAGGTAGTATTTAGTATTATAATAGTTGTATTTTTTAGAGTATTTTTTATTTGGAAATGTATTAAAATATTTTTTTATTTTTTATAATTTATTTTTTATATTAGTATATTAAAACAATAAAAAAACATTAAAAAATTAAAATTTTGCTAACTACAGTTTTTACGGCGAAAACAAACATGCAGACTCCTCAACAACTACCAAAAATTAACAAAGAACAGAAGCAATAAACTGATGGCCTATGAGGGGGGGGGGGGAACAACACACCGAAACAGCTCAAACTCCTCAGAGCCCGGATCCACCAAAGGCCTCACACGGCCGCAAATAGAAATGAGCTCTGTCCTAAAATGTGGTGAGGGACTAGGACTGGTCTAATTATGTTAATGATATCATATATTCGGAATTATAGTATTACAGTTTAAAATATTTTTTATTTAAAAATATATTAAAATAATATTTTTTATTTTTTAAAAATTATTTTTAATATCAGCACATCAAAATGATTTAAAAATATATAAAAAATAATTTTTAATAAAAACATTAAAAATTTAAAAAAACACGGTTTGCACTATATTTTCAAATAGTTTTTAGCTTTTTATATAAAATATGTTAAGAAAATTGGATGGAACTATTACTGCTATTGAGACCTTTTTCCCACGTATCCTACCTCCTTATCATATCAAATGTTAAATATTTTAGGAAAAATATCACGTTAAAATAGAAATAAAATCATTTTTAGCTGTAATTCCATATTTAATTAGCAGAAATTTAATATTTTTAGTAATGCTAATTTATATGGAAAATAATCCTAATCATACATCTAAGAGATATAATTTTGCAAAATTAGAAAAAATATTTGTATTTGAACGTAATCCCAAAAGAAGATGAGCAATCGTGTTGCAAATCACGCCATTAATCTTCTCATTGGTTTGAATTAAGTGAAAGAAATAAATTAATAAGAAATTAAGTTGTTTTTATACCTGTCTTACACTAAATAGTAACCATTAGTTAAGTGATCTATGCTCCATTAAAAGTCATATATTTTTATTTTTTATTATAAAATTATATATACAGATTTTTTCAATGTATTTTTATAATTTAAAAATTTAAATTCAAATAAAAAACTTGATATATATATATATATATATATATATATATATATATAATCAAATAAATCGAGAACTATGTGTGTAAATAAATAAAAATTCATTAACGATATCTAAAAATGAAACATGAAAAATTGAGAGACAAATATAAATCAAGATATTTAATCTCGAAAGATAAAACATTTACTCGATTTAAACAAACAATAATAAAAATAGAGACACAAATTAAATTGATCGATTAAAATAAAAAGAAAAAAAACATCATGCAAGACTGCACATATTAGAAATATTATCTGAAAATATTTTTTTATTTTTAAAAATAAAATTCATTCATACAAAAGATTAAAAAAAAACATAAATGAATCAGAAAAACTCTTTAAATTTAAATACATAACTAAGAAAATTAATGTCATTTAAAATAAGTTTTATAAACAAAATAAAAGAAAAAGGAGGTACTAATTCAAATATAAATTTAAAAAATTAAAAAAAAACCATAAAAAAGAGAGCAAGGGCTAGGTGTTTCTAGGTCTGGTAAGCCAAACTAGTCCACCTGACCTATTTTATTAGGGCCTACGCGATTGAGCTCTTAATATTTTTTTTGAACCGAGGTAGACAACATGTTATCCGCCATAATGTTTTTTGAAAAAAATCAGATGATACTTCGTCTGATTTACCTAGATTTTGGCTACTGTGATGGTCGGAAAATCAGAGCTTACATTTGTTTTTACCCAAAAACCTGTTTTTCAACCCATTTTTTTTTACCAAAAACACTGCATGAATCGTGATGAACTTATCTATAACCTTAAAAAACCCAAAAAACCACACTAAAAACTGAAATTAACCTGAGTTCGGATTTGTTTTTCCACATATTTTAAGGATACATAAACATCTAATATGAACTCCACTTATAAAATGGAACCGTTTGATATGAATATAGTCTATTTTGATGGCCTAAATCAGTGTCAACAACACTTCTCTTTCTCTATCGCGTGGTGGTTAATGGTAGTTAGATTGTCGCAGGTGATTGCTTGTTTTTTTCTTTCTTTTCTCTCTGCAAACAGGTCAAGTACACAATTGTTCTATTTTTGTCCAATTACAGTCCTTATTTTTTTTAATTTCTTATTTCGTTATTATTCATTTTATAAAGTTTTTTTTTTTGCTTTGAATTATAATTTCTCACATGTTTTTTTCCAGTCATCATTCTTTTAATTTTTTATTTCATTTTTATACTTTTTATAGAAATTTTTATTGTCTTATTTTTTACAGTTTGACCCTCATGATTATTTTTTATTATCATCATCCTCATTTTAAGAAAAGAAAAGAAAAAGGAAAAGAAAAGTATGATTTAAATGGTACAATAAAGGAAAGAAAAAAGACTAATATATACCGCAGGAGCGAGACTTCTTGGTTGTTGACTTTGCCCTGTTAATACTGTTTTGTTTTTGTTCCTCTCTCTGTTTTGTAGCTGTACATGGGACACCACCTCCTGCTCCTGCGCAGAAAGACTCATGGGCCAGAAATCGAATTTCCTTTTTCTTTGTCCTCAGATAGTAAACAAGAGTTATTACAAGAACTCAAGAAGGGGTGTTTACTTTAAATCGTTCTGTGAAATCAGTAGCCAGCCACTACCTCTTATGGGGAATACTGCAGAGGTTTGAAGAGTTCTCGGGGCGCATGAATGGATGGTCTGTGTGACTTTTTCTTAGAGTATACATGTATTATATATTATATTGTAAAATTCATTTTAATAGGTCTTCTTCATTTCTTTTCCTGCCATTTTACGGTCAAATCGGGTTTCCTGTACAAATTGGTCAAAACTGCCGTTCACATATCGTGTTGAAATTGGTAAAAAATGATTTGCAAGGGTCATAACTGTCATTTCGGTTAAAATAGATTTCGGGAGCCAAAATTGATTTTCAATGGTGAAACAAACAGGTCTTTATATATATATATATATATATATAATTACCTTCATGTGTCGACACGGTGGGATGGAATGGATTAATCACATCTCATTTGTCTCAAAAGTGGCTGTGCACTGACTATAAAATATAACCAGAGCACCATTTACTCTTATTTTGGGAAAGGTTTAGTAAAAAAAATAAATTTATATCTTTTTTTTAATTGATTTTTTTTTATTTTATCTTCTGATATTTAATTTGTTGGTGATTCAGCTTCATACGATCTTATCATTTTACATTATTTTTTTTTAAAAAAATTAATTTTTATGGAGGTATTCTAATTTTATGGCCTGAGTCACGAGTTTTACATGTCGTTTACGAATATAAGTTATTTTTAGAATTGTTTTGTTTGTGTTTAATTTTTTAAGATATTATTCTAATTCATTTATATTTTTTTGTTTTATACAAATGAACTTTATTTTTCAAAATAAAAAATATGGTTAATGTGTTTGGACTTTCGTAAACACAATCGATTTAGGTCATTAAAACAGATTATATTTTTTTGTTTTATACAATTGAACTTTATAATATTTTTTTTAAAGTGTGAGTTTATTCAATCAGATTTATTTGTATTTATTTTTTAGGTCATAGGTTTTTTAGAGTGTAAATTTATATTTTATTGATTTAAATAAATAAGTTCAATAAACACAATCAAGTAAATATCTTATTTTTTAGGATTGAATATATTAATTTATATTTATCTCTCAGTTTATTCAATCAGATTTTTTGTGATTTTTGTCATTTAAATCTGCGTTGGACGATAGAGTCTAGCGTAAGAAAAAGAACTGCAGTAGGCGTCGTGTCGAGGACCCACTTCTTGCTAGCACGGTGGTGCCCAGGACACGAGATGGAGCACAAGCTGAATTCAAAAGCCAACGCCGGGAGAAGTATTTTTTACGAGGAGGGGCCATGGAAATAAAGCCATGTGAAGACCTTACAGGCAAGTTAACAATAACAGCCAAACCGAGATATAAAAACATTCGGTCTGCTGGGCTAGATCCAAAAAGACAATCCGAGTAGAACACCGTCCTTAGATGATAAAGATGCTAGAGACCACCAAGAATCCAAGGACATATAAATAAACTGCATGTGAGTTTTAGATTATCAGAAAATCCTTTTCAAGTACATATAAGTGGCTGAGGTGAACAGAAAATACGTGATCTCCGTAAAACTGGTCAGTGGCCCAGTGGGAATACAATAATAATAAATAAATTAATTGATTTGTTTTTTTTTTAAAAAAATATTTTAATATTAACACCACCAGTTTAGTCAAATTAAGTGAATCATGAAATGATTCACAAATTAATGTATTTTTTTATTCAGATTAAAACCAAACCCAACGAATTTAATAACTATTCTTATTATATTATAGTGGTTGATCCTTGGCGACCATGATAGCCACAACAACGTCCACCACCAACACATCAACGGCAACCAAATCAACGTGCTTGCGTCGATTGGAAGGGAACCATCAAACATACTTTCTCTTGTAAATAAATAAATTGTTAAAGTTGATGCTTCCAATCATTTTTAATCATATGATTCTTCATGAAAATCACAGGAGACCAAACCCCGTACCCGTAACATGAGCTGCCTTTCAAGATATCATGCGCGGTTGTTTATGAGTGTGATAATAATTGATTTTTAATTTATTTAAAAATATATAAAAATATTTTTTTATTTTTAAAAATTATTTTAACATTAAAACGATTAAATTTTTTTTAAAAAAATAATAAAAAACAAATTATAATAAAAAAAAGCGCCTGATACTCCAAAATCAAAGGACACAACACCCATCAAAAAAGATACTCAGTAGACAAAATCTTTATAAAAAAGAGGAAGAGGGGAATCTCATTTTCCTTCTTAATCACATAACCTTATACATCAAGCAAGATCGAAGGTCCAAAAATTGATTTCCCTGTGCTGCCAGCCTTAGTTGCCTTCTGTCCCGGATAAAGGAAAATTCTGCCAACAACAAGTGTAGAAATCATACATACATGCATATATATATATATATATATATATATATATATATATATATATATATATATTGCTACAGTGAGCAAACTTCATTTTCCGAGGACAATAATATATCACTGTTTTGACACTTCCTGCACCTCTCAGCCATTCCAAGTGGCCTTTTAGCTTCTAGTTAGGTGGGTTTTTGTGCTTGTTATGATTTTATTGCCCATCAACTAACCACCTAAATTATCACCTAATTAGCTCTGATTTAATAACTAATCACAAAAGATTATCTCCTATCTCTCCTGGTTGGCAGGTGATGTGGCTCCACACCATAAGTTTTGACCAAGATCATGACCGTCCGATCTGAATCAAACGGTTCACGACTGCACCAGATTTTATTTGGCCGGCTT
The DNA here is from genome assembly GCA_007827005.2 of Populus simonii. Lineage (NCBI taxonomy): Eukaryota > Viridiplantae > Streptophyta > Magnoliopsida > Malpighiales > Salicaceae > Populus > Populus simonii. The sequence continues at coordinate 18,124,383 of CM017467.2, read as the reverse complement.
GGTCCTATCATAATAAGCTTAAATTCCATCCTTAAACGACCCAAACACAATTGTAGCCCGTCATACTTCTCCCTCTTCACTCCATCCTCTTTCAGCAGTTCGAGCCATGTGATTGTTTATATGATAGCTATTGAAGGCTTACATGGTCGTTAATTTCAGGACCCGTAGGATTAGTCGAGATACACGCAAGCTAACCCGGATAGCCACATTAATAATAATAATAAAAAAATCAAAGTAAAGATTCTAGATAAATAATTTTTTAACTAGTATAGAAAATATATTTAATATTTTTATCCAAAAATGTCAACAATAATTCAAAACACCCACCCATGATTCGACTTGAAATATCTAAAAATTAAAATGGTCTCCCAATAAAAATATACTATTGAGAAATACTTTATAAATAAAAAAATTGAGTTGAAATCAAATATACCTTTAATTAGTGAGATAACTACAAGTCAAGGTCTTCGATCCGTGGCATCGTTATCGTTCACGAATTAACTATACAAGACCGGGGGGGTGGTGGGGTGGGGTTAAGAAGCTAAAAAACACAAAAGCACAGCCTTAAATCACATCGAAAAGCGTTATTAATGTGGCCAAAACGACAATGTTTAAGCGGCCGTGCACTTTTTCCCACTCGCTTGAATAGCACGTGAGGCAGACTCTCTGACATCTCGTGGGTTCATGCAGGACACGCGCTCCAGGTGTGTGTGGGATTATAGTTTCTCGTTAAGTGTAAAAAAATGGGCAATTATGTTAGCACGTGTGTATCACGTGAAAAGAGAGCGAGCAAACAAAGATCTTGCCGGGAAGCATTTAAATGGCTGGAAAAGTTCCTGTGCGAGCCGCTCACACCTTGCTTTACATGTTGTTGCTTGATTAAAATCAGCCTGAACAAGCAGCTCGTGCGCGCGCGTGTTAATACCAAGTAAGACTTCTGCTAGATAAAAAGAAGGTAGGCTGTCCAGTGCAGAAATTATTGTTTTGATGAATGAATATAAACATCTAATGAAATAATATACTATATTATAAGATGAAAAAAGAATTATTTTATATACAAATTTACTCAGACAACCTTTAAAAAACTATAATTTATGGACTCAAATAACCTTACAAAATTAATAATTTCCAAGTATTCGAATGTTTTAGTTGATGATTGTAAAATAAATGATTTTAAGTAATCTATCTTTAAAAAAAAAAAATCAAAAGACTATTAAGCAGTGAGTTTTTTTAGGTATTAGTTTATTTGTTTGTTAAGGGGCTTAAAATTATTAAATAATTGTAGACATGTGAGATAATAAAGTATGTTTAAAAATCATTAAAAATCTTGAGGAATGTAGCTTAACTGATCAGACTATAAGTTTGCTTTCTAAAGGTCACTAGTTCGAGTTCCACAAATTTCATGATCACTGGAGTTCTACATGGTCGTTAACTCAAGGGTCTGTAAGATTAGTCGAAGTGCGCACAAGCTAACTCAGACACCCATGTTAATAAAAAAAACCATTAAAATTCAAACATTTCTCGCATAGAAAGAAAAATACAAAGTAAACAACTAATATACCATACTTAAAATGAATATAGCTTTTAAGTCATGTTGTTTATATTAGAATTAGATCATTTTTATACAAGTAAATAATTACAAGATTAAAAATGTTAGGGTCCATTTTTCTTTTTGAGAATGTTCAAAGACATCAATTTTTTCATATACAAAAAAATAAATAACTAATACCAATTTTGTCATAATTAAACTACCATATTTTAAAATACAATTACAATTTTTTCTAAAATTCAAATAAAAATTATACAACTTAAAAATATAATTTACAGTGAATATTAATGTATCGAGTTTCAATAATAACAATATCACACTTATTATTTATAAGGTAAATTTTTTTAATATACATGTTATCTATTACTTTACAAGTATTTATATAAATAACTATTATTCAAATTTTTTATTTAATTTTAAAAATTAACATATATATATATATATATGTGTGTGTGTGTGTGTGTGTGTGTGTGTGTGTGTTAAGTGATGAAGGTATATGTGCTATGCATATATATTTTTTTAAAATACAAATTTTATGTGTGCGTATTATATATATATTAGGATGGTTTTAGATGGAGTTTGGCAATATTCATCACGTACAAATCTCACACCACCTCAGCATCCAATTTGCATGACATGCACCACACCCAACCATCACCCAATAAAATATTCGGCGCGACTCCGCCTAGGTGGAAAGGGCTGCGCGCAGGCCAATCCAGTGAAACTGTCGTTTTCTCAATCGGTTTATGCCTCTTCCTCCCATAAAAAAAAAAAAAAAAAAAACCAATACGGATATGTATTTATCGTAGCTGCGACCGCGACAACAGAATATCACCTTCCTCCTCCTCTCTGCTCTGCCCATCGCTTTGACATTTTTTTCATCCAGAAAGCTAGACTCCAACAACTCTCTCTCTCTCTCTCTCTCTCTCTCTCTCTCTCCCCTACCATGAGGAGAAAGAAGAGAGAAACCAAAAGGCCTAACATACCTGCCGCCGTGCTCCACTGGATTCTCTTTACGCGTCACTACTTGGTTCAGTTTCCGTTACTCACCGCTTTCTTCGGTTTCCTCCTCCTTCTCTTCGCCGCCTTCGCTTTCCTCTCTCCTCTTCCTCCTATCATCAACCACCACAACCACTCCTCACAAGTACACTTTCTCTCTCTGTTGCTCAGATTTCTGCGATCATGATTGTATCGTGGTTGTTAACTTTGTTTGCTTGTTTTGCTGTCATGTGAGGTGGACATTTACGTTTCTGTTCTGATCGTTTTAATTAATTAAGTAGCAAGCTAACGATAGCGATTTTCTGTTTCGTGTTATGAATCAGTTAAAAAATGGAGCTAAAGTGGAAGAGTCAACGCTAAGTAAAGAGACGTCGCCGTTTCGTGTTCCGGTACGTAATTTATACGAGCCTTTGTTTGTTCTTTAGCTCTTACGAGTCTGTGTGTTTTGCTTTCGCTTGCCTGATTTTTGTATTTGTTTGATTTTCTGAAATACTTAGAGAAGTGGAGGGCGCTTAGGGAGTCATTTATGGAGCTCAAGGTCATCGAAGTTTTACTATGGCTGCAGTAACGCCAGCGAGAGCTTTGAAAGTAAATTTTACTGGTTTAATACCTGTTGTTTAGTTTCCTATTTATTCGGAGATTTTTAGTGTTGATGATAATCTAATGGTTTGTTTATGAATAATTGGAGCGAAGTTAGAGTATTAACCACTTAAAGAAATTTTCTAAAAAAGACAGAGGAGTTGGTCTTAGTTGGAAACCAGCTTGTTTAATTGCAGAATGGTAACAGATTTCATGTCTAATCTTGTTAATTTACGGAGGGTTTTTTTTTTTTTTTGGTTTCCATTTTTTGGGAGAGAGAAAAATAGCATTGCGATGATTAAGGGTTTCGTTTTTTATTTACTTTGAGTGTTAATGTAATCAGATGAGTTTAGACATTAATTTGATGGAGGTGTGTTTTAGATGCAGCTGCTGATACGAGAAAGAATAGTGATCGGTACTTGTTGATTGCTACCAGTGGAGGGTTAAATCAACAGAGAACAGGGGTGAGTTTCTTAGATTTGACATGTAAATTTGATACAATTTTTTCAATTGATAATTAACTGCAAATCGTCGGCTTGCCTTGAAATGGATAGGATGGTAAATTAGTTTGTGATTCTGAGATTCTTATGACCATTTTGGCCGCAGATAACAGATGGTGTTGTTGCAGCTTATATCTTGAATGCTACTCTTGTTGTTCCTAAGCTGGATCAGAAGTCTTTCTGGAATGATAGCAGGTATGTTGTTTTCGTTGTTAACATTCTCAATTCTATTTGCTCAAATATCAGTGCGTTCATATTGTTCTGGTGTTTGATGCAGCGATTTTGCTCAAATTTTTGATGTTGACTGGTTCATTTCATTCCTATCAAAAGATGTTACTATCATCAAACAGCTCCATGCAAAGGGTGGGAAAGCGCTGAATCCATATAGGATGCGGGTTCCAAGGAAGTGTACTCCCACATGCTATCTGACGAAAGTTTTACCTGTTCTTAATAAGAAGCATGTAAGTGTTATGCTAAAAGTTTAATACTTGTGTTTACAGAGAAGCTTGTAAGTTGCACTTCCTTAAATTCTGTGTTTTTTTTTCCTCACTTCATGATTGTATATGCCTACACGGTGCAACCTAATTATGTAAAAAGCTTAAACAGGACATGAGTTTATCACTCTATCTTTCTAGTTTTGTTTGTTGGAGTAGTGAATTTCAATGTTGCATCAGCAATAGATGCTAGAGGAATTTGATCTGCCAAGCTAACCAAAACATACCTGTATATTGAATTACATTATGGTTAATGTAGTTAAGATTTTAACTTATCATGTTTGAATTAGAATTCATGAAGCGATGCACAAAATTGGAAATAATACAGCTACAGTTTCATCAACATTGGAGGATGAATTTATTATATGGGCAAACCTGGAAATTTCGGAAAGCAACCATCCTTGGCCAAAAGCTGATAAATACCTGTAATTTCAATGTAGAATTTTACATATATAGAATCAGGGACATATGGACAGAATCTGCTCAGTTGTGAAACTGAAAGCCAAGTAGGGAAAGCAGGGGCAAAATATCAGAAACTGTTGGACATTCTTTTCTGTTTCATAATTTTAGAATGTTCTTTAATTTCACTTTCTCTAGCATTAATGACAAATTACTTCTGTTGCTTGAATGCTGCTTCAATTCTTGATTCTTCTTGTTTACTTTAACTGACATTTGCTGGCTATCCTTTGATTATCATAGGTTGTTCAGCTCGGAAAGTTTGATTACAGGCTCTCGAATAGGTTGGACCCAGATTTACAGAAGCTAAGATGCAGGGTCAACTACCATGCTTTAAAATTCACGGACACAATTCTTGAAATGGGCAAAAAACTGGTTCAGAGAATGAGAATGAAGAGTGAGCACTTCATTGCCCTGCACTTGAGGTAAGGTCCTCAATGCTTGATTTATTATAGTCTTCTTCTAGAAACTTCTTTTTGTTATTTAAATCATTGCTGGCAAGATTTTTATTATTGAATTGCTTTCGAGATTTTCTTTTTCACCTATGCTAAGTGTAGAATAGTCAACACAGTAGAGGGTCAGATGGGTTTGATAACACAAATTTAACGTTATCATGTTATAGGTTTGAACCTGATATGCTTGCATTCTCGGGATGCTATTTTGGCGGGGGAGAGAAAGAAAGGATGGAACTTGGCAAGATCCGGAGGAGGTGGAAAAGTTTACACGTGAGGCCCTCGTAGTTTCTCAGAGCACATTCTGTATCCCAAACAGTTTACGAAGCATGGTTGATATGTTTATTTTGATGTGAAATGCAGGCAAGCAACCCTGACAAAGAACGAAGGCAAGGAAGATGCCCTCTCACACCAGAGGAAGTTGGTCTTATGCTGAGAGCTCTGGGTTTCGGAAGTGATGTTCACTTATACGTGGCTTCAGGCGAAGTATATGGAGGTGAAGAGACATTAGCACCACTCAAAGCTCTCTTTCCAAATTTCCATTCAAAAGAGACTTTAGCCAGCATGAGAGAGTTGGCGCCATTTTCATCATTTTCTTCTCGAATGGCTGCACTGGACTTCATTGTTTGTGATGAAAGTGACGTTTTTTCTACCAACAACAATGGAAATATGGCCAAGATATTAGCTGGTCGAAGGTATGTACGCAAATTATTTTTTGGTTTTATACACTGCAGTTTGTTCAGAAGCAATTCCAAAGACCTCATAAACTGATGAGGATATGTTTATGTGCTCTTCTTGTTTTTGTTTTCAAGTCCAGATGGCTTAGCCATCAAAGTATTTCCTGCTGCAAGCACATTTGTATTTTTTTGGTTTTATACACAAAATTATCACATCACATTTGCCTTTAGAACATTTTAAAGACATGAAATGTTCTTCGTCAGTGCAGTTTCCTAGACACCCCGCTTTATGCTGATGGCTTTGGCAGCTCACTTCACAGTCTATAATATTTTTTTGTGTTGCAGGAAGTATTTTGGGCACAAACCAACAATTCGTCCAAATGCTAAAAAACTGTACAAATTGTTCATGAGCCGGCATAACAAAACATGGGAAGAATTTGCCTCCAGGGTCCGAACTCATCAAATTGGTTTCATGGGAGAACCAAATGAGGTGAAGCCTGGCAGAGGTGAGTTCCACGAAAATCCTTCATCCTGCATATGCGAGGATTCTGCAGCCAAGGCTAGGGCAGGTCTGACTCTGACTCCTCAAAATCGACGGGATGAGGGCCATAAAGATGGTAAAGAGAATATCAACAAGAATGAGACTAGTGATGTGACTGATGAGCTATCAATAGAGGATGATCAGGATTTGACTGACATGGATTATGTGGACAATGGAACAGCGGTTAAAGGTAAAGGTCTGCCTGGTGAAATGCTTTTGGAGGAATTCTTTTCCGACTGAGGAAGGAGACCGCATTTTCCGCATAACAAGAGTAATGAGTCCTTTAACCTAACCCGATTCTTCAACAAATTCTTTTCTATCTTCATCTCGGCCCTTCCCTTTACTTTTGCAACGTCAACAGTTTATCTTCCGCAACCGCATTGTGTGAAAAGATAGACTTTGTACATAGAGATGCCTTGGCAAATAGAAACTTTTTGTAAGTATAGCTGCTCCATTCATGTGGCTTGTTGTAGGTTGAAAGACACATCAGTGCCTGAAAACTGCACTTCTCTCATTTTTTCCCCTTATTTTCTGGCGAATTACTCGCCGGAAGGTGAGATGGGTATAGAACTGGAGGGGCATGAATATTATACCAGAAAGACAACTCAACAGCGAAAATAAAATAGAGGGTTTTTTTTTGCTAGTGAGATTCTTTCTTTGTACTTGAATAGAAAAGGAAGTAGAAAGGAGACTTGGATATAAAAATACAGCAAATTGAAAATGATTCAATATAAAGCTTTATTTATTTTTTGGGGGTGGTGTTAGCGTTTTTGTTGTTATAATAATTGTAATAGATTGGAATGACTTCTTTGCTTGGTATCATTCCTCTTTTAAAGGGAGAACTTTATGAGCATTTACCATTTCTTTTTATTTTTTCCTGTATGTATATTGGACTTGCTATAATTAATTGAAAATAATTTCTGTACAAATATAAGGTAATAAAGAGCTTTTTTTCTAATTGAAATCATATTTACTTGTTCTTAACTATCATAATTATAGAGTAATTAACAAAATTAACATGAAATTAGATAAATATTTGTGATTCATTATATGAATACATGTAATAGCTCATAATAACTTATAACAAAGTGGATAATATTTATTTTCTTTTTAAAATAAAATTTTATTTTTGAGTTATGATTATGTCATTTATCAATAACTATCAAATTATAAGATGATTAGTTAATTTACTGAGTGATAATATCAATTATTATGATATAATAAATATTTTTTTATAGTTTATAATTTGAAGTCAATATAATTAAAATGTATTAAAATAACTATAAAAAAATTGTCTGTATAATCAAGTATAAATTGTAGAACGACATCGTGTTGTTCCAAGAAAGAGGCGCCAAAGGGCCGGTCTTTCTAGTTGGAGAGAAATACACGTGGCAAAGATCCTAATCCATTTGAGAGAACGACGTGGCAGCATTCACATCCATAATTCTCTGCCCTTTCTGTCCTCTTAGTTTCTTCTCCACACCCACCCCCCCCTCTCTCTGCCTCGCTCCCACAGCAATGGCGTGCAAGCTCCCAGCTCAGCTAGCAACCCCAGGAAAACTCCATCACCACTGTCAATTCACCATCACATCCGCCTTTATTCCCCTCTCCTGGCGCAGGACTCTGTCACCAGAACCTCTCCTCTCTCTTTCCACCTCATTTCCTTCAGGGAAGTGTAATGGAAAGCAACTTGTGACATGTAGTGCTATTGGGACTGCAGAGGCAACAGGGGCAGTGAATTTAGGACCAGGGACTCCAGTTAGACCAACTAGTATACTAGTTGTAGGAGCCACTGGTACTTTAGGCAGGCAAATTGTGAGAAGAGCCCTTGATGAGGGCTATGATGTTAGGTGTCTTGTTAGGCCTAGACCTGCCCCTGCTGATTTCCTTCGTGATTGGGGTGCCACTGTTGTCAATGTAAGATATTTTTTGCTTTCCAAAATAGGGTTTTTTATTTGCTTCAGATGGATTTGTTGGATTTTGATATTGTTTTCTCAATGTTGATTTGATGAACAGGCAGATCTTAGTAAGCCTGAGACTATACCTGCAACAATGGTTGGGGTTCATACAGTTATTGACTGTGCTACTGGGCGTCCCGAAGAGCCCATTAAAACGGTAGGAAGATATCTGTTTAATTTCTTGTTTTCTAGCTGGCCAGTCACTTGGTTCGAAAAAGATTAGATGAAAAAGAGGAACTTATGACAAAGAAGGCGTATTATACTATCTTTGCTTTAAGTGTAACTATATCTCCTCAGTGAATGAAAGGCCCATAAATTTAGTGTGATTGTTATTATATTCAAGAAAATGTTAAATTTTGCTCTTGGCCTCATCTAATCTCTCTGTTCTATTTAGGTAGATTGGGAAGGAAAAGTTGCTCTAATACAATGTGCAAAAGCAATGGGAATCCAGAAGTATGTGTTCTATTCTATCCACAACTGTGACAAGCATCCTGAAGTTCCCCTAATGGAGATTAAATATTGCACTGAGAAGTTTCTTCAGGACTCTGGTCTAACCCACGTCATTATCCGTCTATGTGGTTTCATGCAAGTAAGTGTAGAGCAAACTATGTTCTTGTTCTTATGCTTTTCGTTGTTGTTGTTGTTGGTGGTGGTGGTGGTGGTGTTGGTGGGTGTGTTGCCAGCTTAGTGCAATTCTGTTTATGTGTTAGCTTTACATCTCCCATCAGAGCTCTTCATCTCTGAACCCACATGGAAATGTGCATTAGTTCCTTGATGCATTTAAAGCAGAAACTAGTTTGAGATTGCTTTTTATCCTTACCAACTAGTAGGAACATGATTATCTGGAAAATTTAAGCAGTGATTGTTCACTCCTGAATAGATGTTTCCTTCTACTTCTATGAAGTCTTGAAATTGCCTTGCTGTCTTTCTTCCACTGTTATTCATTTATTGAGTCTGAATGTTTGTTGCTAATTTAATCAGGGCCTTATTGGGCAATATGCAGTACCTATTCTAGAAGAGAAATCTGTATGGGGAACAGATGCCCCAACAAGAATTGCATACATGGATACCCAGGTTAAAATTTCACAATTGCTTCTGTAATTAATCTTTTGGAGTCAGCTAAATCTGTTATTTTTTTCCTTCCAATTACCATCTAAAAATTTCACATGTCAATAGGATATAGCTCGACTAACACTTGTAGCATTACGGAATGAGAAAATTAATGGGAAGCTCCTCACCTTTGCTGGCCCTCGAGCTTGGACTGCTCAAGAGGTAAGAGATATACCAATGTTTAACCTTGATTAAGGTCACATCATTCAGTCATTTCGGAAGTCTTTTTTGCTGTCTGATGATCTCTGGCCGATCATACCATGCTGTTGTTTAGTGGCTTTGTTAGTTCATGCCTTCAAGTTTTCCTTTCCTTTTGTTATGATGTTAATATTTCAATGCATTGGGTTGGAATGATATCCGTTCACTTGGTTTAGGTCATAACATTGTGCGAGAGGCTTGCGGGGCAGGATGCAAATGTTACTACTGTCCCAGTTTCTGTCTTAAGATTCACTCGTCAGTTGACTCGGTTTTTTGAGTGGACAAATGATGTTGCTGATAGGCTAGCATTTTCAGAGGTAACAAATTCTTATATTTCCTTTCACCTTCCAGCCATGTTGCACGAAGCAAGTGGTTTATCTGCGAGTGCTTCGTCTTGCGCTAAAGTGCTGACCATGTGAAAGATTGTTGTAGTTATGAAAGATCTCTGGGAAATGTGCGAGTATTATTGAAATGATTAATGGTTTTCACTAATAATCATCATTATATGTGATTACATACCATGAATTCACCTTCAAGGGATGGATTGAACTGTCTGCCCTTGTCAACTTTTTAACATCACCTGTGAAGAGGACCTTGAATAATCATGTTTTTATCCATGTCTTGGCTTTGCTACCTTTCAATTGTCCCTAATGTCAAATTTTTTCTTCTATACTTTATTTCCCATTTTACCGTATATAGAATAAATTGAAAACTAATAATATTTGTACATAACTGAGCTCACTAATCTCCCCTGCGAGGCTTGCAGGTCCTTACAAGTGATGTTGTTTTTTCCGTTCCGATGAATGAGACATATAGTCTTCTAGGGGTGGAGCAGAAAGATATAGTTACACTGGAGAAGTATTTGCAGGATTATTTCACAAACATTTTGAAGAAATTGAAAGACCTCAAAGCACAATCAAAACAAAGCGACTTCTACATCTGAAGAAACACCATTATGTTACTGTAAATGAAGCTATATATGTACTTAAGCACAAGTTTTATGTTTGGCAAAATGTATGAATAGGCAACGCCATTCATATTCCTCAACCTCATCCTCACTCTTTTCTCTATTCCACTTTTTCTGTCTTTTCCTTTGGTCAAAATTGACCAGTGAAGAATTACTCTATATTAAAAGGTATCAGTTTTTGGATTTACTTTGCCCTCTCTCACATTATACTGGGATTGGAGCGGTGTATTTTTTTTTTAATTTTTATTTTGCATGATTTGATCATTTTGAGTTCTATTTAACTTCTAAATGCATTTTTTTAAGGAGGGAGAGTTGAATTAAAAGATAGGAAACTAGAGTGAAAATCTTAGGCAATATAGAGGATGGGCTAAAATTTTTGTTAACACATTCATTGTAATTTCTGATATTTTTTAGATATTAAGTGACTAGTCCCTTGAGTTTTAAAAAAATATATTTTGGTATCTAATTTTTTTTTTTTTTTTGTAGTCTTTTTTGGTTGAGAGGAGGGAGAGAGAATCGTCGGATTCTATTCTAGAGAGAGAAAATGGTTATTGGGGAAGACTATGACCATCAAATAGTTGTTTTTTGTGTCAAAAGATTTTATATGATGAAGGGGGGTTACGTTTATATTTTTTTTTACCTTAAAAACATCTAAAAAACAGATTTGAACTCCCGAAGAATTTTTGTTTTAAGTGGATTTCGGGTTTTAGGATGGTTTATTGGGTTTTCGGTGACCATAGATTGGCTTAACAAGGTCTCTATGGTCTTTTCTAGGTGTTTTGGGTCAAAATGAGTTGAAAATAGACTTTTAAGTAGAAAAAAAAGATTTTATTTTTTTGGCCACCACAATTTCTAGATTCTAGGTTAAGAAGACGACTATCATCTGCTAATACAAGCGACGCATCTTTTTTTGTGTGGATATACTTAGGCGGACAATGAGTCATTGTCCGCCCCATTAAATATTTTCAAAAATTAAAGGTATGCGCGCCGGTCGTTGCTTTATTTAACTAGACGTCGGGCTTAGCTCAACAATGCCTGGCCTGATTTTTTTTATAAAAAAAATAATGCATTATTTGTATGTATTTTTTTCAAATAAATTTTGGATTATGCTTTAATTATATTGTGATTATTTTAAATAATATTGAATGTGTTAAATTTTAAAGAGATAGATATGATTCATCTGTGATTTTTTTTAATTTTATATAAATTAATTTTTTTTAAGATTGATTTTTTTATAAGATGTTTTATATGTGCTGTCTTGTATTTTTTTGAATTAATATTGAAAAAATTTTATATGTGTTGGTTTCTATTACAAATTTATTTTGATACAAGAATTCATTAAACATAATTAGATAAATTACCCATATTACGATGTCAGATATTTTGATCTTCATTTTTCGCTTAGTTATTTTAATTTCAATTTTTTTTTACTGTTGATGAATTTTTTTTATTGCTTTACACAATGGTTAATGATTTGTTTAAGTAGATGAGTGTATAAGTTTTTCGATTTACATCTAATAATTTTTTTTAGTGTAAGAAAACACGTTCAATAATTCTATATATTCATTTTTTTTTTATCTTGTTTTAATGTTTAAGATTTAATGCTTATTCTTATGATTTTTTATTTTTTTTCCTCAAAGTTTTTATGAAAGTTTCATTGTTTTTAGTTTTATCATTCAATCCAAGTTTATACTGTATTGTTTTTTTTTTTGTCTTTCTTCTTTTGATTTTTGTTTTTTTTAATGTTTTTATTCTTTTCAATTTAACTCTCAAATTTAAATTTTGTTGTTGCCTTTTGATTTTTTTTATTGCAATTGTAACACTTATTATTTTTATTATATTTTTTTTTTATTTTGGATTTTTTTTTATTTTAAATCATGATTTTTTCATGTATAGTGCTTTCGGTCTTATAACTCAGGTTATGGTTTAAAAAGTTAACAATAATTAATTTTTTTATCTTATTTTTTTATATTCATATTTTATTTTATTTTTCTTTCTATGTAATTATTTTATTCTCATTTAATTTTTACTTTATTAACAAATAAGATCATTGAGATGTTTTGAAATATTGTAAAAATATATTTTTATAATATTGACAACTATTCATCTTTTGTATTGGATAGTTTTTTTTTCCACTTTATTTGTTGACGATATTATCATTTTCTAATTATAAAATTATTAAAACTGAATTTATTAATTCCATTCGAGTCAATTATCTAAATATTATATATTTTTTTTAAATTAACCCGCAGCATAGAGCAATCATCTAACCAATAGAAAACTACATTGCTTTCTTTCATGAGAGTTAATCGAGTAAATCAGAGAGAAAATTTTAGGTGGTAACATTTACTTGTGTAATGGACTATGGACTTGGTGGGAAACTCCTTCCAGCATTTTCTTCCAATTCTTCTGAAGGCCTCAGGCCTAGTGGTATTGACTAAATTCCTTACCATTCACCTTCATTTAATATGCCACAAGGCTCTAGTTCAGTGCTCAAGCCTGAAATGCCTTTAGTAGTTGCCTTTCAACAAATTAAGATCATAGGCTGGGGATTACTGGATTAAGATGACTGAAAAAAATGCAACAATAAGAGTGTCCTTGTAGCGAACTAGGGCTGGAGTGATAGCATGGGATGATAGGCTTGGACTTCTTATGAAGTGTTGTGCTGTAAATTTGGATTTCTTCTTTAAAAATAACAGAGTTTGGTAAATTTTTTTGATAAAATGATATATTTTATAAAAATATTTGGAAAATAATATAGTTTCAACAAAACCGCGATTCTGAATATTGTTTTTGTAATAACCGAGAATAGCGATAGTTTCCTTAAGAAATTAAAAGTGAAATTAATTTAGGTTAACATAAAACATTATAAAGATTCAATAATCAATATTCAAGACCTATAGATTAAGAAATAAAAGGCGAGGTAAGCTGGTGTGGCATGAGAGAGAAATAGAGAAAGAAAAAAAAGGGAAAAAAAGAATGAGTTATCAGAAACACATCAAGACTCTGTTTTTTACACACACAATACTGTTAAAAAGATCTTGACGAGACGATTATAACCACATTATGGAAGACCATCAAATAAGATCGTAATTGGTTAGCGGTTTTGTTTTGGGTTAAGGTACTTTAGGGTTTGGTTAACCCTAAACAAAACCACTAACTAATTATGACCTCATTTGATGGTTTTTTTATGGTGCGGTTAGAATAGTCTCGTTAAGATCTTCTTAATGATATTAAGTGTGTAAATAAAAAAAGCCTTGATGTGTTCCCGTTGACTTTTTTTTTTCTTTCCCTTCTTTTCCTTAATTTTTCTCTCATTCCATGATAGCTTATCTCCTCTTTTATTGTTTAATTATTAGGTCTTGAATCTTATATCTTGGATCTTCATAAAATTTTATGTTGACTTCTATATATATATATATATATATATATATATATATAATAATTAATTTTATTTTCTTGAGTAAACAAATGTTATTCACAGAATAAGTTATGTTAACTATTTAATTTTATAAATACTTTTTTTACTTGTATCATTTTTCTAATACTTTCACGAGAATGTATTAAAATGGTAAAATACCGTATAAATTTGTGGTTCATAGCAGTGGCTAGCTCCATGCCCCACATGATGCTATATCTCTGATCTCTGTCATCCATAGCATAGCTTGAGGAATGAGCTGAAAAGAGTGCTGACTAGACCTGTCACCCTCTGGTTGAAGGATGAAGGTAAGAAACAGGCAACAGGCCTGTCCACTTTAATCCAGGTTTCTGACGCCACTGCCAAGCTATAGATCAGAGAGGCCTGCTGTGTTGACTTTAGGGCTAGTTTTTGCTGTGCTCGATCGCCCATGTCTAATAATAGAACAGAAGACTTCACTGCAAATTAAGTGGCCATTTTGATGCATGGTTGTGGAATGTTTGCTCCCTCGTCTCCACTCCTCTATCCTTAGTTTCCTGCCTTTTGAATTCCCTTCTTAATACTATAAATGCATGAACTAATACACTCATAAATGTTATTTTTACAGCAATCTCTTTCTGAATCTTCATCCACAATGAAAATATGGAAAATACAACTTCGGCAAAGCTTTCTACTGCTCTTCCTTTTCTAGTTTAGAAACGGATAAATTGATAAATACCCTTATTTTATTTTATTTCAGAATTTTGTGGGTCACCTGAGAAAGCTACAAGTGGTTGCCTGTCATTTGTGCAGCCAATTTACCGGCAAAGATACATGGAATTCCAAGTAAGTAAGAAGCTACAAGGAAAAAAGAGCAAATGATAAGTTGGAGGTCGAAGTTGTATACATGCATGATTAGCTATTTGAAATTCTAATGAAATGATTACTCTCTCTCTCTTTTTTAGTTTTTTTTTTTAGTTTAATGTGGGTGTCCGGGCCAGCTTGCGCGCACCTCGACTAATCCCACGGGCCTTGAAGTTAACGACCATGTAAGCCTCCAATAGCCATCATATGAGCAACCACAGGGTTTGAACCTGAGACCACAAAGGAAACAAACCTTTTAGTTCCAAATTCTTACCACTAGAACACCACCTAGATAAGGAGATGAAGAGGGCCAACAAAGTCTTATACATCACCGAGGAGGAGGAGGAGGAGGAGCCTCCTATATTATCATGCAATGAACCAATCACTGTCAAATAATTGGGAAATCTGATTGGAAGCCAGCTTTCATGCCTTACAAGATTATAACTCTTCTAATGATTACAAAATGAATGAGTGCTTGTTGGTGATTTGGTTGCAACTCCCTCTCAATAGCCACTAATGATCTCACTTATTGGATCCTAAGAAAACTACCGTCACTTTGGTTCACAAGGAATAAAATTACTGCAGCGGTATTTTTTATAGTAATTTTTACTTGAAAATTTATTAAAATAATATATATTTATTATTTTTCAAAAAATTATTTTTAACAACATCACATCAAAATTATTGAAAAATATAAAAAAATAATTTAATTTTTTTTCATGAAATGACATTTAGAATGCAATTCCAAACACGGGAGAAATAATTACATGTATTTATAGATAATTTTTCTATCAAGATATCAAAATAACTTCTGTAATGATGATATCAGAAGCTTATTTTTCTTAAAATATATATAGGTGCTGAACCACTAGATAATTTTTATTAGCAAAAATGTTGAATTAGTGTGTGATTAAAAGAAGAAAATGTTTGATAGTTGCGGAAGTCGTGGCCTATTGGGCCTGATGGGCTTGGGCTTCCCGTGGGTCAAATGAGAAATGCTTAGGGGTTGGTAGGTGAAACAAGAGAGAGTTTTGTAGGCATGTGAGTCTGTACCTCTGAGTCACATGCTTACTGTACCAAATTTAGGACAAACATATCTTGAAATACGCATAAAACGCCAGCACAAAACCAGCACTATTCACCAGCGCATGCACAGGTCTCTCTGTGTTCTTGTACTCATGCCCACGCTGTTCTTATCTCCTCATGGTTGATGTGTGAGAAATTTCTCGTGTATAAAACCTTCTTCTTTGTTCTTTTTTTTACGAACTTGGAGATCTAAAACCTTTCATCTCCATGCCCAGCTTTCTCATATTCCCATAAGAGCAACATGATTAAGAAATCCTCACCACGATCTGATACAGTGGAATTGAAAAGATGGATCTGTTTCGAGGATTCTGCACAAAGTCCCCAATACTTTAAGCTTTTTAAAGATTGGTAGGACAGCCACAGTACGGATATTCTCACCTTTATTGACCTCGATTGTGTTTTTATTTTGACTTGACTCTGCTAATCTTGATTAAGAGCATCATCACAGTAATCTTCAAAATTATGACATGTTTTATACAATACAACACACAACAAGATATGCTCGTTTCTCACCTCATGGTGTTTTAAATTTGTATTGATTTCTCGGGAAAGTTTTATCTTTTTTTATTGTTATTAATATTGTCTCTGACGAAAAAAAAGGTGCTACGAGGAGAAGGCCACGTTCTGCTTTTTTCCTTTGTTCTTTTTTAATGCACCTGGACAGCAATTTTAGGTTTTTATTTTCTCTCTTTTGTCTATTTAAGGGTACCTTTTGATGCGCAAAAGCAGAATTGTTAGACGACAGGGATGAAGATTAGTATAAATTAAGCCAAAGATTTGTGGAAGAAGACAAAGACACCAGATTGATAATATATAAATATGAAAATGAAGCTTCAAATTAAGACCTAAAACTGTTTCAAGCAACAAATTTTCATGGCAGTTCGCACCACCTCATGAACGTGAGGCTTTCCCTGCAGAGATGTAAAGTGAAAGTGATTGTTAAGATCAGTCCTCACGTATCTCTGATCACTTAGCTCTTTTCACCATTCAATAGCTTGCTTTTCCTTGAAAGAAGAAAAAATGCATGTATACTCGGCCACATGGCTACTTCCCTCTCGCAGGACCCTCCATTGCCCCCGCTCCATGTCAAGTTGCCTATCCCGCTTCCCTTTCCTGATCAATGCAGAGAGAGAGAGAGAGAGAGAGAGAGAGAGAGAGAGAGCTCCATTAATATCTTCGAGGGACACCGCTGGTCAGAGGGTTTGCCATGGTGTGGCTTCCAACTTCGAACATTCGACGTGTGATAGGATTGTATTTGTGTTTTAAAAATAAGTTTTAAAAATAATTTTATTTTTATTTTAAATTAATATATTTTTGATATTTTTAAATAATTTTGATATGATAATATTAAAAATAATTTTTTAAAAATAAAAAAATATTATTTTAATATATTTTTAAATAAAAAAAATTAAAAAACAATCACACTCACACAATATAATATTAAAAAAACAGTAATAGATGCGAAAATGATGCGACTGTAGCCTATATTCAAACAAGTTATGTGAGTTCGATTATATATTTGGCAGCACTCATGATGAGATTATAGCTGAGGTCCCAAGCTACTAAACTTTACCTATATCGATAAATTAGGGCACGGAATGCATGTTTGCAATCAGAATGCAATTTTTTCTGTTCTTTTTCTGTGGATTTAATTAAGAAGATTTATTATCCATTTTAATCATATACTATTGCAATTATACAAAATTAGTTATTTGACTGTGTATCTCCATTGATCATATAATTGTTTTTTACAATAAAAAAATAAAAAAGCTTTTTTTTTTATATATATATATATAATTAAATACATAGAAAATCATCTGTGCCAATAAATATGAAAAACAAAGTGTTGACATCTTTATTCAACCTGTCTCGCTATAGATTGATTAGTTTCTTTCTAACACAAAATAATTAATTTGTTAGTGTTATTAATATGCTTTTTGACATCGAGTCAAAAATATAATCATGAATTAAAAGTTGATATTTACATATGTGTTAATAAAAACATATAATAAACTATAATAAAGTCCACGTGCGTTAATAAAACCATGTAAGATTTCAAGCTAATTTTTAACTTAATAGAATAATGAAGTAATATTGCAATTCCTACCGTGAAACACTATTTACTTAGTTTTATATGATAGTTTTTCAAAAATAAATATAAATAAAAAAATTAGTAAAATTTACAATTATATTATTTATGCATGAAAACACCATTTCTTTTTCTTTTTAGTGTATGTTTAATAATACCGGATTTACCTTGAAGAAATTATTACATAAATCTAACTCATGCATAGTTAAAAGCTTAATTTTGATATCAGATTTAAATATAAAAGTAAGAAAATACTATATTAAAGTAAAGAAATCAAACAATATTAATCATTAATGGATGCCAACAGTGTAATTAACAGCCTTATGCTCTTGTATTTTAATTCGATGATGCACATACAGTGTCATGACTCATGAGGTTGACATCTGATCCTGCGCACAGCTACAGGTGAGCTCTTCGCAGGAATCACAGTGAGCTCAATGCCACGTCCGCAGAGAGAGTTGGTGTTAGGCACATGAATGCTCCAGTGCCACATGATTTGTTGAAATCATGTTCCGTTCTTCTTTGACTGCACACCTTAACCGTACACACACTCTCGAGTATATCGATAGATATGGTATTTTTTTCTCTTTTTTTTTTCGAAAATGTATTTAAATAATATTTTTTTTATTTTTAATATTAATATAATGGAATCAGCTGAAAAATGTGTATTGACACGATATAGCCACCTATGGCTATAGGGCTAGGGCTAGGGCTATGGCTATTCTTTTAGCTGGTCAATGTACAGCATGTCCAGTGGGCCCCCTAGTGCAAAATGAGTGGTGACACATTGGATTCTTTTTATGCGTTGGTTCACTTTTCGGAGAGTGAAAGGGGCACCGGTGGCTTTGGCTCTATCTATAAAGGAGTTCATTTGGTGGGATGGAGTGGGATGTTACTATAATGAGTAATTAATAATTTAATACTGTATTTTTTAGCTATATAATGACCTAAATTCTCTGGTTTTAGGAGGAAAAAAAAGGTTAATCCATGGACTGTTTATGATCGTTAATTACCTTAAAGCTTCATTAGTTCCTTTATTATAAAATAACCAAGCCAAGCTACTTCCAGGTTTCTTTCAATTAATTTATGCCCGGAAAGGTATTTTGAAAGGAAAAAAAATAAAAAGAACTAGATTGCTAGCAGCTCAACACAAATAAAACACAAGGAGTAGACAATAATTCACTTTACTGTGTCAAGAAGGATGAACATGGGGGGGATTTTGAGGCTAGCAGTTCAGGGACGTCTGGCCCTAAAAGCATGCATGGTGCAAGAAAGGGAACTATCAACGCTGCTACTGGCACTGTAAACGTCGCATGAGCTAGCTCGATCTTCTGCAGAATAGCAATGGGAGCCAAAACAAATGAATTTCTTGGACGAATGGAGGGAAGAAGACAGCAAATAAGCCAACTGTTGGTGCTGGCAAGGCCATCACGAGGCACAGTACTGTAATACATAACATTCTTAGTGTAATGAGACGAGGACAGGCACAGTACTGTACACATAACATTCTTAGCGTAATGAGACGAGGACAGGGTTATCTGCGATTGATTGAACAAGAGATTTAGCTTGGCTTTCTTGAGATTTTTTAAAGAAGAATTGGCCTCATCGATTCATCGTGTCCTTATCATGGATATATATAGTGCATATGCTTGCAGATTGACAAGGCATGATCAGTACTGATGGGGTTTCTTCCATGATTTCCCTTCAAGAGGTCGTTCTGTAGATTGATTTCCAGGAAGATTTTATTCGGAGGAGGGATTTTATTGAAGGAAAAATCACATGGCATCATCATAAGATGAGAAGATACTGAAGCAAGAATAAGAATTATTTTCTCGTACGACCAAGAAAAAGCATTCATGCTTCAGTGCCTGGCTAGCTAATTGCCATTTGACAGTGACACATCTAATCATGAAAAAAAAAAGGAAACAAATCACGATACCCAATTGTTATTGGCCGAGCTGTTGTGTGATTTGACGGTGGCACTGAAATTTCTTCTCCTCAGATGATGTCTTCTTTTCTTTCCCTCGGGAGAACTTTAAAGAAATGCTACCAATAATTGGGACCTTCATCCGTTTTACCTTCAAATAAATTTGTGCTATTTTTTATTTTTTTTTAAAAAATTGTCAGCCGTGTTGGTTTGGAAAAACATCCTATATTTAAAGAAAACCTTTCCCATGAAAGAAAAAAATATATATAATGCAAAGGAAAATAAAAGTTTATAAGGACACACTACTATTACGGCTTTAAATTCTTGCTTGGTGACTCTCTGCAACCACACCACTCGACCCTAGTTCTTTAGAGCAGTGGGGACCAAAGAATTTAATGCTCGAAGATCGGCAGGAAGCTCAGTACGACTCCAGGTCTAGGCACTGTTTATTTTTATATTTCAAATATTTTTTTTAAACAAATTAATTATTATTATTTTTTACTGCCTGGTCATAGCTATCCCAGCCACATGGAAGCTTTTGGTAGGAATGTTGAAACACGAAGCCACGTTATAAGAAACCAGAAAAAACACCAAAGGAAAAGACAAACTACAGGTTAATGCTCAAAAGGATTACTGAACTAGCTAGAAGACATCATTGTAAACTACAGATTAATAATACTGTATCTCTGCCTGTGGTCCAGCACTGTAGGGTTCTTACATCAAACGCTACTGTGGATGGATGGCAATAATTTCCAACATATTTAAACAGGGTGGGCTACCAGAATTTAGCTGTGGGATCCCAGGAAGATATTGTAGGAATATATAAAAGACGATATGATTAATCCTTGATACCCCCTTGCTATAATCCCTCATTCTGCCCAGTTGAGGAGATTAGCTTGGGAATCATGGTTCTTATAAAAGAGTTCGGGCTATTGAGTTATCAAATCAACTCGGAAGTCACCCGAGGAATTACTCTGGCCAAAATGATATTATTTTAATTATGTGTTTTCTTTTAATTCCTGAGATTATCTCGAATTCATTCGAGATTAAAGAAAAACTTTTGACATGACACTTATTCCATGCACTCACTGTACATCTCCGAAGCCAAGGAAGAAGAGAAATCTCGATCGGGACTTGATGAAGAAGTCCATAACAGGAAATCCTTGGTTCAATGTGATTTGTTAAAAAGCAATTAGTGAAAGTCGATAATTAGTTGGAGCATTAGTACTAATTGAGTAGATCACACAACTACATGCAACGGATTGCTGGCCTTTTAGGTGGACTCATTGACTAGTAAATCTGCTAATATATATTTCGTTGGGAGAAGTTGGCTATACATGCATAAGTAGAGGGGAAATGAATGCAAAAAAACCTCAGAATTAGTCCCCACATTGTTAACACGGCCCTCAAACTAATATCAATCGAGTCCTCAATGTATCGTATATCTATCAACCGGGTCCCTTGTTTAGGGACCCGATTGGAAAAAACAATAGTTTATAGACTGAGTTGAGGATTGGTGGATAGTCAGGGGACTAATCTTAAGTTTGGCTAAGATGAATTTCTTGAACCAGAACTTGGTGGGTGTGGACAATTCATGAGTGGTGTAGATGTGCAAGTAGCCCTTTCCTTGTATGATTAAAAAGAAAAAGAAAGAAAGAAAGAAAGAAATTGCTTTTGAAAACATCAGAAACCATTTATTTCTACCCTTCTCGAAGCAAAGAAATCGAAGTAGATACATAGTTATACAAGGAAGGAATAAAAAGGAAAGCCTTTACAAAGTCTCAGCTACCAAATTATGCTAATTTGGCTAAACTTTTTGAAAATTAGAGCAAAGATAATTGATTATAATATATACAAGGAACAAAGGAGAACCATGCATAGTAGATAAACAACCACAGGAATGATCAGTAGTGATCCCTCTCTTGTCAGAAAGAAATTACTCGGTTCGACCATGAATCATCACTTTATGTTGAACAACTATTGAAACAATATATACACTTCTCCTTTCCTTCTCTCGTTTCTTGTTTCTAATTATGGACAAGACTTTAAAGATTTGAAACACTGATGAAAATAATGACATTGACGTAAAGTTGATAGTGATGATGTATTAAAATTTAAGATATGGAAATAAGATGTTACATAGTGTTTGGGATAATGATAATTATATAATGTGTTCAAGTGTTTGGATATTTTTTTTAATCTAAAAAACTACATGTTTATGTTAGAAGTTTGAGTGCCTATAAAAACAGTTATAATCGAAAAAATTTAAAGACATTTCGATGATTCACTACTAAAAACAGGGGCCATTAGCATCTGAATTTAGCAACGGATAATTCCGTTGCTAAATTCAGTAACAAATTTGCAACGGATTATATATATATATATATATATATATATATATATATATATATATATATTATTTTTTTAATATTAGCAACAGACTTTAGCAACGGAAAATCCGTTGCTAAAAACAACGTAAAGTTTGCAACGAATTATCTGTTGCTAATTGAAAAAATAATTATTTAAATATTAATATAAAACCAAAATTATATAGACCGTTGATTATTTTTGATATGATAAAATCTCAACCGTTTAATTTTATTGCCATTACTAATTCAACACCTGCCCCCCTTCTAAACAAAGAAAACAAAACCACTAGTTGACAATTAATTAATTCCCAGTCTCCTTCGTCCCTAACCCCCCCTTTCTAAACAGAGAAAACAAAACCTACAGTTGAAAATTCATTAATTCCCAGTCTCCTTCGTCCCTAATAACATCCATAACTGTAGAAAAATCACCCTCTCTTCATCGATTTGATTTTCCTTTTATCCCAAACTTTTCATCTTCTCATTCGTCTTCAACATCGTTAATTTTTTTTTCTTCATCTTCTCCTCCTTCATCTTAACAGTTTCAATCTTTCTCTGTAAACCACCAAAAACACAGACCCATGGCAACATCGCACCAGACACATCATTATCACCCTTTCTCTTTGTAAACGGGTTGGGTTTTGCACTCTCTTCTTCAATAAATCAAGTAATTAATTTAGGATTTATGTTTTTCTCCGTTGCAATTTAACTTACACTAACAAGTTTTAACCTAACTTTCACAATCTCAGGTGTTGTTCTATCGTGTAGATTCATCTCGCTCATCTATAACTCAAGAACACAGGTAACAATTTTTTTTTTATCGATACTTTGAATAATGGTTTTAAGCTATTAATTCGATAATATAAGGTTTATGAACTGTTTTTACCATGATCTATAACCTAATTATGCATGTTTAATTGAAAATTTATCAAAACCCCCAATTTAATTTTTAGGGTTACGGTTCATAAATTGAATGATTTTAGGCAACTGGACCAATGCTGGTAATTCATGTGTCTGGAAGAGAGTGATTGATGGAAATTATGCATGTTTAATTGAAAATTTATCAAACTCCCAATTTAATTTTTAACAAGTAGTCTTATTGATGCTGGGTGTTCTTTAGGAGCAAGGTGGCTGGTTGAATTGAGTGTTGTTAATGTACTTTAGAAACGTTTTATCTGTCACAGCTAACAGCATCTTTCTGTCTAAGAACTGATGTTTTTCTTACTCATTGATTTCTTGATCCAGTCATTATTAAATTTGTCTCTGTGCTTGATGTTTCGAGGTAAAAATCATTTAGAATCCACAGTTTATAAACATGGAATCTTATAGCAGCTGCTGTTTTGATTGGCTTTTTTACAGAGGGTCTTATATTCACGAGAACCATTTGGGTTATGTTTTCATATTGCTCCATGGATCACATGTCGGCCAAGGTTTTACATGGTATGAACTTGTGTATCACTTCAAGTAAAAATTAACTTCTTCAATCAGGTGTTAGCTCTGCAGTTTTTTTGTGTAATTTATTTTTCATGCCTCGAGTGATCCTTTGCCAGTTTGGGCTTGTATGCATTCCTTTGAGTATTTAATGTTAGAAAATTGTTTTTATTTTATTTTTATGCATTTTTTGCAAGTAGGATAGACTCCTGCATTAATCAAGTTTAGAATTCTTTATGGTGGTGGATGGTCGATTTAGGAGCTACTAGTGCTGATATTATTTCAGTTTTTCATAGTTTAACTTGGATTTGTTGTAAAGACTAGCAATGGTTATAGCTAGATGGGTTTAACATACTGTTTATGTTTTTTTATTTTTCCAGCAATATGAATGGCTTATTGGATCACAATATAAACCATAGAGTTGGCTAAGTCTGATTGGGTTGCAAGAAGAAAACCTCCACCTTGGGCCATTGATTCTTGGAGCTTAGGTAAGTCTATTTTGCTCCATTTTTTAATTGTTGCTTCATTATATCATGCTTAATTTGTCTATTGAAAATGATCTTAATTATTTTGTCAACATTTACCTATGATTCCTTAAAGTCTGGATATGGCACTGAAAAGATTTTTAACTGTAAGAATGTCAAATGGATAATGGTAATTTCAAGGATGTTTAATGAGGTTGCTGAATTTATCTGTTGTCTGATTGATTTTTTACTCTCATAATAATTTGTTCCATATCATTGCAGATATCAGAAGTAGTAAATAGTATGAAAGACTTGATTGATTATAGCCGAGAAACAGGAACTGGACCAATGGGTATGTTTGAGGAGTTCTTACTTGGGCTATTATTTTATTATTTTTACTTTTATGTTGGTGATTTTTTGAAGGTGTCCCCGTGAATGTTTCTTGCAAAAATTCATGCCCATGGTGCTGTTGCTATGATAATCATACTTATCACCATCATACCATACTTGTCCTATGTTGTCATGTTGGGCACTGAATTATTTATTTACTTATTTTGTTTCAGAGAGTTTGGCCAAGTTCCCTCGGAGGACAGGTTCTTCACCTGGGTTCCATAGTCAAGCTCCACAGCCTGAGGGATAGCAGCAGCAGCAGCAGCAACTGCAAACAATACCCCAGAACTCAAATAGTGATCGTCTCCGCAACCAGCATCATGATTGTATCTTTTGTTGTTTTTTTTTTATTGTATTTCGACTTATTTGTATTAATACAAGTTTACCTAAATTTTTATAATATGAATATTATTTTTATTCCATTTTTTATTAGTGATACAATTATTTTTAATATTAATTTATGTTGGTTATATATATTCCACAATTTTCAAAATATCCATAAATAATTAATTAAACAAATTAAAAGTTATTTTGATAAATAAATAAAAAATTAATTTAATAAAAATAATATAGTCAGCAACGGATTATCCGTTGCTGATTGTAAATAATTCATCAATCAGCAACGGATAATCCGTTGCTGATTCACAAAACCAGCAACGGATTTTCCGTTGCTGATTGTAAGCAACGGAATTTCCGTTGCTGCAAAATCAGCAACGGACAAATTCGTTGCTAAAAAATTAGCAACGACAAATTTGCATTTGATATTTGCCGTTGCTGATTCCGTTGCTAAATTATTTTAGCAACGGATTTTAATGTTATTTGCAACAGAATAGTTAGTTGCTAATTACTACATTTTTTAGTAGTGATCGATAAAATCAATATATTCATGGAAAATATATTAAATGACTTAAAAGAGCTTTAAATTCAAGGAACAAAGATGTTTGTTCTTGAGTTTTAAGTTGGTTAATACTATGAAATCTATATATCTTTATCTTAAGAGATGACAAATTCTAACATTTTACATAGATGGTTCAAGAAATATTTATTTATACCCCGATATTGGTGCAAGCTTGTGTGAATAATTCACTCATGCCATGCAACAATGCCCAAACCGGTCACTAGCATCTACAAATCACAATTATTAGATTAGGGGGTGTTTAGTAGTGTGTTTTAACCTTTTTTTTGTTAAAAAATAATATATTTTTTAGTGTTTTTAAATCGTTTGATATACTGATATTAAAAATAAATTTTAAAAATATAAAAAATACATTATTTTGATTCTTAAATATTTTAAAAAACACTACTATCACCTCCTCATATGCCCTCTAGAATAACAATTTTTGAAGCGGGGAAGGTGGCCCTTGATTATACTGACAGGGTGATTGGAGCAAGAGAAAGTGCCCCTTGGCCTCTCCTTGATTAAGATCTCTTTTCTTTGTTTTATATAACAAAGTTTTTCAAAAGTATTTTAATGCACATCACTTTCCTCACATGGATATCATATTTCCTGCGCGCACCAGGAGCTCAATTTCAAATTAACATTCCAAATTGGAACTGCCTGCCATGCATGGTAGATAATTAGGTCGATCTCATTAATTTCCTAGATTCTTTTCCCCCTCGGAACAGCACCTTCCCCACGTGCATGCACTTGATGGGGAGGAATCTGAACATTCCGATTCAAAGGGCTTTGAGCAGGAGAAAGTGTTGTCTGGAATTGGTTAAAATGGCGGTGTGTTTGTCTTTGAATGTTCTTGGGCAGGCCTCTCTAGGCTGCATCCATATCTCTTTAGAATATGTTCCCAATCATGGCTGCCACTGCCTTGTTGAAAGCAAAAATAAAGTGGAGCTTAGCTCCAATCTAGAGAAGAAAGGTGCTTGCAGACTGTCATGCATGGATGAGAGGAGCTAGTTTACTTTCTGACGAGAGCATGTTCCATTACCTTGCCTTGCACCTACATCTTAATTGTATTATATTTCATTAAATTAAGCTTATTATACCAGCAAATTGAAGGTTAGATATTGTTCTGTGTATCAGCTTTCATATTAAATTCAGCAACGTAAGTTCATGATTTTTATTTTTTTATTTCTTTCTGAGCAGATCCCGTCAACGAGAGCTTACTGCTAATTGCTAGGTATTGGTTACCAGGGACCAATTTACACCGCTAGAAAAGTTGGGGGGCTATTAGGGCTTTCGAAGCTGAAACTCCCAAATGGTCGTTTGGGAGTCCTGATCGAGAGGGATTGCTTATTTCCTTTGTCACCTTTTTTTTTAAAAAAAGATTCAAATATTTACAATAATGTCATTAGCACTAAAGTTCATGGCCATACCCTCAAGATGTCAATGTTAAGATAAAGAAGGGACTTTGCGTATAATTTGGAACTAATCTTAATTTGCGGTAAATTTTAGATTTATGGGTTGAAAAGACATGGGTGGGAGATCTAATAGGTCATTGAGATGACTTATATGTTAACTTCTATCGATGTTAAAATGATTTTTTTAATAAAAATTTAAAGATTTTTTTTTTTTATAAAAGAAATTGTTAAAGTCGACTTGATGAAATTAATGTTCAAAACTATAAGATATTTATTTTCTACAATGGGCAGGGAGCAAATAATTGTGTTTCAAATCATGTTTTTATAAAAATATAAATTTTTTTCTGTTTAAAAAATATATATTTTTTTAAATTGTTTTGATGTATTAATATAAAAAAATAAAATTATTTTAATATATTTATAAGAAAAAAAATAGCTACTACACTTTCTAGCATCTTCTACTTAATAAACTGTCATTATGACATGTAAAAGTTTAGGTTTGAGCCTTGTAGTTGCTAATATTAATGGTCACTAGAGTCTTCCCTGGTCATTAACTTTAGGACCCATGAGGATTAGTCAAAGTATACATAAGCTAGCATAAACACCCCACGTGAATTAAAAAAAAATAGTTAAGAGTATGGTCAATTTTTTACAGTGACTTTGATAATTGTCCAACATGCCCGAGCTATTGATAATTAATAAACATGACTCTTCAATTACATTTGTCATGATTTATGTGTAATAAAATAGAAGTTGATAATATATATTTTTTTTTTGGTTGATGTTAAATTTTTATTTTATTTTCATGGAATATTTTGGACTTGGCGGTCATGGGATATTGTTAATAGATGGTCTTGTCAAGATAAATAGCACATATGGGAGCTAAATAATTTATGAGAAGAGAAACACGAAATTCTAGCTATTTATTATTGAAAATGAACCTCGATTAATTAGAATATATTCATTTGCTAGCCATTCATTGAAGTTGATTTTGTTACAATAAAATGAGGATATTAGGTTATGTTTAGTCTAGAAAAAATGTAGTTTAAATAATAAATTTATTTATTTCTCCACTTTTTTTTTTAAAAAAATAGGAATTCTTACAAGTGTTTGCAGTTTCCACCTTAAGAAACAAGCGTCATGCGTTGGGTCTCCGTAATATTAATAATTTAAAATAAAATAATAGTGTTTGGATAAAAATTATTCACCTAGATTAACAGGAATAAACCTAACAATTCATTAAATTAGATTTTTACTTATTATTTTAGAATTTTTTTCAGTGTGGTACCGGTTACTTTTCAAATAACTTTTTGTGCTGAAATGGATGCCAATGATATTTTTTTATTTTTAAAAAATTATTTTTAATATTAGCACATCAAAACGATTCAAAATATACAAATCATATTAAATTTTAACAAAAAAAATTAAATTTTTTAGGAATACGGTTTACATCACGTTTCCAAACAGTTTTTAAATCTTTCAAGTACCAGGAATATTTTTACACGAGGAAATCTAACAAGACATATTGAATAAGTCTTAAAGGAATTTTTTTTAAATCTTTGATATTACAATAACAATTATTTTTTTAAAAATATTTTTATATTAATATATCAAAATAATATGAAAATACTGAAAACATAATTTTTTTTTTAAAAAAAATTACATACTACCATACAAACAAACACACCTCCATGGCCGCATGTTTTTAGCGACATTGTTTGGTCGAGAATTCAACAAAAAGGAGCACTGTCGAAAGGCTCCGTTGCATTTTCCTATTAAGTAAAATAGAAAAATATATATTTTTTATTTTTTAATCTATCTCCGCATTGAAGGAGTCTTCTCGTGAACCATATTCTAGTTGTTAGAGTCTGTTAGAATAAATAACAAACTAGAAGGGAGAGTCCTAGTTTTACAGGGCATTGCAAATTACAGTTAGCAACCTCTCTGTTAGAGTTTGCTACTTTTCTGTTATTTTGGTATCATGTATTAGAGGCTATATAAAACCAAGAGTTCTTGCTGAATAATACAATTTTCCATTCATCCCAGTTCACGTATACTTCTTCAATCATCCATAATCCTAACAAATTGGTATCAGAGCCTCCACTAGGCCTGAAATTCAAAGCAGCAGACTTTGAAATCCTTTGCAGCAGCATAGCAAGATGACTACAGAAGGAAGTTTTGTCCAGCCAGCTATTCCAAGATCCAATGGTCATTATGACCATTGGAGCATGTTAATGGAAAATTTTCTTCGATCCAAGGAAATGTGGGAACTAGTGGAGATTGGATATACTGAGGCAAGTGGATCAATGCAAACTGATGGACAACAAAAGAAGAACGATGAGATGAAGCTGAAAGATTTGAAAGTAAAAAATTATCTCTTTCAGGCAATTGATCGACAATTCTTGATACTATTCTCAAGAAAGATACTGCAAAAAATATATGGGATGCAATGAAGAAGAAATTCGAAGGAAATGCAAGGGTTAAGAGATCTCACCTTCAAGCTCTCCGCAGAGAGTTTGAAACACTTGAAATGAGGTCTGGTGAAGGAGTGACAGAGTATTTCTCTAGAGTCATGGCAGTGGCCAATAAAATGAGAATTTATGGAGAAGACATGCAGGATGTTAAAGTAGTGGAGAAGATTTTACGTTCGTTGACTGAGAAATTCAACTATGTTGTATGTTCTATTGAAGAGTCAAAGGACATTGATGCTCTCACTGTTGATGAATTACAAAGTTCATTAATTGTCCATGAGCAGAAATTTGTGAGATATAAGAGTGAGGAACAAGCTCTGAAGGTGACATATGAAGGAGGCAGAGGTCGTGGTCGAATTTCCTATCGAGGAAGAGGAAGAGGCAGAGGACGAACAGACTTCAATAAAGCAACAATTCAATGTTACAAATGTCATCGACTTGGACATTTCCAATATGAATGTCCCACTGTGAACAAAGAATCACTTTATGCAGAGCTTGATGAGGAGGAGGAAATGCTTTTGATGGCTTATGTGGAGAAACATCAAGCCAGAAGAAAAGATGCATGGTTTCTTGATTGAGGATGTTCTAACCATATGTGTGGTTATAAAGCCATGTTTAGTGATCTCAACTTAGAATTTCGACATTCTGTGAAGTTGGGGAATAATACAAGGATGAATGTAATGGGTAAAGGAAGTGTGAAGATACTGCTGACTGGAATCAATCATGTTATTGCTGAAGTATATTATGTCCCCGATTTGAGAAATAACCTCCTGAGCATAGGCCAGTTGCAAGAAAGAGGGTTAGATATCTTATTCAAAGGTGGAACCTGTAAGATATTCCATCCAAAAAGGGGATTAATAATTCAAACCACCATGAGCATAAATCGGATGTTCATTTTGTTGCCTGATTCCCAATCTTCTTCTCAAAAACAAGCTGATCAATGCTTCCACACAGGAACACAAAATTTGTGCCATCTTTGGCATCGAAGGTATGGACATTTGAGTTACAAAGGCTTAAAAACTCTATCATACAGGAACATGGTGCGTGGTCTTCCTCAATTCTCAACCTCAAATGTCACCTGCACTGATTGCTTAAAAGGGAAGCAACACCGTGATCCCATTCTAAAGAAAAGCACCTGGAGAGCATCTTAGAAACTAGAACTCATTCATGCTGACATTTGTGGGTCGATCACCCCTACATCCAACTGCAACAAGAGGTATATTCTGCTATTTACAAATGACTATAGTAGGAAAACCTGGGCATATTTTCTGGTAGAGAAGTTAGAGGCCTTCAGTTCATTTAAAAGCTTTAAGTCCATGGCTGAAAAACAAACAGGTTTGTTTGTTAAATGTCTTCGCACTGACAGAGGAGGAGAATTCATTTCCAATGAATTCAATGAATTTTGCAAACACAATGGGATTAAGAGGCAGATGACAACTGCCTATACCCCGCAACAAAACGGTATAACGGAGAGGAAGAACAGAACCGTAATGAACATGGTTCGATCCATGTTATTTGACAAAAACATTCCCAAAACCTTCTGGGCAGAGGCTGTAAACTGGGCTGTTTATGTTCTTAACAGGTGCCCCACGTTGGCAGTAAGGGATGTTACACCAGAGGAAGCTTGGAGTGAGATGAAACCCTCGGTAGATCATTTTAGGGTTTTTGGTTGCATAGCACATGTTCATGTTCCAGAAGAGAGAAGAACAAAGCTTGGCAACAGAAGCATTACTTGCGTATTATTGGGGGTTAGTGAGGAGTCAAAAGGTTACAGACTCTTTGATCCTGTTGCAAAGAAAATTATCGTGAGTAGAGATGTAATTTTTGAAGAAGAAAAGTTGTGGAAATGGGGTGAGAGCTGTGACCAACAATCAGTGGAAAATTTAGACTGGGGTGATGAGGATGAAGAAAGGGCGAGGGAAAATAGAAACAGAGGAGATGGTATTGATGATGCAGAACAACCTGGAGGAATTAATTGCAGATAAGGTTGCAGAGAGGGTGATGAAGAAGCCTGTGATACGGGAGTTGAAACAATTAATTGCAGAGAGGGTGACGAGAGAGTAAGAGATAGTGAAATTGAAGAGGGTGACATAATAAATTCCAGAGAAGGTGACGAGAGAGTGAGGGACAGTGAAATCATGCAGCTTGAAGAAAGAAGCTTAAGACAATTACGTGGTAGGCAGCCTCCCACGTGGATGGGAGATTATGTCAGTGGTGAAGGGCTGTATGACGATGAAACAAATATGGCACTTGAGGTGTCAACATATCCCTCGGTTTATCAAGAAGCTGTGAAGAGTACAGATTGGAGGATGGCTATGAATAGTGAAATTGAATCTATTGAGAAGAATAAAACGTGGACACTCACTGAATTACCAGCGGGAACAAAAAAAATAGGGGTGAAGTGGGTTTATAAAACCAAATACGATGAGAATGGGAAAATCGATAAATACAAGGCTCGGTTGGTGGCAAAAGGGTATTCTAAAAAATATGGTGTAGATTATACAGAAGTGTTTGCCCCAGTAGCAAGAATGGATACAATACAAATGATTATCGCTTTGGCTGCGCACAAAAAATGGATGATTTCTCAACTGGATGTCAAATCGGCTTTCCTTCATGGTGAGTTAAGTGAAGATGTTTATGTAGAGCAACCAAGAGGGTATGAAAAGAAAGGGAGTGAGCATCTGGTTTACAAACTGCACAAAAGCACTGTATGGTTTGGAACAAGCTCCACGAGCTTGGTTTAGTCGAATTGAAGCACATTTCATTGGCGAAGGATTTCAGAGATGCGAAAGTCAGCAGACCTTATTTACAAGAAGAACCCAAGAAGGAAGAATCATCATTGTGAGTATCTATGTCGATGACTTAATCTTTACTGGAAATGATGAGGTAATGCTATCTGATTTTAAAAACTCTATGTTAAGGGAGTTTGATATGACTGACTTGGGAAAAATGAGGTTTTTCCTTGGAATTGAGGTGTTACAAAAGTCTGATGGCATTTATAAATGTCAAAGGAAGTATGCCTTGGAGGTTTTGAGAAGATTTGGTATGATGGAAAGTAATTCGGTAGGAAGTCCAATAGTTCCAAGATTCAAGATAAGCAGAAATGAAGATGGAAATACTGTTGATGAAACCTACTACAAACAGTTAGTGGGTAGCTTAATGTATCTTACTGCTACAAGACCCGACATGATGTTCGTTATTTGCCTCATAAGTAGATACATGACGAGACCTATGGAGATTCATCTACAAGCAGCTAAGAGAGCTCTTCGATATCTAAAAGGAACTGTGAACTATGGGATTCATTATAAAAGGTGGGGGAGAAGGAGAGTTGTTAGATTCACGGATAGTGATTATGCTGGCGATATGGAAGACAGGAAAAACATATCTGGTTATGTTTTTCTGATGGGTTCAAGTGTTGTCTCATGGTGTTCGAAGAAACAACCTATTGTGACTTTGTCAACAACGGAAGCTGAATTCGTGGCAGCAGCAGTATGTGCCTGCCAAGGAGTATGGATGAAGAGAATTTTAAAGGAACTGGGACACTCAGATGAAGGTTGTACAACCATAATGTGCGACAATAGTTCAACTATTAAGTTGTCTAAAAATCCCGTAATGCATGGTCGCAGTAAGCATATTGATGTGAGGTTTCATTTCTTAAGAAACCTTACTAAGGAGGGTACAGTTGAGTTTATTCATTGTGGGAGTCAGGATCAAATCGCAGATATAATGACCAAGCCATTAAAGCTCGAAGTGTTTCAAGTTACTGGGAGTATGTGAAATACTACCATAATATAAACTAACTGCTTCATAAGCATTTAGTTTAAGGGATGGAATGGAGGAGTCTTCTCGTGAATCATATTCTGGTTGTTAGAGTCTGTTAGAATAAATAACAACCTAAAAGGGAGAGTCCTAATTTTACAGGGCATTGCAAATTACAGTTAGCAACCTCTCTATTAGAGTTTATTACTTTTTTTGTTATTTTGGTATCATGTATTAGAGGCTATATAAAGCCAAGAGTTCTTGCTGAATAATACAATTTTCCATTCATCCCAGTTCACGTATACTTCTTCAATCATCCATAATCCTAACACGCATGATGATGTATATTTTTTAATTTTTAATATTTTTACTCAAGTAAAATATGCATGATTTTTTCTTTCGGTGATAGTGTTTTATATATATATATATATATATTTAATATGTTGATATTAAAAATAAAAATTAAATTAAAATTTTAATAGTGATTAATTTTATAGACTTTAAAATAAATAATTAAGAAGATTTTCAACAACTCTAAAGTTTATAGAATTTAAATTAATGATTTAAGATATGATTTGTTGAGTTATAATTAATTATCTTTGGACTAAAAGAGAAGGTTTATAATTGCTTTAATTGTACGAAACACCAGTCGGCAAACTGGATGTTCTGTTTTATGGTGAGGTTTTAATTCTTCCGAGCACATATATCATGTCTAGAGGCCCAGCAATAAATGGGAATTCGTTATATATATATATATATATATATATATATATATATATATAATTCCCCCATTCATTTATTATAATATGTCCATCTGTAAATTATTTAAAAATTAAAATGCTAGATTTAACAAATACCCTATATTTTGATCTGAAAAACTCAAAAAATTGGGAACAAATCTAAGATAATTCCTTGCGAGAAAAATTGACCAAATCCGTCAACCGTGGAAACAAACAATTTATGTGAATAAAATAAAATAAAACCACCTTTTCTTGATGATAACTAAATCAAATTATGTGATTTTTTTTTTAATGTTTTCCGTTACATACCGTCTTAGCTATAACTGGAAAAAAAAAGAAGCAAAACAAGAACGTTCTATCGGATTTTACACAAGGGTACTTTTGTAACAGCAAAATACACGACGATGATAAGACTGAAGACTGGAAGAAAAGGAGACGTCATGGCGGCAACTGGCGTCAAACTTTCCGTCAAAAACAAACTCAAAAAAGAACGTGGTCAAACTATATTTTAGTCCTTGTACATCTAGTGATGTACCACTTCAGCTACTGTAGATTAAAAACTTTTAATGTGAGTTTTCTAGTTTTCCAATAATTAAAATACAGCCCTTCTACTGGTAATTTTTGCCTACTCTTCAAAGTCTTTAGATTGACCACTGTATATAAATATATTTAATTTAATTTTAGATAAGATATTAGCTGCAGTTAACTATTTGACAACTGGAAACTCATGTGACTTCTAATAAAAACTTTTAAACTATATAGGAACCAAGATGAGACACTGTGACATTTACAAGGACCAAACCATAGTTTATCCATAAAATACTCTCCCTTCTACACTAACTAACTAAAAACAGTACATCCCATAATCTCCAGTTAAATATAAAATAAAATAAAGAAAAGGTAACAATACAAACAAAATTCACACCGACGCATACACGCACCACCAACAATGCCCACACTGCACACACTCCGTCTACTCTCTCTCTCTCTCGCCCACCACCTTTCCGCTACAATACAAACGACGACACATTCCCCGCTGGCAAAAGATTCCTCCTCCTCCCTTTCTGAAACCCTAACAATAATTTTCTCTCCAACCAAACACTCTTCCTCCATCACCATCAACACATTCATCCCTCTGTACTCTATTTATAAATATTTTATCACCTCTCACGCCTAAAACAACTGTAATTAATAATAATAATAATAATAAAAAGAATTAATATTAATTTATAAATATTATTATTATTTGAAGCCAAAGCAGCAAGTTCATTTTAACGTTTCGAATGGGCTGTACAAGTTCGAAACTAGAAGATCTACCAGCCGTTGCGCTTTGCCGTGACCGTTGCGCTTTTCTCGACGAAGCTATTCACCAGCGGTATGCTTTAGCAGAAGCTCACGTGGCTTATATCCACTCGTTAAAAAGAATTGGTAATTCGTTATATGTTTTTATTGAGAAGGAGAATTTTACCGCCGCCGGCGGCGGCCGTCCGATGTCTCCTAAGCTGAATTTACCTCCGAATAAAAAAAGTGAAGATTTAAAGGTTGTTGGATCGAGTTCGCCGAAGAAAGGTCATCATCTTTCTCATTCCAGTTCGGGCTCCCATCTTCATTTTCACTCGGATGGTGATGATGAAGACGATGATGATGTCTTACAACTTCATCGTTCTGATAACTCCTCTCCGTTGCATGGTCACGGCGAGGGGAGTGGTGGTGGTGATGGTGGAGGTGGTCATATGCCGTATATGAGCTCGGATTATATGAATATGGATCAAGATTCATATCCAGGCGGCGGCGGAACGTTTTTTCATACGAATTATATGAAGAATAAAGGCGCTACTCCGTCTGTTATTTACGAGCAAAGGCCAGTGAGTTCCGAGACTGTTCATTTTGGTGAATCTTCGTCGCCTGCTTATTATAATAATTATTCAAATAGCGGTTATGCAATGAGTAATTCGAACCCTTATGGTTATTCTGGATATCCAAATTATGGTGGTGGGGGTGGTGGTTATAATGGGTCTCAGAATCAGTATGGATCTTCTTCATCTCAACCGCCTCCGGAGGTGCCTTCATCGTCTAAGCCGCCACCTCCTCCTCCTCCTCCTCCTCCAGGAGCTTCAGCTTGGGATTTCTTGAATCTGTTCGAGGGCTATGATAGGAATTATCCACAGTACACGCCGAGTAGGGACTCCAAGGAGTTGAGAGAAGAGGAGGGGATTCCGGATTTGGAAGATGAGGATTACCAACATGAGTTTGTGAAGGAAGTTCACGTGGATAAAAAATATATGGATGGGGCTAAAAAATTTTCACAGTCGCCGGTAATGGATGATGGGGATGGTAAGGTTGAAGGTGATACTGAGGCTTCTGCTTCGCTTTATCAAACTAGGCCGAGTGTGGCTACTGAGGAAGATAGAGTGGCGTATGAGGTTCATGTGGTAGATAAGAAAATTGTTGATAATGAGAGGTCTGAGGAGCGAAGCAATGCTGGATATAAGGGCCGAGGAGGTGGACCACTGGAAGTGGCTGTGGAAATTAAGATTCAGTTTGAGAGAGCTTCAGAGTGTGGTAATGAGATTGCGAAGATGCTTGAAGTCGGAAAGCTCCCATATCAGCGCAAACATGGTAGGTGTGAAAAGATAATAGATTGCTCATAATTTTGATCTGTATGAGCTGTTTTTCTTTTGTTGCTTTATTTATTGTTGTAAATGTTGAAGTAAAAATGGTATTTTTTTTTATAAATACACCGGAGTTCTTAAGGGTTTTTGTGGATCTTTGTGAAGCTGTTTCCAAGATGTTGCAAGGAGTTACTCCTCCATTATCTGCAGTATCTTCACAGCCGTCTACTTCTGGAAGTGCTGTGGCTGGTCCCCCTTCCTTGGAGATTGATGAAGAATTGATGGTGAGATCGAAAAATCTTTCTTCTACCTTACAAAAGCTATATCTTTGGGAGAAGAAACTCTATCAAGAAGTTAAGGTGCGTCCTGCATTATTCTTTGCTATCATTATCTGGGAATCATACCGATTAAATTGCTTCAGGTTGCTGACTTTATTGACAAATTCAAATGTTGTCAGTGTATTGTACATTCATTGAAATCTGATGAATTTTCCAAATATGCTTTTATTTGTCTGTGTTTCCAGTAATGATGAGACATGGTAATTGCTATGATTTTCTTACAAGTGTTGGTAAAGATTTAGGGTGTTTGTTTTGTGAAAAATATTTTTTTTGTAAAATAAGTTATTTTCCACTATTTGGATGTAGAAAGGAAAATATTTTCCTGTAAAATAAATTATTTTTCATTCATGGTTTTTGAATGATTTTAATAAGATGAGAAAAATTGTATTGTTTGTGATAGAGGTGGTGATGGCAACGGCGATGGAGGTGAGGTGGTTATGGTTGTTGTTGTAGTGGTGGTAGTGATGATGTTATAGAGTTATGGTGGGATGGTGATAAAATGGTGGTTATATTGATAATAAGATGGTGGCCAGTGGTGGTGGTGGTTGGAGTTTACAGTGGGATGATTATAAAATGGTGGTCACAAGAAGATGGTGGTTTTGGTGGTAGTGGTGGTGTCAGTGAATATCGTGAGTTGGTAGCGCCATGGAAAATATTTTACCTGCCTTCATGAGAATATTTCTCTCCAAATTGGCACTATTCAGGAGTCCACTGAAAAATATTTTCTATGGACTTGATTCCCAGTGTTTGTTTTGCACTGAAAAATGGAGGAAAACATTTTCCTAACAAATATTTTCTACAAAACAAACAGTCTCTTAACCTTTTCTTCCCCCCCTGGAAGTAAATTCTTAGCTTGTCTCCCATGAATAACCTCTTCATTGGAATGAAGAGCAGAACTTACCAACCAAGCTATGCTATTTCTGTGCCTATTATCATGTTTCATTTCAGTAAGCATACTGCTATATCAGGAAGTTCTATTTTATAGTTAAATGGCTAACTATTTCCCGTGATGCCTGCCACTTGGTCTTTTGGCAGTATTCTGCATGTAGTGGAATCTGGAATTACAGCACTGCAGTACTTAGTGTTTTGTTTATCTAAGTGAATAATTATCTTTAAGCTGAAGAACTCGAAGTTTCACAGTTTTTGCTTTTGCAGGTTGAGGAGAAAATGCGGGTGGCTCATGAGAAAAAGTGTCGTAAGCTGAAGCGTTTAGATGAGAGGGGTGCTGAAGCTCATAAAGTTGATGCAACTCGAACTTTAATCAGGAGTTTATCAACGAAAATAAGGATGGCAATTCAAGTCGTAGACAAGATATCGGTTACCATAAACAAGATTAGGGATGAAGAGCTATGGCCTCAACTAAATGAATTGATTCAAGGGTATGTTAATATGTGCCTTTTTTCTAAGAACCATTTTCTTTTTAGTTGCTTCCCATCTTACCATTTTCTGTGTACTTAACTATTGACCTCTCAATTCTCACATTTGTATATGTGCTTAT
This sequence comes from Populus simonii, assembly GCA_007827005.2. Lineage (NCBI taxonomy): Eukaryota > Viridiplantae > Streptophyta > Magnoliopsida > Malpighiales > Salicaceae > Populus > Populus simonii. The sequence goes on along the minus strand of CM017467.2, from coordinate 18,086,158 downwards.
TACCAAACTGGACTCATAATGACGCTACTCTTTTCCATTTTATTTTCAATGTCAGTATGGATTTCATTGCTCTTGTTTGAGTTATGTAATATATATCCATATGTAAATAAGATTTATTTTGCGTATGGGGCACAATAGTTAGTTAGTTGAGGCAAGCTTTACTTGTAGGTGACTTTTTAGTGTATGAGAGTTCCTATTGTAACTTGGCTAGTGTTCTTCAAAACCAGAGAAAAAAGTATTCATAATCTAGAAAGTTTATGCAAAACTGAAGATAGAAAATATTCACATACAACTTGGAAGGTTTTCATGGAGGAACCTGCCAAATAACTTCTTGGACCAAAGTTATCAGCTCTCGGTTGAGGTTCACACCTATTTTAACTTTGATTATTGTCAATAGAAACTTAGTTTTGGCATTAATGAATCTTGGCTCAGACATACACGAGCTAAACTTTGTTGAATACATACATTAGGTGGGGCCACACAGAAATGCAAAATCTACCTCATTTATTAATTGTTGGAAGCCGTTTGTTTTTTGTATAAAGCGCTCCTGTTGCAGTCCCTTTCTTTTATGGTCTGTGGATGTGCTCGGATATCAATAGATTCCCAATCATTTAGAAGACATGATTTAGTTATTAGATGTTATTCAATATGCCCAATCATTTAGAATGCATGATTTAGTTTTACACACTTACTAAAGGAGATAAGTTGGCAGTTTGAAGACTAAGAAAGGAATTGTTGGTTATCAGTTAACTGTATTCTAGCTTTGCATATAAGGGCAGGTGTTCATGCCTTTTATGATGTTTGCATTAGCTGCGCCCTCTGCAGGTACGCCACCACCACAATAACAATAAAGCTTTAATCACAAACAGCAGGCACACCTGAACTTGGCTAAAATAATCCCTATGGAAAGGCTTGTGGATTGCGTTGTTTTAATTAAATTTATGGAGTTAACCTTTTTATATTACTCCTGCTATTATAATGGCTTTCAAGCGATCCCTTTAAAAATTCTTCTTATGCATATATATAACAGTAGCCTCTTCTCTGGACGTGGAGCACTTCCTGACTCCAATTACCATGCTGATATGATCTTAAATAGGAGGTAATTGTTAATGTTTATCCTTAGTCTTGACGGCAGTTTTTCTGCATTTAATTTTTCAGGTTAACCAGAATGTGGAAGAGTATGCTTGAATGTCATCATATTCAGTGCCAAGCAATTAGAGAAGCCAGAGGCTTAGGTCCCCTTGGATCAGGTGAAAAGCCCAGTGATGATCATCTAGATGTCACACTGCAGCTGGGGCATGAGCTTCTTCATTGGACTTCTAGTTTCTCTAGTTGGATTGGTGCCCAGAGAGGTTATGTTAGAGCCTTGAATAACTGGCTTGTTAAGTGTCTTTTATATGAACCAGAAGAAACACCAGATGGCATAGTTCCTTTCTCTCCTGGTAGGATGGGTGCGCCCCCGGTGTTTGTTATTTGTAATCAGTGGGCACAAGCTATGGATAGAATATCTGGGAAGGAAGTAATCGATGCCATGCGTATTTTTACGACGAGTGTTTTTCAACTTCGGGAGCATGACAAACTAGAAATGCGTCAGAGATTGGTGACAGACAAGGATTTGGAGAGAAAAGTCAGAAACTTAGATAGAGAGGATCAGAAGATACAAAAGGAGATTCAGGCATTAGACAAGAAAATAGTCCTGGTTGCTGGGGATGGTAATAGTCTGTCAGTAACTGGAAACGTTGTATATCAAAGTGACACTAGTAATAGTAGTCTACAGGGGAGCCTACAATGCATTTTTGAAGCAATGGAAAGATTCATGGCTGATTCAATGAAGGCTTACGAGGAGCTCTTGCAACGTAGTGAAGAAGAAAGGCGTGCTTGAGAACATAAAAGAGTTTCACAGGTATTGGCTTATCAGAAATTTCTCAGCCTCCCTTTTAATCCTGAGCTTTTCTCTTAACTGAAATTTACATCCCTATGAGGATCATCAAGAATCCATGGTATTGGCTCAATCTGCTCAGTCCATAATGGGCAGCTCCGGTTGTTCAAGTCCTCAACTGGGGGCAGAGCCATACTTGGTGGGGCCTAGATTTGGGAGGCTCGCCAAGGTTGTGAGTAGAATCATCCTTCTGCTACCTCTGCAGAATTCAGTTGCATCAAGTAAACAGTAGAACAGGATAGCAATTTGCAAGAGATAAAAAGGGGCAGCAGACGGTGAGTTCATGATGATATAAAACGAAAGCAAGCCACTCTGCATCCTTGACATTTTGGCGCCACTAGCCTCCTTGGGAAAGAACCAAGGAACAATCTTTGAGAAGTTAAGGAAAGCGATGGATCTGCAACCTTGTTAATCTGAGCAAAGGATAGTTCCCCTCTATTTTGAACGAGGATGAGTTACTGTGGCTTCACGGGTATGGAAATGCACAGAGATATCAGATGCATGGTAAAATAACTTCAATCTTTTTGTTCCTTTCCTTTGAATATTTATTTATACTTGATTTTTGTACAGGCCTTTTCAACGAAATGAAATGCTTTCGATAAATAGTACTGTTCAAGTTGTTGCAAACACAACAATTCGGCAGACAAGAGGATTAATAACTTGTTTGTTATTGTGATCGTGTATTTTTTATTTCAACATGTATTGAAATGGTATTTTATTTTTTTAATTTCTTTTTAATATTAATACATTAAAATAATCTAAAATTATTAAAAAATTAATTTTTTTAAAAAAATTTCGTAAGAATGCTTTCCAATTGAGGGCAGTTTTGGGTTGTTACTGTCACATTTTAAATTGTAGGGCTGAATATGCTTATTAACCCTCTCCCTAACACCAGCACAAGCTATCCAGTCTTAGGTTTAAGTGTACGTGGGTCGTCTGAAAAATAAGTATTTTTTTCATTCCACATCGATGACTTATGTTTTCTCGTCCTAGGTAGCGCTGTCATAAATAGTACTAGATTTTTGAATTGTATTATGCTGGGTTGAATTATCTTTTTAATAGATTTTTTTTATTATATGAAAATTAATTTGATGTGATGTGTTTGACTTGAGAGTTTAAAAGTAACGTAAAAAAAATTGAGATGTTTTTTATATAAATATCAAAATAAAAATATATTTGATTGATTTGAATTAATTCAAGTCAAATCTAGTGAAACTATAATCCAAGATATGATATTCGTATAACTCTATAGTAAGAAAACATAAAAAAAAATTATAGGATAAAAATTTCCTATGAATTTAATGATGATGGGTGATTTTTTTTTTAAATTAGAAATAACTAAAGCCCTGATTTAATTTTTAGAACTTGTGACATGGATCACGAGGTCGGATTACGACATGTATAGGAAACCCAAAAAAATTAACAGTGTAAAATTATCAACTAACCAAAATAATTAAGGATAAACTTGAAACAAAGGATAAAATAAAATAAAAATATAGATTTGAAAAGAATAAGAACCAAACTTGATATAAAATGAAAATAGAATCAAATCATGAGGGATGAAATTAAAAAATAATTTCAATTAATAAAAGGATAAGAAAAACTAAAAATAACAAGGAAAAAAAATAAGGACCGAATTTGATATAAAAATCGAATGTCAATGGATGAAATTGAAAAAAAATATAATTTAATAAAAGATTCAAGACCAAATACATTGCAATTAAAAAAATTATGACCAAATCTGATATAAAAATCAAATGCTAAGGGATGAAATTGAAAAAAAAAACTCATTAAATGATTCAAAACCAAATATATTGTAATTAAAAGAATAAAGATCTAATTTGACTCAACAAACAAAAAACTAAACAACTTCTTCTTCTTCTTTTTGCAATGACCAATACATTTTTTGGAGGGAAGAAAGGAAAAAAAAGAAAAAAAAACATATAGTTAGAGCTCAATTAACGGTCTTTTGACAGCACACACCTTATTACCATATAACTATATTCAGAGTTGTTTAGGTCCTGCACATGTCACTTTAAGGGTGCTGCAGCACCCACATACTGGCAAACTTTTATATATATATATATATATATATATATATATATATATATATATATATATATATTAAAAGATACAATTACTCACTTGATCCCATATAAGTATAATAATAATAAAAAAAAAACTCATAACAAATCACTAAAGTGCACTTGTATCCAAAGTTAAGAAAAATTATCTTTTAGAAACATTTAAGTAATTGAATTGTACAAACAAATTAAAAAACTCAAGAAGCCTCCTTACTTAAGAAAACACATTTTTAAGGGTAATTTAGTAATTATATTGTGTATCAAAGATGTAAAAATATCAACTAACCCTCTCTTTTCTTGTAATTTTTTCCATTAAGGGTAAAATAATAATTTATTATATGAATCTATAGTAAAATATGAGTTCTTGAATCCATGAGTTCTTCTAGGTTTTTTATAATTGTTAATTGTTAATGTTAATAATCAACAACTTGTCTTGTATGCTATGCACTAAAATACAGCTCTCGATCTCAGGCCCAACTTTTTGAAAAAACATAACGTTTCAACCGAAAAAGAAACCTGCAAAAGCCATTAATGATTTCCGTGATAGATTTGAAGAGGTACGATGTATTATCAATTCATGACTCAGCTTCAAATAACGGAGGCCTTTCTTTACAGTGTCGTGATAAAGCGATCAGTACTCTCTGGTTCTGATATACAGCAGCAGTTTACTATGCATATTTGCTTTCATGCATGGCATAGCCGCGGTCCCTCAATTCAGAAAAATTGGAGTGTTCATCATCATCATCGTCGTCATGCCTTTAGGCTGCTGACACAATCGTACACTCGTGGAAGCAGAAAATAGTGGAGAGTAAACTCAAAGCGCAGGGTTCCAGTGTAAAAAGAAGAAAATCAATGTTGCTTGACAGCCTACATATGCATTTACGAGTGAGAAAAACTACTGTATATCTGACTGTAGACATGATTTAGCATGACAGAAAATCTGAAAGGGATGGATACCTTCAAAATCTCTATAAAGGTGGCATATATTCAGTTCTTGCCCAACTTCGAGCATCTATCGTTGTTTTTTTTTTCTTTTCTTTTTCAAGTGTGGCAACGTTGTGAACCCAAAAGAACACTTTGTTGTGGTCCAGCCATGCTAGCTCACAGTCTCTCCTATCTCGAAGCAAGAATAAAATAAACAGCTTCCTTGGGTTAATTATAGCTGGGTTGGTTAATGGTTTGCTTTGATATATAATTGAAAATGATGGAAGTCGAATATTTTTTGATATTTCATGTGTCTTTTGCCCTGAACAACAATACAGGTCGTCTATTCATCTTTACATTTTGGATCAAACTTCTGCGACAAGTAGTCCGCTTTGACTCCTCCTTCGTCCACCTCTCTCCATCTCATAATCAAGCTAGCTGGGCTTCTCTTAATTGTCTGCCAAATGTGGCTTGCCATCGATGGGATACATTTCTCTGTGTTTTCTTCTGCTGGGTTTCTTCCAGAAGAGCATAAAAAAATGGCAACTTTGGTCGATTATAACGACAACAACATCCTTTTCTCAAGACTTTTATACCATGTACGTACCCTTTGAGACCAGTATCTTAAATTTTTTTATTAATTTTACCAAGCTAATAATATAAAACATATGTCCTTAATATTATTCGAAAAAAAAGATATATATATCGTAATTCGATTACAAATTGATTTGAAAATGAAACTTACTATTGCATTAAAAAAAACTTATGGTTTTTCTAGCTCAATAAAATCCATTAGCATCCACTTTGCTACTAATTTTCCACAGTTAAGTAGCGGTGAAGTAGTGGCGAATGATCATCTGTGCAAAAAGAATTAAGAGCAGCTAATGGTAGAGAATAGATGCCTTCACTCAATTTATGCATAGTAATTAGTGGTGTTTAATACTCGTTGTTTTTTAAAATGTTTTTTTATTTAGAAATATATTAAAATAATATTTTTTTTATTTTTTTAAAATTATTTTTGACATTAATATATTAAAACAATATATAATATTAAAAAAATAATTTTAATAACTTTTTTAAAATTTTTAAAAAACACGATTTCAAACATATTTTCAATACCATACCAAGACCGAAGATTCCCGCTAACAAAACAAAAGGCCAAGCATATCATAAAGATAATATCATTTGATTCTGTTAACGTTCCAATTCTTCATGAAATAATATTCTAGGAACCCCTAACCTGTCTTTCCTTGCAAATAACTACAAATCTCACTGCATTCTCCATTGTTTATACGCTTTATTTAATAGATTTTTTTTGCCAAATAATAAATTAAAATTAAAAATTATAAAAGTCATAATATAATAGCAGAACTACTTGATTTTGTTCCAAGAGTTGTTTTAATTTCTAAAACATGATAATTAAATGTGCATGAGCGTGAAAATAGATACATTTGGTCTTAAAAAAAAGGTATTAATATAATAAAATGGGGGTTCCAAACACAGTTTCATCTGACCCATTGAATTCGCAGGCCTCAACATGTAATCCTCCTAATTCAAGGGACCAGATCTTTTAAATAATTAATTGAAGAACTTGCCTTCTATAATATTAATTAAATTTACCCAAATCCCAACTTGAGACACATAGATATATAGATGCTCATCTCACAATCAATTTCCTTTTCTAGTGCAATATTGCAACACACTACGCCCATAATTCTTTTTATTTTTATGTCTGGCGTGTGATGAAAACAAGTTTAAGTTGCTGACATATGTATTTATATTCAATAATACTGAGCATACCGCTGTTTCTAGGCGGCGCATATAATTTATATTCCATCTTTAAAGTTGATTTTTCTTGGTCTCAATAAATCAATCTCATTGAAATCTTTAGGACGATAATATATATAAGAGTTATTATCAAAGCTTTAGTCTCTCTCTTCCTTTCTATTTTGTCTTTCATACATCTTTTATTATTGTGACAATCCATTTATGATTCTATCTATCTTCTTTACCTATTGCACTTGGTGCCTAATATATATATATATATATTGATTAACGTGGATGTTCGGGTTAGTTTGCGTGCACCTCGACTAATTCAACGGGCCCTGAAGTTAATGACCATGTAAGCTTCTAGTGGCTATCATATTAGCAACCACATGACTCAAACCTGAGACCACATAGAGCTAGAGCAAACCCTTTATTTCTAAGTTTTTATTACTGTACACGTAATAGATGATTTTTTCTTTTATTTATTTACGTGCATGTTGTATCTGTGTGTTAAATAATATTTATCTAGTCTTATTTATTAAGAGTAGAATATTATTTTCAGTTTAACCTATATATAATTCCTTTGTATTTAGGTTAACTTAAGCACTCATAATAAACAGATTATTGAGAATTCTAGCCTCCTTTTATGTTTGATTTGAATTACTTTAACATGGTATCAGAGCCTGATTGGTCGAACCCTTGGCTTGCTAATTTTATGGAACTTGTTGCCCCTGTAGAAATCATGTTTACCAATGTCAAAGTCACTACTCGTATCAAAATCGTTATCACCATCCACTTCACTCCTAGTAGGATGTTCCAGCACGCTCAATGCATTCCTTTGAAGCTTAACTTCAAATCCATTTTTCAAAACATCAGACATGGGTTGTTTGACCTATTAAAAGATGGAGGATGAAGATCTAGTTTTGTGTTTGCGGCTGAAGAATTATTATCTGAACCTTTATTTTGGATTCTTCAACTTCTGTAATTTGGTATTTCTGTCATGTCTCTGCAATTGTTTTGGTATTTCATCTTCTCTTTGGTTTCTGCAATTTGGTATTTGCGTTCAGTTTCTGCAATTTTTTTTGGAGTGATATTTTGTCTTCTGCTTCCGTAAAATCTGGTATTTCGACATTCCTTCAGCTTCTGCAATTTGGTATTTCTGTTTTGTCTCTGCAATTGTTTTAGTATTTCATCTTCTCTTCAGCTTCTGCAATTTGGTATTTGCGTTCAATTTCTGCAATTTTTTTTGAGTGATATTTTGTCTTCCGCTTCTGTAAAATCTGGTATTTCGACTTTCCTTCAGCTTCTGCCATGACATCTACTACCAAAGAGATTGTTTGGTTACGTTGGTTACTTGCTAATTTGAAAGTTTTCTTTTCTCATCCTACTCCTATGTATTGTGACAACCAGAGTTCTATTCAGATTGCTCACAACTTGGTTTTTCATGAGCGAACTAAGCACATTGAGATCGATTGTCATCTTACTTGTCATCATCTCAAGCATGACACCATTACTTTGCTTTTGGTTTCTTCTTCCTTGCAGATTTCTTTACCAAGGCGCATTCCATCTCTCGTTTTCGTTTTCTAGTTGGCAAACTCTCGATGCTTGTAGCTGTCGCATCGTGAGTTTGAGGGGAGATGTTAAATAATATTTATCTAGTCTTATTTATTAAAGATAGAATAGTATTTCAGTTTAACTTATATATAATTTCTTTGTATTTAGGTTAACTTAAGCACTCATAATAAACAAATTATTAAGAATTCTAGCTTTTTTTTTTTATGTTTGATCTGAATTACTTTAACACTATGAATAACAAGTTAGGATATGTCATACCTGAACAACCAGCCAAAATATACTTAGTTTTAGTCTGAGAATTATCGTGCTAGTTTGCTTTAAAGGTAGCATGGGAAAAAACTCACTGTATTTTCTAAAAAAATCACTAATATGGAAGGTTACTTAGATTTTAAATACCGTTACTTGAAAACTTTTCAAATTTCCCCAACATATAGATTTGTTTACCGATAATTTGGACTCCCACAAGAACAATTATTAAACTTGACTTTGCTTAATGAATTGATCTGAGACCTAACTAACTCATTCTTCAACGAGTGTTGGATTTTTTTTTTTGTTTAAAGTCAATTTCACTAGTTAATTGTGATGTGGTCAAAATTTAAATTATTTTTTAATAAAATAATATCGTTTTAATTAATTAAGATAATTTCACAGCCAACCAAGAACGGGTTTAATTACAATGAACTTAACTAATGGTATTAGTATTCTGATAAGGTTAAAATGACGATGCCCTTACAAGAAACGAGGAAAAAAACATGACAAAGGATCAAAGTAAAAGAACACAACTCAGCAGCAAACAACAGCTTCTTAAAACAAAACAAAAAGACACCTCTTGTAATAGTAATAGTAATAATAATAATAATAACTCATTCACCTCTCCGCTCTATCCATACCAAAACAAATTCAAGAAAGAAAGAAACAACCACCACCGCCAACACCAGCACTAGAGCTATCATGGGTTGTTGTTCTTCTTCATTTTTATCTGAAACACATCCAGAAAAAGACCATAAAAAAGCCCATCAACAGCAACCACCCCGCAATCCATCAGGTTCTGCTGTACTTGACCCTGCAACAGGAGTCCCTTCTTTCTGTGAATTCTCTTTCTCTGACCTCAAAACAGCTACCAATAACTTCAGTTCTGATAACATAGTCTCTGAAAGTGGTGAAAAGGCACCTAATCTTGTCTACAAAGGTCGACTTCAAAACAGGAGGTGGATCGCTGTTAAGAAGTTTACTAAGATGGCTTGGCCTGATCCTAAACAGTTTGCGGTATCCATAAAGTTTCTTGCTTTGATTTTTTAGCTTATCAAGTTTTTTTCTTTATATGGTTTCTTGATTTTTATATGGCTTTTGTGAATTGGGTTGTTGTTGTTGTTGTCATAGGAGGAGGCATGGGGGGTGGGGAAGTTGAGGCATAAAAAGCTGGCTAATTTGATAGGGTATTGCTGTGATGGAGATGAGAGGCTGCTTGTTGCTGAGTACATGCCTAATGATACTCTAGCTAAGCATTTATTCCATTGTATGTGTTTGTGTGCTTTTCTTGAATCTCTTATCTGGTTTGACCACCTCTGTTCCATTATTGATTCTTGTTATAGTCTTGTTGTGTTGAACTTGAAGTATAATTATGATTGGTAGTTTGATTGGCATTATTTATTTATGATTGTTTGACTGATGGCGAGGAATTGTTGATTTCTCTCCTTCTTGTTACTTTTCTAGTTTGTTGAAATCTTGAAGTATTGTTCAAGGCTCTGGTAATGTATCCAATAATTCCAATTTTGCTCCTAGTCAATGCTTTATTGAATTAAAATGTTCTCCATATGTTATGATAGCTCTGGGTTTGGTCCTTCTCTTTTTATTTCAGGATTGATTTACTTGATATAGGGTTTATGCCTCTATGGTGCACAGTAAATTCAATTGCATTGTTGTAGTTGTTTATACTTTATTTCAAATCATCAATAAGTTTATTTTTTGAATGAATAAAGAATTTTATTCCATTAAAAACAAAGAAAGATTTCAATTGGAGTTAAAGTATTTACGAAAGCAACCCAACCCAACTCTAAAAACAAAAACATACTTGATGCCTAGTGTGATGCATCGATTTTAGATAGTTTTCTGTGCTGACATATCATGGGCTAAACTTGATTCTTCTTCCATTCTTTTCAGGGGAAAATCAAACCATTGAATGGGCAATGCGTTTAAGAGTAGCCCTCTACATTGCTGAAGCCTTAGATTACTGTAGTTCCGAGGGTCGTCCATTATACCATGACTTGAATGCCTATAGGGTTCTCTTTGATGAGGTATTCCCTTTTCTCAGATTCTAAGAACTTACCGTGTAGTATCGTGGTTCTTTTGTGTTCATAAATACTATGCATTATGCATTTATTGGAATCTAGGTTGCTTTTCAATTCTCTTTAATGGACCTTGTAGGATGGTGATCCACGCCTTTCATGTTTTGGCTTGATGAAAAATAGCAGAGATGGGAAAAGTTACAGTACAAATCTTGCTTACACTCCTCCAGAGTATCTAAGAAATGGTAATTACTGTCAAATTTTTATATTGGCAAGCTTGTTAATTGTTTTCTGACTTGTCTTCTCTTCAAATCGCATTGCCATTTTTTGTCCATGTTTTGGCTTAATGCTTCTTGTTGTTGCCATAATTTGAATGTTGTAGGAAGGGTCACACCTGAAAGTGTTATTTACAGCTTTGGTACTGTTCTTCTGGATTTGCTAAGTGGAAAGCATATCCCTCCAAGTCGTGTAAGTGGTGTATGCACATAGCTGGTTGCATTTCATTTCAATCTTGGATGGTTCTGTTATTTATCTGGTTTACGAGCCAACTTCATCCATAATTTCCTATCTAACGAGTAGCCTTATGAGTTGTAAATACCATGGTTTCTGTTTAATCTAAATGAAATGATTAAAAAAGGGGTATGAAGAATGAGATTTTTTCTAATTCTGAATTTTCTCATAATGAATCTCTATAGTGAATTTGTCTTTCTTGTACGATGCATCTTAGCAAGAATTTGCTAAATTCAAGTGCATCCCCTGTATCCTCTAGGTCTACGATAGTCTGCTAACCTTGGATTTTTGTTGACCTCATTTGTCTAAAAATCATGGTTTAGTGCAATATTGAAACCAATTAAACAGCCCTTCTCAACTGGTTGTAGCATTAGTCACTCAGTCATAAACATTTGAATTAGTATTTCAGTTGAATCAAAGATATCTTGACCATGATCATTTTTGTCACGAACACAATGTTTGAATTTGATTGAAGGCATATTTTTCATTTTTGTGTAACCTCAGGACAAAGTGACAAGCAGGTTTAGATGTTTTTCAGTAGTCTTATTTTGCATCTATGCTCATCATCTTTCATGATATTCTACAAATAGCATATAGTATATGTTACTATGCATTTTAGCAAAAGCACCAGGCATCCCCAAAAGTTCATCTCGGTTTTGATGGTTGTTATACGTGGACCATATGGATACAACATTGATGTTTCTTCAATTTTTGTAAGATATAATCTTGGGTGTTAATTTGATGTTGCCACTGCAGGCTATTGATATGATAAGGGGCAAAAACATCATTCTCTTGATGGATTCACATTTGGAGGGAAACTTTTCTACAGAAGAAGCAACTTTGGTTGTTGGACTTGCCTCCCAGTGTTTGCAATATGAACCTAGGGAGCGGCCCAGTACGAAGGACCTCGTTACAACACTAGCTCCACTGCAAACAAAACCTGATGTAAGGAAATTCAATCTACACCATCTATTTTGATTTTACAGCTATCAATTTAAGCTCTTCATTCCTTTAAGAGTGAAATATTTTGAACCGGTCATTGGATGTGGTTATTTACTCCGTCAATTTAACAAATGTTTTGGATGTCTTAAGCTTCAAATCACAACTCAAGAGACTTAAAAGTATCTTACACCAATGAGTACATCACATATTCTGATGTTAAGACTATATTCCTCTCTCTTCAGAAATAAGTATCTTAATGCCCACTCCTTTGTTCTTCATATGGGATCATCTCCGCATATTAGTCCATGTCAGGGTGGGAAACTAATTATCATAATTCTTGGCTGTCAGGTTCCATCTTATGTTATGCTCGGAATATCAAAGCATGAGGAAGCCCCAGCAACTCCTCAGCGCCCCCTCTCCCCAATGGGGGAGGCCTGTTCACGGATGGACCTAACAGCAATTCATCAGATCTTGGTTATGACGCACTACAAAGATGACGAGGGAACAAATGAGGTAATTGCTTAAGAAAAGGAAGTCCTATCTATTTCTGTTCTTGAATACGCTGATATGTTTTCTAAAAAGTGGTTTGCTTCAGTTATCTTTTCAAGAGTGGACGCAACAGATGAGAGATATGTTGGAATCGAGAAAGCGAGGGGACTTTGCATTCCGCGACAAAGATTTTAAAACTGCCATTGACTGTTATTCCCAGGTATATCTTTGAAAGCTACCCGGTTATTCATTGAATCTTTCAGTCAGTTGGTTATTTCTTGGATCGCTTTATAGTGTGTTTTAATCCTGCCTATTCATTTTATATCCACAGATTCATTGATTGCATGTTTTGTTCATTGAGACAGGAGTTTCAAACACTTTGTTTTCATTTTTGCAAATTAGTCACAGAGCATATCGGTTTTCTCAGAAAATGATATATTATATTAGCATGGTTTCATGCTTTGTACAGAAGAGTTGTACCTAACATGCACAAGCATTAGTTAGACAAATAAGATTTGGAAACAACTTACGTATACATGTTCCCAAAACCTTTTGCTTGGTTTTGCGATGCAGTTCATAGACGTAGGAACCATGGTTTCCCCAACTGTTTTTGCTCGGCGTAGTCTTTGTTATCTCTTGTGTGATCAACCAGATGCTGCTCTTCGAGATGCAATGCAAGCACAATGTGTTTATCCAGATTGGCCTACAGCCTTCTACATGCAGTCAGTTGCCCTTGCTAAACTTGACATGCACAATGATGCCGCGGATATGTTGAATGAAGCTGCTGCATTAGAAGAAAAGAAGCAGAGAAGTGGAAAAGGATCATGAGAAAAAGATATACAACCAAAAAAATAAATAAATATCCCACACCACTACCCATTGTCATTGAGGCTACCCCAAGTTTGTGTAAAATCTGAGCTGGGAATTGAATTCGTTTTTATCAATGTAATGTAGAGTAAAAAACAAAACCCTTCATTAATGCATGTATAATTTTTCCCATTTCACGGGAAACCAATTCAGCTAGTTTGCGAAAGGTTTCACCATGGCGTCCTGAAGATCTGCTTGTTATTTAACGAGCCTGTTTTTTGGTGCTGTTTTAAAACCCATATTGGTCTGAAAGGTTAACTCGAGGGGTATGCTAATCTAAGTTGAAGAAAAGAAAAAAAAACTGGCTGACTTGATAAAAAATATGAGTTGACCTGGTGGTCCAGCCGTTGACTCAAGCTTGATCTGATCAAAATTTGACCACTAACTAATTGATTTTATTTTTTAAATTTTTTTTTATCAAAATAATGTTTTGATTTTTTTTCAAGTTGATTTTTTTGATTTATAATCACTCGAGTCGACCTGAAACAATGATTTTTTCGCTGGGTGGTTTTCGGCTTTACCTATATTTGCGGGCCTGGTCCTTAGCTAGAGGTTTTGTCCGGTTATCTTGTTTAGCCCAAAGCCCAGGAGAGAGAGAATTGGTGTTGCTAATCAAGCGGCCTAGAAAGACTATAAGAAATGAGAAGTGCATTCTTGGGCTCTCTTGGGCCGCTGAAAGCAAAAGCAACCGACCGTAGGGCAGCCCAGCTAAACTAATTCTGGAAACCTCCTACTGCTGCCTTGGACTAATCTGCTCTAAGCCTGAGTTGCCTATAAGCCCAATATTATAATAACTCCGGCCCACCTTGCATTTTCCTCTACTCCTTAAAGCGTGGGATCCCTGTAATGTTTATAGTACATAAGAAGTAATTTCAATCAAGATCAATTAAATATTTAATTAAAATATTAAAGTGACATGTCGATTGATGACTAGGATGAGTCATTCTTATTCAACGTGTGTAATAGATTTACATGAATTAAAATTATTTTTATTTTCAATACCATCGATATCAACATAATAAAATACTACCAAGAACATAAAAATATCATAAATAAATAATTAAACTCAGCAAATACAATAAGGATACAATATATATGATAAACATAATAAAATTTTACCAGAAAGAGATAAAAATACCACAAATAAAAGACAGAAATATAAATTAATTTAATTTTAACAAAGCCAAAGAAAAGAAATAAACATTTTAAATATTGCTGAATATAATCAATATAATAAATTAAACCTTACCAAATTTGCAGCAAATATTATTGCATTAGTTTTGGCAAATATTATGTCATTTAGAAATGATTATTAGTTGTTATATTTTAAGATGTATAATTTCTTAAAACAATTAAAAAATAAAAATATAAAACATGAATTTGTGGGAGAACAATTACCATTGTTATATATAAATTAATTTGGTTGTAGACCAAATTGTGTAATCACATTGTATGGATTCATGGCAAAGCATCATAAGCTACACATGGTTTGATACAATCTTGGAAACCGTGTTCGGTATAAAAAAAACAAGCACTTCAATTCATTAGCGAAGTATGATTTTCAATGATTTTTCAGTTACTGATTGAAGATATTGAGAAAGGAGACTCTAGTTTTGATCATGCATGCGCCTAGAAAAGCGTTCAATGCCCTTCAAGATCTACTTAGCTTGTGGGCAAATCCACAGTTGATGATGAATCTCTTACTCTGCAAATGTGCTCATCATGTTGGGAAATGGTGGCGATACAGGAAACAGTTTTGGAGCACACGAGTGCATGTTGATTTATTAATGTTTAAAATGTTGAAGTTCCTGCAAGTCCTGCTGTGATACAGGAAAACAGGATCCGCATGCATGGCTTCAGCATCTCCTGAGTCTTGCCAAGTCGTAGAAAAATGATGTGGGGCTGCTCAGTGACTGTATTACATTGCTGGATGATTCCATTTTCCTCCTAACAGAGAGACAGCCATCTCATTTTCTATTTTCTCCCCATGTTCTAGCTATAATGTGACTGTTAAGCAATTTCTTCTAATGTTTTTTAATCATAGACTGCACACATTATGTCAATGACTTTATAATTATTACGGGTTAAGAAAGAAATCTCCATTATTTCAAAAGTAAATTTACTATGGTTTGAATGATTCGTTTGGTAATTTCTCTGTGACTAATCTGTACACTGATTTACTAAAGAAACTGGGTATATGGCAAATGCAAATTAAGGTAATTAATTATATCGGAAAAGATAAAAAAGAAATGCAACATATAGTGGAAGATTTTCATCATCTGAATTCATTGTATGTCTCCGGAATAATACATGTATATTTCATTAATACTGTACAAGTATGAGTAGATCAAAATTGTTCAGGCTCTAGTGATTTAGGATGTTGAGAAGGGAGACTCTAGTTTTGATCAAATGCCTGAAGAGGCACTCGAGACCTTCTTCAAGATCTTGAATGCACAACTCTAAGTTCTCCAGTTGGCTTTGCACAACCTTGATGTTATCAGATTTGCTTGTCTTGTGTTCTACAAATCCTATCAATGCGGAATCCACTTCAGCAAACTCATTTCTATCAGTTTGATCCGCGGACGCTACTGCTTTGTGGTGCACCAGCTTGGAGACTAATGACCAACCAACAGACTTCGTCTTTGGTCCGGAGATGAAGAAGAGCAAGGATTCCGTTACATTAAGAGAGGTTGTTTGAACCTCCTTTAACATGTTAAACATGGTTGTGGTTTCATGGTCTCCATTAAAGGTGGCGAAGGTGCATTTGTTTTGCATAACCTTCAAGGCCTTGTGAATTGCCCTTCTCCCTACCTTCCTAGAGGCTAAGTATTTCTTAACCTCATTTGTGAGACCAATTTCACCATAACCTCTTCTGCGTAAAATGGATTGAAGCTCGTGCATGCATTCTTTTGTTTGGAACAAGGAATCCTTTGCAGTATTACACAAATCCAGGACCTGAAGAGATCCATCCAATAGCTCATCAACCCATTTCTCATTGTTCTCTTGGGCTATGGCTTGTTGGGTGAGTGGTAACAAAAGCACCTTGCTGACACAGTCATGCAAATCCTGAAGTCTACTTAGTTTGCCGCTGAAGGATGATGACGTAGAGGCATCTTCAGAAGCCCTCAATCTGCTCAAATGCTCATCAAGTTGGGTGATGATTGGGTTTTCTCTAGAGGGCAAACTGTTGGAGCGAGCATGGAAGCTGTTTTTGTGGTTAGAAGAAGCAGCCATTTTCCTTCCTCAATGGGGAGAGACTAAAGCAGGTGAATGTGAATTGTCAGTCTTGCAATTTGCCTTCCTTTGCGTCTGCAGTACTGCCTTTATAAAGACGAGGAATCTCACTAACATTATTTCGATTCAGTTCTGAATCCATATCAGCTATGTTTGTCAATGTCTCCTCCCCCACCACATCTCCAACTCACAAGACAACCTCTATAGCCCATTAACAGAAGACAAGGTAGAGTACTAATCTAATTATCGCACACGAGCAGCATCGATTCCACTTTCCTTGATAGAAGTGGCCTGGAGACATCTGCACGAGTGAACTTGTTTTGCAAATCAAATGATCATATAAAAATTCTGGTGAACGTGCAAGTCGTTTATAAAATTCTTAAATCACAGGTCTGATTGTCGCTCAACAGGCAGGCAAGATCCGCATAAATGATTTGGTGATGCCTCTCTGCTCCACTAGAATTTAGATATTACTGCTAGGCCGGTAATTACCTATTGCAATAAATTTTGCCCAAACATATTAGAAATAATTTATATTGATATATATAGTCCAAACATGGACTCATATGTTCAGAAATACTTCATCTCTTTTATAGATTATTACTCATGATACACATATCTTTACTTGCTTTATAACAAGAACAAAGCATTAGATGCCTCTAATAAAGAAACAATGTGAGAAACAAATTAAGATTATGAGATTAGATAGAAGTGAAGAATATTATGGTAGATATATAAAGGATGGACAAGCACTTGGTTTGTTCGCAAAGTTTCTTCAAGAAAATAGGACAGTTGCCCAATACACTATCTTGGTTTACCACGCCAGAATGTAGTAGAAAGAAGAAACTAAACATTATTGGACATGGTACAAAGTATGCTTAACAACTCCAATCTATCTAAATCTTTATGGAATAAAACACTAAAAACAACAATGTACATATTAAATTGAGTTCCAACCAAGGTTGTTCCAAAAACACCATTTGAGTTATTAAAAGGTTGGAACTGAATTTGTGACTTGTGCATGTATGGGGATGCCTGTATGAAGTAAAAATTTATAATCCACAAGAAAAGAAGCTAGACCTAAGAACTATTAGGGGGTATTTCATTGGATATGCTAAAAGGTCTAAGGGTACCTATCTTATTGTCCATCTCACAACATCAAAATTGTGGAATCAAGAATTGCAAAGTTTCTTGAAAATGACTTGATTAATGATAGTGATCAAATCATGAACATAGTTTCTAAAAAGGATCATTCAGAATCACAACCTCCCACATCTAATGATAGATTGGTTATTGTTTGTAACATCCCTTAATTACAAACTGGTGTTGAACGATCAATCATTGAAGTTCCATAAGCTGTTGACAACATTCCTAATAGATTAGGTAGTTCAAGCATTACCAAGAACTTCTGAACAACCAGTTGAGCCAAATACTTCTTAAGAAGATGATGGTACAACATTGATAAAATCTACTAGAATAAAGATATCAACAATTCTTAATAATTATGTTGTATATATACAAGAATCTAATTATAATATTAGAGCTGAAAACTATCCTAAATCATTTCCACAGGCCATAAGGTGCAAAGAATTGGAATTATGGTACAATGCCATGAAATAAGAGATGAATTCTATGAAAAGTAACGGAGTCTTGGATTTTGTTGAGTTGCTTAATAATGCAAGAGCCATTGGATATAAATGGGTTTTTAAGACAAAGATAGACTTATTGGGCAACATTGAAAGATACAAGATAAGACTCATTGCTAAATAATTCACTCAAAAGGAAAGAATCGATTACACAGAATTTTTTCCCTGTATCTAAAAAAGATTCTTTGTGTATTATTTTGGCATTAACAGCACATTTTGATTTGGAAATGCAACAAATGAATGTGCAAACCGTATTTATCATGGACATCTAGAAGATGAGGTTTACGTGAAATAACCTGAAGGATTCTTCTCTAGTGATGGCGATCATTTGCTCTGCAAACTCAAAAAATTCATCATTTGCTCTGCAAACTCAAAAAATTCATATACGGTTTAAAACAAGCATCCCAATAATGGTACTTTAAATTCGATGATGTAGTTTCTTCATTTGGAATTGTAGAAAACATCATGAATCAATGTATATACCAGAAAGTCAATGGGAGTAATAATTGTTTTGTTGTTTTATATGTAGATGATATTCTACTTGCAACCAATGATAAGGGTTTGTTGCATGAGGTGAAACAATTTCTCTTTAATTTTTTTGACATGAAGGATATAAGTGAGACATCTTATATCATTGACATTAAGATCTATAGAGATACATTTAAAGTTATTTTAGGTCTATCTCAAGAAACCTATATGAATAAAGTTTTAGAGAGATTTCAAATAAAAGATTGTTTATCAGAGTAACTCCCATTATAAAGGGTGATAAGTTCAATTTGAACCAATACCTGAAAAATAATATTGAAAGGAAACAAATGAAGAACATTCCATATGCTTCTGCTGTAGGAAGCCTAATGTATGCTTAGGTTTGTACCAAGCTTGACATTGCATTTGTTGTGGAAATGTTGAGATGATATCAGAGTAATTTAGGTATCAACCACTAGAGAGCTGTAAAGAAAGTAATAAGGTACCTTCAAGGGATTAAAGACTACATGCTTATGTCTAGGCAAACGAATAATCTAGAAGCAATTGGCTACTCAAATTTAGATTTTACTGGCTGTATTGTTTCACGTAAATCAACATAAAAAAATTATGTTAAATGTATGGACCAAGTGAGAGAATTTTAAAATTATGTTTTTCCATATTAATGTGGGATTTAGTTTTTTCAAGAACTTTAATATTTGGTCCAATAAAGTTAACTCCCCTATTAATATTTCCTAAATTAATGGCTTCTGAATTATATTAATAGTCTTGTTATATAAATACAGATTTTTGGTCTCTAAGTTCACACATTAAAATATAAGCTTTTTTAAAAAATTCCGTGAGTGTTTTTCATCAATAACAAGAGATATATTTTGATTTATTTATTTTTCTATATCAGATCTAAATAAAAATTGTTTTACAAACATGGTTAGATCTATAGGTTTAATATTTTGTTATCAAGGGAGTGAGAATTATAAGTGTTGAAGGTTGTGAAAAACTAAGAGGAAACACATCATAAGGGACACGTGTATAGTTTGATATTAAGGTTGTGAACTAGTATAAAAAAATATTCACAAGTTTACAAAGCATGATTTTCAAAGATTTTTCAGGCTACTAAATGAAAATGTTGAGAAAGGAGGCTCTAGTTTTGATCATGCGCCTGTAGAGGCCTTCAATTCCATTTTCAAGATCTTCAATGCACAACTCCAAGTTGCTTAGCTTCTTTTGCACATTCATCATCTTATCTGTTGTGCAACTGATAAGAGATTCCAATGCAGCATCAGCCATTGCAAATTCATTCACATCTGTTTCTTCTTCCTCGCATGCTATTCTTTGGTGGTGTATCAACTTGGAAACCAATGACCACCCGCTTTTCTTTGCTTGTGACTTTGGTTCAGAAATGAATGACAGCAATGATTCGAACACGGCGAGACTGATGGACTCAACCTCTCTTAACATGCCAATCCTGGTAACAATCTCAGGGTCTTCACTAGAGAAGGTGCACTTGTTTTCAATGCCCTTCAAGTTCTTCAAGGCCTTTTTTATTTTCTTCTGTACTACTTTCCTGGATGCTATATATTTCCTGATCTCGCTATCATGACCTCCTTGTCTTCTGCGAATAACCGATTGAAGCTCGCGGATGTATTCTTTTGATTGCAACAGTGCATCTTTGGCAGAGTTGCACACGTCCAAGAGCCTGAGAGATCCATCTAGGATCTCATCAGTACATTTCTGATTGTGTTCTCCTGCTAATCCTTGTTGTGTAAGTGGCAGCTGTAGGAATCTATCAACAGAATCATACAAATCCTGAAGGATACTTAGTTTGTGGCCTATTGATGATGAAAATGATGTAGAGGTAGCCTGTGAATCTCTTACTCGGCTAATATGCTCATCAAATTCTGAAATGATTGGGTGTGGTCTTGAGGGTAGACTGTTGGATCGAGCATGTAAGCGGGTTTTGGGATAGATTGGAGAGACAACCATTTTTCTTTCTTAGAGAAGAGGTGATCTGATGATTGAAAATATTGGTTCAACTCAATGTGGTTTCCATCTGTTGGCATCTACTGAATATAAATTGGGGTGAGGAGACATGAGGAATCCCATCCTCTTCAACTATTAATTGCGGTAACATGTTTCTGAAAAATGGCATCCCCGATGTCCACGCAATGTCTCCTGCCCACTAATTCAGCATTCCATGAACATATAATTGTTAGCATTTACTGTCATTGGAGAGATTCTAGGAATTGATTTATTCTACAGTTGTAAATTTCCTAATTATAATAGGAACCTAGAACGTTACAAATTCCTTTTTTTGTATATACACTACAACAGTGTAAACGTAAGACAATAAATAAAAGATTTTACAATTACCAAATTTCCTTCTTTACTTTCATGGTATCAGAGCAAATACCCTAAATTTTTTAACCTTTTTTTTCCTTTGAGTTGTGAAACAAAGAGGCAGCCGCCACCCAGAACAAACTATCTCTCCCTGTTAGCGTAGAAACTTGATGGAAATTCCTACTGATTTAGTAGATACGATGGCAGCCCCTACCGATTTAGTAGAACAAAATCAACAAGGAACAGAGGCTATCCTTGAAGATTTGACTACGAGAATGACCC
This sequence comes from Populus simonii, assembly GCA_007827005.2. NCBI lineage: Eukaryota > Viridiplantae > Streptophyta > Magnoliopsida > Malpighiales > Salicaceae > Populus > Populus simonii. Next base: position 18,064,794 of record CM017467.2, on the reverse strand, counting down.
AGGCTTTGAGACAAAGCCTGAACCAGACCCCTGCAGTAACATATGATACTGCTGCACCGATTGCTATCAAACTCAATGGAACTAATTATGCTCTATGGTCTCAGATTGTCGAGATGTATATCTCAGGAAAAGACAAACTGGGATATATCAATGGTGATCTTCCGCAACCAGAATTGAATGATCCAACATTCAGAAGATGGAGGACAGAAAACTCTATTGTAAAGGGTTGGCTGATTAATTCAATGGACCCTTCTCTAGTCGGCAACTTTATCCGATTTCCAACAGCAAAACAGGTATGGGAATCAATTGCCACAACTTATTTTGATGGGAATGATAAATCGCAGGTATACGATTTGAAGAGAAGGGTCACTCGAATGAAACAAAATGGGGAATCTATTGAGGGATATTACAATTGTCTTCAGGGCTTATGGAGGGAAATTGATTACCGGCGACCAAACCCAATGGAGTGTGCAATTGATGTACAGAGACACAACACCCTGCTTCAAGAGGATCGGGTGTATGTGTTCCTTGATGGACTGGACGATCGGCTAGATAAAATCAGAAGTGATGTTCTACAATTACAACCTTTTCCATCTGTTGAGCAGGCCTACGCATATGTTCGAAGAGAGGACATTAGGCAGTCTGTAATGCTTGAAACAAATGGTGGCCCTACTGCTTCAGTTATGGCAACGAAGAGTGGGAAACAAAATCAAATGCTGCGCATGACCAAAAGAGCACCCGGATATGCAGCAACGGGGGGAAGCAAAAATCTGTCTGGAGGACTTGGCTGCTCCCATTGTGGTAATGTCAAACACACACGGGAAACGTGCTTCAAGCTACATGGTTATCCGGAATGGTGGAGTGAATTTAAAGCAAAGAAATCACAGGAAGCTAATGGAGGAGTTGGACGGGCAGCAATAGCACATGGAGGAGTTGAACGGGCAGCAATAGCACATGCAGAACCTACTCTTTCTCTCATTCCCTGTGTGGAGACAAAGGCAGAGACGGCTAGTAATGGCAGTGATCAAGGTAAAGGCTGCTGTTATACCAGCAGTGCTTTGGTAGTTTCTACGAAACAAAAGGATGATGACTGGATTGTAGACTCTGGTGCAACAGACCATATGACCTACAATCCAGACGACCTTGATGAATACATAACGCCAAGAAGGAACAATATTTCAAATGCTAATGGGGTCTTGTATCCAGTAACAGGGGCTGGAACAGTACAATTATCACCATCAATATCCTTAACTAATACTCTTTTAGTTCCTTCTCTTACAACAAAATTAATATCTGTGGGACAAGCTACTGAAGACCTAAATTGCATTGTTTTAATGTATCCACATTTTTTCCTTTTTCAGGATATTCTCACGAAGAAGATCATTGGGCGTGGTACTAAGAGAGAGGGGTTATACTACATAGATGAGTTCAGTATCGGCAAAATCAATATGGTGAAGAACTCAACCACTGCACAAGAAAAACAGATTCGGCTATGGCATGCTCGTTTGGGGCACCCGTCATTCGGCTATATGAGGCAATTATTTCCAGATTTATTTTCTAGTCAAAAACATTTAGACCTCAAATGTGATACATGCATTTTTGCAAAAAGCCACCGTGTATCATTTCCGGTTAGCTATAATAAAAGTGATATTCCTTTTGCTTTAATCCATTCGGATGTTTGGGGACCATCCCCTATCACCACGGTTCATGGTGTTCGATGGTTTGTGACTTTTATAGATGATTGCACCCGGATGACGTGGATATATTTGCTCAAAAATAAGAATGAAGTCTTTGGTGTATTTTGTGCGTTTCATGCTATGATACAGAACCAATTCTCAGCAAAAATCAGAATTTTGAGGTCGGATAATGGAGGGGAATATGTCAATCAAGACTTTGTGAAATACTTCCACAATGCTGGTCTCCTACATGAATTTTCTTGCAGTCAAACACCACAGCAAAATGGTGTAGCTGAACGGAAAAACAGACACATTTTAGAAACTGCTCGTGCACTACTAATTGGAGCAAACGTTCCCCATAGATACTGGGATAAAGCTGTGGTCACGGCTGTGCACCTAATGAACCGGATGCCTTCTAAAGTCTTAGAATTTAAGACTCCGCTGCAAGTCTTGGCCACTCATACTACACTACCATCTATACTAATGTTGCCCCCACGTGTATTTGGATGTGTAGCGTTTGTTCATCTCCACAAGAACCAACGAAACAAGCTGGATGCATGTGCTGATCGGTGCATCTTTCTGGGATATGGCGCATCAAAGAAGGGCTATTGTTGCTACAATCCAGTAACTAAACGCACATACATCACAATGGATGTAACCTTCTCAGAAGCTGAAAATTATTATTCTCCAGTGTCCACTTCTCAGCTTCAGGGGGAGACATGGACGGAAGAAGAGAAGTGGTGGAGCTGCCCAAATATAGAACCAATACCTGCACTGCCCGCGGATGATGGAACGGGCAATGCAGGAAACGAAGAGATGGGCATACTGCCTATACATGCAGACGAAGAGAGGGACATACGGGCAGTCATCAACGTGGAAAGGGAAGATGACGATGATGCCACGGGTACTCCATCAGAAGACATGGAAACAAAAAGGGCAGCCACGGTTGAGGAAGAGATAGGTGTATCTGTGGACATGGGAGAGGAGGACTTAATTGTAGACTTGGCAGTCGACACCGGGGATAAAGAAGCTGAAATGGAAAGTGAAACTGAACACACATCTAGTAGTCAGACCCCTCTACTCTCTGTACTCGACGATGATCATTCCTCGCCAGAGAATATCCATGAGGTAAACTCTCTTGCTCCATCCTCCAATCCTGTTTTGAATACTCCTATTGGTTACAAATTACCTGCCAGGAAAAATAGGGGAAAGCCTCCAGCTAGATACTCCCCTAGCACAGAGGGAAAACAATCGAAGTATCCCATCTCCAACCATGTAACAACTCAAATGCTGACCAAACCACTTAGAGACTTTACCAATAAGCTGTCAGCTCATCATATCCCGCATGAAATTCAGGAAGCCTTGACTGATCCTAAGTGGGCACGAGCAGTAGAAGAGGAGATGGAAGCACTGATGAAAAATAAAACATGGGCACTTATTCCACTGCCGAAGGGGAAGAAAACAGTTGGGTGTAGATGGGTCTTCTCTATCAAACACAAAGCGGATGGAACCATTGAGCGGTTTAAAGCAAGACTGGTAGCAAAAGGATATACTCAGACATATGGAGTGGACTATCAGGAGACTTTTTCTCCGGTAGCAAAGTTAAACACTGTTCGAGTGCTGTTATCACTAGCAGCAAATCTAGATTGGCCGCTACACCAATTTGATGTAAAAAATGCTTTCTTGCATGGAGACCTGGAAGAAGAGGTGTATATGGACATCCCACCTGGATATACCTCATCCCCAAATACTGGAATTGTTTGCAAACTACAGAAGGCATTATATGGGCTAAAGCAATCACCTCGCGCGTGGTTTGGGAGATTCAGTATGGCAATGAAGAAATATGGCTTTCAACAAAGCAACTCGGATCATACTCTATTTCTAAAACAACGACAGGGAAAGGTGACTGCATTGATAATCTATGTGGATGACATGATCATTACTGGAGACGATACAGAAGAAATCTTGAAACTACAGGAACAATTGGCTACCGAATTCGAGATGAAGAACTTAGGAGGACTAAAGTATTTCCTTGGGATTGAAGTGGCTAGATCAAACCGAGGCATATTTCTTTCACAAAGGAAATATGTGCTAGACCTACTAACCGAAGTAGGAATGCTTGACTGCAAACCGGCCGACACCCCCATGATTCAAAATCAGAAATTTGGGGACTCTACGGAAAGGGCTTCAACTAATAAGGAAAGGTATCAACGGCTGGTGGGAAAATTAATTTATTTGTCACATACTCGCCCTGATATTTGTTATGCAGTAAGCATAGTCAGCAAATTTATGCATTGTCCGAATGAAGAACACATGGATGCTGTAATTAGAATACTACGTTACTTAAAATCAGCTCCTGGAAGAGGCCTTTTATTTTCTAAAAATGGTCATCTAGCGGTTGAAGGATACACAGATGCTGACTGGGCAGGAAGCATATCGGATAGAAAATCTACGTCGGGATACTTCACATTTGTTGGCGGCAACTTAGTCACATGGAGGAGCAAGAAACAAAAGGTAGTTGCCTTGTCAAGTGCAGAAGCCGAGTTTCGAGGAATGGCAAAGGGACTATGCGAATTATTATGGCTCAAGAGGTTATTGTCCGAAATTGGGTTCAGTCCAGAATCAAAGATGAACCTATACTGCGATAATAAAGCTGCCATCGAAATATCTCACAACCCAGTTCAACATGACCGCACAAAACATATCGAGATAGACAGGCATTTCATCAAACAAAATCTCGAAGAAGGGGTGATTAATTTTCCATTCGTGAGGTCAGAAAACCAGCTCGCAGATATCCTTACAAAGGCCGTCTCCAGCAAAATTTTTCAGAATTCACTTGACAAGTTGGGCATCGAAGATATCTTTGCACCAACTTGAGGGGGAGTGTTAGCATTTACTGTCATTGGAGAGATTCTAGGAATTGATTTATTCTACAGTTGTAAATTTCCTAATTATAATAGGAACCTAGAACGTTACAAATTCCTTTTTTTGTATATATACTACAACAGTGTAAACGTAAGACAATAAATAAAAGATTTTACAATTACCAAATTTCCTTCTTTACTTTCAATAATTATTTGCAGTTTTAAATCACAGCTCTCTTGAATTGAATACTAGTATACATCTGCAACACACGAGTGGTGATTTATTAATGCATACAATGCTGATGGTCCTGAAATCTCTGTTGAGAAACACGAAGACAAGATCCGCATCCTTGGCTTCAGTATCTCTCGCCAAATTGTAGCATAGCGATAAGAGCTGCAGTTTAGATAATATTGCTGGATGATTCCGTTTTCCCCCTAACTAAATGACAGGCATCTGGTTTATTATATCTTCCCATATAAACAGATTTGAGTTTATCATGTGAGTGCCATTGGTGCTCAATGATTAAGTTGCAACATTGTTTAGGAGCCGAGACAGGAAATTTTATATTACAAGAACCAACTTTTTAATGAATCTACCTTGTTTCAGCTGTAATCAATATGTATTGAAGGAAAGCTAAATTGTTGCCGATATTATTGCTATTTCTTATGTAAATTAGGTGCTTGGATTATGATTGTAGATATGATAAAGATAGGAATTGATATGCCGAGATTGTAGGAGTAAGATTGTTAGTATCCTCCCTATTTAAAACTTGTATTATGCACATGCAATGAATTACAATTGTAACAGAGAATGAATAAAATCCTATTCTTTTAGTTTTCTTCATGGCATCAGAGCAAGTTCCTATTGTTCTGTTTTTGGTTTAAGATTCTTAGGGAAAACACTTCTAAATCTGATAGTATTGATGGCATGAACAAACGTTCTAACACATTGGAAGGAGAACCAAATCCTAATTAGCCTCTAGGCTTTGTATTGTTGAATGAGCTTTACTATCTAAGAGCTGTGACAATTGCTGCTCACTCTACTAATTCTTCTCCTAATTTCGAAAAAGAGAAGGGACTTCAAAAAGGATATGAACATAAAGCTCATGTTGCTGCTCACTCCACTAATTCTTCTCCTAAGTTTGAAAAAGAGAAGGGACTTCAAAAAGAATATTAACATAGAGCTCATGCGGCTGCTCACTCCACTAATTCTTCTCCTAGTGATGTGGTAAATTTTTCTACCAACTCAGCTGCTCTTCTTAATGATTTTTCTGTATATCTTCAGGAGAAGGGTGTTCCTATTTTGTCAACTTCTTGAAATTTTGATTCCACAAGAAGTTCTTGGTAAGTTTCTGGTTTCTGGTAAACTTTGCCCATCTAGTTTCGTAATAAACTCTACTCATCTATCACAAGAAAATATAAAAGGTATTTTAATTGCATTTAAAACTGTTTTAGTTGCTAGTACTGTGCAAAATTTTTAAGTAATTAATTCTAGTGCCACTGATTATATAACAAAAAAAGTTACCGGTTTATATCATTTTGAAAAATGTTCTATTCTCATGTATATTCTATTGCAAATGGAAAACATGTTTGTTAAGGGTAAAGAAAAGATTAAATTACTTTCTAAAGTTGTAGAATCCTTGGTTTTGTATGTTCCTTCTTTTCCTTTCCGATTGCTTTCCATTGATAAACTCACTCGCACTTTAAATTGTTGTTTTATATTTGATTCTCACCGAGTTTTTTTTTAAGACCTTATCACCAAGATGACCATTAGTGAAGGTTTTCTTTTCAAAGACTTCATTATTTTTCAAGCAATCCTCAAAGGAACAAGTATCTTTAAGTTTCTACTCTTTTCTTTTTTGTTAGGATTAAGTTTTATGGCATCAACGTTTAGCACGTTCCTTCAAAATTGTTCTCATCAAACATCAGTTATGATACATGTCATTTATCTAAGTTTACTAGACTATCATTTATGTCTTCTTTTTCTATAGCTAAAAGGATGTTTAAACTTGTACACTCTGATGTTTAGGGACCAACTATTGAATCATTTGATGGTTATAAGTATTTTGTTGTTTTAGTTGATTATTTCTTGTGTTACATGGTTTAATCTTTTAAATTCAAGAGAGAGGTTGTGGATGTTTTTAAGTTTTTCATATGCTAGTCATGACTTAATTTTCTATGAAGTTTAAAATCCTTCAATTTGACAATGACACTGAATACAAGTCTAAAAAAATGAAATAATATTAACTTCTCATGGAATTTTGCATCAGACTAATTGGTTTGGTACACCCCAACAATATGGGGTAGCTGAACCTAAAAATAAGGATTTATTAGAAAAAACCTAAGCCTTGATGATACAAATACATGTTTCTAAATTTTTTTCTGTCTCAAAGAGTGTTATCTGCTGTATATATTCCTATATATTATTAATCAACTACCAAGTCGAGTGTTGATTTTTAAACATCCTCTAGAAGCTTTGCAGAACCAACCATTTGACTTATCTTATCTGAGAGTATTCAGCTGCACTTGTTTTGAGCATGCCCAAACTTCAAATCATGATAAACTTGATCTAAGGGTTGTTAAGTGTATTTTCTTGGGATATTCATCATCCAAGAAACGATATAAATGTTATCATCCTTCTTTTAGAAAGTTGTTTATATCAAGAGATGTTTAGTTTGAAGAAGCTACTCCATACTATGATAACTTAAGTCAATAGGCATCCTTAAAAGATTTCTTTCTTCTGCCCTGTCCAACTCCTGCAGACTTCTCCTTCAGCTTTACTTCTTGCTGCTAACAATGCCTCCTCATCAACCGCATATATGTCTACTAGTGAAGGGACCCCTGGTCTTATTATTGTCGAATCTGAAAGTAGTTATGGACATACTGATTCTGCTATCAATAATAATCCTGGTAGCAATATTTCTACATCAATTGCAGATGTACCTTTTAGCTCAAGGGCTATCAATCCTATTATATCTAATTCTGAGGGTGACCCTTCTGATGTGCATTCTAAATCTGATGCTCATGTTATTCTTCATCCTCAGCCTCACAAGAATCCAATTCACAATCGTGCTTCTCTAATTAAGATGCAAGACTTTGTTACTTACGCAACCAAACATCCTATCTGCTTCCTTTACATATCATCGCCTCTCATATGCTCATACTACTTTTCTTACTATTATTTATAATGTCCACGCGCCATAAAATTTTCAAGGATCAAACTTGGAGTATTGTCAAACTTCCCTAAGGAAAACAAGATGTTGGCAGCTAGTGGTTATATAAAACAAAGTTTAATTCTGATGGATCTATTGATATATACAAGGCACTTCTTGTGGCTTATGAATTTACTTAGACTTTTAGAGTAGACTACAAGAAAACATTTGCTCTTGTTGCTAAGATGAACAATGTTTGTATTTTATTATTAGTTGTCATGAACAATAGGTGGTTAATGTGTTAGATGGACATAAAAAATGCATTCTTGCATGGGAATCTTGAGGAAGATGTTTACATGAAATTGCGCTCTAGCCATCCTTAAACCTCAAATCCCACCTTATTGTGTCGGCTTCACATATCAATTTATAGATTGAAGCAATCTCTACGTGCTTGGCATGCTTAATTAATTAAGTATTGTTCTTGAATAAATTGGTTTCAAAATGAGTATTTTTCTTGAAATTAAAATGACGGTTTCTCATAAAGGGTTATTCCTTAACCAATGTAAATATGTTCTTGACTTACTTAAAGATGTTGAGATGATGGATGCCAAGTCTGCTCCTACTCCATTGGATAGTAAAATGAAACTTGAAACAACTAGTGAGCCTTTTGGGTTTATCAATCACTACCAACATCTTGTGGATAAGCTTATTTACCTTACTATTACATGGCCTGACATAACCTATACAGTTAGTCTTGTTAGTCAATTCATGTATGCACCTACTGTCTTCCATTTGAGTATTGAGATGAAGGGTTCCTTTGAAAATTTAAAGGGTCAGTCATAAAAATTAAGGATGAGAGAGAAAAGAAGAAAAAAACTAAACCAAAGGTTAGTAAGTCACACACACTTACTAGGGATGGAGGTGCTATTGAGATGATTCAAACTCGACCTCGGAAGCCACCGTTTGGCCTCTGGACACCCCCTCATGCGTCTCTTAAATAGTATGAACACAACCCACATGTGAGCACCTGCATTGCACGTGATAACAAATTTTATATTTTAAATAATAATTTATTATCATTACATTGTTCTAGTCAAATGTGTTTTAGGAAATGTGAAAGATAGTAAGGTGCTCACTCTCCTAATAGATTTTGAGTTGGCTATAAATTCTCTTACTATGATACATATTGCCTGCACCAATCTCGAATATACTTCAAATTTATTCAAATTTTGTTGTTTTAGGCTTTTGAGCCCAAGAATAGGCCTAAAAAAGGTATAAAAGCCGAAAGCATTTGGACCTTTTACTTTATTTATTAATTAGCTATATAACTCATATTCTACCATGAGTTTTTTTTGTATAAAAAATGATTTTCATTTGACACAAGCGCGTCATAAAAAAGAGGGAAAAATCTGCACCACGGGTCACAAACTTGATTGAGCCAAATATGTTGTATTAATTTTAATAAGATGATAAAAAAAAGCAACAATAGTAAAAAAAAGGAAAAAGAAAAAAGAAGCTAATGATGATAATGTGAGGACAATCTAAAAAAAAGGAAATGATGTAGCTAAATTCTAAGCAAGCTAAATGTAGAAGGATGCAATTATAGGGGGGGAAAAAGAGAAAAAAAAAATATGTAAACAAAACATGTTAGGAGTGCTCTTGGGCCTCGACGCTTGGCCATTCAAAAAGAGATATGTTTAGCGGGCTAATCCTTTCTTGGATGAAGATGAAAAAAATTTAATGTTAAAAAAAAGCGGTGAAAAAACAAAAACTCAAGTTAATATAGGTTAATCTATAAAACCTACATAGACACGAGACCTCGATCCTCATATAAAGAAAACTGAAAAAATTAATGAAGTTAAATTCCAAATAACATAATGATGTAGGACAAAATAATAATTAAAAAATATCTAAAAAAAGGTTGGGGACAATCCATGCTAATCTTTAAAACCTGCTAGTCAGTCTATGAGGCCGAGATTGACCCATAGAAGGCAAATAAAAAAAAAATAATGAAACTAAATCCCCAATATAAAAAGATGTTAAGGGATGAAATTGAAAAAAACCATAAAAGCAAAAATTTAAAAAAAAAGCAAAACAAATAGAAATCATAAGAATAAGGGTAAAAATTGAAACACAAATTAGATTCGATAAAATATTTAGGGATGAAATTGAAAAAAAATTAATAAAAAAAGATTGAGGATAAAATAAAAAGAAATCAAAATAATAAGGACCAAATTAAAAGAATGAATTGAATCAAATCCGAAGAACACAATTGAAAAAAAAAGATTCAAAACAAACAAAATAATTAACAATTAAGAAATAAGGATCAAATTGGAAGCTAAAATAGACTTAAAGGAGGGGTGGCTGTTTCTATTGATACCAAGTTGAGAATAATTGGGAGATTTAATCTATTGGTTAGCCAACCTTTTCTATATATATGTGTAGGGCAATATACAATAGTAATGGTAGAAGTTACAATACAAGAGTATGATTATAATATTTCCTATATAGTATACTTATAATATTTTCTATATAGATACATTCTATAATAATGATAAAAATGTTAAGAATGAAAGAGATTGTGAACCTGAAATTTGAAAGATTCATGGTGTATTTATAGCTCATGAGTTTTGTCTTTTTATGGAGATAAGGGAGTAAAATGGAATTTTATCCTTATGATATTTTAAGTTGTATTTCACTTAAAATAATACAAATTGGATCAATATAAAATATTAAGAGACCCGCATGGGGTTCTAAAAAAATTTCTAAAAGGGTGTTGTGTTAGGAAAAAAGTTTAATTCTAGTAGAGATGAAAAATAGGTCTAGACACGCTGTTTAGACCTAAACACATTGGGTTCTAGCATGTAGCCCGAGCCTACGTGGATTTTAAGGTGTATGCCTAGCACCAAGGTTATGGGCAGCACACCCATCACCAGCTGAGCGTATGCCTAGATAGGCGTGCATCCAACATGGATTTGGGCTACTATGCCCTAGTCCATACACCTTGGTAGTAGTTGGGCTCTAATGTAGTAGCCCAAGCCCATAAAAATGTTTTTTTTGGGCTTTTTGTAAGAGATTTTTAGGCCTCTTAAATTAGAATTTATATATATAAAAAAAACAATCACTAGCTACGGTCAAATAACCCTTGGAGTCCTGGACTTACCATGTGAGTTGGATAGGACCTCAGCCATAATAGAGCTTCCCATCAGCACATGAATACGAGGTAAATGGTTTAAATTTGAGTTCGCAATCTATTTCCCTCTTGAAACAATATACCCAGTATAATGAACCCTTAAATGGATCCCATCCACGTCTCTTGTATATATAACATACCCAACAATCACCAAGCAATTAGCCAAACAAAAGAGACAATCATGACTAATTTATCCACAATATGTTGAACAAAACTCAAGATGGTTCTGCTATAAGAAAAACACAAAAACTAACACTTTCACTTTATTATTTTCATATGCTTTCTTATTCATAATTCTAATGTTTAAAGTGGCTATATGTAGCCTTAAAAGTCCTATTTAAACTAAAATTCTTATTCTTATCTAACTAAGATTAAAACTAATAAACTAGCTAACTCCTAACAATGATAAAACTCCAATAGATAATAATCTTAATCTTGTAAGGTTCTAACAATATAGAACTCTTACAAACTCTAAATCATATGAACCTAAAGCTTAGTTGATATTGAACTCGAACATTCACCCTCAATATCAATTGTCATCATTTTTCTATCTTTTCCTTCTCTTCATGATGTCCTGCCTTAATAATAATGATGGTGTTTGTATTCCATCATTACCAAACATGAATCTCTTTAACATTGACAAAGATAGTTTTACTATTATGCTCAACATCAATTGTATTTTTTCAAACAATGTTTCCAAATTTTCAACTGGATTCATAGCATTTTCAACTGAGATTGACTTTCGAATTTGTACATCTTTGATTTCTTGTAGCTTACCTCTAATGTTATCAACTAAATCCTTTAGTTATGTCTTTTTAGCATCGTAAAGATCTAAAATCTTTCTCTTGAAGCTTCTACCTTTAATATCATTAGCCATTAAATTTTGTTTCTCTAGACTTGAACCCCTTTTCTGCACAACACCTTCTTCCTTGTTGAGAGACGGAGCATTTCAACATCAACTTGAAATAGCAGCATTGTTTTCTGTTGGCTTCTTAAATCAATAATATTTCTTCATGTGACCACTTTTTCCATAATTATGACATCTGCCTTCAAATCTTCTGCTATTGTCACAATTCTTTAAAGCTCTCCCTTGATGAAAACTTCCTTTTCAATGAAAATTATTTTTCTTATCACCATCCTTATTGGATTCACCATCAGTGTGCCAACTGTGGTTTCTATCTTCGTGTGCACACCATTGTTTACTCTTGCTATTATTGGTGTAGAGTGCTTCCTCTTCACCCTTCAATGAGACTCCTGCCATTTGCTTAGCCATATTTTCTTGAGCTATAATTAAGCAAATCTTCAAACTCAACTAATGATGATTGAGCAGGCCATCATTGTACTGCAGCAACAAAACTTTGATATTCGAGTTTTAAATCATGGATGATTATTCTTGTCATCCTTGTTTAACCAATAGCTGCTTTTGGTTGTAATTTGGAAATCTCACAACATGTTGATTTCACCTAATTAAAGTACTGAGGAATTGTCATGTTTCGTTGTGTCATCGACAACAACTCGTTCTCGAGAAGCTGCAATCTAGCATCATTATTCTTTGAGAAGAGACAAGCAAGGGTGTCCTATACTTCTTTTGGCATTGTAGCATCTTGAATGTGCTCCAACATATCTTCTTCAATCGTGGTTTTCAAGGAAAACATTGCCTTACCGGCTTTAATCTTTTATTTGCGTAGACCTCCATTCATATCTTTGGCTTGTTGTGTGTCTTCACTATCGTTGACTACTTCCCACAGATCTTGGCCTTGCATATTAGACATCATGCATGTTGACCGTGTACTGTAATTCTGATTGTCAAGCTTTTTGATCCCTCCAACAATTTAAAGATCTCCCATCACTGCTGCAAGTTGTGAAAGAATTCTTCTTTAAATGTGACTTGAAGCTGCGTTACTGCTGGCGTGAACGTGCTGAATTGCTACTGGATTGTTTGAAATCTGTTGCTGTCGTGATCTGTTTTCTTGTTGCTGATGCTCTGCTACTGTCATGTTATGTTTACTAGCTGTTGGAATAACTTGCTACCGTGATCTGCTGGTCCAAGGCTACTGGCGCTCCAAGCTGCTGCTTCTGGAGAGTGATTTACTGATCCAAGGCTGCTGCCGTGTTTGTTGATGTGCTGTTGTTATGGAAGCCAGCTGTTACGTTAATGATCTGCTACTGCTTTAGGCGTTGGCGGCTGCTAGGAGGACTGCTACAAACTGCTGCTTTTGCACCACTTCGTTGGGTTGTTTTGGAAGCTATGAGAGGCTACTACTGCCTCGGGTCTGTTCTCTAAGCTTCTGGAAAACTAACTCTTATATATTGTTGTCACTGTTTCAGGAGATATGCCAAAGACATTGCTGCTTCGCGTGCACCTTTCCTTCTCCCCAACCTATCGACCCTCTCTTTCAATCTGTAGGCTCTAATACCAATTATTGAACAAAACTCACATTGGTTTTGCTTTAAGAAAAACACAGCAGCTAACACTTCCACTTTATTATTTTCATATACTTTCTTATTTATAATGCTGAATGTTTAAGATGGCTATATATAGGTCTACAAGTCTTACTTTGACCAAGATTTTCATTTTTATCTAACTAAGGTTTATTCTTATCTAACTAAGATGAAAACTAATCAATTAGTTAACTCTTAACAATGATAAAACTCTGATGGATAATAATCTTAATATTGTAAAGTTCTAATAATATTAGATATCTTACAAACTCTGAATCCTATGAATCTAAATCCTAGTTGATATTGTACTCTAACACAGTAGTCATACTCAACCTGTATAATCATTAATATTGTTATATATATATTGCCAAAATTGCCAAACTCGGGGAATTCTTTAGCGGCTGAGATAAAAGCATCATAGGTGTATAATCCTATGGCATGGCAGTTATTAGCATTACTATGAGGAAGCATCTCTTCAAACAGAGATTCTGGGATGATATCATTAAGGTATCCATCACCTCCGCCTCCTCCGCCGCCTCCACCCCACCTCCATCGCATCCGCTTTGACAGCCTTCACCACACAGTAAACAACTGTGTTCTCACAATAACCATAGGAGCTGCAACATAGGCCTCCTGGGTACAGGGCACCCCCAGCATCCTTGCCACTTCGCTGAGCCGAGCCTCCAAGTGAAAGCGACAATAACAAAAAGATAATTGTATAGACCCAAACTCTCATTTTGTATTGTGTTTAAGCTCACTTGATGTTTGAGAAAAATAGAGCTTGCGGGCACATATATATTCTGGGTGATAAAAATTGGAACTATAAATGGCATATTAGTCTGTATTGCTTTCCCTTCAAAGTAAATGCAAAAGGTTTAGTTACTCGAACTAAAAAACTAAATGATCTTAAATTTTGAGAGGAAAAGCATAAGCAAATGAACATAGAGACAAGATTTGCTGAAAATGCTATGTATATTCTGTATATATTTCATTCATGTATAGATATAAATACATCTAGTTTACAAAGGTGTTGAGAAGAGAGACTCTAGTTTCGATCAAACGCCTGTAAAGGCTTTCGAGTCCTTCTTCAAGTTCTTGAATGCACGAGTCAAATTCTTTAAGCTGGTGCTGCACATTCTCGATCGGCACTGTGTTATCAGATTTGCTTGTCTTCTTATAAATGAGAAAGTGCAATGCAGAGTCCAGTTTTTCAAATTCATTAACTTTTGCTTCCTCTGCCTCACAAGCTGTTCTTTTGGGGTGCATTAGCTTGGACACCAAGGACCAGCCACTTAGCTTTGATTGTGCTTTTGACCCACCTGAGATAAGAGCCAGGAGAGATTCGAGCACAATGAGAGTGACTGCTTCCACTTCTTTAAGCATACTAACTATGGCTACAGCTTCATGGTCTTTGTTGAAGGGAGAGAAAGATGATTTATTTCCCATATCTTTCAGATCCCTCAAGGCCTTGTGGATTGTCTTTTTTACCACCTTCCTAGAGGTCGAGCATGTCTGAATCTCACCTGAGAACCCAATTTCATTTCCCCTTCTTCTCCTCATGATTGATTGAAGTTCCTGAGCACATTCCTTTGTTTGCAACAAGGCATCTCTAGCCATGCTACAAACATCCAAGACTCCAAGGGATCCGTCCAATACATCATCAACCCACTTCTCATTCTGCTCTTGGGCTAAAGATTTTTGAGTGAGAGGCAGCAGAATCAACTTATCAACACAATCATGCAAATCTTGAAGGCAACATAGTTTGTGGCATATAGATGATGAAGAAGAGGAGGTGGCTTGAGAAGAATTCAATCTGCTGAAATGCTCGTTGATTTGTGAAGTTAGAGGGTGTGGCCTAGAAGGCAAGCTGTTAGAGCGGGTATGGTAGAAAGCCATTTGTTTTCTTTGGAAAAGAGAATGTCAAGAAGTTGAAATATTGCTGTCCATACACAGCTATCAGCTTGAATATATATTCCAAGGCAAGGGAGACATGAAGAATCTCGAAAGCTTCGTATGGTGAGGTGGTAATGTGATTCAGATTCAGATCTAACACTATCAGCAATGTTTATGCAATGTCTCCCTCCAGCCTGATCACCAACTCATAATACACATTTGGTAGTGATTTTTATATAATTTGCGACACACGAATGGTTTCGATGCCATTTTCTATAATACATCTGCACGTAAATAGGAACTTATTTTAAGCATCTACATTAATTATGCTCTTCACAACTATTTAATGAATCTCTTCCGATTTTAATCTCTCTTAGATAAGCTTCGTAATCTCCATCGCGGTCCATGTTATATCACCGCCCCCTCCCCAGTCCCCACCATCTCTGCAACTCATCGTGCCGAGTATTTTAACTTACAAATTCACTCAACTCCTTGGCATTAATGATAATGTTGCATGATATAATGGCACTTCAATCTAAAATATGAAGACACACGAGTGGCTTTGCGTATGACAATTATTGATAGCATGATCTTGATTCATATACAAGTGGGATCTCAGCGATATTCGAGCAATGTCTTATGTCTCCTCTCCACCAGCTCTCCAACTCATGAACTGAATATTTTAAGTTACAGATGAATGATGCACGAGTGGCTTCGAGATTCCCACCACCCGCATGGATATTGATCTTCTAGGATATCAAAATTTGGGTCCTGGAAAGGACAGCTTGTATTTGGAAATAGCCCCCTTTGGACTCATTAGAAATGGTTAATTGATGTTTCATCAACTGTTGCAACTTACAAGCCGAAAGCACAAGTAAACGAAATCAATGGAGAAAAGCGAGTCATAACGTTAATTATTAAAATTAAAATTTTAAAAAAAAACTAAAAAAAGACTTCTTACAAGGCATTGTTCATTGGGAATATAGTGCTTTATTTTTTCTTCTCTCATTTTTTTTCAATCAATGATTTTCTTTTTCTTTTCAATTTCATTTTTGGATTTACTTTTTTATCGGGTTGTCTCACTCTCATGAAACGAGTCGCAAGTTTGATGGGTTAACTAATTTGACTCAGGCTGTTTTTCCTTTTTTTAATTAATTTTTTCTCTCAATTTCATCCTATAATATTAGGTTAATTAGTAATTAGACTTCATAATTTATTTTGATTTGTTATCTATTAGTTTATTCTAGCCTCATGACCTTGGAATAATGTTTAGTAAGTTAACCTAAGATGACTCGATTCATTTTTTTATTCTTTTTTTAATTGATTTTTTTTTTCTAATTTCATTAATCAACATTAGGTCACTAGGGAATTGAACTTTATTATCTATTTTAATTTGCTTTCTATAGGGATATGTTGGTCTCATGATCAAGGTCGCGGATTTTAGCAGGTTAACTAGGTTAAATCAGGTAGTTTTTATTTTATTTTATTTCTAATAGGTTATCTCGGTCTCATGAACTGGGTCACAGGTCCTTCAACATTGAATTTTTTTATTATTAGGTTGTTGCTGTCTCATGACCCGAGTCGTGAGTTTGATGAGTTAACCTAATTGACTCAGGTTTTTTTTTTAATTGACTTTTTTCTCCAATTTCATAATTTAATATTATGTTTGATTGGAGATTAAACTTTATGATATATTTTGGTTTACTTTTTATTAGGTTATCCTAACCTTATGATCCAAGAATAATGCTTAACAGGTTAACCTATGTTAACTTAGGTTGTTTTTTGTGTCATTTTATTATTATAACATGTTTGAAACCAGCTGAATAGAATTGAATTAAGAAGTTTTAACAAAATCTAATGTTTGGAACTCTTTTAAGTGTTAAGAATTAAATTCTAAATGAAGTTCAATCTCTAAAAATACTACAAAAGTAAATCAGAGGTTAACCCATCTAATTTACAATTCCAAAAAGGAAAGATTTAATGTTAAAACCAACTTTCCCAAAATACTTATTTATTTTGATTTGCTTTATACGGGGTTATCTCGATCTCACGATCAGGGTCTTGGGTTTGATAGGTTAACTCGGGTTAAACCATGTTATTTTTCTTCTTTTCTTTCTATAAGGATATCTTGGTTTCATGATCTAGGTCATGAGTTTGATAGATTGAATCAAGTCTTTTTTTATGTTCTTTTTTTAATTGATTTCTTTCTTTTTAATATCATCTTTCATTGTTAGGTTGATTGGAAATTAGACTTCGTAATTTTTTTTTTATTTTCTTTCTTTGAGGTTATCTCGGTCTTATGACTAGGGTTACGAGTTTGACAGGTTAACTCTGGTAATTTTTTTTTAATTGCATCATTTAACATTAAGTTGATTGAGAATTTGACTTCTAATTTATTTTGATTTGCTTTCTATGAGTTTATCATAATTTTATAACCCGGGTTTTGATATGTTAACCTGGGTTGATTCAAGTCTGTCTAATATATTATAATTTTATTTTTTTTAAAAAAATATCGTCTTGAATTTTTTTTAGTTAAACTATGTTTTTACAAGTCGCTTGAGTTGTTTTTATACCTACAAAGTGAACTGGATCATATCAGGTCAACCCCCGTACTATTTAATTTTTTTTCACTATAAAAAATATTAGCAATATTTGAATATTTTTTACGTGAAAAAAATAATTTAATCTAACTCGCAGCATATCACAAGTTAATAATCTAGTAAAAGAAAACTAATTGTGATCATAAAAAAATCAAACCCCTTCTGAAAGACATAGGGGTTTGATTCTTTCAAATTGCAGAGGAAATCGGTGAGTAACAGGTTATCTCATAACATGTTTCTCTTTACCTAGGTCAGTATTTTTCTGGGTCTTCTTATTGTTTTTTGCATGTCAACTTTTTTTCTCTTATTTTAAGCATCTACATTAATTATGCTCATCACAACTATTTAATGAATCTCTTGCGATTTTAATCTCTCTTAGATAAGCTCCGTAATCTCCATCGCGGTCCATCTCTGCAACTCATCGTGCCGAGTATTTTAACTTACAAATTCACTCAACTCCTTGGCATTAATGATAATGTTGCATGATATAATGGCACTTCAATCTAAAATATGAAGACACACGAGTGGCTTTGCGTATAACAATTATTGATAGCATGATCTTGATTCATATACAAGTGGGATCTCAGCGATATTCGAGCAATGTCTTATGTCTCCTCTCCACCAGCTCTCCAACTCATGAACTGAATATTTTAAGTTACAGATGAATGATGCACGAGTGGCTTCGAGATTCCCACCACCCGCACGGATATTGATCTTCTAGGATATCAAAATTTGGGTCCTGGAAAGGACAGCTTGTATTTGGAAATAGCCCCCTTTGGACTCATTCGAAATGGTTAATTGATGTTTCATCAACTGTTGCAACTTGCAAGCCGAATGCACAAGTAAACGAAATCAATGGAGAAAAGCGAGTCATAACGTTAATTATTAAAAATAAAATAAAATAAAAAAACTGAAAGAGGTGTTCTAACAAGACATTGTTCATTGGGAATATAGTGGTTTTTTTTTTCTTTTTTTTTTCAATCAATTTTTTTTTAAATTTCATTCTTGAATTTGCTTTTTATCAGGTTGTCTCACTCTCATAAAACGAGTCGCGAGCTTAATGGGTTAACGAAATTAACTCAAGTTTTTTTTCCTTTTTTAATTAACTTTTTCTCTTAATTTCATCCTATAATATTAGGTTAATTAGAAATTAGGCTTCATAATTTATTTTGGTTTGCTATCTATTAGGTTATTCTAGCCCTATGACCTTGAAATAATGTTTAGCAAGTTAACCTAAGATGACTCGAGTTGTTTTTTTGTATTCTTTTTTTAATTGATTTTTTTTCAATTTCATCATTCAACATTAGATCAGTTAAGAATTGAACTTCATAATCTATTTTAATTTGCCTTTTGTTGTAACCCATTTTTTGGTCCTCACAAATAAAAAAATAAATAATTATTTAAATCTGTGATTTTTTGAAAGTTTGTTGATGCATTGTTTATTAATATCGGCTTGTATTTTTATACTGTAAAGATACAAATCCGGTATGAAAATACCCGGTTTTCATCAAGACATAAAAAAATAGAAAATGTTTTGTTTTCATGCATACGACCAATACCCTAACATGTTTTTAATGTTTTTTTTAGAACAAATATTTGAAGTTTTGAAAATGTGTTTTCGCATGGATTTCTTAAACACAACAAAAAATCATTTTTCTTGCATTTCTGGATTTTACAACATGTTTGTAAAACTCCAAAGGGTATTGGCCAATATTCCAAAAAATATAAAAATCTTATTTTGGCGGGAATTCATCTATTATTCACCGCTAATGTTTGGATAAAGAAATCCTTAAAGGACGAATATCCAAAATATTATTGGGAATAATTTGTTATTATTCACTGTTAATATTTGGATAAAGAAACCCAAAGTGGTAAATATCCAAAATAATTTTCTAGAAATAATAAATCCGGACACATCCTTGAAAGAAGCCTTGATTATAATCGAGGACATTTCAATTTTTTTACTCCACGGTTTACGAGCCGTGAGAGTATAAAACACAAAGACAAAAAATAGGTTTTTAAAGTACCCTAGATTTCGTTCATCAGAGCAGACTTATCCTAGGAAACTGATGGGATTAGAGAACATCAACACCATAACAGTTATAAGGCAAATCAAACACCAAGCAGCTTACCTTAGGTAGGGCGTACTAGGGGTGTTAAAACCTTCCCTTTACGCAACCAGTCCCTTGCCTTAGAATCTCTGAACGACCAGTTAGGTTTCCTAGTGACCATAATATTGGGTGACGACTCCCTTTTTCAAAACAGAAAGACCCCAACATCAATCCCCGCTACGAAGGAAGTGTCGCTGCGACGTCGAGCTCTCGGGAGGGTACGACACTTTTTATGGGGATATGTTAGTCTCATGATCAAGGTCGCAGGTTTTGGCAGGTTAACTAGGTTAAATCAGGTTGTTTTTATTTTATTTTATTTCTAATAGATTATCTCAGTTTTATGATCTAGGTCACGGGTCCTTCAACATTGAATTTGTTTTTTATTAGGCTGTCCTCGTCTCATGACTCGAGTTGTGGGTTTTACGAGTTAACCTAGTTGACTCAGGGTTTTTTTTCTTAATTGACTTTTTTCTCCAATTTCATAATTTGATATTATATTTGATTGAGGATTAGACTTCATGATCTATTTTGATTTACTTTTTATTAGGTTATCCTAGCCTAATAATGCTCAACATGATAACCCAAGTTAACTTAGGTTGTTTTTTTATGTCATTTTTATTATTACAACATGTTTGGAACCCGCTGAATTGAATTCAATTCAGAAGTTTTAACGAAATCTCATGTTTGGAATCTTTTTGAGTGTTAAGAATTGAATTTCAAATGGAGTTCAACCTCTAAAAATACTACAAAAATAAATCAGAGGTTAACCCATCTAATTTACAATTCCAAAAAGGAAAGATTTAATGTTAAAACCAACTTTCCCAAATACTTATTTATCCATCTTTTTTTTTAGAAACCTTTGAAGAAATAAGATGAAGGTAATGAGGGTAATATAGAAAACAAAATGAATTGAATTTTATATCATCAAAACATGTGAATTCAACTTATTTATCAACTAAATTCAAATCAAACACAATAATTGAATTCAATTACAGTAGAGAATTGGTTCCAAATAACCTATTAAAGTTTTTACAAATTTTATCATTCAACATTAGGTATAACAGGGTCGGTTGGGAATTAAACTTCATAATTTGTTTTGATTTGATTTCTATGAGTTTATCTTAATCTCACGATCACAATCGTGGGTTTGACAGGTTAACCCGAGTTAAATCATGCCATTTTTCTTATTTTCTTTCTATAAGATTATCTTAGTCTCATGACCTGGATCGTGAGTTTGGTAGATTGACTCTGAGTCTTTTTTATGTTCTTTTTTTTAATTGATTTCTGTTTTTAATATCATCCTTCAACATTGGGTTGATTGGAAATTAGGTTTTATAATTTTTTTTTTTTTGGGTTATGTCGATCTTATGACTAAGGTTACGAGTTTGACAGATTAACTATTGTACTTTTTTTTAATTGCATCCTTTAACATTAAGTTGATTGAGAATTTGACTTCATAATTTGTTTTGATTTGCTTCCTATGGGTTTATCATAATCTTATAACCCGGGTTTTGATATGTTAACCTGGGTTGATCCAAGTCAATCCAATATTTTATAATCTTAATATTAAAAAAAATATCATCTTGAATTATTTTTAGTTAAACTATATTTTTACAAGTCATTTGGGTTGTTTTTGTACCTACAAAGTTAACTAGATCACATCAAGTCAACCCTTACACTATTTAATTTTTTTCACTAAAAATTTTTTTAGCTACATTTGAACATATTTTACGTGAAAAAAAATTAATTTTACTTGTAGCATAGCACAAGTTAATAATCTAGTTAAAAAAAAAACTAATTGTGCTAATGAAAACACCATAACATGCAAACTTTTATTGTGGATTCACACAATATTTCAATGTTAATTTCTCATTACTTCTCCCGAGTTATTGACCAAAACTAAAACAAAAGTGATTTTTTTTTCCTTTCTTTTTTATGCCAGTAGACATGTTTCAAAACTAAAAACAAAAGTGATTTATCTTTGTATCTTTTTTTTTTGTTTTCATCCTTTAATGTTGATTGGTTTTGTGCTTATTTTTCTCGGTAGGGATGGATAATGGGAGAAAGAGAGAGGCATCTTTGTTTAGCCTCTTTCATGGTTGGAGGCGTTGAAAGATAAAGGGATTTGATTCTTTCAAATTGCAGAGGAAATCGGTAAGTAACAGGATATCTCATGACTAGTGGCGGAGCCAGGATTTTTAAATGAGGGGACAAATTACTAACAAATATTTAATATTATATGTTATACATATATGTGTTGTATGATTAGTACTTAAAAGTGCATTCTCATTAAGACTTTATATCATCATATTGCACTAAAGTATCATTAAATTTCTTAACTAAAACATGTTTTATAATAACAAGTCTAATAATATAATATATCTTTAATTTATGGTAAATGATTGTTTTGAATGCAGGTATGTCTCACAATTCAAAGGATTGATTGATGTGATTAACTATTGAAATTAAGAAGACAAAGAAAGGGCTAAGAGAAGAGATGCTGGTTCAAACTGGAACACCATTCGGTTATTGGATCATAACTGGAGTTGTAGACCTTGTATTTAGGTTTGCTTTTATATGGATGGAAAGCTAAGACATAAATCTAAAACTTTCATGGGAGTCCAAGAATCAATTCTGCCGTTTTAAAGTTCAAATCTTAGAAACAACGGAGAAGTTGGAATTTGTCCTGTAGCTCAGACAATGTTCGGTGTTCAACTCATATCTTGAGTTCTAGAAGTCCAAATGAGTTCTGGTTTTTTTTGTTGGAAAGCTGAGACAATTGTCCACAACTTTCATAAGTACAATGGGCTCTAATTCTGATGTTAGCAATGATATTTTGGCCAATCAACAATATCAATAACCAGCCAACAATGTCAATAACTAGCAGCCAACAATGTCAAAACCAACCACCAAATCAATGGTTGGCCATCAACTAAATAGTTTGACAACCAATCAATAGTTCCAAATTTTAGCCTATAAAAGGAGGCATTTGCCATGTATTTAGTCATCTTGGTTTTTAGATCAAGATCATGTTCTTGCTTTCTTTCTTTATATTTTTGTAATGCTTAAGTTTTGCTTTCATTAATCTCTTGTTTATGCTTTTCATCATAACTATGTTCTTATCTAGTTTATTTATGTTTTTCTTCTTCATTATGTTTAGCTAAGTTAATTATGTCAAGGTGAAAAGGTTTCTCTAATGGTGTTAGAATATGTATAATATAAACTCAACATGGACTTTAATGTTTATATCTAAGAAAGATTGTTATTAACATGTTTTATCTTTTTATCTTACTAATTCTTAATACCTTGCTTGTTAAATGGTTAATCTAGATTTGTGTTGTATAACACTTGGTACAATAAATGCTTGATCCTTCATAGTCTTTGGTCGATATCGTTATTATGATAGGAACTTGATTTGTTGTCAAAATAAGTTAGCATCATGAATACCTAACAATATTTACAAGTATGGTGTTACTTAGATAAGATGATTAATATGATCTTGTTAATACTTTATAATGAGTCATTAACAATAAATCATCCGATTAGAACCTCCTTTGTGTGTGGTTTCCAGTTGAGTAATAAAAAGAGTTTATTATACTTATTTGAAATACCATTAGTGGATCATCTAACCTTGACAACTATTTTTATCATTGTTTAGTCTTCACATCTCAAAGTCCTCTTTAAATCATCATTATCATCACCATTATTATTATTATTATTATTATTATAGTTCACCTCCCTGTGGTTCGACCCCGGTCTTGCCGGGTTATTTATTACTTTGACACTCCTGCACTTGGGATAAGACATCAACTTTTTTGATCGTGTCATTATATATAAAAATTAATTTGAAATATATATACTAACTCAAGTCAAGCAAAATTAATTTAAGAATACTTTTTAAATGAAAAAACTTACATTAGAATTGTTCTCTTCGAGATTTTATATTTTAAAATTGCTTCATAATGATTTTATTTTTAATCTCATTAAAAATATCTTTCTCAATATATACAACAAACTTTCATTTATCTATTTCTAAATCTTCCAAGGACTAGGAAAGTTCTTGACAACAATTCTATGCTGACATATGGTACATAACATCTAAAATCATAGCTTAAAAGGATTGCCACAAATTGATATTGTTCTTGCTGACTTGTTGTTTTGTACAAGTGGATTAAATATAAATATTAAATATTTCTTTTTAATTTATTTATTATGTCCCTATTTTTTTAGTCGTCATGTACTTCATTTTTAATCATTAGTAAATTCATTATCATCATTTTTCATATGAAATTCATAACAAAATACTTATCAATTCATCAAAACTCATTTCAATTCATATCCATTAGCATATAATATTACCCATACACATATTAATTCAACAAACCCATAAATTATTATAAACCCTAACATTTTCAATAAATAATTATAAAGAAATAAAACTAAAATTAGATAATGAAACAAATAGAAAAGATGAAGGAAACTTTCCTAAAGCATAAGAGGTTACTTGCTTAACTAATTAATAGCTTAGGGCTTGAAGAGAAATTTTATAGAAGGAAGAGAGTCAAGAACAATAGTGAAAAAAGAACGAAGAGATTGGATCAATTAGTAGCTAACAAAAACAATTAACCCTGTAAAGCTATTATATTAATATTTTAATATAACAAACTGGTTACAGATGACTACCTCCCGACTTGTAATTTTTTATAAGTAGAGAGAGTTATACTTTTATCCTGTTTGGGCTTATGCGATTCCAACTGCTATTCTTAAAGTTCCACTTTCTTTAATGGAAGCTTTTGTTTGGACAACCCTTACTTACTATGTCATTGGTTATAGCTCTGAAGTTGGAAGGTGAACATCAGATGCAGAGTGAAAATTATCAGCAAATAAAATGTAGAATGGTTGCTAATTGAGGGGGGGGGGGGGGGGGGGGGGGCAATTGCCCCCTCTTGCCCTTATGTGGCTCCACCACTGCTCATGACATGTTTGTCTTTGCCCAGGTCTATATTTTTCTGGGTCTTCTTATTATTTTTGCATTTCAACTTGTTTTCTCCAGTTTTATTATTTAAAGATTCTTTCAAAGCTTTTTGAAGCTTATTGTATCATGATATTTTTCTTTCGATGAGATTATACTAGACCAGTTCATTTTTCATAGTGCGAAATGGTTTGTTTTCAACATTTTTTTGTTGTTAAAAAAATCATGGTCATTGTCTTTTTGGGTATTGGATTTTGATTTTTGTTAGATGGTCTATTTTAATTATTTTTTTCTGATATATGCCCACATTAACATATGATAGGCTCTTTAAAAAGTTGTCCCAACTAACATGGATTTAGCTGCGTGGTGGTTTTTGTCATTGAAAAGACAACTTTTGATGATAGAGAAGACCTTCATGCTATATAAGCGATTAAAACTCTTTTCTCCTAGTTAATGTGGGATAGTTGCATCATCATAGCCTCCTAAACGAGGATCTTGGGCAGCGCAACATGATTGGTGTTCCTATAGACGACACCACTAAAGAAGCTAAAAAAGACTTTGATTGGACATGGGCTCTCTTCACAGATGATGATAGTCGATTGGATAGAGGTATTTCCTGCAAAAAAAACCCTTTGATATCAAAGTCACTTTAGGGTTTTTTAGATAGATGTTTTGTAAAAATAATGGGTAGAAAGAGTTAGATATTTTTTTATGTTATGTTGAGAGAATCCCCTTCTATCCTACTAAAACATTGAATTTATAGCTGGAAAAACATGAAAAAAATCTAGATAATATCTAGAAAAAATCTTTCAACTACTCAAGATGGCAACCCTATTTTTTTTGTTATTTTTTCACGTAATGTTGTAATAGGATTCTAACCTGTGTAATATATAAAAAAAGATTAAGAGGAAAAAGAGAAATAGAGGAGAGAGAACTTGGTAAGGCCTTGGACCAACCAGGAGTAGGGCTTCGATGGGCCTAGTCCAATCGAGATATTTGATTAGGCCTTGGCCCAACCAAGATGTTCGGGGCTACAAGACGAGGGCCTTAATCATTTATATAGCACGAAGGTCTCCTTTCTATTTCAAGTACAAAACTCACTACATAGCTAAGCCCATGATAGTTGGGACAATATCTTTTGAAGGACCTACCATGTGCGGATGTAGGCACATATCATAATTGTTTGTGGAAAATTGAACAAAAAATTTGTTTGTTTCCTATGCTAATCTTTCTCATTTACCTGATTCTATATCTTTTATGACTGATAGCATAAAAACCCTGAGAGGAAGGGTCATTGACCTCTCACCATTTTCATCAGCTTCTTATATAGAACTTTATCAACTCACTGAATGGATGATGACACTTGCTAAGGTTGTGTTAGCTACCCAGCTACAACTTAGTTCTCTCCACAACTTTCTAATTGCTATACAAACTTTCGTCATGTTGGTGGCACGAGTTGCTCCTATTGCACCTCTTATGCAATGTCTACTCCAATATCCTGAGGAAAATGACCAAAATAAGGTAAAAAGTAGACATCATACCCATACTCTTACAAGAATTAGATTACATCACCAAGAGCAGTTATCTCATGTAGGGTTATCTAGATCGACATGATCACCATAGGTCAAAAGGCAACATCGAGAGCCACAACCATCCTCGTCAACAAGCTTGTTCTCCTTCAAAGTCTCACTCTATCATTTTAGAACAAAAAAAGCAACATAAATGAAGATAAAATGGACTCAAGTTAGGTATAAGGGCCAACACCATGTGATAGTGTGTTGAACACGCGCTTTTATAGAGATTTTATAGCTAGCAAAAACTATGTTAACTATAATGGATTATTAGAAGAACATGTTTAGAATATGAGGAGCAGTTTGGAATTGGTGGTGCAGGATTTGAAAGTTATGTGCAAGGTCTTTCTAACTACTTTTCAGTGGTCTACATTAGCCTAGTATCACAGTCTAAAACCTAGTTCCATATCTAATGTTTCAAACTTATGCAATAAGTTGATCTTCATTTTAGACTGAGTATTCCTACCAAAAAAAGTTCAACTGAATAGTCCTCTATTATTCAACTAGAAAAAAAAAGCATCAGATCCTATTTGAAAAGGTTCAACGAAGAGATGTTGAAGGTGAAGAATTTTCTAGAACTTATGGCAATAAAAGCCTTCATCAACGGAATACACAATTACTTTATATGAGAATGACTTTATACCCTTCTTGAGAGAAATCTACTCATTGTAAAACAGTTGATATAGAATCACATCTGAGTGGAAGAAGCTAATGTATCATAACAAGAACATCCTCGCTTCAATAGACAAAGAAAAGTGTCTCCAAAGAAAGATAACATGCATCCTCATTGAGATACCTAACCATTCAGAGGTAATATTAAAGCCCCAGCACAAAATAGACTAGTATACCTAGAATTAATGACTACTTCCTTAAACACCACTAGGGCTGAGTTGTTTATAGCAATTAAAGGGAAGGAGTTTGTGCAATACCCATCACCCATGATAGGATGTAGCGAAGTAGAATCATGGGGGTGCCCTTTAGGTCTTCCCTGAAAGGATTAGTGTGGATTTAATGGAGTTTTTGGAATTAAGATTTACGCTGAAAAGGTAAGAAAAAAATAAGGCAAGCAAAGATTAATTATTTAACTTCGAGCTTAGTGATTAAAAAAACACACAGGTTTTTTAAAATTCAAGATAAATTAATTATAAATAATACAATACAAACACAATGTCAAACAAATATAATTTTAAAATTTAAAATATTTCTAAATAGTCAAGATTAAATAGATCTTTAACTTAAAGTAATTCAACTTAAACAAAATATCAAAATATTATGAAAGTAAAATGTTTTAACACAAATATTTCAAATATAAAGTTAGGTCAATGTTATCAAGGCTAATGAGATCTAAAGCGTCCTTTGTTTTGCTCAAATTCCTACAAAGTATAAATACGAAAAAAAAACATGAATATAAACCATATATATTAGTGATAAATCTAATTTTAAAAAAATTAATATCATTGTTAATGAAAATAGTAATAATAATTTTCAATATTATTATTAATATCATTGTTATTAAAAATAGTAATGAAAAAGAGCTTTTTATACTTGTGTGGTTTAATTAATTGAATTGAACTAGGTTCAATTTGATTCAATGACTTTTCAAGACCGGAATGGAACATGTGGAATGAAACTGGAACATTCCGGCTGAAATTTAGCCGAAAAATCCGGAACGGACCGAGATTTAAAATGAGATGAAAATTGTTCTGTTTTGTTCCGTTTTTTGAATTGATAAGAAATGTTTCGGCCATTCCCAATAAAACGGAACAGAATTGACAACCTTAATTTTAACATGACACAAATATTGTTAGTTTCATGGTCTTCTTGAGAGGCAGAGAAGGTGCGGCAATTTTGCATACCCTTCAAGTCCCTGTGAGTTTTCTTCATAGAGGTTAAATATTATTAAATTCACTTGGTTCTTACATATTATTATTATTATTATTATTATTATTATTATTATTATTATTATCCTTCAAATTAAATCTATGATTTTTTTAATAATAATAATATTTTTTTAAAAAAATTTATTTATAATAATAAAAATAATAATATTTATAATATTAAACATGTATGCCCCAAGTTCTTATAGTTTTTAATTTTACCATTCAAATCAAATCTATAATTTTTTTAATAGTAATAATATTTTTTTAATAATTATATAAATAATATAACAACAACCACAATATGACAGACCTAATTAACTTGGGTTTGACAGGGGCATCAGACCCAAATTTCTTGGGTCTAGCATGAGTTGATTATTATTATTATTATATAATTTTTAATTTTATCCATCAAATTAAATATATGGTTTTTTTCAATAGTAATAATATAGTTTTTAAAATTTATTAATAATTATATTAATAATACTGAAAATAAATAAATAAATATATATATATATATATATATATATATATATATATATATATATATATATAATGCTAATAATAATATTAAACACGTCTAACCCAAGTTCTTATAGTTTTTAATTTTACCCTTCAAATTAAATTTATGGTTTTTCTTCAATAGTAATAGTATTTTTTTTCAATAATAATAATAATAATAATCAACCTCTGCCAGTCCCGTGACAACACCTGCAAGACCCAAGTTTATTGGTTTTGGCAACCTGCAAGACCTAAGGAACATGGGTTTGGCACCCTACCTAACCTATCTTGGTTGAGTCTTGTAAGCTTATCAAACCCACGTTACCTGGGTCTAACAACCTAGCATGTTTAAAATAAAATAAAAAAAGCATGATTGTCTCAATCAATTCAAACGCAAAATCCATTCGCAATCCTCTAAATCCAACAAAATTAAAAAATAATAATTAAAATAAACAATTCAACGTAGTTACAGGGTACTTATTCAAACCCATCATTGTGATAAAATACTTATATCTGCCCAGAACAAAGAGAAATAACAAAGAAATCACTGTCATCCTATACAAAATCAATCGAAATCCCATTCAACTGCACAAGACCAGCACTCTTCCAAGAACAACCATGCAACTAAGTACATTGTAGGTAAGACTTGTATCTCTAACTACTAGACCCTACATACTAAACAAATCAAGAAAATGACAGTCCATTAAATACCAACCAATTCCTTCTTGATAAATATTGCTCCAATCCAAAGTAAAAATACTTATAATTTATAGTACATGTTTGAGTTTTTTTAGTTTTTGTTATAATTATTTTGCAAAATGCTTTTTTTCATATTTATAGCTTGCATAGATGACCTTTTTTTAGTCCAAATCACGGTTCGGATGATTTATAAAGATAATGTTCTTTTTTTACATATAAAATGATAAAATTTGAGTCGAAGAGACTCAAACTTATTTCGTACCATTTTCTTCACGTGTTTCCCGCTTTTGTATTCTCCAATTTAATTAGTTTCAAACTTTATACCCACCCAAGAAAAGCTGGCAGTGATAATATATTTTAATTAATTCCAGCTTAATTATCGACCTCACGAAGGAAATTTAAACGTATAATTTTGTGTTCGTACATGTCTTGATGTGATGTTTGTATTCATTTATTAAACATGTATAAATTTTATCGATAAGGTTAAACCAACAAGACCAACAATGATAAAATATCAGGGGTGTTTGAAAATATAATAATAGTTATTTTTTAAATTGTTTTTTATTTGGAAATACATCAAAATAATATTTTTTTATTTTTTTGAAATTTATTTTAGACATCAATATATCAAAACGATCTAAAAACACTAAAAAAATTTAATTTGAAACAAAAAATTTAAATTTTAATGAAAAATAGATTGAAACTAAATGTTAAACATCCCCTTGAAAACATGAGATGGGCCAACCTCTTTTTATAGGATTTTATTGAGTTAATGATTATTGATCCTTTATAAGTGATGAATGTTGCTAGAGCTCTAGGTGTGAGGACGTGCCAACATGATTATTGATCTTTTATAAGTGATGAATGTTGCTAGAGCTCTAGGTGTGAGGACGTGCCAACAAAAATACACTGTCTAGAATTAAGTAATGATGGACAATGACAGCCTTGCATAGACAACGATGAATTTGGCAAGCAGCGTGGAACAGTTTGTGCAAGTCATTAAGCTCTTAACTTGGCATGGACGTGGGGTTTGGATCATGGACCTTCTAAGCTGGCAGCAAACATTGTAGAAACTGACAATTGGGACTGGCAATTAGACATTTAAATTATAGGTTAGTTGTGGCAGTTATGAACATCAAGATCATGGAGGACATGGGGCTGAACTTGGGGAAAAGCTGGGGTTGCTCTACAAGTTGCTAAGATCATGGGAACATGAGGAAGAAACTGCCCAATACTTGTTGGAAAATAGGCCACTAAATTCATGAAAAACATGAGAGAGAAAAGGGCCTTATTATGTCCTGAAAAATAGAGATGATAGTTGTGGATTGTAATTCATATATCTTTGTTCATGAATATGATGGAAAACATTGGCCGTGTAGTATGCAATTTTTATGTATAATGCACACACACACACACACACTTATATTGTGTAATCCTTTGTTTATGAGATTAATAAAGGTTGAGAGATTGTCTTGTATTTTCAGTGTGCTTTGAGTTTATTTACTTGTGTTTGTTATTTGCTTATGACAATGCAATTGTTGGATGAGCGAAACACATAGCTGTAGGCAAACATGAGTGAAAAAAGTGAGGCAGGGCTTAGTTTAGTCGTTTAAAGTTTGTAGGCGCCTTCCACGCGCCTTTAAATGTCGTGCACACATTTGTTCTTTATATATATAGTCAAATGTCAAATTATCCTTGATATGATACCATAATAATGAAAAGACCTTAGGAAAAATATAAGAAAACCCCTAGAAACCAGTTTCAAATTTTTACTTTTGATGACATTTTAATCATTTCACTGTTCTTTTGATTTTTTGTATTGCTTATACATGGCTAAATATTAAATTATCCTTCATCTTATATTATAATAACAAAAAAAAAATCTTTTTTGAAGTATCAAATTGCTCTTTAATGCCAGTACTTGTTTTTAAGAGCATTTCAATAATTTTACTTTGTATTCAAGCTGGGCTTCATCAATTTACATATAAGTAATGTGTTATATGAAAAGATCTTGATGTTGTCAATAACTAATTAAGTTTTTTTTAAGTAGCGACAAAAATATCGTTAAATTGTTTCGGTGAATGTTATAGATAAAAAGCCTAAAATTGATCTAAGCTAAAACCCATGATATTTTAAATGACCTAAAACTTGAGCCTCCCCTTAAAAACAACGTCCTCGTCAATGTAAATAAAAAGGGAACAAAAAACGTCACTTCACCCGTGGAATTATCAACTCCAGAAACCAAATCGTTTTGCCTTTTTGACAAAAGAGATTGAAAAGCCGAGGATATGCTCGAGAAAAGTGAGAATAATTCATTCACGCGGTTGCTTTAAATACCCCTGGTCAGTATTTGCAATTCGGTGTCACATGGATCGATCTTTTACTGCTTTATAACCGACTGGCGCTATCTTCGGATCGGATAAAAAAACAATTAATATAAAAAAAATTGTTCAAGCAAAGTCTTTTATACTTGATGCTAAGAATATATTTTTTTTAATATTAGCACATCAAAATAATTTAAAAATATAAAAAAATTTAAATGATTGACAAAAATATGATTTCACTTTAAAAAAATTAAGATGATACTATATATATATATATATATATATATTATTGAAATTACGATATATTGGATCAACCCGAGCTTCACTTGCAAAATTGATCTTTTTAATTGAGCTTTGTATTTTTTTTATTTACTTTCTATAAATTTATCCCGATGTTATGACCCGAATTGTAAGTTTGATAAGTTTACTTAGCTTGACTTGGATATTTTTCTAGTTTTGTCCTTCAACATTTGGTTAGTTTAATAATCGGTTATCATAATTCTTTTTCATTTTTCCTTCTATTAGGTTCTCTCATTCGCATAAACCATGTTGAAAGGTTTGGCGGGCTTGCTTACCTAGGTTTACATGCTTTGCTATCGTTTTTTTTTCTATTTCATCCTTCAAAATTGATTTTTTTAATTGAGCTCCGTATTTTTTCCCGATTTGCTTTCTATAAGGTTATTTCAATTTCATGACCTGAATTATAAGTTTGACACGTTTACTTGACTTCACTTGGGTCATTTCTTTGTCGTCTTTTCAAATTGATTTTGTTGGTTTAGGATTTGGTAATCTTAATTCTTTTTATTTTTTCTTCTATTAGATTATTTCATTCATATAACCTAGGTCGCGAGGTTTTATAGGCTTATTCAGATTTTCTAGGTTTTTTTATCATTTTTTTTTATTATTTTTAAGTTTCATTCTATTGTGTTATGTTATTTTGGAATTGAGTTTTGTGATTTTTCTCAAGTTGATTTCTAAGTGGTTGCTCTGGTTTCACAACCCAAGTTGCGAGTTTGGTAGGCTAACTTGAGTAAACTCATGTTTTTGCTGTCTTTTTTTTTAAAAAAATTTCATCTTTCCACATTATGTTATTTTAGAATTGACTTTTGTGATTCTCTTTTGATGTAATTATCCCAGTTTCACGATTTGAATTGATAAGACATACAGTGTATCACAAAACATGCTTTTGCATAACAAAACAAAACCAATAATTACCAAGACGACAACCACGAAAGAACGCTTGATGGTTTTCCAAAAAAAAATAATGTGCTTCTCCCACGTAATATAACCACGTTGAAAACACTATAATAATTTACAGTTTTTTTT
This sequence comes from Populus simonii, assembly GCA_007827005.2. Classification (NCBI taxonomy): domain Eukaryota; kingdom Viridiplantae; phylum Streptophyta; class Magnoliopsida; order Malpighiales; family Salicaceae; genus Populus; species Populus simonii. Next base: position 18,031,593 of record CM017467.2, on the reverse strand, counting down.
TATGAAAATTATAGTATTTCTCTATATAATTTAGTCTTATTTATAATTATTTATAGTTGTAATTTTTAACCAACTTAATATTAAAAAAATAAAATTAATAAAGATAATTTTAAAAAAATCATAAGAAAAAAAACCATATGAAGAAACATTGTAGCAATCCACAGTGTTTTGTGATGAAAGTTACAGTGCTTTCCCTATATGATTAGGTTTTATTACAAAGTTAAATTCTAACCAGCTCAGTATTAAAAAAATAAAATTAATAAAGATAATTTTAAAAAAATAATTACAAAAAAAACACAAAAAAAAATATTAATGCCATGGACATCTAGAAAATAGGTGTCAGTGCTATGAAAATTACCTTGGCAATATTATTTATCTTTGAGTAATTATCAGAAGAAATTTTTTTTTTCAATATAAAATTTAAAATCCATTAGTAAATGGCTATCCTTGAATGTTGTCCTTTTCAGTACCTTCTCATCTTTGTCATGAGTAATCTTAGCTCATCTCACTTTTTGTTAATATAAACTAGGTGTATTACGTATATTTTAGAATTGTAATGTTTTTTATTTAAATATGTAATGTTCAGGTTAAAACTTTTATTATTGATGTATAAATATAAATGTTTCCTTCTATATTTGCATTCCTGGAAATTTTACATGTATATTATGGTTTTTATTTTTCTTTAATTTTTTATAATTATTATTGTCTATTATCATATGAGTTAATGTGTTATGAGGAATATAATTGATGTGATTTGAGATCTAAAATAATTGAATTAAAAGTTAAATATGTAAATAGAAGTGAAATAGGTCTTAGTCAATAACTTGTTGTTGGGCCTTTTCTTCATCTTCTTTTACAAAATGTTTTTTTAAATCTTTTGTAAATTTTTTATTTGTTTTTATTTTTATCATTCAATTTGATCCTCATTCTTTTTAGTTCTAATCTTTTTTTTTCTTAACCATTTTTTAAAAAAATGTATTTTTATTTCATTTCATCATTCAATTCAAATTGATTGTATTATATTTTTCAATTTGATCCTTATTGTTTTGATTTCTAATTTCTTTTCCTGCCTCTTTTATAAAAAAATTATTCTTTTCAATTTCACCTTTCGATCAAAAAAATATTTTTATTTTTTATGTCTGTTTTCATCCTTATTCTTTTAAATTTTTTTTGTTCTTTTACTAAATTGATTTTTCTTTTTAATTTTATCCTTCAATTAAATATTAAATTTATTTTGTATATCAGTTTTAATTTTTAATTGATATTTTTAAATCTTTTTGTATAATTGAGATAAATTTTCAATTTTATCCTTCAATAATTGATTGATTGAGAATTGAACTTCATGGTTTTTTCAAATAGGATGCTTCGAGTCTAATGACTAATGTCACGGGTTTGAAAAGTTAGCACATATTTTTATATATATATATAAAAGAATTGTATAATCCTCTCTTTTTTTATTGAGTTATTCCAATCTCATGGTTTAGGTCACAAGTTTAGCGAGATATCTCAAGTTGGCTTAGCCTTGATACTGGGATTACAAGTTTGTCATGCTAACTCGGGTTGACGAAGACCTTTTTTATATCCTTTTTTTTTTTTACCAAACTTTGTTCTTCCATATTTAAGGTGTGTTTGGGAGTGCGGTTGAACCGCATTTCTGAAAATTTTTGAATTTGTTTTGCTTTAAATTAAGTTTTTTGGTGTTTTTGAATTGTTTTAATAAGTTGGTGTCAAAAATAAATTTTTAAAAATAAAAGAAAAATTATTTTAATGCATTACTGAGCGAAACTCACTTTGAAAAACAACATATACCACACTCTCAAACAGACTCTTAATGAGATGTGAATTGAGCTCTTTTGAAAAAATAATTTTCCCAAGTTATCCATTTTTCATCTAATTAAAATAATTTTCCCTAACTTATTCACCAATTTATTCACCCCATTCAAGTATATGACCCGAGTCGTGGGCGCGCGCGCTCGCGCGCGCGTGCGCGCTTACGAACCACAATGTATAACTTCTTTATAGATTTTTTTTATTCTATGTTTCATTTTATTTAAGTGATATAAATTTATTTTTTATAAAAAAAAGTGAGATAACTTCTTTATTTTATTTTTCTTCGAAGACTTAATATCCTTAAACATAAAAAAAATAAAAATTTCTTAACTCTCAATTTTCATATTAGTCTACTAGTGCTATGGAGACATAAATTTATAGTTTATAGTTAATATATATTTTGCTATGTTTGTTATGTAAGCTCAACATAAGAGGCAGGGTGGAGACGAGAAAGAATTGAAGAAAAAAATAAATATATGGTTACACATATTAGAAATGTTATTCAAAAATAAATATTTTTTATTTATATAAAACATTAAAAAAATTATATAAATTAGAATAATCTTTTCAAAAATTAAATGCATATAAAATAACTAAAAAATAATTGTCATTTCAAAAAGGCTATATAAACAAAATAAAAGAGAGAAGGGTATATTAATTTCAATATAAAAAAATAATTTTGAAAAAATACAAATATAAAAAACATCAATTTTTTTTGTAAAAAAAAAATCAGGCGATGTTGAGCCTGACCCATTTTGTTAGGGCCCGTGCTCTTGGGCCCTTAATAAATTTCTTATTGCATATGAGGTGGACGACTCATATTTTTTTGGAAAAAAAATTAAATTGGGCCTTAAGGTTTATTTACTCAAAATCTATTTTTGAACTTATTTTTAATTCAAAACACTTAGAAAATATCCTAAAAACCTTAACAAACCCATACATAACATTTAAAAAAAAAAACTTAAAAGACCATCTTAAAACTTGTAATTAACTCAAAATAAAAAATTTTCTCGAGTTCAAATCTGTTATTATTTATGCACTTTCAAGGTAAAAAGGCATATAATATGAACTTTCCTCAACAAATTGAACTATTTGACACAAAGATCAATTGTTTTGGTTGCCAAAATTAGTGCCAACAATATTTTTCTCTCTCTAACCATGGATCGAAAAACAAAACAAATAAACATTTTTACCAAAAGTGATTTTTTTTTAAAAAATATGGAAGGACCTAAACTGTATAAACTTCATTATTTTTAAAGTTTGAGGAAGTAAGTGTATTTGTTGCCAAATTTCTTACACACCATCCAATTTTGGAGCCTTTATTTTTGCGGTCCATCTTCTTCTAATTCCATCATTGCTTGAGAAATAAAAAGTAATTGTCCTTTAAATAGGATCAAATCATCCAAAATAAAATTTTAGGAACAAAATGAATAGCAGGTCAATAATATTTTGTGAGTGTGTGAACAATGTTATTCACAGTGAAAAACACATACCCTTTAATGTTGTGCTAGATCAATGACTCGTGCTGCGTCGTGGGCCAGTAAAAAAAAAAATTAAGCACAAAAAAAAGATATTTAGATGACTATAATATTTATAAAGAAGTAAGAAAAATTTGATATTCAAGTCATTAACTCGACTGAATCTAATAAGATTGGATAGTCTAATAATTTGATTTAAACTACAGGCAACAATAACAGATGAACTGTAAAAAAATAATTAGCAACAATCAACCAAAACAAATGAGCTTGCTAAGACGATTTAAAACCAACCAAAATAGGAAAAACAATTTACTCAAAAGAACCATAAAAAAAACATTTGTATTTGCCAATTTTCCGGTAGTAGAGCCATTGATATTATACTTAGAAGGAAAAGGAAGAAAAAAAGATCGGTGGCAACCCACTGTCACTCAATTGGGGACATCGTCTATCAAAAAAAAAAACTTGCAGAGATAATTCAAATCCAACCAAAAATTCTGGACAACAACATAAGAAGAAGTCACATGGACAACAACATAAGAAGAAGTCACAAGGATCGCTGGAGCAACATCTAGAAAAATCAAACCAAATCAAATAAAACAAAATGAAGAGAGCATCCACCTATATTTAATAAATCAATTCTATTTAATTCAAGAATAAAGTTTCTTTTAAAAAATAAACTTAACAAAGAATAATAAATAAAAAGACATGAGGTAACCCAATTAAATAAAAAAATGATAAAATCAAGATCATAGAAAGCATGAAAATAAAAAACAGAACTCAATTTTCAATTAAATAAATACTAAAGGATTATTAAACATGTATAAATTTTTCGATAATGTTAAACCAGCGAAAAGACCACCAGTGATTAAATGGGAGAAGATATTTAAGAATCAAGATATTTAAGAATAAAAAAATAATAATACATATAATAGTTCCAATAATAAATATTTTACAATAAATGGCTGGCATCTTTATGATCTCCATCCTTCTCTATAAATACCAATCCTGAAACCTTCTTAAACATCATCAAAACTCAAATAGCTATATTCCTGAAATGAGGTTCTGGGCACTTACAGTTTTATCTTTATTGTTGTCTCTATTACTAGGAGTCTCATCGGATACTGCACAATGCGGATTGCAAGCTGGGAATGCCACATGCGAAAACGACCTGTGCTGTAGCAGTGGTGGTTACTGCGGTCTAACAGTTGCCTACTGTTGTGCAGGCTGTCAAAGCCAATGCCGTAATTGCTTCTTCACAAAAGAGATGTTCGAAGAGATGCTACCGAATAGAAACAATGAGAGTTGTCCTGGAAAGGGATTCTATACGTATGACGCTTTTTTTGTGGCCACTGAATTCTACACTGGATTTGGCATGACTGGCGATGATGACACTAGAAAGAGAGAGCTTGCTGCTTTCTTCGCCCAAACCTCTCAAGAAACTAGTGGTAATTTATGGCATACTATAAATGAAACTGTATATTCATTAATTTTTGGCATCACATCACCTCACATTTGATTTGATCAGTTGACTAATTGTTTGCGGTTAACACGGTCGATGTATAGGACGGTGGATAATTGGAGAGGATGCTCCATTTACATGGGGATATTGCCTTGTTAACGAGCTGAACCCTAATTCTGATTACTGTGATCCAAATACAAATTCTTCTTATCCATGTGTAGCCGACAAGCATTATTATGGCCGAGGTCCTCTCCAACTTAGGTGGTGAGTCCAATATACTTGGGTACAATTTATTTATTTTTTCCTGCATACTCTTTATTCTCTTTCTTCAATTTGATCATTTCAAACTAGTGTCTCACTTTAAAAAAATAAACAGATATCTTAAAATTAATCTTTGTTCCTTTAGACCTTTTCCGGGTTAGAAACTGGATATTATATTAAATTAAATTAATCTTGTAGTGATATTTGTAATATATTTGCACTGTGTTAATTCGATATTATGTCGTACAGGAACTACAACTACGGGGAATGTGGAAATTATTTAGGGCAAAACTTATTAGACGAGCCAGAAAAGGTGGCAACGGATCCAGTGCTTTCATTCGAGGCAGCACTCTGGTTCTGGATGACTCCACATTCAACAGGTGCACCGTCGTGCCATGAAGTCATCACCGGAGAATGGTCTCCATCAGAAGCGGATATTGAGGCCGGCAGGAAACCAGGCTTTGGTATGTTAACAAACATTATCACTAATGGCGGTGAATGTACTAAAGACGGGAAAACAAGGCAGCAGAATCGCATTGACTACTATTTGAGGTACTGCGACATTTTACAGGTTGACCCTGGTGACAACCTTTATTGCGACAACCAAGAGCCATTTGAGGATAATGGACTCTTAAAAATGGTGGGAACCATGTAGTTTGATGCTAAGGCTATTGCTTGGAATTAGCAAGGACGTCTATGTACCCCATATAATTAAATAATCCAAGCAATAAATAAATAAATAAAAGGCCAAGACATTTGGCTTGTGTTTGTTAGTAGTGATTACTTATATATTATTACTCCATTTATAGCTATCTCAGTATTATATCTCTGGCTGGAATGTGCACTGGACTAAACTCATATGTATTAACAAATGAAATGACGACTGCGCCGAGAAAATTAAAGGTTTATGGTCAGATTCATCAATTTTCCAGTGTGTTATTTGTGCATACTGATACAAAAGATGGACCGGGAAAAAGAACACCTGCCACAAAAGATTTTTCTTTTGCTCCATAATGGATATGTGGCTAAAATAGTTGGACCTATCATATCGTAATTTTTTTTTTCAAGAAAAGAAAGAATGAAAGTGCAGCTATCTAAGATCCAAGAAGTTTCAGATTTCTTCCGGACTGAATTTTATATCCTTCTACTATATGGATTTTTTTTTTAATTAATATGTGATGAATTCATAGAAAAATTTCAATGGATCTTGAGCTTCCAGGGTTGATAATAGACTGAACTTCTCCGATGTACCTTCAAAATAAAGTTGCCTATATGTTTCTGGGACCAGTTAGTTTTCGTGTTTTTTGTCTCTTGAAAAATAATGTCAGAATGTCCAAATTAATTGTCCAGCATCCCTTTTTACCTATCCCTTTTGCATATAAAATACTGAATTACCCGTGATGTAAGGACATTATGTATCGTAAGGTGATACCGCTAGTGTAGCTCGCCCTTGCAACTGTAACTATCAGTAACTTATTTGATGAAAAGTCTCATGTTCATTGACTGTAAAAACCAGCGCTGTAATGAGACAGCGTGACAATATTTTATGAATTATTGTATGACAGTACGTGTTATTTCGTGTGCCATCATAGGTTATTTGTTGAAAAAGGTTGGTGATGGTCATTTGTCATTGGTTTGGAGATACAAAGAAGGTATATGCTTTGCATAAAAAAAAAAAAAATTATGTCCGCGTAGTGTATATGGATGGTGATGATGTTTTAAAATATGTTACGCTCATTATAAGGTTTTTTAGTATTTAAATAGTGGATATATAATTGTACGTTTATGTTAATATTTTTTCCTCTGAAGCTTAGGATGCAGATGGTTGCTAGTAGAAACTTCAATACCTATAAAATAGTTTTTTTATCGTGGGGCTATAAACTTTCAGATGATAAAGTCAATGAATTTTAAGTTTAAGATCACAATAAATTAGAGAATGAGCTTTAAATTTCAAGAACAAGAGTGTTTTTATTTTTGTATAATAAATGCTTTGAGAATTAAAATATGAATACTTAGAGAATAAAAAATACGAATCATTTACCCAGATGGTTCAGAGGGGAGAACGGTTTATTAAACTGAGCTCTATACCTAGAGGGGGTGAAAATCCAACGTTCATATCTACGAAGGGGAAGGTAGTTTCCAACATCGAAAAAGTCCTTCCCTTAATACCTTTAAGGACTCCCAGGGTAGAGAGGATACCTCAAGCCCCTGAGGACAATGCACCTAGCAACTGACCATAGATGAGGTGGTCTTTGTTAATGGTTTGCGTCCAAGAGAGTACATGGCTAAAATGTCTTTAAAGGATGAAAAAATTAGCCAACCGACCTTGTCTACCCCCAGGAGTTCTTTGAAAACATTGCCCCTAAATGTATGTACAGGTTGGGGTATACCTTCTCTCTCCAAGGGTTTGTTAAGAAAGTTTTTTGGTATTACAGGTTAGGTCCAGGTCAGCTTCATCCCAACAAATGGATCATTTTATCTGTTTTTGACAAGTTTCTCAGGATTGTTAGAATCATGCCTACTGTAAATATCTTTTGAACTTGTCATAAGTAATTGGTGGTACTGATAGTGACAATGATGTTTATTAGTTCTTTACTTTCCCAAACAACCTCATTGGATCCATGAAAGAAACCTTACAGGGCAAACTTACACACGTCAAGAAGTGGCTGATAGTAAGATATAATAGGACAGTCATCCCTAGAGAAAGGATGCAAGAAGTCTAGGGTTATGCCTATTACTAAAGAGTACCTTCTTCTGAGGTGAACAATAATCCCGTCTAAGCTCGGATAAGGAAAAAACATGTGTTATGTTTACCTCAAACTCAACCAATTATGATGTTAATAAAATAGGCAAAGGTCATCACCAATCCTTGTTACAAAGTATGCAGCTTTTTTTCTCTTGTTTTTATACATCTAAATATTCATTTATGACCTTAGTTTGTGCAGGGTTAAAATTTGAATGAGAAAGAGAAACTTCAACAAAGTCTGCAAATGAGAGTTTATATGCATTGCAGAGGGGATCTCCATCTCTTAACTTGAATGAATCAAGGATTGGATAGGAGATGAAAAACAATTCTATCAACATAGATAGGTTTTTTGTTCTTGAGAAAATAATGGCGAGAGTTGATATTCACGTGGAAATGAAGGTCAAAGATAGTAGGAGAAGCCATTCTCCCCTGACTGGGGTTAACTGAAGCTGACCCTCCTGAAGTGATTGTGGGTGCTGCTCCTCATTTCAATAGAAAAAGGGTTTCCACCCTTATGAATTTTGGCATTGTAGCTTTAGTTGTAGATACCTCTCTTATCATTGTACTGTCAATGCTCTTACCCCTGGTTTTAACTACAAAGGCCTCTTCACCTACTAGGACTTCTACCTAAGGTGTTTTTCTTAGGAGCTGGACAGTCTAGGTTAGAGGATGTTTTTGCTAACCTTATCCTTGGTCGAGCCTCTCTACTCTTTCCCTACTTTGATCAAGAAGGAAAGGTAGTCCATAGATGTTATCCTAGGTAGGAAATCTAGCTTCAAGGAGGATGATCTAGAGGTGTTGAAACACCTAAAGAGGCTTTTAACCATTCCTTCAGACATCTTGATAATGCATTATAAGAGCTACAACTGTTATTTATCTATTACTAGAAAAATGACTCTCTATGTGAGAAGCTCTCTAATTTGATCTCATTATAGTAGTTTATTACTACTATTTCTAACAATCATTTGTCTTTGGTAGATTGTCATAATGTGCGTTTATTTTAAGAGGCGTTGGATGGTTCAGGGGAGCTAAGTGAAGAAAGTTATTAACAAGCACAAGGCATATCATATTGTCCTTCAAAGGCTAAGAGATGAGAAGGCTGTTATGGAGGTTGAGTCGAAGGACCTCAAGATAGCCTATACAAGTTTGAAGGATGATATGAAAGGCCAGGTCTTTCAGCTTAGCTTTATTAAAAAGGACATATATCTGGCTTATAATGAAATAGACTCCTTGAAGCAGGGGATGTAGGAGATGAGGGAATCCTAGGATGCTCTGGGGTTGAGTTTTTTGCTGCTACAGAAGAAGTCTAGAGCTCTCATATAAAGTTATAGGCTCTGAAAAAAATCTTTTATGGAGTTCTAAGAGTTTTTTAGAGGTTCTACAAAACTAAATGAGACAGTTATATAAGTGAACCTCCAGCCATATACACAAGGGGCAGAAAATTTACAAGGGGGAAATTTTACACAATTAAGGAAAACACAAAAACCTAACCCTATCTTCTCTAGCAAAGAAGTCGTAGCCTCCTCTTTGATCTTTTTTTTAAAAAGCAAACCCCACTTCCCTTTGGAAAAAAAAAAAACCAAAACTGACGCCCCCAGCTTTTCACCCTTCACCTTCTTCTTCCTCGCTCACCTGCTATTCTCCACAGAGACTCGAACACAAGCCTCTCTTCCCCTGTACCAGCCGACTTAGAGCATCCGGCCACCACCTCCTTATCTCTCAATATCGATTGCAGCCCCTTCACCAGACCTCACTCCCCCCAGCCTGCAACCACCGTAAACACCATTTACAGGCCTTCCTTCTCTGTCAACATAGCCCATACAGCCCCCAGAAACGGCTCTTCACTTATCCCTTTTTCTTCATCAGCTCAGCCCCGCCTAATAACATTCAAAACCAGAAGCCACAGCCAAGTCTATCTTTCTCTTCCTTAACCCTTCCACCGACAGTAACAGAGAAGCAACACTAGAACCGCAGACCGACTTCCTTCGAAAAATCCCAGCAGCTAGTAGCACCACCTCTGCTGAACCATGGCCAGCACCAACAACAACCAGAAACAAGCTGAGCCACTCGCCCAGCTGTAGCCTCCTCCACAGCCATATCCTTCCTCAGCCGCAGTGATGGAACCAGCAGAAGCCACACCTTTCCTCAGCCGCAGTAGTAGAATCAGCAGAAGCCATCCTTCCCTTCCAGCAACACGAGAAATAGAGGAGAAATATCGATAAGCCAGCAAGCCACCATTTCCCGTTTCGTCTGCAACCGCACCTAAAACAAGCAGCGACAACAGTCGGCAAACCTGGCTCCACCGTGAACAGTGTCGCACCAGACATCGCGGCGACCCTAAAAAATAATTCTCTTGAATTATGAAAAAAAGAACAGATTTCTGGCATCTTGTTCTTTTAGAAAAAAGGTTTTGTTTGAGGAGTCGCCACCTAGTATTATGGTCACTAGGAACTCTAACTGGTCAACAGAGATTCTATGGCCCGGGATTGGTTACGTAAAAAGGAAGATATTATCACCCCTTAAACGTTCTGCCTAAGGCAGACTGCATTGCTGGTTTTGTCTTAAATTGCTAAACATTTATTCGCTTATGCTATGATGATGTGTTTATAATATTCCTGACTCTGGCGCCAATGAATATTCGAGCTTGAATAATTCCAACTCTGGCGTTGGTAAAAATTCGTAGCTACGAAAAATTAGATCAATATTTTTTATTCCCTACTCTAGCGCCAGTGAATAAATAAATAAAAATAAATTGATTTTTACGCATGCACATATTTTTTATTTTTCTAGCTAAATAAAATAAAATACACCGAATAAAAATAATATAAATTTAAACCGGTATTTTTATTCCTGACTCTGGCGTCAGTGAATAAACCAATAAATTTACATTATTTTTATTCATGCATACATATTTTTTATTTTTTCTACTTTTTTACTTTTCTGTTTTATTTATTTATTTATTTATTTTTATTTTTTTGGGCTGGGCCTAGCTCAGCCCACATGGACTGGGCTAGGCCCAGCCAGCCCGGCCAGGTCACTGGCCCAAGCCAGTGACCCGGCTAGGCAAAGACACGCACAACGCTGCGTAAGGGCTAATTAAAATGCACGGCAACAGTGTCCAATGAATTAAATTGTAGAAAGGGAAAGGAGGAGCTTACCTGGTTTATGAGGCGATGGAGATGGTGGCGAAGCACTGACTGGCCGACTACCTCCTCTACTCTGCTCCTTCTCCTGCTTTCCTTTGTTTCCTTTTGATTCTGTGCCCGTATACTTTAGTTTTCCCGCAGCTCCTGAGATGATGAAAGTGCCGGCTTTCAGTGATGTTTTTTTGGGCGTTTTCTTTTTCTACAGGGATGTCTGCAAAGATGAAGGCAATGGCCTTAGGCTCAGTTTTTTTAGCTATGGTTTTCGGTTCGTGCTCATCCAGTTTCCCCTCCTGCTAGCATCTTCTGTTTCTTGGGATTTCCTCTGTTTGCTCCCCTGGTTTTGTTTTTGTCTTTCCCCCAGTTCTGTGACCCCTGCTCAGGACAAAGAAGATGGTAATAAAAGCATGACGTCCTGCCCGTTGAACGTGAGCTCCCTCTGGTTTCTCTCTTCCTATCCTCGGTTCTGCCCCCAGTTTTTTCTTTTTCTCCCGTTCGTCACTTTTTCCTCTCTTTTTCTCCCCCTCCCGCTCTCTCATCTTCTCTGGCTTTATAGCCAGAGAATTCCAAGCACCTCTACAATTGAAACGACTTCAAAGCCATTACTGCAGAAACCGTTCCTGTGGAAGGAGACGAAGAAGGCGACGACTGATTTCTAGAAACGGCGCCGTTTGTGTGATGGGAATGGTCATTTGCAATCCAGTCACTGAAGTTCTGAAATCGTGTAATCAAGCCCCTGGATAAATTGTAATTGGACCCCTGTATTTCGGCATTTTTTACAAACTAATCCTTGAACTTTAATATGTTGCAATCGTGCCCCCAACTAACCCCAGACTTTGCTATTTCTTTAATTAAGCTCCTGATTGGATTAATTAAATTAATTCCAAGCTTGATTAAGTCTCAAAACTTATCAATTCTCCAATTAAACTCTTAATTGAATTAATTAAATTAATTCTAAAGTTTAATTAAACCCTAAAACTTCCAATCATGTTGCCCTTAACCCAAATTTTAGTTCAATCTTCATTTATTTCATTTTACTTGTTTTTTTTCATCATTATTATTTTTTTATCATCATTTTTTTATCCTTTTCAATAAATAAAATAATAATAATAATTAAAATAAAAATGGTCAAAAATTGGGTTATGACAAACAGCGAGCAGGGGCATTCTTCATGAGCAGCAACTAGTCGTCTTCCTTCACTTCACCTTCAGCCGCTACCTCACTAGGTAAGTCTTTCTTTCCCTGTTCTATTTTGTATTTACTAAAGGATTTGGGCAGTGTGCGAAGGTAAATTAATTACCTTCACACTATGCAGTGCATGCGTGAGTCTTTCTTTCCCAATGTTTGAAAAAATACGAGGATTTCTCAAAAATGGTCACATTGTAATGGGTTACCTGCCCAGTGGAAAAATACGAGGATTTTTCAAAAGTGGTCACATTGTAATGGGTCACCTGCCTAGTGGAAAAATACGAGGATTTTTCAGATTGGTCACATTGTAATGGATTACCAGCCCAAGGAGAAAAATAAGAGGATTTTTCAAAAGTGGTCACATTGTAATGGGTTACCAACCCAGTGAAAAAAATACGAGGATTTTTCAAAAGTGGTCACATTGTAATGGGTTACCTGCCCAGTTGGTATATTGTAATGGGTTACCTGCCCAGATGGTCACATTGTAATGGGTTACCTGCCCAGATGGTATATTGTAATGGGTTACCTACCTAGATGGTCACATTATAATGGGTTACCTGCCCAGTTGGTATATTGTAATGGGTTACCGGCCTAGATGGTCACATTGTAATGGGTTACCTGCCTAGATGGTATATTATAATGGGTTACCTGCCCAGATGGTCATATTGTAATGGGTTACCTGCCCAGAGGAAAAATACGAGGATTTTTTTTTAATAAGACATGATAGGGCTCGAAGGCGCATTATTCAATAGATGAAAACTCAAAGGAAATGAGGGCTTGGAGGCGCACTCAAAAGAAGGTAGGATAGGAAATGCACTACCTTTGATGGTCGAGGGCTCGAAGGCGCGCTCGAAAAAAAAAAGATAAGGGCTCGAAGGCGCGCTCAAAAAAAAAAAGACAAGGGCTCAAAGGCGTGCTCGAATTGAGGTAGGATAGGAAATGCACTACCTTTGATGGTCGAGGGCTCAAAGGCGAGCTTGAAAAGAAATAAGACGAGGGCTCGAAGGTGCGCTCGAATAGAGATAAGACGAGGGCTCGAAGGCGCCCTCGAATGGAGGTAGGATAGGAAATGCACTACCTTTAATGGTCGAGGGCTCGAAGGCGCGCTCGAAAAGAAAGGAGATGAGGGCTCGAAGACGCACTCAAAAGGAGGTAGGATAGGAAATGCACTACCTTTGATGGTCGAGGGCTCGAAGGCGCGCTCAAAAGGAAATGAGATGAGGGCTTGAAGGCGCACTAAAAAAGGAGGTAGGATAGGCAATGCACTACCTCAGGAATGGAATATGAAAGGTGGTGGAAAAATACAGAGATTTTTCATGTGGCCTAATTCTCATGGGCGGCCTGCCCAAGTTGAAAAATTCTCAAAAGTGAAAAATTTTCAAAAGCAATTTCAATCTTGGCCATTTCAAGTTGGCTTTCTACTTTGATGGATTCCGTCAGAATTTTCTCTTATGAAATTTGCAAAAATCATTGTCCAAAGTCTCAAAGTTTAGATGATATGCATGCTTCTTTACCTGATTTGAAATATAAGCCCCCCATCTCTTCCTAGTCTTCATGTTGCTTGATTGATGAGGACTTGCTACCTCTGATTTGGGTCCTCTTTGTCGTTTGGCTTCTAGCCCACTCGAGTTAGCCCATGTAAGTCTATTTCCAGATTTGTTTGCACAACTCAACCTTTGTGGTGCCCATCGTGACCCATTTGCTTGCTAAAGGTTTTTTTGACTCGTCAAATAATTTGAAAGGATCACTCATTACTCCTCGTTTCACTGCTAGAAACATTCGGTGTCACTTGCTGAAAGGATCAAACTGTCTTTTGTAAACCAAAATGCCCCCTTGTCTGGTTGTAGGAAATTACCATCTCATTTTCTAGAATTTTTCCTTCTAAACACAATGTTGCCCCCTTGTATTGGTCCTTGCCCCCAAGTGTGCTCTGTCAGCTACTTAGACAAATAATGGTTTTAAGAGGCCATTCTCTCATTTCTCTCCTTTTCAGTTTGGTGAAGGAATATGGGTCTAGAATGAATCTTGAAATCTTGATCTTGCATTTTGAAAACAAAAATTATTTCGATGTGAATCTAAAACAATTTGCTTTTGAAATCTTGCAACTCCTTGGTTATTTTCTTTCTTGGAAATTAGATTATTTGCTCTTGTGTTTGGCAATGAGGTTTTTGGTGAAAAGACATTATGAGGTGACCTTTTGTTTTGTTTTTTTTTCAAAATAAAGGGCTCGAGAAAAAGCTCGAGGTTTTGTATGAGAAAAATTTGTCTCTTTTTGAACATTCATTTTTATCAGCATGAATAATAATAAGTAGTTTATTCTTGATGTCATGAATCTTATGAAAAAGTATTCTTTGCATTTTGAGAGCATTGTTTATTGTTCTAGGTTGTTTGCTTGCTTGATTAGACAGGACTTCTACATGGACGTAACGTAGGTTGTGGTTCTTGGCTATGAAGAAAAGGATTCATAAGGCTCAAAAAGTGTTTCAGGGTTTCAAAGACTGAGGATCACTATCAACAGTTTGACTCTTGACGTCATTCATATTTTCTTTTGCCGCTCTTCTTTGATTTGCTGCTTTTTCTCTTTTTTTTTTTTTATTGCTTTGCTAGGGCATACTCATTTATCTTGAATGTCGCGTTTTCTAGTGATTGGGCATGCCCCTTAGCATTTGAGTTTCTTGAGCTCTCATGCCTTTTTGGCTTTCTCACGGCTTTTTTCTCTTTTCTCATTGAAATTTTCTCTTACCCCCTAGTGTGGGGTGTGATCCTAGTCGGGAATTTTTTTTTTCATGAAAGAAAAATTATTCAGGCTCAAAAAGAGATCTCGAGGGATGTACTTATTTTAGAACATGAAAGGAATAACAAAAATGGCCTTTCCTCATTTCAAGCGCAAACAATTATGATCAATAAACTTTGACCTCATCTAGTGTGATAGTTTGGTCTTTGCAAAGATGCATTTCAAGGGTCATGGCAACGACTTCACTACATACCATTATTCATACATTTAAAAACACATGATTCAAGAGTCATGGGGTAAGGGTGTTTATTCATTTCTTTTTTTTTTGGTTTATAATTTAGTCACCTCAATAATGGAGTTGCTTGATTCACTTGTCATTCTACAAGTAGAATGTTAAAAATATAGTTTTTGAATAAACATCAAATTATTTTCGGAATCAAAATGCAAGATCAATTTTTTTCAAAACTCCAATAGGGAAACTGATTTTGGTAAAAAAGATGAATTGCGTCTATGATATGAGATCGCGCAAGGCTTCAAAGATGTGTTTGTGAGTCTTTATAAGAAAACTCTCTCAGAAAAATGAATAAAGCTTAATTGTAAACACGATTGAATGACAAACTCATTATTTTCATTGAAACTTTGGAAAATAAGTTCAACAACAAAGAACTTATGACAACATCTTGGGCTATGAATACTAGCATGATAACATATAAAGGGGCTAAACATTTAGTGATCATTGATTGAAATTTCTAGAATCTTTCAATCGTTTATTCTCCTTGACAAGGGTATCTGCTCAACAGTCAATTGAAGTCATTTGTAGATCATTCTCGACCTACCATCACCATATCTTTTCTTCAAAATAGTTGATTTCTGGTCGTCGATGTGAAGAAATTAGCTATAGGGATGATAAGTGACTTGGCCACCCCCTTCAGTGTCCTTTCCTTTTTCGATGAAACAGTTCTTTTCAGTCGGATCAACAATTTTACCTAACCCAATGGCTTGTTCAATCCTCTCAGCTATAACAACCAGGTCAGTAAAATGTTATGTAGAGCTTCTAACCAAGTATTCAAAGTACGGAGCTTTAAAGGTGTTGGAAAATAAACTGATCATCTCCTTTTCCAACATAGGAAGGTTAACTTGTGCAGCTACCGCACTCCATCTTCGGGCATATTCTCTTATGGACTCCTTGTTGTTCTTCTCCATAGCTTGCAAGCTTAACCGATTAGGGCCCACGTCTATATTGAACTTATATTGCCTCATGAAAGCATCAACTAAATCCTTCTATTTTTTAACCTTGGTATTGTCCAACCGCATATACCAAGTGAGGGCAGCGCCACTTAAGCTGTCTTAAAAGAAATGAATCAACAATTTCTCATCATCAACCACCTCAGCCATTTTGTTGCAGTATGCCTTGAGATGAGTTATAGGGCATTGGGTTCCCGTATATTTAATAAATTCCGGCACCCTGAACTTCTTAGGAATGACTACGTTAGGCACCAAACACATATTGACAGCTTTCACCAGGTCACACAAATGGTTTCCCTCAATTACCTTTATCCTCTCTTCTAGGGCAGTCCATTTTTTCAAAACCTCTTCTTTTAGCATCTTGCTTTTTTAAGATTCTTTCTCGATAGAATCAATGATAGAAGAAATTCTTGAGGGGTATGCTGGCTAGAAATGCATAGCTTGTTGAAATTCAGATGACACCCTATTTGCCCCCAGATTCTGTGGAACGAAATGAGTTACATGCATATCTTCAGGCTGAGCTATAAGTGTTGCTTTTCTGGATTTATCTCTCAAGGCCTGCTCGAGTAGACTAGTAAGCCTTGCGACTTCTTCCTTAATATTATCCATCTCTTTTTTATGTTGGGCTTCCAACTGGGCTCTTTCTTCATTTTCCATTTTTCTTGTTCTCGAACGAGGGCTATAGATGGGTTTCAATGGGGAACCTATATTTCAACCTGCTAAATGTAAATCATGTAATTATGCAAAAATGCTGAAACAATTAAAAAAAATGCATATGAAATGCGGACTTGCCCTACACGGGATGACAACCTAATAGGAAGTTCCTAATTATTGAGTGCATTAAAGGGTTGGTCATTATCTAGTTTCAAAGGGTCTCTCGCATGCTCAGTGACCGTCCATGAAAGGTCGATATGAGGCTTACAAGTAGTGTGAAGATAGAGGCCCTGAGTAATATCAGTTTGACATATCAACCACTTCCAAGTAAACAATCAAGCGAGAGTTGGATGGTTTCACGAGTCTTACCCAGGCTAAAGCCATTGGGGTACCGTTACTCCCTCACTTATCCTAGGATGTAAAGTGTGTGCTTTCAAAGTGATGCATGACAACATAAATAAGGATGCATGCTAAAGCAGTAAATGCAGGAAAAATAAACAAATAAACACAACAACAAAAAAATAGCAATAATAAGATAAAAGACAAAGCTTAATCCTAAGTCCCCAGTGGAGTCGCCATTCTGTCGCACCCGACATCGCGGCGGCCCTAAAAAATAATTCTCTTGAATTATGAAAAAAAGAACAGATTTCTGGCATCTTGTTCTTTTAGAAAAAAAGGTCTTGTTTAAGGAGTCGCCACCTAGTATTATGGTCACTAGGAACCCTAACTGGTCAACAGAGATTCTATGGCCCGGGATTGGTTACGTAAAAAGGAAGATATTATCATCCCTTAAACGTTCTGCGTGAGGCAGACTGCATTGTTGATTTTGTCTTAAATTGCTAAACATTTATTCGCTTATGCTATGATGATCTGTTTATAATATTCCTGACTCTGGCACCAATGAATATTCGAGCTCGAATAATTCCAACTCTGGCTTTGGTAAAAATTCGTAGTTACGAAAAATTAGATCAATGTTTTTTATTCCCTACTCTAGCGTCAGTGAATAAATAAATAAAAATAAATTGATTTTTACGCATGCACATATTTTTTATTTTTCTAGCTAAATAAAATAAAATACACCGAATAAAAATAATATAAATTTAAACTGGTATTTTTATTCTTGACTCTGGCGTCAGTGAATAAACCAATAAATTTACATTATTTTTATTCATGCATACATATTTTTTATTTTTTCTACTTTTTTACTTTTCTGTTTTTTTATTTTTTTATTTTTTTTTATTTTTTTAGGCTGGGCCTAGCTCAGCCCACATGGACTGGGCTAGGCCCAGCCAGCCCGGTCAGGTCACTGGCCCAAGCCAGTGACCCGGCTAGGCAAAGACACGCACAACGCTGCGTAAGGGCTAATTAAAATGCACGGCAACAGTGTCCAATGAATTAAATTGTAGAAAGGGAAAGGATGAGCTTACCTGGTCTATGAGGCGATGGAGATGGTGGCGAAGCTCTGACTCGCCGACTACCTCCTCTACTCTGCTCCTTCTCCTGCTTTCCTTTGTTTCCTTTTGATTCTGTGCCCGTATACTTTAGTTTTCCCGCAGCTCCTGAGATGATGAAAGTGCCGGCTTTCAGTGATGTTTTTTTGGGCGTTTTCTTTTTCTACAGGGATGTCTGCAAAGATGAAGGCAATGGCCTTAGGCTGAGTTTTTTTAGCTATGGTTTTCGGTTCGTGCTCATCCAGTCTCCCCTCCTGCTAGCCTCTTCTGTTTCTTGGGATTTCCTCTGTTTGCTCCCCTGGTTTTGTTTTTGTCTTTCCCCCAGTTCTGTGACCCCTGCTCAGGACAAATGAGATGGTAATAAAAGCATGACGTCCTGCCCGTTGAACGTGAGCTCCCTCTGGTTTCTCTCTGTTTTTTTTTTAGTTTCTTCTTCCTCTGTTTTCTTCTTCCTATCCTCGGTTCTGCCCCCAGTTTTTTATTTTTCTCCCGTTCGTCGCTTTTTCCTCTCTTTTTCTCCCCCTCCCGCTCTCTCATCTTCTCTGGCTTTATAGCCAGAGAATGCCAAGCACCTCTACAATTGAAACGGCTTCAAAGCCATTACTGCAGAAACCGTTCCTGTGGAAGGAGACGAAGAAGGCGACGGCTGATTTCTAGAAACGACGCCGTTTGTGTGATGGGAATGGTCATTTGCAATCCAGTCACTGAAGTTCTGAAATCGTGTAATCAAGCCCCTGGATAAATTGTAATTGGACCCCTGTATTTCGGCATTTTTTACAAACTAATCCTTGAACTTTAATATGTTGCAATCGTGCCCCCAACTAACCCCAGACTTTGCTATTTCTTCAATTAAGCTCCTGATTGGATTAATTAAATTAATTCCAAGCTTGATTAAGTCTCAAAACTTATCAATTCTCCAATTAAACCCTTAATTGAATTAATTAAATTAATTTCAAAGTTTAATTAAACCCTAAAACTTCCAATCATGTTGCCCTTAACCCAAATTTTAGTTCAATCTTCATTTATTTCATTTTACTTGTTTTTTTTCATCATTATTATTTTTTTTATCATCATTTTTTTATCCTTTTCAATAAATAAAATAATAATAATAATTAAAATAAAAATGGTCAAAAATTGGGTTATGACAAACAGCGAGCAGGGGCGTTCTTCATGAGTAGCAACCAGTCGTCTTCCTTCACTTCACCTTCAGCCGCTGCCTCACTAGGTAAGTCTTTCTTTCCCTGTTCTGTTTTGTATTTACTAAAGGATTTGGGCAGTGTGCGAAGGTAAATTAATTACCTTCACACTATGCAGTGCATGCGTGAGTAATTCACGCATGCAATCTGCAATAGTGCCCAGCCGGGTCACTGGTTTGGGCCAGTGACCCGGCTAGGCCTGCTGAGTTCAGCTCAGCCACATGGGTTGAGCTGGACCCAGCCCAAAAAAAAATGAGTAATATGGTTGGTTTTCTTATGTCTAAAAAACAAAAAAATATTTTCATGCATACGACCAATACCTTAACATCTTTTTGAATTTCTTTTTTTTTAATTTCTTTAAAAAAAAACAAATATTTGAAGTTTTGAAAATGTGTTTTCGCATGGATTTCTTAAACAGAACAAAAAAATATTTTCTTGCATTTCTGGATTTTACAACATGTTTGTAAAACTCCAAAGGGTATTGGCCAATATTCCAAAAAATACAAAAATCTTATTTTTTAGGGGAATTCATCTATTATTCACCGTTAATGTTTGGATAAAGAAATATCAAATGGATGAATATCCAAAATATTATTGGGAATAACTTGTTATTATTCACCATTAATGTTTGGATAAAGAAATCCCAAAGGGATGAATATCCAAAATATTATTGAAAATAACTTGTTATTATTCGCCGTTAATGTTTGGATAAAGAAACCCCAAGTGGTTAATATCCAAAATATTTTTCTAGGAATAATAAGTCATCACACATCCTTCAAAGAAGCCTCGATTATAATTGAGGACATTTCAATTTTTTACTCCACGGTTTACGAGTCGTGAAAGTATGAAACACTAAGGAAAAAGGAGGCTTTTAAAGTGCTCTGAATTTCCTTAGGTTTCTAAATCTTTGTTCCTTTTCTTTGTGATGTACGAGTCGCAAACACTTGAAATAGTAAGGAAAAAATAAGCTCTTAAGCACATTGAATATCCTTATATTTCTATCTTACCATGTCATAAATCATAGGTTATAAATTTAGTCTGAATCAAACACAGATTTCAAGATATCTGTATTGGTTCTCCTCGATACGTTGTAAACATATCAAAGGGTGTGATCCACATTGACCAAGGGTTCTTTCTTTTTAGACTTTGAGTCCAAGTTTGTTCACACTACAAGATTTAACAGTTTTACAAACGAATTTTTTCCGTCAGTGTAAGACACATATTCCGTCAGTAATTAATTTACCGACGGAATCAACAATGGAAATGCTCCGTCTGTGAATCTTTCGTCGGTAATTTTTTGTCAGTCGGTAAATCCGTTGGTAATAAAAAAATAAATTTATCCGCTTCATTTCGTCGGTATATCCCTCGGTAATAATATTTTTTTATTACCAACGGATTTACCGACGGAATTACCGATGGAATTTCCGTCGGTAATTATTTAAAAACATTTTAAAAAAATTCATTTTATAAAATTATAAAATAATTAAATTAACATAAATTAACACTGTATAATATATACTCAAAATGCTTGGAAAAAAGAATAAGAAAATCAACTCAAACAAATTTGCAACAAAAAAATAAAACAAAAAAATAAATTCAACTAAAAAAATTCATATGAAAAAATAAAGTTGCAATTGCTAAAAATTTAAAAATCCTATAAATAAATCTACTAAAAATTGATCTCATATGAAAAAAAATCTCACAACAACATTTATACAATTATTAAGAACAAAAACAATTAAAAATAAAATAAAATAAAAATATAGTGAAAAAAATCATGAAAAAAAAAGAAAAAAGAAAAATCTTACCTTAATGTAGTTGCAAGTGAAGCTAAGGACATAATTTTTTTTTTGTTAAGCATATTAATTAAAAAAAAAACTAAGAGGATAAAAGAAGAAAGAATAAGAAGACATATACAAGCATGGAGGAAAAGAGATGGAGATGAGGAGAGAAAAGAAGAGAAAGAAGTAGTTAAGAAATGATGTTTTTTACATATAGTGAAGAAGAAGAAGAAGAATACATACCTTAATGATGTTTTTTATATATAGTGAAGAAGAAGAAGAAGAAGAAGAAGAAGAAGAATAAGAAATGGGTCTGTTTCTTGTGAAATAAGGGGATTCAGGCTTTTTATTGGGGCGCGTTACCGACGGATAATTGAATATTAATATTTTTAATTATTCCGTCGGTAATTCCATCGATAATATTTAATTAAAATTTTCAATTTCGTAAAAAGTTTACAGAAACCGCCAAAAAATTAATGACGGTTTTTCAATCCGTCGGTGATTCCATCTGTAATATTTAAATGAAAATTTTAAACTAATTGAATTTTTTCAGAAAACCGCCGAATAACACTGACAACTTTTCAATCCGTCGGTGATTTTGTCCGTAAAGAACAACAATTAACAGTGCAATTGGAAAGTGAATAGTTCTGGAGATCTCTGAAAAATACCGATGGACAATTCCGTCGGTGATTCCCTTTGTAATTGACATGATGAATAGTGTTCACATTTTTACCAACAAATTTACCGATGGAATTTCTTCCGTCGGTAATTCCGTTGGTAAAAATGACACGTCATCATTTTTTTTTACTTTGTTTTAATTTTTGTTCGACGGTAATTCTCTCGGTATATATCGAGGGAATATTTCCGTCGGTAAAATCCCTCGGAAATTTACCGACGGAAATATTCGCTCGGTATTTTCGTTTGTATTTATCAATTTTCTGGTAGTGTCATCATAGCAAACTTATCCTAGGAAAACTGATGGGATTAAAAAACACCAACATCGTAGCAATTATAAGGCAAACCAAACACCAAGCAACTTACCTTAGGTAGGGCGTACTAGGGGTGCTAATACCTTCCCTTTACGCAACCAGTCCCTTGCCTTAGAATCTCTGAAAGACCAATTAGGGTTCCTAGTGACCATAATACTAGGTGGCGACTCCCTTTTACACAATAAACAAAAAAAACCCTGAAATCAATCGAGGGTCGCCGCGCTCCGCCGTGAGGGTGCGACATTATTTTGCCTAACCTCCTCTTAGATAATATAATTATATCTTGGTTGAATGGATAACTTATGGTTGGGAGGTTGGGATTGAGAGTGCTACATCGTATGCTAAGATTTGCTGGTATGGCAAGATATGATACTACCCTTAGGTTACTAATATAGCTTGAGTAAGGGCTTGCACTTAGTTGATGAGATGTTGAAACTCTGATGGAGTAGATGTGGCGACAACAACAGTAGGGAGGTCTGTGATGCGTCTCATCCTAAGCGTATCTTGATTGTCTGGCATTGATAGTGATTATGGATGCTAAAAACCAGTTCTAAAATAACAGTTGATGCCTTTTTTATTAGGTTCTCACAAACAATATCAATTGATGATGTTCTCAAACCACTATGCTTAGGAATGAAATTTTTTTAGTGTTTGGATAATGGATAATCATACGTTGATATCAATATTCTATTCTCTAGAGCTTAGGAAGAAGATGGTTGGTGGTAGAAAAGTCAACACCTGTAAAATAGCCTATTTTGGTGGAGTTTTAGGACCTTCAGATGATAAAGTAGATGATGTTTTAGTAAGAGATTACAATAAATAAGAGAATGAGCTTTAAATTCTAAGAACAAGAGTGTGTGTTCTTGTTTTTTGTATGATAAGTGTTATGAGAATTAAAGAACGGATACTTAGAGAATAGAAAATGTGAACCTTTTACCTGAGTGGTTCAAGAGGTATTTATAATCCTTAAAGCTTATCATGTTGTTGGAATGGAGGGGTTGGATAGTCATTTCCTCCTGTTAGCATTAATGAGCAATAAATATTCCTTACACAATATTAAATGAGAGACAAATATCTATTACACCATATTAATAAGGGATAAATATTCATTACACAATATTAATGGCGATGGAAATATGATAGACCCTTCTACACCTAGAGATGCAGAGAGATAAGTATCCCTGACATTAACATTTTAAGTTAAAAGTTAAAATAATAAACAAATAAAGCATCATGTTTCAATATAAGGCCTATAATGGTCGTTAGATCCATATCCACTTGGACTTGGTACAATACTATGCCCATGGGTAGTAAGTCTAATAACTTGTCAGACTTGTGTCTGCTTGGGCTCGGGTGTAGCTAAAACCAATGATATTGGGTTTGGAAGCTTGTCAGACCCACATTTGTTTGGGCTCGGAGCATAGTTGAACCCAAGAATATTGGGTTTGGTAGCTTGACAGATCATATATGCTTGGGCTCAACGTGTAGCTGAACCCAAGAATGTTGGGTATGGTAGATTACGAGATTCATGTGGCTTAGTGCTTTGTTAAATCCAAAGACATTGAGCTTGAAAGCAAGTTGGTCTCATGTCTTCTAAGCCTCGTGTTCTGTCAAACACATGGATGTTGCGTTATCATCTTATCTTTGGTCCATTTAAACATGGATTTAGGTTAAAAATTAAATTCTTAAAATATGTTGATCCATTAGTTAGCTACGGTGAACCCAAAAAAAATATTTAAAAGAGCATGTCAAGTAGATTATTATGGGACACCACTAGGTAGGGGTTGGTTATTAAGAGAATATTTGAGAGTATGATAAATGTTATTTTTAAATATAACATTGCCCACCAGTGCTTTCAGGGCCTTGCTGTTTCAGGCATGCCATGGATAAGAAATTCAAAAGAAAGAGTAAACCATAAACTTAGCCTTACCCGTGACTTTGTCTTGACTTGATAGGCATGGGTGTGTTTTAATTGTTGCCAAGTTTTGGAAGTATTACCCTTTTTTAGAAACGTGTTTTTTTTAAATTTTTTTTTTCTATTCCACTTCATAACCAAACAAATTGGCTGACATTGAATTGTCACAAAACATGCTTTTGCATATAAAATACTGAATTACCCGTGATGTAAGGACATTATGTATCGTAAGGTGATACCGCTAGTGTAGCTCGCCCTTGCAACTGTAACTATCAGTAACTTATTTGATGAAAAGTCTCATGTTCATTGACTGTAAAAACCAGCGCTGTAATGAGACAGCGTGACAATATTTTATGAATTATTGTATGACAGTACGTGTTATTTCGTGTGCCATCATAGGTTATTTGTTGAAAAAGGTTGGTGATGGTCATTTGTCATTGGTTTCGAGATACAAAGAAGGTATATGCTTTGCATAATAAATAAATAAATTATGTTCGCGTAGAGTATATGGATGGTGATGATGTTTTAAAATATGATATGCTCATGAATAAGATTTTTTAACATTTGAATAGTGAATATATAAATATATATTTATGTTCATATTTTTTTCTCTGAAGCTTAGGATGTAGATTGTTGGTAGTAGAAAGTTCAATGCCTATAAAACAGTGCTTTATCGTGGGGTTATGGACTTTTAGATGATAAAGTCAGTGAGTTTTAAGTTTGAGATCACAATAAATTAAAGAATGAGCTTTCAATTTCAACAACAAGAGTGTTTGTTCTTATTTTTTATGAAAAATGCTTTGAGAATTAAATTATGAATACTCGGAGAATAGAAAATGGGAATCCTTTACCCGAATGTTTCAGAGGGTATTTATAGCCCTTGAACCTTGTCATATTGTTGGAATAGAGGGTTGGAGAGTTATTTTCTCCTATTAAAATTAATGAGGAATAAATATCCCTTACACAACATTAAATGAGGGATAAATATCTTTTACACAATATTAATGGCGATGAAATTATGATAGGCCTTTAGAAGACTTTTTAACACACAAAAGTGTAGAGAGATGAGTATTCCTTACATTAGCATTTTATGTTAAAAGTCATAAGAATAAATAAATGAAGTCTCATGGTCCAATAAAAGGCCTATAATGGTCTTTAGACCCATATCGACTTCAACTTGGTATAATACCAAGCTCACGGGTAATGGGTCTGATAGCTATCTAGACCTATGTACGTTTGGGCTAAGCATCAGCTCGCCAAACCCATGTTCATTTAGACTTAACGCGTAGCTGAACCTAAGAATGTTGGGTTTGACAACTCGCCAAACATATATGTATGTGGGCTCAGCATGCAATAGAATTCAAGGATGTTGGATTTGGTAGCTCACAAGACTTATATATACTTGGGCTCAGCGCGCTGTTGAACCCAAAGATGTCGATTTTGTGAGCTCGCTAGATATATATGTATTAAGGTCTGGCGACTCGCCAAACTTATATGTAATTGGGCTCAATACATAGTCGAACCCAAGAATGTTTGGTCTAACAGTTTGTCATATCTATATCTACTTGGGCCCAACACTTTGTTGAACCCAAGAACGTTAGGTTTGGAAGTAAGCTAGACTCATGTCATTTAGACTTGATATTTTGCTAGGCCTAGAGATGTTGGGTTATCACCCTGTCTTTGGCCTTTTTAAACATGAATTTAGGCTAAAAATTAAAATTTTAAAATATATTGATCCATCAGTAACCCCTCAAGTTTTTGTGTATTGAATACACAAATATTTGAAAGGTTATCAGTTTTAATGAAAATAATTTTAACCTTTCCTATTAGACAGGCAATCCCAAGTAGAACTATTGGAATTCACGTGGTCATGTGGCTTGTTCTCATTGAAAGAAGGTCTGTTGAGAAAAGAAATGGTGGTGAGTATTTAATGTAGTAATTGAGTAGGATTCTGGAGATTTATGGTGACATGAAAGGTTGTTTATTCAATAGTGAGGATGAAACATTATTTCCTTTATAACCATATTCGTTCTCGCTTCTATTCTTTTATTTTACTTTGGCTTTTGAAATTTCTTTGTAAAAATATATTGCTAAAAAGCTTTGAACAAAATTTTCTGTGTCAGGAAAAATCATCATTTTAGGTATTCCTCACCTTAACCCTGTTTCTTCTTCCTTGTTTTTTGTTAGAAAAAATGAATTCTCAAAGAATTAGATCTAACCCTAGGAGTAGGATGTTACTTTCTCTTGTGGTGAGTTTAGCTTCCAACCAAAATCTGGAGGAAAAAGTAGGGGATAAGGGTCTATTAGACTGGGCTCTATAGCCAGAGGGGGTGAAAATCCAATGTTTATATCTAAAAGAGGGAAGGTAGTTTCCAACATCAAAGAAGTCCTTACCCTAATACCTTTAGAGATTCTCGGGGTAGAGAGAGGATGCCTCAAGCCTCTGAGGACAATGCACCTAGCACCCTGACCATAGATGAGGTCGCCTTTGTTAATGATTTATGTCCAAGAGAGTACATAGCTAAATTGCCTTTCAAGGATGACAGAATTAGCCAGCTGACCTTGTCCATCCCCTAGGAGTACTTTGAAAACATTGCCCCTTAATGCATGTATGGTTTGGGGTATACCTTCTCTCTCCAAGGGATTGTTAGGGAAGTTTTTTGGTATTATAGGTTAGGTCCAGTCCATCTTCATCCCAACAAATGGATCATTTTATTTGTTTTTGACAAGTTTCTTAGGATTGTTAGAATCATACCTACTATAAATATTTTTTTGGACTTGCCATAACTTAATTGATGGCACTGGTAGCGACAATAATGTTCATTAGTTCTTTACCTTCATAAACAACCTCATTGGATGCATGAAAGGAACCTTACAAGGCAAACCTACACACGTCAAGAAGTGGAGAGGGAGGTGGCTAATAGAAAGATACAATAGAACAGTCATCCCTAGAGATAGGATGCAAAAAGTCTGGGGTTATGCCTACTACTGAAGAGTACATCCTTATGAGGTGAACAATAAGCCTCATTTAAGCTCGAATAAGGAAAAAACATGTGTTATGGTTGCCTCAAACTCAACCAATTATGATGTTAATAAGATAGGCAAAGGTCATCACCAATCCTTATTGCAAAGTATGCAGCTTTTTTATCTCTTGTTTTTATACAACTAAATATTCATTTCTCACCTTAGTTTTGTGGAGGGTTAAAATTTGAATGAGAAAAAGAAACTTCAACAAAGTCTGCAAAGGAGAGCTTATTTGCATCAAAGAGGGGATCTCCATCTCTTAACTTGAATGGATCAAGGAGATGAAAAACGATCCTATCAACATAGATAGGTTTTTTCTTCTTAAGAAAACAATGGCAAGAGTCGTTATTCACATGAAAATGAAGGTCAAAGATAGTAGGGAAAGTCATTCTCCCCTGACTGGGGGTTAACCAAAGGTGACCCTCCTGAAGTGATTTTGGGTGCTGCTCCTCATTTCAATAGAAAAAATAAGAGAAAAACATTAGAAATCAAGAGAAAAACAAGAAAAAGTGAAAGAGAGCTTTGAAACTTGTCAGACTAATAAACTTAGAATATTAAATTAAGGAAAAATCAAGTGAAGGAAGATAGAAGAAAGGAGAGGATGGTCGGCCACATTAGGAGGAGAAGAGAAGTTGGGAGAACTTAGATTGGTAAGCATGAAAAATTAAGATTCTTACTTGAATAAAGTGTTTTTGAGTTTATTTGAGTAAGTTATCAAACAATGACAATTAAATTTGATTTAATTTCTTGTATTCTTGACTCTTTAAATTAGGGTTCTTATGAGAAATTTGAGGATTTTCAGAAAAGTAGTAAACATGATGGAATTGAGGTACAATAGTATAGAAATAGTGAATGTAAGTAGTGATTAAGAAAGAAATTGGATAAGTTTGAAGAAATGAACCTGTAACTAAGAATGGATGGGGAAATAAAGGGATGAGGTTTTGATTGTTTTATGTTTGAGAAATGATGTTCCTTATCTTATTTGAAGCATTCAAAGTATGAACAAGTGAAGAAACATCATAAGAATGTGAAAAGAAGGAATAAATAAATGGTAGGAATAGTTCATGGAAGAATTCATTAAGTGAGTTCAAAGAAGAAAATTGATTAAAACTATATGTTGAAAATGAGGTGACAAATGAATGAAAATCTTGGTGCAAAACCCAATTAAATAAAATATATTAAATGCTTCAAATTTAGGCATGTAGGAGAAATATCAATGGATTAATAATATAGTGCAATTTGATTGATTCAGGAGTTGTTTCGGGAGTAGGGTATCGGGCAAAAGGAGCAGGGCCATCACGAGCAGATGGTTGGTGATTCGTCACTTTCTTTTAAAATTCAAAGTTTCATTATTAGTAATGAGTTGTTTTATGACATATTGATATGAAAAAAGTAGAAGAAGAAACTTGTTTGTATTATAATAGGGATGTTGGGTAATTTGTATTTAATTACCGGTTAGATTGGCTATTAAAAGAGAATAGCCGGATGTTGGGTAATTCATATGGAATTACTGGTTAGATTGATTATTGAAAGAGAATAGCTGGATGTTGAGTAATTCATATGGAATTATACATGTTTAAAAGATGGATGCATTTTAAAGTAATAATTAGTTCAATATGAATCTTTTGAGTTTTTTATTTGTATGTAGTTAATGTTTTATTATAAGAGAATATAATTGCTATGTTTTATTTGTTGATGATGTAAAGTTGAGAAAGCACAAAGAAGTATTGCTAGGTGAAATATTGTATGATGAGATGAGATATGATTCAGGATGGTTGGTTCGAAGTGGAAGATTAAGTATTGTGATTGAATGAAGTTATAATATAAAAAAACAAAGGAAACTCTGCCGAATTTTCTGTATGAAATTAGATTTATATAGTAGCTATTACTTTGATGATATAACTTTAAGGGTGATACATCAAATGTGAGATATGGTAGAAAATAATCATACGACAGTAACGGTTTAAAACTTAGACAGTAACAATTCAAATTTCGGTAGTCTTTCATATATATATATATATATATATATATATATATATATATATATATATATATATATACATACACATACACACACACACACACACACACACACACACACACACTCTGTTTGCTAGTTGCATGAGATTGTTATTTTATCATAGTTGGGGTGTTATATTAATTTTTCTTTCTATTTTATCTTTCAAAATTGATTTTTTTCAATTGAGCTTCATACTTTTTCTTGATTTGTTTTCTATAGACTTAACCCAATTTCATAACCTAAATCACAAGTTTGAAAGGTTTACTCAGCTTGACTTGGGTCATTTCTTTTTTGTCTTTTTAAATTGATTTTGTTGCTTTAGGATTTGGTAATCTTAATTCTTTTCATGTTCCCTTCTATTAGATTATTCCATTCATATTACCCAAGTAGTGAGGTTTTGTGGGCTTATTCAGGTTTGCTAGGTATTTATCCTTTTTTTTTAAAAAAAAATTCAATTTTATTCTTTTGCGTTATGTTATTTTGGAATTCAGTTTTGTGATTTTTCTCAATTTGATTTCTAAGTGGTTGCCCTGGTTTCATAACCCAAGTCATGGGTCTAGTAGGCTAACTTGAGTAAACTCATGTTTTTGTTTTTCCTTTTTTAAATTGTTTTTTTTCCTTTTTTCTTTTGTTCATATTTATGCATTATGTTATTTTGGAATTGAATTTTGTGATTTTTCTTGATTCTCTTTTGATGTAATTATCTCGGTTTCCCGATACTTTATCTCGATTATAAAAAACACATTAAATTATAGTAATTTTAATAAGAACTCGAAGATTTTTTATAACATAACCTCCTTGTCACAAGCATATGTATTTTACAAATTATCACAAGTCCAAGTTATTAACCTATATAAGTTAAGATATGTCCTTCAATATCATGGAGCATCTTTTTTTCTTAAGAATGAAGTAAATGATTTATTTTGGAGTCCAAGGAAGATTTCAGTTAAAATTAAAAGATACAAATTTTAGAAATTCTATAATGAATGAATGGAAAAACTGGGTAAAAAGTAATTATCAATATAAATACGATTTATCTCAGATAAGATGGTCTAGCTTAATATCGCAAAAATGGCGAAATAGAATGAATCAACAGCATATAATTCAAAATAAAGATTTAAATAAATGGAATTTATATGACAAAGACTAATTAATTCATTATGAAAAACAAAATAATTTTGAAGTACATTCATTATCGAACCAAAAAGATAATTTTAAAAAATACTATAGATATAATATCTTATTATATAAATCCATTAATTATGAAGATAAAAAAGACTCATCTATTTATGAATTACCATTCCAATTAAATAATAAGCAAGAGCTTTTTTATAATTACAAGATAGATAAAAGGAAATTATTTGATATGTCGGGAGGTATCCCTGTCAATAAGCATCTAGCAGAAGATGATATTATTGATACGGAAAAAAGCTCGCATAGAAAATATTTGGATTGGAGAATTCTCCATTTTGGTCTTAGAAAGAAAGTCGATATTCAATCCTGGATAATTTTGCGAAATCTAACCCCCTCCCCTTCGTACTTGTAGAATAATAGTTTTTTTTGTCGAAATCCTTTTTTCATTTTAAGGAATTGCTTTGTTGTCCAGAAACAAGTACTGGCAGTAAAGAATATTCGAGAGAACAACGAAAAAATAATTGTAAGAATCAATATTCTGAATGTGTGTATTCTTGTTCTTGTATTCAATGCAAAAGGTTTTTCTTGATTTTCTTGATACTTAATTAAACTACAAAGAGGTTTTTTTTATTTTAATATGGAAAGAAAAAAAAGTAAAAGATATTATAAAGAAAAATAGAGGGTTACTTTTCATTCTAAAATCTAAAAAAAAATTGATTCGATACAAATAAATAACAAATAAATAAATAAACTAAAAGAAGTGATCAACATAGAAATGATTTTCTAATTTTATTCCGTAGCGATTTCCATAGTGATTTGATTCAAAGACAGTTTCTTTGAATGAAGTTATACAACACAGTTTTTCTAATATATTATTATTTTAATATTTCTTTAATATTTCAATTTAGTTTGTTCTTTTATTTCTCAAGAGTTGTCCAATGAATCTTTTGATTCGGAGATAGGATAGGTAGATTTTTAGATGATGAGTTGATTTCTTTTTCTACTTATATCGCTCTTTTTTTTTTCGAGTCTTGTCTATAATCTATAATGATAATGATTGATAAATGATTAATAAATAAAAAACTTTCAATTGGTATTTTTGCTTATCTTCGTATCTTTAAAAAATTGAATTTAGGAAAGTATTTTACAAATATATGGATAAAAAAAAATAGTTTATTTAGCTCCTTCATGCCCACTCTAACTAGTTATTTTGGTTTTCTGTTAGTAGCTTTAACTATAACTTTAGTTCTATTTATTAGTCTGAGCAAGATACGACTTATTTGAAATTAATTGAATGAACAATTTATTAAAAAAAAGAATTTTTTTTTTGCAGTATTCCATTTTCTAGTTCCTTACCGTGTCAATTTCCAATTCTTGGTTATTGAGATTTATGGGCAATATGCATTAATATTTAAGGATAGATATTACCTCCTTTTTCCTCTTTTCAAACAAATTGAAATGATTGAAGTTTTTCTATTTGGAATCGTCTTTGGTCTAATTCCTATTACTTTGGCTGGATTATTCGTAACTGCTTATTTACAATACAAACGTGGTGACCAGTTGGATCTTTGATTAATTAATACCCCTTTTTTTTACCTCCTCCTTTTTTTAATCCACAGGAGGTCAAATTAAGATTGATGTTCAAGCTTTTCCATAAAATTTTTGACTTAAGAAAACAAGAATGGAATCACGCTTTGTAGGATTTGAACCTACGACATAGGGTTTTGGAGACCCATGTTCTACCCTTTCAATCAATTCAATCAAGAAGAAATGAATTTGGATATATTATCCAAACTGTTAATTCTATCTTTAAGTCTTTTACATCAAAATAAAAATAAGTCTGTAGATTGGTATGAATTTGTAACAAATTCAACTTTTTCAGTCAGTATAGCTTCTTTTGGGATATTTATAACGTCTTCTTTATATACGCTGATTTATTCATCCTTACAAAATTTAAAATTCCTTAATTTGATTGCTAAAAAAGGTCCTAAGAGAATTCTTTGGGACAAAATAATAAATGTTATATATGATTGGTCCTATAATCGTGGTTACATAGATGTTTTTTACGCAATATCTTTAACAGAAGGCATAAGAAGATTGGCGGAATTAACTTCTTTTTTTGATAGACGAGTAATTGATGGAATTAACTTAAAATCCATTTCTTTTTTGTTGGTTTAGGATTTGATAATCTTAATTCTTTTCATTTTCCATTCTATTAGATTATTCAATTCATATGACCCAGGTCATGGGATTTTGTGGGCTTATTCGTGTTTACTAGGTTTTATATCCTTTTTTTAATTGCTTTTTTTTTATTTCATCCTTTTGCATTATGTTATTTTGGAAATGAGTTATGGGATTTTTCTCGATTTGCTTTCTAAGTGGCTGCCCTGGTTTCACAACCCAAGTTGCAGGTTTGGTAAGCTAACTCGAATACTCATGTTTTTTGTTTTCTCTGCATTATGTTACTTTGAAATTGAGTTTTGTGATTTTTCTTGATTCTTTTGTGATGTAGTTATCCTTGTTTCACAATATGGGTCACGAGTTTGGCAGTCTAACTCGAGTAGACTCGTGTTTTTGTTTTGTCTTCTTTTTAAGTTGATTTTTTTTTCTAATTTCATCCCCCAACATTGAGTTGGCTGGGAATTGAGCTTCATTGCTTTTTTCATTTTTTTTCTATTAGTTTGTCGCATTCTTATGATTTGGTTTGTGTGTTTGGTATTTTAACTCCAGTTGTTTTTTTAGGTCTTTTTTTAATTTCATTTTTCTTTCTAATTTGCTCTTTTAGATTATTTTTTTTAGTTGTCTTTTTTTATTCCTAGATGAACTAAAAATATTTTTGAGATATTCTTAGATTAAAATCCTTTTTGTTTTTGTTATCAAGTAAGATTATAGTGATCTTATCAAAATATTTGCAAGCATTCTTTTTTTTTTTTCAAGTCATCATGATCATTTTCTTATTTGGTTCATTTGCTATTTTTGCATTTTTCAAAAATATAGTTAAATGAAGTTTATTTAACCTAATCGAGTCTATAACCTACATTGTGGATTTGTTTTGCTTTAAAACACGCTAGCAATACTAGTAAAGTCCTAAGATATCCAAATAGCTTAAGCAAAAGGCTTATGTGTTGGATTTCTGGTTCATCTCTTGGTGATAGCAATCTGATCCATTCTTCGTGGCCATGAAGACTGGTAGTTGGTACCTGCAAAAGATCTCCTTTTATAGATTTAAGGACTCTTAAATAGTTAAATAAGTATTTATTTTGAGAAAAAAGATAGCGATGTTTATTTAAAGAGATATACTCTAAAAAATATGTATATATTTGAGAATGAAGATTATGAACTTGCTTTTTTAAAGAGTTCAACAGGTCTTTATAGCCCATGAATCTTGTCTTTTTTATGGAGAAGAGGGGTTGAAGTGTCATCATACCCTGATCAGATAAAATATCTCTAACATATGCATTCAAAAAGGACAAGCATCCTTTACATATTATTAATGAGATAAAATATCATTGACATATGTATTCAAAAGGAATAAATAGCTCTTATACATTATTAATGAGGGAAAATATCTTTCATTTTAAAGACTTTAAAACACCTTAAAGGAGTAGAGAGACAAGTATTCATGATCTTCAAAAAATATGTTAATGATCACTAATTAGACGGAGTTATGTGGCCTAATATATAGCTTAGAAAAAACATCAATATTAAATTCACATGGGTTCTGCGAGATGCTGATTCCCAGGATGTTAGGCCTGGCAGTTCACCAGACCTGTATGTGCTTGGGCTCATAGCAGATCAGCACGTGGTTGAGTCGAAGGATGTTGGGTCTCATTGCTTTTTGTTTTTTAAAACCTGGTTTTTTAAGCAAGATATAAAATATGTTGATTTAGTAGCCCCCCAAGTCTTTTGCATATTTTGATACAAAAGACTTTGGAAAGGTTATCAATTTTAATGAAATTCCTTTCACTTGGAAGTGGTATGTCCCATAAATGAGAAACTTTTTACCTTCCCTAAGAGACCTATTATACAAAACTATTGATATTCCTCGTGGCCATATGTTTCATTCTTATTAAAAGTGGTGTACTTTAATTAAAAAGAGGAGTCTCTTGGGAACAAAACAACAATGTGTATATAATACAACAATTAGTAGATTTATAGAGACTCGAGATGACATGAAAGGTCATTCATCGAACAATGTAGGTGAAATGTTACTTCCTTTATAACCCTAGTCGTTCACGCTCAAAACTTTTCTTTTACTTTCACTTTTTGCAACTTTAGAGAGACAATTTTATGAAAAATTCACGAGCCAGTCTTGCTTTTATCTAAGAAAAACATCACCTTAGGTATTTCCCACTATAAACCTCCACCTTTACTTCAAATAGAGAAATAGACCCAAAGAGAGTTAGATCTGCCCCTATAAGTAGGGATGTTGTTGCCTCTGATGAGGAGTTCAAGTTTAAACCGTATACTGGAAGAAAGAGAAGGGGGGAGGGGTCTATTTGATCGGGCTCAAAAATTAAAGGAGGTGGAACTCCAACGTCCACTTCTGGTAATGGGAAAGTAGCTTTCCCCATAGGAGAAGTTCTTCTTCTACAATTACCAGGGAATCTCAGAAAAGAGGAAGCTTGCCTCAGACCCTTGAGAATGACTCTCCTATCTCATTAGGTGTTGAGGACATAGAATTTGTCAATGATTAGCAAGCAGGTGAGTACACAACTCAAATGCATGTCGACCTTGGGTTTTTCCCATGATTATTTTGAAATTACAGCCCCTTTTTGCATGCATATATTGGGTACACCTTCCCTCTCTAAGGATTTATAAGGGAAGTTTTAAAAAATTATTAGTTGGGTCCAACTCAGCTGCACCCTAATGGGTGAATAATCTTTTCCGCCTTTGATAAATTTTTTAGGTTTGTCGAGATTGAGCCTATAGTTAGTGTCTTTAGGATTTGTTTCTATCTAGTTGTTCGCACTGATAGTGATAATGACATGTGTTGCTTCTTTATGTTCGTCAACAGACCCACTAGAGCTATGTAGGGAACCTTGCAGGGAAAACCTCCTCACGTCGAAAAAGGAAGGGGAAAGTGGCTTATAGTGAGGTATAATGGGTCAGTAAGCCCAAAGATAGGATGCAACATATTTGGAACTTGGAAATTCCCAAAACAAGCTCTCACATCCTTGTAGGAAAATGATCCTTGCCAAATTGGAAGTTCACAAGTCAAAAGGAAGTAAATAACAAAACTCACACAGCCTGTTCTAACCTATATTGCAAGTCCTTCCCAAAACTCCGATTCATCTGAAACTTTACCCCAACATAGAACAATACCTCTAAGATCTTTAAGTCAAATTTCAGCTCGATTCAACATTTGAATTTCTAGTTATGCTTAAAAGCGTAAAACTGGATAGTAGAAAATTTTATGATAAAATCCGAATCTGACCTTGGATCGTATCATTCCCTCTCTCTTCAAGATGATTCGTCCTCGAATCACCAACTGCTTTAATGGACAATTCCTTAGCCTCTTGTTGAAGCCTTTGGAGTTCTTTTCTGAATGCAATTGCCTACAACAACATTGTATGAATATAGTAGCTAATAATAATTTCAAATAAGCACGTCTTACCATTCACTTGCATGTATATTTTTGAATGATAACCACTATTGCCCTCTTTCATTTTTCATTCTTTTAGCGCTGAACCGAAGCTCTCCATTCTTCATGTTCATTTTTGTTTCTTTATAAACCTTTGCAAGTCGTTCTGCCTCGCGCTCTTTATCTAACCTCATAGAAGCATTATGATCATAACTATTTAAAACTCGTAACCTTCATTTCTCTTCCTTACTCATATTGAATCTCCTCCGATCAGCCCTAATAATATGTTGCTTCATTGAATCCATATCATCTTTCAGCTTCTTTGCCTCCAAATAGCTATGACAATCAAAAACCCAATCCACCTTTTTCTTCCATTTCAAATACGTCTCCGGATTGTTTTTACCTTGAGAGTTAGGAATTTTAAGTTTAATTGAGTCCAAGTCCCCGTCCACATCTTTATAATTCCCCAAGCAACATAAATTCACATTCCTCCTCGCCCTATTGGGTTCAAACCTCATTCCTTAGCCAGCAGATGCAAAATAATAGCCATCTTCACCCGCATCTGCGTTTTCATCAACAAACTCCTCAAAATCATATCTAACATTCTGTACGGCCCTATGAACCATATATCCTCAGCGATCAGCTCCATTGTTTAGTTGCTTTATCGAATTCACCTCATCTTTTAGATTGTTGTACGTCCTCGACAAGAGCTCGAGTTGATGGCCTATGGCTCGCAAGTGGAAAGCGGCGTCAGCGTTTTATGTCACTAAATTGTTGTTTTCAGACATTCTTTGAATCTAAAAAATTTGGTTAGTAGCACAAAATATATCCTCACACCTCTCGTGTTTCACACAAAAATCAAGGCTTTTCACACTAATAAGCTCACTACACCTTTTACCTCACAACTTGTTTTCTTTTGGTTCTTTAGGAACTAAAATCAACAATTCAAAGTCAGTAACCTTTGCAGTGCAATTCAATTATAATTTTCAGACTCAAGAATCAATAAATATTCTAAAAACAAAGGAAAACAAAACTAGGACTACGATTTCATGAGTAGCAATGCAATCTCAGTTTATAGGTCGTTCTCTTATGTGTAGGTACCCAAACCTCTTATATGATTAGTTTGTGGCAAAATTGAACCTTCAATTAAAACCTCAAGAAATCGATATGAAAATAAGCCCAAATTTAATATATGATGCGATCTCACCTAAAATACACAGAATATGAAGTTTTAATTGATTCTAAGGTGGTTTGATTATGGTTCACTAAGAGTAGTGTTTCTATGGTAAAATGGAACCTCGAATTAAAACTGTAAGAAAATGATATCAAAACAAGTCCAAATTTTACATATGTTGCGATATCATCCCTAATAGACATAATATGAAGTTTCAATTGATTATGAGGTGATTTGTTTATGGTTCACTTATAGTTGTGTTTCTACGACAAAATTAAACCTCAAATTAAAACCTCAAGCAAACGATATTGAAATAAGTCCAAATTTAATATATGGTGCAATCTCACCCCCAGTAGACAGAATATGAAGTTTCAATTGATTATGAGGTGGTTTGCTTATATTTCACTAAGAGTTGTGTTTCTGCGACAGAATTGAATCATCCTTTAAACTACTCTCTCTCTCTCTCTCTCTCTCTCTCTTTTAATATATGCTGCTAATATGATTAGAGACAGTAACAAAATGAAATATAACCTCTCCTTTTTTTTTTCTTTTTTCTTTTTGCTTAGATGACGCGAACACAAAGAACAAGAAGATGAATGACGCAAACACTGAAAAACTTATAGGAACACTAAAAAAAAAATAACAGAAGGATATGACCTTGTTTTGGAGCCTAGCTCTGATACCAACTGATGCAAACCACGTGATCACGTGGTCACGCAACCCACAATCAAGATTGAGATCTGATCCCAGAACCTATGGTCTGCGAGAGTCTGGGTATGGGACTGATTGTGCAAGAGGAAGATGCATCACCCCCAATGCACCCTACATAAGGTAAGCTGCATTGTTATTTAATTATTTTTCTAGGTCTGGTTTCTATTTGTTGGTCTCGTTCACGGTTCAAGGTAGATATCTCTTCATGAGAAAGTCTCTACCTTATTGGGTGAAGTCCTAACCATGCTAAGTCAAAATTTAGCATTGCATTTTCTATACTTTGTATCTTTAATACCTGTACTTAATCATGTAATTTTACACCACATGTATATTAAAGTCTACATCTGAACCCTAGAAAAAAAAAGATTGGAAAAAGGTTTTTGATATTTTGGTCAAACCCTAATGGATGATCATAAACTACTTATGATATCCATTTTTTTGGATTTTCAAACAAGAGAAAGATGCAATTTTTTTTTCATGAAAATATGCTTGGAAAAGTTTTAGGATTTGGCTGAATAAAGAAAGCAAAATATCTTTTGTTTTGGTTTTTTGTTCTTTTTTAAAAGGGAAATTAATTTAAAAGATTTTTTTAGAAAAAGTTTCGGAGAAAACCGGGTATTTTAATACCAGATTTGTATTTTACAATGTAAATATATAACTTGATATTATGCAAAATTGCTGGAAAAATATGTGAGAAAATCACAAATTTTTTAAAAGTTTTTTTTGAATTTTTTTTTTTTAAAAAAACATTAATCATAATAAAATATAATATATTATTATATTAATATATTATAAAATAAGTGGGCTGAGCCCATTAAACCACATGGGGTTCTAGAGAAATTTTAGTTGATTATTTGCGTGCAAGTTTTGTCAAGTTTGACGAAGCAAGGAAGCATTAAATGCACCTTCAAAGTAGGCACCGATGCAGTTTCTTTTGTGTAAAACGGGAAAGACAATGAACAGTGACAAGACGACGCGTTGTCTGGTCCCCTTTTTTTTAATTTCTAAAACAACGCCGTTTTGAGTTTAGAATTATGGATTTTTGTAAAACTTCAATTTAGGCCCTCCTCTTTCAATTGCATTCGATTGTACCCCTAACTGACCCTAAACATTTGATGTAATGCAATTAAGCCCTTGCCGAATTACAATTGGAACCCCTATTGTACGTGTTTTTTTTAATATTGTCCTTGGTTTCGGATTTATGCAATTTAACCCCTAATTGACCATTAAACCTTTAAATTCTTCAGTTTCACCCTTGGTTCTTGTCAATTAAGCCCCCATAGTTTACCACCTGTTGCAAAATGGTCCTTAGCTGTGAAAATATTCAAATTGACCCCTAATCAACCCTAAAACTTTAATTTTCTTACGATTTTACCCACTACCAGAAATTCGCTAAATACCAACGGATTTACCGACAGAATGTTTCTGTCGGTATTTTGAGGTCGAAATTACCGACGGCCACTTTCCGTCTGTAATTCAGTCTGTAATTACCGACGGAAACTTTTCCGTTCGTAATTCAATCAGTAAGTACCAATGGAAAATTTCCGTCGGTAGTTACCGACTGAATTACGGACGGAAAATTTTTTGAATTTAGAAAAAAGACAGGTCGCTGACGTGGAGGTTTTGGCGGGTTATTTATTTCCGACGGAATCACCGACGGATTCAAAACGACAGCCCGTACAGTGCCCGTACAGTCCGTTTAAATTACCGACGGACTCACCGAGGGATTTGAAATGGCAGATCCGTACGGTGACGTGCCTATGTTTCTATCAGAATCACCGATGTAATAACCGACGGAGTGTCCGTCGGTGAAACCGTCGGAAAAAGTTAATATATGACAGCTCTGCCGACCCTCTCATCCCCTATTTCTCCTTCTTCTTCCTCATCCCAACTCTCCCCATCTGCAAACAATCAGCCCCCCCTCCCCCCCAAAAAAAAAATCTTCCTCATATCAGCACAACAAGTTATATTTTTTGAAGTTTTGTGGTCACAGCATCCGTGTTCTGATTTACCGACAGATTTTATCAATTTTTGTAAGTAATTATATCTTTTTAAATTTTAACATTTAATTAAATGTCAATTTTATTGTTTTTTTAGTATATGTATTTTGTTAGTAGATGTACATGTTTTATTGTTATTTCTCAAACAAACTTATAGTATATGAATGTATAATTTTGTACCTGTTATGGTTTGTTTTAGATTTTGTAAGATTGTATTTGTTTGTAAATTGTTATTTCTTTATGGAATTACCGAATTACATGTGCTATTTTGAAATAATTAATAGCTTGCTTAATGGGCCCGTTTAAAGTTTTATCAATGGTATTGCGAAGTGGTAATTTCTGTAAATTTATATATTTTAATTCGTATGGACGTTGATAAATGATAATGAATATTTAATATTTATAAGAAGTTGTAATTGGTTTGTTGGATAATCTCGAGGTAAAGTAATATTTTTACAAGTTTATTTACCTAACTTAGTTAATTAATACATGATGTCATCATAATTTTATAGAGGTTCGATATAAGTCATGGATGATCGTTCATGGATGTATCGAGATTCACCCCAAGGATTGCGGAGGATGGATTATTGTAATGGGGTTCAGGGTTTTATTAATTTCGCAACATCTATTCCCATAAATTTTACTGGAAGCGGTATTAGGTGTCCATGCAGGAAGTGTGAAAATAAAAAGTATCTGCATCCAGATGTTGTAATGATGCATCTTCTACACAAAGGGTTTATGGAGAATTACCAGTGTTGGTATGCACATGGAGAAGTATTTGTTAGCGAGAGTGAGAGGAGAATGGAAGAAACGGTGGTTGGGTCTACTTCTAGTGCTAGCAACGTGCATGAAACGACAAATGACAACACTAATCCTTACAGAAATATGGTTATAGATGCAATGAGAATGAATCAAGGTAATGGCAGTCAATGTCCAATCATAGAAGAAGAACCTAATGTAGATGCAGCTAGGTTTTTTGATTTGTTGAAAGATTCTGACGAACCATTATGGGATGGCTGCACGAACCACAGTAAATTATCGGCCGTAGCACAGGTGTTCACCATCAAGTCAGATCACGGGTTGAGTGAGGCCGGGTATGACAAGATTATTGAATGGGCAAGAAGCATTTTACCTGAAGGGAACAGGCTTAAAGAGAATTTTTATGTTGCGAAGTCCATGATGAAACCCCTCGGTTTAGGATACCAAAAAATTGACATTGCTCTAACTTTTGCATGTTATACTACCTTGAAAATGCTGAGATGACCGAGTGCATGACATGCGGGCATTCCCGTTACAAACCTAGAACTGGCAGGGGAAAGACTCTAGTGGCATATAAAAAACTTAGATACTTCCCGATCACACCTAGACTGCAGAGGTTATTCATGTCACCAAGGACTGCTGAGCACATGACATGGCACCAAGCACACCATGCGATTGATGGAGTAATGGTTCATCCTTCTGACGGTGAAGCGTGGAAACGCTTTAACAGTGTTCATGCTCACTTTTCAGCTAAATCAAGGAATGTGCGTCTTAGGTTGTGTACAGACGGATTCAACCCATTTGGGTCATTTGCTACTCCTTATTCTTGTTGGCCGGTCATACTCACAGTTTATAACTTGCCACCGGGAATGTGTATGAGGCCGGAGTTCATGTTTTTATCTACTGTCATACCCGGTCCAAGAAGCCCGGGGCGGAATATAGATGTTTGTCTTCGACCGTTGATTGATGAGTTGGCGCAGTTGTGGTCCTCCGGAGCTCTGACTTATGATATATCGAGGAAACAAAATTTCCTTATGAGGGCGGCATTGATGTGGACTATCAATGATTTTTCAGCTTATGGAATGCTTTCTGGTTGGAGCACGCATGGGAAACTCGCATGTCCATACTGCATGGAAAACAACAAGGCATTCACGCTAGCAAATGGAGGTAAAGCTTCTTTTTTTGACTGTCACCGTCGCTTCTTGCCACTTCATCATAGGTACAGAAAGAACAGAAAAGATTTCTTTGTTGGCAGAGTTGAAAAAGATGTTGCATCCCCGCGTCTTTCTGGTGAAGAATTGCATGATGTTGTCTTAGAGTACG
This sequence comes from Populus simonii, assembly GCA_007827005.2. Taxonomy (NCBI): domain Eukaryota; kingdom Viridiplantae; phylum Streptophyta; class Magnoliopsida; order Malpighiales; family Salicaceae; genus Populus; species Populus simonii. The sequence continues at coordinate 17,989,794 of CM017467.2, read as the reverse complement.
GTGACATTGTGTTTGGCCTTCAATCAGGTAAGCAAAAGTTTCCTAGTTTTGGTTTGACCCATAATTGGGTAAAGCGTAGTATCTTTTTTGAGCTTCCTTATTGGAAGACCAATCTGCTCCGCCATAACCTTGATGTCATGCACATCGAAAAGAACATGTTTGAGAATATTTTCAACACCGTCATAGATGTGAAGGGGAAGACAAAGGACAACATCAAGGCTAGATTGGATATAGCTTTATAATGTAACTGTAAAAATATGGAGTTGGTTTATGATGAGTCACGGGTCGCAAAACCAAGAGCAAGCTTCGTGTTAGAGAAAAACGCACAACTGCTAGTCTACAAATGGCTTAAAAGTCTGTGTTTTCCGGATGGACATGCATCGAACATATCAAGGCTGGTTAATATAGAGGACTGCAGATTGTATGGAATGAAGAGTCATGACTGCCACGTGTTTATGCAAACACTCATCCCATTAGCTTTTTGTAATTTGTTGCCAAAGGGAATATAGGATGCACTCACGGAGATAAGTCATTTCTTCAGAGATATATGCTCCAGCAAGTTGAATGTTGATCACATTGAGAGGCTTCAAACAAATATCGTCGAGACACTATGCAAACTTGAGATGATATTCACTCCATCATTTTTTGACTCAATGGAGCATCTCCCTATACATCTACCGTTCGAGGCAAAAGCTGGAGGACCAGTCCAATATAGATGGATGTACCCATTCGAACGGTTAGATATTACAGTTGCAATGTAATTCATATATAAAAGTATTTTCTATGTTTTTCTTAATTGAAAATACTTAATTAATTCAATACAGGTACTTGTTTAATCTCAAGAAAAAGGTTAAGAACAAGGCGCATGTTGAGGCTTCGATATGTGAGGCCTATATTGTTGAGGAGATCTCAACATTTATCTCGTACTATTTCGAACCTCATCTGAGAACGAGAATCAATCGCGTTCCACGGCATGATGATGGCGGTGAAGTGCCTTCCAGTGGGAACTTGTCAATATTCTCCAATACTGGACGACCCACACCTAAAAATGTCGTAAGAGGAAGATATTTGTCGGAAATAGAGTTCAAACAAGCACACAACTATGTTCTATTTAACTGTGATGAGCTGAGACCTTTTATTCAGTAAGTTTATACTAATTAAACTTTGTTAGTAATATACTGTTAATTATATATTGTAATATCATACACTCATTATCACTTGCAGGCAACATCGTCAATATTTGCTCTCCAATAACTCACAGCTGACCGAATCCCAGATCTTTCAATTACAAGATGAGCAGTTTGCCACGTGGTTCAGAACACATGTAAGCACTATCACAAACTCATTCTAACTTGCAAAATTACTGTACGTATGCATGTCATTACGAGATTCTCGTTCATTTACTGTTTATTGATGTACATTACATACAAGGTTTATCAAATGGGAAGGAGTGCACCTAAGTCATTGTCTTCACTAAGCCTGGGGCCTGAAAGAAAATGTAAGTGCTACAACGGGTATTTTGTCAATGGATATGTTTTCCATACTGAAGAATACGGGCAAGGAAGAAAGACATACAACAGCGGTGTTTGTGTTAAGGGATCCACTAGTAGTGAGTTAGAAGTTGACTACTATGGTAGATTAGAAGAGGTCGTCGAACTGCAATATCATAACGAGCAGAATATAGTGTTTTTATTCAAATGCTATTGGTATGACACGACTGACAGAGGAATCAGAGTTGATCCGCACTATGGTCTGGTCGAAATCAACTCAAAAGCTAGACTCCGCAACATAAACGATGTCTTTGTTTTCGCAAAGCAATGTCAACAAGTTTATTACACATACACCCCTTCATTTAGAAAGGATCGATCAAGAGTGGATTGGTTGTCCGTTTTAAAAACGAAACCCCGGGGTCGTGTCGAGGTTGTTCAGGATGAGAACGAAGACACAAGTGTGCGAGATGAAGTCTTTCAAGTTAGTGAGGTGGTTGAACCATATCGAGTTGCTCCTTCGATTGAATTGGAAGAAAATTCAAATTTTCGTGTTTTCGATGATAGTCTTGTTGATGTTGACGCAGAGGAGTTAAATTTTGTTTTGAGCTCTAGCGGACAACCAAATATCGATGAAGAAGATGATATTCATATTGAAGATTGCGATGAAGGTGATGACAATTCAATTGATGACGAAGAAGAAGAAAATTCTGACTAACTACCAAAATAAAGCCCTACGTAAAACCCTTTTTTTCATGTAATTTAGATTATGAATGATATATATATTTTGAAACACAAAATATTTATTACTTGAAATAATTAGTTGAAATGCCACAATTATGAGATAATTACTTGAAATAATTATTGATAGTGGATGATATATTTTGTGACATGAGATAATTACTTGAAATGCCACCACATCACCGACGTCCACACCGATGGACTTAGTCCGTCGGCATTTCACAGAGAGTTCGAAAATAATTACTTGAAATGCCCCAATCACCGACGGCCACACCGATGGACTTACGTCCATTGGCATTTCACAGAGAGTTCGAAAATAATTACTTGAAATGCCACCCGATCACCGACAGCCACACCGACGAATTTAAATTCGTCGGTAAGTTGTCGGCGGGTCAATTTTACCAACAACATTACCGACGGACCGCGCGCATTTCAAAGGGTTATGCATTAAATGCGCCTCTGACCGCGTAATCTTGCCAACGGAATTACCGACGGACCACGAAAAATATGGAGGGTCCTTAAAAATTTTGGTGCGAAATTCAAAATTTACCGACGGATTTTTAACACATCACCGACGGAATAAATTAAAATAATAATTAATTTTATATCCGTCGGTGAATCCGTCGGTAAAACTGCCATATAAGTTTAAGTGACCGCCCGTTCAGTTCATTTTTTCTTCTCCTTCGTTTTTCTCCTTCGGTGAATCCTCTCCATTCTTCAAAGCTTTCACCTCCAATCTCTAGCAAGTTTTCTTCATCATCTTCATCAGTTTAAAAGGTTAGTGTTTCCTCTATTTCATTTTACTTTAATAGTTTTTTTTGCTATTTTTTTGGTTATTTTTTTTTTGTTTTGGTGTATTTTTTGTAATGTAGATAAAGTCTATAGTTTTTTTTGCATAATTCATTGCTAAAGTATATAGTTTTTTTTTTTTGAATTTATTGAATATTTTTTATTGTTGTATTGGCATAATTATTATTAGTTAATTTGTTGAATTTTTATTGTTAATGTTGAATTTACCATAGAATTAGTAATTGAATATGTTGGAATAATTATTAATTTTACTTTATTATTGCATGATTTGTGTTTAATTTTTTCCATTTATTTTGATTGTTATTCTAGAGTTTTTTTTGTATTTATTGTTTTGTTGTATTGGCATAATTATTGAATAATTACTTGAATTGTAATTGTTAATGTTGAATTTACCATAGAATTAGTAATTGAATATGTTGGAATAATTATTAGTTTTACTCTATTATTGCATGCTTTGTGTTTAATTTTTTCCATTTATTTTGATTGTTATTCTAGAGTTTTTTTTTTTATTGTTTTGTTGTATTTGCATAATTATTGAATAATTACTTGAATTGTAATTCTTAATGTTGAATTTATCTTAGGATTAGTAATTGAATATGTTGGAATAATTAATATAGATTGGGTAAATTGGTTGTGGCTATTGTTAATATGTGTAGGTTTGTGGATTTGGGTAGTATCCGGTATAGGGGACGTGCTGTCGAATTTTATTTTTTTTACATTTGAATTTAATTATATAATTATTTGTATCAAATTGTGTAGATGCGTAGAACGAAAACCAAAGCTGGTCGCTCAGGTGCGGTCACAGCTAGTTCGTCTAGCAACGAGGATGATATTTTTTTAGGTGCCTCTCAAGAAGAGGCACCCACACCACCTGCGCCGTCAACCGATGCTGCCTCTTCTAGCGGTACTTCACAGCGCAGAGGCGGCGTGCCTTCGCAGCGGAATCAATTTACCCGCAAGTACGAGGCACAGTGGAAGGACGACCTTTCAATGTAAGTTTGTTAAGGTTTTAGTTTTTTTAAAAAAAATTACAACATAATTTATGAAGTAATCACTATTGAATTTATTTCATTTATTTTCAGGTTCACAAACATTGAAGTCGTTCGAGTAATATCATCGGCGTTTAAATCGTCGATGGAGATTCCATTGTTTCAATGGAGTCAGATATCCAAGCATCCTGAATGGATGCCTCAAATCAATGCATGGTTTAACATGTTTGAGGTTGGTATTAATTTATAATTTTCAGCTTATTAATATAATTGTAAATAAATTATTATTTTCATTTAAACTTGTTTATTTATACAAAGCACAGATTCTGCTGGGACATTGAGCATAACACTGTTGTGAGGAAGGTGTGGGAAAATCACGCGGCAACTAGGTAAGATCGAAAACAATACAGGATTTTTTTTAGACAAAAATTTATATTTCGAAATGTAATTTTTGGTTGCGTGAAGTAGGTTGCGTGATTTTTGGTATGAAGCACAGAAAAAGGCAAAAAAAACCGCGAGGGATATGGGTTTCCAAGGCTGGAACGATGTTGCGGTTTGGAGGGATTTCAAACCGATATACATCCCGGAAGATATATGGCCGCACTATCTTGAGCACATGACGTCTGAGCGGTTCACACGACGCTCACAGTCCGGTGCTGGCAACCGGAATCAGCCAATTCATGGCGGGGTGACAACTCACACTGGCAGCTTCGTTTCGTTTGCTGCACATGAGAAACGGATGGTAAGATTAATTTAAATGAAATATATCGTTAAATTCAGTTGTTGTTAATATATCTTTTTTCATTATAGGCTGCGTCTCTTGGACGTGAGCCGAGCCCGATGGAGCTGTTTGTGGAGACGCACGTGCGGATTCAAGACCGCCAGAAGGGGGCGCAACAGTTCGTTGATAACCGTGCTTAGCATTTCGTGGTATGTTTGTTCAACCATTTTATTTTGTAAGTTATTATGTAAGTTATTATGTTTATTGTATTGAATATGATGATTACTTTTTTTTTTCTAAGAGACCTATAATAATCGGTTGAGGGAGAGATACGGGGACGATACTTTGACCCATCCGGAATTCGAACCGGATTTGTGGATGGAGGTTGGCTCGTCAGGTGGACCCGATAAAAATCGGGTTTACGGGCTCTCCAACACTACGGCCGACAACTTGCCGTCGACCCGTAGTGTTTCAACCGTTGGGAGCTCCCAATCAATATCGAGCTCCCAATCTAAGGAGTTTGTGGCTTTGCAGCAACTCACCGAGAAATACGATAACCTACAAGCGGAGTACGCACAACTCAAAGCGTCTCATGCACAACAAAGAGCGGAGTTTGAGCAACTCAAAGCGTCTCAAGCACAACAAAAAGCGGAGTATGAAGCGGCTCATGAACAGTAAAAAGCGGCTTATGACCAGCTTTACGAAATGATTATGAAATTGTCAAATAGCGGAACATGTGCGCCTAATCTTTTTTGGCCGTATAACCACCAGCCTCCGCCAGGATCTCCTCCTCCTCCTCAAGCTCCATCATCTTTATATTAATTTGTAATCAACATTATTTACCTTTAAAACTTCATTTAATATTTTTCTTGAAACATATTCAGTTTGTAATGAATATTATTTAACTTTGTTTTTTTTTATGTTTAATATAAATTTTATTTGCATAATTGGTTTGTATTACAATTAATTTATATAGTTTTATATTATATATCCTAAATAATTTTTTAAAAACAAATTAAGAAAAAAACTATTACCAAGGATTTTACCGACGGATGAATTCGGTTGGTATTTTAAACACTCACCGACAGACTTACCGACGGACTTAATCCGTCGGCATTTAACATTAGCTTCCACAATTACCGATGAATTTACAGACGGACATATTCTATCAGTATTTTATACACTCACTGACAGATTTACCGACGGATAGTTTCCGTCGGTCAATCATAATATCTCGACGGACTAAAAATCCGTCGGTATATTTCAAGCGAGAATCTTTTTTTTTTGGCGCGCAAATTCCGTCTGTAAAACCATCGGCAAATGATTTTTTGTTTTTCCGACTAATATAGCAACGGAATGGGGAATCACCGACGAAGGGAAAGCCGACGGACGTAATCCGTCGGTGAGTACGTCGGTAAAAAAATCACCGACGAACTTCTAATCACACACCGACGGAATTTTTCCGTCGGTAAAACTGTGAAATCTTGTAGTGACCCCTGATTTCAATCAATTAACTTGGTAAAAATTAAATTTGGTATCTTAAAATTCCAATCTTCTCAATTAAGCCCAAATTGGGTTTCTAAACTTAATTTTCACCAGTTAAGCCCCTAATAAAATTAATTTTACCCTTTTAAAGTATAATTAAATCCTTTAATTGGATCCAAATTAATTCTTAAACATAATTAAAATTTAATTTGGCCCATGATTAAATCAAATTGGCCTATTAAAAATTTCATTATGTCCTTGAACTTGATTTTTATATAAATTTGTCCAATAATCATTCAATTTGACCTTGAATTTGTATTTTTTTCATTTTTGGGCATAATAGGGTACAATTAGACCTTAAAATTTCCTCCAAATTTATTGCTTAATTCCCCGGCCCGCTTTCTCTATGTTGCTAGCCTTTATTATTATTTAAAAAAAATGAATTTTAGGGAGTAACCTATATAGTAAAAAATATTATGATAAAATACAAATTTAACCTTGGATTGTATTATCAAAATAGGTGTCAGTGCTATGAAAATTACCTTAGCAATATTATTTATCTGTGAGTAATTATGAGTATGTGGCCAAACCGAGTCTTGATTTATCTAAAATCAAATTTATTAAAATTTACGAGTAAATATAGGTCACATGTATTGAACACAGAAAATGATGCAATAATGATAAACCAACAAAACAAAACAAAACAATAATTTTTTTTATTATTATTTTTTTAAAAAAAGGTGCTTTTGCATAACAAAACAAAACAAATAATTACCAAGACGACAACCACGAAAGCACGCTTAATGGTTTTCCAACACATTCAATCCACGTAAAGAATAATGTTTGCGGTGTTGAATGCATGTTATCGTGCCACATGGTGCATCCACGTAAAGAATGCCATAAACTTAGCCCTACCCGTGACTTTGTCTTGACTTGATAGACATATGGGTGTGTATTTTAATTGTGGCCAAGTTTTGGAAGTATTACCGCTTTTTAGAAACGTGTTTTTTTATAAAATTAATTTTTTTATTCAAACAACAACGTGGCTAATATTAAATTGACAAGACATGTAGTGTGTCACATGCATATTTAATCATAAGGCCAGCTTTCTTCTTTTTTTAAGTTGATTTTTATAGATGGATAGCGATTGTTTTTTATTATAAAATATATTAAAATAATATTTTGAATTTTTTTTAAAAGAATAATTTTTAATATTAATATAAAAAAATAATTTAAAAATACAAAAAAATAATTTAAAGTAAAAAAATAATTATTTTTAATTTTTTAAAAATATAAAAATAAATAGGCTATTACATCAAGATAAACAAGCAGCATATTTGAGTTTTATTAGTAAAGAAGTAAAAAAAAAAAAAAAAACATGTTCAAACCATTTTTAGAAAAACAATATGGTTTAATAATAATAATAAATAATATTTATGATTGGTAAGTTGTAATTTTTTAAAACAAATTGATAGAAACAAATTTAAAAGCTATTTAATATTTAAATTGAAAAAAATATTAAATTTTACTCTTACACGAATAAATGTTATGTACGTTGTTATACTAATTTACACTACAAAACTAAATGCTCTATTTTTATATCAATTAAAAGTTTGACATAAGGTAAGATTAAAATTGTTTTGAAAAGATAAAAAAAATTACATGTTTTATTAAAGTTGGACAGTGATTTTTTTTAATTTGTTTTTATTATAGAATATATTAAAATAATATTTTGAATTAAAAAGAAATAATTTTTATATTAATACAACAAAATAATTTAAAAATACTAAAAAATAATTTAAAGTAAAAAAATAATTTGTTTTAATAATTTTTAAAATATAAAAATAAATAGGCTATTACATCAAGACAAACAAGCAGCATGTTTGAGTTTTGTTAGTAAAAAAATACAAAAAAAAATAAAATATTCAAACCACTTTTAGAAAAACAATATAGTTTAATAATAATAATAAATAATAGTTATGATTGGTAAGTTGTAATTTTTCTAAGTGATTATAAATTCTTGATGAGTGAGAGCCTGTAGCTTTCGCAACATTGTCATATAGCTTAAAAGTCATCCACTAAAGAGTAACTATCATGATTATTATTATTTTTAGACGGGGCATGAGGCCCCCTACTAAGAGTGGTGATTACATGATTTTGCTATTTGTACCAAAAAGACCAATCACTTCCATCCCTTGGAGATTGTGCATATTGAGGAGATTACATTTATCCATTAGAGATTAATGTATATAGCACTAAGAAGATTGCATCTATCCATTGGGGATTGGTGCATATAGAACTAGGAAGACTACATCTATCCCCTAGAGATTGGTAAATATAGCACCGGGAAGATTACATCTATCACTTGGAAGCAGCACGTTTGTGTTTTGTTAGTAAAGAAGTACAAAAAAACAAAATATGTTCAAACCACTTTTAGAAAAACAATACGGTTTAATAATAATAATAAATAATATTTATGATTGGTAAGTTGTAATTTAAAAAAAAATGAAGAGATGATTGGATCGCACTCAAGTCATCATAAGAAGAAGTCCGGTTTGTTGATTTTGTTGGGAAAGTAACTTGCAGAGATGATTCAAATCCAACCAAAAATTCTAGACGACAACATGAGAAGAAGTCACATGGATCGCTACAGCAACATCTCGGAAAACAAAATGAAATCAAATAAAACAAAATGAAGAGAGCATCCATCTATATTCAATAAATCAATTCTATTTAATTCAAGAATAAAATTTCTTTTAAAAATAAACATAACAAAGAATAACAAATAAAAGGACATGAGGTAACCCAATTAAATAAAAAAAAAAGATAAAATCAAGGTCATAGAAAGCATGCAAAAAAAAAAAACAGAGCTCAATTTCTAAATGATAAAATTAAAAAAATATTAGCTAAATATAAAGTTAATTTCTTAAAAAATACTATAGGAAAAACTATAGGAAAAACTAAATAATTTATGGTGTTGAATGCATGTTATCGTGATGAATGGTGCATCCACGTAAAGAATGCATAAGGCAAAGTTAAAAAATAATAAAGAAAAGTATAAAGAAAACCTTGCCCACCCGTGCTCCTGTTTCTTGTTGTTTCATGGATAAGAAATTCAAAAGAAAGAGTAAACCATAAACTTAGCCTTACCCGTGACTTTGTCTTGACTTGATAGGCATGGGTGTGTTTTGTTTCTTGCCAAGTTTTGGAAGTGTTAACCTTTTTTAAAAACGTGTTTTTTTAAAAAAATAATTTTTTTATCCCTCTTCGTATCCAAACCATAGTTATTAAATCCAGTTCGGGAATTGACCCGGTTAAAAAGCCAGATCCCGGGTTTTATAGATCAACCCGGATCAATCCAGGTCAACCCATAAAACCCAGGTTATTTTGTGGAACCCGATGTTAATCTACCCTATTGTTTTGTGCAGAGAGAGAAATGACTTTTAATCTCATCACCATCACCTCACAAACACAAAGTTCATCTACCCTCTCTGTTCCTTCACTTTCCCATGCTTTAAAACTTAAAAACATCACACAAATCCTCTCTCTTTTACATCTTTCCCCTGTAAAATTCCTGTGGTTCATCTATCCTCTCTCTTGTACATCAAAGTTAAAGACTTGTTGACAGTAATAAAGCCTGTGGTGCTGGTACTGCTACAGTGCTACATGTTGCCTCTTTCTCTCAGTGTTAATAAAGCCTACTAGATGCTAAACATGGATTCCAGAAAGAGGAGCCGACTTAGGATCCAAATACGTTCAAATCCAGTTCCAATCTGGATAAAAGAAAGAAGAGGATGAGAATCACGGCCGAGAGCTACTACCACTGGGAAGAAGAAAGCTTTTAGTACATGATTCCCCGCTCTTAGTCATCGCTCTAGAAGGAGTGGGTGAATAAACATCCGGCAAAGGCTCGTCGGTTTTGTTTTAGAAGACAATAATGCTTGTCTTTAAACAGAAAAAAAAAAAGGTCGATCCACCACAAAGGGACGTGTTCGACCCTGTTTTGAAGCAAAGCAAGGAAAGGCCTCAAGATCTCCAAACCCAGATCGACTTGCAAATTGCAAATTGCAATCATCTCAAGCACATCCAACTTCAAAACGCCGGGTCTCATTCGGGTTCGCTCGGGTCGGCCGAGTCATGGGTTGACCCGCCGGATCGACCGGGTTTTGCTGGGTCGTTGCACTGGCCGGTCTTTTAACAAATCCGAACCGGTCCAGCCACCTAATCGACCGGGTCCCGGATCGACCCGCCGGGCGATCTAGGTTTAATAACTATGATCCAAACAATGTAAATGACATTGAATTGACAAGACATGCAGTGTGCCACGCACGTATTAAATTGTGAGGCCAATTTTCTTCTTTATTTTAAGTTGATTTTGATAGTTGGAGAGTGATTGTTTTTTAATTTGTTTTTTATAATAAAATATATTAAAATAATATTTTAAATTTTAAAAAATTATTAATACATCAAAATAATTAAAAAATACAAAAACATTATTTAAAGTAAAAAATATATTTTTTAATTTTTTTAAATATTTTTAAAATATAGAAATAAATAGGCTATTACATCAAAACAAACAAGTACCTCGTTCAACTTTTGTTAGCAAAGAAATATAGGGGAAAAAAACTGCTCAAACGACTTTTTAAAAAAATACAGTTTAATAATAATATTTATGATTGGTAAGTTGTAATTTTTAAAAAAAAAAATTGATAGAAACAAATTTAAAAGCTATTTAATATTTAAATTGAAAAAAATATTAAATTTTACTCTTACACGAATAAATGTTATGTTGTTATACTAATTTACACTACAAAACTAATTGCTCTATTTTTATATCAATTAAAAGTTTGACATAAGGTAAGATTAAAATTGTTATGAAAAGATAAAAAAAAATTACATGTTTTATTTATAAGAAAATATGTTTTTATTATTAATAAATATTTTTTTAATAGATGCATGTGATTTTTTAAAATGTTTTTGTTGGAAGCAAAAACATTCCTGGAAACAAATTATTTTAAAAACATTGTGTAACATCAATATATATATATATATATATATATATATATATATATATATATATATATATATATATATATATATATATATATATGCACATTGAATTCTTCACTTTTTTTAGAATATGGGAATCTCAATCACTTTGTTACATAGTTTAAAACCTGGCTAACCGGAACTGAAACTGAACCGGGTTTATAAAAAAAATAGAAATAGTTAAAAACTCAGCTGATCCAGTAATATGGAATCAATAAATTTGGATATTGTAGAAAAGATTCGAAGTGATGATAGTCATAGATATTTGGAATCAATTTAATTTAATGTAATTAATGAATTTTTAAAATCAATCAATTAATTATTCATATTACCTCCCGCCAAGTTATTTTTTAATTTAACTGAAAAGTTGTATTTTTGAATTCTATAAACATATAAATATGCAGAGATGTGGTTTTTTAAATTTCATAAACTTTTTCTAAAGGTATGTCTTTAAACTTTCTCCATAGTAATATTTAAAAAGATATTATTTTTCTCTATTTGATATTTTGATATAAACACAAATCAATTAAAAAACAATAAACTTGATAGGCATGGGTTTGTTTTGATTGTTGCCAAGTTTTGAAAGTATTTTTTTTTTTTTATAAACGTGTTTTTTTTATAAAAAAAATTATTCCATTTCATATCCAAACAACGAGGCTGACATTGAATTGATAAGACATATGGTGTGTCACAAAACATGCTTTTGTATAACAAAACAAAACCAATAATTATCAAGACGACAACCACGAAAGAACGCTTAATAGTTTTCCAACACATTTACAGCAAAAGTCCTGTGATTTCCTGTATGATTTAGCTATGTTGAAAATGCTGTAATAATTTATAGTACTGTACGATAAAAATTACAGTGATTTTATATATGATTTAGTTTTATTTATAATTACTTATAGATATAATTTTCAACCAGTTTAATATTAAAAAATTAATAAAATTAATAAAGAAAATTTTAAAAAAATAATAATAAAAAAACTATGTGCAGAGACACTGTAACAATCTACAGTATTTTATGAAGAAAGATACAATGCTTTTCTCATATTATTAAGTTTTATTATAAAGTTAAATTCTAACCAATTTAATATTTAAAAAATAAAATCAGATAATTTAAAAAATATATATTATAAAAAAAACAAAAAAATGAATGTTAATGCAACGGGACATTACCATCTAGAAAATGGGTGTCAATGCTATGAAAATTACCTTAGCAATATTATTTATCTGTGAGTAATTATGAATAGGTGGCCACACCGAGTCACCGAGTCTTGATGTGTATAAAATAAAATTTATTAAAATTTACGTGTAAATATAGGTCACATGTATTGAACACAGAAAATGATGCAATAATAATAAACCAACAAACAAAACAAAACAATAATATTTTATTATTTTTAGAAGAAAAAAAAACGTGCTTTTGCATAACAAAACAAAACCAATAATTACCAAGACGACAACCACGAAGGCACGCTTAATGGTTTTCCAACACATTCACAGCAAAAGTCATGTGCAGCACATTCACATCCAAAAGCCGCCATGCACTCTTCATGTACTGTTCTTTTCTTTAATGTTTAATATCTTAGCACTGTAGATTATAGTTGCCCCGTGCCTGGACCAGTCTAGAGTTAATAAAAGACTAGCCGGAACAATAAACCGAGCAAAACTTGTTTTTTTTTAATATGGTTTTTCTTTTATATTTTTTTTAGTTGTTTATTAACACTTTTTAAAATTCAGTATATAAATATTAGAAAAATATTTTATTTTTTAAACCTTTTAGTATATATACTCTATATTCACAAGAAAAAAGTTATGTTTTTTTAATGTGGGATTTGAAACCCTTTTGTATATATACTCTATGTTCACAAGAAAAAAATTATATTTTTCAATGTGAGATAAAAAACTTTTTGGTTTAAATACTTCAACTTAAAAGGATAACATAATACATTTTCAATGTAGGATTTGAAGCTTTTTCGTATATATATTCTATGTTCACAAGAAAAAAGTTATATTTTTTTCAATATAGTATTTAAAATCTATTAGTAAATAGCTATTCTTGAATATTGTCCTTTTCATTACCTTCTCATCTTTGTCATGAGTAATCTTAGCTCATCTCACTTTTTTGTTAATATAAACTAGGTATATTATGCATATTTTAGAATTGTAATGTTTTTCACTTAAATATATAATGTTCATGTCCGTTCTATATTTGTTACATGTATATGATGGTTTTTATTTTTCTTTAAATTTTTATAATTATTATTCTCTATTATCATATGAGTTAATGTGTTATTATGAGTATAATCAATGTGATTTGAGATCTAGGATAATTTGATTAAAAGTTGAATATGTAAATAGAAATGAAATGGGTCATAGTCAATAACTTCTCATAGGGCCTTTTCTTCATCTTCTTTTACAAAATGTATTTTAAAACATTTTGTAAATTTTTTATTTTATTTTTAATTTTATTATTCAATTTCAAATTACTAAATATTATATTCTTCAATTTGATTCTTATTCTTTTGACTTCTAATCTTCTTTTTCTTAACCATTTTTTTTAAATTTTATTTGTTTTCAATTTCATCCTTCAATTCAAATTGATTGTATTATATTTTTCAATTTTATCCTTATTGTTTTGATTTCTAATTTCTTTTCCTGCCTCTTTTATAAAACTATTATTCTTTTCAATTTCACCCTTCGATCAAAAAAATATTTTTATTTTTTATGTCTGTTTTCATCCTTATTCTTTTAAATATTTTTTTGTTCTTTTACTAAATAGATTTTTCTTTTTAATTTTACCCTTCAATTAAATATTAAATTTATTTTGTATATTAATTTTAATTTTTAATTGATATTTTTAAATATTTTTGTATAATTGACATTAATTTTCAATTTCATCCTTCAATAGTTGATTGATTGAGAATTGAACTTCATTGTTTTTTTCAAATAGGATGCTTCAGGTCTAATAACTAATGTCACGGGTTTGAAAAGTTAACACATATTTTTTTTTTTATATATAAAAAGAATTGTATAATCCTCTATTTTTTTATTGAGTTATTCCAATCTCATGGTCTAAGTCACAAGTTTAGCGAGATATCTCAAGTTGGCTCAGCCTTGATATTGGAGTTACAAGTTTGTTATGCTAACTCAGGTTAACGAAAACCTTTTTTATATCTTTTTTTTACCAAACTATGTTCTTCCATATTTAAGGTGTGTTTGGGAGTGCGGTCGAATCGCATTTCTGAAAATTTTTGATTTTTTTTTGCTTTAAATTAATTTTTTTGGTGTTTTTATATTGTTTTAATAAGCTGATGTCAAAAATGAGATGTGAATTGAGCTCTTTTGAAAAAATAATTTTCCTCAAGTTATCCATTTTTGATCTAATTGAAATAATTTTCCCCGACTTATTCACCAATCTATTCACCCCATTCAAATATATGACCCGAGTCGTGTATGTATGCACGCGCGCTTACTAACCACAATCTATAACTTCTTTATAGATTTTTTTTTATTCTATGTTTCATTTTATTTAAGTGATATAACTTTATTTTTCATGAAAAAATGAGATAACTTCTTTATTTTATTTTTCTTCGAAGACTTAATATCCTTAAACATAAAAAAAAAAATATTTTCTTAACTCTCAATTTTCATATTAGCCTACTAGTGCTATGGAGAGATAAATTTATAGTTTATAGTTAATATATATTTTGCTATGTTTGTTATGTAAGCTCAAGATAAGAGGCAGAGTGGAGACGAGAAAGAATTGAAGATGGATAAAGTTTGCAAGGATAACTTTATATAAGAAACAGAGGAAATTCTAGTTGGAAAGTGAAGGGGTGTGTGACAGTAGGGACTGATGTGATAAGGAGAGTTGAGAGAATGGATCATCAAATGTTTAAAAAGATAAGTTAAAAAAACAATATCTTATTTAATATTTTTATATGTTATTATAGATTTAATAATTAAATAGTCATAATGAATTGAGTAAAAAATATAAGTTTTAAATTTGTGATGATTATTAAATTAAATTAATTAAAATAAAACTATTTAATAATGATTCCAAGAATATTACTCTATGAGTGGAACAACAACGTATGTATATTAGACTAGCTATGTGACGTGCTTTTATAAATAATTATATGTAGAGGCGTTTTCAACACATATTTGTACATAAAAAAGTTATAAGTATAAATCAAAATACTTAAGTATATATATAATCAAATAAATCTAGAATATATGTATTAAAAAATAAAAATAAAAATAAAAAATCATTAATAATAAATGAAGATAAAAATAGAAAATAGATAAACATGTATAGATAAAGATATTAGACGCTACATGAGCTTTTGATCTGGTTGTGTTAAATAACTTTATTTATCAAAATTAAATTTTAATTCAATCAAATGATAATAGAAACAGATATACATAAAATTGATTAAATAAAATAAAAGGAAAAAAAATATTATATAAGGTTACACATATTAGAAATATTATCCAAAAATAAATATTTTTTATTTATATAAAACATTAAAAAGTTATATGAATTAGAATAATCTTTTCAAAAATTAAATGCATACAAAATAACTAAAAAATAATTGTCATTTCAAAAAGGCTATATAAACAAAATAAAAGAGAGAAGGGTATATTAATTTCAATATAAAAAAAATAATTTTGAAAAAATCAATATATAAAAAAATCAATTTTTTTTTTAAAAAGATTAGGCGATGTTGGACCTGACCCATTTTGTTAGGGCCCGTGCACTTGGGCCCTTAATATATTTCTTATTGCACATGAGGTGGACAACTCATATTTTTTTGAAAAAAAATAATAAATTGGGCCTTAAGGTTTATTTATTCAAAATATATTTTTCAACTTATTTTTTACCCAAAATACTTAGAAAATACCCTAAAAACCTTGACAAACCCATACTTAACATTAAAAAAAACTCAAAAAACTATCTTAAAACTTGAAACTAACTCAAAATAAAAACGTTTCTCCAAATCTGTTATTATTTACACACTTTCAAGGTAAAAAAGCATATAATATGAACTTCCCTCAACAAATTGAACTATTTGATACAGAGATCAATTGTTTTGGGTGTCAAAATCAGTGCCAACAATATTTTTCTCTCTCTACCGCCAGAATTTGACAACCTCTCTTTAACCATGGACCGAAAAACAATACAAATAAATATTTTTACCAAAAGTAATTTAAAAAAATATATGGAAGGACCTAAACTGTATAAACTGTATTATTTTTAAAGTTTGAGGAACTAAGTATATTTGTTGCCAAATTTATGACACACCATCCAATTTTGGAGCCTTTTTTATTGCGGTCCATCTTCTTCTAATTCCATCATTGCCTGAGAAATCAAAAGTAATTGGCCTTTAAATAGGATCAAATCGTCCAAAATAAAATTTAAGGAACAAAATGAATAGCAGGTCAATAATATTTTGTGAATGTGTGAACAATGTTATTCACAATGAAAAACACATACCATTTAATATTTTGCTAGATCGATGACTTGTGCTGCGTCGCGGGCCTGTCAAAAAAAAATTAAGCACAAAAAAGAGATGCTTAGACGACTATAATATTTATAAAGAAGTAAGAAAAATCTGATAATCAAGTCATTAACTCGATTGAATCTAATAAGACTGGATAATCTAATAATTTGATTTAAACTACAGGCAACAATAACAGATGAACTGTAAAAAAATATTTTGCAACAATCAACCAAAGCAAATGAGCTTGCTGAGACGGTTTAAAACCAACCAAACTAGAAAAAACAATTTACTCAAAAGAACCATAAAAAAAACATTTGTATTTGCCAATTTTCCGGTAGTAGAGCCATTAATATTATACTTAGAAGGAAAAGGAAAAAAAAAACCGGTGGCAACCCACTGTCACTCAATCATGGACAATGTCCATCACAAAACAAAAAAACTTGCAGAGATAATTCTAACCCAACCAAAAATTTTGGACAACAACATAAGAAGAAGTCACATGAATCCCTGCAGCAAGATCTCAAAAAACCAAACGAAATCAAATAAAACAAAATGAAGAGAGCATCCGTCTATATTCAATAAGTCAATTCTATTTAATTCAAGAATAAAATTTCTTTTAAAAAATAAACTTAACAAAGAATAACAAATAAAAAGACATGAGGTAACCCAATTAAATAAAAAAAATGATAAAATCAAGGTCATAGAAAGCATGAAAAAAAAAAACAGAGCTCAATTTCCAATTAAATAAATATTAAAGGATAAAATAAAATAAAAATTATCTAAAAAATGATAAAAAAAGAAGCTAAAACAATCCTACGCAAACCTTATGAAGCTAGGTTAATTTTCAAAGTTTGCACCTGTGAAATCTTATACACAGGTTTAACCAAGCTCAAATTTAAATCAATTAAATATTAAAGAATTAAATAAGGTAAAAAAATACTACTCTTGAAAATTTTGCAAGGTGACAAAAAACAATAAAAAAATGAGAATAAAATATATTCGGAAAAAAATTTTACAGAGGGTGGAATAAAAAAAATACAACTCTAAAAGTTAACTTAGACTACAAAAAATATCAATAAGAAATGACGATAAAATTTAACAAAGTAAAAAATTGAATGAGAATGAAATTAAATGACAAATTTAATTTCATGAATTATTTTAAAAAATATAACAAAAAAAATAAATAGAAGTTTAAGGTCTGACTTGAAAAATTAGGTAGGAGGGCGCAAACACCAAAAAAAACAAAAAAAAAAAAAGAAATAACAGACAATGACAAACACATGGCAAAAAACTTTTTTATTTAAGGCCAAGAAGGAGAAAACAATTTTCTCGACCACATTGAACTATGTCGACAATGTATTCTTCATTTTTTTTTTAATTTTTTAATACATATAATAGTTCCAATAATAAATATTTTACAATAAATGGCTGGCATCTTTATCATCTCCATCCTTCTCTATAAATACCAATCCCTGAAACCTTCTTAAACATCATCAAAACTCAAATAGCTATATTCCTGAAATGAGGTTCTGGGCACTTACAGTTTTATCTTTATTGTTGTCTCTATTACTAGGAGTCTCATCGGATACTCCACAATGCGGATCGCTAGCTGGGAATGCCACATGCGAAAACGACCTGTGCTGTAGCAGTGCTGGTTACTGCGGTCTAACATTTGCTTACTGTGGTCCTGGCTGTCAAAGCCAATGCCATAACGTTAGCAGGTTCATCACAGAATCGATGTTCGAAGAGATGCTACCGAATAGAAACGATGACCGATGTCCTGCAAAGGGATTCTATACGTATGATGCTTTTATTGAGGCCACTAAAGCCTACCCTGAATTCGGCATGACTGGCGATGATAACACTAAAAAGAGAGAGCTAGCTGCTTTCTTCGGCCAAACCTCGCAAGAAACTAATGGTAATTTATGGCATACTATAAAAGAAACTGCATATTCATTAATTTTTGGCATCACATCACCTGACATTTGATTTGATCAATTGACTAATTGTTTGTGGGTAACACGGTCGATGTATAGGACGGTGGATAATTGGAGACGATGCTCCATTTACATGGGGATATTGCTATGTCAACGAGCTGAACCCTAAATCTGATTACTGTGATCCAAATACAAATTCATCTTATCGATGTGTAGCCGACAAGCATTATTATGGCCGAGGTCCAATCCAACTTAGGTGGTGAGTCCAATACACTTGGGTACAATTTATTTATTTTTCCTGCGTACTCTTTATTCTCTTTCTTCAATTTGATCTTTTCAAAGTAGTGTCTCACTTTAAAAAAAAATGAACAGATATCTTAAAATTAATCTTTGTTCCTTTTCCGGGTTAGAAACTGGATATTATATTAAATTAAATTAACGTTGTAGTGATATTTGTTATATATTTGCACTGAGTTAATTCGATATTATGTCGTACAGGAACCACAACTACGGGAGATGTGGATATGCATTAGCGCGAAGATTATTAAACCAGCCAGATATGGTGGCAACGGATCCAGTGCTTTCATTCAAGGCAGCACTCTGGTTCTGGATGACTTCACATTCAACAGGTGCACCGTCGTGCCATGAAGTCATCACCGGAGAATGGTCTCCATCAGAAGCGGATATTGAGGCGGGCAGGAATCCAGGCTTTGGTTTGTTAACAAACATTATCACTAATGGCAGTGAATGTACTAAAGACGAGGAAACAAGGGAGCAGAATCGCATTGAGTACTATAAGAGGTACTGCGACTTGTTAGAGGTTCGCCCTGGTGACAACCTTGATTGCGACAACCAAGAGCCATTTGGGGATAATGGACTCTTGAAAATGGTGGGTACCATATAGTTTGATGCTAAGGCTATTGCTTGGAATTAGCAAGGACGTCGTCTATGTACCCAATATAACTAAATAATCCAAGCAATAAATAAATAAAAGGCCAAGGCATTTGGCTTGTGTTTGTTAGTATTAATCTCTGTCTGGAATGTGCACTGGACAAAACTCATATGTATTAACAAATGAAATGAGGACTGCGCCGAGAAAATTAAAGGTTTATAGTCAGATTCATCAATTTTCCAGTGTGTTATTTGTGCATACTGATACAAAGAGACATGCCACAAAAAGATCGACCGGAAAAAAGAACAACTGCCACAAAAGATTTTTCTTTTGCTCCATATTGGATATGTGGCTAAAATAGTTGGACCTATCATATCGTAATTTATTTTTTTTCAAGAATATTACTCACTCTAAAATTCGCTCACCCAACTGCATGTTTACTTTATCCAATATTTTACATGTTCCTACCATTAAAAAACCTCTACTATCTGTTCAAAAAAAATTTCTTGAGAATAACGTCTTTTTTTTTTTTTTATTTCATTCCTCTCTATTTTATGTTAAGGATCTCATGACAAAGGAAGTTCTTCTTTCCGGTCGGAGTAAAAATGGTCTATATATTTTGTCCGAGTCGTCTGCAACGTCGTTGCCTCAAGTTTTATCATCTACTTGTCTTACTACTTCCGCTGATGTCTGGCTCGTCACCTTGGGCATCCTAGTCCATATATTCTGCATTTGTTGGTAAAAAATAAAAAAGTGTCATATACATCCACTCAGTTTAATTTTAATTGTCCTGCGTGCCTTTTAGGCAAGTCGTCTTATCTAACTCTAAAAACTACGGGTCATCAAACTCGGGCTCATCTTGGCTTGATTTTTAGTGATGTTTGGGGTCCACTATGTTGTCATCTGATGGGTTTTGTTATTTTGTTATTTTTATGGATGCCCATACAAAGTTTATATGGTTTTATCCTTTGGTTGCCAAGTCTGATGTTTTTACAATTTTTCATCAATTTCAGGTGTTTGTGGATCGCCAATTCTCCTTAAAAATTAAGTCTGCTCAAACCGATTGGGGTGGTGAATATCAAAAACATGGTTGAACACCGTCATAGACATATTATTGAAACTCGGCTTACTCTTCTTGGACAGTGTCACGCTCCCTATAAATATTGGAGTTATGCTTTTGAAAGTTCTATTTATTTGATTAATCACATGCCCACTCCAGTTCTTAATCATAAGACACCGTTTGAATGTCTTCTAAAATCGACTCCTGATTATGCGTTTCTTCGTACTTTCAGGTGTCTCTGTTTCCCTTTTCTTCGTCCATACAATGCTCACAAGTTAGATTTTCATTCATCCCCTTGTGTTTTCTAGGATATAGTACCTCTTATTTAGGTTATCGATGTCTTGATTTGTCGTCCAAACATATTTTTATCTTGCTCGTCATGTCCGGTTTCATGAAAATGTTTTTCCTCTTGATAAATCTGAACATATTGCAACTCTACCCATACAGCCCTCTGTTTCCCCTATACCCGTCACTTTACATCCTCTTATGCCACCCTCCCCAATCCCTTCACCACTCCCCCTTACACCCCCTACCCCTCATTTGACTCACTTACCATTATATGCATGTTATTATCATAATCATTCTTTAAGTGCAGGTTCAGATTCTTCACACTCGCAGGCGTCGCCCATCGCTGTTGCCAGCTCCCCTGGCCTTTCCCCTGCTAGCTCCCCTGTTATGGCCATTTCTCCTGCAAGGTCTCCCTCATGGTTTGTGCTTATATTGAGTTCTTCAGCTACATGTTCTTCCTCTGTTTCCCCTCATAGAATTAACGTATGTGTTGATTTGTCTAAATTTAATCTTCAGCACATCCTGGCCTCTGTCTCCTCTCCACCTTAGCTGGTTTTCACCCATCCTATGGTGCTTCACCCACGACCAACCAAAAATGCAAATCTTAGCATTATGGTTGCCTCATGAGTTGCGTCCTTACCTCAGCAGGAGACATTGTCATTTAAGGACGCCAACAGGTATGTGACTTGACACACTGCCATGTAGGAGGAATTTTAGGCACTTCACTCTAATCAGACTTGGTCGTTGATGCCCCCCGTCTATCTATGAATGTGATTGGCAATAGATGGGTTTACAAGATTAAAAGACATGTTGATGGTCAGGTCGCCCGATATAAAAGCACAGTTGGTTACCCACGGCTTCACTTAGCAAGAGGGGATTGATTATTTAGAGACGTTCAGTCCAGTGATTAAGCCTGCAACGGTTCACCTTGTGCTCACTATTGTTGTCTCATATGGTTGGAACATTCATCACTTGGATTTTCATAATGCTTTCCTGAATGACATTCTTCAGGAAGAGGTATACATGGCGCAACCGCCTGGCTTTGTTGATCCTGCACTCCCGTCTCATGTGAGTCATCTTTATAAATCTTTGTATGGCTTGAAACAAGCTCCTCTCGCTTATTACAACTGGTTGAGTGAGTTTTTACTCTCCATTGGATTTGAGGCATCCAAAGGTGATACTTTTCTGTTTATTCTCTCTCTTGATGGTGCCATGATTTCCCTGCTTGTGTATGTTGATGATATTTTATTAACCGGGAGTAACTCAGTTGTGCTTCATAGATTGATTACATTGCTTCAATCAGAATTTAAGCTTCGGGATTTGGGTTCTGTTCATTTCTTCTTGGGCATTAAAGTTAAATCTACTACTATGAGTATCTTATTAAGCCAACACAAGTATGCCCTCGATATCATCCAATGAGCAGGTATGGCTTCGTGCAAACCAGTTGATACTCCTATGTATGCCTCCTCCAAACTAGGACTCGTGCTAGGTACTCTTTACTCTGATCCCACATGGTATTGCCAGATTGTTGGGGCATTACAATATCTTACCTTCACTAGACCTTATATCTGTTATGCAGTCAACAAGGTATGTCAAGTTATGCATACCCCCACTGAGGATCATTGGTCTGCTGTTAAACGTATCATGCGTTACCTCCAGGCTACAGCAACCTATGGTCTGCACATCACTTGGGATTCTCTCTTGTCTCTTCATGGTTTCACAGATGCTGATTGGGCTGACAATATTGACGATCGCAAATCCATAGGTGGTTACCTTGTGTACCTTAGCTCTACCCCTATTTCATGGAAATCCGGGAAATAACGCACTGTTGCGAGATCTTCTATTGAAGTAGAAGACGAAGCCTTAACTGATGGTATTGCTAAGATTTTGTGGATTCGCTCATTACTGTGAGAACTTCAGGTCCCTTCTTCGACTGTGACCACGTTATGGTGTGATAATTTAGGGGCCACTTTCTTATCTGCCAATCCAATGTTTCATGCCCGTACTAAACATGTTGAAGTTGATTATCACTTTGTCCATAATCATGTTACTAAGCGAGAAATTCAGGTACGATTCATCTCTTCCAAGGATCAACTAGCTAATGTCCTTACCAAGTCTCTTCCTCCAGTTTCGTTTGCTTACTTTCGATCCAAGCTTCGGGTGGAATCTCCACCTTCAGCTTGACGGGGTGTGTTAAGGAAAGAGACCCTTTATATGTAAATACTCTTATATAGGAATAGTTATCACATTTAATACATTCCATCACTATATTGTACACAACCGTAAAGGTATAAATACAAAGGATGGTTGCTCTCCTTGTTCAGTAGTTAATAAATTTGAAAAAAACAATTATTATCAATATTGAAAACAAATATAGATTTGATTTTAAATGTAAAATTAAAAATAATTATTATTACTATTATTATTATTATTATTAAAAAACTATTATTACTATTGAAGAAAATTCATAATGTTTTTTGAAAGATTAAAAAACATAATATTTTTTGCAGAAAAGTTAAATATTATGATTAATATTACAAATATTATTGTTGGGTTTGGCGTTGCAACTAGACTCAACACTCTTGGATCCAACGTTACAACCAGACCAAACACTTTTGGATTTTACATTTTTATAATATTTTTTTATTAAAATAAAAGGTGAGCCCGCGGCGTAGCGCAAGCTACCTAACTAGTAAAATACGAAACTAGCTTGAACAATACTATTAATCCACTCAATCAAAATCATATCAGGTAAAAGTCTTATTAAAAAAAAAACATTGTTTTAGGATTAGAATATACATAGAGAAGAAGTGGTAATGTGGCCTCTTCCATATTAAAAACAATATATTATTGTATGTATGGCCTTTGATCAATGATAAACGTGTCAAGATAATTAGTGGGAGGAAAAATAAATTTTACTCACTAAAATATAGAGAAGAAGTGATAATGTGGCAGTAAAATTATTTCTAATATCTTATTTAATATTTTCTATATTTTATTACAGATTTAATGATTAAATAGAAATAATGTATTGAATAAAATAATTTAAGAACTTTACTCCTTGTTCATGATCTCCATCCTTCTCTATAAATACCAATCCCGAAACCTTCTTAAACATCATCAAATCTCAAATAGCTATATTCCTGAAATGAGGTTCTGGGCACTTACAGTTTTATCTTTATTGTTGTCTCTATCACTAGGAGTCACATCGCAGACTCCACAATGCGGATCGCAAGCTGAGAATGCCACATGCCCAAACGACCTGTGCTGTAGCAGTGCTGGTTTCTGCGGTTCAACAGATGCTTACTGTTGTGCAGGCTATCAAAGCCAATGCCATAGATGCATCATCACAGAATCATTGTTTGAGGAGATGCTACCGGATAGAAACAATGACTGCTGTCCTGGAAAGGGATTCTATACGTATGATGCTTTTATTAATGCCGCTAAAGCCTACCCTAGCTTTGGCATGACTGGCGATGATGTCATTAAAAAGAGAGAGCTTGCTGCTTTCTTCGGCCAAACCTCTCAAGAAACTAGTGGTAATTTATGGCATACTATAAATGAAACTGCATATTCATTAATTTATGGCATCACATCACCTCACATTTGATTTGATCAGTTGACTAATTGTTTGTGGTTAACACGGTCGATGTATAGGACGGTGGATAATTGGAGACGATGCTCAATTTACATGGGGATATTGCTTTGTTAACGAGCTGAACCCTAAATCTGATTACTGTGATCCAAATACAAATTCTTCTTATCCATGTGCAGCCGGCAAGCATTATTATGGCCGAGGTCCTCTCCAACTTAGGTGGTGAGTCCAATATACTTGGGTACAATTTATTTAGTTTTCCCTGCATACTCTTCATTCTCTTTCTTCAATTTGATCTTTTCAAAGTAGTGTCTCACTTTAAAAAAAAAAATGAACAGATATCTTAAAATTAATCTTTGTTCCTTTAATCCTTTTCCCGGTTAGAAACGGGATATTATATTAAATTAAATTATTATTGTAGTAATATTTGAGTTAATTCGATATTATGTCGTACAGGAACCACAACTACGGGAGATTGGGAAAGGAATTAAATCGAAGCTTATTATACCAGCCAGAAAAGGTGGCAACGGATCAAGTGCTTTCATTCAAGGCAGCACTCTGGTTCTGGATGACTTCACATTCAGCAGGTGCACCGTCGTGCCATGAAGTCATCACCGGCGAATGGTCTCCATCAGAAGAGGATATTAAGGCCGGCAGGAATCCAGGCTTTGGTACGTTAACAAACATTATCACTAATGGCAGTGAATGTACTAAAGACAAGGAAACATGGGAGCAGAATCGCATTGCGTACTATTTGAGGTACTGCGACATGTTAAATGTTGACCCTGGTGAATACATTGATTGCGACAACCAAGAGCCATTTGGAGATAATGGACTCTTAAAAATGGTGGGCAGTACCATGTAGTTTGATGCTAAGGCTATTGCTTGGAATTAGCAAGGACGTCTATGTTCCAAATATCACTAAATAATCCAAGCAATAAATAAATAAATAAAAGGCCAAGGCATTTGGCTTGTGTTTGTTACTTGTATATTATTACTCCATTAATGGCCAGCTCAGTATGCCAGTATTATATCTCTGTCTGGAATGTGTTCATAAAACTCGTATGTGTTCACAAATGAGATGAGGACTACAGCGAGAAAATTAAAGGTTTGTGGTCAGATTCATCAATCTTCCAGTGTGTTATTTGTGCATACTGATACAAATTAAGAGACATGCCACAAAAAGATGGACTGGGAAAAGGAGGGCTGATCATAAACTGAAACTTCTCCGATCATTAATTGTCCAGGCCCCCCTCTTTACTTGTCTTTTTGCAGATAAAAATATTGAATTATCCGTGATGAAAGGCCATATTATATATCCTTAAGTGATACCGCGAGGGGAGCTCACCCTTGCCTTGACTAGATAGGTTTAGGATTCTACCATATTCCGAACAATTTCATAATGTGTTTTGAAAGTATAACCTTTCAATTTTCATATCCAAATTCCAAACAATGTGGCTAACATTGAATTGACAAGATATGCAATTGTGTCATTAGTGAGTTTTTTTTAGCACGGTTAAAAAATATTAGTAAAGTAATACACTGAAAAAAATATTTGGAAATACAGCATAATTTCCCAAGTTATAAATAATAATTTCTACAAGTTATAAATACAGCATAATTCTACCTTATTTATTAGTTGTTATATGCGATACGCACAGATAGCACAGGGAGCCTTTTTCTCCCCCCCTTTCTCTTCTTCTTTCTTCCTCTCTCTCTCTCTCTCCATCCCCACAGCAACCTGAACTTTTCTTGATTTGTGTAATACTGCGAAGGATGCCTTGTTGCAAACAAAAGAGTGCGTATACGAACTTCAATCGATTTTACGCAGGAAAGGTTGCCATGAATTTGGTCTTGCAACTGAGATTAAGAAATATTTAACCCGGAGGAAGACAGTGAACAAGGCAATTCGCAAGGCCTTGAAGGGTATGCAAAACAAAGCCAACTTCTCTACCTCTAACGGAGACCATGAAACTACAACCATTTTTAACATGATAAAAGAGGTTGAAGTAGTTTCTCTCAAAGAATTACAATCTCTCCTCTCCTTCATCTCTGGACCAAATTAAGGCAAAGACCACTGGTTGGTCATCGGTCCCCAAGCTGGTGCACCACAAAAAGGTAGCATATATATGCGGATGAAGAAACTGATATAAATGAATTCTCTAAAGTGGATGCAGCATTACTAGCCTTGGTAGATGAGAACACAAGCAGATCTGATAAAATGAAGGGTGTTCAAAGCCAACTGGAGAACTTGGAACTGTGCATTCAAGATCTTGATAGTGGTCTGGAGTGCCTTATCAGGAATTTGATCAAAAATAGAGTGTCCCTTCTCAACATCCTAAACCATTATTAGCCTGAACCATCTTGATATAGTCATGTTTGTACGTTGTAGAAATATACATGTAATATTCGAAAGACAATGAAATCATAACTCAGTTGCTCAAAGTTTTTCCAAGTTTACCTTTTGTTTTGGTCATCTTTTCAGATTTCAGCTTGTTATGCATTTTGAACAGCCTCTATTCCTTTAGCAGTTAAATGCCAGTGCAATTCACAATTGGAGATGGGGGACAAAAAAAGATTTAGCAAATACAAGGCTGTCAAAAGATTGAAAGGTCGGGTCCAGATTAATTACAGCAGAATTAACAAGGTAGACTCGTGAATAAGTTGGTCCGATATATAATTTGGGACCTTAGTCATTTAACACCATATGAAATTTAATGGCACTCACATTGTAGACTCAAATTTCTTCGCATCGAAAGCAATGAAAAATTCAATGGCTGTCTTTCTGTTAGGGGGAAAGTGGAATCATCCAGCAATGCTAGTCAGTCCCTACCTGCAGCTCTTATCGTTAAGTTACAATGTGGCAAGAGATACTGAAGCCATGGATGCGGATCTTGTCTTCCTGTTTTACAACAGAGGCATCAGGACATTCAATATTGTATTCATTAATAAATCACCACTCGTGTGTTGTAAACCAAGAGAGTTGTGATTAAAAACTGCAGATAAATATACAGTCGGAGATTAGATATCCAAGCTAGTAAATTGATTAGGTTATGCTTACGAAACTCTGACAATCAAGATTATTGTTATTTGATAACTTGACGGTCACAATAGTTTTTATATGCTGAAATATCGAGTTCTTTGATAACTTGACGGTCATAATTGTTCTTAGTAAATATCGAGTTTACGTAATGAATATGCTAAAATTTCTTGACATTAAAATCGCTATCGTTGCCATCCGGACTCTACGGCACAATTGTCCGAGATAATCTCGAATTTATCTGGAAAGGAATTTGAGAGTGTGTTAATTGTTATTTTTTAAAAAAAAATTATTTAAAAATATATTTATATTTTTAAAAAATTATTTTTGATATTAGCATTTTAAAACAATCTGAAATAATAATAAAAAATTAATTTGAAGCAAAATAAATTCAAAATTTTTCAAAAATATTTTTAAAACTTAAAAACAAACATACTTTTAGTAAATTGTTGGGCAACCTAGAGGTCATGAGTCCATTATTATTTTTTATCAAAATAATATTATTTTGTGGATTTTTTTAAATAAAATTAGAGTTAATCTAATTAGATTTGATGTGGTTAACTATTTGGAACAACTATGTTTATTAGGGTAAAATTATTTTTTAATTTAAATTAAAATCTTGACCCAAATAAGATTTCAAGTCGTGAGTTTTTTAATTACATGTCAAGCCAAGTTGAATTTAATAATTATACTTTATAATTGCAAAAGTTATGATTAAACTAATCAAAATTTCATAAAACTATCATTCACATGGTACATTTGAACAAAACAATTATTGAAAAATACGTTATTTGTCTTTCTATCAAGAATTCAATAAAATCACAAAGCATGGTATCTTGTTAAACTTGTGGAATTTTCTAAAGTTTTGAATTTGTTTTGCTTTAAATTAAATCTTTTTATATTTTTAGATTATTTTTATGTACTTATATTAAAATTAAATATTTTAAAAAATTATTTTGATATATTTTAAATAAAAAATATTTTAAAAAATAATCACTATCACCATTAATTTACACAATGTGTCCTTTGCTTTCACATGTGCATGAGTGCTCACAGCAATGACTTGGAATTGTGGTGTCCAACATTGTAACACTTTGATAGAACATTTAGAAATATCTGAATTGAATTCAATTAATTTTGTTTTAATAAAACTTATGTTTGAATTTCTTTTTGGTATTAAGAATTAAATTTAAAATGAAATTTAATCTTTAAAAATGCTATAAAAATAAATCAGAGGTCAACCTTTCTTATTTGCAATTCCCAATAGAAGAAATTTAATGGTAAAATTAATTTTTTTAAATACTGATCTCTCCATCTCTGTTTTTAAAGATCTTTCAAGAAATATGATGAAGATAATGAGGGTAATTTAATTTATTTATTATTTGAATTCAAATCAAATACTATAATTGAATTCAATTACAATAAAGAATTAATTCCAAACAACCTCATGAATTATATAAGGAGATATGTCAATTCCCTTTCCTATATTTTATATATATAAAAGGTAGTTGATACTGTAAATTGGTTTTCAAAAAAATATAGGAAAAGGATTTGACCTATAAATGTCACTAGGACTCAAATTTGACATGATTTATGAAAAAATAATTTTTTACTTTAAATTATAATTCAGAATTTATTTTTTATAAATAATTTATGAAGAAAGAGGTTAAAATGTTTTCAAATTATAAATATGTTTAAAGAAATTAATTAAATCAATTTTTTTGAAAAAAATAAATGCAGCATGAGTTAAAATTTAAAAATTTTAAATTTTGATTAAATCAAAATTTTGAATTAGTATTTTAATTTAAATCAAAACTTATTTATTCGAACTGAAAATATTTATAATTTGATTCCAAATCATGGTTCGGATGATCTATAAAGATATGTTTTTTTTAACATAGAAAATGATAAAATTTGAGTCGAAGAGATTCAAACTTATTTCAACCATTTTCTTCACGTGTGTCCCGCTTTTGTATTCTCTAATTTAATTAGTTTTAAAGTTTATACCCACCTAAGAAAAGCTTGATCATCGACCTCACTTATCATTGTGGATTAAATATTGTTATTTTTTATTAAAAAAATATTTATATAAGTTTTTTTAATATATTGTGATAGTTCAAAAAATATAATAAATTAAAAAGTTAATGCCCATATGTAATCAAATAAATTAAGAATTATGTGCATTAACAAATTAATAAAAAATTTATTAATAACACCTAAAAACAAAACTTGAAAAACCGAGAGACAAATATAGATGAAGATATTGAATCTTGAAAAATAAAACATTAAATTGATTGAATAAAAACAAGAAATAACATTTAAGGCTACACGTATTAAGAATATCATCTAAAAATCAATATTTTTTATTTTAAAAAACATAGTTTATCTATATAAAAGATAAAAATAAAACCACATATGAACTAGAAAAACCACTCCAAAAATTAAACACATAACAGAAAAATCAATATTTTTTAAAAAAGGCCCCTGAACAAAATAAGAGAGCGGTTTTTTTTTTTTGGATTTTTAACCAGTTACGTCCCTTTATTTATTTTCTATTGAATTCTTTAAAGTTATATTTTCATGACAACCATAGTTATTAAACTCGGTCTGGGGGTTGACCCGGCTAAGGGGTCGAGTCCCGGGTTATACGAGTTGACTCGAGTCAACCCGGAAAAATTAAAAACAAATATTTGAGGTTTTAATAATTTATATAAAAAAATTAAGAAACAATCCATGTGGATATAGGCTATACATGTTAAAATTTAAGTTTAAAAGATTATTTCAAAAAGTTTTTTACACTACCAGAAAATCAATAAATACAAACGGAAATATCGAGGGAATATTTCCATCGGTAAATTTCCGAGGGATTTTACCGACATAAATATTCCCTTGGTATATACCGAGGGAATTACCGTGGGAAAAAAATTAAAACAAAGCAAAAAAAAATGACGACGTGTCATTTTTACCAACAGAATTACCGACGGAATTTATTCCGTTGGTAAATCCATCGGTAAATCCATTGGTAAACTGTGAACACTGTTCATCATGTCAATTACAAAGGGAATCACCAACGGAAATTTCCGTCGGTATTTTCCAGAGAGCTCCAGAACTGTTCACTTTCCAATTGCACTGTTAATTATTGTTCTTTACGGACAAAATCACAGACGGATTGAAAAGTCGTCGGTGTTATTTGGCAGTTTTCTGAAAAAATTCAATTAATTTAAAATTTTCATTTAAATATTATAGACAGAATCACCGACGGATTGAAAAATCATCGGTAATTGTTGGCGATTTCTGAAAACTTTTTACAAAATTAAAAATTTAAATTAAATATTACCGATGGAATTACCGACGGAATAATTAAAAAATATTAATATTCAATTATCCGTCGATAAATTCTTCGGTAACGCGCCCCAATAAAAAGTCTCGATCCCCTTATTTCATAAGAGACAGAATCATTTCTTATAATTTTTCTTCTACTTCTTCTTCTTCTTCTTCTTCTTCTTCACTATATGTAAAAAACATAAATATCTATTTCTTTCTCTTCTTTTCTCTCCTCATCTCCCTCTCTTTTCCTCCATGTTCGGGTACGTCTTCTTCTTCTTTCTTCTTTTATCTTCCTAGTTTGTTTTTTAATTAATATGCTTTAGGAAATGTTTTTTTTCTCCTTAACTTCACTTGCAACTACATTAAGGTAATATTTTTCTTTTTTCTTCTTTTTTCATGTTTTGTTTCACTATATTTGTTTTTTATTTTGTTTTTAATTGTTTTTGTTCTTAATAATTGTATAAATTTTGTTGTGAGATTTTTTTTTCAATATGAGACTAATTTTTAGTTGATTTATTTATAGGGATTTTTAAATTTTTAGCAATTGCAACTTCATTTTTTTCATATGAATTTTTTTAGTTGAATTTATTTTTTTTCATTTTATTTATTTGTTGCAAATTTGTTTGAGTTGATTTTCTTATTTTTTTTCCAAGCATTTTGAGTATATAATATATAGTGTTGATTTATGTTAATTGAATTATTTTATAATTTTATAAAATGAATTTTTTTAAAATGTTTTTATATAATTACCGACGGAATTGCCGACGGAATTTTCATCGGTATATCCCTCGGTAATTCCGTTGGTAATAAAAAAAATTATTACCGACACGTCTATTCCGTCAGTAAATACCGACAGATTTACCGATGGATAAAACATTACCGACGAACGATTCACCGACGGATCATTTCCGTCTTTAATTTCATCGGTAATATAATTACCGATGGAATATGTGTCTTACACCGACGGAAAAATTCCGCCGGTAAAACTGTTAAATCTTGTAGTGTTATCCCACATTGAAAAGATACTATCTTATTCTTCTACATTGAAGTATTTAAATTAAAAAAATTTTGTTTATCCCATATTGAAAAAATATAACTTTCTCTTCTGAACATAGAGCATATATATTAAAAGATTTCAAATCCCACATTGCAAAAATAAAATATTCTTCTAATGTTTATATAAGGAACTTTGAAATGAATTAGTAACCAACTGAAAAATATATAAAAAATGGGGTTTCTAGGTAGGAGAAAAAAAGGGGTTTGTATTGGGTTTTTGCCAGGTTACATAAGTTTCGGGTTGAACCGGCAGGTCGACCGGTTAATCCAAGCTAATTGTAGGCTTGGATTTTGATAAAGGCCCTGGGTCACCCAAATTGTTTTTTTTTTAAAAAAAACTATTTGATGATTTAATATTTTATATGAAAAAAAATTAAGAAACAATCCATGTGGATATATGTTATACATATTGTAAATAATTAAGCTTAAAAGATTATTTCAAAAAGTTTTTTTATCTCATATTAGAAAGATACTATCTTATTCTTTTAAATTGAAGTATTTAAATAAAAAAGGTATATGCTTTGCATAAAAAATAAATAAATTATGTTCGCGTAGTGTACATAGATGGTGATGATGTTTTAAAATATGTTATGCTCATGAATAAGATTTTTTAGTATTTGGATAGTGAATATATAATTATACATTTATGTTAATATTTTTTTTCTTTGAAGCATAGGATGTAGATGGTTGGTAGTAGAAAGTTCAATATCTGTAAAACAGTTCTTTATCCTGGGATTATGGACTTTCAGATGATAAAGTCAGTGAGTTTTAAGTTTGAGATCACATTAAATTAGAGAATGAGCTTTAAATTTCAAGAACAAGAATATTCAGAGAATAGAAAATGTGAATCCTTTACCTGGATGCTTCAATTCAGAGGGTATTTATAGCTCTTGAACATTGTCATATTGCTGGAATAAAGGGCTTGAGAGTTATTTTTTCCTATTAAAATTAATGAGGAATAAATATATCTTACATAACATTAAATAAGAGAAATATCTCTTACACCATATTGATAAAGGATAAATATTCATTACACAATATTAATGGCGATGGAAATATAATAGGCCCTTACTAGGGATGTAAAGAGATAAATATCTCTGACATTAGCATTTTAAATTAAAAGTCAAAAAAATAAACAAATAAAGCCTCATGTTCCAATATAGGGCCTATAATGGTCGTTAGACCCATATCCACTTAGACTTGGTATGATACTAAGCTCAAGGGTGGTAGGTTTGATAACTTGTCAGACTTATATCTATTTGGGCTCATCATGTAGCTAAAACTAGGGATATTGGGTTTGAAAACTTACCAGACCCACATCCACTTAGACTTGGTATGATACTAAGCTCAAGGGTGGTAGGTCTGATAACTTGTCAGACTTATATCTATTTGAACTCATCATGTAGCTAAAACTAGGGATATTGGGTTTGAAAACTTACCAGACCCACATCTGTTAGGGTTCCATGCTTAGTTGAACCAATGAATATTGGTTCTGGCAACTTGTAAAACCTATATATACTTGAACTTACCTATAAATACCAATCCTGAAACCTTCTTAAACATCATCAAAACTCACGTAGCTATGGGCACTTACAGTTTTATCTTCCTATTGTTTTAAGCTCTTTGCCCCTCTAAGTACACCGCCGGAAAAGAAGAAGAAGAAAAAACTGCTAGTGCTTCTTTAATATTCTCCATCCTTTTTTTTTTTTAATCTTTGAAGACTTGATATCCTTAAACATGAAATTTTTTTTTTCTTAACTCAATTTTCATATTAGTCTGCTAGTGCTATGGAGACATAAATTTTATAGTTAATATATATATATATATATATATATATATATATATATATATATATATATATATATATATATATATTGTAACTAAATTCTTTTGAACAAGTCCTAACTCTCTGACTTGATATCTTTCGATCATGCATTTCAATTACATCATGATCATGAGTCTTCTACTAACCTTCAAATTATTATTTGATTGAAACAAGAATGAGGAACACGTGTTCACGTCAGAAACAGTGTACACAGCTAAGAAATTGTATTTTAAAGGTTAATGGATATATATTACATTTGATAGAGTACTATATTCTCCCAGAGAGGATGAAAAATTTAAATATGCTATATGGCTTGCTATGTTTGTTGTGTTTTTGCATAACAAAACAAAACCAATAATTACGAAGACGACAATCACAAAAGCACGCATAATGTTTTTTCAACACATTCACTGCAAAAGTCATGTGTAATTTAGGGTTGTTCAAAAAAATCGATAAACCGAGAAACCGATAAAAAATTAATTGAAAAAACCGAACCGAGAAAAAAAACCAATTAAAACGATTAGAATATTTAGAAAAAATCCTAGTTCGGTTCAGTTTTGTAATGCAGAAACTGGTTAACCCAGACCGAACCGAACTGGTTTAAAAAAAATCCCTAACCACCACTGGTATAAATAGAACATTTTGCCCCCCTCCCACCTAACCCTAACAGACTACCAGAGGCTAAAAAATAAAATCCCTAACCCGTCTTGGTACTAGAGGCTCTCCCTTTTGCCTCTCTAAAATATTTTAGCCAACAAGTTCTTGAGAGACTCAGACAAGTTCTTTTGTTCAGTATGTATGAGTACATCACAGAAGCATCAATGGTGTTGCTACCTAATTTTTGATCCATGTTTCGGTAAATTTTCAGAAAAATTCAAAAATAGCAAAAAAACATCGAAAATCCAAAAAAATACATTTTTTAATATATTTGCATCGTTTTTAGCATTTTCAGCGTCGTCTAAAAAGAATTTAAATTTTCAAAGGTCTTTCGAACGCGTTCATGCATCATTTTTAAAATTATTGATTTTTCTCATTGAGTCGACATTGATATTGCTCGTTTTCAAAAAATACAAAAAAATTAAGAAAAATCAAATTTACAAAAAGAAAAAAGTTGAGGGATCAAGTTTGGAAACCTAGCAATATTTTTGCCTATAAATACTAGTCCCCTCAACACACTCAGGGGGCAATTTTGAAACATAAAAAAAATACAAAAAAAGAAAACCCTAACCCTAAACCCATCTTTTTCAAAGGAGCGGCGCCCCTCTCCTTTCGGTTGATCATCCTCTTCCTTCCACTCTCCCCTGGACTCCAGCCGCTCACCCCCTCAACCAAACACCACCTAAACCAGCGCCGTCCTTCCCTCTTTTGCCTTGCCAAAGACAAACCAGAGAACTCCCCTTCGCCCCTCCATCACGGTTTCCTTTCCTCTCGCTAGCTCCCCCCTGGTGATTTTTCTTTCTCCCTTAGCCCAAACACAGTCCCCCCCCCCCCCCGGTTTTGACTTTTTAGCCTGCCACAAGACAAGCTTCCACTTCTCTTTCCCAGCTGCGACTCACTCGTCACCACCCCCCACAGACCAGCAGCCGGACCCCTCTCATAGAACCCAACTCGTTTCTCCTTTCTCCCCTTCACTGCCACTACACCCACATCAGAACCCACAGTCGCCCTATCAACCACCGTGAACAGCCGCCTCCCGCATTTCCTTCCCTTAGCAACAGCAACAGCACCAGCACCGACACCCACCGATCCATCCATTCCTCCGCCTCATCACCGCCAGCAAGCTCATCTCCATTGCGGCTTCAGCGGCCACGAACAAAAGCCACCAGATTAGAGGAAGGAGAAGGCCGAGAACCAGCCGACCACCGTTGCCACCAACAGGAGCGAAGACCGTCAACGCAGCGACCACCACCGACAGCTCCCACCGCAACCGCCAACCATCTAAAGCAGAAGAAGAGGAAACAAAAACAATATGCAGAGAGGAGCAGATCTGAAAATGAGAAGGGAGAGAAGCAGATCTAGACTAAAATGGATTGAAATCGATTGTTTGTTGGGTTTTTGTTCTTTTGTAGGTGACGATGGGTGTCACCATCGGTAGAGAAGGGAAAAGGAAAGGAAGCTGAGCCAGACCCACCGGTTTTTTGGCCTTTCTCGCGGCGGCACGTGAACCCATGCGCCGCCAGTGGCGGTGGCGCGTGGGAAGACGCGCTGCTATTGTTCCTCCGGTTCCAGGAGGACTTTCCTGTAATTTTCGGAGTTTTTAGGGGCTGTTTGTAATTTTTAAATTGTTTAATATAATTTTTTTTTGTTTAGTTTTGAATTTTTATAATTTGTAAATGTGGATGAAAAAAAAAACAAAAGAAAAGAAAAGAAAATATATATATATATATATATATATATATATATATATATATATATATATATATATATATAAAATAAAAGGGAATGTGTGTGCTTTGATTATTTATTTATTTATTGATTGATTGATTTTTTTTATGATAAAATTGCAAAGATTAAAGAACAATTTAATATTTTGATTGGATCACGGTCAAGAATTATTAACTTATACGTAAGTTGTATTTCTGATATCCGATGAAAAAAAAAATTCTTAAAACTTCTTTAACACGTCAAAGCCACGAAGCAGCTTACCTCAGGTAGGGTGCGTTAGGGGTGCTAATACCTTCCCTAACCACAACTAGTCCCTTACCCATGAATCTCTGACAAGACCAGTACATTCGGTTTTCTAGTAGCCTTCAATAAATTACTAGGTGGCGACTCCAACGAATCAAATCAAAGCAAACGCATTATGAAAAATCGCCAAACTAACGCCGCGCGGATTTTGACGTGCTACAAATGGTTAGGCATCAATTTCCTCTCCTCTCCTTTTGTTTTTGGGTGATGGGTTTTTGTTGATGAGGTGATGGAAACAAGGTTACTGATGAAGCAATTCTGGATTATATTACAAAGGTGAGTTGTGAGTTTTTGATTGATATTATCCTTTTACCTTTCTTCTTCGTCTTCTTCTTTATTTTGTTGAGGTGCAAACAGATTTGATTATTTGGTTTTATCTTCGGTCTCTAGGGCTAGAATCCTGCTTTACATCTTCTATAAGATCTGTTGGGATTAAACAATCCATGGACCACACTGCAATTGAGTTAACAGGAAGTGACAGACCAACAACTGTGATGGAAGTAACTGATGAGGAAACTGGGCATCAAAAATTTGCATATAGGTTTTTTCGATTTTGGGCATAAAAAACCAACCCGAAACCGGCTGGTTTCAGTTCGGTTTTAGTTTTTTTTTCCGGTTTGGTTGTTTTTTATGGATAAAAACCGAACCGAACTGAAAATGATCACCCCTATATACATTCAAAAGCCGCCATGCATTGTTCATCTCGTGTTCATTTCTTTATTGTTTAATATCGTGTCACTGTAGATTATACTCCTATTTTTCATCTGATTGAAATAATTTTCCCGAACTTTTTCATCTTGGTTGGGTATATGATCTGAATAGTATATTTTTTTAGAACATATATGCAGTATCTAAATATAATTTTTTGCGTAAAAAAATAATTTTATTGACAGTGAAGTGCATAACTAAATTTTCTTAACTCTCAATTTTCATATATATTAGTCTACTAGTGCTATGGAGACATAAATTTATAGTTAATATATATTTTGTAACTAAATTCTTTTGAACAAATCCTAACTCTCTAAATTGATATCTTTCGATCATGCATTTCAATTAAATCATGAGTTGAGAGGAAGAAAAATTTAAATATGCTATATCATTTGAAAAATTTAAATTTAAAATCTTCTTGAGCTCAAATTTGTTAGATGAACTTCACTCAATAAATAGAATCATTTGACATAAAGATCAACTGTTTGGGTTGCCAAAATCGATGGTAACAATATTTTTTTCTCTCTACCGCCAAAATATGATGACATCTCTCTTTCTTCTCTCTAACTAGGGATTGGAAAACAATACAAATAAACTTTTTTTTTTACCAAAAGTGATTTTTTTTTTTTAAAAATGGAAGGACCTAAACTGTATAAATTGCATTATTTTTAAAGTTTGAGGAACTAAGTGTATTTATTGCCAAATTTCTTGCACACCATCCAAGTTTGGAGCCTTTTTTTTCGGTCTATCTTCTTTCAATTCCATCATTACCTGAGAACTCAAAAGCTTTTGGCCTTTAAATATGATCAAATTGTCCAAAATAAATTTTGAGAACAAAAATGAATTATTGAAAAATGAATAGTAGGTTAATATTGTTTTGTGAGTGTGTGAACAGTGCTATCCATAGTAAAAAACACATACGCTCTATTGTTTAACTAGATTGGTGACTCACGATGCTAAATTTTGACTTTAGAACAGTTAAGAGTTTACCCAATAAGGTAGAGACATCTTGAATCGTAAACGAGACCAACAAATAGAAACCCAGCCTTTAAAAACAATCAAATAATAATGTAGTTTACCTTAGGTAGGGTGCACTGAGAGTGATGCGTCTTTCCCTTGCACAACCAGTTTAACCAGACTCTCACAGACCATAGGTTTCTAGAGATCATAATATTAGGTAGCAACTTCTGAACCTTAATCATAATTTTATAATTAAAACAAAACTTTTTTCCTTTCCAAAAACATCACACCTCATCAAAAGGCACGACATAAGCCTCGTCGTTTCCTGACAATGTTGCGGCGCACACCCACGACAAATACCACTCTTGAAAATTTTGCAAGGCAAAAAAAATATCAAAAAAATGAGAAAGAAATCTATTCGGAAAAAAATTTACAGAGGGTGGAATCGAAAATAAAATGCAACTCTAAAAGTTATCTTAGACTACAAAAAATGACAATAAAAAATGATGATAAAATTTAACAAAATAAAAAATTGAATGAGAATAAAATTAAAATTTTTTTTTCATAAATTATTAAAAAAATATAATAAAAAATTATAAATGTGCGCATGGGTGACAAACCAGAGCTCTAATCAATGTGAACTATTTTTTTTCCATGGGCCATATGATTTTCCGCATGCCTAGAAAATGAGAAGATACAAAATTTATTGATGATCAATAAAACAGATTTTCTATCAATGGGCCATATGATTTTTCAAATTTGATGCAGTGGAGACTCATGACATGCGTACTCGCAAACTAACAAGTTTTTTTTTATATAAAATAAATAATTTTGAAGGATATAATAGAAAAAGAAAATGATTTTAATTTAGTTTCAAAATATACAACCTCGTTAGTTTCATGTATTTTAATTTTATCAATTTTATTTTAAACATAATTTATATTATAAAATAAATCATTATTCAATATTGATAATAAATAATAAATCTTGATATGAATAACAATAAATTTTGCATAATGTGCACATTATTTCTTATTCTCGTGATCAATTCATCCCAAAGCGAGGTTTAACGGTAAGCCTCAGGAAACCTTATTTTGTTATTTTGAATTGAAATTAATTTACTAAAAAATATCCATCATCTTTTTAATCTGTTAATCACAGCCTTGTGTGAAATTATTTTTTGTTACCTTTTTTTTTTCAAAATATACAATCTGTTAATTTACTAAAACGTTGAAAACAAGCGTATCATATCATGAAGTGACATGAAGTTTCGTGCATGCTCTTATTTATTAGCAAACATAATCAAACCCAGTAAATATATTTTTTTTTAAGGGTAGTGTTGCAAATTCATTGTACAATTCAAACGCAAAATACCGGTCTTACTCCCAATTAATTTTAGAACACTAAAATTATCTCAAGGCAAAGACTATTTTAACACATGGCAAATAGCTTTTTATTCAAGGCCAAGAAGGAAAAAACAATATTCTCATTCATAGTGAACTATGTTTAGGTGAACAGTGTATTCTCCTTCTCTTTTATTTTTCTTTTAATATATATATATATATAATAGTTCCAATAATAATTTTTTTACAATAAATGACTGGCATTTTTATGATCTCCATCCTTATCTATAAATACCAATCCTGAAACCTTCTTGAACATCATCAAAACTCACGTAGCTATGGGCACTTACAGTTTTATCTTCCTACTGTTTTAGGCTCTTTGCCCTTCTAAGTACACCGCCGGAAAAGAAGAAGAAGAAAAAACTAGCTATTATCTTCCTTCAAATGATTTCTGAGGAATATTGAGATCTCTTTCATCTCCTTATCTCTCTCTCTCTCTCTCTCTCTATATATATATATATATATATATATATATATATAGATTGTATATATATATATATATATATATATATATATATATATAGATTGTAGAGATTACCCCTTTTTTAGTCCAAATCACGGTTCGGATGATCAATAAAAATGTTCTTTTTTTACATAGAAAATGAAAAAAATCGAGTCGATGAGACTCAAACTTATTTCCATTTTCTTCACGTGCGTCCCACTTTTGTATTCTCTAATTTAATTAGTTTTAAACTTTATACCCACCCAAGAAAAGCTGGCAGTGATAATATATTTTAATTAATTCCAGCTTAATCATCGACCTCACAGAGTACATGTCTTGATGTGATGTTTATATTCATTTATTAAACCAACGAAGACCACCAGTGATTAAATGTGAGAAGATAATTTAAGAATCAATGATACATATTTTTTAAAGTGTATTTTATTTTAGAAATATATTAAAATATTATTTTTAAAAAATATTATTTTTAATATTAATCCATCAAAATAATTTAAATTTTATTATTATTAATATTAAAAATGGCTGGCATCTTTATCATCTCTATCCTTCTCTATAAATACCAATCCTGAAACCTTCTTAAACATCATCAAAACTCAAATATCTATATTCCTGAAATGAGGTTCTGGGCACTTACAGTTTTATCTTTATTGTTGTCTCTATTACTAGGAGTCTCATCGGATACTGCACAATGCGGATTGCAATCTGGGAATGCCACATGCGAAAACGACCTGTGCTGTAGCAGTGGTGGTTACTGCGGTCTAACAGTTGCCTACTGTTGTGCAGGCTGTCAAAGCCAATGCCGTAATTGCTTCTTCACAAAAGAGATGTTCGAAGAGATGCTACCGAATAGAAACAATGAGAGCTGTCCTGGAAAGGGATTCTATACGTATGACGCTTTTTTTGTGGCCACTGAATTCTACCCTGGATTTGGCATGACTGGCGATGATGACACTAGAAAGAGAGAGCTTGCTGCTTTCTTCGCCCAAACCTCTCAAGAAACTAGTGGTAATTTATGGCATACTATAAATGAAACTGTATATTCATTAATTTTTGGCATCACATCACCTCACATTTGATTTGATCAGTTCTCTAATTGTTTGCGGTTAACACGGTCGATGTATAGGACGGTCGATAATTGGAGAGGATATTGCTCCATTTACATGGGGATATTGCCTTGTTAACGAGACGGAACCTAATTCTGATTACTGTGATGCAAATACAAATTCTTCTTATCCATGTGTAGCCGGCAAGTATTATTATGGCCGAGGTCCTCTCCAACTTAGGTGGTGAGTCCAATATACTTGGGTACAATTTATTTATTTTTTCTTGCATACTCTTTATTCACTTTCTTCAATTTGATCTTTTCAAACTAATGTCTCACTTTAAAAAAATAAACAGATATCTTAAAATTAATCTCTGTTCCTTTATTCCTTTTCCGGGTTAGAAACTGGATATTATATTTAAATTAAATTAAATTAATATTGTAGTGATATTTGTTATATATTTGCACTGTGTTAATTCGATATTATGTCGTACAGGAACCACAACTACGGGGAATGTGGAAATTTTTTAGGGCAAGGATTATTAGACGAGCCAGAAAAGGTGGCAATGGATCCAGTGCTTTCATTCGAGGCAGCACTCTGGTTCTGGATGACTCCACATTCAGCAGGTGAACCGTCGTGCCATGCAGTCATCACCGGAGAATGGTCTCCATCAGAAGCGGATATTGAGGCCGGCAGGAAACCAGGCTTTGGTATGTTAACAAACATTATCACTAATGGCGGTGAATGTACTAAAGACGGGAAAACAAGGCAGCAGAATCGCATTGACTACTATTTGAGGTACTGCGACATGTTAGAGGTTGACCCTGGTGAAAACCTTTATTGCGACAACCAAGAGCCATTTGAGGATAATGGACTCTTAAAAATGGTGGGAACCATGTAGTTTGATGCTAAGGCTATTGCTTGGAATTAGCAAGGACGTCTATGTACCCCATATAATTAAATAATCCAAGCAATAAATAAATAAATAAAAGGCCAAGACATTTGGCTTGTGTTTGTTAGTAGTGATTACTTATATATTATTACTCCATTTATAGCTAGCTCAGTATTATATCTCTGGCTGGAATGTGCACTGGACTAAACTCATATGTATTAACAAATGAAATGAGGACTGCGCCGAGAAAATTAAAGGTTTATGGTCAGATTCATCAATTTTCCAGTGTGTTAT
The DNA here is from genome assembly GCA_007827005.2 of Populus simonii. Taxonomy (NCBI): domain Eukaryota; kingdom Viridiplantae; phylum Streptophyta; class Magnoliopsida; order Malpighiales; family Salicaceae; genus Populus; species Populus simonii. The sequence goes on along the minus strand of CM017467.2, from coordinate 17,947,531 downwards.
TTGTGCATACTGATACAAAAGATGGACTGGGAAAAGGAACACCTGCCACAAAAGATTTTTCTTTTGCTCCATAATGGATATGTGGCTAAAATAGTTGGACCTATCATATCGTAATTTTTTTTTTCAAGAAAAGAAAGAATGAAAGTGCAGCTATCTAAGATCCAAGAAGTTTCAGATTTCTTCCGGACTGAATTTTATATCCTTCTACTATATGGATTTTTTTTAATATGTGATGATTTCATAGAAAAATTTCGATGGATCTTGAGCTTCCATGGTTGATAATAGACTGAACTTCTCCGATGTACCTTCAAAATAAAGTTTCCTATATGTTTATGGGACCAGTTAGTTTTCGTGTTTTTTGTGTCTTGAAAAACAATATCAGATTGTCCAAATTAATTGTCCAGCCTCCCCTTTTACCTATCCCTTTTGCATTTGAAATACTGAATTACCCGTGATGTAACTTATTTGATGAAAAGTCTCATGTTCATTGACTGTAAAAACCAGCGCTGTAATGAGATAGTGTGAAAATATTTTATGAGTTATTGTATGACAGTACGTGTTATTTCGTGTGACATCATAGGTTATTTGTTGAAAAAGGTTGGTGATGATTTGTCATTGGTTTGGAGATCCAAATAATGTATATGCTTTGCATAAAAAAAAAAATTATGTGTGCATTGTGGAGATGCATTGTGATGATGTTTTAAAATGCATTATACTCATGAATAAGATTTTTAGTATTTGAATAATGGATATATAATCATATATTTGTGTTAATATTTTTTTTCTTTGAAGCTTAGGAAGTAGATGGTTAGTGGTAGAGAGTTCAATACCTACAAAACATTTCTTTATTGTGGGGTTTATGGATCTTCAGATGATAAAGTCACTGAGTTTTAAATTTGAGATTAAAATAAATTAGAGAATGGGTTTTAAATTCCAAGAACAAGAGTGCTTTTATTTTTGTATAATAAATGCTTTGAGAATTAACATATGAATACTCAGAAAATAAAAAATACGAATCATTTACTCAGATGGTTCAGAGGGGAGAAGGGTTTATTAAACTGAGCTCTAAACCTAGAGGGGGTGAAAATCCAACGTTCATATCCACAAGAGGGAAGGTAGTTTCCAACATCGAAAAAGTCCTTCGTTTAATACCTTTAGGGACTCCCAGGGTAGAGAGGCTACCTCAAGCCCCTAAGGACAATGCACCTAGCAACTGACCATAGATGTGGTGGCCTTTGTTAATGGTTTGCATCCAAGAGAGTACATGGCTAAACTGTCTTTCAAGGATGAAAAAAATTAGCCAGCCAACCAACCTTGTCTACCCCTCAGGAGTTCTTTGAAAACATTGCCCCTAAATGTATGTACGGGTTGGGGTATACCTTCTCTCTTCAAGGGTTTGTTAGGGGAGTTTTTTGGTATTATAGACTAGGTTCAGGTCAGCTTCATCCCAATAAATGGATAATTTTATCTGTTTTTGACAAGTTTCTCAGGATTGTTAGAATCATGCCTACTGTAAATATCTTTTGAACTTGTCATAAGTATGCAACTTTTTATCTCTTGTTTTTATACATCTAAATATTCATTGTTTACCTTAGTTTTGTGTAAGGTTAAAATTTGAATGACAAAGAGAAACTTCAACAAAGTCTGCAAAGGAGAGCTTATATGCATTGAAGAGGGGATCTCCATCTCTTAACTTGAATGGATCAAGGATTGGATAGGATATGAAAAACGATTCTATCAACATAGATAGGTTTTTTGTTCTTGAGGAAATAATGGCAAGAGTCGATATTCATGTGGAAATGAAGGTCAAAGATAGTGGGGGAAGCCATTCTCCCCTGACTGGGGGTTAACCGAAGTGGACCCTCCTAAAGTGATTGTGGGTGCTGCTCCTCATTTCAATAGAAAAAGGGTTTCCACCCTTATGAATTTTGGCATTGTAGCCTTAGTTGTAGATACCTCTTTTATCATTGCACTGTCAATGCTCTTACCCCTGATTTTAACTACAAAGGCCTCTTCAGCTACTGGGACTTCTATGTAAGGTGTTTTCTTAGGAGCTAGACAGTCTAGGTTAGAGGATGTTTTTGCTAACCTTATCCTTGGTCAAGCCTCTCTACTCTTTCCCTACTTTGATCGAGGAGGAAAGGTAGTCCATAGATGTTATCCTAGGTAGGAAGTCTAGCTTCAAGGAGGATGATCTAGAGGTGTTGAAACACCTGAAGAGGCTTTTAACCATTCCTTCAGACATCTTGATAATGCATTATATGAGTTACAGCTGTTATTTGGCAATTACTAGAAAAGTGGCTCTCTATGTGAGAAGCTCTCTTATTTGATCTCATTATTTTAGTTTATTACTACTATTTCTAACAATCATTTGTCTTTGGTAGATTGTCATAATGTGTGTTTATTTTAAGAGGCGTTGGATGGTTCAGGGGACATAAGTGAAGAAAGCTATTAACAAGCACAAGGCATATCATATTGTCCTTCAAAGGCTAAGAGATGAGAGCTGTTATGGAGGTTGAGTCGAAGGACCTTAAGATAGCCTATACAAGTTTGAAGGATGATATGAAAGGCCAGTTCTTTCAACTTAGCTTTATTAAAAAAGAGATATATCTAGCTTATAATGAAATGGACTCCTTGAAGCAGGGGATGTAGGAGATGAGGGAATCCTAGGAGGCTCTAGGGTTGAGTTTTTTGCTGCTACAGAAGAAGTCTAGAGCTCTCATATAAAGTTATAGGCTCTGAAAAAAATCTTTTATGGAGTTCTAAGAGTTTTTTAGAGGGTCTACAAAACTAAATGAGACAGTTAAGGCTAAGATATTTCTTGCTATGTGCAACCTATATTTCTTGAACTCTTGAAAATCGTAGGGAGTATCTTGTATATAGCATCACTATCTTGGATGACAAGCTCCGGGTTGCTATGTATATTTTGGACATGTTCTCATGGATCTGTTAGACTATCATAGTTGTCCAAAGTCATCATCAAAGAGATGTACTCCTTAGGGATGAGCGTGTGCAAGACTCGTCTAGATAAATATGATTTTTTTTTATCTCATGAGGAATATAGACCTTTTCTTAAATGTATCTACTAGCTAAATTTCTTTCAAGCTGTTGCTAATAAGCTCTGGGAAGCTGGAGAGTTCTAGCTTAGAATGGCAGGGTTGATAACTGACATCTATCTTGCGTTGGCCAGATGGATCACGTCTAGAGTGACCACTTATTGAGAGAGCTCCACATCGATGAGAACGGCCTTTAAAGGGACTGGGAGATTATCGGGGTGGAAATCTCCCCATTTTATTTGTTGCTACCTAATTTTTTACCCATGTTTTGATAAATGTTAAAAATAATAATAATAATAAGGGTTTACATGTGGCGATAACATAGAGCATCAGGGCTAATATTAAGGAAGCAAAATGTCAAGGAGATAATTATTGAATCATATATAATTACTGCAATATAAAATATCATAGATATATGATTTGATTCGTGCTATTTATAGAAGATAATCACTGCAATAAAAAATACCATATATATAGGATTTAATGGTGCAGCATCAGAGCTAATATTAAGGAAGCAATATGTCAAAAAGATAATTATTGAATCATATATAATTACTACAATATAAAATATCATAGATATATGATTTGATTCGTGCTGTTTATGGAAGATAATCACTGCAATATGAAATACCATATATATAGGATTTGTTTATGCTGGTTATAGAAGACAATCTCTATAATAATTATTGCAATATTTCCTTAAATAACACGTGTAGAGATTTTCTATATAAGTGAACCTCCAGCCATATACACAAGGGGTAGAAAATTTACAAGGGGGCAATTTTACACAATTAATGAAAACATAAAGAAACCCTAACCCTATCATCTCTAGCAAAGAAGTCGTAGCCTCCTTTCTGATCTTTTTAAAAAACAAAGCAGACTCCCCCTGCTTTTTAGAAAAAAAACCAAAATTGACGCCCCCAACTTTTTGCCCTTCACCTTCTTCTTCCTCGCTCACCTGTTGTTCTCCACAGAGACCCGAACACAAACCTTTCTTCCCATGTCTCAGCCGATATAGAGCATCCGGCCACCACCTCCTCATCTCTCTCTATTGGTTGCAGTCCCTTCGCCGGACCTCACTCCACCAGCCTGCAATCACGTTAAACACCATTTACAAGCCTTCCCTCTCTGTCAACACAGCCCACACAGCCCCCAGAAACGGCTCTCCACTCATCCCTTTTTCTCCCTCAGCTCAGCCTCGCCTGATAACATTCAAAACCAGAAGCCACAACCAAGTCTCTTTTTCTCTTCCTTAGCCCTTCCACCGACTATAACAAAGAAGCAACACCAGAACCGCAGACCGGCTTGCCTCAAAAAATCCCAGCAGCTAGCAGCACACCATGGCCAGCACCAACAACAACCAGAAACAAGCTGAGCCACTCACCCAGCTGTAGCCTCCTCCGCAGCCATATCCTTCCTCAGGCACAGTGATGGAACTAGCAGAAGCCACACCTTTCCTCAGCCGCAGTAGCAGAATTAGCAGAAGTCATCCTTCCCTTCCAGCAACATGAGAAACATAGGAGAAATATCGACCAGCCAGCGGGCCACCATTTCCCGTTTCGTCTGCAACCGCGCCTAAAACAAGCAGCGAAAACAGCTAGCAAACATGGCTCCACTGTGAACAGCGAGCAGGGGCGTCCTTTGTGAGCAGCAACTAGTCTTCTTCCTCCCCTTCGCCTCCAGCTGCTGCCTCGCCAGGTAAGTCTTTCTTTCCCTATTCTGTTTTGCATTTACTAAAGGATTTGGGCAGCATGCGAAGGTAAATTAATTACCTTCACACTTTGCAGTGCATACGTGAGTAATTCACGCATGCAATCTGTAACAGTGCCCAGCCGGGTCACTGGTTTGGGCCAGTGATCCAGCTAGGCCTGCTGGGTTTAGCCCAGCCACATGGGCCGAATTGGACCCGGCCCAAAAAAACGAGTAATATGGTTGGTTTTCTCGTGTATGTAGTTTATGGTTTGTTATTTTTTATATTGTGGAAATACAAATCTGGTATTAAAATATCGGGTTTTTCCACGAAATGTTGCAAATATGTGTGTGTGTGTGTGTGTGAAACAAAAAAATGTTTTCATGCATACGACCAATACCCTAACATCTTTTTGAATTTCTTTTTTTAAAAAAAACAAATATTTGAAGTTTTGAAAATGTGTTTTCGCATGGATTTCATAAACACAACAAAAAATTATTTTTTTGCATTTCTAGATTTTACAATATGTTTGTAAAACTCCAAAGGGTATTGGTCAATATTCCAAAAAATACAAAAATCTTATTTTTTAGAGAAATTCATCTATTATTCGCCGTTAATGTTTGGATAAAGAAATCCTAAAGGGATGAATATCCAAAATATTATTGGGAATAACTTGTTATTATTCATCGTTAATGTTTGGATAAAGAAATCCTAAATGGATGAATATCCAAAATATTATTGGGAATAACTTGTTATTATTCACTGTTAATGTTTGGATAAAGAAACCTCAAGTGGTTAATATCCAAAATATTTTTCTAGGAATAATAAGTCAATACACATCCTTGAAAGAAATCTTAATTATAATTAAGGACATTTCAATTTTTTACTCCATGGTTTACTAGCCGTGAAAGTATGAAACACTAAGGAAAAAGGAGGCTTTTAAAGCGCTCTGAATTTTCTTAGATTTCTAAATCTTTGTTCCTTTTTCTTGTGATTTACGAGTTGCAAACACTTGAAATACTAAGGGAAAAATGAGCTCTTAAGCATATTGAATATCCTTAGATTTCTATCTTACCATCTCATAAATCATAGGTTATAAATTTAGTCTGAATCAAACACGGATTTCAAGAGATCTGTATTGGTTCTCCTTGGTACTTTGTAGACATATATAAGGGTGTGATCCACATTGACCAAGGGTTCTTTCTTTTTAGACTTTGAGTCCACGTTTGTTCATCATAGCAAACTTATCATAGAAAAACTGATGGGATTAGAAAACACCAACATCATAGCAATTATGAGGCAAACCAAACACCAAGCAGCTTACCTTAGGTAGGGCGTACTAGGGGTGCTAATACCTTTCCTTTACGCAACCAGTCCCTTGCTTTAGAATCTTTGAAAGACCAGTTTGGGTTTCTAGTGACCATAATACTAGGTGGCAACTCCCTTTTACACAAATAAAAAAAAACCACAAAATTAATCAACGGTCGTCGTGCTTCGCCGCGAGGGTGCGACATTATTTTGCCTAACCTCCTCTAGAGAATATAATTATATCTTGGTCGAATGGATAACTTATGGTTGGGAAGTTAGGATTGAGAGTGTTATATATGCTAAGATTTGCTGGTATGGCAAGATATGATACTGCCCCTAGGTTACCAATATAACTTGAGTAAGGGCTTACACTTGGTTGATGAGATGTTGAAACTCTGATGGAGCAGATGTGACGGCAACAACAGTAGGGAGGTTTGTGACGCGTCTCATCCCAAGCGTATCTTGATTGTCTGGCATTTATAGTGATTATGGATGCTAAAAACCAGTTCTAAAATAACAGTTGATGCCTTTTTTATTAGGTTCTCACAAACAGTATCAATTGATGATGTTCTCAAACCACTATGCTTAGGAATGAAAGTTTTTTAGTGTTTGGATAGTGGATAATCATACATTGATATCAATATTCTATTCTCTAGAGCTTAGGAAAAAGATGGTTGGTGGTAGAAACGTTAACACTTGTAAAATAGCCTATTTTGGTGGAGTTTTAGGACCCTCGGATGATAAAGTATATGATGTTTTAGTAAGAGATTACAATAAATAAGAGAATGAGATTTAAATTCTAAGAACAAAAGTGTTTGTTCTTGTTTTTTGTATGATAAGTGTTATGAGAATTAAAGTACGAATACTTAGAGAATAGAAAATATGAACCTTTTACCTGAGTGGTTCAAGAGGTATTTATAGTCCTTAAAGCTTGTCATATTGTTGGAATGGAGGGGTTGAATAATCATTTCCTCTTGTTAGCATTAATGAGCAATAAATATCCCTTACACAACATTAAATAAGAGACAAATATCTATTACACCATATTAATAAGGGATAAATATTCATTACACAATATTAATGGCGATGAAAATATGATAGACCCTTCTACACCTAGGGATGTAGAGAGATAAGTATCCCTGACATTAACATTTTAAGTTAAAAGTCAAAAGAATAAAAAAGATAAAGCCTCATGTTTCAACATAAAGCCTATAATGGTTGTTAGATCCATATCCAATTGGACTTGGTACAATACTATGCCCTGGGTAGTGAGTCTAATAACTTGTCAGACTTGTGTCTGCTTGGGCTCGGGCGTAGCTAAAACCAAGGATATTGGGTTTGGAAGCTTGTCAGACCCACATCTGTTTGGGCTTGAAGCGTAATTGAACCCAAAAATGTTGGGTTTTGCAGCTTGACAGATCATATGTGCTTGGGCTCAACGCGTAGTTGAACCCAAGAATGTTGGGTATGGTAGATTGTGAGATTCATATGGCTTAGTGCTTTGTTGAATCCAAAGACATTGAGCTTGAAAGTAAGTTGGTCTCATGTCTTCTAAGCCTCGTGTTCTGTTAAGCACAGGAATGTGGCGTTATTATCTTATCTTTGATCCTTTTAAACATGGATTTAGGTTAAAAATTAAATTCTTAAAATATATTGATCCATTAGATAGCTCCGATGATCCTAAGAAAATACTTAAAAGAGCATGTCAAGTAGATTATTATAGGACAACATTATATACGAGTTGGATAATAAGGGGTTATTTGAGAGTATGATAAATGTTATTTAAAAAAAAAATTCTTAAAAATATATCAAAATAATTTGTTTAAATATAAGGTTAATTTCTTAAAAAACGCTAGAGGAAAACCAAATAATTCATGATGTTGAATGCATGTTATCGTGCCGCATGGTGCATCCATGTAAAGAATGCAAATGCATAAGGCAATGTAAAAAAATAATAAAGAAAAGTATTACCCTTTTTGAGAAACATGTTTTTCTAAAAAAGTACTTTTTTTATTCCACTTCATATCCAAAAAACGTGGCTGACATGGAATAATCACAAAACATGCTTTTGCATAACAAAACAAAACCAATAATTACCAAGACGACAACCACGAAAACAGGTATTGTAGATAAGGCTGGTATCTCTAACTACTAGTCCCTCTATGAACAAATTAGAGGAATGATAGTTTATTAAATACTCCTTAACAACAAATAATTAACAACCCACAATACGTCACACCATGAAAAAATTACAAAAAATAAATTGCTCATAACTTACTGTGAGAACCAACCAATTCTTTCTCGATAAATATTGCTACAATCCAAAGTAAAAATACTCATAATTTAGTACATGTCTGAGTTTTTTTAGTTTTTATTATAATTATTTTGCAAAATGCTTTTTTTCATGTATAGCGTGCATGGATTACCCTTTTTTTAGTCCAAATCACGGTTCGGATGATTTATAAAGATAATGTTCTTTTTTACATAGAAAATGATAAAATTTGAGTCGAAGAGACTCAAACTTATTTCGTACCATTTTCTTCACGTGTTTCCCGCTTTTGTATTCTGTAATTTAATTAGTTTTAAACTTTATACCCACCCAAGAAAAGCTGGCAGTGATAATATATTTTAATTAATTCCAGCTTCATCATCGACCTCACGAAGGGAATTTAAACGTATAAGTTTGTGTTTGTACATGTCTTGATCTGATGTTTGTATTTATTTATTAAACATGTATAAATTTTATCGATAATGTTAAACCAACAAGACCACCAATGATAAAATGTGAGGGGGTGTTTGAAAGTATAATAATAATAATTGTTTTTTAAAGTGTATTTTTATCAGAATTATATTAAAATAATATATTTTTATTTTTTAAAATTTATTTTAGACATCAAAACGATCTAAAAACACTAAAAAATTTAATTTGAAACAAAAAATTTAAATTTTGATGAAAAATAGATTGAAACTCAATGTCAAACATCCCCTTAAAAACATAAGATGGGCCGACCTCTTTTTATAGGATTTTATTGAGTTAATGATTATTGATCCTTTATCAATAATGAATGTTGCTAGAGCTCTAGGTGCGAGGACATGCCAATAAATATACATGGTCTAGAATTCAGTAACGATGAACAATGGTAGCCTTGCATAGACAGCGATGAATTTGGCAAGCAGCGTGCAACGGTTCGTGCGAGTCAATGAGCTCTTAACTTGGCATGGACGTGGGGCTTGGATCATGGATCTTCTAAGCTGGCAGCAAACACAGTAGAAACTGACAATTGGGATTGGCAATTAGACATGCAGATTATAGGTTAGTTGTGGCAGTTATGAACATCAAGATCATGAAGGACATGGAGCTTAACTTGGGGCAAAGCTGGGGTTGCTCTACAAGTTGCTAAGATCATGGGAGCATGGGAAAGAAACTACACAATACTGTTGGAAAATAGGCCACTAAGTTCATGAAAAACATGGGAGAGAAAGGACCCTATTATGTCCTGAAAAATACAGATGATAGTTGTGGCTTGTAATTCACATATCTTTGTTCATGAATATGATGGAAAACATTGGTTGTGTAGTATGCAATTTTTATGCATAATACACACACTTATATTGCGTAATCCTTTGTTTATGAGATTAATAAAGGTGGAGAGATTTTCTTGTATTTTCAGTGTGCTTTGAGTTTATTTACTTATGTTTGTTATTTGCTTGCGACAAGGAAATTGTGGGAACCTCTTTAGGTGAGCGAAATACATAGTTGTAGGCAAACATGAGTGAAAAAAGTAAGGTAGGGCTTAGTCTAGTCGTTTAAAGTTTGTGGGCACCTCCCACGCGCTTTTAAATGTTGTGCACACGTTTGTTCTTTATATATATAGTTAGATGTTAAATTGTCCTTGATATGATACGATAATATTGAAAAGACCTTAGGAAAAATATAAAAAAACCCCTAGAAACCAGTTTCAAATTTTTACCTTTGATGACATTTTGATCATTTCACTTCACTGTTTTTTAGATTTTTTTATTGTTTATACATGGCCAAATAAAAATTATTCTTCATCTTATATTATAATAAAAAAAAAATCTTTTTTGAAGTATCAAATTGCTCTTTAATGCCTGAAGATTTTGTTTTTAATAGCATTTCAATAATTTTACTTTGTATTCAAGCTGGGAAAAGATATAATTATCCTTCATCAATTTACAAATAAGTAATGTGTTATATGAAAAGATCTTGATGTTGTCAATAACTAATTAAGTTTTTTTTTAAGTAGCGACAAAAATATCGTTAAATTGTTTCGGTGAATGTTATAGCTAAAATTGATCTAATCTAAAAGCCATGATATTTTAAATGACCTAAAACTTGAGCCTCCCCTTGGAAACAACGTCCTCGTCAATGTAAATAAAAAGGGAACAAAATACGTCACTTCACCCGTGGAATTATCTACTCCAAAAACCAAATCGTTTTGCCTTTTTGACACGAGATTGAAAAGCCGAGGATATGCTCGTTTAAAGCAGAGGGTTATCCTGATGTCATGACCTGAATTATGAGTTTGACAAGTTAACTTGGCTTGACTTGGATATTTTTCTAGTTTTGTCCTTCAATATTTGGTTAGTTTAAGAATCGATTATCATAATTCTTTTTCATTTTTCCTTTTATTAGGTTTTCTCATTCGCATAACCCATGTTGAAAGGTTTGGTGGGCTTGCTTACCTAGGTTTACATGGTTTATTATCGTTTTTTTCTATTTCATCTTTCAAAATTAGTTTTTTTAATTGAGTTTCGTATTTTTTCTCGATTTGTTTTCTATAAGGTTATCCCGATTTCATGACCCTAATTGTAAGTTTAACAAGTTTCCTTGACTTGACTTCGGTCATTTCTTTGTTATCTTTTCAAATTGATTTTGTTGGTTTAGGATTTGGTAATCTTAAATCTTTTTATTTTTCATTCTATTAGATTATTTCATTCATATAACCTAGGTCGCGAGGTTTTATAGGCTTATTCTGATTTTCTAGGTTTTTTTTATCATTTTTTTTATTTTTAAGTCATTCTATTGTGTTATGTTATTTAAAATTGAGTTTTCTGATTTTTCTCAATTTGATTTCTAAATGGTTGCCAAGGTTTCACAACCCAAGTTGCGAGTGTGGTAGGCTAACTTTAGTAAACTCATGTTTTTGCTGTCTTTTGTTTTTTTTTTAAAAAAAAATTCATCTTTCCATTATGTTATTTTGGAAATGACTTTTGTGATTTTTCTTGATTCTCTTTTGATGTAATTATCCTGATTTCACGATTTGGGTCATGATTTTGGTAAACTAACTCGGGTAGACTCATGTTTTTGTTTTGTCTTCTTTTTAAGTTGATTTTTTTTTCAATTTTATCCCTTAACATTGAGTGGTTTTGTGATTTTTTTTCAATTTGATTTCTAAGTGGTTGCCCAGGTTTCAGAATCCAAATCGCGAGTTTGGTAGACTAACTTAAGTAAGTTCATGTTTTTGTTTTATCCTTTTTTTAAAAAAAATTGTTTCTTTTTTTGTTTCATCTTTCCGCATTATGTTATTTTGGAATTGAGTTATGTGATTTTTCTTGATTCTCTTTTGATATAGACTTAAGTTTTTATGAAACTCATCCCAATTTCATGAGTTGGGTCATAACTTTGTTAGGTTAATTTGGGTAGACTCAAGTTTTTATTTTTTCTTCTTTTTAAGTGATTTTTTTCAATTTCATCCCCCAACATTAAGTTGGCTAAGAATTGAGCTTCATTGTTTTTTTTTTCTCTATTAGTTTATCTCATTTTCATAATCTGGGTTGTGTGTATGATATTTTAACTCAAGTTATTTTTTTCAGGTCTTTTTTGAATTTCATTTTTCTTTTTATTTTGCCCTTTTAGATTTTTTTATTTGTCTTTTTTATTCCTAGATGAACTAAAAATATTTTTGAGATATTTTTATATTAAAATCCATTTATTTTTTGTTGGTTTTGTTGGTTTAGGATTCGATAATCTTAATTCTTTTTATTTTTCATTCTATTAGATTATTCCATTCATATGATACAAGTCGCGAGGTTTTGTGGGCTTATTCAAGTTTACTAGGTTTTTTTATCTTTCTTTTTTTATTTCATCTTTTTGCATTATGTTATTTTGGAATTGAGTTTCATGATTTTTTTTATTTGCTTTCTAAGTGATTGCCCTAGTTTCACAACCCAAGTTACAAGTTTGATAGGCTAACTCGAGTAAACTCATGTTTTTGTTGTCTTTTTTTTTTAAATTGTTTTTTTTTCTTTTTTCTTTTGTTTTATCTTTCTACATTATGTTATTTTGAAATTGAGTTTTGTGATTTTTCTTGATTCTCTTGTGATGTAGTTATCCCAATTTCACGATTTGGGTCACTAGTTTGGCAGGCTAAATTAAATAGACTCAGATTTTGTTTTGTCTTCTTTTTCAATTGGTTTTTTTTTTCAATTTCATCCCCTAACTTGTGTTGGCTAGGAATTGAACTTCATTGCGTTTTTCATTTTGTTTTCTATTAGTTTATCTCCTTTTCATAACCTGGATCACGTATTTGGTATTTTAACTCGATTTGTTTTTTTATTTTTTTAAAAAAATTTCATTTTTCTTTCTATTTTTTATTTTTAGATTTTTTTATTTGTCTTTTTTATTCCTAGATGAACTAAAAATATTTTTGAGATATTCTTGGATTAAAATCCATTTCTTTTTTTGTTTGTTATCAGGTAAGATTATAGTGATCCTATCAGAATATTTGCAAGCATTCTTTTTTTTTTTCAAGTCATCATGATCATTTTTCTTATTTGGTTCATTTGTTATTTATCTATTTTGTTAAATATAATTAAATGAAGTAAGCTTATTGAACCTATTTGGGTTTATAACCTAAATTATGGATTTTCTTTGTTGCTTTAAAACACGCTAGCAATACTAGTAAAGTCCCAAGATATTCAAATAGCTTAAGCACAAGGCTTTTGTGTTAGATTTCGAGTTCATCTTTTGGCTTTAGCAATTTGATCCATTCTTCGTGACCATAGAGATTGGTAGCTTGTACCTGCAAAAGATCCACATTTAGAGATTAAGGGTGTTTTAAATGCTTAAGTATCTATTTTGAGAAAAAAAGACAACAATGTTTTTCTAAAGAGATATACTTTATACAATATGTATATATTTGAGAATAAAAATTATGAACTTGGTGTTTTGAAGAACTCAATGGGTCTTTATAGCTCATGAATCTTGTCTTTTTATGAAGAAGAGGGGCTGAAGTGTCATCATACTCTGATCAAATAAAATATCTCTAACATAAACATTTAAGAGGGATAAACATCCCTTACATGTTATTAATGATGGAAAATATCCTTGACATATGTATTCAAGAGGAATAAATATCTCTTATACATTATTAATGAGGGAAAACAATCTATCTTTTTAAAGACTTTAAAACACCTTAGAGGAGTAGAGAGACAATAATTCATGATCTTAAAAAATATATGATAATGATCACTAATCAGATGAAGTTATGTGGCCCAATATATAGCTTAGAGAAAACATCAATATTAAATTCATATAGGTTTTGTGAGATGCTGATTCTCGAGATGTTGGGCATGGTGGTTCACCAGACTTGCATGTGCTTAGGCTTAGAGCAAGTTAGCATGTGGCTAAGTCGAAAGATGTTGGGTCTCATTATTGTCAGTCATTTTAAAACCTGTTTTTTAATCAAGATATAAAACATACTAATTTAGTAGCCCCCTAAGTCTTTTGTGTATTTTGATACATAAATACTTTTGAAAGGTTATCAATTTTAATGAAATTCCTTTCAGCTCGAAGTGATCTATCCCATAAATGAGAAACTTTTTACCTTCTGCATGAGATCTATTATATAGAACTATTAGGATTCTTCATGGCCATGTGTCTCATTCTTATTGAAAGAGATGAACAAGTGGTGTAACTTAATTAAAATAAGGTGTCTTTTGGGAACAAAACAACAAATTGTATATAGTACAACAATTGAGTAGATTTATGGAGACCCGAGATGACATGAAAGGTCATTCATCAAACGGTGTAGGTGAAATGTTACTTCCTTTATAACCCTAGTCATTCATGCTCCAAACTTTTCTTTTACTTCACCTTTTGCAACTCTTTAGAGATAATTTTGTGAAAAAATCACGAGCTAGTCTTGCTTTCATCTAAGAAAAACATCACCTTAGGTATTTCCCACTGTAAACCTCCTATTTTACTTTGAATATAGAAATGAACCCAAAGAGATTTAGATCTACCCCTATAAACAGGGATGTTGTTGCCTTTGATAAGGAGTTCAAGTCTTAACCTTAGACTGGAAGAAGAGGGAGGGGTTCATTAGAATGGGCCCCAAAAGTAGAAGAGGTGGAACCCCAATGTTCACTTCTTGTAGGGGGAAGTAGCTTTTCCCATAGGATAAGTTCTTCTTCTATCATTACCAGGGAATCTTAGAAGAGAGGAAGGCTACCTCAGACCCTTAAGGATGATGCTCCTAGCTTATTAGATGTTGAGGACATGGAATTTTTCAATGATCAGCAAGCAAGAGAGTACACAGCTCAAATGCATGCCAATACCAAGCACATCAATCATTTTACCTTGGGTTTTTCCCGTGATTATTTTGAAATTATAGCCTTTTTTTGCATCTATGTGTTGGGTATACCTTCCCTCTCCAAGGATTTGCAAGGGAAGTTTCAAAAATTATCATTTGGATCCAAGCCAGTTGCACCCTAATAGGTGGATAATCTTATTTGTCTTGGATGAGTTTTTTTAGGCTTATCGAGATTTAGCCTATAGTCAGTGTCTTTAAGACATGTTACCATATGGTTGTTGGCACCGATAGTGGTAATGACATGTGTTGGTTATTTATGTTCGCCAACAGACCCACTAAAGCCATGTAGGGAACCCTATAAGGAAAACCTACTCATGTCAAAAAGTGAAGGGAAAGGTGGCTTATAGTGAGGTATAATGGGTTAGTAAGCCCAAAGATATGATGCAACAAATTTGAGGTTGTTTCTATTATTGAAATGTTCATTTATCCGATGTCAACCATAGACCTTGTTTGAGTTCAGAAAAGGAAAAAACATGTGATGTATTTGCATCAACCTCAACTGAATATGAAATCAATAGGATGGTCAGAAGACATTATCAAGCCTTTACAAAGTATAAGGCTTTCTTACCTCTTGTTTTTTAGTTATCCCTAAGTTCATTCTTGATTCTATTATTATGCAGGACTAATAGCTGGAGGAGAAGGGAAAACTTTAGTAAGGTCTGTAGAGGAGAGTTCATGAAGAAAGTCTTCATCTATTAGAGTAGGTGAAGATTGAGCTGAAAACATGATGGAGGGTTGCCCTATCATTGCTGATGAACTCTCTGTTCTTAAAGGAAGAGCAATGAGATTCAAAACTCCTGCATAAAAGGAAGTTGGGGGCAGTCGTACTCCTCTATCCGAGGATTAGGCAGATTTGACTCAACTAGAAGTGATTGTGGGCACTACTATTCACTTTAAGAGGAGGAAAGTCTCTACCTCTATTGAGGTCAGTGTTCCAACTTTGACCATAGAGGCTCCTATAATGCAATTCCTTCAGCAGGTCTTTATAGCCCATGAATTATTATTTTTTTTTTGTGAAGAAGAGGGGCTGAAATGTTATCATACCCTAATCAAAGAAAATATCTCTGACATGTGCACATTCAAAAGGTATAAATATCTTTTATATAATATTAATAAGAAAAAATATCTCTGACATATATATTCAAAAGAAATAAATATTTTTTATATATTATTAATGAGAGAAAAAGATCTGTTATTTTGAAAACTTTAAAACATGTTAAAGGTATAAAAAGATGATTCTTGATCTTCAAAAATTTATGTTAAGGATCACTAATCAAACAGAGTTATGTAGCCCAATATATGGCGCAGAAAAAATATCAATCTTAAATTCATATAGGTTTTGTGAGATGCTGATTCTTGGTATATTAGATATGATGCTGAGCTCAAGAATATTATATCTTATTATTGCTTATGTTTTTAAAACATGGGTTTTTAGGCAAGATATAAAACATTAACTGTACTACCAGGAAATCTTAAAGATCAGAATTGAATGAAAATTAGCACATCAATATTATTTATCTGTGAGTAATGATGAGGAGGTGGCCAACCCGAGTCTTGATGTATCTAAAATAAAATTTATTAAAATTTACGAGTAAGTATAGGTCACATGTAGTGAACACAGAAAATGATGCTATAATGATAAACCAACAAAACAAAACAATATTTTTTTATATTATTTTTAGAATCAAAGACGTGTTTTTGCATAACAAAACAAAGCCAATAATTACCAAGACGACAATCACAAAAGCACGCTTAATCCAACAGCCGCCATGCACTGTTCATTTCTTTATTGTTTAATATCGTATCACTGTAGATTATACTCCTGTTTTTCGTCTGATTGAAATAATTTTCCCCAACTTATTCATCTTGGTTGGGTATATGATCTGAATCGTATATATATATATATTTTTAGACCATATATGCAGTATCTAAATATAATTTTTTGCGTCAAAAAAATAGTTTTATTGACAGTGAAGTGCAGAACCAAGACTAGTCCATACTAGATAACAGAATTGAGGTTGTTTCATTTTATTTAAGGCCAAGAAGGAAAAAACAATATTCTCGTTCATAGTGAACTATGTTTAGGTGAACAGTGTATTCTCCTTCTCTTTTATTTTTCTTTATATATATATATATAATAGTTCCAATAATAATTTTTTTACAATAAATGGCTGGCATTTTTATGATCTCCATCCTTATCTATAAATACCAATCCTGAAACCTTCTTGAACATCATCAAAACTCACGTAGCTATGGGCACTTACAGTTTTATCTTCCTACTGTTTTAGGCTCTTTGCCCTTCTAAGTACACCGCCGGAAAAGAAGAAGAAGAAAAAACTAGCTATTATCTTCCTTCAAATGATTTCTGAGGAATATTGAGATCTCTTTCATCTCCTTATCTCTCTCTCTCTCTCTCTATATATATATATATATATATATATATATAGATTGTATATATATATATATATATATATATATATAGATTGTAGAGATTACCCCTTTTTTTAGTCCAAATCACGGTTCGGATGATCAGTAAAAATGTTCTTTTTTTACATAGAAAAGGAAAAACATTAAGTCGAAGAGACTCCAACTTATTTCCATTTTCTTCACGTGTGCCCCACTTTTGTCTTCTCTAATTTAATTAGTTTTAAACTTTATACCCACCCAAGAAAAGCTGGCAGTGATAATATATTTTAATTAATTCCAGCTTAATCATCGGCCTAACAGAGTACATGTCTTCATGTGATGTTTATATTCATTTATTAAACATGTATAAATTTTTCGATAATGTTAAACCAACGAAGACCACCAGTGATTAAGAGGATGTTTCACAGTGTGATAGTTATTACTTTTCAAATAATTTTTTGTGCTGAAATATATGCCAATATTTTTTTTTATTTTTTAAAAATTATTTTTGACATCATCACATCAAAACGATCCAAAACATACAAATCATAGTAAATTTTAGCAAAAAAAATTAAATTTTTTAAGAACGCGGTTTGTATCGCGTTTCCAAACATAGTCTAAATATGAGAAGATATTTAAAAATCAATGATACATATTTTTTAAAGTGTATTTTGTTTTTAGAAATATATTAAAATATTATTTAAAAAAATATTATTTTTAATATTAATCCATCAAAATAATTTAAAAAATTAATTTTATTAAAAACAAATTAAAACTATGTAAAACAACCCCTGTAACATGAGATAAGCCGGCCTCATTTTATAGGATTTTATTGAGTTAATGTTAGTGTTCCTTAATCACGGATGGAAGCCATGAGTCATCAAACAAGTGCAATTAAAAAAACTTAAGAATATTATCTAATTGAAAAAACAATTATTTTGATAGTTGTTCAAAACACTTCAAAAATAGTTGGATCTGGTGGCCTAGCCAAACCTATCAATCTTGGATCTGGTTGTGCAGTCATATCAATATTTTAAATTTTATTATTATTAATATTAAAAATATTATTATTTGTGTTATAAATATTATTATTTGTGTTATAAATATTATAAAAAATTAGGTAAGGTGATTTTAATATTATTATTAATATTGTAAATATTATTATATTCATTCATATTATTAAATTTCTAAAAAAAAATATTATTACTATAAAAAAAACATAGAATTGATTTGAAGGATAAAATCAATTATTATTATTAACTTGGGTCAGGGATTCTTTCTGAGATCCAAGAAACTAGGTATTAAGAAAAGAGATTCTATATATGTAAATACACTTATATAGGAATAACTATCACATGTAATACATTCCATCACTCTATTGTACAAAACTCTAAAGGTATAAATACAAAGGATGGTTGCTTTCCTTATGCACCACCACAATTAATACAAAAACTATCTCTCAATTAACTCAATTTGGTATCAGAGCTGCGGTTATCATTCAGCAGCCTTCTTCCGCAACTGTTTAAAAACTCTTCTGCAAAATCATCCAGCAGTAGTTCTTCATTCATCTCCTACCTCTATTACTTCTCATCTATTATATTCGCCAGCAATAGTTCCTCTTAGCAGAGATCTTCTTCTCCTCCCTCTGTTACTCCTCGCCAGCATTATCTAAAGCTCTTCCTCTTTAAAATCAAAACTGCAACTTCTCCTCCCTAGTAATATGGACAATCAAGAACTTCAACAGTCTATTAACGATGTATCAGCTCTTCAATCTTCGTTCTCTCTTGTGGCGCAATCTGTTATAAATGGCGCATCCACTACTGCTTCCATCATACCTCTTCCCAACACACACTAGGTAGTCTCTTTAAAACTCTCCAACCATAATTTCCTATATTGGAGGATGCAGATGAAACCGTTTCTCTTGGGTAAGGCGTGTATTCCTTTGTTGATGGCACATCACCATCTCCTCCTCCACATCTAGCATATGTTGCGACATCTGCACTCTCTGTCAACCCTGCATATTTGTCATGAAAGCAGCAAGATCACTTAATCATGAGTGCCCTTATATCTTCTCTCTCGGTGGAAGATCTGCACTTGGTTATGGATTGTAACACCTCTCATGCCATCTGGATAACACTGGAAACATCTCTTGCCTCTCCTTCAAACTCCAAGATTATGCAACTCCACAGCTCATTCCAAGATTTATGACATAATGATGATTCTGTCCGCATTTACTTGTAGAAGGCAAAGGCCTTATTTGATGAACTTGCTGCTGTTGGCAAACCAATCTCCTTAGCAGAATTCAACTTGTATGAATTTTGAGGGCTATACAGTGAGTTTAAGGATCTTGTCACCAGCTTGTCCACTAAGGATGCTCTCATCTTTTACACTAATCTCCATAGCAGCCTTCTTACACATGAGTTTCTTCACAAAGCCTCTCTCCAACCATCTGTAACAACTCCTCTATTACCAACTCCAACCCAGCAGCCAGCTGTGTTTTTTATGCAGCATCAATCTGGTTTTAATACTAGTAAACGGGGTCATTTTCGTGGGGCTGGAGACCTAACAATCGCAATAACTATTATCGTGGCAATGACCCAGCTCACAGTTATGCTTCGGGTCAACAATCTGGCTAACATGGAAATTGGTTCTCCTCTAACCCTTCCTCATGGACAACAGGCAGCTTTAGGTAGCAAGGAAATCGTTTTGGTGGTTATACTTGCAATATAAAGTGTCAGTTGTGTTATGAATATGGGCATACTACTCAACAGTGTTTTCAATTGGCTACTCATCCTATGCAAGCTAATGCTAATCTCGCATTTAATAATGTCTCTACCATTACTCCTGTCACTTGGTTTCCTCATACAGGTCCAAATCATCATGTCACACTGGACCTTGGAAATGATCATCTGCATGTTGGTGATGGTAAGGGCCTTGTTATCTCAAATATTACTCACTCTAAAATTCGCTCACCCAACTGCATGTTTACTTTATCCAATATTTTACATGTTCCTACCATTAAAAAACCTCTGTTATCTGTTCAAAAAAAATTTCTTGAGAATAACATCTTTTTTTAATTTCATTTCTCTCTATTTTATGTTAAGGATCTCATGACAAAGGAAGTTCTTCTTTCTGGTCGGAGTAGAGATGGTCTATATGTTTTGTCCAAGTCGTCTGCAACGTCATTGCCTCAAGTTTTCTCATCTACCTGTCTATCTACTAACGCTGATGTCTGCCTCATCGCTTTGGGCATCCTAGTCCATATATTCTACATTTGTTGGTGAAAAATAAAAAAAAGTGTCATATACGTCCACTCAGTTTAATTTTAATTGTCCTGCGTTCCCTTTAGGCAAGTCGTCTTATCTAACTCTAAAAACTATGGTTCATCAAACTCGAGCTCATCTTGGCTTGATTTTTAGTGATGTTTGGGGTCCATCCCCTATGTTGTCATCTGATGGGTTTCGCTATTTTGTTATTTTTGTGGATGCCCATACAAAGTTTATATGGTTTTATCCTTTGGTTGCCAAGTCTGATGTCTTTACAATTTTTCATCAATTTCAGGCATTTGTGGAGCGCCAATTCTCCTTAAAAATTAAGTCTGCTCAAACTGATTGGGATGGTGAATATCAAAAACATGGTTGAACACCATCATAGACATATTTTTGAAATTGGGCTTACTCTTCTTGGACAGTATCAAGCTCCCTATAAATATTGGAGTTATGCTTTTGAAAGTTTTGTTTATTTAATTAATCACATGCCCACTCCAATTCTTAATCATAAGACACCATTTGAATGTCTTCTAAAATCGACTCCTGATTATGTGTTTCTTCGTACTTTCAGATGTCTGTGTTTTCCTTTTCTTTGTCCATACAATACTCACAAGTTAGATTTTCATTCATCCCCTTGTGTTTTTCTAGGACATAGTACCTCTCATCTAGGTTATCGATGTCTTGATTTGTCGTCCAAACATGTTTATCTTGCTCGTCATGTCCGGTTTCATGAAAATATTTTTCCTCTTGATAAATCTAAACAGATTGCAGCTCCACCCATATAGCCCTTTGTTTCCCCTATACCCGTCACTTTACATCCTCTCATGCCACCCTCCCCAATCCCTTCACCACTGCCCCCTACCCTTCATTTGACTCACTTACCATTATATGCATGTTATTATCATGATCATTTTTTAAGTGCAGGTTCAGATTCTTCACACTTGCAGGCGTTGCCCATCGCTGTTGCCAGCTCCCCTGGCCTTTCCCCTGCTAGCTCCCTTGTTATGGCCATTTCTCTTGCAAGGTCTCCCTCATGGTTTGTGCCTATATTGAGTTCTTCAGCTACATGTTATGACCATTTCTCTTACAGGGTCTCCCATCCTATGGTGCTTCGCCCACGACCAACCAAAAATGCAAATCTTAGCATTATAGCTGCCTCATGAGTTGTGTCCTTACCTCAGCAGGAGCCATTGTCATTTAAGGACGCCAACAGGTATGTGACTTGGCACACTGCCATGTAGGAGGAATTTTAAGTACTTCACTCTAATCAAACTTGGTCGTTGATGCCCCCCCGTCCGTCTATGAATATGATTGGCAGTAGATGGGTTTACAAGATTAAAAGACATGCTAATGGTCAGGTCGCCCGATATAAAGCACAGTTGGTTACCCACGGCTTCACTCAGCAAGAGGGGATTGATTATTTGGAGACGTTCAGTCTAGTGATTAAGCCTACAATGATTCACCTTGTGCTCACTATTGTTGTCTCATATGGTTGGAACATTCATCAGTTTGATTTTCATAATGCTTTCCTGAATGGCATTCTTCAGGAAGAGGTATACATGGCGCAACCGCCTGGGTTTGTTGATCCTGCACTCCCATCTTATATGGCTTGAAACAAGCTCCTCGCGCTTGGTACAACTGGTTGAGTGAGTTTTTACTCTCCATTGGATTTTAGGCATCCAAGGGTGATACTTCTCTGTTTATTCTCTCTCTTGATGGTGCTATGATTTACCTGCTTGTGTATGTTGATGATATTTTATTAACCGGGAGTAACTCAGTTGTGCTTCATAGATTGATTACGTTGCTGCAATCAGAATTTAAGCTTCGGGAATTGGGTTCTGTTCATTTCTTCTTGGGCATTAAAGTTAAATCTACTACTACGAGTATCTTATTAAGCCAACACAAGTATGCCCTCGATATCATCCAACAAGCAGGTATGGCTTCGTGCAAAACAGTTGATACTCCTATGTCTGCCTCCTCCAAATTAGGACTCGTGCTTGGTACTCTTTACTCTGATCCCATACGGTATTGCCAGATTGTTGGGGCATTACAATATCTTACCTTCACTAGACCTGATATCTGTTATGCAGTCAACAAGGTATGTCAAGTTATGCATGCCCCCACTGAGGATCATTGGTCTGCTGTTAAACGTATCCTACGTTACCTCCAGGCTACAGCAACCTATGGTCTGCACATCACTCGAGATTATCTCTTGTCTCTTCATGGTTTCACAGATACTGATTGGGCTAACAGTATTGACTATCGCAAATCCACAGGTGGTTACCTTGTGTACCTTAGCTCTACCCCTATTTCATGGAAATCCGGGAAACAATGCACTGTTACGAGATCATCTATTGAAGTAGAATACAAAGCGTTAGCTGATGGTAATGCTGAGATTTTGTGGATTCGCTTATTATTGTCAGAACTTCGGGTCCCTTCTTCGACTGTGACCACGTTATGGTGTGATAATTTAGGGGCCACTTTCTTATCTGCCAATCCAATGTTTCACGCTCGTACTAAACATGTTGAAGTTGATTATCACTTTGTCCATGATAGTGTTACTAAGCGAGAAATTCAGATACGGTTCATCTCTTTCAAGGATCAACTAGCTGATGTCCTTACCAAGTCTCTTCCTCCAGTTTCGTTTGCTTACTTTCTATCCAAGCTTTAGGTGGAATCTCCACCTTCAGCTTGACGGAGTGTGTTAAGGAAAGAGACCCTATATATGTAAATACTCTTATATAGGAATAGTTATCACATGTAATACATTCAATCACTATATTGTACACAACCCTAAAGATATAAATACAAAGGATGGTTGCTCTCCTTGTGCAATAGTTAATAAATTTGAAAAATTATTATCAATATTGAAAACAAATATAGATTTGATTTTAAATGTAAAATTAAAAATAATAATAATAATAATAATTATTATTAAAACTATTATTACTATTGAAGAAAATTTATAATGTTTTTTGAAAGATTAAAAACCATAATATTTTTTGCAGAAAAGTTAAATATTATGATTAATATTACAAATATTATTGTTGGGTTTGGCGTTGCAACTAGACTCAACATTCTTGGATCCGACATTACAACCAGACCAAACACTTTTGGATTTTAAATTTTTATAATATTTTTTTATTAAAATAAAAGGTGAGCCCACGGCGTAGCGCAGGCCACCTAACTAGTAAAATACGAAACTGGCTTGAACAATACTATTAATCCACTCAATCAAAATCATATCGGGTAAAAGTCTTATTAAAAAAAAAAACCTTGTTTTAGAATTAGAATATACATAGAGAAGAAGTGGTAATGTGGCCTCTTCCATGTCAAGATAATTAATGGGAGGAAAAATAAATTTTACTCACTAAAATATAGAGAAGAAGTGATAATGTGAGCAGTAAAATTATTTCTAATATCTTATTTAATATTTTCTATATTTTATTACAGATTTAATGATTAAATAGAAATAATGTATTGAATAAAATAATTTAAGAACTTTACTCCTTGTTCATGATCTCCATCCTTCTCTATAAATACCAATCCCGAAACCTTCTTAAACATCATCAAATCTCAAATAGCTATATTCCTGAAATGAGGTTCTGGGCACTTACAGTTTTATCTTTATTGTTGTCTCTATCATTAGGAGTGACATCGCAGACTCCACAATGCGGATCGCAAGCTGAGAATGCCACATGCCCAAACGACCTGTGCTGTAGCAGTGCTGGTTTCTGCGGTTCAACAGATGCTTACTGTTGTGCAGGCTGTCAAAGCCAATGCCATAGCTGCATCATCACAGAATCATTGTTTGAGGAGATGCTACCGGATAGAAACAATGACTGCTGTCCTGGAAAGGGATTCTATACGTATGATGCTTTTATTAATGCCACTAAAGCCTACCCTAGCTTTGGCATGACTGGCGATGATGTCATTAAAAAGAGAGAGCTTGCTGCTTTCTTCGGCCAAACCTCTCAAGAAACTAGTGGTAATTTATGGCATACTATAAATGAAACTGCATATTCATTAATTTATGGCATCACATCACCTCATATTTGATTTGATCAGTTGACTAATTGTTTGTGGTTAACACGGTCGATGTATAGGACGGTGGATAATTGGAGAGGATGCTCAATTTACATGGGGATATTGCTTTGTTAACGAGCTGAACCCTAAATCTGATTACTGTGATCCAAATACAAATTCTTCTTATCCATGTGCAGCCGGCAAGCATTATTATGGCCGAGGTCCTCTCCAACTTAGGTGGTGAGTCCAATATACTTGGGTACAATTTATTTAGTTTTCCCTGCATACTCTTCATTCTCTTTCTTCAATTTGATCTTTTCAAAGTAGTGTCTCACTTAAAAAAAATAAAATGAACAGATATCTTAAAATTAATCTTTGTTCCTTTAATCCTTTTCCCGGTTAGAAACGGGATATTATATTAAATTAAATTATTATTGTAGTAGTATTTGAGTTAATTCGATATTATGTCGTACAGGAACCACAACTACGGGAGATTGGGAAAGGAATTAAATCGAAGCTTATTATACCAGCCAGAAAAGGTGGCAACGGATCAAGTGCTTTCATTCAAGGCAGCACTCTGGTTCTGGATGACTTCACATTCAGCAGGTGCACCGTCGTGCCATGAAGTCATCACCGGCGAATGGTCTCCATCAGAAGAGGATATTAAGGCCGGCAGGAATCCAGGCTTTGGTACGTTAACAAACATTATCACTAATGGCAGTGAATGTACTAAAGACAAGGAAACATGGGAGCAGAATCGCATTGCGTACTATTTGAGGTACTGCGACATGTTAGATGTTGACCCTGGTGAATACATTGATTGCGACAACCAAGAGCCATTTGGAGATAATGGACTCTTAAAAATGGTGGGCAGTACCATGTAGTTTGATGCTAAGGCTATTGCTTGGAATTAGCAAGGACGTCTATGTTCCAAATATCACTAAATAATCCAAGCAATAAATAAATAAATAAAAGGCCAAGGCATTTGGCTTGTGTTTGTTACTTGTATATTATTACTCCATTAATGGCCAGCTCAGTATGCCAGTATTATATCTCTGTCTGGAATGTGTTCATAAAACTCGTATGTGTTCACAAATGAGATGAGGACTACAGCGAGAAAATTAAAGGTTTGTGGTCAGATTCATCAATCTTCCAGTGTGTTATTTGTGCATACTGATACAAATTAAGAGACATGCCACAAAAAGATGGACTGGGAAAAGGAGGGCTGATCATAAACTGAAACTTCTCCGATCATTAATTGTCCAGGCCCCCCTCTTTACTTGTCTTTTTGCAGATAAAAATATTGAATTATCCGTGATGAAAGGCCATATTATATATCCTTAAGTGATACCGCGAGGGGAGCTCACCCTTGCCTTGACTAGATAGGTTTAGGATTCTACCATATTCCGAACAATTTCATAATGTGTTTTGAAAGTATAACCTTTCAATTTTCATATCCAAATTCCAAACAATGTGGCTAACATTGAATTGACAAGATATGCAATTGTGTCATTAGTGAGTTTTTTTTAGCACGGTTAAAAAATATTAGTAAAGTAATACACTGAAAAAAATATTTGGAAATACAGCATAATTTCCCAAGTTATAAATAATAATTTCTACAAGTTATAAATACAGCATAATTCTACCTTATTTATTAGTTGTTATATGCGATACGCACAGATAGCACAGGGAGCCTTTTTCTCCCCCCCTTTCTCTTCTTCTTTCTTCCTCTCTCTCTCTCTCTCCATCCCCACAGCAACCTGAACTTTTCTTGATTTGTGTAATACTGCGAAGGATGCCTTGTTGCAAACAAAAGAGTGCGTATACGAACTTCAATCGATTTTACGCAGGAAAGGTTGCCATGAATTTGGTCTTGCAACTGAGATTAAGAAATATTTAACCCGGAGGAAGACAGTGAACAAGGCAATTCGCAAGGCCTTGAAGGGTATGCAAAACAAAGCCAACTTCTCTACCTCTAACGGAGACCATGAAACTACAACCATTTTTAACATGATAAAAGAGGTTGAAGTAGTTTCTCTCAAAGAATTACAATCTCTCCTCTCCTTCATCTCTGGACCAAATTAAGGCAAAGACCACTGGTTGGTCATCGGTCCCCAAGCTGGTGCACCACAAAAAGGTAGCATATATATGCGGATGAAGAAACTGATATAAATGAATTCTCTAAAGTGGATGCAGCATTACTAGCCTTGGTAGATGAGAACACAAGCAGATCTGATAAAATTAAGGGTGTTCAAAGCCAACTGGAGAACTTGGAACTGTGCATTCAAGATCTTGATAGTGGTCTGGAGTGCCTTATCAGGAATTTGATCAAAAATAGAGTGTCCCTTCTCAACATCCTAAACCATTATTAGCCTGAACCATCTTGATATAGTCATGTTTGTACGTTGTAGAAATATACATGTAATATTCGAAAGACAATGAAATCATAACTCAGTTGCTCAAAGTTTTTCCAAGTTTACCTTTTGTTTTGGTCATCTTTTCAGATTTCATCTTGTTATGCATTTTGAACAGCCTCTATTCCTTTAGCAGTTAAATGCCAGTGCAATTCACAATTGGAGATGGGGGACAAAAAAAGATTTAGCAAATACAAGGCTGTCAAAAGATTGAAAGGTCGGGTCCAGATTAATTACAGCAGAATTAACAAGGTAGACTCGTGAATAAGTTGGTCCGATATATAATTTGGGACCTTAGTCATTTAACACCATATGAAATTTAATGGCACTCACATTGTAGACTCAAATTTCTTCGCATCGAAAGCAATGAAAAATTCAATGGCTGTCTTTCTGTTAGGTGGAAAGTGGAATCATCCAGCAATGCTAGTCAGTCCTGTTAAAGCAATTAAGATCAAACACAAAAAGGAGACTAGAATTCTGAATAATCTGTATATTATAAAATGCATCGTCTTAACCTAAATACAACTAAAGTATATATAGGTTGAACTGAAAGTACTATTCTACCCTTAATAAATAAGACTACATAAATATTATTTAACATCTCCCCTCAAACTCACGATGCGGCAGCTACAAGCATCGAGAGTTTGCCAACCAGAAAACGAAAACGAGAGATGGAATGCGCCTTGGTAAAGAAATCTGCAATCTGCAAGGAAGAAGGAACAAAAGGCAAAGTAATGGTTCCATGCTTGAGATGATGACGAGTAAGATGACAATCGATCTCAATGTGCTTAGTCCGCTCATGAAAAACCGAGTTGTGAGCAATCTGAATAGAACTCTGGTTGTCACAATACATCGGAGTAGAATGAGAAAATGAAACTCCCATATCAGCAAGTAACCAACATAACCAAACAATCTCTTTGGTAGTAGATGTCATGGCACGATATTTTGCTTCGGTGGATGATTGAGAAATAATAGATTGTTTCTTGCTCTTCCAAGAAATAAGAGAATCACCTAAAAAGATACAAAACCCGGTAACAGACTTACGATATGTGGGATCACTACCATGATCAGCATCAGAATATGCACGCAGCTCCAAGAAAGAGGTGCATGAAAGTAAAAGACTCTGAAAAACTGTACCCCGAAGATATCGCAAGATACGAAGAACAGCTGCCCGGTGAACAGTAGTAAGAGAAGCAACAAACTGACTAACAACATGAACAGCATATGCAATATCTGGACGAGTAATGGTGAGATATACCAAACTCCCAACAATAGTGCAGTATAAAGTAGGATCTATGAAAGGTAAACCATCAGAAGAAGAGTACCTCGCGTTAACCTCAATAGGAGTATCTACAGTCTTGTTATCAGTAAGTCTAGCCCGCTCAAGAATATCTACAACATATTTAGACTGGGAAAGAAGGTAACCTCTAGGTGAGTATGCTACCTCAATACCCAGGAAATATCGAAGATAACCCAAATCCTTCATCTCAAATCGTCTAGCCAACTCTGTCTTCAAAACTGAAATACCACCAATGTCATCACCAGTAATAATCATGTCATCAACATATAAAGACAGAATGATACGACCTGCATCAGTGCACTTAATAAAAAGAGCAGAATCATGACTGTTAGAAACAAAGCTAAGAGACGAGATCACAATAGAGAATTTCTCAAACCAAGCACAGGGTGCTTGTTTGAGACCATATAATGCTTTCTTAAGCTTACAAACATATCCAGAGTCATGTGAAATACTAGGAGGGGGTGCCATAAAAACTTCTTCTTGAAGATCTCCATTCAAGAAGATATTTTTAACATCAAGCTGAGAAATATGTCACTGACGAATCGAAGCTACGGCAATAAGAGTACGAATAGTAGTTATTTTTGCAACCGGGGCAAATGTCTCCTCATAGTCCATACCATACTGTTGAGAGTATTCTTTTGCAACCAGCCTAGCTTTGTATCGCTTATAGACCCATCAGAATTAGTCTTGATCTTATACACCCTGTCATAACCCAATTTTTGACCATTTTATTTTAATTATTATTTTATTTATTGAAAATGATTTTTTTTAAGAATGAATTAAAATTTGGGTTAAAGGCAACATGATTGGAAGTTTAGGGGTTTAATTAAACGTTGAAATTAATCTTTTAAGCTTGGAATTAATTTAATTAATTCAATTAAGGGTTTAATTGGAGTATTGATAAGTTTTGAGACTTAATTGAGCTTCGAATTAATTTAATTAATCCAATTAAGGGTTTAATTGGAGAATTGATAAGTTTTGAGACTTAATTGAGCTTGGAATTAATTTAATTAATCCAATTAAGGGCTTAATTGGAGAATTGATAAGTTTTAGGCTTAATTGAGCTTGGAATTAATTTATTCAGGGACTTAATTGAAAAAACTATCAAAGTATAGGGCTAATTCGGGTCAAATTTGCAAGAAATTAAAACCCAAGGACCAATGTGTAAATGGCGCTGAGATGCAGGGGTTCAATTACAATTTACCCAAGGACTGGACTGCAAAACTTCAAAATGTCAAGGATCAAAACGCAAATGGCCATTAACATCAGCACTGTTCATCTTCTTCACCCGAAAACAAGAAGAAAACGGATGCCTTTATTGCATTAAAATTCATGCAACCACATGGCATTCTCTGGTTATAAAAACCAGAGAAGGAGAACCGGAGAGGGGAGAAAAAAAAGAGAGCAAGACAGAGGAGGAGTAACCCAAAAAAACAGAGCAAACAAAACACAACCCAAAAAAATACAGAGAGAGGGACAGAACCGAGGGGGGGAAAAGGAGGAAGAAGAGCAAACTTGCATTCCTCTGTTTCTTCTCAAAGAAACAGAGGAGGCTAAAGAAAAAGCCACGAACAGGGGGAAGAAAAACTAGGGAAAAAGGGCAGAAACGAGGGAAAGAAAAACAAGAGTAGAACCGAGGAGCACGAAAAAGCCAGGGGGAACCGGCAGGAGAGATAGAGAGCGACTGAGAATAAAAAAAACTGAGGGGGAGAACACGAAAGAAGTAAACAGAGAGCACAAACGAAAACAGAGAGGGGACAAAAAAAAACCAGAGAAACAAGGAATAACACAGCAAAACAAGGAAAAGGGACGTAGAGAGGAGGAAAGTGAAACAAGAAACCCACTGACCGCCTCTTCTGCAACACTAGCTTCCAAAACCAGAGGAAAAGGCTAAAAAAAAAAAGGAGACGAACGAGCAGCTGACAGAAGGGAACACCGACAGAAGGGGAACGAACAAACGCAGGGATCTTGAGGCAAGGATAGACGACCAAGAAAGACTGAAAAATCCGGATCGCCACTTCCAGCACCAGGTAAGTTGCGCTTTCCCTTCTTCTGGCATTTTAATTACATGCTCCTGTAGCGGGCGTGCGTGAATTGTTCACGCACGCCTGCTGGTGAAAAAAAAAACAATGGCCAACCGGGTCAAGCCTGTGACCCGGCTAGGCCTGCTGGGTCCAGCCCAGCCCTGTGGGCTGAGTTGGGCCCAGCTCAAAAAAAAACAGGAAAGTAAAAAAGGTAGAAAAAAATAAAAAAATGTGTATGCATGAATAAAAATAATGTAAATTTATTGGTTTATTCACTGACGCCAGAGTCAGGAATAAAAATACCGGTTTAAATTTATATTATTTTTATTCGGTGTATTTTATTTTATTTAGCTAGAAAAATAAAAAAATAAATGCATGCATAAAAATCAATTTATTTTTATTTATTTATTCACTGGCACTAGAGTAGGGAATAAAAAATGTTGATCTAATTTTTCGTAGCTACGAATTTTTCCCAACGCCAGAGTCGGAATTATTCGAGCTCGAATATTCACTGGCGCCAGAGTCAGGAATATTATAAACAAATCATCATAGCATAAGAACGAAACAAGTACAACCAAAGACTCTAAATGATGAATAATCAGGGACATACCCATATAACTTTTCAAAAGGAGATATACCCGAATTATGAGAAGATGGAATCGTATTAATCAAACTTACAGTAGTAAGAACAGCTTCTCCCCAAAACTCACTAGGAACAAAAGCAGACAACAAGAGAGAACGAGCAGTTTCGACAATATGCCTATGTTTTCTTTCAGCAACACCATTTTGCTCAAGAGTATCTGTACATGAAGTTTGGTGGATGGTTCCATCTAAGGCTAACAATTGGCAAAATTTATTAGAGGTGTATTCCCCACCCAAATCACACCTAAAACATTTGATCACAGCAGAATATTGAGTTTTGATAAGAGCTCGAAAAGCTGCATATATCTCAAAGAATTCAGAACGATGTTTCATTAAATAAACCCAACAATAACGAGTATGATCATCAATAAAAGAGACATAATATCGAGACCCTCCTTTTGTGGCAACAAGAGAAGGTCCCCATACATCAGAATGAATAAAATCAAATGGTGAAGAAGAAACAGAAATACTTCGATTAAAAGGTAAGGCGGAAAATTTTGCCAATTTACATCCACTACAATCAGAAATGTCACAAATTTTCAAATTTCCTAAAGCTCCTGTGGATGCCAAAAATCTCAAACGAGAAGACGAAACATGAACTAGATGGGAATGCCATAAATAAAAACTAGAAGATGAAAGGCTCAAACGAAAGGAA
Organism: Populus simonii; assembly: GCA_007827005.2. NCBI lineage: Eukaryota > Viridiplantae > Streptophyta > Magnoliopsida > Malpighiales > Salicaceae > Populus > Populus simonii. The sequence goes on along the minus strand of CM017467.2, from coordinate 17,916,123 downwards.
GACAAATCAACGGTAGTAGTAGCAGCGGCAGCAGCAGCAACTGGTACTTTTAACTCATCCAAAATATAAAGTCCATTCTCCCTATGGCCTGTCCCAATCAGCTTCTGAGATTGCAGATCCTGTATACAACAAAACGAACCAGAAAACATGACTAAATAATCACCAGAATCACATATTTGACCAACAGACGCAAGATTTAGTTTGAGTTGTGGAATAAGATAAACATTAGGGAGAGACATGTGAGGTGTGACAACAGAACCAACACCTACTAAGGGCATATAAGTGCCATCAGCACTCATAACAGGGATGGAGGACAAAGGGGATACAGAGGTAAAAGATGAGGAATCTAGAGACATGTGATGGGAAGCACCAGAATCCAAGACCCATTTAGAATGTGACATACCTGAGGAACTATGAGGTAACTAACCTATGGAAGAAGAAGCGGACATTGCTTGTGGCTGCAAGGAGAGAAACTTCTGAAATCGCTCAGCCAAAATATTAGGATCGGTAATAAAGCATGGGGAAGCTACTGCTGCAGTATTATGATGTTGTGGTTTATAACCCTGAGGTGGTCTATGAGCATTAGATTGTGACGGATTGCCAGACTTCCAAGCTTGATTCTGTTGTCTCAACTTAGGACACTGAGCCTTCCAATGACCTTTCTGCTTACAGAAACTACACTCATCAAAACCAACCCTTGTGTAAGGCTTATTCTGATGATTAGAGAATGGCTTAGAAGGCACCGCTAATACTGAAGGATTTGAAGCAGAAAGAATTCCCTTTTCAGAATAAGACTGAAGACGTATTTCTTCAGCCAATAACTCACTAACAACAGAGTCAACAGAAGGCAGTGGAGAACGATGCAGAATTGAACCTCTAAGTCCTTCGAAATCACTGCGAAGTGTTGTTAAAAACTGTATCAGTCGTTGCTGCTCTTTATGCTCAATATAGGCACCACATGCCTTTAATTCTGCCGATTCTGTAAGAGCCAATTGATCCCAAAGATCTGTCATAGCAGAATAAAACTCTTGGATACTCATATTCTTTTGATGAAGAGCTCATATGTCATTCTTTAATTGATACTGATTTGTAAAATTTGATTGCATGAATAACCTTTGCAGATGATCCCAAACCTCTTTTGTTGTCTCATACTTCGCCAACTGCGTACCTATCGAATGCTCAACAGAATTGTTGATCCAAGTAATGATCTTTGCATTATTTACTTCCCATGTATCTATCAAAACAACATCCCCCTCCTCAATATTCTTATGTATTATATAAGTTCCACTAACATACCCCCACATCTTCTTACCCTTAAGGAAATTTCTCATTACATAACTCCAATACAAATAGTTCTTTCCAACCAACCTCACACTCACAGACTGAAGCGAATCATCTCTTTCATAGCCATAATCAACAATCACAGATAACCAGAATGCAAAAGCAGCGGAAAACAAAATACTAAATTGCAGAAACTAAACAAATATCTTCTTGAAATTATACGATTACTCCAAAACACATAACAAATTTGCAAAAACTGAACGCAAATACCAAATTGCAGAAGCTGAAGGGAAGACGAGATACCAAAATAATTACAGAAACTGTCGAAATACCTAATTTTGCAGAAGCGGAAGACAAAATATCACTCAAAAAAAAATTAAGATCAAACACAAAAAGGAGGCTAGAATTCTGAATAATCTGTATTTTATGAAATGAATCGTCTTAACCTAAATACAACTAAAGTATATATAGGTTGAACTTAAAGTACAATTCTACTCTTAATAAATAAGGCTACATAAATATTATTTAACAAGTCCCTACCTGCAGCTCTTATCGTTAAGTTACAATGTGGCAAGAGATACTGAAGCCATGGATGCGGATCTTGTCTTCCTGTTTTACAACAGAGGCATCAGGACATTCAATATTGTATTCATTAATAAATCACCACTCGTGTGTTGTAAACCAAGAGAGTTGTGATTAAAAACTGCAGATAAATATACAGTCGGAGATTAGATATCCAAGCTAGTAAATTGATTAAGTTATGCTTAAGAAACTCTGACAATCAAGATTATTGTTATTTGATAACTTGACGGTCACAATAGTTTTTATATGCTGAAATATCGAGTTCTTGATAACTTGACGGTCATAATTGTTCTTAGTAAATATCGAGTTTTTGTAATGAATATGCTAAAATTTCTTGACATTAAAATCGCTATCGTTGCCATCCGGACTCTACGGCACAATTGTCCGAGATAATCTCGAATTTATCTCGAAAGGAATTTGAGATTGTGTTAATTGTTATTTTTTAAAAAAAATTATTTAAAAATATATTTATTTTTTAAAAAAATTATTTTTGATATTAGCATTTTAAAACAATCTGAAACAATAATAAAAAATTAATTTGAAGCAAAAAAAATTCAAAATTTTTCAAAAATATTTTTTAAACTTAAAAACAAACATACTTTTAGTAAATTGTTGGGCAACCTAGAGGTCATGAGTCCATTATTATTTTTTATCAAAATAATATTATTTTGTGGATTTTTTTTTAATAAAATTAGAGTTAATCTAATTAGATTTGATGTGGTTAACTATTTGGAACAACTATATTTAATAGAGTAAAATGATTTTTTAATTTAAATTAAAATCTTGTCCCAAATAAGATTTCAAGTCGTGAGTTTTTTAATTATTTGTCAAGCCAAGTTGAATTTAATAATTATACTTTATAATTGCAAAAGTTATGATTAAACTAATCAAACTTTCATAAAACTATCATTCACATGGTACATTTGAACAAAACAATTATTGAAAAATACGTTATTTGTCTTTCTATCAAGGATTCAATAAAATCACAAAGCATGGTATCTTGTTAAACTTGTGGAATTTTCTAAATTTTTGAATTTTTTTTACTTTAAATTAAATCTTTTTATATTTTTAGATTATTTTTATATACTTATATTAAAAATAAATATTAAAAAAAATATTTTGATACTTTTTTAAATAAAAAATATTTTAAAAAACAATTTTTATCACCATTAATTAACGCAATGTTGTCCTTTGCTTTCACATGTGCATGAGTGCTTACAACAATGACTTGGAATTGTGGTGTCCAACATTGTAACACTTTGATAAAACATTTAGAAATATCTAAATTGAATTCAATTAATTTTGTTTTAATAAAACTTATGTTTGAATTTCTTTTTGTTATTAAAAATTAAATTTAAAATGAAATTCAATCTTTAAAAATGCTATAAAAATAAATCAGAGGTCAACCTTTCTGATTTGCAATTTTAAATAGAAGAAATTTAATGGTAAAATTAACTTTTTCAAAATACTGATTTCTCCATCTCTGTTTTTAAAGATTTTTCAAGAAATAAGATGAAGATAATGAGGGTAATTCAATTTATTTATCATTTGAATTCAAATCAAATACTATAATTGAATTCAATTACAATAAAGAATTAATTCCAAACAACTTGATGAATTATATAAGGAGATATGTCAATTCCCTTTCCTATATTTTATATATATAAAAGGTAGTTTATACTGTAAATTGGTTTTCAAAAAAATATAGGAAAATGATTTGACCTATAAATGTCACTTGGACTCAAATGTGACATGATTTATGAAAAAACTAATTTTGTACTTTAAATTATAATTCAGAAGTTATTTTTTATAAATTTATGAAAAAAGAGGTTAAAATGATTTCAAATTATAAATATGTTTAAATTAATTAATTAAATCAATTTTTTTGAAAAAATAAATGCAGCATGAGTTAAAATTTAAAAATTTTAAATTTTGATTAAACCAAAATTTTGAATTAGTATTTTAATTTAAATCGAAACTTATTTACTCGAACTGAAAATATTTATAATTTGATTCCAAATCATGGTTCGGATGATCTATAAAGATAATGTTTTTTTTTTTTTACATAGAAAATGATAAAATTTGAGTTGAAGAGACTCAAACTTATTTCAACCATTTTCTTCACGTGTGTCCCGCTTTTGTATTCTCAAATTTAAGTAGTTTTAAAGTTTATACCCACCTAAGAAAAGCTGGCAGTGATAATATATTTTAATTAATTCAAGCTTAATCATCGACCTCACTTATCGTTGTGGGTTAAATATTGTTATTTTTTTAAAAAAAAATATTTATATAAGGTTTTTTTAATATATTGTGATAGTTCAAAAAATATAATAAATTAAAAAGTTTATGCACACATGTAATCAAATAAATTAAGAATTATATGCAATAATAAATCAATAAAAAAAATTATTAATAACACCTAAAAATAAAATTTGAAAAACCGAGAGATAAATGTAGATGAAGATATTGAATCTTGAAAAATAAGACATTAAATTGATTGAATAAGAAAATAACATTTAAGGCTACACGTATTAAGAATATCATCTAAAAATCAATATTTTTTATTTTAAAAAATATAGTTTATCTATATAAAAGATAAAAATAAAACCACATATGAACTAGAAAAATCACTCCAAAAATTAAACACATAACAGAAAAAATCAATATTTTTTTTAAAAAGCCCCTGAACAAAATAAAAGAGAGGAGGTTTTGTTTTTTTTTTTTGGTATTTTTAACCAATCACGTCCCTTTATTTATTTTCAATTGAATTCTTTAAAGTTATATTTTCATGGCAACCATAGTTATTAAACCCAGCCTGGGGGTTGACCCGGCTAAGGGGTCGGGTCCCGGGTTATACGAGTTGACTCAAATCAACCCGGAAAAATTAAAAACAAATATTTGAGGTTTTAATATTTTATATAAAAAAATTAAAAAACAATCCATGTGGATATAGGCTATACATGTTAAAATTTAAGTTTAAAAGATTTTTTTAAAAAGTTTTGTATCTCACATTGAAAAGATACTATCTTATTCTTCTACGTTCAAGTATTTAAATTAAAAAAGTTTTTTTATCCTACATTGAAAAAATATAACTTTCTCTTGTGAACATAGAGCATATATACTAAAAGGTTTTAAATCTCACATTGCAAAAATAAAATATTCTTCTAGTGTTTATATAATGAACTTTGAAATGAGTTAGTAACCAACTAAAAAATATATAAAAAAAGGATCTCTAGGTAGGAGAAAAAAAAGGGGTTTGTACTGGGTTTTTGCCAGGTTACATAAGTTTTGGGTTGACCCAGCAGGTCGATCGGTTAATCCGAGCTAATTGTAGGCCTAGATTTTGATAAAGGTCCCGAGTCACCCAAATTATTTAAAAAAAAAAACTATTTGATGATTTAATATTTTATATGAAAAAATTAAGAAACAATCCATGTGGATATATGTTATACATGTTGTAAATAATTAAGCTTAAAAGATTATTTCAAAAAGTTTTTTTATCTCACATTAGAAATATATTATCTTATTCTTTTAAGTTGGAGTATTTAAATAAAAAAATTATATGCTTTGCATAAAAAATAAATAAATTATGTTCGCGTAGTGTACATAGATGGTGATGATGTTTTAAAATATGTTATGCTCATGAATAAGATTTTTTAGTATTTGGATAGTGAATATATAATTATACATTTATGTTAATATTTTTTTTCTTTGAAGCTTAGGATGTAGATGGTCGGTAGTAGAAAGTTCAATACCTGTAAAGTAGTTCTTTATCCTAGAGTTATGGACTTTCAGATGATAAAGTCAATGAGTTTTAAGTTTGAGATCACAATAAATTAGAAAATGAGCTTTAAATTTCAAGAACAAGAGTATTTGTTCTTATTTTTTTTTATGATAAATGCTTTGAGAATTAAATTATGAATACTCAGAGAATAAAAAATGTGAATTCTTTACCCGGATGCTTCAATTCAGAGGGTATTTATAACTCTTGAACATTGTTATATTGCTGGAATAGAGGGTTGGAGAGTTATTTTCTCCTATTAAAATTAATGAGAAATAAATATCCCTTACACAACATTAAATGAGAGAGAAATATCTCTTACGCTATATTGATAAAGGATAAATATTCATTACACAATATTAATAGCAATGAAAATATAATAGGCCCTTATACACTTAGGGATATAGAGAGATAAATATCTCTGACATTAGCATTTTAAGTTAAAAGTCCAAAGAAAAACAAATAAAGCCTCATGTTCCAATATAGGGTCTATAATGGTCGTCAGACCCATATCCACTTAGACTTGGTATGATACTAAGCTCACGGGTGGTAGGTCTGATAACTTGTCAGACCTATATCTATTCGGGCTCATCATGTAGCTAAAACTAGGGATATTGGGTTTGGAAGCTTATCAGACCCACATTTGTTGGGGTTCGATACTTAGTTGAACCAATGGATGTTGGTTCTGGAAACTCGTAAAACCTGTATATACTTGAGTTTAACATGTAGCTGAACCCAAAAATGTACATAAGCTCAACGCATAGCCGAATCCAATAACGTTGGGTCTAGTAGATTGCGAGACCTATGTAGCTCAGCACTTCATTGAATCCGAGGGCGTTGAGCTTGAGAGCAAGTTGGTCTCATGTCTTTGAAGCCTCACGTTCTATCAAGAGCATGTCTAATGGCTATAGTGAACCTAAAAGAATACTTAAAAGAACATGTCAAGTAGATTATTATGGGACAACACTAGGTACGGGTTGGTTATTAAGAGGTTATTTGAGAGTATGATAAATGTTATTTTTAAATAAGTTTTTTAAAAAGATATATCTAAATAATTTGTTTAAATATAAAGTTAATTTCTTAAAAAACGCTAGAGGAAAAACCAAATAATTTGTGGTGTTGAATGCATGTTATCGTGACGAAGGGTGCATCCACGTGCTCCTGGGTCCTTGTTGTTTCATGGATAATAAATTCAAAAGAAAGAGGAAACCATAAACTTAGCCTTACCCGTGACCTTGTCCTGACTTGATAGGCATGGGTGTGTTTTATTTGTTGCCAAGTTTTGGAAGTATTACCCTTTTTCAGAAACGTGTTTTTTTTTTTTTTTCTGTTCCACTTCATATCCAAACAACGTGGCTGACATTGAATTGACATGACATGCAGTGTGTCACATACATATTTAATCGTAAGGCCAACTCTTTTTTTTCTTTTAAATTGATTTTAATAGTTGGATAGTGATTTTTTTGTAATTTTTTTTATTATAAAATAATATTTTTAATTTTTTAAAAAAATTTATTTTTAATATCAATACAACAAAATAATTTAAAAATATAAAAAAATTAATTTGTTTAAATTTTTTAAAATTAAAAAATAAATAGGCTATTATATTAAGACAAACAAGTAGGATATTTAAGTTTTGTTAGTAAAGAAGTATGAAAAAATTAAATTTGTAAATAAAAATAAAATTTATATCATTTTTATTGTGTATTATCATATAAGTTAATGTGCATGATGAGTATAATCGATATAATTTGAGATCCAGGATAATTGGATAAAAAATCAAATTTGTAAATAGAAGTGAAATGAAATCTTTAATATAGAGGAGAATATATTAAATTTAGGTAGAAATGACTGTAGAATGTTTGTAAAAGTTTTATTTGTTTTCAATTTCATCATTCAATCCCAAATTACTAAATATTATATTTTTTCAATTTGATCCTCATTCTTTTGACTTCTAATCTTTTTTTCATAACTTTTATAAAAAGATTTATTTATTTTCAATTTCATCATTCAATTCAAGTTGATTGTATTATATTTTTCAATTTGATCATTATTGTTTTGATTTCTATTTTTTTTCTTGCCTCTTTTAAAAAACTATTATTCTTTTCAATTTCACCCTTCGATCAAAATTTTTTTTAAAATTTTATATATGTTTTTATCCTTATTTTTTTTTCTTTTACTAAATTGATTTTTCTTTTTAATTTTACCCTTCAATTAAATATAAATTTATTTTGTATTTTAGTTTTAATTTTTAATTGATATTTTTAAATTCTTTTGTATAATTGAGATTATTTTTTAATTTTATCGTTCAATATGTTGATCCATTAGATAGCTACGGTGAACCTAAGAAAATACTTAAAAGAGTATGTTAGGTAAATTATTATGGGACAACACTAGGTATAAGTGGCGGAGCCACAATAGGAATTAAGGGGGCAATTGCCCCCTTAATCCTTTTATTTCAAAATATTTTTTATATTATAATTTTAATATAATAACTTAACAAGTTTAATTTTTTTTATTAATTACTAATTGATTCAAGCTTTTCTTCTTTTTTTTTAACTGCTTATCTTCTTTCTACAAAATTTTTCTTCAAGTCCTAAACTATTAATTAGTTAAGCAAGTAACCTTTTATACTTTATGTTTTAGGTAAGTTTCCTTCATATTTTCTATTTATTCCATTATTTAATTTTAGTTTTATTCCTTAATAATTAGTTATTAAAAATGTTAGAGTTTATGATAATTTATGGATTTGTTAAATTATTGTGTATGGATATTATTATATGCATATAAATATGAATTGAAATGAGTTTTGATGAATTAATATGTATTTTGTTATGAATTTCATATGAAAAATGATGGTGATCAACTTACTAGTGATTAACAATGAAGTACTGAACAACTCAAAAAATTAGAGGCACAATAAAAAAATTTAAAAAATATATTAATATTTATATTTAACTCCCTTGTATAAAACAACAAATCAACAAAGAATTGTTGTCAATAATTTCACTAGTCCTTGAAAGATTTAGAAATAGATGAATGAAAATTTAATTATATATATTGAGAAAGAATATTTTTAATAAAATTAAGAATAAAGTTATTATGAAGCAGTTTCAAAATATAAAAAATCGAAAAGAATAATTATAATGTAAGTTTTTTTATTTTAAAACATATTCTTAAATTAATTTTGCTTGACATGAGTTAATACATGCATTTCAAATTGATTTCTCTATATATAACACATCTTTATATAGTATAAGTATTTATTAGAAATTTGCCTCCTCATTTAAAATTTTATGGCACCACCACCGTACAACGTTAATTTAATTTAATATAATATCCAGTTTCTAACCCGGAAAAGGAATAAAGGAACAGAGATTAATTTTAAGACATCTGTTTATTTTTTTAAAGTGAGACACTAGTTTGAAAAAATCAAATTGAAAAAAGTGAATAAAGAGTATGCAGGAAAAAATAAATAAATTGTACCCAAGTGTATTGGACTCACCACCTAAGTTGGAGAGGACCTCGGCCATAATAATGCTTGTCGGCTACACATGGATAAGAGGAATTTGTATTTGGATCACAGTAATCAGAATTATAGGTTCCCACCATTTTTAAGAGTCCATTATCCTCAAATGGCTCTTGGTTGTCGCAATAAAGGTTTTCACCAGGGTCAACCTCTAACATGTCGCAGTACCTCAAATAGTAGTCAATGCGATTCTGCTGCCTTGTTTTCCCGTCTTTAGTACATTCACCGCCATTAGTGATAATGTTTGTTAACATACCAAAGCCTGGTTTCCTGCCGGCCTCAATATCCGCTTCTGATGGAGACCATTCTCCGGTGATGACTGCATGGCACGACGGTTCACCTGCTGAATGTGGAGTCATCCAGAACCAGAGTGCTGCCTCGAATGAAAGCACTGGATCCATTGCCACCTTTTCTGGCTCGTCTAATAATCCTTGCCCTAAAAAATTTCCACATTCCCCGTAGTTGTGGTTCCTGTACGACATAATATCGAATCAACACAGTGCAAATATATAACAAATATCACTACAATATTAATTTAATTTAATTTAATTTAATTTAAATATAATATCCAGTTTCTAACCCGGAAAAGGAATAAAGGAACAGAGATTAATTTTAAGATATCTGTTTATTTTTTTAAAGTGAGACATTAGTTTGAAAAGATCAAATTGAAGAAAGTGAATAAAGAGTATGCAAGAAAAAATAAATAAATTGTACCCAAGTATATTGGACTCACCACCTAAGTTGGAGAGGACCTCGGCCATAATAATGCTTGTCGGCTACACATGGATAAGAGGAATTTGTATTTGGATCACAGTAATCAGAATTAGGGTTCAGCTCGTTAACAACGCAATATCCCCATGTAAATGGAGCAATATCCTCTCCAATTATCGACCGTCCTATACATCGACCGTGTTAACCGCAAACCATTAGTCAACTGATCAAATCAAATGTGAGGTGATGTGATGCCAAAAATTAATGAATATGCCATAAATTACCACTAGATTCTTGAGAGGTTTGGCCGAAGAAAGCAGCAAGCTCTCTCTTTCTAGTGTCATCATCGCCAGTCATGCCAAATCCAGGGTAGGCTTTACTGGCATTAATAAAAGCGACATACGTATAGAATCCCTTTCCAGGACAGCTCTCATTGTTTCTATTCGGTAGCATCTCTTCGAACATCGATTCTGTGATGATGCAGTTACGGCATTGGCTTTGACAGCCAGGACCACAGTAAGCATCTGTTGAACCGCAGTAACCAGCACTGCTACAGCACAGGTCGTTTTCGCTTGTGGCATTCCCAGCTAGCGATCCGCATTGTGGAGTATCCGATGAGACTCCTAGTAATAGAGACAACAATAAAGATAAAACTGTAAGTGCCCAGAACCTCATTTATTGTAAAATATTTATTATTGGAACTATTATAGGTATTAAATTTTTTTCACTCTGAAAAATTTTCAAGAGTGGTATTTACCTGATTTAATTTTTCAATATTAATTAATTTAAATTTGAGCTTAGTTAAACCTGTGGATAAGATTTTACAGGTGCAAACTTTGAAAATTAACCTAACTTCGTAATGTTTGTGTAGAATTGTTTTAGTTTTTTTTTAAATTAACCTAACTTCATAATATTTGTGTAGAATTGTTTTAGCTTTTTTTTTATCATTTTTTTAGCTAATGTTTTTATTTTATTTTATCTTTTAGTATTTATTTAATTAAAAATTGAGCTCTATTTTTTTTCATGCTTTCTATGACCTTGATTTTATCATTTTTTTTATTTAATTGGATTACCTCAGGTCCTTTTATTTGTTATTCTTTGTTAAGTTTATTTTTTTAAAAAAAATTTATTCTTGAATTAAATAGAATGATTTATTGAATATAGACGGATGCTCTCTTCATTTTGTTTTATTTGATTTGGTTTGGTTTTTCGAGATGTTGCTGCAGCGATCCATGTGACTTCTTCTTATGTTGTTGTCCAGAATTTTTGGTTGGATTTGAATCATTTTTGTAAGTTTTTTTTTTGTGATGGACGATGTCCACAATTGAGTGACAGTGGGTTGCCACCGATCTTTTTTTTCTTTTTCCTTTTCCTTCTAAGTATAATATCAATGGCTCTACTACCGGAAAATTGGCAAATACGAATGTTTTTTTTTAATGGTTCTTTTGAGTAAATTGTTTTTCCTATTTTGGTTGGTTTTAAACCGTTTTAGCAAGCTCATTTGTTTTGATTGATTGTTGCCAAATGTTTTTTTACAGTTCATCTATTATTGTTGCTTGTAGTTTAAATCAAATTATTAGACTATCCAGTCTTATTAGATTCAATCGAGTTAATGATTTAAGTATCAGATTTTTCTTACTTCTTTATAAATATTATCATTGTCTAAGCATCTCTTTTGTGTGCTTAATTTTTTTTTACTGGCCCATGATGCAGCACGAGTCATCGATCTAGCAAAACATTAAAGGGTATGTGTTTTTCATTGTGAATAACACTGCTCACACACTCACAAAATATTGTTGACCTGCTATTCATTTTGTTCCTCAAATTTTATTTTGGATTATTTGATCCTATTTAAAAGCCAATTACTTTTGATTTCTCAGGCAATGATGGAATTAGAAGAAGATGGATCACAATAAAAAAAGGCTCCAAAATTGAATGGTGTGTGTAAGAAATTTAGCAACAAATACACTTAGTTCCTCAAACTTTAAAAATAATACAGTTTATACAGTTTAGGTCCTTCCATATTTTTTTTAATTAATCACTTTTGGTAAAAATGTTTATTTGTATTGTTTTTCGATCCATGGTTAGAGAGAGGTCGTCAAATTCTGGTAGTAAAGAGAGAAAAATATTGTTGGCACTGATTTTAGCAACCAAAACAATTGATCTTTGTGTCAAATAGTTCAATTTGTTGAGAGAAGTTCATATTATATGTTTTTTTTTATCTTGAAAGTGCGTAAAAAATAACAGATATGAACTCAAGAATTTTTTTTATTTTGAGTTAGTTTCAAGTTTTATGATGGATTTTTGGGTTTTTTTTTTAATGTTATGTATGGGTTTGTCAAGGTTTTTAGTGTATTTTCTAGGTGTTTTGGGTTAAAAATAAGTTCAAAAACAAATTTTAAGTAAATAAACCTTAAGGCCCAATTTATTTTATTTTTTTCGAAAAATATGAGTCGTCCACCTCATGTGCTATAAGAAATATATTAAAGGTTTAAGTGTGCAAGCCTTAACAAAATAGGTCAGGCTCAACATCACTTGATCTTTTCTTTAAAAAAAATTGATTTTTTTATATATTGATTTTTTCAAAATTATTATTTTATATTGAAATTAATATATCCTTCTCTCTTTTATTTTGTTTATATAGCCTTTTTGAAATGACAATTATTTTTTAGTTATTTTGTATGCATTTAATTTTTGAAAAGATTCTAATTCATATAATTTTTTTAATGTTTTATATAAATAAAAAATATTTATTTTTGGATAATATTTATAATATGTGTAACCTTATATAATATTTTTTTCCTTTTATTTTATTTAATCAATTTTATGTGTATTTGTTTTTATTATCATTTGATTGAATTAAAATTTAATTTTGATAAATAAAGTTATTTAACACAATCAAATCAAAAGCTCATGTTGTAGCGTCTAATATCTTGATATATATATATATATATATATATATATATATATATATATATATATTGATTTATTATTAATGATTTTTTATTTTTATTTTTATTTTTTAATACATATATTCTTGATTTATTTGATTTTATATATACTTAAGTTTTTTTTTATTTATACTTATAACGTTTTTATATACAAATATGTGTTGAAAACGCCTATACATTTAATTATTTATAAAAGCACGTCACATAGCTAGTCTAATATACATACGTTGTTGTTCCACTCGTAGAGTAATATTCTTGGAATCATTATTAAATAGTTTTATTGTAATTAATTTAATTTAATAATCATCACAAATTTAAAACTTACATTTTTTACCCAATTCATTATGACTATTTAATTATTAAATCTATAATAACATATAAAAATATTAAATAAGATATTATTTTTGTAACTTATCTTTTTAAACATTTGGAAAACCATTAAGCGTGCTTTCATGGTTGTCGTCTGTACAATTTTGGTTTTGTTTTGTTATGCAAAAGCATGTTTTTAAAGAAAGGTGGTTTGTTTTTTGTATTTAAAAAGTACTTTTAAAATTTTTGAAATTTTTTTATTTTTTTTATTTTAAATTAATATATTTTTGATGTTTTTAAATTATTTTGATATGGTGATATTAAAAATATTTTTTAAAAAATAAAAAAATATTATTTTAATATCTTTTTAAATAAAAAAAACTTCAAAAAATAACCATATGCATAATTGATACACTGCAAGTCTTGTCAATTCAATGCCAGCCATGTTGTTTGGTTATGAAGTGGAATAATTTTATTTTTAAAAAAAAAAACACGTTTCTGAAAAAGGGTAATACTTCCAAAACTTGGCAACAATTAAAACACGCCCGTACCTATCAAGTTTATTGTTTTTTTGAATTGATTTTTGTTAATATAAAACTGGGAAAAATAATATCTTTTTCGGTACTACTTTGACGATTGTATAAATAATGAAACTCTAACGTACCTTCACTAGTTAAATCTACATTTTTGGAGCAATATAATTAATTAATTAAATAACCAAGCAGAGACTAACAACAGTGACGATGACTAAATGGAGGCAAGATACTTTACGCCTCTTAATTGGCCAAAAACGTGCTGTTTAATCACGACGAGGATTAAGAAGGAATGTGATCTTAATTAGTTACTCAATCATCAAGAACTTCTAGATTTTTCAATTCTTCTACTCCTGAAGAGAACCTCTTCATTCTTTTTTGGAGGTTAATGGACTTCAATTGTTTTTTCTTTTTCATTTTTTCCAACTCAATATCAAATTAACTTTTACCACTGCAAGCATAAATATTTTTGTTTATTTATTTATTTTTTCTGACGAGAATGTTGAAAAATAGTTTTAATTATTGGCACAGTCATTGGAGGCCGGGTGAAGCGGATGAAGCAAATTGACCCCATGGATGAAGCAATTACTTGCTGGGATATGGGAAAAGCTATCTTGCAAATTCATGATGAAAGCCAACTTATGACATGCACACTGCATGGATTTACTGAAAATGGTACGGAGGAGTGGATTAGTAGGAAGAAGCAGTGACTTACTTCTTTTGCTTCTTTTAAGGTGTGGTTTTTAATCCTTTCTATGGATCTTATGATTATTTGGAATGCGTGTGGTTTAGGGGCTAGAGATAAACAAAAATGTGTGAGAAATCTTGTTAGAAAACTTAGTCTGGATATCTTGGGTGTGTTGGAAATGAAAGTGAACAATATTAATAACTGTATTATTAATTCGACTTGGGGTCGATGTTTTAGAGACTGGGGTGCAGTGCCTTCCTTAGGTCTTTCTAGAGGTATTTTATGCATATGAAATCCAGTCTTTTTTTGTGCTTCTAGTTGTTCAGTTGCAATAAATGGGTGTATTTTACATCTTGAGGGTGTGTTTTCTTGTTCAAATTTGGATGCTTAGTGTCTTTTGTTTATACCCCAAATGATGGGTTGCTGAAGAAGGAGTTATGAGACTATCTTGTCAATTTTAAAGACATTGTCGGCAAACCATAGTGTCTTACATGTGACTTCAAAGAAACTATATTCCCCTCAGATAGAAAAGGTGGCTTTCGAATCTCATCTTCCATGACAAGCTTTAAGAATTGTATTGACTATTGCGAGCTTGTTGAATTGCCATAAAACATGCATCAAACCGTATTTATAGAATATTTATGTTGACTGATTGGCTTCAGCTTTTCCCATCTTTTACTCTGTATGGACTTCCAAAGTATTCCTTAGATCACAAACCAATTCATCTGTTATTAGACTCTACGAACTAGGGTCCAAAGCCTTTCCGGTTCATGAATTATTGGTGGCTCTTATTTGATTTAAGGAAGGGGCTATAGGTCTTCTAGAATGCAGCTTTAATTACTAACTTTGGTAAAAATAATATGGCTTCGACATTGAGGTTATTGAAAGAGAGTTGCATGCAGTGAGGTAAAAATGTGGTGGGTAACATTATTAGTAAAATCAAAGCTCTAAAACTTGAAGTGGATTCCCTAAATTCCCAAAAAGAAAGCTCTAAAACTTGAAGTGGATTCCCTAGATTCCCAAAAAGAAAGCAGAGACTTATGAGTGGATGAATTAAATAGAAACAACACCATTGCCTTTAGTCTTAGAAATTTATACAAAGTGTAAGAGTCTACCTGCCATAAAAAATCAAGAGTTTAGTGGTGTAAGTTTGAAGATAGAAATACTTATTTTTTTCATATCTCTACCACAAGAAGACAAAAAAAAAATCAAATTTTCTCCTTAGATGTTGATGGAACGACTCTAACAAAACCTTCTGATGTGAAGAAAGTCGTGTTGAATTTCTTTAATAAGCTCTATTCTCATGATGGTAGACCTAGAGCCTCTTGTTGTAATCTGGATTTTCTAAAGCTTTAGTCTTCCTCCTTGGCTGCTCTAGAAATTCTGTTCTCTAGAGATGAGATTAAAGCTGGTGGGGTCAACGTGGTGTTGCTTAAATAGATTCTCAACCCTTTTTTCTTAGTAGGATTCTTTGGTCAATGACAAGTTCAAAAAAAAAAGGCATGGTTGATGTTGTTTTTCTCAGTTTCATGGTCCATTTGGCTTCTCTTTAATGATGTAATCTTCAAGCAGAAGACCCCGGACTATGACATGCTATTCTTCCTTATTATTACTAGACTCTGCTTGTGGCTGCAGGCTATATAGATTCTTAGTTTCCTTATTCGGCTTCAAATATATTAACATCAGCAAAGGGACTACTTATATAGACTAATCTCCAAAAATCTAGTTTGGTTGTCATATGGTCTCCCCCTAATCAGGGGCGGAGCAAGAAGAAAAAAAATAAGGAGGGCCAAATTAAAAAAAATATTTTAAAAAGAGTAAAATTCTAATTATTTTACAAAGGGAGAGGCTGGGAAAATTTTCCTTGCAGGGCCCGGGCTCCTGCCAGCCTCCCCCTGGCTCCGCCACTGCCCCTAATGCTAATAGCTTCAAATGGAATGTGGATGGATCTTCACTGCGAAAGCCTGGTCTTTTAGGCATGGGTGGTGTTTCGCGAAATCATTATGAAATTATTCTTGATATCTTCTTGTTGTTGGTTGGAATTTTAGAATCCAATGAAATCGAGCCACAAGTTGTTCTCAAAGCTATTGAGATCTTGTCAAAGCTATTGATATCTCAACCTCTAACTCTCTCTTGCATCACAAATATATTATTATGGAATTTAACTATGTTAATGTCATTGGTTGGATGAATAATCCAGAGAACTGGCTAAATATGCAGACTGAGAGAAACAAACTCCTTAACAGTATCGAGTCCAAAGAAGAAAAATCCCCGTGGAGAATGGACGACTGCCAATAGTAGTCTGCCTTCGAATGATACATACCATGAAATATTACTAGCTAAAGCACCAAATTAGCGAGCATCCAATATCTCAGCCACCATGAAATCATTTCCAATATTGGTCTAGATTTTGACTCTTGATTACTTTGGAAAAAAACTTTTGATACCTTTTCTTTTTTTGGTAAGCCAAGGTACGTACGTAGATTAAAAAACTTTTGATACAATCAAACAGGACGTAAACTTGGTACATGATGAAAAGAAGTAGGCAGCTTGCCATCTTAAGTTATTCAAAATACAGAGCGGACGTGGATCATCCAAAAGGGAAACCTCAACTGAAGAGCATAAACCCTTCAGCAACAAAACAGGTGGAGAACGTATCAAAAAAACACATAGACAAGGGACACAACCACTTCCTTATCTCCCAACAATTACGGTAACGGCATAACTCTAAAAGGGGGAAGAAATAAAGCACTTCTTTATTATCGCATATCAAGTATGCGAATATGGGAAATTTAGAAAGTATTTATGTAGGGTTCACCCATTCTTGACTCTGGAGATCCTCCACAAGTTTTTTATCCAAATGGAATCCTGTGGTGAGAACTTCAGGATAAAGAGGCCAACTGGCTCCAAAGATTGCATTTGCTACTGTGATTACTCCTGGATTTTGGCTTGTTAGTGCAGCAATAGCAACGGCAGGAGTCTTTCCAATATTCAATTGAAAGTGAATGAGGCCGAATGGGAAGACAAAGAGATCTCCTGGTTTTAGGATTTTGGTAAAGAGACGATGATCAGGATTTGAGGTGACAAAGCCAGCATAAAGAGTGCCTTCCAAAACCAGCAGAACCTCCGATCCTCTGGGGTGATAATGTGGAGGGTTTAGGCCACCGTTTGGCGCCAAGTCTATCCGTGCTAAAGATACGCCAAGAGTGTTAAGCCCAGGCATTAGATCGGCTGTAATGATATTAACACGTGCTCCAAGTTGATTTGATATGTTTCCAGGAACATCAAGCCCCGAGTACGAGAAATCATCAGGAGTGGCGAGGCTTGGATTCTTACACAATTTTCCATTAACAAGAACTGCAGACACAAGAAAAATGTAATCAGTTGGAATGCGAATTCAAAATGAAATACATATAATAGTTCGTGATTCGGAAATATCACAATCTTGAATGTACCAGCAGAAGTAGCATCATCTATTGCTACGCAGAAGTCTTGGAGGGGGCTGGGGTCATAGGCAGTGACAAATGAGGAAGCCAGAGCCAAGAGAATAAAAACTGCTATCAAATTAGCAACTTTCATCATAGTTGAGAATGATAGAATGTGTTAGATTGTGCCTTAGCCAACCTTCCGATTTATATATATATAGCAGAACAATGAAGTGACTGTAGGGATTACAACATTGGAATAATCCTATATTAATTTTCTATTCTGATATATACATGCTATACGTTCTATAATATGCCCCCTCAAGCTGAGGGTGGGGGATCAACCCGAAGCTTGAACCGAAAAGCAGTAAAGGATGCAACAGGAAATGGTTTAGTGAAGACATCGGCAAGTTGATCCCGAGAGGGAACAAAATGAATTTGAATCTCTTTCTTGGCAACGCAGTCACGGACAAAGTGATAATCCATTTCAACATGCTTAGTACAAGCATGGAAGATAGGATTTGCTGAGAGATAGGTAGCACCAAGATTATCACACCAAATGGTAGGAGCAGAGACTGAGGGAACCTGCAAATCTGTTAACAAGTATTGAATCCAAATGACTTCAGCGGTACCATCAGCAAGGGCTTTATACTTAGTCTCAGTAGAGGAGCAAGCAACGGTGCGTTGCTCGCTGGATTTCCAAGAAATCGACGTCTAACCAAAAAAGACAAGATAGCCACCCGAAGACTTGCGATCATCAATACTACCAGCCCAGTCTGCATCTGTAAAGCCATGTAGAGCAAAAGAGGAGCCTCGAGTCATATGAAAGCCATAAGATGTTGTATTTTTAAGATAACGTAGAATATGCTTAACAGCGGCCCAATGAGAATCTGTAGGAGCATGCATAAACTGACAGACTCTGTTAACAGCAAAACATATATCTGGACGAGTGAAGGTAAGATATTAAAGAGCACCTACGATTGACGAAATCATGTAGGATTAGAGAATGAATGATCCGGTAAGAAAGTGACTTTCGAAGGGTAGATTGGAGTACCAACAGGTTTACAGGAAGTCATACCAGCTCGGGTGAGGATGTCAAGAATATATTATGTTGATGTAGCATTAAACCCATACTGGTAGACTGAACTTCAATACCCAGAAAGTAGTGAACAACACCTAAGTCACGAAGCTTGAACTCAGAGTTAAGTAACTGTATAAGGTGATGAAGCATAGCAGAGTTGCTACCCATAAGCAGAATATCATCAACATACACCAGGAGATAAAAGATATTAATACCATCAGATAAGATAAACAGAGAGGTGTCAACCTTGGAAGCTCGGAAACCAATGGAGAGCAAAAAATCACTTAGACGAGTGTACCATGCTCTTGGTGCCTGTTTTAAACCATACAATGATTTGTACAATCTACACACATGAGATGGAAGAGAAGAGTCAACAAAACCTGGAGGCTGTTTCATGTACACCTCTTCAGTAAGAACACCATTAAGGAAGGCATTATAAATTTCAAGCTGATGAATCTTCCAATTTCGCGAAACCACGATAGAGAAAACTAATCAGACAGTGGCCTGCTTAATAACTGGACTGAAGGTTTCAGAGTCAATGCCTTCCTACTAGGTAAAACCTCTAGCAACAAGGCGCGCTTTAAAGCACTCAATACTACCATCAACACGATGTTTGATCCGATATACCCATCTACTGCCAACAATATTCATCGAAGGATGAAATGGAACCAAGGACCAGTGTGATTTGAGCGCAAAACAGCGATCTCATCACACATAGCATTATGCCAAATTGCATACTGGTTAACATCAGAGAATGCAAAAGGCTCAGAAGAGGGAGAATGCAGTACCCGTGTAAAGGTAGAGGTGGCAGCAGCTGAAGCAGCCAGATTTCCTGTCTTCGGCTGCCGCGGTCTGAGAGTTATAGGATGTCGGTTGCGTGCTGGTGGAGACGAAGGGGAAGATGGTGGCAGTGAGGAGACATGTGGCAGCTGATAAGAAGATAAATCAACCATAAGTTGTAGACCAGCGAGAGAGGATGATGAAGAAGTCGCCTCAAGCACTAGACTGTCAGCAGAGGAAGGGCTGTAAGTAGAGATCGAATCTGCAGGAATGCTAGGTAGAGAGGGCGAAGCAGAGGAGGGACTACAGAGTGCCCCAAGACCATGAGGAGATTAGACCACTTGAGGAACTAAACCTGCATCATAAGGGTAAGATAAACAAGCATGGGATGATGGCCAAGAGATGGGTGGAGGCTGTGGTTGGGTGGCTGTTTGGAGTGGCAGAGCTGAGTACTGTGGGCTGTTTGGGTGGCTGGTGGTGGTGGGTGGTTTAGCAAATTTGGGAGGGTGACAATAACGGGTGGGGTGGGGTGGGGGTTGTGGTTAAGACCTTTATAATCTGTTCAGAATTATCAAATGAAAACACATGTTCATGGAAGCAGACATGACGAGAAATATAAATACGGTGAGATGCAATGTCAAGACATCGATAACCAAGATGCGAGGAACTATATCCAAAGAACACACATGGAGAGGAACAAAAATCCAATTTATGATTATTATATGGACGCAGAAAGGGAAAACAGAAACACTCAAAAGTACGCAAAAAATGATAATCAAGAGACCATTGAAATAAACAATCAAACGGAGAGCGATGGGCAAGAACAGGAGTAGGGATGCGATTTATAAGATAAACAAAGGTTTCAAAAGCATAATTTCAAAATAAAAAAGGTGTTTTACAGTGCCCTAAAAGAGTAAGACCTATTTCCACAATATGCTTATGACGACGCTCTACTGTGCCATTTTGTTCATAAGTGTGGGGACAAATCAGATGATGATGAATACCAATGGTCTGAAAAAATATGGATAATTTTTGGTATTCACCGCCCTAATCAGTTTGAATAGATTTTAGTTTTAATAAAACTTGACGTTCAACGAAAGTTTGAAATTGATGAAAAACAGAGTAAACATCAGACTTGGCAACGAGAGGATAATACCATACATATTTAGTATAAGCATCAACAAAGATAACAAAATAACGATAGCCATCAGAAGAAAAGAGAGGAGCGAGGCCCCATACATCACTAAAAATTAATTCAAGCGGAGCAGAAGTTTTGTGACCCGTAGGTCCTAAAGACAAACGTAATGATTTTTCTAAAGGACAATTTTGACATTGAAAATTAAGATGTTTATTGTTACAAATGATCGTATTTTTCAAGATTAACAATTCAAAAATACGTGAAGTAGGATGACCTAGTCGACGACGCCATAAATTGGCAGAGGTAGAAGTGCAAGGAGACCAATAGGCTTGAGGAACTGACGTGACAGAGATGACTGTGAAGATCTGCATATAATAAAGGTTCGGCCTTGGTAATAAGACTTGTAACTAAGTCTTTAAACTCTCCTCGAAGACCACAAAACACATATAAATTGAAATCTTCAAGTGAAACTGGCCGACCAGCAGCGGCCACTTAATCAAATAAGGCCTTAGTTTTTTGCATAAATTGAGTTACTGATTCATCACCCTATCAAAGATCCTAAAGAGAGCCTTGAAGTTGCATAATACGAGAGTTGGAAGTGGAAGCGAGAGTTCGCTCAAGAGTGCGCCAAGCTGAAAAGGAGCATTGACAGCCAACAATAAGATGCAAAACTTTTATAGATAGGGAGGAAAAAAGAGCACTTAGAATGAGTTGGTCCTATTGTTTCCAGAGAAGAAAAAACGGATTTACCTTAAGAGAGATACCATCTCTAGAAACAATATATGAAGATGGACATATGTTGGAGCCATCAACAAAACCAAAAACTCCTTGGCCTAGGAGATACGACAGCATCTGCATACGCCAATATAAATAATTGGTGTTTGTTAATTTGAGGGAGATGACTTGATAAGTGTGAGAGAGGGAGATAATGCTTGCGACAGCAGAAACAACAACTGCATCAGATGTGGGTTGCAAGAGGAGGCGTTCACTAGCCATGACAGAGGAGAAACCAGGCGGTGAGGCAGCAAAGGAGGCGCTGTAGAAGAAGAAGGATGCACTGCTGGAGAAGAAGGCTAGACTGCTGGTGCTGTAGAAGAAGAAGATGTGCGTGGCGGCTGTTCCATTAAAGAAAGGAGGTTGTGAGGAAAGTAGGTTAATTATTTTAGGGTTTTGCGACTCTGATACCAAGTTGAGAATAATAGAATGTGTTAGGTTGTGTCTTAGCCAACCTTCCTATTTATATATATGCAGCAGAACACTATAGTAACTATAGGGATTACAACATTAGAATAATCCTACATTAATTTCCTATTATGATATATACTTGTTATACATTCTATAATAATCATGGTTCTTCTTTGGCTTGCTACCTTGCATTCTTTCCTTTTCTTTTTTCCTTCTTGGGTATTATTTGTTGGGTGAGGCATGAGAGCTTACATGCAAAGCATGGGTATTTATAGGTTATGAAACTCTATAAGATTGTTTAAGTTCTTTTTTCAATAACATGTAGTTATTTTTTTGATTAATTATGCAGACTTTTTTTTTCCTCTACTTTGAAATCTTCCCCTGCTACTGTTGTTGCCATAAATCTCCCCCCATTTAGGCTTCATTTACAATGATTGTTCCCATATCTAATACTCAGCAAGTTATTTCTTTAAAGCTTCCAAACACCAATATCTTTTTGGTAAATGCAGATGAAACCGTATCTTATTGGACAAGGTATTTTTCATTTTGTTGACGGCTCCTTGTTGTGTCCTCCTTCTCATGTGGTTGTTGTTGATGGTTATTCTCTTCAAACTAATCCTTTTTTTTTGTTGGAAGCAAAAGGATCAACTTATTCTAAGTGCACTACTTTCTTATCTTTCAATGGATGTACTACATCTTGTTGTCAATTGTGAAAACTCACATTGTATTTTTCATACTCTTGATCAAGCCCTAGCTTCCCCATGTAATTCTTGCATTATGCAACTTCATGGATCTTCTCAAGATCTTCATCAAGGTGATGATTCGGTTCCTCTACACACACACACGGACATAACACACACACAAAAGGCTATATCAATTAGGAGTTGATAAATTAGGAGTTGTTGGCTAGCCAATTTCTCTTGAGGATTTCAATTTGTTTATGTTTTCAGATCTTCGCGGTGAGTTTAAAGACTTGGTAACAAGCCTTGTGACCAAGGCATGATTTTTTTTGTATATAGATCTTCATAGTCATCTCCTTACCAATGAGTTCCTTCACAAGACCTCTCTCCAACCCATAGTTGTCACTCTTTCTTACTGCCTACGCTAGCTCAGCCACTATCAATTAATATTACACACCATCAGTCCTCAGGTTTGTATAACAATAGTCTAATTTTAGTTGTGGAAGAAGAGGATTTCATGGAAGCTAGCATTCCAACAAGAATTGAAACAGCACCTAAAACAAGTCTGATTTTCATGGTTTTTGGGGGTCTTATAACAGTGACTAGAGGCAGAGCAATTGGCAATAAAATAGAAGGAATAATGGCTTTTCAAAATGGTTCAATAATTGTTCTTTTACGAATAATGTCAAATGCCAACTTTGCCTATCATTTAGTCATACAACTCCTCAATATTCTCAGCTTCACAGCCTGGATAACAACCAAATGCCAAAATTGCTGTCAATAATGTCTCCTCTCCTAACTCTGTGGATTGGTTTCCAAACACTAGTGCAAATCAACACGTTACATCTGCTCTCGTGACTCTAACCAGGTTTGAACCCTATCTTGATAATGATCACTTGCATGTTGGTAATGATAATTATTGTTACTCATTTTTGGGGCCCCATATAAATAAAAAAAATTTAAAAAAATCAAAAAAAGAAAATACAAAAACAAAATTGAAAAAATATTGCAAGAAAATTGAAAAATATATATAAGTGAGAAGAGTATATCAGAACACCTAGTAAATTGCCACAAATAGGTTGAGGAAGATGAAAATATACAAAATTGAAAAATTTGACAACGTATTTTGGACTAATAAAGGCTCTACTAGCAAATAAAATTCATTTTGAGGAAAATTCAAATTTTGATATTTAAGGACTCAATTAGAATTCTTCAAGGTTTAATTGAATTTATTGAGGGCTTAATTAAAAGGAAAAAATGATTTTTTAAGTCAATTTAGGCTTTAATTGGAAGAAATTAAAGTCTGGAGATCGAATTGTAATTTTTAAGAGTTAATTTGATCAAATGAAAGGCTTAATTACATAAATATTGAAGTTTGATGAGCAATCAGAGACTTGATTGAAGAAATCCAAAACTAAGGACCAACTTGTAAGACATGCAAGACTTCAGGGATTGATATCGGTGAAATCAGGGGTCAGATTGATGAAAATTAAAAGTTTGATAGTCAATTAGAGATCCAATTGAACAAATCAGATTTAGGGCTGATTAGGTTTGCACCTTTAAATGAATTAACACGGAGTTACAGACCTTCAAATAAGCAAAATTGGATTCAAATGAAATATGTGCACCCCCTCTATCAAATTTAGGTGGTCTCAGGTGACGATGATGTTAGAATTGCCCCGACGAAGTCTCGAAAGTGGACAACTCAGTCAACTCTAACAATGCAACTATCATGCAAAAAAAGATTTGGTTTTTGTGTGTTCACACACAAAGACCCCTCAATGACTCCTTATTAAGGGTTCACAGTACTCCTCTCAAGATCAAGACGTTAGAAATGGATTCAAAACCTTCCAAAACCCTATAAATACCCTTTTCAAGATTAAGAAGGGGTTGGACAAAAAAGAAGGAAAGAAAACAACAAGAAAAGACTAGAAAACGGAGAGTAATATCAATAAGAAATATAAGGGTTGAGATCCAAGAGCAAAAATAAAATTTTTCTTAAGCTTTGTAAGCTTATGAGGGGAAATTTTTTCCAAACAAAAGCCAAGAGAGAATAGTTGTTCTAGGTATTCTTTGCAGACCAAAAAATAGGTCATTTATGGCCTACTTTTGTTGTTTTTGTTATTTGTTTTGTTTTATGCTTTATAAGCATAAAAAAAGTTTGAATGCTTAACAAACAATGTTGCATTCACCTCTTTGTTGCTTTGATTTCTATTTAATGAAGTTATTTTAAAGTTATTTTTTATGTTTAATGATTATTATGAGCATGTGATAAGATTGGGTAATTGGTTTTTTTTTTTAAAGTAGAAGAAATAAATTTCCGTGTGAGGACATTTTCAGCCAAAAGGAAGAAATGGGAAAGAAATTGAAGAATTAATACAATTAATTAAAATTGTATTAAATAGCATGATTATAAATGTAAATGGAGGGAAAGAATAAGACTTTTTTTTTTTTAAAAAAAAAAGAGGATTCTTCCATACTCTCTCCATTGGTTTCAACCAAGACTACTAAAAAAGAGAGGGTTGAACCTTGGCCTTGACAATAAGGGGAACTTGTTTATTTAGATGAATTGATGTGTTGTAACAACAACAACAACATAAAAAATCAAGAAAGGAATTTTATTCCCTTGAAATTTAGCAAAGCTTGTGGTGGAATATTGAGTTGGGAAAATATGTGAATTTGTTGATTTTAAATTGAAATTTACATGGAAGATAAGATTGATTCTTATGAAAAATGAACAGTTAGTGATTCATGAATTTTGGTGATACAAATGAGGGTGTAAGTGTTTAACAAGTTGAAATAATCTATCAGCGTATTTCCATAATTCTTGGAATCAATTTCCTTTGATTGTAATTTTAGTGTAAAATTGTGAAATAAAAAAGTAGAATAATTCCCTGTCGAACGGGCATATGAAAAAATTAATTCTTGATTAATGAAAATAATATCTTGTCAAATGAGTGAGCGAATCAAAATATTATTTCTGGATTGATTGAAATAATTTCCTGTTAAATGGACCGCCAAAGATTAATAACTTGGCTAAGGGAAATAATGCACTAACTAATAGACAAGTTGAAAAGATTATTTCTTAATTAATAAAAAAAACATCTTAGTTAAAGATTGACGAAGATGTTAACAAAAAAAATGATAAGTTACTCCATTAGATCATTAGATGATAAGGTAAATGAATTATTGAGCTTGAATTAAATAGTTCTTATTCTATTTATTAATGTAAAGTGTAAATTTTAATAATATATGTATAGGGTTGTTACTAGTTATGCCATATGCAAGATCATCTCCATGACCTTTAGAAGATTTCAAAGCAGAGTTCAAAATGAGATTGGTTATTTATTTTTTTCAATTAAATTAAAAGAATAATATGGTAGGAGATAGAATGAATAATTAATTGTGGTATAAAGTTAGTATAACAACATAACATTTATTTTTGTGTAAAAGTAAAATTTAATATTTTTAAAATTTAAATGTTAAATAGCTTTAAAATTTGTTCTATCTATTTTTTTTTAAAATTACAACTTACCAATCATAAATATTATTTATTATTATTAATAAACCATATTGTTTTTCTAAAAGTGGTTTGAACATTTTTTTTCCATATTTATTTGCTAACAAAACTTAAACATCCTGCTTGTTTGTCTTAATATAATAGCCTATTTATTTTTTTTATTTTAAAAAAATGTAAATAAATTAGTTTTTTTTTTAATTATTTTTTTGTGTTTTTAAATTATTTTTTGTATTGATTTTAAAAATAAATTTTTTAAAAAAATTAAAAATATTATTTTAATATATTTTATAATAAAAAATAAATTAAAAAAAATCACTATCCAACTATCAAAATCAACTTAAAAGAAAGAAAGAAAGTTCGCCTTACGATTAAATACGTATGGGACACACTGCATGTCATGTCAATTCAATGTCAGCCACGTTTCTAAAAATTAAAGGGTAATACTTCCAAAACTTAGCAACAAATAAAACACACCCATGCCTATCAATGCCACGAGGATGGTGCCGACAATCATCTCCGCATTCAGATATGCACGCTCAAGCAACCAATGAACAGTTTAAGCAAGTTTGGATTTAACAGCAAGGTGCTAATTGATCTTAAACTATCAGGACTTTGAACCTGAGAATGTTGTGAATTCAATAACGTGGACTTTGTTCCAGAAACATAATTGGCCGAGCAAACAAAATAATGTGCACAAGGTTTTCAATCTTCAGGCTTCCTCCTTAGCTGTAACATTTTTCAGTTAAAACCATGATTTATATTCTTAGACAGGATGGCATTTACATAATGTCACATGAGATTCTAGTTCATGAAAGTAAGAAAGACCTTAACCCTCCAAACAAAAACCATTGGTACAAAACCATTCGTCACGATAATATGTATTCAACACCACAAATTATTTCGTTTTTCCTCTAGTGTTTTTTAAGAAATTAACTTTATATTTAAACAAATTATTTAGATATATTTTTTAAAAAAACTTATTTAAAAATAACATTTAAACAAAAATACTTGTCACACCTGAACATCGCGACGACCTTAAAAATTTATCTCGATATAGAAAAAGAACAGATATCTGGCATCTTGTTCTTCTAGGGAAAAAGGTCTTATTCAAGGAGTCGCCACCTAGTATTATGGTCACTATGAACCCTAACTGGTCAACAAAGATTCTATGGTGCGGAACTGGTTACGCAAAAGGGAAGATGCTATCACCCCTTAAACGTCCTACCTAAGGTAGGCTGCATTGCTAGTTTTGTCTAAAATTGCTAAGAATTTGTTCTCCTTTTTCTCTTTTTTATTCTTCCTTTCATGTTTCTTACTTTGGCATCAGTGAACAATTCCTACGAATATTTCCAACTCTGGCGTTGTTAAATATCGTACAAATTCAAAAAATACGATACTCCTGACTCTGGCATCAGTGAATATTTTCACAAAAAATGAATTTGAAAAAGAAATTTTCTATGTCATTTTTTTTCTTGTTTATCCTTTATTATTATTTTTCCTTTTTAGATGGAAGTAAAAAAAAACATTGCATGTCATATTTGCGTTTAACAGTAATAGTCTACAGATTGAGCACATCTATAAAAAATACAAACACAAAGAAAAAAAATAAAACAAAGTGTGAGGGGGCCACAAATAAATCAACGAAGGCCCCAAATATTTTTGGAATTTTTTGTTATAAAAAACGGGTTTGTTTGGTCAAATATCAAATTAAAATGGGAATAAAAATTATGGCCAAGGCATAAGGGGGTGTTTTGCCAAGCACACCCTTAGCAAACACGGCTAGGCCTAAAACCCAGACCCGGCCCCCTCTTTTTTTCCTTTTGGGTTGGATCTAGCTCAACCATGCATGAAAGGTTCACGCATGCATGCAACAATAACCATTCAATTATTTTAGCAAGGAAAGAAGGAAACTTACCTAGGCGTGCGACTGCTGGAGGTGAAGTCGAGGGAGAATGGGCTAAAAACAGGGGTTGAGGGTGGCGGCGGCGGCGGCTAGTATAGAGTTCGCCGCCCCCTTCCTTTTTTATGTTTCTCTCTTTTAGGGCTTTTGGTAATGGCCTCCTTTTAGGGTCTTTTTTTTGGGTTTCTCTCTAATTGTCCTCCTCCTTTTTCTTTTGTTCATACCCTGAGGTCTGTATTTATAGTGCCAGAGTCCCTTCGCGTGTGAGAAACCAAGTTTCAATCAAACTCATTCTCTTCTTTGAACTTTGAATTTAATTAAGAATCAAATTTGAAAGCGGATAACTATCATTATCTTGAAGATAGAAATTATCTTGAAGATAAAGATAGAATGACAAAAGCACATTGTAGTCCTTAATTTTCACGGAAGTTGACAAATCACACTTTTCATCGAAATAAATCTCTGATATTTTAATTTTTCATTTTAAACCCTATAAAAATTAAATTAAAAGCCAAAGGGCCAAAATTGGGTTATGACAGTTGCCCCCTCTTTATAATATTTACGATGCAAAGATATTGAAAAATTTCATTTTCTTTAGCTTTGTGTAGTAAATTTATAAAGAAAAGTAGATACGAAAAGAAATTTTTTTTTTTAGAGTCTTGAAAACTTCGAAAAAAGTAGATTGACATATGACTTTTATAGAGAGAACAACACATTTGGAAGACGACCCACTTTTCTTTTCTTTTTTTATCAAATTGTTTTGGACAACCTGCCCGATGATAAAAGAAATGAGAAGAATTTCGCGAGTGGTCTAATTGTTCTAGGCGACCTGCCCGATGATTGAAAAATATGAGGATTTTTCAGAAGTGGTCACATTGTAATGGGTTACCTGCCTAGTGGAAAAATATGAGGATTTTTCAGGATGGTATATTGTAATGGGTTACCTACCCAGATGGTCACATTGTAATGGGTTACCTGCCCAGTAGAAAAATACGAGGATTTTTCAGAATGGTATATTGTAATGGGTTACCTACCCAGATGGTCACATTGTAATGGGTTACCTGTCTAGTGGAAAAATACAAGGATTTTTCAGGATGGTATATTGTAATGGGTTACCTGCCCAGATGGTCACATTGTAATGGGTTACCTGCTACGAGGATTTTTCAGGATGGTATATTGTAATGGGTTACCTACCCAGATGGTCACATTATAATGGGTTACCTGCCCAGATGGTCACATTGTAATGGGTTACCTGCCGAGTAGAAAAATACGAGGATTTTTCAGGATGGTATATTGTAATGGGTTACCTACCCAAATGGTCACATTGTAATGGGTTACCAGCCCAGTTGATCACCTTGTAATGGGTTACCTGCCCAGTGGAAAAATACGAGGTTTTTTTTTTTTTTTAAGAAGACAAGATAAGATTCCAAGGCGCACTATTCAATAGATGGAAGCTCGAAGGAAATGAGGGCTCGAAGGCGCGCTCAAAAGGAAATGAAGGCTCGTAGGCGCACTTAAAAGGAGGTAGGGTAGGGAATACACTACCTTGGATGGTCAAGGGCTCGAAGGCGCACTCGAAAAGAAATAAGATGAGGTCTCGAAGGCGCACTCAAAAGGAGGTAGGATAGGAAAGGCACTACCTTTGATGGTCGAGGGCTCGAAGGCGCACTCGAAAAGAAATGAGGTGAGGGCTCAAAGGCGCACTAAAAAAGGAGGTAGGATAGGCAATGCACTACCTCAGGAATGGAAGATGAAAGGTGGTGGAAAAATATAGATATTTTTCAGGTGGCCTAATTCTCATGGGCGGCCTACCCAAGTTGAAAAAATTCTCAAAAGTGAAAATTTTTCAGAAGCAATTTCAATGTTCGCCATTTCAAGCTGGCCTTCCACTTGATAGATTCTGTTTAGAATTTTGCTCTAATGAAATTTGCAAAAAATCATTATCCAATGTCTCAAAGTTTAGATGATATGCATGCATCTTTACCTGATTTGAAACATAGGCCCCTGTTGCGATGTCGCGGTCGCACAAATTAATTACCCTAGCTTCAAACACAACACACAAGATAGTATAGAGCAAGCAAGGGGTCGATCCCACGAGGAAGATTCAAGTCAGATTTTTATGCTAGATGATATGCAATTTGGGGGGGGGGGGGGGGTTTGGACGTTATATAGGCTAAAGCAAAAGAAAACAAAAAACTATCAAACTAAATTTAATAAAATCAGAAAATTATCAAGAGAACAAACCTTGGTCACAAGCACACATCCACCTACAGAAATCAGAACTGATCATGGAAACGAAACATCAATTTATATTCTGAATATTTATCTCTTCTTAACATTGGTTAGTTAACGGATCCGCCGTATAACTAGCCCTAACCATCAAACAACCACAGTGTCCGCACTAGTAATTTAATTCAATGGCAGCCTTAAGAACTAGATAAGTTGATTAATCAAGAAAACATAATTGTTCGCAGTCTATGTTTGATTTGATTGAATGTTCTCCCTAAGATTAATAACGTAGATCCGCCACAATTATTAAACTCAGTTGCTTCACAAGTTCATATACCACAACTCCGGTTTTGATATCAAACTTAACAATAGATTGTCTACAATAATAACTTAGAGTCCGCTCTAGCAATTAAAATAAACAATCATAGGAAAAATAAGCATAGGAGAACAAACATATTCATCATATAAACTGAAAAGAAAAGGTAAAATAAATCTCACAGTTCTTGAAATCCGAAGGTTTCCGTGTCCTTGCAACCAAGAAAAAGTGTTTAGCCTTGCATGTTTGTTGAACAACTAATAAAAAAGAAGGAAGAATGCATAATTTAGGGTTTCTTAGAGGAAGGGGGCGTTTTTCTCTTCTTGGCTGGCTGCCCCCCTTCTCTTCTCTCATTCTTTTTATATCCTAGGAAACCCTAGGTCTCTATTTTACAAAATAGTCCTCCATTAAGTAGACTGTTTACATTTAAGTACTTCAATAACTATTTTCCTAAAAAAGGAGAAATAGCCTTGCATGAAATCTTCAAGCTTTGACTTAGAGGAGCTAAATTGCTGAAATACAAACTTGGATATCGGTTTAGATGCTTCGGAACGTAATTTGGACTCGTTTCTTCACGAAACCTGTTTGCTGGCAGAATTCAGTTGTCATCTTTGAAAAATCATATCTCCCTCATATGACATCTTTTTTGGCTGAAATTTGGAGCTTTTATAGAAATTTGAGATATGAATCCAAAACAATTGAGTTTGCATCAATTGGACTTCTGTAGCTCCAGATATTCAAGTTGGAATGGTCGAAGGTCAACACTGGCAGATTGCGAGATTTGACTTTGAAGGCTGCGATTTCCATGCTCTTCCTTATTTTATTTTCTTGCCTTAGATGACCAGAAAGGTATGGATGTTAGCTTTTTAATGCCACTGGAATCACTTCATTTCAACCTCTAGAGCTCACGCTCTGCACAAAACATCGACTGAAGGTCAAATCTGCCAATTATCTCCAATTTACTCCTTTTTGCATCTTTCATCCAAAAAGTGCCTTCAAAACATAAAACAAAGAATATCAAGGCATTTTATATATAAAACATAGGCAAAACACTAGTTAAATGTGGGTGAAACTATCGAATAATATGGTTGCATCAGCCCCCCTATGTCTTCTTAATCTTCTTGTTGATTGATGAAGACTTGCTACCTCTGACTTGGGTTATCTTTGTTATTTGGCTCTCTAGCCCACTCGAGTTAGCCCATGTAAGTCTATTTCCAGATTTGTTTGCACAACTTAGCATTTGTGGTGCCCATCGTGACCCACTTGCTTGCTAGAGATTTTCTATCTCGTCAAGTAATTTGAGAGGATCATTCAGTACTCCTTGTCTCACTATTAAAAACATTCAGTGTCACTAGCTGAAAGGATCAAGCTGTCTTTCATAAACCAAAATGCCCCCTTGTCTTGTTGAAGGAAATTACCATCTCTTTTTCTAGAATTTTCCTTCTGAACACAATGTCCCCTTGTATTGGTCATTGCCTCTAAGTGTGCTCTGTCAGCGACTTTAGACAAATAATAGTTTTAAGAGGCTATTTTCTCATTTCTATCCTTTTTCAGTTTGGTGAAGAAGTATGGGTCTAAAATGAATCTTGAAATCCTGATCTTGTATTTTTGAAAACAAAAATTATTTCGATGTGAGTCTAAAACAATTTGCTTTTGAAATCTTGCAACTCTTTGGCTATTTTTTTTTCTTGGAAAATAGATTATTTGCTCTTGTGTTTGGCAATGATGTCTTCAGTGAAAATATGTCATGAGATGACCTTTTGTTTCAACGTGAAGGGCTCCAGAAAAAGCTTGAGGTTTTGTATGAGAAAAACTTGTCTCTTTTGAACATTCATTTTTATCAGCATGAATAATAATGAATAGTTTATTCTTGATGTCATGAATCTTATGAAAAAGCATTCTTTGCATTTTAAGAGCATTGTTTATTATTCAAGGTTGCTTGCTTGCTTGATTAGAAAGGACTTCTACAGGCACGTAATGTAGGCTGTGGTTTTTAGCTATGAAAGAAAAGGATTCATAAGGCTCAAAAAGTGTTTCAGGGTTTCAAAGACTGAAGATCACTATCAATAGTTTGACTCTTGACGTCATTCATATTTTCTTTTGCCGCTCTTCTTTGATTTGCCCTTTTTCTTTTTTTCTTTTTCATTGCTTTACTAGAACATACTCACTTTATCTTGGTTATCACATTTTCTTGTGATTTGGGCATGCCTCCTAGCACTTGAGTTTCTTGGGCTCTTTTGCTTTTTGGTTTTCTCACGGCTTTATCATTTTTCTTGATCATTGAAATTTCACTTGCCCCCGGTGTGGGGTGTGATCTTAGTTGGGAATTTTTTCATGAAAGAAAAATTATTCAGGCTCAAAAAGAGATCACAAAGGATGTACTTATTTCAGAACGTGAAAGGAATACCAAAGATGGCCTTTCCTCATTTCAAGCGCAAGCAGCTATGATCAATAAACTTTGGCCTCATCTAGTATGATGGTTTAGTCTTTGCAAAGATGCATTTCATGAGTTATGAGTAACAAGTTCACTACATACCATTATTCATACATTTAAAAACACATTATTCAAGAGTCATGGGGTGAGGGTATTTATTCATTTCTTTTTCTTTTTCTTTTTCTTTTTCTTTTTCTTTTTAGAGTTTGGTCATCTCTATGAAGGATTTGCTTGATTCACTTGTCATTCTACAAGTAGAATGTCAAAAATATCATTTTTGAATAAACATCAAATTATTTTTGAAATCAAAATGCCAGATCAATTTTTTTTTTCAAAACTCCAATAAGGAACTGATTTTGGTAAAAGAGATGAGTTGCGTCTATAAGATCGCGTAAGGCTTCAAAGATGTGCTTGTGAGTCTTTATAAGAAAACTCTCTCAGAAAAATGAATAATGCTTGGTCGTAAACACGATTGAATGATAAACTCATTATTTTCATTGAAACTTTGGAAAAGAAGTTCAACAACAAAGAACTTATGACAACATCTTGGGCTATGAATACTGGCATGATAGCATATAAAGGGGCTAAACATTTAACAATCATTGATTGGAATTTCTGGAATCATTCATTCTCCTTGACAAGGGCATCTCTTCAACAGTCAATAATATCACCATAGCTTTATCTTCAAGATAGTTGTTTTCTAGGAATTGGTGTGAAGCAATTAGCTATAGGAACGATAAGTGTCTTAGCAACCACCTTCAGTGAAACCGTTCTTCTCAATCAGGTTAGCAATCTTACCTAGCCCAATGGCTTGTTCAATCCTCTCAGCTATAACAACCAGGTCAGTGAAATTTTGTGCAGAACTTCTAACCAAGTATTCAAAGTACGGAGCTTTAAAGTTGTTGGAAAATAAACTGATCATCTCTTTTTCTAACATAGAAGGGTTAACTTGTGCAGCTACCTCCCTCCATCTTCGAGCGTATTTCCTTATGGACTCCTTGTTTTCCTTTTCCATAGCTTGCAAGTTTAAACGATCAGGGTCCACGTCTATATTGAACTTATATTGCCTCATGAAGGCATCAACTAAATCCTTCCATTTTTTAACCTTGGTATTGTCCAACCGTATATACCAAGTGAGGGCACCATCACTCAAGCTGTCTTGAAAGAAATGAATCAGCAGTTTCTCATCATCAACCACCTTAGCCATTTTGTTGCAGTATGCTTTGAGATGAGTTATAGGGCATTGAGTTCCCGTATATTTAATAAATTCTGGCACTCTAAAATTTTGAGAATGACAATGTTGGGCACCAAACACATCTCAACAGCCTTTATAGGATCATATAGGCGAATTCCCTCAAATGTCCTCATCCTTTGCTCTAGGGCAATGAATTTGTTCAGATCATCTTCTTTTACCATCTTGCCTTTTTAAGATTCCTTCTTGTTTGCCCCCAGATTTTGTGGAGTGAAGGGATTTACGAGCATAGGTTCAGGCTGAGCTATATGTGTTGCTTTTCCGGATTTCTCTCTCGAAGCTTGTTCAAGTAGACCAGTAAGCCTTGCGACTTCTTCTTTAAGATTGTCCACCTCTTTTTGGTGTTGGGCTTCCAACTGGGCTCTTTCTTCGTTTTCCATTTGTCTTTTTCTCAAATGATTGTTATAGGTAGGTTTCAATGGGGGACCTATATTTCATCTGAAGTGCGGTATTATGACAGGTCATAATTATATGTTCCAACATGCATGAAGATGAATACAACATATTGGGTATGGATTCGCCTTTTGGGGGGTGACATAACAATCGTTATTCTTTAAATGTGTGGTCAGATCCGAATCCGATATTCATTGCAATGCCGAGAGGAGATCTGTTTAGCGTTTTGTCATCTGAGCTTTCAGCCACATTCTTGGTGTCTTTTACTATGCATCTAATGTCTTTGAGTAGCGGTATCTCACCGACATCCAGTCTAAGGCAGTCTCCTCGGTCATTTGCAAGGATTCAAACTCGAATCCATACTCAACAGTTGTTATCTTAGGAATATCGGTCATTATGTCACCCGAAAGCACGTTTAAGCTTATCTCAATGAATTTATGCAGGGATTAACCTAAAGGATAGGTTCTAGTCATTAAATGCATCAGGGCAGTTTTGCTATCTAATCTCAACGGTCTTTCGCATGCTCAGTGATCACCCTCGAAAGGTTGATATGAGGTTTACAAGCAGCGTGAAGATAGAGGCCCTGAGTAATATCAGTTTGGCATATCGACCACTGTCGAGCAAACAATCATGCGAGAGTTGGATAGTTTCGCGAGCCTTACCAAGGCTAAAGCCATTGGGGTGCCCTTACTCCTCCACTTATCTTAAAGTTGATACCACATGTATTTAAAAATGAGATAAGTGATGCGTGAAGACCTTAGATCCATATCCAATATCTATGCATGATAAACATGAAAAACAATGCATGCTAAAACAATAAAAAGAGCAAAAATAAATAAATAGATAAATAAAACCTGATAAACTCAACATAGCCACAACAAGGAGAGAAAAAAAACAGTACAACAAATATAGTTTAGCAATAAAAAAGACAAATAGCAAAGCTAGTCCTAAAGTCCCCAGTGGAGTCGCCATTCTATCACACTCGAACATCGCGGCGACCTTAAAAATTTATCTCGATATAGAAAAAGAACAGATATCTGGCATCTTGTTCTTTTAGGAGAAAAGGTCTTATTCAAGGAGTCGCCGCCTAGTATTATGGTCACTAGGAACCCTAACTGGTCAACAAAGATTCTATGGTGCGGGACTGGTTACGCAAAAGGGAAGATGCTATCACCCCTTAAGCGTCCTACCTAAGGTAGGCTGCATTGCTAGTTTTGTCTAAAAATGCTAAGAATTTGTTCTTCTTTTTCTCTTTTTTATTCTTCCTTTCATGTTTCTTACTCTGGCATCAGTGAACAATGCCTATGAATATTTCAAACTCTGGCGTTGGTAAATATCGTACAAATTCAAAAAATACGATACTCCTGACTCTGGCGTCAGTGAATATTTTCGCAAAAAATGAATTTGAAGAAGAAATTTTCTATGTCATTTTTTTTCTTGTTTATCCTTTATTATTATTTTTCCTTTTTAGATGGAAGTAAAAAAAAACATTGCATGTCATATTTGCGTTTAACAGTAATAGTCTACAGATTGAGCACACCTATAAAAAATACAAACACAAAGAAAAAAAATAAAACAAAGTGTGAGGGGGCCACAAATAAATCAACGAAGGCCCCAAATATTTTTGGAATTTTCTGTTATCGAAAACGGGTTCGTTTGGTCAAATATCAAATTAAAATGGGCATAAAAATTATGGCCAAGGTATAAGGGGGTGTTTTGCCAAGCACACCCTTAGCAAACACAGTTTGGGTCGGCTAGGCCTAAAACCCAGACCCGGCCCCCTCTTTTTTTCCTTTTGGGTTGAATCTAGCACAATCATGCATGAAAGGTTCACGCATGCATGCAACAATAACCATTTAATTATTTTAGCAAGGAAAGAAGGAAACTTACCTAGGCATGCGGCTGCTGGAGGTGAAGTCGAGGGAGACTGGGCTAAAAACAGGGGTTGAGGACGGCGGCGGCTAGTATAGAGTTCGCCGCCCCCTTCCTTTTTTATGTTTCTCTCTTTTAGGGCTTTTGGTAATGGCCTACTCTTGGGGTCTCTTTTTTAGGGTTTCTCTCTAATTGTCCTCCTCCTTTTTCTTTTTTTCATACCCTGAGGTCTATATTTATAGTGTCAGAATCCCTTCGCGTGTGAGAAACCAAGTTTCAATCAAACTCATTCTCTTCTTTGAACTTTGAATTTAATTAAGAATCAAATTTGAAAGCGGATAACTATCATTATCTTGAAGATAGGAATTATCTTGAAGATAAAGATAGAATGACAAAAGCACATTGTAGTCCTTAATTTTCACGGAAGTTTATACGTAGCAGCCTAAATGTGTAGGATCCTCTTTCCGACGTCAGATCGCACACGGCCTGGCACGAACTCTCGTTCATCAACAACAAGACTCAAAATTTCAGTTGAAAGAAGGGGAGCCCTTCCCTCCTGGGTTGGAGCTCGGGGAACAACCAGTTTTACATTGCAGAATCACATGTATACTTGGGAACCTTATAGAAAGGAATCCATTCACTCGTTTGTGCAAGTCCTTTGTTAGCGCTTTCGACTTCTCCTCTCAGATGTCGCCTTTGGGCTTGTTATCGCCTTGAGAGTTCTTGATGCCCCGTCTTAAGTTGTTGTCGGAGAAGGGCCTTAGCGATTTCCCGCCGAAACGCTCTCTCAATGCTGGACCTTCTTTTTGAAGCGGGGAGGGGGTGAGTCGCCAATGATCTAGCCACCCCACCAACTATGGTCTACCCTTGCAGTTCTTAGCCTCTACTATAGTATGAACTGAGCCATAGCTTCTAGGTCATGTCGCCCCCAATCTCCTTGTGATTAGATCTGTTCGACATGCAAGTTTTCTAGCTACTGCCTGTACAGGCACTCGTCAAGCCAGACAGTGTCCTCGTTCTATGCTTCCCGAGTCCACATTCCTTTCTTTAGGATTGAATAGAGTAAGGGCTGGGCTGCCCTTTACTTGTTCTATTAGTTAGAGGACATGGTCTGGTCCAATCCCTGACTCCTCGATTAGGAATAGAATGAGTAGTACCTCTTCAGTGGTTGTCATAATTCTTTTTCTTACTGTGAGATTCCTGGATCTCCCAAAACAAGAAAAAATAGTAAAAGATCGAAATAAATCTCTGATATTTTAATTTTTCATTTTAAACCCTATAAAAATTAAATTAAAAGCTAAATGGCCAAAATTGGGTTATGACAATACTCTTAAATAACCCCTTAATAACCAACCCATACCTAGTGTTGTCCCATAATAATATACTTGACATGCTCTTTTAAGTATTTTTTTAGGTTAACTATAGCTATATAATGGATCAACATATTTTAAGATTTTAAATTTTAACCTAAATACATGTTTAAAAGGATCAAAGATAAGATGATAATCCAATATTTCTGTGCTTGATAGAACGCGAGGCTTAGAAGACATGAGACCAACTTGCTTTCAAGCTCAACGCCCTCGGATTCAATGAAGTGCTGAGCCACATGGGTCTCGTAATCTACCATACCCAATGTTATTGGATTCGGTTACGCGTTGAACCTATGTATATATGGTCTGTCGAGTTGCCAAACCCAATATTTTTGGATTCAGCTACATGCTAAGCTCAAGTATATATAGGTTTTACGAGTTGCCAGAACCAACATCCATTGGTTCAACTAAGCACCGAACCCAAACAGATGTGGGTTTGGTAAGCTTTCAAACCCAATATCCCTAGTTTTAGCTACATGATGAGCCCAAATAGATATAAGTCTGACAAGTTATCAGACCTACTACCCGTGAGCTTAGTATTATACCAAGTTTAAGTAGATATGGGTCTAACGACCATTATAGGCCCTATATTGGAATATGAGGCTTTATTTGTTTATTCTTTTGATTTTTAACTTAAAATGAAAATGTCAGAGATATTTATCTCTCTACATCCCTAGGTGTATAAGGGCCTATTATATTTCCAATGCTATTAATATTGTGTAATGAATATTTATTCTTTATCAATATGGTATAAGCGATATTTGTCTCTCGTTTAATGTTGTGTAAAGGATATTTATTTCTCATTAATTTTAATAGGAGAAAATAACTCTCCAGCCCTCTATTTTAGTAATATAACAAGGTTCAAGAGCTATAAATATCCTCTGAAGCATCCGGGTAAAGGATTTATATTTTCTATTCTTCGAGTATTCATAATTTAATTCTCAAAGCATTTACTATAAAAACTAAGAACAAACACTCTTGTTTTTAAAATTTAAAATTTATTCTCTAATTTATCATAATTTCAAACTTAAAACTCATTGACTTTATCTTATGAAATTCCATAAACCCATGATAAAAAACTGTTTTACAGGTATTGAACTTTCTAGTGGCAGTGAATGTACAAATGACGAGGAAACAAGGGAGCAGAATCGCATTAAGTACTATTTGAGGTACTGCGACTTCTTAGAGGTGAATACCTTGATTGCGACGACCACAAGCCATTTGAGGATAATGGACTCTTAAAAATGGTGGGCAGTACCATGTAGTTTGATGCTAAGGCTATTGCTTGGAATTAAATAATCCAAATATAACTAAATAATCCAAGCAATAAATAAATAAATAAAAGGCCAAGACATTTGGCTTGTGTTTGTTAGTAGTGATTACTTATATATTTTTGTTGTTATTTATTTTTGGGTTTCTCAAAAAAATAAGAAAATACAAAAAAATATATCAAAAAGATATTCAGAAGAAATGCCAAAATTGGTTGAGGAGATTCAAAAATACAAAAGGTTGAAATTTGATAGTATATTTTTGACTGATGAGAGCCCTAGGGATAAGGAAAATTCAATTGGAGAAAGAAAAGTCCAAAATCAGATGTTTATGGACTCAATTAAATTTTATGCAAGGTTTAATTGAATTTATGGAGGGTTTGATTGCAAGAAAATTAATTTTTTAAAGTCAATTTAGGTTTTTATTGGAAGAAATTAAAGGTCTGGGGTCCAATTATAATTTTGAAGAGTTGATTTAGTCAAATTAGGGGCTTAATTGCACAATTCTTGAAGTTTGATGGCCAATTAGGGACTTGATTGAAACAATTCAAAACCAAGGACTAAACTAAAAAAGTGCTAAAATCAAGGGATCCAATTACAATTCATCCAGGGGCTTGATTACAAAATTATCAAAACAACCAGGGACCGAATCGGAAATATTCATTTGAATTGTGAAACGGCGCCGTTTCCCTTGACACTATTCATCACCATCTTCAAAGCAGCCGTTTCAGCAGACAGGAACCGTTTTCAGCAACAAATGCCACAGATTATGGGAACGTTTCACAGCTACCATTTCTTTACCGTTACCACTGCAATAATGGTCCTGAACGTTTTCATTATAAAAAACGCATGCAGTTTTGGCTATAAAAGAGGAGAAAAGAAGGACAAAAAAGGGGAGGGGAAAAAAGACGTCAGAGAGAGAGAGGGGAATGTAAGGGGGAAAAACAGAGATGACCTGAGGATAACAGAAGAGAACTGAAAAAAAAAAAAAAAAAGAGGAAACGAGAGGGAAAACCAGAGGGGAACGACAGAGGAGAAAAAAAGGAGGGGAGAGAGCCGCACCAGCATTACCAACGCCATCTTCAGCTCATCATCTTCTTCGTCCAGCAGCCACTGTCATTCTCCATCACAACCGCACCAGCACTGCACATCGGAAAGGAGGAGAGGAGAGAAAAAAAAAACAACGAGACAGTGAGGGGAGAGAGGACAGAGGAAAAAGAGAGAGAACAAAAGGAGGAAAAAGACGACACAGAGAGGGAAAGAAAAAAAGAACCGGGGGCAGAAACACAGAAAAAAACGAGACAAGGAGGAGAAACAGAAGCACGCAGAAGGCAGGAGGAAGAAGAAGAAAATACAGAAAAAACCGAAACAGCGTCCCCCGCTTACCACCACCCGTCTTCCTCTTCACAGCAACCAGCAGCACCGCTAGCACCAGCAGCACCTCCACAAAGCCACTGCAGAGAGGCAAGAACACTGTTGACGGGAGAAACGAAATACAGAGGAAACAAGCAGCACGGCGAAGCAGAGGTGAGAAGAAAGAGAAGCAACGTCTGCCACCACAGCCGGCTGCCGCGACAACAACGCCACCGTCAGCTTCTCACCATCTTCCTCCCCCTGCTGCAATCCCCGTGAAGAAGAAGAAGAAGCCCGCGCCTCTGCACAGACGGGAAGAACAGCAGCAAACACTGCCCGCCACCGCAGAGAAGAGCCATCGTCTGCAGCCACCAGTGCCACCATCAACCACGACATCTCCACCATTAGAAGCAGAAGAAGAAAAGGAGAAACAGGAGACAGAAGCAGGGAGAAGAAGGAACACAGAAAGAACAGAACAGAGAAGGAACAGAACCACCGCCCAACAGCATATAACCGGCAGCTTCAGCTCCCGCGAGAACGGACGACCGCCAGGTAAGCCTCCACTTCTCTTCTTCTTCTTCTTCCTTGCCCGGGCTGCTCCACTGTTCACGTTGCAGGTGAACAGTGGAGAGTTCTGCCCTGTTTGTTTTTGTTTACTGGGCCGGGTCTGGCCAGTCAAAAAAATCAAAAAAATATTTTTAAAAAATTTGGGATTTTCCCGCGTATTTTTTATTGCATTTTGATTAATATTAGTTTATATTTTTATACTGTAAAGATACAAATCCGGTATTAAAAAACCTGGTTTTCATCAAAACATAAAAAAATATTTTGTTTTCATGCATACGGCTAAGTCTCTCAAAAAAAAATTCCTATCATATTTTCATACAACAAAAATTCAAAAAAATAGGTATTAGCATGCATTTTGACTTTAATAACTAGTTGAACTAGACTAATATTTCAAAAATTCAAAAAAAATTATTTTGTTTTCTTTTAATATCTAGGGTTA
The DNA here is from genome assembly GCA_007827005.2 of Populus simonii. NCBI lineage: Eukaryota > Viridiplantae > Streptophyta > Magnoliopsida > Malpighiales > Salicaceae > Populus > Populus simonii. The sequence goes on along the minus strand of CM017467.2, from coordinate 17,874,556 downwards.
TGATCTTATATGTAAGACGTATTCTGGATATTAAATTCTTTTGTTGAGGTTAGAACAGTTAGGTTTTACCCGATAAGATAAGAATCTCTTTACGATGAGAACTTTTCTTAAATCACAAACGGACCAACAACTAGAAAGCACGACAAGACTTTAGATTTTATCAAACAATAAAACAATGCAGCTTACTTTAGGTAGGGCGTATTTGGGGTGCTAATACCTTCTCTTTACGCAACCAGTCCCCGTACCCGATCTCTGAGACTAGTTAGGGTTTTAAGTGACTAAAATAGTAGGTGGTGACTCCCTTTCTATTTTTCCACGAATAAAAAACAAGAATTCCTTATCTCCCCATATTTGTTACATTAGATAAGATTTTAAAGGTGGATGTTTTTGCTAGCGATGCCACACACTTGTGACAATATTATCAGTACTTTTATAGCTAGCTCAGTGATGTAACCATATTATTTGATACTTTCACCCACATTTAACTAGTGTTTAGCCTATGTTATATATATAAAATGCCTTGATATTTTTTGTTTTATGTTTTGAAGGCACCTTTAGATGAAAGATGCAAAAAGGAGTAAATTGGAGATAATTGGCAGATTTGATGTTCAGTCGATGTTTTGTGCAGAGCGTGAGTTCTAAAAGTCGAAACGAAGTGATTCCAGTGGCATTAGAAAGATAACATCCATACCTTTTTGGAAATCAAAGTAAAGAAATATAAAATGACAAAGAGCATGGAAATAACATCCTTCAAAGTCAAAACTCGCATTCTGCCAGTGTTGACCTTTCTCCATTAAAAATTCAATATCTGGAGCTGTAGTTATCCAATTGATGCAAACTCAATTGTTTTGGATTCCTGACTCAAAGGTCTATAAACGCTCCACATTTCAGCCAAAAACGATGTCATATGAGGGAGATATGATTTTTCAAAGATGACAGCTGAATTCTGCCAGCAATCAGGTTTCGTGAAGAAACGAATCCAAATTACATCCCGAAGCATCAAAACCGACATCCAAGTTTTAATTTCAGCAATTTAGCTCCTCAAGAACATCAATCCAGAAGGTCAAGGAAGGCAGCCACCAACCTCAAGCCACCAACCTCAAGCCACCAACCTCAAACCACCAACCACAAACCAGCCGCCAGCCACCAGCCGCCTTCACACTACCACCATCTCTTGATGTTCACACTTGAACTTTGATTTTTCTTACTTACAATTTGTGTATAAATAGGCAGCTAAGTTCATGATATTAAGAGAGCCAAGAGAGAGGGAGAGAGAGTGCAGTAGAATCAAAGAAAGAAGGGTGGCAGCCATAAGAGAAGAGACATAAACTCTCCCCTCTACAAATCAGAAATCATGTATTCTTTCATCTTTAGGAGTAGTTGTTCAATAGATATGCAAGGCTAAGCTCATTTTCTTGGTTGCAAGGACGCAAACACCTTCAGATTTCAAGAACTGTGAGATTTATTCTTCCATTTATTTTCGGTTTGTATTATGAATGAGTATGTTTGTTTTCCTATGCATATTTCCTATGATTGTTTATCTTAATTGCTAGAGCGGACTCTAAGTTATTATTGTGAACATTCTATTGCTAAGTTTGATATCAAAACCGGAGTTGTGGTATATAAACTTGTGAAGCAACTAAGCTTGGTAATTGTAGCGGAACTACGTTATTAAACTTAGGGAGAACATTCGATCAAAGCAACACAAGCTGACAACTTGGTTGTTAAGATTAATGAATTTATCTAGATCTTAAGGCTGCCATTGGATTAAATCAATAGTGCAGACACTGTGATTGTTTGTTGGTTAGGGCTAGTTATACGGCGGATCCGTTAATTAACCAATGTTAAGAAAAGATAAAAATTCAGAATATAAACTGAAGTTTCGTTTCAAGGATCGGTTCTGATTTCTGTAGGTGGATGTGTGCTTGCGACCAAGGTTTGTTTTCTTGATATATTTCAATTTCAATTGATTTTATTTGCTATTGTAATTTCTACCATAGTTTAGATCATTGCAAATCAAACCCCCCCCCCCCCAATTACATAACGTATAGCATAAAAATCTGAACTAAACCTTCCTCGTGGGATCGACCCCTTGCTTGCTCTATACTATCTTGTGTGTTTTAAGCTAGGGTAATTAATTTGTGCGACCGCGACATCGCAACACTCAGTATTATATCTCTGTCTGGAATGTGCGCTGGACAAAACTCATATGTATTAACAAATAAAATGAGGACTTCGCCGAGAAAATTAAAGGTTTATGGTCAGATTCATCAATTTTCTAGTGTGTTATTTGTGCATGCTGATACAAAAGATGGACCGGAAAGAAGAACACCTGCCACAAAAGATTTTTCGTTTGCTCCATATTGGATATGTGGCTAAAATAGTTGGACCTATCATATCGTAATTTTTTTTTCAAGAAAAGAAAGAATGAAAGTGGAGCTATCTAAGATCCAAGAAGTATCAGATTTCTTCCGGACCGAATTTTTTATCCTTCTGCTACATAGATTTTTTTTTAATATGTGATGAATTCATAGAAAAAGTTCAATGGATCTTGAGCTTCCATGGTTGATAATAAACTGGACTTCTCCGATGTACCTTCAAAATAAAGTTTCCTATATGTTTCCAGCACCAGTTAGTTTTCGTGTTTTTTGTGTCTTGAAAAACAATATCAGAATGTCCAAATTAATTGTCCAGCCTCCCTTTTTAGCTATCCCTTTTGCATTTAAAATACTGAATTACCCGTGATGTAAGGACATTATGTATCGTAAGGTGATACCGCTAGTGTAGCTCGCCCTTGCAACTGTAACCAACAGTAACTTATTTGATGAAAAGTCTCATGTTCATTGACCGTAAAAACCAGCGCTGTAATGAGACAGCGTGACAAAATTTTATGAATTATTATATGGCAGTACGTGTTATTTCTTGTGACATCATAGGTTATTTGTTGAAAAAGATTGGTGATGATTTGTCAATGGTGTGGACTTTGCATTAAAAAAAAAAAATTATGTGCGCATAGTTTATATAAATGGTGATGATGTTTTAGAATACATTACACTTAGATTTTTTAGTATTTGAATAATGGATATATAATCATACATTTATGTTAATATTTTTTTTTTTTTGAAGCTTAGGAAGTAGATGGTTAGTGGTAGAGAGTTCAATAACCACAAAACAGTTCTTTTTTTTATATATATAATCATCGAGAGTATATTGAGAAGGCCATAAAGCGAATAGCCAAAGAGAAATACAAGCGATATAAAAAAGGAAAAAGAAAAAAACTGATCTACTACAGCAGACAACAAGAAGACTACCTAAGATTTCTTATTACACCATAATTTGATGCCATCAGAAGATCTTAAGAGGTCATTTCCTGTATAATTGAAGTTTAATCTTGAGTATGCAACCAAATAGCAACCCGATGAAGGATGGTGGAGAAACAATCAAACAAGTTTATAGTTCCCTCCTCAAAAACAATTTTGTTCCTCAGCAACCATATACCCCAAATAGTACTACTTGAAATTAATCTCCAAGCTGATCTTTGGAATTTGCCATGAACCATTTCGGGCCACTGCAGAAGCAGCAAGTCAATTGTTCTCAGTAAACAACATTGGATACCCCACCAATCCAAAACTTTCATCCAAACACTCCTAGAAAAGTTACAATGTATAAAAAGATGCTCTGAGGTTTTCAAATTTGAGCTGCAAAAGACACATGAAGCTTGTGTGGCAGACAAAACAGTTCGTTGATGGAGAAAAGCTCTTGTACTAACTTTGTCCTGTACTGCCAACCAGAGAAACACCTGAACTTTCGGAGGGGCCCCTTTAATCCAAACATTGGCTTCGAAGACTCTATAAGTCGCAGAGGAGGTATTGTCAATTAGGGTGCAACACGATTTAACTGAGAAGCTGCCATCAGAATTGCATGGCCATATAAGTTTGTCATCTTTTCCTTGACGAATTATCGTTGGCTCCAGCATTGAGAGCAAATGATGATATTGTTGCTCTTCATAAGATAAGAGCTTCCTACACCAAACCAGATTCCATCGCCATTGATCATTCACCCATTGACCCATCTCATTAACCAAGCCATTCCGAAAAGTAGAAATTTGGTAAAGCTTAGGGAAAATGCTACGTAAAGCATTTGATCCTATCCACACGTCAGACCAGAAAAGGATGGAGGATCCATCTCCAATCTTGAATTTAATGTTTTCACGCAATACTAAGCCGATGACACTGTTTGGATCCAAGATTGACAAAACATCTTTCCAAAATGGGGAAATATGACCATGCAATTTTGGGATTCCATTCTCGAAAGTTGGGGAGTAAAGATGGGTTGTTACCTGTTTCCATAAGGCATGGTCTTGTAAGCTTAGCCTCCATATCCATTTGAAAAGCATGGATATATTTTTTTACATTAAAGAACCCAACCCGAGGCCTCCTTCTTTTCTAGCTTTCACAACAATACGCCACTGCACCTTGCAGATTTTCTTTTGCTTCGCCACTCCAGACCACAAGAATCTTCGTTGAATAGATGTTAGAATATTACAGACACCTTTCGGCATAAGAAAAGAAGACATATAATATACTGGCAATGAACTCAAGACACTTTTGAATAGGCAGATACGTCCTGCCATACCAAGCATACGACCTCTCCACATGCTCAACTTTCATCTGAAATTCTCAATAATAGGCTTCCATGTAGACAATCTTTTAGGATTGGATCCTAAAGGCATGCCTAGATAAGAGCAAGGCAAGAAATCAAATCTGCAAAAGACTGAATATGCCATACTAGCACAAGTATCTTCCCCAACATTTATGCCAATTAAAGAGCTTTTATGGAAGTTAATGTGCAAACCTGAACAAATAGCGAACCACAACAGGATCCTTTTAACTGTTTTGACCATATGAAGATTAGCAGGCATGAAGATCAAAGTGTCGTTTGCATATTGTAGGTGACTGAGGCAAAAGCTGTCTCCAAAAGGGATACCTTTGAAAAGATCATTTGAAGTTGCTCTTTGAAACAAAACAGATAATCCCTCTACTGCTATTAAAAAAAGGAATGGAGAAAGGGGGTCACCTTGGCGAATCCCACGGCCCATCAAGAATTCCTTAGAAGGAGATCCATTAATCAGCACTGATAATTTTGTAGTGGAGATGCAAGTGTTGATCCAATTAATCCATTTTTCACCAAAACCCATATGCCTCATAACCTGCTCTAAATAATCCCACTGCACACTATCGAAAGCTTTGTGAAAATCCACCTTAAAGATAAGGTTCGGCACTCTGTGTCTTTTCAAGGAATGAACTACTTCATTGGCAACCAAAAACCCATCAATTATTTGCCTCCCTGCCAAGAAAGCTGTTTGATTCTCACTAATAAGGTCATGCATAACCGCTTTCAGACGGCTAGAAAGAACCTTAGCCATTATCTTGTAAATGCCATGAATCAAACTAAGAGGCCTGAAATCTTTGAAGCCAACTGGGGAAGCTATCTTCGGAATTAGATGAACATAAGTATGATTGACTCCTTTTGGAAGCCTACCTGTTTTGAAGAAATTCTTGGCCAGGTCTAACAGATCATCTGCAATGAAATTCCAAGCAAGCCTGTAGAATTTGCAATTGAAACCATCTGGACCCGGACTCTTGCTCCCATCACAATCCCAAACACTCTGCTTTAATTCTTCCAAAGTGATATCTCGCTCCAAGCTAGCTGAAGAAGAAGCCGAGAGTGTTTTAAAACCAACAGGCCCTAAACCAATTCGGAATCTATCAGGACTTCTGAATAAGTTGGAGAAGAAGTTAACTGCCGCATCTTTTATGACCGGTAAACCTTTAACAACAGAACCATTATGAACCACTTTCAGGAGATGGTTTTTAGCCCTCCTGAAGTTAGCAACTAGATGGAAGAAACGCGTGTTGCGATCGCCCAGGCGACACCAAATTTGGCGAGACTTTTGACGCCACATGCTTTCTATATGCAAGTTACATTGCCACTGTTTCTTGATCAATGAATCAAGCGAGTGCTGCTCTACAGTAGATAATTGCCCATACTCTGATTTCTTTTCTATAGCTGAAATATTGCTTTGGATCAATGACAAAGCAGTCTCCTGATGCCCAAAACCAACCTTGTTCCACTGTCTGAGTCGAGTTGCCATAAAGCTGAGCTTCTTAATGAGCTTGAACTGACCTGAAAATTCATTGCAAGCTTCATCCCATATACCCTTTACGATATCTTTAAAATTTGGATGATGGAGCCAACAATCCATGAATTTGAAAGGAATCCAACTTTTTTCTGCAGGTGAAACCCCTAGGATTAAAGGGCAATGATCAGAGAACCCTCTTGGAAGTCGTCGAAGAGACAAAAAGGGGAATTGCAAATGACAACAAGGACTAGAAAAAATACGGTCTAGTTTACTCATGGATCCCCCACGAAACCAGGTGTACAAACCCTCTGACATGTTGTACTCGATTAGGTTGCAATCATCAATAAAAAGTCTAAAAGCCGTTGAACCCACCTTGTTAAGAAGCCACTGCTTCTGTCACTTCGCAACATAGTTTCATTGAAGTCACTTGCTAAAAACCAAGGACACTCAAAAGCAGCCTTCAGAATACGAAGGTCCTTCCAAAGAAGAAGTCTGTCAGCTTGATTGCAAGGGGCATAAACACCTACCACCGCCCCTGAGAAGCCTGTCAAGACATTCTACCCAAATAACCCGATCCAACCATGACCATACTCCACTGATGATACCGTAAACTTAGAGTTATCCCACATAGCCAGAATGCCCCTTTTAGTACCTTCAGCCTCATTACCAAACCAAGAAACATTACTAACGCTCCATAATTGAAAAACCAATCTGTCTGAGTAACTTTGTAACTTAGTTTCAAACAAAAAACAAACCTCTATATCAAAATCCCTGATTAACTTTGAAACTGTCCTCTTCTTTCTAGCTAACCCCAAACCACAAGAATTCCATGAAAGAATCTGTATAAGAAAATAGATTTGAAATCCTTACAGAACAAATAGGAACATCTGCTCACTGGGATGCTTCCCAATCAGCCTTCTCTTTACGCCTTTGCTGATTTATATAGGATGTGAAGTCATCTAAATTGTAAGAATTTTCAATCTGCAAAACCTCTCCTATTTCCAGCATTAAACAAACCTCATCACCCTCAGAAGGTTTATTGTTTTCGTCATGAGCTAGCAAGTTCCTCCTGTTACACCTCTGTATTGTTGAGTCCTCAGAATCCATCTCACTCGTATTAACTGTTTCATTCAAACTTCCATCAGCTGTAATCATCTTTGTACGTCGCAACTTCCTTCTTGTTTTTGCAGATAGAGCAATTGCACTCTCTTTTGTGTTTGCATCAGAGTGTAAAATAACTGGGTGATTCATGTGTTGCGGTTCCAGAATTACTATGGCTTGAGGACTGTATGTTGATTGAAGGGCTAAATCATTGTTTGATCCAAATGAAATAGAGAGAACGTTAGATGGGCTTTGAGATCCACTGCCATAAACTAGGCTTTCAATCTGGGCCAATACAAGGGAGTCAAGGTCCAAGGCAGCTGCAGGGTTTCTAGCATCTTCTCTCAAAATAGGAGTGCCTTGTCCCGTATATACGGTAAGAGCATTGGGAATGGGACTACTTTTTATATAGCTGCTGTCAGAAAAAGAAAGATTGTATGCCATAATTTCTGGAAATCTCTCTAAAGATGAGGCAACATATTGATCTTGCACCACATCCAGATGAAGAGCATTAAATATGATAAGAGAGCTATCATCAGAAGTTGATAGCTTGTCTCCATCCTGTGCCAGATCTGAATTTTCCCACCCGCTGTTGCCGCCCCCAAGAGTCCTGGTGACTGATGGAGCCACACCTGCTCTGTCCTCATCTGTGTCTACGTCATCACCCACATCAACCGAGTCTTCCTCATCATCCTCATCCCCTTGCTCTAGGGATGTCTGAAAGTCATCCATGGTGTATGAAATAGAGCCAGCAATTGGGTAATGTAACTGGTCCATCTCCTCTATCTTAACCTAATATGTTTGATTATTGAGTTGCAAAACAATCACCTTATTCACCTTATCCAGTTGTGTACCAATGAGGATCCGTAACTGTGATAGTTCAAAATGCTTGAGAGTAGTTTTATCATAACCTATCATCTGACCAGATCTTTCTAAAATCTTTGTGAGGCATCTGCAATTCCACCCTATAATGGGTAGATTTGTTATTGCTATCCAGGCCATCCGATTCAAAGTTGTGTCAGTCTCAACCCAAGGTCGTACTTCCTCAAAAAATACATCCCAACATTTATTATTCTTCCTCCATGATTCCATTAATATGTCTCTATTATCAAAAATCACAAGGACTTGAGATGCCCCAAGAAAGCGCAGTCCAACAAAATCTATATCATGTTGGATCAGTCCAAAACGTATAGAAGAGTAATTTGATCCTTTTTTTATTTTTCCCATAAGACATCTCTTTAGCCAAGCATAATCCTCTTCTTCAATATCAATGGAGAGTTTTTCAAAGTAATCATTTGGTCCATAAGCCACAGGCTGAAGTATTTGTTCCACTTTTCCTTCACTGAGTATCTCTTTGTAACTTCTTTCATCTCTTTCACTAATAGGCACTCTTATAGTTGTTTTGGGTTTTGATCTGTCAGGAGCTTTGTTCTCTCTTGGAATCTTTTTATAGTGTCTGGCGAAATTGGCCTTTAGTCTGTGATATTCAAACCAAATGTCATTCACACTCTCTAGCAAAACTTTATCAGAAAAGTTTGATGCTATTGTTACAAAACCAAAAAGACTCCCTGATTTGTTGACACGCCTGGATACATAGAGTTTGAGTACAGAGCCAAACTTGTTAAAAAAGCCTTTATGCGATGGTAATCAGCCCATATTGGGAAACCTTCAAAGTAAATTTGTGGCACTGAAATGTTAAAAGAGTGGTTATTCTGGGTTTTTGGGCTAGAAATATTGTGAATGTGTTTAGGGGGTGGTTGTTGTTTTGGGTCAAGGTGGAGGTGGCTATTGGAAAGGGATTTTTGATTGTTTGTTGATTCGTGGGATTTTAGAAACCTAACCTGCGTTGAGGAGGCTGTATTTTGGATGTTTTGATGATGGTTTGTGGGTTCTTTAGTGATTGAGTGGGTGGTGTTAGTTTTGAGGGTTTGAAGTTTCGGATTGGAAGCCATGACAGATTCTGGGCAGAGCTTCAAACAGCAATTACTCACCAACAATTCAACAAATAACAAATCGCAACGGTGAAAGGTAAAAACACATCTTATACAGAACATATCCAAATATCAGCTCAAGTTAATGGTTGGATCTCCCTAGATCGGAGTTAGACCAAAATTGACCTGAGATTGATGGACCACTGTTGAGCGTGCATAACTCTTTGTTGGAAGAGTTTCATCTCATCTCCAGATGATAATAAAATGAGCGAGTTTTACGTTTGGGATTAGAATATATTAGAAAATGGACTTTAAATTCCAAAAACAAGAGTATTTATTTTTATTTTTTGTATGATAAATACTTTGAGAATTAAAGTATGAATACTCAAAGAATAAAAAATATGAATCATTTACCCGGATGGTTCAGATGGTATTTATAGCCCTTAAACAATGTCATATTACTAGAATAAAGGGGTTGGAAAGTCATTTTCTCCTATTAAAATTAATGAGGAATAAATATCTCTTACACAATATTAAATGAGGAACAAATATCTCTTACACCATATTAATGAAGGATAAATATCTCTTACACAATATTAATGGTAATGAAATTATGGGAGGCCTTTAGAAGAATTTTTTACACCTAAAGGTATAGAGAGATGAGTATTCTTAACATTAGCATTTTGTGTTAAAAGTCATAATTTTAGTTATTTGGTTATTACTGAACAAATGGCTCTTCAGGTAAGAAGCTCTCTTATATAATCCCATTATTTTAGTTTATTACTACTGTTTCTAACAATCATTTATCTTTGGTAGATTGTCATGATGTGCATTCATTCTAAAATGCGTTGGATAGTTAAGATGAGCTAAGTGAAGAAAGATACTAACAAACATAAGGCGAACCATATTGTCCTTCAAAAGCTAAGCGATTAGAAAGCTGCAGTGAAGATTGAGCCAATGAACCTCAACATCACTTATACAAGTTTGAAGGATGATATGAGAGGCCAGGTGTTTTAGCCTAGCTTTATTAAAAAGAAGCTATGTCTGGCTTATAATAAAATGGACTCTCTGAAATAGGGGATGAAGGAGATGAGGGAATCCTAGGATGCTCCAAGGGTTGAGTTTTTTCCTGCTAGAGAAGAGGTTCAGAGCTCTCGTATGAAGTTATAGTCTCTAAAAAGTTTTTTAGAGGGTCTACAACACTAAATGAGACAGTTGGGGCCATGATTTTTCTTGTCATATCCAACTAATATTTCTTGAATTTTTGCATTACTATCTTGGTTCATCTGGCTCAGCGTTTAATTGAATCTAAGGGTGTTGAGCTTGAAAGCAAGTCGGTTTCATGTCTTCTAAGCCTAGCGATTTGTCAAGCTCAAGAAAGTTGGGTTATTATCTTATCTTTGACTTTTATAAACATAAACTTAAGCTATAAATTAAAATTTTAAAATATGTTGATCCATTAGATAGCTATGTTGAACATAAAAAAATACTTAAAAGAGCATGTTGGGTAGATTATTATAGGACAACACTAGGTATGGGTTAGATATTAAAGGGTTATTTGAGAGTATGATAAATGTTATTTTTAAAGTGTGTTTTTCTTAATATATCAAAATATTTTGTTTAAATATAAGGTTAGTTTCTTAAAAAACGCTAGAGGAAAAACCAAATAATTTGTATATATTGTTAAATGCATATTATCGTGCCGCATGGTGCATGCACGTAAAGCATGCATAAGGCAAAGTAAAAAAATAAAACGTTCAAAGAAAACCTTGCCCGCCCGTGACTTGGCTTGATTTGACAAGTGCTATTGAGGTCTTGTGGTTTCAAAAGAAAATGTAAAGGGAGGGGTATATTTCAACCCACGAAATTGTTTGTTTTTTTTAAATTATTATTTTAAGTTTTATAAATTTTAAAATTGCAAGATACTTATATAATTGTTAATTTTAAGATTCATAAAATTAATTAAAATATATCTAAATTACGTGAACATTGATATTAAAAAAATAAGTAAACCTTAAACTTAGCCTTACCGTGACTTTGTCTTGACTTGATAGGCCTAGATGGGTTTTAATTGTTGCCAAGTTTTGGAAGAATTACCCTTCAATTTTGTTTTTGAAATGTGTTTTTTTTTAATAATTTTTTTATTACACTTCATATCCAAACAACGTGGCTGACATTGAATTGACAAGACATGCAGTTGTGTCACGTACATATTTAATCGTAAGGCCAACTTTTTTTTTTTTAAGGTGTTTCTAGTAATGTAATAGTGATTGTTTTTAGTATGTTTTTTATTGTAAAATATATTAAAATAATATTTTTTTTATTTTAAAAAAATTATTATTTTTTAATATTAACACATTAAAATAATTTTTTAATAAATTTATTCTTAGTCACAATTTATTCTCAATTTAGAGCTGCTCAGAGGGTGTCATTGTCGATCTTCTAACAATATTTTTCAAGCGCATGAACCAAAGTGAACGTTATTTTCAATGGTGATTAGTGGCAAGCAATGACCCATTTTCCGACCTGTTTAAAGCAACCCCATGAATGGATTATTCTCTTTCTTCCCGAGCATATCATCTGCTTTTCAATCTCCATCCACTGAAAGGCAAAACGATTTGGTTTCTAGAGTTGAATGTTCAATGGGTGAAGTGACATATTTTGTTGCATTTTATATACATTTTTTACTGTGATAATAGCTTGAATATTAGATAAAATACTTATAGAAAAAGAGAAAGGTTTTGTTGTTTTTTATAATGTGAAAAATAATCAATTAATAGATTTGGATGTTAGAGAAAATGTTTATAGTAATATTAAACTATATATATATATATATATATATATATATATATATATATATATATATATTTGGAATTAATTTAATTAATTAATTAATTAATTAATTAATTAATTATTCATAATACCTTCTGCCAAGTTATTTTTTTAATTTAATTAAAAAGTTGTATTTTTGAATTCTACAAACATATTAGTTCTCCAGAGAAGTACTTTTTAAAATTTCATAAACTATCTTTAAATGTATGTCTTTCAACTTCTATAGATATATAGGTTTGAAAAAATTTTATTTTTCTCAGTTTGATATTAACAAAAATTAATTAAAAAATAATTTTTTTCTTTCTCTATTTGTTCTCTACAAATTCTTTATTTACGTTAATCAAAAATAAAACATGGATTTGTTATATCTTAAAGATAATTATTTTAAGATTGGAGCAAATATAGAGATAACAATTAATAAATCACCACTCGTGTGTCTTCCTGTTTTACAACATAGGCTTCATGACATTTAATATTGTATCCATTAATAAATCACCACTCGTGTGTTGTAAACCAAGAGAGTTGTGATTTAAAACTGCAAATAAATATATAATAAGGGATTAGATATCCAAGTTAGTAAATTGATCACTACCAGAAAACCGGAGAAAAGCAACGGAATTACCGACGGAATATTTCCGTCGGTAATTTATACCGACGGAAATAATTCCGTCTCCAAATCTATCGGTATATACCGATGGATTTATTCCATCGGTATATAGCGACGGAAACATTCCGTCGGTATATACCGACGGTTTCGCCGACGGGGTAGACAGTTCGTCTGGAAATATGCAACGGCGTGGTGACGTCAGGAGATTTTACCGACGGAAATTACCGAGGGATTCAAACTGAGATAGCCGTACAGTGATGTGGCGCTGTCACCGATGGCATCACCGACGGATCCGTCCGTCGGTGATGCCGTCGGAAAAAACCATTATATGCACCCATCTGCCGACACTCTCTTCCTCTGTTTCTCTTTCTTCTTCTTTCTCATCCCACCTCTCCCCTCCCAAACTGCAGCTCCCCTCCCAAACTGCAGCCAAACACCCATCCCAAACTCTCCACTATTCTCAACACGAGCACTCAAGTTTCTTATATCTTGTACGTGGTCACAATATCCGTTTCTTGTAGATTTTATCATTTTTTTGTAAGTAAATCTATCCTTTTTAGTTTTAATATTTAATTGTGAATTTTATTGTTTTAGTATATGTATTTTGTTAACGTTTGTACTTGTTTAATTGTTATTTGTCAAAGAAACTTGTAGTATGAATGTATAATTTTGTAGTTGTTATAGTTTGTTTTAGATTTTATCAAATTATATTTGTTTGTAAATTGTTGAAATTTTGTTTGAATTACACCGAATTAAATGTGTCGTTGTGATGAAATAAATAATTAATAGCTTGTTTAAGTGTCTTGTTTAATTGTTATCAATTATATTTCGAAGTTGTGATTTCTGTAAATTTATATATGTATAAATTTGTATGTATGAACGTTGATAATTGATAATGAATATTTAACATAAGTGTTGTTTTAGTTTGTTGGATAATGTCGGGGAAAACCAATATTTTTGTTATGTTTTATAGAGGTTCAATAGAAGTCATGGATGATCGTTCATGGATGTATCGGGACTCACCTCAAGGATTGCGGAGGATGGATTATTGTAACGGTGTCCAGGGTTTTATTAATTTCGCAACATCTATTCCGAGGAATTTTACTGATGGTGGTATTAGGTGTCCATGCAGGAAGTGTAAAAATTTAAAGTTTCTGCATCAAGATGTTGTAACGATGCATCTTCTAACCAAAGGGTTCATAGAAGATTACCTGTGTTGGTATGCTCACGGAGAACTATTTGTTCCTGATGAGAGCATGGAAGAACAGGTGGTTGGGTCAACTTCTAGTGCTAGCAACATGCATGAAGTTGGAAATGAGAACAGTAATCCTTACAGGAATATGGTTATGGATGCAATGAGAATGAGTGAAGGTAATGTCAGGGAATGTCCAATCGTAGAAGAAGAACCTAATGCAGATGCAGCAAGGTTTTGTGATCTGTTGAGAGATTCTGACGAACCATTATGGGATGGCTGCACGAACCACAGTAAATTATCAGACGTAGCACAGGTGTTCACCATCAAGTCAGATCACGGGTTGAGTGAGGCCGGTTATGACAAGATTATTGAATGGGCGAGAAGCATTTTACCTGAAGGGAACAGGCTGAAAGAGAACTTCTATGCTGCCAAGTCCATGATGAAACCCCTCGGTTTAGGATACCAGAAAATTGATATATGCCCTAACTTCTGCATGTTATACTACCTTGAAAATGCTGAGATGACCGAGTGCATGACATGCGAGCATTCCCGTTACAAACCCAGAACTGGTAGAGGAAAGACTCTCGTGGCATATAAAAAACTTAGATACTTTCCAATCACACCTAGACTGCAGAGGTTATTCATGTCACCAAGGACTGCTGAGCACATGACATGGCACCAATCACATCATGCGGTTGATGGAGTGATGGTTCATCCTTCTGACGGTGAAGCCTGGAAACACTTTAACAGTATGCATCCTCACTTTTCAGCTGAATCAAGGAACGTGCATCTTAGGTTGTGTAGAGACGGATTCAACCCATTCGGGTCATTTGCTGCTCCTTATTCTTGTTGGCCGGTCATACTGACGGTTTATAACTTGCCATCAGGGATGTGTATGAGGCCGGAGTTCATGTTTTTATCTATGGTCATACCAGGTCCGAGCAGTCCGGGGAGGAATATAGATGTTTGTCTTCGTCCGTTGATTGATGAGTTGACGCAGTTGTGGTCCTCTGGAGCTTTGACTTATGACATCTCAAGGAAACAAAATTTTGTTATGAGAGCGGCTTTGATGTGGACTATCAATGATTTCCCAGCTTATGGAATGGTTTCTGGTTAGAGCACGCATGGAAAGCTAGCATGTCCATATTGTATGGAGAACAACAAGGCATTCACGCTAACAAACGGGGGTAAAGCTTCTTTTTTTGACTGTCACCGTCGTTTCTTGCCACATAACCACAGGTACAGAAAGAACAGAAAGGATTTCTTTGTTGGCAGAGTTGAAAATGATGTTGCACCCCCGCGTCTTTCAGGTGAAGAATTGTTTGATGTTGTGTCAGAGTACGGTGAAATTGTGTTTGGTCTCCAATCAACTAAGCAGAAGTTTCCTGGTTTTGGTTTGACCCATAATTGGGTGAAGCGAAGTATATTTTGGGAGCTTTCTTATTGGAAGACCAATCTTCTCCGCCATAACCTTGACGTCATGCACATTGAAAAAAACGTGTTTGAGAACATTTTCAACACCGTCATGGATGTGAAGGGGAAGACAACGGACAACATCAAAGCTAGATTGGATGTAGCGCTGTTCTGTAACCGAAAAAATATGGAGTTGGTTTGTGATGGGTCACGGGTCGCAAAACCAAGAGCAAGCTTCGTGCTAGAGAAAAACGCACAACTACTAGTCTACAAATGGCTTAAGAGTCTGCGTTTCCCCGATGGACATGCCTCGAACACATCAAGGCTGGTTAATACGGAGGAATGCAGATTATATGGAATGAAGAGTCATGACTGCCATGTGTTTATGCAAACACTCATCCCATTAGCTTTTCGTGATTTGTTGCCAAAGGGGATATGGGATGCACTAACGGAGATTAGTCATTTCTTCAGAGACATATGCTCCAGCAAGTTGAATGTTGATCACATTGAAAGGCTTGAAAAGAATATCGTCGAGACAATATGCAAACTTGAGATGATATTCCCTCCATCATTTTTTGACTCAATGGAGCATCTACCCGTACATTTACCGTTTGAGGTAAAAGTTGGAGGACCGGTCCAGTACAAATGGATGTATCCATTCGAGAGGTTAGATATTACAGTTGCTATGACATTTATAATTAAATGTTTTTATTTTTATTTTAATGTTTTTAATTGATAATTTTTTATTAATATATATATATATATATGCAGGTACTTGTTCAATCTTAAAAAAAGGTTAAGAACAAGGCGCATGTTGAGGAGATCTCAACATTTATCTCATACTATTTCGAACCTCATTTGAGAACGAGGATAAACCGTGTTCCACGGCATGATGATGGTGGTGAAGTGCATTCAAGTGGGAACTTGTCAATATTCTCCAATCCTGGACGACCCACACCTAAAAATGCCGTGAGGGGAAGATATTTGTCTGAAATAGAGTTCAGACAAGCACACAATTATATCATATTTAACTGTGATGAGCTTAGACCTTTTATTAAGTAAGTGGATGTTCGACTTAAACTTTGTCAAGAGTGTACTATTTATGTTTTGTGATACCATACACTCATATACTTTGGAACAACCTTGCAGGCAACATCGACGATACTTACTGTCCAATAACTCACAGCTGACCGAATCCCAGATCTTTAAATTACAAGATGAACAATTTGCCACATGGTTTAGAACACATGTAAGTCCTATCACAAACTCATTATCTCTTGCAATGTAATTAATTGTAGTCAATGTTACATAATATCTGTTTATTGATTATTGTTGTATTTAATTTACAAGCTAGGTTTATCAAATGGGAGGTAGTGCTGCTGTTTCACTGTCTTTACTATGTCTGGGCCCTGAAAGAAAAGTCAAGTGCTATAATGGATATTTTGTCAATGGATATGTCTTTCATACTGAAGAATACGGGCATGGAAAAAAGACATAAAACAGCGGTGTTTGTATTAAGGGATCGACTTCTAGTGAGTTTGAAGTTGACTACTACGGTAGATTGGAAGAGGTCATCGAACTGCAATATCATAGCGAGCAAAATAGAGTGTTTTTATTCAAATGCTATTGGTATGACACAACTGACAAAGGAATCAGAGTAGATCCTCACTATGGTCTCGTTGAAATCAATTCAAAAGCTAGACACCGCAACGTAAACGACATCTTTATTTTCGCAAAGCAATGCCAACAAGTTTATTACACATACACCCCTTCCTTTAGAAAGGACCGATCAAGAGTTGATTGGTTATCCGTTTTAAAAACAAAACCCAAGGGTCGTGTCGAGGTTGTTCAGGATGAGAACGAAGACACAAGTGTGATAGATGAAGTCTTTCAAGCTAGTGAGTTGGTTGAACCATACCGAGTTGCTCCGTCGATTGACTTAGAAGAAAATTCGAATTTTCGTGTTTTCAACGATAATCTTGTTGATGTTGACGCAGAGGAGTTGAATGTTGTTCTGAGCTCTACCAGTGGAAAAAAGAATGTTGTTGAGGAAGATGATAACGAAATTGAAGAGTGCGATGAAGCTGATGATAACAATTCAATAGAGGACGAAGATGAAAATTCCGACTAACTAAACATGTTATAAAGCCTTATTTTTATAATGTAATAATTTGAAACATGAAATATTTATTCTTCTTTAAGGGTCAGCCTTTGTTATTGTGTTGTGTGTGTTGTAAGATTGCAATTCAAGATTTTTTGAGAGGGTTACATAAAAAAAAATAAGAAAAATTTACCTTTTCACCGACGGATTTACCGGCGGAATATAAACCGTCGGTATTTCACAGAGAGTTGCAAAACAAATTACGGGATTTTGCCATTTTCACCGACGGATTTCCCGACGGAATATAAACCGTCGGTATTTCACAGAGAGTTGCAAAACAAATTACGGGATTTTGCCACATTCACCGACGGATTTACCGACGGCAAGACCGACGGACTTACCGACGGATAACGCATGGGTGACACGTGTCCGTCTGCACCCGTACCGACGGAATTTACGACGTCCAATACCGACGGCATTACCGACGGATCACGCATGTCTGACACGTGTCCGTCTGCGCCATTACCGACGGAATTGCCGACGGATTTGCCGACGGATCGAAAAGTTTGGCGGGATTTCCAAACTTTTTGGTGCGCATTTCAATTAATTTCCGATGGAATTACCGACGGAAATTAATTGCACCGACAGCAAATAATTTCCGTCGGAAATTCCGTCGGAAATATTGCTATATATACCGCCCATCCCCCCCACTTTGTTCATTTTCTTCTCTTCTCCTCTTCTCACTTTCTCTTCTCCTCTTCTCCCTTGCTCTTCTTCTCTCATTTATATTTAGCTTTTAGAAGGATTTTATTGTTTTGGTGGTAGTTTTAAAAGGTATGTATCCCTTTTTCTTTGTCTTTTTATTTTTTTTATTTTAATTATGATTATTTTTTTTGGTGTTCTTTGTTTTGTATATTGTTTGTAGATAAAATCTTAAATTCAACACATTATTAAGGTAAGCATTTTTTATTCCCAAATTTATTTTGAATTGATATAATGTTTTTTAGTTTTTTTAATTTGTTTGTTTTGTGTTTATGTTGTGTGTTGTGTAGTGTTTTTTAGTTTTTTAGTTTTTTAATTTTATTTATTAATTTTAGTTTTTTAGTTTTGATATTATTGTTTGTATTGCTATAATTGTTATTGTTGAATTTTATGTTAAAAATATTAATTTGTAAATATAATTGTTATTGTTGATTTATTTTAAAAATGTTAATTTATATATATATAATTGCATTTAATTAGTTTATCTTAATTTAGGATATTATTGTTTGTATTGCTATAATTGTTATTGTTGAATTTATGTTAAAAATGTTAATTTATAAATATAATTGTTATTGTTGATTTGTTTTAAAAATGTTAATTTATATATATAGAATTGCATTTAATTAGTTTATCTTAATTTAGGATATTTGTATGACTTAAATCTAATGTTAGTACCAATTTAACAATGAATGTTGATAGTTGTAATTCTATATGATGTTATTGAATAAAATGTTGTGTTGATGATGATGAGTTGGGTTGAGATCCAGGATGATTGGATCGGGATGTGAAATAAAATTGGAAGTGTAATATAATTTTGTCGACAACTTGGGACCCCCCAGTACAGGGGAGACTCTGTCGAATTTTTTTTTAAATAATCGAAGTTAATTATGTAATTATTCGTGTACATTTGTGTAGATGCGTAGAATGAAATCTACAGCACGTCGTCAGAAGACGGTTGCAGCTAGTTCTTCTAGCAGCGAGGAGGACGTATCCTTAGGTGCTGATCACGGCGAGGAATCTACGCCAACTTGTGATGCTGCCTCTTCTAGCGCGGTTTCACAGCGCAGAAGCGGTGTGCCTTCACAGCGGGGTCAATTCACCCGCAAGTACCAGGCACAATGGAAGGATGACCTCTCAATGTAAGTTTGTTTAGGTTTTAGTTTTTTATATATATACTTATAACATAATTTATGAACAACTAATTAATATTAATTACTACTTTTATTTAATTTCAGGTTCACAAACATTGAGGCTGCAAGGACTATAACATTGGCGTTTAAATCGTCGATGGAGATTCCATTGTTTCAATGGAGTCAGGTTTCCAAACATCCTGAGTGGAAACCTAATATCGATGCATGGTTTAAGCGATTTCAGGTCGGTGTAAATTTTTAATTTCCAGCTTATTTTTAATAAATGATTTTTATAATTTTATATCTTGTACTATTTTTATTTTATATGAATTATTTATATACACAGAACAAATTTGAGTGGGATAGGGCGGACAACAATGTTGTGAGGAGGGTATGGGAGAATCACGCGGCAACTAGGTAACATCAAAAATAATATTTATTTTTGTTTTATAAGTTTATGTTTTAAATTCTAATTTGTTACTATGTAAGTAGGTTGCGTGATTTTTGGTATGACACCCAAAAAAAATCAAAAAGACATGCGAGGGATAACGGTCTTGAAGGATGGAATGAGGTGGCGGTTTGGCAGGAATTCAGACCGCCATTCATCTCGGGGGAAATATGGACGGCATATATTGAGCACATGACCTCAGAGCGGTTCTCACGGCGCTCACAGTCTGGCATCGACAACCGGAACCGGCAAATTCATGGTTCAGTGACCACGCACACTGGCGAATCCGTCCCATTCAGCGCACATGCAAAGCGGATGGTAAGATTAATTTTAATGAAATATATCGTTAATTAATTTGTCGTTCCTTATAATATATTTAACTTTCAACCTATTTTTTTCCTTACAGGCTGCGTCTCTTGGACGTGAACCGAGTCCAATGGAGCTGTTTCTAGAGACGCATGTGCGGAGTCAAGACCGCCAAAAGGGGGTGCAGCAGTTCGTGGACAACCGTGCTCAGCACTTCGTGGTATGTTCGTTCATTCATTTTATTTTGTAAGTTATTATTTTCTTGAATTGCATCTTGAATTGCATTTGATGATTTTTTTATCGATGGAATTTTCAGGAGACCTATAATAGCCGGTTGAGGGAGAGATATGGGGACAATCCGTCGACCCATCCAGATTTCGATCCAGATTTGTGGATGGAGGCGGGATCGTCTGGTGGACCCGATAAAAATCGGGTCTACGGGCTCTCGAACACTACGGCTGACAACTTGCGTTCGACTCGTAGTGTCTCAACTGTTGGAAGCTCTCCATCAGTATCGAACATCCACTCTGAGGAGTTCATTGCGTTGAAACAACAATATCAACAACTCTCGACGAATTATGATGAGCTCTGTCAAATAGTCATGGAGATGAGATCAAAGATGGGTGACGATACTTGTGCAGCTTCTTTTTGGCCGTATGGTCCAGGGAACAACCAGCCTCCTCCTCCTCCGCCGCCTCCTCCTCCAGCTCCGCCGCTATTCTAGTTTAATTTTGCTTTTTAAACACATTAAATTTGTAATGAATATTATTTAACATTACTTTTACATTATTAATGTTTAATGCATTTCTATTTGTTTATTAAGGTTTTTTACAATTAATAAATTTTTTTTATATATATTTTAAATACCTACCGACGGATATACCGACGGATACTATCCGTCGGTATTTAACAGAGAGTTGGCGAACAATTACCATCCATGCCATCATTACCGACGGCATCACCGACGGGATTCAATCCGTCGGTGATTAAATTCCGACGGAATTACCGACGGATAATATCCGTCGGTATTACACAGAGAGTTGCACAAAATTTACCAGCCATGCCACATTTACCGACGGATTTTCCGTCGGTAATGCCGTCGGTAATTACCCTTGAAATTACCGACGGATTTATTCCGTCGGTAATGTTCCCGCGGGAAACTTTTTTTTGGGCGCGCCCGTATCCATCTGTAACCCGTCGGCGTTTCCGTCGGTGGGTGGTTTTTTTTATTTGCGATAGAATTAGCGACGGAAATGGGATTTACCGACGACTGTTTTACCGACGGAAGTGTTTCGTCGGTGAGTCCATCGGTATTATTTTCACCGACGGACTTCATTGCTGTCACCGACAGAATGAGTCCATCGGTAACACTGGATAATGTTGTAGTGGATTTAGTTATGCTTAAGAAACTTTGACAATCAAGATAATTGTTTTTTGATAACTTGACGGTCACAATAATTTCTATATTAAATATCGAGCTTACATAATATATATGCTGAAATTTTTTGGATTTAAAATTGTGTTAGTGATTACTTTTCAAAGTAGTTTTTACTTGGAAATATATTAAAATATTTTTTTATTTTTTTAAATTTATTCTTAATATCAACACTTCAAATTAAACGATCCAAAATTATAAAAAAGTTAATTTAAAGTAAATAAAAATTCAAAAGCACTTTTTAAATGTAAAAACAAACACAATTTTATTAGATTGTTGGGCAACCTAGAGGTTGCGAGTCAATTATTATATTTTTATTAAAATAATATTGTTTAGTGTTTTTTTAAAATAAAATTAATCTAATTAGATGTAATGAGGTCAATCATCTGGAGCAACTATATTTTATCAAGTCAAATGATTTTTTTAATGTAAATTGAAATCTTGCCCCAAATAAGATTTTAAATTGTGATTTTTTTAATTAATGTGTAAGAAAAGTCGAGTTTAATAATTATATTTTATAATTGCAAAAGTTATGATTAAACTAATCAAAATTTATATGTTGTCACGATAGATATGAATAAAACTTCATTAAAAAATACTTTATTTGTCTTTCTATCAAGGTTTCAATAAAACTATAAAGCATGGTAACTTATTAAACTTGTGGGGGTGTTTGGGCGTTTCAACTGGAGTTTTTAAAAATTCTGAAATTTTTTTTGCTTTAAATTAAAAAAAAATTATGTTTTTGACCGTTTCCATGTGCTTATGTTAAAAGTGGATTTTAATAAAATAAAAAAAATAATATTATTATAATACATTTCAAAATAAAAAATATTTTAAAAAACAACCACAATTAATACAATGTTATCTTTTGCTTCCACATGTGTATGAGTGTGCTCATCACAAAAATGAATTGGGATTGTGGTGTCCAACATTGTAACACTTTGTTAGAATATTTGGAATTCTCTTAATTGAATTCAATTCAAAGATTTTAATAAAATGTGATGTTTGAATTTCTTTTTGGTATTAAGAATTAAATTTCAAATGAAATTTAATATTTTAAAATACTAAAAAAAAAATTAGAAATCAACTTCTCCAATTTACAATTCCAAATAAAACAAATTTAATGCTAAATTAACTTTTTTTCAAAATACTCATCTCCCCATCTCTTTTGTTAGAGACCTTTGAAAAAATAATTTGTATTGTTGAATGCATATTATCGTGCCGCATGGTGCAGGCACGTAAAGCATGCATAAGGCAAAGTAAAAAAATAAAACGTTCAAGAAAACCTTGCCCACCCGTGACTTGACTTGATTTGACTGAGGTCTTGTGGTTTCATGCATGCTAGGTTATTTTCAATGGTGATTAGTGGCAAGCAATAACCCACTTTCCGACCTGTTTAAAGCAACCCCATGAATGGATGATTCGCTTTCTTCTCGAGCATATCCTCTGCTTTTCAATCTCCATCGTCAGAAAGGCAAAACGATTTGGCTTCTAGAGTTAAATGTTCAATGGGTGAAGAGACATATTTTGTTGCATTTTATTTACATTTTTTACTGTGATAATAGCTTAAATATGAGATAAAATCCATATAGAAAAAGAGAGAGGTTTTGTTGTTTTTTATATAATAAAAAATATTTAATTTAAAATATATATATATATATATATATTCAGAATTAATTTAAAATCAATTAATTAATTATTCATAATACCTCCTATCAAGTTATTTTTTTGATTTAACTGAAAAGTTGTATTTTTTAATTCTACAAATATATTGGTACGTAGAGATGTGTTTTTTTAAATTTCATAAACTCTCTTTAAAATATATGTCTTTAAACTTCAACAAACATATTGGCCTAAAAAATATATTTTTTTTTAGTTTGATATTGATAAAAATTAATTAAAAATATTTTTTTTCTTTCTCTATTTTTTCTCTGTAAATTCTTTATTTATGTTCATAAAAAATAAAATATCAATTCTTAGAAACTTGTAAAAGTTATTGTATATAAATTTCAATACTTTGTTATATTCTAAATATAAAACAGTGGAGAAATTATAGTGATAGCAATTAATAAATCACCACTCGTGTGTCTTCCCGTTCAGATTCGTTTTATTTCCTCTCGGGATCAACTTGCTGATGTCTTCACTAAGCTACTTTCTACTTCTTCCTTACTGCTTTTCGTTTCAAGCTTCGGGTTAATCCTCCACCCTCAGCTTGAGGGGGCATATTATAGAATGTACTTATATAAGAAATAATGTATAGGAAATATGGTCTACATATTCTTGTGTGGTAAATTCCACCATTGCTATTGTATATTGCCCTACACATATATATAGAAAGGGTTGGCTAACCATTAGGTCAAGCCTCCCAATTATTCTCAACTTTAAAGAAATTAATCATATCAATTTTTTGAAAAAATAAATGCAGCATGAGTTAAAGTTAAAATTTTAAAATTTTAATTAAATCAAAATATTGAATTAGTATTTTTATTTAAATCAAAACTTATTTATTCTAACTAAGAAAATTTATAATTTTTTATGAGATAAAAATTAAAAAATAACTTAGATTAATTTTAAAAAATCATACCGAGGAAAACTTTACTATTATCAAAGTTCAAATTGCAAGGCCAAATAAGAGAATGCCGAGCCTAACAAAATATAACTCTGTTAATGAAGAAGTTAATGTAGATGGTAGTACTACTCTGCATCAAGGAATGGCTCAATGTCGATTAGCACAACTATGGTTCCATAATGATAGTAGCCACATATTTGTGGTTAATCGATTGGTAAAGAAATTTGACATATGACTGAGTAGTAGCCATACATTGATGAAGAAGAATTGCAGGTATGTCTTGTGATGTGCCAATAAAGTTGGATCAGTAGAAGGTTGGATCAGTAGAAAGGTAAGGAGGACGTAATGGTTGCAAATCTTGATGACTACAATATTATTTTTAGTCTTGATTTCTTGAGAAAAACCAAGATTGTTTTGATGATCTCAATGGAGTCATGATTGCAAGTTAGGGATGTCTATATTGTAATGTAGCAACAATGAATGACATCTAAGTAAACTATAACAAAGGTGAAAAAAAGCTTAATCTTGGTCATTTCTATTAAGAAAGCATTACAAAAACGGTGGAGAAGTGTTTCCTGCGACAGTAGTGGATAAAAAATGGATTGTTATGAGGAGGTGCCGAAAGAAATTGCCAGTGTGTTGAATTAATTTGAGGATGTGGTGTCACCTTAGCTACCAAAGAAACTCCCACCTAAAAAGGTCATAGACCATTAAATTAAGTTGGTACCGAGAACAAAACCATCATCTCAAGCTCCTTACTGCATGTCACCAATGGAATTGGTAGAATTAAGGAAGCAATTAGGGGAACTAATTGACATGGGGTCTATCCGTCTTTCCAAGGCTTCATATGGTGCTCCAATCTTATTTCAAAATAAAGCATATGAGAGTCTTCGCATGTGTGTGGACTACCGAGCACTTAACAAGGTAACCATAAAAAATAAGTATCTAGTTACTTTATTTTAAGATTTGATGGACAGATTGTATGGAGCCTCTATCTTTACAAAGTTGGACTTGTGATCACGATATTGGAAAATACAAATTGCTGAAGATGACGAGCATAAAACTACTTGTGCGACAAGATATGACTCATACAAGTTTCTAGTTATGTCATTCGACCTAACAACATTTTGTAATCCCATGAATGATGTTTTATATGATTTCTTAGACAACTTTGTTATAGTCTACTTAGATGATATTTTAGTCTATAGTAGAGGAATTGAAGATCAAGGAATTCATCTTTCTAAAGTTCTATGTAGATTGAGGGAACTTGAATTGTATGTAAAGAGAGAAAAATGTGAGTTTATAAAAATTGAGATTATGTTCTTAGGCCACTCAATTAAGGAGGGACAAGTGAAGATGGATCCATGGAAGATTTAAGTCATCGTTGAATGGTCAACATCGAAGTTAATCTTGGAGTTGAGATTTTTTTTTGGTGCTTTAGCAAGAAAACAATCATCTCTTAGATCTTCTAAAGAAAAATCAGAAATAGGAATGGCCAGTTGATTGCCAACAAGTTTTTGAGAAGCTGAAGACAACAGTAGCATCAACTCCAGATGGATAACGACGTAGAACTTTACGTTAAGACTTGTCTAGTGTGCCAGCAAGAGAAGACCTTACGGCAGCGAGAGGCAGGCTTATTACAGCTATTGCCAATTCCAGAAAAGCCTTAGGTATCAATTTCGATGGGCTTTATTGTTAGGTTTCTGAAGGTGGATGGCATGAACACTATCATGGTTGTCATAGACAGATTCACCAAGTATGCAGTGTTTGTGGCTGCCCCGACGGTGTGTACAACTGAAGTTGCCGCTGGGTTATTCTATCGAAACGTGGTGAAGTATTTTGAAGTGCCTTCTGACATTGTAAGTGATTGTATTGTGCGATTCACGAGTAAATTATGGATAGCGTTGTTCAACATAATGGGGACAAGACTGAAGTTTTTCATTGCTAGTGTCATCTGTAAACTGAAGGGAAAACAGAAAAGATAAATGCTTCGCTAAAGGAATATTTGAGACACTACATGACAGTAATGCAATGAAGTTGGTTGGAATTGCTGGATAGTGCGTAGTTTTGCTACAATCTTAAAAAAATCTCGGCAACAAAAGCAAGCCTATTTGAGTCAATTTTAGGGACACAACCCCAAACTAGTGTTGGTGCCCATGCTTCGCCATAGGGTTAGACTATTTTTATTTTTTTTTGCAAAAAATGGTGTACTTTTTTTTTTTGTTAAAAAAAGAGAGAAAAATACGACTCATGTCATAGACTCGGCTAGGTCATATAAATTAACTTTATTTCAATTAGATGAAAAATAATAAGAAATAACAGTTAATGGATCAAATTTAAAAAGAAAAGTGATTAGGATTACCTAGGGAAAAAAAAATTCTTTTTTCATAAGAGGAAAAACAATGTATCTCAATTCACAACCTATTAAATACAAAAGAACAAAATGGTGCAAAATAATGTCATAAACAAATTTATCATGGTCAACCCGAGTTAGTATGACAAACCTATAATCAGGGTAATCAGGGTCAAGCCAACCTATATTAACTTTTCAATTCATGACCTAGGTCATTCAACCCGAAACACCTTGTATGGAAAAATCATGAAATTCAATTCTCAATTAATTAATTGAATGATGAAATTGAGAAAAGAATTTCAATTATACAAAAGAATTCAAAAAACATCAATAAAAAGAATGAGGATCAAAATTAAAAAACAAAATAAATTTTATATTTGATTGAAGGGTGAAATTGAAAAGAAAAATCAATTTATTAAAAAAACAAAAAGAAATCAAAAGAATGAGGATCAAAATTGATATAAAAAATAAAAACAATGCTTTGATTGAAGGGTGAAATTAAAAGGAATAATAACTTTTACAAAAAGTCCAAGAAAAAAAATAGAATTCAAAACAATAAGAACCAAATTAAATAACATAATACCATGAATTTGAGTTGATGGATAAAATTAAAAACCAATAAAACTTTTACTAAAGAGTTGACAAAAAAAAATTAAAAATAAAAAAAAAAAGAACCAAGTTAAAGAATATAATATTTGCTAAATTAGAATTGAAGAATGATTTTGAAAACAAATAAAACTTCTATAAAAGGATCAAGATCAAAAATTAAAAATCAAAAGAATAAGGATTGAAGTTGAAACACCAATAATAAAGAAGGTCATGTTGTAATTTTTAGAGAAGAAAAGAGAAAAGAAAAAAAAAAGCATATCGGCGACAAACCAAACCACCATTAGTGACACATGCTAAATAATGTGGTGCTTCTAACGACACTATGAAAGGCATTTTTGAACATTGAGAAGCATTACACACACCACTTAAAAGTGTGTGGGTGCCTCCCTCGTGCTTCTGAATGTCATGCACACGCATGTTGTTTATATATATATAGTCAAGTACAAAATTGCTCCTGATTTGACATGATAATAATAAAAAAAATCTTTGGAAAAATATGAAAAAAATCCTTGAGACAAGTTTCAATTTTTTTACTTTCTATTACATTTTCATCATCTCACTATGCTTTGATTTTTTTTATTGTTTATATGTGGCCAAATATAAAATTATCATTCATCTAATGACCTTTTTGAAAGTACCAAATATTTCCTTTTGATGTGGTATTGAAGGTTTTGTTTTCAAGTGCATTTCATTATTTTTACTTTGTATTTAAGCAAGTAATGTTGTCAATTTAGAAACAAGTAATGTGTTATATGAAAACATCTTAATGTTGTCACTAACTAATTATAAGTTTTTTAAAGTAGCGACAAAAATATCATTAAATACCAATAAATCTGAACTTGAGCCTCTCCTTAAAAACAACGTCCTCGTCAATGCAAATAAAAGGGAACAAAAGACGTCAACTCCAGAAACCAAATCGTTTTGCCTTTTTGACAAAAGAGATTGAAAAGCCGAGGATATGCTCGAGAAAAGTGAGAAAAATTCATTCACGCGGTTGCTTTAAATACCTTATTTTCTCGGCGTCGTCCTCATTTCATTTGCTGAACACGAGTTTTGTCCATTGCCATGTGCACATTCCAAACAGAGACATAATAATGGCATGCCGCCTTAGCTGATGGAGTAGTAACATTTTCAATTTGTAGCCGGAAAAATAATAGAAATCATACTTGTAAATATCTTCTGAAACTAATTGACATCCTTTTTGAACAAATTATGTGTGTATTACGATCCCTCTAATTCTGTTTACGTATCAAATTTATTTCTCATTATTTTAATTTTAATTTTAATTTTTTCTGTTTTGATTCCTTCTTATAAACTTCATTTTTTTTTAATTTTATTCTTTAATATTAAGTTAACTGGGATTAGGCTATGAAATTTTTATCATTTTTCTTTCTATAGTATTACCTCAATCTCATGACCTAGATCACGAGTTTGACAAGTTAACCTAGGTTGATTTGGGTCTTTTATTCTCTTTTTTTATTGAATATATTTTCAATTTTGTCCTTTAATATTTGGTTAGTTTGGGAATCGGTTATCATAAATCTTTTTCATTTTTCCTTCTATTAGGTTCTCTCATTCGCATGACCTATGTTGCAAGGTTCGGTGGGCTTGCTTACCTGGATTTACATGTTTTGCTATCCTTTTTTCTAATTGATTCTTTTTTTCTATTTCATCCTTCAAAATTGTTTTTTTTATTGAACTTTGTATTTTTTCTCGATTTGCTTTCTATAAAATTATCCCGATTTCATGACCGGAATCATAAGTTTGATAGGTTTACCTGGCTTGACTCGGGTCATTTCTTTGTCATCTTTTGAAATTGATTTTGTTTGTTTAGGATTCGGTAATCTTAATTCTTTTCATTTTTCCTTCTATTAGTTATTCCATTCATGTAACCCAAGTCGTAAGGTTTTGTGGGCTTGTTCGGGTTTATTAGGTTTTTTATCCTTTTTAGAAAAATAGTTTCATTCTTTTGCATTATGTTATTTTAGAATTGAATTTTGTGATTTTTCTCAATTTGATTTCTAAATGGCTAACTCATGTCACGGGTTTAGTAGACTTACTCAAGTAAACTAATGTTTTTGTTTTGTCCCTTTTTAAATATTTTTTTTCATCTTTCCGTATTATGTTAGTTTGGAATTGAGTTTTGGGATTTTTCTTGATTCTCTTTTGATGTAATTATCTCAATTTTACAATTTGAATCATGAGTTTAGTAGGCTAACTCGGGTAAACTTAGGTTTTTGTTTTGTCTTCTTTTTAAGTTGATTTTTTTTTTCATTTTCATCCTCCAACATTGAGTTGGTCGGAAATTGAGCTTCATTGCTTTTTTTTTATTTTTTTAATATTAGTTTATCTTATTCTCATGATCTGGGTCATGCATTTGGTATTTTAACTCAAATTATTTTTTCAAGTCTTTTTTAATTTCATTTTTCTTTCTATTTTTCCCTTTTAGATTTTTTTCATTTGTCTTTTATTTTTATTCCTAGATGAAGTAAAAATATTTTTGAGATATTCTTAGATTAAAATCCATTTCTTTTTTGTTGGTTTAGGTTTCGATAATCTTCATGGCCATGTGTTTCATTCTTATTGAAAGAGATGAACAAGTGGTGTACCTTAATTAAAAAGAGGTGCCTCTTAGGAACAAAATGACAATATGTATAAAGTACAACAATTCAGTAGATTTTTTAAGACCTGAGATGACATGAAAGGTCATTCATCGAATGGTGTAGGTGAAATGTTACTTCCTTTATAACCCTAGTTGTTTATGCTCCAAACTTTTCTTCTACTTTCACTTTTTACAACTCCTGAGAGACAATTTTGTGAAGAAATCATGAGTCAATCTTGTTTTCATCTAAGAAAAACATCACCTTAGGTATTTACCACTATAAACCTTCTTCTTTACTTTAAATACAGAAATGAACCTAAAGAGAGTTAGATCTACCCCTATAAGTAGGGAAGTTGTTGCCTCTGATGAGGAGTTCAAGTTCTAACCTTAGATTAGAAAAAGGGGGAAGGGGAGGGGTGCATTAGATTAGACCCCAAAACTAAAGGAGGTGGAACCCCATCGTCTACTTCTAGTAAGGGGAAAATAGCTTTCCCCATAGGAGAAGTTCTTCTTCTATAATTACTAAGGAATCCCAGGAGAGAGAAAGGCTACCCCAGACCCTTGAGGATGATTCTTCTAGGTCATTAGGTGTGGAGGATATAGAATTTATCAATGATCAGCAAGCAAGAGAGTGCACAACTCAAATGCATGCCAATACCAAGCACATCAATCACTTAACCATAGGTTTTTCCTGTGATTATTTTGAAATTATAGCCCCTTTTGCATGTATGTGTTGGGTACACCTTCCCTCTCCAAGCATTTGTGAAGGAATTTTTCAAAAATTATCAGTTTGGTCTAGGTCAACTACACCCCAACGGGTGGATAATCTTATTTTTCTTTAATAAGTTTTTTAGGCTTGTCAAGATTAAGCCTATAGTCAATGTCTTTAAGACTTGTTACCATCTGGTTATTGGCACCAATAATGGTAATGACATGTGTTGGTTCTTTATATTTTTTTAGTTGGGTCCAGGTCATCTACACCCTAACGAGTGGATAATCTTATCCACCTTTGATAAGTTTTTTAGGCTTGTTGAGATTGAGCCTATAATTAGTATCTTTAGGCTGCAGATGACCTTCTAGGTGTTGGCACCGATAATGGTAATGACATGCGTTAGTTTTTTATGTTTGCCAAAAGACCCACTAGAGCCATGTAGGGAACTCTGTAGGGAAAACCTGCTCACGTCAAAAAGTGAGGGAGAAGGTGGCTTATAATGAGGTATAATGGGTCATTAAGCCCAAAGATATGATGCAACAGATTTAGGGTTGTTTCTATTACTGAAAATGTTCATTCAGCTAATGTCAATAATAGACCTCGTCTAAGTTTAGAAGAGGAGAAAACATGTATTGCATTGGCATCAGCCTCAACTGAATATGAAGTTAATAGGATGGTCAAAAGACATTATCAAGCCTTTGCAAAGTATAAGGCTTTCTTACCTCTTGTTTTTTTGTTATACCTAAGTTCATTGTTGATTCTGTTATTGTGCAGGACTAACAACTAAAGGAGAAGGGAAAACTTCAGTAAGGTTTGTAAAGGACAGTTCATGAAGGAAATCTTCGTCTCTTAGTGTGAGTGGAGATTGAGCTGAAAAAGTGATGGAGATTTGCCTTATTATTGCCGACGAACTCTCTATTCTTAAGGGAAGAACAACGAGATTCAGAACTCTCGCAGAAAAAGAAGTTGAGGGCAGTCATTATCTGGAGGTCAGGCAGATTTGACTCCCCCTGAATTGATTGTGGGCCCTGCTACCCGCTTTAAGAATAGGAAAGTCTCTACCCTTATAGAGGTCAATGTTCTAGCCTTGACCATTAAGGCTCCTATAGTGCAATTCCCTAAGCAGGTCTTTATAGCCTATGAATATTTTCTTTTGTATGAAGAAATAGGGATGAAATGTCATCATACCCTGATAAAAAAAAATATCTCTGACATGTGTATTCAAAAGAGATAAATGTCCATTACACGTTATTAGTGATAGAAAATATCTCTGACATATATATTCAAAAAAAGATAAATATTTTCTATACATTATTAATGAGGAAAAAATATATGTTATTTTGAAGACTTTAAAACACCTTAGAGGCATAGAGAGATGAGTATTCTTAATCTTCAAAAATTTATATTAAGGATCACTAATCAAATGGAGTTATGTGGCTTAATATATGGCGTAGAAAAAAATATCAATCTTAAATTCACATGGGTTATGTGAGATGCTAATTCCTAAAATATTAGGTTTTGCGCTGAGTTCAAGAATATTAAATCTCATCATTGTTTTTATAAAACATGTATTTTTAGGCAAGATATAAAACATGATGATTCATAATATACTAAGCACTTTCAATGGAAATTCCAAACATTAACTGTACTACCTGGAAATCTTAAAGAACAGAATTGAATGTTAATGCCATGGGACATTGCCAGGCGAACTCCATCTAGAAAATGGACGTCAATGCTATGAAAATTATCTTAGCAATAGTATTTATCTATTAGTAATGATGAGTAGGTGGCCGAACCGAGTCTACTTTTGAACTAGCAAAATTGCTCATACCATTCTTTTTCTTGAGAAAAATTGCTCCGTTTCTTTACTTTATTAAATTCAAAATTAATAATTTTAAAAAATTCTCTGAATACATCTTGATATAAAAAAATAATTTAATTACATTAAAAAAAATATTTAAACCGGTTGGAAAATAACACTTATATAAAAAAAAGGAAAACAAAATCCAATTTAAACCCATTTGCCATTTAACTTTTTTTTTCTTTTATGATGGGACGTAGCAAAACTTTTTTTTAATTTTTTCAAGGGAGAGAATAAAGCAAGATTTTTATCTTCAAAAGTTGTAGTTTTCTTCATCGAGCTCTCACTCAAGAGCAAAAATGGGTGCCCAAAAAAACAAATTTCTCACAATTGTACACTAGCAATAGTATTTATCTATTAGTAATGATGAGTAGGTGGCCAAACCGAGTCTTGATGTATCTAAAATAAAATTTATTAAAATTTACGAGTAAATATTAAACACAGAAAATGATGCTATAATGATAAACCACCAAAAGAAAACAATAAATTTTTATTACTTTTAGAATTAAAGACGTGTTTTTACATAACAAAACAAAACCAATAATTACCAAGACGACAACCACAAAAGCACGCTTAATGTTTTTCCAACACATTCACAGCAAAAGTCATGTGCATTGCACATGAAGCTAGAAGACTATACATCCAAAAGCCGCCATGCACTGTTCATTTCTTTATTGTTTAATATCGTAGCACTGTAGATTGTGCCTGCGCTACAATGTGAAAATGATTAAAAGTTAATATATATATATATATATATATATCAGTACTGTAGATATCTTTTTTGATATCATACAATAAACTACGAAATAGAGATAAGAACATAGATAATGGGAGCATTTTCAATGCAAATTTTTATTTAATTATGTGGTAATTAAAATAAGGGAAAGTTATGTTCAGCACCCCAAAGTTTGATTTATTTTTCACTTTGCAATGTATATTTTTAAAATATTACACTTTTCATCTTAGGTTAAAGTTAATTTTCAAAATAAACAAAACACTACTACATTTAACAGTTTTATCGATGAAATTTTTTGTTAGTATTTACTTTACTATTCTATCAGGGAAACTTTTACCGACTAATTCATGGACGGAAACTGTCTATCGATAAAATGTTCATCGGTAATTTCATTTTTGTAGGTAAAAAAATAAAAATCGATGGTTTTACATATGAAAAATGCACATAAAAAAATATATGCTGAAATATACCGACAAAATTATTCCGTCTGAATTATTATATCGATGACTGGCAGTGGCATTTGGAGTAATTTTAGTCCAACCCTCTGTAAAATACTGATAGAATTATTTCGTCGATGATGTAGTGGCATATGCAATAAATTTTTTCTAACTTTTTGGAATATACCGACGGATTGAGTCCATCGGTGACTCTGTCCGTGATAAATAAAAAATATATTTTAAAAAATAAAATTGTATAAAATAATTAATATAAAATTGAATAAATTCAAGTATGTAAGAATAAATTATCTTAATATAAAAGCCATAATGAATTATTTAAAAATAAATAGTAGGTTAACAATATTTTGTAAGTGTGTGAATAGTGCTATCCACATTGAAAAACACAAACCCTTTAGCGTTTGTCTAGATCGGTGACTAATGTTGTGGCACGAGCCAGTTAAAAAACTTTTGAGCACACAAAAGAGATATTTAGACAACAACAATCTTTATAAAACAAGAAAAAACTTAAACTTAAGTCATTAAGTCGACTAGATCCAATAAGATTGAGTGGTTTAGTAATTTGAGTTAAACTACAGGCAACAATAAAAAGCATTTGGCAACAATCAACCAAAACAAATGAATTTGTTGAGACGATTTAAAACTGACTGAAATAAGGAAAAAATTTATTTAGAACAACCATAAAAAAAAAACATTTGTATTTGCTAATTTTTTGTACTAGAGCCACCAATATTATACTTAGAAGGAAAAGGAAAAAAAAATTGTTGACAACCCACTATCACTCCGTTGTGGACATCATCCATCACAAAATAAAAAAGCTTGTTGAAATGATTCAAACCCGACCAAAAATTCTGGACAATGACATAAGAAGAAGTCACATGAATCGTTAGAGCAACATCCCGGAAAACCAAAACAAAATGAAGTGAGCATCCACCTATATTCAATAAATCAATTCTATTTAATTCAATAAAAACAATTTTAAAAAAATAAACTTAACAAAGAATAACAAATAAAAAGACCTTAGGTAACGCAATTAAATAAAAAAGAAATGATAAAACCAAGGTCATAGAAAGCATGAAAAAAAAAAAACACAGCTCAATTTCGAATTAAATAAATACTGAAGGATGATATATATATATATATATATATATATATATATATATATATATATATATATATATATATATATATATATATAAAATTAGCAAAATAAATGATAAAAAAGCTAAAACAATCATAGGCAAACCTTATGAAGCTAAGTTAATTTTCAAAGTTTGCCACCTGTAAAATCTTATACATAGGTTTAACCAAGCTCAAATCAAAATCAATTAAATGTTAAAGAATTAAATTAGGTAAAAAAATACCACTCTTGAAAATTTTGCAAAATAAAAAAAATAATTAAAAGAATGAGAATGAACTTTATTCGGAAAGAAATTTATGGAGGTTGGAATTGAAAAAAATACAACTCTAAAAGTAAGACTACAAAAAATAGCAATAAAATGATGATAAAATTTGACAAAACAAAAAATTGAATAAGGATGAAATTAAAAGAAAAATCTAATTCCATGAATTATTTAAAAAAAAATTACAAAAAATAGGGACTAAATAATAAATAAATTGAAGTTTAAAGCCTGACTTGAAAAATCAAGTGACGGGACGCAAACACTGAGAAAGAGAGAGGAAAGAAATAACAAAAAAGAAAGAAATTGCTACCCATGACAAACCGGACCTCCAATCGGTGCACGCATCAAATATCCAGAGAAAAGACATTGAGACAAAGATAAATCCACCCTAAAATAGCTTTTTTGGCTGCTGGAATTAGTCATACATGCTTTTTTTTATTTTTTTTAATTATTAAAATACTCAAATAACCCTACCCCAACCAATTAATTACACAAAACAATCTAGCAACAAAATAAAATAATAAAAAAATATAAAAATAAATAAAATTAAAATATGAGGGAACGCAGTTCTACCGCGTTCCCGTAGAGACTTTTTATCTTTAAACACATGATAAAGAAGAAAATAATGTTCTTGTTTATAGTGAATTATGTTTAGGTGAACAGTACTGTATTCTCCATCTCTTTTATTTTTTTTTAATATATATAATAGTTCCTATATTCCTGAAATGAGGTTCTGGGCACTTGTAGTTTTATATTCCTAAAAAAAAAAAAAAAAAAAAAACTAGCTATTATTTTCCTTCAAATGATTTCTGAGGAATAATGAAATCTCTTCTATCTCCGTATAGAGTAAATTATTTTGCAATATGTTTTTTTTTTCATATATAGCCTGTAGAGATTACCCTTTTTTAGTCCAAATCACGGTTCGGATGATCAAAAAAGATAATGTTCTTTTTTTACTTAGAAAATGATGAAATTTGAGTCGAAGAGGCTCAATCTTATTCCGTACCATTTTCTTCACGTGTGTCCCCTTTTTTGTATTCTTCACAAAGGGAGAATTTAAACGTATGATTTTGTGTTCGTACATGTCTTGATATGATGGTTGTATTTATTTATTAAATATGTATAAATTTTTTGATAATGTCAACATCTTCGGTAAGTATGATGATAATTATTTTTTAAAATATATTTTAATAAAAGATATATTAAAATAATTTTTTATTTAAAAAATTTATTTTTAATATTAGTATAAATAATTTAAAAACACCTAAAAATAAATTTTAATAAAAAATAAATTAAAATTCAATATTAAAAACCCCTAGAAATATGAGATGGGCCGGCCTCTTTTTATAGGATTTTATTTGGTTAATGATTAGAGGTCCGGATGGTTGCCATGAGTTACCATACAAGTACAATTAAAAAAACCTAAGAATATAAAAAAAAAAAAATTGATAATTGTCCAACTTATATGGTGGGTAACTCGAAAATTTGGTGATGCGAGATTTAATCAAATTCAAATCTAAAATTAAATAAAATAAAATAAGAGACTGACTTGAACAATACTATATATTACTCCACTCATTCAAAATCATATCGGGTCAGAGTTTTATTTAAAAAAAAAAAAACAAATTGCTTTAGAATTAGAATATACATAGAGAAGAAGGGGTAACGTGGCCCCCTCCATATTAAAAACAATATATTATTGTATGCATGGCCTTTGATCAATGATAAACGTGTCAAGATAATAGCAGGAGGAAAAACAAATTTTACTCACTAAAATATAGAGAAGAAGTGATAATGTGGCAGTAAAATTATTTCTAATATCTTATTTAATATTTTCTTATAGATTTAATGATTAAATAGTAATAATGTATTGAATAAAATAATTTAAGAACTTTACTCCTTGTTCATGATCTCCATCCTTCTCTATAAATACCATTCCTGAAACCTTCTTAAACATCATCAAATCCCAAATAGCTATATTCCTGAAATGAGGTTCTGGGCACTTGCTGTTTTATCTTTATTGTTGTCTCTATCACTAGGAGTCTCATCGGATACTCCACAATGCGGATCGCAAGCTGGGAATGCCACATGCACAGACGACCTGTGTTGTAGCGGCGATGGTTACTGCGGTCTAACAGTTGCTTACTGTGGTCCTGGCTGTCAAAGCCAATGCCATAACGTTAGCAGGTTCATCACAGAATCGATGTTCGAAGAGATGCTACCGAATAGAAACAATGAGAGCTGTCCTGGAAAGGGATTCTATACGTATGATGCTTTTATTGAGGCCACTAAAGCCTACCCTCAATTTGGCATGACTGGCGATGATGGCACTAAAAAGAGAGAGCTTGCTGCTTTCTTCGGCCAAACCTCTCAAGAAACTAGTGGTAATTTATGGCATACTATAAATGAAACTGCATATTCATTAATTTATGGCATCACATGACCTCACATAATTTGATTTGATCAGTTGAATAATTGTTTGTGGTTAACACGGTCGATGTATAGGACGGTGGATAAGTGGAGACGATGCTCCATTTACATGGGGATATTGCTATGTTAACGAGCTGAACCCTAAATCTGATTACTGTGATCCAAATACAAATTCATCTTATCCATGTGTAGCCGACAAGCATTATTATGGCCGAGGTCCAATCCAACTTAGGTGGTGAGTCCAATATACTTGGGTACAATTTCTTTATTTTTCTTGCATCCTCTTTATTCTCTTTCTTCAATTTGATCTTTTCAAAGTACGTAGTAGTGTCTCACTTTAAAAAAAAATAAACAGATATCTTAAAATTAATCTTTGTTCCTTTATTCCTTTTCCGGGTTAGAAACTGGATATTATATTAAATTAAATTAACGTTGTTATTTGTTATATATTTGCACTGAGTTAATTCGATATTATGTCGTACAGGAACCACAACTACGGGAGATGTGGATATGCATTAGCGCGAAGATTATTATACCAGCCAGAAATGGTGGCAACGGATCCAGTGCTTTCATTCAAGGCAGCACTCTGGTTCTGGATGACTTCACATTCAACAGGTGCACCGTCGTGCCATGAAGTCATCACCGGAGAATGGTCTCCATCAGAAGCGGATATTGAGGCGGGCAGGAATCCAGGCTTTGGTTTGTTAACAAACATTATCACTAATGGCAGTGAATGTACTAAAGACGAGGAAACAAGGGAGCAGAATCGCATTGAGTACTATTTGAGGTACTGCGACATGTTAGAGGTTGACCCTGGTGACAACCTTGATTGCGACAACCAAGAGCCATTTGGGGATAATGGACTCTTGAAAATGGTGGGCACCATGTAGTTTGATGCTAAGGCTATTGCTTGGAATTAGCAAGGACGTCGTCTATGTCCCCAATATAACTAAATAATCCAAGCAATAAATAAATAAAAGGCCAAGGCATTTGGCTTGTGTTTGTTAGTATTAATCTATGTCTGGAATGTATTAACAAATGAAATGAGGACTGCGCCGAGAAAATTAAAGGTTTATGGTCAGATTCATCAATTTTCCAGTGTGTTATTTGTGCATACTGATACAAAGAGACATGCCACAAAAAGATGGACTGGGAAAAAGAACATCTGCCCAAAAGATTTTTCTTCTGCTCCATATTGGATATGTGGCTAAAATAATTGGACCTATCATATCGTAATTTTTTTTTTCAAGAAGTTTCAGATTTCTTCCGGACTGAATTTCTTATTCTTCTACTATATGGATTTTTTTTAATATATGTTAATTTCCATGGTTGATAATAGACTGAACTTCTCCGATGTACCTTCAAATAAAGTTGCCTATACGTTTCTGGGACCAGTTAGTTTTCGTGTTTTTTGTGTCTTGAAAAACAATATCAGAATGTCCAAATTAATTGTCCAGCCTCCCTTTTTACCTATCCCTTTTGCATATAAAATACTGAATTACCCGTGATGTAAGGACATTATGTATCGTAAGGTGATACCGCTAGTTTAGCTCGCCCTTGCAACTGTAACTATCAGTAACTTATTTGATGAAAAGTCTCATGTTCATTGACTGTAAAAACCAGCGCTGTAATGAGACAGCGTGACAATAGTTTATGAATTATTGTATGACAGTACGTGTTATTTCGTGTGCCATCATAGGTTATTTGTTGAAAAAGGTTGGTGATGGTCATTTGTCATTGGTTTGGAGATACAAAGAAGGTATATGCTTTGCATAAAAATAAAAATAAAAAATTATGTCCGCGTAGTGTATATGGATGGTGATAATGTTTTAAAATATGTTACGCTCATTATAAGGTTTTTTAGTATTTAAATAGTGGATATATAATTGTACGTTTATGTTAATATTTTTTCCTCTGAAGCTTAGGATGGAGATGGTTGCTAGTAAAAGCTTCAATACCTATAAAACAGTTTTTTATCGTGGGGTTATGGACTTTCAGATGATAAAGTCAATGAGTTTTAAGTTTAAGATCACAATAAATTAGAAAAGAGTTTTAAATTTCAAAAGCAAGAGTGTTTGTTCTTATTTTTTATGATAAATACTTTGAGAATTAAATTATGAATACTCAGAGAATAGAAAATGTGAATCCTTTACGCGGATGCTTTAGAGAGTATTTATAGCTCTTGAACCTTGTTATATTGTTGGAATAGAGGGGTTGGAGTGTTATTTTCTCCTATTAAAATTAATGAGGGATAAATATCTTTTATACAACATTAAATGAGGGACAAATATCTCTTACACTATATTAATAAAGGATAAATATCCCTTACACAATATCAATGGCGATGAAATTATGATAGGCCCTTAGAAGACTTTTTTACACCTAAAAGTTTAGAGAGATGAGCATTCCTTACATTAACATTTTATGTTAAAAGTCATAAGAATAAATAAACGAAATCTCATTGTCCAATAAAGGGCCTATAATGGTCTTTAGACCCATATCAACTTCGACTTGGTATGATACCAAGCTCACGAGTAATGGTATGATAGCTATCTAGACCTATGTATGTTTGGGGTAAGCATCAGCTCACCAAACTCATGTTCATTTAGGCTTAACGCGTAGCTGAACCTAAGGATGTTGGGTTTGGTAACTCGCCAAACATATATGTATGTGGGCTCAACATGCAATAGAATCCAAAGATGTTGGGTTTGGTAGCTCATAAGACTTATATATACCTAGGCTTAGTGCACAGCTGAACCCAAGGATGTCGATTTTGTGAGCTCGCCAGATATATATGTACTTGGGTCTAGCGGCTTGCCAGACTTATATGTAATTGGGCTTAATATGTAGTCGAACCCAAGAATGCTTGGTATAGCAATTTGTCATATCTATATCTACTTGGGCCCAATGCTTTGCTGAACCCAAGAACATTAGGCTTGGAAGCAAGCTAGACTCATGTCATTTAGACTTGACATTTTGCTAGGCCTAGAGATGTTGGGTTATCACCCTGCCTTTGGCCTTTTTAAACATGCATTTAGGCTGAAAATTAAAATTTTAAAATATATCGATCCATCAGTAACCCCTCAAATCTTTGTGTATTAAATACACAAAGATTTGAAAGGTTATCAGTTTTTTTTTAAAAAAAAGAGACTTTTTACCTTTCCTATTAGACAGGCAATCCCAAATAGAACTGTTGGAATTCATGTGGTCATGTGGCTTATCCTCATTGAAAAAAGGCCTCTTGGGAAAAGAAATGGTGGTAAGTATTTAATAAGTAATTGAGTAGGATTCTGGAGATTTATGGTGACATGAAAGGTTGTTTATTCAACAGTGAGGATGAAACATTATTTCCTTTATAACCATATTCGTTCTCGTTTCCATTCTTTTATTTTACTTTGACTCTTGAAATTTCTTTGTAAAAATATATTGCTAAAAAAGCTTTGAATGAAATTTTCTCTGTGTCAGGAAAAATCATCATTTTAGGTGTCATAACCCAATTTTTTACCCTTTTATTTTAATTTTATGATAAAAATAAAAAAATGATGAAAAAAATATATATATAATAATGATGAAAAAAAATAAAATAAATGAAGAATGAATTAAAATTTGGGTTAAGGGCAACATGATTGGAAGCTTAAAGATTTAATTAAATTTTTGGCTTGTTTAAATTAATCAAATCGAGGGTTTAATTGGATAATTGATAAGTTTTGAGACTTAATTAAGCTTGAAATTAATTTAATTCATCAAATCAAGGGTTTAATTGGAGAATTGATAAGTTTTGAGACTTAATTAAGCTTGAAATTAATTTAATTCATCAAATCAAGGGTTTAATTGGAGAATTGATAAGTTTTGAGACTTAATTAAGCTTGGAATTAATTTAATTCATCCAATCAAGGGTTTAATTGGAGAATTGATAAGTTTTGAGATTTAATTAAACTTTGGAATTAATCTAATTAATCCAATCAAGGGTTTAATTGGAAAATTAATAAGTTTTGAGACTTAATTGGACTTGGATTTAATTAAATTAATGAAATCAAGGACTTAATTGAAAAATTATCAAAGTATAGGGCTGATTCTTGTCAAATTTGAAACAAATTAAAACCCAAGGACCAATGTGTAAATGGTGCTGAGATGCAGGGTTTCAATTGCAATTTATCCAAGGACTGGACTGCAAACTTTCAAAACATCAAGGACCAAAACGCAAAATAACCTCAACACTGTTAATCTTCTTCACCCGACAAAAAGAAAACTGTTGCCTTTACTCCTACATTAAAACAGAGGCACGGTCGACCGATGGCATTCTAAGGGGGGATAAAAACCATAGAAGAAGAAAAAACAGGAGGAAGGGGAGGAACAGGAAAAAAAAAAAAAAAGCCAGAGGCAGGGCAGAGAGAGACGGAGAGAAAAACAAAACCGAGAGATTGAAAAAACCTGGGGAAAACTGAGAGAAGAAGAGACCCAGAATCGGGGGGAAGAGACAAAAAAAAGAGCCACGGGAAGGAGTCACGGAACCGGGGGGAAGACGAAAACAAAACTAGGGGAGCCGAGAGAGAGAAGACTGGGGAGACAAAAACAGTGAGGCGCATTGGCCAGCCAACACAGGAATGCCAACCTCGTCTCTGGTTGCGCCACCCCTTTCCCCCTCCGGACAGACATAAAACAGAAGAGGAGAAGAAAAAAGCCACGAACGGGAGAAAAGGAAAAAATGTGGAAAAACTGGGCAAAAACAGAGAAGAAACGAAGCAGACACGGGGGGGGAAAGGGACGAAAAACACCAAGGAAACAGAGACGAAACACCAGAAGAAGATAGGGGAAAAAGAGAGAACAAAGCAGCAACAAAAACAAATACAGACGAACATGGAGGAACGAACAGAGCTGGAGGAGTAGTTTTTGCCAGCCACCACACCTTCATATATCTTCGTCATTGTCCAGACCAGTGTTAGCCTCATCTTTGGTGGCACCACCTTCTCCCCGCTCTGAACAGACGAACACGAAGGAGAACAAGGGAGTAAGCGCAGAGAGAACATAACACAGCAAGGGGAGCAGAAAAGAGGATTAGCACCGACCGCCCTCAACTTCGTCTTCACCTTCAGGAGCAGCGTCTTCAGGAGCAGCAGTCCACTGGTAAGTCTTCTCTTCTCTCCTATGCGTTTTAATTCACCGCTATAGTAGAAGTGAATTATAATTCACTTGCTACTGTAGCAAGTGAATTGTAATTCATTGGGCAGGCGTGCGTAA
Organism: Populus simonii; assembly: GCA_007827005.2. Lineage (NCBI taxonomy): Eukaryota > Viridiplantae > Streptophyta > Magnoliopsida > Malpighiales > Salicaceae > Populus > Populus simonii. The sequence goes on along the minus strand of CM017467.2, from coordinate 17,832,185 downwards.
CGCACGCTTGCCACCCAGCCGGGTCACTGGTTTAGACTAGTGACCCACTGAGTCAGCTGGGTCTATCCCCCAGCCCAAAAAAATAAAAAATAAATAAAAAAACAGAAAAATAAAAAATGTAGAAAAAATAAAAAAATGTGTATGCATGAATAAAAATAATGTAAATTTATTGGTTTATTCACTGACGCCAAAGTCAGGAATAAAAATACCGGTTTAAATTTATATTATTTTTATTCGTTGTATTTTATTTTATTTAGCTATAAAAATAAAATAAAAATATGTGCATGCATAAAAATAAATTTATTTATTTATTCACTGGTGCTAGAGTAGGGAATAAAAAAATATTGATCTAATTTTTTTCAGCTAAGAATTTTTACCAACACAAGAGTTGGAATTATTATAGCTCGAATATTCACTGGCGCCAGAGTCAGGAATATTATAAACAAATCATCATAGCATAAGCGACTAAATATTTAGCAATTGAAAACAAGACCAACAATGCAGTTTGCCTTAGGCAAAACGTTTAAGAGGTGATAATATCTTCCCTTTTACGTAACCAATCCCGAACCATGAAATCTCTGTTGATCAGTTAGGGTTCCTAGTGACCATAATACTAGATGGCGACTCCTTAGACAAGACCTTTTCCCCTAAAAGAATAAGATGTCAGATATCTGTTATTTTTCCATATTCCAAAATTATTTTTAGGGCCGCCGTGATGTCGGGTGCGACATTAGGTATTCCTCACCTTAACCCTCTTTCTTATTCCTTGTTTTTTGTTAGAAAAAATGAATTCTAAAAGAATTAGATATGACCCTAGGCGTAGGATGTTACTTTCTCTGGTGGTGAGTTTAGCTACCAACCAAAATTTGGAGGAAGCAGTAGGGGATAAGGGTCTATTAGACTGGGCTTTATAGCCAGAAAGGGTGAAAATCCAACGTTTATATCTAAAAAAGGGAAGGTAGTTTCCAACATCGAAGAAGTCCTTCCCCTAATACCTTTAGAGACTCTCTGGGGTAGATAGAGGATGCCTCAAGCCCCTGAGGACAATGCACCTAGCACCCTGACCATAAATGAGGTGGCCTTTGTTAATGGTTTGCGTCCAAGAGAGTACATGGCTAAATTGCCTTTCAGGGATGACAGAATTAGCCAACTGACGTTGTCCACTCCCTAAGAGTACTTTGAAAACATTCCCCCTAAATGTATGTATGGGTTGGGGTATACCTTCTCTCTTTAAGGGTTTTTTAGGGAAGATTTTTGGTATTACAGGTTAGGTCCAGTCCAGCTTCATCCCAACAAATGGATCATTTTATCTATTTTTAACAAGTTTCTCAGGATTGTTAGAATCATACCTACTATAATTATCTTTTGGACTTGTCATAACTTAATTGGTGGCACTGGTAGTGACAATGATGTTCATTAGTTCTTTACCTTCATAAACAACCTCATTGGATCCATGAAAGGAACCTTACATGGCAAATCTACACACGTCAAGAAGTGGAGAGGGAGGTGGCTAATAGTAAGATATAATAAAATAGTCATCCATATAGATATGATGCAAAAAGTCTAGGGTTATGCCTGTAACTAAAGAGTACCTCCTTATGAGGTGAACAATAAGCCTCGTTTAAGCTCAAATAAGGAAAAAAAAACATGTGTTATGTTTGCCTCAAACTCAACCAATTATGATCTTAATAAAATAGGCAAAGGTCATCAACAATCCTTGTTGCAAAGTATGCAGCTTTTTTATCTCTTGTTTTTATACATTTAAATATTCATTTCTGACCTTAGTTTTGTGTAAGGTTAAAATTTGAATGAGAAAAAGAAACTTCAACAAAGTCTGCAAAGGAGAGCTTATCTGCATCAAAGAGGGGATCTCCATCTCTTAACTTGAATGGATTAAAGATTGGATAAGAGATGAAAAACGATCCTATCAACATAGATAGGTTTTTTATTCTTAAGAAAACAATGGTGAGAGTCGTTATTCACTTGGAAATGAAGGTCAAAGATAGTAGGGGAAGCCGTTATCCCCTAACTAGGGGTTAACCGAAGCTGACCCTCCTGAAATTATTGTGGGTGCTGCTTCTTATTTCAATAAAAAAAAAAAAGGGTTTCCACCCTTATGAATTTTGGCATTATAGCCTTAGTTGTAGATACCTCTCTCATCATTGCACTGTCAATGCCCTTACCCCTGATTTTAACTACAAAGGCCTCTTTAGCTACTGGGACTTCTACCGAAGGTGTTTTTCTAGGAGCTAGACAGTTTAGGTTAGAGGATGTTTTTGCTAACCTTATCCTTAGTCGAGCCTCCCTACTTTTTCCCTACTTTGATCGAGGAGGAAAGGCAATCCATAGAGGTTATCCTGGGTAAGAAATCTAGCTTCAAGGAGGATGATCTAGAGGTGTTAAAACACCTGAAGAGGCTTTTAACCATTCCTTCAAACATCTTAATAATGTATTATGAGAGCTATAACTGTTATTTGGATATTAGTAGACAAATGGCTCTTTATGTAAGAAGCTCTCTTATTTGATCTTATTATTTTAGTTTATCACTACTATTTCTAACAATCATTTGTCTTTAGTACATTGTCATGATGTGCGCTCAATTTAAGAGGTGTTGGATGGTTGAGAGGAGTTAAGTGAAGAAAGCTATTAACAAGCACAAGGCATATCATAATGTCCTTCAAAGGCTAAGAGATAAGAAGGTTGTAGTGGAGGTTGAGCCGAGGAACCTCAAGATAGCCTATACAAGTTTGAAGGATGATATGAGAGGCCAGGTCTTTCAGCTTAGCTTTATTAAAAAAGAGATATATCTGGCTTATAATGAAATGGACTCCCTGAAGTAGGGGATGAAAAAGATGAGAGAATCCTAGGATGCTCTAGGGTTGAGTTTTTTGCTGCTATAGAAGAAGTTCAAAACTCTCATATGAAGTTATAGGCTCTTAAAAAATCTTCTATGGAGTTCTAAGAGTTTTTTAGAGGGTCTACAACACTAAATGAGACAGTTAGGGCCAAGATTTTTCTTGTCATGTCCAACCTATATTTCTTGAACTCTTGAAAATCGTAGGGAGTATCTTGCATATAGCATCACTATCTTGGATGACAAGCTCTAGGTTGCTACCTACATTTTGGACATGTTCTTATGGATCTATTAGATTATCATAATTATCCAAAGTCATCTTCAAGGAGATATATTCCTTAAGGATGAGCGTGTGCAAGACTCGTCTAGATAAATATGATATTTTTATCTCATGAGGATTATAGACCTTTTCTTAAATGTATCTACTAGCTAAATTTCTTTCAGGTTGTTGCTAATAAGCTTTGGGAAGCTGGAAGAATGGCAGGGTTAATAACTGACTTCTATCTTGTGTTGGACAGATGGATCACGTCTAGAGTGACCACTTATTGAGATAGCTTCACATAGATAAGAACAACCTTTAGAGGGACTAGGAGATTGTTAGGGTGGAAATCTCTCCATGTTATTTTGCCTAACCTCCTCTAGATAATACAATTATATCTTGGTCGAAGGGATAACTTATGGTTGGGAAGTTGGGATTGAAAGTGCTTCATCATATGCTAAGATTTACTGGTATGGCAAGGTTTTTTGTTTCCCCCGGGTTGCCAATATAGCTTGAGTAAGAGCTTGCACTTGGTTGATGAGTTGCTGAAACTTTGATGGAGCAGATGTGGCAGCAAAGTAGGAAGGTCTATGACGCGTTTCATCCCAAGTGTATCTTGATTGTCTGTCATTGATAATGATTAGGATGCTAAAAACCAATTCTAAAATAACAGTTGATGGCTTTTTTATTACGTTCCTACAGATAGTGTTAATTGATGATGTTCTCAAATCCATTATGCTTAGGAATGAAATTTTTTTTAATGTTTGGATAGTGGATAGTCATATGTTCATATCAATATTCTTTTCTCTAGAGCTTAGGAAGAAAATGGTTGGTGGTTGAAAAGCCAACACCTGTAAAATAACCTATTTTGGTGGAGTTTTAGGACCCTCAGATGATAAAATCGATGATGTTTTTGTAAGAGATTATAATAAATTAAAGAATGTGCTTTAAATTCTAAGAACAAGAATGTTTGTTCTTGTTTTTTGTATGATAAATGTTATGAGAATTAAAGTACGAATACTTAGAGAATAGAAAATGTGAACCTTTTACCTAAGTGGTTCAAGAGGTATTTATATTCCTTAAACCTTGTCATGTTGTTGGAATGCAGGGGTTGGATAGTCATTTCCTCCAGTTAGCATTAATGAGCAATAAATATCTCTTATAGAACATTAAATGAGAGACAAATATCTCTTACACCATATTAATAAGGGATAAATATTCATTACACAATATTAATGGCGATGGAAATATAATAGGCTCTTATACACCTAGGAATGTAGAGAGATAAATATCTCTGACATTAGCATTTTAAGTTAAAAGTCAAAATAATAAACAAATAAAGCCTTATGTTCCAATATAGAGCCTATAATGGCCGTCAGACCCATACCCACTTAGACTTGGTATAATACTAAGCTCACGGGTGGTAGGTCTGATAACTTGTCAGACTTATATCTGTTTGGGCTCGTCATGTAGCTAAAACTAGGAATATTGGGTTTGGAAGCTTACCAAACCCACATCTGTTTGGGTTTAGTGTTTAGCTAAACTCATGGATGTTGGTTCTCGCAACTCGTAAGACCTATATATACTGAGCTTAGCACGCAGCTGAACCCAAAAATATTGGGTCTGGCAACTCGACAGACCATATGTACATAGGCTCAACGCGTAGCCGAACCCAATAACGTTGGGTCTAGTAGATTGCGAGACCCATGTGGCTCAGCACTTCATTGAATCTGAGGGCGTTGAGCTTGAAAGTAAGGCGGTCTCATGTCTTCTAAGCCTCGCATTCTGTCAAACACAAAGATGTTGGGTTATCATCTTATCTTTAGCCCTTTTAAACATGAATTTAGGTTAAAAATTAAAATCTTAAAATATATTGATCCATTAGATAGCTACGGTGAACCTAAAAAAATACTTAAAAGAGCATGTCAGGTAGATTATTATGGGACAACACTAGGTACTGGTTGGATATTAAGGGGTTATTTGAGAGTATGATAAATGTTATTTTTAAATATTTTTTTCTTAAAAATATATCAAAATAAATTGTTTAAATATAAGGTTAATTTCTTAAAAAACACTAGAGGAAAAACCAAATAATTTGTGGTGTTGAATGCATGTTATCGTGCTGCATGGTGCATCCACGTAAAGAATGCATAAGGCAAAGTAAAAAAAATTAATTTTTAATATTAATACAACAAAATAATTTTAAAAAATAATTTAAAGTAAAAAAATAAATTTTTTTTAATTTTTTTAAAAAGTAAATAAATAGACTATTACATCAAGATAAACAAATGTTTGAGTTTTGTTAGTAAAAAAGTACGAAATAAAAAAGTTCAAACCACTTTAGAAAAACAATATGGTTTAAAAATAATAATAAATAATATTTATGATTGGTAAATTGTAATTTTCAAAAAAGTAGATAGAAACAAATTTAAAAGCTATTTAACATTTAAATTTAAAAAATATTAAATTTTACTCTTACACAAAATAAATGTTATGTTGTTATACTAACTTTACACTACAAAACTAAATGCTCTATTTTTATATAAATTAAGAGTTTGACATAAGGTAAGATTAAAATTATTTTGAAAAGATTAAAAAATTATATGGTTTATTTATAAAAAAAATTATATTTTTTATTTATAAAAAAAATATTTTTATTATTAATAAATATTTTTTTAATAGATGCATGTGATATTTTAAAATGTTTTTGTTGGAAACAAAACAATTCCTGGAAACAAATTATTTTTTAAAAATTTTGTGCAACATCAATATATATATATATATATATATATATATATATATATATATATATATATATATGCACACTGTATTCTTAACATTGTTGAGAACATGGGAATCTCAATCACTTTGTTAGGATTACGAAAAAAATGAGAGAAAAAAAAAAAAAAACCTTTCCCTAATCTTGAGATGAGACCATGTGTAACTGTAGCCCACTATAACAAAAAAGAATCTCATCTAGCTCAGCCCAAGGAGAGAAACTAGCTACTTACTTGCATGCGTGCAGGTGCAACAGTAAATAGCCCATACAAGTTGGATCGGCGACTAGCTCGCTCGTCTGACAAAAGTGATAGACAGCTCCTTACTGAGATGAGCCCAGGGAAGGGAACAACCTTAGCCCAACAGACGAAGTTTTCACCGAAGGTTAGTCCACAAAATAAATTGACTTTATTTTGAAATGTTAAACCGGTCAAAACTTTAAATCCCTTCTCTGTTCCTTGGATAATATTAACACAATCAATTTAATTATTATATGAGTTATCCTTAGTCACAATTTTATAATTTTTTTAGTTAATAAGATGGGATTGCAAGTTTTTTAATCACGCATTATTTAAATTGCATAGAAGAAAAAGAAAGGGGTCGTGGATGTTCGGGTCAGATTACGTGTACCTCGACTAATCTTACGGATCCTAAAATTAATGATTATATAAGTCTCTAATAATCATCATATTAGCAATCATATGGTTCGAATCTGAAATTCAAATGTAAGTAGTTTTGAGTTGCTCGGAGGGTGTCGTTGTCAATCTTCTAGCAATATTTTCCAAGTGCATGAACCAGAGGAAACCTTATTTTCAATGGTGATTAGCAGCAAGCAATGACCAACTTTCCGACCTGTTTAAAGCAACCCCATGAATGGATTATTCTCTTTTTTCTCGAGCATATCCTCAGCTTTTCAATCTCCATCGTTGAAAAGGCAAAACGATTTGGTTTCTAGAGTTGAATATTCAACGGGTGCAGTGACATATTTCGTTGCATTTTATTTACATGTTCGAGTGTGATAATAGCTATAAAGAAAAATAAATAATTTTTATTTTAGGAATGAAATTAATTTAATTAATTAATTAATTATACATAATACCTCCTAGCACGTTATTCTTTTAATTTAACTAAAAATTTATATTTTAAAATTTTACAGACATATTAGTCTATAGAATTTTAAATTATATAAATATTTTATAGAGATGTTTCTTTAAATTTCTATAGATACATTGATTTGAAAAAAAAATTATTTTTTTTAATTTGATATTGAAAGAAATCAATTAGAAAATAATCTTCTTCTTTCTTTATTTTTCCTCTTCAAACTTTTTATTTATGTTTATGAAACAAAACATAAATTTTTAAAAATCATTGTCTATAAATTTTAAGAATTTATTATATACTGAAAATATACTTTTTTAACTCTACAATAAATATAATAAAAACAATTAATATCTTAAAAGTAATAATATTCACGTCAAGACGGTGGACTTATGAGCAATTTTTAAGCAGAGGCTCAAGCTTTAGGTCATTTAAAATATCATGGGCTTTAGCTTAGATTAATTTTCGCTATAACCCTTCAATTCATTAAAGATCATCTCCAATTTTCACACGTTAACTCACAAATTACTTGATGTTATCAAAGATCATAAGCTAGTCAGGTACGATTTCTTGTGATAGAATTTCAACCAAAAAGAGCTCCTCACATGTCTTCTCGTCTCCATAAATTTCCAACCCACGAACAGTGGTCAATGCGACATTATCTTTTTTTCGTTCCTAATCAACTAATGTTTATCATATCCTAAAGAGTAGCAGGGCAACATCTACTGATGATTCACAGCAAAAGTCATGCACATGAAGGTAGAAGTCTAGACACCTAAAAGCCGTCGTGGACTGTCCATCTCTTTATTGTTTAATATCCATCATGTAGCAGTGTAGATTAGATAAAAAGGGCAGCCACCGTTATTGAACAAGTCCAGCTAGTATTTATTAAGAAAAGACCCAAGTATTAATTGTCCACGGTTCTCCTTTATATATACACCAGTGCTCTAACAAGCTTGTCATCCAACAAAATCCCAAACACAATACCAGAAAATGAAGATTTGGGTCTTCTCAGTTTTCTCTCTATTACTGTCCCTTTTCCTAGGAGTCTCAGCTGAGCAATGTGGAAGGCAGGCTGGGGGTGCCCTTTGTCCAGGAGGTCAATGTTGTAGCCAATTTGGTTGGTGTGGCAACACTGATGCTTACTGCAGTAAAGGCTGTCAAAGCCAATGTGGTGGTGGTGGTGGTGGTGGTGGTGGTGGTGGTGGTGGAGGAGACCTTACTAGTATCATCTCAAGAGAAAAGTTCAACGAGATGCTCAAACATAGAAATGATGGCGGATGCCCGGCCAAGGGATTCTACACTTACGATGCTTTCATCTCAGCCGCCAAGGCCTTCCCTGGCTTTGGCACTACTGGTGATGTTGCCACTCGTAAAAGGGAGATTGCTGCTTTCTTCGGCCAGACCTCTCATGAAACTACTGGTTCGTTTAATCATGATTAATCACCTTAATTTATATATTTATTCGATACCAAAACGCTAGCACAACTTTACCTCAAACAGATAATATAATCATTACTTCATTTGATGAATGTATGTTATATATATAGGAGGATGGCAAACTGCACCTGATGGCCCATACGCTTGGGGATATTGCTACGTGAGGGAACAAAATCCAGGATCTTACTGTGCTCCAAGTTCCACATATCCATGTGCTGGTGGCAAGCAATATTACGGCCGAGGTCCTATGCAACTTTCATGGTAAGTCCAATTATTTATTTTGCAGATATTTTTTCTTCATCGACGAATTTGTATGGGCATCCATCCAATCATATTTAATGCAATATTTATTTTATAATTGACCGCGACTTTGCACTTAAGTAATTTTATTATTTTAATTTGATAAATGTGACACAGGAACTACAACTACGGGCAATGTGGAAGAGCCATAGGGGTGGATCTATTAAACAATCCTGACCTTGTTGCAACTGATCCAGTAATCTCCTTCAAGACAGCAATTTGGTTTTGGATGACACCACAGTCTCCGAAGCCCTCATGCCACAATGTCATCACGGGAAGATGGTCACCTTCTGGTGCTGATTCGGCAGCTGGCCGGGTTCCAGGCTATGGTGTGTTAACAAACATCATCAATGGCGGGCTTGAATGCGGTAAGGGGTGGAAGCAACAAGTGGAGGATCGTATTGGGTTCTACAAGAGGTACTGTGATATACTCGGAGTTGGCTATGGAAGCAATCTTGACTGCTACAACCAAAGACCATTTGGAAATGGACTTCTGGACTTGGTTGACACCATGTGATTTGGCGACATAATTTCTGTACGATGAAATTAAAAATAAATAAACAAGAAGTTGCCTGTTCTGAATAAAAACAATGGTCTGAATTTATCTAACAATATGATGAATCATGTTGAGGCCTTTGAGTCCAGAATTATATTGAGAGTTCTCATTTCTGGGCCTCCCTGGTTGTCCACAACCAGAGCCGCACACTCCTCGGACTTTGTTTGTGTCGGCCTCGAAGATGTATATTTTGATACATGGTGATTCAAAAAGACAATAACATTAGAAAATAAAAGAAGCTTATGCATTCCTGCAAGCTCATGAACAAGATTGTGAGATTATATTGGATTAAACTATTCCATTTACTGGATGATTGATCGTCACTGCAAGATGATTGGGAAACTTAAGAGCCCTCCGGTCAGTCAATGCCTGTGCTTCATGGACACTGGTATTTTTCTCTTTCTTGTCCTTCTTCCTGCTAGGAATCTCAGCTGAGCAATGTGCTTAGGAGGTCAATGTCTTTCTCTTTATTCTTTTTTACTAATTTCAAGTGACAAAAATACGAGAGAAGTCCAGACTCCAAACAAAAAATATCGATCGTTACCAAAAACCCAAAAAAAAACGATATTGGCCCATATACATCTTGACATAAATAATAATTTAGGCCCGCTGGTGACCTGGCCCATACCATAAAATCATAGCCCAAGTAATCATCATTGTAAAGAACCAACATCTCGGCCCATCTAGATGATGCAATGACATTCCACTTCACAAAAGGGAGTATTCGAGGATTGATTATTCAGAGCAATGGTAAATCAAATTCTTAATTAAGCAGTTCATTAACAAAGATAAGCTATATGCTTCGAATACATATTTAACTCACAGTTATTGCCACCCTCTTAAGCACTCATTCATCTTGAAGATTTTTACTTGCTGAGCTAGGAGGGGCAATAGATGATAATTAGGATGTGAAAGAGGTTATCTACAAAACAAAAATTTTGAGTTTAATACCCGTATTAGAAATTCAAAATGTCTGCATAAGGGATCAAATTTTGAAGCCAGGGACTATTTAGGGACCAAATTGGATCTTGGTTCCATTCCATGCTCAATTTGCTGGGAACTTGGAGCTCTGGTAACTTGTCCGTCCCCATTGGTAATTGAAGACTTGGCCCTTTAATCTCCCTTGGCTTTTCATATCTAATAATGTCATCTTCTATCTCTTTCTTGAAAACCAAGTGTTGCGAAGGCAATTCTGGTGGGACTGGATCTTCTGGCTGACTGCAAAATGACATGGTGTCCAAAGATGATGATGGAGATGCATGAATTGTCTTCATTTCTTCTTCCATTGCAGCCCTTTGCTCTAGAACTTTCAACGAAGTTGCCTTCCTATATATCTTGCACAATACTATGTCCTGCATTCGATATCAGAAAATTAAGACAGGTACAGGCACTATCGAATAAAGTTAAGATCATTATATCAGATTTAAAATTAAAAAAAAAAACTGTTCATTCTTCTAACACTAATTAACACATTTCTTTGTCAACAGAAAAAAAAAAGAGGTTCCCAAGAAAATGCAAACACAGCAAGCACTTTATAATAAAATGGAATTGAATGGTTTTAACTATAGTGATGAGATGTTGTTTCTCTAAAATGACAGCAATTCTGTGAAGTTTCTTGACAACATGCATGCCTAGGATATCAGAATTAGCCTAACAATTATGTTAAGGGGTGTTTTTTTAAAACTAGTTCTAATTTCCTTTTGCCTTTTCTTTTAAATTATGAAGTGATGATCTGTGTAAATAATTTGCATTGACTAAATCATCTCGCACCAAAAGTAAGAAATTAACGCAAGAACTTCCTTTAATATCAAGAGTTAATAAGAAAAAATAAAGGTAATAACATTAATTAATATATAGTAAGTACCTTGGGCAGGGGGCTTGAATATTCAGGCAGGCGATACTCGTTCATCACCCAATCGGTCTTGGACCCTCTCGGTGCTCTTCCCTTATAGAAAACAAGAGTCTTTCTGAATCCGATCATTCTCTTCGGGTCCGATAAGCTCACGATTTTCCTATCAGAACCAGTAGCCTTCCAGAATCCATTTTGTGTAGTCCTATTAGGCCTTCCTCCGTTGCCATGTTTCCTATCTCGAGGCACAAAAAAATACCACTCCCTCTCCCCAACCTTTGACAAACCTGTTAACACAACAACATTAACTTTGATGTAAGCATGCATGATTAAACTGTGTCGTAACATGAACCAGGATTTTATTAGAAGGGTGCAAGCAATATACATATACCTGGCAACTCCGAAGGATCATGACGATAGATGTTGAGGTAGCCAATAACATCGAGACGCATTTTTCTACCGAAGACCATATTTTTGAGGTAGAAATCAAGAAGTTCCTCTTCAGTTGGATGGAAACGGAAGCCTGGAAGATCAAGCTGTAATGGCATTTCATCCATGGTATAATATTGGCAGACAGTACGTACTCTATAGTGGTTAGTGACTAGTGTGTGTATATGGTAGTAGTTTAGCTAGCTATTCTCGATATGAAATTGAAAATGTAGCTATATGGACACTGATTTCTTACAAGGTTATTTATAAGGGTAAGATATGTTGGTGATTTTTTTTATTTTTTATTTTTTTTGGTGATTTTTTTGGTTGATAGAGAGAGCATCAAAGCAAGACCTAGTCAGAAAGATAAATTTGGAAATACGTGGGAAGCTAGGATGATGCATCAATGGTGGAACCCACACGGTTTATCGTCATAAAGACACCACTGACTAATACTATTGTGAAGGGGACTCCCATGACAGGTCGGTCTTTGGTATCTTGCTTGACCGATTTTTCTATGTTCTTCGGGTTTTGGACTTTTACTTGGAAAATACAGGCAAGGATTTTATTTTTTATTTTTTATTTTTTTCCAAAAGATGTGTGATCGAAATGATTTGATTTTTTAACCAAACATTTGCTTGTAAATTTCATATTTCAAATGTTATGGTCAGCCAGTCTTTCTTCCCTCTTCAGTTTGGTAGTAACATACTGAATTGGTCATAGAAACTAGATCTTTTGCCTCCTGAAAATTACTTGGATTCGTGCATTGAAAAGTATAGCAAACTCCTAGCTACTTTTCTAGTTTTCTGGATTCAAATTCTTTTACTATATTGCCAGTACGAGCATGGCCGTATTGATTTTCTACGTAGAGATTTGTCCAGAAGCCTGCCTCGTTACTTTTTTATGCTCTCATGATATAGCTCTTTCTTAGTTACTTTTTTATTGGAATATTCTTACTTAATTAGTATTTGATTTTTTAATATAATAATAATAATAATAATAAGTAGTACGTTGAGATAATAATGGTGATTTAAATAGTTAATAAATAATAAAAAAAATATAAATCATTTTTTTCAATTGATTGTAGTTTTCACAGTATAAGCCCTGTAAATTTCAATATTAACTCATGCATCAGTATGAATAATGAAATTATAACTTTAATTTATTTGTCACTTTTAGATTTCAAAATAGTATCATGATATCATCATTTATACACTAGCTATCTAACCCGTGCAGAGCTTCGCTGCAAGTTTTTTTTTTTTTTTTTCAGGCTAGTGTAATGTAATGTTTTATATAAAAAGATTTAAAATATAAATCAAAAAGTTTATATAAGTATCTAATTAAATAAAAAATTAATAACCACCTATATAAATAAAAAATTATTAATAATAACCAAACAAAAAAAATAATAGATAAATATAGATTAAGATATTAAATCACATAAAATAAGATATTCACTTGACTGTATTCACTAAACTTATTTATTTAAATAAAAAAAAGATAAATTCACACTGTAAAAAACGTGATTTAAAATATAAACACAAATAAAAATGACTGAATAAACTCACACAGTAAAAAAAAAATATTACGTAAGGACGAACACATAAGAAATATTATTTAAAAAAGAATGTTTTTTATTTTAAAAAATAAAGTTTATTTGTATAAAACAAAAAATATATATAGATAAATTAGAATAGTATCTTAAAAAAAAACACAAACAAAAACAATTAAAAAAAATATAATCTAAAAAGACATGCAAAACCCGTGACCTTAGGTCATGAGACCAAAATAAACTCATAAAAAAAAAATTGAATAAAATCATAAAAGTAATATTTAAAAAAAAAGACTAATGTGGAACAATAAGATTGCATAAAAGAGAATCTCTAACAACTCAAATGTCGAGAGATGAAATCAAGGAAAAAACATTAATCACAGAAAATAATATAAAAAAATAATAATAAAGAGAGAGCAAATAAAAAATTTCAATTAGAGAGTTAAATTGAATTGAAAAATAGCTTTAATAAGCGGAAAATAAAATCAAAAGAATGAGGGTTCAATTAGAAAAAATAAAATAACAAAAAATTTGATTGAATGATGAAATTGAAAAATAAAATAAATTAACAAAAGGACCAAGGTAAAAAATTAAAAGAATAAAAGAATAAGAACCGAAATGAAAAAAATATAAGAAATTATAATTGAAGGGCTGAATTGAAGAAAAAAAATCTATAAAATGAAATAAAAAAATGAGGTTTGGAATTGAAAAACAAAAAAAAAGACGATCATGCATTTTATCTCAAATAAGAGAAAAAACAAGGGAGGAAAAATGATTGTTTGAGACAATCAGACCACCATAAATTGTAATGTGTCACACCTCGTGTGAGGACACAATGGAGAATCTAAAGAGATGGCGGAATGTCAGGCTTAGTCGTTGGATGACGTCACACGTGGCGCCTGAATGGCGCGCACCATCAACTTTTCTATTTAAAAAATAAAAAGTTAACATGAAAAATATCAAAACACCTCATAATTGTAATTAATTACCCTAAAAAGCGATGTGAAAGTACAAAAATACCTCCAAATACAAGCCTTATTTTTTGTGTCTTCCAAGGCCAAAAACATACTATAATAGTACATAAATAATGAAAAAAACCAAAAATACTCTTGTCCAACAACTCAATAACTTTTTGATAATGAGATAAATAAGTATTTTTATTATTTAAAAGTTTATGAAAAATTTTAAAAAAAATCATTAGTCAACATCTCTAAGTTTTGTTAACTTTGAGGTAAAAGAGCATGTTTATTGCGCAAAAATAGAAAAGACCTAGACACCTCCAAACAAATTTTTTATACCATTGAAAAAGGACCAAAGCACTCTCAACCTCAAGACTTTTTTTTTCTCCACTCAAGGGCAAATATATAATTTCAATTTAATAATTCACAATAAACTGTGTTTACAGCTACAGTAAAAAACTCACACCATATAATGTTTCGGTTAATATAACTAATAAAAGGTGTTTTTAGATAAATAATTGAATATATATTATATCAAAAGCTACAAGTGCTTAAGAATTCATTATGCACACACATATTTTGTTGTGGATTTCCACAAAAAAATACTATTTTGCCCTTAATGGGAAAACTCATTTTGCCCTTGATGAGAATTTAACGAAATACAGGTTTGATATATTAACCAGAATTTACAAAGTTCATGTGAGCATGCTTATTATATTTTTACTTTTTTTAATTTTTTTTTCAATTTCATCCTCAAGTTTTCTTTTTATTTGTTTTCTAACTTTTTAAAATAACAAGGCTGCCTCAGGGATTTTTTTTTTGTCTTTGTTAAATTTAGCTTTTTAAAAACAAGTTTTATTTTTTAATTGAATTAAATTTTTTAATTTCATCCTCCGTCATTTAATTGGATGGGTGTTGAGTTTATATTGGCAAAAAATTAACTTCGCCCGCAACGTAACGCGAGCCATCTATCTAGTATCTTACTATAATTATCATATACATGCTCTCAATCACTATTTTAAACTCGACCTGATTTGACAGGGTTAAACCATGACTCATGATCTTGAGCTAAGGTTGGACCAGGTTTTAATAAAAATAGAAGGAGAATTAACTTGGAATGACCTGATCTAAAACTCGAATTGACTCGCAACCTAGTTGACACAAGAAAAACCTAGTAAAAATCCAATGACTTTTTTCCTTTTTATTTTTTTTAAATGGTGATATTTTTATTTTTAAAAAAATTAAAATATAAATTTAATTGATTTAGGGCATCTCACAAAACCCATCAACCATGATTCGAGACTCCCCCACGTAAACCTTGGCCGTGTTTAAAAACTAAGCCCTCGATACTTGTAGCGGTTCTATATAATAACAATGATCAATCATGAAGAATAAAATGGTCACATCTTCAATTCAAAGCCAACTCCGCGTTCTTTACATTGCTTTTCTTCATATATTTTTCAATAAATAGTGAAGTTGGAGATCAACAAAATTATATTTTTCAATTTCATGGTGTGTATAAATGACTCGGAAGTCTCAAGTCTCCTCTAAAGACCTGGAGAAGTCTTTAAATTAC
Organism: Populus simonii; assembly: GCA_007827005.2. NCBI lineage: Eukaryota > Viridiplantae > Streptophyta > Magnoliopsida > Malpighiales > Salicaceae > Populus > Populus simonii. The sequence goes on along the minus strand of CM017467.2, from coordinate 17,816,535 downwards.
GGTCGAGCATTGCTATTACTGAAATTTCTTTATGTATATAGAAATTTCAGTAATAGCAAGGCTGGGCCATCAATTTACCCAATATTGAAAGACTTGACTTCCTGCTCGTTGCAACGTGCCATGCAATTTCCTGGAAATTCCTTTGCACATGGAACCCATTACATGCATAGAAAAAGATGCTTGTCTTTATCAGCATGATTGAAACTTTGAAACTTTTTTTATATTTTTTTAATTAGCCCAGACCAAATAAATCCATTTCGTGTAACAGGCTTGGTTAGCCCAAGTTGAAAGGAAATGGTACGGAATGGTCCATAAAGGGTTACAGGCTACGCCTATTCAAAGACCAGATCATGTGGATAATCCCGACTCCTTAAACTCTGATTTTTTTTAAAAAAAAAATTATTTTTTTTATTGGAGAACCATGAGTTATTTATATACATATATGTACACACACATAGGCCTCTCTGTTTAGGTTTCGATTCCTCCATTGTTATTATTTTTCAAATAAAATGTTTCTGTCTTTCTAAATTATCATCTATGATCAAAATTAATATAAGGATTTGTTTTTATTAACAAATAGTTTAAAATACTAAAATAAAAAATTATAATTGAGAGGTTAATTTAAATTTAACCCAAAGTTCAAAGTAAATTTTATAATTTATACCCAAATCCATAACTCATGAAAACATTTTATTAATAAAATGAAGTTATTTTTTCAAGAGCAATGAAAATCTTTCATTAAATCATGCTTTCGATCTTTTTTTTATATTGATGAGAGTTATACCCCATAATAAATATAGAATCAACTACTAAAATAAACACCCTGTGAATTTGCTTATTAATTGAAATTAAGTTTTTTTTCTATCACATGATCTTAAAGACATATTTCACATCAATTTATTAAATTCACAAAAGTTCAATGAATAATTCTTTTTTAATATTGATTTTAAATTTAAAGCTAAAAAAACAAAAAAAAAAAACCATCTTCGTTGCGGGACCAATCTCTCAACATTACAAATGGTGCGTGATTTGGGCGGGCATTGGGTATTGGAAATCAGCATGGAGAGGTGCTGGAGGGCTTAAAGTTGAAGTTAACCTTTAGTTGAGGCGCAATTCAAGAGAGGTAATCATCAATTAAGAGCAACTGTCAAAGCACAAGGGCCCCCATAAATACAAATTGACAGGAACTTCCAGAAAAATGTTCAGTGCTTCATGTCAAGATTCTCGTTTCTGCATTACAGGAAACCATGTATTAGATATTGAGTGTGGTGTAAGCTAGAAAACTTGCAAGACTCCACCGAATCAGAATTGGATCGGTTACAAGTGAAGTGCGGTAGCAAATTTAGAACATGCTGAGCTGGGGTTTTAGCAGCATTCTTCTCCTTGATTCTTTTGGGATTTGACATTTTCAAGTGTTTTGAGTTCAAGAACAATGTTCTTACAAAATGGGAAACATCTTTGACAGTGGGAGCCAACAAGTGTGTCCTACATGGTACAAAAGGTCTGGAATTGAATCCCACTTCAAATGGGACAGGCATGACCAAATCCATCAAGATTTTTCGTTGAAAAATAGGGACCCAAACTACATATTGGATTTGGACCTTAGCCCAAGACTGTTTATTCAATAGCTTTTCCAGGAAAATGGAACAGGGCTCCCTACTCGCTAGTGAAAGAGGAAAAACCGAGCAAGCAATACGAACATGGTTTGATTGCAAGTTTTTCCAAAGGCCCTTAAGTTAGGATTGAACCGGAGACAATCAACAAATGAGTGAAAGAAGTCAGGAGGGCGGCAGAGGAATGAGGGAGCAAAAAAGAAGAAAACTTGATGAAGGTGTCAGGACTCAGGAGTAATGGCGGGCGGGGTAGTGGTAGGCATCTGATATGGAAGGTCTATCAGCTACTGTTAGCCTTTTCAACTGAAAGGATTGCATCTTTTACATCAATAGCGTTCCTCACTCAGCCATGGTGTCGTGCCCCATCTTTACTATTGAGATTTTTGGTCACCCCTTTTAAATACATGGTACCAGTGCACTCATGAAACTGTCGAAAAACTTCACATGAAAATATTAACTTTTCCTAGTCAATGAGTTATGCACTTGATTCGCAACCGTAAAACAAGTCCTGAGAGATATTTTGATATTTAAATTAGTATTTGAGTTTTTTCTCACATGATAAGTAGATACAAAATCATATTTTCGTGTATAGAAAAGATTTGTGTTCTCTCATCAAATATATTTTTTATATAATAAAAAGATGATAAATATAGAGTTCATCGATAAATAATCTTCTAGATTCTCTCTTTTAAAATCAAAGAACATATAACTTAAAAAATATCTTAAGAATATCAATAAAAATATCTATAAAAAAATATTATTTATAAATAATAATAATAGTACCATGTAAATAGTACTATTCATTAATTAATATTCTAAAAAAATAAAACAAATTGAGATAATATAGCTCAGTCAAACCGGCCTAAAGAAAGAAAAAGAAAAAAAGGATGAAGCTTGGTCTAACTAAATTTAGAGACTCGGGACTCGTTCTGAATTAGCTTGCATAGCAAACAACATTTATAAATAGTAAATAAAATTATACCGATTACCGGATTAAGAGGTGAGAGAAAAAAAAAGGGTGGAACACGTTGGGCCACGACCAAACTGATCTGTTTCTTCTTTTTTGTTTTTTTAATGAATATAATTTCATGTCATTAACTAAACCTGTATAAAACTGAACAGACAAGCATAAAGTGTGTTTGATAGTGTGGTAGCAGTTGCTTTTTAAATAACTTTTCGTGCTGAAATGCATACTAATGATGTTTTTTTATTTTTTAAAAATCATTTTTGATATCAGCACATCAAAACGATCCAAAATATACAAATCATATTAAATTTTAGCAAAAAAAATTGAATTTTTTGGGAACGCCGTTTGCACCACGTTCCCAAACGGTTTTGTCACACTCACTCATAAAATCTATTATAAAAAAAATAAAGAATATAGTAGTAAAATAGAATAAAAAAGACAATAATATATACAAAACTAATCATGTATAAAAATTGAATCCACATGTAATAAATTTTTATAAAAGGTAAGAAAATAAATGAAGATCATCTATACATAGGGTCCATGATACCATTGACACGTAAAAACCAAATTCAGTGTTTGGTTTTGAAAATTCCTATGGATATTGCAGTCGATAACTGTATCTTTTTTAAAAAAATAAAATAAAAAATTTATTTGATCTGGTTCTATTCAAGCTACTCGGACTAGAATCGTTATATTTAAACTAAAAAAAATACATATCTTTTCAGTTCTTATTTTCTTTTGCTGGCTTCATTTTCAAGTTTTTAGTTAATTTTGGTTCCGAAGACATTTCTTTTTCCAGGCCTCCTTTCTAGTTTCCCCAAAGTTTTAACGTTTGCCAACTTTTTCATGAAACTTCACTTTCAGTTTCATGTGATACTACTACACACTTCCATACCTCAAATTTCCCATCTTATGTTTGGTTTCCATTTCTTGTTCGGAGCTCTTAGGGGGAGAATCACTTTGTTATGTAAGGGATTATCATGGTCCCCACTAGAGTTAAGACAATGACCTCTACCTGTTTTTGTTGGCCTGTAGTCATCAGTCTCTTGGGACAAGCTCTTGAGGGCGGCAGTCTCTCTGCATCATGATCATTTTGCCTTTGCTAAAGGAATGGACCAACTTTGAGAACAGTACAGGGCCAAAATGGCAGGCATAACTGCAAGAAACTTAAGCCGGTCCCCAGCTACAGTCACATTGCCCCAAAACCTGGACCTTGTGAATGCTCCTTCGCGTATAATTCTTTTGGGTGGCGACCCAAGCTAATGCTTTCCATGTCTTTCTTGAACCAGACAGACAAAATGGTATCCAGCAGCTCTCCAACAGCTCCTCATGCCAAATGGCTAGCAGAAACTGTGTCCCACAAGGTTAATGGCGTGAGACTTGCCTCCAAACCCTTTCTTGCATATCTTGATTGATGAACATATATCCCAGCACAAGTTTATTGGCTGCAGTCACCATGCGACACGCATGTATTACACTTACAAGACCTGGTATTGGCTCGACTTGCTGTAACTAAGTTGATATATCAGACCCAGTGTGGTCTAGTCACAAGCTAGATCGTCAAACGATGCGCCCAGTGAAAGAGAGAGAGTTGCATTAATTAACTCTCCTAAGTTGAAGCTATAGGCACTTCATGTCTAGCCTAACTGTGTTCCTACCTCGGCCTGTTATTAGCTTCTCCAAACATCATTGTTGACACTTTAAATCAGGCCCAAATTCAGATGCTCCGCTGGATCATTTTTTGACCAACTTCTGATATTGGCTGGCTGCTGAAAATACATGGTGTTATCCCCTATCGCCGGTCATGGAAAATTGTTTTCCAAAGTTTTAGTAGTAGTTAATTATCTTCTGACTTAATAGGAACATTATTTATAGGGTGTTTGATGGGATGAAATAAATACTCTATTTTCTTACAGATTTAATAGTAAATAGATTTGTTTCTGACATTATCTCTTCTAACGACCTAAAACTTGATGATGAAGAAACTTAAATTCGAATAAAACTTCCACATACTAGAAAGAATTGGACAGGAAAAATACACATAATATCAAAAGAATGAATTTCCCTAAATTATCCTACTGTTACATCCCACAACCAAATGGCCGGGATCCATCCACAGGAAATTTGTCAAGTAACTACACCAGAAACATTTATTGGAGGTTGTTCGTTCCTGAATTTTCACAGAAGTATTTGCTGCTGCTGCTGCTGCTGCTGCTGCTAGAAGCTGAGGTGAAGATTTGAGCGACTCCGAAATATTACTTGGCCATTACCAGTTGCAAAAAGGCTAGTTTAATAAATAAAACAAAAGAAGATTTATAGGCCATCACCATGATTGGTCAGTTCTTTTTGTTTCAGGCCATCATTAACTCTCTCTCTCTCTCTCTCTCTCTCTCTCTCTACAGTGCTTTTACAACAGCACAAAACAGACAGCCTCCAGCCTCTCTGGCTACAGTTCGAAAAATCCCTGTCCGTGGCTACTAGACTGTAGCAGTAGGAGTGCTCCCTGACCACTCCCAACCAGCCAACCCAGCCAAACACCAAGTTGGTACAAAGCAGTCTACACGCCCACCACAAACAGGCAAATGCGAGCCCCACCATTTCAAGGTCCCGAGGTGATGTCAAATGCACAGATCATCACACAAAATAACACTAAAGAATCAGCAAGATGGCATATAGATGTGCATGACACTAGAGAGCATTGTGAACGAAGAATAAAGCTGAAGTTTTTTTTTTTTAATTTTTGCTTCTTGTTTCTATATAGATATAATCCTTTGTACATAATTCAAGATACAGGATACTCCCACTACAATCTTAATACCCAAAGTTAAATTAGACTGCCTCCTTTTGATGAAGTGCTGCTAAAATACACAAAAGACCCCCACTTTTGCCATTCCTTTATCACCCAAGTCATTTATACCGTGCCAAACCATTATGGAACGGTTGGTATATGACCCAAAATCAAGACTAAAAAGCAAAGAAAGAAAGCCTAAAACACCTTTTTTTCTGGCTAACTTCACATCATCTTTTTTTTAATATCCCTCCTTTATAGAGCGACTTCAGTCTGCAAAGTTGTAGTATTGAACCCCACCTGTTGTTGGTGTTGCTGTGGTGATTGCTGCTGCTCAATCTCCCAGCTTGCCTTGGCTACAACTCCATCATGCACAGGCACGTACTCCTGATAAAAACAAAAAACAGTGCAATCATTCACAAGCAAACAATACACCAGAAAAAGAAAAGGAACACCAAGATAGCAAACTGGGATAGATTCTTTCTTCAAACACCAGATTGTCTTTTCCATATTTATGAGTTACTTCAACATGTTATGATACGATAAAAAATAAAGCAAAGCATCAGTAACCCACCCACCTCAAGTTTTTGAACGAGTTCTTTGGCACTTGGTGCAGAGACAATGATGTTTCGTTGGGAAGGCTTGATAAAGCCATCATCCACGGCTTTGTCAATGAAAGTCAGAAGATAATTGTAGTAACCATCAACGTTGAGCAAACCCACCTGCTCATTTTTTGGAAACAGGGTCAAGAGCTTGAAATAGAGAACTCGTGATGTTTTTGTTGGGCATATAAGGAAACTCACAGGTTTGTCATGGATGCCTAACTGAGCCCAAGTAATCACTTCTAATAATTCCTCCAGAGTGCCATAGCCACCTGAAACCGAAGTCGAGGGATCAAAAAGAAGAAATTAAAAACACAATTGATTACTACAAGAGCAAAAAGGAGACAAAAGGTGTTTACATGATCTATTAATACAGGAAAAGAGAGAAATGTATAGGACCTGGTAGGGCTATAAAACAATCAGAATTGCGGGCCATTTCTGCCTTTCTTTGGTGCATGTCGGCTACTGGTTTAACCTCTCCAACTGTTTCTCCTGTGATCTGGGGTTCCACACACATACGCATATAAAGACGCAATCTTTACATCCAATGAAAGCTAAAAGTTTCAAACTTTAGACTCCTCTAACTGAAAAACAACCAACAATTAAAACATAAGATGAAGAAAATACATCACAAATTAGATTTTGCACCTCTTTACTCATCAAAGTCCTTGGTATGATCCTATAAACAAAACCCAAAATCAAAATTAGGCTAGTAATGCAGAAAAACGAGAAACCAAAAACCTAAACAAACCAGAGGAGGCAAGAAAGAGTAGTTGTATATTGTACCCAAGAACATTGCCTCCACCTCTATGAACTGCTTGAGAAACCAAACCCATTAGTCCAATGCTTCCACCTCCATACACAAGATCCAACCTTTTCGCCACCTTAAACATAAAACATGAAAAACCTTAAACACCAAGCACAAAAACCCCAGAAAATACAAGGATAACTCAGAAAAGGTCTAGCCTTTGAAGTAGTTATACCAGCTCTTGGGCTAGTTCAATGGCAGCATCTCTGTAGCAGTTTCTTTTCCCAGTACTGCTACCACAAAACACACAAACACTTTTGAATCTTGAAGGTTTCACTGTGTTCCCCTCCATTATCCTACTCTCTTTTTGCAAAATTTGGCGTGTCTAGATTAATCACTAAAGGAACTAAGAAACGCTTGTAGGTTTTGTGTGAATACTATACAAAGTTAAATGAAACAGAACAGCCACTATTTATAGACACAACAAAACAATAGTATTAAAAAGAAAATCAAATACTACAGCGATTAAAACAAACAAGATAAAAGAGGTGTTTATGGACGTGACAGTTGCTTTTTCTAAGTTATTTTTATACAAAAAAAAAAAAATATTAAAATAATATTTTTTATTTTTAAAAAATTATTTTTTATAACGACATATAATAAAAATTTTAAAATATAAAAAAATTATTTAAAAAAAAATATGGTAACTTTTCCAAACATTACTTAAAAAAATAAAAATACAAAAAACTTGATAAGGATAATTTAGAGATTACCTTTTAAAAATTTTTCTGTTTAAAAATAAATTAAAATAATATTTTTTTATTTTTAAATTTTTTTTAATATAATCACTTTAAAAATATTTAAAACTTAATTTAAAATAATAATTACACAGCAAAATCAAACACATACTATGTAAGACAAAAAGGCTTAAATGGACAGATGGACAGTCTGTGCTATCCACCCTTACTTACACGTGTCTTATTGCGGTGCCTTGAATCATGAACCTTTCAAGTTCTTGATTGTAGCATAGACATAATCAAACTCCACCTCTCCCTTTCTGTGACATTTTTATAATGCAATGCAATTATAACTTGGAGGTTATAACGCGTGCAGCGGCTCCCTTCTCTATTATCAAATCAGGGCAAAATTTATATTTTATTATTTAAGTTAATGAAGGTTATTTTTTAAAATGTTTTTATTTAAAAATGTATTAAAATAATATATTTTATTTTTTAAAATTTATTTTTAATATTAAAATAATCTAAAAATATTAAAAAACTAATTTAAAATTAAAAAATTAAAATTTTTCATTATCACAATTCAACAGCGCTCTCTGATACACCCTAAGCCAGTTGGGGATGAGCCATAACTAGCTAGTAGCCAATGTAGGGGAAAGCAGGTAGTGGCAGCGTGTGAATGCATATACGGAGGCTTGGTCTGATAATTATGATAAGTTATTAGTGACAGTTTAAAGCTGCGGTACAATTTATTTTTTATTTTAAATTGTTTTAACCACGATGGTATTAAAAATAAATTTTAAAAAATATTATTATAATATATTTTTAAATAAAAAACAATTATAATCATATTCTCGAACACCTGCTGTATTAATCATGTACCAATCCTTGTGTTGCATGCGTGAATATATTGCCTGATACTATAATTCCCAGAAAAACCCTATCTTGCTCTCCACCAACTAGCTTTTTTATCCACGAGCAAAGTCTTCCTAGAAACGGAATTGAAAGACTCATTCGAAAAGAGGAAGAACTAAACTTGGGGTTGGAAATATACGCCTGTTAGCAGATCTTATCACGGTCCATGCAGGAATAAGGTATAATGTGCACATCATCGTCAGACCTAAATTAATGTAATACTAAATATTCTAAAATTTAGTTAATAGGTTCAAGAAAAACTCTCTCCTGTTTGAAATTCAATAACGATTGCTGCTCGCATGTTTAATTTCTTTTACATCTAGATACGCTAATCCTGGGATGAAAATACATCAACTGCCAACTACAACTAATCCCACTGTAATTAGTTAACTACTGGCAAGACAGGGGATAATCAGAACCCAACTGCGGGTTGCTAATTTTTTTAATTAGCAAATTAAGTACTCTTAAAGTTTTACGAAATACTATATTTTAATATTACCATAATGATTCGATAACATGATATTTAGTAAATGTTATTATTAAAAAATTATGACAATTCAAGATATCATGTTTTTAAAATGTAATATTAACTAAAATTTAAATTTTTTTCAGATTAAATAACATACAGACCATACTTTTTTTCTTTAAAAATGAAACGGTACCCTTGTAATTTCTCTAAAAAAAACCATCACGTCCTAAAACAATCAAAAATCAAATCTATCATAGTATCTGAGCATACTTGGATATATTTCAGGTTTAAAATTGATCGTTACTTTGTTACTGTCACCTTCTCAACTTTTTTTTTCTAGTCTTATAGAAAAGATAAACACACTAAATTATTATTTGATCATGCATTTCGATTCAAAACAACAATATTTATCCACAACAAGATTATAATTGATATTATTTTTCTGAACCACAATATTAATTAAATATTTTTAAAAAAACCACAACTTCCTAAAAATATATATACTATTCCATCACAACCTTTTGTTCCTGTGTTAATTCATCATTTATTTGTATTTTGCTGCTAATCTCCCCATTTACCCCCCAACTGCAATGAAGTGTGGTTGTAGTAGTTAAAACATCACAGTAATGATAATAATACTAATCATTATGTTATCACTTCCACGATTAAGGTTTTGGGCACAAGTGTGCAGTATAAGTAATCAATCTGTTTGCTGCTGAGCCAAATCAAAGAAATTGACTCTTGTTCTCTCCACCCTACCAGGAACTATGTATTTAGAACATTACAGTCACTTGTCCATAAACTTCAATATCAAGTTAAACTTTCACTAGATTTGCTTGTCCCCCAGAAAACACGAGTTGTCAGCTAACACAGCTCGTTAAATCCAGACCTCCTTAATGACGTACGTAGTTGAGACCTTTTTACTGATAAAGAACAACGCTAACCCACTTAGTTTAGGACTTTTCTTTATCTTTTTTCTTTTTTTTTTAATCTACTTTACGACTGTCTCTGATACGTTTTAGGGCTTCGATCAGTCAAACAAGCAACCACGGTTCATATCAACTAGGAGATCTCATGGGGATCTTCTACGTAATTTTTTTACATTTATATTTCACTAATGGTGAAAGCTAGCAAGCGTCTCGTCTTGTTCATCTTTCGTAAGAAAGATTTAACGACAGGACAAGGATTTATTAATTAATTCTACGTATTGATTACTTGTTTGTACACTAATTTTGATTAGTATTATTAGCTCTTGATCCTCCGGGCCAATTAGCAAATGGATACGAAAAAATTTATGGCACTGAAAATGTAATTTTATCAATATTTGCCTTTGAAAGGAATTGTGAAAACCAAAAATAACGTATTAAAAGATCAATTAGAAAGAAAATCAATTTGAATATGTAAAAAGCTAGCTCATCTTGTTATATCGCTATTATCATTGTACATAGATAATATCAGTTAAGTTATTAACAGCTTAAATTCACGGCAACCTTAGCTTACCATTTTAATTAAGAGACAAGACAGCAAAAGGAACTCAACTAATCAGACAAGCTGGTAATGGGTATATTCCAACAAAACTGACCATAATTAAGCTCAGCCTTGCATGTAAAAGGAATTTATCAAGCAACACATCAATGAAAGAATGCCCACTTGAAACGTCAAGATAAGTCTGCAGCAGCAGCAGCAGCAGCAGCGGCAGCCGCCTCTCAAATTCTTTTACTTGTAGAAATCACACGAAACCTCCTCCTCCTCCTCCTCACTTGTCACATCTTGTTAATGAAGGCGCGTTCGGTTATTGGAGGGACAGGGTGGCCGTGGGATTCACTTGAAAGATATTTTTTATGACTTTTGATTGGCGCTATCGAGCTGATCATAGGGGCTCTTGTAGTAGCACGTTTCTACTCCTGATAGGCCCCATCAGGGCATGTTGTGTCTTGGTGTTAACATCTTGCTACAGTTGAAGTTGTGGTTTAGCTTCGTTTGTTTACTTATAGTTTTTGTGTTTACAGTGTAAAAAACACAATAAAATATTTGGTAACATACTAAATAGTATTTTTATCATAGAATCCACTGAAATGTAGTTTTTGAAAAGCAGATTTTATATATTTTTGTAATTGAATTTTATAAAACTCTGTTTGTTTTTTGTTTCAAAAGTGTTTTTGAAAAAATTTAATTTTTTTTATTTCAAATTAATATTTTTTATGTTTTCATATCATTTTGATGTGTTGATATCAAAAATAATTTTTAAAAAATAAAAAAAATTATTTTGATGTATTTCTAAGGAAAAAATACTTTAAAAAACAATCATAACCACACAACTACTAAACATTTTATATATGTTTTTTGCTGCATATAAACTTCAATCATAATTTTTACTAAACACGTATCTAAATCTAACTAACTACACCTAACTATACTTTTTTAAGGCTTACTTTTTTAAAACCATAATTACAAAAGTTATCAAAAAAAAACAAACACACTCTTAATTTGATGACAGGATGCTTGTGGGCCCAATTTAATAATCAAATTTTTAGATTTTTATTATAAAGTTTCAAATTTAAATTTTTAAGGAGATGAAATAGAGATTTTTAAGTATTAGAAAAGAACTATTTTCAATTTTTCTGTCAAAAATATGTTAGACGTCTGGTTGAACTTGTGCAAGGGCCGGGATTTGATCTGTGAAAACAATTGACTACGTGCGTGTACCACTTGAAATTAGAGAAGAAAAAAAACCAGGTAGACAATCAAGTCATGCTGATTGACCTGCAATCTATGCTTGGATTGGTGTTTGTAAAATAATATATATTTTCTAGTAAAAATTATTTTAAAATATAAAATTAACCACGTAATAAACATCATTATCCAATGATAATGTCAAGGAATAGATCAAATATAGAGTCCTGTGTATACTTTTCGGCATACACAAGGCCAGCAAAACCATTACAACGAAGAAGATAAACGTGCATCTAATCTAGTTTTCTTGCAGCAGTTGATAAGCATGTAAATGAGGTCAGATGCGAAGGAAATGAGTCCAAACACCAAAGCCCAACATGATTTGTTGACGACATTAAACTATTTAGCTCTCAACATATGCAAGGTAAATAGGCAGTAATTAAGCGACTTGTAGTATTTTTTTTAATTTGAAAATATATTAGAATAATTTTTTAAATTTTTTTAACTTCAGCATATAATTTAAAAAACAAAAAAAAAATACAGCTGGAGGGCAATGAGAAACCAGGCCTAACTGTTAAAGCATGTGAAGTTGGGCTGGCAAAAGGCTGTTAATTAAGCTGCTACTGTTTAACTATGCTGATAGGAAGGGCATGGCCCATATCGAAGAAAGGGAGAGAGAGATGTATCAGTGTGCCCCTAGCTCTAGCTATCAGATGACAAAGCCACAGTGAATAGCTGAGGGTGTGTGCGCGCTCCCATGGTAACTTGAAAATGTCGTGCAGGGAAGAACTGAGGAATGGTAAATGGTAATGGCACACTGAGCAAGAGCGGCGCAATGATTATTCTTCGCCGACTCTCGTGTACATGGAATACGTCTCCATTCTCACCCTCTGTAGGAGTGGCTTTGCCGTGGAGTGTTTGGAATAGATGTAATTGTTTTTTAAATATTTTTTTTATATTAGTATATTAAAATAATTTTTAAAAATCAAAAAAATATTAATTTTAAATTTATATATATATATATAATAAAATTTTAAATTTTTTAAAAATATTTTTTAAATGTAAAAATAAATATAGCCTTTAACCTGAGGTCCCCTCTTCTTCTTCTTTTTTTCTTTATATATATATTTCCTTTAAATTGAACGTTCCAAGAGGTGATCAAGAATAATCGAAATGGTTAGATGATTTAATTTAATTTAATTAATTAGAAATGAAAAGAAGTAGTGATCATCGCCAAAATCCCAACACGTAATTAAATTAATCTTAAATGGTATGTAAGTGGGTGGGAGGTCATCACTGAACTATCTATACTGTAATTTTTGCAATTATTAAAAGTTTTGTGCATAACTACCTCTGAAATATAACTCCAGATTACTGTGCACACCAGAATTATTGCTTAAATCAATTTTATCATTGTGTTATTTTGATTTCTTGATAATGATTTTTTTGTTAAAATAAACATTAAATCTTTATAATATCATTTAGAAAAATTATAATTCGAATGAAAACACAAATGAAAAATAAAGTCTATATTTTTTATTTTTAAGGATAAGACTAGTTGGACCCACATTAATATTAGCATAGATTAAAAAATAATTTTCTTTCTATCACATAAATGCCTGATTAATCTTTTCTTCTCCCCTTACTTTTTTGTATCTCCCACTACTTCTCTATCCTCCAGCGCCACTCTCAACTTGGGCAATCTTATTTTTGTCTCCACCATAAAAAACCATCCATGTCTCATATCTCATATCCTTGGCATACCTCACCTTTTTCTCTTTATTTTCTTCATCACTTCTCTCTCTAGCTATCCACCCGTGATAACCATGGATTTCTCTCATCATCACTGCCACCACTCATAAGCTATCTATTTAACCAATTTGAGTTGCATTCACCTTTCCCTCCATGTTCACCTTTAATTGATAAGCTATCTCTTTTTTATGTGAATGTTTTAATATATATGTTTTATAGTTTTTATATGTGATATATACATCATATATCGAGGATCTAACTAGAAGAGCATCTCTATTATTATTATGCAATGAAGAAAGTGATTTTATAACTATTAATGATCCCTATACATTGATTTTTCATAATTGAGGTGCATTGTCGTGATGTATCAATTTGGATTGTATCAACATGTACATTATGATATTGACACACTCGATGACCTTTATATTATTAATCATCATAAAGAGAAAGATGATTAGTCAATGGTTCATGCACAATATGTTAATTTATGAAACGTTAGGAGAGATCACATACTTACAGAGTTGTATCCATCTATCGAACTAAATCTTTATATGTCTTAGTACATCAATATAACAAGGAGATTTATAACACCACCACGAGAGCATGTTATGAGACGTCCACGTGGTACTCTGCGTCAACCAACATGTAATCCAGATAATTATAAGTTTTGAGCACCAAGATATAATACTGAGTTCTCATCGTGTTGTTCTTCACTTGATTAGGTTAAGGAGACATAGCGATTGGACAATGCAGTAGAGGAGGATGGCCGTATTTATCATACATGACGACGGCATGCCTGTGGTTCTAATGGTGTAGGCCCATTGACGGGTTAATTTGTTAGACGTTTAATTATGAAATTGTTTAATATTCTTTATTGTAATGAATTATTTTGATGTTGAGATTAATTTTTTTTAATTAGAAGTACTAAGAAAATAAGGTGATTATATTGGCTGTTGGCATTGCTGTTGTTTTTGTATATAGTAGTATACATACGATTTTATGTGTTAGAATGAAAGTTATTTTCACAAATATGCCAGTTTAGAAAACAAGTTTTTTTTTACTGTGCTGCGAAAATACTCGCAAAATGATGTGATTTTAGTCGGCATTCGCATAAAAATCACTGTTCGTCTGTTCCACTCCAGCTTTTCTTTTTGACAAGTTAATTCAAATGTCAGAAAACATGCCATTGGCTAACTGTCGACCTTTTCTTGCACGCATGCATGTGCCACAGCCATGAAGCCATAGCCAGTCTCGGTGCCAAGAAATGAAGTTAGCTAGGATTATACAGGCTACGATAATCCCAAAATGTTAGCCGTCAGATTTTGCCAATTATATGAAATGAAATTTGCAGGGAGGGGGTGTGGTTCCCAAGGAATTCAAAAAAAGTTGAATCATTAGGCACTTTATGAATATTGGGTCTCGAGCTCGAGTCTGATACACACAATTAAGACCGTGATGAGCGACCATCCTTTTGATTTAACTTGTTTCTGCCACAACGTTGTTGTGCCTCTCAGTGATTTGCTCTTTCTTCCTTGCTTGCAGCAAGATGTAATTTTTCTTACAATGTACAGTGTAATTGTGTAATTATCGGATAACTGCTGCAGGAATATTGTAAGAATATTTCATTTACATTAGGAGCCAATGGACAGAATAGAACTAAAATTCCTTCTGGTGCGATTTATCGTTTTGAAAAGAAAAAAAACTAATGTTAAAACTAAGTTTTCAGGGTGCAATTTATCAAGAACAAGATAAATCAAAAGGATTATCCTGTTAGGCTGGATTAGATGTTAAATCTAAGTTTTCAACGTGCAATTTATCAAGAAAGTATGTTAAACCTTTACTTGAATTCTTAATTTCATTTCCTTTGATTTCGTACGCGTGTGTTACTATGAATTAAAATATCTATATATATATATATATATATAAATATAATAATAGTTGTTTTTTAAAGTATTTTTTATTTAAAAATATATTAAAATATTTTCTTAAAAAATAATTTTTAATTTACAAAAACATAAAATATTAATTTTACACAAAAAAAATTAAATTTTCGTTAAGAAAAATAATTTAAAACACATCTACAAACCATGAAAAACAAAACCTCGAGGAGTAAAATCTTGAAAGAAGAAACAGTATTTGTTCCGTTAAATCAGAGCAAAAGAAGTTATTGATTCTTTTTGGCAGGGATTTATTTACACATTAAGTTAACTGTGTGCTTTTCGGACTCCCAGCATGTCAATCGATGGATTCCATCAAGTTACTGCACATTGAGAAGGATATCCTCCTAATCTATGCCATACACTGCTATTCCCATGACAGCGTGCTTTTCAAACGAATTTAAGCCTCTTGCGTTTATACTTCTCTTTGGATATTTTAGAATCCTGTCACATTTTTATAACAGTTTCAGGGTAATAGTAATTGTTTGAAAATTACTAGAAAAATTGCATAATTTAAAGATAATTGCTATTGAAAACAACGACCGAACACAATCATTCTTGAAAATAATTCAGTTCTAAAAATAATATCCCTCTTAATTTAATCAATCAATTTAAAATTTTATAAAAACCCAATAACTAGTAAATAACGGGTCATCAAAAATATATTGGAGCTCTGTTTCTAACACATTTAGTACCATTTAAAAGATCTTGACGAGATAATTTTAACCACAACTTGAAAGATCACCAAATATGATCATAATTTATTAGGTATTTTGTTTGAGGTTACTCTAGGGTTAATTACAATATTTTTTGATGTTCTTCTAAAATGTAGTTAGAATATTCTTGTTGAGGTCTTTTTAAAACAGTATCGAATATGTTGCAAATAGAGTCTTTATGTATTCCCGGTGAACCCCGTTTTCTTTTTCCTTTTTCCTCTCTCACCATATCACGTTATCTTCTTTTTCTTTTTTGACTATTGAATCTTGAATCCTATCTTTTGATTATTAGATTTTCATAAATTTTTGATTGATTTTTATTTAGGTTAATTAATTTGTAAGAGAAAGATGTTTTGAAACATTCATTGAATATCATTATTTCAAACAATGGTTATATAGAAAAATATATTTTAAGACACTATCATTATTTTAAATAGCGGTGTCCATAAAAATAATATTCTAAAATATTATTGTATTTAAATTATCAAATAACTTTTCAATATATATTATTGATCTAAAACTCAAAGCAAGCTATGAAAGTGAGAGAGATATATACATCGGAGCACGATTTCAACGCGGACTTTGAAAAGAGAACAACCTTTTTGGTTTATTAACTAATTTTTTTTTCTTCTCATCTTGCCATTTAAATACAGCAATCGTCTTATACTGTATCAAAAGGAGTTTAATTAGTATCTTTGAACTCCATACCGACAGGCAATTTCAAGAAATAAAGACAACGACGACGACCCATGGGATAAAGCAAAAGGGTTAGCGATAAATCTTTACTAAGAAATGCTCCACAATGTTTTACATGAGATACGTGCTTTTCCAATCATTGACTTCATTAATCATTATAATATATATTAGGACTTGGAAAGAAAATTCCGAATAATCAAAGGTTTTTGGATCTTGTAAGTAGAACATTCTGAACCATGGCTTCCATGCACTCTGGCACCCCCGTGCATGCATTACCTTGAAGTGAAAATTTAATTTTGTTTATTTTTTGCCTTTTTGTTTATACATTAAAAGTGGATTAATTGTTCATTATGCTCGACGTTAATTCACTACAACATTATCCAGTGTTACCGACGGACTCATTCCGTCGGTGACAGCAATGAAATCCGTCGGTGAAAATCATACCGACGGACTCACCGACAGAACACGTCCGTCGGTAAAACAGTCGTCGGTAAATCCCATTTCCGTCGCTAATTCTGTCGCAAATAAAAAAAACCACCCACCGACGGAAACGCCGACGGTTTACAGACGGATACGCGTGCGCCCAAAAAAAAGTTTCCCGCGGGAACATTACCGACGGAATCAATCCGTCGGTAATTTCAAGGGTAATTACCGACGGCATTATCGACGGACACTCCGTCGGTAATTATGGCATGGCTGGTAATTTTTGTGCAACTCTCTGTGTAATACCGACGGATATTATCCGTCGGTAATGCCATCGGAATTTAATCACCGACGGATTAAATCCCGTCGGTGATGCCGTCGGTAATGATGGCATGGATGGTAATTGTTCAGCAACTCTCTGTTAAATACCGACGGATACTATCCGTCGGTATATCCGTCGGTAGGTATTTAAAATATATATAAAAAATAATTTATTAATTGTAAAAAACCTTAATAAACAAATAGAAATGCATTAAACATTAATAATGTAAAAGTAATGTTAAATAATATTCATTACAAATTTAATGTGTTTAAAAAGCAAAATTAAACTAGAATAGCGGCGGAGCTGGAGGAGGAGGCGGAGGAGCAGGAGGAGGCTGGTTGTTCCCTGGACCATACGGCTAAAAAGAAGCTGCACAAGTATCATCACCCATCTTTGATCTCATCTCCATGACTATTTGACGGAGCTCATCATAATTCGTCGAGAGTTGTTGATATTGTTGTTTCAACGCAATGAACTCCTCAGACTGGGTGTTCGATACTGATGGAGAGCTTCCAACAGTTGAGACACTACGAGTCGAACGCAAGTTGTCAGTCGTAGTGTTCGAGAGCCCGTAGACCCGATTTTTATTGGGTCCACCAGACGATCCCGCCTCCATCCACAAATCTGGATCGAAATCTGGATGGGTCGACGGATTGTCCCCATATCTCTCCCTCAACCGGCTATTATAGGTCTCCTGAAAATTCCATCGGTAAAAAAATCATCAAATGCAATTCAAGATGCAATTCAAGAAAATAATAACTTACAAAATAAAATGAATGAACGAACATACCACGAAGTGCTGAGCACGGTTGTCCACGAACTGCTACACCCCTTTTTGGCGGTCTTGACTCTGCACATGCGTCTCTAGAAACAGCTCCATTGGACTCGGTTCAAGTCCAAGAGACGCAGCCTGTAAGGAAAAAATAGGTTGAAAGTTAAATATATTATAAGGAACGACAAATTAATTAACGATATATTTCATTAAAATTAATCTTACCATACGCTTTGCATGTGCGCTGAATGGGACGGATCCGCCAGTGTGCGTGGTCACCGAACCATAAATTTGCCGGTTCTGGTTGTCGATGCCAGACTGTGAGCGCCGTGAGAACCGCTCTAAGTTCACGTGCTCAATATATGCCGTCCATATTTCCCCCGAGATGAATGGCGGTCTGAATTCCTGCCAAACCGCCACCTCATTCCATCCTTCAAGACCGTTATCCCTCGCATGTCTTTTTGATTTTTTTTGGGTGCCATACCAAAAATCACGCAACCTACTTCCATAGTAACAAATTAGAATTTAAAGCATAAACTTATAAAACAAAAATAAATATTATTTTCGATGTTACCTAGTTGCCGCGTGATTCTCCCATACCCTCCTCACAACATTGTTGTCCGCCCTATCCCACTCAAATTTGTTCTGTGTATATAAATAATTCATATAAAATAAAAATAGTACAAGATATAAAATTATAAAAATCATTTATTAAAAATAAGCTGGAAATTAAAAATGTACACCGACCTGAAATCGCTTAAACCATGCATCGATATTAGGTTTCCACTCAGGATGTCTGGAAACCTGGCTCCATTGAAACAATGGAATCTCCATCGACGATTTAAACGCCAATGTTATAGTCCTTGCAGCCTCAATGTTTGTGAACCTGAAATCAAATAAAAGTAGTAATTAATATTAATTAGTTGTTCATAAATTATGTTATAAGTATATAAAAAAAAAACTAAAACCTAAACAAACTTACATTGAGAGGTCATCCTTCCATTGTGCCTGGTACTTGCGGGTGAATTGACCCCGCTGTGAAGGCACACCGCTTCTGCCCTGTGAAACCGCGCTAGAAGAGGTAACATCACAAGTTGGCGTAGATTCCTCGCCGTGATCAGCACTTAAGGATACGTCCTCCTCGCTGCTAGAAGAACTAGCTGCAACCGTCTTCTGACGACGTGCTGTAGATTTCATTCTACGCATCTACACAAATGTATACGAATAATTACATAATTAACTTCGATTATTTAAAAAAAAATTCGACAGAGTCTCCCTTGTACTGGGGGGTCCCAAGTTGTCGACAAAATCATATTACACTTCCAATTTTATTTCACATCCCGATCCAATCATCCTGGATCTCAACCTAACTCATCATCATCAACACAACATTTTATTCAATAACATCATATAGAATTACAACTATGAACATTCATTGTTAAATTGGTATTTCGAGTTACAAACATTAGATTTAAGTCATACATTCAAATTTACGGATTAATATTACATTTTTAACATAAATTCAACAATAACAATTATAGCAATACAAACAATAATATCAAAACTAAAGAACAAAAATTAATAAATAAAATTAAAAAACTAAAAAACACTACACAACACACAACATAAACACAAAACAAACAATACACAAAACTAAAAAACATTATATCAATTCAAAATAAATTTGGGAATAAAAAATGCTTACCTTAATAATGTGTTGAATTTAAGATTTTATCTACAAACAATATACAAAACAAAGAACACCAAAAAAAATAATCATAAATAAAATAAAAAAATACAAAGATAAAGAAAAAAAATACATACCTTTTAAAACTACCACCAAAACAAAAAAATCCTTCTAAAAGCTAAATATAAATGAGAGAAGAGAAAGGGAGAAGAGGAGAAAACGAACAAAGTGATGGGGGATGGGCGGTATATAAAGCAATATTTCCGACGGAATTTCCGACGGAAATTAATTGCTGTCGGTGCAATTAATTTCCGTCGGCAATTCCGTCAGAAATTAATTGAAATTCGCACAAAAAAAGTTTGGAAATCCCGCCAAACTTTTCGATCCGTCGGCGAATCCGTCGGTAATGGTGCATACGGACACGTGTCAGACATGCATAATCCGTAGGTAATTCCGTCGGTATTTGACGTCGGAATGTCCATCGGTACTGGTGCAGACGGACACGTGTCAGACATGTGTGATCCGTCGGTAATGCCGTCGGTATGAGACGTCGGAATTTCCGTCGGTAATCGTGACACGGACACGTGTCAGACATGCGTGCGACAAACCGTCGGTGATTCCGTCGGTATTGGACGTTGGAACGGCCGTCGAAAATCCATCGGTGAATGTGGCAAAATCCCATAATTTGTTTTGCAACTCTCTGTGAAATACCGACGGTTTATATGCCATCGGTATATCCGTCGGTAAAAAGGTAAATTTTTCTTATTTTTTTAATGTAACCCTCTCAAAAAATCTTGAATTGTAATCTTACAACACACACAACACAATAACAAAGGCTGACCCTTAAAGAAGAATAAATATTTCATGTTTCAAATTATTACATTATAAAAATAAGGCTTTATAACATGTTTAGTTAGTCGGAATTTTCATCTTCGTCCTCTATTGAATTGTTATCATCAGCTTCATCGCACTCTTCAATTTCGTTATCATCTTCTTCAACAACATTCTTTTTTCCACTAGTAGAGCTCAGAACAACATTCAACTCCTCTGCGTCAACATCAACAAGACTATCGTTGAAAACACGAAAATTCGAATTTTCTTCTAAGTCAATCGACGGAGCAACTCGGTATGGTTCAACCAACTCACTAGCTTGAAAGACTTCATCTATCACACTTGTGTCTTCGTTCTCATCCTGAACAACCTCGACACGACCCTTGGGTTTTGTTTTTAAAATGGATAACCAATCAACTCTTGATCGGTCCTTTCTAAAGGAAGGGGTGTATGTGTAATAAACTTGTTGGCATTGCTTTGCGAAAACAAAAACGTTGTTTACGTTGCGGTGTCTAGCTTTTCAATTGATTTCAACGAGACCATAGTGAGGATCTACTCTGATTCCTCTGTCAGTTGTGTCATACCAATAGCATTTGAATAAAAACACTCTATTTTGCTCGCTATGATATTGCAGTTCGATGACCTCTTCCAATCTACCGTAGTAGTCAACTTCAAACTCACTATAAGTCGATCCCTTAATACAAACACCGCTGTTGTATGTCTTTCTTTCATGCCCGTATTCTTCAGTATGAAAGACATATCCATTGACAAAATATCCATTATAGCACTTGACTTTTCTTTCAGGGCCCAGACATAGTAAAGACAGTGAAATAGCAGCACTACCTCCCATTTGATAAACCTAGCTTGTAAATTAAATACAACAATAATCAATAAACGGATATTATGTAACATTGACTACAATTAATTACATTGCAAGAGATAATGAGTTTGTGATAGGACTTACATGTGTTCTAAACCATGTGGCAAATTGTTCATCTTGTAATTGAAAGATCTGGGATTCGGTCAGCTGTGAGTTATTGGATAGTAAGTATCGTCGATGTTGCCTGCAAGGTTGTTCCAAAGTATATGAGTGTATGGTATCACAAAACATAAATAGTACACTCTTGATAAAGTTTAAGTCGAACATCCACTTACTTAATAAAAGGTCTAAGCTCATCACAGTCAAATAGGACATAATTGTGTGCTTGTCTGAACTCTATTTCATACAAATATCTTCCCCTCACGGCATTTTTAGGTGTGGGTCGTCCAGGATTGGAGAATATTGACAAGTTCCCACTTGAATGCACTTCACCACCATCATCATGCCGTGGAACACGGTTTATCCTCATTCTCAAATGAGGTTCGAAATAGTATGAGATAAATGTTGAGATCTCCTCAACAATATACGCCTCACATATTGACGCCTCAACATGCGCCTTGTTCTTAACCTTTTTTTTAAGATTGAACAAGTACCTGCATATATATATATATATATATATATATATATATATTAATAAAAATTATCAATTAAAAACATTAAAATAAAAATAAAAACATTTCATTATAAATGTCATAGCAACTGTAATATCTAACCTCTCGAATGGATACATCCATCTGTACTGGACCGGTCCTCCAACTTTTACCTCAAACGGTAAATGTACGGGTAGATGCTCCATTGAGTCAAAAAATGATGGAGGGAATATCATCTCAAGTTTGCATATTGTCTCGACGATATTCTTTTCAAGCCTTTCAATGTGATCAACATTCAACTTGCTGGAGCATATGTCTCTGAAGAAATGACTAATCTCCGTTAGTGCATCACATATCCCCTTTGGCAACAAATCACGAAAAGCTAATGGGATGAGTGTTTGCATAAACACATGGCAGTCATGACTCTTCATTCCATATAATCTGCATTCCTCCGTATTAACCAGCCTTGATATGTTCGAGGCATGTCCATCGGGGAAACGCAGACTCTTAAGCCATTTGTAGACTAGTAGTTGTGCGTTTTTCTCTAGCACGAAGCTTGCTCTTGGTTTTGCGACCCGTGACCCATCCCAAACCAACTCCATATTTTTACGGTTACAGAACAATGCTACATCCAATCTAGCCTTGATGTTGTCCTTTGTCTTCCCCTTCACATCCATTACGGTGTTGAAAATGTTCTCAAACACGTTCTTTTCAATGTGCATGACATCAAGGTTATGGCGGAGAAGATTGGTCTTCCAATAAGGAAGCTCCCAAAATATATTTCGCTTCACCCAATTATGGGTCAAACCAAAACCAGGAAACTTCTGCTTACTTGATTGGAGACCAAACACAATTTCACCGTACTCTGACACAACATCAAACAATTCTTCACCGGAAAGACGCGGGGGTGCAACATCATTTTCAACTCTGCCAACAAAGAAATCCTTTCTGTTCTTTCTGTACCTGTGGTTATGTGGCAAGAAACGACGGTGACAGTAAAAAAAAGAAGCTTTACCCTCGTTTGTTAGCGTGAATGCCTTGTTGTTCTCCATACAATATGGACATGCTAGCTTTCTATGCGTGCTCCAACCAGAAACCATTCCATAAGCTGGGAAATCATTGATAGTCCACATCAAAGCCGCTCTCATAACAAAATTTTGTTTCCTCGAGATGTTCATAAGTCAAAGCTCCAGAGGACCACAACTGCGTCAACTCATCAATCAACGGACGAAGACAAACATCTATATTCCTCCCCGGACTGCTCGGACCTGGTATAACCATAGATAAAAACATGAACTCCGGCCTCATACACATCCCCGGTGGCAAGTTATAAACCGTCAGTATGACCGGCCAACAAGAATAAGGAGCAGCAAATGACCCGAATGGGTTGAATCCGTCTGTACACAACCCAAGACGCACGTTCCTTGATTCAGCTGAAAAGTGAGGATGCATACTGTTAAAGTGTTTCCAGGCTTCACCGTCAGAATGATGAACCATCACTCCATCAACCGCATGATGTGATTGGTGCCATGTCATGTGCTCAGCAGTCCTTGGTGACATGAATAACCTCTGCAGTCTAGGTGTGATTGGGAAGTATCTAAGTTTTTTATATGCCACGAGAGTCTTCCCTCTACCAGTTCTGGGTTTGTAACGGGAATGCCCGCATGTCATGCACTTGGTCATCTCAGCATTTTCAAGGTAGTATAACATGCAGAAGTTAGGGCATATATCAATTTTCTGGTATCCTAAACCGAGGGGTTTCATCATGGACTTGGCAGCATAGAAGTTCTCTTTCAGCCTGTTCCCTTAAGGTAAAATGCTTCTCGCCCATTCAATAATGTTGTCATAACCGGCCTCACTCAACCCGTGATCTGACTTGATGGTGAACACCTGTGCTACGGCTGATAATTTACTGTGGTTCGTGCAGCCATTCCATAATGGTTCGTCGAATCTCTCAACAGATCAAAAAACCTTACTGCATCTGCATTAGGTTCTTCTTCTACGATTGGACATTCCCTGACATTACCTTTACTCATTCTCATTGCATCCATAACCATATTCCTGTAAGGATTACTGTTCTCATTTCCAACTTCATGCATGTTGCTAGCACTAGAAGTTGACCCAACCACCTGTTCTTCCATGCACTCATCAGGAACAAATAGTTCTCCGTGAGCATACCAACACAGGTAATCTTCCATGAACCCTTTGGTTAGAAGATGCATCGTTACAACATCTTGATGCAGAAACTTTAAATTTTTACACTTCCTGCATGGACACCTAATACCACCATCAGTAAAATTCCTCGAAATAGATGTTGTGAAATTAATAAAACCCTGGACACCGTTACAATAATCCATCCTCCGCAATCCTTGGGGTGAGTCCCGATACATCCATGAACGATCATCCATGACTTCTATTGAACCTCTATAAAACATAACAAAAATATTGGTTTTCCCCGACATTATCCAACAAACTAAAACAACACTTATGTTAAATATTCATTATCAATTATCAACTATCAACGTTCATACATACAAATTTATACATATATATTTACAGAAATCACAACTTCGAAATATAATTGATAACAATTAAACAAGACACTTAAACAAGCTATTAATTATTTATTTCATCACAACGACACATTTAATTCGGTGTAATTCAAACAAAATTTCAACAATTTACAAACAAATATAATTTGACAAAATCTAAAACAAACTATAACAACTACAAAATTATACATTCATACTACAAGTTTCTTTGACAAATAACAATTAAACAAGTACAAACATTAACAAAATACATATACTAAAACAATAAAATTCACAATTAAATATTAAAACTAAAAAGGATAGATTTACTTACAAAAAAATGATAAAATCTACACGAAACGGATATTGTGACCACGTACAAGATATAAGAAACTTGAGTGCTCGTGTTGAGAATAGTGGAGAGTTTGGGATGGGTGTTTGGCTGCAGTTTGGGAGGGGAGCTGCAGTTTGGGAGGGGAGAGGTGGGATGGGAAAGAAGAAGAAGGAGAAACAGAGGAAGAGAGTGTCGGCAGATGGGTGCATATAATGGTTTTTTCCGACTGCATCACCGACGGATTCCTTCCGTCGGTGATCCCGTCGGTGACAGCGCCACGTCACTGTACGGCTATCTCAGTTTGAATCACTCGGTAATTTCCGTCGGTAAAATCCCCTGACGTCACCACGCCGTTGCATATTTCCAGACGAACTGTATACCCCGTCGGCGAAACCGTCGGTATATACCGACGGAATATTTCTGTCGATATATATCGACGGAATTACCGACGGATTTGGAGACGGAATTATTTCCGTCTGTATAAATTACCGACGAAAAAATTCCGTCGGTAATTCCGTTGCTTTTCTCCGGTTTTCTGGTAGTGATTTGAGAATAATTTAAACAGATATAAACATCTTTCTTATATCACCGGATCATCTTTTATTTTTTATTTTTTTAAAAATAAACCACCATCAATAGCACTTTACACCAAGCAATTCACATTAACAGCATGGAAATTTTATTTAGCTGCCGCACCATGGAAAAGATGCAACTCGAAGAAAAGGACATGAACGAATGAATTTGACAATCATAAATAGCAAGGAGAACAACTCTATGATTTGGTGGGCAATTCCTTCCCTCACCATAATACTACAAAATATTAATAAATCCAAGTATAAGCATCAAGAGGGTAGTGTCTTGTTAACCTTGGGTCGGAGCATTCAGCTTGACTGGGTCAAGGATGGGACATTTAGCAGTCTGTATACCTATCTTAGCTTAAAGCTAGCAAATAATACACCTAGTGGATTAATACCTAATCTCAGGCCTTTCGAACTTAGAATCTCATAGGGTCTCTGTGTTGTTACTATGCTATACGTACTCATCTAGCTCTCTCAACTTTACAGATTGATTATTGTCTAATATATATCCCTTTGAAAGGTCAAGGACGCACACACAGTGTTTGCCATAACAGCTGTGAACAACACAGATCATTTAACGTATCAAGTTTGAGACCCTCCTCCAGCCACAGTTTTCTTCTGTTACAATAGAATGTGAAATGTTTGTTAGAGAATAATAAATTATATTTTAGAATTTTATTAAATAGTTTAAATTTTTAGATTAAATTGGTTATTTGATATGGTATCAGAGTCTTGATGATCAAGTGGTCACGAGTTCAAATCTCACCATCCCTATTTATTTGATAAAAATCAAGCACAAGGTAATGTAGGTCTGTGCAAGTTTCAAGCCCGAAAGGTTTTTACTTGAGAGGTTATATTAGAAAATAATAAATTATATCTTAAAACCTCACCTAACAACTTAAATTTTTAGTTACCCTCTTTATGTGTGGACTGCGTCCCCAAGCTCTCATAAAGAAGAAGAAGTTTGAAATTATAGCAAATATGTTTCTTCTGTGGAGTAGAAAGTAGGAACTTTAAGATGCTGGGCCAACTTGAAATTTGTCGTGGTGATGAGTTGAAGTTACAAAATCTGGGCCTTTATTTGATCTTTCTTTTTTACTGTTACCCAATATTGCAATAGTTCACGAACTAGTCAAAATACAAGTCAGTGATATAGTTTTGAATTTTTTACTCTTAAGCCCATAAAAAACTTAGTCCTGCTTTGAGCTGATGATTATATATGCAAGCTGGGTCTTAATTATAAACCCATGACATGCCAATAACTGGCTTTTATTCTATTCTATCCCAAAAGCCCATCTGACCACAAAAAAATTGCATGACAACGAGGTGTTAAAGTGAAAAATATTATCTAATTTTATATCTTTTTGCCATTTTTTTTATCCCTCTTAACCAGTTGCATGTACATTTCTTTTGTTTTTTTGCTTTTAATTATGATCCAGCATTTTATTAATAATCTTAAAAGGGCCTTTACCCCCTTCAACATCCATGCCTTGCCCCACCATTTGATAGAGAGAGGGACAGCATTTATTTACTGGGGTAGAAAAAGAAACATGTCAAACACAAGCAAGGACATGCCCTCCCCACAAGGCAAGAAAAAAGAAGAAGAAAAGAACATTGAAGCGTAGTGGATAATACTATAATATATAGTGCTAACTTTATACTATTCTTCTACATTATTTAGTTCTGTCGTGTAGAATGATATCAGATCAAACTCTATGCGTAGAGATTAGTGGGGAAGGCAAGACCCTCATTTCCAAATCCCATCATCACATGGAGAGCAACCCTCTTGTGCAATATCGGTGATCTGGACTCCTGAATCGTATGTCATCCCGGGCTTCCAATCTTCAGGCAGGACATTCCGAGCCCAAATCCATTTCCCATCAAATCCAGCTGTTATCACGAATCTGAATTGAAGTGCCCCTGATGGAACTCTGTCCGAGTCCCACACTGCCCCATAGTTCCGGCTCATGAAACCCCAATTCGAAGAACCAACCTATGAAAATTTAGCAAAACCATCCAAAAGTCAGCACAAGTTTAAGAATTGCATTGGCACGTGTAAACACGGTTTGAAAATGCGGTCTAAATGATATGTAATAAAAATTTATTTATTTTTGTTTTTTAAATAACTTGATATAATGATATTAAAAATAAATTTTAAAAAATAAAAAAATATTATTTTAATATATTTTCAAATAAAAAAACTTTAAAAAACAACTTCCACTCTAATACTAAATGCTGCAGTAATATAGGTAAGTTCAAGCTAACCTTGGCAAAGTCAATGGCTACCACTTCTGTCTGACCACCTTGATACAACAATTTAATGGCCAAGTAATTTGAGTTTTTGCTTGATTCTTCTACTCGGACAGCCATATTCTGGTTTTTGTATTCACAAGGTACCCTGATCAATGAAACAAGGCAGATTCAAATTAGCATAAGATCACTTTTTTGACAATTTGTTTTTGGTGTTTACATAATAATTCTTTAGCAATGGAACCCTAAAACGTGGACAATGCTAGCTGTCTAAATTTATGCAAATCCCCATCAGTCATAGTCATGTTACCTACGATTTTGTGGACAACCTATTTGACCGTTACTAGCATTTATTGTCCTGGTTCTCTGTCCCACGGAACCGGACCAACTTTACTGTATAAAATTATATGAAGTTTGTCCATGCCATATTGATTTCTTCTTGTGGTTGGTGTAACCAAACCATTACTGGAAGAAGCAACTAGGAAATAAAACATCATGCTGATTAATTAAATAGATGATCATTAACTTAACCAAGAGAGATTAATATCAATCATGATAATTAAGATAACATAAATCCTTGACTACATGGTCTCACCTTTTGTATTCCACTTCCACAATCCCTTGTTTCAAGATGTTCCGACCCATATCCTTATTGGCCATGGCCATGAAGGCTCTGCTGCTAAGAACAAAGTCAGTCTGGTTATTGCGATTGAGATCAGTCACAATCACTCTAGTCCCTTCTCTACTGCATAAAGTTGTGTCTTTGCATCTTATCTGCGAGTAATTACAATAACATGATCAATGAACTGAAAATTCCACACGAGGTAAAGCAGGCAAGTGGTGTGGTCTCCGGTGCTGACCTGAAAACAAGCACCACATCCAGATCCATCTTTATAAAGGGAAGAAACAGCAGCTGCGAGGTGTCCACTGTTAAATCCTGTCGCCATGGAACCATATCCACAAGCCCCAGCTGCACCAAAACAAAAAAAAAAATATTACCAATTAAAAATCTCATTAAACTATGATAAAAAAAATGAAAATTGAAAAAAAAATCACGACCCCCTTACATGAGAGTGCTGAGGCTCTGGAGAAATATGCGACCTTAGATTGGTGGACACATCGATCACAAGCAGTAGCATAGGAGATAACCAGGAAAAGAAAGCAAATAAAGATAGCCATTTTGTTCTTCAAGATGTCAGAAAAGAAATTAAGCAATGGAGGCTAGTGAACGTATAAAAACAGGATTGATATTTGATGACATGAGAGGAAGAAATAACAGAGGTATTTATAGGGCAGTTATGGCTGCGGTGTGGACTACAGGTCAGCATTAGACCCATAAAAAAGGTAGAATATCTTGATGAACTTTATTATTTTATATGTATAAAATAAAAAATATGCTCAGAAGTGGAGGTTTTCCATAGGAAAGAGAGCGATACAAGACGCGGCTAGACCCTAGAGATGATGGGGTCAAGCACCGAGTATTTGTCTATGCACTTACAGCTTTGGAGCGAGAATACGAGACTATGATTATGTAAGAGAATGGTGGATTTTGTTGGTGAGGGCAGGTTGCTTTTTGCACACTTAAGGAGGAGAAGTTTCTTCCTTGATTCCATTCCCTACACAATCACACTTTTGATGCTTTGGGAGAGAGGTTGCCTGGACGTTTTTTTTTTAAAAATTCCAAAGAATACTGAAGTCTTGAGATGTCTTAAATTCTGCGCTACGTTTGCCAAACTTCAATGAAAATGTAAAAAACAATTCTTTGGTGAAAATTTAAAGAAGATAGAGAGATAGAAGAAATTAAAACTGCAGAGAATAATAGAGAATACAAAAATGCAACATATAAGGGATGTTTGATTACATTTGCTTAATTAATATCTTTTTTTTTTTTTACATTTAAATAGCTGAAAAACAAATTGAAATGCAAATTAATAGCTGAAATTCAAGCTATGATTTGCTATAAGTGGTTAACAAACTAACAACTCCTAAAAACTAGAACAACTTTATTTGCGAGAAACAAAATATCCGAAGCTAATAAAATAAAAGATAACATGAATTTATAGCAGTTTTGAAGCAATTCTCAACACTTATCCTTGCTTTAGGAATAACAAATTCTATTTTTTTGCCTTAGAAGCTTAAGCTTGCTTATTGGAAGTGGTTTTGTAAACAAGTCTGCCAGCTGAACTTCAGATTTGCAGTAAATTAATGTCACTTCTCTATTTTCTGCACCTCCCTTGAGAAATAAAGCTTCATGTTAAAATGTTTAGTCTTTCTATGAAACATTGAATTATAAGAGATTACAATTGTTGCCTAATTGTCAACAAGAATCTCTATGTTATCCTTTTGCTCCATATGTAGATTACATTGAATTTTTTTTCAACCATAAAACTTGGTTTATTGTTGTTGTTGCTGCAATAAATTCTGCCTTTGTAGTGGATTGTGCTACAATCTCCTGCTTCTCTGAGCACCATGAGAAAACTTCTGAATCTAGACTGAAATAATATCCTGAAGTACTTTTCATGTCATCAATAGATTCAACCCGATCACTGTATGAGAATCCACATAACTTAAAGCTTTGACACTTCTCAAACTTGACACTATAATTAACAGTCCTTTTGATATACCTTAATATTCTTTTTGCTGCTTTTAAATGCATTTCACGAGCACAATGCATAACTTGAGATAAGAGACTTACAACAAATAGAATTTTAGGCCTTGTTGCTATAAAATACATTAAGTAACTAATCAAACTTCTAAAGTATCCTTTATCAATATTATTCCTTGCTCAACTTCTCTTTTTGATTGGTGTGTTTGTTTGCTTTGCATTCCTTTATTTGAAAATTCTTCAGTATTTCCTTTGTATACATATATTAATAGAGGAACACTTCATTTTGACTTTGCTTGACCTCCATTTTAATAAAGTAAGTCACATGACCAAGATTTGTCATTTAAAAAACATGTATCATTTCTTGCTTGAACTTTTTAACCAGCTGTGCATTACTTCTTGTTATCAAAAGAGCATCAATATAAAGAGACACTATAAGAACATCATTGTCCTTTTGTTTTACATAAAGAGTGGTCGTATATAGGTTTTTTACAAAACCTAAGCTTATCAAATGACCATTTATCCTACTGTACTAGGCTTCAGGCGCTTGTTTTAGCCCATAAAAAACCTTTTTTTTAGCAAATAAACTATATCCTCTTCGCCTTGAATCACAAATCCATTTAGCAACTCCATATATATTTCTTCCTGTAAAACACCATTTAAAAATGCTGATTTGACATCTAGTTAGAACACTTTCCAGCCTTTTTGTATTGCTATGACTAACAACAATCTAATTGTATCTAATCTAGCAGCAAGAGAAAATATGTCAGAGCAATCAATACTAAAAATCTGAGCATATCCTTTAACTGCAAACCTAGACTTGTATTTTTTTTTATGGAGTTATCTGCATTCAGCTTTGTTTTGTATACCCACTTCACTCTAGTGACTTTTTTACCTTTAGGTTTGTCAGCTAATTTCAAAGTTTTACTTTTCTGAATCATTGACATTTCCTCTTCCTTTTATTCCTTCCATTTCAGGCTTTTAAAAGCTTCTTCATGTCCAACAGACTTATATATTGCCACATTAATAGATGTCAGAAAATGACCTTATACCTCTGATTAAAAGATCATTTTCTAGTTCATTATAGCATTGGTTTGTTGTTTGTTCTTCATAAAAGTTGTCCTTTATAGATTGTTCCAATACCATTGCTTGTTTCATTAAAGTGTACACATCTCTTGTGATAGTCAATTTTCTTGTTCGTGGATGATCACTTTGTAGGATTTTGAAATTGAACTATAATCCACGAAGATGCCTAAAATTGCATTCCTGTTAAGTTTATCATGCTTAACCCGTGGAACATGAACAAAATGCAAATAACCAAACACTTTAAGAAAGCTTAGTGGATGTTTATACCCTTACCAAGCCTCTAATGATGTTTTATCTTCCATAACCTTGGTTGGAAGTTGATTTTATAGAAAAGATGTTGTGTTAACTGCTTCTACCCAAAACCTTTTAGGCAATTCCTTCTCACGCAACATACATCTAGCCATTTTCATTACATATTTGTTTCTCCTTTCTCTAACTCCATTTTATTCTAGAGTGTAGGGAGCATTGAGCTAATGTTCAATGACAGCTTTTTCGTAGAACAAATTAAATTTCATTGAGGTGTATTTCTTTTCATTATTAGATCTTAAAATTTGAGTTTTATAACCACTTTGATTTTCTACCATTTTCTTGAACTTTCAGAAAACTCTAGCAACTTTTGACTTGAATCTCAAGAAAACAATCCAGCACATTCTTATGAAATCATCAATGAAAACAATATAGTAAATACTACCTTTTAATGATGGTGTTCTTTGAGGTTCTGCAACATCTATGTGAATTAGTTGCATCTTTCGGAAGGCCTTTCAAGTTGATTTAAGAGATGACATCCTTTTTTGTTTACCAAATTAACATGCATGAAAATTTAGTATTTTATCAGTAAGAACTGGTAGACCTCTTATCAAATCATTCTTCTTCATTGAAAATGATAATGCCCAAGCCTCTTGTGCTAGATTTTAGTGATGTTGACTTTAGTGGAATACGTTGTGTGCCCCCTTCTCAATGGGGAAAAATAAAAAGCTTTTATCTCTTATTTTAACTAGTAAGACTTCTTGTCCAGCAACATCATAGAAATGACAACACCAATCTTCAAAGGATGAATCTTTTTTCTATTAGTTGACACACACTCATCAAATTTTGGTCAATGTTAGGTACGTAAAGAACGTTTGAAATTATCTTTGTACTTTAGCTTGCTGTAATTGCAATGCTTTCTTTTTTTTGCTGGAATATAGCCACCATTCCCTATTCTAACCTTCGTAATTCTAATGGGCTTCAAATCCTTGAAAAGAGATCTGTCATAAGTTATATGGTTTGTATAACTACTATCAATCAACCAACATTCTAAAAAGCTTTTGGTTGAAAAACAAGTTGCCATAAACATCTGGTCTTCATCATCTTGATCAACAACTTGAGCATTTACTTGTTTTTGAATTTTCCTTGCAAGTAACAACTTCATGTCCAAGCTAATTGCACTTGCTACTCTTTGTATTTGGTCTCTTCCAACATTTGAATGGTGGTTGACTTGTTTTGCCACAACGCTGACATGATGGATAACTTCCTTTTGAGTTTATACTCTTGCTTTGGATCTAGTTATTTGCAGTGATTTTGTTGTTTGATGCTTGATTTTTCTTGTAATATCTCTTCTTGTCCTTTCTAGAATCCTATTGCTTAGCTGACAGGGCTCCTTCATCAAAATGATCTTGCCTCATAAGCCTTCGCTGTTCTTCAGATTGTAAGGCATTTAATAGCTCTACCAAGGTGATCTTGGACAAATCCTTTGTGTTCTACCAAGGCATTTATAAATGCTTCTTTAAGCACAATTACAAGGATTTTTTTCTATAATTTTAGAATAAGTAAATTTGATGCCAAGTAATCTTTTCTTGTTGACAATAGATCTAAGAACTCCAGGTATGTCTCAATTTTCATTGCCTAAAGTTGGTAGTTTTCTCCATCGAATATAGAAGGAGTAATTTGAGAAAAATTGGCTTCAACTTCTATCACAGATCCCCTAAGAAGATAGCTCTAATACTAAATGAAAGTTTAAAGAAGAAAAAGAGACAAACGGATTTAAAACCATAGAGAAGAGAGAATATAAAAATGTAGCAAACAAGGGATAATTGATTACATTTAGTTGATTAACATCTTTACAATTAAATAACTGCAAAACAATTTGAAAACGCATATTAATAGTTGAAATTTAAGCTATGGTATGTTGTAAGTTGTTAACAGACTAACAACTCCTAAAGACTAAAACAACTTTATTTGTTGGAAACAAAATATCTAAAGCTAATAAAATAAAAAGATCACGTGGATATCAATCCGAAAGCAATTTTCAACATTTTCCTCACTATTTTACTTGAATTTTATGCAAAATTAATTTTTGTAAATAAGTTTATTTCTTCACATCATTTCGGATTCGGATTTAAATCTTTCTTTTATATTGTAATCTTGAATTCAAATCTAAAACGAACTTTTGAAACAAAAAAATTCTTATAATTTAATATCAAATCATAAAATTGAGTTAATTTTAATATATACAATTTCATATAAAATTCCATGACATTTCAAAAACCAAATGTTATTATTTTTATATACTCTCTTGGCAATAAGAAGTATGATTATTAAACTTGATCGGGTTATGGGTTGGTTAAGTAAACTTTTGGGTTGGGAGCCTATCTAGATATATTTCAAAACGACGTTATTTTATTTTTTATTTTAAAAATTTAGAACAATATTGTTTTAGTTTAAAACTACTTTATTTTGAAAAAAAAAGTGAAAAAAACTCTTGAAATTAAAACCCACCATTTGAATTGACCAGTCACCGAATCAACTTATTGAGCTGATTCAGGTTTAACCACTATATAACAAAAAAAGTGAAACAATGAAAGATAATATCCCTGGAGCATCAATTATATGTGTTTGTTAATAGTTAAATCTTTCCATAACAATAATGCTTGATCAATGGAGTGGGAGTTAGTTAGAGTGTCAAATAATGTTTTAACATTAATTTTGCCATTTTACGAGCCTGGTTAAAGGTGCTTACGCGTATGTCCCAAAAATAAAAGAAAAGAACATTATGGAGGATAAAAGTTCGGTGAAGATGATCAATGCTTATTCAAGAGTGGCAAGACAAGAACAAGTGCGCTTGCACTAGTCCCCTTTGTCAAGCAAGAATATTGCCAAAATCGAACAGCTGTGGGCTGCTGTGGCTGGTCTGATATTTACAGAGCCTGCTGTTTCTTTACCCTCATCAATAACTCTAATCTCTCCCTATATCGTATGATAATCATGGGGATAAGATATGAAAGAAACGATCATTCACGGGCAATATTATTAGTTATATAATGCAAAATATCTATAGTTAGGCATACTTGGAAGTGGAATTAAGAGTGATTTTATACAAAAAGCTCTTAGGGTTGTATGCCTTTGCAATTGCTGAGTCATTTCATATGTCAAGATCCATATTTTGCTGGGATAGATATTTTCTACTGAAAGCACGAGGTCCAATTTCTTTAATGTGATAGGAACAAGCAATCGGGACATTAGATTTGATACAAGACAATGGGTTCTTTATGGATCCACTGCCTACCAATTCCTCTGACTTTTGCCTAGGTTCTCTTTTCCTCCTAAAGTCAAAGTTCCTTTGTGTTCCAACTGTTATCCTCAAAGACTTGATGCTTGGGACATTTGTCATCCATTGGGTCATTTTTTTTTGGGATTCCTAGTGTACACCACTAAAATCAGGCATCATTAATTTAAGGCAACCGGATCCAGCTGCCTTGCCCTGGTCATGGATGCTGTACTTTTTGGGTTTTAGGAGGTTGTTCCTGGTCTTTGGCAAACCGACCATCCATACCTTTGTAGCGATGGATATTGGAGCTGGTCCACAGAGCTGTATACATGGAGTTCACATGAAGTTTTATAATATAGGTTCATGCCATTACTTAGAAGATCAGCCTCTGTACACTCAGTTTTCCTTTAGTTAGTAAATGGGTTCTGCATGAAGGTAAGCAAATATAGCGTCCAAAGAATTATAGCCAAGCTCGCGGGGTGAGCATCCATTTGCAAAATAAGAGGTAATCCATGGTTAAGCACCTTACTTAGCCCGCTGCCTCAATTTTGCATCCACTGCAGCTTCTAATTCTCCCTCGACCCTCTAGAACTCGTCTAATAGTACCCTTATGAACAAATACACTACCTAGAGATTCTTGAACATCTTTAATTTCCACGACAGCTGTCTGTTTGCTTTGATCTGCTGTAACATATAGAAATTCACGATCCCCAAGTTGACCACCAGATTCAGCATAAAATGGTGTCTTGTTCAGCAAAACTTCTACTTCACTTTTCACTTCTTGAAGAAACCTGTATCACCTGGTTTTCCATTTCAATTACCGCTATTGCTGAAAGCGTGTTCAATATCATGAACATGACCACTCCATTTTCTGACACCTTTGCTTTTCCATCTCAACTTCAAAAGCATCCATACCTATCGTTTAGGAAAGATATCCATTCTTAATTTATATTATTTTTTAATATGTTTTTTCAAGAAAAAATCTTCATAAAATTTGCTTATATTTATTTTTTATTAATTAGATTGGAATTAATAAAATTCAAAATTGTGACCATTAATTCATCAAGACTTCAATATTATGTTAAAAAATTATCTTAATAAAAAAATTAAAGTTTTTAAATGAACATCCAAGAAATCATATATATTACTCTAACATTCAGCAACTTCAGTGGCGACATTCTTTAAGGTTTATTTTTGTTTGATCATCAGCTAGAGCATATGCTATATTTGCAAATTCTGCAGCCCTCTCTATAATTGGATAAATCAAGTCAGTCTCACAATTATTTGGAACCTGAAGCAAAAATTAGACTTGAAGAAAGATTATTTCTGAAGCAGATCAGCAATTCAAATGATGCTATGAATATATATCATTGATGAAACGGAGTCCACTAGTTAAAGACACAAACTATCAATTATTTTAGTTTTTACAAGCAAAAGAAAGATCATTGGCTAGCTCATAATGCAGCAAAACTTATGAGTACCTTTAGAAGAATGCGAGCCAAACTCTCCAGGCCAAGACCAGTATCTATATTTCTTTTGTTTTAAGGGTTTGTATTGCATGAAAACCAGATTGTAGAACTCCATAAATATGTTATCATCTCCAAGATCCTGTAATTAATTATCCAGAATAAACAAGAAAAGATATGAGATAGGGGTTATGTTGAATATAAATTCTAAAGGACAAAATTAAAAAAATAATCAAGAAAAGAATTAAAAATAAAATCAAAAGAATAAGTATCAGATTAGATACAAAAATTAAATTAATAAAATATTAAAGAATAAAATTAAAAAAAACTTCATAAAGCA
Organism: Populus simonii; assembly: GCA_007827005.2. NCBI lineage: Eukaryota > Viridiplantae > Streptophyta > Magnoliopsida > Malpighiales > Salicaceae > Populus > Populus simonii. The sequence continues at coordinate 17,779,698 of CM017467.2, read as the reverse complement.
TTACAATCAAATCTCAAAAGGTTTAGTAACTTAATGTCAAATGATGAAAATGATAAAAAAATTATTAAAAAAAAAAAACCGAACTTAAACTGAGTTAATATTTGAAATGAATGGTTCATGTCATGAGAATGAAATTACCCTATAAAAGATAAACAAGAAATAATTCCAAAGAAAAATCCTCAATCATAAAAAATTAAAAATCAAAACAATGAGGACTAAATCTTATACAAAATATAATTGAAAGAAAATTATTAGGGATTAAATTGAAAAATAAAATAAATGAAGAAAAATAGATAAAAAAAACGAGCAATAAAAGAATAAAAACCAAAATTAAAAATAAAATAAAATGAAATAAATTCTAAAGGACAAAATTGGAAAAAACAATCAAGAAAAGGATAAAAAATAACAATCAAAAGAATAAAGACAGAGTTAGATACAAAAATTAAATGAAATAAAATGCTGAGGGATGAAATTGAAAAAAAATAATATAAACTTCAAAAAACCATTAAAATCAAAATAAACAGAAATAAAAAAAATAAGAAAAAAATTTAAAATAAATACAAATTGAAGGATACAATTGAATTTTTAAAGACTCTATACAAGTATCAAAGCTTAGGAGAGAGAAAAGAGGGAGGGAGAAAAAAAATTAATTGCTGCAGAACTACAACTAATCTGACCAAACACATCACTCCATCAATTGCACGTCACTTAATGCATCAAACGACATGACAACCAACTATTTAGGCTATTAAAAAATCTGCCACATGCCTTCAAGATGAAGGGGGGCACGATCATGTGGTGACACGTGCTACCGATATATCAATATTTTTTTATTGATTTATCAATATTTTAATATTTTAATAAAGTAGCCTCTAAGCGAATCTGAATATTACAAATGCAAAGACAAAAACACCCTCCCAAACTAGCCTTAGTTTTTTTATAATTTTATTTTAGGGTTAAATATGTCATTTCACAATTAAAAAAGTATGGAATGACCGAAAACTGCTCAATATTTTTTTTTTAACTCTTAAGGATATCATTATCATTTTATTGTGTAAATAAAATGAAAAAAGACACAAAATTTCCTAGATAAAAGGTTTATATATTTTTTTTGCTTCTAAGAAAAATAGAGTAATTTTCCTATGAAAAAAACATAAAGACAAATAAATTGTGGATCCATTGGAAAAAGTGATTTTACCTCTTAGCAAGGCAATTGTTTTGTACAGAGAAGAGCAAAAAACGTAAATACACCCTTCTAATACACATTGTTTTACTTGGCAAGCTACTATGAATTATTGAGTTTTTCTAGTGGAACAAGTTTACCATTAACTTTTGTTTTTTTAATAATTCAAGTTTAATTGCTTGGTTGTTTACACTGTTTGCTGCGTTTTAAACTTAATTTTAAGCTAAATATATATATATATATATATTTTTATATATATTTTAATTTAAAACACAACTTTCATCGTGTAAGGAGCGTTTAAAAATACAGGCTAACTCGTGTTTGGAAAAAAATTTAATTTTTTTTACTAAAAATTAATTATTTTTTTTCATGTTTTGGATCGTTTTGATGCACTGATTTAAAAGATAATTTTTTAAAAATAAAAAAATATTATTTTAATATATTTTAGCAAGAAAAATATTTTGAAAAGCAATCTCAGCTATATTTCTAATCAGACCAGTAGATAAAGAGGCCCTAAGATTTAGAAAAAAAGAAAGTGCTCAAACCAAAACACCCAAATGGACCATGGAGGCTAATGCACAGGATTTGATTTTCAAGATTGTAATACTTACGGATAGGCAAGAAATTACATGGGCCAACTTGAGCTGTTGGGAACTCCACAAAAACAAACAGGCATGCAAAAAACCCACCTGGAATCCTGTTCTATCTCTTATACTAATTTTCTTTGAAACCATGATCAACCCACTAAGAACCCGTTCCTATGTTCTAATTGGCAAGGAAGTGGGCACAGACTCAAAATGGATGCTACTAAGAATGGCTCCTGAAGATAGTATTATGATACTAATTATACGCCAACATTTTTACATTAATCTTTCAGTTCTGAAATTTGTTTGGACTCTAGAATGGTTGCGGTTTTTGTATTTTGGCATGTGGGGTTTGGGCGGATAGAAAAAGATAATCATAAGCACAGAGAAAATTTAATGAATTATTTTTGTTTTCTTGATGGTTAGAGGCCAGATTCCAAACCTTGAAAACCTTCGTGTTATTGTCTCTGGTTTGAATATGTTCAGTTAGTTTTTGCCCACATGATGATGAGGCCCTGCCAAATTACATATTTTGGAAGATTATCTGCTTGAATAATTTTTTTGACATCCTTCATGAATATTCCAACACATGTATATTTTTTTTGCATAGAATTCGCAGAAAAGGAATCCCATGCAGGAAGGGAGGAGGGCCTTAAGTAATCTTGTGCATATAGAAGTTAACAAGTTGTGAGTAATGAGTAATCCACCATGATTAGTCTGAAAAAGGTCATCAGAAATGCCAAGAGGTGGCAGAAGATAGCTGCAGTAAGGATTAAAAGAATTCCTTATTCAAGAATCACTGGCAAAAGTGGATGGTAACAATCCATCATTTGTTTCTGAAAAAGGGCATTAGAAGCGTTTTGCAATACCATTAGCGTATCTGGGCAACAAAATCTTTCTCGAGCTCTTCAAGATGTCTGAAGAAGAGTTTGGAGTATCAAGTGATAGGCCTATCACATTGCCATGTGATTCTGAATAGATGGACTACATTTTGTCACTCAGCCAACGAGGGGAAGCCAAAGATTTTGAGAAAGTTCTGACCAATTCCATTACCACTAGATAGTACTGCTCAATATCTGCTTCATCAGGTTATGAACATGCTTGTAAGACATGCTCATCTTCGAAACTTTGGCTAAACCCCTTGAGCCTCAAAGACAAGAACAAAAAAGAAAAGGTTAGGCATAAGATCAAGCAAGATTTTATTGTAAAAATGTATAATCAATTGTAAATTTCTGGACAAGGTATTTAATTATTCTTCAAAAGGCACAATTCTCGTCAAGTAGGAACCTGTGGCTACTACTTGATAGACAATTGATGGACATGTTGGGTCAATAGTCCTTATTTTTCAAAGCATTGAATTGCAACTCTCACCAAACCATAAGGAATGGATTCACATGCCCATGTAGGCTTATCAATGTATCCGAATTCTTATGGATCACAAATTTTCGATTGGGCTAGATCAAGAGACACAAAAGTTGGACCTTTTACTTGACTGAAAACATACAAGTATGCATACTTCCATGCTCCAACATGGGCAAACAAGTCCACCCCACAAAACCAAACTCTCACATGGTTTTGCTTTGCATGTATCCAGTTGTGTTGAAGGTGTCGGTAATGGAATTGGCTGTGTGTATATATAATCAACTCACTTCCATTTCCTTCCATCCAACAGAAGAGTAGCATTTCAATATTCTAAGGTCCAAACAACTCCTTTTCTTAGTTTAATCGGCCGCAAGATTATCAGTGCTAAGAAGCTCGTCAAATTGGCAAGGAAATGGAGGAAACTGGCTGTTATTAGGGGAAAAAGGATCACCTTGCCACAAACCATTAGCAGTATAGATTCAGACGACTGCAGCACATCATCGACAGTAGAGAAAGGTCACTTTGTTGTGTTGAAAAATGCTTTGTGATCCCTTGGATTACCTTAACAATGAAATTCTTAGAGAGAGGTATTCAGTCTAGCAGAAGAAGGATTTGGATTAACAAGCAACGGACCTCTCATATTGCCATGTGATGCTATCTTCATGGAATATGCAATTACCCTGATCCAGCAGCATGCGGCTAAAGATGTAGAGAAAGCATTGCTGATGACCATATTCAGCAGTCGATGCTCATCGTATGATCCTTGTATTTTCATCAAGATGTTAGAAATCAACAGTTGCCAATTTTTTATTTTCTGAAACATTTTACAAAGTTAATAAACACATTGATACATTGACGAGATTCAAGAATTTTTGTCATGTTTTGCTGTTTTTTCATACAACAACTCTTTGGTATCCCTTAGATCCATCTCAGTTAAAAGTAAAATCCATACCTGTCCTGATCAAGTACCTCAACAAAAATTGTAAGGAGGCAGCCACTAAATATATCTTTTTAAGTCTGAATCATGGCAATGATTCAAGTATCTGACATTAAACTTCTACTTTATGTGGACTTCAATTCTATTTCTAGCTTCTCTCATTTATCAAACCAGTAGCTTCTCTTTAAATCCAAAACATGTTACTTCCTGTTTAAGAAGCTACATCAGTGACAGGTGATTTCTAGCTATATAGACTCAAATCGTTTCTAAATTGTTCTTCTTTTTTTAAAAGTATACAATATTGTTATTGGCATTCTAAATTAGAAATCTTAACCCCAAAAATGTGTTCTTAAAGGTGCACATGAGTTGGTATTGATGAATCTATACTAATTAATGGTCACACATAGAAGGCAATTTCAACTATATCTTTTTAAGATGCAGAAAGTTTCGAACAAAATCATGGACTTTTGGTTTGATGATGACTATAATTTATGAAGTAATGACGATCGTTTTTGTTTGCTGGATTATTTAGACTACCAGTAGCTGGATCAACAAACAGAAAACATGGTGCACAGCAAGAAGATAGGTACCAGCTAATCCTATCTCACTGATTAATTAAAAAACTGATGATTAGGCATGAAAAGGGGCAAGTGAAGATATGGTTATCAAGAGAAAATTTGATTAGCAGTATAGATGATGTAACCCATGTTCTATACAGAAATTTGAAATCTTGTTGAATGCTCAAATGACACATAATATCCATGGCCAGCGTACAGTATGGATGACTTTATGCCTTTGGGACAATTTTTCTTCTTCTCTTCCTTGAATGCCCGACCACCAGTCACTCTGCTTCTTTAGACTGCTTTTTAGCTATGGGGAACAAAGCATTGTCAATTCCGTTGCGGTTGTTATTCTGTTTTTCAATATGTTTCAGTTTTTTGGTGTGGCATTTTAGAGTTATACTGTTATATATATATATATATATATATATATATATATATATATATATATATATATATAATTTTAATTTAAATCTAAATATAAATTAACTTAAAATAATACAATTTAAATTTCAAATACAAGTGAAAAAATAGGAGTTGAACCGATATGATCCTATTAATTTGATGGATCCAAAAATAACCTCGATAACTAATAAAAATATATTTTGACTCAAAAATATTCAAGATGACATCTTCTTAAAAAGAATTGAGACGACAACTTATTGGATCAATTCGGGTCAACTTGGGTAAACCTTTTCAATTCATGACTTGGATCCTGAGATCATGATAACCTCAAATAAAGCAAATCAAAATAAATTATGAAACTCAATTCCCAATAAATCCATTATTAAATGATAAAATTGAATAAAAATTAAATTTAAAAAAAGGATATAAAAAAATAACCTCAGTTTACTCAGGTTAACTTTTAAAACTTGTGACTCGGGTTATAAGATTAAAATAATTTCATAGAAAATAAACCGAAATAAATGACAAAGTTTAATTCATAATCAACTAAATGTTGAATGATAAAACTAAAAAAAAATCAATTTAGAAAATAAAAAAAAAAAACTTGAATCATCGTCAAATCTATTATATGAACAATGAGGCTGAAAAAACTTGATTAGCAGTATAAATGATACCCTGTTGGATGCAACCCATATTCTATACAGAAATTTGAAATCTTGTCAATTGTTCAAATGACACATGATATCCATGGCCAACGTACAGTGTGTATGATTTTATGTCTTTGGAACAAATTTTCTTCTCTTACCTGAATGCCTGACCACCAGTCACTTTGGTTCTTTAGACTGTTTTTCAGCTATGGGGAACACAGTGATATGAGATCCTTGTTGCTAATCCATCTCCCAACAATGCAATCCGATCATATATGGACTACAGTCTATGAACCCATAAAGTAGGATTGACTGGATCACACATTTCCTGTTTGCTCGTTCATCCTGACTCGGGACCAACATGCTCGTATCTTGCAATGCACATGCTTATTTCTTGGATGTGATCAAGATTCAATTTTGTGGTCACAAAGTTTGATGCAAGCTAGGATCTTGAGACCAAATGTGGACCTGTTTTAATGCTAAACCGTTTGACTGAAAAAAAACATGCTTACATGCATGCCTGTCCATGCTCCCACATTGGCAAACAGCTCCACCTCCCAAAGAACCCAACATAGCCCACCTCTCACATGGTTTTGCTTTGCATATCTGCATGAACTCTTGAAAGTGTTGATTATATTTTCTCTAGGCTTGTCTATAAATAACGAGCTCACTTCCATTTCCTTCCATCCATCACAAGATTAACATTTCCTTATTTCAAGATCTAAACATCTCTTTTCTTAGATTAACCACTCTCAAGATGATCAGTGCTAAGAAGCTCATCAGATTAGCAAGAAAATGGCAGAAACTGGCTGCCATTAGGCGAAAAAGGCTCACTCTGCCGCAAACCATTAGCAGTCTAGAATCAGATGACCGCAGCACATCATCAACAGCAGAAAAGGGTCACTTTGTTGTGTACACTTCCGATAAGAAACGCTTTCTGCTTCCCTTGAATTACCTTAACAACGAAATTGTTAGAGAGCTATTCAATCTAGCAGAAGAAGAGTTTGGATTAACAAGCGATGGACCTATCACATTGCCATGTGATGCTACCTTCATGGAATATGCAATCATCTTGATCCAGCAGAATGTGGCTAAAGATATAGAGAAAGCATTACTGGTCACCATAGCTAGCAACCGATGTTCATCATCTTTATATCTTCATCATGATGTTAGACATCACCAATTGTCAATTTGTAGCTTCTGAAATACATTACAATATTAGTATACACATCGATACATTAATGAAATTCAAGATCTTTTGTCATGTTTGGTTGATCTTCCTTGGACAATGGAATTCATCATATCTCAGAATTGTTGAGATTCTACAGTAAATTAATCCGGATCCCTCGTTTTGACAACCCCAAGATACATCCTAGTTAAAATAAAATCCATTTTATGCTCTGGTTGAGTAATTATTAAATATAGTCCACAAAATTGCGTTGTTATTTCACTTAATCACTTGAGAAATTTCACTAAATAACAAAAAAAACTAAAAGGATTGGTGAATCTGTACATCAAGAGACAACTTTCTATTCATTGGAACAGTGCAAAGCGCTTCTTGGCTGGATTTTGAGTGCGTTTGGTATTGTGGTAGCTGTTGTGGTTGTGGTTTGAAAAAAGTAGTTTAAGAAAAAGTGCTTTTAGTTGAGGTTGGTCTGAAAAAATATATGTTTGGTTAAGACTGTGGTTAAAATTGAGGTTGAAAAAAAAGTTGTTTAATGTGTTTAGTTACAAATTGTGGTTGAATTTTATTTTATTGTATAATTACCTAAAAGGACTTAATTCATAATATTAATGAAGTAACATTACAACCAATAAATTTTTGCAAATAGACCTAAACATATTAGAGCAATAATTTATAATTGTGTCATTAAACTTGTAGCAATCCCATCACGTACGTAATCCATTCGCGAAGACCTTTGGTGTCCTTGACTTTGTGAATATGAAGCCACATCAGGTAGAAAATCATCGGGTACAAAATCAGGATGGCGATCGAACTCCATAAATGCCACATCTTGAATTGAAGTTCTTCTAATGTAATTATGAATTGCCATGGATGCGACAACAATTCTAACTTGTGCCTTGTAATTATAGGCCGGCATATTCTGTAGGATTCGCCATCTTTTTTTCCAAACTCCAAATGTTCGTTCTATCACACAACGTAATGAAGAGTGCATACGGTTTAAAATTTCTTCACGAGTTTGTGGTTGTCCTCGCCTCCTAAATTCTTGCAAATGATATCTCTGACCTCTATATGGACCTAAAAATCCATATTCATTAGGATATCCCGAATCAACCAAGTAGTATTTCCCTGAAAAAACATATAATTGTTTTAAACTGAAAATTACAAAAAAAAAACAAAATAACATTAATTATCATATATACACATACACATATTATTACCTTCCGATGGCTTAGGAAATTTTATACATGGATTGTCAATTGCCTCGAGAAAAATTCGTGTATCATGTGCACTACCTTCCCAACCCGCCCAAACAAATGTGAATTGCATGTCAAAGCTACATGCAGCCATAACATTCTGGGTCGGCACACCTTTTCGGCCTATAAATGGGATTTGCTTTTCAAAAGAAACACATGCACGGACATGTGTACCATCAATAGCTCCTACACAATTCTAATATACGATAAACCAGCAAAATAACATCAATTTGAGCTGACAAAAAAATTAAATTTCACAAATTCATGAAATATGAATCACCATTAACAAATACAATGTACGACATTACCTTGAAATGTGGCATATACCTCGGATTGTTCATAATTTCCCTCGGTGTGTTTACGAACCCGGAATCTGCAGGTTGAATTAAATCTGTAGCGAGCGAACAAACTGATCTAAGAACCTCATTAAAGTACCTACTAATTGTTTCTCCTGAATGTTGGAATCTCTCCTGAACTTCCCTGTTGGAAGCACCCAAAGCTATTGTATAAAGAAATATTCCAACTTTTTCAAAAACACACATTCTTCTAGATGCCTTTAACCCATATTGGTTTTCAAGTATAAAGCACAGACTCTGAAATGTTGTCGCATCCATCCTAAACATGTTTACACAGCGCGTCCAATGTCCATGTAATATTTCTATCAACCATTGCATTTCAGTGTTGTACGAATCCATACAAGGCTCTTTATATATATAAGTATTATAATATAAAGCTACGGCACCTGCCGTGCATAAAATCAATTTTTGCTCATCGAACTCACTTTCCCAAAACAACTCATCTTCTTCATCTGAATCATCATTGTCTCGTCGTCGTCATCGTCGTCATTATCAGAACTGTAATTACCACTACAATCTCCATCGTTTACAGAAGAAAGACCATAATTAACATAATCGGCAACATTATTCAGTACGTCATCATAATCCCCTTCAAAAAGTGTTGAAAACCAGTGCGAATCCATATCTATCATGCCATACAAATTTTTTTGTGAATAATTGAAGATTGTACGACTTGTTACAAAAAAAAAAAAAAAACAAATGGATAATGCATTCTTGCAAATAAGTGTTATTGTTCACTTTCTCCACGTTTAATGAAATTTTGCTCGGCTTGTAAATTTTATAAGGCTATATTTATTTACAATTCAGTCCTTTACCTCCTTTGAAAGTGAAATTGAATTTCTTTTTCCAAAATGCCTATTATCTCTAATCAAAATTTATAATTCCCCTTGTTATACACAGCATAAAAAATCGAATTTCAACATATCAAAATTGAAATTCCAGAAACAATGAACAATTCACACACAAATTGTTTTTCCTTTTCATTTCCTGCTTCCACTATTTCATTTCTTGTGCTAACTATAATAATATGTCAACTGTACCATACATCACTAAAAATTGCATTTCCAAAACTGAGCCATAAGATTAACTATAATATTTTCATTTCCCTATTGCCTGATTCAATAAATAATAACCGTGTTTGCCACCTTCCCCCAAGATTCAAACCGGTTCTACTTATGGAATGCTGCTTCAACATATTGAACAAGACAGTTATGACATTATGTAGAATAATATACAATGACAGAGGTCTCTAACAAAACTAACGATTTGCTACCCTTCACTATCCCAATGCACACCATAAACAAACATTTAAAAACCTAAGAAACTACACTGATTTTACATGAATGCCATAACATTAACCAATCAGCTGCAATCTAATGACAATATGCAAGTGAATAACTTACCTATTACAGATGTATAAATAGCAGCAATCAGCAACACCAGCAATTAGAAACAACCACTCTTTATTGCAGGTACTAACACATTCGGTTTCTACCCAAAGAAATTGACAGTATGCAAGTGAATAACTTCCCATACTTACAAATACATAGGAATGGAAGTAATATTCCAAAAATTGTTACCTAACTTTCAAAAGCTACCATTCAAGAGCAAGATACCAAACATTCAATTGTTGCATACACCAACTGAAAATTTCAAAATTAGCAACCTAGACCTACCATTCAAGAGCAACTAACCAAACATTCAAAGTATAATACAAACAAGCAGTAGTCTCGGTTGCATAACTTATTATCACCAACCATTCAACTTCAAAGTAACCGAACTGCAAAGGAGTACTTTAACAAGCTAAACATAACATTCAAAGCTAAGCATCCACATATTTAAGGTAACATTGAAAGATAAGCATCCACATAATTAAGGTCTACAATTCAGAAATTAACATCCATGAAATTCCAACCCAACATCACTATTCAGTCATACATATATAACAAAACATACATGGTAGTGGGTTCCAAAAACTTAGCTATGGAAATACACCAAAACATGGGCAACTCCTTCTAATTCCAGTAACATTTGCAGCACAGGAAGTCTGCAAAACCAGTGGAAAATATTTTAGACAACTAAATATATTACTTGTCTACAGGATTCAACATAAATACAAAGACATGAATAGGGTAAAAAGCTAAAAACTGACCTTGTCCATCTAAGCTTGTCTGTGTTGGTCAAACATTATTTTCAGCCATGATATTTTTCTGTCAATACAACCCATTGCAGCCCACATCTCCCTCTTGCTCCTCGCACAAAAGAATTTAGTTGCAAAGGTATGCAGTGCACTACCAAAGGCAACTCCATCAATAGAGTGCAGTTCTTCAATTACCTCTTCAATGCTATAACCTTTTTTTATCTCTACAAGGAGCTGTGATCCCTCTAGGCATGGAGACAGTCTCAACAATTTTATCCAGACGTGCAACTAGCACTGCTCCCATTCCAGTTCCCCTTTTCTTTTTTTTTTCAATTGAGGAGTAGTCTGATGTGCACTCTTTCTCTTTGAACTGCTGGGGTTGCTGCTACTGTTTGCGACATTGCTTCCACCAACCATGTTGCTAACATCCCGATTGAAATCAGGGATTGCATCATCTTCAGAGTCGCCACTTCCTTCTTCCATGTTAGTATCCTCATTGGTTGTATTTCTCATTCCAGCCGCCACATTATCTTCATCTGATAAAAGTCCTTGTGAGGGAGTCCAAGCATATTCTCCCGTGGCCACTATGTTAGTAAACATGATATCGTACTTGGCACACAACGAGGGCTCTATGCCGACATGCCTAAACTTCTTTGCTCCTCTCATTTCATGTGCAATGATAGCTGGATGTAATTAGGAATGCTAATAGATGAATAAATAATACAACATGACAAAAAAAATTATGAGGCTATTGCAAATTAGCAACTTAACCTGAATTTTTGATTGCCACCATTCATCAGTTGCTGAGATGGTCCCAAGTTCAGAAGACCAACCAACTCCAGTTTCAGTTATTAATTTTTTCCATACCCTCCAGTCCTTTTTAATCCCATCCCATTTGTTTTATGAAAGGCCTGTCTGATCTTTGAACGACTGTACGACAAATTTCCAGCCAGCTTTATCAAAAATGTGTGTTTGGTCTCATGCCTCTCTCAATAGCTGTAATGCAAATGTCGCAAAACGTGTGCAACATTGCCTTGCTCCAGGAAGCTTTATCATGTGTGTCAGACCCATCCATTGCTGGTTGACAATGCAATGAAAAATTAAACAAACAATTAACCAATAAACAAGAGATTGAATGTTGATAAGGCCATAATACAATAGTAACAGAACAATAAATTACATGTGCAGAAAAAGGTAAACCAAAGAATAACAAAAGGTTGAATGTTGACAAGGAATGAAAACATAAATAAAGAAATTATCTATAACAGCTTGGTTGACAATGCAAGAAAGAATTCAAAGCACAATTCACTATAGCTGACAACAGCTTTAATGCTGATAAGGGATGAAAAAAAGAAACTAAAGAACTAATTCAAAAAAAGATTGAATGATGTGAAGTGTGAACTAAGAAACTTGACAGGGGAAAGAACATAAAAACCTACCCACGGTGGAAAAAACTTATAACTGTTTTTCATCAATTAGCAGGGGATGTTTTAATTAGCAACTGAAATTATTTGTTTAATTTACTAGTATTTAGAAATCAGCAGCACACAATAACAATAACATAGCAAGCAGGGGATGTTCTGTATGTATATATATATTAGCATAAAAAACAGGGGATGTTCTACTTTAGCAATTGAAATTAATTGTGTCATTAATTTACGTTTATTTGGTAACAATCAGCAGCACACAACAACAACAAATAACCAACACAGAAATAACTGCAAATACATTGAGGGAATAAAGATAATGAAAAATTAGCAGTAATCGTTGACGAGAGTAAAATACAAGTTAATTAAAAAAGGCATAAACAGGTCAATTTCATTGCAATGAACAAAAATAGAATTAAAATTGCTAAGGGGACCAGTGAAGTAAGCACAGTACCCGTTGGAAATTGCAGCTGAGGTGTTTGAATGAAGCTTGATATCTGTGGTGGGGTTGTTACTTGCAGGAACACAGGTTGCTCGTCGTCTTCTTTTTCTTTTAATAAGGAGAAACGAAGGAAAAATTAGCATATAAACAAGTGATTAAACAGAAGAGGATAAACAGATCTTCGCTGGAATAAACAACAAGTAACTTAAAATTTCTATAAGAACAGACCAGTGAACTAACCCTTTGGAAATTTGAGCTCTGGTGCTTGAATCACGCTCGATCTATATACATGTTTCGGGGTTGTTGCAAAGGGTTGTTGTTGTTCTTCATTTCCTTTTGTTAAAGAGAAATGAATGACAATTGAACGTGCAGAAATAGAAAGAGCCATCAGTTAATGTTTTGGGTTCTGCAGCAGTAATGGTTAGTGGAGTTGTTGTGCGCAATTAGGGCTGATGGGAAGGGAAATCAATGCAATTAGGGCTGATGGGAAAGGAAATCAATGCAAATGGAAGAGCAAGATTGAGAATGAGAAGAGCAATGAGAACCGAACAAGAATGTTTTGGGTTCTGCAAGTGGATTTGTTGTGCGCAATTAGGGCTGATGGGAAGGGAAATCAATGCAAATGGAAGAGCAAGATTGAGAATGAGAAGAGTAATGAGAACCGAACAAGAATGTTTTGGGTTCTGCAAGTGGATTTGTTGTGCGTAATTAAGGCTGATGGGAAGGGAAATCAATGCAAATGGAAGAACAAGAAGAGAAATGAGAACCGAACAAGCACAGTATTTTACTCATCTCTAGAATGTTCAACCACAGGTTGAATCTTGAAAAAAAGCAGTATTTTACTGCTTCCAAAAAACTGTGGTCCTGCCGCATTTAAATGGTGGGATCCATGTTTTTTTTATCACACAATCTGTAACCAAACGCCTCTTCAATGCGTTTTTGAAAAAACGCAACCTCTAACGCGTTGCCAAACGGGTTCTTTTACCTCATGCTCGGCTTTTTTTAGCTGGCCTTTTCCACTTCTATTCAGCTTACGTTGGTGGGCTTAGGTTAGGAGCATGCTTATTTTTTTTTCTCTTGGGTTAATAACCCTTCATTCGGCCTGGGGCATTATGTTTTTTGGTTTGGGTTTTTCATTTGCTGGGGCTGGGTTTGGGCCTGCTAGCTATTGGGTTAAGCTCATCTTCTCTGTTTCTGTGATTTGCTCTGTCTCTCTCTCCCGGTTTTCCCGCGCTCCTCTTCTGTTTCTCCATCAAAGCCACCAAGAACTGAGCTGTTATGGCAAGGTGGGATAGCTGTTGTTTGTCTCTTTGCCTCGCAGTGTTGGCGTGGCTTATCAGCCTTCTTTTTCTTTCTTTTTGGGCTGGGTTTCGGCTTGCTGTTGTGGGGGGATTTGGTGCTGATCTCGAAGGCTTTTGGCTCTGATTCGTAGGTACTCTTCGCTTTATTGATGCATTGGAATGGTTGCCCATGAAAGGCGCTCCAAGTCGGCAAGTTGTGCAGGATGTTTGTAGGTTATGCAGGGTGTTTTTGTGTTGGGAAAAGTGCTGATCAAACGTGAGCCTGGATTTACTTTGGGTTGCCCATTCCATCTTCTCTGTTTGGGAGGTGTATATGTATGGTTTTTATGTAGTTAGGTTTGATTTGCTCTTCTTCTTTTTTTTTTTTTCTTTCTATTCAGTACATCTCTCGTTGTTTTGCATTCCTGCTTTCTCCCTTTTATTCAGTGGTTTAGCTCTACTAGGATTCCAATTACTGTCATTTGTTTATTGTTAACTTCCAGGTTCTTTTGTTCTTTCTTATCCTATAGTCTTGCGTTAGTCATTTTTCTCTTATTTGTTTTGAGGTTGATTTTTGCAGTTTTATATTTAGCTCTACTCTACTTTGCTGCTTTCTTTCTCAGGTTTTTGGTGCTTTTTACGACTTTTTCCTGACTCAGCCACCTGGTGTTCCATGGCTTGGGTTGCTTGCTGTGGCTCCAATTCTAAAATTGCCATCATAGCCTATGTATTACAGGTTTGCTTCTTTTATAGCCCATCCAGGATTTTATTTTTTTTGGATTGATTGGGTCAATTTTTTTAAGAAAGTCAAAACATCTTGTTTAGAATTTTGTTTTAAAAAGTCAATCTAGTTTATATCCAAATTCTAAATTAAACAGATAAATTCACTTTTTTGACACCCAGTCTTGTCTAGGCTATAGACATGTTGATCTATGGGGTTTAATAACAGTGCTTTCCTTTTCACAACAGTAGTGAGTAACAAGTAGGTTTTTTTTTTTTTCAAAATCCAAAAAAAATGTTACTTCCTGTCCAAGAAATTACAGTTGACTGGCAATCTCAATCTTGGCACTCATAATTTCTGTTCATGGGATTTATTTCCTTTGTTTTTTTTTCCCTGTAGACTGATATTTTTTACCTGGAAATCTCAATCTTGGCACTCACAAATCGTCACGTTCACATGGAAAAGGTAACATTAAATCTAATCTAACCTGCACATAATTTTGGAACTAAATTAGGGAATGCAGAGAACCGTTGCAAAATTGAAATTAGGCCTGGTTTTTTGTCAGCGAAGATGTGAAAATAGATCTCTGAAACGGTGTGGTATTGCTACGAGTGACAGTGTGCTCTACTGTTGACAGAATTATGCTTTGCAATAATTCGGCTAAATGATTATGTTTATTCGTCTTTTGTTTCATGGATTATTTTCATTACAAGGATAGTCAAGAACCTGCAAAACATGGTATGGCAAGAGAAAAAAGTTAAGCTAGTGAGCCTTTTTTTATGGATGATTTGGTTCAAGTCTTTATTCATGTGCATGAATGTGCAGATTCAATGAGCAGCACAGGAAAAACCCTACATAATATCCTTAGCCAAGGTACCATATGAATGAATGATTTTATGTTTTGGGGGACAGAATGCTTCCATGTCTTGCCTGAAACTATGGCCATCGGTGACTTTGGTCCCTTTAGACATGACCAAAGAAGTAGATTTAGTTAATATAATGCATCAGAATTAATATAAAATTTCTCCATGCTTGGTTGCCTGGTTTTCAATTTCATACCATCCAATTGTTACAATTTTCCATGAAAGTTCAATAGTTGTTGTGGAAAATGCTCAAGGGAGTGCTAAGACCTTCACTATCACCAGGCAAGAAAATGTTTGAAAGGTCTTTCATTTTGAAGAGCAGTGGCTGCCTAAATCCTTCAAATGACATGTCGTTTCTGCTCAAGCAGAATGGTCAAATATAAATAATGAAGTCAAAAGGCCCAAGGATTACAATACATAGGCCCATCTATAGATGTCTATTCAGGTCCAGGCTCATACTTACTATAAGAGTCAAGAACTCAAAGAAAAGTTTTTAATGGTCTTGTAATAGATTTGATGCGTTATTATCTATAGATGTCTATTAATGTGTTTTATCTCCAGAGAATTTTTTTTATATATTTTTTTAGTTAATTACTGAATCATTTCAAAACTCATTATATAAATATTAAAAAAATATTTTATTTTTTTAATATGAGATTTAAAACTCTTTAATATATATATATACACTCTATGTTTATAAAAAAAAAAAATTATTTTTTTTCAAAATGAGAGATTTTTTTCGGTTTAAATACTTCAACTTAAAAGAATAAGATAGTAGTATCTTTTTAATATGGAATAAAAAACTTTTTGAAATAATTTTTGAAATTTTATTATTTACAACGTGTATAGTTTATATCTATATATATCGTTTCTTAATTTTTTTATATGAAATATTAAAATTTCAAATATTTTTTTAATTTTAATTTTTCCAGGATCCGACCTCTTGATCGGGTTAACCCGGGCTAGATTGATAACTATGCAATTTAGTCTATTCATGCCTTAACAGTAGCAGATAAGGGCCATTTTTTCGTCTACACAGCTGATCAAAAGACGTTTCATGTTCCTATTTCATACCTTAACAGCAACATTGTTAGAGGACTCCTAGCAATGTCTGAAGAAGAATTTGGCCCACCAGTCGACGGACCGATCACATTACCATGTAATGCAGTCTTCATGGAACATGTAGTGTCTTTGTTCCAAGGGATAGTCGATGAAGAAATGGAAAAGACAGTGGTTATGTCAATGTAGTGTCTCTGTTCATTATCTTCTTGTCCCGGTAGAGGACAAACTAGCCAGCAGTCTTTAGTATGTAGTTTCTGAAATTTTCACTAATTCCGTAATTGACCGGCACCCAATTTTATAATAGTGAATAAACTTCAAAAAATCCAATCAAACTCTTTTTTTTTATTGATTATTAATCAATCATTTTCTCTAACAGAATGAAAGATCCAATAAATAATATAAAAATCACTTAAATTAGATCCCAAGGCTTCTTCAGACCCATTCAAAAGGAATAATCCTTTGAGAAATCAAATAATGCTTTTGCTTTCAGGTTCCATTGTCTGGAACTACAAAAATAAATCATATCGAAAGCTCTAATTATCTAGCTAGTTCCAAATTAATGATCTTAAGAGCATAATTAGTAATCCACTAGTCTATTTGCTTGTGCTGTGGGTAGGAGCAAAAACATTTTAAAGTGCAAAAAGTCAAGGTATTAATGGCGTGTCTTATAAAAAATAGATAGATATTAATCCTGAATTGATTAATATTTTGATTTAATATTAAGATAAAAAAATATTAAATCTATATGGATTAACTTGAGTTAACCTGTGAAACTTATTGAGATAATTTTGAAATTTTTTTTGAAAAGCTCATTCCTGAATTAATTCAATGTTAAATGATAAAACTAGTAAAAAATAATATTTTATTAAAATATAAAGTAAACTTAAGTTAATTAAGTAAAATCATTATGTAAGTTATGCACGTTATCGGATTCAATAAGTTTTTTTTTAAAATATTATTTTTTATTTAATTATACAATAATAAAATATATGATAATTTTTTTTAATGGAACGACATTGTTGTTTTTTAAAATAAAAAAATTATGATAGACAGAGACGAGATAGTAAACATGATATGTTTAAAATCCAATGCGTGCAGCTCAAGAAGCTGATCATTAAAAGCGAAGTATGGCCGTAAACCTGCACTTACCATTTCCTAACAAATATTATAGCCACTTGCATCTTATGCATGAAAACTAATCTTAATCTCATCATTAGTAAATTTATTTTCCTTAGGCAACTTACAGAAATATATATAATCAATTGTTGTTTTCTTGTATATGCCTACTTTGAATCTGAAGCTGGAGAATCAGGTCCAAGCTCCCGCATACAAGTTGGTAATGATTTTTTGAAGGTTTTGGTATCATGTAGCTAAGGCCATAAATTCCAAAGTCTCTCTCTAAAAGTACAGTATTTCTACAACCTGCTAAAAGAGCACACCATAGTCCATTCTCTCGTTAATAGCCACTTATCAAACAATTAATCTTAATTCGTCAAATCAATTACTTAGTCCAGGCTAGCGGCCAGCCGGCAACATAGAAATTCTTTTTTCTTTTCTTTTTCAAGTGTAAAATTCTTTCACGGACCATTAAACATCTATAAATCATGCAACATTATTAAGGTTTGTGATGAGTCATTATTTTTTATGCTTTGTGAAAAAGTCTAAACCCATAAAAAGGTGATAACTCAAGTGAATGCCTTGCAAAACCTAAGATACTCGGGTTCGATCATGTGTCGAGCTCAAAACAATGTGAATTTGATAAGATGCTAAATCTAATATACTTGGGTTCGATTATGTGTTGAGCCCAAGTGAACGTGAATCTGACGAATTGTCAGGCCCAATATATTTAGGTTTGATCACATACTAAGCCCAAATGAATGTGAGTTTGGTGAGTTATCAGTCTCAATATACTCGGGATTAGCTACATACTAAGTTCAAGTGAACGTGGGTTAGACAAATTACTAAACTCAACATACTTGGGTTCAGCCACATGCTGAGCCCAAGTGAACATGGATTTGACAAGTTGTTAAGCCTAATATATTTTGATTTGATTATATACTAAATCCAAGTGAACGTGGATTTGATAAATTACTAGACTTAATGAACTTGATTTGTCAGGCCTGAATCAAGGTAATCTCACTTGAACTTGTATTTGTATAAATGAGTTTAGAAGTCTTTACCATTCGTCAAATTAAGCTTCAAAATGCTCTTAGTTGAATTTTTCCAACCGTTCTTCTTCTCCCACCAAGCTGCCGTGAACTCCCTCCCTATTGTTCACTTTCTTTTTCTCTTTTTACTTGCTTCCTTGGTGTAGTGTTTAAATGTTTTGATCATTTACCCACACTTACAACCTGGAGAGATCAAACTCCTTTAGCTAGGATTTCTCTTAAGGAAAAAAAAATGAAAGAATGGAGAAAAAAGAGAAGAAAAAGCAACAAGATTTTCTCCCTCAATATGGTCTGCACATCAGGTTTTTCAAAGGGAAGGGAAGAGTTTTTGGCTAAATTTCTAATTTTACCTTACTTATTGTCCATATGTTATTTTACTCGAACTCTAGCACTATTGTGAGGCTTTTCCAGACTCTGATTCACCTGAAATTTTAATCCATGATAGAAAGATGTGCCAGTAGGTTACTTGTAACATTTTAGCCCGATCCAACACTCACATTGAAAATTATACATGATAGAGTAAAACTGGACAATGACAACTAATTTTTAATGCAAATAATCTGATTTTTTTATACTGTTTTACCTACTTAAATCATCCATATTTTTAACTAATTTATTGGGAACTTCCATCCCTATTTATAATATAATTTTCCCTCAAATTTCACCTCTTTTCAATTTAAAAATTGTATGATTGCGCGTGAGGCTTATATCGGCGGTCAAGGTCATTCACGCGTAAAACAATACATTAATTTATTTGAAAATTTCAAAATATTTTTGTAAATATTTTCAACCCAAATTTATAAAAAAAATCTCCATATTTATCACAACTTTATAAATTTTCAAGTTACTAGTTTACATTGTATCTTTTTATGTTTGTTAGGTTATATTTTCCATATCCTAATGCCTGTCTAAACTAAATTTTGAGTTGGTGAAATCAAAATTCATTAAAATTTATCCCATAAATCTTCTTTCCTAATAAATAACTTTTATTTAATTTTTATTTACATTCTACACTTTTTTATTTTTCGGTTAATTCTCTTATTTTTATTTTTAAAATTAACACAAACATTTTTTTTTTACATTTCCAAATCTATCATCATCCCCTTGATGTAAATAGTCGATTCACTTGTATAACATAATATTTACTTCACTATCCTTATAGATTTTACCCTAGGGTTTACAATTTCCATTATTTATTCATTTCTTTTAATCTCAAGTTTTCATTACTTATCAGGACCTTACTTCCTACGGCTCTATTTTTATGCGAGGGTTTACACAATATACTTGGGTTTGATCACGTGCTGAGCCCAAGTGAACATGGTCCGATGAGTTGCTAGACCTATCATACTTATATGAGACCCAATATACTTGGGTTTAACCATATGTCAAGCTCAAGTTAACGTGGATCTGATAAGGTGTTAGACCAAACATACTTGGGTTCGGTCACGTGCTGAGCTAAAGTAAATGTGGATTTGGCAAGTTGTTAAACTCAATATACTTGAGTTTAGCCACGTGTTGATCCCAAGTCAATGTGGGTCTAGCAATATGTGAAACTCAACATACTTGTCAGGAGTAACATCTCCCGACATCTATAGGTGTATAAAAGGTTTTTTAAGGGCCTATCATATTTTCATCTCATTAATGATCTGTAAATTATATTTGTTTCTCATTAATAATGTGTAAAAGATTTATATCCCTCATTAATGAAGTATAAGAGAGTTTTATCCCTCATTAATGCTATTAGGAGAAAATGATTCTCCAACTCTTCCACTCCATCAAAACAAGATTAAGGGATTATAAATACCTCATGAACTACTCAGGTAAATGATTTATAATTTTTACTCTCCAAGCATTTATCCCTTAATTCTTAGAGCATTTCTTATACTAAAACAAGAACAAACATCATTGTTCTTGAAAGTTAAAGCTTTTTATTTATTTATTACAATTATTTATCTAAAAATCATGACTTTATCAATAAATGGTTTTTAAACCCCACCAAAAAATAAAAATGTTGTTTCATGAATACCTAAACTTTTACCATCAATCATATATTTCATAGGCTATAAAAAAAAATATAGATATAAATATAAAATTAACTATTATCTAAACAACAAATAATCTTATCTATGAACATATCAAATTCTATAACATCATCAATTAGCCAATTGCATGTAAAAGCAGAAATGAACTGGTTAATTACCTATTAATAATCAGATCTGTCACGTGTCTTTTCATCTACCGTCAAACGATTCAAAGCAATTATTCTCCCCAGTTTAAAATTTTTCGTTAAAGTTATAATTTAATTTAATTTCAGGTCTGATCCAAAGTGCATGAGATGATTTAAAGTACAGGAAAGAAAATTCAAACGTTTCGGTTGACTTTGCAGATTTAATTATTAAAATTGTTGACATCAGATATTCGAAATTTCGTTCTTCTAATCATCTAACATAATTTATTACCTCAGGTCTGAACAAAGATTTTGCTGAACCCAAGTTACATTAATCTACCTTGTGTGAACGATTTACAAAAATTTCATAACTATTTTCAGCAGCAGACTTCATTGAAATACAACCATATAAATCCTTCATTAATTAGTTTTTTTTTTCCTGATCTACATATAATAAGTAATTGAGCAAGAAAAAGTTTACCCCTGTTTATTTTATCTTTCGTGTAGATCAGTAATTTTATGACGTTTGACTAAAACCACACTCGGACCATTTTTCTCTTGTTCATATATATATATATATATATATATATTTTATCTTTAGCTAGTTCCACCAATCATACTTTACTAAAGTAATAACAATGTAAATTAGAGTAATCCAGTAATGTGAAAGGAGCCAGGGGAAAAAAAATCCTAATCATATATTAATAATTATACAATTAATAAAATTAAGTTGTGCACTATGTGCTGTTCTGCTCGTGCTTCTCCCTCTTAATTACCTCGTAAACTCACCTTCTTGGGTAGGATTAATTAAAAAATGGTAGGTGATGGTAGATAATTCGAATCAAGCAACTTTATTTTCACCTACGTTCTTAATTTTGGTTTTAGAAAAGGCTTCCTTTAGCTTATATTATCCAGGACTAATTCCAAGTCAAAGTCGGATGAAGATAAGGGCTTTGTTTAGTTAATGCATGGGGTATGCATCCCGTAGTGCTGACCAATTTTTCTGCAGCCGACGTATTATGACCGGCAGTCCTAAGAAGAAAGAATCAGAAAGCCACTAGTTTGACAAAGTATAGCTGGTCTACGGTTGGCTGCTAGAAATCTTTAATTTTTTTCCACGTCTTAGAAACCCTTTTAGAATATTTTGTAACCCTTTCTTTAGACTAAGAAATTCTACAAATTATCCAAGTATTGTCTCCCATTTACACGCCCTTTAAGACCATATGAGGTTTTAATGCATAAAATAAGGAAATCAAGGTCTATATATATAGTCTAACTTCACTATTTAGTTTGTGGGCAAAGGGAGGACCAGAAGAATACTAAAAGAAAAGAAAATAATGGGTGAAGTTGTTGATGCAAACTCTACTCCTGTGACACCAAGACCAGCCTCAGTGGCACCGACGCCACCGATATCAGCTCCTCCGTCGCAATTTCATTCACCGTCGTTGTCTAGATCACCTTTGCTCACACCTGATCATATTGTTCCAAGCAAAACCCCCAAAAACTCAACCCCAAGAAATGCAACCCCAAGAATTAGAACACCTCGCTTTATTACCCCTATAGGTAGTCCTATTAGAAGGGCTCTCAAGCTCACTAGACTAGACCCTGAAGATGCTTGGCTTCCTATCACCGAGTCCCGAAATGGAAACGCGTGGTATGCAGCGTTTCATTGCCTTTGCTCAGGAATTGGTTTTCAAGCACTTGTGCTCCCTGTCGCCTTCACTGTCCTTGGCTGGTAGGTGAAAATATCATACTTAATTCTTTGATTCAACAAGTTTTAGTTACTGAACCAATTTGGAGACTATAGCAGAGAGATCTTAATCATTTTTCTGTTACAGGGCATGGGGGATCATAGCCTTGACTGTTGCTTTCGCATGGCAGCTTTACACCCTTTATTTACTTGTGCAACTCCATGAAAATACTGAAACTGGCGTTCGCTACAGCAGATATCTTCAAATTATGAGTGCAAATTTCGGTATGTGTTCATCTTTTTGTTGAGCTATTAACAAAATAAAAAAAAAATGTTTTTGATTCAATAAAAGATAATAATAAATTCAACTTACCAAAATATTATTTTTCTGAAACTTAACATGCAAAAGAAAACTCACCCTGATATTGCTACAAATACAAGAATAGTGCCTATTTGACAGCTAATATGTTCTAAATTGTGGCTTCTTGTACAATTCAGGTGAGAAGAAAGCAAAGTGGCTGGGCCTGTTCCCAATATTGTACCTGTCAATAGGCACATGTGTGGCTCTAAACATAATTGGAGGGTCAACATCAAAATTATTTTTCCAGACTGTATGTGGTCAGTCATGCACAGTCAAAACATTAACACCAGTGGAATGGTACCTGGTGTTTGCTAGTGCTGCAGTTCTTCTGTCTCAGCTGCCAAACTTGAACTCAATAGCTGGTGTGTCCCTAATCGGGTCCATCACGGCTGTTATGTACTGCACAATTATGTGGATGGTTTCTGTTAACAAGGACAGGCTGCCTGGAATTTCATACAAACCAGTTCGTGGACCAAAGGAGGTTGATAGGCTTTTTGAAGTTCTTAACGCACTTGGCATTGTTGCTTTTGCATTTAGAGGCCACAATCTTATACTTGAGATCCAGGTACCAAAATGTTTAGCTAGTTCTCAAATTTTCCTTTTTTTTGTGCCACCTTTATATATTACTTTGTGAATCAAGCAAGGATAGTGTTTTAAGAACTGTTCTTGAATATGTTAAAAACGTAGGTTGAGTTTTATTAGAGTTGTTGATCTCTTATGTGTACCTTAAGGGAAAATGTTAAGGATTTACTAATTACTTGGTCTTGATGGCTGGAAATTTGTGGAAATATAGGTAATAGTGTAAGAGATTTTTTAACTTTGAAAATATTAATGCATATTCACTAGTGCTGTGAGAGCATGTTTTAGAAGGGAATTAAAAACACTTTAATTTTGCAGATTTTTTTTTTATTTACCTTTAACTTTAACCTTTTTTTCTCAATCTTCTGACCAAGGGAAATTTTCTGTTAGAGTAACTTTTTTATTTATTTATTGAAACAGTACTTTTGTTGAAGTCTTTATTCCATGTGAATTCTTTTTCGTGTAACTTGCAAGTCTATGCAAAGAACGTCGAAAAACTCCGAGCAACAATAGTTGACCTTTGACTTTTGACTTAAAATAAATTAAAATACTATTTGATTTTCAATTACTGAGATCATAGGCATTCACTCCAAGGTTGTTTGTCAAATGTGACATCTAATGTACAACAGATTATTATAGCGAAGATTATATCATGCTCTTCATTTTACTAGGATTAGAAAATAACCCTAAATTCCTAAAGCTGTTTTGGGTACAATTTGATGTTTTTTGCAGGCTACTATGCCTTCAAGTGAGAAGCACCCATCTCGTGTGCCAATGTGGAGGGGTGCCAAGGCTGCTTATACAGTTATTGCAGCATGTATATTCCCCCTTGCAATTGGAGGCTTCTGGGCATACGGTCAAAGGGTACTTTCTATAATTTTCACATTTACGTCTTTCCAAATTAGTTTTGGTGTAGGTGGTTTTCTTCTTCTTCTTCTTTTAAATCTAAAGAAAGCAGATCTTGTCTTGGTTTTCAGATACCAAAAAATGGTGGTTTGCAATCTGCCTTCTATGCATACCGAAGGAGAGACACCTCACAATTTATCATGGGACTCGTTAGTTTACTTATCATAGTAAACGCTCTTAGCTCATTCCAAATCTACGCCATGCCAATGTTTGATGAGTTAGAGTCAATTTTCACTAAGAGGATGAAGAGGCCATGCCAATGGTGGCTCCGAGTGATTTTGAGGGCGTTCTTCGGGTATGGGGTCTTCTTTTTGGCCGTCGCAATCCCATCTATTGGAAGTGTAGGTGGTCTAGTCGGAGGAATATCACTGCCAGTCACATTGGCTTATCCATGCTTCATGTGGCTTAAGATGAGGAAACCGACCAAGTATAGCAAGATGTGGTACCTTAACTGGGGACTAGGAATCATTGGTTTGATTCTTAGCGTGTGTTTGATGGCTGCTGGAGTATATGTTATCAAAGAGAATGATAATAAATTCCAGTGGTTCAAGCCTAAGTAATTGAATAAACATGTAACGTCGAGAGGAGGGATTTTCATATATAATTAATTTTTTTTATATGTAATTGTGAAATTTGTTTGCAGGAAAGCAAATAAATAGCCCAAAAAAAAAAGATTTGCTTGTAACATATCCGTTTTGCAATACATGATTCACTTCTCTTCTGACGGCCTTTCTTTACTTACTTTTACCTATCAATTTAGCCCACTAATGATCTGTATTGAGTCAAGCCTTATGGTAAACTGGGCTCATGAGAGCCCTATTGAAATGAATTGCTATTACTAATTTCGACCCTTCCCATCTAAAATAAAATTGACCATCACAATTATCTTTCGGAAAACAAACCCATCATGATTTATTTCCATCATTTTGTTTATGGTGAGTGCAAAATGTTTGCACCCAAAATAAGTATTTTTCAATTAAACTTCACCAATTGGCCTAAATTGTTAACACTTTTATCGTAGATGACTAAATTTGATATGTGGGTCAACAAAGGGGATTAATCAATATAAAACTTGTTTAAAAGTATGGTTGTGGTTGTTTTTTAAAGTGATTTTTACTTGGAAATGTATTAAAATGATATTTTTATATTTTTTAAAAGTTATTTTTTATATCAGCGTATCAAAATGATTTAAAAATATCAAAAAAATATTAATTTAAAACAAAAAAATAAAAAAATTTAAATTTTTTTAAAAATATCTTTAAAACGTAAAAACAAAAATAGCTAAAGACAAAGCAAAATTTCCTATAATTCAGCTGCGGCAGTTTCAATTTCGGCAGCCTATATTCTATAGCTATGCACCCGATACTCGGGAAAGTATATTCGAAGTATGATTTAGCTTATTGTCTGAGTTTACTTGGACATTAATCTTGCTATTTATTTTTTAGTGTAGTTACTAGTTCCTTTCAATTGTTCATTAAAAAAAAACAACTTTTTTTGTAGTTTTTTTGCTTTTTCTATATTGTATTCATTTTAAACCTCTAATTAATTTGTTTGAGTTTCCTTATATATCTCGACTACATATACATGGAATATACATCCGTTTGATCATGAAATAGTTGCAGCCTCCTCACAAATTAAAAATTAGGTATTGCTCTCAACAATTCGAAAGAAGAAAGATTGATTGGTGACACAAGAATAATGAAAATATGCTATTAATTTTATTTCTTAAAAAAGAAAGATCTCATGAAAGTTGAATTTGTGATTAGCAACTTGATTAAATTGTCCATTAATAATTCCATATTTTATCCATATTTGAAAGAATTGATTCAGGTTGTTTATACGATACCGCGGATCATTTACTTTAAGGAATAATACCTTATTTAAGAATGAGTAATTAAATGCTAATTATAATATATATATAAAGGATCATGCTCAACAACCATAGAATGCGTAGGATATTTATTTTTATATATATATAAAAGGTTATTCCGAGGATCACCTTTTAAAGAAATTTTAATTATTAAACTTATAGAATTCATTTGTCTATTAATTTTTTTTTTAAAATGATACTAGAAAGAATAGTGTTATTCTACATTAAAAAAGATTTCGTGGAGAAAAATAAATATCCTACGCATTCTATGGTTGTTGAGCATGACCAAAATTCTTCAATCTCTCTCAAATGATGTCGTTTTTTCTGGATTTCTTTTAACTTTAGGCACAAAATAAAGCAAGGAAAGGAAAAGGTCGTGGCTTCTACTTTAACCATCACTATTTTTTTTTTATTTTTTTTTACTATTCACTATACACATCACGACATCATTTATTCTCTATGGAGAAATGTCATTCACGTTCTAAAATGGGCCCTTTCCCTTTTTATTTATTTATTTATTTAATGGAAGTCAATACAGTTTGTAAGGACATGTTTTATTCTCTATTGATTATAACACAGGTTTGTAAGGACATGTTTTGTTTTTCACATTCAAGCATCAAATATTTTTTACTCCATTATATATATTATAATCAATTAGATATAAACCTTATCATTTAGTTGCGATATATCATGTATCAGATCAAATTTTTTTAAAAAAATAAAAAATATATAGGTATTTTTAGTGTGTTTTTAAGAAGAAAAAAATTAAACCGTCTAAAAAATCATTTGATGTGACTCGATTAATTTGATAAGTTCAAAAATAATATGGATAACTGAAAAATATAATTTGACTAAAAAGATCTTAAGACGATATCTTCTTTTTTAAGTATCGAGATGATAATATATTTGATTAACCTGGGTTAACCCAAGTTAATATATAAAATTTGAGATCCAGATCATAAAAAAGTGATAATCTCATAAAAATTAAATCAAAAAAATATATTGAAGCTTAATTCTCTATCCATCTAATATTGAAGAATAAAATTAAAAAAAATCAATTAAAAATAACAAAAAAAAAAAAAAACAATCAAGTAAACTTGAGTTAACCTATCAAATCTAAATCATTAGATCAAGATAGCACAATAAAAAATAAATCAAAACAAATTATGAAACTTAATTCTCAATCATTCTAATATTGAAGGGTGGATTGAAAAAGAAAAAAATTAATTAAAAAAACAAAAAAAACCAAATCAGCCCCGTTTAACCTGTCAAACCATTAAATCGAGTCATGAGACTAAGATAATCTCACATAAAGCAAACCAAAATAAATTATAAAGTTTAATTTTCAATCAATGAAGGATAAAATTGAAAAAAAAATCAATTAAAAAAATAACCTAAAAATACTCGAGTTAACCGAATTAACCCGCAAAACTAGTAACTCGAGTTATGAAACTAGAATAAGCTCATAAAAAAAATTAAAATAAACTATAAAACTTAATCCCTAATAAATCTAATGTTAAAAGATAAAATTAAAAAAAATTAAAAAAAATATACTTCTATGAGAGTAGCTCCCATTGGTAGTTAATTACTATACTATATTTTTAGAAGAAATAATAACGAAACATGAGTCCTAAATCTTAAAGCAAATCAACCTTGTTGTCCCTATCATCTGAACCAATCTCGTGGAGGGGCTATCTCTTTCCTTTTTTCAATGAAGGGCCTTCCTTAACGTTTTGCTAACATGGAGGGTGGGCATGTTTGCCCCACTTCATCAAACCTGACAAGGCGCGCACCTTGGGGTTGGTGGTGTGTATTATTGGGTAACGAGGTTTTAAAAATAATTTTAAAAAAATAAAAAATAAAAAATTATTATAATGTTTTTTTATAAAAAAACAACAATTATTACGTTTTCAAATATGTGTATTCATTAAAGTCATGCATCCACACATGGATGCTTCTTTCTGTGTAAACTTATCTGCTTTTTGATGGAGTGATTTGCCTTTATTTTAATTTTCGCAAACGAATCTTCTCTGAAGACGAAGAACATGGTTATGTTTCAAGAATCATGGCTGTGACTTGTGGTGAGCGTAGCTGGTGAAGCAAGGATTGAGGGTTGCCATAAGAATCTTCTCTTCTCCTTCTAGTGAAACTTCTATTGTTTCTTTAGTCCAATATGAACAAAATAAAGATGATACTTTATTTTTTTGAAATATTAAGAAACACCATTTCTATTGGTAAGTTATATGAGTGAAATAAAATATATGCTATTTTTTTCTAATTTATTTATTTATTTATTTTCATTTTCTCATTGGACTAGTCAACATTATGGAATGAATTATCTGAATTATCTTTAATTAATTAATATGAGAGTAAGAACAAGTGAACAATTATAACTCTTATTCTTATCATGGAAAAAAGGAAGCCGCATATAATATAGACTTCGAGATGCTAGTTAGGTTAAGTCCACAAAACAAGGACGATCAACGGTAAAAATCTTTTAAAAAGAAGTCGCCTATAGCAAGTCAAAGTTATATATCTTTTACAATGACCAAAACCAAAACGTATTAATGGGATTTCATCTCACAACATTATGAAGTCCAAGATTTAACATCAAAGGAGATGATGCTTCAAACATTAGGAAAAAGATGTTTTTGGTGATTGGATTATGAGTCAAATAAAGTTTATTGTTTAAAAGTTTTTATTCGGATCCTTCAATAGTAGAATTAGTAATTTTTAAAAGGAAAAGAAGTAATAACTACAATAAAGAGCACTAAGTTTCAAAAACCAAATTGTTTGTTCTTAATTTAATGTAATAAATATTTTAGTACTCACAAGAATTTAATGATATTATATAGACAAATAAGCAAATTAATGGGTAAAAAAAATTATGGAGCTAATTGGCTCGGCGGTGAAAGAATTACCTATTATGGGGAAAAGGGACGAAATTTCCTAAGTTGCATAACAGGCGCACCATAAAAGCTAGGAAAAAAGTTCTTTCCATTAGTGGCCACTGTCTGGTGATTCTTTCTTCGGAAACGCCGGGCTGTTGCTTATCAAACATTGCATGATTAAAGTGCTACCGAGCATTGCTACCGAGCATTAATTTATATATATATATATATATATATATATATATATATATATATATATATTCAAATCATTTTAATGTATTAATATTAAAAATAATTTTTAAAAAATAAAAAAATATTATTTTAATATATTTTTAAATAAAAAATACTTTGAAAAACAACCATAATTATACTTTCAGACAAGCAAAGTGCAAAGACACCAGTGAATTGGAGCCAACAAGAGAAGTCACTACCAAAGCTTTTTTGGAATTTAAGCTTTAGAGTAATAATTCCGAGGGGGCAAATTCACCAGTTCAACCAATAATTCTTCAAGTGGCAATTGAGATGGACAAATAAGAACTCCTTTTTAATTCTGGAGACAATTGAAAGAGATGTTTGCAAATCTATCGGCTCAAAAATTAGTGCATCCTCGAAGTGGTGTACCAAAAATATGTTCCCTTGATAGTCTTTTATTTATTTACTTTTTGGTAGAAGTGGAAGGGTTCTCAAGACTTGAGAATTAAGATTGGCCAGGACAGCATTTGATCTCAATTTCTCCTCAACCTCTTTCTGCTGTCCATGGATATTTACCGGTTCTATCGAGTTTTTAACTATTTGTATTTGAACTTGAATTTAAAATATTAATTTAAACCCAAATGATTTTTATACTCAAATTTGATCTGATTGGTTTCGGTTACTTATTCAATATCTGAACTCAAATAATATAATTTAAAACTATTTAGTATATGATTAGGTTGATATACATGTAATTTTTTCAAATTTTATTAATATTTATTTATTCCAAGTTGGGTAGGCTAATATCCATATTAAAAATAAAATCTAATTTTTTACCTTCAGATTTTACTCGGAACTACAAATTTTCTATCAATTCATGTCAGTTGAGTTGAGTTGGTATCTATCAATTTCAGGTTAAATTCTCATCCTAATTTTCGCAGGGAAAGGGCTTTGTTGTGTGAGTCTTATTGATAAAGTTTGCATCTCTCTCTTACCACTTTCTTCTTTTTTGTTAAACGCATGATACTTGAAATTTAAAGAAATCCAATTGCTTTGAAAACTTGTTACCTCGTGGAAAAAAAAACATCGTGCATCTTTATAAGATTTTTTTAATGATCATGGTATTTTTAACCTTCTTTATGTACACATTAACCAAAAAAAAAAAACTAAAAAAAAAAAGGGAACTTATTATACCATTTCTCATAAAATATTATTCACTAGAACAATGTTTTGTTTATAATTTTTTTTTAATTTTAATTTTATCCTTAAATGTTAGGTTTATTGGAGATTGAATTTTTATACTTTTTTTCAATTTAATTTTAACAATGTTATCCCAAACTTATGACCCGGGCTACAAGTTTGATAAGTTAATTTAGTCAAGTTTTTTTTAATTAATTTTTTTTTTAATTTCATCATTCAATATTTAATTTGTTAGAAATTAGACTTTATGATTTATTTTTTTTGTTTTCTACGAGGTTATCCTCGTTTCATATATAACTTGAGTCATGAATTTGATGGGTTAATTATGGTTAGCTTAAGTCATTTTTTTAATTGATTTAATTTCATCTTTCAACACTAGGTGATTGAAAATTAGACTTTATAATTTCATCTTTCAATTAGGATTGACCTGATCTACTATGTTGTCATCTTAATATTTATAAAAAAAAATCTTATCTTGAATATTTATTTTGAGTTAAACTATTTTTTATTAGTTATCTGGGTTGTTTGTAGACCCGTCAAGAAGACTGAGTCATATCAAATCAATTCTTATATGGTTTAATTTTTTTTCTATTAGAAAAAAATATTTATAACACCTAGACTTTTTTTAATGCTAAATAAAATAAGTAAACTGAACGCTACTGGACCAATAATATAATAACTTAATATTTTGAATAAGTAATTATTTTAAGACAATTAAAAACAAAAAGCAAGAGAATATTTTTGAAATAATAATAATAATATTTTTAAATGGATCCCGTATAAAGTTATATTTAATGATCAAATTTAGCTTATTAAAATTTGGGAATAATAATCATAACAACTAAATTTTCTTTCGAAAAGTCTCAAATCGAAATACAGATAACCAACCCATTTAACAGACGGCTAGGACTTCAATGGTGAAACATGTCCCCATGTTTCATTGCCCTGCCTTCCTGTAGGGTCTCGAGATTTGAGATTTGAGGCCCCTCCCACCCACTTCGATAAAAGAAAAAAAAAAAACGCCCCATGCTTTGACAGCACGAAATAAATGCCACAACCATCAATGACAGGTCAAATCATCATCATCATAATATCCAAAAGGTGTGTGTATCTGGATTCTGTTGGTTGAATTCAGAATGAAATTTATCTTTAAATGATAAGAGCATACAAGTTTTGTCCATTAACGGCAACTCTTTTTTATTTTTATTTTTATGTTTTTTCCTCTTTGGACAGGAATTCCAACGAGTTAGATCGTAGATGGGGAGGAAGATGGGATACAAGAAATTTCTTTGAAAGAACCACGCTGGCTCTTCGGACCTCCTGTTCTCATGATCCCTCTCAAACGAGTTTTTTCTTTTTTTCTTTTTTCCACTTGTCTTTCCCATTCACGCACCTAAAGAAAAGTATGCAATAGTTACAAGATCGGTTGAAGACCCGTGTTTTGTCTTGGGTAGGTGAGTTTTGGACAAGGTTTTAGGTTTTTGAATTGAATGTTGTTTTACAATTTTTTTTTAAGAAAAAAAAACAATCATATCACTTTATTAAAAACAAATTATAGATAAAATTTTATTCCGATTCTGATGGAGATAAATCATAAAATAACCTACCGAGTCATCAAAGTTTAATTAAATCAACTCCGAAATAATTACATGACAATCCATCCAGTTTTTTTAACATGATTTGGAATGTTCGATTTGTTTTGGAAAATCTTTCAGATTATACTCCACTTAGCTGGTGATTGGCACCAGTTTAATTATGGGTAAAAAAACAGGACGTCATTTTGTGATGTCAACTCATGCTGTGTCCTTGTGACGTCGTATATAGTTTAAATATCATGCGTTGCGTCTTCTGTATCCACACACGGCATCCCACATTCGCTAGCTAAAGGTTGCCGCTGTCACGCCTTCTCAGCTGTAGTTGCTTTCACAAATTGATCCCACGAGAACTGTGAGGTTGTAGAAAATTATCAAGCAAAAGCAAAAAAAAGAAAAGTCATGGGAGAAATTGGCAATGTTGAACAATTACCTTTCCACAACCTTCCCAGTTCAGCCACCGGCCCTGAATTATCTCTTCATGTCATCGATGTTGCAGCAAGTTCCATGCGAGAAATGCAGAGTGCTGCTACGAGTACAAGCATGGGGGTTTGTGATTCCTCAGATAGTTCAGGCTACCTGTCTGAGGTCAACCCACAAGAAGCTTGGCTTCCTATTACAGAATCAAGAAATGGCAATACTGTTACTTCCGTGTTTCATTTACTTTCTTCAGGAATTGGGATTCAAGCCCTTCTACTTCCTGTGGCATTTTCCACTCTTGGATGGTAAGTCAAGCAAGAACATTTTTTTCTCTCTTGACGGATTCTCCGACGCATGCATCAAAAAGCTATCTCTTACATAATTTTTAATGTCTTGCTTGGTAAAAATAGTGTAGAAAAAGAAACAGCATAAGCTAGCAATTTTAAATGGTTGAGCTATAGCCAACTGGGCAATACAGAAAAGGGAAATATTAAATTAATGATGGCTTGCTGAGTCATGGTAAATTCTCCAATGGTTGCAGGGCATGGGGAATCATATGCTTGTCGCTAGCATTTACCTGGCAACTCTATACCATATGGGTTCTTGTCCAACTTCATGAATCGGTACCTGGAATTGGAACTCGCTACAGCAGATATCTCCAACTTGCAATAGCCGCCTTTGGTTAGCACCAAAAATTTCAAATTTCTAGGTAGATTTTCTTGCTTTTTTTCAGGTAACTTATGTTATTGTGTCTGTGAACAGGTCCAAAACTTGGGAAGTTGCTGGCTATATTTCCAGTAATGTATTTATCCGGGGGCTCATGTGTGTTGCTGATTATCAGAGGAGCTGGAACTATGGAGCTTTTCTTCAAAATGATGTTTGGAGGTGAGGCTACAAGTGAAGACAATCCATTGGCAGGGGCAGGGTGGTTTTTGGTCTTCACTGGCATGGCTATAGCATTGGCTCAACGGCCTAACTTGAATTCCATTTCTGGGTTCTCCCTTATCGGTGCAGTCACTGCCATTGCCTATTGTACTCTGATCTGGGCACTGCCCATCTCTAAGGGCAGGCCTAGTGGTGTATCTTATAATTCACAGAAGGAGGAATCCGGCATGTCTGAAATGTTTGATGTCTTGAATGCAATTGGGATGATTGTGCTTGCTTTCAGGGGTCACAATCTTGTGCTTGAAATCCAGGCAAGAATACTCTAATGATCAATTTATTACTAATTTTTACTTTTTAGGCTACTTAAATTAGTAATATATATAAAAATTGAAGGCCCAGAAAAATATATTAAATTATATGACATGTCCTGCTCTCATTTGAGCGTGGAAAGCCCATTAATATTTGTAATATCTGTACCTTTCTTAGCTTCTATATATATAAAAGATTAAAGAGAATGTGATGTTTGATGCAGGGCACCCTGCCTTCAAGTTCAAAATGTCCATCCAAAAAGCTAATGTGGAGAGGAGTGACTCTCTCATACATAATAATAGCCATTTGCTTGTTTCCTATTGCAATTGCTGGATTTTGGACTTATGGAAACAAGGTAAAAGCACAGCTTTCTGTTCTACAGTCAATTTATTGCATCCCATAAACCTGAAAACTGTAGCATAATGAGTGATGACATATCATTCAACTACTTTTAATTTCAGCATCACGGCCAATCTTTTGCATATGCTAATTATTTGCTACTGCTTTGGCAGATACCCTCGAATGGAGGGATGTTGACTGCATTTATGCAGTTGCATGGACACGACACATCAAAATTTGCGAAGGGCCTTGTATACTTGCTAGTAGTGATTAACTGCCTTAGTTCATTCCAAATCTACGCCATGCCAGTTTTCGACAACCTGGAATTCAGGTACACTTGCATGAAGAACAAGCGATGCTCGTGGTGGGTTCGCACCGGGTTTCGGCTTTTTTTCGGAGGATTGGCCTTCTTTATAGCTGTGGCTTTTCCATTTTTACCTAGCCTGGCTGCTTTAATAGGAGGAATCGCGTTACCCCTTACACTGGCTTATCCATGTTTCATGTGGATTTCGATCAAGAAACCCCATCAAAAGGGCCATGGTGTCATGTGGTGTCTTAATCTAGGACTTGGATGCTTAGGCATGGTTCTGAGTGTTCTATTGGTCGTTGCAGCAGTTTGCAATTTGGCTACCAAAGGCCTACATGCCAACTTCTTCCACCCCGAATGATAGTTGATCATGAGTGTAGGAAAAATGCTACAATTTTTTGTATATGTTAATTCACTTAATATACCAAATTATGTATAAAATTTCAACTTTGAATTCTCTAATTATAAAAACTTATATCAACATCATCTCTATTTTGAAGATGGTTTCACTTGCCAATCTATCATTTGATAATTTTCATTATCCTCGTGTCAACTTTGTTAATCAATTCGTTTCATATTTTAAAAATATTCTTGCTGGCTTCAATGACCTTGTTCTACAGATCTTTGGGTTCTGATTCCTTGTTCCCTGATCTAAGGGGTCGTGGATCAGAGTATTTCTTATGGGTATATCTTCGGTTTCTTTACATTTTCTAGTGATTAAAATTACAACTTAACTGGTAAGCTATTACAACTTGACTGGTAAACTTTTGACTCTACTTGGATAAATTGAGACCTGACTTTAAATAATTTAAAAAAAAAAAAATTAAAAAGATTTGCTGTGGACAAATTAATTAAGCCAAATTGAAGTTACCTCAAAGCCGAGTTTAACAACTTTTAAGCTTGAGATAAAAAAAAAAAAAAGTAATGTGTTCCCACTGTATTTAGACGCGTTTTAAAAATATATTTAATTACTTTAAAAAAATATTAAATCCATATTATTTTAGTATTTTTTAATTATTTTAATGTACTAATATAAAAAATTTAAAAATAATTATTTTAATATATTTTTAAATAAAAAAATAATTTTAAAAACACTCTCCATTAACATTTCAAAACGGACGAACGAGGAGAATGATATCAAGTACGACTTATAATCTTCTGTATTGTTTTTTTATGGTTTGGAAAATGATACTAAAAATATTCTACTTTTAATTACTTTTTATTCTAGAGTGAAAGATTTTGTATTTGGATTATATTTAAAATCATTGATTCAAGTATAGGGAAAATTGTCAATAAGTTATAGCTTAATTGATATAATATCTCTATTATTTTTTAAAAAATTAGAATTCAAACTTTTTTTATAATAAAAAACTAGAGTAGAGAAATTCACCCGAAAACAAATCAAGTAAAATACTCGGACACCTTGACATTATAAAACGAGATTTTCGTGGAGAAATCTTTTTTCCATTTAATGCATTAATTTATGATTGTCGAAAGCCAAATTAGGTTTTGCTTTTTCTTCAGTGACTCCACTACCAGATGTGGAGCATGAGAAGATCAGTGTTAATTTAAATTTGTAAAATTAAGGAAATTAAGGAATAGGATGTCATTGCTGGTGTCAGACATGATGATTTCTCGTGCTGACCTCCCGAGCTTAGTGATATATATAAACCTCTTATCTACTACTTCCAATTAAGGCCTTTGTAGGCGTTTTGTTTTTTGCTATATCTTTCTCACCAGCCTCAAGAACTTGAGCAAGTGATATCACAGGACTGTTGCACAACACCAAGCCAAGTGATTAAAGCGTTGATCAGTGGTCTCCATTGAAGATGGACGACCCCCAAGAGGCTTGGCTGCCTATTACAGAATCGAGAAATGGCAATGTCGCTACTGCAGTGTTCCATTTGTTATCTTCAGGAATCGGAATCCAAGCCCTTCTACTTCCAGTAGCTTTCGCCACTCTCGGATGGTGAGTGACAGCATCTTATATGTAAACTATATATATATATAATATATAGGATTGTTGATAATCTTTTGGATGAGACCATTTCTCAGACTTGTCTGATTATAAAATGTGTTTGCTTCTTTAATTGATATTTGATATGTTTAGGTTTCATTTGGTCATATTGTGCTCATAGATTAAGCATATTTTAGTCCAATTTTTTAAAATAAATTATTCGATAAAGATATTACTATATATATAAAGGGTGCCAACTCCAACTCCAATCCGATTCAATCTCAATGGTTGCAGGGTATGGGGGGCAATAAGCTTGTCCCTAGCATTTACATGGCAGCTCTACACCATATGGACTCTTGTTCAACTGCACGAACCAATTCCTGGAATTAGAACTCGCTACAGCAGATATTTACAGCTTGCTATAGCCGCCTTTGGTTAGTTCCACTTCCACCCAAAGGGACCAAATTCTACCCAGATAGTATTACTCTTTTTCAAGAAAACAATTATGTTAAATAGAAATGTTGCTAGAATCTGGCTCATATATATATATATAAAGCTAAAGTGGATTTTCATTGTACAACTGCACATATTTTACTATTCAATACATAAGTGTAATTATTTTTTTTATCCTTCCAAAAAAACCATGTCTTGGAAGTCGGGATAATTCTATCTTTTTGGACAACCAATTAGTCTTTAAAAGATTCATTGGGAGTAAATTTATCTTTTTAAAATTTTTAAGTACAATGAAATTACTATATTTTCTTTGAAGATAAAATTTAAAACTAACATACAAGAGTCTTTTTATCTTTTTACTTTTTAAAATACATTAAAATGATAATTTTACACATGAAAGCAAAAATTTAGAAACTTTTCAAAGGTGAAAAAAGCTCTTCCATCATGTCAATGAAATCACCACCACATCTTCTTCTAATTTAGTTAACACGTGTCGGCAATGATGAGGTGGTTTGTCGCTAACATAGCTTTTTTTTTTTTCTCCCCCTGCAAAATTAAGAGTTGTCCTTTATTTTATTTTTATTGTAAATTCAATTCTTATTCTTTTGATTTCTAATATTTTTTTCTTGACCTTTTTGTATATATTTTTTTATTTCTCAATTTCATCATTGAATTCAAATCTATGGTATATTATTTTTTTTTTTCAATTTGATCCTCATTTTTTTTGGTCCTTTTGTTAAAGTTGTTTTTGTTTTCAGTTTTACCCTTTAATAAAAAAAAATGTGTTACCCTCTCATTTATTTTTTTATTTTTATCTTCATTTTGTTAATTTTTATTTTTTGTTTTGGATCCTTTTATACAATTGATTTTTTTTTCAATTTCATCATTGAACGCTTGATTTGTTGGGGATTTCACTTTACAATTTTTTCATGTATGGTGCTTTCAGTCTAATCACATAAGTCACGTGTTTAAAAATTTAACGCAAGTTGATATTTTTTTCTACTTATTTTCTTTTTTGATTTTATCGTTTGACATTTAGATTTTTTTTAAATTGGCTTTGTAGTTTTTTTTATTTCTTTTATCTTGGTTTATTCCGATCTCATGACTTAGGTAACGGGTTTGATGGGTTGACTCAGGTTAATTCGTACATTATTACCCAAGTTACATGTTTATCATTCTAACTCCGATTGACTTGGGCTGTTTTTTTTCTTTTCAATTTCATCTTTCCATATTTAATTGGCTGAAAAATAAATTATATCTTTTCTTTCCTATTGAGAAATGTTTTTTTCTCAACTTATTGTAATTATTTTTTAAAATTTTGATTTTTTTATCATCTAATTGAAAAAAACCAACTTATTTAACCAATCAAGACCATAACCAGAGTCTTATATTTTTATTTTAAAAAAAACATATATGCAGTATTTAAATATATTTTTTATATAAAAAAATAATACAAACCCACGTCGTAGCGTCGACTTACGTCAAGTATTACCTATAAACTTAAAAATAGAGACGCTTTTTAAATTCCCTCTCTAAAATGCCTCTGTATAATATGAAACAGTTGTCTTTTTGAAATCTTCATATATTTATTATTTGAGTGATAATCGTAACATATATATAGAAAATAGTGGGGGAAAAAAAACAGACTAAAATATAAACATAGAGTTAGCTGACTGATTAGCCCTTTTGATGTGAAGGGACCCAGTGCTAGAAAGGAAAAAACTAGGCCTAAGAAGTTGAGAATTCAAAATCATAAGGTTTTAACATGTTATCAAAACCTCTCTAATACCTCAATATTAATTGAGAAACTTCAATCCTGTGTTGTAAATATCGAATAATTATAAAAATTATAGCTTGAACACCATAAAAATTCAACATTTTAAATGTATGGTTATAAAAGTGCCGCTAAATTCTTAAAAACAATTGAAATATATCGCTGGTTTTAAAGCTGCCCCTCTGTTATCGCTGCCGTAAGTCCCTTTTGTTGTAGTGTATAGATATAAATCTTAAATCGTGTGTGAACAGGTCCAAAGCTTGGAAAGTTGCTAGCAATATTTCCAGTAATGTACCTCTCAGGGAGCACATGTATCATGCTGATTATAAAAGGAGCTGGAGTTATGGAGCTTCTCTTCAAGCTAATGTGTGAAGGTGGGGCTACATGCGATGCCAAGTCTTTGACCGGGGCAGAGTGGTTCCTGGTCTTCACTTGCATGGCTATAGCATTGGCTCAGCGACCTAACTTGAATTCCATTGCTGGGTTCTCACTAGTTGGTGCCATGAGTGCCATTGGGTATTGTTCTCTGATTTGGGCACTGCCCATTTCCAAGGACAGGCCCAGTGGCGTGTCTTATGAGTCACGCAAGGGGGGATCTAGCATGGCTGGAATGTTTGATGTCTTGAATGCAATTGGTATAATTGTGCTTGCTTTCAGGGGTCATAATCTTGTGCTTGAGATTCAGGTATGAACGAGAAATGGCTGCATTAATGACAATTATCATTAGCTCACACTGGTAATTATACGGAAATCATTAATTTTTATAACGAGTGTAAGTTCATGTTCAATCTGCAATGAGCCATAGCTAAGTTGAGATTAGCGTGGTCTTTCCCATTAAGATATCTCGAGTTTAATTCTAGAAAAACCCGTAGTTCAATCTGATTATTGTTATTGTCGGGCAACTTAAATTACAGGCATATACTTCTATAGAGACCCTAACGAAATGTACTAAAACAATGCCATGGCCTATTCTTGTCTGGGCTCGGCAAAGCTCATCAATAAATATATATTTCTCGGCTTCCGCGTTAAGATAGAGAATTCAATGTTTGATGTTGCAGGGAACATTGCCTTCAAGCTTAACAAATCCATCCAAAAGGACGATGTGGAGAGGGGTGAGTGTCTCGTACATCATAATAGCCATGTGTCAGTTTCCTCTAGCAATAGCTGGATTTTGGGCTTATGGAAACAAGGTAAAAACACAATTTTCGATTGTACAACAAGTGTGTTGCCTCCATAAACCTGATGAGTGTTGAAAGTTTAGCACAATGATTAATAGCATTTCATTTTGCTATTTTAATCTCAGCATCATGGGGAATCTTTTGCATGTGCTAATTATATGCTACCGCTTTGGCAGATACCTTCGAATGGAGGGATGTTGACTGCATTTATGCAGTTCCATGGACACGACACATCAAGATTTGCGAAGGGCCTTGTATACTTGCTAGTTGTGATTAACTGCCTTAGTTCATTCCAAATCTACGCCATGCCAGTTTTCGACAACCTGGAATTTAGGTACATTAGCATGAAGAACAGGCGATGCCCATGGTGGGTTCGCATTGGTTTTCGGCTCTTCTTCGGAGGATTGGCCTTCTTCATAGCTGTGGCTCTTCCTTTTCTGCCAAGCCTAGCTCCTTTAGTTGGAGGGATCACCTTACCCTTAACACTGGCTTATCCATGTTTCATGTGGATCTTGATTAAGAAACCCCATCAAAAAGGTCACGATGCCTTGTGGTGTCTTAATCTAGGACTTGGATGCTTAGGCATTGTTCTAAGTGTTCTATTGGTAGTTGCCGCAGCATGGAATTTGGCTATCAAAGGCCTGCATGCCAGCTTCTTCAAACCCCTATGACAACTGATAATTACAGAGCAAAATGCTCCAAGTTTTTACAGCATATTAATACACATAAAAGATCAATTACGGACTCGTTGACATCAGTTCATATAAATTGTTAATAACTCATTCACCTATTCACTGAATCTGAAAGTAACGATTCCAAATTCATCATCGATCGCATTCCAAAGTTCACTTTCATGGTGGTAGATTTTATTTGGCTAAAAGATTATTTAGTACTATGATAAATTCTGTTTTTTTTATCTTGCTGCTAAGAAAAAACAGTTTGGCTAGTCAAATAAATTTTTTCTTTGCATTGACCCCGCGTGTAATTGTTTTTAAAATCTTTATTTTGTTAAAAAAAATTAAAATAACATGTTTTTCATTTATAAAAATATGTTTTTTTAATTTATTTTACATGTAAAAATTCATCTCTTAACAATTTTAACTAAATACATAATTTTTAAATTTGCTTTTTTAAAATACAACTAAAATATAATCGTAAAAGCTACAACAATACCAAACATATTAAAAGAATGTTTAGAAGTGGGATACCGATTTCTTTTCAAAGTAGTTTTTGTTCAGAAAAATATTAAAATAATATTTTTTTATTTTTAAAATTAACAAATCAAAAAAATTCAAAATATTTTAAAAAATTAATTTAAAAAAAACACAAGTTGAAACTCACTCAATAATATCTCATTAAGTTAATTATAAAAAGCTAACAATGCCATCTAAACATGTGAAAAACAAACCGTCATCTCCAATACCACTTGTTGGACCCAGGCAAAGGTATTATCAGCTTATGATCAAATCCCAATAAGAGTGAACAGCAAGCCCAATTTGGTTCCCAAGTAACCACCAACGTTTAAAAGAAGAGGACACCTACCTTAAAAAAAAAAAAAAAAAAAAAAAAGGAGAACGGCACACTGCAAAACCATCTAAACCCCATAAAGGATTAGCTCCAATTTTATCAATGTGATACTGAAATTTACATTGCATACATCTCTCCGTTCTTCAAGACCAAATGAATTGAAATTAAGAAGATAGCAACACTGTGGATGGCGAAAGAATGAACCGAACATATACCCCTTGTAGCTGTGCATCATTCAGTGATAAACACATGCATTTGTCAACCTGTGGGGCTTGCCGAGTTTCTGGCCAGTAAGAGCAACAGTGCATCTAACACGCTTATGAAACTTTGACTTCACCAATCTTCCCAAAATGAAGGCCCTGGACCTCAAGACAAATGTCAGGTTCAGAGGCAGTGCAACTTTGTTACCATGCGCTCTAGCATTAGAGAGAAGCGGCAGCCCTCCATATAGGGGAACTTGGGAACCATGCACCACCGTTGCTACCGTCCTCTTGCTCTTCCTCGATTGAGAAAACTTCTTCATCTATTTTACCAGTCCACAACAAATTAATTATACCCAAACAATAAGCTGAAAAAAGAAAATCACACAGCATTTGGACACCATTTTTCACATCTAAATCTTCACAGAACTCGATCGTTGCATGCTTCACAGATTACAAAATCGAATAATTTGGTTGGTTGTTTTATGAAATATGAAGGTCCTCATGCATGAATCGATATGTAAATGAATCTCGAAGGCATTGTCTCCTCGAGTTGCAATGACATAATTAATTTACTCTCCCATTCGAACAAACATTCTAGGACACACAGAGACACTTTAGAATCCCATACGAGTCCAGCAAGTGGGACAGACTTTTCAGATATAGAGATTTTTCTTTCCAAGGCCCACAGCTCAATTGCAGATAAAAATTGACAAAACAGCCAAGAAAAAGAAAACAAAGAAACCAGATCCATCCGACTCAAGTCATTGGGTTACACCACATCTCCGAATAAAGAGAGGCTGTCCTTGCAGTCTTTTACAGGCACTCCAGATTTGTAGCCAATAGCCTTCCAACAATCCTTCCATGACCCGGAAGTCCTTCCTCAGAACAGCCCTGTAAAGGTTAAAGTCCTACTACCAAACAAAATCTTGAACCTCCCACTGCCACCCACAATGACCATCCTATCCTTCCTCCATTAGCTATTATTGAAAATCAAGGATAAAGCAGGTTTTGGAGAGATGCGAGCACTACAGAATTTACCTGTCCAGAGGCAAGTTTCAGCTGGAAATAGTGAATCTCGAGAGGGGTAGAGGTGACATGGACGGCAAAAAAGGTAGCGGGGTTTTTGTAATGAATCTTGACCGTAGAATTCAAGGACAGCATATCTGTTGGCACTCCCGATTGATCATTCCCTGCCTGAACATAAAAATTCTCGAACACCATGCTCTGCTTAAAAAGAACGCACAAAAAAACACCTTTCTGATCACTTTTTATTTTTTATTCCTAAACATGAATTACTTTAATTATTTTTAAACAAAATCAAATAAATTACTGGCATGATTAAAGGTTAAAAATAAGGGATTACGCAAACCTAAAAACAACAGTCTGATCCTAATCCACATTTATAGTACCCCTGTGCCCTGGGCATCATCACCAACTATTCCATTTCCCCACAAGACATGCAGAAACTGACTCGTTTATTTGACACGGCAGAGAGTCACCGAGTCAACTCGGTAAATATTTCGAAGAAAATAAACTTACCTTGACTGAAATCTCAGGCTCGTAAGCCTTGCTAGCACCCCACAAGATCAAACAAAAGACAGTGAACAGCAGAACAAAGAACAAGAACCCAATGAAATACAGTCTCACATTACGTGCACCACTCCCCCAATCATCACCATCCTTATCACCCTCAGCACCTTCATGAACAGCACCATCTTGGTCACCAATCCTTATATGTTTCCAAGCAGATAAACTTCTTGGGATCTTGAGTGAATTGGAGAATATTGACGCAGAAGACTCGCGAGAATGGTGAATTGGTGAACTGTGGTAGTAAAGGTGTGCTGGTGACACGGTTGGGCTTGATCCATAAGACATTTTCTCCGGGTCATGGTTTGATGGACTCTGAACGTAGTATATCGGCCTTCTTGGTGACCTTGGTAGCCATGAGTTGTCAAGACTGGTTCCATCCGAGTCCGTCTTGGCGTGCATCTTTTCCAACCTTGAAAACTGCTTCGAGAGAGATAAATGAGAATTAAGGAGATATATGTGTTGTTTGTTAGGGTTTGGTATAGGAGAGGGAAGGTAATTATGACAGGATGCCAAGAAAGGAATGGCCAGGTAATATCAGACAAGGAAACCTGACACAGCGAGAAGGATTTATCAGGGGTTTTGATTTTTGATTCACGAGAGGGAGTAAACATGGAAAGTGTAATAAAATCTGCTGCCATGTTAGATGGGTCCCGCCCTCGTATAGGGCCTACGCTAATGAATTTGAGCTAATGCTCGCCTGGATCTAATCCTTAAAGCCTAATGGATTGCTCCGTGATCCCTTCGAGCACTTTTATATCCTCGGGAGAACGTAAGTTTTGATGGGTGTAAGCCCATGAAGAGTATAGAAGTTTTGATGGTTCTGAGTAAATCTAGGCATGTTAAGGTTATTGATC
The DNA here is from genome assembly GCA_007827005.2 of Populus simonii. Taxonomy (NCBI): domain Eukaryota; kingdom Viridiplantae; phylum Streptophyta; class Magnoliopsida; order Malpighiales; family Salicaceae; genus Populus; species Populus simonii. Next base: position 17,735,878 of record CM017467.2, on the reverse strand, counting down.
AGGAGATCGTAAAGATTATGATTTCTTCTCTCGTAATTAATTTTTTGATAATGATAAAACTAAAAATTGAATCAAAATCTAAGTGGTTCGAGAGCAACGAAACTATGTGAAATGAATACAGAAAAATTACCTTTAGCATATTGTTTCATATTAGAAAAATTATAATTTACATTATTAATCAACAAAAAAAATTTAAATATAAAAAAAATCAAATTAACATCATATATATTAGATACGAAATGATCAAATGACAAATCAATCTTCCATATATATCTTCTTTTTCTTGGTAAAAAAAACAAACTTTTTCCCCTTCTAAACCAAAATTGAACCTAAAATCATCAGATTTTGGCCAAATAATATATGGGTTTATCTTGAAATAATGAGATTCTCTGATTGAGTGCCATGTCATTTTACTAAAGATCACTTTAAAAACAAAAACTTAAACTGGATCCAAACTCAAAGTCTCTCACGTCTTTGTTCCTCCAATCTCTTCATCAAGGTTAGAATCTTTTTTGTCTTTCACTTCACATTTTCATTGTTCATTGTAGTGTAAGTAACTGATCTCTCTTTCATCTTTTCATATGTTTCCCTTTGAAGAAGCCATTGTTTCACATTGTAAGAAGTTAGATTACCGCACCCAACACGGCCCTAAATATGTAGTAGATGAAGTAAGAGAGGTTCATTCTTACTCGACAATTTTGGAACTAATTTTTTATTGGCATAAGAACATTCTTCAGTTTTATGGCATTTATGTTAATGAGAATTACAAAATTAAGGTTTGTTTTGTACTGAAGACAAGGTGTCAAATGAAATACCAAGTTTTTGTTCCTTTTTTATTTATTGCAAAGTTGTAATATTAGTATTGAATGGCTCTTTAGTCATTAAATAAAAATATAAGAATTCTGCAAATAATTAGATATTTTTAATTGATTTGTTTTAGTTCTTTTTTAAAAATTAAACACCTCCAATATTATTAAAAAATAATCATAATCTAAAAAAAGCTAATAAATGAAAAAAAAATCAAACAAGAGGGTTATTAATTAAAACACAAACAGAATAATTATTTTCAAAAATATATAAAAAAGAAAGAATTAATTAAAAAACATTTAAAATTATATATAAAAAAAGAAGAAGAATTAGGTCAGGCTTAGCACTTGACCCATCAAGAAATGGTCCGTGCGTGAGCTTGCTGAGTCAGGCCCAAGCTTGCAAGCCTTTATTTTTTTTAAAAAAAAATTAATGGAGTGAACGACATGTTATTTGCCTTAATCATTTAAAAAGAAGAAGCGTTACTTGCATTGAAAAACGACATATCGTTTGGGAATTCCTAGAATTCGGCCATTATGATGGTCGTAAAAACAGGGACCTAGTTTTTTTCTTACAAACAAACTCATTTTCAACTCATTTTGAACCCAAAACACCTTGAAAACATCCTAAGAACCTTATCAAACCAATTCATAGCTTTTAAAAATGAAAAAAAAAAACTAAATTGACACAAAATAAAAAATCAACCTGAAATTCAAACTTTCCAAGTTGAGATCTGTTTTTTAGACACTTGCAAGGTAAAAAAAAAAAAAAAACACCTCATTTCAAGTCTCTTCGTCATACTGAACCATTTGAAATAAAAATTAATCGTTTAGGTGGCTATAATCGTCATCAATGTCCACTCTTTCTCTCTACGCTAGCGACCACCTCGCTCTCTCCCCAGTAAAAAATGACTGAAAAATAAGAAAATAAACTTTGGTATCAAAATTATTTTTTTAAAAAAATTAAAGGAACGAGTTACCTAATAACTAAAAATCATGTGGGCTAAAATGAGGTTTTATAACAAATTTCAAATTTGTCACCTATTCTACCCGTTTTTTTCACTCCAATCCCTTATCTTTCAATTCAATCTTTTCTTCTAAAAAAATATGAGATTTGGTGTTAATTTGGGTTAAAAAAAGATATATCGCATAAAAAAAAGGTTAGAGGATCAAATTAAAATTTGTAATTTATAGTATTATATGAGGAGGTAAACAGTAACGCTAAAAAAACACACTTCTTTTGTTTTGTGAAAGCTATAAATATTTTAATTTTATTTATTATAAATTCATCAGCCATTGTTGAATCCAGTTCCAAATTGCTAAAATTAAATAAAAAGTCAATAATTTAAGTGAAATTAGTTCCAGTTAACAAAACTACAAATCGTTTATATGCATCTCAATTTTATTTTATTTTTATCTCTATTTGATTAAACAAGCACATGATAAAAGCTAAAGGAACTGAAAATTTTGTGGAAAATGAATATATATTAGTAAAAAAAATAAAATCAATCAAATAAATAAAAGCAATATCAGTTATTGAAATCAATCCAAAACAAAAAAATTCACACAATCATAGTTTCCTCCTAATTTTCAACTCTTTTTCGAACAAAGGATTTTTGTCTAATTGTTGGACTTGTCTTGAAATTTTCCCATATCATTCATTGCCCACAATTACTCAACTGGGCACCCATCACTACTTGATGGAACCTCTACATTAATCTGTCCCTCCTCAAACTCTTTAATCAGATCAGGATCAACATTCTCCTCAGGCTCCCACGTGGCCTCATCAATATCCGTCCACTTCACAAGATACTCATTCTTCCCATCATCACCTGGTCTCTTACCCATCACCCCCTCTGCCACGGCATACTCTAACCCTGCCTCAAAATCTCTCACCAAATCCTCCCCTATGAACTTTGCTTTGACCCATTCATTATCACCCATCCTTCCATTTTACCAAATACTCCAAATCCTTCCCTTTCCCTCTTTTCTCCAATATTTCCTGTACCTCAGCGTACTCGAATTTTTCCTCTTCTAAATCCTTATTATACTTTCTAACCCCAATCTTCTTTGAAATTGCATTGGATTCCCTTTTGGGGTCACTCTTAAAATTTCCTTAGCCAAATCAAAGGGAGTTAATCCTCTATCATCCTTCACCTCAGGATCAGCACCTACGTCAACCAATAATTTGACGACACCCGGCCTGACATACCCAGCTGCCATATGAAGAGCCGTCAAGCCACCACTATTGTCTCTATGATCCAAGTCAGCTCCAGCTTCGGCTAAAAGCTTAACACACGGCTCAGAGCCGAGCCCAGATACAAAAAACAAAGCTGTTCGTCCGTCACTGTCCACAGCATTGACGTCACGGAGTCCATCTTCATTCTCTGATAGAATCTGACTAAAAGACGACTCGTCGGGTTTCTTGGCTGCCGTCCACCATGGTGTCTCGTACTCTGCCACCACGTCTTTAGCTACGAAATCTGATGGGACCCACGAAGGTGTATGACCGTCTTTCCACTCTAGCAAGTACTCCATGCCTGTACCACTTCAAGTGCCCTGCTTCCAATGATCTTGCTGACCTCTCCATACGATTCCTCGTCTTCAAAGTTTTCGATGGTTTCTTGCAGTGGGCTTTGTGTTTCTTGTTGGCTTTGGACAGCAAAGAGCTTGAAGGAATTGTAGGGTTTTCTACAACGGGTTGGTCTGAGGTGCAGTGGAGATTGATAGGAAAAGAAAGAAGAAGGGTTTGAAAGTTTTGGAGAGAGCTTGAGGCGAGAGAGAGATTGGTTAGCAAAAAGAGAGTCCATCGATGAAGCGGTGAAGTGAAGCTTTTGTTTCTCTCTTTGTTTTTTTTTTTTATCTCCTTTTCTTTTTAACTTAAAGAAGTGAGTAAATTGTCATTAGTGGGTTCTTTTGTAGTCTGAAATCTTGAGAGGGAGATATGGAGAGAGAAGATAAGAAATCCCATCCATTTGCTTGGTTTTTGTTTTATGGGCATGGGAATGATGGAACTGTGGTGTTGAATTTGTTTAGTCTACGTGATTTTTTGGAAAAAAAGTTTATTTCTTGCGGCTATGAACCAAAACGACAACAAATTGGGTCGTTTATTTTAAGAGCAGGTTATGGCCCAGGGGTGCGATGGGCATACAGGGAACAAATCCCATCTGGCCATCTCGCCTTTTATTCATTTCTTATTTTCCTCCTTCCTATGGGCAGGGAAGGATGCTCCAGACAGCAAAGGTAAAGGGATAATAGCATTATTAATATATCAATTTTGATTTTTTTGATTTGAATATATTTCTTTTGAAACTGGAAAAAAAACCTGGCGATGTTTTCTTAAGGAAAAGAGCTCTGAATTAGAAGAAAAAAATAAGAAAATATATTGATTTAGGTACCTTTACCATGACGGGAATATTGTGCATTTATATGGAAATGATTTTTAACTTTTGTTTTCGGGGCCGTTTGAGTGATATTTCTCTAAATTTTGAATATTATTGTTTAAAATTAATATTTATATATTTTTAGATTGTTTTAATTTTTTAAAAAATATTTTTTTTTTAAAAAAAACAATAATTATCATATTTTATAAGACACTCTTTGAGCCGTTCAGAAGAATTGAATGGCTAAACCTTGCCGATTGATGCTTTATTTTTCAAAAAATGATACGAGAAATCCGATCAATTTCCCTCGGTAGCGTTGGTCTTGTCTTGTCCGTGTAGTTTAAGTTCAAGAAATGGGCAACCAACAACGACACACTTCAGCCTGCAGGTAACTAAATTCAAGACCCAAAAAAAGTTTGAATTTATGGACCCTTACAAATTTAATTACCCCTGACTGCATGACTGCCACTTCATCGAAACCGAAACCACCACATCCTCGCACACAACCACCATGAGTTGAGGCCACCGAGGAAACCTAGATACCCTAGCATAACCGTAGTCCACCACCAATGTCACATTAAGCTCACCAATCCATGTTTCAGTTCCTTAAATCCCCTGCAAAGCCCGTCCTTCAACATAAGAGTCGACAGAAGAGATAGACACGTTCAATGTTGAGGTAATATTGTTGTTGTAGTCCTGTTTGCAGGGTAGAATTCGTGTTTGAGATAACATTGTGATCTTGTAAGAAACTGTGGAAGTCACTCCATGGTAAGGGATTTCGAACCTCATAGAATTATAGATTTGGAAACTAGCGTTCCAGTTGGCTGTGAGGCCGTGATAGAATGACAAATGGAAGTTTGTGAGGGAGAGGGAGTTGACTTGGAATTCGGGGATGGGCCAAGAAGGTTCAATTGAACTATCAGATTGTGATGCTTTTGAAGTATGGTCCGTGGAAGAATCGATATTGGCGGCGGCGGGTGGTGTGTCTTGCTCGGAGAGGAGAGGACGTTCATCCATGATGGATCGTGAAATTGGTTGTGATTTTTCCTAAGTTGCGAGAAATATTTATATGGTGGGATAAAAAAACATATTTATCTTATTATTATGATTATTTTTGTTTTTTAAAGTATTTTTTTTTAATTATTGAAATAATATATATTTTTAATTTTTTAAAATTTATTTTTAATATTAACATATTAAAAAACAATCTAAAAACATAAAAAATAATTTAAAATAAAAAAATTAGCTATTTAAAAAAAAATTAAAACGCAAAAAACAAGTTTTAGTAGAAAGAACCCCTAATTAAAAAATGTTAATTAAGCCCTCATTTAATATTGATTTAGTTTCCTAATTAAAAAAAAATAGTATTGATTTACTTTCCCTCACACATGAAGAGGAGAATATCTTGATAATCAAATTTGAAAATATCTTTCTTAATAAGTAGAGCAGGGAACAAATTAATAGATGAATTATAATAATTCAATATTTGAGTATAATAAAAGTAATATTTTTTTTTGATTTTCCGTATAGAAAAAATTGAAGGAAAACTCTCAAAATATTATTGAAAAAATCTCTATTGATCATTCACACTCATCCATGCTTAAAATGAGACACATATTTTTAATTATATATGTTTTTAAAATCACGTAAATAATACCAAATTTAATATAATTCTATTGTTAATTTACTAAATATTTTTTTTTAAAATTAAATCTTCTGTAATGCGGCAAAAATTTCTCCGAGTTCCCTTAATTATTCTTAAATCAATGCCCCTGTAAATTGGTCTTCAAAAGTTCAAATTACAACCCGGCCGTACCCATAGTGAGCACGGGGACTCACTGACTTGGACTCAACCCAAATTCACTAGGCCCGTTTTCCTATTGGGTCACATCAGATTGGCCTTAGAAAAGAAATCTGGCTCTTTGACTTTTTTTTGTTGTTTTTTTTTTTAAATGGAGAGTCCGTTTGGCTATGAAGAAAGAAAATTTCCAAGGCAGTGAAAGATTTTAAACTTATAGTTTTGAAAACATAAGAGAAGCCATAGCTTTGTGTTTTGGAACCGTTTGGGCGTTCTTCAAAAATTCTTTTTTTTTTTTTTTGTTAAAAATTAATTTTTTTTTATTTTGGATCGTTTTGATGCGTTGGTCTTAAAAATAATTTTAAAAAAATAAAAAAAAATTTATTTTGATATATTTCAATACAAAAAATACTTTAAAAAATAATTACAACTACTCGGAATCCAAACCCAGGAAAAATCTTTTGGAATTTATGTTTCCAAAGAAATGTAGTATTCCAAGAAAATTTAATTCAAATTGTGAATACCAAAATCATTTTCAGATGTTCAGAAAACTAAACGGAAAATAATTAAATTTAAAAGTTGATATAAAGTATGCTCATAATTGGTTATTATGCTTTTTTAACTTTACCCGGAGAGGATAAAAAAGAAGAAGGGCACAAGGTTCGCATCTATGAATTTAAATTTCGAATTCAATTGTGGGAGAGATTTGTGTTCCTTTCTTCGGCTCAATGCAGAAAGAATAATCATAGAGACAAGAAAGCTTCTTGGACCCATACATCCACTAATTTGTTTTTATCATTGAATTGAAGGATTTGAGGAGTCAAAGATTAAATTACAGGGGAACTAATAACTATTGGGATTCACTAGAATATTCAGGATTTAAATCAGTTATTGTTTTTTAAAATATTTTTTATTTTAAAATATTAGAATATTAAAATGATAAAAAAAAATTAATTTAAAGCAATTTTTTTTTAATTTCATCAAAGGAATGGTTGAAACGTGGATATATATAAACACCCTTTTAATTGACTTAGGAGGACACATAAATAAATAAAAAAACACCACACTAGCATTGTTTAATGGGCATAATTAAGTCACTACACTACAAAAGTTATCCCATTAAAACAAAAAATAATAATTTCCCTTATGAAATAAAATAATACATTACTCTGTGACAAAGAATGTGAAAGGAAGCAATAAAAAATGCAATCATTTTACAGCTTTAAATTATAGCCTTCATTTTCCACCATATTTAGTCAAACACTTTATAAAACATTTGCTGTCGCCAGGCAAGAAATTAGAATACCCAAGAATTCAATAATGGTTTCCGCGTAAAATCTCTTCCAGTTCAGAATTGATTTCATCCGCCACCGTCGATTTCATGTGGGCCCGACAAGAGACATAACACGAGCCGTTGGTTGAAAGGTGGTGGCCTGTTAGGTTCGTATCAAATGGCCACATGGAGATTCCGTGCGTCGCGTCTGTAATCACGGGGGTTGCGCCATCATCCAGCGTAGCATTTGCATGTGAAAACCCTAAAATGAGAAAATTAGTTCAATCACTCATCTCGTAAATCCACACCATAACAAGGGTATTCTTGTCTCTTGATGTTGTTTTATGGGTATTTTTATCACCGAAATGAAAATTATATCTCGGCTTAATTATATAGATTAAAACAAGTTCTAATAAGTCCCCATACTTTTGAAAGGTTTCTATTTAGCTCCTAGTAACTGAATAATTTAAGGGTCATTTGGTATCATTTTCATATACTTTTTGTGTCTTTAAGAATCAAATCTGAAAACAAAAACATTTTTTTTCCTATAAATATAAAAAATCAAGAACCAAAATATAAGTTTAATCTCGAGAGATTCTAAACTTTAGGGACTTGATTGGAAAATTACTAGATCTATAAGAATTAATATAAACTTTACCCATTAAAAAACTGGCTGTAATATGTGATGTAGAGTGATGAATTATGGAGGAACTTGAAGTTTTCAAGTGGAGCCAGCCACCGTTTTCTCTACCCCACTTAATTTATACACAACACACTAACCCAGCCGAGTCAACCGACACGGCAACGCTAAATTCTTTCTTAATTTTTCTTTCCATTATCTTGTTATTTGGCATTATTTTTTTATTTTTTATTTTTCTTGGTGGGCTTCTTAATTGGCTTCCTTCCTTTGCATTGCCACTTTAAATACATGTCACCGCCTGCAATGAGTTACCCCTACTAACCATATCAAGTGCCTCCTTCTGTAACCTTCTCTTAGAGAAAACGGAAGACAAACTTCTTTAATTTCTCTTCATTAATCCTCTCCGATTTCCAGTTCATCCTTGATTTTTTGCTAATGGGTTGTGGTGCAACATGTTGGCAAGTACTTGTGTGTGTTACATTTTGTTGCACCTTGGTTTTTGTTAATGCCGAGGATCCTTACAGGTTCTTCACCTGGAATGTTACCTACGGTGACATATATCCACTTGGTGTAAAACAACAGGTTTGTGCATTGATTTTTGCCTGCAAAAGTTGTGATGTAACGATTCTTTCTCTTGGTTGATCTTATAAAAAGATGTTTTTTTTAATGGTATTTTGTGTGCAGGGGATTCTGATAAATGGACAATTTCCAGGGCCGGATATCTATTCCGTTACCAACAATAATCTCATCATCAATGTTTACAATAGCTTGCCGGAGCCATTTCTCATTTCTTGGTAAGAATTCTCTTCGAAGTTCTGTCAGCGTCGCTTGAAGTTTCTCCTGGCAATGGTGCGATGAAGTGGAAACTGTCGTCATAGCATTTCTAGAGGGGTATTTCAGTTGTCGTGTCGCACGTTTTTCTTTATTTTATAAAATAATTTTATTCTCCAATTAACAAGGCTGGAATAGGCAAGTCTCCCCTCCCATTTAGTCCCATTTCACATTTATATTTAGTGCATAAAGTTATAACAGCGACTATAGTTTATGGGTAATGAAAACGATTTGTACCAATTATATATATTGAAATATCTAAATCACTATTAAAACTTTACCATACAAGTAAATATCCTTAGATAGCTTCCTCGACTCAACTTTACTGTACTCTTTTTTTAGTATCCTATGTAGTCTTGGGATGTGTTTAGTTGAATTTTACACGTTTTGGCAATTCAGCAATTGCACAACACGCTAAGGCAACGCACCTTCTTTACGTGACATTTGGTTAGAGTTATCAGCACACTCACGTAATTAGGTTAATTGATGCTATCAGTAGTGCTTTATGCGGTCAAGCCAAAGTTAATTATAAAGCCAGCACGGATTTAGAATTTAGCGGCAAGATCAAGATTCCAAAGGTGAGTGTGGAAAGCTGACATCAAGAGCTTAGACATCTTCGAGCCCAGGCAATGATCATAAGATTGAGTCCAAGTAGCCCACATAAATTATGCCTAACTTTCCGGTCGTGGAGTTCTAGATGTCGACACATTGCCCATTGTCTTTAATTTAGTTGTTGTTTGCTGGGGTATGATCAACATGAATTATAGAAAACAGCTGTAAAGTTGACCTCTAGAAAAACAAAATCTGTAAAGTGCTTTCTAAGCCAAGATTGACTTTAGCGTTGTCAATCAAGGATGGAATTTGATACGTGAATAGTTGGCTGATTGTCACGTGTCCTCGCCTAGACTTTCTCATCTGTTTTTTATTGGAAATAATTTTGACTTGATATGCTTTTTACGTGGGTTTGGGACTGAATTGGCAAAAATGAAACAGGAATGGTGTCCAGCAAAGGAGAAATTCATACGAGGATGGAGTCTATGGAACGACATGTCCAATCCCTCCGGGCAAGAACTTCACTTACATTTTACAAGTGAAAGATCAGATTGGCAGCTTCTACTACTACCCATCTCTTGCTTTCCATAAGGCAGCTGGTGGGTTTGGAGGCATCAGGATCCTTAGCAGGCCGCTAATTCCTGTCCCATTCCCTGAACCTGCTGATGATTTTACTGTTCTTATTGGAGATTGGTACAAGGCCAACCACACGGTAATTGACAAACTATGAATACACACCACCTGTCAAAAGTATAACTAGCTTCTTCAAATTTTATGTGATTTTGCTCACTAGTAATGAATTTGCAATTCTATTCACTATTTCAGGTATTGAAGGCCACTTTAGATCGTGGTCACAAGCTTCCTTTCCCAGATGGCATCCTGGTCAATGGTCGTGGACCCAATCAGACATATTTCACATTTCAACCTGGTAATTTTTTGAACCATGGTGATAGTTTATGGCGTGTTTCAGACCTTAAGAGACTTCAAAAGTTCAGAATGTAATGAATCATGGACATTGCATTTCTTATTGCAGGTAAAACTTACAGGCTCAGGATATCAAATGTTGGGCTCCAGCATTCTCTCAATTTTCGCATTCAAGGCCACAAGATGAAGCTAGTTGAAGTTGAGGGCACTCACACTCTTCAGACTACGTATTCATCACTGGATGTCCATGTCGGTCAATCCTATTCGGTGTTGGTCACAGCTGATCAGACAGCTCAGGACTATTACATTGCTGTCTCTACTCGTTTCACCACCAAGATCCTTACCACCACTGCCATACTTCACTACAGCAATTCTGCTAAAAAAGTGTCCGGTCCAATCCCTGGTGGACCAACCACCGAAATCGACTGGTCTCTTAACCAGGCTCGTTCAATTAGGCGAGTCCCTTGTAATTTATTACTGATTCCTGACATTGCGACTGACTTGACAATGTTTTACATTTCAAGTGAATAATTGTTGTGACATTTTTCATATGTTCATTATTCCAGGACAAATCTGACAGCAAGCGGACCAAGACCAAATCCACAAGGATCATATCACTATGGAATGATTAACCTTACCAGAACCATCAAGCTAGAAAGCTCTGCAGCTCAAGTTAGTGGCAAGCAGAGATATGCAGTTAACAGCGTCTCATTTGTTCCTGCCGACACCCCTCTTAAGATTGCTGACTACTTTAAGATCGGGGGTGTTTTCCGCGTCGGAAGCATGCCAGACTATCCAACCGGCAAGAAAATGTACCTCGACACATCTGTCATGGGTGCCGATTTCAGGGCCTTTGTTGAGATCGTGTTTCAGAACCATGAGAACATTGTCCAGAGCTGGCACATCAATGGATACTCCTTCTGGGTAGTCGGGTAAGAACTTGAGAACTTGTATGCTACGTAAGTGGGTCTATTTAAATACATTTGATTATGCTTCTAACTTGTTTAAAATATACAGTATGGATGGAGGGGTGTGGACTCCAGCTAGCCGTAAACAATACAATCTCAGGGATGCGGTTTCGCGCTGCACGACTCAGGTGAGATACTTTCTCTAGCATTCAGTGCTGATCACCATGCTTCAGTGTAACAAAGATTTGACAAATTATGGCTGCTGCTGTTGCTGCTGCTGCAGGTGTATCCCAAGTCATGGACTGCTATCTACATTGCACTTGATAATGTTGGAATGTGGAACATCAGGACTGAATTCTGGGCAAGACAATACCTTGGTCAGCAATTTTATATGCGTGTTTACTCACCGGTTGAGTCACCTAGAGATGAATATCCAATTCCCAAGAACGCCCTTCTTTGCGGGAGAGCCATTGGCAGAAGAACCAGACCTCTATAGATGAACAGTACTGTTACCCCACTGTACAAGACCCTAACTCAGGGTCCCATTCTTTGTTACAAATATTTGTATTTGGTTAGTAGAAGATGTTTCATTTTCATAATAATTTTGGATGTCTTATATTCTTTTGTGATGAATTACAAAGATTTAAGCTTCATTGTCTTACACAATATTCTGCTAAACAATACATATATAATATTTGTACTTCAATAATATTTTACAAAAATACAAAGTTTCTAAAAAATATTATTAATTCAATTAATAAGCATGTGATAATAACATTTATACATTAATTATTAAATAACCATCTAGCTAAATAAATATTTTTCTTAATTCCTTATAATTGTTTGCATTACTATTTTCAGGTTAGAAATTTATTTGATCAAATTTATTAATGGTGTTCATAACATTTACTTACATTATTCTTAATTGTAACTAACATAATTAAAATACTCAGAATGCTCTCTCGAATTAATTAATTCACGTAAAATATAGTTTCTCTAAATTTTCTTTAATTATTTTAGAAAAAAATTAATGTCTCAGTTCGTATAAATTTTTATTAAGGTGTAAAAATGTTCTTTCTATAATTTCATGTACCTTTGCTGTTTGTATGATAATTAAGTTCATGACGTATACGAAAGCCATCATTATGACAGATGGCTTTAGCGGTTTTCCCTAGTCTCACTGGCAATGCTTCAAACACGCAGCAAGAACGGCTTTGAGAGATGGGCTGAATGTTGCGCGGAAGCAGGCTAGTCTGTTTGGGATTGCTGCTAAAATGGAGGGCTGTTAAATTTTATTTATTTTTTAAAAACAAATTATTTTTTTTAATAATTTTAGATAGTTTTAATATAATAACATTAAAAATAAAATTAAAAAAAAATAAAAATATTATTTTAATATATTTATAAAAAAAAACATTTTAAAAAATAACCATTATAATATTCTCAAACACCTTGTAAGAATGTTAATAATCGATACAAGCTTTTTAAAAGGAGTGAGAGAGATTAATTAGAATTAGAAGACTGTTTGAGATTATTGTAATATTTATTTTTTAAAATATTTTTTATTGAGAAATGTATTAAAATAATATATATATTTTTTTATTTTTTAAAATTTATTTTCAACATTAGTATTTATAATCATAAAAAAATAATTTAAAGTAAAATAAATTTAAAAATTTCCAAAAATAAATTTCAAATACAAATGCAAATAGAATCTATTATTAAGGATGACTGCCCTGATGGCCACCTGCTTAGGGACATATATGCTTGCTAATGGCAAGAGCAGAACTTGAATTTTACAAGTAAAAAAAAAAAAAAGCAAATATGAAAATAAAATAATTTTTGGGGTGCGAAATAAGCATTTTCTGTCAAATAGTCCTTAATTTGAATGGTTTAATTAAAAAATCTTCAATTTTAGGGGCCAAAATGTAAACTTTCAAAGTTTTTGGTGTGCCATGCCCCCCTCTCCCTGAAGCTTCCTGGTACCTCCGCTGCTCAGATGAACAAATATAACGGGCCTCCTTGGTTCTATCAGTAGAATTGATATTGTAGAATTAAGTCTGATGTGCAAAACGACAGCACTTCAACGGAGCATTCAAATTTTGTTCAACTAATTAATGATATATGAAAAAAACTATATAGATATTTTATACAATGTATACATTTTTTATAAATATCCTATATATTTATATTAAATATGTTTTAAGATATTTATTTTTAGAAATTCTATATAAACATAGTTTTATTTCTCTAGATTCTAACTCTTTAAATCATAAAAATAAAAAAAACATAAATATGATATAAAACTTAAATAAAGTTTAAGAAATATTTAAACTCAGAGAATATTTATTATTTTCGTCACTTGAATAAACACTATACTAACTTAAATTTTAAAATGTTTTTTTTTAGGTGTCGCTTAATCCACCCAGTCTTTCAGATTTAGTTTTATCAACACATGGAAAATGCCCCTAATTATTCTACTGAAAATTTTTCTAGCCTCATCATTTTGTGCTGCATGTGAGAAACTGAACAAAAAACCAATTCATTCATGTTTATCAAAAGATCTTTTAACAATCAATGAAGCCCCAACAACATATCAGCAGCTATGTCTATAACTACGTCAACGACATGCCATTGGCTAAGACAACAGTTATGCCTAGGCTATGCTCTACGTGGCTACACTAGAAGTTACGTCCATGTGCGTAATTACCTCCCCTTGCTGGCTCAAGTTTTCCAAACATATTTGTTTGCAAAACCAAGAGGCTCTAATGATATATAAAAAAATTACACAAATACTTTATATAATGTACATACCTCTATAAATGCCCTAAATATTTATAAGATATTTTAATGTAAATATCTTGTAAATATCCTAGATATTTATTTGATATTTATATCAAATACCTTAAATATTTCTTAAAATATTTATCTTAAAAAAATCTATATAAATAAAGTTTTATCTTTCTAGATTGATAGTTGGTCATAATTTATCTATGTAGACTCTATCTTTTTAGACAATATAAATATATAAAAAAATAAGTTTGATACAATACTTAAACAAGCTTAAAAAAACATTTAAGTTTAAAAAATATTTATTCTTCTTGTCATTTAAATAAACATTAAATTGACTTAAATTTCAAAATATTTTTCTTGTAGATATTACAAGGCCGATCAAATTCTCTAAATCTAGTTTTATCGGCCCATAAAAATTCCTAATTTTTCTACTGAAATTTTTTCCAGTCTCATCACTAATTGACAGTTACTTGTAATTCCTTTCGCAATTATCATTGAAATAAAACCAATCAACTATCATAGTTAAACATAAAATCTAACAATTTTCTTCTATGATAGCATCGACTGTCTAGTTTATACGGCAGCAAATAGACAGGGGAAAATGCATTGAAATGCATAGAAAGGACTAATGAGTGAGTACAGAATTTTGACATGGTCAATCCGGCATTAGTAACGATACTTTGGGACTATCCCCTTGTTGAGATGCCTAGTTCTTGTAAGTTTGCTTTCTTGTCGTGAAAGAATATATATCCAACATTCCGGCACTTGTATATGCTGTTGTAGAGTTTTTATAGCTTATAAATACTAGAAAATTTGGTCAGGAATTTATGTGCTAGTAAAGGAAATAAATAGGAAGTCCAAATGGAAAGCAGAACTTTTCTTCAAGTCCTATGCTTGGCCATTGTTGGTCTTGGCTTTGCAAATGCAGAGGTTCCGACTGTTTTTGTATTGGGAGATTCGACAGCTGATGTTGGGACTAACAATTTCTTACCAGGATTCAAAGCGAGGGCTGACTTTCCTCCCAATGGCGTTGATTTTCCCTCCTCTAAACCAACTGGAAGGTTCAGTAATGGTTTTAACAGTGCTGATTTTCTAGGTTAGTACAAGAATTGTTAATGATTTGTTACCCTTCAAGTGTAGAATTTGTCAATGATTTGTCTTATTTCAAAGATGAGTACGTTGTGCTTTATTGTAACATAGCCTTTCGATGATGTTTCCATGGTCAGCTATGTTAATGGGATTCAAGAGAAGCCCACTACCTTTCTTTGCTCTCGTTGGCAATCCAAAATTGCTCAAACGGCCTAGCTTTCGGGGAGTAAATTTTGCCTCTGGAGGGTCTGGCATTCTTGACATAACTGGGCAAACTACGGTATATGCCTAATTATCCTGATAGCCTATAACTTGCCCTTTTAAGTTTTGAGAAAAATACTCTTTTCTTCTTCTCTTTTCAGTTAACCAGCTCGCTGAGCGGTGTTAAGAATGTTGTCCCACTACGAGAGCAGATTGAGCAACTTTCTGCAGTCTATGACAATCTTACAGCTATTAAGGGTTCAGCATATACAGAAATTCTTTTCTCAAGGTCACTGTTCTTCATTAGCATTGGTAGCAACGATCTTCTTAGTTATTTCTATTCAAACAGTAGTGTACCCAAGCAAGAGTTCATTTCTGCTTTGGGACTTGAATACGAAAAACAAATAATGGTAAGATCCTCCTTTCCCTGCCTGTTAGATCCATGACGCTACCATGTTCAAGAGCATACTGAAACAACTGTTCTGCCTTGTTGATTTTGCAGAGTATCCTTGAGCTTGGAGCAAAGAAGATTGGTATTATTAGTGTTCCACCAGTTGGTTGCTGCCCATCTCAAAGGGCTTTCAATGAAAGTGGGGGCTGTTTGGAGGGTTTGAATGACCTTGCTTTAGAATTTCATTCAACAATCAACGCCCTCCTGATGAAGCTCGGCTCAGAATATACAGACCTAAAGTATTCACTTGGAAACACATATGAGATGACCATCAATGTGATAGACAACCCTTTTCCATTCGGTAAGCTATTCTCTCTGAAGACAAACTTCACTACGTTGACAAATTTCAGCAAAATGTTTTAGTTTTGTGCATCAGTTGAGTTGGCCATTCCTAAATCTTCTGAACACTCATCAGGATTTAAGGAGGTGCAAACTGCTTGCTGTGGAGTTAAAAGGTTCAATGGCGAAGGCATCTGTGACAAAAATGCAAATCTTTGTCTGAATCGCCATGAATACTTGTTCTGGGATTTATTCCATCCTACAATGACTGCTTCAAAACTAGCAGCTCTAACCCTTTATGCTGGTGAACCACGATTTGTATCTCCAATTAATTTCAAACAGTTGGCTGAGGCTTGATTAGCCAAAAAGACTTCTCCTTGATAAGATTAAATAATAAGGGAACATTGATCTCCCAGATCATCACATGCTTGTACAGCATGTTAACAGAGTTCATGTTTTTGGTGACATTAATTTGTTACCGTATTCTATTTGCTTATAGTGACTTAAATTGATTCATCAGTGGAGACCTCCACAATTAGCAAACAATAAATTGTGATCTGATTTCAAGTCTTTCTAAAATTGTTATGGAATTCATTCAACCTTGTGTAATACTGCTTCTAAGCTGGCAGCTCTAACGCGCTACAGAAACAAGTAAACCAACATTTATATCTCCTCTTTTACTCGCTCTAAAAAATATTGCTGCTAACATTTTGATCAACTACGTTGTGATAACTCAACCAGTTACATTGCATTTAACATGTTGAGCATGGCTTGCCTTCAAAGGTCCAAGGAGAGGGATTGACCCAGTTTTAAGTTGGAGATCCTCAAACCTTTTGTCCATTTGTAAAGCGGTGGTCAGAACTTCAGGATAAATAGGCCAACTGGCTCCAAAAACTGCATTTGCTACTGGATTTACTCCTGGGTCTTGGCTTGTTAGTGCAGCAAAAGAAATTGCATCTGCTACACAAAAAGATCTCCTAGTTGTAGAATCTCTGTGAAGAGACGGTGATCTGGGTTTGATGTGACAAAACCAGCACATAAAATAAAATGCCTTGTAAAACCAAAAGAACCTCCAATGCTCTACGATGATACTGTGGAGAGTCCAGGCCACCATCTGGTTCATAAACTATACGTACCAAGAAAAAGTATGAGATTAATATGTACTCTAATTTGATTTGATGTATTTTCAGAAACATTTAGTCCTGAATACAAGAAAATCATTCTGGGTTCTTACATAATTTCCCATTAACAATTAGCATCATTTATTGCCATGCAAAAGTCTTGGAGGGGGCTGGGAGTCGCATGCGGAGTAGCAAATGAGAAAGCCATAGCCAAGAGAGCAAAAGCTCCTAGCAGTGGGATCTAATTTGCCTGTATGATCAAATTTAAAACTATGAATTTCTCATCGCTTGATTAAGAAAAACAATCAAGAGGTTATCTTTATTGGCCGAAAAATTGTCTTCAAATAATAGTTTCCTTTATCATCATTTGTCTATCAAATCAAATAAACATCGATCCCATTTACATCATACTTTTGTCGCCAAATAGGACAAATTGAACGAAGATTTTTGGTTTGGGTACTCAACTGACAGAACAAAACTAGTTCAGTACTTACGTGATTAACTAGGAGTTAAAAAAACATATTACAGGTTGTGGCTTTGCATTCAAACCAGAGCATTAATCTCTCCCAGACTTCTACATTTTTCAGTTCTTGTCCCCTGGGAGGGATGTCTTCATCTTGTTCCAGGACTCTAGTCATACAATATAATACCATCATATTATTATTAGATATTAACAATTATCCATGAATTGCAATTCTTTATGTGAAACAGAGAGCACCTCTGTTTTTCTTAAATGGCATCACCGACGGACATGTATGAAATAACAAAAATACCCTTGCCAGATTCACGTGGAAAATGGTGATGACTGATGAGGAACAATGGGGACAGTTTTATCATTTCAAACATAAATGGTTACGTGTGTATGTGTATTTTAGAATGATAAATAGTTGTGCTTTATTGGCACAATAATTAAAAAAAAGATAGTATTTTTTTTTAATTCTTTTCCGTTTATCCAATCAGATGGGCTAATTAAAGTACTAAAAATCATTAACTAAATTTTATTAAATTAATATTTTTTTCCATTAAATTTAAAACCCAACTCAAATTAATTTTTTTATTAAATCCTTCTATTCAAACAGTAAAGCTTAACAACTACATGGATGGTTTATGTTTTTTGCTTGTATTTTTACCTGTTTGAAGTGTAGTTACAATGCTTTTTACTCAGAAATATATTAAAATAATATTTTTTATTTTTTAAAAATTATTTTTGATATCAACACCTTAAAATAATATAAAAATATTAAAAAAATATTAATTTTAAAAGAAAAAAATAAAATAAAATTTAATTTTTTTTTAAAATACTTTTAAAACTTAAAAATAAACGGAAATTGAGTGGCTGCGGATAATTGACTTTGTTTTTTTAACTCTCGTAAACTTTACCAGTCCTTGCCTTCGGGGGCACTCACGTCATTCCTTCTTCTATACTGACAAGTGCCGATTAAAGTATAATAAGTTTCCTATTTTGGGATGGTCAACTTTCATCTAGCTACTTGTGCCAATTAATGCTGCCGACCTTAAAAGCAATAAAATCGATAGGAGGTGTAATACGTGAGCATAGTGATAAAAGCATGATGGATACCGATAACAGATATTTTTAAAAATATTTTTTATTTAAAAATATATTAAAATAATATTTTTTTTATTTTTAAAATTTATTTTAACATCAACAAATTAAAAATATCTAAAAAAATATAAAAAAATAATTTGAAGTAAAAAAAATAAAAAATATTAATTTTTTTCAAAAATATTTTTAATATAAAAAAAACAATAAAATCAATAGGAGATGTAATACGTGAGCATAGTGATAAAAGCATGATGGATACCGTGTAACAGATATTTTTTTAAATATTTTTTATTTTAAAATATATTAAAATAATATATATATATATATATATTTTTATTTTTAAAATTTATTTTTGACATCAACAAATTAAAAATATCTAAAAAAATATAAAACAATAATTTGAAGTAAAAAAAATAAAAATATTAAATTTTTTCAAAAACATTTTTAATATAAAAAAACAAATGAATTCTCTATTCTTCGACAGCTTTATTAATAGTTTGTGCAAATTAAAGCAATGCATACTGATTTGAGAAACTAATCGAATGTAAATCATGGAGACAAGGAATATATAAGAGATTCAGCTGAAAATTACTATTTTTTAGAGAAATAAAATGCCTAGGTGGTAGTAATCGAGAGATTTTTTTTATATATATAAAAAAATAGTATAGTTTGCTAATCGTTCCAGCATAATAACACAAGTTGAAAAAATATTTAAAAAATAACATAATTTAAATACTATCACATTTCAAAATATTGTTTTTATACGCATCTGTTATTTGGAATACCGGTTGCGTTTCGGAATATATTTTCAACATAATTGCTATTTAAAATAGCTGTTGTTTAGTGAATATTTCAAAATATCTTTTTTTTTGCAAATTAATTAATTTGAACAAAAGTCAACCAATATTTTTATCAAAATCCAATGACTAAAAGATAATATTCAAGATCCAATGATTAAGACAAAGAAAAAGAAAAGAAGATAAGATGATGTGGAAAGAAAGAATGCGTCATTGAGGACACACCATGACCCTGTTTTCGACACACCCGGTATAATTAAAAAGATCTTGATGAGACGATTCTAACTACACCTTGAAAAAACACCAAATAAGATCGTAATTAACTCTGAACAAATTACAATCACATTTGATGGTCTTTCAATGTATGACTAGAATCGTCTTGTCGACGAGATCTTTCTAATAGTATTGGTTGTGTAAAAAACAAAGCTCTAGTGTATCCCTGGTGATCCATTCCTTCTTGGCCATTGAATCTTAAATCTTTTTTTTTTCCATTCAATCTTTATAAAATTTTAGGTTTGATTTTTTATGCATGTTAATTAAATTAAGAGGAATATAGTTTTTGAAATAACTGTTATTCTCAATAACGGTTGTGTTTAACCGCTATTTTCAATAGTGATTGTGTTTTTTGTGTTCAAACTATACTATTTTTCTAATATTTACATGATATGTGTTATTTTCTTAAAAATTTTGTGAAACTATTTTATAATTCTAAAATACCCGTAATTGAGAGTATATATAGTGCACGACCGCGCTCTTCTTCAATATAAGGCTTGAATATGAAAAATCAACACTTCACAAGGATATGAATCTTTCATTTTTCCCATCTGTTAAACCCAGCCATGATTCTATCATGCTCAGAAGAAGTTGTTTCCTAAACAGCTTCTACCTAACTTCTACCAAGTTCAAGACTGCACCGAAGCAAATGTTTCTGCCTCGATGACTTCTGCAGAATCTACTTAAAGCTTGGAGCAAGAAAGATTGATTGCTGCCCGTCCACCTCGAAGGTTTCCAAGCAAAGTGGGGAAGAAGGACGACGTTAATTGCGATAGATTTTCATTTGACCACGAAAATGCCTTTGATCAAAGCAAATCTATCAATGTGTATAAACATATAAGTAAGTGGAGATCCAGATGGAGATCTTTAAGTGGTACTAGTGTCGACATCTTTAAGAAAGTGATAAGGGAGTGGAGATCTCATCACAGACGGAGATCCAGACGGAGATCCAGGTTCAATATGCATTACCGGATCCTGCAGAAGATGATCCTCTGTTGATTCCCCTTCTCTCAAGCCTCAAATCAGCCTTCAACCTTCAACAGTTCTACAGATCTACCTTCAATATTCAACCTTCACCACCAGATCTACCTCATCAACATCGATTGAGAGCTCTGTGTGCAGAGTAAAAATTGATTTAGTAGAAAAGATCTAATTCTCCCAAAATGACGCCCTCTGCATCCTCTGCACCTTCCACCAAAAACCAGCCCCCCATCATCGCACCATCAATCTTACACCTCCACAATCAGACCCCACCTCCACCACTCGAAATAACACCTCCTTGCCTAAATCCAGCAGATTATCCTGTCCTTCCATCTGAACCCCCCACAAAAACTTTTACCCCGACATCTTTTGTCAATTCCCCTGCTGGTACAGACCATCTTAAGCTGTTCTTTGAGAGATTCCCCTCGTGGGTGGAATATCAAGACCTGAAAAAGACTTTTGGGAAGTTTGGCCGGGTTGTCAAACTGTTTTTGTCCAAACGAAAAACAGTTCTTGGCCGACGTTTTGGTTTTGTGGAAATACTATCACCCCTGCCTGTATCTGATCTTTGTGACCAAGCCAGTAACGTTTGGTTTGATTCCTATAAGTTGAGAGTGAACCCAACTAAACTTCAATTCTCTAAACCTCCCCTGCCAACATCACCTAATAAACCCTTACCCAAACCTGCATCACATCATAAACCCCAACTTATGTTCAGAAATAACAGATCCTATGCTGAGGTACTCACATCCAAACCACAACAGATGGTCACAAAGACGAGGAGAATAATACAGTACAACTCCACAGATGAGGATAAGGAATGGTTGCATAGGAGCTTAGTGGGAAATATCTTGCCAAATGTGGATGTAGCAACACTGGAGGCAACGGTTTTAAAATCAAGTGTCAAAACTGTGAGCTTTCGTTTTTTGGGAGCTAGCCAGGTGATTATTACCTATGTGGATCAGTTAGCCTCAGTGCAAGAACAAAGGAATAAAATCTCTGTGCTGCATTCTCTATTCAGCAATCTCAGACAGTGGGAATCAAGGACTAGAGCATATGACAGATTTGCTTGGATCTCCATATTTGGTTTGCCAATGGAAGGGTGGAACAAAAACTGTATCAATAATTTGCTTCAGAATTGGGGAAATATTGTAGGATACGACACTTCCTGTGTTAGTCAGGGGTCCATATCAGGTATTAGGGTTCTTATTCGAACCACAAAGCTGGAACCTTTACATGATCAAGTGTTGCTCCAGCTTGATGGAGTGCAGGTTGAGGTCAGTTTGAAAGAAATCAAAGGTGAGTTTATCCCCTCTCTCACAACAGTCAAACACTCCATGGATGTATCATTGTGCTCAACATCTGTGCTATCCGATGACGATGAAGATGATTTTTTTGCGGAAACTAATAGAGCAGCATCGACCCACAAAGAGACAAAACAAAGACCCGAATTTGAATCCGAATTCACTGGTTTGTTGGGCACCCAAACTCAGCTTGCTAGCACACTCACCACGTCTGAAGTTTCACCGTGGTACCTCTACCCAGAAATTACTGAAATCTGCAAACATGCGGTTTTATCTGATGAGAGTACGTACGAAGGCGATAACCAGTTAGCCTTGGTACCTTACATATATGTCGAGGTGGATTCAGTTGCATGCAGAGGGGTGGCTACGCAAAAAGTTTCTTGCTTTACTGCTAAGGATGGGCTGAATCAACATATAAATTATGACAGTGGACTCCTACAGCATAAATCAACGAGCATTGGGCCATCATTTACAACCTTCATCACTCCTATTGCTGATCCATATGAGCTTAGTGCTCTGGAAGTAGGAAACAGGAAATCTCACAGGAAAAAAGCAACGAAGCTCACACGCAGATCACACTCTCTTAGGAGGAGGAAATCACGTCAAATGAGAAAACAAAGCGGTAAGCAATCAGAGACCGTAATTGTTGAATACTCAGTTTCTGATAATGGGATAAAGAACAGAAATGCTATTATCAAAGCTGGTAAGGAATTGATTGGTGAGGATGAGGCAAGTAGTTCAAGATACAGACCCGACTCCAATGCTGGTGATGAAGCAAATGAGCCTGCACATTCTGATAATAGGGCAGAAGCCACTGCTTGCTGGGAAGTTGGACAAGCTATTCTCCAAGGGCATGACAACAGCACACTCATGACTCAGACACTGCAGGGATTCCTAGACCGAGAGCAGGAAGAGTGGATCCTAAGGAAGAAGCCATGATTTGCTTCCATAAATAGTCGGAAGGTATGGTCTCTGTAATCACTTTTATGGGTAGTATAATTGTGTGGAATGTCTGTGGCTTAGGGGGGAGAGAAAAAAAGAGATGTTTGAGGAATCTTGGTAGAAAATTTGATCTTCATATCCTGGGTATTTTGGAAACAAAATTGGAAACTTTGAATGATTTCACTATTTCTGCTATATGGGGTCGTCACCCTAGGGCTTGGTATGCAGTTCCCTCATTAGGCCTATCGGGGGGAATATTATGTATATGGAATCCAGATCTTTTTTGTGTCTCTAGCTGTTCTGTTGCTATGAATGGCCGTATTTTGCATATTGAAGGCACCTTCACTCGGTCCAATCTAGATTGCCTAGTCTCTTTTGTATATGCTCCGAATGGTGGGAACCTGAAGAATGAGTTGTGGACTTATCTTGTTTCATACAGGGATAGTGTTAGCAAGCCGTGGTGCCTTGCAGGTGATTTTAATGAAACCTTATTCCCGTCAGATAGGAAAGGCGGCTCACAAATAACATCTTCCATGACAAGATTCAAAAATTGCATTGATGGTTGTAATCTTATGGAGCTCCCCTTAAATGGGAGAAAATTTACATGGTCTCGAGGTAATGCGGCGAGCCGTATTGATAGAATATTTGTATTGGGGGATTGGTTGCAGACTTTCCCATCATCTACTTTATTCGGTCTCTCAAAATATTCATCTGATCATAGGCCTCTGCATCTGTTGCTAGACTCTACAAATTGGGGCCCGAAACCTTTTCGCTTCATGAATTGCTGGTGGCTTGTGTCTGATTTCAGGAATATGATTCAGAGCTTTTGGAGTTCAATCATGGTTTCAAAATCTGGCACAAGGAAAATGGTCCCAGCTCTAAAGATGTTGAAAGAGAGATGTCGGCAGTGGAGTAAATCTAATATGGGAAGCATGAATAACAGAATTGCAGAACTGGAACTTGAAGCTGACTCAATGGATTGTAAAAATGAGTGCAGGGTCTTGAGTACTGATGAACTGATTAGAAGTAATTCCATTGCCTCCCGGCTTAAAATCCTGTATAGAGCTCAAGAGTCTGCCTGGCATCAGAAGTCAAGAATTCAGTGGTGTAAGCTTGGAGATAAAAATACTCGATTCTTTCATTTAGCTGCAACAAGAAGACAGAAAAAGAATCAGCTCGCATGCCTGGAGGTTGATGGGCAGATCCTATCTAAACCAATTGATGTGAAGCTAGCTGTATTTAACTTTTTTCGCAACCTATACTCCCATCAGAACAGACCTAGAGCTTCATGTTCAAACCTGGAATTCTCAAGGCTGAAGCCTTCATCCTCGGCTGCTCTTGAATTGCCATTTTCTGCAGAAGAGATTAAAACAGCTGTGTGGGATTGTGATGGAAATAAAGCTCCAGGTCCTGATGGTATTAACTTCCTTTTCATCAAGAAAGCATGGAACATTATAGGTGAGGACATTATCCAGATGGTTGATGAATTCTATCGGACTAATCTCCTTCCTGCTGGAATCAATAGCACCTTTGTTACTCTTATTCCGAAGATTAAAGGTGCTAACAAGCTATCAGATTTCAGACCTATTAGTTTGGTTGGCAGCCTATACAAGATCATCTCAAAGATTCTAGCAACCAGGTTGAAACATGTTATGCCAGAGGTCATCTCTCATCATCAAAATGCTTTCATCAAAGGGAGACAAATTTTAGACAGCGTCTTGATTGCAAATGAGGTCCTTTCTTTCATTAAGAAGAAAAAGGGTAAAGCTTATCTCTTCAAATTAGATTTTCATAAAGCCTTTGATTCGGTGTTATGGGAATATATTAATGAAATCATGGCTAGTATGGGCTTTGGCAATAGATGGCGAGGGTGGATTATGCAATGCATATCAACGGCAAAAATGTCTGTGCTTGTTAATGGGTCTCCCACGGAGGAATTCTGCTTAGCTAAAGGCCTACGCCAAGGAGACCCTCTCTCTCCGTTTCTCTTCAACATTGCAGTCTAGGGGTTGAGTTGTATGTTGCAGCGTGGCTGTGATTTGGGTTTGACTTCAGGTATAGGCATCGGCAATACAGGGCTTGTCATATCTCACTTACAGTTTGCGGACGACACCCTTATATTCAGTTCAGACTCTTTACATAGCATGCAGAACATTAAACGTATCCTATTATGCTTTGAACTTGTCTCGGGGTTGAAGGTCAATTTTTATAAAAGCAGCATTGTGGGTGTGGGAGTAGCAGCTCATACATGTAACTTCACGGCTCAGCTTCTCAGATGCAAGCAGGATCAGCTGCCTCTCATGTATCTTGGACTCCCCATCGGTGGAAACCTGGGCAGAGCTACAATGTGGAATCCTATTTTACGCAATATCAGTTTCCGATTGGCTTCGTGGAAATGCAGGTTCTTATCTATTGGGGGCCGTTTATGCTTGATTAAATCTGTGCTCAACAATCTCCCCATCTACTACCTATCTATGTTCCCCATGCCTGCTTCGGTTGCCTCCATAATTGATCAGAAACTTCGATCCTTCCTCTGGTCTGGAAATGAGGAAAGACACAAAATATGCAATGTCAGCTGGGCCACTGTTACTCTTCCAAAACAAGCGGGTGGTCTTGGGATTGGTCACTTAAGGGATAAAAACACAGCTCTGCTCTTTAAATGGTTTGGAGGTTTGGGTCGGAGGAATCAAGTTTGTGGAAGGATGTGATCAAAAGCATCCACAACACCAATTGCTCTAAACTGCTGCTGCAAGCTCCTATTCCAGGAGTTGCAACTACATGGTCCCGGATTGTCAATCATTGTGTGAGAAATAATAAGCTGCAGGATATTGTGAATGAGCAATCTCTGGTTCTTATCGGAAATGGCAAGAAGACTAAGTTTTGGCTTGACTGCTGGCTTAATAACCACTGTCTAGCAGAGCACTTCCCTACTCTTTTCCAACTATCCAATGACAAAGCTGCCAGCATTGCTAAGATGGGAATGTGGGAAGGGTATGAGTGGATTTGGGTTTTTTCCTGGATACGTCCACTTCGGGGGCGCAACATTGGCTTGCTCGATCAGCTTTATACAATCCTTTCGACTGTACTCATGGACAAAGATGGAGAGGATAGACTAATATGGAAGGACAATAATTCAGGAAGATTTTCAGTTAAATCTCTCTGTGGATTGTTAAGCCCAAAGCCTTCCACAAACAATGCCTTCTCGTTTGCTGGAATTTGGAAAGGTATTGTCCCTCCTAAAGTAGAGATCTTTTGCTGGATGGCTATCATTAACAGAATCAACACCCGATGTATGTTGGTTCGAAGAGGTATATTGGGTAGCTCAGAATCAAATTGCCCAATCTGCCTAGTGGAGGCAGAATCAGTGGACCATATCCTGCTACATTGCCATAAACATTGGCTCATTTGGTCCAAAATCATTAAGTGGTGGGGTTTAGTTTGGTGTTGCCCAAAGAGCTTCTCAGATTTGTGGTCTCAATGGACTACCATGGTGCATGGTCATTTTCAGAGGAAGGCGTGGCTGATGTTGTTCTTCTCAGTGGCATGGTCTCTTTGGCTACTTCAAAATGATCTGATCTTCCAACAGAAGACACCTGACTATGATTCAATATTCTTTCTTATTATCACCCGTCTATGTCTATGGCTAAAAGCTATCCATTCTGATTTCCCATACTCCACTTTAGATCTGATCAGATCGGCAGATGGCTTACTTCGGTGGTCCAATGCCCACTCTTTCAGGATTAATAATATGTGGTCTCCTCCTATGATTAATAGCCTCAAATGGAATGTGGATGGCTCGTCTCTTGGTAAGCCAGGCCCCTCTGGAATAGGTGGTGTACTGTGAAATCATCATGGACATCTTCTCGGTATGTTCTCTGTTCCAGTCGGTATTTTAGACTCTAATATTGCTGAGTTAAGGGCTATTGTCAAAGCCATTGAACTCTCAGCATCTAATTGTCTCTTCCACCATCAACACCTCATCATAAAATCTGACTCTGTCAATGCTATTAGCTGGATGAATAAGCCTAACAGCCGTCCCTGGAAGCATCATAATCTGTTCTCCTCTGTTAATAGGCTGAAAGCATATTTTGGTTCAATCACCTTCTCCCATATTTTTTGTGAAAGTAATTGCATGGCAGATTGCATGGCTAAACAAGGAGTGCAGAGATCCAGTGAATTTGTTGCCTGGCTTTGACTCCACCTTTTACTGTGGCTTGCTTTTGTGTCTTCTCCCACTATGTCTTTGAGTTATTTTCGTTTTTGTTTTGTAGAGGATTATTTAGCTTTGAGCTCATTCGGATGGCTATTCTAAGGTTTTCTTTGCTTTTGTCTTTCTTTTACTACGCTTTATCCTATTTATGGCTTTTTGCCATAGTAAGATATTGTGTAGTTTCTGTACTACTCCCGCCAGGCTTTGGCGTTTAAATAATATACTCATCTTTCAAAAAAAAAATATAAGTAAGCAAACAAAATAATGAATCACATGCTACAGATTAAGACTTAGATATTCTGGATTTAATTTAATATGTTACAACATGTTAATATAAAATAAACTGCGACTTTAATTTGTATTCATATCAATCCATTCTGCTTTCTTTTAGTAATTTGAATTGATTCATCAGTCTGTGCCTCCACAATTAAACAAATAATAATTGTCATCTGATTGCAACTTTTCTTTCTAAAATTGTGATATATTATCGTCATGGTATTAATTTATTCAACCTTACACAAACTGTTTCTAAGCTAGCAGTAAAAGAAATATTAAACTTTTATATTAACTTACCTCTCAAAAATATAATCGATGACTTGGTCACGTGTTGTGATAACTAAACCAGTGTTATCTAGGATTTCTAAGTTTGTGTTTGATTAGTATTTTAGGATAGAAAGAATAAAGATAAGAGGAGCAAAAACATATTTGATTGAGGAGATAAAAATAGAGATAAAGACATAAAATAAATCTAATCTCTATGATAATTTTAACGTAAATTTTTATATTTTCAAAACAAGAACTATAGAGAAATACTAGATTAGTGGCTCATGAAATGCTGCGGCCAAACCAATTTTTTTAACTTGAAAAAAAATTAAGAGACGATCATATTTTTAAATAAGTAAGAGAAATTTGACAATCGAGTTAAACTTTGATTAATTTGATAATACGATAAAAAATGAGGGAACAACAACAAAAAAAAAATTAAAAAAAAATATTGTTATAGACAAAGTTGAGTTAACACGCGAAATCCATAACCTGGACATGAGATATGTCAAGATTACATGTCTATCGTGCATCCTAGATCATGAGGTCAGGGTAATTCAATAGAAAAAAATTTGATGTTAAATAAAAATAAAATTACAAAAATTAAAAAACAAATGGATATCAGGATATTTAACAGTGCAACACCGGTTATTTACTCGATTGTCATCAAGATATTTAATAGTGCAACACTAGTTATTTACCCCGATGGTGTTTAATGAATTTATTTATTAAAATTAGTATGTAATAGAAATTGAGAAACAAATAAATTTATTGAATAAAATAAAAGAAAAAAAAATATTATGTAAGGTTGCACATCTTAAAAATATCATAAAAAATAAACATTTTTAATTTTTAACAATAAATCTAATTTATATTAAATATATAAAGAAATTATAGATGAATCATATTAACTCATGAAAAATTAAAGACATCCAATATAATTAGAAAAGGCTAACTAAGCCAAAAAAAAAAAATCTATAGAATAATCTTAAAATTCATTTGACATCTTCTTGGTTTTGAGCATGATTCTTGCCATATTGAGGATGCTCCTATTCTTTCTCTCTATCATGCTATTTTGTTGTGGTGATCTAGGCACTATTAAGAGTTTTTTTGTATTATGATCTTCACAAAACTCATTAAACTCATTACAACAAAATTCACTATATCTGTCCTAAGTAATTTTATAGAATAATCATCTTTTTTTTTTCAACTAATATCTTAAATTTCTTAAAACAATTAAATACATTAGATTTTTTTAAAGAGATATACCCATGTTCTTCTACTATAATCATCAATAAAAGTAGAAAAAATAGATCTTTACTAAATGAGCATGGTTGAATAGGATCATATACGTCTGCATGTATCTCTTGTAGGGGTTGACTTGCTCTAGATGTAGACTTTTTTGGAAAGCTCTTGCGGAATTGTTTACCCACTAAGCATCCTTCACACAACTAATTTGGATGTATAATGGATAATAGACCCTTCAATATCTCCTTTCGTGCCATTATCTTTAAGCTATCAAAGTTTACATGCCCAAATCTCTATGCCAAAGCCAAGTTTTATCTTTCACACATGCCTTTAAACATTTAGGCACATTCGTCTCTATATTTAGCAAAAATATTTTGTTCTTTGTCATGGTTACCTTTGCAATCATAGCTCCATAAGTATCAAGTAATGTCGAAGTATGATTTTTCATCTTAATCTCATAACCCTTCTCCAACAATTATCCCAAACTCAATATATTGTTTCTTTTATATAGTTAGGATATAATAAATATCACTAATAAATTGATGACTACCATTTTTCAATTTAATGAGAATCATACCTTTTTTATGGAAAACTTTGAACGATTTGCAAAGGTGACATTACCTTTAATTAATTCATCGAGATCCATAAACTTGTTTTTATTTCCACACATGTGATTGCTGACACCATTGTCTAGATACCACATGTTTTATTTGGCTTGTATTCATTCATCATAAACTAGGTGGCTTTTTTCTCATCTTCTACAACAAGATTGACATTCTCTTCGCAACCCTTCTGATTGGATTCTAGCAATCCTTGGCATAATGACCCATCTTCTCATAATTGTAACATTTAACTTTTGTTTTATCAAACCTAGGTCTTGGATTGCCACTGTCAATTGAACCGATTGATCGGTTTGCTTCATTCGATTGACCAGTTGACCTATTGCGGTTGCTTCAGCCTCCTCTTCCTCCTCTTCCTTCTCTTCCTCTACCTTGTCCATGTGTATATGCTCTACCTCCTTAGGTATATCCAAAATCATATTGCTTTTTTTTTTTTAATAGTGGTTTGAAAAAAGAGGTTGTGCACTCACGTGTTCTTGAATGTCATTGACTTTTTCTTCATTGGCTTATAGTTTTGCCATGAGTCATTGAAAGGTAAAAAAATTTATATTTTATGATTCTTCTATCGTGACCACCACATAATAAAATTTCTATTGCAGTGAGCGTAAAATCTTTTCTACCACACATGTTCCCTTTATTTTCTCATCATATCTCTTCATTTGATTGTATATGACCATTACTCTAGTAAAGTAATCTGAAATACTCTCCAATTTAGCATATGTAGCTTTTCAAAGTCACCTCGTAACTCTTATAGGCATACCTTTATGACATTGTCAGCTTCTTGGTTTAATTTTTGCAAAACTTCTTATGCTTGCCTGACAATTATTGTATTAGCTATTATCTTAAAAGTAGCTTCTTGGTTTAATTTTTGCAAAACTTCTTATGCTTGCCTGACAATTATTGCCATTATCTTAAAAGTGACATCATCCAAACATTGGTGGATGAGTGTGAGTGGATTCTTATTTTGTGCCTTTTGCACGGCCTTCCTTTCGGCTGAAGTCATATTGCTCCTTCTATAGGCTTCTCAAAGCCTTTTTCCATTGCTTTTCACACATCTTGGGAACCTAGCTAAGCTTTCACATGAATACACTAAACTTTATAATTATCCTTTGTCATACAAGGATACTAAAGTGGGAAGTTTGTATTGGTCATGTCAAACAATAAAAAATAAGCTCTAATACCACTTGTTGGAAGAAAAACTAGTGTGGTAAGAGTTTATGAACAACAAAACAAAGATATGAAACTAAATAACAAGAATAAGATTTGAGAGGAAAATAATCTTATTAAGTGTTTTTATCTTGTGTATTCTTCTTTACACATCTTAATTATGCTTCTGATTACAAATCTATTTATAAGCCCCAAGTTCTAAACAAACAAGAAATTAAACTACTCAAATAAAATTCTAATCTAAACAGGAAATGTATTCTGGTATCTTTACCAGTCAATTCATTTTTGAACTAGGTCGAATGGAAACACAATGAGATCTCCAGGTTTTAGAATCTTTGTGAAGAGACAATGATCAGGGTTAAAAAGTGCCCTGCAAAACCAGCATAAAGAGTGCCCTGCAAAACCAATAGAACCTCTCTGACACTCCAGGCTGATAGCGTGGATGGTTCAAGCCACCATTTGACGCAAAATCAATGCATGCCATAAATATACCAAGACTGTTGAGTCCAGCCATTAGATCGGCCATTACGATATTAACATGCACACTCCAAGTTGATTTGATGTGTTTCCAGGAACGTTAAATCCTGAATGCGAGAAATCTTCAGAGGTGGCAAGGCTTCTGTCCTTGTAAAATTTTCCATTGACAAACACTACGCAGACAAGTAAAGTATTGTTAGTTGTTATGGAAACTCAAAATAAAAGATAAATATTAGTTTGCCAATAAACAAATATCATACTTTTTTTTTGAAAAAAACTATTCCATAGTCCTAGAACATTACACTACCAAAAAAATCGATAAATACAAACGGAAATACCGAGAGAATATTTTCGTTGGTAAATTGCCGATGGATTTTACCGACGGAAATATTCTCTCAGTAATTACCGAGGGAATTACAGTGGGAAAAAAATAAATAAAACAAAGAAAAAAACGATGACGTGCCATTTTTATCAACAAAATTACCAACGGAATATCCATCGGTAAATTTGTTGGTAAACTGTGAATACTGTTCATCATGTCAATTACAAAGGGAATCACTAACAGAAAAATTCCGTAGGTATTTTTCAGAGAGCTCTGGAACTATTCACTTCTCAATTGTATTGTTAATTACTATTCTTTACAGACAAAATCACTGACGGATTGAAAAGTTATCGGTGTTATTTTGTAGTTTTTTGAAAAATTTTGATTAAATTAAAATTTTAAATTAAATATTACAGACATAATTACCAACGGATTGAAAAGTTGTTGGTGATATTTGACGGTTTCTGAAAATTTTTGATTAAATTAAAAATTTAAATTAAATATTATAGATGAAATCACCGATGGAATGTTAATATTTAATTATCCGTTGGTAAAACCGTTATTAACACGCCACGATAAAAAGCCTAGAATCTATAATTTCACAACAGACGGGGCTCCTTCCTTCTTCTTCCCCATATGTAAAAAACATCAATTTTCATTTCTTTCTCTTCTCTTCTCTCCTCAACTCCTTCTCTTCTCCTCCATGCTCATGAGGTATGTATTCTTCTCCTTTCTTCTTTTTTCTTTTTAGTTTTTTTTAATTAATATACTTTACAAATTTTTTTTTTCTCTTCTTAGCTTCACTTACCTCCACAATATATTAAAGATTATGGTAGTGTTATGAACTCTATAACTTGTGCATGCTCTTCGGTTCAAGTTACATTTAGTTATGAATCTCATAACTTGCACATGTTAATAATTATTTTATGATGAAAAAAAAAAGAATTATCAGAGAACTCGAACTCTAATATTATTTTAAAAAATCATAAATTTCATTTTAGATTTTTAGTTGAGATGGTTATACTTGCTCAACTATTCTAGTCATTGAATTAGGTTCAATATATAAATATAAATTCATGTAGAATCGGGACATGAAATTTTGATGAAAAATTGAAAAGTGACTAAAGAAAGAAAAAATCAAGGATATACCAGCAAATTTAGTATCATTTATTGCCACAAGGAAGTCTTGGGGTGGGCTGGGGTCATAGGCAGTGGCAATGAGGATGCCAGGATCAAGAGAGCAAAAGCTAGTAGCAAATTAACAGCTTTCATCGTGCTATATTGTGGTTTTGTCGCTACCTTGAATTCCTTTTCTGCTGTTATTATTTCTTGGGTAAGGAGTGAGAACTTGAATGCAAAGCATGGGTATTTGTAGAGCATATAATCAAATAATATAATAATCAAACATTCAAATTTGACAATTATTGTATGCTTAAACACTAATACATATACTATTTTTAATAAACAAGGAAACTTGTGATACATAAACAACAATATTAATAATAAGGATGACGACGATGACCTGGGAGCTTTATTACTTATGACTAACTTCAGGTGGGGAAAACTTGTACAGATATAATAATAAGGATGACGACGATGACCTGGGAGCTTAATTACTTATGACTAACTTCAGGTGGGGAAAACTTGTACTGGTCAAAATAATTGCTTTTTAATTGCGTGGATTAAAAAGTATCGGAAAATAACAGAAATTATATCTTGAATTTTATTTAACAGTTTAAGATATTAAATTAAAATGGTTTAATTTTTAAAAATAACGTGTTCATCTAATCTTTGTTCTCTTGCATTCTTCAAAGAATTCATGATTTTCATCCTTGAAAAAATAAATACCCAAAATAATTACTCTCTCTTTCTTTGTTTCACAGCTTTCTTTGTTTCAAGCCTTCAGTGATCGTTTCCTTTCTATGTTTTCAGCCCCTCATTCAAATGATATCATTATCTCTCTTCACTTTTAGAGTCCCTAAAGTCCTTTCACAAATTAAAATCTAATATTTAATCAAAGCTGCATATATCAACAAATCTAATGATACGTTTTTCCATTTTTTTTTTGTTTTGGCTTTTTCACAAAATTTGTCTATTGGCTGTTCAATTAATTTGCTGCCACCTTAAATCAAAGCTGCATATCAACAAATCTGTATTTTCCTTTAATGCTGCCACCAATCTTGAAAATCTGTAATTTCAGAAGCTAGAAGTTTTGCCTTCGATCGGGTGCTTTAATTTCTTTTCACTGTATATGTAGGGTTTGGGTTGAGTGATAATTTTTAGCTCACATTAATAAACTATAAAGGCAAGCAAGTAATCCATGTCACTCGTAGAGATGAACACATACCCGAAATTAACCTAGTTCAATCTCTTCATTTTTTAAGTTAGCTATATATTTCGGAGTCCATCTATGAGTTAACCTCTTCCTCTAAGATGTGTACTCAAAACCTGGCTGAAGAACTTAAACCCATCTCTAAACATCACACCTGACAGGGACAAGGAGCTGATTAACTTAACAAAACCTTTAGGATTATAACGTACACAAATACACACACAAAGAGCTATACAGCCACTTCCTTATTACATCACAGCATGGTAATGGCATAGAGCTATATTTAGAGACCAAGGCTTTGAGCACTGCCTTATTATCAAATATGGGAAATTCACAAGGTATTTATGTAGGGTTCACCCATTCTTGACTCTGGAGATCCTCCACAAGTTCTTTATCCAAATGGAATGCTGTGATGATGACAGCAGGATCAATAGAGGGACTGGCTCCAAAGATTGCATTTGCTACTGTATTTACTCCTGGATTTTGACTTGTTAATGCAGCGACAGCAACTGCTGGAGTTTTTCCCATATTCAACTGAAAGTGAACGAGGCCAAATGGAAACACAAAGAGATCTCCTGGTTTTAGAATCTTTGCAAAGAGACGATGATCAGGGTTTGACGTGACAAAACCAGCATAAAGAGTGCCCTCCAAAACCAATAGAACCTCTGACGCTCTAGGGTGATAGTGTGGAGGGTTCAGGCCACCATTAGGCGCCAAATCTATACGTGCCATAGATACACCAAGAGTGTTAAGTCCTGGCATTAGAGCGGCCGTTACTAAATTAACATGCACTCCAAGTTGATTTGATGTGTTTCCAGGAACATCAAACCCTGATAACGAGAAATCATCTGGAGTGTAAAGGCTTGGATTCTTGCAAAATTTCCCATTGACAAGCACTGCACACACAAACAAAGCCGCATTAGTTGTCATGTAAATTCAAAATGAATGATATCTATAAAAGTTCGGCACACGAAAATATCATATATAATTAATTTGACTGCATGGTCCCGTCATGTCACATATTTTATGTGCTCAGCTATGTATTGTAATCATAGAATTCGACCTATACAGTGAATATATGTAGACTCAGGTTGAATAAGGATCGTGAAATTTAAATGAAAGATTGAAAAAAGACAAAAGAAAGAGAAAAAATCAGTATGTACCAGCAGAATCAGTATCATCTATTGCTACACATATGTCTTGAAGGGGGCTGGGGTCATAGGCAGTGGCAAATGAGGAAGCCAGAGCCAAGAGGGCAAGACCTTCGAGCAAATTAGCAACTTTCATATCGTTCTCTCTTTTTCTAGGATTGTCTTTTGGGTGTGGAGTGAGAACTTGCATGCAGAGCATGGGTATTTATAGATGAGTTATACGTCGTTTAAGTTTTGTTTTTCAACAACTTATCATTGATCTTTGACCAATCAAACACTGGCATTTGACAATTGTATGCAGAAACCCTAATAGGCCTTCACTAGTTAAATTTTACATTTTGGCCCAAGCAGAGCCTGATGACGACTACGTTGAGGCAAAATTAATCCTATCCCTCGCACTCCAAAGAAGTCTAACTTTTCATCTTGAAAATAAAAGTCACGGTGCTCAATTTGTCGGTAGGATGATTTTGGCTATTTTTCTTAAAATCTCTGCATTACATAGGCATGCATTAATAATCATTGATATCTGGGTTGGTTGAGTTTAGTTTTAGATTAAAAAACAAAAATATGAGGTTAAGGGAAAAAATACAAAAAACATCACTCGATCCAAACAGTTGAAATCGTTCACCCCTTTCTTAGTTTGAATTAGAGTTTGAATCCAAGAAGAGATTATGAGAAATAAACGCTTAGTTTGAATTAGACTCCTCGAAAAATGAACGATCATGTATATAGTCCAGAGATGGACGCCTACCTTAATAATTCAAGTTCATATGATATATATTGTTTTATTAAAAATAGAAATTTGAAATTAAATGAAGTCATGCTGAAGCCGCAACAGTAAGAAGACCCGGCCTCCAATGAGTGTGCCAATAATTAAAACTATTTTTCAACATTCTCGTCAGAAAAAAAAAATAAATAAACACAGATATTTATGCTTGCAGTGGTAAAAGTTAATTTGATATTGAGTTGGAAAAAATGAAAAAGAAAAAACAATTGAAGTCCATTAACCTCCAAAAAAGAATAAAGAGGTTCTCTTCAGGAGTAGAAGAATTGAAAAATCTAGAAGTTCTTGATGATTGAGTAACTAATTAAGATCACATTCCTTCTTAATCCTCGCGATTATACAGCTCTTCTTTGGCCAATTAAGAGGCGTAAAGTATCTTGCCTCCATTTAGTCATCGTCACTGTTGTTAGTCTCTGCTTGGTTATTTAATTAATTAATTATATTGCTCCAAAAATGTAGATTTAACTAGTGAAGGTACGTTAGAGTTTCATCATATATACAATCGTCAAAGTCCAATGGTCGCTTGATAAAAAAATAATAATTACTTGTTGTTGAAAAAAGAAATTAAACAATCTCATAGAGTTTCATAACCTATAAATACCCATGCTCTGCATGCAAGCTCTCACGCCTTACCCAACAAACAATACCCAAGAAGGAAAAAAGAAAAGGAAAGAATTCAAGGTAGCAAGCCAAAGAAGAACCATGATGAAAGTTGCTAATTTGATAGCAGTTTTTATTCTCATGGCTCTGGCTTCCTCATTTGTCACTGCCTATGACCCCAGCCCCCTCCAAGACTTCTGCGTAGCAATAGATGATGCTAATTCTGCTGGTACATTCAAGATTTTGATATTTTCGATCCACGAACTATTATATGTATTTCATTTTGAATTCGCATTCCAACTGATTACATTTTGCTTGTACGTGTCTGCAGTTCTTGTTAATGGAAAATTGTGTAAGAATCCAAGCCTCGCCACTCCTGATGATTTCTCGTACTCGGGGCTTGATGTTCCTGGAAACACATCAAATCAACTTGGAGCACGTGTTAATATCATTACAGCCGATCTAATGCCTGGGCTTAACACTCTTGGCGTATCTTTAGCACGGATAGACTTGGCGCCAAACGGTGGCCTAAACCCTCCACATTATCACCCCAGAGGATCGGAGGTTCTGCTGGTTTTGGAAGGCACTCTTTATGCTGGCTTTGTCACCTCAAATCCTGATCATCGTCTCTTTACCAAAATCCTAAAACCAGGAGATCTCTTTGTATTCCCATTCGGCCTCATTCACTTTCAATTGAATATTGGGAAGACTCCTGCCGTTGCTATTGCTGCATTAACAAGCCAAAATCCAGGAGTAAACACAGTAGCAAATGCAATCTTTGGAGCCAGTTGGCCTCTTTATCCTGAAGTTCTCACCACAGCATTCCATTTGGATAAAAAACTTGTGGAGGATCTCCAGAGTCAAGAATGGGTGAACCCTACATGAATACGATAATAAAGAAGTGCTCTATGCCTTCCCCTTTTAGAGTCTATGTGTTTTTTTGGAACGTTCTCCACCTGTTTTGTTAAGCTAATAATTTCTCTGTGAGGTTTCATGTTGCTGAAGGGTTTATGCTCTTCAGTTGAGGTTTCCCTTTTGGATTATCCACGTCCGCTCTGTATTTTGATTAACTTAAGATGGCAAGCTGCCAACTTCATTTCATCATGTACCAAGTTTCTGTCTTGTTTGATTGTATGTTGTCACTTTCTCTCTTTCTCCCGAGGTTCTTTCCTCTTGGAGCTTTTTAATCTACGTACGTACCTTGGCTTACCAAAAAAAGAAAAAGGGTATCAAAAGTTTTTTTCCCGAGTAATCAAGAGTCAAAATCTAGACCATCACCAATTAAAAAGAAATCCAGCCTCGATCTCGAACAAAGAATGATGAAGGTAGAGTTTAGGACATAAAGTTGAGCTTCAAAATCTAAATGTAATTTATTTATATGGAGAGAAATAAGAAAGTTCACTGTTTTCATCGTTGGCCTCCTAGAAGATGAGTGTGCAAGGCAAAGACGTGCTACAGAAATCATGATTTCCATCTCTTCTTTCATGTAGTCTCCATTCAGGTGGGGATCAATGAGACTTTCCCATAGGCCGGAGCTAAGTAAAGACCTTGCCTGCAAGTCAAGGAGACAAAACAGCTTAGTCTTCATTCTGGTTCTGAATTCATTCAAATCCAAAGTATTTCTTTTCTTACCCATAAAACCGAGCTTCCGTGATTGGTGTGTTTGGATAGCCTCTTTCCCAGTGATAAGTGTTAATAGTAAGGTGAATATAATGTTTTCTGATATATTATTCATCAATGCAGCAGATATATATATAAGAGTTAGTTGCTAAAGTTACGCTACTGTTACAAAAGATATATTCTATTTTTATATTTGAATTCTATCTCTAATAATAGCTAATAATCACTCCGTTATTATAGGAGAAGATTACTTCCAATCACATATTCTAACATCCCTCCTTAAAGTGGTGCATGGATGTCATTCATGCTCAGCTTGTCAAGACAACTTGTAAACACTTTGTTGGATACTGCTTTCGTAAGAACATCAGCAAGTTGGAATTCTGACTTTACAAACGGGAATTGGATAATGGGCAATCTCTATAGCTGATTTATTATCACAATAGAGATTCATTGCAGTTCTTTGAGAGAACCCCAAATCTTTCATCAAGTTTTTTAACCACAACAATTCACACACTCCAATGGCCATACCTCGATATTCAGCTTCAGCACTTGATCTCGACACCACAGAC
This sequence comes from Populus simonii, assembly GCA_007827005.2. Classification (NCBI taxonomy): domain Eukaryota; kingdom Viridiplantae; phylum Streptophyta; class Magnoliopsida; order Malpighiales; family Salicaceae; genus Populus; species Populus simonii. Next base: position 17,697,325 of record CM017467.2, on the reverse strand, counting down.
TGTTTTTTACTTCTCCAAGTCACAAGATTGCCACCTACATAGGTGAAATAACCAGATGTAGAACGTCGGTCATTAGCTGAACCAGCCCAATCAGCATCAGTATACCCGTCAACACCTAAGTGTCCATGTTTGGAGAATAATAGTCCCTTGCCTGGTGAAGATTTTAAATACCGCAATATACGTTCCACAGCATCCATGTGAGGTTGACGTGGATTATGCATAAATTGACTTACAACACTCACGGCATAAGCAATGTCAGGTCGAGTGTGGGATAAATAGATTAATTTTCCCACAAGTCTCTAATATCTCCCTTTATCTGTACAACTAGCACTAGAACATTGAAAGAGTTTATGATTTTGCTCCATTGGATTATCAATTGGTTTACATCCAAGCATCCCTGTTTCAGACAACAAATCAAGAGTATATTTACGTTGTGACATAAATATACCATGCTTGGAACGAGCTACCTCAATCTTGAGGAAATATTTAAGGTCTCTAAGATTTTTCATTTCAAATTCGGATGCCAAATGATGTTGTAAGCAATGAATTTCCTCAGCATCATCACCTGTCACTACCATATCATCAACATATATAATCAAGGCAGTGAGTTTACCCATTTTATGCTTTATAAACAAAGTATGATCCGAGTTACTCTGAGTATAACCAAGCTTTTTCATGACTTGAGTAAATCTACCGAACCAAGCTCTAGGAGATTGTTTCAAGCCATACAAAGCCTTCCTGAGTTTGCAAACCTGAGTAGAACCTTCATATTCCAAAATTCCAGGAGGTGGATCCATATACACATCCTCTTTAAGATCTCCATGCAGGAATGCATTTTTGACATCGAATTGGAGTAAAGGCCAGTCTTTATTAGCTGCTAAAGATAGAAGAACTCGCACAGTATTGAGTTTAGCAACTGGAGCGAAAGTTTCTTGATAGTCAACTCCATAAGATTGTGTGTACCCTTTAGCAACCAGTCTCGCCTTGTATCTTTCAATAGTTCCATCTGCATTATGTTTGACAGCAAAAACCCATCGACATCCAACAGTTTTTTTTCCTGTTGGGAGGGTAACAAGATCCCATGTAGCATTTTTTTTTAGAGCCTTCATTTCCTCCATCATAGCTGTAGTCCAATGAGAATCTGCCAAAGCTTCCTGTAATGTACTAGGAATAGAGATAGAGGATAATTTACACACATAAGATGCATATGATGCAGACAACTTGTGAGAGGAGATATAATTACTTATTGGGTATTTTACTTTGGCTTTTGGATCAGGTTCATACTTAACAGGTGGAATCCCACGGGTAGATCGTGGTGGAAGTGCATGATGAGCAATGTCAGATGGCAAACAAATTTCAGAAGAATTGTTGGGTTGTACTTGTAGTGTTGGTATCGGCAAGGACTCTGGAGAGGAGTTGACCGGTGCACTAGGAGGTAATGTACTATCAAGAGGTTGGTGAGACTTTTCACAATGATCATTAGAGTCTTGTGAACAAGGATCAGTAGATGTGTCCAGTGAACAAGAATCAATAACTGTAGGTGTTTCCATAGTGGAGGTGTCCTCATCCGATGGTTTACTAGTGGGTAGAGTTGCTAATTTTATATCAAAACACAAGACTTCTTCATGATTGGCAAGGTGGTGAACATCTTCAAGACATGTAGGTGTTACATCTGTAGGAGAGTAATAGAATTTTGACTCATCAAAGATAACATCCATAGAGGTATAGAACCGACGAGTGTCTGGATGATAACATTTATAACCTTTTTGAGTAGACCCATAACCAACAAAGACACATTTCAATGCTCTTGACTCAAGTTTGGTTCGATGTCGATGTGAAAGGTGTACATAAGTTACACATCCAAAGATACGAGGCATCAATTTAACCAAAGGCGGAAGCATGCAATGATTAGCAAGGACATCAAGAGGCCGTTGAAAGAATAAGGTACTAGAAGGTGTACGATTAAGCACATAAACAGCTGTACTGAGAGCATCTCCCCATAAGAAAGTAGGCACACTACTTCCAATCATTAGTGATTGAATGACCTCAAGTAATTGTCAGTTTTTCCGCTCAGCTACTCCATTTTGTTGTGGAGTCTCTGGACATGATGTTTGATGAATGATACCTTTTGAATGGAAAAAATCAGTTAACTCTCTCTTGAAGTATTCACCTCCATTATCTGAACGTACCACCTTAATAGTCTTGTCAAACTGAGTGAGTATCATTTGATAAAAGAGACGGAAAACTGTACAGACATCACTCTTATGTTTTAGTAAGTATACCCAGGTCATTCGAGTACAATCATCCACAAAGGTAACAAACCATTTCATTCCATTAGCTGTGAAAACTGGGGAGGGACCCCATACATCTGAATGTACTAATGAGAATGGTGAAGCAACTTTATTAGAAGACAAAGGAAATATAGCACGATGACTTTTAGCCATAGCACATGTCTCACAAATGAAGTCTGAAAGTTTGCAGTTAGCAAATAAAGAAGGAAACAATCGTCTAATATATCCAAACGATGGATGACCGAGCCGTTTATGCCAAAGCCATATTTCTGCAATATTTGCCGATTGATTTTTACCCATCATATGTGCTAGACTATGGTAAACTTGTGATGATGTGCCACCCTCTAGATAGTACAATCCTCCTCGTTGCCTACCACTGCCAATCCTCTCCTTGGTATGTATGTTCTGAAAAATACAATAAGTAGGATAAAACAAAGCAACACAGTTAAGGGCCTTGGTTATTTGACTAATGGAAAGTAGATTACATGTAAGGGATGTAACATACAGTACATTAGAGAGAGAAAAGGTGGAGGATACAGGAACATTACCAACACCAGTAACAGGGGATGACACACCATTGGCATTAGTAATAGCTAAGATAGAATGTGAAGGGGATAAAAAACTAAAGTTTGAAGAATCACAAGTCATATGATCATTAGCACCTGTGTCAATTATCCATTCACTATTTTTAGTACAGGAAGGAGAGCTAAGTGCAGTACTAGTCATACCAGTTTGTGCAATTAATCCTGCTACATGTCATCACCCAATTTTGGGTGATTCCCTAAAATTCGTTTTTTCCAAAAAAATCAAAAAATAAAAATCAAAAAAATAAAATAAAGGCTGGCGATGCGGAGAAAGCCGACCAAGAAAGGCTGCAAAAATAGCCGAAAATCAAGCTGCAATTTTCAGAGGAATTTCAAGGCCCAAGTGTACGCTGTTATGCCCAAAAATAGGAAAATGCGAATTCAAAGGTCAAACTAAATGAGTATTGGACGAGTTTGCATAAAAATTAAGTCTAATGACATAATTAAATTTTTAATGGGCCAATTTGATTTAATCATGGGCCAAATTGAATTTTAATTATGTTCAAGAATTAATTTGGGTCCAATTGAAGGATTTAATTAAGTGCAAGGACTTAATTATACTTTAAGCGGGTCAAAATTAATTGGAGGGCTTGAAAATTAAGTTTGGGAGCTTAATTTGGACTTAATTGAAAAATCAGAATCTAAGAGACCCAATTTAATTTTTACCAAGTGAATTGATTGAAATTAGGGGCCAAACACAAAACTTCAGGGACCAATTTTGAAGCCCGAAAAAATACTCTGCCTATAAATAGCAGCCTACAACTCAGAATAAAGGGGGGGCATTTTTGACAAAAAAAAAGAGGGAAGAACAAACCCTAAAAAACCTAACCCTACAAAACTTGTTCTTCTTCTTCTCCAAGGGCAGCCGCCGCCCCCCACCCGGTTGAAATTTCCTTCTCTCCTTCGGTGAAAAAAACTGACCGGCGCCCCCCAGTCTGTCATCTTCTTCCTCCACGCCGTTCCCCCCCTTTATTTCCGGTTGCTTCCTCCACTCTGCAGCCGGTTCCACCATCTTCTTCAGCCGCTTCTCTCATCTTCCCTTCCCCAGCGCCTTCAACCCTTAGCACCGAAGCCTTCCCCTCAGCGGCGCCGTCTCCAGCTCCGGCCACACCTGGAGAAACCCACACCTGTAGTAGCTCCTCCCAGCTCCCTCCTCACTTCGCCTCAGCTAGCGGAGCTCCCCCCATTTCAACAGATCTTCTTCTTCTTCGGTCCCCTCCACAGCCAGCCACCTCTTCGTTCCCTTCAACCAGCATCGCCGACCGGTCTCCTCCACAGCAACCGAACGGCAGCAACCAGCCAACAACCCACCGCCGACTGGAGTGAAGACCATCAGCGAAGCAGCCAGGTGATGAACGACGGCTGTGGGTGTGAAGAAAGAACAAACCGGGAAGAAAAGGGGACAGAGATCTGTTAATAGATCTAAAACAAATCTAAAATCAACTGCCTGTGTTGTGTTTCTTTGTTGTTTTGCAGGTTACGGCGTCGCCGGCGTTGCGGAGGAGAAGAAGCCAGTTCCGGCCGGCTGTTTTCCTCACGGCGCGTGAACCCACGCGCCGCCAGTGACGGCGGCGCGTTGGAACACGCGCCACAGTATTCCTGCGCACGAATTCCTGCAGCTTCAGTGGTTCCCTTGCAATTTCTGGAGTTTTGGGGACTGTTTTGTAAATTTTGGATTATTTGATGTAATTTTTATTTATTTTTGAATATTATAATTTGTATTGTGGATGTAAAAAAAATGAGAAAAAGAAAAAAGAAGAAAAAGAAAAACAAAACAAAAATAAAAATAAGAAATGCATGTTTGTATTTATTTCAGGGATCCTTTTATAATGAGACGGCAAAAGAATAAAGAAGGATTTAATATTTTGATTGGATCACGGTGTAGAAGTACAAACTTGTACGGAAGTTGTATTTCTAAAATCCGATGAAAAAACAAAATTTTTAAAACTTCTTTAACATATCAACCACAAAGCAGCTTACCTCAGGTAGGGTGCGTTAGGGGTGCTAACACCTTCCCTAACCACAATCAGTCCCTTACCCGCGAATCTCTGACAAGACCAGTCAACCTGGGTTTCCTAGTAACCCTCAATTAAATACTAGGTGGCAACTCCAAACAAAACCAATTCCAATAACAGAGATGAAAAACCGCCATCGCCAGGACGGGGACGCCGCGCGCGGGGTGTTTTCCGATGTGCGACACTACAGATGGCACTGATTGTTGTTGTAGGGATGTGTTGGCAAAAGTTTTCTTGCCTTTGGGATGCCACTCGGGATAACCATGAAGTTGTAGGGATGTATCAACAACATGATTATCACCATTACAGTGAGTACATTTGCGTGTCCCTTTCTTGTTGTCTTGCCGTGTAGAGATCCTTCTGGTAGCCATAGCAGTACCATCAGTAGATATTCCACCCATCATAGCATCTTGACGGTTTGCCTTAGCACAAACCATAGCATAAGTAACTTGAAGATTTGGAAGAGGTACAGTGGCAAGTACCCGTCCACGAACTCCATCCAGTGATGAGTCCAAACCAGCCAAGAAAATATAAACCCGTTGAGAATTAACCTTAGTGGTATATATCTCAATGTCAGCTTTGCAACTCATTGCACAGTCATCTATAGCATCAATCTCCTGCCACAGTTTTTGTAATTTTCCCCAATAAGAAATAATAGAACCACCATTTTGGCGAACAGAGATTACCTCACAATACAGTTGATATGATTTGGAGGCATCTTGACTGACGGAGTATGTTTGTTTAGCCATATCCCAAATTTCCTTTGCTGTTGGCAAGCGTAAAAAAATGGATCTGATGTCTTTGTTCATTGCATCAAGTAACCAGGATTTGATCAAGCAATTTTCATCTTCCCATGCTTCATATTCTTCAGAGTTGGTGTCATTAGGTGCAGTTTTTGAACCTGAAATAAGTCCCCAACGTTTCCGACCCCGGATTTTATTTTGAGCATTCAAAGCCCATTCCACATAATTGGTGCCATCAAGTTTCTCTGGCGTAAGCAATGAAGAGACATCTTGCATATGTAGTGCTGGTAAAGTGACCTTTGCATTCCCGGCAACAACACCATCATCGTTCGTAGGAGTAGTCATGATGAGTAGAAAGAATTATGATCAGAAAATAAAAAAAAACAGCCTCCAGTTCCTAAAACAGATGAAGGAAAATTGGAGGCGGCTCTGATACCATGTTAATAGTAAGGTGAATAGAATGTTTTCTGATATATTATTCATCAATGCAGCAGATATATATACAAGAGTCAGTTGCTAAAGTTACGCTACTGTTACAAAAGATATATTCTATTTCTATATTTGAATTCTATCTCTAATAATAGCTAATAATCACTCCGTTATTATAGGAGAAGATTACTTCCAATCACATATTCTAATAATAAGTTCCAGGAGTACAACCCCATAGGAGTAAACATCAACCTATTGGATAAAAAACAGCATTGATGGACTGTCTTCCTGATATTTTTCCTACCTGTAATATCATTTTGCTGCATTGATGATGCTGTTGAGGGAGATGGTACAGTCAATGATTTTGTAACTGAGAGGCCGTTCTCTTTTTATGAAAGTGACTCTTTTCTGATGAAGATGGTAGAGGATGTCGAAGGAGTGAATGGTTAGAGCCTTGTTGAGAGGTCCCTTGCCTCTGGAGTACGATTCTCCCAAACATACCCATCACCAGAAAGCTGCAAGTTGGGGGCAACCCTTTTAGGTATTCATTGATTACTGTTTGTTTGAGCCTGCAATACAAAAACTATAGGAGTGAGTGATGTAACCATATTATTTGATAGTTTCACTCACATTTAACTAGTGTTTAGCCTATGTTATATATATAAAATGCCTTGATATTCTTTGTTTTATGTTTTGAAGGCACTTTTAGATGAACGATGCAAAAAGGAGTAAATTGAAGATAATTGGCAGATTTGATGTTCAGTCGATGTTTTGTGCAGAGCGTGAGTTCTAAAAGTCAAAATGAAGTGATTCCAGTGGCATTAGAAAGATAACATCCATACCTTTCTGGAAATCCAAGTGAAGAAAAATAAAATCACAAAGAGCATGGAAATCACATCCTTCAAAGTCAAAACTCGCATTCTGCCAGTGTTGACCTTTGTCCATTCAAAATTCAATATCTGGAGCTGTAGATATCCAATTGATGCACACTCAATTTTTTTGGATTCCTGACTCAATGGTCTATAAACGCTCCAAATTTAAGCCAAAAACGATGTCATATGAGGGAGATATGAGTTTTCAAAGATGACAACTGAATTCTGCCAGCAATCAGGTTTCGTGAAGAAACGTGATGCAACCATATTATTCGATAGTTTCACCCACATTTAACTAGTGTTTTGCCTATGTTTTATATATAAAATGCCTTGATATTCTTTGTTTATGTTTTGAAGGCACTTTTGGATGAAAGATGCAAAAAAGAGTAAATTGGAGATAATTGGCAGATTTGACCTTCAGTCGATGTTTTGTGCAGAGCATGAGTTCTAGAGGTTGAAATGAAGTGATTCCAGTGGCATTAAAAATCTAACATCCATACCTTTCTGGACATCTAAGGCAAGAAAATAAAATAAGGAAGAGCATGGAAATCGCAGCCTTCAAAGTCAAATCTCGCAATCTGCCAGTGTTGACCTTCGGCCATTCCAACTTGAATATCTGGAGCTACAGAAGTCCAATTGATGCAAACTCAATTTTGTTGGATTCATGACTCAAAGGTCTATAAACGCTCCACATTTCAGCCAAAAACGATGTCATATGAGGGAGATATGATTTTTCAAAGATGACATCTGAATTCTGCCAGCAAACAAGTTTCGTGAAGAAACGAGTCCAAATTACGTTCCGAAGCATCTAAACCAATATTCAAGTTTTTATTTCAGCAATTTAGCTCCTCTAAGTCAAAGCTTGAAGATTTCATGCAAGGCTATTTCTCCTTTTTTAGGAAAATAGTTATTGAAGTACTTAAATGTAAACAGTCTACTTAATGGAGGACTATTTTGTAAAATAGAGACCTAGGGTTTCCTAGGATATAAAAAGAATGAGAGAAGAGAAGGGGGGCAGTCAGCCAAGAAGAGAAAAACGCCCCCTTCCTCTAAGAAACCCTAAATTATGCATTCTTCCTTCTTTTTGATTAGTTGTTCAACAAACATGCAAGGCTAAACACTTTTTCTTGGTTGCAAGGACACGGAAACCTTCGGATTTCAAGAACTGTGAGATTTATTTTACCTTTTCTTTTCAGTTTATATGATAAATATGTTTGTTCTCCTATGCTTATTTTTCCTATGATTGTTTATTTTAATTGCTAGAGCGGACTCTAAGTTATTATTGTAGACAATCTATTGCTAAGTTTGATATCAAAACCGGAGTTGTGGTATATGAACTTGTGAAGCAACTGAGTTTAATAATTGTGGCGGATCTACGTTATTAATCTTAGGGAGAACATTCAATCAAATCAAACATAGACTGCGGACAGTTATGTTTTCTTGATTAATCAACTTATCTAGTTCTTAAGGCTGTCATTGAATTAAATTACTAGTGCGGACACTGTGGTTGTTTGATGGTTAGGGCTAGTTATACGGCGGATCCGTTAACTAACCAATGTTAAGAAGAGATAAATATTCAGAATATAAATTGATGTTTCGTTTCCATGATCAGTTCTAATTTCCGTTGATGGATGTGTGCTTGCGACCAAGGTTTGTTTTCTTGATAAGTTTCGATTTTAATTGATTTTGTTTGCTAGTTTAATTGCTGTCATAGTTTAGATAATCACAAACCAAATCCCCCCAATTACATAACATACAACATAAAAATCTGACTTGAAACTTCCTCGTGGGATCGACCCCTTGCTTGCTCTATACTATCTTGTGTGTTTTAAGCTAGGGTAATTAATTTGTGCGACCGCGACATTGCAACAAAACGAATCCAAATTACATCCCGAAGCATCAAAACCGACATCCAAGTTTTAATTTCAGCAATTTAGCTCCTCAAGAACATCAATCCAGAAGGTCAAGGAAGGCAGCCACCAACCTCAAGCCACCAACCTCAAACCACCAACCAGCCACCAGCCGCCAGCCGCCAGCCGCCTTCACACTACCACCATCTCTTGATGTTCACACTTGAACTTTGATTTTTCTTACTTACAATTTGTGTATAAATAGGCAGCTAAGTTCATGATATTAAGAGAGCCAAGAGAGAGGGAGAGAGAGTGCAGTAGAATCAAAGAAAGAAGGGTGGCAGCCATTAGAGAAGAAACACAAACTCTCCCCTCTACAAATCAGAAATCATGTATTCTTTCATCTTTAGGAGTAGTTGTTCAATAGATATGCAAGGCTAAGCTCGTTTTCTTGGTTGCAAGGACGCAAACACCTTCAGATTTCAAGAACTGTGAGATTTATTCTTCCATTTATTTTCAGTTTGTATTATGAATGAGTGTTTGTTTTCCAATGCATAGTTTCTATGATTGTTTATCTTAATTGCTAGAGCGGACTCTAATTTATTATTGTGAACAATCTATTGCTAAGTTTGATATCAAAACCGGAGTTGTGGTATATAAACTTGTGAAGCAACTAAGCTTGATAATTGTAGCGGAACTACGTTATTAAACTTAGGGAGAACATTCAATCAAATGCATCACAAGCTGACAACTTGGTTGTTAAGATTAATGAATTTATCTAGATCTTAAAGCTGCCATTGGATTAAATCATTAGTGCGGACACTGTGATTGTTTGTTGGTTAGGGTTAGTTATACGGCGGATCCGTTAATTAACCAACATTAAGAAAAGGTAAAAAATTCAGAATATAAACTGAAGTTTCGTTTCAAGGATCGGTTCTGATTTCTGTTGGTGGATGTGTGCTTGCGACCAAGGTTTGTTTTCTTGATATATTTCAGTTTCAATTGATTTTGTTTGTTAGTGTAATTTCTACTATAGTTTAGATCATTGCAAATCAAACCCCCCCAATTCCATAACGTATAGCATAAAAATCTAAACTAAACCTTCCTCGTGGGATCGACCCCTTGCTTGCTCTATACTATCTTGTGTGTTGTGTTTGAAGTTAGGGTAATTAATTTGTGCGACCGCGACATCGCAACAAATTTTGGCGCCGTTGTTGGGGAAGTAATTTTAGTTAATTCTTGTGCTTATACTGTTATTTTTATTTGTTGTGATTGTTATTTATTTTTCTGAAAAAAAAAAGAGAAACAGATTTTTTGCTTGCGGCGGTACTGTTCAAAACATATGTTTTGGTGGAATTAGGATCTGGCCTTTTGTTTCCTGAAGGGAAACGACATTTTGAACAGGACTAGTGGTAAACCACTAACCCCACCCTATCGAGGCCAAATTCCGCTGTTTTCTAGTGTTTTTATGCAGTTTTAGTTTTCTAGCATAGAATATTTATACAATTTGCATTTTTTTTAATCTCTTGTGTGATTGGTTTATTTTGAGTTTTCTTGAAGATTTATGCCTGTAACTCGTTCTACTAATCAACTTCAAGTGCAGTTGGATCTTGAAATAGAAAACACTTTACGCAGGTTACGAAAGGAAGCTCGCCTCAACACCATGGCTGTTGCACGACAACAAACACTCAAGGAGCTTGCTGCTCCTAATGTGGAAAACCAACCATTGTGCATAAACATCGACCATAATGTAAACTTTGAGCTCAAATCTGGTTTTATACATTTGTTACCAACATTCAATGGTCTTGCAGGAGAAGATCCTCATACTCATCTCAAGGAGTTCCATATGGTTTGCATTGGCATGAAACCGAATGGAGTTGACGAAGAACAGGTTAAGTTGAAAGCTTTCCCTTTCTCTTTAAAAGGGGCAGCAAAGACATGGCTTTTCTCTATTCTCCCAGGATCTATTGAAACTTGGAATGCCATGAAGAAGATTTTCCTTGAGAAGTATTTCCCAGCATCTCGAGTTGCCAATATAAGGAAAGAAATATGTGGAATTCGGCAATCTCATGGAGAGCCACTCTCGGAATATTGGGAAAGATTTGAGCAACTCTGCATTCAATGTCCTCATCATCAAATACCTGATCAGCTGCTCATTCAATATTTCTATGAAGGATTGATGCCTACTGACCATAGTATCATTGATGCTGCAAGTGGAGGGGCATTGGTAGATAAGACACCCGAGGGTGCACGCCAATTGATCTCAAACATGGCAGCTAACTCGAAACAGTTTGGCACTCGTAGAGATTTCTCAAACAAACGAGTAAATGAGGTAAGTGTTTCTAACCTTGAAAATAAAGTTAATGATCTTACTTCTCTTGTGCGTTCTTTGGCTTGTGGAAATGTACAGCAGGTAAAAGTTTGTAGCATATGTTCCTTACAAGGACATGCCTCAGATATGTGCCCAACAATGCAAGAAGATTATATTGAACAGGCTAATGCAGTTGATGGAGCATTCAATGGACAACCCCAGCATAAATATGATCCCTTTTCCAACACGTACAATCCTGGATGGAGAGATCATCCCAACTTACGCTATGGGAACCCACCTCAACAAAGCAATCAAGGCCGACAGTTCCATCCCCTTGGATTTCAATCCCAACAGAATTATCAAGCAAGACAACCCCCTCCTCCATTCACAAACTCCAATGTTATGGGGTCGTCATCCAATGATGATCTTCGTGAGATGATGAAAACTTTGGCTTCTAACACTGTGACCTTACAACAAAATGTCATGTCTTTTCAACAGGAAACAAGGTCAAGTATTCACAACTTGGAAAAGCAAATGGGGCAAGTAGCTTCAAGTGTAGGGAAATTGGAGGCACAAATGAATGGAAAATTGCCCTCTCAAGCATTGAATCCAATAGAGAATGTTAGTGCAATAATGCTGCGAAGTGGGAAAGAACTTGAAAGACAAAGGTCAAAACAAATTGAGATGGAGGAAGAAGAAGAGATAGAAACCGAATTGAGTACAAAGAAGAAACATCCTTCTCCTTCCCAAACTGAAATAACGACCAACACTCCAAAGGTAATTCCTCAATCAATGAATTCCAGTTTTAAAACAATTCCACCCTTTCCTGTAAGTTCTTCTAGGTCAAAGAAAAAGAACAAAGAAAAAGAGATTTTAGAGGTTTTCAAGAAAGTGGAACTCAACATTTCTTTGCTTGATGCTATCAAGCAAATTCCCAAGTATGCCAAATTCTTGAAGGAGCTGTGTACTACCAAGAGAGCTTTCAAACTGAAAGGTCACGAAACGGTAAGTATGGGTGAAGCTGTATCTGCTGTTGTTCTAAAGAATATGCCTTTGAAGCAAAAAGACCCAGGTGCGTTTACTATCCCATGTGTTATTGGTAATGCTAGTTTTAAAAGGGCCTTGTGCGATTTAGGTGCATCCATTAGTGTTATGCCCAAACATGTTTATGATTCTCTTAGTCTGGAACCTTTGAATAAAACTAGTATTGTCATACAACTTGCGGATCGTAGTTTTGTTTATCCACTTGGTGTGATAGAAGATGTCCTAGTCAAGATTGATAGTTTGGTTATTCCATGTGATTTTTATATTCTTGATATGGAACATGATTCTTGTGATTCATCAAACAGCACTCCTATATTGTTTGGGAGACCATTCTTGAAAACTGCCAATACAAAGATTGATTGTGGTAAGGATACTTTGTCTATGGAGGTAGAAGATGAAAAAATTGAATTTAATTTTCATGATGCAATGACATATCCTTATAGCAATGTTTATTCTATCACATGCTATGACCAAATTGATAAGTGTGTACAGCAAGTTTGTGATTTTGATTGCGAAGACGGATTAAGCGTAGCTTTAAGCTATAACTATGATTTTACCAAGATAAAAGAGATGGAGAGGCACATATGTGTTCCCCAAAATGTGCACCAATCAGCATTGACTTTCCAAGCTTTGCAAACTATCCTTCATGATGCAGGAGTCATTCCCCCTATCACGGAAAATGAATGGGTGGCGTCTATCCTTTTGGTACCCAAAAAGACTGGAACCACATTGGAAGCGATTCGAAATGATGCTTACGAGAATGCAAGAATTTACAAAGAAAAGACTAAGAATCTTCATGATCGAATGCTTACAAGAAAGGAGTTTCATGTTGGAGACAAAGTCCTTCTTTATCATTCGCGTTTGAAACTTTTTCCTGGAAAATTACGCTCTCGTTGGATTGGATCATTTGTTGTTTCTAATATTTTTCCTTATGGTGCAGTTGAAATTACAAGTTTAGAAACCAACAAAGTACTCAAGGTCAATGGGCATCGCTTGAAACCTTTCTATGAAGGTTGGACAGCAAAACTCACCGCTCCTGTGGAGTTAGCTGAACCAATCTATGAAGAATGAACATGCAACATGTCGAGCCAATGACATAAAACAAAAGCGCTTCATGGGAGGCAACCCATCACAAAAACAAATCAGATTTGCTTTTTTTTTTTCCTTATCTTTTATTTTTCGCAGTTTACTTTATTTTTGTCATTGTCCTATATTCCTTTTCTTTTATTTCAACATTGAGGACAATGTTGTGTTTTAAGTGTGGGGGTATTGGGAGAATTTGGTTTTCTTATTTTCGTTTTCTTTTGGTCTTCTTATTTTCGTTTTCTTTGTTGTCCTTAAAAAAAAAAATTATGTTTGATCTTTAGAACTCCCATTGATTTTTGAGAATACGAGTATTATGTATGAGAATTAGTTGAGATAGATGAAGATATAAATCAAATGAATGAGTGTGCATGCCAATTTTAAGATTTAATTGTTTTAGGGATTGACTTTGAGAATATGTCATGTTGACTTTATAGTGTTATACCAATGTAAGCTTTTGAGCCTTCAACATTATATTTTTTTTTATTGTGCATTCTTTCAATGATATGTATCTCTAGAACTTACTTCATATCTTGTTGAGATTACATTCACATTACATGTGTACATGAAGATGATAAAGGCATTAGAAATTTTAACCACTTGAACCAAAAAGCCAACCTGAAGCATATTATCCTTAGTGAGCCTCTTTTGAGCTTGTTTATCTTTTCTTTGCTTTATCCATGTATAAGCCTTAACTTTTTATATGTTTTCCTTTTCCCCTGGCCAAGGATTAGTAGAGCATATACTTATGATATCTCATGGAATTATAGTTGGAAATTATGTGAAAAGAAAGAAGTGATGCTTGATGAAAAGATGGGCAAAGTTGCCAAACGTGAAAAAAAAAAAGAAGAAAAAAAAGTATTCCTTTATGTTCTTAAGATTTTATGTTGAAAGAGCTTGAAATCAAAAGAAGTTAAGCATTAGTGATTAAAGATGAAAAATTTATGTGTTTTGATAGAATATTTTGTTTGAAGTATCATTTTTCAAAATGCTCTACTTTCTTTGGTTTGAACCTTTCCTTTTACTTTCTTTTACCTCACCTTAACCCTAGCCCCATTACAAATGGAAAATAAGACCTTTTGATTCATGCATTGCTTGTAATATGTTAGTAATGGAGATGAGATTGAAGAGCAAGCTTATGGTAGAACATATTCTTTGATTGAATTTGAGAGATTTAAACACGTAAGCCCTAAACACGCGAGTGTTGGAGTGTATATCAATGAGAGGACCTATCACTTTGGCATGGCATAGATTTCATTTAAATCCTAACAATTAATTGAGTTTTGAAGTTTGCATGTAAATGAATTCATGAAAATTTATACTCTTTATCTTTCTACATTGTATTCTTGTTTATAATGCATATATTCTTGTACATTGATGGGAGATTAAGAGATTGATCATAGTTATTTTCAATTTAATTTTATCTATCCTTTCTCGAGGACGAGCAAGAGCTAAGTGTGGGGGTATTTGATGTAACCATATTATTTGATAGTTTCACCCACATTTAACTAGTGTTTAGCCTATGTTATATATATAAAATGCCTTGATATTCTTTGTTTTATGTTTTGAAGGCACCTTTAGATGAACGATGCAAAAAGGAGTAAATTGAAGATAATTGGCAGATTTGATGTTCAGTCGATGTTTTGTGCAGAGCGTGAGTTCTAAAAGTCAAAACGAAGTGATTCCAGTGGCATTAGAAAGATAACATCCATACCTTTCTGGAAATCCAAGTGAAGAAAAATAAAATCACAAAGAGCATGGAAATCACATCCTTCAAAGTCAAAACTCGCATTCTGCCAGTATTGACCTTTGTCCATTCAAAATTCAATATCTGGAGCTGTAGATATCCAATTGATGCACACTCAATTGTTTTGGATTCCTGACTCAATGGTCTATAAACGCTCCAAATTTAAGCCAAACACGATGTCATATGAGGGAGATATGAGTTTTCAAAGATGACAACTGAATTCTGCCAGCAATCAGGTTTCGTGAAGAAACGAATCCAAATTACATCCCGAAGCATCAAAACCGACATCCAAGTTTTAATTTCAGCAATTTAGCTCCTCAAGAACATCAATCCAGAAGGTCAAGGAAGGCAGCCACCAACCTCAAGCCACCAACCTCAAACCACCAACCAGCCACCAGCCGCCAGCCGCCAGCCGCCTTCACACTACCACCATCTCTTGATGTTCACACTTGAACTTTGATTTTTCTTACTTACAATTTGTGTATAAATAGGCAGCTAAGTTCATGATATTAAGAGAGCCAAGAGAGAGGGAGAGAGAGTGCAGTAGAATCAAAGAAAGAAGGGTGGCAGCCATTAGAGAAGAAACACAAACTCTCCCCTCTACAAATCAGAAATCATGTATTCTTTCATCTTTAGGAGTAGTTGTTCAATAGATATGCAAGGCTAAGCTCGTTTTCTTGGTTGCAAGGACGCAAACACCTTCAGATTTCAAGAACTGTGAGATTTATTCTTCCATTTATTTTCAGTTTGTATTATGAATGAGTGTTTGTTTTCCAATGCATAGTTTCTATGATTGTTTATCTTAATTGCTAGAGCGGACTCTAAGTTATTATTGTGAACAATCTATTGCTAAGTTTGATATCAAAACCGGAGTTGTGGTATATAAACTTGTGAAGCAACTAAGCTTGATAATTGTAGCGGAACTACGTTATTAAACTTAGGGAGAACATTCAATCAAATGCATCACAAGCTGACAACTTGGTTGTTAAGATTAATGAATTTATCTAGATCTTAAAGCTGCCATTGGATTAAATCATTAGTGCGGACACTGTGATTGTTTGTTGGTTAGGGTTAGTTATACGGCGGATCCGTTAATTAACCAACATTAAGAAAAGGTAAAAAATTCAGAATATAAACTGAAGTTTCGTTTCAAGGATCGGTTCTGATTTCTGTTGGTGGATGTGTGCTTGCGACCAAGGTTTGTTTTCTTGATATATTTCAGTTTCAATTGATTTTGTTTGTTAGTGTAATTTCTACTATAGTTTAGATCATTGCAAATCAAACCCCCCCAATTCCATAACGTATAGCATAAAAATCTAAACTAAACCTTCCTCGTGGGATCGACCCCTTGCTTGCTCTATACTATCTTGTATGTTGTGTTTGAAGCTAGGGTAATTAATTTGTGCGACCGCGACATCGCAACAGTGAGACACGGGTGAAGAGAGACACAATTTGGAATGTCTTTTCTGATTGTATGTTGTCACTTTCTTTCTTTCTCCCGAGGTTCTTTCCTCTTGGAGCTTTTTAATCGACGTACGTACCTTGGCTTAACAAAAAAAAGAAAAAAAGGTATCAAAAGTTTTTTTCCCGAGTAATCAAGAGTCAAAATCTAGACCATCATCAATTAAAAAGAAATCCAGCTTCGATCTCGAACAAAGAATGATGAAGGTAGAGTTTAGGACATAAAGTTGAGCTTCAAAATCTGAATGTAATTTATTTATATGGAGAGAAATAAGAAAGTTCACAATTTTCATCGTTGGCCTCCTCCAAGATGAGTGTGCAAGGCAAAGACGTGCTACAGAAATCATGAATTTTTTTTTTAATAACTAAAGTATTGCATTAAAAAAATAATTTAATAACAGAAATCAGGATGGAGTGTGGTAGTTTTGGGATGAGTGTTTCCTACCCCTATAGCCATCTTCAACGTGGTGAACCTCTTTTCTTTCGAAGCCTCTTTTCTTGTTGGGTGCAGAAATTCTACCACTCTTGACACCTTGCTCTATGCGTTCACACACTACCACAACATCAGTGAATTGCTAAGCCGAACTACCCATCACATGTTCGTAATAAGGTGCTTTGAGTGTGTTGGCAAATAAAGAGACCATCTCTTTGTCCAGAAGTGGAGTGTGTACTTGAGCAGCTGCTTCTCGCCATCTTTGAGCATATTCCCTTATGCTTTCTTTGTCCTTTTTCTCTAGATTGGACAAGCTGGTTCTGTCGGGAGCGATGTCCAGGTTGTACTTGTACTGTTTGACAAAAGCATCCACCAGATCTTTTCATCTCCGGATTTTTGTGTTGTCCAATCTCATATACCAGCTCAAAGTTGCTCCATTTAAGCTGTCTTGAAAAAAATACATCAGTAGTTTTTCATCACATACTACTTCTGCCATTTTATTACAGTAGGACCTGATATGAGTCATGAGGCATTATGTTCCACTATATTTGATGAATTCAGGAACACGAAACTTCTTTGGAACAACCACGTTTGGGATCAAACACATCTTTGCTACCTGTACCGGGTCATATAAGTCTACCCCTTCAATGACTTTGAGTCTGGCTTCCAGCGCCTCTATCTTAGCTTGATCAATGCTATCAGATGACTTAGCCTTGTGGGACTCGTTAGCCGATGCCTTCATGCCTGTCGAGGCTGGTGCAGGTGTCGCTGACTGCACAAATGTTGGATTTTGTTGAGGCTCTTGACCATGTTCGCTCATTCTTTCTTCAAGATGAACTGTAGTAGGAGCCTGATTAAAAGTGGCCGATTGGTTAGAAGGACCTTCACCAGAGGTATTCTTTAATGTTTGCTCGAGTAAGCTAGTGAGATGAGCCACACTTGTTTTCAGGGACTCCAACTCGTCTTGAAAATAGGCATCACGTTGAGCACACTCTTCATTTTCCGTGTTTCTTGCTCGAAGTCGGGTGTTGTATACTTTTTGGGGACCTATATTTCAACTTGGCATGTATGCATGTTATTTACTGAAATAAGTTATGCACTTAATCTATATGATGAACTCACCCTTCGAGGGGTGACATATGATCGTACCCCTTGCATGATGAAACAAGAATCCTGCTTCTTGTCCAAACTCTGCAATGAAAATTTTCTGAGTGACGGTCCTTGTGTCACCCACAAGTCTTGATTTCAAGATGCTTTAGGAAAGGCTTGTTTTGATGCAAAACAAAGCGTTGGGAGCACACACCCTAAAGGCAAGTTCTAAATCTTTTATGCTTGACAAGGGTAGGTTGGCTATTCAGTCTCTAACAGGGTCTCTTGTTGTCCTAGTAATCACCCTCGTGAAGGCAATATGGGGGCTCAGTAGGTAATGGGATGGCATGTGCACCAATCATTACTGGTCTAAGCACTCAGCGAAGAGTTGGGGTTTACACAAACTTAAACCTTGACTTAAAAGTCGTAAGGTAAGCTATTAGTCCCCCACTTAACCTGGAGTTTTTAATGTAACTTATACAAAAAATGCGAATGATGCATGAAACAATTTTATACAATGCATTAACAAATATGTACAAAATTAACAAAAACACAAACCAAACAATAGAACAAGATAATCAGACAAAAACAAAGCTTAGTCCACAAGGTCCCTAGTAGAGTCGCCATTCTGTCGCACATGTGCGGCGTCGCGGCGATCGTCCACCCTCAAGGAAAAAAATGTAATGGTGTATCTCTGGCAAAATATGGAGAGACAAGGAATTCTTGTCTTTTATTAGTGAAAAATTGAAATGGGAGTCGCCACCTAGTATTCTAGTTACTAGGAACCCTAACTGGTCTCAGAGATCAGGTACGGAGACTGGTTGCGTAAAGGGAAGGTATTAGCACTCCAACTACGCCCTACCTAAGGTAGGCTGCATTGTTTTAATGTCTGATAAAATCTACGGTCTTGTTGTATTTTCTAATTGTTGGTTTATCTAAGGTTCAAAAAAAGCCCTCCTTATTAAGGAGATTCTTATCTCAATGGGGTAGAACCTAATTGTTCTAGCGTCTGAAAAAAAGAATTTAATATCTGGAATACATATTACGTGTAATGTCGTACCTCGGATACTAAAAGACAAACAAAATAAAATTTTTGTTGTTTTTGCAATTTTGGCCAATGTTCTCTTGACTTTAATAAACTGGTTATTAAAACCAAAATACATGCTAAAATATTTTTTCTGGTGTATAACAAACACAACATGATTTTTTTACCTTTGAGACACTTGGCCGTACGCACAAAAACATTGTTTTCTATTTTTCAAGTTTTTTTTGTATTTTGGAAGTTTTGACAAAAACCGGGTATTTTAATATCGAATTTGTATTTTTACGATGTAAAATACAGACTGATATTAATCAAAATGACATAAAAACTATGCGGGAAAATTGTAAAATTCTGAAACAAACATTTTTGAATTTTTTTTTTGAAATGGGCCAGGTCAGGCCCAAATACATGGGCTGGGTCGAACCTAACCCAACTACATGGGTTGGGCTCAGCCCAGCCCGTGTAAATAGTGGGCCTCTCCACTGTTCACATGCAACGTGAACAGTGGAGAGGAAAATGCAGAAGAAGAAGATGAAAGTGGAGGAGAAGAGGGAAGAAGGCTGACCTGCGGTGGCATTGAGGCGGTGCTAATAGCGGCGGCGGTGCTGATGGCGGCGGTGGCGCTGTTGTCGCGGTGGAGGCACTGCGTGGCCGGCGGTGCTCTATTTTTTCTCCTCTCTCTCTCCTCTGTTTTTCGCTCTTTTCTGCTTCTTCCTTTTCTTTTCTTTGTTTTTTTTTCTCTCTCTCTTCGTTTCCTCCTTTCTGTCTTGTGTTCTCTTCTGCTCTCTTCCCCTGTATTTTTAGGAAAACAGGGGAAGAGACGTAGCTAGGGCGGCCACTATGCTGCCATGCGCCCCACGACTGGCCGAGGAGGCACGTCTCCTCCATTTTTCCAACACGTGGGAGGCCACGGGTCAGCTTAGGAGGTGGGTGTCCTCAGGGGCGGAGCTAGGCTTATTTGTTAGGGGTGGCCAAAAATAATATAACAAGATATAATATTTGTTTTATTTATTGTACATGAGTTGTAAAAAAACCTCGCATTATTTAGTTTTATTCAAATAACTTATTACAAACATATAATGACATTTGTATAAGGTAAAAGGTTTGGAGCAATACTAAATTGAGTCAAAGCAATAAAGTTAATTTCATTTTTATGATGTATCCATCACTTTAATGTTGTTGCTCTTTATACCTATCAAATATAAACATACAAAGTATATAAGAAACATTAGCTAAAGCGAAGCATTATTTTATGTTTGATAAACTTTGAAATAAAGTAAAAAATAATAAAAAATAATTCTTACATATTTATTTTAATTGTGCTCGTCGTTCTTTTATAGAATAGAAATAATTGATTATCATATCAATTGTGAATCTTTTAGCAATTTCTTTTACTATATAGACAATCAAATAACTTGAAAGAAAATCATCCTCCATCCGATTGCAAAGTATTGTTTTAACAATCTTCATCGCTGAGAAAGCTCGTTCAGTAGTTGCTGTCGAAACAAGAAAAGTCAAAATAAGCCGAATCAACCTGTCAACTAGTGGATAAATATTTTTCCTTTTAAAAAAAAATCAATTCTTCTTATTTTGTTCATGATTCAACCTAAAATCAAAACATATATCATGAGAAAAAATTAATAATTTTGATGGCTCTGCTAAAAACAAAACATAAAAAAAAATCCAAGCATAATCAAAACAAACCAATAAAATATATTTAATTAATTAGAAAAAAATCACTATCAAAAATTCAAAAAACAATTGTTAGAACTAGCAGATCTGAAAAAAAAAGAGCAAAAATAATAAAATTATAAAAAACCATAATCAAATTCTTAATAAATATCTCAAAACAAAATAAAAAATATATTTTAAATTTAAATTTATCTTATTTTGTTTAATAAAAAATGAATTAATCAGTACCTATTTCAATCTTTTCACAGAAAAATTTTGTTTGCAATTTGTATCTACCCGCTGCGTTGAAGACATTTATATTAAGGCTGTAGGGAGAGAAAAAATAGCAAAACACATTGATAACTTTACATTTTTTTTCTTTCCATGTAGGCATGTTGGTACCATAAAATCAAGGCAAAGTCAAAGGAATTCAAAACTAAAGCAAAGGATAACAAATATATTTCCTGTAAGAAGGACCCTCTCATTGAAAAATGTTACAGCTCCTCACATTTAATTACCAAATAAATAAAAAAATCTTGCAGGGGCCCGGGCCCCTGCTTGTCACCCCTTCATTCCGCCCCTGGGTGTCCTTGGTCGGCGTCTTTTTGATGCTAAAAAGAGGATGCAAAAGGCGGTGAAAACAGGGGAACAAAAGCTCCCTTCCCCTGTTTTCTGCACGTCCAAGGGAAGAAGAAGACGTACGGTGTCATTCAAAACGGCACCGTTTTGGGTCTTTTTTTTTAATGAACAGTGCATGACTTTTCTTTCTTAAATTGAATTTTCTTTGTCAATAGAGCTCTCATCAGTCAACAAAATATTGTCAAATTTCAATCTTTGTATTTTTGAACCTCCTCAATTAATTTTTGACCATTTTCTGAGTGTTTTGACATCCTCTTTTCATTGCTATATTTTTTTTAATATTTTTTGTATTTTATACGGGGACCTAAAAATGGGTTATAACAAGAAGGATGCACCATCACTCCATCAACCGCATCATATGATTGGTGCCATGTCATGTGCTCAGCAGTCCTTGGTGACATGAATAACCTCTGCAGTCTAGGTGTGATTAGGAAGTATCTAAGTTTTTTATATGCCATAAGAGTTTTTCTCGTGTCATTTCTGGGTTTGTAACGGGAATGTCCACATGTCTTGCACCCGGTCAGCTCAACACTTTCAAGGTACAATATGCAGAAGTTAGGACATATGTTAATTTTCTGGTATCCTAAACCGAGGGGTTTTATCATGGACTTAACAGTATAGAAGTTCTCTTTCAGCCTGTTCTTTTCTGGTAAAATACTTCTCGTCCATTTGATAATTCTGTCATAACCAACCTCACTCAACCCACAATCCAACTTAATGGTGAACACCTATGCAATGACTGATAATTTACTATGATTTGTGCAACCATCCCATAATGGTTCATCAGAATCTTTCAACAGATTAAAAAACCTAATCGCATCTGCATTAAGTTCTTCTTCTACAATTGGACATTGACTGTCATTACCTTGATTCATTCTCATTGCATCCATAACCATATTCCTGTAAGGATTATTGTTGTCATTTACAACTCCATGCATGTTGCTAACACTAGAAGTTGATCCAACCATCCTTTCTACCATGTTCTCATTACAAACAAATAGTTCTCCATGTGCATACCAACACAGGTAATCCTCCATGAACACTTCCTGCATGAACACCTAATACCGCCTCCACTAAAATTTCTCGGAATAGATGTTGTAAAATTAATAAAACCCTAAACCCCATTACAATAATTCATCCTTCGCAATCCTTGGGGTGAATCTTGATATATCCATGAATGATCATCCATGACTTATATCGAACCTCTATAAAATAATGATGACAACATGTATTAATTAACTATGTTAAGTAAATAAATTTGCAAAAATATTGGTTTAACTCGAGATTATCCAACAAAGTAATTAAAACTTCTCTTAAATATTTATTATCAATTATAAATTATCAACATCCATACAAATTTACACATAAATTTACGAAAATTACAACTCCACAATAGCATTGATAAAAATTAAAACGAACCCGTTAAACAAGCTATTATTTATTTCATCACAACACATCTTATTCGGTAATTCGACATAAGTTTCAACAATTTAAAAATGAATAAAATTTTACAAAATCTAAAACAAATCATAACAAATACAAAATTATACATTCATACTACAAGTTTGTTTGATAAATAACAATAAAACATGTACATACACTAAAAAAATACATATACTAAAAAAACATTAAATAATAATAAAATTGACAATTTAATGTTAAAATTAAAAAAGATAGATTTACTTTAAAAAATTATAAAATCCATAATAAATCAGAACACGGATGTTGTGATTACAAAAGTTAAAGAAGGATGACTTGTGTTGAGAAAAGGGAGATATTTTAGGGGGGTGGTTGTTTGCAGTTGGGGGGTGGGGGAAGAACAAGGAGAAATAGGAGAGGGGAGGCAGCGTGGTGATATTAACTTTTACCGATGAAATCACTGACGAAAATATTCCATCGATGATTCCATCGGCGATTTTGACGATGAAGGGGTCACGTCACCGTATGGAGATCCCGATTTGAATCTCTCAGTAATTTTGTTGGTAAAATCACTTACAAAATCTTTCATGTCAATGACCTGCTTTAAAAAAAAAATTCTATATATTATGTCTGTAATTCTGTCGGTATATACAGACAGACGTATTCCGTCAGTATATATTGATGATTTTACCAGCTGATTTATATTCGTCGATAATTATTACCGCAAATTACCGATAGAATTATACCATGTTGAGTCCATGCATTATATCATAGCTTTCATCATGCTATATTGTGGTTTTGTTGCTACCTTGAATTCTTTTTCTACTATTATTATTTCTTGGATAAGGAGTGAGAGCTTGCATGCAAAGCATGGGTATTATATCACTACAACATTATACAGTTTCACCGATGGACTAATTCCGTCGGTGAAAGCAATGAAATTCGTCGGTGAAATAATTACCGACGGCATCACCGACGGAACACGTCCGTCGGTATAACAGTCGTCGGTAACTCCCATTTCTGTCGCTAAGTCTGTCGCAAATAAAAAAAACACCCACCGACGGATAACCAATAAACTCTTGATCGGTCCTTTCTAAAGGAAGGGGTGCATGTGTAATAAACTTGTTGGCATTGCTTTGCGAAAACAAAGACGTCGTTTACGTTGCGGTGTCTAGCTTTTGAGTTGATTTCAACGAGACCATAGTGAGGATCTACTCTGATTCCTCTGTCAGTTGTGTCATACCAATAGCATTTGAATAAAAACACTCTATTTTGCTCGCTATGATATTGCAGTTCGATGACCTCTTCCAATCTACCGTAGTAGTCAACTTCAAACTCACTAGAAGTCGATCCCTTAATACAAACACCGCTGTTGTATGTCTTTCTTCCATGGCCGTATTCTTCAGTATGAAAGACATATCCATTGACAAAATATCCATATAGCACTTGACTTTTCTTTCAGGGCCCAGACATAGTAAAGACAGTGAAATAGCAGCACTACCTCCCATTTGATAAACCTAGCTTGTAAATTAAATACAACAATAATCACTAAACGGATATTATGTAACATTGACTACAATTAATTACATTGCAAGAGATAATGAGTTTGTGATAGGACTTACATGTGTTCTAAACCATGTGGCAAATTGTTCATCTTGTAATTGAAAGATCTGGGATTCGGTCAGCTGTGAGTTATTGGACAGTAAGTATCGTCAATGTTGCCTGCAAGGTTGTTCCAAATTATATGAGTGTATGAGTGTATGGTATCACAAAACATAAAGAGTACACTCTTGACAAAGTTTAAGTCGAACATCTACTTACTTAATAAAAGGTCTCAGCTCATCACAGTTAAATAGGACATAATTGTGTGCTTGTCTGAACTCTATTTCAGACAAATATCTTCCCCTCACGGCATTTTTAGGTGTGGGTCATCTAGGATTGGAGAATATTGACAAGTTCCCACTTGAATGCACTTCACCACCATCATCATGCCGTGGAACACGGTTTATCCTTGTTCTCAAATGAGGTTCGAAATAGTATGAGATAAATGTTGAGATCTCCTCAACAATATACGCCTCACATATTGACGCCTCAACATGCGCCTTGTTCTTAACCTTTTTTTTAAGATTGAACAAGTACCTGCATATATATATATATATATATATATTAATAAAAAATTATCAATTAAAAACATTAAAATAAAAATAAAAACATTTAATTATAAATGTCATAGCAACTGTAATATCTAACCTCTCGAATAGATACATCCATCTGTACTGGACCGGTCCTCCAACTTTTACCTCAAATGGTAAATGTACGGGTAGATGCTCCATTGAGTCAAAAAATGATGGAGGGAATATCATCTCAAGTTTGCATATTGTCTCGACGATATTCTTTTCAAGCCTTTCAATGTGATCAACATTCAACTTGCTGGAGCATATGTCTTTGAAGAAATGACTCATCTCCGTTAGTGCATCCCATATCCCCTTTGGCAACAAATCACGAAAAGCTAATGGGATGAGTGTTTGCATTTCATATAATCTGCATTCCTCCGTATTAACCAGCCTTGATATGTTCGAGGCATGTCCATCGGGGAAACGCAGACTCTTAAGCCATTTGTAGACTAGTAGTTGTGCGTTTTTCTCTAGCACGAAGCTTGCTCTTGGTTTTGCGACCCGTGACCCATCACAAACCAACTCCATATTTTTACGGTTACAAAACAACGTTCCATCCAATCTAGCCTTGATGTTGTCCTTTGTCTTCCCCTTCACATCCATGACGGTGTTGAAAATGTTCTCAAACACGTTCTTTTCAATGTGCATGACGTCAAGGTTATGGCGAAGAAGATTGGTCTTCCAATAAGGAAGCTCCTAAAAGATACTTCGTTTCACCCAATTATGGGTCAAACCAAAACCAGGAAACTTCTACTTACCTGATTGGAGACCAAACACAATTTCACTGTACTCTGACACAACATCAAATAATTCTTCACCGGAAAGACGCGGGGGTGCAACATCATTTTCAACTCTGCCAACAAAGAAATCCTTTCTGTTCTTTCTGTACTTGTGGTTATGTGGCAAGAAACGACGGTGACAGTCAAAAAAAGAAGCTTTACCCCCGTTTGTTACCGTGAATGCCTTGTTGTTCTCCATACAGTATGGACATGCTAGCTATCCATGCGTGCTCCAACCAGAAACCATTCCATAAGCTAGGAAATCATTAATAGTCCACATCAAAGCCGCTCTCATAACAAAATTTTGTTTCCTCGAGATGTCATAAGTCAAAGCTCCAGAGGACCATAACTGCATCAACTCATCAATCAACGGACGAAGACAAACATCTATATTCCGCCCCGGACTGCTCGGACCTGGTATGACCATAGATAAAAACATGAACTCCGGCCTTATACACATCCTCGGTGGCAAGTTATAAACCGTCAGTATGACCGGCCAACAAGAATAAGGAGCAGCAAATGACCCGAATGGGTTGAATCCGTCTGTACACAACCCAAGACGCACGTTCCTTAATTCAGCTGAAAAGTGAGGATGCATACTGTTAAAGTGTTTTCAGGCTTCACCGTCAGAAGGATGAACCATCATTCCATCAACCGCATGGTGTGATTGGTGCCATGTCATGTGCTCAGTAGTCCTTGGTGACATGAATAACCTCTGCAGTCTAGGTGTGATTGGGAAGTATCTAAGTTTTTTATATGCCACGAGAGTCTTCCCTCTACCAGTTCTGGGTTTGTAACGGGAATGCCCGCATGTCATGCACTCGGTCATCTCAGCATTTTCAAGGTAGTATAACATGCAGAGGTTAGGGCATATATCAATTTTCTGGTATCTTAAACCGAGGGGTTTCATCATGGACTTGGCAGCATAGAAGTTCTCTTTCAGCCTATTCCCTTTAGGTAAAATGCTTCTCGCCCATTCAATAATCTTGTCATAACCGACCTCACTCAACCCGTGATCTGACTTGATGGTAAACACCTGTGCTACGACTGATAATTTACTGTGGTTCGTGCAACCATCCCATAATGGTTCGTCATAATCTCTGAACAGATCAAAAAACCTTACTGCATCTGCATTAGGTTCTTCTTCTATGATTGGACATTCCCTGACATTACCTTCACTCATTCTCATTGCATCCATAACCATATTCCTGTAAGGATTACTGTTCTCATTTCCAACTTCATGCATGTTGCTAGCACTAGAAGTTGACCCAACCACCTGTTCTTCCATGCTCTCATCAGGAACAAATAGTTCTCCGTGAGCATACCAACAAAGGTAATCTTCCATGAACCTTTTGGTTAGAAGATGCATCGTTACAACATCTTGATGCAGAAACTTTAAATTTTTACACTTCCTGCATGGACACCTAATACCGCCATCAGTAAAATTCCTCGGAATAGATGTTGCAAAATTAATAAAATCCTGGACACCGTTACAATAATCCATCCTCCGCAATCCTTGGGGTGAGTCCCGATACATCCATGAACGATCATCCATGACTTCTATTGAACCTCTATAAAACAAAACAAAAATATTGGTTTTCCCCGACATTATCCAACAAACTAAAACAACACTTATGTTAAATATTCATTATCAATTATCAACTATCAACGTTCATACATACAAATTTATACATCTATAAATTTACAGAAATCACAACTTCGAAATAGAATTGATAACAATTAAACAAGACTCGTTAAACAAGCTATTAATTATTTATTTCATCACAACGACACATTTAATTCGGTGTAATTCAAACAAAATTTTAACAATTTACAAACAAATATAATTTGACAAAATCTAAAACAAACTATAACAACTACAAAATTATACATTCATACTACAAGTTTCTTTGACAAATAACAATTAAACAAGTACAAACGTTAACAAAATATATACATATACTAAAACAATAAAATTCACAATTAAATATTAAAACTAAAAAGGATAGATTTACTTACAAAAAAATGATAAAATCTACAAGAAATGGATATTGTGACCACGTACAAGATATAAGAAACTTGAGTGCTCGTGTTGAGAATAGTGGAGAGTTGGGATGGATGTTTGGCTGTAGTTTGGGAGGGGAGTTGCAGTTTGGGAGGGGAGAGGTGGGATGGGAAAGAAGAAGAAGGAGAAACAGAGGAAGAGAGTGTCGGCAGATCGGTGGGATATAATGGTCTTTTCTGACGGAATCACCGACGGATTACTTCCGTCGGTGATGCCGTCGGTGATTCCATCGGTGAAAGTGCCACGTCACTGTACGGCTATCTTAGTTTGAATCCCTCGGTAATTCCGTCGGTAAAGTCGCCTGACGTCACCACGCCGTTGCATATTTCCAGACAAACTGTATACCCCATCGGCGAAACGGTTGGTATATACCGACGGTATATTTCCGTCGGTATATACCGACCGTTTCGCCGACAGAGTTATTCCGTCGGTATATACCAATAGATTTTGAGACGGAATATTTCCGTCAGTAATATATTACCGACGGAAATATTCCGTCGGTAATTCCGTTGGTTTTCTTTGGTTTTCTGGTAGTGTATAGCATTTATCCTTTGCTTAAGTTTTTATTAACAATATAATAATCAAACATTCAAATTTTACAATTGTATGCATAAACACTAATACATATAATATATTTAATAAACAAGGAAACTTGTGATATATAAACAACAATATTAATAATAAGGATGACGACGATGAGCTTAATTACTTATGACTAACTTCACCGGGGGAAAACTTGTACAAATACTTTAACCCCTAATTGATCAAAATAATTGCTTTTTAATTAAGTGGATTAAGAAGAAACCTAATCTTAATTATCTAACGATCAAGAATTTCTAGATTCTTCATGTTTTCTACTCTTGCAGAGAACGTCTTCATCTTGTAATCTTCGTTCTCTTGCATTCTTCAAAGAATTCCCAAAACCATAGGCGCTCTCTCTTTCTTTGTTTCGCAGATTAGATTGCGTGTTGCGTTCTTTTAATTTAATTTTTTGTTATGGCTTTCTGATGGAATTCAAGCCTCCAATCGTTTCCTTTCATTAATATTCAACTTAAGACCATCAAATTCACGTGTTATCAAATTAACTCAAGTTAATTATTTATATTAAAATTACTTTATGTTATTTTTTAATAAAAAAACTTCTAAAAGTTATAAATCCAACCAAATTTAATCAAATTAATTAAATCAATATATTTTTCAATTCAACTTAAAACAATCCCATGTTAAGTTTCGAACCATATATTTTTTGAAATCAACCTGTCAATCTCAAACCAAAACAGTTATTAAAATCTCTCTTTCCCTCTTTACTTTTGGAGTCCCTGAAGTCCTTTCACAAATTAAAATCTAATATTTAATCAAAGCTGCATATCAACAAATCTGTATTTTCCTTTAATGCTGCCACCTATTTTGAAAATCATTAATTTCAGAAGCTAGAAGTTTTGCCTATTTAATCCTTGTCATTCGTAGAGATGAACACGTACCCGAAATTAACCTAGTTCAATCTCTTGATTTTTTTAGTTAGCTATATATTTCGGAGTCCATCTATTAGTTAACTTCTTCCTCTAAGATGTGTACTCAAAACTTGGCTGAAGAACTTAATCCCATCTCTAAACATCACACATGACACGGACGAGGAGCTGATTAACTTAACGAAACCTTTAGGATTGTAACGTACATAAATACACACACAAAGAGGTATACAACCACTTCCTTATTACATCACAGCATGGTAATGGCATAGAGCTATATGCAGAGACCAAGGCTTTGAGAACTGCCTTATTATCAAATAAGGGAAATTCACAAGGTATTTATGTAGGGTTCACCCATTCTTGAGTCTGGAGATCCTCCACAAGTTTTCTATCCAAATGGAATGCTGTGGTGATGACAGCAGGATTAATAGAGGGACTGGCTCCAAAGATGGCATTTGCTACTGTATATACTCCTGGATTTTGACTTGTTAATGCAGCGATAGCAACTGCTGGAGTTTTTCCAATATTCAACTGGAAGTGAACGAGGCCAAATGGAAACACAATGAGATCTCCTGGTTTTAGAATCTTTGCAAAGAGACGATGATCAGGGTTTGACGTGACAAAACCAGCATAAAGAGTGCCCTTCAAAACCAATAGAACCTCTGACGCTCTAGGGTGATAGTGTGGAGGGTTCAGGCCACCATTTGGAGCAAAATCTATACGTACCATAGATACACCAAGAGTGTTAAGTCCTGGTATTAGATCGGCCGTCACTATATTAACATGCACTCCAAGTTGATTTGACGTGTTTCCAGGAATATCAAACCCAGAAAACGAGAAATCATCTGTAGTGTAAAGGCTTGGATTCTTGCAAAATTTCCCATTGACAAGCACTGCACACACAAACAAAGCCTTATTAGTTGTCATGCAAATTCAAAATGAATAATATATATAGAAGCTCGTCACTCGAAAATATCATATAATTAATTTGACTGCATGGTCCCGTCATGTCACATATTTTATGTGCTCAGCTATGTATTATATATTGTGATCATAGAATTCGACCGATACAGTGAATATATGTAGACTCATGTTGAATCGGGATCGTGAAATTTAAATGAAAGAGTGAAAAATGACAAAAGAAAGAGGAAAATCAGTATGTATACCAGCAGAATCAGTATCATTTATTGCTACACATATGTCTTGAAGGGGGCTGGGGTCATAGGCAGTGGCAAATGAGGAAGCCAGAGCCAAGAGAGCAAGAGCTCCTAGCAAATTAGCAACTTTCATATCGTTCTCTCTTTTTCTAGGATTGTCTTTTGGGTGTGGAGTGAGAACTTGCATGCAGAGCATGGGTATTTATAGATGAGTTATACGTCGTTTAAGTTTTGTTTTTCAACAACTAATCTTTGATCTTTGACCAGTCAAACACTGGCATTTGACAATTGCATGCAGAAACTGTTGGTGGGAGAAATTACTAGTGGTGGCTTTGAAACACTCAGAAGGGATAAAACACACTGTTTTATTTCAAAACAAAAAGCTTATAAAAAACAAACAAAAATTCTTAATACACGCCCTCTCTCTTTCTCTCTAGTGTTTCTCTCTTGTCTTTCCCACACACAATAACATAAACTTAGCTACCTATTTATACACAAATTGAAAGTAAGAAAAAAAATCAAACTTCAAGTGTGAAGGCGGCTGGCGGTTGGTGGCTGGCGATTTGAGAAGTCGCTGGTGGTGAATGCAGAAATCGCTAGTGGTGGTTGCTGTCTTTGACTTTCTTGGATTGAGTTTAATGCAACAAATCCCCCCTTTAAACTCAATCGAGGGATGTCATGCCAAGCATGAACTTCAATCTAATAAATATTTCTCCCTTCAATGGCTTTGTAAAGATATCTGCAACTTGATCATTTGTTTTGCAGGATATCAATTCAACTTCTTTGTTCTTCACATGCTCTTGGATAAAGTGATGACGTGTATCAATGTGTTTACTTCTTTCATGATATACTGGGTTCTTTGCTAATGCAATCACTGATCGTTTATCAATATAAATCTTTGTAGGATTTTCTTGAGGAAATCCCAAGTGCTTCAGCATATTCCTTAACCATATTAAATGGAATACAACTGAGTTAGCAGCAACATACTCAGCTTCACAGCTTGATAATGTTACTATCGATTGCTTCTTGGATGACCATGTGAAAGATGTATCTCCCATGAAAAAGACAAATCATGTTGTGCTTTTCCTTTCATCCAGATCTCTACCCCAATCACTATCCGAGTAGCCAACAAGATTGAAGGTTTTACTTGAAGTATAAAACATACCTTCATTTATTATTCCTTTGATGTAGCGAAGAATTCTCTTGGCTGCATTCTAGTGAGACTGGTCTGGTGTCTCCATATATCTGCTGATAAGTCCAACTCCGTAGAGTATATCCGGTCTGGTATATGTCAAGTACCTTAAGCTTCTTACTAAGTTTTTGAAGTAAGTTGGATCAACATTTCCAACTTTACTCTTCCTCAATTCTACTCTATTCTCAATTGGAGTTGATACCGGATTGTAGCTTTCCATCTTGAACCTTTCAAGAATATCTTTGGCATAACTGCTTTGGGATACAAAAATCCCTTCTTCTTTCTACGTCACTTCTAAGCCAAGAAAATGTGCCATCAGACCAATGTCTGTCATCTCAAACTCCTGTACCATGCTTTTTTTGAAGTCTTCAAACATGGCAGGGTTGTTGCTGGTGAATATTAAGTCATCAACATATAGGCACGCAAATAATATGCTGCCATTTGCTTCTTTCTTCACATATATTGTGTGTTCATATGGACATTTTTCAAATCCATTGTCTTGAAAATACCTGTCAATTCTGGTATTCCAAGCACGTGGAGCTTGCTTCAAACCGTAAAGAGCTTTCTTCAATTTGTATACTTTGCTTTCATTTTCAGCTTCAATGTATCCAAGTGGTTGTTCAACATAGATCTCTTCTTCTAGGAAGCCATTCAGAAAAGTTGACTTCACATCGAGTTGATAGATCTTCCATCTATATTGTGCAGCCAGTGAGATCATCAGTCTGATTGTCTCTAGCCGGGCTACTGGAGCAAATACTTCTTCATAGTCAATGCCTTCTCTCTGTTTGTAGCCTTTTGCCACTAATCTTGCTTTGTATCTTTGTACTTCTCCTTTTGCATTCTTCTTTGTCTTATAGACCCATTTGACACCTATTGCTTTCTTGTTTTCTGGTAAATAAGTCAGCTTCCAGGTATTATTCTTCTCAATGGCATGTATTTCTTCATCCATTGCTTCTATCCACTTCTCTTCTATGACAGCTTCATTGAAGCTAAGTGGGTCATTATCTGCAAAGAAATAAAATAGAGTTGTAGCTTCCATAACTTGAGTGGCATCGTACAACTCTTCTAGATTTCTCATCCTTCTTGTTCCTTCTGATGAGGATGCTGATGGTGGTGTTGATGATGATTCTGGTGTGTTTCTCCTGTTGAATACAGGGGATCTGTGTACCGGACTTTGTGGCTCATTTGCTGGTAATATTGGACCTTCTGCAAGTACTATTGGTACTTTCACTTCGTCTTCAAGGATCAAATCAGTGCTGATCCATTTGACTGCTTCTTGATCATCATTCCATTGCCAAGTTTTATCTTCTTCAAAGATAACATCTCTACTCATAATTACCTTCTTTGTGATGGGATTATACAGCTTGTATCCCATCCTTCTATCACCATATTTGATAAAGATGCATTTCTTGATTTTATTATCGAGTTTCATCCTTCTTGCATCTGGGATCTTTGCATATGCCACACAACCAAAGACTCGAAGATGAGTAACACTTGGTTTGTGACCACTCCATGCTTCTTCCAGAGTGACAGCTTGCAAACTTCTGGTTGGGCAGCGATTCAGTAGATACACTGCACATGATACATCTTCAGCCCAGTATTGTTTGGGCAACTTCTTTGCTTTGAGTAGACTTTTTGCCATGTCAAGAATCGTTTTATTCTTTCTCTCAACTACACCATTCAGCTGTGGTGTATAAGCTGGTGTTGTCTGATGTCTGATGTCTGATGCCTTGTTGTGTACAAAGGCTTCAAAATCATTTGAAGTGTATTCTCCACCCTAATCAGATCTCACAGTTCTGATCTTATAGCCACTTTGCTTCTCAACAATTGTTTTAAAATCTTTAAAACAATTGAACACTTCTGACTTCCTCTTCAAAAAGTATATCCATGTCTTTCTGCTAGAATCATCAACGAAAGTAAGGAAGTATCTATTTTGTCCAGTTGACATAGGTTTTATGGGACCACACACATCTGTGTGCACT
Organism: Populus simonii; assembly: GCA_007827005.2. Classification (NCBI taxonomy): domain Eukaryota; kingdom Viridiplantae; phylum Streptophyta; class Magnoliopsida; order Malpighiales; family Salicaceae; genus Populus; species Populus simonii. The sequence goes on along the minus strand of CM017467.2, from coordinate 17,663,784 downwards.
AACTCCAGTGGCTTATTTGCTTACCAGTTGACTTCTTTGGCAAAACTGGATCTGTGATGTTTGCTGAGGACACAACTCTCACAGACTTCATCTGGATGAACAATATGGGGCATACCTTTAACCATCTTCTTGCTTGCTAGCATCTTCAGACTTGTGAAATTTAGATGTCCAAGCCTTAGGTGCCAAAGCCACTCTTCATTGTTGGTGATGGCACTCAAACACTTTGCGGCATCATATTGGATGTTTAAAGGAAACATCCTATTCTTGGACATCTTCACATAGGCAATTAATCTCCCATTGTAGTCTTTGACTGTCAGATGACAGTTCTTCGTATAAAGAGTATAACCTTTCTCCATAAGTTGACCTATACTCAGCATGTTGTGCTTTATGGCTGGAACATAGTAAACATTTGTGATGTAGCTATGATCGCCATTCTTTTACTTGATTGGGATGTTGCCTTTACCTTTTACTGGAACTTTTGAGGTATCTCTAAAGGTGACTAGACCTTGTATGGTCTCATCTAGATCACCAAATAGATCTTGTTGGCCACACATGTGATTGCTGGCTCTAGAATCTAGGTACCAAATATTCTCTTGATTCTCGCCAAGTCCTTGTTGGACAAATAATGCAGTTGATCCTTTGATGATGGCATCCTTCTCTGCATAGTTGGCTTGTTCACGTACCTCTAATGGAGCTTTCCTTCGACATTCAGTGCTATAGTGCCCAAATTGATTGCAACTATAGCACTGGATATTCCTCTTGTCACGGTTATTGTAACCGCCTCCTCTTCCTCTAGGAGTAAATGCTTGTTGTCCCCGGCCTTCTCTGGTGGTGTTTCTACCTCCTCTTCCTCTGAATCCTGTATTCCAAGATCCTCTTCCTTGAAATTGCTAAAATCCTCCTCGTCTTTGTTGACTTCTTCCTTGAGTGGTATATCCACTTGTTGAAGTCTCCCCTTGCTCATATCTGTCTTTGCGAGACAACTTAGATTGTAAGGCATGCTCAATTACCTTATCTCCATTTCTTTTCACAATCTTTTGCTCATGAGCTTGCAAAGAACTCATAAGCTCATCCACCATCAACTTGTCCACTTCTTTGGACTCTTCAATAGCGAAAACAACAAAATCAAATTTTGGATCTAGGGATCTCAAAATTTTCTCTGTAATCTGAGCATCTGTAAAGGCTTCTCCATTTCTTCTCATCTGATTGACTATCATCATAATTCTTGTGTGATACTCAGAAATAGATTCCGAGGACTTCATTTGCAATAATTCAAATTCACCTCGCAAAGATTGGAGACGAATCTTCTTGATTCTGTCAGCACCTTTGTATTTTTGTTGGATAGCCTCCCATATCTCTTTTGATGTTTCTGCGAAAGCAATAATCTCAAATATGGCTTCATCAAGACCTTGATAGATGATGGTCTTTGCTTTGTTGTCTTTCTTTCTATTGGCTTTGAGGACCTGCTTCTCGGCCTCTTATAGAGCATCTTCTGCTTCTTTGGACTCTGGTTCATCATAACTATATTGCACAATCTCTATACACTCTTGTGAACCAAGAAATGCCTTCAATCTAATACACCAACTATCATAGTTGTCTTTGGTTAGCTTCGGGATGAGTGTTTGTTCATTTTTTGTAGTCATTTTGCTCTTTGAATGACTATATCACCTTCTAGGAGTTGAATTTGGGAAAACGAACACTGTAGATGGATCTAGAATGCTCAAAACAGTAGAGAACCGGTCTGACTTGGTTGAAAATGGGTCAGAAATGGGCTGAACGGGTCAGGAAACCGATTCTGGACGTCGGGCGGTTCACTGGTGTTGAATCGGGAATATTCTGGGGAATATTCTCTTGGCTCGGCTAGCGGCGGCTTAGGCGGCTCGACACGGCTCAAATATGGTGCGCGTATGGATCAATCGTCTTCTTCCTTGGGGCGCGTCGGCTGCGCGTGGACTACAGTGACAGAATTTCAGGCGGCGCGTGTGGGCTACCTCCTGCTCCGATGAAGCTGATTTTTGCACCAGTGAGTTCGTATGGATGACCCCTACACTGTGGAATGATCAAAAAGTGTTTTTGACCACTTTGAAAAAACGGATGTATCCCAACAACGCCTCTGTTTTCTGACGAACAAGGTTTTGATACCAATTGTTGGTGGGAGAAACCACTGGTGGTGGCTTTGAAACACTTAGAGGGGATAAAACACACTGTTTTATTTCAAAACAACAAGCTTATTAAAAAAAAACAAAAACTCTTAATACACGCCCTCTCTCTTTCTCTCTAGTGTTTCTCTCTTGTCTTTCCCACACACAATAACATAAACTTAGCTGCCTATTTATACACAAATTGAAAGTAAGAAAAAAATCAAACTTCAAGTGTGAAGGCGGTTGGCGATTGGTGGCTGGCGGTGAATGCAGGTGGTGGTTGCCGTCTTTGACTTTCTTGGATTGAGTTTAATGCAACAAAAACCCTAATAGACCTTCACTAGTTAAATTTACATTTTGGCCCAAACAGAGCACACTCATTATAAGCAATGGTGAGAACCCGGGAGCCTGATGATGACTAAGTTGAGGCAAAAAAGAGTTCAACAAGTACTTTAATGTCTCTCTATTGGCCAGAGGTGGATATATAGAGAAGAAACGTATAATCATAATTGCCTAACTATAAGAACTTCTAGAGTTTTCAATTCCATCGCGCGCGTCTTCATCTTGTACTCTTCATTCTTCAACTCCATGATGTAATTCATCCGCGAACACAGTATGCATAAATGGCTTTATCGAATGTTGCTAATTATGTAGTTTTAATTTTTCTTTTATGTTTGATATAGTCCTTGATGGATCTCCTTTCATAATTAGCAAAATATTATATCAAATAAGATTTCAGCTAGAAGAATATATTCTTAGGTTACTGCAGTGATCAAGTTAAACGAAATCACTTAAATTGAAATAAAACTCTAGTACATTTTTCAGTTCTCAATCCTGATGCATGCCTTCATCTTGTTGAAACCTCTAGGTATATCAGATTTGATATATGAAACCCATCTCTATTTTTTTGGCTTGAAAATAAAAGTCACAGTGTTCAATCATATATAGTTTGGTAGGATGATTTTGGCTATTTTTCTTAAAATCTCTGCATTACATAGGCATGCATTAATCATTGATATCTGTCCCTTATATGAGGTTAGGGGAAAAAATACAAAAACCATCTATCGATCCAAACAGTTGAAATCGTTCACCCCTTTCTTAGTTTGAATTAGAGTTTGAATCCAAGAAGAGATTATGGAAAATAAACGTTTTGTTTTGTTATATGTGGATGATCTTTTAGACTCCTAAAAAAAAAGTATTGTTTTCTAGACTCCTCAATAATGAACGATCATGAGACTACGTACCTCAATAAAATTGAAAGCAACATCGTTTCCAGAATTTAAAAGGAATAGTTTAAGTTGAGACTATCAATGAATTAATTTTGTCCATATCTTGAATTTTATATGAGTTAATGAAAATTTAGATTTTAAAACATAATTTTTTTAAAAAAAATATCGTATTGTTTTCGATGTTATCTAGTTGTCGCATGATTCTCCCACACCCTCCTCGCAACATTGTCATGCACCCTATCCCACTCGAATTTATTTTGTATATAAATAATTTATTTAAAATAAAAATAAAAATTTATTAAAAATAAATAAAATTAGAAGTTAACACCAACCTCAAATCTTTGAAACCATACATCGATATAAGGTCTCCAATCAAGATGTTTGGAAACTTGACTCCATTGAAATAATGGAATCTCCATCGATGATTTAAACACCAATGGTATTACTCGGGCAGCCTCAATGTTTGTGAACCTGGAAATAAATAAAATTAATGAAATATTAATTAGTTGTTCACAAATTATGTTATAAATAAAACAAAAAACCACAACAAACTTACATTGAAAGGTTGTCCTTCCAATGTGCTTCGTACTTGCAGGTGAATTGACCCCGCTGTGAAGGCACACCGCCTCTGTGCTGTGGAACCATGCTAGAAGAGGCAACATCGCCAGTCGGCACAGGTGCCTCTTCTTGATCAGCACCTAAGGACAAGTTATCATCACTGCTAGAAGAATTGGTTGTGACCATATGCTCACGACGTGCTGTTGATTTCGTTCTACGCATCTATATAAATTGAACAAATAATTACATAATCAAATTCGATTATTTAAAAAAAATCGGTAGCACCTCACCAATACTGAAGACTACCCAAATTTTTCAAACCTGCAAATATTGATAATATATATGCCACAAACCAGTTGATTTTATTTTATTTATACTGGAAATTTTATATTTTTCAATTTCATCTCATTTTCAAAATGATAATAAAATGTTTCTAACCGTAAAATCAAGAAAAAAAAATCTTATATATAACCTAACATCTATACAAATTTAACAATAAAATAAAGAAAAAAAATTAATTTAATTCTATATATTTAACTATCTATATAAATTCATCAATAACAATTAAAATTCATCAAAACAATCAAACACTCTATTACACAATAATAGAGTAAAATTGAGATAAAATAATTAAATTTAATCCTAATATTCAATTAACATTTACAAGGAAAATTCAACAATAACAATTAAAATTCAACAAATATTCAATTATTATGGCAATACAAACAATAAAATAGACAACAAAGTTTTTTTTAAAAAAAAACTATAGACTTTAGGAATGAAAAATGCTTACCTTAAAAGTGTGTTTATTTTTAGACTTTATCCACGTAAAATACAAAAAAAACAAAAATATATTGTTAATAAAACAAAGAAAAGACGAAAAAAAGAAAATCATTAAGTATATTGAATCACAATACATACCTTTTAATTTGTTGAAGATGAAGATAGAATTATAGCTAGAGATTACAAGAAAAAAACAAGAGATGTTTTGAAAGAAGGAGAGGAAGAAAATGCATAAAACGAAGGAGAGCAAAAAAATGAATTGAAGCGGCTCTCGGTGGGAGTTATACAGCAATTTTTCCAACGGACTCACCGACGGTCTATTAAATAATATTATTTTTAATTATGCTGTCGGTGATTCCATCGGTAAATTCACTTTAAAATTTTTAAATAACTCTCTAGAAATTTCACAGTTCGTCAGTAAGTCCGTCGGTAATGTGAAATAAGTACTCACTGTCAAATATGTATTAATTACCCACACTTTGGAATTCACAATCCGTCGGTGATTCAGAGGACTTCACCGATATAGGAGGTGAACAGTTCCCATCCTCTGGCAAATACCAATGGAATCATTCCGTCTGCAGGGATGTCGGTGATTGTGACATATTCAATAAATATTTTACAACTCTTTGTGAAATACCGATAGACTCATTCCGTCTGTAGAGACATCGGTGATTGTGGCATATGCAGTAAATATTTTACAACTCCTGTGAAATACCGACAAACGCATTCCATGTGTAGATCCATCAGTGATATGCATCACTGATTGTGTTTGTATTGCCTATTTATCCATCATGCAAACACTTAAATTGCAAATAAGCCGCACAGCACAATAACAATAGTGAACAATTATAAAAATAAATATTTCATGGTACAAAATTCCATCCATAATATTACATTATAAAAATTCTTCACACTTTAGTGTTCTGATATTTGGTCAGAATTTTCTTCTTCTTCTTCGTCAATTGAATCGTCATCAGCTCTATTGCAATCTTCAATGTGGATATCATCATTATCACCATCTTCATCGACATGTTCTTGTCCGCTGGAGCACAGAACAACATTCAACTCCTATGCGTCAACATCAACAAGACAATCATCGCAAACGCGAAAATTTGAATTTTCTTCTAAGTCAATCGAAAGAGCAACTTGATATGGTTCAACCAACTCACTAACTTGAAAGACTTCATCTCGTACACTTGTGTTTTCGTTCTCATCTTGAACAACCTCAACACAACTTCTGGGTTTTATTTTTAAAACAGATAATCAATCAACTCTTGATCGGTCCTTTCTAAAGGAAGGGGTGTATGTGTAATAAATTTATTGGTATTGCTTTGTGAAAACAAAAACATCATTTATGTTGCGGAGTCTAGTTTTTGAGTTGATTTCCACCAGACCAGAGTGAGGATCTACTCTGATTCCTCTGTCAGTGGTGTCATACTAGTAGCATTTGAATAAAAACACTTTATTCTGCTCGCTATGATATTGCAATTCGACCACTACCAGAAATTCGCTTAATACCAATGGAATTGTCGACGGAATTATTCCATCGGTAATTTGAGGTCGCCATTACCGACAACATTTAATCCGTCGGTACTTTTGTCGGTCAATACCGATGGCCAAACTCCGTCGGTATTTACCGATGAAATTACTGACGGAATGTTGAGAATTAAAAAAAAGAGGGCAGTTCGCTGACGTGGAGGTTATTGTGGGTATTTTTTACCGACAAAATCATCGAGGGATTTAAAATGTCAGCTCCGTACGGTGAGGAGATTGATTCACCGATGAAAATGCCGACAGAATCACCGAGAGATTCAAAATGGCAGCTCCATACGGTGACATGCCTTGTTTACCGTTAGAATAGCCAACGGAATCACAGACAGAATATTCCATCGGTGAAGCCGTCGGCAAAAGTTAATATATCCCTCTCACTCGACCCTATCCTCCCCTATTTCTCTTTCTTATTTCTCATCTCAACTCTCCCCAACTGCAAACAACCAGCGCCCCCCAAAAAAAAATCTCCCTCTTCTCAGCACAACAAGTTATATATCTTGAAGTCTTCTTGTCACAGCATCCGTGTTCTGATTTATCGACAGATTTTTATCAGTTTTTGTAAGTAATTCTATCTTTTTAAATTTTAACATTTAAATATCATGGTTTTTATTGTGTTTCTAGTATATGTATTTTGTTAGTAGATGAACATGTTTTATTGTTATTTCTCAAACAAACTTGTAGTATATGAATGTATAATTTTATACTTGTTATGGTTTGTTTTAGATTTTGTAAGATTGTATTTGTTTGTAAATTGTTGAAACTTTATTAAATTACCGAATTACATGTGTTGTTTTGAAATAATTAATAGCTTGTTTAATGGGTCCGTTTTAATTTTTATCATCAATGGTATTGCAGAGTTGTAATTTCTGTAAATTGATATATATGTATTAATTTGTATGGACGTTGATAATTGATAATGAATATTTAATATTTATGAGAAGTTGTAATTGGTTTGTTGGATGATCTCGAGGTAAACCAATATTTTTGCAAATTTATTTACCTAACATAGTTAATTAATACATGTTGTCATCATAATTTTATAGAGATTTGATAGAAGTCATGGATGATCGTTCATGGATGTATTGAGATTCACCCCAAGGATTGCGGAGGATGGATTATTGAAACGGGGTTCATGGTTTTATTAATTTCACAACATCTATTCCTAGAAATTTTACTGGAGGCGGTATTAGGTGTCCATGCAGGAAGTGTCAAAATAAAAAGTATATGCATCCAAATTTTGTAACAATGCATCTTCTACACAAAGGGTTTATGGAGAATTACCAGTGTTGGTATGCACACGGAGAAGTATTTGTTAGTAAGAGGAGAATGGAAGAAAGGGTGGTTGGGTCAACTTCTAGTGCTAGCAACGTACATGAAGCGGCAAATGACAACACTAATTCTTATAGGAATATGGTTATGGATGCAATGAGAATGAATCAAGGTAATGTCAGTCAATGTCCAATTGTAGAAGAAGAACCTAATGCAGATGCAGTTAGGTTTTTTGATTTGTTGAAAGATTCTAACAAACCATTATGGGATGGATGGCTGCACGAACCACAATAAATTATCGGTCGTAGCACAGCTGTTCACCATCAAGTCAGATCACGGGTTGAGTGAGGCCGGGTATGACAAGATTCTTGAATGGGCAAGAAGCATTTTACCTGAAGGGAACAGGCTGAAAGAGAACTTCTATGTTGCGAAGTCAATGATGAAACCCCTCAGTTTAGGATACCAGAAAATTGACATGTGCCCTAACTTCTGCATGTTATACTACCTTGAAAATGCTTAGATGACCGAGTGCATGACATGCGGGCATTCCTGTTACAAACCCAAAATTGGTAGGGGAAAGACTCTAGTGGCATATAAAAAACTTAGATACTTCCTAATCACATCTAGACTGCAGAGGTTATTCATGTCACTAAGGACTGCTGAGCACATGACATGGCACCAATCACATGATGCGGTTGATGGAGTGATGGTGCATCCTTCTGATGGCGAAGCGTGGAAACACTTTAATAGTGTGCATCCTCACTTTTCAGCTGAATCAAGGAACGTGCATCTTGGGTTGTGTACAGACGGATTCAACCCATTTGGGTCATTTACTGCTTCTTATTCTTGTTGGCCGGTCATACTGACGGTTTATAACTTGCCACCAGGGATATGTATGAGGCCGGAGTTCATGTTTTTATCTATGGTCATACAAGGTCCGAGCAATCCGGGGCGGAATATAGATGTTTGTCTTCATCCGTTGATTGATGAGTTGACGCAGTTGTGGTCTTCTAGAGCTTTGACTTATGACATCTCGAGGAAACATAATTTTGTTATGAGAGCGGCTTTGATGTGGACTATCAATGATTTTCCAGCTTATGGAATGCTTTCTGGTTGGAGCACGCATGGGAAACTAGCATGTTCATACTGCATGGAAAACAACAAGGCATTCACGCTAAGAAATGGAGGTAAAGCTTCTTTTTTTTACTATCACCGTCGTTTCTTGCCACATAATCATAGGTACAGAAAGAACATAAAAGATTTCTTTGCGGGCAGAGTTGAAAAGGATGTTGCACCCCCGTGTCTTTCTGGTGAAGAATTACATGATGTTGTATCAGAGTACGGTGACATTGTCTTTGGTCTCCAATCAGGTAAGCAGAAGTTCCCTGGTTTTGGTTTGACCCATAATTGGGTAAAGCGAAGTATCTTTTGGGAGCTTCTTTATTGGAAGACCAATCTTCTCCGCCATAACCTTGACGTCATGCATATTGAAAAGAACGTGTTTGAGAACATTTTCAACACCGTCATGGATGTGAAGGGAAGACAAAGGACAACATCAAGGCTAGATTGGATGTAGGTGTTGTTCTGTAACCGTAAAAATATGGAGTTGGTTTGTGATGAGTCACGGGTCGCAAAACCAAGAGCAAGCTTCGTGTTAGAGAAAAATGCACAACTACTAGTCTATAAATGGCTTAAGAGTCTGCGTTTTCTAGATGGACATGCCTCGAACATATCAAGGCTGGTTAATATGGAGGAATGCAGATTGTATGGAATGAAGAGTCATGACTGCCACGTGTTTATGCAAACACTCATCCCATTAGCTTTTCGTGATTTATTGCCAAAGGGGATATGGGATGCACTCACAGAGATCAGTCATTTCTTTAGAGATTTATGCTCCGGCAAGCTGAATGTTGATCACATTGAGAGGCTTGAAACGAATATCATCGAGACACTATGCAAACTTGAGATGATATTCCCTCCATCATTTTTTGACTCAATGGAGCATCTCCCCATACATCTATCGTTCGAGGCAAAAGTTGGAGGACCGGTCCAGTATAGATGGATGTACCCATTTGAACGGTTAGATATTACAGTTGTAATGTAATTCATATATAAAAGTATTTTCTTTGTTTTTCTTCATTGAAAATATTTGATTAATTCAATACAGGTATTTGTTCAATCTCAAGAAAAAGGTTAAGAACAAGGCGCATGTTGAGGCTTCGATATGTGAGGCCTATATTGTTGAGGAGATCTCAACATTTATCTCGTACTATTTCAAACCTCATCTGAGAACGAGAATCAATCGCGTTCCACAGCATGATGATGGCGGTGAAGTGTCTTCTAGTGGGAACTTGTCAATATTCTCCAATCCTGGACGACCCACACCTAAAAACGCCATAAGAGGAAGATATTTGTCAGAAATAGAGTTCAAACAAGCATACAATTATGTTCTAGTGCTTGTTTTAGACTATAAAAGGCTTTCTTTAAACTACACACATGATCAAGAAACAAATGGTTAGTGAAACCTTTAAGTTGTTCTATATAAACTTCTTCTTATAGAGTTTTATTTAGGAATGTACTATTCACACTCATTTGATACAATTTGAAATTCAAGTGACAAGCAATTGCAAGCAATATACGAATAAGTTTTAAACGAGTTACTAATGCAAATGTTTCATCAAAATCAATCTATTCGACTTGAATGTATCCTTGTGTCACCGGTCTTACTTTGTTTCTGATGATTTTTCCATGCTACTCTGATTTGTTCTTAAAGAACCATATGGTTCCAATTATATTGTGACTATCATGTAGTGGAACCACTTCTCATACATCATTTCTTGTGAACTAATTTAGGTCCTCATGCATGACATTGATCCAACTTTCATCTTGTAGGGTATCTTCAACCTTTTTAGGTTCAATCTACGACAAATAACATACATATGAGACTTGATTAACATTTTTTTTCTTAACCTCATACTTTCATTCAATTTATCAGTAGTTCTTTCTTTAGGATAATTGTGTTTTATCCATAAAAAAGGTTATTTCTCTCATGATTGTTCAGAAAACATGTGAGGGACTCTCATCATGTTCTGATGAGTTAGTTATCTCATATGATATCGAGATCTTTCTTGATAGATTCTTTCATGTTGTCATCAACAACCATATTGACTAATTCTATAACAGTTTGAGTTCGTAGGTTGTAGACTTGGTAGGCTTAGTTGTTGATGAGTATCCAAGAAAGATTCGTTTATCACTTTTGTTATCAAACTTATAGAAGTTTTCTTAATATCTCAAGATATAGCAAGAATTTCTAAACACTCTGAAGTATTTAACCATAGGCTTCATGTTGTTTCATAACTTATAAGAAATGAGTTTTGTTCCAAGTCTAAACAAAACACAGTTCAAAATGTATACAATAGTGTTGACAACTTCCTTCTAGAAGGACAATACAATTTTCATACTATCTAGTATAGTTGAAGCCATTTCTTGTATAGATCTATTCTTCCTCTCAACTATACCATTCTGCTAAAGAGTGATAGGGGTAGAGAATTCTTGATGTATACCCTGTTCATCATAAAAATATAAAAATTTTGTAATTTTAAATTATTTGCCATAGTCATTGTGGATTCTAGAGATGAAAATATTCTTTTTATTTGCAGTCTTATTAACAGTTTTCTCGCTGGATCAAAGGATTCATACTTTAATCTTAATAAAATAGCCCAAATATATCTTGAACCTACTAGGTTTATATGTAAAAATTCAAGGGGTTTTGAGGTCAGAATGTCAGTAGTCTTCTTGTGTTGAGCCTTTGTTTGTTTTCATTCCTAACATGCTTCACACACCATCTTCTTGATTGTTCAAAGATTTTGTAGGCCATATACTGCTTTCCTTTTAGAGATCTTTAACAAGTTTTTATAGTTGATATGACCAAGGTATTAATGTTAAAGATCAGTATGATCCAGTGTTACCTCATGACAACCTAAGGTAGTCAAGGTTGAAACTCTATAGTAATTTTCTAAGGTTCTAGTACCTTTCGTGATCCACTTGCTAGCATGATTGTAAATGTTATATTCATCTTTAAAAATCTTCACATTATGATTCTCATCACAATATTGACTTATGCTTAGTAGATTAGCTTTAAGACCATTTATAATCAAAACATTATAAAAAGTAGGTAAACCAGGAATATCAATACTTCTCTTACCTTCTACAATAGTTGTGCTTCCATCTTCAAAGGTTATTAATCCTCCACTCAAGGATTTAAATTTTTTGAATTGATCTTTATCTTCGGACATATATTTAGAATAACCACTATCTAAGTACCATAAATTATTATTCATTGTTTTTAGTGATGTATGTGCTACTAGACATATTGTCTTTTTCTTAAATACCCATTGATTTCATTTTTCTTTTGTTAGAATTTCCAAACTCTTAAGATTTATCACAACCTACTAACTTACCAAGTTCTTTATCTATAATACACAATTGATTTAATACTAAGTCAATTTTATATTCTATATCTTGACTATTCTTAGCAAATCTATTTTTTAAGTACTGTTGTTATTGTTTTGTATGATGGATAATTTATCATTTAAGTGTTTGCAGGAAGGTAAATAGGCAATACAAATATAATCTTTCTTGTACAATGCCACACTTACCGACGTCCATACCGACGGAATAAGGTCCATCGGCATTTCACAGAGAGTTCGAAAATGATTACTTGAAATGCCCCAATTACCGACACCCATACCGACGGATCATATTCCGTCAGCATTTCACAGAGAGTTCGAAAATAATCACTCGAAATGCCACAATCACCAACGACTTTACCGACGGAATAAAGTCCGTCAGTAAGTTGTCGGCAGGTAATATTACCGACAAAATCACCGACGGGCTGTGCAAATTCCAAAGGGCGGTGCACTAAATCCATCTCTGACCGCGTGAGGTTGTCGATGGAATTACCATCGAACTGTGAAAAATATGGAGGGTAATTAAAAATGTTGATGCGAAATTCAAAAAATTACCAACGGATTTTCGAAGCTTCACCGACGGAATAAATTAAAATAATATTATTTTTTAATTCTGTAGGTGAATCCGTTGGTAAAACTGCCCAATAAATCCCAGCGACCGCCCCATCAGTTCGTTTTTTCATCTCTTCCATTCTTCACCTTCAATTTCGATTTTTTTCCTCTCATTTCTTCAAGGCTTTCACCTACAATCTCTAGCAAGTGTTCTTGTGAATCTTCATCAGATTAAAAGGTATGTGTTTCCTCTATTTCATTTTACTTTAAGGGTTTTTTTTTGTTTTAGCTATTTTTATTTTTTTTATGTTTTTTGTTTTGGTGTATTTTTATAATGTAGATAAAGTCTTGAAATCAACACATTATTAAGGTAAGCATGTTTCATTCCTAAAGTCTATAGTTTTTTTTTTTGAATTTATTGAATATATTTTATTGTTATATTGGCATAATTATTGAATAATTTGTTGAATTGTAATTGTTAATATTGAATTTACCTTAGAATTAGTAATTGAATATGTTGGAATAATTAGTAATTTTACTACATTATTGCATGATTTGTGTTTAATTATTTGCATTAATTTTAATTGTTAGTCTAGAGTTTTTTTTTTAATTTTTTGAATATTTTTTATTGTTTGTATTTATATAATGATTGAATATGTTGTTAATGTTGAATTTACCTTGTAATTAGTATGAATGTTATATGTATAGATGTTATGCTATATACAATATTAGTATAGATGGAGTCAATTAGTTGTGGCTTTTGTCAATATTTGCAGGTTTGTGGATTGGGGTAGTATCCAGTATAGAGGAGGTGCTGTCGAAATTTTTTTAACATTCGAATTTAATTATATAATTATTCGCATACAATTTTGTAGATGCGTAGAACGAAAACCAGAGCTGGTTGCTCACGTATGGTCGCAGCTAGTTCTTCTAGCAGCGAGGATGACGTATCATTAGGTGCCTCTCAAGAAGAGGCACCTACGCCACCTGCACCGTCAATTGATGCTACCTCTTCTAGCGCGGGTTCACAGCGCAGAGGTGGCGTGCCTTCGCAGCGGAATCAGTTCACATGCAAGTACGAGGCACAGTGGAAGGATGACATTTCAATGTAAGTTTGTTAAGGTTTTAGTTTTTTCTTTTAAATTATAACATAATTTATGTACAACTAATCAATATTTAATGAATTTAATTTATTTTCAGGTTCACAAACATTGAGGCCGCCCGAGTAATATCATCGGCGTTTAAATCGTCGATGGAGATTCCATTATTTCAATGGAGTCAAGTATCCAGACATCCTGAATGGATACCTCAAATCGATGCATGGTTTGACAGATTTGAGGTTGATGTTAATTTCTAATTTCCAGCTTATTTCTAATAATTTATTAATATAATTGTAAATAAATTATTATTTTTATTTATCTAATTATTTATACACAGCACAAATTCGCCTGGGACAGGGCACATGACAAAGTTGTGAGGAGGGTGTGGGAAAATCACGCGGCAACTAGGTAACATCTTAAACAATACAAGATTTTTTTAGAAAAAAAATTTATGTTTCAACTTCTAATTTCTCGCTATGGAAGTAGGTTTGGAGGGATTTCAAACCGATATACATCCCGGAAGATATATGGCCGCACTATCTTGAGCACGTGACATCTGAGCGGTTCACACGACGCTCACAGTTCGGTGCTGGCAACCGGAATCGGCCAATTCATGGATTGGTGACAACGCACACCGGCGGCTCTGTTCCGTTTGCTGCACATGCGAAACGGATGGTAAGATTAAATTAAATAAAATATATCATTAAATTAATTTGTTTTTAATTAATCTTTTTCATTATAGGCTACGTCTCTTGGATGTGAGCCGAGCCCGATGGATCTGTTTGTGGAGACGCACGTGCGGAGTCAAGACCGCCAAAAGGGGGCGCAACAGTTCGTTGACAACCGTGCTCAACACTTCGTGGTATGTTTGTTCAACCATTTTATTTTGTAAGTTATTATTTTTATTGAATTGAATATGATGATTACTTTTTTTACTTTCAGGAGACCTATAATAGCCGGTTAAGGGAGAGATATGGGGATGATCCTTTGACCCATCCGGAATTCGATCCAGATTTATGGATGGAGGTTGGATCGTCTGGTGGACCCGATAAAAATCGGGTTTACGGGCTCTCCAACACTACGGCCGAGAACTTGCGGTCGGCCCGTAGTGTTTCAACCGTTGGGAGCTCCCAATCAGTATCGAGCACCCAATCTAAGGAGTTCGTGGCCTTGCAGCAACACACGGCTCAGCTTACCGAAAAATACAACCACCTATCAGCGGCGTATGCATAACTCAAAGCGAAGCATGCACAACAAAAAGTGGAGGATGCACAACGGTATGCACACAAAAAAACAGAGCATGAACAACTTCGCGAATTTGTCATGAACATGGCATCACAGAGTGGTGATACATGTGCGCCTCCTCGTTTTTGGCCGTATAACAACCAGCCTCCTCCTCCTCCTCCAGCTCCACCATTATGTTAATTTGTAATGAATATTATTTAACTTTAATAGTTAATTTAATTTTTTAAAAAAACACATTCAGTTTGTAATGAATATTATTTAACTTTATTTCTTTTGTTTTTGATGTTTAATAAAAAATTTATTTGCATAATTGGTTTTTATTACCATTAATTTATATAATTTTATGTTATGTATTCTAAATAATTTTTTAAAAACATATTTAAAAATAATCACAGAGGGTTTTACCGTCGGAATATATCCGTCGGAATTTGACAGTAGCTGCCACAGTCACTGACGAATTTACAGACGGATATATTCGGTCGGGATTATGCACTCACCGATAACTTTACCGACGGACTTAATCCGTCGGTATTTGACAGTGCTTGCCACAATAACCGATGAATTTACAGTCGGATATCTTCGGTCGGTATTCCAAACACTCACCGACAATTTTACCGACGGTATGAATCCGTCGGTATGTGACACTATCACCGATGGGATAAATCCGTCAGTATATTTCAAGCAGGAAACTTTTTTTTTAGCGCGCAATTTCCGTCTGTAAAACCATCGGCAAATATAGCGACGGACTCTGGTATTACCGACGAAAGGAAAGCCGACGGACGTATTCTGTCGGTAAGGACATCGGGAAATAAATTACCGATGAAAGCTTAATCACATACCGAGAATATTTTCATCGGTAAAACTGTGAAATCTTGTAGTGGACGACCTCTTGTAATTTACCATAATAGTCAACTTCAAACTCACTACAAGTTGATCCCTTAACAGAAACACCGTTGTTATATGTCTTTCTTCCATGTCCGTATTCTTTAATATGAAACACATATCCATTAACAAAATACCCGTTGTAGCACTTAACTTTTCTTTCATGACCCAGGCTTAGTAAAGACAATGAAATAGCAGCACTCATTTCCATTTGATAAACCTTATATATCAAGCACAACAATGAACAATAAACGAGAATTCTGTAATGAAATGCAGTAACTTCCAAGAGATAATGAGTTTGTGATAGTACTTACATGTGTTTTGAACCACGATGGCAAATTATTCATCTTGTAATTGAAAGATTTGGGATTCGGTCACCTGTGAGTTATGAAATAGTAAATATTATCGATGTTGCCTATAAGGTTTTTAAAATTATATGAGTTTATGATATTACAATATATAAATAGTATATTTTTAACAAAGTTTAAGTAGTATATATACTTACTAAATAAAAGGTCTCAGCTCATCATAATTAAATAGAACATAATTGTGTTCTTGTCTGAACTTTATCTCAAACAAATATCTTCCGCTTAAGGCATTTTAGGTGTGGGTCGTTCAGGATTGGAGAATATTGACAAGTTTCCACTGAAAGGCATTTTACCATCATCATCATATCATAGAACGCGGTTGATTCTCGTTCTCAAATAAGGTTCGAAATAGTACGAGATAAATGCTGAGATCTCTTCAACAATATAGGCATCACATATCGAAGCCTCAACATGCGCCTTGTTCTTAACCTTTTTCTTAAGATTGAACAAATACCTGCATGGAATTAAACAAATATTTTTCAATTAAGAAAAACAATGAAAATACTTTATAAATACATTGCATTTGTAATATCTAACCTCTCGAATGGATACATCCATTTATACTGGACTGGTCCTCTAACTTTGTCCTCATACGGTAAATGTATGGATAGATACCCATCGAGTCAAAAAATAATGGAGGGAATATCATCTCATGTTTGTATATTGTCTCGATGATATTCATTTCAAGCCGCTCAATGTGATTTGTCTGCAATTTGCTGGAGCATATATCTCTAAAGAAATGACTAATCTCCATGAGTGCATCTCATATACCCTTTGGCAACAAATCACGATAAACTAATGGAATGAGTGTTTGCATAAACATGTGGCAATCATGGCTCTTCATTCCATACAATATGCATTCCTCCAGATTAACCAACCTTGATATGTTCGAGGCATATCCATCGAGAAAATATAGACTCTTAAGCTATCGGTAAACTAATTGTTGTGTATTTTTCTCTAACATGAAGCTTGCTCTGGGTTTTGCGACCCATGACCCATCAAAAAGCAACTTCATATTTTTATGGTTACAAAACAATGCTATATCCATTATAGCCTTGATGTTGTCCTTTGTCTTCCCCTTCACATCCATGAGGTGTTGAAAATGTTCTCAAACACGTTCTTTTCTATATGCATGACGTCAAGGTTATAACAAAGGAGATTGGTCTTCCAATAAGGAAGCTCCCAAAAAATGCTTCGCTTTACCCATTTGTGGGTCAAACCAAAACTAGGAAAATTCTACTTACCATATAGAAAACTAAACACAATGTCACCGTACTCTGATACAACGTCATGCAATTTTTCACCAGAAAGACGCGGGGGTGCAACATTTTTTTCAAATCTGCCAACAAAGAAATCCTTTCTATTCTTCTTGTACCTGTGATTCGTTGGCAAGAAATGACGATGACAGTAAAAAAAAAAGCTTTACCTCTATTTGTTAGCATGAATGCCTTGTTGTTTCTCATGCGTGCTCCAACCAAAAACCATTCCATAAGTTGAAAAATCATTGATAGTCCACATCAAAGCTGCCTTCATAAGAAAGTTCTGTTTTCTCGATATATCATTAGTCAAAGCTCTAGAGAACCACAACTATGTCAACTCATCAATTAACGGTCGAAGATAAACATCTATATCCTGGCCCAGATTGCTCAGACTTGGTATCACCATAGATAAAAATATGAACTCCAGCCTCATACACATCCCCGGTGGCAAGTTGTAAACCGTGAGTATGACCGGCCAACAAGAATAAGAAACAGCAAATGACATGAATGGGTTGAATTTGTTTGTACACAACCCAAGATGGACGTTCCTTGATTTAGTTGAAAAGTGAGGATGCACACTATTAAAAGTTTCCATGCTTCACCATCAGAAGGATGCACTATCACTCCATCAACCGCATCATGTGATTGGTGTCATGTCATGTGCTCAGTAGTCTTTTGTGACATGAATAATATCTGCAGTATAGGTATGATTAGGAAGTATTTAAGTTTTTTATATGCCACAAGAGTCTTTCTCGTGCTAGTTTTGGGTTTGTAACGGGAATGCCCACATGTCATTCACTCGGTTAGCTCAGCATTTTCAAGGTAATACAGCATGCAGAAGTTAGGAAACATGTCAATTTTCTGATATCCTAAACCGAGGGGTTTCATCATGGACTTAACAGCATAAAAGTTCTCTTTAAGCCTGTTCTCTTCAGGTAAAATACTTCTCACCCATTCGATAATTCTATCATAACCAACCTCACTCAACTCACAATCCAACTTAATGGTGAAGACCTGTGCAACAACCGATAATTTACTATGATTCGTGCAACCATCCTATAATGGTTCATCAGAATCTTTCAACAAATCAACAAACCTGGTCGCGTCTCCATTAAGTTCTTCTTCTATAATTGGACATTGACTGTCATTACCTTGATTCATTCTCATTGCATCCATAATCATATTCCTGTTAGGATTACTGTTGTCATTTACAACTCCATGCATGTTGCTAGCACTAAAAGTTGACCCAACCATCCTTTCTACCATGCTCTCATTATAAACAAATAGTTCTCCGTGTGTATACCAACACAGGTAATCCTTCATGAACCCCTTGTGTAGAATATGCATCGTTACAACACCTGGATGCAGCTACTTTTTATTTTTACTCTTTCTGCATGGACACCTAATACCGCCTCCACTAAAATTTCTCGGAATAGATGTTGCAAAATTAATAAAACCCTGAACCCCTTTACAATAATCCATCCTTCGCAATCATTATGGTAAATCTCGATACATCCATGAATGATCATCCATGACTTTTATTGAACCTCTATAAAATAATGATGACAACATGTTTTAATTAACAATGTTAACTAAATAAATTTGCAAAAATATTGGTTTAACTCGAGATTATCCAACAAACTAATTAAAACTTCTCTTAAGTATTCATAATCAATTATCAACATCCATACAAATTTATACACATAAATTTACGGAAATTACAACTCCACAATAGCATTGATAAAAATTAAAAAGACCCGTTAAACAAGCTATTATTTATTTCATCACAATACATCTAATTCGGTAATTCAACATAAGTTTCAACAATTTAAAATAAATAAAAATTTACAAAATCTAAAACAAACCATAACAAGTACAAAATTATACATTCGTACTATAAATTTGTTTGAGAAATAACAATAAAACATGTACATACACTAACAAAATACATTTACTAAAAAAAACATTAAATAATAATAAAATTGACATTTTAATGTTAAAATTAAACAAGATAGATTTACTTACAACAATGACAAAATCCATAATAAATCAGAACACGGATGTTGTGACTATGAAAGTTAAAGAACGATGACTTGTGTTGAGAAGAGGGGGATATTTTAGGGGGGTGGTTGTTTGCAGTTAGGGGGTGGGGGAAGAACAAGGAGAAATAGGGGAGGGGAGGGGAGGGGGGGTTGGCAGCGTGGTGGTATATTAACTTTTACCGATGGAATCACCAACGAAAATATTTCATCAGCGATTCTGACGGTGATGGGGTCACGTCACTGCACGAAGATCCCGATTTGAATCCCTTGGTAATTTCGTTGGTAAAATTGCCCGCAAAATCTTCCACGTCAACGACCTGCTTTTTTTTCAAAATTCTATATATTTCCTCTGTAATTCTATCGGTATACCAATGATTTTACCAACTGATTTATATCCGTTGGTAATTATCACCGTAAATTACCGACATAAAAATTCCGTCGATAATTCCATTGATTTTAGTTGAATTTCTGGTAATGATGGATTATACCAAGAGTGTTGAGTCCAGGCATTATATCATAGCTTTCATCGTGCTATATTGTGGTTTTGTTGCTACCTTGAATTCTTTTTCTACTATTATTATTTCTTGGGTAAGGAGTGAGAGCTTGCATGCAAAGCATGGGTATTTATAGAGCATTTATCCTTTGCTTAAGTTTTTATTAACAATATAATAATCAAACATTCAAATTTGACAATTGTATGCATAAACACTTATACATATAATATATTTAATAAACAAGGAAACTTGTGATATATAAACAACAATATTAATAATAAGGATGACGACGGTGACCTGGGAGCTTAATTACTTATGACTAACTTCAAGGGTGGGGAAACTTGTACAAATACTTTAACCCCTTATTGGTCAAAATAATTGCTTTCTAATTGCGTGGATTAAGAAGAAACCTAATCTTATTTATCTAACGATCAAGAATTTCTAGATTCTTCAATTTTTATCCTCTTGGAGAGAACGTCTTCATCTTGTAATCTTCGTTCTCTTGCATTCTTCAAAGAATTCTTGATTTTCATCCATGAAAAAATAAATACCCAAAACCACAAGTTTAGATTAGATTGCTTGTTGTGTTCTTTTAATTTAATTTTTTGATATGGCTTTCTGATGGAATTCAAGCGTTCAATGATCGTTCCCTTTCATTAATATTTCAATTCAACTTAAGACCATCCCAATCAAGTTAAGTCATTGAGTTATTAAATCAATTCACAGGTTATCAAGTTACCTCGAGCCAATTATTTTTATTAAAATAATTTTTTTTAAAACCTTCTAATCCAACCAAGTTTGGTCAAATAAATTAAATTAAATCAAGTTTGGTCAAATAATTTTTTTTAAACCTTCTAATCCAACCAAGTTTGGTCAAATAAATTAAATCAATAGATATATTTTTCAATTCAACTTAAAACAATCCCGAGTTAAGTTTCGAAACATAAATTTTTTGAAATCAACCTCTCAATATCAAACCAAAACGGGGTTTACCAAATGCGTTTTCAGCCCCTCATCCAAATGATATTATCATCTCTCTTTCTCTCTTTACTTTTAGAGTCCCTAAAGTCCTTTCACAAATTAAAATATAATATTTAATCAAAGCTGCATATCAACAAATCTGTATTTTCCTTTAATGCTGCCACCTATTTTGAAAATCAGTAATTTCAGAAGCTAGAAGTTTTGCCTATTTAATCCTTGTCATTCGTAGAGATGAACACGTACCCGAAATTAAACTAGTTCAATCTCTTGATTTTTTTTTTAAGTTAGCTATATATTTCGGAGTCCATCTATTAGTTAACTTCTTCCTGTAAGATGTGTACTCAAAACTTGGCTGAAGAACTTAATCCCATCTCTAAACATCACACATGACACGGACAAGGAGGTGGTTAACTTAACTGAGAAACTATAAAATGAGAGCTATTCAACTCTTGTCTTTCATTACTAATGAATGATATTCTTATATACAAGCCGAAGCTTCAATTAGCTCTTAAATCAAGAAAACTATCTTAAATCAAGGAAACTAAAATAGGATACAAATTAATACAAATTAATACAAATCAAGCAGTAAACCAAGGATGCTAAATATGGAGAATAAATATTGATAGTTGACTTGCTAATATGCCCCTTTAAGTTGGAGCATGGAGGTTACGAATGCCAACAAGAAACGAGAAGTGATAGGAACCGAGAGCTTTGGTGAAGAGGTCAGCAAGATGTAGTTTAGAAGAAATGTGTGCTGTAGCAATGGACCCTGATTTGATACAGTCTCAAATAAAATGACAGTCGATCTTAATATGCTTTGTGCGTTCATGATGCACCGGATTAGCAGCAATATGAATGGTAGCATGGTTGTCACAATATAACTGAGCAGATGAAGAAATAGGAACCATCAAATCATGTAATAAAGTGCGAAGCCAAATAATTTCACAAGCTGTAGTAGCTATAGAGTGATATTCAACTTCAACTGAGGAGCGGGAAACATTATTTTGTTTCTTGGTTTTCCAAGAAATGGGAGAGCAACCCAAAGTAATAAAGTAACCAGTAAGTGAACGCCGAGTAACCGGACAACCAACCCAATCGGAATCACAGTAAGCATGAAGTTGAAGATCGAATTTTGATGGTAGAAAAATCCCTTGTCCAGGGGCAGATTTAAGGTATCTAAGGACACGAATAGCTGTTGCCCAATGGCCATGATGGGGTTCATGCATGAATTGAGAGAGAATATGAACTGAGTAACAAATATTTGGTCGAGTGATGGTCAAATAGATGAGTCGTCCAACAAGACGACAATATGCACCTAGATTATCAAGAATAGCACTATCATCCAAGGCCAATTTGTGATTCTGTTCCATAGGAAAAGTGAAAGGTTTGCTGCCAAGGAGACTTGCCTCGTGCAAAATATCCAAGGCATATTTACGTTGGGATAAGACTATGCCATTAGGAGATCGAGCCACCTCTAGCACAAGGAAATATTTTAGAGGGCTAAGATCTTTAATGTGAAACCAAGCATCCAGGTAATAAATGACATGAAAATATTAAGTGCTTTAGTATGTGCACTATTATTGCTAACAATAATAACATCATCCACGTATACAAGCAATGCAGTAAAGGAAGTACCTTGACTATGGGTAAAAAAAGAAGTATCTGCTTTTGATCGAGTAAACCCAAACTGAAGGATAGCATTGGAAAATTTAGCAAACCATTGGCGTGTGTAGAAACACAAATTTTCTACCAATCAAATTTCACCATGTGTTATTTTATTCTTTAAAAGAAAGGATAAAATAAAATTAAATAATGACATGAAAAATAAATGAGTCTTCATATATTTCTTGGCCAATGAAAAGTTGACATATGGGATGAGATATTCAAGATATCTTATCATAAATACAAGATCCCATCAGATATCTTGTCATAAATGCAAGATCCCGTCAACAAATATCAACCAATAAAATTATGCCATGTGGCATTGGAAAAGGACCTGAGAGCCCCTACAGATCTCTATAAATAGAGGACCTCAATCTAAAGGAAAGGGTCCAGGAGATACAAATTTTCTTCAAGACAAGCACTTCAAGCAAGGAAGCTCTCTCAAAAGTTCCCAAGCCTCCTTCATCTACGCTTGAAGTCTACAAAGAACGAAGCTCTGTTGGATCAAGCATAAACGGCCCAAAGAGTTCTTCAACAACACTTTGAAGACAAATCAAAGGTACTCTTCAAATTATCAAATCACCAAATCTCGTTAAGCTCTGTTGGATCAAGCATAAACACCCTATAAGAGTTCTTCAACAACACTTTGAAGACGAATCAAAGGTACTCTTCAAAGCATCAAATCATCAAATCTCGCTTCGCAATACACGCCCAAATTCACATTCTTGCAAAGCACAAATCTTGGCTTGATTACTCAAATAAATCAAGTCACCATACATCAAATACAAGGGGAGAATCAGAGGATTGCCATATTATTTTGAAAGAATATATTACATAAAGATTGTACCCATTCATATATTTAATAAAAATCATATATTTGTACACATGTGCTTGTTTAATTTCAGGTGCACAAAATTGTGTCTACAAATTTCTGGCCACTCCACTAGGGACATCTCTACCTCTCATCTCTTCCCTTCAAGAAAGAATTTTCAACAAACTCTCAATGGCAACTAGGAGGAACATGATCACCATTGTCGCTTTGAAAAGCAACAAAACCACTGATTCAAGTCACCGAGATACTATTAAAGATTCCTCAACCCCGCCATTGAAAACAAAATCCATCGTCGAGTTGTATGCACAAACTAAGCCGACTCTCAAGATGACATCAACTTCGAATGCAAGAGGGGCATAAGATCTCGCCTCAAAGATGAAGCCACAAGCAACTCTACTACAAAATTCAAGTGGGGCTCGTGAAATTCTCTTCGGCACTCAAGGCGACTTTGACAATTCATCTATGGAAACTTCTCCATATCAATCACCAAGTAAGGCTTTGGGTTTCGGCACCATGTCAGTGATGACAACCAGGACAACATCTTTGGAGGATCAAGTGGCTAACTTGACACAACTCGTCGAGGGGTTTTCGACTTCACTTAAGGCAAAAGACCACGAGATAGTACAGTTGATGAACAAACTTGAGAGCTTGAACGAAGGAGGCCAAACCTCGACTACCAAGGCTTTTCAAGTAGATCAACTAGATGTCATTGAGGAGTCTGCAATCGAAGCTATGAAGAATATACGCGGTATTACTGATGGCATCTTCACCACAAATCAACTGAAAGAACTCATCAAGGAAGCCATCAAAGACCAAGTAGAAAGCTCAGTTCAACCTTCATATTCTTATGTGAAACCATACACCCAACGAATTGACCTGCTAAGGATGCCTCCGAACTATCAACCACCAAAGTTTCAACAATTCGATGGCAAAGGGAATCCTAGGCAACATATAGCTCACTTTATGGAGACTTGCAACAATGCCGGAACTAATGGTGATCTCATGGTAAAATAGTTTGTTCGTTCCTTGAAAGGTAATGCCTTCGATTGGTATACTAACTTGGAGTCTGGCTTGATCAATACTTGGGAGCAACTGGAGCGCGAGTTTCTTAACCGCTTTTACAGCACTCGTCGTGTGGTTAGCATGATTGAACTCACTAATGCACGTCAATGGAAGGAAGAGCTTGTTATTGACTACATTCATCGATGGAGAAACCTTAGCCTCAACTGTAGAGATCGGCTCACCGAAACGTCTGCGTTAGACATGTGTATTCAAGGGATGCATTGGAGACTACGCTATATTTTACAAGGTATCAAACCAAAGTCTTTTGAAGAATTGGCTACTCGAGCACACGACATGGAACTTAGCATTGTGGCAACTGAAAGCTCATCATTACCTATGCAAGAGCCAATGAGAAACAAGCTTGAAGGTCATAGATTTGAAAAGAGCACTTCAAAGGTCGAGGGAAAGCAATCTTTAGTAGTTAACTCGACTGCAATAAGGGTACCAGCTGGAGTTAAGAGGAATGATCGGGCGACATCGGCTACTTTTCAAAAAGGTGAAATAAAGAAACCATCCCTTAAAGAGCGACAAGAAAAGGTGTATTCATTCCCCGACTCAGACATATCTAGGATGCTGGATGATTTGCTTGAGTCAAATATCATTGAGTTACTGTTGCGATGTCGCAGTCGCACAAATTAATTACCCTAGCTTCAATCACAACACACAAGATAGTATAGAGCAAGCAAGGGGTCGATCCCACGAGAAAGATTCAAGTCAGATTTTTATGCTAGATGATATGCAATTTGGGGGGGGGTTGGACGTTATCTAGGCTAAAGCAAAAGAAAACAGAAAACTATCAAACGAAATTTAATAAAATCAGAAAATTATCAAGAGAACAAAGTTTGGTCACAAGCACACATCCACCTACAGAAATCAGAACTGATCATGGAAACAAAACATCAATTTATATTCTGAATATTTATCTCTTCTTAACATTGGTTAGTTAACGGATCTGCCGTATAACTAAACCTAACCATCAAACAACCACAGTGTCCGCACTAGTAATTTAATTTAATGGCAGCCTTAAGAACTAGATAAGTTGATTAATAAAGAAAACATAACTGTCCGCAGTCTATGTTTGATTTGATTGAATGTTCTCCTTAAGATTAATAACGTAGATCCGCCATAATTATTAAACTCAGTTGCTTCATAAGTTCATATACCACAACTCCGGTTTTGATATCAAACTTAGTAATAGATTGTCTATAATAATAACTTAGAGTCCGCTCTAGCAATTAAAATAAACAATCATAGGAAAAATAAGCATAGGAGAACAAATATATTCATCATATAAACTGAAAAGAAAAGGTAAAATAAATCTCACAGTTCTTGAAATCCGAAGGTTTCCGTGTCCTTGCAACCAAGAAAAAGTGTTTAGCCGTGCATGTTTGTTGAACAACTAATCAAAAAGAAGGAAGAATGCATAATTTAGGGTTTCTTAGAGGAAGGGGGCATTTTTCTCTTCTTGGCTGGCTGCCACCCTTCTCTTTTCTCATTCTTTTTATATCCTAGGAAACCCTAGGTCTCTATTTTACAAAATAGTCCTCCATTAAGTAGACTGTTTACATTTAAGTACTTCAATCACTATTTTCCTAAAAAAAGGAGAAATAGCCTTGCATGAAATCTTCAAGCTTTGACTTAGAGGAGCTAAATTGCTGAAATAAAAACTTGGATATCGGTTTAGATGCTTGGGAACGTAATTTGGACTCGTTTCTTCACGAAACCTGTTTGCTGGCAGGATTCAGATATCATCTTTGAAAAATCATATCTCCCTCATATGACATCTTTTTTAGCTGAAATTTGGAGAGTTTATAGACCTTTGAGTCATGAATCCAAAAACATTTAGTTTGCATCAATTGGACTTCTGTAACTCCAGATATTCAAGTTGGAATGGCCGAAGGTCAACACTAGCAGATTGCGAGATTTGACTTTGAAGGCTGCGATTTCCATGCTCTTCCTTATTTTATTTTCTTGCCTTATATGTACAGAAAGGTATGGATGTTAGCTTTTTAATGCCACTGGAATCACTTCATTTCAACCTCTAGAGCTCACGCTCTGCACAAAACATCGACTGAAGGTCAAATCTGCCAATTATCTCCAATTTACTCCTTTTTGCATCTTTCATCCAAAAGTGCCTTCAAAACATAAAACAAAGAATATCAAGACATTTTATATATAAAACATAGGCAAAACACTAGTTAAATGTGGGTGAAACTATTGAATAATATGGTTGCATCAGTTACCGGAGGTGAAGCGACCTGATGAAGCAAAC
This sequence comes from Populus simonii, assembly GCA_007827005.2. Classification (NCBI taxonomy): domain Eukaryota; kingdom Viridiplantae; phylum Streptophyta; class Magnoliopsida; order Malpighiales; family Salicaceae; genus Populus; species Populus simonii. The sequence goes on along the minus strand of CM017467.2, from coordinate 17,637,033 downwards.
CAAATGGACAATCCAAACTATTGCAAATACCATCGCTTGATTAGTCATCCCATAGAGAAGTGCTTTGTGCTGAAAGAGAAGATCATGAGGCTACACGAGAATGGAGATATCATTTTTGATGATGAAATAGCAGCCTTTAATGTCACAACCATGGTCAATTTAGGACCACGCCAGTCAAACTCCATGTATAACCTTCGCACCTCATGTTGACAATTCGAAACTTGATTCATCTGAAAATTATGATGATAAAGGATGGACTTTAGTCATGCATAGAAGAAGAAGGAAGAGGCGCAAACAGATGACAAAGCCAACTAGAATGAGGATCTCAATGGTGAGGAAGCTAATTGATGAGCCAATACGCCAAAAGATTCAACGAAAATCCATACTAGTTAAAAATGAGGGTTTTTCAGCTCAAAGTCTAAGGAAGCCTGTTACACTGAATGGGTACATGCCAATAGAGATGAGAAGGATTGAAAATGCACTTGTTGCTTGCTATCATATTGATGAAGATAAAACTCTTATTAAACCTGTCATGAAGGAAAGTCATGCTTACTCTTCAAACTTGGCTCATGGTGTTTGCATAACAGAGATATCCTTCAATGACGAAGACTTGTTGCTTGGATCAAAACTCCATAATCGGTTGCCGTTCATTAAAGGATATGTTGATGAAAAGATGGTAAATCGTATCTTGGTGGATGATGGCTCAACGGTCAATATACTACCTCTTAAGACTATGAAAAAGCTGGGGATTCCTATGGATGAACTCTTCCCAAGTCATCTGATGATTCAAGGTTTTAATCAAGAAGGGCAAAACGCCATAGGAAAGATAAGGCTTGCGATACACATGGAAGATATGAAGTTCAATGCACTTTTCCATGTCATAGATGTCAAAACTACTTATAATATGCTACTTGGACAACCATGGATACATGAAAATGGTATCATCTCCTCAACGCTCCACCAATGTTTTAAGTATTGCCAAGATGGGGGCAACAAATTCCTCTCCAAATGGGATGGCCCTTATGTGGTTCAAGAAGTCTACACCAACGGAGCTTACAAAATTGTTGATGAGAATGGATTGAGGATTGGGCCTATCAACGGCAAATTCTTGAAAAGATACTATGCTTGAAATCTGATGTAACTCCTGGCCCGCATGAGCTAAAACTGTGAAAGGCACAAAAAAAAATTTGAACTACGTTATGACTTGATCCTTTATCCACAAAGGTACATAGGCAACTTGAAATTCGTTTTGAGTATAGTCACGCAAAAAAAAAAAACTCTGACAAAAAAAATCTTTTGAACTACATTGTGATTTGATCCTTTATCCATAAAGGTACGTAGGCAACTTGGAAATTATTCTGAGTATAGTCACATCATCCTTTAAAGCTATTCGAGCCAATATGATTGTTCACATGGAAAAAGAGGGATAAGTAAACCTCAAAACACAATTATAACATGGAAAATCAAGTGATAAGACACAAGCAAATGCAAAATATAGACTTTATTAATAGAAAGAAGAATTTTATTACATAAAGTATGTATTCTTAACATAGAGTCAATAAGCTAGTATCACCGAAACAAACAAAAAAAAATCCAAAGCATGAGAAATCATCAGCATACTCCGGCTATGACCTTCTAGCTCCTTTTGTTTGGTCTCCAATAATCCTTTTAATTTTTGAAGAATGATTGTGTTGGCTTCATTTACCACAGGAGAAATAGATACTATAGTGATCTCTGCTCGAATGCTCGAATACCGGAGGTGGTGACTTTTCTCTTAGAAAACCTGTCAACAGTTGAATGGCCACATAGGAGTGAATTGGATTTTGATGACCCTGTTGGCTTTGTTGTGTCTGGGTGGATGGCCGTTGCTGTCACTAAAGCTGTGAAGGATGAAGCATTCAAGGAGAATAAAATTGATCCTTTAAACGAAGGCATAGCCTGGGATGAGTTCCTCTGTAAGTTATTCTGGCCGCAACATGTGCAGGGATTGGAATCTGGTATGCACCATTCTGCAAAATTGCCAATTATTTGAGTTTCATTGCCTGGGAAGTTTGGGTAGTTGAAGTTCATTGTTGTAGCGCCAGTTATTGCTAATTTCGTGGTGTTCATTGAAGCAGAACTTTAGCTATTTGAAGAAGCAACATTGTCGGCAACATGGTAAGAACTCATGCTGGCTGGTCGTAGCAGCTGCTTATACTTCTACAGCAGCTTGTAATTGATTCATTGGGAAGAAGAAAGCGGGTTCTAGTCTTTGAGCAGTTGTTGTAGAAGGATTGGTCGGGCAAAGGCAATCGGAGGATGTTGTATTGAGAAGTGCTTTCACTGCTTAACCGTGTAGCTCAACCATGGCAGATTTTGTCAAAATTTGAACAGCATCTGCTAGTTCGGCAATAAATAGATGACAGTGGGTTGGAGCAATGGCTACCAGCTTCTTCATTACATCCACCATAAGCTAAGTATCGTCCATCTCTGTTGCTCCACAACTGAAGCAGCTGGAGTCTTCGACGCACCAGCAGCTGGAGTCTTCATCAACAGCAGCTCTAACTCGGTCCACCACGAAATGCAACACCAGCACCGAGATCACAGCCGTCCTCCACAGCACAGCTCCATCTTAGTTCTGTTCCAGCCCTACACCAGCAACAGTACGTAGTGATTGATGTTCACGTTACAAGCGTCCCAGATTCTCCAGCAGCAAGTTGTCAGTAGTGCAGCTGTTAAGAGCAACGTCATTACAAAGAATAATTGTACGCTAGGCATAGGAAACGGGCAGCCAAATCGCTTAGAAAGCTTGAGAATATCCATGAGGAAAGCAGAAGATGGGGTCTAGGGAGCTTCTTTGGCTAGCGATGCATTCTTTCCTATTGCTTGGAACGATACAGTGGAGAAGGTATATGAAGCTAGTATTGTTGTTGTTGCAGAGCATGGTGGTAGCATCAGGAATAAGGACACGATAGAATGCTACAACAGTATATGAAAAAAAAAAAAGGGAGAGAGAAACCCATTCATACCTGCTAGGACTGGTGGAGGTTGTACCGACAGTAAAAGGAGAAGAAGGAACCGTGCTAGTTATGACAGAAAGAAAGGACATGCAGTGTACTCTTTTAGTCGGAAAAAAAAAACTGCAAAAGCTGATGAACAGATACTGGTCTTGTGATGAACAGCAGAAGCCGCGATGCTGATTATAAAGTTCTCAATATTTTTGAAGTGATCATGCTACAAATCATCTCGGTACTTCAATAGGAGTTGTTGCTACAACTAAGTATGGCAGGATATCAGCTGCTTTGAACTAGATTTTGAGGAAATGCAGAAAATGCATTAGGGAACTTGGTGGCCATAGATGATGATGATGATGAAATATGATCTGAATGAACACTTCCTTTACTAGTTGCTGTTGCCTTACTACGAGTGGAAGCTGCTACTGCAAATTGTTGCTGCTTTTAAAACTGAAGGATTAATATGTTGATTCTGCTGCTACTGCTGCAACAGCTTCGCGTTAATTCAATGGGAAGATGAAAGTGAGCCCATACAAAATATTACTATGATCATCAGGGGGCAGGTCTTGCTGAAGCAAAATCTGCAAAGACACAAATAAAAAAAGATTATTAGCATCGTTAATTTGATCCTTGGAGATTTGTGCCGGATGGTACCAAGGAGAAGTTTGATGGCAATGGATCTGATGCAATTGGAATTAAGGGTCACAGCTCTGCTCCAGTCGACATTGATGGTCATAAATCTAATGCTATTGACATTGATAAAGACTTGGTTGGTGATGAAAAGGACATTGAAATAGCTGCAGTGATGGTTTAATTGGTTTCCAACAAAGAAGATCCCTTGATGGAACAGTCCACCATGGGAGTAGACTTGGCCAATCACTTCAGACCTTCAATGAGCTTTGGGAGGTTCGATACCACCTAGCAGTAAACAGCCACACACATAATCGGAGATATATAGAGATAGCAGCAAGAATAGGGTGGGCACCTTCCTTCTCGTTTTTGCAGTTGTAATAAAACAAAAAAATAAATAAAGGGAGACATGCATGCCTGGACTGCTGGTGGAGGCTGCGTTGAAGGAACCAGGATTATTAAAACAACACAGAACGACCGCAACTTATTGAATGGAAATAATATGGCTGATTCCTTTGAGAAGTAGCAACCTGTTGGTGCTAAAGAAGAAGAGAATGACGAACGCCTCCTAAGATTGATTGCCTGGCTTATTGGAAGCCGAACTGTCTGTAAAAAAATAGAAGGGACAAGTATGGTTTTTATAGCCGCTTACTCTGATGAGAGGACTCTTGCTTAATTAACATAATCAAAAGCCAGCGAACTTTTCCTAGTTGAAGAAAATTTTCCTAGTTCAATTAAGCGAAGTCGGCTACCAGTACTGGAAATTCTTTTGCTCTCTTAATAATTCATTCACGTTGGACAATTCATTCAAGAAACAAAGGATGCACATGGTAAAGCCAAAAGAAAAGGAAACAACCAAATTTCCTATACTGTTAAAAAGGAAAGAACATTTGAACGGGAAGGAAGAAAATAATTCATCAACCAACATGAGTGCGCACGTATATCAAGAGAAGGAAGAGAAAATGAATCAAAATCTTTAACATTTCATAGCTCATTAACCACTAGCTGGAATCACGAACGGATTGCGTCGTTGGATTCAGAACAATGAGATCTTCAAAACAAGATGTTACAGTGACCACTTCCGATGAAAAAAAAATTCCTGCAGGCCGGTCAAAGTGTTGGTTGCTATTCGGGTATAAAAATAAATTTTTGTTTGGTCCTCAAGTACGCAACTGTTTCAAATGAGATATTGAATTTAGGTATTCTATCATTTGATTTGATAAATTTCAATCAAGATTGGCCCATAAATTTTTAATTTTGACTATTATATTTTATTTCACAATCTATTTATTGTGAAAATCTAATATAATTAAATTAAAGTCGAAAATATAAAACCCTCTCAGCCATATTTTTCGAGACATGCCCACTTGTTTTAAAAGTAAGTGAACTTGTCTCGAGGGGGCATCTGTAGAAACACAAATTTTCTACCAATCAAATTTCACCATGTGTTATTTTATTCTTTAAAAGAAATGATAAATTAAAATTAAAATAAATGACATGGAAAATAAATGAGTCTTCATATATTTCTTGGCCAATGAAAAGTTGACATATGGGATGAGATATTCAAGATATCTTATCATAAATACAAGATCCCATCAGATATCTTGTCATAAATGCAAGATCCCATCAATAAATATCAACCAATAAAATTATGCTATGTGGCATTGGAAAAAGACCTGAGAGCCCCTACAGATCTCTATAAACAGAGGGCCTCAATCTAAAAGAAAGGGTTCAGGAGATACAAATTTTCTTCAAGACAAGCACTTCAAGCAAGGAAGCTCTCTCAAAAGTTCCCAAGTCTCCTTCATCTACGCTTGAAGTCTACAAAGAACGAAGCTCTGTTGGATCAAACATAAACGCCCCATAAGAGTTCTTTAACAACACTTTGAAGACAAATCAAAGGTACTTTTCAAATGATCAAATCATCAAATCTCGTTAAGCTCTGTTGGATCATGCATAAACACCTCATAAGAGTTCTTCAACAACACTTTAAAGACGAATCAAAGGTACTCTTCAAAGCATCAAATCATCAAATCTCGCTTCGCAATACACGCCCAAATTCGCGTTCTTGCAAAGCACAAATCTTGGCTTGATTGCTCAAATAAATCAAGTCACCATACATCAAATCCAAGGGAAGAATAAGAGGATTGTCATATTCTTTTGAAAGAATATATTACATAGAGATTGTACCCATTCATATATTTAATAAAAATCATATATTTGTACACGTGTGCTTGTTTAATTTCAGGTGCACAAAATTGTGTCTACAGCGTGATGCCTGCTTCAGACCATAAAAGGATTTGCAAAGGCAGCACACACGATTGTCAGCGGAAGACAAATATCCAGGTGGTGGTGTCATGTACACCTCCTCATCAAGGTCCCCATATAAGAAAGCATTATGAACATTCAGTTGGTGTAATTCACATGATTTAGCTACTGCTACTGCCAATAAAGTTTGGACTGTGGTGAGTTTTGCTACTAGAGCAAAAGTTTCAGTATAGTCAAGTTCGTCAATCTATGTATAACCCTTGGCCACTAAGCGAGCTTTGTATCGCTCAATTGTTCCGTCAGAATGGTATTTTATCTTGTAAACCCATTTGGAACCAATGGGTTTCTTTCCAGGTGGCAAAGGCTTCAAAGTCCATGTATGATTTTGTTCAAGTGCCTCTAATTCTTGTTGCATTGCTGCTCGCCAATGAACATCTGTAATGGCCTGTGTATAGAATTTTGGCTCATCATGTTGAGTGATGGCTGCCAAAAAGCTAGCATGTGAAGTAGTGAAATTAGAATATGAAAGAAAGTGTGATAGTGGATAAGACGTACCTGAGGATGCATGATTGGAAGAGGTGAACTAAGATGTATATAGGTTTGGCAACTCAACACGCAAGTCTTGGAAGCGAGATGGCAATTTTGTAATGCGTGAGGGGCGTGTGGTTGGTGGTATAGGAGGTTGAATGGTAGTGGAAATGGCAGGTGTGTCTGTAGGTAATGCAGGTATATCAAGGTCAATAGGAATTGTATGATCTGTGTGTCATAACCTATTTTTGGGTTCTTCCAAATTACATTTTCTTTTCTTAAAAAAAACACTAAAACAGTGCCGTTTTGAACAGCATTGTTCTCCTTCTTCCTTGCGCATGCAGAGGTAAGGAAGAAGAAGATTTTAAATCATTTTTCCTGCTTACACTCTTCCCCCCGACTTGACCACTCACTGACACCACCCATACCTGCATGCCCTGCCACCACGACGAAGGAAGAGGAAGGTCATGCCCTGCAACTTCCACAACACCATGCCCTGCATTTGGATAGGGTATGGTGAACCTCTCCCCCGGCTGCCTATAAATACAGGGGAGAGAACAGAAAATAGAGAGGGGGATGAATGTGAGAAAGAGGGGGGGAAACCGAACAGAAAAGAGAGGGAAGAAGAAGAAAAAAATAGAGAAGGGAGGAACGATTTGAGAAAAGAAGACAAAGGGGAGAACAGAAAACAGAGGGGAGAGTTTGTTTGAGAGGACAGAAGCTCGGGCAAAATAAAAAAAATAAAAAAAGGAAACCAGGGGGGCGATTTTTTAGGCAGAGAGAAAGATAAGAAGAGGGAGGAGAAATTTTTTGGAGAGAAGAGGGAAGCAAGCTACAGAAACGGGGAAGAAAAGGAAAAAAAGGAAACAGAGAAGGGAGCTAAATAAACGGGGCAACAGAGATAAAAAAAAAAAACAGACGAAACAGAGGAGAAAGAGGAAAAGAAGAAGAGAGGAGAGGAAGACCACCGCAGCAAACATTGTCGCTCCGCCATCGTCATCACCACTGCTGCCATCTTCCTCCCCCTGCTGCAACACTGTGAAGAAGAGGAAAAACAACAACACTGGTTGCCACAACCACTTGCAGTGACAACAGCACAGCCACCCCACCACCATCCATTATCGTCGTTCCAGCCACCTACCAGAGCCACCACCAGCCTCTCCTCCATCAGCTCCACAGCAGTAAACCGCTCGGCCACCAGGAGCTGCAGCTGCCCCATCTCTTTCTCACCTGCAGATTTTCTTCTCCGTCTTTCTTCCTGCCTCAGCCACCATCTACCACCACCGCTGCCACCGCTTGCTCTACACTGCCCTTCACGCTGGCCAGACCACCGCCATCGCAGGTCAGCCATCCGCCCCTCTTCCTTCTTTTTCTTTTTCTTCTTCTTCGCTGCGCCATCTCCACTGTTCACGTAGCATGTGAACAGTGGAGAGTGCTCCACTGTTCACTGTCTGGCCCAGCCCAAAATGAGTGGGTTGTTTTCATGCATATGGCCAAGTCTCTCAAAGAAAAAATTACATCATATTTTCATACAACAAATAAAACTTCAAAAAAAAAATTGTTTTAGCATGCATTTTGGCTTTAATAACCAGTTTATTAAAGTCATGAGAACTTGGCCAATATTTCAAAAATTCCAAAAAAATTATTTTGTTTTCTTAATATCAGGGATTATGAATTTATACGTAAAACGTACTCCCGATATTAAAAATATAATTTTTTTTATAGACATTAGAACGGTTAGGCTTTGCCCCATAAGTTAAGAACCTCCTTACTGAGGAGGGCTTTTCTTAAACCATAGACGGACCAACAATTAAAAAACATGACACGACCTTAGATTTTTAACAGACAATAACAATTCAGCTTATCTTATGTAGGGCGTATTTGGGGTGCTAATACCTTCCCTTTACGCAACCAGTCTCCGTACCCGATCTCTGAGACCAGTTAGGGCTCCTAGTGACCAGAATACTAGGTGGCGACTCCCATTCTATTTTTTACTAATAAAAAACAAGAACTCCTTATCTCCCAATATTTGCCAGACAGATACACAAACACAATTGAGTGTGGATGACGATCGTCGCGACGCCGTACACGTGCGACAAAATGGCGACTCCGCTGGGGACCCTGTGGACTAAGCATTTGTTTTGTCTGATTTTTGTGTTATTGTTGGTTTTGTTTGTCATTGTTAATATACAGTTCTCATTTGCTCATATGCTTTAATTTTGTACATATTTGTTCATTTATTATATAAAATTATTTCATGCATCATTCACATTTGAGGGGAATTATACTGAAAAAACTTTAGGTTAAGTGGGGGGCTAGCAGCCTACCTTACGACTTTTAGTCAAGGTTTAAGTTTGTGTAAACCCTAACTCTTCGCTGAGTGCTTAGACTGGTAATGATTGGTGCATATGCCATCCCATTGCCTACTGAGCCCCCATATTGCCTTCACGAGGGTGATCACTGAGACAGCAAGAGACCCTTTTGAGACCAGGTAGAAAGCCACCCATCATGTAATGGCCCAAACCTATCCTTAGAGTATGAACTCCCTAATATACATGTACATACATTTGCATCGTACACATACATTCATTCATTGTAAATAACATACATACATGCATAAGCTTGAAATATAGGTCCCCAAAGAGTCTATAACACCCGACTTCGAGCAAGAAACATGGAAGATGTAGAGCGCGCTCACCGTGACGCCTATTTTCAAGAAGAGTTGGAGTCTCTGAAGACAAGCTTGACTCGCCTCTAGCCTACTCGAGCAAATACTGAGAAATAACTCTGGGGAAGTTTCTTCCAACTGACCTATCATCTTTGTTCAAACCCCAACAACGACTCAGCCTGAAGAAATCGGGGGCAAATATGGTCAAGAGCCTCAACACAATCCAGCATTTCTACAAAAGCTTTTGTGGGAAGGCTGCCGAAGGGGAATTACACCACCGTTGCAGAATGGAGCATGTTCTTGTTCTACTAAAACATAACTACCTCTATTTGATCATGCCTGCAAAACTTCTTGATTTTTTATTTCAACTTGTTTCAGTCTTGTTGGTAATTTGGCTCATAATGCCACAAGACTTTCTCTGTCAAATGAGCCTTTCTTGTTAATAAGATCATGTGTTTTCTTGTGTTCGGGACATGCTTTTATTTTTGTTGTTTCATGTAAATAACACTCTGACCACAATATTTACTCACAAAACCACTGCACCAAGAATCCTTCGGTGTGTTTCCCTTTTCTTCCAAAGAATTTTCAGGAATTCAAAGTTTAGTACAAAAACAAAAATCATTTTAGTGTTTGTTCAAAACAAACGAGTACTGAAAATTCAAGTGATTCCTTATAAAGGTAACCATACTCCAAGAAAACCTGGAAAAAAAAAGAAGAAAAAAAGAGCTTCAAAAACACCATGAAGTGACTCTAAAGCTGAGTTTTTTTTGAATGAATAATGAGAAATCACTTTACATACTCGCATGAAAGCAAGGCTTACCAATCCTAAATGCATGCATTTGAGATAAAGAAAGATCATCTTTGATAATCCTTTCACGAAGCTAAAACTATATCCTTTACAGTCCTCTTTTGAGCCTGGTAGTTGTTTTTGGAAATAACCTTGGCTAGGATCACGCCCCACACTGGGGGCAAGTGCGAGAGACATCGTAAAAAAAAATGAAAGTGCCCAAGCAACACTAGAGGGGCATAAAAGAAAATTCTCAATCATCAAAGATGCCCAAACAAAACTGGGGGGCATGAAGAAAAATCCAAAAGATCTGAGCTTTAAAAAAAATAACTGATATGATGATGCTCGACCAAGTGAGGAATGAAAAGAAAGAGCCCAAGCCCAACACTAGGGGGCACAATAGACCATTTCAAAAATAAATTCAAATGACAAAAGGTCAAGAAACAAGCACAAGTGATCCGTCTTGAAATCCCTTAAACACATTTTAAGCTTGCAAATATCCCATTCTTCATAACCAAATAGCCCAAGCCTACATTACGTGTCTAATCAAGCCCTTTCTGATCAAAGGCAAGCAATCTGGATCGATAGGCAGTGCTTTCTCATGCGAACCAAGTCATTATTCATGCAAATAAAATGAATGCTTTGAACACTGGTTCTTTGAAACCCTCAAATTAAATCTGAAACCTTTTTGACCAACCAAATGTCACTTCATATTTTTCACCAAAATCAAAACAAAAAGTTTTCATCACTTCTGAAAACCTCTCCATAGAAATCACTTGAATTTCTTCATAATGAGTTTGCTTTGAATCGATGTCAAAATGATTTTTGTGTCTGGAATAGCTTTGAAATTCCAAAAATTCTGCATGAAAACAACTCCTTATCAAAAACCAAATCTTCCTTCATATGCCCTCATCCCCAAACCCGAATTGAATACTTGAGGGCATGATCAAGCTGGGGGCAATCAAAAATGCATATTAGGGTTGGCTCCATGATTCCCTTTCTAAGAAAAATGCTGGCTAAAATTGGCAACCCTTGAGGTAAAGGGCAGAGGACAAGGAAGTATGATGATATTAAGTCCTTCCTAGAGGTCAAGGTCACAAGATATGACTCGAGTAAGCAAGAGCGGAAAAAAGTCATCAAAGTTTACTACCAACACTCCAACTTTTGAGAAAAGGAAGACACCATGAAGAAATGGGGACCTATATTTCTCAGGAAAGCATACATGCATATTGATCATAATGCATTGCTCTCAACATTGTCAGATCGGTGTTACACCATCAACTTTTAGGTAGCGCGTTTTCTAACCCTACCTCATTTCGAGTGCGCCTTTGAGCCCTCACTTCCTTTTGTGTGCGCCTTTGAACCACCATTTCTTAGGTAGTGCATTTTCTAACCCTACCTCCTTTTGAGTGCGCCTTTGTGCCCTCACTTCTCAGGTAGTGCGTTTTCTAACCCTACCTCCTTTCGAGTGCACCTTTGAGCCTCACCATCCTCTTTTGGGTAGGTCACCCATTACAACTCGACTATTCTCCATGTTTTTATCTGGGTAGGTCACCCATTACAATGAGACCATTCCTCCACTTAGGTAGGTCACCCATTACAACTTGACCACTCTACCTTTTTCCCATTTTGGGTAGGTCACCCATTACAACTCAACCATTCTCCATTTTTTTTATCTCGGTAGGTCACCGATTACAATGAGACCATTCCTCCACCTGGGTAGGTCACCCATTACAACACGACCACTTTCCCTTTTTCCCATTTTAGGTAGGTCACCAATTACAATTCGACCAAATTCTCCATGTTTTTTTATCTGGGTAGGTCACTCATTACAATGAGACCATTCCTTCACCTGGGTAGGTCACCCATTACAATGAAACCACTCTTCCTTTTTCTACTTGGGCAGGTCGCCCATGAAAATAGACTAGGGTAAGCGTGAGTGTGTGGGCTGGTCGCCCCTGAAAATAAACCAAGACTAGTGTGAGTGTGTGTGGGCAAGTCCCCCATGAAAATAGACCAGGGTAAGTGTATGTGGGCAGGTCGCCCCTGAAAATAGACCAGTGTGAGTGTGTGGGCAAGTCGCCCGTTAAAATAGACCAGTGTGAGCGTGTGTGGGCAAATCGCTCGTGATGTGTGGGCAGGTCGCCCATGAAAATAGCCATTGTGAGCGTGTGTGGGTAGGTCGCCCGTGAAAAAGACCACTGTACAGCGTGTGTGGGCTGGTTGCCCCTGAAAATAGACCAGTGTGAGCATATGGGCTGGTCGCCCCTGAAAATAGACCACTGTGAGCATATGTGTGCAGGTCGCCCAAGATGATGAGACCATTTTCTTTTTGTTTTCTTTACAAAGCTTACTACGCAAAACATTAAGGAGGTTTTTGCTCCGTAAGCATTGTAAAGAGAGGGGCAACTGTCATAACCTATTTTTGGGTTCTTCCAAATTACATTTTCTTTTCTTAAAAAAAAATGAAACAGTGTCGTTTTGAACGGCACTGTTCTCCTTCTTCCCTGCGCATGCAGAGGCAGGGAAGAAGAAGATTTTAAATCATTTTTCCCGCTTTCACTCTTCCCCCCGACTTGACCACTCACTGACACCACCCATACCTGCATGCCCTGCCACCACAACGAAGGAAGGAGGAAGGTCATGCCCTGCAACTCCCACGCCACCATGCCCTGCACTTGGACAGGGTATGGTGAACCTCTCCCCCGGCTGCCTATAAATACAGGTGAGAGAACAGAAAACAGAGGGGGGATGAATGTGAGAGAAAGGGGGGAAAACCAAACAGAACAGAGAGGGAAGAAGAAGAAGAAAAATAAAGAAGGGAGGAACAATTTGAGAAAGAAGATAGGGGGAGAACATAAAACAAAGGGGAGAGTTTGTTTGAAAGGAGAGAAGCTCGGGAAAAACAAAAAAAAAAAAGGAAACCAGGGGGGTGTTTTTTGGGCAGAGAGAAAGATAAGAAAAGGGAGGAGAAATTTTTTGGAGAGAAGAGGGAAGCAAGCTGCAGAAACGAGGAAGAAAAGGAAAAAAAGGAAACAGAGAGGGGAGCTAAATAAACGGGGCAACAAAGATAAAAAAAAAACCAAACGAAACAGAGAAGAAAGAGGAAAAACAGAAGAGAAGAGAGGAAGACCACCACAGCAAACACCGTCGCTCCGCCATCATCATCACCACCGGCTGCCATCTTCCTCCCCCTGCTGCAACATTGTGAAGAAGAGGAAAAACAGCATCACTGGTTGCCACAACCACTTGCAGCGACAACAACACAACCACCCCACCACCATCCATCACTGCCGTTCCAGCCACCTACCAGAGCCACCACCGGCCTCTCCTCCATCAGCTCCACAGCAGTAAACCGCTCGGCCACCAGGAGCTGCTGCTGCCCCATCTCTTTCTCACCTGCAGATTTTCTTCTCCGTCTTTCTTCCTACCTCAGCCACCGTCTACCACCACCGCTGCCACCGCTTGCTCCACACTGCCCTTCACGCCGGCCAGACCACCATCATCGCAGGTCAGCCATCTGCTCCTCTTCCTTCTTCTTCTTCTTCACTGCACCATCTCCACTGTTCACGTAGCATGTGAACAGTGGAGAGTGCTCCATTGTGTCTAGCCCAGCCCAAAATGAGTGGGCTGTTTTCATGCATACGGCCAAGTCTCTCAAAGAAAAAATTACATCATATTTTCATACAACAAAGAAAAATTCAAAAAACAAAATGTTTTAGCATGCATTTTGGCTTTAATAACCAGTTTATTAAAGTCACGAGAACTTGGCCAATATTTCAAAAATTCCAAAAAAATTATTTTGTTTTCTTAATATCAGGGATTATGAATTTTTACGTAAAACGTACTCTCGATATTAAAAATGTAGTTTTCTTTTATAGACATTAGAACGGTTAGGCTTTGCCCTATAAGTTAAGAACCTCCTTACTGAGGAGGGCTTTTCTTGAACCATAGACGGACCAACAATTAAAAAACATGACAAGACCTTAGATTTTTATCAGATAATAAAACAATGCAACTTATCTTAGGTAGGGCGTATTTGGGGTGCTAATACCTTCCCTTTACGCAACCAGTCTTCGTACCCGATCTTTGAGACCAATTAGGGTTCCTAGTTACCAGAATACTAGGTGGCGACTCCTATTCCATTTTTTACTAATAAAAGACAAGAACTCCTTGTCTCCCCATATTTGCCAGACAGATACACACACACAATTGAGTGTGGAGGACGATCGTCGCGACACCGCACACATGCGACACTGTGTGTGGAGAAGGTGGTTTTATGTGTTTAGTGGTAGTATTTGGAATAGGTTCAATGGAGTCATGGTCAGGAACAGGTAGAGGTATGGGTACATTCGTAGATTGAGAAGATGAGGAATGTGATGAGAGATGTTGGTGATTGTAAGGAAAAATGTGTTTGTAAAACACAACAGCTCTAGAGATAAAACTCTTATGTTTATGTAGGTCATAGACTTTATATCCTTTGTGACCATAGGGATATCCAATAAAGAGACATGTTGTGGCACGTTCAGAAAATTTGTCTTTTGATTGAGGCAGAATAGATGCATAACAAAGGCATCCAAACACATGAAGATGTGAGTAATTAGGTTTGTAGGAAAATAGAAACTCATATGGACTTTGGCCAGACAAAAAGGGGGTAGGAGTATAATTAATCAGATACACGACGTTTAGAATGCATTCCCCCCAAAACTTAATGGGTAAATTTGTTTGGAATCGTAAGGCTCTTGCAACATCAAGAATATGTCTATGCTTACGTTCTATAACTCCATTTTGTTGGGGTGTAGAAACACAAGAAAATTGAGTTACGATCCCATGTTGTTGACAATATAAGTGAAGGTTGTGATTAGTAAATTCAGTTCCATTGTCACTACGAATTGTCTTAACTGTTTTTCCAAATTGTCGAACTATCATGGCCATGAAGAAAACCAACCTAGTATAAACTTCTGATTTAGCTTGCATCAAATAAACCCAGGTAATTCTGGTGTAATCATCTACAATGCTTAAAAAATAATGAGCCCCGGATAAAGATGAGTTTGATATGGCCCCCAAACATCACAATGAATTAACTCAAAAGTTTCATGTGTTTTGATAGCACTAACAGGAAAGGAAAATCGAGCTTGTTTAGCGCGATGACAAGAGTCACAACATTTATTAAAAGACTTAAAAGAAAACGGACCTAAATCCTTGAGAAGAGACAACCTATCAAAAGACAAATGTTCAAGACGTTGATGCCACAAAGTAATATGCAAATTAGAAGTAATGTTGGTTGCTACTATAGTAATTTTGAGTGCCCGAAAGTAATAGAGAACATCTCGCAATTCACCCATTCCAATCAGCTTCCTCGTGGGTAGGTCCTGTAAAAAAATGAGCAACGCAATTTAATGCTTTAGTTAATTTGCTGATAGAAATAAGATTGCAAGAAAATGATGGTATATGAAGGACATCTATTAAAGTAATAAGAGGTAAGGTAAACATCTCCAAGTGACTTTGCTGGTATAAAGGATCCATCTGGAATTTTAATTGGCATGAAATGAGGAATAGTTGTGTGGGAAAAGATGAATTTTTCTTGAAATGTCATATGGTCAAAAGCACTAGAATCCAAGACCTATTGATCTTCATTGCTGGGTAGAAAAATTGCATTACCTGCAAAGTTAGCTGTAGAGGCATGACTCTTGTCAAGGTTGAGCATAGATATGAGTTGGGCATACTGTTCATTCGTCAATCCAGTAATTGGAACAGTATTGTTACCCTCAGTTTTCTCCATGTGTTGCGTATTGTTGGATGTCTTTGGCTTTAATGATTTCTTCCCTTTGTCCCACCATTCCGGATAGCCATGTAGTTCAAAACAAGTTTCTGTGGTGGGCTTCATCCTTTTGCAATGGTCACAAAATAGCTTGGAGAGGTCACGGTTACTTGTGGATTTACGATTGTTATTGAATTTGCTGAAACTGTTTGTCAAGAATGTTGCTGCATCAACAGAAGGCAATCGCGTCTCTACTATTAACTGTTGTCGTTCTTCTTGGGCTACCTGTGCATAAACACGAGATAAAGAAGGCAAGGGATCTGTATTCAAGATTTGAGAATGGGCAGTTTTGTATTTGTCATTCAAACCCATTAAATACTGGTGCACTTTTTATTTTTCTCTTTTTGCAGCAAGCGCCTTTGCTAAACCGCAGGTACATGGCGGGATTTGTGAATAAGTGTTGAGTTCATCCCAAATGCCTTTTAATTTGGTATAATATGCTGAGACAGTCGTTCCTCGTTGCAAGGTATTCATCATCTCAGTTTTCAGTTGATGAATTCGAGAAGCATTACCTTATGAAAAACGTTCTTCTAAGTATTTCCATAATTCTTGTGCTGTCATAAAAAATGCCACACTATCATGTAGCGTAGGATGAAGAGAATTAAAAATCCAAGAAAGGATCATTGAATTGCATTTGATCCATGCAGACTCTTCTTTTGAACCAGATGATGGACGAGTAATAGATTGATCTACAAAGCCAAATTTGCTTTTGGCTTGGAGTGCATTCGTCATAGCACGACGCCATATGGGATAATTTTCTTCTTTTAGAAGATAGGTTACTAACGTTGTTCCTGAGTTGTCAGAAGCATGAAGGATGTATGGTGATGAGGCGTCAAGGTTAATTTGGGTAGTATTTGATTGAGCATTGCTCAAAGAATTTTCTTCGGCCATGGAAAATTTAGGATTTTAACTGCTTTGATACCATGAGAAATTATAAAATGAGAGCAATTCAACTTTTGTCTTTCATTACTGATGAATGATATTCTTATATACAAGAAGAAGCTTCAATTAACTCTTAAATCAAGGAAACTATCTTAAATCAAGGAAACTAAAATAGGATACAAATTAATACAAATCAAGCAGTAAACAAGGATGCTAAATATGGAAAATAAATATTTACAGTTAACTTGCTAATATTAACAAAACCTTTAGGATTATAACGTACACAAATTCACACACAAAGAGGTATACAACCACTTCCTTATTACATCACAGCATGGTAATGGCATAGAGCTATATGCAGAGACCAAGGCTTTGAGTACTGCCTTATTATCAAATAAGGGAAATTCACAAGGTATTAATGTAGGGTTCACCCATTCTTGAGTCGATCTGGAGATCCTCCACAAGTTTTTTATCCAAATGGAATGCTGTGGTGATGACAGCAGGATTAATGGAGGGACTGGCTCCAAAGATTGCATTTGCTACTGTATTTACTCCTGGATTTTGACTTGTTAATGCAGCGATAGCAACTGCTGGAGTTTTTCCAATATTCAACTGGAAGTGAACGAGGCCAAATGGAAACACAATGGGATCTCCTGGTTTTAGAATCTTTGCAAAGAGACGATATTGATCAGGGTTTGACGTGAAAAAACCAGCATAAAGAGTGCCCTTCAAAACCAATAGAACCTCTGACGCTCTAGGGTGATAGTGTGGAGGGTTCAGGCCACCATTTGGAGCAAAATCTATACGTGCCATAGATACACCAAGTCACCAAGAGTGTTAAGTCCTGGCATTAGATCGGCCGTCACTATATTAACATGCACTCCAAGTTGATTTGACGTGTTTCCAGGAACATCAAACCCAGAAAACGAGAAATCATCTGGAGTGTAAAGGCTTGGATTCTTGCAAAATTTCCCATTGACAAGCACTCCACACACAAACAAAGCCTTATGAGTTGTCATGCAAATTCAAAATGAAAAATATATACAAAAGCTCGTCACTCGAAAATATCATATAATTAATTTGACTGCATGGTCCCGTCATGTCACATATTTTATGTGCTCAGCTATGTATTGTGATCATAGAATTCCACGGATACAGTGAATATATATAGACTCAGGTTGAATCGGGATCGTAAAATTTAAATGAAAGATTGAAAAATGACAAAAGAAAGAGAAGAAATCAGTATGTACCAGCAGAATCAGTATCATTTATTGCTACACATATGTCTTGAAGGGGGCTGGGGTCATAGGCAGTGGCAAATGAGGAAGCCAGAGCCAAGAGAGCAAGAGCTCCTAGCAAATTAGCAACTTTCATATCGTTCTCTCTTTTTCTAGGATTGTCTTTTGGGTGTGGAGTGAGAACTTGCATGCAGAGCACGGATATTTATAGATGAGTTATACGTCGTTTAAGTTTTGTTTTTCAACAACTTATCTTTGATCTTTGACCAGTCAAGCACTGGCATTTGACAATTGTATGCAGAAACCCTAATAGACCTTCACTAGTTAAATTTACATTTTGGCCCAAACAGAGCACACACTCATTATAAGAAGCAATGGTGAGAACCCGGGAGCCTGATGATGACTGAGTTGAGGCAAAAAAGAGTTCAACAAGTACTTTAATGTCTCTCTATTGGCCAGAGGTGGATAGAGAAGAAACGTATAATCGATCATAATTGCCTAACTATAAGAACTTCTAGAGTTTTCAATTCCATCGTGCGCGTCTTCATCTTGTACTCTTCATTCTTCAACTCCATGATGTAATTCATAAATGGCTATATCGAATAAGATTTCAGCTAGAAGAATATATTCTTAGGTTACTGCAGTGATCAAGTTAAACGAAATCACTTAAATTGAAAGAAAACTTTAGTACATTTTTCAGTTCTCAATCCTGATGCATATATGCCTTCATCTTGTTGAAACCTCTAGGTATATCAGATTTGATATATTTTCAACTATTTTACATAAATATCTATACCACTTGAAAATACGTACAGCAGATAGGATGCTTATTATCAAAAAAAGCAGCTGGGATGCTTTAATTTTTATTTAATAATTTATACCCACAATTTCTTGGTCGTACGTTATCTTGTACTCGCACTTGTTTCATCCCTATCCCCTAGCTTGCTTGCTATGGTGCCCTGGCTTAATAAAACTAATTAGTATGAGGAAAAAAGAGGTCAATTATCTGAAAATACATCAAGTTCTGCAGGCTGATTAGGCAAGACTAATCCTATCCCTCGCACTCCAAAAAAGTCTACTTTTCATCGTGAAACCCATGCATCTCTATTTTTTTGGCTTGAAAATAAAAGTCACAGTGTTCAATCATATATAGTTTGGTAGGATGATTTTGCCTATTTTTCTTAAAATCTCTGCATTAATCATTGATATATGTCCCTTATATGAGGTTAGGGGAAAAAATACAAAAACCATCTATCGATCGAACAGTTGAAATCATTTACCCCTTTCTTAGTTTGAATTAGAGTTTGAATCCAAGAAGAGATTATGGAAAATAAACGTTTTGTTTTGTTATATGTGGATGATCTTTTAGTCTCCTAAAGAAAAAAGTATTGTTTTCTAGACTCCTCAACAATGAACGATCATGAGACTTCGTAACTCAATAATTCAAGTTCAAATAATATTGTTTTATTTAAAAAAAAAAACATTGTGTAATGAAACAACAAACACTTGGTAATTGGCACGAGTTGATCAATGTTGAAGAACCCCGTGATTATATGAAACGTGTCCTTCAAATTTAGTCAACGTGAGTGCCCATATGAACAACAGGAGAGTTGCAAGTAAAAATTGAATGAAGTCATGCTGAAGCCTCCAATCATTGTGATAATAAACGTTAAGCATGTTTTATTAAACTTTCGTTGAATTGTATTAAGAGAGGTAATAAAAATCAAGTGTTTAAATATAAATTCATTATATTAATTAAATATATTAAGTGATAATTAAATACATTCAATAGTTTTTAATTATTTCATCCAGTAATGTTTTTTTATTGTTTATGATAAATCTTAAACATATATTTATAAATTGATTAGCTGCATTAAGTGATAGTACTTATGAAAAAAAAAGATATATACAAATCTTAAACATAACAAATAACTTCTCGTTGTTTTGGTCATTAAATAGCTATTTTAATATATTCCTTGATTATCATAAAACAAAATTATATAATACTAATGAAAAAGAAAGAGGAAATCTTAAAAAAATTGAACTTCGAGACAGTCATCTAAGAAAATTATTATTTATGAAATAGTACTTTTGGTATTAAAAAAAGGGAGGTTTAGTCATCGCTAATGCTCAAGTTAATTTCAATATACTCTTGGTATTGAGTTGAAAAAATGAAAAAGAAAAAACAACTCAAGTCCATTAATTAGAATACCATATAAAAAAAATTATATTAAAAAAAATATAAATCATGACTTGGAACCTCGTCTAATAACTTAAATTTTTGAATTAAATTGGTTTATTGACATGGTATCAGAACCTTGATGACAAAGTGGTCACGAGTTCAAATCTCATCATCCTCATTTATTTGATAAAAATTAAGTATAAGATAATATGGCTATGTGCAAGTTTTAAGCTCAAAGAGCTTTCACTTAAAAAGGTGTATTAAAGAATAATATAAATTATATTTTATGACCTCACCTAACAACTTAAACTTTTGAATTGAATTGGTTTATCGACAAATTAAAATAATATAATAGGTAAGAAAATTGATTTTAAAATAAAAAACCTAAGTCAACATTTTATTTTTTTGGATCATGGTAATGAGCTATCCACAAAGAAAAACACGCCCTGACCCAATAGAAAAGGTTTTATCTGCATCCTCCAATACAAAAAATTGATGGTGGAGAGCTTTAAAGAGAGGGATGATAGTAGGAACTTTTTTCATAACAGTCATGACATCTATGGCAAGATTAGAGGCACTTGACTTGTCGCGGCAACAATGAAAGCACCAAATGTAGCAGCTGACATTGGTGGCAGCGCAAGAGAGGAAGAAGAGTGAGTGATTGATTGGTGTAACAGCAGCAACCCGCAGAAGTTCCTGATTATTCATTGACAAAGGAGAAGGAGAGCAGAATTTTCCGGAGGAATAATAATATAAAAACAGGGGAGAAAAAGGATTGGAGGAGGCCGGAAGTGTTGAAGTTCCTAGAGAAGAATGAACTTGTGATTTTCCTGCTGCTCTGATACCAAGTTAAGTTAATATATTGATTATACGATGTAAAAACAGGGGAGAAAAAGGATTGTAATGATTGCTAATGGCTACAACCATTCTTTGTATTTATATTTGATATGATAACTATTCCTGTATAAGTTGTGTATATATATAAAAGGAGTCTAGCCTCTTTCCATAAGAACCCCTTTCTTAGTTTGAATCCAAGAAGAGATTACGAGAAATAAACGCTTTGTTATATGTGGATGATCTTCTAAAGTCATGCTGAAGAGATTATGAGAAATAAACGCTTTATAATTAAAAATAGAAACTTGAAATTAAATGAAGTCATGCTGAAGCCGCACCAATTAATGAGAAGACCCGGCCTCCAATCACTGTGCCAATAATTAAAACTATTTTTCAACATTCTCGTCAGAAAAAATAAATAAATAAACACAAATATTTATGCTTGCAGTGGTAAAAGTTAATTTGAATACACTCCTGATATTGAGTTGGAAAAAATGAAAAAGAAAAAACAATTGAAGTCCATTAATTAACCTCCAAAAAAGAATGAAGAGGTTCTCTTCAGGAGTAGAAGAATTGAAAAATCTAGAAGTTCTTGATGATTGAGTAACTAATTAAGATCACATTCCTTCTTAATCCTCGTCATTAAACAGCTATTTTTTGGCCAATTAAGAGGCGTAAAGTATCTTGCCTCCATTTAGTCATCGTCACTGTTGTTAGTCTCTACTTGGTTATTTAATTAATTAATTATATTGCTCCAAAAATGTAGATTTAACTAGTGAAGGTACGTTAGAGTTTCATCATATATACAATCGTCAAAGTCCAATGTTCGCTTGATAAAAAAAAAAATTACTTGTTGTTGAAAAAAGAAATTAAACAATCTCATAGAGTTTCATAACCTATAAATACCCATGCTCTGCATGCAAGCTCTCACGCCTTACCCAACAAACAATACCAAAGAAGGAAAAAAGAAAAGGAAAGAATTCAAGGTAGCAAGCCAAACCATGATGAAAGTTGCTAATTCGATAGCAGTTTTTATTCTCTTGGCTCTGGCTTCCTCATTTGTCACTGCCTATGACCCCAGCCCCCTCCAAGACTTCTGCGTAGCAATAGATGATGCTACTTCTGCTGGTACATTCAAGATTGTGATATTTCCGAATCACGAACTATTATATGTATTTCATTTTGAATTCTCATTCCAACTGATTACATTTTGCTTGTGTCTGCAGTTCTTGTTAATGGAAAATTGTGTAAGAATCCAAGCCTCGCCACTCCTGATGATTTCTCGTACTCGGGGCTTGATGTTCCTGGAAACACATCAAATCAACTTGGAGCACGTGTTAATATCGTTACAGCCGATCTAATGCCTGGGCTTAACACTCTTGGCGTATCTTTAGCACGGATAGACTTGGCGCCAAACGGTGGCCTAAACCCTCCACATTATCACCCCAGAGGATCGGAGGTTCTGCTGGTTTTGGAAGGCACTCTTTATGCTGGCTTTGTCACCTCAAATCCTGATCATCGTCTCTTTACCAAAATCCTAAAACCAGGAGATCTCTTTGTCTTCCCATTCGGCCTCATTCACTTTCAATTGAATATTGGAAAGACTCCTGCCGTTGCTATTGCTGCATTAACAAGCCAAAATCCAGGAGTAAACACGGTAGCAAATGCAATCTTTGGAGCCAGTTGGCCTCTTTATCCTGAAGTTCTCACCACAGCATTCCATTTGGATGAAAAACTTGTGGAGGATCTCCAGAGTCAAGAATGGGTGAACCCTACATAAATACTTTCTAAATTTCCCATATTCGCATAGTTGATATGCGATAATAAAGAAGTGCTCTATGCCTTCCCCTTTTAGAGTCTGTGTTTTTTTGGAACGTTCTCCACCTGTTTTGTTAAGCTAATAATTTCTCTGTCAGGTGTCATGTTGCTGAAGGGTTTATGCTCTTCAGTTGAGGTTGTTACAATAAGTCTGTTAATTAGTTAGTGGCATTTACAATTAGTTTCATTTCAGTTAATTAGTTTTCTGTTGCATTTCTGTTATTCCGTTATCTTTCTGTTTAGAGCTAGTAACATGTGATTCGCATGAGAATCACATTGATCGTTTTCTGTAATAGGCTGTGTGACTATATATACTGAGTCACCTTCATTAATAAAACAGAAGAGAGTTTCTCCAAATCTGTCAAACCAGAGTTTACATTTGGTATCAGAGCTTCTTTGTCAAATTTTCTTTCTCTGCATAACCTGTGCTTAAATGGCAAGTGAAAGCAATTTTGTTCAACCATCAATCCCTAGATTTGTGGGACATTATGATCATTGGAGCATGTTGATGGAGAACTTCCTTCGATCCAAGGAATACTGGCAGGTAGTGGAATCTGGAATTGCTGCAGCAGCAGATGAAGGAAATCTCACGAGTGAACAACAGAAAACCTTAGCAGATCAACGGCTGAAGGATTTGCGAGCTAAAAATTACCTATTCCAGGCAATTGATCGCTCAATTCTGGAAACTATACTGGACAAAGAAACGTCTAAAGGAATCTGGGATTCTATGAAGATAAAATTTCAAGGTAACACACGGGTTAAACGTGCACAGCTGCAAGCTTTGCGCAAAGAATTTGAGATTCTACACATGAAGGATGGTGAGAATGTCTCTGATTACTTTTCCCGTACACTTACAATTACTAATAAGCTGCGATTCCTTGGAGAAGAAATGAAAGAAATCACTGTTATTGAAAAAATCCTGCGTTCTATGATTTCAAAATTTGATTACGTTGTGTGCTCGATTGAGGAGTCCAAGGATTTGTACACAATGTCCATTGATGAGTTACAAAGTAGTTTAGTAGTTCATGAGCAGAGGATGCACAGTCATGTTGTGGAGGATCAAGCATTGAAAACCACTCATGACTATAATCAAGTAAAAACTGGTCGTAACAGCAGCTACTTGAGAGGAAGAGGTCGCAACAGTGGGAGGCAGAGCTTTGGTGGAAGGCAAGGCTTTGACAAGTCTGTTGTGGAATGCTATTATTGCCACAATCTTGATCATTTCCAATATGAATGCCCAAGAAAGAGCAGAAATAGAGGATCACAGTCACAATCGCAGGCTTACTATGCTGAAACAGATGAACCACTGTTACTCATGGCTTGCATTGAAGATGAAGAGATAATGAAATCAAGGCATTTCATGGATGAGAATGAACTCATGTTACTTATGGCATGTGTTGATGATGCAAAAGAGATAGAGTTTTTTGACTCTTTACTGGAAAATACTGATCACATGCCCACAGATGCACATTGTTTTGAAGAAAAATGTGCAGATGGGAAGAGTTATGAAATTGTTGAAAATTGTGCAGATGAAGGAAATTGTGCAATTGAGATGGGTTGTGATGAAGGAAATGGTGCAGTTGAGATGAGTTGTGCAGATGAAGGGGAGTGTGAAAATGCATCGAAATTGCACAGCAACACACCAAATCTGGAAATTGCAGATGAGAAGGAATTTCTGGAAATTCCAGATGAGACAGAACCAAGCGGTCGACCGGCTCAGTGTTGTCTTCCAAGCGGTCGACCGGTTCACAAACTAGAGGGTGTCGAAATTTCCACAGAATTGAATGAAGGGAAGAACAACATTGAGGGGGCTAAACTGGATTTTGATGAGATCAAAATCACCAAGAACACAATGCAAATGTTGCTCATGGCTCATATTGAGAAAGCACACGATGAAACAGCTTGGTTCTTGGATTCGGGGTGTAGCAACCACATGTCCGGGCACAAGAATTTCTTCCTAGAATTGGACGAAAACTTCCACAGATCAGTCAAGCTTGGTGACAACTCCAGTATTGATGTGTTGGGAAAGGGGAGGATTCATCTCCAAGTCAATAACAGCTCCCAAGTGATCTCAGAAGTGTTCTATATTCCTGATTTAAAGAACAATTTGCTCAGCATTGGGCAACTTCAGGAAAAGGGGCTAGCAATCTTGTTTAAAAACAACAAATGCAAAGTTTTCCACCCTGACAGAGGACTCATTATTGAGACTGAAATGACCATGAACAGAATGTTCATTGTTATTGCAAAGATTCAGTTTCCAGATCATCACTGCTTCATAACTCCTGCACAGAATTTGGAGTACCTTTGGCATTGTAGATATGGGCATTTAAGCTTTGGTGGTCTTCAAACTCTACTGCAAAAGGGCATGGTTCATGGACTACCCCAATCGAAATACTCAAACATGATATGTGAAGACTGCATACTGGGAAAGCACCATCGAAATTCATTTCCAAGAACAACAACATGGAGAGCATCACAGCCACTGGAACTTCTTCATGCAGACTTGTGTGGCCCGATTTCTCCCATCTCCAACAGCCACAAAAGGTATCTATTCACTGTCATTGATGATTTTAGCAGGAAGCTTTGGGTGTTCTTTTTGACAGACAAGTCAGAAGCATTTAAGCAATTCAAGCTCTTCAAAACAAGAGTTGAAAAGGAGACTGGAATCAGCATCAAAGGGCTGCGAACTGACAGAGGTGGGGAGTTCACATCAAAGGAATTTGCTGAGTTTTGTGAACTGCATGGGATTAAACGTCAACTCACTGCAGCCTACACACCCCAACAAAATGGGGTGGCAGAGAGAAAAAATCGGACAATTATGAACATGGTTCGAAGCCTTCTCAACAGCAGAAAAGTCCCCAAAAATTTTTGGCCCGAGGCAGTGAATTGGGCAGTGCATGTTCTTAACAGGAGCCCCACATTTGCAGTCCGAAATAAGACACCAGAGGAGGCATGGAGTGGCACAAAACCATCAGTTGCTCACTTTAGGGTATTTGGGTGTGTCTCGTATGCCCATATTCCAGACAACAAGAGGACCAAATTGGATGATAAAAGCTTGAAGTGTGTGTTGTTGGGAGTAAGTGAAGGGGCCAAGGCATATCGCCTATATGATCCAGAAACTCAAAGGATCATTGTAAGTCGGGATGTTGTTTTTAAAGAAGAAGAAAGCTGGCCATGGAGTGCAGAGTATATGGATGCAATTCAAGCATCCATTGAATGGGGAGATTTGGATGAAGAGCTGCCAAATAATGATCAAGATGTTGAAATTGCCGAGCACACAAGCAATTCTGAGATTGATAGAACTGATGCAACTGGAGGATTGGATCAATTGGAAAATTCAAATGGTAATTCTACACATGCAGCAGCTACTGCCGAGATTGATGGTGATGGAAATTTGATCCATACAGGAGCTGATGAAATTAATGGGAATATTGACCATTCCCATGGAGCTGAGGGGTCCAGTGCTGCCATAAAACGTGCTCGACACCCATCAGTTTGGCTGCGTGATTTTGACAGTGGTGAAGGTTTTTCGGATGAAGATTATCAAGGCAATCTTGCATTGCTTGTTGATGCAGATCCTCTGTCCTTTAAAGATGCAATTGGCATTAGCAAATGGAGGAGTGCTATGGATTCCGAAATTGAAGCAATTAAGAAAAACAAAACGTGGGACCTCACTGATCTTCCTAATGGTGCAACGGTAGTTGGGGTAAAATGGATATACAAGACAAAATTGAATGAACATGGAGAAGTGGATAAATTCAAGGCTCGTCTTGTAGCTAAAGGATACACGCAAAAACATGGGGTGGATTATACGGAGGTTTTTGCTCCTGTGGCTCGTATGGATACCATTCGGATTGTTCTTGCTCTAGCTGCGCAGAAGGGGTGGAGCCTATTTCAGCTAGATGTAAAATCCGCGTTTCTTCATGGTGAATTAAATGAAGAAGTATATGTTGAGCAACCCCCAGGGTATGTTATGAAGGGTGCAGAACACAAGGTATATCGGTTACGAAGAGCCTTGTATGGATTAAAACAGGCCCCACGGGCATGGTACAGTCGAATTGAAGCTTATTTTCTCAAAGAAGGATTTGAGAAATGTCCGTATGAACACACCTTGTTCATCAAGAAATCTCAGGGCACTTCATTGTTGCTCGTATGTCTATATGTCGATGATCTCATTTTCACTGGAAATGATGAAGCATTATTCAGTTCATTTAAACTCTCCATGATGAAGGAGTTCGACATGACAGATTTGGGAAGGATGAGATATTTTCTGGGCTTGGAAGTGGTGCAAAGAGCTGATGGTATTTTTGTTTGTCAGAAGAAGTATGCTCAAGAGGTATTGGAACGTTTTAACATGGCTGAATGCAATGCTGTCCACAATCCTATTGTTCCAGGTGTTAAGTTGATTACAGACCCGACGGGCATGGCAGTAAATAATACTCACTACATGCAAATGGTAGGTTGTTTGATGTATTTAACATCAACCAGGCCTGACATTATGTTTGTGGTTAGTTTACTCAGTAGGCATTTGGCTCATCCCACAGAGTTACACCTTGGAGCCGTGAAGAGGGTCCTTCGCTACATCAAAGGGACTATTTCGTATGGTATTTTTTATAAACAAAATGGCCATAAAGAACTTCTTGCCTATACTGATAGCGATTATGCAGGAGATTTGGAAGATAGAAAGAGCACGTCGGGATTCTTGTTTATGCTAAGTTCAGGGGCTGTATCTTGGTCATCAAAGAAGCAACCCATCGTTACCCTTTCCACTATTGAAGCAGAATTTATTGCAGCGGCGTCTTGTGCTTGTCAGGCTGTGTGGTTAAAAAGGGTATTGGAAAAGCTGGATCACATATCTGATGGAACTACAATCATTTATTGTGATAATAGTTCCACTATTAAACTCTCAAAAAATCCTGTCATGCATGGTAGGAGCAAGCATATTGATGTTCGCTTCCACTTCCTTCGTGATTTAACTCGAGATGGAGTAGTGACTTTGCTTCACTGTCATACTCAAGAGCAATTGGCAGATATCATGACCAAACCATTGACAAGGGTTGTGTTTGAAAGGCTGCGTATGATGATGGGCGTGTGTGAAGACTCACATATGAACTGAAGACAGAAACTGGACAGTATCTTCAGTTCAGGGGAGTGATTGTTACAATAAGTCTGTTAATTAGTTAGTGGCATTTACAATTAGTTTCATTTCAGTTAATTAGTTTTCTGTTGCATTTCTGTTATTCCGTTATCTTTCTGTTTAGAGCTAGTAACATGTGATTCGCATGAGAATCACATTGATCGTTTTCTGTAATAGACTGTGTGACTATATATACTGAGTCACCTTCATTAATAAAACAGAAGAGAGTTTCTCCAAATCTGTCAAACCAGAGTTTACAGAGGTTTCCCTTTTGGATTATCCACGTCCGTTCTGTATTTTGATTAACTTAATTAAGATGGCAAGCTGCCAACTTCTTTTCATCATGTACCAAGTTTATGTCTTGTTTGATTGTATGATGTCACTTTCTTTCTTTCTCCCGAGGTT
The DNA here is from genome assembly GCA_007827005.2 of Populus simonii. Classification (NCBI taxonomy): domain Eukaryota; kingdom Viridiplantae; phylum Streptophyta; class Magnoliopsida; order Malpighiales; family Salicaceae; genus Populus; species Populus simonii. The sequence continues at coordinate 17,608,842 of CM017467.2, read as the reverse complement.
CTTTCCTCTTGGAGCTTTTTAATTTACGTACGTCCCTTGGCTTACCAAAAAAATAAAAAAAAAAGGTATCAAAAGTTTTTTTCCCGAGTAATCAAGAGTCAAAATCTAGACCATCACCAATTAAAAAGAAACCAGCCTCGATCTCGAACAAAGAATGATGAAGGACAAGATACAAATCTGAATGTAATTTATTTATATGGAGAGAAATAAGAAAGTTCACCGTTTTCATCGTTGGCCTCCTAGAAGATGAGTGTGCCAGGCAAAGACGTGCTACAGAAATCATGATTTTTTTTATTTATTTAAATTATAATATTGAAAAGTGAAGAATTTTTATTTATTTAGGCACCTATTGTGATCTTTGTAAAATATTTTAGGCATTTTCTTGTAATGATAATATCAATGGTTTCACACAAATTTACAATATAATTATATGAAATAGAATTTCTCAAAATCTGGAGAATTTTATAATTTAATAAGCATGAAACTCTCTTTTTTTTTGGGTAAACAATATACATAATTAAAGGAAATTCATTCACGAGCAACTACAATTACCTATTTTTTCGGAGAATAGCCTAATTAATGTTGCTGGACTGCTTATCATGTCTTCAATGATATATGTTTATTTGTCATTGTATGGAATTTTGAAGCTTGATGTCTTTATATGATCTTTTTGCAAGGCTAAATCATATCTTTTTTTGGAAATCATATCTCATGGATTGATTAATATAAAATAATATATATAGATGTTGTACATAAATTGTTTGATTTAAATATGATAACTTTATCTTCTTCATTTTTTTATAATGTATGATGTTTAGATGGGGGACATAATAATGATCAAACCAGAGAAGATATGAAATGGTTTGAAAAGAATGAGGATGCCTTCTTAGACGAGGAGGAATTTCTTAAGCCAAGGGCTTTATGTCACTAGATGGGAAAAGTCTTATGCTGGAAGTTCTAAAGAAAAATATCAGAAATATGACTTTGTTCCTATCTACAAACGTGTTAAGAAGGAAAGTAAGCTTGAAAAGTTTGATACTTCTTTGAAAATGTTGACATCTTCTTAAGTGTTAGAGCTGAAAGAAATTTAGCTAAAGCAAAAAAATACAAAGAAATGATAAATCAAGCTAATGATATTAACATAGTTAGATTCAATAATAATATGTTTGTGATGCAAGAGAGAGTTAGAGGCTGAGATCTCAACAGCTTTGACAGAATCTCAATAGCTTTGATAACAACTCGTGGCTCGATTTTATTGGATTCTAAAATTCCAACCGACAACAAGAAAATACTAAGAAGAATTCCATAATGATTTCGCAAAACACCACCCATATCTAAAAGACCAGGCTTTCCTAGTGAAGATCCATCCACATTCTATTTGAAGCTATTAGCCCTAGGGGGAGACCACATGACAACTAAACTAGGTTTTTGGAGATTAGTCTATATAAGTAGTCCCTTTACTGATTTTAATATATTTGAAGCCGAATAGGAAAAATAAGAATTTATAGCCTTCAGCCATAAGCAAAGTCTAGTAATAATAAGGAAGAATAACTTGTCATAGTTCGGGGTCTTCTGCTTGAAGATCACATCATTACGGAGAAGCCAAATGGACTATGAAACTGAGAAAAACAACATCAACCATGCCTTTTTTTTTTTGGAACTTGTCATTGACCAAAGAATCCTACTGAGAAAAAAGGATTGAGAAGCTATTTAGGCAACACCACATTGACCCCACCAACTTTAATCTCATCTCTAAAGAACAAAATTTCTAGAACAGCCAAGGAGAAAGACTAAAGCTTTAGAAAATCCAGATTACAACAAGAGGCTCTAGGTCTACCATCATGAGAATAGAGCTTACTAAAGAAATTGAACACAACTTTCTTCACATCAGAAGGTTTTGTCAGAGTCGTTCCATCAACATCTAAGGAGAAAATCTGATTCTTTTTTTGTCTTATCGTGGTAGAGAGATGAAAAAAATAACTATTTCTATCTCCAAACTTACATAACTGAACTCTTGATTTCTGATGGCAAGCAAACTCTTACACCCTGTATAAATTTCTAAGACTAAAGGCAATGGTGTTGTTTCTATTTAATTCATCCACTCATAAGTCTCTGCTTTCTTTTTGGGAATATAGGGAATCCACTTCAAGTTTTAGAGCTTTGATTTTACTATTAGTGTTACCCACCATATTTTTACCCCACTGCATGCAACTCTCTTTCAATAACCTCAATGTCGAAGCCACATTATTTTTACCAAAGTTAGTAATCAAAGTTGCATTCTAGAAGACTTGTAGCACCTTCTTGAAATCAAATAAGAGCCACCAATAATTCATGAACCGGAAAGGCTTTGGACCCCAGTTCGCAGAGTCTAATAACAGATGAATCGGTCTGTGATCTAAAGAATACTTTGGAAGCCCATATAGAGTAAACGATGGGAAAAGCTGAAGCCAATCAGTCAACATAAATATTCTATCAATACGGTTTGCTGCATTACCTCTAGACCAAGTAAACTTCTTCCTGTTTAAAGGCAGTTCAACAAGCTCGCAATAGTTAATGCAATTCTTAAAGCTTTTCATGGAATATAAGATTTGAGAGCCATCTTTTCTATCTGAGGGGAATATAGTTTCATTGATTTCACATGTAAGACACTATGATTTGCCAACAATGTCTTTAAAATTGACAACATAATCCCATAACTCTTTCTTCAGCAACCCATCATTCAAAGCATAAACAAAAGACACTAAGCAATCCAAATTTGAGAAACAAAACACACCTTTGAGATGTAAAATACGCTCATTCATAGCAACTAAACAACTAGAAGCATAAAAAAGGCTGGATTCCATATGCATAAAATACCCCTAGAAAGACCTAAGGAAGGCACTGCATACCAATCTCTAGAATATCGACCCCAAGTCGAATTAATAATACAGTCATTAATATTTTCCACTTTCATTTTCAACACACCCAAGACATCCAAACTAAGCTTTCTAACAAGATTTCTCACACATTTTTTTTATCTCTACCCCCTAAACCACACGCATTCCAAATAATCATACTACCCATAGAAAGGATTAAAAACCACACCTTAAAAGAAGCAAGAGAAGTAAGTCACTGCTTCTTCCTACTAATCCACTCCTCCAGATCATTTTCGATAAATCCATGCAGTGTCTATGTCATAAGTTGGCTTCCATCATGAATTTACAAGATAGCTTTTCCCATATCCCAGCAAGTAATTGCTTCATCCATAGGGTCAGTATGTAATGGCTCACATGCTTGATCATCAACCCTTGGAGAAAATCTAGTGTGTGAACTACTTGCCTCGTCTTCACTAGCTAGTTCCTTTCCAAATCGAATAATAACATTTCCATTCATAATTACATTATCAGAAACTAAATTATCAATAACCCCTATCTCGGTTTGCTTAGAGCCTTAACTTTTCACTTTGTGTGGTTTCTTATCTTAAGAGAGGATGCTTTGCGTGTAAATATCTTAACTTTCTTTCTTTGAGTTTTCCTGTTTTCCAATTCCAGATCATATAAATAACTCAGATCAATAATGGGGGTAATGAAATTTGCAAATGATGGCCTAATGTTTGAGTTAAAACTTATTAATCGGCCCATACTTGAAGTCTTCTTATGTTTTTTCGGCCTATCTTCTTCAACTCTTCACTATTAGAGCCTTTTTTTTCCAGCTCATCTCCCTCAATAAAGGAAGCGGCTAGTGACACATCCACGTCTATACAAGCAGTTGTAGCCACCTCATCATAATCATAAAGCACCAGGGCCAAATGGTTACCAGTGTCGTATATAAGCTCATCAGATAAAGCTGTATGCCTGTATAATGCTGTAATTTCTAGAAAGAAAAGGTACAAAAGTGGTATGGCTGGCCTAAAGCATATAATGTCAAGCTGATTTTAGCTGCACAACGCATAATTAAAATCGAATTCAAACTCAACCTTTTGTCTTATAACCCTGATGGTTGATGTTGCAAAATCAATTTTCCGATCACCTTCCTCTTCTTCTTTATCAAAGATCACATATTTTATATACAGTGAGACATGCATAAAGTGTTTGACTATTGTGATGGAAGGAATGAACTCACTCTTTATCTCTTTCAACGTGACCTCAATCTGTATTTCATCAAGCTTAAGGATAAGTTGGTCATGCAAAGGTTCCAACTTTATGGTGCTAATAAGGACCCTTATACTAGATATAGATCCCTGGCTAACACATGTTGTGTCATAGCCAACAATATTGCCAAAACTCTCTGAAAGAATATCGAAGCAGTTTTTGTTTCATCCTTCCATTGGTAAACCAAAGATGGCTATTTAAGCCTATCATATGCTCTAATCCTTTCTTCCCACTGTAGAAAAGCACAAAAGAACAATGACATTGAGGTTAACCTGGTCTACCAGGCAAGCAGGCATGGCTTCAAGTGCAATAACACATCATTGGAATAGAGCGCACACTACTCAAAATATCGCAATATCATTATTCTTCTCTAGGTTAGGATCGATTCCCTTGTTACTTACTAGAAAACCCAAAAACTTTCCTCATTTGATGGTAAAGACATATTTGAAAGGATTAAGTTTCATCTTATTATGGTCCAGTAGAGGAAATGACTTCTTTTTTTTCTAGGAAATGTTGCTCAAAAGTCTTGCTTTCACTAGCATGTCATCAACATATCCCTTTATAATCCTTCCAATTTGGTTCTTGAATACATTTTTTTTACCATCCACTGGTAAGTGGCCCTTGAATTCTTAAACCTAAAAAGCATAACTTTATAACAAAATGTTCCCCCTCCAATTATGGAGCATGGTAATTTAGTGATAGCTAGAGTTGGCATCCAAGAAGCTGAGGTATTCAAAACTCGCAGTGGAGTTAACCAATCAGTTAATCTTAGAGAGAGGATGGTTATCTTTTAGGAAAGCTTTGTTTAAATCTGGGAAGTCCACAAACATCTACCACTTGTCTATCTAAGCGAGTACTAGGTGATGATCTCATAGGTGGAAGGTATTGAACAAATTCCTTACCTTTGATGGTCGTGAAGACTTATATGAGGGTGACTTTCAATGGAATAGTGTGTATTTTAGGGCAGCTCATGTGTTCCCTAATCGGCCTTTTCTCATTTTTTTCTAATGTTATTGTCCCTTCTAGAAAAGCAATCCCACTTAAAAAACCTTTTTGCATAATTTTCCTTAGGGAAACAGGGAGGTCCATGGCACAACACACTTGCCTCTTCCATTTGTATATGGTTCTATATGGCCTGCTTTACTTCTAACAGGCTTATGTTCAATAGAACGTAAAGCTCCTTCCACAAAGCTTTTCATTTTACTCCACTTATGAAGGTCTTAGAAGCCATTAGCTTAATCAATTCCTTGATCTTGAATATTTTCTCATTAAACCTCTTCAAGTATACTCGCATGAACTCATCATTTGTCTGAGTAACCCCAAAAAGTTTTGTTGAAATTCTTTTAGCTAAAACGCTTGTGCAGAATTATGTCACCAGCTTGGAACAAAGGTCGCCAAAGCTTATAATGGAGTCTGGATCCAAATTATTATATCATGCATATATTGACCCTCTAAAGGTTATGGGGAGGATCTTGCATATGGCATAGCTTGTAACAACCCTATACATACATACATACATACATACATATATTTGATGGTAAACACATATTTTTTTTCTTGTAATTAAGCCCTCAATAAATTCAATTAAACCTTGAAGAATTCTAATTGAGTCCTTAAACATCAAATTTTGAATTTTCCTCCTCAAAATGAATTTTATTTGCTAGTAGAGCCTTTGTTAGTCCAAAATACGCTGTCAAATTTTTCAATTTTGTATATTTTCATCTTCCTCAACCTATTTGTGGCAATTTACTGGGCGTTCTGATATACTCTTCTCACTTATATACATTTGGTGTTTGGAAGCTTTAAAGAAATAACTTATTGAGTATTAGATATGGGAACAATCATTGTAAATGAAGCCTCAATGGGGGGAGATTTATGGCAACAATAGTAGCAGGGGAAGATTTCAAAGCAGAGGAAAACGAAGAAGTCTGCATCGATTGAGAAGAAATGGCAGCCTACTATTATTATTGTGGTTTTGTTGCTACCTTGAATTCTTTTTCTACTATTATTATTTCTTGGGTAAGGAGTGAGAACTTGCATGCAAAGCATGGGTATTTATAGCGCATTTATCCTTTGTTTAAGTTTTTATTAACAATATAATAATCAGACATTCAAATTTGACAATTGTATGCGTAAACACTAATACATATAATATTAACAATATCTAAATGGTGTAGGGGAATCACTGTTCACCCCACACCTAAATCACTGTGGATTACAACAGTAATCCACAGTGCTTTTTCCCTTTTTTTTCTTTTTTTTCTTGCATTTTTTCATTTTTTTTCCAACTTTCCCTCTCTTTTTTTCGTTTTTTTTCTTTCTTTTTTTCCAAAATTGCTTTCCTTTTTTTTTTTTCCAACTTTCCTTTGTTTTCTTTTTTTTTCCATTTAATTTTTTTAAAAAAAAATTATCTTTGTTGATTTTACTTTTTAAATATTGAGCTGGTTAAAAATTCCGCTCTGTAACTTTTTTCCTTTAAAATACTGTGGATTGCTACGGTGTTTTCCCACATAGTTTTTCTATTTTATTTTTTTATTTTTTCAAAATTATATTAGTTGATTTTTTTTTATATTGAGCTGATTGAGAATTTAGTTTTGTAATTTTTTTCTTTAAAACATTGTTGATTGCTACAATGTTTCTCCGCATGGTTTTTTTTTGTTTTTGTTTTTTTGTGATTTTCTCTGAAATTATCTTTTTTTTATTTTATTTTTTAATATTGAGCTGGTTAAAAATTACAGTTACAATATGTGAGGAAAATACTGTAACTTTCCTCGTAAATTACTGTGGATTGTTACAATGTTTTTTCTCATATGGTTTTTTTTCTGTTTTGTTATGTTATTCCCTAAAATTGTCTTTGTCAATTTTATTTTTTAAATATTAAGCTGGTTAAGAATTGCAATTACAAGTAAATACAAGTTTTTCCTCACAAAACACTATGGATTGATACAGTTTTTTCTCACTTGGTTTTTTTTCAGTTTCTTTTGTGTTTTCTTTTTTTGTAATATTTTTTTCCAAAATTATCTTTGTCGATTTTATTTTTTTTAATATTGAGTTGGTTAGAATTTAACTTTGTAATAAAACTTAATCATGTGAGGAAAGCATTGTAGCTTTCCTCACAAAACATTGTTGAAAATTACAATTACAAGTCATTACAAATAAGGTTAAATCATATGGGGAAGCACTGTAGCTTTCATCACAAAACACTATGAATTGTTACAGTGTTTCCAATATAATTTTTTTCCTCTTTTTGTGTGTTTTTTTAATATTTTTTTCCTAAAATTGTCTCTGTCGATTTGATTTTTTTAATATTGAGCTGATTAAGAATTTAGCTTTATAATTTTTTTTCTTTATAACACTGTGAATTATTGCAGTGTTTTCCCATATGATTTTTTTATTATTTTTTCCAAAATTATCTTTGTTCATTTTTTTTTAATATTAAGTTGGTTAAGAATTATAATTACAATAAAGCTAAATCATATGGGGAAAGCGTTGTAGTTTTTCTCACAAAACACTATGAATTGCTACAGTATTTCTCTAAATGGTTTTTTATTTTATTTTATTGGGGAAAACACTATAGTTTTCCTCACAAAACATTGTCAATTGCTACAACGTTTTTTCTCATTGGTTTTTTTCCTTCCAAAATTATCTTTGTTGGTTTTTTTTTTTAATATTAAGTTGGTAGAGAATTTAGCTTTGTAATTTTTTTTGCTTTTTATTAACAGAAAAAGCTAAATCATGTGGCGAAAGCACTGTATCTTTCCTCCCAAAACACTGTGGATTGCTACAAATCATTTTATTTAGTCTCTAAGTTTTGATCACCAACACAATTTTTTTTTTCTATCATGAAATATTGGCTCCATCATACCTTTAGTTTCTATTACTTATCTAGCGTTAGTTCATAATTATAACACTATTAAATATATTTGTTTTATAAACCCGCAACAGTGCGCGGGCATGCATCTCATATTTAATAAACAAGGAAATTTTGTGATATATAAACAACAATATTAATAATAAGGATGGCGACATTTACCTGGGAGCTTAATTGCTTATGACTAAGTTCTTTGTACAAATGCTTTAACCCCTTATTGGTCAAAATAATTGCTTTTTAATTGCGTGGATTAAGAAGAAACCTAATCTTAATTATCTAACGATCAAGAATTTCTAGATTCTTCAATTTTTATACTCTTGGAGAGAACGTCTTCATCTTGTAATCTTCGTTCTCTTGCATTCTTCAAAGAAATCATGATTTTCATCCATGATTTAAATACCCAAAACCATAGGCGCTCTCTCTTTCTTTGTTTCACTGGTTAGATTGCTTGTTGTGTTCTTTTAATTTATTTATTTATTGGTATGGCGTTCTGATGGACTTCAAGCCTTCAATGATCGTTTCTTTTCATTAGTATTTCAATTCAACTTCATACCATCCCGGTTAATTTGGTTTGATATATTTCTTGAAATCAATCTATCAAACCAAACCAAGTTTATCAACTGTGTTTTCAGTCCCTCATTCAAATGATATCATTATCTCTCTTTCCCTCTTCACAAATTAAAATCTAATATTTAATCAAAGCTGCATATATCAACAAATCTGTATTTTCCTTTAATGCTGCCACCTATTTTGAAAATCTGTAAATTCAGAAGCTAGAAGTTTTGCCTATTTAATCCATGCCATCCGTAGAGATGAACACATGCCCGAAATTAACCTAGTTCAATCTCTTGATTTTTTTAGTTAGCTATATATTTCGGAGTCCATCTATTAGTTAACTTCTTCCTCTAAGGTGTGTACGCAAAAAACCTTGGCTGAAGAACTTAATCCCATCTCTAAACATCACACATGACAGGGACGAGGAGCTGATTAACTTAACAAAACCTTTAGGATTATAACGTACACAAATACACACACAAAGAGGTATACAACCACTTCCTTATTACATCACAGCATGGTGATGGCATAGAGCTATATGCAGAGACCAAGGCTTTGAGTACTGCCTTATTATCGAATAAGGGAAATTCACAAGGTATTTATGTAGGGTTCACCCATTCTTGACTCTGGAGATCCTCCACAAGTTTTCTATCCAAATGGAATGCTGTGGTGATGACAGCAGGATTAATAGAGGGACTGGCTCCAAAGATTGCATTTGCTACTGTATTTACTCCTGGATTTTGACTTGTTAATGCAGCGATAGCAACTGCTGGAGTTTTTCCAATATTCAACTGAAAGTGAACGAGGCCAAATGGAAACACAATGAGATCTCCTGGTTTTAGAATCTTTGCAAAGAGACGATGATCAGGGTTTGACGTGACAAAACCAGCATAAAGAGTGCCCTTCACAACCAATAGAAGCTCTGACGCTCTAGGGTGATAGTGTGGAGGGTTCAGGCCACCATTTGGAGCAAAATCTATACGTGCCATAGATACACCAAGAGTGTTAAGTCCTGGCATTAGATCGGCCGTCACTATATTAACATGCACTCCAAGTTGATTTGACGTGTTTCCAGGAACATCAAACCCAGAAAACGAGAAATCATCTGGAGTGTAAAGGCTTGGATTCTTGCAAAATTTCCCATTGACAAGCACTGCACACACAAATTAACAATGCCGTATTAGTTGTCATGTAAATTCAAAATGAATGATATATATAAAAGTTCGTCACTCGAAAATATCATATATAATTAATTTGGCTGCATGGTCCCGCCATGCCACATATTTTATGTGCTCAGCTATATATTATATATTGTGTGATCATAGAATTCGACCGATACAGTGAATATATATACACTCATGTTGAATCGGGATCGTGAAATTTAAATGAAAGAGTGAAAAATTATAAAAGAAAGAGACAGTATGTATACCAGCAGAATCAGTATCATTTATTGCTACACATATGTCTTGAAGGGGGCTGGGGTCATAGGCAGTGGCAAATGAGGAAGCCAGAGCCAACAGAGCAAGAGCTCCTAGCAAATTAGCAACTTTCATATCGTTCTCTCTTTTTCTAGGATTGTCTTTTGGGTGTGGAGTGAGAACTTGCATGCAGAGCATGGGTATTTATAGATGAGTTAATTATACGTCGTTTAAGTTTTGTTTTTCATCAACTTATCTTTGATCTTTGACCAGTCAAACACTGGCATTTGACAATTGTATGCAGAAACCCTAATAGACCTTCACTAGTTAAATTTACATTTTGGCCCAAACAGAGCACACACTCATTATAAGCAATGGTGAGAACCCGGGAGCCTGATGATGACTAAGTTGAGGCAAAAAAGAGTTCAACAAGTACTTTAATGTCTCTCTATTGGCCAGAGGTGGATAGAGAAGAAACGTATAATCGATCATAATTGCCTAACTATAAGAACTTCTAGAGTTTTCAATTCCATCGCTCGCGTCTTCATCTTGTACTCTTCATTCTTCAACTCCATGATGTAATTCATCCGCGAACACAGTATGCATAAATGGCTATATCGAATGTTGCTAATTATGTAGTTTTAATTTTTCTTTTATGTTTGATATAGTCCTTGATGGATCTCCTTTCATAATTAGCAAAATATTATATCAAATAAGATTTCAGCTAGAAGAATATATTCTTAGGTTACTGCAGTGATCAAGTTAAACGAAATCACTTGAATTGAAAGAAAACTTTTGGTATGGAAAAGAAAATAAGTTTTTTAGTGCATTTTTCAGTTCTCAATCCTGATGCATAAATGCCTTCATCTTGTTGAAACCTCTAGGTATATCAGATTTGATATATTTTCAACTATTTTACATAAATATCTACTTGAAAATACGTACAGCAGATAGGATACTTATTATCAAAAAAAGCAGCTGGGATGCTTTAATTTTTATTTAATAATTTATACCCACAATTTATTGGTCGTACGTTATCTTGAACTCGCACTTGTTTCATCCCTATCCCCTAGCTTGCTTGCTTGCTATGGTGCCCTGGCTTAATAAAACTAAGTATGAGGAAAAAAGAGGTCAATTATCTGAAAATACATCAAGTTCTGCAGGCTGATTAGGCAAGATTAATCCTATCCCTCGCACTCCAAAAAATTCTAACTTTTCATCATGAAACCCATGCATCTCTATTTTTTTGGCTTGAAAATAAAAGTCACAGTGTTCAATCATATATAGTTTGGTAGGATGATTTTGCCTATTTTTCTTAAAATCTCTGCATTAATCATTGATATCTGTCCCTTATACGAGGTTAGGGGAAAAAAATACAAAAACCATCTATCGATCGAACAGTAGAAATCATTTACCCCTTTCTTAGTTTGAATTAGAGTTTGAATCCAAGAAGAGATTATGGAAAATAAACGTTTTGTTTTGTTATATGTGGATGATCTTTTAGTCTCCTAAAGAAAAAAGTATTGTTTTCTAGACTCCTCAACAATGAACGATCATGAGACTACGTAACTCAATAATTCAAGTTCAAATAATATTGTTTTATTAAAAAAAAAAACACTGTGTAATGAAACAACAAACACTTGGTAATTCGCACGAGTTGATTACTGTTGACGATCCCCGTGATTATATGAAACGTGTCCTTCAAATTTAGTCAACGTGAGTGCCCATGAAAACAACAGGAGAGTTGCAAGTAAAAATTGAATGAAGTCATGCTGAAGCCTCCAATCATTGTGATAATAAACGTTAAGCATGTTTTATTAAACTTTCGTTGAATTGTATTAAGACAGGTAATAAAAATCAAGTGTTTAAATATAAATTCATTATATTAATTAAATATATTAAGTGATAATGAAATACATTCAATAGTTTTTAATTATTTCATCCAGTAATGTTTTTTTATTGTTTATGATAAATCTTAAACATATATATATATATATATATATATATATATATATATTGATTAGTTCCATTAAATGATAATACTTATGAAAAAAAAATATTAAAAAAATATATATACAAATCTTAAACATAACAAATAACTTCTCGTTGTTTTGGTCATTAAATAGCTATTTTAATATATTCCTTGATTATCATAAAAAAAATATATAATACTAATGAAAAAGAAAATTATTATTTATGAAATAGTACTTTTGGTATTCAAAAAAGGGAGGTTTAGTCATCGCTAATGCTCAGGTTAATTTCAATATACTCCTGATATTGAGTTGAAAAAATGAAAAAGAAAAAACAACTCAAGTCCATTAATTAGAAAATAATATAAAAAATAGAAAAATTATGTTAAAGAAAAATATTGTTTAAATTATATCTTGGAACCTCACCTAACAACTTAAATTTTTGGGTTGAATTGGTCAGTTTGAACCTGTTTCGGTTCGGTTTTAGTTTTTTTAAAAAAAAATTCAATTTGCTTATTTTTATTTATAAAAATTGAACCAAATCGAAAATAATAACTCCTAGCCGCAGGTAACATTGGTGGCAGCGCAAGAGAAAAAGAAGAGTGAGTGTTGGTGTAACAGTAGCAACCCGTTAAAGTGCCTGATTATTCATTGACAGAGGAGAAGGAGAGTTTTCCGGAGGAAGAACAATATAAAAACAGGGGAGTAAAAGGATTGGAGGAGGTTGGATGTGTTGAAGTTTCTAGAGAAGAATGAACTTGTGATTCTCCTGATCTGATACCACGTTAAGTTAAGAGATTGATTATATATGAATTGCAATGATTGCTAATGGCTGCAAACCATTCTTTGTATTTATATTTTTAGAGTTGTGTACATTACAACAGTGGAATATATATAAAAGGAGTCTAGCCTCTTTCCATAATAACCCCTTTCTTAGTTTGAATCCAAGAAGAGATTACGAGAAATAAACGCTTTGTTATATGTGGATGATCTTCTAAAGTCATGCTGAAGAGATTATGAGAAATAAACGCTTTATAATTAAAAATAGAAATTTGAAATTAAATGAAGTCATGCTGAAGCCGCACCAATTAATGAGAAGACCCGGCCTCCAATCACTGTGCCAATAATTAAAACTATTTTTCAACATTCTCGTCAGAAAAAATAAATAAATAAACACAAATATTTATGCTTGCAGTCAGTGGTAAAATTTAATTTGAATACACTCCTGATATTGAGTTGGAATAACTGAAAAAGAAAAAACAATTGAAGTCCATTAACCTCCAAAAAAGAATGAAGAGGTTCTCTTCAGGAGTAGAAGAATTGAAAAATCTAGAAGTTCTTGATGATTGAGTAACTAATTAAGATCACATTCCTTCTTAATCCTCGTCGTGATTAAACAGCACGTTTTTGGCCAATTAAGAGGCGTAAAGTATCTTGCCTCCATTTAGTCATCGTCACTGTTGTTAGTCTCTGCTTGGTTATTTAATTAATTAATTATATTGCTCCAAAAATGTAGATTTAACTAGTGAAGGTGCGTTAGAGTTTCATTATATATACAATCGTCAAAGTCCAATCTTCGCTTGATAAAAAAATAATAATTACTTGTTGTTGAAAAAAGAAATTAAACAATCTCATAGAGTTTCATAACCTATAAATACCCATGCTCTGCATGCAAGCTCTCACGCCTTACCCAACAAACAATACCCAAGAAGGAAAAAAGAAAAGGAAAGAATTCAAGGTAGCAAGCCAAAGAAGAACCATGATGAAAGTTGCTAATTTGATAGCAGTTTTTATTCTCTTGGCTCTGGCTTCCTCATTTGTCACTGCCTATGACCCCAGCCCCCTCCAAGACTTCTGCGTAGCTATAGATGATGCTACTTCTGCTGGTACATTCAAGATTAATTGTGATATTTCCGAATCACGAACTATTATATGTATTTCATTTTGAATTCTCATCCCAACTGATTACATTTTGCTTGTGTCTGCAGTTCTTGTTAATGGAAAATTGTGTAAGAATCCAAGCCTCGCCACTCCTGATGATTTCTCGTACTCGGGGCTTGATGTTCCTGGAAACACATCAAATCAACTTGGAGCACGTGTTAATATCATTACAGCCGATCTAATGCCTGGGCTTAACACTCTTGGCGTATCTTTAGCACGGATAGACTTGGCGGCCAACGGTGGCCTAAACCCTCCACATTATCACCCCAGAGGATCGGAGGTTCTGCTGGTTTTGGAAGGCACTCTTTATGCTGGCTTTGTAACCTCAAATCCTGATCATCGTCTCTTTACCAAAATCCTAAAACCAGGAGATCTCTTTGTATTCCCATTCGGCCTCATTCACTTTCAATTGAATATTGGAAAGACTCCTGCCGTTGCTATTGCTGCATTAACAAGCCAAAATCCAGGAGTAAACACGGTAGCAAATGCAATCTTTGGAGCCAGTTGGCCTCTTTATCCTGAAGTTCTCACCACAGCATTCCATTTGGATGAAAAACTTGTGGAGGATCTCCAGAGTCAAGAATGGGTGAACCCTACATAAATACTTTCTAAATTTCCCATATTCGCATAGTTGATATGCGATAATAAAGAAGTGCTCTATGCCTTCCCCTTTTAGAGTCTATGTGTTTTTTTGGAACGTTCTCCACCTGTTTTGTTAAGCTAATAATTTCTCTGTCAGGTGTCATGTTGCTGAAGGGTTTATGCTCTTCAGTTGAGGTTTCCCTTTTGGATTATCCACGTCCGCTCTGTATTTTGATAAACTTAAGATGGCAAGCTGCCAACTTCTTTTCATCACGTACCAAGTTTATGTCCTGTTTGAATGTATCAAAAGTTTTTTAATCTACGTACGTACCTTGGCTTACCAAAAAAAGAAAAGGTATCAAAAGTTTTTTTCCAAAGTAATCAAGAGTCAAAATCTAGACCAGTATTGGAAATGATTTCATGGTGGCTGAGATATTGGATGCTCGCTAATTTGGTGCTTTAGCTAGTAATATTTCATGGTATGTATCATCCGAAGGCAGACTAATATTGGCAGTCGAGGATGAGTCGTCCATTCTCCACGGGGATTTTTCTTCTTTGGACTCGATACTGTTAAGGAGTTTGTTTCTCTCAGTCTGCATATTTAGCCAGTACTCCGGCTCCTGAAATAGCCTCAATATCTGCTATTCCATGATGACATTTTCATGGACGTCTTGTGCAAATATATTTATATGGAGAGAAATAAGAAAGTTCACCGTTTTCATCGTTGGCCTCCTACAAGATGAGTGTGCAGGGCAAAGACGTGCTACAGAAATCATGTTTTTTTTTTAATAACTGAAGTATTGCATTAAAACGCCAAATTAAAGATGGCGGGAAGGACAAGATACAAATCTGCACAACACTCAAGTTTAGCAAATTAAACAAACGAAAAAGGAAAAAGACCAAGAAAACCACAAAACAGAGCAACAACCACAGGATGCAGCTTTGCCTCCACGCAAACAAAACTGCCAAGCTAAACTACCAAGCTAAAAATCCAAGGGAAACTCCCATAAAACCAAAAAACTATCTCGATTCTGATTTAAATTATTACTAAATCTTTCCATCTATCATCGACTTTTCCATATCAAAAGAGATCTTCAGACCAAGCTACTAACATCATGAAACACCAGCTCCTCCTTAGACCAACTCTGATATGCCAAGAACAATATGGAAGAGAATGAATGGTATGGTGAAGAACCAGACCACTCCTTACCACCTGCTACAACGAGCCATTGCCTCTCTAGAATTCAAAACTTTCAAAACCTGGAAAAAACAACTCATCACCACTAGGAACAACAAACAGAAATAGACAAAAGAAGGGCCAAAAACATTTGGCTGACTCAAATCCAAGCAACAAATTCACTTGTTCTGCTCGCGCCTTGTTTTGCCAGGTGATCTGTCATATAATTAGACTCATGACGAGAATGGGTGAAAGTGATTGAGTCAAAGCATAGAGCCAATCTCTTGGCTGAAGAGAAAAGCTTATAATGTAGCTAAGGTCTGTTATCTGGATTATTCATCCAACTAATGACATTAGCGGAGTTAGATTTAATAATAATATGATTATTGCTCGACTTCATTGGATTCTAAAATTCCAACTGACAACAAAAAGATACTAAGAAGAATTCCATAATAATTTCGCAAAACACCACCTATACCTAAGGGACCAGGCTTTCCCAGTGAAGATCCATCCACATTGCATTTGAAGTTATTAGCCTTAGGGGGAAACCACATGACAGTCGAACTAGGTTTTTAGAGATTAGTCCATATAAGCAGTCCCTCTACTAATCTTAATATATCTGAAGCCGAATAGAAAAAATCAGAATCTATATAGCCTTCAGCCATAAGCAGAATCTAGTAATAATAAGGAAGATTAGTGTGCCATAATCCGGGATCTTTTGCTTGAAGATCACATCATTACAGAGAAGCCAAATGTACCATGAAATTGAGAAAAAGAGCATCAACCATGCCTTTTTTTTTGGAACTTGTCATTGACCAAAGAATCCTTCTGAGATAAAAGGGTTGAGAAGCTATTCAGGCAACACCATGTTGACCCCCACCAGCTTTAATCTCATCTCTAGAGAACGGAATTTCTAGAGCAGCCAAGGAGGAAGACTAAAGCTTTAGAAAATCCAGATTACAACAAAGGCTCTATGTCTACAATCATGATAATAGAGCTTACTAAAGAAATTGAACACGACTTTCTTCACGTCAAAAGGTTTTGTCAGAGTCGTTCCATCAACATCTAAGGAGAAAATCTGATTCTTTTTTTTGTCTTGTCGTGGTAGAGAGATGAAAAAAATAAGTATTTCTGTCTCCAAACTTACACCACTGAACTCTTGATTTCTGATGGCAGGCAGACTCTTACACTCTATACAAAGTTCTAAGACTAAAAGCAATGGTGTTGTTTCTATTCAATTCATCCACTCATAAGTCTCTACTTTCTTTTTGGGAATCTAGGGAATCCACTTCAAGTTTTAGAGCTTTGATTTTACTATTACTGTTACCCACCACATTTTTACCTCAATGCATGCAACTCTCTTTCAATACCCTCAATGTCAAAGCCACAATATTTTTACCAAAGTTAGTAATCAAAGCTGCATTCCAGAAGACCTATAGCACCTTCCTGAAATCAAATAAAAGCCACCAATAAACATTAGATTATTAGTTAATCATGCATGAGGAAGGGTTCTGTCCAACGAAATGAATCGAAATTGTTCCAAATTAAGGGGCTAAGGTAATGTTCTTCTCAAAAACGTTGCTCAAAACCATTAAAAACCCAGCCATGAGACAACTACTATCAAGCCCAAAAATATGCATTTTTGGTCTCTAAAGCATGTTTTCTTTATCCCAACAAGTCACAATATCATACATAAACATGTTTGAATCTAAAAATCTAGCAAAAAAAAAACCAAACAAACATCAAACAATCAAAATCAAGCATGAGATACCAAATCTAGAAACAAACTTAAAATAGTCTACATATTCATGCAACATGGATTCAAAATTGATTTTCTGAACTTATTTCTGTGCATGAACAGGCTCAACAAGCTAAGGATAAACACATTTGCTTTAATCTACATAACTTAAACTAAACCAAAGCTCAAACAATATGTATATATCAAAAGAAAAACTTAAACAACAACTTTAATACATTAAAAACATAAAAAAAAACCTTCAAAATAACTTCATTAAACAGAAATCAAGCAACAAAGAGGTGAATGCAACATTGCTTGTTAAGCATTCAAACCTTTTTTTATGCTTGTAAAGCATAAAACAAAACAATAACAAAAACAATAAAAGTAGGCCATAAATGACCTATTTTTTGGTCTCCAATGAATACCTAGAACAACTATTCTCTCTGGCTTTCGTTGGGAAAACGTTTCCCCTCATAAGCTTACAAAGCTTAAGAAAACTTTTATTGTTGCTCTTGGACCTCTACCCTTATATTTCTTATTGATATTACTCTCCGTTTTCTTGTCTTTTCTTGTTGTTTTCTTTCCTTCTTTTCTGTTCAGCCCCTTCTTGATCTTGAAAAGGGTATTTATAGGGTTTTGGAAGGTTTTGAATCCATTTCTAACGTCTTGATCTTAAGAGGAGTGATGTGAACCCTTAATAAGGAGTCATTGAGGGGTCTTCGTGTGTGAACACATAAAAACCAAATCTTTGAGACTTCGTCGGAGCAATTCTAACATCATCGTCACCTGAGACCACCTAAATTTAGTAGAGGGGGTGCACATATTTCATTTGGATCCAATTTTGCTCAATTTAGAGGTCTGTAACTCCGCGTTCATTCATTTAAAGGTGCCAACCTAATCAGCCCTAAATCTGATTTGTTCAATTGGACCCCTAGTTGACTATCAAACTTTTAATTTTCATCAATCTGACCCCTGATTTCATCGATTTCAATCCTTGAAGTCTCGCATGTCTTACAAGTTGATCCTTAGTTTTGGATTTCTTCAATCAAGTCTTTGATTGCTCATCAAACTTCAATATTTATGTTCTCGCACCCTCGCGGCGGAGCGGCGATCCTCGATTGATTTCGGGGTCTTTTTGTTTTTTTTGTGTAAACGGGAGTCGCCACCTAGTATTTTGGTCACTAGGAACCCTAACTGGTCTTTCAGAGATTCTAAGGCAAGGGACTGGTTGCGTAAAGGGAAGATATTAGCACCCCTAGTACGCCCTACCTAAGGTAAGCTGCTTGGTGTTTGGTTTGCTCTATAATTGCTATGGTGTTGGTTTTTTCTAATCCCATCAGTTTTTCTAGGTTTGATTCAAATAAAATTTATTAGGATAGAAATCCAAGGAGATTCCATGTGCTTTGAAAGCTCATTTTTCCCTTAGTATTTCAAGAGTTTGCGACTCGTAAATCGCAAGGAGGAGGGACAAAAAATTTAGAAATCTAGGGCACAAAAAAAAAACCTATTTTTAGTATTTTATACTCTCACAGCTCGTAAACCATGGAAAAAAATTTGAAATGTCCTCGATTATAATCAAGGCTTCTTTCAAGGATGTGTGCGGATTTATTACTCCCAATAATATTTTGGATATTCGTATTTTAAGGATTTCTTTATCCAAACATTAGCGGTGAATAATAGATGAATTCCCCTCAAAATAAGATTTTTATATTTTTTGGAATATTGGCCAATACCCTTTGGAGTTTTACAAACATGTTGTAAAATCCAGAAATGCAAGAAAATAATTTTTTTGGTGTTTAAGAAATCCATGCGAAAACACATTTTCAAAAATTCCAATATTTTTTGTACATAAAAAAACATTCTAAAACATGTAAGGGTATTGGCCGTATGCAACACACAAGAAAATATTTTTCTTTATACTTTTTTTTTAAAATGCAAACATCACAATTAGACATAAGCATCAAAATGGAAAGTAGCAAGCCATCATTCATATTACAAGAAACTTGAAACAATTCGTAACAAAAATCGTTCAAAGCCAAATCAACTTAAAATTCTGTACACTGGAAAGGACTAAGCCCATATGCATGAGGGAGCCAAAGTTTTGAAACTGAAATTTTGAAATCAAAATCCTACTGCATGTGACCATGACTCATGATCTATTTTCTTTTTAACAATCCGGGAGAAACTGCCATGCTAGTTTCATACAAAAAGGAAAGAGCTTGGGACGGCATGCTTTTATAACACATATATATCATGGACTAGAAACCAAAGCAGACCTGGCTGGCTATTTCAATAAAAAAAAAATGGAAGGACACGAACAAAAAAGGGAGTTGCTGATGAAGAAAATAACAACCCCCTCCCCCAGTTCCTTAATTCTGAACCAGCGAAAGAAAAGAGATAAAAAGAACACCAGAGGCTAGCCAACTCTTAACATAGTCACCCATCCAAAACTCAAAACCACGGCAGAAACAACACAAGGCAAGCATTCATTGTACAGTCTAAAATTGAAAACGAATGTGCAAAGCGAAGACAAAACAGGTGCAACAGATTTAAAGGCAGCAAAGGAGGAGGAAGTGAAGACTTACCTATAGTTCTCACCATCTTCTTTTCTGCAGAAGATGAAATAAAACCAAGCAAACGTTGCTGTCAAGGTTTAGCAGCAAAGCTCCCTCTCCGTCTTGTCTTTTTTCTTTCCCTTTTCCTCACAATAACACCAGAATGCAAGAAAAGAACTCTACCTATTTACTGCGTTTTTCTTACTCTCTGCCTCTCTTGCGTTTTTCTCCTCTTTTTATGCTCCTTTTCTCTCCGTTTTTCCTCTCCTTTTTCTGCTCTCTCTTTTCTGCCCCCTTTAGGTCATTAGAAGGGCTTATATATAGTCTAAATATGTCTCTATTTAGGAAGGATTCAATGCATTAATCCTAGGACGCAAATCCCTACTGATTTGCAGTAAAAAAACACAAAAAGAAAATTGCAATATTCTGATTTTGTGTTGGTGCTTTACGTCTAATTTCTTTCTAGTTTTAGAGGATGGTGTAGCTCTTTTCTTTCCTTCCATAGGGCCAGCTGCTCCCTTTGAAATGAGGCAACAAAAACGTGGTCTTCAGCTCCAAAAATCAGGTGTGATGAGAAAGGAAAACAGCAGAGAAAAAGGAAAGAAATCAGCTGGAGGGTGCAGCTGCAAGGTCTTATTTTCCTTATTCGGTGTGGTAAAAAATCCTATAATTTATGATGATCCAACCCCCCTCTCCAGCTTTCAATATCATTCTTCAATTCAATCCCTCATTTTAACACTTTTCGATTCAGTCCCTGGTCCAAAAAAAACCCTTCGAATCAGTCCCGCGAACTTGGGCTATATCCTTCCCGCGGCAAAATTTTTTACCCTCACGTTAGATATTCAAATGGGAATATCTTGAGCTTCTGATATCGAAATCAAGTGATTCAAAATCCCAAATTCATCTACGGGTCTAGGACTAAAACTTTGATGAAGAAGTCGAAGTGAGATAAAATCTTTTTACAGAACAGAATCTAGCAGTAATTTGGTTGGTCGAAAGGGATCTCCGGGTATAATTCAAAAACTGACGAATGCCAAGAATCCTGATATGACTGAGAGTATGAACTAAGAACAAAAATCACAAAAACTAGGCCAAAAATAGAGTTTTTTTTTAGTGTGGACTCGGGTCAATATCCTTCTCGCGGCATAATTCTCTACCTTCATGTTAGATATTCAAACGAGAACATCTTAGGCCTCTGATATCGAAATCAAGTGATTCAAAAGTTCAAATTCATCTACGTGTCTAGGACTACAACTTTGATGAAGGAGTCGAAGTGAGATAAAATCTTTTTACAGAACAGAAACTTGCACTAATCTAGTTGGTCAAAAGGGATCTCCGGGTCTAACTGAAAAACTGACGAATGTCGAGAATCCTGATATGACTGAGAGTATGAACTAAGAACAAAAATCACAAAAACTAGGCCAAAAATAGAGTTTTTTTAGTGCAGACTCGGGTCAATATCCTACTCGCAACAAAATTCTCTACCTTCACGTTAGATATTCAAACGGGAACATCTTGAGCCTCTGATATCGAAATCAAGTGATTCAAAAGCTCAAATTCATCTACGCGTCTAGGACTACAACTTTGATGAAGGAGTCGAAGTGAGATAAAAAGATATCAAGTGATTCAAAAGCTCAAATTCATCTACGCGTCTAGGACTACAACTTTGATGAAGGAGTCGAAGTGAGATAAAATCTTTTTACAGAACAAAAACCGGTAGTAATCTAGTTGGTCAAAAAGGTTCTTGATCTGACAATACTGAGCATCCAAATCTGACTGAGAATCTGCTCTAAGAACAACGATCCCTAGGACCTAATAAAGGTGTACGCCAATTTTTCAACATGTAATGAGTAACAAAATATACCTAGGATTGTCAGATATCGTACGAAACTGAGTCAGAATCAGAGCCTAAGTTGGAACAAAACATTGCTACAGCAACAGAACCATTTTTTAGTGCAAATTCTGAGGGATTTATTCAACCTTAAAGACCAGATAAAAAAAAATGAATTTAGCATTATGAAGACTCCTGATCAACCTAAGAAAACCTGATGATTTTGGTAGTAAAGGGGAAGGATAAAAAGAGCAGAAAACAGCTCAAACAAGGTTTCAAAAAAAAACAAAATATTTATTTCTGTGTTTTTGTCAATCTTCTGGCGAATATGAGCTAAACTCCTACACTCTGTTCAAAAGAGGTATACACCGTCTCCAGCATGTGAGGTCCAAAATTGAGTAACAACATATGTAATTAAGCCTCTCATTTGATCAAATTAACTCTTAAAAATTACAATTCGATCTCCGGACTTTAATTTCTTCCAATTAAAGCCTAAATTGACTTTAAAAAAAATCACTTTTTCTTGTAATTAAGCCCTCAATAAATTCAATTAAACCTTGAAGAATTTTAATTGAGTCCTTAAACATCAAATTTTGAATTTTCCTCCTCAAAATGAATTTTATTTGCTAGTAGAGCCTTTATTAGTCCAAAATACGTTATTAAATTTTTCAATTTTGTATATTTTCATCTTCCTCATCCTATTTATGGCAATTTACTCGGCGTCCTGATATACTCTTCTCACTTATATATATTTTTCGATTTTCTTGCAACATTTTTTCAATTTTGTTTTTGTATTTTTTTTTTTGAAATTTTTATTTATTTATGTGGGGCCCCAAAAATGAGTAACAATAATTATCATTACCAACATGCAAGTGATTATTATCAAGATAGGGTTCAAACCTGGTTAGAGTCGCGAGAGTAGATGTAACGTGTTGATTCGCACTAGTGTTCGGAAATCAATCCACAGAGTTAGAAGAGAAGACATTATTGACAACAATTTTGGCATTTGGTTGTTATCCATGGTTGTGAAGCTGAGAACATTGAGGAGTTGTATGACTAAATGATAGGCAAAGTTGGCACTTGACAGTATTCGTAAAAGAACAATTATTCGACCATTGTGAAGAGCCATTATTCCTTCTATTTTATTGCCAATTGCTCTGCCTCTAGTCACTGTTATAAGACCCCTAAAAACTATGAAAATCAGACTTGTTTCAGGTGCTGTTTCGATTCTTGTTGGAATGTCAGCTTCCATGAAATCATCATCTGCCGCGACTAAAATTAGGACTATTGTTATACAAACATGAGGATTGATGGTGTGTAATATTAGTTGATGGTGGCTGAGCTAGCGTAGTCAGTAAAGAAGGAGTGACAACTATGGGTTGAAGAGATGTCTTGTGAAGGAACTTATGGGTAAGGAGATGACTATGAAAATCTGCATACAAAAAAGATCATGTCTTGGTCGCAAAGCTTGTTACCAAGTCTTTGAACTAACCGCGAAGATCCCAAAACATAAACAAATTGAAATCCTCAAGAGAAATTGGTTGGCCAACAACTCCTAATTTATCAAATAATATTTTTGCCTTCTGTGTGTGTGTGTGTGTAGGGACCGAATCATCACCTTGATGAAGATCTTGAGAAGATCCATGAAGTTGGATAATGCAAGAATTACATGGGGAAGCTAGGGCTTCCTCAAGAGTACGAAAAATACAATGTGAGGTTTCGCAATTGACAACAAGATGTAGTACATCCATTGAAAGATAAGAAAGTAGTGCACTTAGAATAAGTTGATCCTTCTGCTTCCAACGAAGAAAAAAAAAGGATTAGTTTGAAGAGAATAATCATCAACAAGAACCACATGAGAAGGAGGACACAACAAAGATCAACAAAGTGGAAAATATCTTGTCCAATAAGATACGGTTTGATCTGCATTTACCAACAAAGATATTGGTGTTTGGAAACTTTAAAGAAATAACTTGCTGAGTATTAGATATGGGAACAATTGTTGTAAATGAAGCCTAAACAGGGGGAGATTTATGGCAACAACAGTAGCAGGGGAAGATTTCAAAGCAGAGAAAAAAGAAGAAGTCTGCATCGATTGAGAAGAAATGGCAGCCTACTATTATTATTGTGGTTTTGTTGCTACCTTAATTCTTATTCTACTATTATTATTTCTTGGGTAAGGAGTGAGAACTTGCATGCAAAGCATGGGTATTTATAGTAGACCATTTATCCTTTGTTTAAGTTTTTATTAACAATATAATAATCAGACATTCAAATTTGACAATTGTATGCATAAACACTAATACATATAATATATTTAATAAACAAGGAAATTCTGTGATATATAGACAACAATATTAATAATAAGGATGACGACGATTACCTGGGAGCTTAATTGCTTATGACTAAGTTCTTTGTACAAATACTTTAACCCCTTATTGGTCAAAATAATTGCTTTTCAATTGCGTGGATTAAGAAGAAACCTAATCTTAATTATCTAACGATCAAGAATTTCTAGATTCTTCAATTTTTATACTCTTGGAGAGAACGTCTTCATCTTGTAATCTTCGTTCTCTTGCATTCTTCAAAGAAATCATGATTTTCATCCATGAAAAAATAAATACCCAAAACCATAGGCGCTCTCTCTTTCCTTGTTTCACTGGTTAGATTGCTTGTTGTGTTCTTTTAATTATTTATTTTTTGGTATGGCTTGCTGATGGACTTCAAGCCTTCAATGATCGTTTCTTTTCATTAGTATTTCAATTCTTGAAATCAATCTATCAAACCAAACCAGGTTTATCAACTGTGTTTTCAGTCCCTCATTCAAATATTGATATCATTATCTGTCTTTCCCTCTTCACTTTTAGAGTCCCTAAAGTCCTTTCACAGATTAAAATCTAATATCTAATCAAAGCTGCATATCAGCAAATCTGTATTTTCCTTTAATGCTGCCACCTATTTTGAAAATCTGTAATTTCAGAAGCTAGAAGTTTTGCCTATTTAATCCATGTCATCCGTAGAGATGAACACATGCCCGAAATTAACCTAGTTCAATCTCTTGATTTTTTTAGTTAGCTATATATTTCGGAGTCCATCTATTAGTTAACTTCTTCCTCTAAGATGTGTACTCAAAAAAACTTGGCTGAAGAACTTAATCCCATCTCTAAACATCACACATGACAGGGACGAGGAGCTGATTAACTTAACAAAACCTTTAGGATTATAACGTACACAAATACACACACAAAGAGGTATACAACCACTTCCTTATTACATCACAGCATGGTGATGGCATAGAGCTATATGCAGAGACCAAGGCTTTGAGTACTGCCTTATGATCAAATAAGGGAAATTCACAAGGTATTTATGTGGGGTTCACCCATTCTTGACTCTGGAGATCCTCCACAAGTTTTTTATCCAAATGGAATGCTGTGGTGATGACAGCAGGATTAATAGAGGGACTGGCTCCAAAGATTGCATTTGCTACTGTATTTACTCCAGGATTTTGACTTGTTAATGCAGCGATAGCAACTGCTGGAGTTTTTCCAATATTCAACTGAAAGTGAACGAGGCCAAATGGAAACACAATGAGATCTCCTGGTTTTAGAATCTTTGCAAAGAGACGATGATCAGGGTTTGACGTGACAAAACCAGCATAAAGAGTGCCCTTCAAAACCAATAGAAGCTCTGACGCTCTAGGGTGATAGTGTGGAGGGTTCAGGCCACCATTTGGAGCAAAATCTATACGTGCCATAGATACACCAAGAGTGTTAAGTCCTGGTATTAGATCGGCCGTCACTATATTAACATGCACTCCAAGTTGATTTGACGTGTTTCCAGGAACATCAAACCCAGAAAACGAGAAATCATCTGGAGTGTAAAGGCTTGGATTCTTGCAAAATTTCCATTGACAAGCACTGCACACACAAACAAAGCCGTATTAGTTGTCATGTAAATTCAAAATGAATAATATATATAAAAGTTCGTCACTTGAAAATATCATATATAATTAATTTGGCTGCATGGTACCGCCATGTCACATATTTTATGTGCTCAGCTATATATTATATATTGTGATCATAGAATTCGACCGATACAGTGAATATATGTAGACTCGTGTTGAATCGGGATCGTGAAATTTAAATGAAAGAGTGAAAAATGACAAAAGAAAGAGAAAAATCAGTATGTATACCAGCAGAATCAGTATCATTTATTGCTACACATATGTCTTGAAGGGGGCTGGGGTCATAGGCAGTGGCAAATGAGGAAGCCAGAGCCAAGAGAGCAAGAGCTCCTAGCAAATTAGCAACTTTCATATCGTTCTCTCTTTTCTAGGATTGTCTTTTGGGTGTGGAGTGAGAACTTGCATGCAGAGCATGGGTATTTATAGATGAGTTATACGTCGTTTAAGTTTTGTTTTTCAACAACTTATCTTTGATCTTTAACCAGTCAAACACTGGCATTTGACAATTGTATGCTGAAACCCTAATAGACCTTCACTAGTTAAATTTACATTTTCGCCCAAATAGAGCACCCACTCATTATAAGCAATGGTGAGAACCTGATGATGACTAAGTTGAGGCGAAAAAGAGTTCAACAAGTACTTTAATGTCTCTCTATTGGCCAGAGGTGGATAGAGAGAAGAAACGTCTAATCATAATTGCCTAACTATAAGAACTTCTAGAGTTTTCAATTCCATCGTGCGCGTCTTCATCTTGTACTCTTCATTCTTCAACTCCATGATGTAATTCATCCGCGAACACAGTATGCATAAATGGCTATATCGAATGTTGCTAATTATGTAGTTTTAATTTTTCTTTTATGTTTGATATAGTCCTTGATGGATCTCCTTTCATAATTAGCAAATATTATATCAAATAAGATTTCAGCTAGAAGAATATATTCTTAGGTTACTGCAGTGATCAAGTTAAACGAAATCACTTGAATTGAAAGAAAACTTTTGGTATGGAAAAGAAAATAAGTTTTTTAGTGCATTTTTCAGTTCTCAATCCTGATGCATAAATGCCTTCATCTTGTTGAAACCTCTAGGTATATCAGATTTGATATATTTTCAACTATTTTACATAAATATCTACTTGAAAATACGTACAGCAGATAGGATACTTATTATCAAAAAAAGCAGCTGGGATGCTTTAATTTTATTTAATAATTTATACCCACAATTTATTGGTCGTACGTTATCTTGAACTCGCACTTGTTTCATCCCTATCCCCTAGCTTGCTTGCTTGCTATGGTGCCCTGGCTTAATAAAAACTAAGTATGAGGAAAAAAGAGGTCAATTATCTGAAAATACATCAAGTTCTGCAGGCTGATTAGGCAAGATTAATCCTATCCCTCGCACTCCAAAAAATTCTAACTTTTCATCATGAAACCCATGCATCTCTATTTTTTTGGCTTGAAAATAAAAGTCACAGTGTTCAATCATATATAGTTTGGTAGGATGATTTTGCCTATTTTTCTTAAAATCTCTGCATTAATCATTGATATCTGTCCCTTATACGAGGTTAGGGGAAAAAAATACAAAAACCATCTATCGATCGAACAGTAGAAATCATTTACCCCTTTCTTAGTTTGAATTAGAGTTTGAATCCAAGAAGAGATTATGGAAAATAAACGTTTTGTTTTGTTATATGTGGATGATCTTTTAGTCTCCTAAAGAAAAAAGTATTGTTTTCTAGACTCCTCAACAATGAACGATCATGAGACTACGTAACTCAATAATTCAAGTTCAAATAATATTGTTTTATTAAAAAAAAAAACACTGTGTAATGAAACAACAAACACTTGGTAATTCGCACGAGTTGATTACTGTTGACGATCCCCGTGATTATATGAAACGTGTCCTTCAAATTTAGTCAACGTGAGTGCCCATGAAAACAACAGGAGAGTTGCAAGTAAAAATTGAATGAAGTCATGCTGAAGCCTCCAATCATTGTGATAATAAACGTTAAGCATGTTTTATTAAACTTTCGTTGAATTGTATTAAGACAGGTAATAAAAATCAAGTGTTTAAATATAAATTCATTATATTAATTAAATATATTAAGTGATAATGAAATACATTCAATAGTTTTTAATTATTTCATCCAGTAATGTTTTTTTATTGTTTATGATAAATCTTAAACATATATATATATATATATATATATATATATATATTGATTAGTTCCATTAAATGATAATACTTATGAAAAAAAAATATTAAAAAAATATATATACAAATCTTAAACATAACAAATAACTTCTCGTTGTTTTGGTCATTAAATAGCTATTTTAATATATTCCTTGATTATCATAAAAAAAATATATAATACTAATGAAAAAGAAAATTATTATTTATGAAATAGTACTTTTGGTATTCAAAAAAGGGAGGTTTAGTCATCGCTAATGCTCAGGTTAATTTCAATATACTCCTGATATTGAGTTGAAAAAATGAAAAAGAAAAAACAACTCAAGTCCATTAATTAGAAAATAATATAAAAAATAGAAAAATTATGTTAAAGAAAAATATTGTTTAAATTATATCTTGGAACCTCACCTAACAACTTAAATTTTTGGGTTGAATTGGTCAGTTTGAACCTGTTTCGGTTCGGTTTTTTAGTTTTTTAAAAAAAAATTCAATTTGCTTATTTTTATTTATAAAAATTGAACCAAATCGAAAATAATAACTCCTAGCCGCAGGTAACATTGGTGGCAGCGCAAGAGAAAAAGAAGAGTGAGTGTTGGTGTAACAGTAGCAACCCGTTAAAGTGCCTGATTATTCATTGACAGAGGAGAAGGAGAGTTTTCCGGAGGAAGAACAATATAAAACAGGGGAGTAAAAGGATTGGAGGAGGTTGGATGTGTTGAAGTTTCTAGAGAAGAATGAACTTGTGATTCTCCTGATCTGATACCACGTTAAGTTAAGAGATTGATTATATATGAATTGCAATGATTGCTAATGGCTGCAAACCATTCTTTGTATTTATATTTTTAGAGTTGTGTACATTACAACAGTGGAATATATATAAAAGGAGTCTAGCCTCTTTCCATAATAACCCCTTTCTTAGTTTGAATCCAAGAAGATTACGAGAAATAAACGCTTTGTTATATGTGGATGATCTTCTAAAGTCATGCTGAAGAGATTATGAGAAATAAACGCTTTATAATTAAAAATAAAAATTTGAAATTAAATGAAGTCATGCTGAAGCCGCACCAATTAATGAGAAGACCCGGCCTCCAATCACTGTGCCAATAATTAAAACTATTTTTCAACATTCTCGTCAGAAAAAATAAATAAATAAACACAAATATTTATGCTTGCAGTCAGTGGTAAAATTTAATTTGAATACACTCCTGATATTGAGTTGGAATAACTGAAAAAGAAAAACAATTGAAGTCCATTAACCTCCAAAAAAGAATGAAGAGGTTCTCTTCAGGAGTAGAAGAATTGAAAAATCTAGAAGTTCTTGATGATTGAGTAACTAATTAAGATCACATTGCTTCTTAATCCTCGTCATTAAACAGCTTTTTTGTGGCCAATTAAGAGGCGTAAAGTATCTTGCCTCCATTTAGTCATCGTCACTGTTGTTAGTCTCTGCTTGGTTATTTAATTAATTAATTATATTGCTCCAAAAATGTAGATTTAACTAGTGAAGGTACGTTAGAGTTTCATCATATATATAATCGTCAAAGTCCAATGTTCGCTTGATAAAAAAATAAAAAATAATTACTTGTTGTTGAAAAAAGAAATTAAACAATCTCATGGAGTTTCATAACCTATAAATACCCATGCTCTGCATGCAAGCTCTCACGCCTTACCCAACAAACAATACCCAAGAAGGAAAAAAGAAAAGGAAAGAATTCAAGGTAGCAAGCCAAAGAAAACCATGATGAAAGTTGCTAATTTGATAGCAGTTTTTATTCTCTTGGCTCTGGCTTCCTCATTTGTCACTGCCTATGACCCCAGCCCCCTCCAAGACTTCTGCGTAGCTATAGATGATGCTACTTCTGCTGGTACATTCAAGATTAATTGTGATATTTCCGAATCACGAACTATTATATGTATTTCATTTTGAATTCTCATCCCAACTGATTACATTTTGCTTGTGTCTGCAGTTCTTGTTAATGGAAAATTGTGTAAGAATCCAAGCCTCGCCACTCCTGATGATTTCTCGTACTCGGGGCTTGATGTTCCTGGAAACACATCAAATCAACTTGGAGCACGTGTTAATATCATTACAGCCGATCTAATGCCTGGGCTTAACACTCTTGGCGTATCTTTAGCACGGATAGACTTGGCGCCAAACGGTGGCCTAAACCCTCCACATTATCACCCCAGAGGATCGGAGGTTCTGCTGGTTTTGGAAGGCACTCTTTATGCTGGCTTTGTAACCTCAAATCCTGATCATCGTCTCTTTACCAAAATCCTAAAACCAGGAGATCTCTTTGTCTTCCCATTCGGCCTCATTCACTTTCAATTGAATATTGGAAAGACTCCTGCTGTTGCTATTGCTGCATTAACAAGCCAAAATCCAGGAGTAAACACGGTAGCAAATGCAATCTTTGGAGCCCGTTGGCCTCTTTATCCTGAAGTTCTCACCACAGCATTCCATTTGGATGAAAAACTTGTGGAGGATCTCCAGAGTCAAGAATGGGTGAACCCTACATAAATACTTTCTAAATTTCCCATATTCGCATAGTTGATATGCGATAATAAAGAAGTGCTCTATGCCTTCCCCTTTTAGAGTGTGTGTTTTTTTGAACGTTCTCCACCTGTTTTGTTAAGCTAATAATTTCTCTGTCAGGTGTCATGTTGCTGAAGGGTTTATGCTCTTCAGTTGAGGTTTCCCTTTTGGATTATCCACGTCCGTTCTGTATTTTGATTAACTTAAGATGGAAAGCTGCCAACTTCTTTTCATCATGTACCAAGTTTATGTCATATTTGATTGTATGTTGTCACTTTCTTTCTTTCTCCCGAGGTTCTTTCCTCTTGGAGCTTTTTAATCTACGTACGTACCTTGGCTTACCAAAAAAGAAAAAAGGTATCAAAAGTTTTTTTCCCGAGTAATCAAGAGTCAAAATCTAGGCCATCACCAATTAAAAAGAAATCCAGCCTCGATCTCGAACAAAGAATGATGAAGGTAGAGTTTAGGACACAAAGTTGAGCTCCAAAATCTGAATGTAATTTATTTATATGGAGAGAAATAAGAAAGTTCACCGTTTTCATCGTTGGCCTCCTGGAAGATGAGTGTGCAAGGCAAAGACGTGCTACAGAAATCATAATTTCCATCTCTTCTTTCATGTAGTCTCCATTCAGGTGGGGGTCAATGAGACTTTCCCATAGGCCAGAGCTAATTAAAGACCTTGCCTGCAAGTCAAGGAGACAAAACAGCTTAGTCTTCATCCTGGTTCTGAATTCATTCAAATCCAAAGTATATCTTTTCTTACCCATAAAACCGAGCTTCCGTGATTCACCTTTGTTTGGATAGCCTCTTTCCCAGTGATAAGTTCCAGGAGTACAACCCCATAGGAGTAAACATCAACCTTCTCCAATCAGCATTTCAGGGCAGAAATTATTAGTAGCTAGATTGAGCTCTTGAAGTGTGAAATGCTTGACGAATATCTTAGCTTCCAGGACCAGCAATCCATGAGACAGCTTTTCTGCCCAAAAGTCTGGAATCTGGACTGTCTTCCTGATATTTTTCCTACCTGTAATATCATTTTGCTGCATTGATGATGCTGTTGAGGGAGATGGTACAGTCAACGATTTTGTAACTGAGAGGCCGTTCTCTTTTTATATATGAAAATGACTCTTTTCTGATGAAGATGATAGAGGATGTCGGAGTGAATGGGTAGAGCCTTGTTGAGAGGTCCCTTGTCTCTGGAGTACGATTCTCCCAAACATATCCTCAGAAATAACCAATTAGAGTAGAGACAAATAATCCTCAGAAATTCTTGAAATGTCAAAATTGTATACCTGCTTGGCCTTACAGGTATCTTCATGGATAAGGAAGGTATTCGGATCAAAGTATCAGATGGTTCTTGAACATGTAAAGCAAGCACATTATCCCCTGGACTGAAAAATGTCCGGAGAAACTGCAGGAGCATTTCTCTGCTATTGGTATCTGATTTTAAGCCCACAATAATTGTCCTCTTCTTTTCTGTGTTCGATTGCAGGCGTGAAAGAACTCTCCACTCTTTGCTCAGGCTCCCCACCATCGCAAACGGTATGGTGTTTATTATCCAATCACCCCCATTCCAGATCCAAAAACTGTTGCTGTGATTGCTAGTTGCAGTTTTATTTCTTTCCACAGCTTTCCACATTGCCATCAAAGCATTTATTGGGTACGGGACATCTGCTATCATAATTTGATTTAATGCTTTTCTTATTGGTAAACTGCAACTGGTTGATAAATTTAAGCATCACTTAAGTTAGGTATGAACTCACCACAGTGAATGGCCACTAATTCTGTCTAATAACAGAGAAATCTCTGAATGGATTTGCAGAATGGTAAAGATTTCCCGCAGAATAACTTCACAAAGATATAAGCTGCCTGCCCACTTTCTATAAACTTTCTATATATTGATAATATCAGAGGATATTAGTTACACAAACGAAGATTCAGTCATTCAGCTCACTTCAAGGCTGCCTACCCCACGAACCAGCAATAAATAATTCATTGAACAGAGTAAATACACCGAACTTTTTTCATGTTCTTCAACTTCCCCAAGGACAAAAATCACATTTTCTGGCATTTCCACATCCAACCAGAAAAGGAAGGCAGACGATGATTCAATCCATCCGATCCACTTTACTTTAACTTCATTATGCTTCTCTCAGTTACACCCCAGCCACAGAAGGAAAATGGGAAGAAAAAAACTTCTGAATCATTCTGGTGCATAGTGAATGACATGCTTTCATTCATGGAAAGAATGACCACGTTATTGCATAACTCAAGAAATGGCTTATTTCCAGTTCCAGGCTAATAGTTGTAGAACTAGAAATATTTAACCATGCGATAACTTGAATCCATCCCTCCTAATTTTTATGCTGGAGTTATCAAACAAATTAAATTAGACAGTTGGAACACATTGATTTCCCTGCCTCATGCTAGATCACAGTTAAAATAGCCTGAATTCCAGGACAAGAGATCATTCCACGTGAAAGGAGGGTCGGCCAAGCGAGCCAACTCTGGAAGGTTCCACAAATCATGTCGGCTAAATGTCTTGATAGCCATACGGCACTCACCAAACGAGGGCGAGAGTGGAATGTTTAGACAACCGACCCTTCAAAATTTAAAACAACGGTACGTGCCTCTTTCTTATAGATGTGCTTGCATTCTTTTATTCCTCGTTCTCGATGTGGGATAAAAGGGCACCAATCCAATGGCATATTTACAAATTAACAAGCAATATCCCCAGCAGCTTTTCAATTTGCACGACCTTGTAAATCAGAATTTAACATGACCTGGTCGACCATCTATCATGTCCCGTGGTTTGAGCCTTGACCCATCATTTTCTAGACTATCGCGTCCGTCCATGCGAGTGCAACCAAAGGGGAAATGCGAACGTGATAATTATTTTGACTTCCAAAGCTCATTGGTGAAGAGAGACAGTTTGGTGTATAATTTCTTTTTATATATATGCTTTTTTAAAATATATTTATCTTGAAAAAATACTAAATTAATATTTAGTTTTAGTTTTTTAATAATTTTGATGTGATAATGTTAAAACTAAAATAAATTGAGGAAAAAATATTTTGATGTATACTTTTAAAAAATATTTTACACCACAATATTAAACACACAAAGACATATAGGTGTGCTATGAAAAAAGAAATCCTAACGGAACACTTGGAACCTTTAGTCATGTAGACTTTAGTGTATATTTGGTAATTTGATGGAGATACTTTTTAAAATTACTTTTTAATTGAAAATATATTAAATAATATTTTAAGATGTTTTTTATAATTTTAATATGATTAAAATAATAAAAGGAAATATAAAAAAATATTATTTTAATATATTTTCAAAAAAAACAATTTAAAAAACAAAAGTTAATACAATTTTACACTAAAAAAACGAGTATCAAGTCGTTGCTTACCTCACATACATGCTCAGACGTGGCATATCCTAATTATTTTTTACCTTTTGGGCTACAAACAAAGGTGGAAGGCCCCCTTGTCTAGACTCATCTTTCAACGTACAGATACACTTACCATACTTATAAGGTTCACCTTTCCTACAATACTCAGCACTGTCCTAAACTTTGAATCCTTCAGCCTTGGAAGCTTTTAAGGGTCTTAAAAGTGTAGGAGTCCAAGACACATGAAGTTAGGGACCTGGTGGTAATGCAGAAAAGCACAAGAGAACAATGGCATTTCAGTTAACTTGGTCTACCCAAGTGCAAGAACACATCATTGAAATAGAACAAACATTGCTTAAAATATTGCAATGTCATTGTTCTTCTCTATGTTGGACTTA
This sequence comes from Populus simonii, assembly GCA_007827005.2. NCBI lineage: Eukaryota > Viridiplantae > Streptophyta > Magnoliopsida > Malpighiales > Salicaceae > Populus > Populus simonii. The sequence goes on along the minus strand of CM017467.2, from coordinate 17,574,589 downwards.
ATTCCCTTGTTACTTACTAGAAAACCAAAAAACTTTTCTTTTTTTATGGCAAAGACAAACTTGGAATGATTAAGCTTCATCTAATAATGGTCAAGAACATAAAAGACTTCTTCTAGGTCTAGGAGATGTTATTTAAAAGTCTTGCTCTTCACCAGTATGTCATCAACATATCCCTCCATAATTCTCCCAAATTGGTTCTTGAATATTTTTTTTACCATTCATTAGTAAATGGCCCCTGCATTCTTAAGCTTGAAAGGCATAGCTTTATAACAAAATGTTTCCCCTTCAGTTATGAAAGCTATTTTTTTTTCTCATCATCTAGGAGCATGAGAATTTGGTGATTGCTAGAGTTGGCGTTTAAGGAGCCGAGGTACTCAAAACTCACAGTGGAGTCAATCTTAGAGAGAGGATAGTTATATTTTGGGTAAACTTTGTTCAAATCTATGAAGTCCACACACATTCGTCATTTATTATTGCTTTTCTTGACCACTACCATATTTGCTAGATAGATAGGATACATCACTTCCCCGATTAAACCAACAGCCAAGAGCTTTTTCATCTCTTGTGTTATCACATTCTTTCTTTCACCCCTAAAATTTCTCTTATTTTGGCGGACTGGGTGAAAAGTCATATCTATTTTCAATTGATGAGTGGTTATTTCAAGACTGATTCCTGGCATTTCAAAGGCGCCCATTATAAAATTAGATCTTTGAATATAAAGGAGCTCCATCAGTGACTACTATTGCATTGGTGTTAGAGCAAAGTCCGCTTTCATGACTGTTTTATTTTCTCCTAAAGGGACATCCCTTAAGTTTTTTAGCAATTTCATTTCTAACCTCCTCTCTTTCTTTCAAAGACCCTTGCTGATCTAATGATATGGCCCTTTTACCTTTCAAGTACATACAGACATTATCTTGAGATCACGTAATTCCCTCGCATTATGGCCACTCCTTTTTGAGTTAGAAACTTCAATGTCAAGTACCTGGTGTTGATTGTGACATTAATTTGATATAGAAGATGTCTACCCAGAATGGTATTATAAGCCAAAGTCATGTCAATGACCATAAAGGTTTGATGGAGGGAGATACACTTAGAGGGAATGCCAGTAGTAACTAAGATTTCCAGGGCACCCTTCACGGGTACGCTTGAGCCTTCTATCTCAATAAGAGGAGTTTTCATTAGAGCTAATCTTAAAAGGGGTGTCCTCATATGTGTCATCGTATCACTGGAAAGGATATTAATTGCACTGTCATCATCTACCAACACTCGATCGACTCAATGGTTTCGGGTTGAGCCTATATAGATTGGTTAAGCTCGTCCTTGTTTTGGTCAAAATGGGAATTTCTTTTTAAGAGCTGGTGGATTTAGCCTTTAATTATCAATCTCTTGATTTATTTTTTCATAACATAACACTCTTCTGTGTCATATCCTTAATCCCTATGGAACATACAATACTTATTGAAAGAACGAGTACTGGATGGCGATCTTATGAGTGAAAGGTATTGAACAAATTCTTTACCTTTGATTGTCATAAAGACTTGTGTAGAGGTGGCATTCAATGGAATAATACGTATTTTAAGATAGCTCATACACTCCTTAATCGGCCTCTTCTAGTTTTTTCTAAGGTTATTGTCCCTTCTAAAAGAGTGATCCTGTTTGGAAGACCTTTTTGCCATATTTTCCTTATAGAAATGTGGAGGCCCATGGTGCAACACACTTGACTTTTACACCCGTATATGGTTCTTTATGGCTTATTTTATTTTTAATGGGCTTTTGTTCAATAAAGCATGCAACTCCTTCCACAAAGCTTTCCTTTTTAATCCACTTATCAAAGTCTCAAAAGCCATTAGCCCAATCAATTCCTTGACCTTGAGCATTTTCTCATTAAACCTCTTCAGGTATGCTCGCATGAACTCATCATCTGCCTGAGTAACCTCAAAAAGTTTTGTGAAGCTTTTTTTAGTTGGAATGCTCGTGTTGAATTGTATCGCCACCTTGAAACAAAGGTCACCAAATGTTATAATAGCAATCCTGGATAACCAGTTCCAGGATATTTTGTATGTTTTGTACGTGTTCCCTTGGGTCAGCAAGACCGTCATAGTTGTTCAAGGTCATCTTGGTATAAATATAATCATTGAGTATACGAGTATGCTACTTCTATATTTATAAAGTTCTAGGGAGTTTGAGGTTTCTGGTGTGGAATAACGAGATCAATGGATAGCCTTTATCCCGTAATGGCCAGATAGGCGTCTAGAATAGTTATTACATGCACGAGCATTATGATGACATGAACATCCTCTAGAAGGACTTGGTGACCATTGAGGATGAAAACCTCTCAGCATTTCATTATGCCCAAACTCCTCTAAATAATGCAATTTGCTATGGGTGTTGGGTGTTACTACGAGTGTCAAAGCTAGTCGAGGTGACAAAATCAGATTTGGCCCTTGAGCTACCAACACAACCTGAGTAAGAAGTTGCACTTGGTTGATGAGTTGTTAAAGATTTTATTAGCCTGAAGTGTTTACTATGGCAGGGAGGTCTATCACATATTCTACTCTAGGAGTATCTTGATTATCTAAAATTAATGGTGATTAGGGATGTATAAAATCAGTTCAAGAAGAACATTTGATGGCTTTTTTTATCAGATTCCCACAAACGATGTCAATTAATGATGTTCCAAAATCCAATATGCTCATGAATGAGGTTTTTGAGTATTTGAACAATACGTAATCACATGTTCATATTAATATTCTCTTCTCTAGAGTTTCTGAAGTTGATGGTTGGTGTAAAAAACCTAACACCTGTAAAATAATCCCTTTTGGTGAGGTTTAAGGACCTTTCGATGATACAGTCAGCGACTTTTAATAAGGGATTGCAATAAATGAGAGAATAAGCTTTAAATTCTAAGAATAAGAGTGTTTGTTCTTATTTCTGTATGATAAATGCTTTGAGAATAAGAGTATAAATACTTACAAAATAGAAAAATATGAACCCTTTACCTCGGTGGTTCAGAGGGTACATATAGTTCCTGAACCTTGTCGTGTTGCTTGATTGGAAGGGTTGGAGTTTCATTTCGTCCTTATAGCATTAATGAGAAATAAATATCTCTTACACAACATTAATAAGGGATATATATTCTTACACAATATTAATGTCGATGGAAATATGGTAGGTCCTTAGGAGACTTTCATACACATAGGGGTATAAGAAGATGATTGTTCTTAACTTTTATTCTTTTATGTTAAGAGCCATAAGAATAAGTAAACAAAGCCTCGTGACCCAATATTGGACCTATAATGATCATCACTTCCATACATATTTGGACCCGGAATGATCCCATGTCCAAAAGTGATGGGTCTATCATCTCGCCAAACCCACAAGTACTTAGGCTCGATGGGTATCTAAGCCCAATGATGTTGGGTCTAACATCTCTTCAAATTCATATATACTTGGGCTCAACGTGTAACTAAACCCAAGGATATTGGGTCTGGCAACTTGCTAGGCCCACGTGTACTTGGCGCAACGCTTAGCTAAACCCAAGAATGTTGGTCTAGCATTTCATCAAACTCATGTGTATTTGAGCTCAGTACGTAGCTAAATCCAAGAATGTTGGGTCTAGAATCTCACTCAAACCCACATGTATTTAAGCTCAGCATGTAATTGAACCTAAGAATATTAGGTTTAACAATTCTCTATACTCGTATATACATGAGCTCAGCATGTAGTTGAATCCAAGAATATTGAGCTTGGAAGCAAGCCAAACCACGTCATCTAGGCTTGACATTCTTCCAAGCCTTAGGTATGTTAGGCTATTACCCTGCCTTTATCCCCTTTAAACATAAGCTTAGGCAAAAAAAATAGCATATAAAATACATTGATTCATCATTTTCTTTGCTGATTTGGTTACTCAATCTGCCACAAAATTAGCATCGAAGACATGCATGCTCCATATTTCTATACAAGAGTAACAGTGGTCCAAATCACCAAGAGACATACTCTAATTACTATTATTTGTCTCGTTATCACAGTGGTTGTCATATATAGTTAGGGTCTCAACAAGCTAAAAACTTAGGTTATTAGATTGTCGAGTCAATTTGTAGGTTGTCGGATCAAATTATGTCGATTTTAAAATAATATCATTTTAATAGTTTTTTAAAAAGTTAAAACAATGTCGTTTTAAATTTTAAAAAAATGAAATGAAGTTGTTTTAAATAAAAATTTAAAAGATATTCATTGAAGTTGACTCGACGAGGTTTCACTCAAGTTTGATGATATTAAATGAGTTATAGAGTGATCTACTATATCACTAAAATTTAACTAAATTTATATTCAATGTGTTTTTTTTTTTTTTTTTTTTGAGAAAAAACCCAAACTGAACCAAGTCAATAGAGAGAACAAATCAATAACATCATGCATTCGTGATGCGCACAGCTTATTTATTCTAACCTAACCCAGACATTAAAACATTCATCATATATGATATGGATCAGAGTTGGTCCAATTTCAAATCCCAACTCCCTTCCTTTCAACTCAATTATATCAATTTGATGAAACAATAAATAAAGGGGAAGAAATGATAAGAAAACATTAACGAGCTATATATTAATATATTAATGCAAGTTCATTGGTTCAGTAAGTAATGTGGATGAGATCCATGCTGGAGAACGGCAGGCAGACATGAAAATTAATAGCCGGGACCCGGAAACAGTACACTGTCTCTCATCACATGGAATGTACAGTTGTAATGAATGCATAGGTTCCGTTCAAGAGAATTCTAAATATACTAATGAAAGGGAAATAAAAAGGAATAAGAGGAAAATATGTTTCCTTCCCTTTATTGTTCTATTCATTTTTATATATTTTTATCGGTATCTTTATAGTATTTATCACTCTCTTGTAACAAATTGATCCGAATCCGTACAAATTAATTAGAATACAGTTTAGTGCAATTCCGTGGCTTGGTGCTGGGATACACTCCTGCCATATAAGGAAAGAAAAACGACCATGATTGGCGTTATGTCAAGTCCCCGGCCGGATTAAGGTTCCCCGGAGGAGATAAGAACTCATTCTTGTTCATAGATGGGATTTCAGACTTGTTCATATTATTAGGTAGGAATGGTAATTGGTGCTCTGAAGAATCGGGTTTTTCTATATATATTCTGCACATTACTTAATTATCGAGTAATATCATTATTTATATATCCATACTTTACTCCCATCACTCGTAGAATAAAAAGTAAACCATCTAGGTGGTGGCCCAGCGGTAAGAGCTTGGGACCAAGAGGTTTGCTCCCTCTGTGGTTTCAGGTTCAAGCCCTGTGGTTGCTCATATGATGGCCACTGGAGGCTTACATGGTCGTTAACTTCAGGGTCCGTGGGATTAGTCGAGGTGCGCGCAAACTGGCCCGGACACCCACGTTAAACTAAAAAAAAAAGTATACATATCCAAATCCTGATGGGTGGCTCAACTGATCAGGTTTTAGGTCTACTTCTTAATGGTCACAAGTTCGAGTTTTCTCAGGACTACTGGAAACTTACATGGTCGTTAACTTCAGAGCCCATAAAATTAGTTAAGGTGCACGTAAGCTGATCCAAACATCCATGTTAATAAAAAAAAAAATATACATATCCATATCTTATCTATTAGGATTTGGATATCCATAGACATTTACTATCCAAATATTATTGATTATTTACCATAAAATAAAATAATAATACATATATTTGAAGGTAAAATATGTATGTATTATTATTTTATTTTATATTTATTAAATGATTAAATTTAAAATATTATGCATATATACATGTATGCATGTACTATATATCATGTATTTATTATATTGAATTCAAAAATTATAAGTGTTTTATATATATATATATATATATGAAGTTAAGTTTGGATGGAGTTTTGATTTGATAGTTCGAGTTTAATAATATTTATATTATATCTATTATCTTTTAAGTAAAATAAATAACTATCCAAATAATTTCTCGAACACTCAGGCCAATTCAAATCATTTATTTCTGTGTTCAGATTAAATTATCATCTTTACTCAAAGTGAATGTAATAAATATGTTTACTACCTTGCCAAGATGGTAGCTCAAAGTCAGGTGCGAAAGTTTATTTGAAACTCTCCTCCACCAGGTTTGCGTGACCTGGTGCCAGGAGACCGCACAAGGGTTGCCTTAGCCAGGATTTTGGTACTGTTTATTTTTGTGGTGCAAAATTAAACGCAAAGGATTTTGGTATGGTGCAAAAACGTTTTTGGTTTCTAGTGTTTTCATATTATTTTTATATGCCAATATCCATATCTGCTTGAGGAATTTCCTTGAGTATGTCTCCACCAAGATATTTCAGGTTTTGGCTGCCTTTCAAATCAGCTACCACACGTGGTGAATGTGTTTAGAATTGTAGTTATGGTAACGGTTTAAAGTGTATTTTATTTAAAAATATATAAAATTAAAAAAATTATTTTTTAAAATTTTTTTGATATTAACATATCAAAATGATCCAAAAATATATAAAAAATTTCATTTTAAATAATAAAAAAAATATATATATAATTTACACCACATTTCAAACACTGTATTGCCTTGGCCACAGTTCCATTGCCGCTCCCAACATCAACCAGCGAACTTAACTCTTCGTAAACCCCCTTGCACTCATTTATCATCACACCTGTAACCAATCGACCTGCCATAGCTTCATTAAAGAAATGATTGGTCTTTGATTCATGGGTAGCATACTCCCAGAACTTCCTTCCCACGGAGTAGGGCATCACTTTGGAACCAAGCGCTTAGACATTGCGGCCATGGCTGTGTTAAAATTGGATCAAGCATGGCTAGCAGGAATGGTGTTAGACTTAAAAGGTTGTCCTTAATAAGAAGCTGAGAAGCATTGGTGAGAGAACATAGCCTTCTCCTTCAGTCTCTCCACTGACATCTTGTTGTGCAATGAAACCAGAATTTAAACATGAAATAATTAACCAAAAAGACAAACAATAAATTTATGATTAATTTTAGAGACAATCAAGCACTCGTAACATCCTAGCAATAACAATTATCATGAATTATATATTCACTAGTATTCAATCAATGCGTGAGATTATTTTTAATTTTTAATTTAATCAAAGTTTAAATATATTAACTTAAATGATCCTGAAATTTCTTAAAAAAATCATTCATTGCTAGTATTATATTATTATAATTTCTTGTTTTATTTATAAAATATCTATTTTTTTTAGGGGGCTTTCAAGACCGTAGTGGAATCTATAATGTTTTATTTGCATATGCATCATGCAAAAAGGCTACATTAAACCACCACCCGAATGAGTTTATTTTGCAATTTGTAACGTAACAGTAATAGATTGCACCAACGATATTGATTCCCTTAATCAAGCACTCCGAAATATAAACCATGCATGTTCGGGAAGCATCAATACCTTTCTCTTCCTGTTAAAAAACAAATGTTCAATCATCTAGCTGGTGCCCAATAGTAAGAGCTTGGAATCAAAAAATTTGCTTTCTCTGTGGTCTCAGGTTCGAGTCCTGTGGTTGCTCATATGATGGCCACTGGAGGCTTACATGGTCATTAACTTCAGGGCCCGTGAGATTAGTCGAGGTGCGCGTAAGCTGGTCCGGACACCCACGTTAAACTAAAAAAAAAAACAAATGGTCCTTCACGCCTACTGCTTTCGTGGGCTCACCACAATTCCGGCACGTGGGAACCTAACAAGCTGCTGACCTACTGTTTCTACCACGGGTGATCAGAAAATTAAATCATATTTGAATTGTTTTGCGCAAGTTAAAATCAGATAATATAAAAATTATAAATTAAATATGATTAAGATTTTAAAACTCTCTCAACCCAAAACTAAACCAGTATAATTCAATATAAATAATATTTTTTTCTCTCCCTCTTAATTTTTTTTCCTCCTTCATCTCTCTTAATTGTATTTAATTTCTTATCAATTTTTTTTTTATTTTTATCTATATAATCATGTTCTTTTACAAACTATATTTTTTTAAGATTATTACAGAATATGCTTAACTTGCATATATCTATAATATTCATAAAAAATTTAACTCAATTTGATATATCCAATCCTCTCTAATAAAAAAAATCAGGTTTATATTTTATAAATATTAAAAGTTAAATTAAATATAATTATGAATTTAAAACTCTACCTACCATATCTAAAAACACCTCTAGTTTCCACCGCTTCAAGATTGTCACGTGCAAGTACCTCTATGGTACGATGCTGGTCCTCACTACAAATCAAAAGCCTGCATCATTCTCTTGCTACACCCGGTGCCTATCACTCTTGGTACTGTTTCAACGGCCCAGATTTAATTCCAATGGCCAGTGGAAACTGTGGAATGACACGAGCCACCACTAATTTAAAAAAAGGAGCATAGTAACCTTTCTAGCTTTACTGAACAGTAAATCAGTTTACTTTCGATCTTATCATTTTAAATTTAATTTATCGTATTGTCATCTCTACTTCAAATTTAAATTAAAGAAGAGTTGCGAGAAAGATTTTCTCTTTTTGATACAAATTTGGTTGGATGAATAGTAAAAAAAAAAAACATTAATTTAACCCCACATTTAAACCCGTGCCCATCATTATTCAAGGGTCGGGATTTAATTTCAAGAATGATTGAAATGGCATGAGCGTTGGTCAAAGGAGATTATAGGTTATGAATGTCATTAAATAACAACCATCTGATTGGTGATCTTAATGGCGTAGAATAAATTGCTTCGAAAACATCAATTGCTTCGAAACAATCAGGACCTGATCAAGTGCTGTTTTGGTCGATAATCTCGTGTTTAGGGACTGTTTGAAATTATAATCTGTTTTTAATTTTTTTAGTTATAAATTAATTTTTTTCATGTTTTTTTAATCATTTTGAAATATTTATATAAAAAATGAAAATATATATTATTTAATATAAATCTAAAAATATACTTTAAAAAATAATATTTACAAACATTCTATAAGCCGCTCATACGTAAAAAAGGAAATACGTAGCATGGGATTGATTTGTGTATAAACTACACGCAATCAAATCCAAGAGCGAATACTTCTCCTTCACACACACGCCAGGCTTTTAGCAGCTTGTAGATTCTCTCCGATACTCTTGTCTCGCTGTGAGATCAAAGACCGTCGGCTTATTTGATATTCTAATATTAGTTGTAATTTAAAATATATTTTGTTTAAAAATATATTAAAATAAATATATATTTTATTTTTAAAAAAATTATTTTTTATATTAATACATTAAAACAATCCAATAACACTAAAAAATATTAATTTAATAAAAACAAAATTTAAATTTTTTAAAAACATAATTTTAAAAGCATTTTCAAAGCGAGTCTTTTTAGATTCCAAGCGATCAAATTTGGTAAATATTTTGTGAGATCATCAATTTATGGCGCAGAGTCCTAAGAAAATCTCAAATGCACTAGCCCGTGATTGAGTTTCCAAGGCAAACTACATCAAAACCCTTAAACTATCATGTAGATTTCAATTAGATCCATCATCAGCCAAAAGTTGTCAGCTACACCATTTACTTTTCGTAATGATGCAAAGCTACATGCAACATTACAAGAACTTCCATGCTCGAGGGATGTAATCGAAACATATTTAATAGATGGAGGGTCCAGCTGTGATTTACCGGTCAAGATTAATTAAAATCAATTGACTTCTTTCTGCACTGAAAATGATGAAACTAAAATTATAAGCGCACAGGTATCCTAATCAGACGCTTTGAAACACAAGCCCATGGCTCATTAACTGAGGACGCTTGCTTTGTATCCTAGTCCCGCCAAAAAACAAACCGCCGTAACGTTTCATTTGTACGCTGTGGGCTATTTCCCTCCATTGCCAACCAAATCATTGCCTTGGGTTCCACATTTCTTCGTTATCTCCTCCTCCCTCCACATCGCCCTTTCCTTTGTCACATCGCTGCAAACATCCAACTATTAAGATTTCATTTGTTTTTATATTTTTTAATTTTTTTAAAAATTAATATTTTTTTAATGTTTTTAAATTATTTTTATATGTTGATGTTAAATATAAATTTTAAAAAATAAAAAATATTATTTTAATACATTTTTTAAGTGAAAAATATTTTAAAAAGCAACCGCAATGACGCTCCCAACCACACTAACTTAATTGCCAATCATGTTAACATACAAATGACAACATACGTTGTTCATTATATGAACAATAGTAAATTATTTTTATTTAAAAATATATTAAAAAAATATTTTTTTATTTTTAAAATTTTATTTTTAATATTACATATTAATGATTTAAAAATATAAAAAATTAATTTTATATAAAAAAAATTAAAATTTTAACCAATCTCTTTTCTATTTATGCCGTACTCACAACATCCTGTTTGATTTACTACTTTTTCTAGTGAGCGCTTGAACACTATAATTCCTATCAATTAATCCATATGATTTTCCAACTAAGCCGTCCATGGGATTTTATCTGAAATAAAATTTGAATTAAAGAGTTAGTGTAGTTTTTAAAAGAGAAATCAAGATGTAATAATGGGCATGGACAAAATACGAGTATCTACAATATATAAAGAGATTGTTCTTGATTATGTGTTGATCTGGAAGAGATTCGTTTGAAAAAAACTAGAGAGGAAGGTTTGAATTTGGAGAGTTATCTTGAATTTACCATCTAGATAAAGAAAATGCCTTGGAGGTGGATTATTTTAATATTTTTTAATTTTAAATTAATTTTTTTATGTTTTTATATTATTTTATATGATAATGTTAAAAATTAATTTTAAAAAATAAAAATAATATTAATTTAATATATTTTTAAATAAAAATTATTTTTACAACCATTCATTCAAATATCTTTTTTTTTAGTTTAACATGGGTGTCCGGGCCAGCTTGCGTGCACCTCGATTAATCCCACGGGTTCTGAAGTTAACGATCATGTAAGCCTCCAGTGGCCATCATATGAGCAACCACAGGGCTCGAACCTGAAACCACAGATAAAGTAAATTTTTTAGTTCCAAGCTCTAACCAATAAATCATCACCTAAATGGTTATTCAGATATCTTTTTAACCACTCGAGTGATTGCGCAGGATCATGTTTGTTCGAAAGGAAATTAGTACATTTACTGATGTGATTACGCGAGCTATGATGCCAATGAACATGAATTGCACAATGTCAATACGATGTAACGGTAAACACAGACCATGCATGCAACATTCTAGCCGTTAAGCAAACAGGCAGTGTTCTTCTAACATGTCCTGAGATGTCTTTCAAGAATGCTTACATTGCCTCTTGATCCATCCCTGGCGCAATTTCCCTATATATATATATATATATATATATCTTTTTCCATATTTAGTTTCGATCATTCCATCAAATAATCATGTTAACGAGTGCATTTGTGAAGATTAAATCAAAATACTTCCTATAGAAAAGAATCCCTAATCAACAAAACAATCCATATTTAAATGTTTTGTAATATACTATAAAAATATTAATTAATGCTTTCAACCGACAAATGACTTCAGTTCTAAATAAATAAAAAGATAATTAAGTATTCAACTAAAATTCAAGTTATTTTCTTTTTATTATTATTATTAAAAAATCCAATGGATTTTTATAATGCAAAATATAAATACTTAAAAACTCAATGAATTTTTATTAAATAATAAAAACACAGGACGTAATTACTAATTAGAGCTCCTCTGTGGTGGGAATTCTATGAAGTTTGCGGGTTTAGCAAATAATTAAAGAGGAAGAAGAAGAAGAAGAAAGTAAACATGGTGGTCCCCACTACAAAAGAAGGCGTGTCGGGTGCTTAACCCTCCTGTTACGGAAAGAAGAAAAAACAAAACTGTAGTTAGCAAACGTCCGTCTCCGTCTCTGACTCCCTCCCTCCCCTCACATACCTTTATCACATCACACTACTCTCACTATTCACTCACATAACTGAATAAAAAAGAAAAGCAAAAAGAAGCACCACCAAACATCAGCACATTCTTCTATAGAGACAAACGAAACACATCTCTAGAGAGAGAGAGACACTTGGTTTGCTCACACTTTCAGTTAATCAGTTGCATTGATCGTACAATGAGCAGCAGTTGAGAGAGATCTTGTTTTATGACCGTCTGATCTTGTTCATTTTTATCAAGATGGGGAGCGTGTCTTCTGATGACGATGGAGGTGGTAGTGAGAGGTGTGGGAGCTATAGTTTGAGTGCTGACGTCAGCGAGTCTGAAAGTTGTACCAGTACGAGTAGTTTCTCGTGTCGGCGAGGGTTTGGTCGTGATGGCGGCGGCGGCGGCGCCGTGTCGAGTTCGATGACCTCATCTCCGCGTCCGCTGCCTGGAGGTTTCTGTTTCCCGGCGCCGGTTATGGTTCCGGTTATTGGCGGTAAGGATGTGGTGGTTTGGGACTCGAAGAACGAGAAACGAGGAGACGCTGATTTGTCTGGTAATATTTTTTCTTCTTATTTTTGTAGGTTTTTTATTCTTACTCCATTTTTTGTTAATTTTTTGCCATAGAAGATATTTTTTTATTTTCAATTTTTTTTTAAAGGAAGATAAAGAGATGGATTTTGAGATTTTAATTTTATAATTCTGGTCCCTCAAAAAAGAGAGAGAGAGAGAGGAGAGAGATTAAGCTCTCATTTATTATTGTAAAAAAATGAAACAAATAATTTTTATTGATTTTCTTAATAAATAATGCAAATTGTGAAGTGAAGGCCTAATTGTGTGCCAGTTGGAGATTTTTTTAATCCATTCAATATAGTTCTCGATAGTTCAATATTTTGGATTTTTTTTTTGTGCGTACTGCAGAGGTTGAAATGATGAAAGAAAGATTTGCTAAGCTGCTTCTAGGAGAGGACATGTCTGGTGGTGGTAAAGGAGTCTGTACTGCACTTGCCATCTCAAATGCCATCACAAATCTATCTGGTATGTATGGATTTTTTCTTCTTCTGTATTTATGTTAAGTTTGTGTGATGCCCATATGGATTTAAGCTCAATTTTGGGTTGTAATTGAAGCCACTGTTTTCGGCGAGTTGTGGAGGTTGGAGCCATTGGCGCTGCAAAAGAAGTCCATGTGGAAAAGGGAAATGGAATGGTTGTTATGTGTTAGTGATTCGATTGTTGAGCTTGTACCTTCGATACAACAATTTCCTGGTGGGGGAACTTATGAGGTTATGGCAACTAGACCACGCTCGGATTTATATGTGAATCTGCCTGCACTCAAGAAGCTTGATGCTATGTTGATTACTATGCTTGATGGTTTTAGTGAAACGGAGTTTTGGTATGTTGATCGGGGGATAGTTGTGGGTGATGGTGGTGACTGTGATACATATCCATCGGGTATTTCTGGTGGGAGGCCTTCTATTAGGCAGGAAGACAAATGGTGGTTGCCGTGTCCAAAAGTGCCACCAGATGGGTTGTCAGAAGATGCAAGGAAGAGGTTGCAGCAGTGCAGAGATTGCACCAATCAGATATTGAAGGCAGCAATGGCTATTAATAGCAGCGTGCTGGTTGAGATGGAAATACCCACTGCTTATATGGAGACCTTGCCCAAGGTAACTGTCTTTCTGTATTTTGAAATAATGTCCATAGGACTAGTACAACTACATCCCCAGCAGCATGCATGTCTTGCCTCCGTTTCATTTTTTGTCTGCAACCAGTCTTTCTTGTCAATATGATTAACTACATTTGGAGGAGGGTTTTTTTTTATGTTCCTTTGCATCTCTCTAACCAACGCAACGAAAGGGTTCATCTAAATCATACACCTTGAATTTTTTTTCTTCTTATTTTTATTTTGCTATCGTGACTTTGGATGCTAAATTCATAGCATGCTGTATTTTCTTTTGTGGTGCTATCAGAATGGTAAAGCTTGCCTTGGTGATATCATCTACCGCTACATAACTGCTGAGAAGTTCTCACCAGAATGTCTCCTTGATTGCCTTGACCTTTCAACAGAGCATCATACTCTGGAAATAGCAAACAGAGTTGAGGCAGCAGTGCATATCTGGAAGCAAAAAGATCATAGAAAACATATCCATAACAAAAATATTAAGCACTCATCATGGGGTGGCAAGGTCAAGGGCTTTGTTGCAGATACACACAAGAATCAGATTTTGGCCCAACGAGCTGAAACTCTCCTGCAGAGCTTAAGGCTTCGTTACCCTGGCCTCCCACAAACAGCTTTGGATATGAACAAGATTCAATATAACAAGGTAGTTGCTTCAATTATTAGTTGGGATCTAGAATTCTAACTTGATTCTCCTAACCAACATCATCAAATAATGATGCATCATAATGTGTGGTGAATCCCTCCATCCAAAAGTACTGCAGTAACAAATATATATTTCAAGAGACGAATTCTGTTGTTGCATTCATTTTGATTTATCATATGCATGTAAACAGGATATATTGGCAGTTGAATAGCTAATCTCAGTGCCATGTAAACAGGATATATTGGCAGTTGAATAGCTAATCTCAGTGCATGTCACTTGGAAAATATATAAAAGGGGACCTTTAAGTTCACTCACATACACTGTTTTAGACCATCCAGCAACAGTTTTGCACATGTTGGACATGCTTTTCAGACGATGAAAGGTTTATTTTCTTGCAGGATGTTGGGCAGTCAATTCTTGAAAGCTACTCGAGAGTTACGGAGAGCTTGGCCTTCAACATTATGGCAAGGATAGACGATGTTCTTTTTGTTGATGATGCCACCAAGCAATGTGCTGCAGCAGAATCCATATCCCTCTTCAACAGAGGAGGATTAGGAGGCCACCCTATCCAGAAGCGAATGTCTCCTAGCCCCTTCTCAATCAAACAAAGCCCCTTTGCCTCTCCGTATGGAACCCCAACTTATTTTGCTTCTACTCCAGTTTCCGGAAGCCCAGCAAGGGTGCCACCTTCTCAAAAGAGGGGCAATCCTAAGGAAGCATCCGATCAAAAGTTTGAAAAACCGTTGTCACCTGACTTCGAGAGGGTTTGGTCATATGCTGGCAACATCAGTTCAAGAAGAGTTTCTGGGGATGCTCCTGAACGAGATTGACTTCGAAGCTCTCACCACCCCACCCTGGGTGAGATTGCCTACTGTTGTATTAATGCTATCAAAGAAATGCATTATCGTGATCTGGAAGCCTCCTTGCATAGGAGTTTGTAGGATTCATATCTAGCCTTGTATATTGTTTAGCAATAGAAAGATCATGCTCCAAATCTTCTATCACGCCCTTTTGAATTAAGCTGTAATTGAGGGAATATTACTTTAATCTATGTCAGGAAAAAAAATTGTGCTCTTTTTTTTATATATATCTTGAATCAGCCAATTATGCACAACGGAAAAGATCACAGCGACTAAAAAAAGAAATGGCCAGCCACAACGCAACGAATAATTATAGTATACAGATTTGGAGAGTAATTTGAAATTTCAGCTTAAATGGATTGGAGCTTTGGTTTTAGCTTGTCCCAATCTAGGGCACACCTGAACGTTATCCAAGTATTTTATGCAAAAATTGTGCTGTTGGGTTTGCAGCGCTGATTTTATCATAACCAGAACTGGCAAAACTCAAAACTTGAGGAGAGGAGTCAAAGTGTGCTCGAGATACTATCTTTTGTTAATGGCGGGCCCTTGCAGCCATACAGTTAATTAGCTACCGCATTCAGCAGCTTAAATTAATGGAAATGTCTAAAAACATATTTCATGGTGTAACAAGGCAATACTTGAATCCGCGTATGTACAAAATCCAATTCGGTGGATCTAACTTGTTTGGTATCAGTTAAAAGAAGAACCAAAAAAGTGAAGAGTCAATACAACTGATTAGCAAGGAATTAACTTTATTTCTGAATCCAGAGTCATTTGATTCTTGCTATCAAAGCCATAAGTTTCCACAGAGGCTGGTTTAGAGATTTCACCCGCTTACTCGACTGAACAACTGCTGCCAAGCTCTCGACCAATATGAGATGGAAGGCTCATGCCTCTTGAACATTTTTGAAATTCACAGATAAAATGAAAGTCGTTCACTGATTAAACTCCTAACAAAATCACAGGACTGATCACTACAGCACTTGATTTATCACCTCATGAGATCAGGACAACCTTAACAAGTCATCAGTAACTACATTAATGGACAGTCTACGAGCAGCCAGCTCTGCAAATATTTACCAGGGCAGTCATGAAATAGGAAACCTACTCTTCACTTCGCAATAGACAGCTCTTCCAGTTGATTTTGATTCTGCACCTGTTGCATTCACAAAATCAGAAACAAACATGCCATTACGTGGATAAAAATAATGCGAGGGAATGTTCATAAATTGATTGTGCAAGTGATATTGGATCCGCAGGCAGGGTGCTAATGCATGATGATTGTCCTCAAGCAACATGATTGCATGCAACTCACTAAATTGATGATCAAATTGCAAGGCACATGTCAGTACAGTCCAGCAGGAAATATTTGCCACTTCAAATTACAATCAACAATTAATTAATAGTTTAGATCAAGGAAACAGTGAGCCAAGGATTTCTTGCTACCAACTACCAAAGCAGCAGAAATTCTGTATTTTGGCAACAGGGGTTAAGCATTCACAAAGAAGCCAATAAATTGGAAAAAAGTAAAAGGACTTCCATGCAAGTAGAATTTGAAATTAAAGAATTTAATATAAAAATTCAAAATTAGTTCATGGTGTTGCCTTGAGATTAAATAATTCAACAGCTCTCTTCAAAAAGTCTCAATTATGGAAGTTGATTGGTGACCCATGCTATCCCACTCAAAAAGGGCATATAATCAGCAGTCTTAGTTTGTCATTTATCACATTTAAGGTTGATAAAGAGAACCAGAAGGATCTGTCCCGAGCCTACACAATGGAGGGATGTAGATTGATATGGCGCAAATGTATAAGAAAGCATGTCGGGGCATAGTTGCTATTCTTCATCGCAAACACATTAAGTGCTGTCGCCAGAATTAATCCTTGTAGAGATTGATGGTCTCAGAATAGGCATTCCTAAATGCCTCACCTAGAATGGGCCCCCCACCCCATGGATTGATACCTATGTTCAATACCCTGTTCTAGTTTGCTCATCAAGCATCAACTATGGCCTGTGACATGCCAAGGGCCATTTGGATATATTTAATAAACAACTATGAGCCCCCTCCCAATTAAATGCCAAGTTCAGTGCAACAACAACTATCAAGACATGAATATTTAAAACATATCCAAACTGCATACCGAACTAATTGAGAGACCTATGGAAGTAAATAGCAAAATCCAAGTAGGATAAAGCTAGCATGCGAAGATAAAATTGAAACTTCATGTAAACAGTAATACTGGGGGGGGGGGGGGGGGGGGATGAAGACTTACTTCCAATGAGGTTGAAGCAACCCAATCAGGAGGTGGCCAGAACATCTTGGAATAATCAGGAAAATTTCTTAAAGGTCCTATACAACCACTCTCCAATTCAAACACACCTATATCACGACCAAACAATGATCCATCATCTCCTTCCACCCTTGAATAAAAGAAATCATCATTGAAAAAGATACAATTCCCTTTACACCCAGAAAGCTCAGAAGCCGATGCAGAAAACGTCAAATCATCACCTAAAAACAACACGCGATCTTCCAAATCATTCACCTCAATCCAACATTTCCCTTCTTCATTCAACTTAAAAACCTTAAACCAAACCGTCCTCTCACTCATATACTGAACAAGATCCTGCACAACATCATGACCGATACTCAACCCTTCATCAGAATCAATACTCAAATACATATCAACCAACAACAAATCCCCCTTCGACTCAACCACATACTTCTTATCCCCACCAAAAACCGGATTCCCAACTAAACCCAAATTCGTATCCATTGCAACTACCACAGTCCTCCCCGTATGATCCACAGCATAAAACCTCCCTTTATAAACAATAACATCATCAAAAGGCGATGACATTTCATTAATAATAGTCCATCTCTTATCCCCACTCTTAAAAATGGCCAATTTTCCAGAAACATGAATAGTTAACAATACAAACTCGGTTTTGGAATTTAACCAAATCATCACAACTTTCTCCATATATAAATTACCGGCATCAGTGAAACTAGACGAATTTGGCTTATAATTAAGATGATGCAAAACATATTCATGACCCAATTCACGAATTCTTAGATTCATTAAATCTAGAACACGAGGAAGATTATTAGGCAAAGAAGTTGACCTGCACCGCGATAAAGGATCAAACAAGTGTTTCTTACCAGGCACATCTTCTTCGATTTTGATAAGCCAGCCTTGTGTGTCTGTTTGGTTATGGGAATTCGGTAACCCAACAAGGAACACAGTTCGCTTGAACAGAGAAAACCCAAAAGAGGTGTGGGATATACCGTCGTTAGGGAGGATCTTGAAGGTGTTTGAAGATAAACAGGGAGGTTCAGGGGGGATTGAGGATCGCCATGAATTGCAGACGGAACGGAAACGGAGGAGGTCTGTGGAGGTGTCTAGGCGTTTGGAGATTAGTTCCATGAGGTCTTTTGGTAGATGGGTCCATTCTGCCATGGTGGGATTTTCTCGAGCGAGAAAGTAAGAGAAAATTGGGGAGAAAGTGGGGCGGAAGCCTATTGAAGGACGTGTGTTTTGCTTATACAAAGCCCATCGTGATAATTTTGTGCCTGCCAGCCATATAAATTGAGTGTGTTTAATATTTTGCAATTGGAATTCTTTTTATTCAATTTTTTTATTTTATAAATGGAGATTTAAAAAAAAACTGTTGAATTTGTCATGAAATTATATATATAAATATATTTGCATTTCATTTTTCAAATTTATTATTATTTGATAAAAAAAATCATATCAATTCATTATTTATATACTAAAAAAAAATGTTCCACCGTGGAAAAAACACAATTGAAATTCTCTTTGATTTTATATATATATAAAATATTAATTTACAGAATTTAATCTTCTAAACACTAAATCATTCATAATTAGCAAAAAGATATGTGATTCAAGTTTAAACTCGTTGATCTAAAATTACCTCGAACTCTAGAGCTTGAGCGCTCAAAACTTATTACGAGCCTCCAACTATTGAAACATTGTGACTTATCTGTAAGTTCTCAATTGCAATATTAAAAAGAGTATACATCTAATTTTTATCGGATCCATCGAATGAGCCTTCAATCATAAATCCAAATAAAAATTTGAATTAATCAAAAAATTATTCTCGTATTTTTTCTTAAACCGAACATTTATGAAAGGATGAAATATGAGAAAATACCACCAGATATTTCATAAAAGATAAATATAAAAACATTAAAAGATGTATTAATATTTCACAAGTAATTTTAATTTGGACAATTGAATGCGTTACTCCTATAGCAGATTTATCTTCACCACTCCATAAAAAAGCGTTGGATTTCCTTTCACTTCTTTAATGGCCCATGAAGACGCTCTTTTCTTTCTTTGTTTTTTTCCAGACGAAAATTGAAGATTATTTCTGGGAGCATGATATTCTTGCAAATTGCAATCGCCTCTCCTACTCCTACAGCAACTTAGAGAGTGTCGAGGAATTTGCTGCAATGGCTACGCTTTTTTCCCTTCCTGCACACCAATAAAGTAGTTCTCACTGCATAAACTGAGATTGGGTTCTTAGGAGAGCAAGGCTTTTGGCGAACATCAATGAATTGAATTGGCTGCTTTTATAATTTCTCATCCCTGGATGAATTGCGTTTGAATTTAATTCATGCCTTACAAAATTAAAGATTTCGGTGCACAGAAAAATCAATCGTATCCTCCCTTCTCCTCAGAAGACATGAAACTTGTACATATAAGTTGTGGGGCATTCGTGGGTTTTTCAAACCATCAGAATCAGTCCTCCATAGCTAGCTTGAGAGTTGGGAGCAGCTAGGGTTTCTTCTCCTCCGCACACAAGTCAGAATCCACCATGGGTAATGAAAGGATACTTTCTTCTTCTCCGGTTTCAATTTGTTGGGTAAAGCACTAATTTGGCTTCGATTCTGAAACCATGCTTTTTGATTTAAGGGTTTTTGAGAGAAGTATCTCTTGCCTTTTATTTTCAATCATAAGAAAGAACGCGACAGTGAAAGTTACAATAGCTATGATTTTTGTTGATATATAATTTTGAATACACATGATATATAAAAGAAGGGCCAAAGTTGCAGTGCTGAAAATATCTTGATAGTTGGAGCAGTGATGCCGCCGGGGGAGTTCCGGCAAGGCGCATCTGTTGCCGTTTGAGACACGATTGTCGTTGGCCCTCCTACAGAAGGGATTTCAGCAAGTGTCCTCCAGGGTAAAGCCATATAATGCAAGTTCAGAGGGTCATCCGTGTCAGAGTTCAAATCCCACATCGAGAAGACACAAAGTAGAGAAACAAATGGTGCCTTATAAAATGAGAGCCGATTAACAACCCTCTTTATCTTTGCGCTTGGGGCAATGACGCAGCTAGTGAGGTTCTAACCGAGGCGCGTCAATTGCTGGTTGAAAACTATTTCCAAACCCCCTCTTAGGCACTGGGTTTGGCTCAGTGCCTTCGAGAATTTCTGGAAGGGCTCCCTTCGGGGTAAAGCCCTACAATTCAAGTCCAAATGTCAACAAGGCATGTCTTTTGTTCGTAAGTGAATTAAACCCAGTATGGGGTTTCCATTGAGAATCGCAGCGAGCATCTCAATTATTTGTGGTGGTTAAGATTTGTTGTTAAATAATTTTTTTAAAATTGAACTTTTTTTTAAAGTCATTTCTTATCTTATTTTCTTTTTAATCAACGTCTACCAGACTACAAAAAAGTTTTTATTTCCGAAAAAAGGACAATAGCTTTTGTTTCTAGGGCTGGAGAAGGGTTGGGTTTTTTTTCTAGGCAGTGGCTGAGGCGTCTGTGGTGGTGGGGATGGATTGGGTTTGTGGTGGTGGGGATGGGTTGGGTATACGTGGTGGGTGGGGATGTGACTCTGTTCTGGGTTCTATGGTTTGTTGATGGTATCTAGACGTGGTGGATTTCTTCAGGCCGTGGTTGTAAATAATTGTTTTTCATAATTTGTGTGCCGGTATGGGTTGCTGGAAACTGCAACATCAACTCCCATTGGTGCCACTTGGCAGGACCATAAACTTCTCCTCCCCAATCAACGGAGGAAGCAAAATTATTCAACTCAATCTTGAATGCACGAGAATCCCCATATTCAAGAACAGTTCGTTGTTCACCGATTAAGAATTGCCAATCTCCAGTTTTCTTATCCTATAAAAATTGGAAAAACAAATGTGAGTAGAGTATTGATCCTTAATTAACCGTGCACGTGGTTAAATTTTTTAATTAAAACCCATATTAATCCTTAATTACCCTGTATTTGGCAGATATTTGCAGTCCTGGTGGCATAGGAAATTAATTAAAACCCATCATCACAGTCATCTAAAGAGTGTTCTTTTGTTGAATTCAAGATTAATTGTGTCAGTGGTTTAAAATTTTATAACAAAAGTTTCTTTCTTTCCATGACAATGATTCTAGCTATATAATATAATTAATAAAACGAATCTAAAGATTTTATTCTGAACACAATTTTGAACTCTACCAGTGCAATTCATTTTTGCTCAAAAATGATTCCCAACCTGCTGTTCTATAACTCAATTGAATTAAGATTGTTATTATTTATTTTACTTTTTAAAATTTAATTTTACTAGTAGAAATTGAATCGTATATATGATAAAATCGAACAGTTAATTTTAATAATTATATGGAATGCCTTTATTTTTAATAAAATTGATAAAATTCCAAACAGCCCCTTTAATCAAGAACTGTCTCTCTCTTCATTCTCTCCCCAAATCTCTAACATCCAGCTTTCATGACCTTCCCAATTTATTTCTCATGGAATGCTTTAAACATCACTTGATTTACCTGGGTGGAAATGATTGGTATGATGCTCTTGAAGACTTGAAGTGCTATGAGAATTGTCTGAAGCTTCCGTCCCAAATAGCGGCAGGAGACCAACGAAATCTACGGAAATGATTTAGGATCAGTCCGTTGATGATGCCAACCTCTCTAACTCTCCTGTCACTCTTCAGTTATGTTATGATCTTCCTCTGAACAGCTTCTTGAAACGATCATGTTGGATTTCTCGCCACAGTTGTAATAACATATTTGTAAGAGATTTGTTAATGTAATATCCATTTAAAAAATAATTCTTAATTTAGGTTACGTTTTTATTTGAATTAGATAAAACTGTGACACCACCAAGTTTTTATTAACTCGAGGAAAAAAATAAAAACTTTATTTTCGTTAACAGCCGCATCTTCTCAAGTTCGCTACACTCCAAATCTCCAATCCATAACACGCCTAGTCAATGAAAGCCATCATAACGGCACCGAATTCTCCATTCAAAGACAAACTTTCCACATTCTCATTTCCTATTCCCACATAGAAAAGCGCAATCTTTCTAAAGACCAAAGAGACACATAATCAGTGGTGTCAGATAAACACAGAACTCTGTAAAAATGGTGGTATCTTCTCTTATAGCAATACCATCACCACTTACTACTACTATCTACCTCCCTGTAAAAAGCCCAAATCTTTACACTAAAATACTTGGCAAAATGTCAAAAATTCAATGTTCTTTATCAGTTTCAAGCCAATCAAAGACAGCCCAGTTTGATTTAAAGACTTATTGGACAACCTTGATTGGAGAAATCAATCAGGAACTAGACCAAGCTGTTCCTATTCAGTATCCAGATAAGATTTATGAGGCCATGAGGTATTCTGTTCTTGCAAAAGGTGCTAAAAGAGCCCCTCCAGTTATGTGTGTTGCTGCTTGTGAACTCTTTGGTGGTAATCGCCTCGCCGCCTTCCCTACTGCTTGTGCTCTTGAAATGGTAACAAAATTAAAGCCCCCCCTCCCATCTTTGTATTTTGATTCCTTTTCTAGTATAGTTTTAAATCTGGTTTGGTTCTTGAGGTCCGATGCTGTTTATTTAAGTATAATATTTGTTTTAGGAAAGTAATCAAGAAAAGAATTGGATTTGCTGCTGTTAGGTTCTTGATGATGACTGATTGGTATAATATGTAGGTCCTTTGATTGCGATCATTGATTTGATTTTGTTATATTTAGTTTTCGTGATGAGTGTTCTGCTTTTGATGTGATATAGCAAGAGTGAAGTTAAGTTTGGTGTTAATTTTGTTTTCTATCGTACTAAGAGCTCCAATCTTTAGTTAGTAGGATTGATGATATTATGATGTCCCATTATCTTGAGCAACTTCAAGTTTTTAGGTGTCGAATATTGGGTGTTTGATACAGATATCATTCGGTTTGTGGACTCGGTTCATTTAAAGAAGATTCAGGGTGGTGCTTTTAAGGTAGAAATATTTTGATTCCAGTTTGTCCTGC
This sequence comes from Populus simonii, assembly GCA_007827005.2. Classification (NCBI taxonomy): domain Eukaryota; kingdom Viridiplantae; phylum Streptophyta; class Magnoliopsida; order Malpighiales; family Salicaceae; genus Populus; species Populus simonii. The sequence continues at coordinate 17,551,192 of CM017467.2, read as the reverse complement.
ACAGCAGAATCAGAGAGTAAATTTGGAATTTTGCTTTCAACTGATGGTTCCAATACTGAGGAATAATTATATTTATAGAAAGGAGAATGCTAATGCTTTTTAAGGCACTTGAAGTCCTTTCATTATTTTGGAGGAAAAGGGAAAGAACAACTTTGCTGATATGAAGTCACCTTCGTAACAGTAACTGTATCCGTTATGGTCTGGTTTTGACAGGTTCATGCAGCTTCGTTGATCCATGACGACCTTCCCTGCATGGATGATGACCCATCACGACGAGGTCAACCTTCAAACCACACAATTTATGGTGTTGATATGGCAATCCTTGCTGGGGATGCGCTCTTCCCTCTTGGCTTTAGCCATATTGTCTCCCAGACGCCTTCTGACCTTGTACCAGAGCCACGAATTCTCCGCGTGATTGCTGAGATTGCACGTGCTGTGGGGTCCAGAGGCATGGCTGCCGGGCAGTTCCTAGATCTTGAGGGCGGCCCAAATGCTGTTGATTTTGTTCAAGAGAAGAAATATGGTGAAATGGGTGAGTGCTCTGCAGTGTGTGGAGGATTGCTAGCTGGTGCTACGGATGATGAGATACGGAGATTGAGGAGATATGGAAGAGCTGTCGGTGTATTATATCAAGTCGTCGATGACATCTTGGAAGCAAAAACGATGAAGAGCAAGTTAGATGAGGAGGAGAAGAGAAAGAAAGGGAAGAGCTATGTTGCTGTATACGGGGTTGAGAAGGCTACAGAGGTGGCGGAGGAGCTGAGAGCCAAGGCCAAAAAGGAACTGGATGGCTTTGAGAAATACGGCGAGAGTGTAGTGCCACTCTACAGCTTCGTGGACTACGCTGCTGATAGAGGTTTCAGTTTTGGCGAGTCAATTTAATGATAGGGATCTGGCCCCATTGTTTTCGCTCTAGTCTTAGAATTAGGATACTGTTTATGGCCTGAACTGATGAAAAGAGGACGGCTTGTTTGATGGCAAAACATATGTCTTGGTCAGTGACAAACATGATGAGACACAGCAGGAAACAAGCATTTTAACTTGCGGAAGAGGGGAAGGTCTAGCTATAAATAAGTTCTTCGCTTTTGCAAATATTTCAATTTCAGTCCTTAAAATACTATAAACACGTTCACAAGATGTGAGAGAAATCATGGCATCAAACAAATTTTGATGCTTAGGGTTGAAAAATCATGAAAGGGACCTTTTACTTTCTATTTTCTCTTATGTCTCTTAAGAATTTGTAAAAAGAAAAAATGATTTTGTAGTCTTTCTTTCCTACAGAGTTTTTCATGCAAAAATATTTCACTTTTTCCATGGAAGTGGCTGGGCTTGTTCCAAACAACTAAATATGTTCCAACCTCAATTGAGAGTAAATAATATTAATATAAAAAAATAAAAATTAACAAAAATCCACAGGCTGCCTAAAAAATTCATGAGAATTAAGGTTTTAAGTCAATGATGATAATAATTATTAAAATAAAAAAGAATTGTGATAATTTTAACTTAGAGATTGATTTGAAACACTTAACAGAATTGAAGGATCGATTTACTCTTGACCCCAAATAAAATGAAGGAATAATTGAGGCTTCACCATATCGATTCAAAGCAAAGCCTTTGAGAAAGATGGCTAGCCCTGAAGAAGAGGAGGAGGAGCAGGAGGAGGAGGAGAGCTTGGATCAGCTACCAGGAACAGTGCTTGCAACCATAATTTCAAAACTTGACGTGGCATCAATCTGCTCCGTTGCTTCCACCTGCAAGACCTTCAACGCTTGTGCTTCTCATATCCTCACTTTCATCCCCAGTTTTCACCTCCTTGTAAGCCAGTCTTTAAGACACGAAAAACCCACAAAAGATCTCATCTTTTTATGATCATTTGATTGATGGGTTTTCAATTATTTTTATTTTTATTTTTATTTCTTGTTATAGGATATTGCGCCTTCAATTGATTTATTAAAGCCTTTAATGCCTCCCAATCCTTACCTTAAAAGCCTGAAGCTTGACTGCGCCCGACTTGATGATTCTGCTATTAATGTTTTCGTTCGGGATTCCTTTCATAAACTTTATTTACATAATTGCGCAAATTTTAGTGGGAAATTGCTTTCTGAGATTGGAGGAAAGTGCGCGGATTTAAGGTAAAAAGATAGAAAAGTTTTTTTTTTTTCCCTGACTGTGCGTGCATTGCTTGCCTGATGGGAACTGTATCTTTATGCGTGCGTGTGATGCAGACAATATGGTAAAATGTTAATTGAAATGCAATAGAAAATGAGGTTTTATGTAAATGTGTGTGTGTGTGTGTGTGTGTGTGTGTGTGTTTGGGAGTGAAATGCAGGCAGTCGTTGCTGACACTAGATGCTAGTAGTGATCAGATGATAATGAAATGCAAGAAAAACATGGTTTTTGTTTTTTGTGTTTTATGTGTTGTTGTTGTGGGGTAACTGAGTAATGTGTGGGATGATGGTATGTGGTTATCTGGACGTGTTAGATTTATTGTGTTGTTATTGGTTTTGTATGTTTTTGAATTTTGGTTCAGGTATCTGTACTTGGAATCAGTGGCTGAAAAAAGAGGGCGCCCTATTCATATATCTGATCTGGAGGAATTACTCAGAGGTTGCACGCAATTAGAAGTAAGGTTCAAGTGCAAATTCAAGTAATTAAAGAAGATTAAAATGTAAAGTAGTAATTGAATGACAAAGAAATGTTTGGTGAGATTTTACACTGGGTTACTTAATCTTTAGCACATTTATTGCTATTGGAGTTTAGTAATCGAATAGATTGGTGTTCGCCGTTCCATTGCTGCATTTTATCTCTCTTGCAAGAAAGAAAATATTTACTTATTTCAGAAATCATTGTGATAAAATGTAATTGCTGATTTCTTCAGCTAGTTTTTAATATGGATGCAAATAAATGTAAAATCAGCTTCACTTTACTTTTCGTTGGCTTCTGCAAGAAGTATTAGGTTGGTGAATGTTTGCTTGAGAATCAAAATCATAAAACTTAGATGATCAACCATGGTGAAGAAATCCTTGTTGATTTCAAAAAAGTTCACTTTTGCACTCCAACTGTAGTATTCATTTTCAACATCCAAACAGCCACCTAAATAGCCGGCTTTGGAGCATAAAATTTACCTGCTATTTAGTACGATCATGGGCTTAATTTTGCTATAGGAATATTTTTGGATTACTCTTTTGGCTATCCGAAAGCTTTCTCATAATCTTGAATATCTGTTCTTAGTTAGTTTTACATGCACTGTGCTTAAAGTTGCAAGCATACTTAGGCATACGATTAAAAAGCCAAGGATAAGTGAGTGGTTCTTTTTTTTGTCAAATTGAGGACTTTTTTTGTCAAATTGAGGACAAGACTTTTAAAAAATGAAGAATATAGATTAAATTTTTGAACCTGTTGCTCATTGATAGATTTTGTCAAGTCATTCTGCTACGGGCCTCTTGTCTTGTAGTTAAGAATTTGCCAAATTAATCTTGTTAATTTATTGGTGAACACACTGTCCTGGTCTTGGGGACTACCTCGTGTTGATATTTATTGTGTTCTTGGAATTTAGTTGTGCTGGCAGTGATACTATATTGGTTGACATGAATCTGGTCTAATAATTGAATGATACGCTCTTTGTTCATGCACATCATTTAGCTCTTGCAATAACATGTACCTGAATTCTTTTGCATCTATGCGATGCTTTGTCAATGTTACGTATATTCACAATGAAGCATGACATTCAAATGTCCTTTGAACAAATATTTTCTGTCTAATATGTGTTTATTCTTTTGTAGGAACTGATTTTGATGTTTGATGTCCCATTATTTCTTCGTCATAAGTTTGCTCAAGTATGGGCTTTGGCTTCAGAAAAACTCACTTCTCTTGAGATTGGGTGTGTTTCTTCAGTGATGGTGACTGAACTGCTTAGCCCAAGTTTGGGACATCATCGATCACCAAATCATGTTCGACCACCCATTCTGCCTGGCATTCAGAAATTGTGCCTTTCTGTAGACTATATTACTGACACCATGGTTAGCACAATATCAAATGTTCTCATGTCCTTGACACATTTGGACCTTCGAGATGCCCCTCTCATAGAACCAACAAGTGCATATGATCTCACCAACTCTGGTCTTCAGCAGATTAATCAGCATGGAAAATTGAAACATCTCTCATTGGTTCGAAGCCAAGAATTCCTCATCACATATTTTAGACGTGTTAATGATCTGGGAATGCTGTTAATGGCTGACAAGTGTGCAAACATGGAAAGTATTTGTCTTGGAGGCTTTTGTCGAGTTACAGATACCGGATTCAAAACAATCTTGCATTCATGCTCTAGTCTCTACAAGCTCAGGGTGTCTTATGGAACCCATTTAACTGATCTGGTCTTTCATGACATTTCTGCGACAGCTCTGTCTTTAACTCATGTGAGCTTGAGATGGTGCAACCTTTTAACCAACCATGCAATAAAGAATTTGGTATCAAACACGCGCCTTAAAATTCTTGACTTGAGAGACTGCAAACACCTTGGGGATGGAGCCCTAAGATCTATCAGCACTCTTCCGGAGTTGAAGATTTTACTACTGGATGGCTCCGATATAAGTGATTTTGGATTGTCATACTTAAGAGGAGTTATAAATTCGTTAGTTTCTCTGTCTGTGAGAGGGTGTAAGAGACTTACAGATAAATGCATCTCTGCCTTATTTGAAGGCTCTTCTAAACTAGAGTTACAACAATTGGACCTATCAAATCTTCCTAATCTCTCGGATAATGGAGTTCTGACACTCGCAAAATGTAGGGTTCCAATTTCCGAACTTAGAATGCGACAGTGTCCACTCATCGGTGATGCATCAGTCATGGCATTAGCATCAATGCAGGTTGATGAGGACAGATGGCATGGTTGTAGACTGCGGTTGTTGGATCTATACAACTGTGGCGGTATAACACAACTTTCGTTCTGGTGGTTAAAGAAACCCTATTTTCCAAGGTTGAGATGGTTGGGAGTGACAGGAAGTGTAAGTCGGGATATTGTAGATGCTTTAGCTAGGAATAGACCATTCCTGCATGTGGCATGGCATGCCGAGGAGCTGGGGTCCAACCAGTGGGATAGCTCACATGGTTTATACATGCATGACTACGATGAGGTGGATGAACTTGAACAACTTCTCGAAGAAGGTGAATATATTGATGAGGAGATGATGGATGTTGATAACGATGCAGAACTCCTGTAGTATTTGCCATTGTGAAAATAGACGAGGAGAAGATGGATGCTGGTAATGATGCAGAACCATTGGGGTGTTTTCTGATGTAAAATGCTCCGTGTGTTAACATTCTCGTAATGTGACAGTCTGTTGATCTTATAACTGACCTCAGAATCTTGTACTTCAAGACAAAATTTGCTAAATATGCGTTGTTGATAATGTAAAGTGTAATATAAGTGGATTGCTACTTGAATCTTGATTGCGAATAGATTGCCTATGTTTGCCAATGGATTGAAGAGCTACATATAATAGCATGTAAGAGTGTTTGTGCATTATTTTTCTGTGTGTATGGCATGGTGGCGTTCTTCTTGTGGTGTTGGCACCATTAACAAAATGCTTGCTCGCATATGATGCTCTCAATTTTCTAGTGCCCTTCCCCTGAAACTGTCCTCTACCCAGCTCATAAAATTAAGGGCCGTGTATTCCACTGGCTGCGGCGGTTGATGCATCTGATGCCTTCATTCTTCATCAAATGTGCCCACCATCCTATCAATAACTAATAAGTCATAGTTTGTGGAGTTGCTTGATACAAGTAACAAATGGCAATCCAAGAACGTCAAATAGCTAGCCACTGAGATATAATTAACAAAATTGCTATATCAGAGATGCTGTATCAGATTGCTTGGTACAAGTAACAAATGGCAATCCAAGAATTGATAGCTTCAAATGTAAACCAAAAATTGCATCTCTGATATAGCATCAAATGTAAACCAAAAATTGCTTTAAATGGATTTGGAGTACAAAATCAAATAGCTAGCCACTGAGATATAATTAGAGATGCTATATCAGAGATGCTGTATCAGATTTAGAGCATCCCCAATTAGAAATGCTATATTAAAAAGTTAAATTGATAAAATGATTTTTTAAATAGTTTAATTATATCTTAATATTTTATGTTAAACTAATTTTAATATAATTATATAACTAATTTAGTTATTTTTTATATAATATAATCATGATGTTATTAATTATATGAATAATATGTGTAATTTATCAAATCAAGAGATAAAAAAAGAAAATAGAAAAAGTTTATAAGCAAGTCTACCTTTTGGTTTTAGCTAATTAACAGAGCAGGGCATAATTGATGTTATTAATTAATTGGATGACAACTGCTTCTTATTTTTCCAAACCACAAAGAAGCCGAGGCACAAGGCTTTGAGATTTGCAGGTTTATTTTCTTTTTTTTATTCTATTTTTAAAGAGGGAAACAAAGGAAAGAGACATTGGACAACAAATATATATACTTTCTCTTGCTTTTGGCTATTCTACATAGAAGTGTAGAAATAGCATTTTAGAGTAAGAAAAGACATTTTAGCTATTCATATAGCTATCCCGTTGGAGCTGTTAAAACTAAAAATAATAGGTCAAAGTACTTTTTCTGGTTTTGGCTATCCTGATAGCTCTTGCGTTGGAGTTGCTCTAAGAAAAAAACTAAAAAATGGATTTTTTGTTGTGCTATCCTCACAAATCACTATTTATTTAAATAGTGCTTCTTCTTTTTTCTTCTTTGATTTCTTTTTCAATCAATGCTTTTTTATTTTTATTTTTTTATATATCTCATCTTTTAATATCACATTTGTTTTTATTAGGTTATTTTACTTTCATAACACGGATCACGGGTTAATCTGGTTGATTCAATATTTTTTTCTTAATTAACTTTTTTTTTCAATTTTATCCTTTAATATTAGGTTGATTGAGAATTAAGTTGTATGATTTGTTTTATTTACTTTCTATTAGGTTATTTCGGCTTCATGACCTGATAATAGTGCTTAACAAATTAACCTGAGTTGACTCGAGTTATTTTTTATTCTTTTTTTAATTGATTTTTGCTTACAATTTCATCATTGAATATTAGATCGGTTCGGAATTGAGTTTCATTATCCGTTTTGATTTACTTTCAATGGGGATATCTTGGTCTCATGATCAGGTTCATGAGTTTTAGCATTTTAAACTCGGTTAAATCGGGTCGTTTTTTAATTTTTTTCTAAGAGGTTATCTTAGTCATGTGACTCGGGTCATATGTCATTCAAAATTGAATTTATTTTTTATTAGGTTGTTCTTGTCTCATGACCCGAGTCATGAGTTTGGTAGTTTAACCCAGTTAACTCAGTTTTTTCTTAAACTTTTTTTAATTGACTTTTTTCCCCAATTTCATCAATTATTATTGTGTTTGATATGGAATTAGGCTTTATGCTTTGTTTTGGTTTGTTGTTTATTAGGTTATATTGGTCTCATAACTCGAGAATAATGCTTAACGGATTAACCCAGGTTGATTTGGCTTGTTTTCCGTGTCATTTTTTTAATTTAAAAATTTACAAGTTTCATCATTCAATATTGAGTCTGATATGGTCAATTAATAATTGAGTTTTATAATTTATTTTGATTTGTTCTTTATAGGATTATCTTAATCTCATTACCAAAGTCACATATTTGACAGGTTAACCCAGGTTATATCAGGTTGTTTTTTTATTTTCTTTCTATGAGGTTATCTCGATCTCATGACTTAGTTCATAGGTTTAACGGATTGACCCGAGTCATTTTTTTTTAATGTATTTTTCTAATTGATTTATTATTTTAATCTCATTCTTAAACATTGGGCAAATTGTGAATTGAATTTTGTTATATGTTTTGGTTTGCTTTCTGTTGAGTTATCTTGGTCTTATGACTCAGGTCGCGGGTTTTATAGGTTAACTCAGGTTGCTTTTTAGGTCTTTTTTAATTGATTTTTTTTAATTTCATCCTTAAACACTGGGTTGATTGAAAATTATGCTTCATAATTTGTTTTGAATTATTTTCTATAGGGTTATCATAATCTCATAACTTCGATAGTGAGTTTAACATGTTAATGCAAGCTGACTAAAGTTAATACGATATTTTATTATCTTAATATTAGAAAAAGATGTCATATTGATTTTTTTTTTGTTTAAAAGTATATTTTTGTGGGTTATTTGAGTTGTTTTTAGACCTGCAAAATCAACCGGGTCATATCATATCAGCTCTCACTCAATTTAAATTTTTTTTATTAAAAAAAATATTAGTAATATCTAAATAATAAATATATAGGAAAAACTTGACCCTACCCCCAACACAGTGTGTGTCCATGAGAAGTAAAACCTAAAAAAAAACCTTGCATGCAGTAATAAATTATTCCAGCAACCCTAACTAAAACAAAATTTGCTACCACCTCCTGAGATTGTAGCCGATAGACAGGGGACTTGTCCACTAGTAATATTAAGGGCAGGGCTTTATCACGGGCCAAGATTGGATAGAAATTATGTGCTTATTTTTGCGCCGTCTAAAATCTAAATTTAAATTTTGTATGATCTAAGTAAAAGGGCCATGCAAATAAGCCCACCGTCAAATGAACAGTCATCTCGTTTGGTGGAGGGCATTGCAAATGACTACCCTATACGTGAAACAAAACTCTAAATTTTAGAGGGGAAAATCAAATTATGAAAAGAAGAAAAAACATTAAAAATAAGATGAAAAGGAGTGTATAAAAATCTGGAAAAAAAAAACTCAAATTTAAAAAAAAATTTAACCCTTTTTTTATAATGAATTTTTAAAATTAAATAATTAATAAGAATCAATTCCCATCATTATCTATATTTGATTAGTTACTATAAATCAAGAATCAATAATAAATTAAATATAGATTTTTAATAGAAAAATTAAGGGTTTTTTTAAGATTAATTTCTTATTAATTTATAATTTATTTAAATTATATTAATTAAATAAATTTTCAATATATCTCTTTCTTTTGACGGTAGTTTGCAAAGGCAACATATTGTTGACTTTTTAAAGTTATATTTGTATAAAAACTATAAAACTATAGAGCTGCCAGGATGATGGTATAGCCATCTAATCTAATCTACATAAATATTCGAACCGGCAAACTTTATCTGAATCAAAGTTGGCCCATAAAAAAAAGTGATTCCTTGTACTCAGGGAGGTGTTTTCTAGTTCTAAAAAGGAAGGAAATTCTATGAGAAACTTTCCAACATAGCCCTGTTAAATCTGCACACTGTCCTAGTCAGAACTGCCCCCACCTAATTACCGACATCTCATGTTTATCTAACGTATCGTATGAGGTTGTTTTTTTCAATTGTTTTTTTTAATATATTAAAAAAAAATATTTTTAAATCAATATATTAAAACATCTTAAAATAAAAAACTTGATTCAACTACCAAACAAATAGTGTCTAAGATATTTTTTTTTTAGTTTAACGTAGGTGTCCAGGCTAGCTTACGGGCACCTCGACTAATCCCACAGGCCTGAAGTTAACGACCATGTAAGTCTCTAGTGGCCATCATATAAGCAACCACAAGGTTCGAATCTGAGACCACAGAAAAAAGCAAACCTCTTGGTCCCAAGCTCTTAGAACTGGGCCACCACCTAGATGATTAATGGTGCCTAAGATCTTAACACGGTGTGTAGTGGGCCTTCAACTCCATGTAATATGTGTTTTGTTAATGCCATGATTGATATTTTTAATATTATTTTTTAATTAAAATAATATTTATAACATATTAAAATTATCTAAAAAAATTATTTTGTTATTTTTTAATTAAAAAATTATTCAAACTTCTTTTTTAGGAATAATAATCTTGAAATTTAAAAGTTAATATGTTAAACTCGATTGTTCAAACGAGTCAACTTTTATAATAAATTTTATAATTATATATTATTATTATTATTATTATTTTTCTTTGCTTAACAAATATAATAAAAATGACTCTAAAACGCAACTGTGCTGCATGTATTTATTTTCTCAGGTTTTTATTCCTTCAAAATGAAAATAATTCTGGTAAATATGCTAACCTAGTCATGAACCGTTTACTAAAAATCGATCTGAGAAAGAATTCAAGCAGGATGTTAAAAGAGTTCGGAGAATATCCTCATTTCTTCACTACCCAGATTATTAAACACAAGAGAAAATTTTACTTGAAATGTTTCCGTTCTCCTGCATATATTAATAACTAACCGAAACTGCATGCCTTCGTTGCGGTTTCGGATAAGATTAAATATTCATTTATTTAAACTCCACTAGAAACATGGATTCTTGGACTCGGAATCGCATATTCTTGAAAGTCTGGCGGCGACAGGTTGCCGCTTCGATGCCAAATCTCCTCTGCTAATCTCACGTGACCTTTGGTGATACCCAAAGGCCACTTTACCACGTCATCCACTCCCATCTTTCCACGTGCTGTCCAAGTCATTTCTTCTTGTTTATCTTCCATGTCATGTCACTTTATTTTACCCGTTTATTCCTCTGCCAATGCGAATCGCGTGTCTGCTAGCTCAGGTCAACCGCTCTATCTCGCAATCCTGGATTGACACGTGGCCCTATAATTCCTTCTAAAAGATTGTCCTGGTCATGGTTTATTTTATTAAAACCAAATCTATCTGGGCACGGCTCCTGAAATTATATTTGTATCAAATATAAATCTATTTAATCTCTTTTTTTTTTTCTTTTTTAACATGAGTGAATAGATTAATCTCTCAATATCCTAGAATTGTCGATGGTATAAATTTTTAATATTTTTAAAATTTATTAATATTTAAACTGATAATTTTTTAAAAATAAATTTAAAATCTCACCAGTTAAATTATATCCTTTAAAATTATAAATCTATCTAATTCTGATTAAGCAAGTTGTGTTTTAAAGCTTCATTTCAAGCTCTTGAATTATGTCTATATTAATTATTAATCCACTCTATCAATAAGATTTATTAGTGATTTGACTCTCAAAAACATTTATTTATAGCAAGAACACACCCACGATTTGCATGTGTATCTTGCAATTCGTGACTGTGGTTGATTTTCCACATCTGATACTGTTAACATGGAGCACCGTGTGATGATAGCGTGCATCATGCTCGACGAGCAAGACATTGTAGCACACAAGATTAATATAAGGTAAATTACTTTATGAGACCTTATTTTTTTTAGCACACCTAGCTGTTAATTAAGAAATATCTCATTAAAATTCTAAAATTTATAATTTAAATAGTGATTTATTTCCTAAAAATTATCGGTTTTTTTATCTAATTAAAAAAGTTTTTTTTTTTAATTTGCTTGCTTCGTTCCCATCTTCTTTTTCGTGCTATCAACTTGCTTGAAATAACATAAAATAGCTAAAAGCTAAACTGTCAAATTTATTGCATATTTTGTCGTGGTATCATTTTATTTTGAATTCAAGGCAAAATACTCGATTTTTTTCAATACATAAGTTCGAGAGTAAATAATTATTCAAAAATAATTTACCCGTTAATTTTTTTTTTAAAAGTGTATATTTGGATTAGTATTTCTTAAAATTACAGCAAAGGAAACTTTATTAGTTTAATTATTTTGTTAATTCCCCATTTTTTCTTCTCTTTTTTTTTTTCACGTTACAAGCTAGCATCAACAGAGGAAAGAAAAGTGCTTTTAAGTAACTTCATCTAAGTACTGCTGGTCCAAAATCCACCTCTCCCATGAATCTCATTACTCACCAGCACCTTCTTAGCGTTCTCCTTGGTCCATGTTCCTCGTGTTTCATGGCAAAAACTTCGAGGGAGATTATGTTTCTTGATCAGAAAAAAGATCAAGATAACCATCAACATGCAATTACTCTTAACCCCCTTGACAAGCCCTTGCTCCAAGCATTGAGGAGTGCCACCTTTTGGTGTTATTTTGGCTTTATCTTCGACATTCTTAGACAAACTGAAGTGGGTGCCGCATCATACACACCTCGTCAAGAGTAATTCCGGTATCGAGATTGAATATATTTTTTATTTTATTAAAATTTGATTGTTTTTAAATTAAAATTTTTAGTGTTTTTAGATCGTATTAATGTTTTGATATTAAAAATAAAAAAAAATATTATTTTAATATATATATTCTAAAACAAAATTTATTTTAAAAAACATAAATCAATCATTTAGGGACATTATAGTATTTCCGAGGTGAGCTTATCCAGTCAGTGGGAGGCTGGGAGCCATTGGATTTTGGCTTTATTAATAGACAAAATGAAGTGGGTGCCGCATCTTCATGGAGTATTTCTACACTGATCGGTAGTATTGAAGTTGATCCCTTTTTTTTTTTTTTTTTTGTTAAAATTTATATATTTTTTATTTTAAATTATTTTTTTTAATGTTTACTAATATTCAAAATAAACTTTAAAAAATAAAAAAATAATATTATTTTAATACATTTAAAAATAAAAAACAATATCTACCAAACGTATCCCCGTAATTATAAATCAAATATGGAAACAGAAACCAAACATTTATGGCCATTATGGTATTTCCAAGGTGAGCTTATCCAGAATCAGAGGGAGCCATTGGATTTGCCTTTTTTGAACCTTTATAGCTTAATAGGGGTGGAAATGGGGGAAGTTTCATTGTTTAAAATGGGAGGTGAGAAGTTGGCAGCACGGATTCATAGGGATTAATTGAAAATTGAAATCTTTCTTGTTAATAATAATAATAATAATAATAATTTAGCAATGCAAGAAATGATGAACGCTCTTCCACCATCTTAAATGGCACTCCCACCCCACATTCTGATCGTCTCGATGAGCTTCTGCACTCCACATTCCACACATGATCAATCGGTAAGAAGAGACTCTCTTCCTCGCGACATGCATGATGATGCCATTTTTGTCATAAACCCAAAACCTTAGGCCAATATTATCCTTATCACATCCGACCTTGAGTGCCCATTTCTTTTGTTTAAGATAGCACAATATTAAGTAACTACAATATTATTCAATTAAAGTAATTGGGCTTGCATGTCTTCATATGAAACAAACATGGCATCTTCTTTTATTTTTTAATTAAATATCCAAACAATATCTTTTAGTTGGTCGAAATCATGCATCAAGATTAAAATTCATATAATAAAATGAAATAGTTTATAAAAAATATTGCTTTTCTAAAATTCAAAACTTTTTTAAACTCGTGCACTGCATTCAGTCCCAAAACATTCTGATTTAAATAGCATCAACGGAATGATTCCAAGTCAAAAAGATGGATTGAAAAAACAAAACAAAAAAAACGTTGTAAAGATGCATGGAAGTTGATGCAATGTACACACAGCATATAACTCTCCCCGCTAATATTTTATTTGGGGGAGGATAGCGAGCGAGGGTGCGCACTACGCCTCTAAAACAACTTACATATTTAGAGAGCAGCGGAAGGAAAGCCAAAAACCCATTCAAAAAAACTCACAACGCAGCCTCTCTCTCTTCAGCACCCACCAGGAATCCATAATATTAGATTAATTAAACCTTCATCCTCTCTTAACCCTCCCCTTAATCTCCTCTTAAACCTACTATACCTCCCTTTTTCTTTAACGTAAGAAGCGAAATAAATATATATAAAAAATTCACAACTTCTCTCTCTGCATTTTGCTTTATTTATTGTTTTTTTTTTTTGTTAAAATGGTGGTTATGGCGATGGAGGAGGGTGGTAGTGATGAGAGCTGTGGCAGCAGAGTGAACGAGAACACGAACACGACATTGTCTGATTCGGTGTTACAAGGAAGGCAACAACAGCAAAGGATGCAGCAGAAACTTGAGGTTTACAATGAGATTCTTCGTCGTCTTAAAGAATCTAATCACGAAGAAGCTAATCTACCTGGTTTTGATGATCAACTCTGGACTCACTTCAATCGCCTCCCTACCAGGTACGTGTGTGTGTGTGTGTTAGTTTCCGCACATGTACGTGCATCTATACGATATATGTGTATGTATGTGACTTGGTGTTGCCTCTTCGTTACGGAAATGAAAATTTTGAGCTTTTTTTTTTAATTTGAATTGTTAGTTTTTTCTGTCTTTTTATTTTTATCTTTTGGAGGACAATTCTGATTTTGGTACCTTTTGTGGTGTAGATATGCGTTAGATGTGAATGTGGAGAGAGCAGAAGATGTGTTAACGCATAAGAGATTGCTGCGTTTGGCTCACGATCCTGCTAATCGACCGGCGATTGAAATTCGCCTTGTTCAGGTAACGTCTATTTACTGATTTGTTATGTTTTTTTTATATTACCGATGCTTCTCGATATTAATTTGCGAAGATTTGATTATGAATAGAATTTGCGATTCATTAAGCTCTAGATTTTAAGACTACGCGAGGATTTGTTCATGATACAAGTTTTCGGCAGGTGTTTTTAGGTTTTGAAGGATCCTATCTTTTGTGGAGAATTTGGAGTTCGAAGTTTTGTGTTTTTGTGTTCATCAAAATTGATTTTTTGTTCCACATTGTTGATGTAGAAGTAAATGTGATATAACTATAAATATACGAGTATAATACTGGTTTAGTTACTAGCTATGAAAGGAATCTTCTGTAAACATGTCTTCGAATGGGTGCTGCATTTCACACTGTGAGGCTGGTTTGATCTGTTTGAGTTCAATAAACGCAGCTGAATTTCTGTCAAATGTGTGGATTACAAACCTCGTTTGCATTTGCTATCTTCTTTTCTTGCATTGAGTCTTGTAAACTTTTTAATTTATCAAGTGCAATCAACTGCATCTCCCACATGCAGGTTCATCCTACTTCTGATGACAATTCTGCTGACTCTAGCCTTCAAGACTCTCCTAGTAAAGAAGCAGCTCAAAGAAAGAAGTATGCTGTTGAGATCATTATCTGTCCTAGAATCCTCTTAATCCATGCATGTTGTGATTTTGACGACTCCAATCAATAAGTTTCATTAATATTGCTGACATTTTTATCTTGTTTTCAATTGTCAGCATGCATCCACCGCCAGCCTTTGGTTCATCACCTAATCTTGAAGCACTGGCACTTGAAGCAAATAAATTTGATGATCAAGATGGTGATAATTCTGTGTGTGCTGATTCAAAGTTCTTCAGGTAATTCTCTCATTCAAAACGCTATTGTGGTAGAGTTAACTTGATTCCAATAAGGATCTATCTGGGGTTTTTTCCCTTTTGTTAGTTCACTTTCACCTTTTCTTTTGAAAAGTTTTAACAAAGATCATTTTTATATTAATCATTGTCTTTAATCGACAGACTTGAGTACAAATCAGAATTCAGATTAGTTTTTAATCCTTGAATATGGTAGAGTAGTGGGTTCTCTTTGTATATGAGATCCTATATTTAAAATGGCGCTCAATCTGATTGAGCATGCCATTGATTATGCACTTTTCTAAACATATATACATGCATGCAAATATTCATATACATGATTTACTAGATTTGGATGGTGAAGTTTACACTATTTTTCTTGTTGGCAATGATGTAGGCCCATGCATGAAATTACTTTTTCAACTGATGACAAGCCAAAACTCCTGAGTCAGGTAAGATAAGCATGCTTGTTGAAGGAAGCCAAGCTCATTTTATTTCTCAATCATTGTTTCAATTTGCTGGGGAAAATCTTCGTTTATTCTGCTGCTTCTTTCAATTTGGAGGCTGTTTTGGTATTCAATTTGGAAGAACTGCAAACAAATTTTAGGATTCGTTTTGAGCTTTATTCCACCGGCTGGTAGCATGCATTTTACTGGCTAGTAAAGTTGCATGAATAACTGACATTTTATGTTAGCACGAAGTCTGTGATAGTGTCTGATACTGCTAAAATAAACATTTAACCATTGGTTTAATGTATTTGTCGTTTATTGTGCTTCTAGTTATTTATGAGGTCATTGATGTTTTGCGAATTTACAGCTGACTTCCTTACTTGCTGACATTGGGTTGAACATCCAAGAAGCGCACGCATTTTCGACAGTTGATGGCTACTCCTTAGATGTATTTGTTGTTGATGGTTGGCCATATGAGGTACTTGCCATACACACCTTTTATTACATAAGGCTTCCATTAATCAGGAACATATTTGAAATACACAACGAACTTGAACGATTAACAGACTGTTCATAATTTTCAGGAAACGGAGCAGCTCAGAGAAGCGTTGGCAAAGGAGGTTTTCAAGATTGAGGTAATTCCCTGATTTCATTTGTAGTGATCGCAAGTGTCTTCTTATGGAGTTTGCAGCTTAAAATAAATCTCGGTTACTCTCACTCACAATGCTCACTGTTGAATGTGGTTTTCTACAAGAGTTATTATGAATTTATTTGTACTTGAATTGATTATATTTCCAGTCTCTTGATTTTCTTGTTTCTTGTTTAGTGGAGATGTCATATTATTTGATGAGGATCAGGCAAGCTTTGCATGACCCTGCAAGCAGAATATTCTCTTCTAACCAATGGTCTATTTGCTAAAATGGTCCTCTCAAATTGAAGTTAATTATATCTAAAGCCAGTGAATTGGGCGGGATGCAATGAAATGTTTTATAAATTGCTTTCCAATATTTGATGTAATTTCCTTCATCCAGTTTCAGATCTTTTTACCATTTGGTTATTTTATGGGGTTGAGGAGGGGCTGCTGTAGGTAGAAATAAAACTTAGTCGCAAGTTAATTAGTGATAAGAAAACGAAAAAAGGAGTTATATTCAGGAATTCCCATTAGCAACTCTTATAGTACTGGAAATGGGCAAAAGTAGACCAGGATACCAATAGACTAGGCCATGTATTGAATAAGAATTTATCCCGAAGATTAAGTTGGCTGTTAGGAACCTTGTTTTGTTGACATGTATTTTTTATCTTCATCATTTTAAAATTGTTTCATCTATTTCTTCCACGAGCAACCTCCTCAAATTAGACGATATGCCTTGTATATGACAGGCATAACGCTACTAGCAATGTTTTGAATATGGTAGAACACATGTAACTGAATTTACTTCAGGAATAATTCACCATAGGTTGCTGATGGGTACCATTTTGAAGTTCTCAGATTTTGCTTCTGCTTATTCTTTAGTTTTCCAATGCAATAAGATAATTGATAATGTCTAGTTTATGCCATAATCTCTTCACCACATCAATTGACTAGAACCTATTCATGTTTTTCCTTGTGCGGTTTCATTCATTATGTCTTGTTTCGATATGCATTCCAATTTACTTTAAATGTGTTTGCAGGATCACGAGCAATTTAGGATCAAATACGATACTAATCATGTTGCAATACCCAATGACGGGACTGATGTGTGGGAAATTGATCCTAAATATTTGAAGTTTGAGAACAAAGTTGCCTCTGGATCGTATGGTGATCTGTAAGTTAACTGTCTTTTAGATACAATTTCTGTTGATGTTTGGATTTTTATTCAACTGTTCCATCCTATTTGCTTAGGTACAAAGGCACATACTGTAGTCAGGAAGTGGCTATCAAAATTCTCAAGCCTGAGCGATTAAATTCAGACTTGCAGAAAGAATTCGCCCAAGAAGTTTACATAATGAGGTCTGGCACAACGTCTTCAGCTACATAGTTTTTCTACAACTCTAGGCTGTTTCTTGGGTTTGGTTTTTAATTTCCTTGTTTTTACATATTCTTTGAACTTGTAGGAAAGTTCGACATAAGAATGTCGTACAATTTATCGGTGCATGCACCAAGCCTCCAAGTTTGTGCATTGTAACAGGTAAACGCAACGAGTTTTGAAGCATTTGTTATGCTTATTTATTCCTCGTATGAATTTCTTTCTTTTTTTCCCTTTAATTTTTCATCTCCCATTCAACATTTTGTATCTTAATTTTTCTTTTCTTGTTAAATAGAATTCATGCACGGAGGAAGTGTCTATGACTACCTACACAAGCAGAGGGGTGTTTTTAAGCTGCCAAATTTAGTTAAAGTAGCAATAGATGTTTCTAAAGGAATGGATTACTTGCACCAAAATAATATAATCCATAGGGATTTGAAGGGTGCAAATCTTCTCATGGATGAAAATGAAGTAAGATTCTTCTTTACCATATTCAATTTTTTCAGCAAGTAGCTTCAGTGATGTTTTTTACCTAGTCTTTTTCATCCTCCTCCACGTCTTCTACTCTCATCAGGATCACTGAGGAAGATAAATCAATTCAACTGAAGCTTTGTACCATATTTGTATCTATAAGAAACTTCTGTTCATTTCATTTCAGGTAGTCAAGGTTGCTGATTTTGGTGTTGCCAGAGTGAAAGCTCAGACTGGAATTATGACGGCGGAAACTGGGACCTATAGATGGATGGCTCCTGAGGTGCGCCTTTGTTTTCATTACACCTTCTTCTGAAAGTGTTCCCAGCTTTACCAATATCCTCCTCAGTACTAGTGTGCAAACTATCTTGACATTAATCTTAGTGTTTAATTTGCTTATTGCTGTCACTGAGAGAGATCACTTGTTTACCATTGTTAAATAAACCATAGCTTTACCCTCCCCTCCCCCATGATTCTTGTTGAAACTTGGATGCATCATTAGTTGTGCTGGTGGTAACCACCATGCATCTTCTAAATGGTTCATCTCGCCATTTTCTTACAACTTTTATCTTGCACTGAAGGTCATTGAGCACAAGCCGTATGACCACAAGGCTGACGTATTTAGTTTTGGGATCGTGTTATGGGAGTTGTTAACTGGAAAGGTACTGCTGGTCATTTTGGTATAATATCCCCTCTCTTTTCAGTAAGTTTCTGATCTTGCAAGTTAATCATTTTTGCATATTTGGCTTCCCAGATTCCATATGAATACTTAACCCCTTTACAAGCAGCTGTTGGAGTGGTTCAAAAGGTAAAAATCCTTTTCAACAAGCATTTTTTCCCCTATTTCATATGATGAGTCCATGATCATAAGAATTTGTGTGGTGCTTTTCATTCACGTGGTTTCAGGGTCTACGGCCTACCATACCCAAGAATACTCAACCAAAGCTTGCCGAACTGCTAGAAAAATGCTGGCAACAGGATCCAGCTCTAAGGCCTGACTTCCCGGAGATTATAGAGATCCTGCAACAAATAGCAAAAGAGGTATTTAGCAATTCTGTTTTGTGCTACAAATGGCTTTATATATCATATATGTTTCTGTACATGTTCATCACTAGCACTAAGACTTGCAAGTTTTTATAGCAGGTTGGGGATTGTGGTGAATGGCGCAAGGAGAAATCGTCTGGCCGATTTCTATCTGTGCTCAGGAGGAAGTAAAGGGAAGTCTTGCGGATGCTCATAACCTGAACAACCAGCTAATCGAACCAAACATTTTCCATCCTTCTCATTACTGTACACTATTTTATTTGTCATGCCGATCATCATCAAGCCATTAATTTACACACACACACCCCCCTTAGTTCATTTTTGAACCAATCGCTCCCAAATTATCCTTACCTATATATTTAATGTATTTAAGTTGGGGGAAAAGAAAAGAAAATGGGGAGGAGAAAAATGTGGTTTTGTTTGTAAAATAGACTTTTGATCTCCGGGAGCTGTAACCCGGAACGTGTTATATTGATAGAGCCTATTTCTGCTTTTATTGTTGATGTTCCCTTGTATTGCGTTGAGTTAAAAGAGTTTTTTCTTTCTTTCTTCTTGGTGGTGGAATTTTAAATAATATTGGTGAAAAGTGGAAAATGCCACCATCTTGATAACAAGATTGGTGAAAAGTGTCATTTTTTATTTCAAGAGAATTTAAATTCGAATATCTTCTTTGTAATTAAAAGAAAATAATTTTTTTTTTTAATTTAGAATGACGAATGATTGTGTAATTTATATGATTTGAGTTGTATTTTATTGCTTCTAACTGTTTTTGTATTTTTTTGATCGTGTTAATGTCTAAGAAACACATCATTCAATGATTGATTTTTAGATATTTCTAGATATTTCCAATACTTCCAATATTTCTAGATAAATACTTCCAAATTCAAACCACAGTGTAAGCAATCTTGGAAGAGCTTGAGAGAGATTCTTGTGGCCCCTATGCAGCCCCTTAGCATAGAATAAAAGTACATCAGGTGCGGAAGTCCACCATCGCCTCTCAGTGTTTGAAGGAGAAATAGAAGTGGAAGTCAATGGTACCAGTCTGGGACCTAGTTCATAATTATCTTCCTGACGTTTCCTGGCATCAACAAGCACCTCATCACAATATTTAGCCAAATAGAAGAATCCTTTTTCCCACGTAGGCTGCAGATCCCTCACCCTGGTATAAAGAGTTATGACATCTTGCTTTTGTTTCTGACCCGTATAATGGATCCATCTGGAATATAAAAGTAGAGTCTTTGCAATATCTAGATTCTCACTCGAAGCTTGAGTATCACAAAATGCAGGTTGGGGATTCAGTGGAACCAATGAAAGGCTAGTAATTGAAGACCTAGCAACAGCACCTACAACCTTTTCAGGCATGTGAAGGAGAGTTTGCTGCAACTCTGCAAGGGCACCATCTGATCGCATAGTACTCCACAGAAGCTTGGCCTTTTCCATGTGAACATTAGGTGCACCCGAGGCCTGGGCTTCGAGAATTGCTCGGTTTGCTGTCTCATAGTGTCCAGCCAAGCGACAAAGCTTTGCATACTGAAGCCAGCAGATCCCAACATGAGCACCGAGACTACTGGCACCAAATTCCAATCTTCGGAAAGCCAAAAGAGGCTCCCTTGCCCAAAGGGATGGTTGAGTAAATCTGAGCCGATGTTCCCAATTCTCCATCAATTTAGTGAATTCTAGATGACCCGGATGGAATTTTTTGACCAAGAAAGAATCATCAACAAGAAGAGTATGGAAGTCCTCCAATTCACGTATAAGTGAAGTTTCACGATAAACGGGTAAGCCCGCACGTAAGAATCCATGCCAGCAGCAGCAAGAGGAGCAATCAGAGCTTGTTTGGATAGTGCAATCTTCTCAGCAACTGAGAACTGATCCTTCTTCATCATAGACTGGAGAATCTTTGCAACATCCATGTCAAAGGAAGCATTACTTTCAGAACCACTACAAAGTAAACCGTTATGATCAGCCCCGCTGATGTACTCGTCCATCAAGTCCCACCTGCCCATCCTCCATGCTGCTTGCACACCTTGCATGCACCATGTTTTCTTGTATTGTGGAACCCTAGAAATTAAACCATCCACATGAGTGACCATAGCCTGAAGATGGCACATGTTCAGCAAACAGTTAAGGACATCTGAATGCCGCTGAACAGAACAGGGCTCCATCTGTAAAGCCTGCTCACAAGAAGTTAAAACCTCAGCCCAGTTTCCTGCTCTTTTATTTATTAAGAGCTGGTCTTGCAAGCTTAATGATTTGCGTGGACATGCCAAGCCAGATAGACCATCAGGCTCATCTAGGCAGCTGTATATTTCCATCAAATATGAAACATCTTCATCCTCAAATATACCACTTCTCTCAGCTGCTGGGTTAAATGCGCCAGATTTTCCACGCACATGAGACTCAAAGTACATCAAAGATCTTGCATAAACCTGACACCTGAAGGAGGCCCTGGCAAGTGTTAGCTTTGGAATTGCAGTTAAAAGTTCTGAAACATACTTACACTGTACAAGGAGTTGATCCTGATCTGTCGAAGAAATTGAACCTTGACCCTTGGATTTGGATGCTTGTTTCTTAGATGCTGGTGATTGGAAAGATTGGGAAAGAGCTAGCTCTTGTTCAAAATCATCCATCCATTGCCCAAGATTATCCAGGAGAGTGAAAACAGCTTGAATACAAACTTCACTTTGCCCACCAACTGCAGCACCACTATTGTCTGATGCAGCAGCATCAAGAACACATAGGATTTCCTCAGCTATGCTGTGGCGCGCCTCCTCAGTACCATGACAAACAGCATTGAGAACTAAATATGGCAGCAGATAAATTTCTAGTTGCATATCATGCCGCACAAGAGCTCTACAAGCATTAAATATACTTGCACGAGATCCGGTTGCATGTGCAGCAAGTTTCTTTATCCAATAGAATATCAATCTTCTGAATGAATAGAAGGCCGGTAAATTGGCCCGACTGATGCTGAGTCAGCCACATTTAATTTGGAAGCTGAAATCTAGAGGTTAAACAAGGGGCTATTATCTCTTTGACATAATTAGAGAATCGGTCCCACAATCTCTGACCCCTCGTATTCATTCCACTACTACTTTTAGCACTCTTGTCCTTCAGGGTTTGTGACAGGGAAGCAGTCCCATCCAGTGATGCCTCACAACCTGCAACCTTAAGCACTTCTTGTATTGCCAGTGCAGCTGAGTCCTGAACAATGGTATCAGGTGCAGATCTAAAAGCCCTAGCCAAATGTTAGTGGATCAGCTCAAAGATAAGATCATCATCTGAACATTCAATTTTGAAGCGCTGGGATGAAATTCCCTTTACTTTAGCAGGGTCAACCGCACCCAATGCTCCGAGACAATCAGCACAGACCAACTTCAGCCGCTGTCCTACTGCGGTCCTTGATTCTTCTGCACATCCTCTGAGTAAGGCTGTGATCAACGAGCTCAAAATGTCCATATCAGCAGCAACTTCACCAGTGATCAGAGATGTAATATCTCCCCTTCTCAGATTCAGTAACTTGCTTAACTCACACACCACCATCATGGGCGGGGCGAGAATTTTTTCATATATACTCTATGATATAAATACACATAAATTATTTTTTAAAATCAATCATTCACTTGAATATATAAAATTATCAAGTTAACAATAAAGTTTTAATTTAAATACATAACATAAAATATATAAAAAATAAAATTTAAAGTACATAAAATTCAAAATAAAAATAAAAATAAATTATACTATCAAAGCTGCATCCTTTAATGTTTTGTAGAATAGAATTCATCTATGATCGAATCTGAATCAATATCTTCAACAAGCTCTCGTTCAATGTAAATCATCATAGAATCTGCTAAGAACTCCTCTTTTATTTTATTGCGAAGCACAGTTTTAACATGTTTCATAGCTGAAAATGTTCGCTCTGTAGTGGTAGTGGAAACAGGCAAAGTCAAAACAAGACGAATCAACATGTCAATCAAATGATAGTGCTGCGACTTATTAGTTTCAGCTAATCCTCAACATAATTCAGAAATGGTACATATTCTGAAAGCTCTCATGATGAATCACATCAATCTGATAATGCTCTAGCTGAGATCGCAAATAATACATCTCTTGTTCATTGAAATCTTCAGGATAAAATTTCTCAGCAAGCTTGTAAATAGCATCAACTTTAAATGATTTAAAGTTGTCTTTAGGTTCTAAAGCAGAGCTAAGTACAAGGAATTCCACTGTCTCATCACTGAATCTAGAATTTAATTCTTCCAACTGAAAATCTATTGTTGAGTTAAATATATCATAATGATAATGCTGGTAAACTATCACTAAACCTTGTTGTTGACATGAACGACCTGTAGCCTTTTTATACGAAGCATTCATATGTGGTATGTCAATCTCATATTTTGTGCAAAAAAATTGCACATTTGCAAAGAGAAGATCAAATCCGGCATCTCATAAAGTTTGAAGCAATGCTTTAGTAGTTGATACAAGATCCATTGCATTTAAGATGTCAAGAGATTTTTGCTGCAAAGCTTGACAAAGTAAATCAGTAATCCCTATTATTTTATGCATCAAATATAAGATGAATATAAATTCAAAAGATTTCATCAAAATCAAACAACCACCAGCTTCTCCACGTATAGAATTAAAAGATCCTTCTTGAACCATACTTTCAAGCACAATAATAGTTGCATCATACATATCTATTAAGCTAAAATAGAATCAAAATGAGAGCTCCAGCGAGTAGTTTCACTTTGATGTAAATTACCAATTTGATTAGCCCCTCTACCAGTCTCACGGTCTCCAGTAGCTACCATATATGCAATTTCTATAGCCTGAGCATAATGTAACTCGATATGACGTTTGGGATAAGCACAAATAAGGTTGATAATGGTTGTCAATTTTGAGAAAAATAACCAAATAGAAATCTCATTTCCAGCTGCTGCAACTAATGTCAGTTGTAGTCGGTGAGCAAAACAATGTACATAATATGCATAAGGACAATCTCTAAGAAATAGAGTTGTAGTCATTCCATGCGCCACGCATATTGCTATCACTATCATACCCTTGACCTCGCATATTGAAAATATGCAAGTTATATCGAGCGAGCACATCACAATTTTTTTTAAGTGTTGAAGAAGTAGTATCTGAAACATGCACAATACTAAAAAAATGCTCTCGTACAAAACCCTGAATGTCAACAAATCTCAAAACAATAGCCATTTGTTTTTTATTTGATGCATCTTTGGCTTCGTCAACCAAAATACAAAACTTTGCATCTCTAACTTCTTCACAAATCTTTTTCCTCACTTTGTTCGCAAGAATATGCAAAATCTCTTTTTAAATAATCGGCGAGGTATACTTTGCATTTTTCAGAGCTTTTTCTAAGACAACATCATCAATGTCAACATTCAGTCTCCCCATAAGTCTTATCATCTCCAAAAAATTACCTCGATTATTAGAAGCTGAAGATTCATCATGACCTCTAAATGCATATGCTTGTAAGCTAAGCCATCGAACACTTTCAATTGTTGTCATAAGTCTCAACCGATTTTTCTGAACTTCTTCAACAGTTTGTGCATTCAACATTTATCAATATGTCTACTTACTTTCATTAAATCTTCAACAGATTTCACAGCATTATTATGTAGTGAAGTGGAACTTCCTACATGCATCAAAAGTGCACATCTAACCCCATCATTAACCCTCTTCCAACTTCTAAAGCCTTTGGTGGTGAATGTGAGATGACGAAGCACTTTGTTTTCAAAGATAAAGCATGGAAAATAAAATATTGCATCCTTTGATGGAGAGTACTCTAGCCAAGGAAAGTGATCAAACCAAGTGTACTGAAATCGACGATACTGTCTCCCTGATTCAATCCTTGGATACTCTACTAACTTAGGTTGATATGGACCCATTTTGATATAAGCTCTTCTAATTTCATCTTGTTGATTAATAGGATGTCTCCACATTGGAATTCGTAACCCAAGATCTCGTTCAAGAGTATTAACATCAATTTCAACTCTTTGAGATTTGAAAGGGGGTTGTTCACTACGATTTGACACATCAACATTGGAAGAAGAATGTCCTTTACTGGTTGATGTTTGTTCGTTTGGTTTAAAGAATGAAAACATAGTTTTTCCTCTCTTGTTTCCTTGATTTTCCATTATAATTTATAACCTATTCAAGTAAAAAGGATTAGGGAAGTCAGGTGCAAGATAAAAAGATACTAATGTCACAATAGAATATTCATAAAATACAGAATATACAAGGATAAACTAGTGATGCAAACTACTGGGAGATTTGAAGAACTTAACTTTGAAATAACCAGTAAATTATTAGTACTAGACTACTAGTGTGTTAGCATGCATCCATTTCTAGGGTGCAGTCTACTGTTTACTCCACTAACAATCTACTGTAATGAATGTGAAACATTGAATTCAAAATGAAAAGTCATGGCTTGTAAATTCTTACTTGATGATTTTACACTCTTGCGGCTCTCTATATAGATTCTTCTTCAAAATCCAAGCTAAAATTATATATTGTTGAGAAGAGAAATAGCTAAAACCCCAAGTTATTTAGAAGACATGTGAATCAATTAATTATTTATATTTAGATAGATTTGCTGTAAAATATAACTAATTAATTAGTATTGGAAGAAAAGGTGGGTGGCTAATTAATTAGTGTTGCTGCGGAAAGTAAAGTGGCGGCTGATGGCAAGTAATTAATTTGTATTGCAAGGAAAAGTGGGACACTAGGTTTGCTGTAAAAGATGCGGAAAGTGAGACATATGTTTGCTGTAAAAGATAGGGAAAGTGGGACATATGTTTGCTGTGTAAAAATTAAAAGGGAAAGTAGGCCATTAATTTTTTTTAACCTGGGCTACAGCCCTCCTTAGCCTTGTAAAAGGCTCCGCCCCTGACCACCATATACCTAACATTCAAGTTCTCATGGTTAAGACCATCAACAACATCTCGTAATTGATCCTTCAAAGCCATTGACCCACATGCTTCTTGAATAACTTTGTTCACTTCCTTTAGCTCAGGAATACTAGGTAATAGAGGAAATTCATGAATATGCTGCTTCAGGATGGTTCTGTTCTTCACTTCAAATGCAAAGGGTTTTCCCTGTATTTCAATTCCTTCTCCGGACTAAAGCTTTATTTAGGAGCAAGCTACCCCATCTAAGATTAAAGCAGGAAAACACTTGAACAAAAAAGTGAGCTGATAATAAAGACCTGAGAGCCCCCCACGGTTCCTCATGCACAAGAGAAAAAGAAAAAAACAATAGGAACCTGCAAACTCTAACATAAATACCTGTCTAAGCTCAAAGCCACGGAAGGAAATAGAAAACAAGCATTCATTGTATTGTCAAAAATAGAAACCGAATGTGCAAAGCAAAAGACAAAACAAGTTTTTTAAACATCAAAACAAAAAGATTTAAATGCTACAAGGAAGGAGAAAGTATGAGACTCATACCTGCAGGTCTCACTAGTTTTGACTGCAAAAGATGAAATACAAACCAAACGAATGTTTTCGTCAATGTTTAATAACAAATCTTTCTCTCTATATGCTGCAAATCTCCCTTGTTTCTGTAGGTCTCACTAGTTTTGACAGGTGAAAGTTTCTGTCAATGTTTAGCAGCACAGCTTCCTCTCTATGTGCTGCAGATCTCACTCGTTTATTCTTTTTTTTCCTCTGTCTCTTTCTCTCTCTTTTTCGTCCCTATTTCTTCCAGTATAGGAGGTTTATATAGCCTAATCATAGCTCTTATTAGGAAACGAATATTAAATTAATTCCAGGGTGTAATCTCGGGTGATCAAATAAAGCAAAAATAGGAAACTAAAATATTTTGATTCCTATTCTGTGATCATCAGTCATTACTTTCCACATTAACACCTCATCCCAACCATCTGTGTTAGGGATAAAATCTCAGCCATTAGATGGTAAAGCTGTTGTCTCCTTTGGATTGAAGTTGAAAAACACGTGATCTGCAGCTCCAAAATCAAGCGAGAGAATCATGGAAACCAACAGGAAGTTGCAGAGAAAAAGAAAGAAATCAGACGGGATAGTTGTGTAGAGAAAAAGGAAAGAAATGCAGACAGAGGGTTGTTCTCAAAATGACAATGAACAATACCATACTAATTAAATCCTATATGGCTGTTTTACGGGATAGTTGTGTAGAGAAAAAGGAAAGAAATGCAGACAGAGGGTTGTTCTCAAAATGACAATCAACAATACCATACTAATTAAATCCTATTGGGCTGTTTTATGCTGCCAAGTTCCAAACGGTGGTGTTTTTTGTGTGGGATAAATGAAGGTAAAGAAACGGCGCCGCTGGTTTTATGAAAAGAAACAAAATAAAATCCAGTGCGGCAGTCAAGTAACATACATTATTGTGACGTTTTATGATCTAGTCCCTGTTTTTTTTAATTCCTCCAACAAAATCGATTCACTTTCTAAAGTTTGAAATTTGTCTTTAATTAAAGATCCAAAGTGAGATAAAATTGTATTGAAGAACATAATTTGGCCGCCATCTGTTTGGTCAAAAAGGGTCTCCTAATCTGATTCGGAAACTGACAATGTTGAGCATCTTAATCTGACTGAGAGTCTGACATAAGAACAGTGAGTTCTAGGACCCAATAAAAGTGCAGGTCAATTCTTTAACATGTCATGAATGACAGAATATAGTTGGGATGGTCAGATATTGCATGAAACCAAGTCAAAATCAAAGTCTAAATTGGAATAAAATTGGTATTACAACAGAATTGCAACAGCCGCCGTATCAGTTTTTTAGTGCAAATTCTGAGGGATTTATCCAACCTTAAAGACCAGATAAAGAAGGAATAAATTTAGCATTATAAAGATTCCTAATTAGCCTAAGAAACCTAACGATCTCGGTAGCAAAAAGGGAAGGATAAAGAGAGCAGAAAACAGCTGAAACAGGGTTCGAAAAACACTTCCTTCTTCTATGCTTTTGTCAATTCCTCAACAATCATGAACTAAACTCCTGGATTTGATTCAAAAGAGGTACATACCATCTCCAGCACGTGGGGTCTAAAAATATATAACAACACTTTCTACAAAAAAAACCCAAAGAAAAATTTCAAAAAACTACAAACCTTCACAATCCAAGCCCAAACCCAAGTTTGACTTAAAACACATTACCTGTTACAAATATAGCCAGAAAGATCATACTTCCCAATTCTACAAAGTAAACATAAACCACATGAGCTCCAAATAGATGAATAGACAATCAACCAAATCGAAAACCTCTTCATTGAATCTTCTGATACTGAGTCAAACCCTCCAGATACTCCCAAAGAAACTTTCCAAGTTGATGAATTGACAACTGCTAGTTCTAATTTTGAGACTTCATCCCACTCAAAACAACTCAATATCTTAACCAGAGACCAAGAATTCATCCTTGAAACCATCGAAAGATTCAATGATCCCTAACTACAAAAATCCTATCTAGATAAACTGATGAATAATTTCAATAAACATGAGATATCTCACCCCACCCAAAACCATTCCATCCTACCTACAACCGGTACCAATATATTTGACCTTATAAAAATCCTCCACAAGAAAAAAAGTCCCAAACCCATAGTCACTATCCAAGAATTACAGTTAGAAATTAAGATCCTCAAAATTGAACTAAACCCTTAGACAAGCCCAACAGAAAGACTCAGCCATACTACAACACCTCTTGTCCAAGATTGAAAGTCAGACAGATTCTACCTACAATATTGAAGATCAAACCCTGGGACCCATGCATTAGATCATACATTTTCAAACATTGAACATATTCCTGATGATTTTTTAAATCTTTTAACACAAATTACTTCAAAAAAATATTTGATAAAATTACTCTAGTTTTCTCTTAAGATTACAAACTAGAAACTATTGTCTTGTTTGATACAGGTGCCGATTTGAATTATATCAAAGAAGGAGTAGTGCCTAAAAGATTTATCCAAACTACTTCTGAAAGACTTTCTGTAGCAAACAATTCCAAGCTTCATCTTTTAGGAAAAACATAAGCATCCATTCTTAATAATGGTTTTTATTTTAAAAATTTTTTGTTCTTACAAATGATATAAACCTTACCATTATTCTTGGAACTCTTTTATCGACATAATTACTCCTTACAAGACCAAACATGATTGCATAATTTTTAAAAATTAAAGGTGTGCGACTTGTTTTTCCTTTTTTAGAAAGATCAAAAACCATAAACTTGAATTTAATCAAAGCATGTTCTATAAATAAATACCAGATCAATGCCTTGATTCATGGAAAACAATTTCATTTATATTATTTATAAAAAGATGTTTCTTTACAAAGAATTGAGCATCAATTACAAATTCTGTTTTACAAAAAAGAATTGCAGATTTCCAAAATAAAATCAAGCATGAAATTTGTTCTGATATGCCAAATGCTTTTTGGAAAAGAAAACAACATGTTGTTGATCTTCCCTATGAAGATAACTTTTCTGAGAAACAAATACCTACAAAGACAAGACCAATCCAAATGAATGCTGAATTAGAACAGCATTGTAGACTCGAGATCCAAGATCTAGAGTCAAAAGGTCTCATCCAGAAGTCCAGATCACCTTGGTCATGTGCCGCATTATATGTTAACAAAAATTCTGAAATAGAAAGAGTCACACCTAGACTTGTGATCAATTACAAACCACTAAATAAAGCCCTGAAATGGATCAGATATCCAATTCCAAATGAAAAAGATTTATTACAAAAATTGCATTTTGCTTTTATATTTTAAAAGTTTGATATGAAATCAGGTTTTTGGCAAATTCATATCCATACTAAGAATCGTTACAAAACTGCATTCATAGTCCTATTTGGTCAATATGAATGGAACGTTATGTCATTTGGTTTGGAGAATGCACCATCTAAATTTCAAAGAATAATGAATGATATATTTAATGCATATTCTAAGTTTTGCATCATTTACATTGATGATGTTCTTATTTTTTCAACATCTTTAGAACAACATTTCAAGCACTTACACATAATTTTTCATGCTACAAACAAAATGGTTTAGTTGTTTTCAAATCGAAGATTTCTCTATTTCAAACTCGTGTCTGTTTTCTTAGCCATTATATCTGCCAAGGTACTATTACACCCATTGAGAGATCCCTTACCTTTACTAATAAATTCCCTGATAAATTCCCTGATAAACCACATTTACAAAGGTTCCTAGGAAGTCTGAATTATGTTTTCGATTTTTATCCTAATATTAGTAGACTTGCAAAACCCATTGCCAATCCCTTAGCTCTTAAAATTGTAGAAACAGATGCATCTGATTTAGGGTGTGGGGGTATTCTCAAGCAAGTTCAAAATTTCAAAGAACAAATTCTTCAATTTACATCTGCCCATTGGAATGACTATTAAAAGAATTACTCTACTATCAAAAAAGAAATTCTTTCAATTGTTCTATGTATTACAAAATTTCAAAGTGATTTATTAAATCAGAAATTCCTTTACGCATTGATTGCAAATCTACTAAAGAAGTTTTACGAAAAGATGTTCAAAATATTGTTTCAAAACAAATTTTTGCTCGATGGCAAGCTATTTCAAGTATTTTTTTTGATATTGAATATATAAAAGGAGATACAAATTTCATTCCTGACTTTCTAACTCGTGAATTTCTCCAAAGCAAGTCTTGATGCCTCCCAAGTCCAAAGATAGGGGCAAAGACCCTCAGTCAACATCTACTACAAACCCACAAAAACCCCAAAGCACTTCAAAACTTATAGCTTCTGCCATATCTTCTGCAAAACCAATAACTTCTTGGTACGATGTAGTCAATGTTGAAGAAAAAAACAACTCCTCCTCCAACAATACAAAGTGAGAAAGTACAAAATTTGGTAGATACTCTCTCCAAATCTCTAGAATTACTTCTGGCTTTACAAACTCTTAGCCAGAAATCCTCCCAAGAGGATGAATCCTCTCAATATTTTCTGACCCAAGTCATGAGTTTGGCAGTTTAACTTAGTTGACTCAGTTTTTTCTTAAACTTTTTTTAATTAACTTTTTCCCCCAATTTCATCAATTGTTATTGTGTTTTTGATAGGGAAATTAGGCTTCATGCTTTGTTTTGGTTTGTTGTTTATATGGTTATATTGGTCTCATAACCCGAGAATAGTGCTAGCGGATTAACTCGGGTTGACTTGGCTTATTTTCTGTGTCATTTTTTTAATTTAAAAATTTACAAGTTCCATCATTCAATAATGGGTTTGATATGATCGATTAAGAATTGAGCTTCATAATTTATTTTGATTTGTTCTTTATAGGGTTACCTTAATCTCATTACCAAAGTCACATATTTGGCAGGTTAACCCAGGTTATATCAGGTTGTTGTTTTTTTTTATGAGGTTATCTTGGTCTCATGACTTAACTTATGGGTTTAATGGATTGACTCGGGTTATTTTTTATGTGTTTTTCTAATTGATCTATTATTTTAATCTCATTCTTAAACATTGGGAAAATAGTGAATTGAATTTTTTTATCTGTTTCGGTTTGCTTTGTATTGAGTTATCTTGGTCTTATGACCCGTGTCGTGGGTTTGATAGGTTAACTCGGGTTGCTTTTTAGGTTTTTTTAATTGATTTTTTTTCAATTTCATTCTTTAACATTGGGTTGATTGAAAATTATGCTTCATAATTTGTTTTGAATTATTTTCTATAGAGTTATCATAGTCTCATAACTTCGGTAGCGGGTTTGACATGTTAACTCACGCTAACTAAAGTTAATACGATATGTTGTTATCTTAATATTAAAAAAAAAAAATCATCTTAATTTTTTTTGTTTAAAAATAGTGAGTTATTTGGGTTTTTTTTGAACCCGTAAAGTTAATCAGGTCATATCATATCAACTTTTACTTAATTTCAATTTTTTTCCATTAAAAGAAAAACATTAGTAATATCTACATAATTTATATATATATATAAAAAAAAAAAACTTGACCCTACCCGCGAGATAGTGCGTGTCTATGGTAAGTAAAACCTAAAAAAACATTGCACGCAGCAATAAATTATTCCAGCAACCCTAACTAAAACAAAATTTGCTACCACCTCCTGAGATTGTAGCCTATAGACAGGGGACTTGCCCACTAGTAATATTAAGGGCAGGGCTTTATCACGGGCCAAGATTGGATAGAAATTATGTGCTTATTTTTGCGCCGTCTAAAATCTAAATTTAAATGTTGTATGATCTAAGTAAAAGGGCCATGCAAATAAGCCCACCGTCAAATGAACAGTCATCTCGTTTGGTGGAGTGCATTGCAAATGACTACCCTATACCCCAAAAGGCTATTAATTTCATGGGATACCGTATTCTCAGTACCATTAATTGAAATAACTGGTGTCATTTGGTAGAAATAAGGTTAGTGTTGTTTACGATATTTTCATAATATTATTTTTAATAACAATTATAAAAGGAATTATTTTAGCAAATCAGAGAGTTTTCTGATTTGCTTTTGATTATTTTTTAATAATTAAATTTCATTAGGTTGATTTATTGACTTGGAAGTTAGTTTAAGGATAATAATCTTGAAACTATTCAAGCTTTTTTTTTATAAAATAATAAAATAAAATATTAGGTTGATTTATTAACTTGAAAGTTAATTTGTTAAACCTGATTCTTGAACGAAGTCAACTTTCATAACAAATTTTATAACTGTGTATTATTATTATTATTATTATTATTATTATTATTATTTATCTTTACTTAAAAATATAATAAAAATTATTTTAAAATAAAACCGATACATGAGTATTTTTTCTCATTTTTTATTCACTCAGAAAAATAATAATTTCCGGTAAATATGCTAACCTAGTCATGAACCGTTTACTAAAAATCGATCTGAGAAAGAATTCAATCAGGATATTAAAAGAGTTCGGAGAATATCCTCATTTCTTTTCACTACCCAGATTATTAAACACGAGAAAATTTGACTCGAAATGTTTCCGTTCTCCTGCAGATATTAATAACTAACCGAAACTGCATGCCTTCGTTTATTTAAACATGGATTCTTGGACTCGGAATCGCATATTCTTGAAAGTCTAGCGGCGACAGGTTGCCGCTTCGATGTCAAATCTCCTCTGCTAATCTCACGTGACCTTTGGTGATATCCAAAGGCCACTTTACCACGTCATCCACTCCCATCTTTCCACGTGCCGTCCAAGTCATTTCCTCTTGTTTACCTTCCATGTCATGTCACTTTATTTTACCCGTTTATTCCTCTGCTAATGCGAATCGCGTGTCTGCTAGCTCAGGACAGCTACTCTATCTCTCTATCCTGGATTGCCACGTGGCCCTAGAATTCCTTCTAAAAGATTGTCCTGGTCATGGTTTATTTTATTAATACCAAATCTGTCTGGGCACGGCTCCTGAAATTATATTTGTATCGAATATAAATCTATTTAATTTTTTTATTATTATTAATATGTATATCCGCATTAGTTTATGTATATTTTAATTAATTTTATAGATCTTTAAATTAATAATTATATAAATTTTTAATAATTTTAATTTAAACTCGTGATAATTGAATAACAAACCCAAACCTTGAATTTAAGTTTAAATTTTTCTAATCTTGATTAGGCGAGTTGTGTTTTAAAGCTTCATTTGAAGCTCTTGAATTATGCTATATTAATTATTAATCCACTCTATCAGTCAGATTTATTAGTGATTTGACTCTCAAGAACATTTATTTATAGCAACAGTACACCCACGATTTGCATGTGGTATACCCGCGATTTGCATGTGTATCTTGCAATTCGTGACTGTGGTTGATTTTCCACATCTGATACCGTTAACATGGAGCACCGTTTGATGATAGCGTGCATCATGCTCGACGGGCAAGACATTGTAGCACACAAGATTAATATAAGGTAATATACCTTGTGAGACCTTTTTTTTTTAGCACACCTAGCTGTTAATTAAGAAATATCTAATTAAAAAAGTTTTTTTTTTTTTTTAGCTTGCTTCGTTCTCATCTTCTTTTTTCGTGCTATCAACTTGCTTGAAATAACATAAAATAGCAAAACTGTCATATTTATATATTGCATATTTTTGTCGTGGTACCATTTTATTTTGAATTCAAGACAAAATACTCGATTTTTTTCAATACATAAGTTCGAGAGTATATAATTATTCAAAAATAATTTAACCGTTACATTTTTTTAAAGGTGTATATTTGGATTAGTATTTCTTAAAATTACAGCAAAGGAAACTTTATTTGTTAAATTATTATGTTAATTAATTCCCCATTTTTTCTTCTCTTTTTTTTTTTCACGTTATAAGCAAGCTAGCATCAACAGAGGAAAGAAAAGTGCTATTAAGTAACTTCATCTTGGTCCAAAATCCACACCTCTCCCATGAATCTCATAATTACTCAGCAGCACCTTCTTAGCTTTCTCCCTGGTCCATGTTCCTCGTGTTTCATGGCAAATAATTTAGCAATGCAAGAAATGAACGCTCTTCCATGCACCATCTTAAATGGCACTCCCACCCCACATTCTGATCGTCTCGATGAGCTTCTGCACTCCACATTCCACACATGATCAATCGGTAAGAAGAGACTCTCTTCCTCGCGACATGCATGCATGATGCCATTTTTGTCATAAACCCAGAACCTTAGGCCAATATTATCCTTATCACATCCAACCTAATTGAGTGCCCAAAATTCAAACCATTTTTGAAACTCATGCACTGCATTCAGTCCCAAAACATTCTGATTAAATAGCATCAACGGAATGATTCCAAGTCAAAAAGATGGATTGAAAAAACAAAACAAAAAAAACGTTGTAGATGCATGGAAGTTGATGTAATGTACACACAGCATATAACTCTCCCCGCTAATATTTTATTTGGGGGAGGATAACAAGCGATGGTACGAATTTACAGAGTCTTGATTCTTATGGGCGCGCACTACGCCTCTAAACAACTTCCATATTTAGAGAGCAGCGGGAAGGAAAGCCAAAAACACCCATTAAAAAAATACTCACAAGGCAGCCTCTCTCTCTTCAGCACCAACTATAAATCCATAATATTAAATTAATTAAACCTTAATCCTCTCTTAACCCTCCCCTTAATCTCCTCTTAAACCTACCTCCCTTTTTCTTTAACGTAAGAAGCGAAATAAATAAATAAAATCCGCAACTTCTCTCTCTGCATTTTGCTTTATTTATTGTTTTTTTTTTTTTTTTTTGTAGTGATGAGAGCTGAGGCAGCAGAGTGAATGAGAACACGAACACGACATTGTCTGATTCGGTGTTATAAGGAAGGCAACAACAGCAAATGATGCAGCAGAAACTTGAGGTTTATAATGAGATTCTTCGTCGACTTCAAGAATCTAATCACGAAGAAGCTAATCTACCTGGTTTTGATGATCAACTCTGGACTCACTTCAATAGCCTCCCTACCAGGTACGGTGTGTGTGTGTGTGTGTTAGTTTCAGCACATGTACGTGTATCTATACGATATATGTGTATGTATGTGACTTGGTGTACTTGCCTCTTCGTTACGGAAATGAAAATTTTGTGTTTTTTTTTTAATTTGAATTATTAGTTTTTTCTTTGTCTTTTTATTTTTATTTTTATCTTTTGGAGGACAATTCTGATTTTGGAACCTTTTGTGGTGTAGATATGCGTTAGATGTGAATGTGGAGAGAGCAGAAGATGTGTTAACGCATAAGAGATTGCTGCGTTTGGCTCACGATCCTGCTAATCGACCGGCGATTGAAATTCGCCTTGTTCAGGTAACGTCTATTTACTGATTTGTTATGTTTTTTATATTACCGATGCTTCTTGATACTAATTTGTGAAGATTTGATTATGAATAGAATTTGCGATTGATTAGGCTGTAGATTTTAAGACTACGCGAGGATTTGTTCATGATACAAGTTTTCGGCAGGTGTTTTTAGGTTTTGAAGGATACATGCATGAAATTACTTTTTCAACTGATGACAAGCCAAAACTCCTGAGTCAGGTAAGATAAGCATGCTTGTTGAAGTAAGCCGAGCTCATTTTATTTCTCAATCATTGTTTCAATTTGCTGGGGAAAATCTTCGTTTATTCTGCTGCTTCTTTCAATTTGGAGGCTGTTTTGGTATTCAATTTGGAGGCTGTTTTGGTATTCAATTTGGAAGAACTGCAAACAAATTTTAGGATTCGTTTTGAGCTATATTCCACCAGCTGGTAGCATGCATTTTACTGGCTAGTCAAGTTGCATGAATAACTGACATTTTATGTTAGCAGGAAGTCTGTGATGGTGTCTGATACTGCTAAAATAAACATTTAACCATTGGTTTAATGTATTTGTCGTTTATTGTGCTTCTAGTTATTTATGAGGTCATTGATGTTTCGCGAATTTACAGCTGACTTCCTTAGTTGCTGACATTGGGTTGAACATCCAAGAAGTGCACGCATTTTCGACAGTTGATGGCTACTCCTTAGATGTATTTGTTGTTGATGGTTGGCCATATGAGGTACTTGCCATACACTCCTTTTATTACATATAAGGCTTCCATTAATCAGGAACATATTTGAAATACACAACGAACTTGATCGATTAACAGACTGTTCATAATTTTCAGGAAACGGAGCAGCTCAGAGATGCGTTGGCAAAGGAAGTTTCCAAGATTGAGGTAATTCCCTGATTTCATTTGTAGTGATCGCAAGTGTCTTCTTATGGAGTTTGCAGCTTATAATAAATCTGGGTTTCTCTCACTTACAATGCTCACTGTTGAGTGTGGTGTTCTACAAGAGTTTTTATAAATTTATTTGTACTTGAATTGATTATATTTCCAGTCTCTTGATTTTCTTGTTTCTTGTTTAGTGGAGATGTCATATTATTTGATGAGGATCAGGCAAGCTTTGCATGACCCTGCAAGCAGAATATTCTCTTCTAACCAATGGTCTATTTGCTAAAATGGTCCAATATTTGATGCAATGAAATGTTTTATAAATAGCTTTCCAATATTTGATGTAATTTCCTTCGCGCAGTTTCAGATCTTTTTACCATTTGGTTATTTTATGGGGTTGAGGAGGGGCTGCTGTAGGTAGAAATAAAACTTAGTCACAAGTTAATTAGTGATAAGAAAACGAAAAAAGGAGTTCAATTCAGGAATTCCCAATTAGCAACTCTTATAGTACTGGAAATGGGCAAGAGTAGACCAGGATTGCAATAGACTAGGCCGTGTATTGAATAAGAATTTATCCCGATGATTAAGTTGTGTGTTAGGAATTGTTTTGTTGACATGTATTTTTTATCTTCATCATTTTAAAATTGTTTCATCTATTTCTTCCACGAGCAACCTCCTCAAATTAGATGATTTGCCTTGTATATGACAGGCATAACGCTACTAGCAATGTTTTGAATATGGTAGAACACATGTAACTGAATTTACTTCAGGAATAATTCACCATAGGTTGCTGATGGGTACCATTTTGAAGTTCTCAGATTTTGCTTCTGCTTATTCTTTAGTTTTCCAATGCAATAAGATAATTGATAATGTCTAGTTTATGCCATAATCTCTTCACCACATCAATTGACTAGAACCTATTCATGTTTTTCCTTGTGCGGTTTCATTCATTATGTCTTGTTTCGATATGCATTCCAATTTACTTTAAATGTGTTTGCAGGATCACGAGCAATTTAGGATCAAATACGATACTAATCATGTTGCAATACCCAATGACGGGACTGATGTGTGGGAAATTGATCCTAAATATTTGAAGTTTGAGAACAAAGTTGCCTCTGGATCGTATGGTGATCTGTAAGTTAACTGTCTTTTAGATACAATTTCTGTTGATGTTTGGATTTTTATTCAACTGTTCCATCCTATTTGCTTAGGTACAAAGGCACATACTGTAGTCAGGAAGTGGCTATCAAAATTCTCAGGCCTGATCGATTAAATTCAGACTTGCAGAAAGAATTCGCCCAAGAAGTTTACATAATGAGGTCTGGCACAACGTCTTCAGCTACATAGTTTTTCTACAACTCTAGGCTGTTTCTTGGGTTTGGTTTTTAATTTCCTTGTTTTTACATATTCTTTGAACTTGTAGGAAAGTTCGACATAAGAATGTCGTACAATTTATCGGTGCATGCACCAAGCCTCCAAGTTTGTGCATTGTAACAGGTAAACGCAACGAGTTTTGAAGCATTTGTTATGCTTATTTATTCCTCGTATGAATTTCTTTCTTTTTTTCCCTTTAATTTTTCATCTCCCATTCAACATTTTGTATCTTAATTTTTCTTTTCTTGTTAAATAGAATTCATGCACGGAGGAAGTGTCTATGACTACCTACACAAGCAGAGGGGTGTTTTTAAGCTGCCAAATTTAGTTAAAGTAGCAATAGATGTTTCTAAAGGAATGGATTACTTGCACCAAAATAATATAATCCATAGGGATTTGAAGGGTGCAAATCTTCTCATGGATGAAAATGAAGTAAGATTCTTCTTTACCATATTCAATTTTTTCAGCAAGTAGCTTCAGTGATGTTTTTTACCTAGTCTTTTTCATCCTCCTCCACGTCTTCTACTCTCATCAGGATCACTGAGGAAGATAAATCAAATTCAACTGAAGCTTTGTACCATATTTGTATCTATAAGAAACTTCTGTTCATTTCATTTCAGGTAGTCAAGGTTGCTGATTTTGGTGTTGCCAGAGTGAAAGCTCAGACTGGAATTATGACGGCGGAAACTGGGACCTATAGATGGATGGCCCCTGAGGTGCGCCTTTGTTTTCATTACACCTTCTTCTGAAAGTGTTCCCAGCTTTACCAATATCCTCCTCAGTACTAGTGTGCAAACTATCTTGACATTAATCTTAGTGTTTAATTTGCTTATTGCTGTCACTGAGAGAGATCACTTGTTTACCATTGTTAAATAAACCATAGCTTTACCCTCCCCTCCCCCATGATTCTTGTTGAAACTTGGATGCATCATTAGTTGTGCTGGTGGTAACCACCATGCATCTTCTAAATGGTTCATCTCGCCATTTTCTTACAACTTTTATCTTGCACTGAAGGTCATTGAGCACAAGCCGTATGACCACAAGGCTGACGTATTTAGTTTTGGGATCGTGTTATGGGAGTTGTTAACTGGAAAGGTACTGCTGGTCATTTTGGTATAATATCCCCTCTCTTTTCAGTAAGTTTCTGATCTTGCAAGTTAATCATTTTTGCATATTTGGCTTCCCAGATTCCATATGAATACTTAACCCCTTTACAAGCAGCTGTTGGAGTGGTTCAAAAGGTAAAAATCCTTTTCAACAAGCATTTTTTCCCCTAT
Source organism: Populus simonii (assembly GCA_007827005.2). Classification (NCBI taxonomy): domain Eukaryota; kingdom Viridiplantae; phylum Streptophyta; class Magnoliopsida; order Malpighiales; family Salicaceae; genus Populus; species Populus simonii. The sequence goes on along the minus strand of CM017467.2, from coordinate 17,511,809 downwards.
TTCATATGATGAGTCCATGATCATAAGAATTTGTGTGGTGCTTTTCATTCACGTGGTTTCAGGGTCTACGGCCTACCATACCCAAGAATACTCAACCAAAGCTTGCCGAACTGCTAGAAAAATGCTGGCAACAGGATCCAGCTCTAAGGCCTGACTTCCCGGAGATTATAGAGATCCTGCAACAAATAGCAAAAGAGGTATTTAGCAATTCTGTTTTGTGCTACAAATGGCTTTATATATCATATATGTTTCTGTACATGTTCATCACTAGCACTAAGACTTGCAAGTTTTTATAGCAGGTTGGGGATTGTGGTGAATGGCGCAAGGAGAAATCGTCTGGCCGATTTCTATCTGTGCTCAGGAGGAAGTAAAGGGAAGTCTTGCGGATGCTCATAACCTGAACAACCAGCTAATCGAACCAAACATTTTCCATCCTTCTCATTACTGTACACTATTTTATTATTTGTCATGCCGATCATCATCAAGCCATTAATTTACACACACACACCCCCCTTAGTTCATTTTTGAACCAATCGCTCCCAAATTATCCTTACCTATATATTTAATGTATTTAAGTTGGGGGAAAAGAAAAGAAAATGGGGAGGAGAAAAATGTGGTTTTGTTTGTAAAATAGACTTTTGATCTCCGGGAGCTGTAACCCGGAACGTGTTATATTGATAGAGCCTATTTCTGCTTTTATTGTTGATGTTCCCTTGTATTGCGTTGAGTTAAAAGAGTTTTTTCTTTCTTTCTTCTTGGTGCTGGAATTTTAAATAATATTGGTGAAAAGTGGAAAATGCCACCATCTTGATAACAAGATTGGTGAAAAGTGTCATTTTTTATTTCAAGAGAATTTAAATTCGAATATCTTCTTTGTAATTAAAAGAAAATAAATTTTTTTTAATTTAGAATGACAAATGATTTGTGTAATTTATATGATTTGAGTTATATTTTATTGCTTCTAACTGTTTTTGTATTTTTTCTTATCGTGTTAATGTCTTAGAAACACACCATTCAATGATTGATTTCTAGATATTTCTAGATATTTCCAATACTTCCAATATTTCTAGATAAATACTTCCAAATTCAAACCACAGTGTAAGCAATCTTGGAAGAGCTTGAGAGAGATTCTTGTGGCCCCTATGCAGCCCCTTAGCATAGAATAAAAGTACATCAGGTGCGGAAGTCCACCATCGCCTCTCAGTGTTTGAAGGAGAAATAGAAGTGGAAGTCAATGGTACCAGTCTGGGACCTAGTTCATAATTATCTTCCTGACGTTTCCTGGCATCAACAAGCACCTCATCACAATATTTAGCCAAATAGAAGAATCCTTTTTCCCACGTAGGCTGCAGATCCCTCACCCTGGTATAAAGAGTTATGACATCTTGCTTTTGTTTCTGACCCGTATAATGGATCCATCTGGAATATAAAAGTAGAGTCTTTGCAATATCTAGATTCTCACTCGAAGCTTGAGTATCACAAAATGCAGGTTGGGGATTCAGTGGAACCAATGAAAGGCTAGTAATTGAAGACCTAGCAACAGCACCTACAACCTTTTCAGGCATGTGAAGGAGAGTTTGCTGCAACTCTGCAAGGGCACCATCTGATCGCATAGTACTCCACAGAAGCTTGGCCTTTTCCATGTGAACATTAGGTGCACCCGAGGCCTGGGCTTCGAGAATTGCTCGGTTTGCTGTCTCATAGTGTCCAGCCAAGCGACAAAGCTTTGCATACTGAAGCCAGCAGATCCCAACATGAGCACCGAGACTACTGGCACCAAATTCCAATCTTCGGAAAGCCAAAAGAGGCTCCCTTGCCCAAAGGGATGGTTGAGTAAATCTGAGCCGATGTTCCCAATTCTCCATCAATTTAGTGAATTCTAGATGACCCGGATGGAATTTTTTGACCAAGAAAGAATCATCAACAAGAAGAGTATGGAAGTCCTCCAATTCACGTATAAGTGAAGTTTCACGATAAACGGGTAAGCCCGCACGTAAGAATCCATGCCAGCAGCAGCAAGAGGAGCAATCAGAGCTTGTTTGGATAGTGCAATCTTCTCAGCAACTGAGAACTGATCCTTCTTCATCATAGACTGGAGAATCTTTGCAACATCCATGTCAAAGGAAGCATTACTTTCAGAACCACTACAAAGTAAACCGTTATGATCAGCCCCGCTGATGTACTCGTCCATCAAGTCCCACCTGCCCATCCTCCATGCTGCTTGCACACCTTGCATGCACCATGTTTTCTTGTATTGTGGAACCCTAGAAATTAAACCATCCACATGAGTGACCATAGCCTGAAGATGGCACATGTTCAGCAAACAGTTAAGGACATCTGAATGCCGCTGAACAGAACAGGGCTCCATCTGTAAAGCCTGCTCACAAGAAGTTAAAACCTCAGCCCAGTTTCCTGCTCTTTTATTTATTAAGAGCTGGTCTTGCAAGCTTAATGATTTGCGTGGACATGCCAAGCCAGATAGACCATCAGGCTCATCTAGGCAGCTGTATATTTCCATCAAATATGAAACATCTTCATCCTCAAATATACCACTTCTCTCAGCTGCTGGGTTAAATGCGCCAGATTTTCCACGCACATGAGACTCAAAGTACATCAAAGATCTTGCATAAACCTGACACCTGAAGGAGGCCCTGGCAAGTGTTAGCTTTGGAATTGCAGTTAAAAGTTCTGAAACATACTTACACTGTACAAGGAGTTGATCCTGATCTGTCGAAGAAATTGAACCTTGACCCTTGGATTTGGATGCTTGTTTCTTAGATGCTGGTGATTGGAAAGATTGGGAAAGAGCTAGCTCTTGTTCAAAATCATCCATCCATTGCCCAAGATTATCCAGGAGAGTGAAAACAGCTTGAATACAAACTTCACTTTGCCCACCAACTGCAGCACCACTATTGTCTGATGCAGCAGCATCAAGAACACATAGGATTTCCTCAGCTATGCTGTGGCGCGCCTCCTCAGTACCATGACAAACAGCATTGAGAACTAAATATGGCAGCAGATAAATTTCTAGTTGCATATCATGCCGCACAAGAGCTCTACAAGCATTAAATATACTTGCACGAGATCCGGTTGCATGTGCAGCAAGTTTCTTTATCCAATAGAATATCAATCTTCTGAATGAATAGAAGGCCGGTAAATTGGCCCGACTGATGCTGAGTCAGCCACATTTAATTTGGAAGCTGAAATCTAGAGGTTAAACAAGGGGCTATTATCTCTTTGACATAATTAGAGAATCGGTCCCACAATCTCTGACCCCTCGTATTCATTCCACTACTACTTTTAGCACTCTTGTCCTTCAGGGTTTGTGACAGGGAAGCAGTCCCATCCAGTGATGCCTCACAACCTGCAACCTTAAGCACTTCTTGTATTGCCAGTGCAGCTGAGTCCTGAACAATGGTATCAGGTGCAGATCTAAAAGCCCTAGCCAAATGTTAGTGGATCAGCTCAAAGATAAGATCATCATCTGAACATTCAATTTTGAAGCGCTGGGATGAAATTCCCTTTACTTTAGCAGGGTCAACCGCACCCAATGCTCCGAGACAATCAGCACAGACCAACTTCAGCCGCTGTCCTACTGCGGTCCTTGATTCTTCTGCACATCCTCTGAGTAAGGCTGTGATCAACGAGCTCAAAATGTCCATATCAGCAGCAACTTCACCAGTGATCAGAGATGTAATATCTCCCCTTCTCAGATTCAGTAACTTGCTTAACTCACACACCACCATCATGGGCGGGGCGAGAATTTTTTCATATATACTCTATGATATAAATACACATAAATTATTTTTTAAAATCAATCATTCACTTGAATATATAAAATTATCAAGTTAACAATAAAGTTTTAATTTAAATACATAACATAAAATATATAAAAAATAAAATTTAAAGTACATAAAATTCAAAATAAAAATAAAAATAAATTATACTATCAAAGCTGCATCCTTTAATGTTTTGTAGAATAGAATTCATCTATGATCGAATCTGAATCAATATCTTCAACAAGCTCTCGTTCAATGTAAATCATCATAGAATCTGCTAAGAACTCCTCTTTTATTTTATTGCGAAGCACAGTTTTAACATGTTTCATAGCTGAAAATGTTCGCTCTGTAGTGGTAGTGGAAACAGGCAAAGTCAAAACAAGACGAATCAACATGTCAATCAAATGATAGTGCTGCGACTTATTAGTTTCAGCTAATCCTCAACATAATTCAGAAATGGTACATATTCTGAAAGCTCTCATGATGAATCACATCAATCTGATAATGCTCTAGCTGAGATCGCAAATAATACATCTCTTGTTCATTGAAATCTTCAGGATAAAATTTCTCAGCAAGCTTGTAAATAGCATCAACTTTAAATGATTTAAAGTTGTCTTTAGGTTCTAAAGCAGAGCTAAGTACAAGGAATTCCACTGTCTCATCACTGAATCTAGAATTTAATTCTTCCAACTGAAAATCTATTGTTGAGTTAAATATATCATAATGATAATGCTGGTAAACTATCACTAAACCTTGTTGTTGACATGAACGACCTGTAGCCTTTTTATACGAAGCATTCATATGTGGTATGTCAATCTCATATTTTGTGCAAAAAAATTGCACATTTGCAAAGAGAAGATCAAATCCGGCATCTCATAAAGTTTGAAGCAATGCTTTAGTAGTTGATACAAGATCCATTGCATTTAAGATGTCAAGAGATTTTTGCTGCAAAGCTTGACAAAGTAAATCAGTAATCCCTATTATTTTATGCATCAAATATAAGATGAATATAAATTCAAAAGATTTCATCAAAATCAAACAACCACCAGCTTCTCCACGTATAGAATTAAAGATCCTTCTTGAACCATACTTTCAAGCACAATAATAGTTGCATCATACATATCTATTAAGCTAAAATAGAATCAAAATGAGAGCTCCAGCGAGTAGTTTCACTTTGATGTAAATTACCAATTTGATTAGCCCCTCTACCAGTCTCACGGTCTCCAGTAGCTACCATATATGCAATTTCTATAGCCTGAGCATAATGTAACTCGATATGACGTTTGGGATAAGCACAAATAAGGTTGATAATGGTTGTCAATTTTGAGAAAAATAACCAAATAGAAATCTCATTTCCAGCTGCTGCAACTAATGTCAGTTGTAGTCGGTGAGCAAAACAATGTACATAATATGCATAAGGACAATCTCTAAGAAATAGAGTTGTAGTCATTCCATGCGCCACGCATATTGCTATCACTATCATACCCTTGACCTCGCATATTGAAAATATGCAAGTTATATCGAGCGAGCACATCACAATTTTTTTTTAAGTGTTGAAGAAGTAGTATCTGAAACATGCACAATACTAAAAAAATGCTCTCGTACAAAACCCTGAATGTCAACAAATCTCAAAACAATAGCCATTTGTTTTTTATTTGATGCATCTTTGGCTTCGTCAACCAAAATACAAAACTTTGCATCTCTAACTTCTTCACAAATCTTTTTCCTCACTTTGTTCGCAAGAATATGCAAAATCTCTTTTTAAATAATCGGCGAGGTATACTTTGCATTTTTCAGAGCTTTTTCTAAGACAACATCATCAATGTCAACATTCAGTCTCCCCATAAGTCTTATCATCTCCAAAAAATTACCTCGATTATTAGAAGCTGAAGATTCATCATGACCTCTAAATGCATATGCTTGTAAGCTAAGCCATCGAACACTTTCAATTGTTGTCATAAGTCTCAACCGATTTTTCTGAACTTCTTCAACAGTTTGTGCATTCAACATTTATCAATATGTCTACTTACTTTCATTAAATCTTCAACAGATTTCACAGCATTATTATGTAGTGAAGTGGAACTTCCTACATGCATCAAAAGTGCACATCTAACCCCATCATTAACCCTCTTCCAACTTCTAAAGCCTTTGGTGGTGAATGTGAGATGACGAAGCACTTTGTTTTCAAAGATAAAGCATGGAAAATAAAATATTGCATCCTTTGATGGAGAGTACTCTAGCCAAGGAAAGTGATCAAACCAAGTGTACTGAAATCGACGATACTGTCTCCCTGATTCAATCCTTGGATACTCTACTAACTTAGGTTGATATGGACCCATTTTGATATAAGCTCTTCTAATTTCATCTTGTTGATTAATAGGATGTCTCCACATTGGAATTCGTAACCCAAGATCTCGTTCAAGAGTATTAACATCAATTTCAACTCTTTGAGATTTGAAAGGGGGTTGTTCACTACGATTTGACACATCAACATTGGAAGAAGAATGTCCTTTACTGGTTGATGTTTGTTCGTTTGGTTTAAAGAATGAAAACATAGTTTTTCCTCTCTTGTTTCCTTGATTTTCCATTATAATTTATAACCTATTCAAGTAAAAAGGATTAGGGAAGTCAGGTGCAAGATAAAAAGATACTAATGTCACAATAGAATATTCATAAAATACAGAATATACAAGGATAAACTAGTGATGCAAACTACTGGGAGATTTGAAGAACTTAACTTTGAAATAACCAGTAAATTATTAGTACTAGACTACTAGTGTGTTAGCATGCATCCATTTCTAGGGTGCAGTCTACTGTTTACTCCACTAACAATCTACTGTAATGAATGTGAAACATTGAATTCAAAATGAAAAGTCATGGCTTGTAAATTCTTACTTGATGATTTTACACTCTTGCGGCTCTCTATATAGATTCTTCTTCAAAATCCAAGCTAAAATTATATATTGTTGAGAAGAGAAATAGCTAAAACCCCAAGTTATTTAGAAGACATGTGAATCAATTAATTATTTATATTTAGATAGATTTGCTGTAAAATATAACTAATTAATTAGTATTGGAAGAAAAGGTGGGTGGCTAATTAATTAGTGTTGCTGCGGAAAGTAAAGTGGCGGCTGATGGCAAGTAATTAATTTGTATTGCAAGGAAAAGTGGGACACTAGGTTTGCTGTAAAAGATGCGGAAAGTGAGACATATGTTTGCTGTAAAAGATAGGGAAAGTGGGACATATGTTTGCTGTGTAAAAATTAAAAGGGAAAGTAGGCCATTAATTTTTTTAACCTGGGCTACAGCCCTCCTTAGCCTTGTAAAAGGCTCCGCCCCTGACCACCATATACCTAACATTCAAGTTCTCATGGTTAAGACCATCAACAACATCTCGTAATTGATCCTTCAAAGCCATTGACCCACATGCTTCTTGAATAACTTTGTTCACTTCCTTTAGCTCAGGAATACTAGGTAATAGAGGAAATTCATGAATATGCTGCTTCAGGATGGTTCTGTTCTTCACTTCAAATGCAAAGGGTTTTCCCTGTATTTCAATTCCTTCTCCGGACTAAAGCTTTATTTAGGAGCAAGCTACCCCATCTAAGATTAAAGCAGGAAAACACTTGAACAAAAAAGTGAGCTGATAATAAAGACCTGAGAGCCCCCCACGGTTCCTCATGCACAAGAGAAAAAGAAAAAAACAATAGGAACCTGCAAACTCTAACATAAATACCTGTCTAAGCTCAAAGCCACGGAAGGAAATAGAAAACAAGCATTCATTGTATTGTCAAAAATAGAAACCGAATGTGCAAAGCAAAAGACAAAACAAGTTTTTTAAACATCAAAACAAAAAGATTTAAATGCTACAAGGAAGGAGAAAGTATGAGACTCATACCTGCAGGTCTCACTAGTTTTGACTGCAAAAGATGAAATACAAACCAAACGAATGTTTTCGTCAATGTTTAATAACAAATCTTTCTCTCTATATGCTGCAAATCTCCCTTGTTTCTGTAGGTCTCACTAGTTTTGACAGGTGAAAGTTTCTGTCAATGTTTAGCAGCACAGCTTCCTCTCTATGTGCTGCAGATCTCACTCGTTTATTCTTTTCCTTTTTCCTCTGTCTCTTTCTCTCTCTTTTTCGTCCCTATTTCTTCCAGTATAGGAGGTTTATATAGCCTAATCATAGCTCTTATTAGGAAACGAATATTAAATTAATTCCAGGGTGTAATCTCGGGTGATCAAATAAAGCAAAAATAGGAAACTAAAATATTTTGATTCCTATTCTGTGATCATCAGTCATTACTTTCCACATTAACACCTCATCCCAACCATCTGTGTTAGGGATAAAATCTCAGCCATTAGATGGTAAAGCTGTTGTCTCCTTTGGATTGAAGTTGAAAAACACGTGATCTGCAGCTCCAAAATCAAGCGAGAGAATCATGGAAACCAACAGGAAGTTGCAGAGAAAAAGAAAGAAATCAGACGGGATAGTTGTGTAGAGAAAAAGGAAAGAAATGCAGACAGAGGGTTGTTCTCAAAATGACAATGAACAATACCATACTAATTAAATCCTATATGGCTGTTTTACGGGATAGTTGTGTAGAGAAAAAGGAAAGAAATGCAGACAGAGGGTTGTTCTCAAAATGACAATCAACAATACCATACTAATTAAATCCTATTGGGCTGTTTTATGCTGCCAAGTTCCAAACGGTGGTGTTTTTTGTGTGGGATAAATGAAGGTAAAGAAACGGCGCCGCTGGTTTTATGAAAAGAAACAAAATAAAATCCAGTGCGGCAGTCAAGTAACATACATTATTGTGACGTTTTATGATCTAGTCCCTGTTTTTTTTAATTCCTCCAACAAAATCGATTCACTTTCTAAAGTTTGAAATTTGTCTTTAATTAAAGATCCAAGTGAGATAAAATTGTATTGAAGAACATAATTTGGCCGCCATCTGTTTGGTCAAAAAGGGTCTCCTAATCTGATTCGGAAACTGACAATGTTGAGCATCTTAATCTGACTGAGAGTCTGACATAAGAACAGTGAGTTCTAGGACCCAATAAAAGTGCAGGTCAATTCTTTAACATGTCATGAATGACAGAATATAGTTGGGATGGTCAGATATTGCATGAAACCAAGTCAAAATCAAAGTCTAAATTGGAATAAAATTGGTATTACAACAGAATTGCAACAGCCGCCGTATCAGTTTTTTAGTGCAAATTCTGAGGGATTTATCCAACCTTAAAGACCAGATAAAGAAGGAACGAATTTAGCATTATAAAGATTCCTAATTAGCCTAAGAAACCTAACAATCTCAGCAGCAAAAAGGGAAGGATAAAGAGAGCAGAAAACAACTGAAACAGGGTTCGAAAAACACTTCCTTCTTCTATGCTTTTGTCAATTCCTCAACAATCATGAACTAAACTCCTGGATTTGATTCAAAAGAGGTACATACCATCTCCAGCACGTGGGGTCTAAAAATATATAACAACACTTTCTACAAAAAAACCCAAAGAAAAATTTCAAAAAACTACAAACCTTCACAATCCAAGCCCAAACCCAAGTTTGACTTAAAACACATTACCTGTTACAAATATAGCCAGAAAGATCATACTTCCCAATTCTACAAAGTAAACATAAACCACATGAGCTCCAAATAGATGAATAGACAATCAACCAAATCGAAAACCTCTTCATTGAATCTTCTGATACTGAGTCAAACCCTCCAGATACTCCCAAAGAAACTTTCCAAGTTGATGAATTGACAACTGCTAGTTCTAATTTTGAGACTTCATCCCACTCAAAACAACTCAATATCTTAACCAGAGACCAAGAATTCATCCTTGAAACCATCGAAAGATTCAATGATCCCTAACTACAAAAATCCTATCTAGATAAACTGATGAATAATTTCAATAAACATGAGATATCTCACCCCACCCAAAACCATTCCATCCTACCTACAACCGGTACCAATATATTTGACCTTATAAAAATCCTCCACAAGAAAAAAAAGTCCAAACCCATAGTCACTATCCAAGAATTACAGTTAGAAATTAAGATCCTCAAAATTGAACTATAAACCCTTAGACAAGCCCAACAGAAAGACTCAGCCATACTACAACACCTCTTGTCCAAGATTGAAAGTCAGACAGATTCTACCTACAATATTGAAGATCAAACCCTGGGACCCATGCATTAGATCATACATTTTCAAACATTGAACATATTCCTGATGATTTTTTAAATCTTTTAACACAAATTACTTCAAAAAAATATTTGATAAAAATTACTCTAGTTTTCTCTTAAGATTACAAACTAGAAACTATTGTCTTGTTTGATACAGGTGCCGATTTGAATTATATCAAAGAAGGAGTAGTGCCTAAAAGATTTATCCAAACTACTTCTGAAAGACTTTCTGTAGCAAACAATTCCAAGCTTCATCTTTTAGGAAAAACATAAGCATCCATTCTTAATAATGGTTTTTATTTTAAAAATTTCTTTGTTCTTACAAATGATATAAACCTTACCATTATTCTTGGAACTCCTTTTATCGACATAATTACTCCTTACAAGACCAAACATGATTGCATAATTTTTAAAAATTAAAGGTGTGCGACTTGTTTTTCCTTTTTTAGAAAGATCAAAAACCATAAACTTGAATTTAATCAAAGCATGTTCTATAAATAAATACCAGATCAATGCCTTGATTCATGGAAAACAATTTCATTTATATTATTTATAAAAAGATGTTTCTTTACAAAGAATTGAGCATCAATTACAAAATTCTGTTTTACAAAAAAGAATTGCAGATTTCCAAAATAAAATCAAGCATGAAATTTGTTCTGATATGCCAAATGCTTTTTGGAAAAGAAAACAACATGTTGTTGATCTTCCCTATGAAGATAACTTTTCTGAGAAACAAATACCTACAAAGACAAGACCAATCCAAATGAATGCTGAATTAGAACAGCATTGTAGACTCGAGATCCAAGATCTAGAGTCAAAAGGTCTCATCCAGAAGTCCAGATCACCTTGGTCATGTGCCGCATTATATGTTAACAAAAATTCTGAAATAGAAAGAGTCACACCTAGACTTGTGATCAATTACAAACCACTAAATAAAGCCCTGAAATGGATCAGATATCCAATTCCAAATGAAAAAGATTTATTACAAAAATTGCATTTTGCTTTTATATTTTAAAAGTTTGATATGAAATCAGGTTTTTGGCAAATTCATATCCATACTAAGAATCGTTACAAAACTGCATTCATAGTCCTATTTGGTCAATATGAATGGAACGTTATGTCATTTGGTTTGGAGAATGCACCATCTAAATTTCAAAGAATAATGAATGATATATTTAATGCATATTCTAAGTTTTGCATCATTTACATTGATGATGTTCTTATTTTTTCAACATCTTTAGAACAACATTTCAAGCACTTACACATAATTTTTCATGCTACAAAACAAAATGGTTTAGTTGTTTTCAAATCGAAGATTTCTCTATTTCAAACTCGTGTCTGTTTTCTTAGCCATTATATCTGCCAAGGTACTATTACACCCATTGAGAGATCCCTTACCTTTACTAATAAATTCCCTGATAAATTCCCTGATAAACCACATTTACAAAGGTTCCTAGGAAGTCTGAATTATGTTTTCGATTTTTATCCTAATATTAGTAGACTTGCAAAACCCATTGCCAATCCCTTAGCTCTTAAAATTGTAGAAACAGATGCATCTGATTTAGGGTGTGGGGGTATTCTCAAGCAAGTTCAAAATTTCAAAGAACAAATTCTTCAATTTACATCTGCCCATTGGAATGACTATTAAAAGAATTACTCTACTATCAAAAAAGAAATTCTTTCAATTGTTCTATGTATTACAAAATTTCAAAGTGATTTATTAAATCAGAAATTCCTTTTACGCATTGATTGCAAATCTACTAAAGAAGTTTTACGAAAAGATGTTCAAAATATTGTTTCAAAACAAATTTTTGCTCGATGGCAAGCTATTTCAAGTATTTTTTATTTTGATATTGAATATATAAAAGGAGATACAAATTTCATTCCTGACTTTCTAACTCGTGAATTTCTCCAAAGCAAGTCTTGATGCCTCCCAAGTCCAAAGATAGGGGCAAAGACCCTCAGTCAACATCTACTACAAACCCACAAAAACCCCAAAGCACTTCAAAACTTATAGCTTCTGCCATATCTTCTGCAAAACCAATAACTTCTTGGTACGATGTAGTCAATGTTGAAGAAAAAACAACTCCTCCTCCAACAATACAAAGTGAGAAAGTACAAAATTTGGTAGATACTCTCTCCAAATCTCTAGAATTACTTCTGGCTTTACAAACTCTTAGCCAGAAATCCTCCCAAGAGGATGAATCCTCTCAATATTTTCTGACCCAAGTCATGAGTTTGGCAGTTTAACTTAGTTGACTCAGTTTTTTCTTAAACTTTTTTTAATTAACTTTTTCCCCCAATTTCATCAATTGTTATTGTGTTTGATAGGGAATTAGGCTTCATGCTTTGTTTTGGTTTGTTGTTTATATGGTTATATTGGTCTCATAACCCGAGAATAGTGCTAGCGGATTAACTCGGGTTGACTTGGCTTATTTTCTGTGTCATTTTTTTAATTTAAAAATTTACAAGTTCCATCATTCAATAATGGGTTTGATATGATCGATTAAGAATTGAGCTTCATAATTTATTTTGATTTGTTCTTTATAGGGTTACCTTAATCTCATTACCAAAGTCACATATTTGGCAGGTTAACCCAGGTTATATCAGGTTGTTGTTTTTTTCTATGAGGTTATCTTGGTCTCATGACTTAACTTATGGGTTTAATGGATTGACTCGGGTTATTTTTTATGTGTTTTTCTAATTGATCTATTATTTTAATCTCATTCTTAAACATTGGGAAAATAGTGAATTGAATTTTTTTATCTGTTTCGGTTTGCTTTGTATTGAGTTATCTTGGTCTTATGACCCGTGTCGTGGGTTTGATAGGTTAACTCGGGTTGCTTTTTAGGTTTTTTTTAATTGATTTTTTTTCAATTTCATTCTTTAACATTGGGTTGATTGAAAATTATGCTTCATAATTTGTTTTGAATTATTTTCTATAGAGTTATCATAGTCTCATAACTTCGGTAGCGGGTTTGACATGTTAACTCACGCTAACTAAAGTTAATACGATATGTTGTTATCTTAATATTAAAAAAAAAAAATCATCTTAATTTTTTTTGTTTAAAAATAGTGAGTTATTTGGGTTTTTTTTGAACCCGTAAAGTTAATCAGGTCATATCATATCAACTTTTACTTAATTTCAATTTTTTTCCATTAAAAGAAAAACATTAGTAATATCTACATAATTTATATATATATATAAAAAAAAAAAACTTGACCCTACCCGCGAGATAGTGCGTGTCTATGGTAAGTAAAACCTAAAAAAACATTGCACGCAGCAATAAATTATTCCAGCAACCCTAACTAAAACAAAATTTGCTACCACCTCCTGAGATTGTAGCCTATAGACAGGGGACTTGCCCACTAGTAATATTAAGGGCAGGGCTTTATCACGGGCCAAGATTGGATAGAAATTATGTGCTTATTTTTGCGCCGTCTAAAATCTAAATTTAAATGTTGTATGATCTAAGTAAAAGGGCCATGCAAATAAGCCCACCGTCAAATGAACAGTCATCTCGTTTGGTGGAGTGCATTGCAAATGACTACCCTATACCCCAAAAGGCTATTAATTTCATGGGATACCGTATTCTCAGTACCATTAATTGAAATAACTGGTGTCATTTGGTAGAAATAAGGTTAGTGTTGTTTACGATATTTTCATAATATTATTTTTAATAACAATTATAAAAGGAATTATTTTAGCAAATCAGAGAGTTTTCTGATTTGCTTTTGATTATTTTTAATAATTAAATTTCATTAGGTTGATTTATTGACTTGGAAGTTAGTTTAAGGATAATAATCTTGAAACTATTCAAGCTTTTTTTTTATAAAATAATAAAATAAAATATTAGGTTGATTTATTAACTTGAAAGTTAATTTGTTAAACCTGATTCTTGAACGAAGTCAACTTTCATAACAAATTTTATAACTGTGTATTATTATTATTATTATTATTATTATTATTATTATTTATCTTTACTTAAAAATATAATAAAAATTATTTTAAAATAAAACCGATACATGAGTATTTTTTCTCATTTTTTATTCACTCAGAAAAATAATAATTTCCGGTAAATATGCTAACCTAGTCATGAACCGTTTACTAAAAATCGATCTGAGAAAGAATTCAATCAGGATATTAAAAGAGTTCGGAGAATATCCTCATTTCTTTTCACTACCCAGATTATTAAACACGAGAAAATTTGACTCGAAATGTTTCCGTTCTCCTGCAGATATTAATAACTAACCGAAACTGCATGCCTTCGTTTATTTAAACATGGATTCTTGGACTCGGAATCGCATATTCTTGAAAGTCTAGCGGCGACAGGTTGCCGCTTCGATGTCAAATCTCCTCTGCTAATCTCACGTGACCTTTGGTGATATCCAAAGGCCACTTTACCACGTCATCCACTCCCATCTTTCCACGTGCCGTCCAAGTCATTTCCTCTTGTTTACCTTCCATGTCATGTCACTTTATTTTACCCGTTTATTCCTCTGCTAATGCGAATCGCGTGTCTGCTAGCTCAGGACAGCTACTCTATCTCTCTATCCTGGATTGCCACGTGGCCCTAGAATTCCTTCTAAAAGATTGTCCTGGTCATGGTTTATTTTATTAATACCAAATCTGTCTGGGCACGGCTCCTGAAATTATATTTGTATCGAATATAAATCTATTTAATTTTTTTTATTATTATTAATATGTATATCCGCATTAGTTTATGTATATTTTAATTAATTTTATAGATCTTTAAATTAATAATTATATAAATTTTTAATAATTTTAATTTAAACTCGTGATAATTGAATAACAAACCCAAACCTTGAATTTAAGTTTAAATTTTTCTAATCTTGATTAGGCGAGTTGTGTTTTAAAGCTTCATTTGAAGCTCTTGAATTATGCTATATTAATTATTAATCCACTCTATCAGTCAGATTTATTAGTGATTTGACTCTCAAGAACATTTATTTATAGCAACAGTACACCCACGATTTGCATGTGGTATACCCGCGATTTGCATGTGTATCTTGCAATTCGTGACTGTGGTTGATTTTCCACATCTGATACCGTTAACATGGAGCACCGTTTGATGATAGCGTGCATCATGCTCGACGGGCAAGACATTGTAGCACACAAGATTAATATAAGGTAATATACCTTGTGAGACCTTTTTTTTTTTAGCACACCTAGCTGTTAATTAAGAAATATCTAATTAAAAAAGTTTTTTTTTTTTTTTTAGCTTGCTTCGTTCTCATCTTCTTTTTTCGTGCTATCAACTTGCTTGAAATAACATAAAATAGCAAAACTGTCATATTTATATATTGCATATTTTTGTCGTGGTACCATTTTATTTTGAATTCAAGACAAAATACTCGATTTTTTTCAATACATAAGTTCGAGAGTATATAATTATTCAAAAATAATTTAACCGTTACATTTTTTTAAAGGTGTATATTTGGATTAGTATTTCTTAAAATTACAGCAAAGGAAACTTTATTTGTTAAATTATTATGTTAATTAATTCCCCATTTTTTCTTCTCTTTTTTTTTTTCACGTTATAAGCAAGCTAGCATCAACAGAGGAAAGAAAAGTGCTATTAAGTAACTTCATCTTGGTCCAAAATCCACACCTCTCCCATGAATCTCATAATTACTCAGCAGCACCTTCTTAGCTTTCTCCCTGGTCCATGTTCCTCGTGTTTCATGGCAAATAATTTAGCAATGCAAGAAATGAACGCTCTTCCATGCACCATCTTAAATGGCACTCCCACCCCACATTCTGATCGTCTCGATGAGCTTCTGCACTCCACATTCCACACATGATCAATCGGTAAGAAGAGACTCTCTTCCTCGCGACATGCATGCATGATGCCATTTTTGTCATAAACCCAGAACCTTAGGCCAATATTATCCTTATCACATCCAACCTAATTGAGTGCCCAAAATTCAAACCATTTTTGAAACTCATGCACTGCATTCAGTCCCAAAACATTCTGATTAAATAGCATCAACGGAATGATTCCAAGTCAAAAAGATGGATTGAAAAAACAAAACAAAAAAAAACGTTGTAGATGCATGGAAGTTGATGTAATGTACACACAGCATATAACTCTCCCCGCTAATATTTTATTTGGGGGAGGATAACAAGCGATGGTACGAATTTACAGAGTCTTGATTCTTATGGGCGCGCACTACGCCTCTAAACAACTTCCATATTTAGAGAGCAGCGGGAAGGAAAGCCAAAAACACCCATTAAAAAAATACTCACAAGGCAGCCTCTCTCTCTTCAGCACCAACTATAAATCCATAATATTAAATTAATTAAACCTTAATCCTCTCTTAACCCTCCCCTTAATCTCCTCTTAAACCTACCTCCCTTTTTCTTTAACGTAAGAAGCGAAATAAATAAATAAAATCCGCAACTTCTCTCTCTGCATTTTGCTTTATTTATTGTTTTTTTTTTTTTTTTTTGTAGTGATGAGAGCTGAGGCAGCAGAGTGAATGAGAACACGAACACGACATTGTCTGATTCGGTGTTATAAGGAAGGCAACAACAGCAAATGATGCAGCAGAAACTTGAGGTTTATAATGAGATTCTTCGTCGACTTCAAGAATCTAATCACGAAGAAGCTAATCTACCTGGTTTTGATGATCAACTCTGGACTCACTTCAATAGCCTCCCTACCAGGTACGGTGTGTGTGTGTGTGTGTTAGTTTCAGCACATGTACGTGTATCTATACGATATATGTGTATGTATGTGACTTGGTGTACTTGCCTCTTCGTTACGGAAATGAAAATTTTGTGTTTTTTTTTTAATTTGAATTATTAGTTTTTTCTTTGTCTTTTTATTTTTATTTTTATCTTTTGGAGGACAATTCTGATTTTGGAACCTTTTGTGGTGTAGATATGCGTTAGATGTGAATGTGGAGAGAGCAGAAGATGTGTTAACGCATAAGAGATTGCTGCGTTTGGCTCACGATCCTGCTAATCGACCGGCGATTGAAATTCGCCTTGTTCAGGTAACGTCTATTTACTGATTTGTTATGTTTTTTATATTACCGATGCTTCTTGATACTAATTTGTGAAGATTTGATTATGAATAGAATTTGCGATTGATTAGGCTGTAGATTTTAAGACTACGCGAGGATTTGTTCATGATACAAGTTTTCGGCAGGTGTTTTTAGGTTTTGAAGGATACATGCATGAAATTACTTTTTCAACTGATGACAAGCCAAAACTCCTGAGTCAGGTAAGATAAGCATGCTTGTTGAAGTAAGCCGAGCTCATTTTATTTCTCAATCATTGTTTCAATTTGCTGGGGAAAATCTTCGTTTATTCTGCTGCTTCTTTCAATTTGGAGGCTGTTTTGGTATTCAATTTGGAGGCTGTTTTGGTATTCAATTTGGAAGAACTGCAAACAAATTTTAGGATTCGTTTTGAGCTATATTCCACCAGCTGGTAGCATGCATTTTACTGGCTAGTCAAGTTGCATGAATAACTGACATTTTATGTTAGCAGGAAGTCTGTGATGGTGTCTGATACTGCTAAAATAAACATTTAACCATTGGTTTAATGTATTTGTCGTTTATTGTGCTTCTAGTTATTTATGAGGTCATTGATGTTTCGCGAATTTACAGCTGACTTCCTTAGTTGCTGACATTGGGTTGAACATCCAAGAAGTGCACGCATTTTCGACAGTTGATGGCTACTCCTTAGATGTATTTGTTGTTGATGGTTGGCCATATGAGGTACTTGCCATACACTCCTTTTATTACATATAAGGCTTCCATTAATCAGGAACATATTTGAAATACACAACGAACTTGATCGATTAACAGACTGTTCATAATTTTCAGGAAACGGAGCAGCTCAGAGATGCGTTGGTAAAGGAAGTTTCCAAGATTGAGGTAATTCCCTGATTTCATTTGTAGTGATCGCAAGTGTCTTCTTATGGAGTTTGCAGCTTATAATAAATCTGGGTTTCTCTCACTCACAATGCTCACTGTTGAGTGTGGTGTTCTACAAGAGTTTTTATAAATTTATTTGTACTTGAATTGATTATATTTCCAGTCTCTTGATTTTCTTGTTTCTTGTTTAGTGGAGATGTCATATTATTTGATGAGGATCAGGCAAGCTTTGCATGACCCTGCAAGCAGAATATTCTCTTCTAACCAATGGTCTATTTGCTAAAATGGTCCAATATTTGATGCAATGAAATGTTTTATAAATAGCTTTCCAATATTTGATGTAATTTCCTTCGCGCAGTTTCAGATCTTTTTACCATTTGGTTATTTTATGGGGTTGAGGAGGGGCTGCTGTAGGTAGAAATAAAACTTAGTCACAAGTTAATTAGTGATAAGAAAACGAAAAAAGGAGTTTAATTCAGGAATTCCCAATTAGCAACTCTTATAATACTGGAAATGGGCAAGAGTAGACCAGGATTGCAATAGACTAGGCCATGTATTGAATAAGAATTTATCCCGATGATGAAGTTGTGTGTTAGGAATTGTTTTGTTGACATGTATTTTTTATCTTCATCATTTTAAAATTGTTTCATCTATTTCTTCCACGAGCAACCTCCTCAAATTAGATGATATGCCTTGTATATGACAGGCATAACGCTACTAGCAATGTTTTGAATATGGTAGAACACATGTAACTGAATTTACTTCAGGAATAATTCACCATAGGTTGCTGATGGGTACCATTTTGAAGTTCTCAGATTTTGCTTCTGCTTATTCTTTAGTTTTCCAATGCAATAAGATAATTGATAATGTCTAGTTTATGCCATAATCTCTTCACCACATCAATTGACTAGAACCTATTCATGTTTTTCCTTGTGCGGTTTCATTCATTATGTCTTGTTTCGATATGCATTCCAATTTACTTTAAATGTGTTTGCAGGATCACGAGCAATTTAGGATCAAATACGATACTAATCATGTTGCAATACCCAATGACGGGACTGATGTGTGGGAAATTGATCCTAAATATTTGAAGTTTGAGAACAAAGTTGCCTCTGGATCGTATGGTGATCTGTAAGTTAACTGTCTTTTAGATACAATTTCTGTTGATGTTTGGATTTTTATTCAACTGTTCCATCCTATTTGCTTAGGTACAAAGGCACATACTGTAGTCAGGAAGTGGCTATCAAAATTCTCAGGCCTGATCGATTAAATTCAGACTTGCAGAAAGAATTCGCCCAAGAAGTTTACATAATGAGGTCTGGCACAACGTCTTCAGCTACATAGTTTTTCTACAACTCTAGGCTGTTTCTTGGGTTTGGTTTTTAATTTCCTTGTTTTTACATATTCTTTGAACTTGTAGGAAAGTTCGACATAAGAATGTCGTACAATTTATCGGTGCATGCACCAAGCCTCCAAGTTTGTGCATTGTAACAGGTAAACGCCAACGAGTTTTGAAGCATTTGTTATGCTTATTTATTCCTCGTATGAATTTCTTTCTTTTTTTCCCTTTAATTTTTCATCTCCCATTCAACATTTTGTATCTTAATTTTTCTTTTCTTGTTAAATAGAATTCATGCACGGAGGAAGTGTCTATGACTACCTACACAAGCAGAGGGGTGTTTTTAAGCTGCCAAATTTAGTTAAAGTAGCAATAGATGTTTCTAAAGGAATGGATTACTTGCACCAAAATAATATAATCCATAGGGATTTGAAGGGTGCAAATCTTCTCATGGATGAAAATGAAGTAAGATTCTTCTTTACCATATTCAATTTTTTCAGCAAGTAGCTTCAGTGATGTTTTTTACCTAGTCTTTTTCATCCTCCTCCACGTCTTCTACTCTCATCATGATCACTGAGGAAGATAAATCAAATTCAACTGAAACTTTGTACCATATGTGTATCTATAAGAAACTTCTGTTCATTTCATTTCAGGTAGTCAAGGTTGCTGATTTTGGTGTTGCCAGAGTGAAAGCTCAGACTGGAATTATGACGGCGGAAACTGGGACCTATAGATGGATGGCTCCTGAGGTGCGCCTTTGTTTTCATTACACCTTCTTCTGAAAGTGTTCCCAGCTTTACCAATATTCTCCTCAGTACTAGTGTGCAAACTATCTTGACATTAATCTTAGTGTGTAATTTGCTTCTAGCTGTCACTGAGAGAGATCACTTATTTACCATTGTTAAATAAACCATAGCTTACCCTCCCCTCCCCCATGATTCTTGTTGAAACTTGGATGCATCATTAGTTGTGCTGGTGGTAACCACCATGCATCTTCTGAATGGTTCATCTCGCCATTTTCTTACAACTTTTATCTTGCACTGAAGGTCATTGAGCACAAGCCGTATGACCATAAGGCTGACGTATTTAGTTTTGGGATCGTGTTATGGGAGTTGTTAACTGGAAAGGTACTGCTGGTCATTTTGGTATAATATCCCCTCTCTTTTCAGTAAGTTTCTGATCTTGCAAGTTAATCACTTTTGCATATTTGGCTTCCCAGATTCCATATGAATACTTAACCCCTTTACAAGCAGCTGTTGGAGTGGTTCAAAAGGTAAATATCCTTTTCAACAAGCATTTTCTCCCCTATTTCATATGATGAGTCCATGATCATAAGAATTTGTGTGGTGCTTTTCATTCACGTGGTTTCAGGGTCTACGGCCTACCATACCCAAGAATACTCAACCAAAGCTTGCCGAACTGCTAGAAAAATGCTGGCAACAGGATCCAGCTCTAAGGCCTGACTTCCCGGAGATTATAGAGATCCTGCAACAAATAGCAAAAGAGGTATTTAGCAATTCTGTTTTGTGCTACAAATGGTTTTATATATCATATATGTTTCTGTACATGTTCATCACAAGCACCAAGACTTGCAAGTTTTTATAGCAGGTTGGGGATTGTGGTGAATGGCGCAAGGAGAAATCGTCTGGCCGATTTCTATCTGTGCTCAGGAGGAAGTAAAGGGAAGTCTTGCGGATGCTCATAACCTGAACAACCAGCTAATCGAACCAAACATTTTCCATCCTTCTCATTACTGTACACTATTTTATTTGTCATGCCGATCATCATCAAGCCATTAATTTACACACACACACCCCCCTTAGTTCATTTTTGAACCAATCGCTCCCAAATTATCCTTACCTATATATTTAATGTATTTAAGTTGGGGGAAAAGAAAAGAAAATGGGGAGGAGAAAAATGTGGTTTTGTTTGTAAAATAGACTTTTGATCTCCGGGAGCTGTAACCCGGAACGTGTTATATTGATAGAGCCTATTTCTGCTTTTATTGTTGATGTTCCCTTGTATTGCGTTGAGTTAAAAGAGTTTTTTCTTTCTTTCTTCTTGGTGCTCGAATTTTAAATAGGAGGGAAAATGCCACCTTCTTGAAAACAAGATTGGTGAAAAATGTCATTTTTTTTATTTCAAGAGAATTTAAATTCGAATATATTCTTTGTAATTAAAAGAAAATAATTTTTTTTTATTTAGAATGACAAATGATTTGTGTAATTTATATGATTTGAGTTATATTTTATTGCTTCTAACTGTTTTTGTATTTTTTTTTATCGTGTTAATGTCTTAGAAACACATCATTCAATGATTGATTTCTAGATATTTCTTTTCTTTTCTTTTCTATTGAAATATTTATTTTAAAGCTTTTGATTCTATTTATACTTTATTTGTGATAGGATAATTAGATCGAAAGACCCAAATTTACAATTTGGTTGGGCCTTATGTTTCTAATCGTGATTTGAGCCTTTTAGTAAAATCCAACCCATTACAATCTTTTCAAAAAGCCCACAATAACTCCTGCCTTCACAGTTGACAGTACACACACACACACACACACACACACAAAAAAAACCTTTCAACGTGCAAGCTCCTCCAAACCTCCTCCGTATCCCTGTTTTTGTAAGGTCCAGTTCTAACTATGGACACGCAAGTGTGGTGTCACCAAAAGATAAACAACCTCGCTCGTACCATGGAACCAACACCACATCAGCCACCGTCAACAACCACTGTCTTATTTTCACAGCCGCCACCACCACTGGATTCATCAACCAAATGTTTAGCAGCAACTAGCAAAGAAGCCAGCGCTTCTTCTCTGCAGGAGTCCCCACCATCACCAAAGGAGCGACTTCATCTACTAACCGTTTGATCAAGAAATTTGTAGCATCATCACCGGAGTCAATTGCTCTGGATGCACTCTCTCATCTTCTTTCTCCTGACTTCACTCACCCTCTCCTCCCCTCTCCCACTCTTCCTGTAAGTAATAACCCACCTATAGTTACGTGATTCCAGCAGAGAGCACGGTGGTTTGTGGATCAGGAAGTCATAGCAGTGTTAAGAGTTTTCATTCTTATGCCAAGCGTGCTGGTAAACAATAACTTAACTATGTCACGCAAGTTTTAGTTTTTTCGTTCTTATGCCAAGCAAGCTGGTAAATATTTCAAAAATATAAGAGTTTTCTTGATGCATTCTAGATGTCCATTAATTTTTGGATTTGGTCTAATTTTAGTGGTTTTTTAGATATTCCAAAAGATGGTTGGTAAGTAGAAAATGTTCCAATAGGCTGTGAAATACCTGGTCAAAAAGTTTAAGCAATGACTCCTCAAAACCAAGGCATCCACCATATGTACATCTTCCCAAGATTTTTGTGCGACACTGCTTCAGCAATTAAACGACGAGCCTGGCCTTCCACGGCAAGAGGCAAAGAGGGTGCCGCTCCAACGCCAACAACCACCCCTTGCAACCTTGCTTCGATATTATTAATGGCTCGCTGCAATATTCAACATACCGTGCTTTAGTTTTTATGGTTGTATAATAATTACCCTCAAGCACATGTCTTGAGAGCGAAGTTATTATTATATATTGCTATAAGGTTTATTTGGGATGATTAAAGATTATTAAGGATAAATATAGCTAAACTTGAAACAATTATGACAGGTGAATGATGAAGAGTGGAACCTGTGCATGTGGGTTCTGAACTTCAACCCCGCTGGATTTGTGAGATTTTGTCCACTCCACAAGAGGATCGTGAATGAAAGTTTCAAGAACACTCATTAAAGTTTCCCTGTGTGTCCTCAGTACTGAAAGTGTGATTTCACATACCCTCAAGAAAATGCCCTCGTAACCCGTGATGCCCAAGCCATCAATCATGTTCTGCAGGAATAATCCAACAGTACCCAAGGGAGTAAGAAACCAGGTTTGCGAAACCATATGCGATAAAAAAAAATAGACAAGACTATAAATACTTCTGGGTATGTTATCCAATACTGCATAAAACCCATTCTATATTGGCGTTGAATCCAATTGAGAACTCATTGCGGTCTTAAATCATGCATAAGAATGCAGGGGTTAATATCATAAAATGATTGAAGATGGATAGAATCATTAGCAATTTGATAAAATACAGTCGCATGCAAAATCCTGTTACCTGTGTTAACCTGAAAGGCACTAGCTCCGGTTTTTCCAACTGCAAGCCTTTGTCAAATAGACAACTGAAATCAACATGGACACAATCACCTGTGGTGGAGTCAAAGAGAATGTTTTCACCATGTCGATCTCCTAGTCCCACGATATGCCCAACCATCGACCAAACTGCAGTGGTATGAGCATAAGCAACCCGAGCCCTAAACCAAGCAGCTGGCTCAGAAAAAGTGGTCAAGAACCATTTGTGGAAAACTGGAGGGAACAATGGAAGGATCTTATTTTTTAGCATCTCATCTTCTGGCATTTTACCATGGCATTGATCATAGATCCGTTTAATTTGAGGATTCGTCTTCTGCCTGTCAAATTTCCCACATTTTATATATATGTCTTGAAGTATATGCCGGAGGTCCACGGGTGTGGGGCACCCATTCCACCATACCGCAGTCTTCTGTTAGTGGAATTACAGCAAAAGTACGAATGTAAAGTTTCCTCCGACGGCTTTCAGGATATTTTGACAACAACCGGTTTATCATTGCAGTGAACTCCATCATACGAGCATCTTTCCTAAGGTCATCCTTGGGCTTGCAAAGGAATGGGTGTTCAATACCGTCACTACCCAATAGAACAATCTGAAGAAACAGGACAGGACAGCAGTTGATGAGAAAATGATCACAACAAATCACAAAGGAAAATATCAGGACAATTTAAATTAATGAACATGGGATGACAGTTTCAATTCAATGGTGAGAGAGAGGAAAAGAAACTGTGCCAAGATAGCTACAAACAATCCCCACCTATCCAGATTCCGAAGCTAATTTGGAGCAGTATAACAACTTCAATAGAAAACAATATGTATTTTTTCTTTTGTTAAATTAAGGAAACCAGGATGTTTATCTATTAACAAATAGAAATTCACTCCCCTTGACACGAGCGACAAACTTGTGATCAAATTCAACAGTCACATCTGTTTCTTGATTCTCAAAATTGAAAAAAAATTATGCTATCTGTATTTTTCATTTTTTATGAGTGACTGGCTTATTATTTCAGTTAAGCTAGTCATTTCATCAAATATGAAATATGGGCAACACCTCCCTCTCAATTATGATGAGTTTTCAGTATTCAACAAGCTCCCGTGTAATAACACAGGGGATCTTGAAGTTTTTTCTCAAACAAAATTATTGGAAGACCATAGACACCAAGTTTATATGGGCATGCTGCAAACAAGTGAACCATAATATCATAAATCCAGAAGTAAATGGAGACAGGATCTTGTGCAACTAAATCACATTCAAGCTCTCTGATATCAGCAGCATAGAGATGCTTACTTTTTTAGGTCGCTGAAGAGATGAAAGAATCTCAGCCTCGTCAGCTATTCCTGAAATTGTTGGAAGATCACAAGCAGAAAAGATAACAGAGGTAAGGGGGTCGGTGAGATTCACATCATACGTTGGTAAACTAACAGTGAGAGATTGTTGAATTGGCATGATAATTTCCAGTGGCATCATCCTTTTCAGGGCACTGAATTCAGTTGAAATATTAATAGTCCTTGCTTTTGATTGGCCTGGGTGGAAACACAATCTGATAAGATGATCAATCAAGCTAGCAAACTGAACAAACAAATTGCTCCCATTGTTTCCTTGGCTGAACCCCTTTTTAGCTTCTTGTATGATTGCTGCAGCCGCTTCCCGCCTTGAAGGGACTGCAGATTTTGAAACAGCTGCCATAATCCATAGGCCTTGTTGTGGGTATTGCTGGATAACAGAGGTGATTATGCGTTTGACCAACTTTACAATATCTTCATTCTGGTGGCAGATTCTAGAAACTAATTGAGGCAGCACTGTTAACCATTGATATGTTGGCAAATCCTTCAAACAGCCTCGCATAATACTCATAACCTGCCAGAAGATAATTGATCACGTTTTAAAATGCAGTAGGAAAAAAAAGTACAGCAATACTATCGGTCCTGAACATTATAGTACCTTGTCATGAACCTTTTTCAACTCTTGATTGGACGATGAGCCACATCTCTGATAAATGCTTCCAAATTCAAACCACAGTGTTAGCAATCTTGGAAGAGCTTGAAAGAGATTCTTGTGGCCCCTATGCAGCCCCTTAGCATAGAATAAAAGTACATCAGGTGCGGAAGTCCACCATCGCCTCTCAGTGTTTGAAGGAGAAATAGAAGTGGAAGTCAATGGTACCAGTCTGGGACCTAGTTCATAATTGTCTTCCTGACGTTTCCTGGCATCAACAAGCACCTCATCACAATATTTAGCCAAATAGAAGAATCCTTTTTCCCACTTAGGCTGCAGATCCCTCACCCTGGTATAAAGAGTTATGACATCTTCCTTTTGTTTCTGACCCGTATAATGGATCCATCTGGAATATAAAAGTAGAGTCTTTGCAATATCTAGATTCTCACTCGAAGCTTGAGTATCACAAAATGCAGGTTGGGGATTCAATGGAACCAATGAAAGGCTAGTAATTGAAGACCTAGCAGCAGCACCTACAACCTTTTCAGGCATGTGAAGGAGAGTTTGCTGCAACTCTGCAATGGCACCATCTGATCGCCTAGTACTCCACAGAAGCTTGGCCTTTTCCATGTGAACATTAGGTGCACCCGAGGCCTGGGCTTCGAGAATTGCTCGGTTTGCTGTCTCATAGTGACCAGCCAAGCGACAAAGCTTTGCATACTGAAGCCAGCAGATCCCAACATGGGCACCGAGACTACTGGCACCAAATACCAATCTTCGGAAAGCCAAAAGAGGCTCCCTTGCCCAAAGGGATGGTTGAGTAAATCTGAGCCGATGTTCCCAATTCTCCATCAATTTAGTGAATTCTAGATGACCCAGATGGAATTTTTTGACCAAGAAAGAATCATCAACAAGAAGAGTGTGGAAGGCCTCCAATTCACGTAGTAAGTGAAGTTTCACGATAAATGGGTAAGCCCGCACGTAAGAATCCATGCCAGCAGCAGCAAGAGGAGCAATCAGAGCTTGTTTGGATAGTGCAATCTTCTCAGCAACTGAGAACTGATCCTTCTTCATCATAGACTGGAGAATCTTTGCAACATCCATGTCAAAGGAAGCATTACTTTCAGAACCACTACAAAGTAAACCATCATGATCAGCCCCGCTGATGTACTCATCCATCAAGTCCCACCTGCCCAGCCTCCATGCTGCTTGCACACCTTGCATGCACCATGTTTTCTTGTATTGTGGAACCCTAGAAATTAAACCATCCACATGAGTGACCATAGCCTGAAGGTGGCACATGTTCAGCAAACAGTTAAGGACATCTGAATGCCGCTGAACAGAACAGGGCTCCATCTGTAAAGCCTGCTCACAAGAAGTTAAAACCTCAGCCCAGTTTCCTGCTCTTTTATTTATTAAGAGCTGGTCTTGCAAGCTTAATGATTTGCGTAGACATGCCAAGCCAGATAGACCATCAGGCTCATCCAGGCAGCTGTATATTTCCATCAAATATGAAACATCTTCATCCTCAAATATGCCACTTCTCTCAGCTGCTGGGTTAAATGCGCCAGATTTTCCACGCACATGAGACTCAAAGTACATCAAAGATCTTGCATAAGCCTGACACCTGAAGGAGGCCCTGGCAAGTGTTAGCTTTGGAATTGCAGTTAAAAGTTCTGAAACATACTTACACTGTACAAGGAGTTGATCCTGATCTGTCGAAGAAATTGAACCTTGACCCTTGGATTTGGATGCTTGTTTCTTAGATGCAGGTGATTGGAAAGATTGGGAAAGAGCTAGCTCTTGTTCAAAATCATCCATCCATTGCCCAAGATTATCCAGGAGAGTGAAAACAGCTTGAATACAAACTTCATTTTGCCCACCAACTGCAGCACCACTGTTGTCTGATGCAGCAGCATCAAGAACACATAGGATTTCCTCAGCTATGCTGTGGCGCGCCTCCTCAGTACCATGACAAACAGCATTGAGAACTAAATATGGCAGCAGATAAATTGCTAGTTGCATATCATGCCGCACTAGAGCTCTACAAGCATTAAATATACTTGCACGAGATCCGGTTGCATGTGCAGTAAGTTTCTTTATCCAATAGAATATCCATCTTCTGAATGACATAGAAGGCCGGTAAATTGGCCCGACTGATGCTGAGTCCGCCACATTTGGAAGCTGAAATCTAGAGGTTAAACAAGGGGCTATTATCTCTTTGACATAATTTGAGAATCGGTCCCACAATCTCTGACCCCTCGTATTCATTCCACTACTACTTTTAGTACTCTTGTCCTTCAGGGTTTGTGACAGGGAAGCAGTCCCATCCAGTGATGCCTCACAACCTGCAATCTTAAGCAGTTCTTGTATTGCCAGTGCAGCTGAGTCCTGAACAATGGTATCAGGTGCAGCTCTAAAAGCCCTAGCCAAATGTTTGTGGATCAGCTCAAAGATAAGATCATCATCTGAACATTCAATTTTAAAGCGCTGGGATGAAATTCCCTTTACTTTAGCAGGGTCAACCGCACCCAATGCTCCGAGACAATCAGCACAGACCAACTTCAGCCGCTGTCCTACTGCAGTCCTTGATTCTTCTGCACATCCTCTGAGTAAGGCTGTGATCAACGAGCTCAAAATGTCCATATCAGCAGCAACTTCACCAGTGATCAGAGATGTAATATCTCCCCTTCTCAGATTCAGTAACTTGCTTAACTCACACACCACCATATACCTAACATTCAAGTTCTCATGGTTAAGACCATCAACAACATCTCGCAATTGATCCTTCAAAGTCATTGACCCACGTGCTTCTTGAATAGCTTTGTTCACTTCCATTAGCTCAGGAATACTAGGTAATAGAGGAAATTCATGAATATGCTGCTTCAGGATGGTTCTGTTCTTTAACACAAGTTCTTCCAAAATGTTCACTACTTTGTTCAAATGTGTAGAAGGATTTTCTTTGTATCTCTCCAAGAAGGGAATAAGGGCAGCAAAAACTTGAGAAATGACATGTTTAGTGCTAGATGGTGACTTGTTCGCCAATTGCTCTATGAAAAAGTGCAAGACGGATAGACCCTCATTTTGCAGTGATTCTTTATCAATAGCATGCATAAGAAGGACCATTAATTTTGGCACATAAGTACCAAGCTGTGATCCCATCATTTCAATTAGCATTTTAATACGTCGCAAAGCTTGTTTCTGCAGCGAAAGATCCTCTGCATGAAGCATTTTTCTGTCAATGCCATTAAGGAGACCAACAAAATGATTCCTCAGAAAGCCTGGTAGATCTTCACCACCTGTCAGAACTCTGGCAATTTCTTTTATCATGTCAGGCACTCTTGATAACCTGCATAGGTAAACAAAAATATGATGGCGGGCAGATGACAAATCACCCATTTTGCACCATCATACAATCATCAGTTGATTGCAAATAAATTAAAAGCATTAAGAAAAGCAAATCTCAATGTAGGTAAAATCTCAGCTAGAGGTGTAAGAACTTGATTCCTTAAATGAAAGTTTGGCATAAGTTCATTACTTAGATATGTCTCATTATGGCAGTCTTTAATAAGAGTAGCCCAGGGACATGAGAGACAATCCTATCATCCCATATTTTTGTAATTATTAACCACTTTCAGGCCACTAACTTGCAAAAGCTTGCCTGTCAGCCTGAGACATTTATACAGTACTCGACAATGGCCCTGTTTTTAAGATAAATGAGTGCAAAATTTGCAAAGATGAGTGCAGCCTAAGATGTAGCCACTTCTTAAGCTGGGGTATTGAAATCATTAGCTATCTCTTAATATTATAACGAAAAGAGTAGAAACAAATAAATCACACAAGTTCTGTATTTGTTTATTGTAAGCAAGTTCAAAGAGCCATACCTTTGGTTTATCTCAACTGAATCACCACCATCAAGAAAGCAGACAAGTTCATCTAAAAGTGCAGGTAATGCAGCTGCGAAAATTTCTTGGTTATCCGAACCAATCTGATCATGGTAAAACTGCAAAGTTGAGAGTAACTCCTGCTTATCTGCTCGATGAAGAGCGAAGGCAAGCACTTTTGGTAGCCAATTAACTATCAGAGGCACCATGTCAGTGTTTAAACACTTGGCCAACTCAAATAATGTCTGAACTGCTCGATTGTTATCCTGCTGAGACACCACGAGCTTTGGAAGAACAATGGGAATCATTTTCTCAACAAGCTCTTCAGTTTCAACTCCAAAAACAGCTTCCGCAAACTCTCTGACCATTTTTGGATGGCTTGTGAACCTCATAGTTAGATAATCAAACAGCTCATTTCTGATGTGAACTACTTTTGAAAGGATTAGCTCAAATCCTCCTTTAAGATGAAAGTAGCAAGATTTGTGTATTAACCTTGATGCACTCATTCTCACTGTCACATATGGATGATCCAGCTGATCAACCAACAAAATAAGACAAGACAAGAAAAGTTGACTATGAATATCAACTGCAATCATAATTTGGGATACACATTCCAGAAGAGTCTCAAAGATTTGTGGGTCTTCAGCTGCTGACAGAGCATGCTTCATTAGGCCCAAAAACTTCTGCTCGTTAGTTTTATTGGATGAATCTCCATTCAAAAATAAACAACTGAGTACAGGACTTTCAAGGAAAGAACTGATCTGAGTGCAGAATGCCTCTCTCAGTGCCTTCTTTTTGTTCAGTAGTAAAAACTCAACACATTTAATCCATTCAGATTTTGTTTTAATTAAAATATCCTCAGACCCATGTACAAGGATACGTCGTATAATTCTCACACAGGCAACTTGAACCTCTTCCAAAGACTCATCATAAAGAAGTTTAAAGAACAAGGACTGGAGCTGAGGAAAATGGCTATTCAATTCCAGTCTTGCACTTTGGAAATCAGGCGGTTGCATTATTTTTAAGTGTACCTTGTGGTTGTGCACAATGCTTCTGTCACACTTTGAGCACCAGAATCCTTGTAAATAATCAGTTGTCTTGCCATGTTTCCCATTATTGATATCTATAAATAACTTGCATTCACCTAGAGGTGGGCCATCAACAATACTACAGGATCCGTAAAAACATGACAAGAAACCAAGAGTGAAGGGAATGCTTCTCTTAACTTTGACGTTCTCCTCTTTCCCCAGCAAGCTGCAAATTGAGAAACAATAACCAAACAAACTATTCAATGAGACGGTGATGCATTTACAAGTTCAGGCGAAAGGAGCATCAAACTAATTTAGCAGCAATCAAGCTCACATAATGACAGTTATATTTAATTATATGTTGTATAACATAAAGAACTAGACAAATCTATTTCATTCCTCACTTACTCAAGCCTTTTGAACATTTCTGCTTGCAAACCAAGGCCAGACCACAAGACAATCACTGGCATAGAAGTTATAGTTTCAATTCTAACTTCTTCAGCTTCATCATTGAGACCCAAATCCAAGAGTTCCAGAGCATGTTCAGTTTTTAAGATAGAACCAAGCTTGGAGACAACTTGGATGGAGAAACATTTTGTCTTCCAAGGAGGATGCGGACCAATAACCATATGTGGATGAGTCCAAGGAAGCTTTAGCATGACATGCATAAGATCTGTATTGTCGCCCTTAAATTTGAAAGGCTTGTCCTCCATGAGAAAGGGGCCTAATAAACAACATATGGCTTCATGAGACACAAAATGGAATAACAACACGCATGCTAATATACAAATTCAAGTAGAGTTTGAGATACCAAACTAAAAAGTAAAATATTGACTAAAGAGCAGATTCACTAATATCAATGCAGCAACAGATCAATCATATCTTATCCAGAACCTATTGAAATAGGACAAAATCTAAACATGCGTCTTCTCTTCATCCTCAGGTTTTGAAGGAGACCAACAAAAGAAACTCCACAGTATGCATTACCAAAAGTGAAATTCAAATGAAACCAAAAATGAAACTTGCGATTCTCATCTTACTTTCATCCTAAATGAGAAACAATCATCATTAGAACATGAAAAATAGAAGGAACGGCCAGATACTACAAAGTAATTAATTCAATTCTGAAGAAAAGAAACAAAATATTTAGAGCTTTCCTAATTTTAATAAAAACAGCATGAGATTATATATGCAAAATATGACCTAGCCATTTTCTGTGTCTCTAATAACTAAACCCCCCAAGTGATTTCAAAATGGCACTGCTGACCATTGAAGTTGGAATGGGAGATAAATGAGACTTTTACAGCAAGTCTATTGGCCAGAAAGCAACAACAATATTTGAAGAATTGTCTAATCCTTCATTGAAAAGAATATCAAACATTGTAAGCATACTTTTTCAGAGAACCAGCAACAAATTCCTGACAATTAATGAAAGTTGAGTGCAAACTTTGAAGAAATGTAGGCTTGTTTCTTACTTTGCACAAGCAACATGGTGTGAATTCCTTCCAGGTAGTTGGAAATATCAAGTGCAACTGAACCTCCTCGCTCTGCCTGCATGATGTGAATCTCATTCAATGACTAGGAAAATATGGTGGATAAACTGATGAGAACTTTACATATCAAGCCTACCTGTTCACATATCCAAGGAATCCACGCATGCATCTGCTGGAAGATACAGATTGACAGATAGGTCGTTGGAAATCTACAGAAAGCAATGCAAAGCATGCTAAGAGCTGCTAGCGCAACATCTGGTCTTAAAGAATCAGGTTTAGCAGGAGGCTTTAAAAGTTCGAGGAATGAAACAAGTGATTTATGCATACAATCAGCATATTCTTCTTCTCTTTTAGAATTAACTATGGAATGAAGCTTGCACTCTGCCAGAACACTGGGATCAGAAGCCATAACATTGTCATCTACCTTACGGCGTTTGGTCTGTATAGTATCCACATTCTGAGAATGTCTCTTTTTGCCAACACTTGAGTTCTGGACTGTTATATCACCAGAAACTGATAAGCTTGCATCATCATTATTTTCCATCCTCCCTCCAACACGATCAGGACCAAGAATGGACAGAGCTACATGAAAGCAATCAATCAAGGAAGAAAAGGGTTCAGGACAACGAAGCATATGTATCAGAGATTCTGGCCTCCAAATATGAGGGGGGCATGTTCTAGCAATCCGTGAGTATGAATGGCACAAAGCTACCTGGAGGAAAAATCATGCATCAATAGACAGTCTTAGTCACTTCCCCAAGCAATTTGGATTGCATATCTGTGAGATACACAGACAAACAAAAAAGATGCCTCACAAGTATGAACAGCTTGCCTATATAAGAACATGTTGGGAAACTAACCTTGAGCTCTTGGCTTTTGGTTCTCTGCATTGACTGAGGAAAGACATTTATCAAGCCTGCAGCTGTTATCTCTACAATAGCATCTGAACAACTGGAATGCAATATATTGAGGCAACTGCCCAAGGATGAATCATACACCATGTTTCTGCAACATTATTAAGGTAATTGTTTAAATCACTTTAGTAAAAACCCCATGTAGGTAGTGCAACTAATGTTCCCCCATTCACAAAGTAATAACCGAATAAAGATTGGCTGTGTCACACAGTGAATAGATGCATTTTATTCAGCATGGATATGAACTTCCATGCAATCTACACAAACAGGCCATAAGCAAGGGAATCAAGATCAACTACATAGAAATTGGACTTTGTAATAGAGCATCTCTCATTAAATTTTTTAACTGAACAATGCATCAACAGCAAGACTTCACCAAGTGAGGAATCTGAAGTCAAAGCACATACCTGAATAAAAAAGGTCCCTCGTTGTCCTCACTTAGTATTGCAGCTATTGACCTGATCATATTCTCATGAGGAACAATATCATGATCTATGACTGATGTGACGACACGTGCAAAGTCAAAACATGCCTTCCACAAAATTTCAATTGTCAGACAACTGTCACAAAACGATATAACAAACAACACTTAATAAATCAAACAGAAACAACACATTACATACAACAAGCTAACACCTCCAACTAGTAGAACATCCCCTACTCACCATATGCAAATCAGCATTTCCAAAACACAACAGCGAACAAGCAGCTGAAACATTTGCCAAACTAATGAGTCCCTCCACATAAAGCGTCCCTTCAGTCACACATTTGCTAAGAAGCTTAACCATCCAAGTCGCAAAAGTCATCCACCTCTCTGTACCCGTCACATTAATCAAAACACCCGCACCATCATCAGGTTTACTACTAGCCGGCAAACCACTAATACAAGCAGGATCATCGAAAATCCCACTAAATGACTTGCAAAAACACTTCAACATTATTCTACCAGATTCCGGAACATTTCTATTCTCAACAGAAAACGACGCCACGTACAATATATCTGTATACAAACAGAAAGAAAATATCAAAAGCGCTATAAAATCAATACATTCATTCACACAAAGCCTTTTTTCTTTCTTGCTTTCTTTCTTTCCTTTTCCTTTACCTTCAACAGCCAGCATTGCATCAATAAAAAACTGACAGTAGGCATCTCGAGCTCCAGTGCGAAGCAAGGACAACAAGGATCCAACGGTATCAAAAATCACTCCGTGCCGCGCGCTATATGAAGCAATAAAATCATATAACTAACTTTATTTCCTACACGTTGTTTTAAAAAAACATAACATAAAATTCACTAAGAAAATAAAAAACCACTCACCGAAACGCAGGCTCTGCGAAAAAGGGCAAAACCCTACCAATAACAGGCAAAATGGCACTCCCTTTACCATGGTAAAACACGCCAGGAAAATTCCTCGCTATGTGTGAAATCAATTTCAACACCGCAATCACCTCTCGCTCGCTCGCTACGACAAGATTATGTAAAAAATCAATTAATTAACGATTTTATTAAATTATTGAATTAATTGAAGTTTTAGGTTTTATCTTCGTTTTTGTGGTTACCGGATGAAGAAGGAACGACATAGGCGTGAAGGAGATTAGGAAGGACAGCACGGAATCGGATTTCTAGAGCGGAGTCGTTTTCTGCTGCTGTGTTGGTGTTGGTGTTTGGTGGCGTTGATGAAGTTGCTGCGATTCGTTCTCGGAGTTCGTGCACTAAGCTCGATAAGTTCGGCGTCGGCATTTGATTTTCCCTCGCAAATTTGAAGTGTGTCAGCGCCTCTGAGCTTCGGTGCTGCAAGTGAAGTGAGAGTACAGCAGCATTTGTTAAGGAAAAAAAGAATGACAATGAGAGATTTTAAGTGAGTCGTCCTTAGGATATATAATGGATAAATTGGATCATTAGTACACAAAATACAAATAAATACAGAATTAACAAGTGAATAAAAGTTGCGGTGAAATAGTTTATTTTTAAAATATTAAGGTCTAGAACAGCAATATTTAATTAATAATATAGTTTAGAAACATAATATTTAATTAAATATCATAATTATAAATTACCATATTAATTAAAATTTTATCACAGTTTAGGACCTTGATATTTAATAAAATTTTATTGTTATGAATTATAATATTTAATTAAATATCATGATTATGAACGTTAATAAAATTATAATTGATGTCGCTTTCACAACTCCAACATTTAATCAAATTCCCTAAATAATGATAAGTTTACGTGTGAATAGTAAATTTTAGAGATTTTAATTGTAGTTTTTTTTTAGTTTACAAATTTGATGAAGATGTATATTTTGATGCATAAAATATATTCGAAAGAAAAATTCATAAAATTTATATTTTTTATGTAAACCAGTTAACTGGATTAATCGGTCGATCAATTGAGCAAGAAGATTAGTAGTTTTTTTTTTATTAAAGACAATACTTTGTAATTTGGACTTAGTGTTTGTTATTTAAATTCTCTTGCATAAAAAGTCTTACTTAAACAAAACCAAAAAAAAATTATTAGGAAGGCTTCCAACATATTAAACATAAGATTGATATTTAATTTAATATAAATAAATATTTAATGGAAAAAAATTAATAAACACAAGATTGACACTAATAATTTAATATAAATGAATATTTAATGATAAAAAAAATTAAATATATTCTAGAATCTTGTAACAAAATTAGACAATATTAACATGAATTACAAACCCATCATAAAGTTCCCAAAAAACCCAAAAAATAATATAGATTTTTTCAGTTTTTAACATAAAATAACCAAACTTAAACAAGTCGGTTGAAATCGGTTTTGGTTGAATTTTTTTATATATAAAATTTCAATTTTGTTATTTTTATAGGTAAAAACTAAACTGAACTAAAAATAATCACTTCTAATTTGGCCCATAAAATGAAAAAATATTTGTAAATTCGTGTGATTGTTTTACTTAGAGAAAAAAATTCAATGAAGTTGGCATTATTATTATTTTTTGATAGAGAGAGTTATTTAATTTTTATTATTTTTTATAATAATTTTGGCAAGTATAACTGTATTTGCAATATTTGGTCAAATTTGCATCATTGTGTTTTGTTTACTTTTACTTTGTAGTATTATCAGTGTTTTGATATTTTTTAAGGTGTTGATATAAACTCAATTTAATTTGATTTAGTTAATTCAATCACTAAAATCTTGTTGGGTTAGCCAGGTTTTACATATTAATATTTTATTTAATTCAATAAAAAATTTAAAATGAGTTAAGCTTTTTGGACCTCGGGTTTCCAAGCAACCACATAGACTAGGCCAAATTTAACCACCATGATTGAAGGATTACATACAGTTTTTATTTTTCATTTAGAAATTTGGATTCAAGTTAAAGCAGCTGCTCAAATCGTATTTTTTAATAAAATAAAAT
The DNA here is from genome assembly GCA_007827005.2 of Populus simonii. Lineage (NCBI taxonomy): Eukaryota > Viridiplantae > Streptophyta > Magnoliopsida > Malpighiales > Salicaceae > Populus > Populus simonii. Next base: position 17,475,736 of record CM017467.2, on the reverse strand, counting down.
TTATTTTTGTTTAAATTTATTTTTTTATATTTTAAAATTATTTTGATATGCTGATTTCAAAAATAATTTTTAAAAATAAAAAAAATATTATTTTAATATATTAAAAAAAAAATTAAATCATAACTATTATTATACTCCTGAACACCTCCAAATTTGACATTGGCCTGAATCTGTGGTTGGGATTGGAAAGGTGATAGACCACTACATTCACAGGGTAAAGGAAACCGAAATATGTGTGCTGGCATTCTGCCTCTAGCAAGAAGGGCATAATCTTCATATGTAAGCAGTTTGTGGGTCTAACGAAAGAACAAAAGAGAGTACAGTGCCATACCACAAGTTATCAACCAATCATCAACTTTGATTCCAAGGATGAAGCTCTATACCATAGGGCAGAATCAAAGATCCTTGCTCTGTGTTTAACGAGGGACAAAATGTTAATATTGCATATGTCATTATTGAAAAGAACATTAATTAAGGAAGCACTTAACCCTTTCAATATGCTTCAACTCACCAACTTGACTATCTGTTACTAGAAAAACGAGAGAGAAAAATATATTTTAGCGATGGGATATTGCTGCAATTAGAAATGCAAGTCTCTAAGGCAGGAGATACTTTTTGTCAAGAGGAGGCATGGCACGGATGTTGATATCAATAGGAAATAATCGGTATTGAATGTCAAGCTCACTGAATATTTTCACCATCTCTTCTAGCAGAAGAGCTCTTCTTTTGGTTTTCTCTGCCATGTCTTGATGGTTCATTCTATGCCTAATCCATACTGCTACCATCATCTTGTTCAAATCTACTACTTCCTTGAATACAAATGAAGGATCAGGATACCAGTGCTCTTTCTTGCCCTCAATGTAACTGCATTAGCATTCAAGAGAAGAAGAGATTGTTAGAAAAAGGATGGTTTTCTTGATGGTAACAAATGGAATGATTTTACTTGCTGAAACTTAACCCTGTTATTCTCTGCTTCATATGAGCAACTTTTTCGGCTGGAGTGCATATGTGGATGTGGAACTCAACCGAATCGCCCATGTCAGGACTGCGATAGTAATTGCCGATTGGTTTGGTTGCAAGAATACTATTAGGATACAAGACTTTCTGATTGTCAGCTCTTAGGAAGAAAGTTGTTAGAATGTTCATCTCCTCCACTATCAGCTGAAACATAATGAACATTAAGCTATATTGTAACACAGTATCATAAAATGAAAGAAATTATGCAGATCTACACAGACAAAGGAATGGAGCCTGAACTCGATGTGTACCTGGACTCCATCTATCTCACACCTATCTCCGACGTCAAATGGATGGATAACGAACAAGAAGATAATTGACTCGAACAATGTCTTGGCAGTATTTCCAAAAACGAAGGACACAACAAGAACCTGTGATCCTAGAAGCACAAAAAATTTGCTCTTGGCAATTCCAAGGATGACTAGGGAGATTACAACTATAACAATGCCAACTATTGCGTTTATCATCTGATGGAGCTTGTTCACAGCAGTCTTTGTATCATTCAATGTTAGAGCAAGTGCCCTTCTTTCCCTGAAAGCATTGACCTGCGAAAATGGAGATTACATTGTAGATCTTGTAACTTTAGTACAACCTTAGGGATGAGTAGAAGGATTCCAACCGAGACCTCACCACCCAGTTCTTCAGGGATGATTTACCAATTCTGCTGGTTTCAGATGCTTCTTCAAAGAAACTCATTGTCTTCAAAGCTTGATCTTCTTCCAAAAAGCGCATCAAATCATGCAAGTAGATGTACCTGCCAAACAAAATAATCTATAATCTCTGAGAAGATTGAAAATATAGCAAGTCAGTCAAGCAAATAAGAATTTCGTCCTATTAAAACTGTCAGTGTGCTTAAGAAAGAAACAAAAAATATGGAAATCGCCAAAAAAAAATCGAAATTGTATGATAATGTCAAATCATTTAAACGATGAGATTGGATTATCAATATGAGGTGATGAGCTGCTCACTTTGATCCATGGCGAGCCACATTATTAAAAATTTTTCTTGCTGCAACTTTCGCCTCGTTTTCGCTTCTGATATGTGTCGTGGATTCGTCCTCAGTAGCAGCACCTAGTATCTGCTCATCCAAAGTGGACAATGAGCCATGCCGCACAATTTTCATCAACCTCTTCATATTCCAAGCTGAAATATTCTTGGTATTAAGTTTATGTAAGTGGTCAATTGTGATCCCATCATCCGCTTCTTTCTCCCCCTTTTGTGAAAGTTTCCCCGAAAATTTAAAGCTTTTTGCTGTGAAAGTTTTCTGCATTACTCTATTGGGATTCAACCTGCCACTCTTTGCTGGTGGGAAGACAGATGCCTTGAGTTCTGCAGGCATAGTAACCCCAGCATTCTGCAGCTTGCGGACCTCGGCAGCAATCCTCTCTACATCATCTTCAGCTTTTTGTATTTCAATCAATGGCGGACCTGATAATGTTTCTATCACAAATTGATTGAAGAGTGACTCCTGAATCCTGTCAAAATAAGTGCTAACATGGAAACAAGAAGCAAGCACCTTAACCATCAAAGTCTTAATCAACCATATGAAATTCCCCACCAAAAAACAAACCAAGATTTTAGTAACATATTCGAGAAAGTCACTTTTGGTATCCCTTTGAACCTTCTTATCAAATAAGAAGTGCCATGCCAACAACACAAGCCCTAACCACCAACAATTCTGTACTCCCTTTCTCAATCCATACACAAAATACAAAACCCTCTTCCGCAACAAAAAATTTCTTTCAATGAAAAACACTATCAAATGAATCCCCCATCCCGAAACCAACCTTCCACATATCAAAACCAGCAACAAAACTTCCCATTTCCATAACTTAAGGTTCAAAATCTTCACTTTCTTTAAATCACGAATAGAAAGACTACACACCAGTGCAGCTAAAATCACAATCAAACTCAGCCATTGGAGGACAGTCAATGTACTTAACTTGTCCTTCTTGTACTCTTCCGGTAAGTCCACATCCTCTAATGGATCCTCATCATCCTCATCATACAACACCCTACTTAACATCCCGGATCTCATTGGCCCAGACCTTGGTATCCTCCCTGACATTCTCTCCAATTCCTGTGGTGAAGGGTCATCTATAAGTCTTGATTTAGTTTTCAATCTTGACAGTGGATTGGCATGTCTCCGAAAGGATGCATTCGACGAGCACTTCAAAACTTCTTCGCGTTCCTGTTCTTGTTTTCGTTGATGAGAATTGACTGAACCGTCCTCCTTGCATCGCCTTCTGACAGATTCGAGTGCACCATTAAGGCTGCCTCCGGAGAGAGACGGTTCGAAGGACACACGAATTTCTCTAGAGGATGGCTTAGTCGGTGATGATTCTGGGAAGGAAGGCAGGTGTCTTCCATGTGATGATCCTCGGTCACCTTTTAGTTCATCCATTTCCATGTCCATGTCCAATGTAATCTCGCCGCCACCAAAGGTTTTCTGATTTTCCAAGAACTGACCGATCAGCCTCGAAGGCGGGTCTTGCATCACGTCCTGTTGTCCATTTTGCGTAAAACCAAAACTTGGTGCTCTGTCAACCTTAGCAACATCAGTAGAACTGTCTTCTGAGCTGGAATTTCCATTGTCAACCTTGACAATGACCTCATTATGGTAATTTGAACCTATTGACGTTCGTTGTTGATTGTCATATGGAATATCTGATTGATGGTGGTGGAGAATAGGCAGCTCTTCAGGGCTGATGCTATAATTATTGTCCCCCCCTCCGCCACCAGAGAATCTCCTAATGTGTTTAAAAGAACTATTGCCTTTGAATGATTTCTTAAGAGAGAAATCCATCTTCTGTTTTCCTTAGAAAGCCGATCAAAATTATTTGTGTTTTTGTGAGAAATATTTTCTGTGTACACATATACAACGTGAAAGTGTCCGCTTGTTTTCTTGAGGAGTTTTCTCAGGTGAGTTTGTTAAATGGGAAGTTGGGAACCTTAAAGAAGAGAGAGAGAGAGCGAGAGAGAGCTTGCGAACAACAGAATCACAAGTGGCATGGAAAACGAAAGATAGGAAAGACAATTGCGTGATTAGGTTTGAAGATCATATAGGACTTCCAAAAATTGCACACCGTCAAGTGAATTAAGGATAAAACCCTCTTGTTCTTATGGTCGGTCCAAAATTTTAAAGCATAGACAGAACTTAGATTAATACAAATATTATAAGACCTTCATGGCTCTAATAAAAATAACAATTAGGTGCTTTAGTCAAAGTTCTAGATGAAACTCCAAAAATGGTAGAGTGAAAGCACTCTGTAAATGAAAGTTATTTTGAATTGAAGAAACTTAGACTCGCTTGTTATTGGTGGTGAGATTGAAATTTATCTCCATTGTTTTAAAATTCAGATTGGCATGAGGATAAATCTATAACTTGGTTAATTTAAGATTTATACTGATTAGTTGAAGAAACAATGAAAAAAGAAAAAAACTAGCTAATTAGGTTAAAAATCTAGGTTTTCCGGGTGACTCAGTCTACCTAGATCTAAACCAGTCAAAACCTGGTCATTAACCTGTTAACGTTAATTTTTTTAATAGCATTAGGAAGCCCATTAGAAAAGCTTATCCACCATAGTTTTTATTTAATTTACTACATAATAGAAACTCACACTTATAAATATTTAAATAGAAGTGTTTTTTTTTTCCAATATGGAATATAAATATTTTTTTTATTTATTCACTTACGAACTACACCAATAATTTCTTACTAGTCTGTAGTGGAAGTCTTTTGACTTGATAGAATTATGCTTATAAGAAAGTATTTTACAATTTAAATCTCCAATTGGTGTTAACACTTGAATATTACTAAAGTTATTGGTGTTCACAAATTAAACTAAAACTTTTATTATAAAATCAAAGATACTACACGCACAATACTATCCAAATTCTTAAAAAAGTTTATAATTGGTTAACATTTATCGTGACCATGTTCTAAAATCTCATTTTCATGAATATTTACAAGAGAAACCCTAACTCTTGTCAAAAGCGACAACATTTCTATATTTATATAGGTAGAATTATACATGTCTCTATATATTACTAGTTACATGACCTGCGCAATGCCGCAAGTTAATTTTTTTTGTATAAAAAAAACAAAAAAAAACTAAGATCTAAAAGTGTTAGGTTTTTCTACAAAGCTATATCCAAGAGTCTTGGGTTTGGCTGCAACGACTGACCCAAAAGTAATATTTATAATATTAATAATAACATTAAACTTGCATGACCTAGGTTTAAGTGGGTTTGGATGCAACACCAGACCCAATAGCCTTGGATGTGGGTCTGGCTGCAAGGTCGTGTTACAAAAGTGTGATAATTAAATAGATTAATGAAAAAGAAAAAAACCAACAAGAAGAAAAAAAACCAATGAAGAAAAAGAAAAAAATCTGAATTAATTGGGTTAACCCTTCAAACCAGGTAACCCGTCAAACCTGAGATTTACGTCATGATAGTTTGATAACTAAATAGAAAAAAAAAATTGACGGGTTAACTGGGTTAAACCGTCAAGCTCGTGATACATATCATGAAAGTCTGATAATGAAATATAAAGAAATTTAACATTAACAAACTAAACTAAACGAAAAAAATTAATTAAAAAGAAAAAAAGCAAAAAAATAAAATTCGGGTTAACCCGTAAAACTCGGGATCTGTGTCATGAAAATCTGATAACTAAATAAAAAAATGTAACATTAACAAACTAAATTTTTTTAAAAAAAATTATTAAAAGAAAAAAACACAAAGAAAAAAGCAAAAAAAAACCCATAAAAGCATAAAAAAAGATTAAAAAAAAAAAAAAAAAAGCTCAGAGTATTTTAGTATATGTTATTATTATTATATTATTATAAGTACAATTATAATATATAAGTAATGCGTAGGGGAAGCTACAGAACTTTCCCCACGCCTTTTAGAGTGTTGTTAATATTAAACATGAATTTTAAATTCCATAAGAGCCTATGTTCATCATTCTTTACATAATAAAACGCACTGAATATTATCAAAATAGAATCTAAAATTAATTATCAGTGTCCAACATATACTAAACAATAACTTGTTCTTACTCCTTAAACTTAGAGATAAGCTTCTTTCTAATATGAAGTTGCGTTTTCATTACCAGTATCTTTAATAATGGGTTTCAATCCTATTCTAATAGTTGTTTTCCTTACCATGTCTCTAGATAGTTTTTTTGTGAGAGGATCCGCTTATTCACAGACTTCACATAAACAATAGTGATTACCCCATTTGTAATCAACTCTTGAATATATATCCATGTCGAATACTTATATGTCTTGATTTACTATTGTAAATATTACTATAAACTCTAGACATAGTTGCTTCACTATCATAATATAAAGAAATAATTGACATAATTTGTGGTCATAACTTAATATCTAACAATAGATTCTTATCCATTATATTTCTTTACCCGTATCAACCATAATAATAAATTCTGATTCCATAGTAGAATGAGATATGCACGTTTGTTTTTTAGATACCTAAGATATTGCACCTCCTCCAAATGAAGAAATCCATACTGATGTGGACTTATTATCACCCGAACTAGTTATCCAACTTTCATCACAATATCTTTCCAACACAACTATAAAATCATAATAAAACAAATCAAAATCGATCGTTCTTTTAAGATAACCAAAGACTTTTGCAATAGCCTTCAACTGATTTGTATTCAACTTGCTTATATATCTTGATAACCTATATATAACAAAAGTTATATCCAATCTTGTACAATGCATAACATGCATAAGACTTTCAATGACACTAACATATTCTAGTTGTATTACCGTTTTATCATAATTATCATTTAACTTCACACTAGAGTTAAATAGGTTATTAACATCTTTTTATATTGAGATGCTTAAACTTATCAAGCATTTCCTCTATATAATATGACTGATTAAATGCATAACCACTACCATGTTTCTTAACTTTGATACCTAAATTGTATCCACTTCACTAAGATCTTTCATTTTAAAATATAAGTGAGATATCTTTTGGTTTCAACTATCCCAATCATATTGGTGCAAAATATTATCATGTTATTTATGTAAAGACAAATAATCACACTAAAGTCTGCTGTAAATTTGGAATAAATATACTTATTAGCACCATTATGATGAAAACCATTTAACAAAATTATATTGTCAAACTTCTCATGTCATTGTTTCAGAGCTTGCTTTAAACCATATAAAGACTTTATTGATTTATAGACTTTTTTTCTCATTTTCAATAAGTATAAAACTCTTAGATTTCTGTATATACACTTCCTCCTTTAAATCTCCATTTAAGAAAGTCATCTTAACATTCATTTGATGAATATATAAATTATTAATTAATGTTAAAACAAACAAAACTCTAATGGATGTAATTCTTGCCATTGAAGAATAAATGTTGAAATAATCTACACCTTCCTTTTTAAGTAAAGCCTTTGACAACTAATATTGCCTTGAAAGTTTGTATAAAACAATTAATATTGTATTTTCTTCTAAACACATACTTACATCCTAATGGCTTAAAAGCTGAAGGTAAATCTATTAGGGCCCAAGTATTGTTAGACAATATCAAATCCATTTTATTATTTACCGCTTCTTTTCAAAAGACAATATCTTTAGAAGACATAACTTTACAAAATGTCTTTAGATTATCTTCCACATTTAGGATCATATGTATCCTTTTCAATACTGTATTTCTATCACCTTCCACTAAAAATACAATTACATCATTAGAAATGAAATATGTATCTAAGTATTTTTCCTTTTTAAATCTTTGACTCTTTCTAGGTTCACTCAAACCTGTTACTTCTGGGTTTTTATTTTTTTCACTTAAAGTTGAGTTAAGAGTCGTCATTGTTAGATCCGGTTCTTGCACATTCAAATCATTTGTGAATTTATTGTCGATAAATTCAACATGTATAAATTCAACTATCACATTAGTTTCTAAATCTAAAAGCCTATAAGCTTTTGAATTTTGTGCATAACCAACAAAAACACTTTTAAGACCTCTAGGTTCTAATTTTGTTCTTTGAGGATTAGAAACTTTATAAAAAGCTACACACCCCCACACTTTAAAATAATTCAAAATATAACTTTCTTATTAACAATCATATAGTTTTATCATAATGTTTCATGTCTATATAAACTTGTTACTACGCAGAGAAAAAAGATACAAAAAAACATATTTTTTCTTTTCTTAGTCCTTTTTTCTTGATATTTCAATTTTATCCCAACAGTGACAAATATCAAAATTAATATAAATAAACTTTTTAAAAAATTAATCTTGGTGACAAATTAAGTTCCAACTACCTACGTCCAAATGTTATCTTTTGATATTATAAAAATCTATATAATAGCATCAGAAAGCTCATTAGGAAAATCTGTCCACCATAGCTTTGGCTGAATTTACTACACAATAAAAACTTATACTTGTAAACACTTAGAATGAAGTGTTTTTTTTCTCAATGTGGGATACAAATCTTTTCATTCTTTATTTACTTAGAAACTACACTAATAGAAATTGCTAAGAGAGTGACATTGATAGGTTTATTTCAATCACCAATCACGTTTACGGTTATGATCTTTGGTTTTTTGTCTCTTTTCTCATTCCTCTACTCGTGATTTCAGAGGTTCATAACAAAATCTAATTGATATATAGCAAGAGTGATAATAACAAACCTTTAAATCATCTATCAAAACTTGCAATTGCACCATTAATATATCATAACTGATATAGTATTAACCTTTTAAGCTTCATTCAACTTGCAATTATCACTCAATTTTAATCAACGGTATTTTTTTTTTTAAAAAAATAATTTAGTCGAAGGTGTTTGAAATTATGGAGTATGATCCTTTTCAAAATAATTTTTGCTTAAAAATATATTAAGATATTTTTTTAATATTTTTTTTATTTTTATTAACACATCAAAACCATAAAATAAAAAATAAAAAATATTAATTCAATATATTTTAAAAAAAAATAAAAATTTAAAACATCTTAAAACAAGAATAATAACGATGCCTAACACCGCAGAATCCACACATTTTATGAGAGAAGAAAAAATATAAAAAACCAAAAGAAATATCTTTGGGATTCTTGCCGTAATAGCCTTGCCGGGAAAAATTATTTGATATAAGGCTAAGATTGCAATTACAATAGAAAATCAATGGTGCAATTGAAACTTACAGTAAACAACAACAACAACAATAATAAAAAACACTATCAAGTATGTAGGAAAATAAAAATAACAATGGAAACCGCTCTCTTCTTCAATAGAAAGCAGAACTTGCAGGATTCTACTCGACTCAACCCGTTCCGATTCACCGAGTCATCAACTCACCCATCATACCCAGAAGATGAAAAAAAGAAGCAGCGCGGACATCGATCAAGCAGTAGTTAATGTTTGGAAACGCGAACTCGGCCAACTCTCCACTCGCAATTTCGCTCACCGCTTCGCCGCTTCCGAGGTCACTCACCGATACCACTTTCTCATTATATTTCGCTATTATAATTAATTAAGGGCTTGTTTGGCTGTTGTTTTTTATTTATTAGGATCTTGTGTCGAGGCTTGAAATTCACAAGAAGTTAGAGAAGCACGATGGATGTGTAAACACGCTGAGTTTCAATGCAGGTGGTGACATTTTGGTGTCGGGCTCAGATGACCTGCGGGTGATTCTATGGGATTGGGAAACTGGGCGTGATAAGCTTTCCTTTCGTTCGGGTCATGATAATAACGTGTTTCAAGCCAACTTCATGCCCTTTTCTGACGATCGAACTATTATTACTTGTGCTGCTGATGGCGAGGTGAATAAAATTAAATGTAATTAAAAAAATTCATTATTCCTTTGTAGAATTCCTCCATTTCTTTGCGTTTGTGGGTTGGTGATTGTGAAGAAGGCCTAAATTTTTAATTGATATTTGTGATAGGATGTTGAAAATCCTTGCTTCATTTGAAAAATTACCTTTTTAGTTGAAATATGTGCTCGATTTTGGAAGTCTACATGTATCCTCTTTTCTTTAAAAATGGGTGCTCTTTATTTGTTGGAGATGTATTCATTTTCGAATTGTGGGTTCAGTCATTGTATTTTAAAGGAAAAAAAGAGTGATTTCTTGGCCAAGTGATGGAGTGGATGTCAGCGATAGATTTTTAGTTGCAATTCGTGGCCCTTTTGAAAAGGGTGTGCCATTTGTTATCGTTTAACTTTAAAAATAGGTTCTTTTTATTTTTTGGAGATGATACTAGTTTTTTTGGAATTGTGTTATTTTTATATTTTAAAGATCTCTTTTCCAAGTAATTGAGTGGATGTTAGTATGCCAGATTTTATGATGTGCATTGCACGGGATGTGTTGTCATCTTATTACTGCTTTGCTTGTACTTTTCCTTTTTGGAATGAGTGATCTTGTTGTGCTTTTGTTTTAAAGATTTAGCACATTTGACGATTCCTGGTGTTCCGAATTCTGGAATTACTTATTTTGCTAAGAGGTTTTAGTATGTGTGATTGTAATGGCATGCTACTTGTATTGTTTATTCATGATGAGGAACATTTTTTTTTTTTTTTTTTAGATTCGGCAAGCTCAAATTCTGGAAGGGGGGGAAGTGAAGACTATATTGCTAGGAAAACATGAGGAATCACAAGTTCATAAGTTGGCTATTGAGCCTGGGAGTCCTCATATATTCTATTCTTGTGGCGAGGATGGAGTGGTTCAACATGTGAGCTGTGATTTCCTTTGCTAACTACAAGATTTAGTTATGCTCTTGCTTTTGTTAGATAGAATAAGAAATCTTAAAGCCTAAAAACAATTGCCTGCATTTATCGCCTTGCATGTTGTTGTTCATGATTTTTAAATAGCTGGGTTTATACAATTATGTGACAGTGTCATTGTGATTTCAGTTTGATTTGAGAACCAGATCTGCCACAGAACTTTTTACTTGCCTTTGTGTTGATGATTTGAAGGGGTATCGTCCATATGTCCCTCTAAATGCTATTGCTATTGATCCAAGGAACCCAAATCTCTTTGCAGTTGGGGGAATGGATAAGTTTGCTCAACTTTATGACATCCGCAAGTATAAGTGGGATGGGTCAAGTGATTTTGGTCAACCTGCATGTTATTTCTGTCCTCAGCATTTGATTGGTAATGAAGATACTGGAATCACAGGCTTGTCATTCTCAGATCAGAGTGAGCTTCTAGTCTCATATGGTGACGAGTTCATCTATCTTTTTACACAAAGCATGGGTTTGAGAAATCCTCCATTTCCATCCTCTTCATTTATGGTTTCAATGGGCAGTGATACAAGCAAAGTAGAACCTGGATCTATAGCTTCTTCATCATCTATGGATCTGGATGGGAAAAATGCCCCCCAAGTTTATATGGGCCACAGAAATTGTGAGACTGTGAAGGGTGTGAGCTTTTTTGGGCCAAGATGCGAGTATGTTTCTAGCGGGTCTGACTGTGGTCGGATTTTTATTTGGAAGAAAAGGGGTGGAGAGCTTATTCGTGTTATGGAAGCGGATAAGGATGTGGTAAATTGTACTGAGCCCCATCCCCATACCATGGCACTTGCTAGCAGTGGAATCGAGTATGATATAAAAATATGGACCCCAAAAGCTATTGAGAGAGCTACTCTGCCAACAAACATTGGACAGGTATGCCTTTTCCATTCAGTTTGTATTGAAATCCATATCCTTAAAAATCTTCTCATTGCATTTGATTTAATGGCTTGGCTTGATCCTGTAATTTATGAGATAAGGTAACTTGAGATATCCATGATATTATAAAAATAAAGTTTGAAAGAGAATCCTTTTTAGTGTCATGAGAAAAATTCAACTTCAGTTTGATCAATGCAAACAGTCAGTTTGGTAGCCTTTTATACTTGATCCGAGTTTTTGGAAGGGAAACATAACTAAATTTTAATTTTGCAGATGGTAGAGTGAGAGCTAAATACATTTTTAATTTAAGTATCCTTGGAGACTACCATTTGGTTATCATCCTTTAGCTCTGTTTGTTTTTGCTGTTGAAAAATGCTTTTGTAAAAAAATGATTTCTTTTTTCTTCAAAATTTTTTTTTTATGTTTTTAGATTGTTTTGACGTGCTGATATCAACAATAAATAATAAAAAATATTATTTCAATGTATTTTCAAGTAAAAAGCATTTTGAAAAGCAACCGCTATCAAAATACTAAATAAGCTCTTTCTTCCTTTATCCTAAACTTTCATTTATGGAAAATAAAGGCAAAAGGTACAAAAATAGTGGTGTTATAGGGATATAATGCGGACAGATGGTAGGCTAACACTTTCTGGTTTGATTGGCTTACTCCACTGAGCTATTGAAGTCCTATTATAAAATTTTACTGCACTATGTGCTTTACATTGATAATGGATCCAGATTGCTACAATATCCATGCTATAGACTATATGGGCAGCAGGGCATCTAATTTCTCAGCTGTTACTTGTTTTCAAAAGCTTCTGATGGCCAATCGCATTGATTGGTTTGGCATGAGTGACAACAACGACGACAATGATGGTGACAGTGATGACAGTGATATTGATGGTGACTTTTGTGATGATTATAGTGACAACGGTGGCGTTTGTGATGAGGATGATGATAAATTTCTTGGCAGTTATGATGAATGTTGATTCTGATTTAAACTTTGTGTTGAGCTGAAACCAAAGGCTAGGGGATGGTTGGACTGCTTGGCTTCACCTGATTTCCTGATCCTGCAATAATTTTCACTTCAAAGACAGACAGGGAACTTATAGAGCTCATGCTATCTGTTTGATGCCAAAAGTGACAGTGACGTTTCTTAAGATGACGGGGAAAATATTGCAATTCACGACGACGGGTTGGGTTAGGAGATGCATTGTTACCTCCCGGCCTATTGAAAAGTGGTAAAGAGTAAATGTACATAGTATAGGGTTTTAGATTTAACTATTTTGAGCTGTCTAGCAAATTTCCATGTCTAACCAGCTATATTATTCTGTATTTAAATTGTTTTTCGTTCATTAATAGTTACTTCCTCCTCTTTTTTGTTTTTCCAGTATATTTATCACTGTTAAATGATGCCTTTCTATGCGGAGCGGCACCCAGGCTGCCGCATAAAATTCATTAAAACTCAAGACCATGCCAAGTCCTTTAGTTGGTCTCTGCTTGTCAATGTCATTCCCAGATTGTTGTTATTATTGTTATAAGTAAGATTGTTATTAATATCAGTAAAAGAACCTAGACTCTATAAGCTTACATGGACATAGTGCTGCTCTGTTTTTAAAGGGTGTTTGATAGCATGGTCTAGTGTATTTATTAAAATTTTAATATTTTTTATTTAAATTAATTTTTTAATATTTTTAATTGTTTTGACGTGTTGATGAAAATAACTTGTAAAAAATAAAAAATATTAATTTGATGTATTTTCAAGCAAAACGTATTTTGAAAAATAATCTCGACCACTATTTTAGACACCCCTTACTCATTTTCTATTAAAATAAGTTATGGTATTTTCATCATTTGAGATTTCCAGGAAATGTTATATTAAAATTATTTTTAAAAAATGGATGCCCATATCATTTTTACTGTGAACCTCGACATTTGTTTATATATATATATCTCAACTCTTTTATTTATTTATTTTATCCTTTAATGATTCATTCTTTAGGTTGGAGTCTAACAAATTGCTTTGGTTTGTTTTATATATGGTTATTGCGGTGTATGGGTTCTTGATTTGGCAAAAAAAAATAAAAATCAGGTTTAGGGTCTGCAAAGAAGCAAAAGACAAAAAGGACTACATTGGAGAGTTAGGAAAGGATGAGGAGAAAGTTGAAATTTTTCTTAAAAATGCACTGTTAGGCTAGCGCTTTTTTGCAATTTTTTGCTTTTGGGATTTGGCATCATCGCATTATCTTGGGAGTGAAGTTGTTTTTAAAAAAATTATGTGATCTCCTTGATAGCAAGTAAGCATTTGTAAATCAACAGCAATTCATGGAGCTTTTCACTTGGATAGATTGAATACCCATGAACTTGCAGCTAAGATTTAACACTTCCAAATTCCAATCTTGAGCAACTCCATGTGTTTTTGTTTTTATTTTTTTTCTTGAGAAAATTATGAAACCCCTTTAGCTATAAAAGCTCAAAAACGTAGTTCATGGCCAACGTAGAATGATAATCTATAAAAACTGCTGGGTTTAACTTGATTACAACCAGAAACAGGAAATATTGCAGTTCAGACATGATTTTTTTTCTTAAAAAAAAAAAAATTTCTTTTACAAATAGAACATGTCCCCTGCCCTCTGCCATGGCAGTTTTTCCCAGCTATAGATAGTTAAACACGATGGCGCTTCTTTGTGATTGAAGAAGATTCTTTTCATTAGAATCTAATCTCCCATCGTAGGAAAAGGCTGTGGCATAAAGATTTCTGGCAGGTGCTTGCAGGCGAATTGAAGTGTCTATTACGCGTATAATACCGAAGATTTCATTAAGGCTGTTCTAATCTTTCTTACGAGGGTCTCTCCAAATAGCAAGATCACCCTTATGGTAAATGAAGGGTTTAGAGAGGCTTCCTCCTTGTACCTTAAATTCGTCATTTCGATCTGAACTAGGTCTAGGCTACCAAGCTGTTGCTGCTGATTTTGTGACTTGAAATAGGAGGAGGACTCCTCATGAGAACACTCTGAAAGAATGCAATCATCTGCACAGCATTACTTGGCACATTAAATCCATGAGCCAGGAGGAAGAAGGAAAATTCGAGTATTAAAGTAGAAAAGGGAGATTAAGGTAAAAGATCACACCGTTGCAAATCCAATGCACAAAATACTGAAGCCAGGGAAATGAAATGGTGCATCTTCAGACAGGAATAAAGCTGAAGAATAGAAGGAGAAGTTAATGTTATCACTTCAGTCCATAAACTCTCGTTCTTGTCAAATTTTGATCGCATACCTGTCAGAGGACTAAAGATTAAGGGGGAGATGATGTTTGCGAAGGAGATTATTCCTGAAATGCATCCTTGAGCCTTCCCCTGAAACGAATCTTAAATGAGTTGAGAGGAAAAGAAGAACAATATGAATGAATCGGGGTATCTTATTCCTTCAAGTTCAAAGATTGAATAATTAAAGATGAACTCAAAAGCCATATGACTGAATGACAGTTCTGGATGGGCTGCACTTGGTGATTTTCTTCTCCATTGACTGTTAAAATGCCTATTAAAACACACAGAAGATTGGACCTGATGATTTTCTGGACAGTTTGTCCGTATAGGAACATCTATAATATACAGCATACATGGAGGCTATCAAGCATAAGACTGCAGCCACTCTTAAGAGTTACCTGCTCAGTTGGCCCTACTTGTTTCGATGCGATGCTGCGTAACTGTGGAATTAAACCAGTAATCAGATTTCTTCAATCACATAGATCTTTCATGAAGATGAAGGTAAATTACTTACACATGGAGGCACGCAAACAATAAAAACCGCAAAAATGGTGGTGGCATATGGGACCTGCCCACAATGGAAATGTATTTTCAGTATTATACGCAACAGGTATCAGGACAAAACCATCTTACACATGGTCCACCGATTTCATAAACACAGAAAATCAAAAGATAGAATTCAAAAACTGACATATTACCACAAGCTCAAGAAGAAAAGGACAGTTTTCTACAATAAAAGGATGCAGAAAAAACTCCAATTCAGTTGAAGCATTACCCAATTTGACCATGCTACACTGTAAAGCAATGCCTGCAAGATTTCAGGTAAATCACCAGCACTTTAGGCTCAAATTATGTTGTTTTAGTTCTTTAGCATGAATAGACGCAAACAAGCCTATTGAGGCTAAAGCTCTTACATCTGCGATGCCCCCTAAAAGCCCTATTGCCAGCAGCTTTTCCTCTGCTACATGTGGTGCCAACAAGGGCATGAAAACCAGCTGTGAAATTCAATAGAATAATAAGGACTGGTGACAAATATGAAATGCAAAGGATCGTTGAAGATACTATGGAGAAGGAAAGAAATATTTAAGAAACACATAATTTTGTAAATGCATACCTGTGAGGCCATTCCCGCAATGCCAAGAAGTAGCATCAGATCAGCATAATGGTTTTTGCTGAAGTGAAAACGAGCCTTCAAGTAGTACTGCATCGCACAAATCATTCAAGTTGGTAACAGAAATTCTCGCATTCCTGTCTTTTTTTTTTATGTTTGATATACGTCACATTGAAGGAGAAAGTTTTTGTACCATGATGCTAGCTTGCATTCCACCTTCTGCAAGACTATTGAAGAATGCAACAACTGCTGCTTGCGAAAATGTTACCCTGCCACACAAGTTTCACAAATTCTCAAATCAGACCAGAAGAAGAATAGATACCAGTCCAAAATAGTAGTGGTTCGAGAAAAGTGCAAGTTAACCATGCTTTGCATTGGCCTTATACTCGAGTCCTAAATTTCTCCTACCTGCTCTTCAGCAAGCCAATGATATCCTGAACTGATGGGATCTTCTTCAATACCGGCGCCTTCCTTGATAAATCACCATCTTGACAGTGATCATCCTGTCCGCTCTTCAAGATTGGCTGCGTCAAATTTTCGCCATTTGGTAGACTCTCTTCGAGGAAAACTCTCATGTACACAGCAGCAAGCATTGACACCAACGCAGCCACCTAGAATAGAAAAGACTAACAATGTTAACTTTCAACCTATTGGTAGCCGAAAATGAGACACTTCTGTAAGGCATTTTATTAGCAAACGCAACCTGAAACGTTAAAGCAGTGGAGAGGAAACGAGCAGCTAAGGTTCCACAGACAAATGCGGCTGTGGCTATGCCAGATAGAATTCCAAATGCTGATGTTCTCTGTCTCTCTAAAACGTTGTCTGCCTGTAAAGATTTTATGTTTTTTAGGCATTAGCAAAAAGAGTCGAAACTGAACAGTATAAAGTGTCGTCACATGACCTTTCATTCTTTGCTGTTTTGGAAGGAAGAATGGTTAAAAAAAAACTCGAAACAATTAGAGAGATATTATGGCGGTGCAAGTTAGAGTTTTTAGGGATAATCACCACATAAGCAAGAGCAAGGCAGTTGATGCTGCCTTCACAGATCATAGCCGTGAGGGTCCTGAGCACATAGTAGGCATAGAAGAAGTTGGTTGTCCTACTGTATGCCAATATAACTGCAGAAAGGACAATAACAACATGAATAGGATCTCGAACAAATTATATTTTATCATAAAAAATTTCTTTTCTTTTTTCTCTTCATTTTTAACGGAAAACCTCATTTATGGTCATGGCTGATTTTTACCATATCATTCAAATATTTATGTTGGATTTCGATCCGGACCCCTAAACTCCTGCCAAACTGGCTGGGCCGGCAGGAATTTAACAGCACTGGTCGTAACTAAAAAAACCCTAAACAGAGAACAAAAGGCAAAAAAGTTTTGGTCCTTGAGCGGATGGAGCACTACAAACCCGTGCGTTGGGCCCATTCAATCCGTCGCAGTGCTATAGATTCTGGGCTGACATGGTTATGACACAAATTTTTCAGCAACTTCAAAAGTCTTCCGACACTAAAATCTGGCAGTTCCTAAGGGGACCATTGCGGGTGTCCAATAAATTCAAGAAACGTGACTCGTCTTGTACCATGTAATACCGTAAAGAAAAGCAAGTTGGGCAAAAGGGGATAAAGAAGAAGGCAACCAAAAGAAAAGAAAAAATGTAAAATTAGATTCTTATTAAAAGTTAAAGCATATATGATCTTCAAGAAAAGAAAGTTCTCTTCTTGATTCATTTCTTCTCCGAGGAAATGATTCGAAATCAGAGCCCCCAAAAAATCTATAACCATAACGTAATTCTTGTCTAAAAATTTTCAAATCCAATTTCTGTTGATACTTTATTTTAAGTGGTAAATTCACACCACCACAAAGGATAATATGCTACATAAAAGATAAATAAATATTTATTTATTGTTGAGATTCAACCTGTTTTTTTATTAAAATTAAAAAAAATAATTTTTTTTAATTTATTGATGTGCTAATATTAAAAATAAATTTTAAAAAATAAAAAAATTAATATATTTTTTTTAAAAAATAATAATAACTTCCATTACACACACAAATACCCTCTAAATCTCCTATCAAAAAGAATAAACTTCGAAAATATTTACAAAATTTGATTTCATATATATATATATATATATATATATATATATATATATATATCTTCTGAAGTGGGCATTTCTTGAAATGAAAGAGAGATGAAGAAGGTTCTTTAATTAGGAGTCAATTAAGAGAAGGAAAAACGGTAAGCAGAAAAGCAAAGATGAAAGCAGCGGGACATTTTGCCCATGATTTGGACAACATCCTTGACAACAAAGTTCAAGCTGATTTGATCAAGAAACGTCTTGACAATGCAGTTACCTTCGAATCCAGTGCTAGTTAAATATGAGGTATTTTTCAAGAAAAGACGCCCATTGAAAGTGGCCGCCATGCACGCGAATGATCCACTATCCACTCATGGTGTCGATTGTCAATGGGAGCCCTAATGTCCTAGGCACGATCAGTAGGACCATACGTATCCTAGCACTTTAGGGGGGAAGGCCAATAATAATTTACCGACAGATATGAAATTAAATGCACATATATAAAAGATATTACCTAAAGGAATAATGGAGAGAGTCATAGGGAGTGTGAGCAAGGCTTTCCTTCCATACTGGTCTGATAGATTTCCTATTAGCGGCATCATCACAACTGTCCCCAGTCCGATGATCTGCAAATACCCACTTGCTGATTAGTTAACAGCATTTTACTTCTCCCTGTTGCCCCCTTTCATTTGAGGTTCAATTGGCTAAAATCAAAGACTGAATTCCTTGGAATAGTACTGAAGCAAATACATTCACGGCATCAATGGTGATAAATTAGAAGTGCCGTCAATTATTAGTCCATGGACTCTTTCACTTTTAACCCCACAGTCTTATTTCTTTTTATAGTATTTGTTTGTGATGAGAATGCAGCAGGACCGGCGTTTAAAAAACTTAGCGTATATTACACATCTTAGCGTCTAGACAGAGAGCATACAAAAATATTTTTTAAGAATAAAAATAAATAGAACACGCTATTTAATTACACCGAAACATTTGTCCTAGCCTGGAAGATTAATTCTCTGAAGAAACCCAACAATTTTATGATAGGTCTTTTGATTTTTTGGATCGACCAGTGAGTGCGAAACGTTCCAGGAAAAAAGATCATGATATTGTTGGACTGTTGGTTTTTATGCATGCGATGGACAATGGCCATCAGCATCTTTCTAGGTAAAGTTTGAATGGTAGGTTGAACAAAATGGGTGGAGCAGAACGGAGAGTGCTGAAGAGGGGACTCTCCATTGAAGAGTTGCAGCAAGCTAAATAAAATACTCTGTCGATCTACGTGTCCATGCTTGGTCTACACTAACATAGACATTGAGTTAACAGGCATACAATTATATATACAGGGCACTTGGATGTATGGCGCGGAATGTTTTCCAATAAAAAAAAAGTTCACAGAAAACCACCAGAACCCTTTTTGTATGTTTATTTAGTTTATATAGATAGTTAATTCTCTTATGTGATGAATTAAAAGGCACATGGGCATGCATTAATCGTTTTCCAGTGAAGAAAATGGGTTCATGGGGAATATTTCGGACACCTTTTGGTTCTGCTTATAGCTAGTCATCATGTAAACCATACAAAGAAATTCATAATCAATAACCCTAGAGAAAATCCACACCTTAATAAGAAGCAAAGGTGTAGAGAAAGATGAGGGAGAATAAAGGAATTAACATACGGCTTGCTGGAACCCGGACAGGTAAATCGCAAGAGAGCACTCATCTTTTCCAGGACAAACTGCTACCATGGTGACATCGGTTATGGCCGGGATCACCATTAAACTAGCAAAGCTGGAGAGGAATACTGTCACAAGGAGGTGGCTCAGTTCTGTTAGCTTCTCCATATCCTTCCTTTCTCAGAAAATCCAGCAGTCCTGGTACTACTTTTCTCTTCTGTTGCAACTCTTAGTACGAGGCGCTATCCTCTAGAAGAACTTGCTTGGCACCCTCGAAAAAGAGCAAACATTAATTTTGGAGAAAAAGAGTTGCTTGTCTGTGTAATGTACTACATGTAGTTTGCTTTAGCTCTTTTACCTCTTTATGGAGGGGGAGGGTAGTCTCCCGGTCCTTTTCCATTAGTGAATTTAACGGAAAGAGTGTCAAAGAAAAGGAAAAGATCAGTGACGGTAGATTGATTCAAATTTCATGTGGAGGTGGATGGTCTTGGATGCACGGGAGGACGGACAGTATGGACAAAGTGATATTAAAAGGACAAATCTTGAAAGGAGAGTAAAGGATATGGACAATATAGTTTTTAATGGAGTTGAACACATTAGAGAAGAGAAGAACGACATCCATTAGCCAATTATATGCATCCTTGTGTACCGTTTAGCTGTACAAGGGACGATTTTTCTAATCCGTTCATTTGGATGAATATATACCTTTTGTTTTTTCTATCAAACAAATAAAATAATTAGAAACCAAAATTTCTTTGCATTCAATTAATAACATGTACACGATCGTCACGATCACAATCAAAAATAAAAAAATGAACAAAAAGGTTTTTATTAAAAAAATAATTTAACTGAAAAATTTAAGCGGTTCTCAATATATAATTTATATTATTTTTTAATATATTATTTTAAGTGAAAGTCTTTCGAACTAAAAACTTGTATAACTCATATCTTTTTTACTTAATTTTTATCAAATAAATAGAGATTGTGATATTCAAACTCATAATTGTTTAGTTATTACATTAAATTTTTAAATATAATTTATATTATTATTTGAAAAAAAAACCATGAACTGCCATAATCCCTTCCATAAATTGGCCAAAGTGTATTAAACAAGGAATGTCGGCTTGTGATGAAGATGGTTAATGAAGTATGACGTGTGGCTCTTAGGGACCTGATGGCTTGGTAGGGTTGAATTTTGCAGGATTTATTAATCTTTCTTGTTGTTGAAATACAGATAGATTTCTTTTAATTAAAATCAATGGAATTTTGTCCTGTCGTAAATGAGATTTAAATATGAGCAGAAGGTCACTGTCAAACTATTGATTTTTCCTCCTCTCCCAAAAGATTTTTTATTTTGTTTTTTAGAACATATAATTTTCCACCTCATCATTTAGGGAACCTTCACGGTCTACAGTGTATAAATCAACCTTCAAAACCAGCATGGCTCATGGGTGGGTTGGATATATGGTCTATCCATGCAGGCATTTTTTTTAAAAAAAAAAATTAATTTGATTAAATTCAGGTTAATTTGCGATTTGATTTCATCAAACCCAGATAAACTCTATCCGATTAACTCTAAATAATTTTTTTATATTTTTATTGTTTTTAAAACCATTAAAATAACATGATGATCCAGAATTGGCCTATAAATTAACCTAGATAACCCAAGTGGTGTGTGGCAAGTATTCTCACAGGTCACTTGCGGAGGCCCTGACGGCCCAAAGCAACACGCGGGAACTTGTTCACTGGATGCTTCCGTAACCAGTAAACCATTAGGCTCCAAAATGCAACCGTGACTTCAGGCCCAACCACCCTGCCTACGGCTGTTGCTGGTGACCTAGGTAAGTTGAAGGCGAGGTGAGGTAATATATTAAAAGCTCAGCTTATAATCAGTGGCATTTTGGACATGTGGGAATTACTACTGCAGATTAAGTGTAAATCTCAAGCCTAATTAGATGACCCTTTCAACTTAACTATGTTTATACTACGTGAGGGACTTCCCCATGTCTGTTTCATTTCAGGCCTGGCCTGAACAAATGAAGAGGAGACAATCGGAGACGCTACTTGTGCTTAAGAATGTTTTGCTGGCGCACTTGATGGCCTAGCCGCTGTGGTCAATCGTGTGACTTGTTCCGTCCCCGTCCCGGGATCGACCCTCTCTGTGCACGCCTGTCACCCCCGCGGTGCCTTACCTGCTCACTGGGCTTGCAGGATGTCCAGTGGGCCATGGGGAATAGTCGTGGTGCGCGCAAGCTGGCCCGGACACCCCACGCTAATAAAAAAAGAGAGAATGTTTTGCTGGTAACTATAAGGTAGTTTAATTAGTCAGATTTTAGATTTGCTCTTCAATAATTATAAGTTTGAGTTCTTTCAAAATCACTTGAGATTTATATGATCGTTAATTTCAGGGCCCGTGAAATTAGTCGAGATGCATCTAAATTGGTCCAGTCATCTACGGTTAAAAAAAAAAAAAGAAGTTTCAATGTGTGTTCCTGCATGTTTCTGGTATAGCCTCTTTATTACCTCACTATATATTCACTAACCCTACAAAAAAATCCTTTTCACTGGCAAAACTGGAACGTTGTTTTAGACATGCACGCTTCTTCGTCCCTTTTGTTGTCTCTCACGCTCACAGGGTCTAAACAAAGACAACGTTTGAAGATATTCCTCATGATCTGATAGGTCCAAAGCATACCATCAAGAATCTTTCTGTTTTTGAATCAGAATATGAAACTTCATTTGTTACAATAAAAACCACATGAGACAAGAGCATCTGCAACTATAATTGAGCACCTAGCTAGCAGCTTTTGCGATGCAGTCTTCTGATCTTCTCAAAAAAAAAAAATCGTAGAGAATCTCGTACCCTGCGTGTAATACAGTGAAGTGGGATCCCAAATTAAGCAATAATAACGTTTTAGGTTTTATTTTTATAAAAAATTAATTTAACTAAGCTTTTAAACCGAATTAAGAATACTTAAAAATGTTTAAGTTAAAATAACATTATTAACAGAACAAATAAAGAAGGAATAAAAGCATGTTTGACATTCAGTGCAAGAAAAGTTATAACAAATTCATTGTTCAATAAATAAATCCAATAAGAAAATATCTAGAATTTGTATTTAATAATAAGACTTGCAGGCCTTAACTCTGTTGGTTGGGCCAAACCAACAATGGATAAGTCTTGGTATCCTTCACTGACATCTAAATCATTAAGCCCAAGCTATCTAGCTTTCCCCTTGCTGTTGCGAGTTGCAACAGGTCAATTGTTGTGCTTTCCTTCAGGCTGGGCCATGGTGGTGCGCAATTCTCTAAGGATGAGCCGCTGGGCTGTTAGGCTACACTTTACTTGAGAAGTGAGTTTTCAGATTTTTGAAAAAAATTTAGACCCGGTTTCAATAATAATTTAAGTGTTTAAATTTTTTATTCCATTATTATTCACCAAAAATACTAAAATAATACAATTAACTAGCCAAAATTAAGTCCAAGAAAAGTTTTTAGAAGCCAAAATTAACTAGATGAATTTTTCCAAGCTACTAGAATTAGGACAAAATCTATGGAAATTTACATGAACTATACTAAGAATTAGGCTCCTTGAGAAACAATTGAACACATCCATGTAGGGGTAGACATTGGGATGAAAAATTGTCATTTTGGATGATTCTTTGATTTTTCCCCCTTTATTAGACCTTTTTTAATTTGAATATGCTTTACCCAATAAAAACAAGATTTATGATGTCTTAAAAAATTCAAATAATTTAGGAATAAAATTGATGTATTAGATAATTAGTTAATTTTTTAATTCTAACTATCTCATCTATTCTTTCTGGTTAAGGTGATTAATAGTTGGTGTCTGGTAAGTCAAGGTGGCTAGTATTTGTAAAATATCCTTTTTGATAGATGCAGAGACTCTTAGATATTTAAGTAAGTGCCTTTGTAAATAAAGAAAGTGCAATGGTATCATAAAGAGATAAAATTTGAAAATACATATGCGGTATAAAATGAAGATTGTGAATTTTGGGCTTGAAGAAGGATTTATGAGGTATTTTTAACCCATAAATCTTATTATTTTATGTAGTAAAGGGGTTGGAGAATTATTTTGTCTTGATAGCATTAATAAAGAATAAATATATCTTATATATGCATTAATGAGAAAGAAATATGATCGGACATTGAAATTTTTTATATATATATATATATATATATATATATATATATATATATATATATATATATCTAAGGATGTAGGAAGAATAAAATCCAAAATATATTAGGTCAGTAAATTGGACTTTTTTCTTAGGCTGAACCCATGATGTTGGGCTATTCTCTAAGGATGACCCTTAGGTTGTTGGGCTACACGTTGCCTAGGACTGTAAGTATTTGGCTCTCTAGAGAATTTTTAGACCCATTAAATCTGGACTTATCGATAATAATTTAAATTGTCTAAATTTTTTTTCCTGTTATTATTAACCAAAAATACTAAAATAATACAATTAACTAGCCAAAATTAGGTCTAAAAAATCACAAGCTCGTTAATTTTTTAAAAATATAAACGTGTAGTTGTTAGCTCTTGGCCCATGTAATTTTTAAATGCACGAGAATGTTTTATTGAGGGGGCGGCGGCATGTGCCTGCTGCCTGTTTATTCCCTCTCCAAGTCTAAAAAGCTAAAAAATGACCACATTCCTGGCAAAACTGCACATTGAAGTAGTTAAATAAGAATGGTTGACATCCAGGTGCAATAAAAAGAATTAACGAGCTCATTGTTCAAGCAAAGCTACTAGATTCACCGAGCCATGTTCCTTAAAAGGTACATGAGCCTGAACCACCTCTAATGGATGATATGTTTCTTCTTTTCCTTGGCATGGCTAAGTTGTGCTTTCTACTCAGTACTCTCTGATGCACGTTGCTGTGTAAATTGATCAACTGTAACATGCATCTGATTTCGGCGCCCCCCACAAGCCGAAAACCCATTTCGACTAGAGCATCCTCTACTTTGTTTCGAATATTATGTCAAAAGTAGACTGGATTAATTACTAATTCAGGAGTTGAATTCCTAACTGACCAGGTAGCACTTACAGTTACAGCAAAGTACCAAAAGCAGCTGAGAAATGACTGGGTTTAGGCGTGATGATGTTCTTCTTTCAGAGAGCTGAAGAACATCTTAGCTAGATAACAAAGTATTGGAATATGGACGTTAAGTTGGCTAGGAGGATAAGAAGAATGGTTAGACTGGCAATGGCAGGTTAGAAACAGCTCACCAATTGACGATCTTGCAATTCTAAGACCCCACCAGTACACCTACCCTATTCTCCTGTAGTATCTCTTGACCTTTCTTGTTAATTTGGTCCTGTCCTGTGCTGTGTTTTTTCAAGCACTTGGCTCATTCAATATAATAAAAGATCACCCCTTCATCTCATGGATACGCGTGGCTCCTTCCAGCGCAATGTCAGGATTTGCATGTGAGGGGGCGGCGAACTGCGTTATGGTTTTTTTTTTTTTTATCATACATGGATAAATAATTAATAGATCAAGAAATATTTCTTTTGATTGCTTCGAGTTGCAGGTCAACGAATCCTTTCTTTGACATAGGAACCTCCAATCTCAAAGCAAGAGGCATTTGCAAGCAATGTGACCAGGCACTATGGTATTGTGGCTAACAAAGTCAAGACCTATCATTGGTTATGTCTTGATCTTATAGCCAGGTTCTGAAAATCATTTTTAATTGACCGACTTTTTCATCTTAGTTTATCAAGGCTCATTGCCAGTTCCTATATAAGTCTTGATAGATACAGGACTTGTTAATACATTCAGGCATATATCGATCTACGACGTGCAGGATTACTGGGAATTAAAGATGGAGCAGTACTTGAGAGTTTCAGAAGGGAAGGCTTCTCCGAAGAGAGATTTTCGAGCATTATTAAGAGGGCGAAATCATCGGAGTCTGAAGAGCAATCTACCGGAGTCCATTGGACAAGTTAATGGCGGATGTGTCGTTTCACATACCAATGAAAATGGTTTTGTGAGGATGAAGTTAGTGGTACGGAAGCAAGATTTAAAGCAAATGTTAGAGGTAATGAGAGGTGGCAAGAGCAATGCTAATCAAGCATCATATTCACCAGTATCATCCTTGTCCCTCGAACAACGTTTAAATCTTCTGAGGAGAAAGCATCTTTCAAGATCCAATTCAGCAAAGGGGAGTTGCCGGCGTTCTTGGACTCCTGCACTCCAAAGTATTCCTGAATAGCTTTTATATTTTTTATGTTAACTGTGCCCTTGTATTAACTGTATTTGACATGTTAACATCTAGCAAGGTTTTTCATTACATACGCCTTGTTTGTTTGTTACCTGGAGTAGTAAAACGGATTCTGTTCTCAATCCATGTAAGAAAAGATTTATTGTGCTTCTGCTAAATCCAAGTTCTGGTTGAATTAAATATATTGCTTGTCGAGGACACAAAACTGAAAAGGGACATAAATCACTGAAGAATGGAGATTTAATTTTGATCGTTGCCCATAGAAAGGAAACCAGGAAGTTCCTACCCATTCTTGCTTAGATATGAACGGAATGGAATACTGATAAAAAAACAAGACTCTATGAGAAGGCAGGATACAGGATTACAAGGTAATCCATCCTCAGTTAAAATCAAGATAGGAAATCAAAAGAGTCCTCTGATTTTCCTCAGTGGCAGCTGAAGTAACTATTCGTTTAGGCTACCATAACATACATATTCGATTCAGAGATCTTCGTGATAATTTCCTTCCTTTTCTTGTCATGGCAGCGCATGCTTCCACATTTGCACTTGAATGCTTTAAATTGATGATAGTTACCATCAAACTGAATACCATAATCCTGCAATAACAAACATTCTTGAATCCTGCCATACATCATCATAAAGTCTACAGATGCCAAATAAACTAGATGCCGTTCCTGCACCAAGCACTTTATAAAAATGGAGGGAGATTTTACCCATGTCAACTCTTCCATCGGCTCAATCTCTCTAGTTGCGAAAAAAGCAAGCTGCAGGTTAAGCAGAAAAATATAAACAGCCGAGTCCTTGCGTCCACCGAATTCCAAGATGTGATACTGTTCTACTGAGAAAAAAGAAAAAGCACTGAATGGGGCTTGAGAATCTAGAGTTTCATACTCTATAATAGTGATGATCCGGAGTCTCCACTTCCACAGGAATCTCAATCAAGTTAGAATCATAACACCTGACAAGAAAAAAGAGTTTAACTAAGATATCCAAACTCATTCATGATAAAAACCTGGCTCCTAAATATTTTCTTTATCAAAAAGAAGCAAAGAAAGACAACGACATGTACAATGTTAGAATTATGAGATTCTGCTTTTAATAAAGATAGAGTGAAGAGCAATTATGTTATTTAAATTCTATATAATTGTTTTACTTTCAGAGTTTGCAACAGGAATTTAGCAAATCTGCTAAGTTTGTTATTTCAAAATTAATAATCTCTCAAGGTTGTTCAGAGTTTGAATTCATTCCAAGTTTTATGTAAGCCTATATATAGGCATTCAAAATTAATGAAATATATTGATCTTTCTACTCAACTCTGCTATCTTGTATCTATTACTTCTATACTTAAACTATAGTTTCTGGAACTTTAGATTTCTATCAGTGGTATCAGAGCATCTTAATCCTACAGGCTGTGAGGCAAGCATTTTCTTTTTTAAGTGATAAAAACAGAGAGGGTGAGGCAAGTATTCTGAGTGCTAAACACAGAGAGGATGAGCATAAATACTAGTGAGTTATTTTCCTTATGTTTTCGATGTCTACTTCAAGCAATATTGCATCTGCAACTCCAATGTTTAGTGGTGAACTCTATCATATTTGGGCTGTTAAAATGAGATTTTATCTAAGATCTCAAGGCTTATGGAATGTTGTGGTGACTAATTCTGATCCACCACCATTGAATGCAAATCCCACAATCGCTCAAATGAAAGCACATGAAGAAGAAAAACTCAAGAAGGACAAAGCCATTACTTGCCTACATTCTGGACTTGCAGATCATATTTTCACCAAAATAATGAATCTGGAAACACCAAAACAAGTATAGGATAAGCTCCAAATTGAATTTGAAGACAGCAACAGAGTCAAAGCAGTTAAACTTCTTGCATTTAAAAGGGAATTTGAGTTGATGAAGATGAAAGACAATGAATCTGTCAAAGATTATTCTGGCAGATTAATAGATGTTGTAAATCAAATGAGACTTCTTGGAAATACATTTGAAGATCATAAGGTAGTAGAAAAATTTATGATGTCAGTCCCATAAAAGTTTGAAGCCAAGATCT
Source organism: Populus simonii (assembly GCA_007827005.2). Classification (NCBI taxonomy): domain Eukaryota; kingdom Viridiplantae; phylum Streptophyta; class Magnoliopsida; order Malpighiales; family Salicaceae; genus Populus; species Populus simonii. The sequence goes on along the minus strand of CM017467.2, from coordinate 17,447,613 downwards.
CTGCAATAGAAGAATCTTGCGATTTGCAAAATCTTACTATTACAGAGTTAATTAGCAAACTTCATGCACAGGAGCAAAGGGTTCATATGAGAGATGATGAGACTGTTGAAGGGGCTTTCAAAGCAAACAACAAGGGAAGGAGTGCTGGTAACCTTCCAAGAAAAAAATTGGTCAAGTTTTCTAAAGGAAAAACAAGTATACCTTTAAGAAGATAAATTTTCTTACCATACCCTTATTACAGAAGAACTAACCATACTGAGAAAGGTTGCTGGTTTAAGGGTAAACCTTCTCTCCAGTGTATGTTCTGTAATAATCTTGGCCATAGTGAGAAATTTTGTAGAATCAAGAAGAAACAATCTCAGCAACAAATACAATAACAAGCAAATGTTTCTAAAGAAGGCAAAGATGATGAGGAGCATCTGTTTATGACATCACAAGCTAGCAATACTTCTGAGCTGAATACATGGCTTATAGACAGTGGCTGCACTAGTCTTATGTCTAAGTTTCTGCCAATCTTTTCTTCTATTGACAAATCAGTTCAACCGAAGATCAAGTTGGGAAGTGGAGATATTGTGCAGGCTAAGGGAAAAGACACTGTTGCGGTCAGCACAAATAGAGGTATTAAAACCACCACAAATGTTCTTTATATTCCAGAACTATATCAAAATCTCCTTCGTGTTGCACAGATGCTTAGGAATGGTTATGAAGTCTCTTTTAAAGAGAGATTTTGCTTTATCACTGATACACATGATTCAGAGATAGCAAAAATCAAAATGGATGATAATAGCTTCTATTTAAAGCTTGATGCTGTTAAAGGACATGTGTTTAGTGCTAAGATTGATGAAAGCATTCTTTAGCACAAAAGATTTGGTCATTACAATCTCAAATCATTAAAGTTGCTGTATGATACTGGTATGGTAGAAAACATGTCTGAAATTCATGTTACTGCCCAAACATGTGGAAGCTGTGAACTGGGAAAGCACCACCAACAACCATTTCCCAAAGGTATATCTAAAAGAGCAACTCACAAACTGGAGTTAGTCCACTCAGACATATATGGACCAATGAGCACAACCTCTTTGTGCAATAATATGTACTTTATATTGTTCATTGATGACTTTAGTAGAATGACTTGGGTTTATTTTCTGAAAAGCAAGTCACAAGCACTATTAATGTTCAAAAACTTCAAGAGCATGGCTGAAACTCAAAGTGGTCAGAAGATCAAGTTGTTAAGAACTGATAATAGAGAAGAGTATATTTCAAAGGAGTTCATTGCTTTTTGTTTAGAAGCTGGGATTATACACTAGCTGATAATTCCATACTCTCCACAGCAGAATAGAGTTTCTGAAAGGAAGAACAGAACTGTGATGGAGATGTCCAAATGTATCTTGTTTGAAAAAAAGTTGCCAAGGTTTCTTTGGGCTGAAGCAGTAAATACTTCAGTATATTTGCTTAATAGACTTCCAACTAAGTCTGTTCAAAGCAAAACACCATTGGAAGCATGGTCTGGTGTCCGGCCTACTACCAAACATCTCAAAGTGTTTGGATCATTGTGCTACTTTCTTGTACCATCTGCCAAAAGAGGGAAACTGGATGAAAGAGCAGAGAAAGGAATTCTTGTGGGATATGCGACATAATCAAAAGGTTATAGAATATACAATCTGAATGCAGCTAAAATTCAGGTCAGCAGAGATGTGCATTTTGATGAGAATTCATGCTGGAATTGGGACTTAAAAGGAGTTGATCAGAAAAACACAGCTGCACTTGAACCAGCAGTAAGAAGTATTGGTGTTAAAGGTCAACCAGACATTAAAGCAACTTCAGATACAGCAGTACTTAAGGTGAGGCCATTGTCTGATATGTATGAAAGATGTAATCTTGTACATGCTGAGCCTACAAACTACACTGAAGTTGCAGGAGTTCCAGCTTGGATTGAAGCAATGAAATCAGAAATTGATTCCATTGAAAGAAATGGAACTTAGAGATTGACTTCCTGAAGATAAAAAGGAAATTGGTGTGAAGTGGGTCTTTAGAACCAAATTCAATCTAGATGGTTCAATCTTCAAACATAAGGCTAGATTGGTTGTTAAAGGCTTTGCTCAAATTGCTGGAGTGGATTATAGTGATACTTTTGCACCAGTAGCTAGGCATGACACTATAAGACTCCTACTTGCTCTTGCGAGACAAAAAAAAAATGGAGAGTAAATCATTTAGATGTTAAGTCTGCCTTTCTAAATGGAATACTCCTTGAAGAAATTTATGTTCAGCAACCAGAATGCTTTGTAGTTGCTGGTAATGAACACAAAGTATACAAGCTACACAAGGCTCTTTATGGCTTGAAACAAGCACCAAAGGTCTGGTACAGCAGAATTGACACTCATTTGATTCAACTGGATTCAAGAGAAGTGAAAATGAAGCTACTTTGTATCTGAAACAAGATGAAAATGGTCTGCAGCTGGTGATATCACTCTATGTAGACGACATGCTAGTTACTGGAAGCAATGCAAAGTTGCTGGAAGAGTTCAAAACAGAAATGCAAGATGTTTTTGAAATGTCTGATCTTGGCATTATGAACTACTTTTTTGGAATGGAAATACATCAATGTAGCTCGGGTATTTTTGTTTCACAAAGGAAATATGATGTTGATATACTCAAGAAATTCAAACTTGAGTCATGCAAAGAAGTAGCAACTCCTTTGGCATAAAATGAGAAGATTTCAAAGAATGATAGTGAGAAACTTGAAGATCCCTCTGCATTTAGAAGCTTAGTGGGTAGTCTACTATACTTGACAGCAACTAGACCTGACTTAATGTTTCCAGCTGGTTTGTTGTTAAGGTTCATGAGCTCACCTAGCCATATTCACATGGGAATTGCTAAAAGGGTGTTGAAGTACATTAGAGGAACAATTGATCTTGGTATTTGGTACTCAAAGACAAGATGAGTAAAACTAATTGGTTATGCAGACAGTGACTGGGCAGGGAGTGTTGATGACATGAAAAGCACCTATGGGTATGTTTTCAACATTGGTTTAGGTGCAATCTATTGGAATGCAAAGAAGTAAGAGGTGGTGGCACAATTAACTACAGAAGCAAAGTACATCTCCATGGCAACTGCTGCAAATCAAGCAATTTGGTTGAACAAGTTGCTTGCTGATTTGGGTCAAGAACAAAGCTCACCAACTGAGCTTTATTATGACAACAAATTTGCTATTGCTATTACTCTAAATCTGGTTCAATATGGAAGAAACCAAGCACATCAATATGAAATTTCACTCTATAAGAGAAGCTGAGAAGAATCTGCTTATAAAGCTATACTATTGTCCAACAGATGTTCAACTTGCTGATATAATGACTAAAGCTCTTCCTAGATCAAGGCTGGAATTTCTAAGGATGAAACTTGGTTTGTCCAAGGCAAGTCTCAAGGAGGAGTGTTAGAATTATGAGATTCTGCCATTAACAAAGATAGAGTTAAGTGCAGTTATGTTATTTGAATTCTATGTAATCGTTTTACTTTCAGAGTTTGCAACAGGAATTTTCTGCTAAGTTTGTTATTTCAAAACCAATAATCTCTCAAGGTTGTTCAGAGTTTTAATTCATTCCAAGTTCTATGTAAGCCTATATATAGGCATTCAAAATTAATGAAATATATTGATCTTTCTACTCAACTCTGCTATCTTGTATCTGTTGCTTCTATACTTAAACTATAGTTTCTGGAACTTTAGATTTCTATCATACAAGAGGGTATAGAAGTACCTGTGATTGATAAACCTGCCAATGTTTCCAAATTCCGTTGCATCCAAGCAAAGGGCCTCTTCACCTTCCAGTATCCTTTCAGAGCCCCAGTCTGCATCTAGCAGCACTAAATAAGTATGCCTCTCCTTCTTAGCAGCCCTTTCATTGTTTTGCTCATAAAGTTCCTGATCGATCACGATTTTGCCTACATACTCATCAATGAAAGTGCCTTTCTTCAAGGCATTCACCAATCAAACATCCCACCCTCTCCCTTTCCCTTCAGGTGCTGCAAACACCTAGATGATATAAAAATTAGTATTTAATACACAAAAGGATGCCGTAAAGAAAAAAGGAAACAGATTGCAAATAGCTTATAATTGAACATGCTTAAATATCTAACAGGAATTCACTTTGAACTGCAAAGCAACTTGTATCCCTCGTTGGACAACACGATTTCCACACTTCTTATTGCATCCACATTTACTCCAACACTCTTTTACAAATTTCCTAGTTAAATGGCCCTTGCATCGTTTTATTTTCCCAATGATTCTGTTGCCGGTCATTTTGCATTGGGCAGATTTCACAGTAGTAGAAGTGTTTTCTTTGAGGATCCGAAGACACAGCTATGGCTTCATCTAGAAATTCTTCCTTAAGCAATTCCTTCAGCGTGTAAACAAAATCACCACCAGTTTCTGCAGCACATGTACAAGGCAAGGCCTCAAAATACAATCTTTTAAACATTGTGCACAACGGTTATCTTCTGATATTCGAGTAAGAGAAAGATCAACATGGTATTATTGGTAAACTATGTTGTTTTTTATATGGATAAAATCTGGCAACTGTGGTGAGCTGCTTTCATTCACCAGGTGCATTGGTATGCTATTGTATACACTAAAATTTCTACAAGTTTGGCCCATAACCCAAAGCTCCCTGACCAAATAAATTGAATTTATTAAGGTTTGAGTTTATTAAATTTGTTAGGTTTGTACCAATATTAAATTTGTTGGGTTTGTGCTCAAATTAAATAAAAAAATCTAGTACAAATACATTTTATGGTTTTTATTATAATATCCTTAGAACTAAGGGTATTTTAAATAATTTTCATATTAACTTTTCTAAAATATATTTTAAAAGATATTCAAGTTAAATTACCTAAATTGCCCTCGACTTGTCAATAAATAGACAACAAAGCCATCAAATCAAACACAATGGGCAGAGACAAAAGACCAAACACAAATACCTAGAAGTTCTCTCAAAGAAATTCAAGTTCATCAAGGAAGAAAATGATCAAAGTCTTTTCCTTCATCAAATCAAACCAAGAAAACAAAGGATCAAAGTCCTTTCCTTCATCAATTTAAATCAAGTTAAGATCTCACACAGTTAAAGCTTTCAAGATCTTGTGAATATCTTCCCATCCAAAACAAGATCCATATTTGACCATTGATCAGATGATTCATGCACGTGAAGAGAACCTTAAGAGAGTTTTTGTTTTTATTTTTAAATCAAGTTCATTATTGTACTTTGGACACCATTTTTAGTGTATGTTTAATATATGAAATTCTATATGTACAAATTACTGGCATGCCCAGTAGGATCCTCTCGTCTCACGAGTCAATAAATTTGTTATCTAAAATGGGAAATACGAAGCACATAAGCAATTCTCCAATCAATTCTTAAGGTGCTGGAGTGGATACCTTGTCAATCATTTACCTAGGGACTTAGTCTGAAAAGTCCAAGTTGGTCTCTTTACTGAGAAAATTCTCTAGAAAAGAAAAAAAGCAAGCAATTCCTCAAAATATAAGTTTGGAAACTCTCCCTTTCAAGATCTGTAAGAAGGGATCGAGATTCCACCATATGACTCAAATTCAAGCATATGATCAAAGTCTAGATCTCATTCTATAACTTTTTCCAAACAAAGATGGGGAGATTACTCATCCATATTTGAATCTGACTCTTAAATGCCAGTTATGATCACTAAGACATCACTTTATGAGGATCGTGTCCATCAAATATCTCTTGAAATGAAAGAAAAAAAAAGATCCATTAAGGAAATGGATACTCAGATCGACATGTTTATGAACCAACTGGAAAAAAAAATCTACCCGTTAAAAGCACCCAAAGGATCGGATATCCATCTAGGAATAATATTCATTAAGATCCTTTAGAAAGCCAAAATGCTACTAAAGAGTAGTAAAAACAAGAGCAACATGATCGAACAGTAGTACAAAATGCCCTTAGGGACACCACTGGATCATCAATGGGCTCACTTACTCTCTAACAACTGTAGCATATGATTGTTGATATTATTCATGCTCAGTATAGAGGTTCTCTAGTTTTCTCTTGTGCATGACAAGTTATGCACTAAGCGTGTCAATAATATAAGGATGTCACCACATTATCAACCTTCAAAGTTCTAGCAATTTGAAGGTTGAGGTAATCTGAAGCAACATATTGATCATTTTATTAAGACTTGTAATAATGCAGGAACCTACGGAGACTTGATGGTGAAGTATTTTATCTAGTTCTTAAAAAGAGTTATCTTTGACTACTACTCTAAGTTTCATATTGGAAAGATAAATAATTGGAACCAATTGGAGTGAAAGTTCTTGACTCATTTCTACAACACTTAGTGAATTATAAGCTTGTCAGAACTTACTTATACTAGACAAGTGAAAGAAGACCCAGTCTTGGATCAAATTAAGAGATGGAGGAACTCTGTATTTAACTGTAAGAAGAAGATAAGTGAAGTCTTCTCCATAGACATGTGTGTCTATAATATGCAGTGGGAGTTGTTATATAGTCTTCAAGAAAACATGTCGTTCACTTTTGAACAGCTCACCACAAGAGCACGTGACTTGAAGATCTAAGTAGCAAGGCATATAAGCTATTTTCCAAGTGATCCTCATAACAAGTAGGAAAAAAGCTTGCAAAATAAATTCATGGTCATCTTCACGACACTTATAAAGGTTTCTAATCAATAAACCAAACCAAAACTAGAGATTGAAGAAAATTTCTAGAAAAACCAAATCCATAAAAGAAAGAAGTCTACTTTAAAGTGATTACAAGAAAAAGAATATCTTTTTTTTCTGATCCTGAAGTTTCGAGTATTCTATATCAACTTCTAGAACAAAGTTTGATTGAACTTTCTATACATAAAAGGCTTGATGAAGATGATATGGTTGATCATCCAAAGTATAGCAAATATCACCAAATAATTAGTCATCCTATTGAGAACTGTTTTATCCTTAAAGATATGATAATTCATATGGAGAATGAAGGAAAGATCCAACTTAATGGTGGAGAAGAAACCATAAGTAAAAAAATGACAATGGTTTCCTTAAGATCTTTCAATCCTATTCTTGTCTTAAGCTTGCTTTGCAAAAAAAAAAAAAAATATCATTGATGTTAATGATTCAACTAATCATCTATTATAAAGAGCACTTTTTTTTCAATTCAAAGTGGATATGATAGAAGATCTTAAGGATCTAAGTCTTCTTTAGAATTTAAAGATGAAGTTAGATATGGATGTTCTACATTTGTTTCTGAAAAGAAAAAAAATATAAAAGATATGCTTTGTTTAATGTTATTGAAAAAAGTTTCATGAAAGTGGAACCAATCAGATGGAAATCCTTTAATGACATGGCTATACATAAACATGATGATGAAGGATAGGTCATGGTAAGAAGACAAAGAATATATGGTTTAAGCCATCTAACTTTACCAATCCCTAAGGTAGCTCCACCTTGAAAGATGATTGAAAAGAAGGTAAGGTAGTCAAGACTAAGACGCGAACCAATCCGAAAAGGAGGTGGCTCATTAATATTTCATTCAAGGGAGGAGGAGTCAGGTATTACAACAAGAAATATTGTCACCCTTACAGAGTATTTTCCAAAAGTATTTTTTCAAGATGAAATTGCCACTGTCAATGTTATAACTATCAAGCAAGAAGAAAAAGTAGCTGCAGCAGAAGAATTTTCTCCAAAGAAAAGTCAGTCCTAAAAAAAAGATGCAATGGATCCCATTATTAAAAGAATTGTCTCGAAGTTATATAATATTCCATAAAAAACAAGTTTGCTTGAGGCAATAAAGCTCCCTCTAAAGACTCGATTGGCTCTTGTCCAAGTTTTTCCTAGTCCTGAAAAGTTTGAAGAAAGGTTATTCTTAAGGGTTGATGATGTGACCAATGTTGATTGTTTAGTAACAATTTCATTCTCGGATGAGGACTTGCAGCTTGAAGCAAAGCCACATAATAAACCATTTTATATAAATGGGTATGTTTGAGACCAAGGAGCTAGACGCATCTTAATTGATGATGGATCAACAGTTAATATCATGTCAGTTCGTACAATAAAAAAAATTGACATATCTCTAAATGAAATATCCAAGAATAGGATAATGATCCAAGGTTTTAACCAAAAAAAACAACGCGTTGTTGAAAAGATTTGTATCAAGACTGAGATTGGAGAGATTAACTCTTTAGTACTTTGCTATATTATTGAGGCAAAAACTTCCTATGACTTACTCTTAGGAAGAACTTGGTTACAAAATAATGGTGTGGTTCCATCAATGCTTTAAATATAACCATGATGGTGAAGTCAAATGTATTGGGCTGCAAAAGAACCATTCTCTATTGAAGAATTATATTATACAGATGTCAGGTTCTATTTCAAAGAGGATGAAGAGTTTATTATGTGTAAAAATCAGGTTATACTTCAACGCCACAATCTAATAATCAATTATTATTTGTATAACAATTTAATGTTGTGTAAAAATCTTAACTAAATAAATTCAATAAACAAAAACTAATCCAAACCCAACTGATTATTTGTTCAATTCAAATTTATTCAAATTAAATTAATATCATATAATTGTTATCATTTCATAAAATATCAATTTCCCTAGCATTTTTAACTTAATAATAAAATTGATAAAATATGATTGGTACCCATTAATTAACTCATCATTTTTTTCATATATAAAACATTTAAGTTACAAAATTAAACTCCATCTTATCAAATTACAAACAAATTTAAATTTTCTCAAATCATAAACAACCTAACATACAAATCATATTTTAATTCTTTATGAAAAGGTTGTAAAACACTTAAATATACAAGAAAACTACAAATACTACATGAAAATATCAATAAATTAACCTGAAACATAAATTTATAAGTTTGCTTAATTGGTGTAGAGAATATTTTAAAAAAATTAACCAATGATAGTGATGTTAACGCTACTGTGTTAGGATGATCAAATTTGTAATGATGGGCCTGGAGTTTTATAAATAAAAAGTTGAGGGGGCTTTTGTTTCGATATACAATTTAAAAGAAAAGGAAAAAGAAAAAGAAGGGTGGATAGGGTTGTGTTGGTTAGAACAATTTTAATTTTCTGATAAAATCTCTGATGCAAACGTAGTGGGATATTTCTGTTGGTTAGTCGGTAGGCAAACTATGACATGTAATTTTATCAACAAATCACCAATAAAATACTTCTTGATTTTTTTAATTATGTTTATTATGTTAACAATTTTATTGCTACATAGCGATATAAAATATTCTGTCTGTAATTATATTGAGAATTTTGTATGATATTCTGTCACTATTGTCCTTAAAAAACACCTATAAAAAAAATACACTGGTATATCAGTTTCTATTTAACAATTTTCTAGTAATGTTTTTTGTTCGAGTAAACTTGACTTGCGAGATTCAATGGTGGGTTCTGCATCTCAGATGATGCATGCAGTGATTATTTTTATGACATTTATTGGGAAACAATCAGAGGAATTTCCCCAAATTTATTTCCTTTCGTCTATGTAGACCTATTTTGTACAAGATAAGGAGCACGAAGTGCTAACAAGCACCATCATTTTGTGACCAAGGTCAATGGGCCTTGTACCTGATAGGTCTTATTTGGTGTCCAGGATCACTCATGGATCTTTCCTTTTCGTAGCCAGGCCCATTATGCCCATAATAAAGAATAATAGAAAAGGGTCCAAGTCGACAGGTATCATGTGCCCTTGAACTAAAGTCAAAATTTGTACCAATATTCAATCTGTTTTCATATTTTATTGGCCTGAACCATAACAGAATTAACAGACCATCATCAGTCCCGCCAAAAAAAAGTAGGAAAAAAAATGGAAGAGCAGCCCATGATTCTTTAGCAGCTGATTTTTCTATCTTACAACACTCAGAATTCTACTACAAAAATGGCTTCAGCACTCATTCACTGCTCTCTTTACAACGCCTACAAAAACGCCTCTCCAGAGCAAAACAAACCACCAAAAACAGCACAGTTCAAGCGAAAAACCACAAGAAAATCACCCTTTATCAAGAGAGCCCAATCAAAGACTTCATTCAAACCTCTGGCGCGTCCCAACGATCTCAATATCACAAGGGATCTCTGTGGCTTTGTTGAATGTGGGTTAATGGGCAATGCACTCGATATGTTTGAGAAAATGAACCACTCAGATACTTTTATATGGAATGTTATTATTAGAGGGTATACTAATAATGGGTTGTTTCAAGACGCTATTGATTTTTATTATAGGATGGAATGTGAAGGGATTAGAAGTGATAATTTTACTTTTCCATTTGTGATCAAAGCTTGTGGTGAGTTGTTGGCCTTGATTGTAGGGCAAAAGGTCCATGGGAAGTTGATTAAAATTGGTTTGGATTCAGATGTTTATGTTTGTAATTTTCTTATTGATATGTATTTAAAGATTGGATTTATTGAGCTTGCGGAGAAGGTGTTTGATGAAATGCCAGTGAGGGACTTGGTTTCTTGGAATTCTATGGTTAGCGGCTATCAAATAGATGGTGATGGATTGAGCTCGTTGATGTGTTTTAAAGAAATGCTGCGGTTAGGAAATAAGGCTGATAGGTTTGGTATGATTAGTGCTTTGGGTGCTTGTTCTATTGAGCATTGTTTACGAATTGGAATGGAAATTCATTGCCAAGTGATTAGAAGTGAGCTTGAATTGGACATTATGGTACAGACTTCTCTTATTGATATGTATGGTAAGTGTGGTAAGGTGGATTATGCTGAGAGGGTATTTAATAGGATTTATTCCAAAAATATTGTGGCTTGGAATGCTATGATCGGTGGGTATGCTTTAAATAATTATTTTTTTGAGTCTTTTGCTTGCTTGAAAAGGATGCAAGAGGATGATAAAGTGATTCCAGATGTTATTACGATGATAAACCTGCTCCCTTCTTGTTCACAATCAGGAGCTCTCTTGGAAGGTAAATCTATCCATGGGTTTGCCATTAGAAAAATGTTTCTTCCTTATTTAGTCTTGGAAACTGCTTTAGTTGATATGTATGGAAAATGCGGCGAGTTGAAACTGGCAGAGCATGTGTTTAATCAAATGAATGAAAAGAACATGGTATCATGGAACACCATGGTTGCTGCTTATGTACAGAATGAGCAGTACAAAGAGGCTGTGAAAATGTTTCAACACATTTTGAATGAGCCTCTTAAACCAGACGCTATTACTATTGCAAGCGTCCTGCCTGCAGTCGCTGAATTAGCCTCAAGGAGTGAGGGTAAGCAGATTCATTCTTATATCATGAAATTAGGGCTTGGTTCAAATACTTTCATTTCAAATGCAATTGTTTACATGTATGCAAAATGTGGTGATCTCCAGACGGCAAGAGAATTTTTTGATGGTATGGTATGTAAGGATGTAGTTTCATGGAACACAATGATCATGGCTTATGCTATTCATGGGTTCGGAAGAACTTCCATCCAGTTTTTCTCTGAAATGAGGGGAAGGGGTTTCAAACCCAATGGGAGCACTTTTGTTTCTCTGTTAACAGCCTGCAGCATTTCTGGCCTGATTGACGAAGGCTGGGGTTTCTTTAATTCAATGAAAGTGGAATATGGCATTGATCCAGGAATAGAGCATTATGGTTGTATGCTAGATCTCCTTGGTCGCAATGGAAATCTTGACGAAGCAAAGTGTTTCATTGAAGAAATGCCTTTGGTCCCTACAGCCAGGATATGGGGTTCCTTACTAGCTGCAAGTAGGAACCACAACGACGTAGTCTTAGCTGAACTAGCAGCTAGGCATATATTATCTCTTAAGCACGACAATACGGGTTGCTATGTACTACTCTCTAATATGTATGCTGAAGCTGGAAGATGGGAAGATGTAGATCGGATTAAATATCTTATGAAGGAACAAGGACTGGTGAAGACAATAGGGTGTAGCATGGTTGATATCAATGGTAGAAGTGAGAGTTTCATCAATCAAGACAGGTCCCATGCCCATACAAACTTGATTTATGATGTGTTGGATATTCTACTGAAGAAGATAGGGGAAGACATCTATCTTCATTCCCTCACCAAGTTCAGACCACTAGATGTGGCCAAGAAACGAGGGAACTCGCCAGAATATCACAGTGTCAAACTAGCTATCTGCTTCGGCTTGATCTCTACAGCAATCGGAAACCCTGTTATTGTCAGGAAAAACACTAGAATATGTGAAGATTGCCATAGAGCTGCAAAGAAGATTTCGCAGGTTACCAAAAGAGAGATTGTAGTGGGGGATGCCAAAGTATTTCACCACTTCCGCGATGGATGTTGTTCGTGTAGAGATTATTGGTGAGGCAGCTGTTACTATAAAAACGAAATGATGAATTGAAGCACCACCTAGGTTCGCTGTACAGTCCTAATGAAGCATATGTAGATGTCAACACTATGTATCGCTTACGGTTGTAAATTTCACAGGATCAAAGGAAATAATTAATGATTTCTTCCTGCTCTGAATTCTTTTATCATTTTGAATTGTGAATTGGGATCAATCGCAAAAATCAACCCATGCATTCCATAGCAAAAATACAAAAGGAAATACGTCTGTGAAGATGACAAAATTCATTTACATATTCACTTGCAACTTGATGAAACTACTAGCATTGCTACTCAAGCATTCATATTCATATTATGTGCGAAGGCATCCTTCTTTCTCAATATTAATTTTGAGTGTTAAAATACATGAAACTAGATCGCTAAATCAGGGGTAAAAATATCAGCTGAGATTGCAACGACGACCTAACAAGAAGCCATGAATCAGCAAATGTTGGGAATCTCAGTCAAATTTGATGACAAAAGCATAACCCGAGGTCTGAAGCTGCCACCCAAGCTTTGTCAAGAGAACTGAAATAATTGAATTGAATTAATCTACTTGATTAATGACATTTAATTGATTAAGTCAAAATAAAAAATCAACTCTTAATGAAGAACGCAAAAGATGAACTTGTGAGGAAGGTGATTAAGAATATAGTAATGATTGTTTTTTAAAATATTTTTAATTTGAAAATGTATTAAATTTTTTATTATTATTTTATAAAAATTATTTTCGACATTAATATATTAAAATAATCTAAAAATATAAAAAAATTTAAATAAAAAATAAACTTTTATAAAACACAATTTAAAATGCAATTCCAAACAACCAGAGACAAATTTTACACGGGCAGCAGGCTCGTGTAGCCAAGAGAATGTGGATTGCTTGATTTTGCTGTATCTAAACAGCTAAAACATGTGATAACACCAACCTTTGCCTATACCAGAAATTCCAAGATAAGTTATAGTGACAAGAATAGAGATTTGAAAGCCCGCCATAGACAGCAAGCTTTCTCCAGTGCAATAGCCTCTAGATCACAGCTTGATTCCCACTAATTAAACACCATAGCTGATAGTTAATTAATCTTGATTATCACGCGTGACTAGTTTTTTAGACGAAGAACTGGTGAAGCTACTACATATGACAAGAGAGGATAAAAGGAACAACAACATTAAAAAAAGAAAAAAAAGTACTAATCAAAATAATGTCTGAAATAAATTATTAGTGAACCATGTGGGAAGAGAGGAGAGATCAACTTGGCAACAACCACTAATTGATAGCGAATGCAATTAATTTTATAGCCTTGAAATCAAAAAGAAAGCTGACCGAAAGAAAAGCCATAAATTAAAAGAAAATAAGAACAAATTGCTCTCCGTGAATTAAATATCCAAAAGCATTGAATATTTCCTCCTTTTTACTCAAGGATCGCTCTTTTCCTAGACCCTAAAAAAGGGAAAAACCAAAAATAAAATAAAAAAAAGAAAAAGAAAAAGAGAGAGAATCGGTATATTTACAAATTGTGCCACTATCCACCAGTCAAACCGAAAACCCCAAAAACACCCCTTCAGTCTTTGTTTTCCTTGCCTTGAGTCAAACCTCCTCTCTCTCTAATCTCGTCTCAAATAATCGTCTTCATCATCATCGTCACTAATCTCCTCTCCCCTCCCAAAAAACTTAACCATCAGGGGCTTCAGAACGATGTCGTTGAACCACCCAATGCACCCACATTGATCTTTCAATCTCCGAAACAACCCTCTATTGTCAACATCAGGAGTTGACATGGGCTGTAAGTAAGCCCTAGCTGCATGCTTCACCAATGGATTCCTGATGGATATCTCTTTCCAGCTACTTGACCTTTGTGTTGGTGACAGAAGGCATGGTGGTGGTGGTGATGAAGGTAACAAGTCCCTCAAACTTGTGTAGGTTAAAGGCTGTATCTGTATCATCTCTATAACAGGATCTTTTGGGTTGTAGCCGTTTGGCAAGAGAAAACTAGCACTGGAACTCAATTCAAGATTTTTTTTCCTGCTATTTATTGTTGGTGTGTTTGGTTTTTCCATATTGGAGAGAGAGGATTATCCTTGGAAGGTTTAATTAAATTTTTTTTTTTTGATGGGGTAATGATCAATCTTGAAGGTATTCTTTTAAAATACAAATACTAATCAAGCAAGGAAGGTGCTTATGTATGCAAGGGTTTTTAATATTTGTGATGGGTTTTGAGGGTTTTTTCCTACTTCCCTGTTTGTGTTGGAGAGGGAGAGAGACACTGGCCATGGTGGAAAGGAGAATTCAGTTATTGGTCTTTATAGGAGCACTTGAGTTTAAGAAAGATATCAGGAGTGGCTAATTAGAAAATTATTATTATTCTAATTCAACTCGATTTCATATTTTATTTAATTTAAGTAGAAATCGAGTTTTAAATAATCAATATTACCTGGAGATTGATTTAGATGGATGCTACCATTATTAATATTTACAGATTATGCGTGAATAATAATTTACTGCTGTGTAATTTGCTTAAGCAAACTCGTGTGATTAACTTAATAACTTGTGCATTTACACTGATACTAACACCCTTTCAATTGCCATAGAATAATTCACTAATTAGCTAGGTGGATTTTAAAAAAAAAAATTCTTTTTTAATTAACATTTGTAAATGAATCTTTCTTTTTATTTTTGGCATGTAGAGTAGGGTTGATTATTTTCGGTTCGGTTTAATTTTTATCAAAAAAAATAACCAAACCGAATTTTTTTAAAAAAAACCGAAACCGGTTCAAACCAACCGGTTTCGGTTTGGTTCGATTTATAGGATAAAACCCAGTTTGGCTCGATTTTGACTCGGTTCGGCTCGGTTTTTTCTGGTTTTTTTTGTTTAGGTTCGGTTCGGTTCTTTTAGTTTGGGCTTATAAAACTGAAACTCAACCAGTCAGTTTTTTCAAAATTTTAATCAATTTTTTTTACTATTTAGTTTTTTTAATTATTATTTTTTCTAGTTTTCTGAGTTTAATCAATTTTTTTTATTTTTTTATTCATCCCTAATGTAGAGTATATCAGGTTAGCTTCTACATACCAAACTAGATTCTTACGCCTTAAACAAAGCTTTTAAAACATGATTTAGACCCTACGGTCTGTATAAAAAGTATTTATCTTGATCCTATTTATTTTACCATATTTATTTTATCAGCTCAGCCATCAACTTATAATTAATTGTGAATGAATATTATTAATAAATCTCCTAAATTCAATCATGATTAAACTTAATTTTGAAAAGTGCAACAACTTGGAGTAAAATTAGCAAAATTCATGGTTAATTAATTATTGTGATAGCACAATAATGAGAGAAAGGAAGGCTCTCATTCGAGAAAGTCGATGAAGCTATGGCATCAAAGCTAGCAAGGAGATGAAATGTTGAGGTGATTGGATTGGTATCCAAATAAGCAGATATAAGATAGGAATTCTTGTCGTCATCCAATGCATGTAATTTTATCGTGAAAATATACAACATAAACTCGTCCTAAAAGTGAGTCTATCAACTCAGCCAAATTGATTGGAATTTTACAAGGTCAATTGGAGTCTTTGAGCAGGTAAATTGGTTTTAGTTGGAAAAAAAAAACCTGTAAATAATATCCGGCCCAAGATGTTATTGGGCTTTTAATGAAGAAATTGGAGGCCAAGAGCCCATGACAGAGAACCAAAAGGCCTGTGTAAATAATATTTGTGTCCCCACTATTCTCCATATAAAATTCATCGTTCCCTTCTCATTCTCATTTTCCTCTTGATGAATCCTTTCTCTTCCCTCGCTTAAAATAAAATAAAAAATCCTCGAGAGAAATGCAAACGATTCAGATTCATATTCATATATCGGAAGATAGCTCCCAGAATTAATGGGCTTCCAATAGAAAAAATAATAATAATAATAATAAAATTGTCACTCAGAGGCCGAGAGCTTAATTTTCTGGCGGCTCCTCCTTTTTCTTTTTCTTTTTCCTTAGATCTCCTCTTTTTTCTTTATTAATATCATTCCGCCGTTTATCTTCCATCCAACTTGACACCTAATCCACTAATTCTTTTTAAGTATAAACTAGATAATTCTCCGCCCTATTCCATGACAGGACCAGAAAAACTTACATATGAAGAAATAATGTCCAGATAAAAAATAATAAATAAAAAAAAAACTTAACCGTCTGACTTGAAACTTATTGATAATATTTTTTATCCCGTTAAAGCTTTAAATTAAATTGTGTTGAAGTGGTTTTAATGTGTTGATGAGTAAAAAAAACTTAGATAATAGGTAAAAATACAATTTAATTTAAAAATATTTTTAAAATAATATATTTTAAAAAAAATATTAAAAAAGTGATACATTTAATCTACCTAAGTCAACTTAGGTTAATTCATCGAATATATAACCCGGTTCATAAACTTCATTAAATTTAATAACTTTATTTTTTAATTATTTTTATTTGGTTATATGATAAAAAATAGATACTTACAAAACCAAGTACTAACTTAATATCGGGATATTTTTATAGAATCATGATAACCCCTTAAAAAGTAGATCATTTTTTATTTAATAATATGATAAAAAAATAGATGCTTATAAAACAGAACACCAATTCAATATCGACATGTTTTTTTAAGATTACGATAAACCCATAAAAAATAAATTAAAATAAATCATGAAACCCAATTTATAATAATTATGTTTATTCCATAATTATTTTTTTATTTAATAATATGATAAACTATTTTTTATTTAATAATATAATAAAAAAAGTATATGATCATAAAATTGAGTATCAACTTAATGTCAAGATTTTTTTCAAGATCATGATGATCTTATATAAAAGAAACTAAGATAAATAATAAAATATAATTTTCAATAAACTTAATATTAAAATATAAAGAGAAAAAGAAAAAAAAATCTAAAAAACAATAATACAATACATGAGGAGAAAAAAATATAAGAGGAGGAGAAAACAAAATAAGAGGAGGATAACAATGCTTGTCCTCATCAATTGATTCTTGTTAATGAAAAGGATGGGTTTATAATTCTAATTTTAAAAATTATAGATAAATTTTATAAATATATAAAAATCTTAAATTGGAATAAATAAATTATAATTTCTAAATTAAAAATCACTATATTTCTAATAAATTGTTAAATCAATCATTCAAGATTTATAATCATCTAATAGAACAATTAAAACTAATAATATAAACCAACCATGAGATATTTATATATACTAATAATAATATAATAATTAAATATTATTTTTAAATTTATTATTTTACAACTATAGAAAAATCTTTTGAAATTAGAGAGTGTGATAACGATTGCTTTTCAAAATATTTTTCATTTTAAAACACATTAAAATAATATTTTTTAATTTTTTAAAAATTATTTTTGATATCAACATATCAAAATGATCTAAAAATAAAAAAAATATATATTAATTTAAAATAAAAAACTAAAAATAAAATTTAAATTTTTTCAGTAACATTTTTAAAATCTAGTGCCAAACACTGCCTAAGTAAGTGACAGGCACATGTCAATCAACGGAAGGATGAGCATATTAAGAAAAATTCTTAATCCGAATGATCACGAAAAAATTATTGAAGGGTTGCATTTAAAAATGTCTATAGGTACCAAAATATATATATATATATATATATATATATATATATATATATATATATATATAATTTTAATCTCTATTTCGCCTTACCTGAGTGTCGTTTTGATGTTCATCCTCGTCAGGAAGCAGTAAACTCAAGATCAGCAAAGAAACAAAATCTTGCGTCGGTAGTAGCACCCACCTCCTCTATGTGTCTGAATCTGGAAAAGGACGCCTGGTAGGCCAAGTGGCCAACTCATCAGTGACATAAATAGCGTAATGACACATATCTAAAGCCTCTTAAGTATTTAGCAGTTAGCACCTTAGCATCTCCTATCTTCTACGTTTCAACGTGATTCACGTGTTCTCAAAAGAAATTATTTTTATCTAGCCATCTCTTTGGGTTTTTTCCTGATTAATGTGAAAAAACGGAGGTGGGTTCTCAATCTCTAAGCTCCTTAATCCAAAATAGAGGTAAAGTTTTCACCTTTATTTTCAATTTGTTACTTTTGATTCTATCGCATCTGGGTATTGATTATTTCATGGTCGTGTTTCTTTTAATCCAGTGGTCTTGTTTTTTAGTGTTGGGGTTTAATGGCTGTAGGCTATAATGACCCTTTTTGTTTGTAATCTTTGTGGTTCGTGTGGAATTGTTTAAGATATTGATAAATCTAGTTTGAAACAAGAGTCTCAAGTTTTACTCAAGTGATTGAAAATGCTTGCAAGAAAACTGAGCTTGCCATTGTAAAAGATAGTCTCGGGGAGGAATTTTGCATGGCCGTCTCGTTCATTCAGGAGTACTTTTGTGAGCCTGGAAAGTTTTTTTTATCCTCTCTGTTGGAGATTCGAGAAGGGAAATGAGAGAGGGGACTAGGCAGTTTGAGTCGGATTCAAGTTATTTGAGCTGATTTCTCATATCTCTTCAGTTATGCAGAGCTAGTAAAAGAATAGCAGTCTGATCTATAAATGTGATACCATTTCTTGATTTAGGTAGGAAAAAGTTTTCTTTCTGGAATAATAGGTCATATGCTTCCATATTTTATGCTTTATCTCTATTTCTCGTTTCTTTGTGACCTGTAATGTTGTTTTTATTATGTAAAATATCTTTGCAATTTGATTTTTTTGCAGAATCATAGAGATTCGTTGACTAACCAAAATTCCGTTGCTATGGGGGAGCCGAACAATGCTGGGTACGTAGCTTTAGGGGAAGCATCCTTCCCAACATTAGATAAGTTCCAGAAGGTTTCAGTCATACCTCTTGTTTTTCTTATATTTTATGAAGTTTCTGGGGGGCCATTTGGAGTTGAAGACAGTGTCCAGGCAGCTGGACCTCTTTTAGCTCTTCTTGGTTTTTTGCTTTTTCCACTTATATGGAGCATTCCAGAAGCCTTGATAACTGCAGAAATGGGTACCATGTTCCCAGAGAATGGTGGATATGTAGTTTGGGTTTCATCAGCGCTGGGTCCTTATTGGGGGTTTCAACAAGGTTGGATGAAATGGCTAAGTGGTGTTATTGATAATGCACTATACCCGGTTTTGTTTCTAGACTATCTGAAATCGGCAATCCCGGCATTGGAGGGTGGTATCCCTAGGATAGTAGCAGTGCTGGCTCTGACTGCGGCTCTAACTTACATGAACTACAGGGGTTTAAGCATAGTGGGGTGGGTTGCTATACTGTTAGGGGTGTTTTCTCTGCTTCCTTTTGTGCTCATGGGACTTGTGGCAATCCCCAAACTGGAGCCATCAAGGTGGTTTGTGGTGGATTTCAGCAATGTGGACTGGGGTTTGTACTTAAACACGCTGTTCTGGAACCTCAACTACTGGGACTCAATCAGTACTCTTGCAGGAGAGGTTGAAAACCCGAATAAAACTCTTCCAAAAGCTCTTTTTTATGCTCTTATCTTGGTTGTTTCTGCGTACTTTTTTCCTCTTTTAATTGGTACTGGAGCAGTACCACTTGATCAGGAAATGTGGTCTGATGGGTATTTTTCAGAAATTGCTAAAATTTTAGGCGGTGTATGGTTGAGATCTTGGATCCAAGGGGCTTCTGCCTTTTCAAACATGGGCATGTTTGTGGCTGAGATGAGCAGTGACTCTTTCCAGCTTCTAGGGATGGCTGAGTGTGGGATGCTTCCTGAGATCTTTGGCAAGAGGTCTCGTTATGGAACCCCTCTTACTGGGATTTTATTCTCTGCATCTGGAGTGATTTTGCTATCATGGTTGAGCTTCCAAGAGATTGTTGCCGCGGAAAACTTCTTGTACTGTTTTGGAATGATTATGGAATTTATAGCATTTGTGAAATTAAGGATGGACTATCCAGCGGCACCAAGGCCTTATAAGATACCTGTTGGAACAGTTGGAGCAATTTTGATCTGCATTCCTCCAACCTTGTTAATTTTAGTGGTATTGACACTTGCTTCTCTCAAAGTCATGGCTATTAGCAGCGTTGCTTTGATTATAGGGCTTATCATGAAGCCTTGTCTTGACTATGCGGAGAAGAAAAGGTGGTTCAGGTTTTCTAAAAGTTCTGACCTTTCATCCATCCATTCTGTGTAATGAACCATGAATACTTGTTACAATTTTGATTTTCCCCTTCCTCTTTTTTTCCCTGTTCATCTGAATTGTGAATGCAATGCTAGCCTTCTTTATCCGCTCAAGTTCTAGTGTTTGACCTTGCTTATCAAAGACTTGAATGATTATTGTTATGGATATAGGACCAAGTGAACTAGAGTTGCAAATGGCATGTTGTGGTTGTAGTTTCTTGAACACGAGAATCAGTACAAGAATTCCATGACATGCAAAAATTGCATTAGTCAAATAAGCATATAAAAATTTGAAGTGCTGCAGACCAAGAGATGCGATGCTAATTGTGAGAGCCCAAGTGTCATGACATGCAGCATTTATCATTACTTCATCAGATTGTTTTATAGAATTATTTTCACCTCATTAGATGTTTGATTGCACAACTCATGTCAAAGGCAAATTGATGGTTCTCTGAATTGTTTGTTTCTCATACTATACATTTAGGGATTATGGTACTTGGTATGATCTGTTATTTTATTGTCATTTTGGGATTAATTTCTTATTTGACACGTGTCTTTCCCTGATCCAAAATTAACTTACTCACAAACCTTTGTCACGGGATAAAATGACCTAATATTGTTTCTTCAGTTAATCTCTTCTAAAAGCTTCAAATTTTAGTTTCTTGCTTCTGTAATTCCTTGTCCTTGGTGTTTTATTCTTTTCTTTTTCTTTTTCTGTATTTGCATATGGCAAGGGTAAGAAAAGCACAATGCATAAGTTAGAGCATGATCATCATTTTGGTTGGCTCCTGAAATTGAATATTCAAAGATTTAGTGGAGGCCCTGGTTGTGTGGTTCATAATTTCACCCTATAAAGTGGTTGAAAAAAAATTCATACTTTTTATCATAATGGAAACCTTGGAAGGTGCTGGCTTAGATAGCAAATGAGCTTGTTCCTTGCGTTATCATCCATGGGAGAAAGATTTACTTTTGGTAGGTGAAAGCAAAAAATCATGAAAAAAATCACGAAGGACCTTGGCCCCAGAGCGCAAAATGCAGAGGCGGACGGGTTGGTACTGAGGCACATGTTTGATGCATTGGATTACATTTACTGAAAGCATTCTCGACTTGCTTGTACATCCATGTGAACTGCAACAAGCTGTCTGTTTCACCAGCTTACAGTAACCAAGGAAACCCACCACATGGCAAATCATCCAAATGAGTAGCTAGAGCAACGAAAGACTCCTTGATGCAGATAATGCCATTTTACCCGTCACATTTGTCACTTGTGGGTGGGGAAATTTTCTAAACTCTTGTCATCGGAGATTACAACTTTTCTTGTCTATAAAACATCGCTGTATTTTTTGGCATTTCTTGTATGACCTAACAGGCAATAAAGATTGGAAGAAATACGAGAGCCTTCTCTCTTTCTTTCAGCATTTTCAGGAAAAATAATAATTAATCAAGCTCTTGTAGTTCCTAATCTGTGGTAGAAATAACAAGTAAAGAAGAGCATAAGGCGGGAGAAAATGGGTATTCTCAGAAACTCCCCAAAAGCCTCTCCAAGAAAAAAATCTACCTCCCTTCAGCTCCTCTTTGATTTGGAGCCCAACAATAGCAATGGCACCAAGATTTTCAGTCCCAAAAGTGGCAAGCAGTCTGCCTTCGAATCTGAATACGGAGAAATCTTGTCTATTATATCTCACTGCCGCTCTATTTTTACTTTCACTGATCCTTTGGAGTCTCCCTCAGAGCGAGATCTTAAGCGATTAAAGCTTTTCCAGCTCCTTTCTTTCGTGAAAAAACCCATAAAACCACTACCTGAAGAAATTACACGCCCAGTTGTGTCCATGCTATCGGCCAACCTTTTCAGGCCTCTCCCTCCATCTGCCAAACAAACCGTCATCTGCGAATTACCTGAGGATGAAGACCTTGTTTCCACTCTCTCGCCTGCTTGGCCACACCTGCAAGTTGCTTACGATATTCTGCTTCGACTAGTCCTCAATATTGATCCCAAAATTCTCCGTTGTTATGTTGATGAACCTTTTCTTGTCAACCTTCTGTCCCTCTTTCAGTCTGAAAACCCGAGAGAACGCGAAAGTCTGAAGAACGTTTACCACCGGATATATTCCAGGTTCACTTTTTACAGGGCATTCATGAGGAAATCGATGAACCATGTCTTCTTGCACTATGTTTTCGAGACAGAGAAGCATTCTGGGATCGGTGAGCTGCTTGAGATATGGGGAAGCATCATCAATGGTTTCGCTGTCCCACTAAAAGAGGAGCACAAGCTGTTCTTGATGAGAGTGCTTATCCCTTTGCACAAGGGCAAGGGGATGCAAGTCTACCACAGGCAACTGGCGTATTGTATTAATCAATTTGTGCAGAAGGAACCAATGCTTGGTGGGGTGGCTGTCAGAGGGATCTTAAAGTATTGGCCTGCCACAAATTGTCAGAAAGAAGTTCTACTCATTGGTGAATTGGAGGATTTGGTAGAGAATATCGATCCCGGTCACTATAGAAAGTTAGCTTTGCCTATATGTGCCCAAATTTCAAGATGCATGAATAGTTTAAACTCACAGGTAAGCTAATGATCCAGCATCATATGGATGCTTTGATAGTTTCTAGGCCAGCTTGGATTAATTGGGATTTCAACCTGTCCTTTCATACGTTTTCTCATCATTCATAATGGAGAATGATTCGGCACTCTGAAAATTCTTTTTGTGTTTTGGATTCATGAAACAGTAAATAATTCTCTGATAGTTCCTGAAGGCTCCTTTTCCTCCCAACAACGATCCTGCTAATGCCACAAGATATATTATTATGCCTCATGAAAACCTCCATTCTGTTTCATGATGTTTAAGATAATCTGTTAGTTTTTGCTTTCTGGGATTGTGCACAAGTGGATCTTGAGTTAGAAAGTAAACACAATTCAGGGTCTTGAGTTTTACGTGCATCTGCTTTAATTACTATCTTAAGAAAAGCTTTCCTTCGCAGGCCTTCTTTCATTTTATGTCCCTCCTTTTTCCTTTATGAATGTCGTTAATAACTTTCATCCTATTTCCTAATGATCTCAATGCCCTAAATGACTTGAAACTCAGGTCGCGGAGCGTGCACTATACGTGTGGAACAACGAGCAATTTGTGAAGATGGCATCATCAATGATGGAAGAGGTGTTTCCTGTGGTTGTAGAGAGCGTGGAAAAGAACCTGAAATGGCACTGGAGCGAGAGTGTTAAACAACTGACAGAAAATGTGAAGACAATGATAGAAGAAACGGATCCAAATTTATATGACAGTTGCCTGGAAGAAATGGTCCACAAAGAGTACTTAGCTGGCCAGGAAGATATCAAAAGGAAAGAAAAATGGGAGAGATTAGAATTGGCAGCAGCCAAAAATCATCAGCTTTTTCCAGCCACAACAATGTCTACATCTCTCACGTTATTGAGCAAATAAGCTGACTCCTTGTATTCAGAAATATTCTATACTTGCACAGAAAGTTATAAAACAACAAGTACTTGCTGATTTTCCATTAAGAGTCTAGGCTGCTAGCTAGCTAACCTATGACCCTTTAAGATGGTTCGTTCGTAATTCGTTCACCAGCCATAAAGGAACACCAAATCTTCCATAATTCCACATTGACTTGTTGGTGAAGGAGATAAGTGAAAGCGAGAGATAATCATGCGATATTGTTCTTTTGATTTCTTGTTGCATTCTTATTATTTTTATAGAATTTTTTTTTAATTTAGTTTTTTAATTACAATTTTTCATATATATTTTTTCAATTCGATTTTTTTTCTTGATTTTTTTATTAAAGTTTTTTTGACTTTCAATTTCTTCATTTATTCAAAAAATTTATTGTTTTATGTTTTTTTTCAATTTAACCCTTATTATTTTAATTGATTTTTATTTTTGTTAAAGCTATTTTTGTATTTATTTTCACCCTCATTTTTTTAGATTATTTTTTAAATCCTTTTGTGTGATTGATTTTTTTTTTTCTGATTTCATCTTTTAACATTTAATTTGTTAGAAATTCGACTTCGTGCATTAATTTTTTTTAAATATTGACTTTGTGATTATTTTCAATTTTTTTCTATAGGTTTATCCCAGTCTTATGATCCAAGTCACGGGTTTTGCATGTCTTTTTTTAATATAAGTTTTTTTTTAAAAAAAAATTATTTGATTTTTCAAAATATTATTCTAATTTATCTCTATTTTTTTTTACACAAATGAAATATATTTTTCAAAATAAAAAATATTTATTTTTAAATAATATTTCTGATATATTTGGCCTTGCATAATATTTTTTTTTAGTGTGAGTTTATTCAATTAGTTTCATTTGTGCTTATCTTTTAGATCACAAATTTTTTTGGGCATGGATTTACCTTTTATTTATTTATTTAAATAAATAAGTTCAATAAACACAATCCGGTAAATATCTCATTTTGTGTGATTGAATATTTTAGTCTACATTCATCTCTCAATTTTTTTAACTTCTCTTTTGGTTATTGTTAACTGTTTTTTTTTTTTTTTGACATAGATGATTTATTTAATTATATTCTTGCATGGGCATTTTGATTTAAAGAGTATTTGGCAGTGTGGTTGCTGTTACTTTTCAAATAATTTTTTGTGCCAAAATGCATGCCAATAATGTTTTTTTATTTTTTAAAAATTATTTTTAACATCAGCATATCAAAACAATCTAAAAACATATAAAACATATTAAATTTTAACAAAAAAATTTTGAATTTTTTGGGAACGCGGTGCAAACCGCGTTCCCAAACGTATTCTTACACTTTGAATTTTTTTATATTAAAAAACACATCAAAGTAGTATGTATACCTAATAATTTTTTGAAAAAAACATTTTACAACCCGCGGCAAAGCATGGGTTAGATAGCTAATTATAACTTATGTAGTGTCTAGGATGATGGATAAAGATGGATTCAACATGATAATTTTGATGTTATTTGGTGCATTTTGAATAGTATAAAAATCATTTTTTTTTATGTTTAATGCTAGTAGATAAATTTTTGTTACACTAAAAGGGATAGGATAAGCTTGTTCAACGCACAAATGTTAACCCAAATTGATTCAGATTAATATAAAGATAAAAGTGATTATTATAATAGTTTTAAAACCTGATTCGAGAATCGACTCGGGGTAAGGCCCGGGTCATGGGTCGGGAGACTTAACATAAGTTGACCTAAATTTAAAAAAAAATCAATAAAAACCTCATTTTTTATCAAAAAAATTCAAAAAAAGTCAATGGATTCTTGACCCATGTTTTATCTCTGGTCAACCAGGTCACAGGTTAACCCAGATTTTTTATTGGGCCAAGATAAATAAATTCTTCCTCTATTAACCCGGACCAGCTAGGTCCTGGGTCAACAATGTCTTGTCCAATATCTACTAAACACAAAATAAGATAAATTATCTAATTCAATTCAATATCACTTATTTATTTGATCATATTTTATCAATTCTAATTATATATTATCCCGACATACCAAGCAATACCTTATTCTATGTAACTACATTAATTAATCCTAGAGTTTTAGAAAAATGTATAATTAATCCCTATATTTTTAGTTGATTTATATTTTACTACTTTTCCTACGTTGTTTAAATTTTTTATTTATTGAGAAACGTAATTGAAATAAGAAAAATAGGAAATACAGGGAGATTTGATAAGAAAATGAGACATTTTTTAAAACAAAACTTTTAAAACAAAGATGATCAACATGGGTTGAGGGATTAATTAATAATTTATAATACTACAGGGACTAATAAATTAAAATTTATATTGTATAAGGACTAAGTTATTATCAACTAATCTAAAATGCGAATTTATAGCTTCTCGTTCACTCTCTCCCCTGCTTTCTGGGTTTGAAGTGCCATGGACAAGGCAACATCTTGCTAAATCCTTATTTTCTTCGACGCTAAACTGTAAGCTTCAATCGACCGGTAATGGCCTAACTTGTTCTGGGTTTCAATTATTATCTGATAATTCAATGTTACATACAACGTTTTAACTGCTATTATGTGATTTTTAGCATCTCACTTTGTCTCTGTCTGAAAGAAAGCGTCCGTATCGTAGCCCCTAATATAAAACTATGCTGATATTGTAAAATAGTTGGAGTTATTGCATAGAAAATGAATCAAATATTGCTTCTTTAGAGTATGAATGAGTTAACTTTAGCTAAATAGGAAATATCTTGGTTGCAAATTTCAATCTTTGATGGGGATTTTCGGTTTTTGTGTATATTTTGGTACTTAATCCTGGGTCTCTAAGTTAACCTTTTGACAATTTAGCAAACTAGCATTCTTTGAACTAGTTCTCAATTGTAATTGCTTCTGAGTTATTATGCTTGGCTTTAAGTTTATTGTGATTCATTGGAAAATATGGACTTTTCTGTTCTCATGTTTAACAAGATAAGGATTGATAAAGGAATCAACACCAGGATACTGATGGCCATTGTTACTGGGTTCCCGAAACAATTTTCAGGTCTGTTTCTTTCTCGTTTGGTATTAGTGTTTCTTCACTATCTTTTTTTTTTTTTTTTTGGTTTTATGTAACTTTTTTCTCTTTGGTGCAGGTTTGGTTTGTCCTCGTAACTATAAACTATCATTTGGGACTCAGAGATGTAATGAAGTCAAATTTAGTGATTATGGTGCAGTTCGGCTGGAATGTAGAAGGGTGATTCTACTTTTTGCTTGTTTTTGATAGTTTGCTTTTTTTATATATAAGTAAATATAATATGCTATTGCATGAAGATGCTTGCCGTTGATTATTGTAATTTGATCTTGTAGAATCCCAGAGGAGGACTTCGATATGTTCCTGCCAAGCTGTCTTGCAATAAGCATGTTCTGTATGCAGGAAGAGGTCCTTACCAATTGAGCCATGAAGATGACTTGCCCCAAAAGCCCTTTTGGCTAAGTTTTATTAAGGAAGCCATCTGGTATTTTAATTCACATATTTTTATTCTACTTCTGGTCTTTAGCATATTGATTATGTTATAGGCCTCTGATAGTTTCTTGCTGCATTTAGTGAAATTACTAAAGATGCTGTGTATTTTGATATGAAAGAAGGATGCAGTGAGCATTCCCAAAGTGAATGATGTTTAATCTTCATTTCAGGGCTTGGAAAGCTTTGTTTGTATTTCTGGTTGAGCAACCCAGTCAGCTGAAGTACATAGAGTGGCCAGGTTTCCAGAGCACGGTATGTTGCAGTAGACAGCATACTATTTTTCTCATTTCAAAGAGGTAGAATCAAAAGTAGCATGGAGCAAAGTTGATTTATACCACCAAAATACATATTACCAGTATGGCTAATCTGCAGTTTTTTTGGATCGGGGTGATTGTTGTCTTCCGTATAATTCTAGTCAACGTTTGGATATTAAAAGCCATTTCTATTCAAAGATTCTTAGGTTTTTCCATTGGTCTTGTGCAGCTGAGAACTTCTATGCTCACTCTTGTTCTTGTTGCGCTGCTGATTGTTGCCCTATCTTCAGTTGACTCTGTTCTATGCTATGTGTTAGCTTTGCTTCTAAGGAGAACCCCTTGATTTTGATAGAAGACTGAACTCCAAAAAAGCGTGCTTTCACCCCTGGCCAAGCTCCATTTTGGGAGATGCTTGCTAGTCTGTTTCCTGCCGAGATGAAAGTAGAAAACTCTTTTCCTGATGGCATGAATTGAGTTACTGGAGAAACATCTTACGAGAAAATAGC
Organism: Populus simonii; assembly: GCA_007827005.2. NCBI lineage: Eukaryota > Viridiplantae > Streptophyta > Magnoliopsida > Malpighiales > Salicaceae > Populus > Populus simonii. The sequence goes on along the minus strand of CM017467.2, from coordinate 17,419,385 downwards.
AGAGCTACTGAGTGGCGGGAAGAAAACTACACATGCTGAGCTATTTGGCCTTTTTATTCCTCTATTTTTTTTGTCTGGGCGGATAGTTCATATTATTTCATCCGTATAAATTGCAGCTAGCATTTGCTTTTGAAGCCATCAATTAAGTGCGTGTGATTATGTACCTGAAAATGTTTTTTATATATAAAAAAAACAATAAACAGCCTTTTTGGATTTTTTTTTTATGATTTCTATGAGGATGTTAAAATTATCGAAAAACATTAACATTCTAGATTAAACCCATCAAATATCTTCATATTAAAATCATTTAAATATATCTAAAAAAGATATTAATTAAATGTTTTTTCAGACAAAAAAAAGGAACATTTTAAAAAACTAATGAATGCGTAAAGAGACAAGCATTGATACCCTTGTGAAGTTCCCCGACCGGAACTTCACCAACTTCAGCGGTTTTATGTTTTCTTCCCCAGCATGGAACGCAACTTTAGCAGAGTTATGAATTCTAGCATGACCAAAAAGAATTGGAAGTGAACAGTAAAGTACCGTCGATGGCAAGTTCATTACCCTGCAAGTTGTAAAGCAGAACCGACAACCAGAAGAGAGAGAGAGAGAGAGAGAGACCATATCATATGATCAAGGTAATTAATAATTTATGATTTAATAGCAAACTAGGAGTTGTTACAAACAAATTCCAGAAGATGGAATGTTACATGATGCATGACCGTCTACACAAATCAAATCTCAACTCTATCAATGAAACAGGAATCACTAAATCCATCGTCCTGTTTTTCATTACAAGCCTTGAAGAAGATTATGTGGCACGGGAAACTTCTAAGAATTGGAACAATGTCTAAGACCCTTGTACAAGAAACAAAAAAAAAAAAGTGTGGAAATCACATCGAAACTTTATCCCATTGAAACTGAAAAACACAGAAAATCTCCTGACCGAAAAAGGAAGAGAGAATAGAAGCTTGAGTATTAAAAACTTGGAAAACTGCACCACTTTACACCATTCCCGTACCACCATTTGAGAGTTTTTCTAAAACCAAAAACTGTCAGGATTCGACCGATCTGTTCAAGGTTTTGAAGAGGAGCAGCTTCAAGCTTCAAGCTTCAAGGAAATATGGCAACACCAATGCTATGTCTGGAAAAAAAAATTCATGGCAACATCCTGGTCCGTGCCTCTTAAAGAATACCTCACAGCTCAATTCATATAGGGAAGTCAGAAGTGCACAAAATGATTATCATGAGTGATGCAGGCGAAATGCTCAGAAGAACCCACTAGCGGAAGACAAGTTCCAGCAGAAAAAATCACAACAGCATCATACTTGATATTTTAATAGCTTCTCCTTCACTGGGGGCTCCAAAGCAGACATGTACTGGTCCCATGCTCCATTCCTGAGCATCTGTAATCGCATACATTGCCAGACAAAGTATATATGAACCTATATTGCCAATAATTATTCTTATGCTAGGAAATGAATATACATTAACCAAGTACACAACAATATAGAAGAAGATCCTGAAAGGAAAACTAAAATAGGGCATGGGAAGAAGATTGTAGGTTTTTTATTTTTTTCACTTGTGGTTTGCCTGCACACATTTGCAAGCTTCAATTCCTTGTTTGCAGAAATAACAGTCTGAAAAGGGATTTTTGGTGTAAATATTTTATTAAAAAATCATATAGTGTGCACCAAAATACCAAGGCTTATAAATATCAGTTTCAAAATACTTGAGTTCCATGGCATTGAAATGTGGCCAGAACTTATTAGGTAAACTATATCAAACAAGTGGGATGTATTTCTGACCTGTTTATAACCATGCAACACCTGGCAAACTTCATTGTGTAGCTCTGCACTTCTTATTTCCTACACAAATAAGTTCCCAAACAATAAGGTATTAAATCATTTCACAAAATATAACTTGTGAAATACAAGCAGCAACACCATCATTACATGCCAACTTGCAATCGCTTTGCACATGAAAACAAGCGAACTTAGAGCTCCAGAAGGATTTGTTCTGACCTGAAATGTATAAAACACTCAAACATAAGTTTTAACTATGGATCCAATTCTACTGAAAAACCATTCTGAGAGCAAATGCATACCATTGCACATAGACCTCGGAAGGCATCCTCCTTCTCAATATCATCATGTATCCTGCCAAAAGTCAATCTGTTAAGTTTGTGGTTGCACGAAAAGTTTCATGAACAGAGATGAAGATGGACTAACACTTACATTGACAAAGCAATGCACCATGATTGCATGAAATGCTCCATATGTGGTGATACAAGCTCAGGACAAACCCATGCAAGTCTCCCAAGTGTGATTGCACTATTTTCTGTGAGTGACTTGTTGTTCAGTTCCTGCTCAGCACCAGAAATCATATGATAAATATCACAAAGCCACACCCACACACACACACAATAATAACAAGAAGACCATCACCTCTGAATGTTGAAGGATTGGAACCAAGCATGACATGACAGTCATAACAATAGGGGAAATTTCTTGACGAACCTAACATTGTAAGAATCACAAAATCAAAATTTGTGTTACCATTGATAAAAATATGAAACCAACAAGGGAGCTGAACAGCAAGTCTCATTGTACATGGAATTGCATTTTATGTCCTTAGGTTCACCCAATATTTTCTATGGACATTTCCCAACCGAGTCTTAAAATTTCCAAGTTGTGCGCAGATGGACATAGAAGACGAGACAGAAAGATGATAACAAGATACTGGAATTCCCAGTCGCCACCATCAGCAATGAAAATGGGACCACATCGCAACAACATGGAAACTTTTGAACCCAATTAGGAAAACAAAAAAGCTAGTGTTAAAACATACTTCACTCTTACATTATACTGTATATTAAGTCAACTATATGCAGCCACCAACTGACCTTAACTGCTAATTCTCCAATAGCCCAACAGGCATTATTTGCTACTGAAATGGTTTCCTTCAGTTTAGGAGTGTTCTGCAGGAAGCATTTTTTTGTTATGCAAATATGCTGCTGGCCAAATATAATGCTCACAAAATCATGACATGAGATTCACTAACCAGTTGTTTGACTGCAACATCAAGAAATTCAGGCAATCGGGGGCTCAAATGAACAGTACATACCTAGACCAAAACCACCATAAGGCATTGATATTTACCAAATGTAACATAATAATGAAAAACACATGAGCCAATCACTAATCTTGTGGCCCAGGGTTAACTATCTGCCTTTTCTTTAACTAGTCACAAGAGTAAACTTCCCATCTCTGAATATTAGGGAGAGGGGTGAAAGTTAGATTCAATCAACAGGAGAATGCAATTCCAACTTACTCTTGCAAGGTCCCCAAGGAGTGCAAAAGCACTTTGTCGAACATCATAAGCATCATCCATGCAACATTGCAGAAGGAGGTCCCTCAAATTACTTTGTGAAACCTGCAGGTGGAACTTCATAAGACAACTAACAAGCAAGACATATTTGCAGCAAATTGCAGTGATTATAAAGCATCAAATGCACACAACGCCATGGTTAGCACGTAAATGTACAGTGTGCACTCCATCAGTGCTACATCCAGTATGAATATGCAAATCGTTAAATCTTATACAAATACTGCTTTCTTTCCAAAGTAAGGTGGCAAAATTGCATTCTAAAGCAGAAGCAAACAAAGCAACAAAGATATATGTTCATTGAACAACATAATTCTTTGCATTGATTCATGGGATAGTATGAATGGAAGTAACAGAAAATTGCTTTGCACTTTTTTTTGGCAGATGAACCAACTTCTTATACGGGAGAACAAAATGAGCAATTTCACAACAGAAGAAAAGATTTAGAAGAGGAGTACCAAACTTTCTATCCCACTACCAAGACCCTCAGCAAGTCCAGAGAGAAGATCTAGAGAGCACACGATGAATTCTTTATCATACAGAAACCCAGCTGCAACAGGATCAGCCTGTAATAAAAATTGACTGAATCTCTAAAAATACATAATCCAATAAAAAGAACCACCAAAACAGATTGTTATATAGGCAATTAGAGGTAAAGAAATATCAACAGGACAAGCCACTCAGCCACAAAGGGATATTATTTCTTTTTAGAATAAAATCATGGAAGCATAAGCTGAGCAAGCAAATTTTTTATTTGCGTTTGTTGGGCAACAAAAGAAAGTAACATAAGTCATAATTCAGCACGTTCGCCTATAAATATAGCACTCCATGTGCACCCTTGCCCTCTTGAAAATGAGGGGCCAAAGCTCATTAGTTATCCCATCACTGCTAAAATGGTCAATGAGAAAATAGGCAGTGAAATTTGAGGCATAATTAAAAGTTGAAACTAAAAAACATGGTTGAAGTGCATAAGCTATTAAACAGTAGAGGCCAGTACTCAATAGCATAAAGTACAATCAGAAATAAAAACCACTCAAAAGCAGAAACAAATGACTACTGAGTGTAAAACAAATCATCACTTCTGGATAATAAACATTGTATAAAAGAATACGCTCAAACCTTTGCTAACTGTTGGCTATGGATTATGGCTGTGCACCTCTGAAACACAGGTTCTGCAAATTGAGAGAATCCTGCACCCAATGCCTGAAAGAAACAAAAAAAAATGTGCATCTTTAATCCCACTATAGCCTGAGAAATGTATCTTTAAAATATGCCTTAAATCGATGACTGTGATTGCATTTTAGGATGGGATGATTATCAATTTTAATAAAAATTAAAACATGCCCCATCTTTCCATAAATCTGAAAGCACCACTACAAGGACGCATCTCTTACTTCTTACATAATATTGACATCATGTGAACAGCAGGGACATGGATAAAGGTCAAAAATTAAAATTAATCACACCTTTGCTAAGGATGTAAAGCACTCCAGCAGGGGAAAGAGATCTTTGTCTGAGTTTGAAAGCTGCTGCCACTTTGCAATTAATGGTGGCATCAAAATTTCAAGATAAGCAGGCTGCAAATTACCAAGATAGTCAATTAAGTCAAATTGCTAGTAAAACTCTCAACTGTATGCATCATTTGAAAGGAGACATGAGAGGAAATTATGGGAACAAGCATGGGGGATCAGTCAAATGATGTTGAAACCTGATTCAGTTCTGCTCCAACAGCATCTGCTAGAGTTCCAATAGCATCATATACAATTCTAAGGTTCCGTCTCTGGATCAAATAACACATGTAAATGAAAGAGTCTAATGGTGACCATAAGCTGTTTATGAACTTAACAACAAAATCAACAAAATTACATCTAATCATTTTAACAGTAGAAAAGTTAAGTGTCAAGAAGGAACCTGATATTTCCCAAAAGCACACACAAGGTGCTGTAAAATAATTTCTAACCGTGGTGCCAACTCTTCAGCAGCCTCCTGTAAAAGCAAATAAAGCATTCATGTCTATGTAAAACATTGAAAACATAAGAAACAATTAAAATGAAACTGTTGGAAGGACCTCTTCTAGTGTTGCAAGAGCTGAGCAAGCAGCCTCTTGCACACGCTTGTTAGTATCCAATATTCTTCGTAGAAGACCCATAAGAACTTCGTCAAATTGTTCGTAGCCTTTCTGGTGGCCACTTTCCTGGATAGATAAGAGAAGAATCTTCAAGTGAATAATCCAGAATCAAAAAGAGAGAACTGAAGGTAATGCAGCACCAATGAATGATTTGTCCTTATAACAATAAGTGAGGTAACTAAATTTAGTGAATAGCCAGGAAGCAAACACACTTGTTTTCAAAAAAAAAAACAGTTGATTTAACAAAAATGGACAATACCTGAACAACGTATTTGCTGAATCGCGAAATCGTCCAACAGGAAATGCTCCGTATGAGGGGAAATTTATCATCTAATAGTGGAATAAGAAAACCCACCATCTGCATGCACAAAATACTTAAATTTCTTGCAGTAATTCAACATTATGAAACACTAAATTTACAAAATAGCATTCTATTGTAGAGGGAAAAGGATAATGATGTAAAATCGCTTAACGAGGAGGATTGAGGGATAACACATAGAAGATACAAGCACTACAATCAAGATACAAGCACTACAATTAAGGCCATTTCTTATAAATAAAATTTCACTGGGAGAAAGAGACAGGTGGCTTCAAGCCAAGTTCATGGATTAGAACAGAAGAAATAATGAAAACAAAAAAATAAATAAAATTCAAGCTGTGTTAACTGCAAAAGGCACCACGAGGCCATCGTCCACCAAATATGTAATTACCCTAAAGATTCAAATTTGATCTCTAATGTCAGATTCTTAACACCTTCAAAAGTCTACCATTTCTCTCTTTTCAGACTAAACTAGTTATGAGAAATACTTAATTAATTTCCAAGAAAACATAAAGTCATAGCTGCATCCATTATATTTGACACCCATGTCATCTGCTTTAAGACTTCAAAAATTATTACCTGGGATAAATTAGGATAAAGACCATTTATGCAACCCTCAGCGACAGCACCAAGAGCCAAAACAGCTGCTTCTCTGTCTTTCCAGGATTCATCACCACTAGCAGACAGCTTAGCCTGCGGATATTTTTGAAGTCACAGTAACTATTCAATATATGAGCATATAAATATAAGATTATAATTCAACATAATGAGATCTATGGAGATTGCATAACAATTATGGTTGATTGAAATAGCTTGCTCATAACAGGATTCGTGGTTTCTTTTCCAGTTCTTTAGGTGGCAAGAGCAGGACTCAAACTGAAGATCTACCCTCTCCCCAATATGTATGGATGGGGGGCTAAATGACCAACTGGTATAGCTAGATTTATAGTATTACAACTGTCAGTATGCTCACAATCAATTCTCTAGAGATAACATGCCAATGACCAACTGCAACCACACCATCCGTAAACTAATTTCCCATAGAAATATGTGCTATTAAACTTATAAACATAAACATGCATGTTGGCTTGGTGCCTTTGTTCTTTAACAATGTGTATCCAAACTTGCACAATCCAAGTCAACGGCTCAATCCAGGAAACAATTGATCTTCTGATCAACCATGAAGACTAAGTGTTTCAACAGCTACTTCTGGCCTAACAAGGGAAAGATGGGGAACAAATAAAGGCAATAGCACTTGGAGGACAAAATCTCTACTAATGCACAATGGAGATAAAAAGTCAAGCACATAAACTATGCTTCCAATGAGATTAATGCATCCAACACCAAATAAGTTAACTACCTGAACAACAGGCATCAACGATGGAAGAATCTCGTCTCCAAACACATTTGAGAGAATATCAAGAGCTGCTGCACTGCATTTTCTTAAATTCCACACATTTACTATGTCATCATCCTGCAATCACACAAATTATTGATTTAGAAGAATTTTCATCAATTACCTTGTCTTTCTACATTAAAAGCACCACAAATTTCAATATGTTTACCAAATCATAAGCTAAAGAAACAAAATGAATAAAGATGTAAAGATTCTAGTAGCTTACATCATCTTCCACGCTATCTGATCCATGAAATCGTGATGTATGAAACCGAGGTTTCAGATCCTGCAGCACAGAAATTATACAGAAAGAAGAAAAATACATAGTTTCAAATGCAGTACTTCAAGCATGAAGTCGGTAAAGAAACATAACAATCTAGAACACCCTGGAATTGAAACACAAAAACAAACAGATTGAACCTGATCCCGGTCTGGGAGAGACTCGTCTTCCTGAAACAATGAATTGATGCCAGGTCAATAATGAGTTATAACAAATGCTATCCAGAATCACCAAAAAACATAAAACAACCCAAAGAGAAAGAGTTACCTCAGCCTCAGCGAGTGACTCATCATCATCAGCATAAGCCATATTTGACAGCAAAACCTGAAAAAGTTTGGCCAGAGGTTTGGAAAAAAGTTGCAAGTGGCTCTGAAGAAATTTAGTAGGAAATAAAGCAACAAAAGTATAAAGGGCTTATGCAGTACCGGAATCAGACGTGGCAAGAATTCTCTTAAGTTCTCAGGAGGTAACTGAGCATCACAGTATGCAGACCTGCCAATTATAACCGATATTAAGAAGGATGCGTAAGTGGACATATATATAGTTGTAAGAACTGAGAAGGCATGTAAATATTCATCAGCAAATAAGCTCACATAGGTTGTGCTTGCAAGATTAAAGAGGATAAAATATTTCTCTTGTTAATCATGCTTAAAACAGTTTGAAAGAGGGGATGAAATGGCTTCCAACATTTAAGTTTTAACACCAAAAGAAGAATAATTGTCAACCTAGAGAGAAAATTTAGAAAGGGGTCCTAAACACTAACTTTACAGCTCTGTCACCAGGACATCAATGCCACCATCACACCAAGAAAGCTACTGGGATCCACACCATCATGTTTCACTGATGCCATTACTAATTCACTGCACTACCACCCCGAACACTACCACATACATTTTCACCTTTAAGGTTCTTAAAAGATCTCACATAATCAGTTGCCCTCGACATTTATTCTTACTGACTCCTATTCATGTAAATCATTAGACTGCAAAATTCCAAGACAGCCCCAACCCAAGACAGACGTAAACTCAAAATTCCATTTTGTACATATATAAGAGTTACTACTGGAGAGAGGCAAGAAGAAAAAGTTTTTTTCAATCCCAATAAATAACACCGCTTGATCTTCTGTTTTGGAATGTCAATAGAAAATTTGGAATGAAAACCTGTAAATTCAAAACATCAACCTAGAACTAGAAAAGAAATAGATTAGGGGGTCAATCCACATCCTATCTCATACATAATGGGATCAACTTCAAGTTACCATGATGTCTATAACCAATTCCCCAACCCAAGATGTCAAAGCTACAAAATTATCAAATATGTTATTCATGGACTGGAGGTTTACCAGAATTCACAGGCTTCAAGAGCCACTTCATCATCACCATCCTTGTTGACTTGCAAGATATATTCAGCTACACTCCTCAAATGTGGCTAAAAATAGCGAAAAAGTCATATCAATGACAAAGAAAGTTAAAGCAGGGTGGGAGAATAAAACTATGGCACGATAAGGCAATTGTAGAACATTAAAAAGAGATGCTCAGTAGTGCACAAGGGCAAGTAAAAAACAACTAATAAGCGACTAAAAACAGACGTAAGATACAGTACAAGTCCAGTCAGAAAGAATATGCATGAGATTAAATTAACAAGATACCCACCTCCAAGAAAGATGGTCGGACCTCAATTAGCTGTACAAAAGCTGCACAAACCTGTATGACACAGTTAAAAGATACATGGATCAGTACAGCCAAACTTGTGAAACAGAAAAGCTATATTCTGAATAATTACCAAAGATTATATTTCAATTCTTTTTGCTGTGCTGGGAACCGAAACATAACATGATAAATGAATCCCAACAAAAAGTACCATTAAAACACCACATTTTATAGTCAGATTACAACAACCAATAAAAGAAAACCAGAAGCAGATAAATTACTATTTTTTCATGCAAGTTAGATCCAATTGTGATGAGGCAATGAGAAAGTATTCACCAATTTTCGCACTTCTGCAGCCTGGTCATTAGCAAGAGCAAACAAACCTTGAAGGTACTGATTCATGGATGCATATAGAGCCTGCGAGAAATTAACATATGTAACCAATTGTCTCCTAGTATCACAATAGCATCTAGCAGTGACTGGGAAACAAGATGAAAGCAACAAAGTGAACTCACAGCAGGCATTAACATAATGTATTGATTTACAGAACCCAATGCCAGCTTTCTCAGTGAAGGATGAGGTGACTGGAAAAACTGTTCATAGCAAAACCAGGTTAACGCAATTAGCTTAGTGGAGATCGTAAAACAAGAAGAACCTCCATAATGATCTCAGAGCTCTGAGAAAACACCCATCTAACCTGATATAATCGAGGAAGAAAAATCTTGATAGGTCGTTCAGACAACCCAGGCACGTCCGAATCCAAAACTTGCGGAATATCCTCACAAATCTACATCACCAAAGCATCACCTTAATACACTAGTTATCACCACCCGGCGAGAAAACACATTCTCTAATTCATATATTTCACACAAAAACCACGCCAAATAAATTATCATGAGCCTTTCCTATTGGCCACATTCATCAATATCACACACCGGATAACAAATGCTTAATCTATTGACTTACATAAAACCCAAACTTGATCAACGAAGAAGTAATCAACAGTACCTTGGACAGAGCATCCATAGCGCCTTCCATGTGATTAAGGTCATTGCTATCCAAACAAGTAATGACAGCTTGCAACAACTCCGGCCATCCCAAAATCCCTCCTAGTTGAACAATAACACTAATAATAGTCCCTGCCGTCGACCTTATATGCCTATCCGCTGCTCCTAAACACGGCAACAACTCCGATTTTATATATTGTTGATTGTCAGGCGTCATAGTTTTATACGCATTTCTTAGGTTATTTTTCAACAATAAACCTGCCGCCTGCCTTATCTCCACCGATTTCCCCTAAAAACCAAATAACAATAATTAAATTAAGAAATTATCGACAATCGGACGCAAAATTGATGAGAAAATCGGTTACCTCGGCGCGAGAGAGAATGAAAGCGAGGTAATTATTAAAATCGGGGAATTGAGAGATGTGTTGTAACTGCTTCCAAATCTGAGACTTATCAGCGGTTGAAGTTGGTGAAATTTGATGCTCTAATAATCCACAGATCTCCTTGAACCCTTCTTCCTGTGGCTGCCACGCCGCCGCCGTTGGTGCCTCCATTAATCCAGTTCTTGAACGAGTTTCGGGAAGAAGGGGATGGAGGAGTCCTTTTCTCTCTTCCTGTGTGGATTCTTTCAGGGGAATATTCTCGCCGCTTCCAAGTAGCGCAGTCTACTTCTAGTGTGCAAGGGAGAGAAGGAGAGAGCTCTGCTTTGGGGTGGCGGGTTTTGTGCGATAGGGTACACGGCAGAGTTGTGTGTGAGCACTCGGCACCGATGGGTTAATGATTGGATCGGATTATTAGGATTGTTAAAGGAAGGGGAATATTTTGAATTATTTCACTTGATTGGTGTGCTTAATGGCTGCTAGTTGCTATGCTGTAAGCCATTATTGTTATTTTTATATTTAGTTTTGTGATTTCTAATGGTCAATTTTTTATTTTTTATTTTACAAAGGCTTGAATTGTCAACTCTATATCTAAACTATTCGTCTAAGATTACATCTTTTATTGTTTGTATTGTTCTTCCATCACAAAATATCTATTTTTATTCAAAACTATATTAACAAATATTCTGAAATGTATAGTGTTTTGACTGTGTGTGCACTGTGGACTGAGGGCCATTCCAGTGTGGACTTTCACGGTAAAATTTCTTAGCTTTGAAGGCTTAAAATGAGGGTATTATTGTCTTTTCATGTGAAGTAAAATTACCTTTTTTCCCTTTGATTGAAAAAATTAAAGCCTTAGACGTGGGGTTATTTTAGTATTTTTCATATGTTGCAATTAAAACATGAGTTTACTCTTATAAATGATAAAAGACCAATTATGTATTTAGTGGTGTTTTGATCCTTATACAGTGATTTATTTGTTATATCCAGGGGGTTTCAGTAATTTTATATTGATTTTAACAGTGCAAGTATTGTATTGAACTTAAAAAGTGAAAAGCCATGACATTTGGTCGAGGCCTTATAGTAATTTCAATTATTTAATGAAAAATGAAATTACTTCACTATCTTTGCCATTCAAATTTGTTAATTTTGACTTCAGGGGCTTGGTTGTTATTTCTTCATGGTTTTTTTTGTTATTATTATTTAGTCCTTAGGGTATTTTTGTTTTTTTACAAATTAATGAACAATGTAATTACTAAACTACCCTTGCTATTTAATTTTTTTATCCTTGGATTCAGGGGTTTGATTGTAATTTCTAATGATTGTTGTTGTTATTGTTTAGTCCTAGGAGCATTTTCAGTTTTGTTCAAATTAAAAAAGGAAATCTACTGACGTGTGTCTCGCAAGCGTCAGCCGCCTTTGAACGGCACATGCGGATGACTTTGGTAGTGGAAATCATCATTCTGTTGCATCATTAGATTCATCTCGACATCCTATATCTCATTAGGTAGCGTATGTATGGTGGTTATGACTGGTTTGACTCTAATTTGCTCTTCTTCTTCTTTTTTTCTTTTTTTTCTCAAATTACGTGTTGCCCATGCAAAAAATTATACCAACCCTTCAATTTATTTTTTCTTTTGATTCAGCCTTTCTTCTCTTTTATTTTTTCTCAAATTACGTGATTGTAATTTTTTTATTTACATTGATTGTTTATAATTGGATTTTATTTTTTATTTCATCCCTGGTGGTTTGATATTGTTAATTTTTTTTTTATCAAATTTGATCATCATTCTTTTAATTGCTATATTTTTTTTAGTTTTGAATCATTTTCTTGATTGAATTGTTTTTCTTCAATTCCATCCCTAAGCATTTATTTTATTTAATTGTTATTTTAAATTTGGTCATAATTCTTTTAATTGCTATTTTTTGAATCATTTTCTTAATTGATTTGTTTTTTTTTTTTTAATTTCATCGCTAAACATTTAATTTCATTTGATTTTTATATCGAATTTAGTCATAATTCTTTTAATTGCTATTTGTTTTGTTTTGCATTGTTTTTTTATTGACTTTTTTTTTCTCAATTTCATCCCTCAATATTTGTTTGTTGAAGAATCTTGCTTCTTTGTTTTTTCGGGTTTGCTTTTAATGAGGTCACCCTGGTCTCATGACCTGGGTTATAGATATAAAAGATTAGCCCGAGTCAACTTTGAATTTTTTTAAGCATTTTTTCCAAAAAAAAATTTCAAATTGCACGGTTAAATTGAAAAAAAAAGGAAAAAACTTCAACAAAAGAAAAAAGAAATCAAAAGAATGAGGACTAAATTGAAAAAAAAAAACATAAACTTTGATTGAAGGACAAAATCAAAAACAATTAAAACTCTGACAAAAGAGTCAAGGGTTAAAATGAGAAATCAAAAGAATAAGGATCAAATTGAAAAAAAAAATATGACAAATTATAATTGAAAGACTGAATTGAAAACATAAAAAACTTTTGTAAAATGGCCAAGGACAAAAATAAGCCATAAAAAACACAAGGACTAGAATTGAAAAAAAAAAAAAGAATACAAGACATACATGTAGTTACGTTGGGAGATATAGGAAAGAAGTAAACAAAAAAAAAATGTTGATTGGCAATAAACCGTCCATCAACCACAGTCATATGCCACACTAAGACAAAAGGGATGCAGTGGTGCATCTATGGACAATGTGGAAGACTGGGTTTGGATAACCGGTGGTGTCACACGCGCCGCTTTATTTTATATCTTTCCATCATATCAGCAGGTGTCCATTCCTTACATTTTGCTAATGTGTTCGGTCTTGCGTAATAATTTTTATGGCGTGAGTTTATTCAGTTAATCTCATTTGTATTTATCATTTAAGTTATCAGTTTCTCAGGGTTGATTTATCTTTATTTATTTTAATAAATAAATTTAGTAAACACAATCGATGAATGTCTCATTTTTGTAGTTCCTTTCTTGTTTAATGTTAATGGTTTTTTTTATTTACATAAATAATTATCGATTTATTTAGTTAGATAAATGCATGGGTTTTTCAATTTACACTCTATTTTTTTTATGTAAAAAAACACATCTAAATAGCTTGCATACCTGGTATTTTTTTTATAAAAAAAATTATAACCCAAGGTGAAATATAAGTTAAATGGCTAGTAAATAACTAGAATTCAAGATAAAAGTAAAAGGTTGGTCCCTTTTTTTAAGTGTATGCACACAAAGTAGTCCATCAACTTGCATATTTGAGTATATTTTACATTTTTATTGTTTGTGTATAATTATTTCCTCGCAACATACATGCTTAGACTCAAAACTATATGAATAACCTTGAATTCAAGATAAAAGTGGAAGGTTCATCTATTTTCTCATTTTTAGAGTGTATGTACACAAAATAGTCTATTAACTCACACATTCGAATATATTTTATATCTTTATTGCTTGTATTGTTCTTGTCTCATAACATACTCTCTTAGATTCAAAACTATATAAATAACCTTGAATTTAAAGTAAAAAGGGTGTGTATATATAAAATAATTAACAAGAGAAGAGAGGAAATATATGAACTAAAACTCAAAAAGAATTGTAAAAAGAAAAAAAAATTATAATTTTCAAACTACCATGTTGTTGTTATGAAGCCTGACAAGGGAAAACATACAAGTAGAATTTAAAACCATCATCGCCATGCGAAGCCAGAACAATCGAACGGCCTTTCCATTAATGATTACGAGACTTGTTGTTCTTTTAATCCTAAGTTAGACATCGTTACTGGGTTAAAAAAACACACTAGTATTTCGGGATTTTGCCTGGTAAGGGTATGTTTGTTTTTGATAAAAATAGTATTTTTAAAAAGATTATTTTAAAATTAAATCTTTAATGTTTTTGAACGGTTTTGATTAGTTGATGTCAAAAATAAATTAAAAAAAATAAAAAAATATATTATTTTCATATATTTTTAAATAAAAAAAATTTTAAAAACAAAATTAGGTTGTATAAAAGCTGGATGCCTGGATCCCAAGAGTAGAAGTGCTTGAGCGGGCTGTTTCATGAAATCATGTTATTAAAAAAAAAATCTAAGTCTATTAGAGAAGTTAATGGGGGCATTAATATCTCCCTGTACACATTATTATTCATTGTAATAATAAAATTATGAAATTGCTTTTGCAAAATAAAACAATTGAGCTAGGTATTGAGGGCAATATTATATTTTTATCATAATACAATTGTCTTTGACATAGGTTAGATTTGTCATTTCAATATTTTTAACACTGTAAAATTACTACCTTAGCCTTGGAAAAAAAATAATTACGCTTTTGTCTAGGGGGTATTTTAGTACTTTTATTTTATTCAGAATAATGCAATTACTTTGATAACCTTGCAGATAAAAAAAAATATTACACTCTCATAAGGCTTTTTTGGTCATTATACATTGGTTTTGTTATAATTTTAGATGTTACTCAGGGGTGTTATTGTAATTATCATATATTAAATATTATTTTTTAAAAAAATTGTTCACGTGTGCGTTGCACTAGCCAGCATGTGGAGGGGCCCTGGGCTGTTCAAGTAGTGCGTGTGGGGTAGTTGAACTACCAAACACCATCTTTCGAGGCAACGTTTATTTTGATGTTTTCTACACGATGGTACTATGCATTTTCAAAGATTGATGATAGTTTGTCGCCAACAACTGTTTTTTCTTTTTTTCATTTTCTTGACTCTCTCCTCCCAGAGTTTTGCTCTAGCCCCTGTAAAGTTTCAAAACAGACCCTTTAATTTTTTCTTCCTTAACATTTGGTTCCTATACTTTTGATTACTATTTTTTTTATTTTAGAATAAGCTATAAAATTATAGGTGTTTTTCAATTTCATCTCTACTATTTTTTAAACTATAAATAAGCTATAAAATTACAAGTATTTTTCAATTTCACCACCTAACATTTTAAATATATAAATAGTCTATCAAATTATAAATATTTTTCCATTTCACTCCTTATGATTTTTTTATTCTATGATTTTTATATAAAAAAATCATCATGATTCTTTTAATTACTGTTTATTTTATTTAAGATCATTTTATTTTTTTAAATTGCATCACTCTTGGGTTTTTCTTTTTAAATTCTATCATCATTGTTTTTGTTATTTTTGCTGGGTTTTTTAAAATATTTTTTTACGGATCTCATCCTTCAAAATTAAATTAGTTGAGAATTGGATTTCTTGATTGAATTTGAGTAAAAAAATTTCATATGTTGCGACTTTTAGAAATTAGACTAGATTTAAGAGGTTCATCGGGTTTGCTTGGGTTTTTTCCTTTTTTCTAAACTAATGTTTTCTTATTTTTTATCTCTTTTTTTTTTTGGGTTTTGTTTTGTTAATTTTTTGGGTTAGCCCTCAAGAATTTCTTTCAATTTCACCCCTACTATTTTTTAATCTATAAATAATCTATCAAATTAAAATGTTTTTCAATTTCACTCCTAGTTTTTTTTTAATCTTTTAAATTCGATCTTTATTTTTTTAATTGTAATTTATTTTGTTTGATTTTTTATTTATTTTAAATTTCATCATCCTTGGGTTTTTTCTGTCAAATTTTATCCCAATTCTTTTGGTTGCTGTTTTTTTTCTTTTGCAAGCTTTTTTTTATTAATATTTTTTTTTCACGATTTCATCCTTCAAGATTAAAATTTATTTAGAGTTAAGTTTTTTGATTGAACATAGTTTCAAGATTTTATAAGTTGTAGGTTTTAGAGATTATATCAGGTTTAAGAGGTTCATCTGAGTTTGCTTGATTTTCTTTTCTCTTTTTCTTTTTTTTAATCTTTTTTTTCTTTTTTTGTTTTCTTTTTTGTGTTTGATTCTATTAGGTTAGCTCTTTATAATTTGTTTTTCAATTTCACCCCCTAGTATTTTCTATTCTATAAATAATCATTTGAATTACAAATATTTTTCAATTTTATCCCCTAATTTGTTTTTAATCTTTCAAGTTTGGTACTTATTTTTTTTAATTGCTATTTAATTTTTGGGATTATTTTATTTAAAAAAAAATTCCATCCTCCTTAGGTGTTTTTCTCTCAAATTTTATCCTTATTTTTTTTTTACTTATTCATGTTTTTTTATTAATATTTTTTCCATGATTTTATCATTTAAAATTAAATTGGGACTGTTAAACTTCTTGATTGAACAAGTGGTATCAAAGCTTAGGTTTGATTATTTAACATGACCAATCAAACTTACCACTTCAATGTCCTAAATTGATAAAGGACAATTATAAAATTTGGTGTATTTGAGTAAAAGCTTGGCTAAGTTCCTAAGATGTATAGGAGACGGTTGAAAAAAGCTTTGAAGAGTCTATAAATGAAGCAATATTGACTTCAGCCTAAAAGAAGGTTGTGCAAAAGGCACGAAATAAGGATCAACAAGCACTAACAATCATTCATCAATGTTTGGATGATGCCACTTTTGAGATTGTGGTCAATACAACCATCGCCAAGCAAGCATGAGAAGTTTTGCAAAAATCAAACTAAGGAGTTGACAATGTGAGAAAGGTACATTTACAAAAGTTACGTGGTGACTTGGAAAAGTTACATATAATTGAATCAAAGAATATTTCAGAATACCTTATAAGTATATTAGTTATATACAATCAAATGAAAAGATACGAGGAGAAGATGAAAGAGACACATGTGGTATAGAAGATCCTATGCTCACTGCAAAATAAATTCCATCATGTTGTAGTCGCGATAGAGGAGTCATGAAATATGAATTTTCTTATAATTCAAGGTCTCATAGGAAAATCACAAGCCCATGAGGAAAGAGTTAATAAAATTCAAGAAGATGTGGGTGCATAAGCATTATTTTTATAACAAGATGGTTTTGGATATTCCTAATGGGGTAGAGGATATGGACAAAGCAAAGAAAGAGGATAAAGAGGCAAATTTAAAAAAAAAGGTCATGACAGCCTTAATAAATCAACTAGTCGACTGTATGAAGCAAATCGATCAACCGATTACATTGACAATGGCAATCCAAAATATAGGTTTAACAAATCCAAAGTTAAATGCTATAATTATCAAAAGGTAGGTCATTATATTAGGGATTGTTAGAGTCTAATAAAAAAGGGTTGATGATAATGCAAATTTCGTGATAAAAAAAGAAGAAAGAAACAATCATATTACTAGTGTATGATGAGAGAATACAAGAAAAAAATAACATGTGGTATCTAGACAATGAAGCCAACAACTATATGTGTGGAGACAAAGACAGGTTCAAGGAACTTGATGAATCAATTAGAGGTAATGTCACATTTGCGGATCATTCGAAGGTTGCCATCAAATAAAAATGTATGATTTTGATTAAATTAAAAGATAGAAGTCATCAATTTATTGGTGATGTCTATTATATACCAACAGTGAAAAACAACATATTGAGTTTAAAATAATTGTTGGAGAAGGGGTATGAGATTAAGATGAAAGATCATACTTTGATATTATTTGACACTAAAAGAGATATGATTGCAAAGGTAGCCATGATAAAGAATAAAATGTTTTTGCTAAACATAGAGACATAAGTGCCTAAATACCTAAATGCATATGTGAAGGATGAGACTTGGCTTTGGCATAGGAGACCTAGGCATGTAAACTTTGATAACTTGAAGATGATGGCACAAAAGGAGATGTTGAAGGGTTTACCATCCATTATGCATCCAAATCAGTTGTGTGAAAGATATTTAGTGGGTTAAAGTTGTAGATTATGCAATCTACTTATCAAATAGGTATCGTACTAAAGACTTGAATGGCATGACTCCATAAAAAGCATGAAATGGAAGAAAGCCAAATGTTTCTCACTTGAAAGTTTTTAGGAGCATTGACTATATATATGTAAATGATAAAGTAATGACCAAATTAGATAACAAAAGTAAAAAAATGATCTTTTTCAGTTATGATCAAAAGTCCAAAGAATTCAAGCTTTATAATCCTAATGAAGAAAAGATGGTGATTAGTAAAGATGTTGAGTTCAATGAAGAAAGAGCATGGGATTGAAAGGTAGATGATGGTAAGAAATATGACTTTCTACTGATTTCTGATGAAGAGGAGGAAATATATAAAGATCATCAAGAACCTAAAGTTACACCTCCACAAACACCAATGAGCTCAACTTCTTCTTCTTTTTTTCTTCTAGTGGAAGTTCAAGTAGTGACACTTCATCAAGAAAGATAAAGAACCTTGATGACTTATATGAGGTAATTGATCCAATTGATGATGATGTAACACTACATTTTAACCTTGTTACATGTGATTTTATAGTGTTTGAAGAAGCAATAAAAGATTCAAAATAGAGAATTGTTATGAATGAGGAGATTGCATCAAATAAAACAAATGACACATGAAGATTGGTTTCTAGACCAAATGGAAAAAAACCAATAATAGGCGTCAAGTGAATCTACAAAAAAAAAAAAAGAATGCCAAAGAAGAGATAAAGAGATACAAGGCAAAGTTAGTGGTAAAAGGCTATAGTAAAAAGCATGAGATTGACAATGATAAAGTGTTTGCTTTAGTTGCTAGATTGGAGACCATTCGATTAATCATTTCCATAACTGCCTAATATAGATGGAGAATCTATCAAATGGATGTCAAATCAGCTTTTATTAATGATTTTCTTTAAAAAGAGGTCTACATTGAGTAACTTATGAGATATGAAGTGAAAAGATATGAAGACAAGGTATTAAAGTTGAACAAAGCCTTGTATGGATTGAAGCAAGCCCCTTGGTATAGTCGCATTGATGACTATTTCTTAAAGAATGAATTTGTTAAATGCCCTATGAATATGTTATCTATGTAAAGATCAAAGAGAGTAATGATACTCTTATTGTATGTTTGTACGTGGATGACTTAATCTTTACAGGAAATAATCTAAAGATGTTTAGAGACTTTAAGCAAGTAATGATCAATGAGTTTGAGATGACAGATATTGGTCTTATGTCCTACTACTTAGGGATTGAGATCAAATAAGAAAAAGATGGAATTTTTGTGAATCAAGATAAGTTTACAAGTGACGTTCTCAATAAGTTCAAGATGAAGGATTGTGCAAGAATAAATACTTCAGTTGAGTGTGGAGTAAATATATCAAAGAATGATGAAGAAGATAAGATAAACTCTACAACATTCAAGAGCTTAGTTGAGAGTTTAAGATATATTTTTTTTTCAATATGAGAGATATGTTAAGAGTCATAAAGAAATTAAGTTTAAGAGAGAATGTTGAAAGTAAACTAGATTTTGATTTAAAAAAATAGAGAAACCGGTCTATCGATTAAAAACTTGTCGACCGGCTAGAATTAATTGAAATAGTTGATCAATTCAGTTAACAGAATATAATTTAAATTTAAATTAATTTTTTTTTATATTAATTTAATTCCATTATCGCATAATAATAGTTTATGCCTAGAAAAAGATTTACACCACCACTCTACGAAAAATATTTTTCCGTAAAGAACACCGAACACGTCTCTCCCAGTTTAGACTGTTTATCAGTTTAGTTGGTACGAATTTGATGGAGCAATCCAGACCATAAATTTTGACTAATTTGAGCCATGTAGCACCGTTGGATCAAGTGGGACCATATGAACCATGGGTCCAAGCTCCAAGGGTGGAGAAAAATAGGTCCAAGTCATAACATTTAGGCCATCTGTCACTACAAATCAAGAAACCCAGCCCATTGCAACTACAAGCAGCTTTCTACAAGAAAATAAGACGAAACATTTACGTTAATACGTACTAAATAATTGGCAGATAGATTAATTTCACCGCGCTTCGTTCTTTTCTTATATACTTCCCAGATCTGCCAGTCATTGTAATTTACCTGCAGTCTTTTTATTAATTTCAAGATTTTTATCAAGTTTTTGGAACTCATTTTCTTGAAGAAAGAGGGATCAATTCAGTGAATATTAATAATAATCTTATGGAGAATGATGGGCAACGGTCCGTTTCTTTACGGTTGAACCGGAGAGGTGGAGACTACCGTAGCAACAACGATAATAATCAAACACTATCAAATAATTCTAAAGGTAATCACTATTTAATCACACGGGTTTGTGCTCTTTGTGATTTTGGCAGTAATGGGTTTTGTGTTTTTGTATCAGTCCAGTCTGATGGTGGTGTTATGGTGAAACAGATGTTGGAGGTTTTTTTGGTGCTGGGAAGTTGCCAAGTGATTATCCTATGAAGATAATTTGGAAGAGAGGATTTGTTCGCTTGGTTCTTGTTGCCGGCATTCTTTGGATGTTACTCATTCTTGCTGTCTTATCATTTCATGTTTGGTCTTGTCAGTCTTCTTCTGTATTCTTTTCAGGTAAATGTTCTACCAACATTTTTAAGTCCTGCTACTCATTTGTTTGTGCATTTACTCATTGTGATTCGCGCGCTTATACGAGGTTAGTGATAAGGTGGCTTGTTTTTTCTTGGATTCTAACAATCTGGGGAATTCAAGAAATTGGTGGATGCAAAGTTTCCCATTATAGGAGTGACACCTTGTTCAAGAATTGCATGGGATATCTGTATTGTTTTTACCAACTGTTTATGTGAACATGATGATGCAATCCTGGTATTTGCGTTATACAAATTTGTTTTATGTGGTTTGATATGATGGTTATGTTTGGCATGCAGTTATCTGTAATAAAGAAAGCAAGGTATATAACTTTTTAAACACGTGGGGATTTGTGCCGCAGCAACATCGTAAGAATTATAGTAAAATCTGTTCATTGAAGTGTTGATCGCTATGTGGTTGTTATAATTGACACTACTTGCCTCTGAATCTTTAGGTTGTCCGATCCCTGTCATCGGTAACCCTGAAAGAATAGTTATTCCGGAGGGAAGAACTCATGACCAAATTGTTAAAAACATTTCCTATGTTATGGAGGATGAGGATGGGTCTCAGTCATCCCCATTATTTGGAGGACATCAAAGCTGGAAACAAAGAGAGAAGAGTTTTAATTTAAGTTCTTCCATGAAGGTACATACATAAACACTCATTGTAAAGTCAATTTTGTTGTTAGTTTAGTTCCTTATTCCTGACAATAGCAAATTAATCTTCGAGGTAATTTATTTCTATTAAATGACGATGGAGGGAATTGGATGTTTTTGGATTTTATGTGAATCACCTTCTCACAACTAGTGGAAGACTGGAAGTTGAAATTTTCTGTTACTTATGGCTGTCCTTCAGTGAATTTAATCCTGTTTCTTATTTTTAAATGTGCAATCTGCCTTTCAGGTGCATTGTGGATTTATGCATAATGGTGGTGCAGACATGGATCTTGTAGATATTGAATATGTCAAGAGCTGTAGGTTTGTGGTTGCATCTGGAATTTTCGATGGATATGATGTACCTCACCAGCCTTCAAATATAAGCGAACGTTCTAGGAAACTCTTTTGTTTTCTCATGGTGGTGGATGAGATCTCTCTTGATTTCATAAAGGAAAACGTTACTGTCAGGGAGGACCATAACAGGGGACGATGGGTTGGTATTTGGCGTCTTATTCTGCTGAAGCATTCACCTTATGACGAGCCTAGGAGGAATGGGAAAGTTCCCAAGATTTTAACCCACAGATTATTTCCTCAAGCGCAGTACAGCATCTGGATTGATGGTAAAATGGAGCTGCTTGTTGATCCATTACAAATTCTAGAAAGGTACTTCCTTGCATGGTTAATTTACAGGTCACGTCTTTTAGTCCTGTCATTTTAATCACAATGGTGGAGATGAAAAGTAAATGAATTTAAAACTTGAAGGTTAGCCTTTCTTTTGTTATAGTGCTATCTTACAGCATGAGCGAAATATATGTTGTCTGTTAAATAACTCTTGAAGATAAACTCTTGCTGACAAGGGTTATGGGTATGCTATGATCCCTTTGTTTCGCCACTATCATTGACACACGCGCGCATGTGCATGTGCACAAGCACATGTTTCTGTCTGTGAATATAAAAGGAATCGGTAACAGGTAATTTGAATGGCCTTTGATCCGCAGATACTTATGGCGTGGGAAGAATACGTTTGCCATTGCTCAGCACAAACATCATCGAAGCATATATGAGGAGGCTGATGCAAATAAGTGGAGGAAACGTTATGCCCGACCCCTCATTGATCTCCATATGAAAATATATTATTATGAGGGAATGGAGTCCTGGAGTCCGAAGAAAAGCAGTGTTAGTGGTAAGAAGAGAAATCACAACTTCTTTAATCCTTTATTTTGTTGCATTTCTTAGTTTTTTGGGGTGACACTTGTTCATATGATTGCTAGTTCACTTGCAAGTTATAACATTTTACATAGGAGCAAATGAGCGCACAGATGAGGGCTGTAAAATTGATAATCATGGTGATTTACACAAGTTTTTCTCGTCTATTTATTGATGTCGGTAAATGCAGATGTGCCAGAGGGAGCTATTATCATACGGGAACATACAGCAATGAGTAACCTGTTTAGCTGCTTGTGGTTTAACGAGGTCAATCTCTTCACACCAAGAGACCAATTGAGTTTTGGCTATGTTGTGTACAGATTAGGAGGTGCATTCAGGTTCTTTATGTTTCCAAACTGCGAGTACAACTCATTGTTTGTGTTGCATCCACACACCCGAGAGCATTCATCCAAAGTAGAGTGGGTAAAAAGTATAAGCGAATTTAAGGGGAACGGTAGCGGTATGAAGGAGAGCAGAGGCGGGTTAGGCCTGTGGACTCCTTATCCTGGGGATCTCAGTTCAGTTGTACTGCCAAAAGTAGCAAGAACATCAAAAGCAGGCTGAAGTTAATCCATCTGACCACTTTTAACATTTTTCATCTCTTTTATTAATTAGCCCCTAATACATTATTAGAGAAAGAAAACCAATGCCTAGTCCAGTTCTGTACAATATCTGCGAAAGAAAAGGAAATGCCGGGTGCGTAATTTTTGTATCCTGTAGGATCTAGAAATCTGATTACCTTTTAAAATCACTCTGAAAAAAGCCTAAACACCTTTTGAAAGATTGATTGTTGTTCGTGGTTTGTGTCCTGCCAGCTTCTTTTAATAAACTTTTCCATATCAAAGACATTATTATCAAGCAATACCTTGCTCTTGGATTTCTTTTTACTGTCCTTTTTTAAGCCTCGCTTTTAGACGAATGAACCTTTTGCGAGATGTGTAGCATACAGTCGTGAGAAAGCTTTCCCATTGGCAGTCCGATGGAGGAGCGGTCAAGTGAAAGCAGATGGTCATGCTCACTTCCAAGGCTTGCCTGTTAAATGACTTTGCAAGGGCACAGAATGTATAACAAAATCTGACATGGTTAATAAATTAAGAAAATGTTGCTTGAACAACGTCCATCCTGCCACCAGATGGTATCCATTTTTTGGGTAAATCCCAAATTAAGAAAACCATACATCATCGAACTTTGTTAATTGCAACATTGATCATAAGATGCTGCTGAACCAGGATAGAGGAATCACGGGAGCATGAAATTATTGGCTCTCTGTGCGTTGTTTGAAAAAAAAATGTTGAAATAAATAAATAAAACGCTTGATTTCCTATATATATATATATATATATAAGGATAGGCTTACAAAATAAAAAAAGGGCAAAACAACAAGCATCACATAAGGCCAGGCCCTAACTTTACTATAAGTCCCACGACTGGGTAAGGGGTATCACCATGACCAACTAATAAATAAATTACAAGGTAACACGGTCCTCAATTTTTTTGGTCTTTTGACGAGCCGGACACCTTCAAATTCGTGACCCAAAAGGGCACACTACCTTATTATTTCTGAAGAAAAGGAACTTTGGACAGATCAACTTCTTATAGCTCATAGAAAGAAAATAATCAAAGACTACAAACTTCTTTTCTCAATTGGCTGCATCTCGGCTGTAGAACTGGTCAAGGGTCTTAGCAGGTATACGGTGGAGTAGCTCACGGGGAAAGATGCGGAGCAGAGTCCATGCCAAATCAAGTGACTGGAAGATGTTGCGGGTGTCATAAGCTCCTTGAGCGACGAATTTCCTCTCAAATTTGTCCAAGAACTCTAAATATAGCTGTTTATTGAAGAGAACACATGTTAGTTCCCGTAAATCAAATAATTATAAACATAGCAGCAATACTGTGTGAGAACAGGGGAGAGTAATGACCAGATCTTCAGAAGAAAGAGCTTCTTCTCCAACCACTGCTTTCATGGCCTGAACATCCTTCCCAATAGCATAGTTGGCATACAGCTGAGAGATAAAGAGGTTTTGAATAAAATCAAAGGTTAGACAGCTTAAAATGGGACAATAAACTAAAAACCAAGCAACAATGGTTAACAAATCAGACCTGGTTGGACACATCAGAATGGTCCTTGCGAGTCATTCCCTCACCAATGGCACTCTACAATGGTAATCAATGACACGATTTATAATATGCCTCGTACCTTCTAATCGGTTATGAACCATCTAGCATATCAATCCTTGATGTATTGAGAATTCAGAGAAGATTCATCCTTACCTTCATGAGACGAGACAGAGATGGGAGGACGTTGATAGGAGGATAAATCTGCCAATCAAAATGGGTCAACATTCAATCAAAAGCTCCTACATAGAGAAATCTAAGTTACCTAGGACCCATGACATGTTGTAAGACAGCTAAGAGAAACGATCAATCATGTGTCCTCTGAACTTGCCTGCCTATTTTGTAGCTGCCTGTCAACATAAATCTGTCCCTCTGTGATGTATCCCGTAAGATCAGGGGTGGGATGAGTTATATCTGGTCAAATAAGAAAATCAAGTTAAAGAATTGTTCAAGGAAAGAAATACGGGATATTCAGTGTGGTCTGAGAATACATTACCGTCATTTGGCATAGTTAAAATTGGAATTTGGGTGATAGAGCCTGTTCTCCCTTCAATACGGCCAGCACGCTCATATATTGTTGCCAAATCAGTGTACATATATCCTGGATAACCACGCCTTCCAGGTACTTCTTCTCGGGCAGCAGACACCTGGAATGGCAATCGATAGTTTTTGTCACACAAACACAATAACATGAAACTTGAATATCTCATAATGTACCTGGTAATATTATAATTTAAACGGTTAACTGTCTGAATTTCAAACAAACTGAACAGCTGACAATTAATGCTCCAGAAACAAGCTAGATATATTGAGCAATAGACCCACAAAAAATATAACAACAGATATTTATGCATGCAAGTAAATGCTTCTAATGTATGTACAAACTCAGTAAGATACATTCTTCCATATGTTGCTTTAACTCACCTCACGAAGAGCATCAGCATAAGAACTCATATCTGTTAATATGACAAGAACATGCTTCCCACATTCATATGCCAAATATTCTGCAGTTGTAAGAGCAATACGAGGTGTGATAATACGTTCAATTGTAGGATCATTTGCCTGTATGACACATTAAGAGAATCAAATTTCAGAAAGAATTCATGAACGGTACAAGATAATAAATTACAACCTCCAGTCACAAAAAATTACATGTTCAAGAATACAACAAAAACAAGGTTCAAATGTCAAAGCAAAACTTTACCAAGTTTAGAAAGAGGGTCACTCTTTCCATTGACCCATTTTCCTCAAAATCACGTTTGAAAAATTGTGCAGTTTCCATGTTTACACCCATAGCTGCAAATACAATGGCAAAATTTTCCTCCTCCCCACCCTGAAAGTTCACATGGCAAGTTAGTAACCTAATTACAAACTTTAGTTAAAAAGAGCTGAGAAAGAAATGTCAACCAAACAACTACGTAAGTAACAAGAAGCTCCTATTTCAAGGCAAAAGAAACTAGGGAATTGAAGTAATAACACCAGCGATGCCTAACTACTGCACATGCAATTTGATTTGGCACTTAAAAAATCAAGGAATTCTACTAATATTGATAACTCAACAGCAAAAGAGCTTTTGAAGTAATTTTGAAGTGTGATATAATCGCAGTACACATTAAATTTAAATTCTTCTGATGATCCTACTATCTCCATTTGAAAATATGTTTTATTTATTACAATGTCTCAAAAGAATATACTCTCAAGGCTCCATTATACAGGAACATTATTCAACCATGCATATAACAGTTATTTCACTTAGCAGGAACAGGGTTGCCAGTCTAATTCTAACTGTGCAATAAAGTGTGGATGTTACCTCAAGAAGATTGTCAGACTTCTCCAAACGCTTTACCAAACCTGCTTGGCGACATATTTGAGCAGCTATTTCATTATGGGGAAGACCAGCGGCAGAAAACAGAGGGATCTTCTGTCCTCTAGCAATAGAATTCATGACATCAATTGTCGAAATCCCTGTCTGAATCATCTCCTCAGGATAGGTTCTTTCACTAGGGTTGATTGAACTCCCTGCAGAAGGCATAACATATAGTAAAGGGCCGTTAATATTATTAACTCTAAAAGTGTCAGCAAGCAACATATATTAATAAAGACTGTTCACTTCAAAAGATTGCCTACCAGATATATCCAAATAAGCTTCGGGCAAAATAGGAGGACCATTATCAATAGGCTTCCCAGAACCATTAAAAATGCGGCCAAGCATGTCCAAGGAGACTGGAGTTTTCAAAACCTACAAAAAAGGCCAGGGAAAGTAAGTGTATCAATAGAGTAGACCTAGACTCCAAGGAAACTACTATGATAAAATTTAAAGGGTTACATTATGCAAAGATGTAAATGGCCATACACTAACTTCTCTATTAGTAATGACTTAAGAGGCATATACTAAAATCCAGCACAAGCAATATTCCACAACAGAAAAACAAATCAAATATTAATATCAATTTGAACTTTATCCTTGAAATTTACAACTCCTAACTCCTAACCTGCTGAAAATTATGAAATACATGAATTTATGTACTTGCCTCAGTGGTAAGGCTCAGCCATGTTTCTTTAAGATATAAATGCAATTCATTCTCTACTTATATTTCACCCCAGAAGCTATTTTCTGCAGATTTTTCCCAGAAGAACAAGTTATAATTGAATTTCTAGCAAAATGACATCTAATTATCTGGTAAAAGTTTGTTTGCTGGCATGCAAACACGTTAGCATGCAGATAGTTTAAGCAGCTCAAAGTACCTGCTAAAATCTCCAACATTTAATTTGCAGCGTTTAACAAGTTCAAGGTTCATTAGCATGAGCAATTGCAATTGTTTCTTTGATACAAAAAATCAAGAACTTTTTAAAAATAAAATAATAATAAATAAGACTTCATACCTCTCCAGTAAATTGCACAGTTGTAAACTTGTTGTCAATGCCAGAGGTTCCTTCAAATACCTGGCCAAGAAAATACCACATAAAAAATGCCTTCAGCCTTTAAAACAGGTGCACCTTTTCACACCACAACTGATTAAAGATTCATTATTAGTTGCTGACCCAAAGAAAAGATCCACTACAAATTAAGCTAAAAGCATCATCTTGAAGCAACTCAATTTATAACAAATCCTTCTACAACTGGACACACGACCACGTCACAAACTTAAAGTTTAGCAATTTACTTTAACCAGGAAAGAAACCAACTTATATCCAACCTGCAGACACAAAGAAAAAAGATGGAGAATGCTGAATAGCAATCACCTGAACAACAGCTTTCTCCCCATCAACTTCCAAGACTTGACCACGTCTGGTTGATCCATCGCCCAAACGAATATTAACAATCTCTTGATATTTGGGTCCCTAACACAGTGAATCAAACAATGCACCAATCAATAAAAATTGAAGCAGCACCATAGTGTTTAATAAAACAAACAAATTATCCTGATTATTTCAACCAAGAAAACAGGAGTATTTACCTTCACTTTTTCAAGTATAACAAGAGGTCCAGCAACTCCAGAAACAGTTCTATACTCTGTAATACATCAAACAAAAAATTTAAGCTCATGAAAACAACCCCCTACCACCTTGATCATCGCCCTTAAAACACTCAGCAAACTTAAATTAAACAAAAAATCTGTATCTTCCTAACGGATTTCCTCCCATCCCAAACATTTTTATATATTTCACCGGTCCATTATCAGTTTCAATTCCATTACAATTCACATGATATATCCGAAACAAATTTGTTATTTATTACCATCGAACAACACTGCACAAATATAATAGGTAGAAAAATGTGCAAAACTTACCCATGCCGATCTCGAGCGTTCCCTCCTCCATATCGTGATTGTTTGTTTCTAAACCCATTATCAACCTTCATCCACAAAAAAAAAATCAAATTAATTCCAATACATTAATCAAAATCCACAAATTTAATTTCCGTATAAAAAACAGAAACGTCATTAACATTCAGCAAATATATACCAGTTAGCCTAAAAATTAAAAAAAAAAAGCTTTTCAATTTCAAAATTTGAAATCCACAGCAGGAACGGATCAATAAATATAAAAAACTAATAAAATATCCAAAACTTCCCTACATTTTCTTAGCCAACAAACAAACAAAGCTTAATCAATCAGAGACACCGAAATAACTCACTCACTGCTCAGCATCAAAACCCAACCAGACTAACTAACTAACCAACTAGATTGAAATATTGAAGAGCATCAAAAACGAAAATTCCAATTCTCTGCAACCGATTCTATCAGTAAAAAATAGATGAGAGATTTTTATTGATTTATTGATTTATTTATGAGATGATAGTGAAAGGAGAGAAACGAGAATTTTGGATCTGAAATGGAGACGTACCCTTTTTTTTATCTAGCTCTGGTACACAGCGAGAGAGAAGAGAGAGATAGGGGGAGAGGGGAGGGGAAAAAACGAGCAAGCTGAAAGATCCGATTAATTTTGATTTTTTTCTTAAATAAAAAAACTTTGTTTTATAAGAAATTATTGAGAGGATGACTAAAGTAGTTATTTATTATTAATGGTAATAAGGATAAAAACCCTTCCTCCGGATTTACTGTGGTGGGATCTCATACAGCGGGCGTCACGCGAGACTTGTAAGAGATAAAAAGAGCGCGTAAATTTTAGTTCAGTTTAACCCTTATAGATTAAAAATTGTTCCACTTCGTTTCATGTAGTCTCAATTTACCCCATGGTCAATTTAGGGTTACCTTGGTATTTGTATTCTCGATTGCCAGGGCCTCAATGCCCATCGACAATGGAATTCAAGTTAGGGCATAATATTAATGAGTTCTTTTCTTCTCTTTTTAGGGGCCGGGCCTCTACCAACCTCCCATGTCTCCCTTGGTATTAGAGTTTTTTTTTTTTTTTTTTAAATCCTGATTAATATAAAAATAGCTAGTTTGTAATTGCAATATTAAATTAATAGTGGTGGTGAAGAAAAATGTATTTAATTGACGAACGAGAGAAATAATAGTTGTAAATAACATGATGGAAAAAAAGAAAATCTTTGAAATAAAGCTTTTTTAAAAAAAAATAATGGATTTTTTTAATATATCTATCCTCAATTGAACTACATTTGTACAATCAAACTCATTTAAAAATAATTTTTCCTAAAATTCAAAGAAAAAGCCACCAAAAGACTTTTAGGGGTGTTGTGAATGTGGTGTTTTTCACTCAATAATATATTAAAATAATATTTTTTTATTTTTAAAAATTTATTTTAATATTAACACATCAAAATAATTTAATAATATAAAAAAAATTAGAAGGGTTCTATAGTATTTTAACATTGCATATAAATTTTTTGAACAAATGTTAAATTTTTATAACACAACAATTTTTGTTTTACTAAATGGGATTAAAAAGGTTTATTAACTCAAAATTTATTTATTTTCATTTCTTGATCCCACATGTGAGAATGTTCACATAATTAATGCAAAATCCATGTTATTTTTTTATTTCTACAGTATTTATTTTTTTTATTGTTTGTATTAAGCATAATTTTTACATTTCTGAGATTTGATACGAAAAATGATCTTGGTTATTGGAATCACTCAATCAACTCATAAATCACAAAATTAAACCGCGTTAATATTTTTATCAAAACGATATTTTTTTTTTAAAAAAACTCCTTAATGTTGACCTATTTGAGTCACAAGTCAACCAATTAGGTTAATTAAGTTCAACCGAGTCAATATCTTTTTTAATTCAAATTAAAAATCAACTCGAGTCATAGTTTCTTATGTCAATTCATTGGGCCAAGTCAAGTTTAAAAACTATGGTGTAGTTTAAAAACTATGGTATAAAGTGTAAAGTCTAAAACATTATGGCATACACGTTGAACTTGATGCTACAATAACACTGCATGAACTCGAAGAACTATGAGAGATCAGTGCAACATATTAGTATATTCGAATGAAAGGTTCACTGGAGGAAATAATCAGACAGTGGAAATTGAGAGCTGAACTCCTTAAAGTTTCTGTTAAGGTTTCTGAGAGCTTGGATATGAGGTTCATCTTCCTCTAGTGGAATTATTTTAGCATAGTTTCCTTCTCCAAGAAAGTCTACCACCCGGTTGGCACCCTCAAGTCCAGTCACGTAAGATTTTTCCTGTTGGAAGTAACATGTAGAACCATACAATTAATTTTGTTTTCTTTTAACCCACTCAAGGCAATCGATTTAATTAAAAAGAGATAGCACCTGTGACCATGATCCGTGCCGCGAAATAATCCAATCGCCAGCCATGAACAAGTTCGGGAAAGAAGTAGATCCACGCATCATATATTTGTATGAACCTGTGAGAGGAAAAGTTGGATGAGATTAATGAAAAAGAAGGAAAGGTTGGACTTGATGCAGAAAAGATTGTTGAATCTTAATGAAGCAGAAAAGGCTTATCAAACAATGTCTAGTGCAAAACAAGATGTTATTAGCCTGCAAAGCTCTTAGAAAGCTACCTGGAAAGAAATGTGTCAAGGATTGTGGAAATTTGGCAATTTCCACATTGGTAACACGAGCTGCCTCAAAGTCTTTGACGCACTTGGAGAGATAAGACATTACTTTTGTAGCTATGTATTCGTCTTTGAGCGGTACCAACTCATTACCATGATACTGCATATGAAAAGTAATCAGAATAAAGGTACGCATCACCTCAGACAAAATCTGTTAAAGCTCGTATCTTTTGTTATAGAATAATACTCACAAAATCAGCTTGGATAATTGTTACAGGACTGTTTCTATGCTCATCAAAAAGTTCGTTCAAGTTAAAGAAAGTCCATCCAGATGAATCATCAAAGGAAGAGCAAACATTCCTTGCAAATGAAATCCTGATCTGCTCACACAAGTCAGAGTAAAAAGGTGCAAGATTGTTTAAGTACATAAGCATAGGCTTCAAGAAAAATGGAGTTGTCTAAGTATCCATGCTTATCATCATAAGTCGTGCTGGTGCAAAAATGTTGCTTTTAAGCTAAGCATGTGGTTAATGGTGAGACATGATGACCTTTATTTTTCTATCTTGTAATATATGTTAGCACTCTATTCTGCATATAAGCTAAAATTTAAAGTTCTAAATACCTGAATGCTTCATTCATTATAAATAAACCAAGAAAATAAACTGACGTTTGCAAAAGTAAACTAGTTTTGGGTTTTAGATGGTTCCTATCTTTATTTGAATGAGAAATCCAAAGAGAAAAGACATATAGGATTATCCTTGGACATACCTTTTTGTCTAGCCAAAGTTTAGTGGAGACCAAATCACTGGCAGCCAGGTTTAAAACCTTCAGAAACTCCTCTCTTGTATTTAATGCTGCACTATATAAGACCTAATTACCGGTTAAAACAGGATAGGTTTATAATCTAAGGTGAAAAGTGTTTCTCCATTAAGTGTCACATTTATCGATTTAACAATTGCGTAAAAAAACATGTACATTGAGCTGAAAGTTCAAGTAATAGTGAAAATTTCAAATCAAAGGTGAAAAAAGTTATGGAACAACAAACCTATTTTTAGTGAGTTCCTGGACCGTGGAAATTCCAACAGCCAAAATAACTGCATCTGCCTTGTATGTCTCATTGTCACAAACCACGTCTGAAATGCAACCTGTTTCCTCATCGAATGAAAAATCTATCACCTTTTTACTGTCCACAAATTGACAGCCTTTACTACTCATTAACTCTATCCATGGATTGAAAATCCTTTCTCTGACTGACCCGCGACACCATACCATATCGAGATCTCCCTATAAGCATCCAAACAGATGATATTTGTAAAATTCATATCAAGAAAATGAAAATAACATGCAAAGCAGAAGTACCATAATCATGCAGAAGTAATACCATATTGATGCAGTGGTATGCAATGATACAAGAGTATATGATGCAAAAGAGATTAAAGAAAAAAAAATAACAAAACTTTTCTAAATTTTACCTCGCGACCAATAATTTGAAATTGTATTTAACTACATCGTTCATCAGACAGTGATGCATTGTTGCATCCTAGGCTATAGAACCGAGCAAAACTTGCATGGAATAGGCTTGGTGGTCTCTTTAAGTTAAAAGGTAATGCTAAATGACATTGTTATTATTGTGAGATACACTACTTATAACTAAGATTGATTGTGTTTACCTTCTGGCATATATAAAATCCTTTGTATTTAATGTAATACAACCTCTAAAAGCAATGTTGTAGAATGATAACTCTAAGTTTTTGGCTTCCAATCTTGTTCTTGTCTCACGGTACTAGAGCTTTTGCATGTTAAAAGAAAGTGCAACCAACACAAACACAACTCCTAGTCAATTGAGAGGAGGAGACAACCAAACACAACCCTCTAATGATCCTTGTTCACCATATTTTTTGCATCCCTTAGATAACCTGGGGATTATTTTCATGACTTGTGTTCTCAATAGGGATAATTACCTACATGAAAGAGAGCCATAAAGAATGCTATCTACGCAAAAAAAAAGAAGTTTTATTGATGGATCTTTTGAGAGACCAGAATAGACTGCAGAACAATATACAGTTAGGATAAAGTGCAATTCCATGGATTTTCAATGCTTTATCATGAGATTTGCATGATAATATGGTTTATGCTAACATTACAAGAGAGTTATGGCTAGAATTAGAGGAGCATTTTTCTCAAGTGAACGTTGCACGCATTACATGAACTCAAGAAAAAGATCTACATGCTTCGTCAAGACAACGAAACAATTGATATCTATTATTCCAAGTTTAAGGCTCTTCAGGATGAACTCCAGATATTTGATATTATTCCTTAGGTTGTGTTTGTTTCTGGAAACTAATTTCTGAAAAATCACTTTTCAAACTTTCTTGTGTTTGTTTGCCATTAGAAAAGTTGGTCAACGGAAAACACTTTCCAGTCAAAAGAAAATTTGGCTTGGTTTTCAGGAAAGTGTTTTCCTTTTATTTTGGGTGGAAAACACTTTCCGAAAGTTGTGAAAAATTTAAAAATATCATATTATTTGCTGATTATATCAAATTTGATCCTCAAACTTTGATTGCTATATATATTTTGTTTTGAATATTTATTTTTCAATTTCATCCCTTAGAATTTAATTTTTATATTAATTTTGGTCCTTATTTTTATAATTGTTATTTGCTTTTCCCTTATCATTTTTTAATTGAAATTTTTTATCTATCAAAGTTGGTTCTCATTCTTTTGATTGTTACTTATTTTATTTGAAATGATTTATGAAATGTTAATTATTATTATTTTAATTTCTTCTTCTTTCAATTTTTTTATTTTTTAGATTTGATCTATATTATTTTGATTATTATTTATTTTATTTGAGATAATTTATGAAATTATATTTTT
This sequence comes from Populus simonii, assembly GCA_007827005.2. Taxonomy (NCBI): domain Eukaryota; kingdom Viridiplantae; phylum Streptophyta; class Magnoliopsida; order Malpighiales; family Salicaceae; genus Populus; species Populus simonii. The sequence goes on along the minus strand of CM017467.2, from coordinate 17,385,172 downwards.
TTTTCAATTTCATTCCCATTCAACTTTTTAATTTGTAAGATTTGTTCCTCATTATTTTAATTAACTTAAAAAAAATAAAACACTAATAAGTTATTTTCCAGCTTATTTTCCATGACATAACCAAAATACTGGAAAGTGTTTTCCAACTTATTTTCCTTTACACTACCAAACATTGAAAAATAATTCACTTTCCCGGAATTCACATTCCAAAAAGAAACTACTTTCCAACAAACAAACGGGGCCTTAATGTCACTGGTGCTGGAAAAGAATTTCCAGTAGTTAAAAAGAGAGGGAAGGTGCTTTAATTTTTCCTTAGTCTGAATGATTCTTTAAAGACGATATGTTTCTAAATCCGAAATAGTGAGCCTTTATCATCATTAAGTAAATTATATGGCATGATTTTTCATGAAGAAAGATAACAAGCAATAGCATGGTCACAACTTTCTATCATAGAAGCCACTGCACTTACTACCACTTCAAAACTCAATAGGAGACATAACTGATTTTAAAAGCAATATGAGCATTGAAATTATTCAAACCATACACAAATTGAATGCTATTAGCTGATAAGGTATCCACCAGGATGAAAACAACAACATCGCAGTGATCAAGAGAAACCAAGCAAGCCTGCAACCTGAAAGTTAATGAACCATGTATATATTGTGAACTCAATTGATTCAGGGTGAACAACAAGACCAAGTAATGGCTTAAATATTTCACTCATCTCTGGTCTTACCATGGAACAATATAATCAGCTTATGTGTTTTCTAAATTGTGGTTCCTTGAACCTCGTTAATCATACTGGTAAGTCTGATAACATATGGATTATTGATAATGATGCCTTTAACCATATGGTTGGTTCCAATTAACTTCTTGATAAAAAGCTTGCTATTTCAGATCATGCTCCAGTTGGTTAACCTAATAGTAATAAATTACTTACCACTTATATAGAAGATATTGTTATAACTCCTCTTCTAAAACTTCACGATGTTATTTGTGTCTCTGGTTTCTCTTGTACTTTATTGTATGTTAAAAAGATAGCCAATAAATTGTGTGGTCCTTTTTTTTTGGTTGATTTTTATGTCTTTTGGGACCTTAAAACGTGGAGGCTGATTGGAGTAGGTAAGCTTCAAAATGAGGTTTATCAATGCTCTTTTAATAATGGCTCTTGTGTTGCTCATTCAGCTTTAAGCATCAAGGATGCAAGTTTATGGCATCAATGTTTGGACCATGTTTTTTTTTCTCATTTAAAACAAACTCCTCTTCCAAATAATGTTATTTTTAAAGATTCTGTCTGTGACATGTGTCACAAGTCCAATCAAACTCCTTTGTGTTTTCCTAATAGTTCAAATAAAAGTTTAAGGTGTTTCTCTTTAATTCATTATGATGTTTTGGGATATTATCAAACATCATCTTTCTGTGGTGCCCATTATTTTTTAAGTATTGTTGATGACTTTCTAGATGTACACGGGTTTACTCAATATGTCAAAAATCTAAAACATCTAATTTTTTTACTTTCTTTTGTAATATGGTTCAAACACAATACAACCTTCCAATTCCAACCATTATGAGTGATAATGGAGGGGGGAGTTTACCTCTCATAAATTCAAATAATTTTGTGTTTTAAGGAGCATTGAATTGCAAACTTCTTGTGCTCATACCCCACAACAAAATAGATTGGTGGAATGCAAGCATCGTCATATTTTTGAAATGGCTCATGCTCTTCAATTTCATAAACACCTCCCTCTTAAGTTTTGGGGTGAGTGTGTTCTTACAATTATGATCAATATCACTCTCTCCCCACTCCTAAATGGCAAAACACCATCTGAAGTGTTATTAGGTAAAGCTTCTACCTATAACCATCTTCATGTCTTTGGATCTTTGTGTTATGCTCATAATCACTTTAAGTCACATGATAAAATTGATCTGCATGCCTTTCGTTGTGTTTTTCTTGGCTATCCTCATGGTAAAAAACGTTAAAAAGTCTATGATTTGAATACACACAAATCACTCATCTCACATGATGTTATTTTTTATAAGCATGTGTTTCCTTTCAATTCTAATCATGATCAGGATACCAATATCATTGTCCTTTTACCTTTGTTTGAGTCTCATATTGACAATGCAATTGAATCTATATCATCATTGCCAAACTCCACACCTTATTTTCATGCTAGAAATACTTCTCCACCCATTGAACAAGTCGTGCATGTTCCTACTTCTCTCAAACCCAGACGTGAACGCCAACTTGCGTCCAAACTCTAAGGTTTTGCCTTTGAGTTACCATCTTCAATAAATCCCTTTGCACCTGCGCTTTCAATAACTAACTTAGGTATTGCTTACCCCTTTTCCTTTATTATTTCATATACATGTTTTTCACATTCTCACCAATCCTTTTTAGCAGTCATCACTTCCCTTGATAAGCCTTGGACATAGTCCCAAGCCATTAAAGATCCTAGATGGCAGCAACCTATGCAAATTAAAATTATTGCTCTTGAGACTAATGTTACTTGAGACTTGGAGCACCTACTTCCTATAAAACATTTCATTAACTCCAAATGCATTTATAAAATCAAATGCAATGTTGATGGGATTGTTGAGAGATTTAAAGCTTGACTTGCCACTAAGGGGTTTACTCAGGTTGAAGGAATTGTTTATACCAACACCTTCGCTCTAATTGCTAAAATCATTAGTGTTCGTTGCCTTTTAGCAGTGGCTACCATTAAAGGATGGAAATTGCATCAACTGGTTGTGAACAATGACTTCTTACATGGTGACTTAAACAAGGAAATTTATATGAAAATATTCACGGGCTTCTACAAACCTTGTGATACTCATGTGTGCTGCTTGCACAATTCTTTGTATGGTCTCAAATAGGCTTTAAGGAAATGGTTCCATAAGTTCCAGACTTTCTTAGTTGATCTTGGTTTCCAGCAATCAGGTGCAAACCATTCTCTATTCATACATGGAAGAGACAATATCTTTATTGCTCTCTTAGAATATATGGACGATGTTATTATGGCTGGTTATGATTCTAATCAAATTTCTAATCTTAAAAGAGCGTTTACATGCTTAATTTCACATCAAAGGTCTTGGTGCATTGAAGTATTTTTTAGGAATTGAAGTTGTTCGCTTCTCCTAAAAGCATTTTCTTAAACAAAGTAATTATGCCTTGGATATTCTTCAAGAAAATGGTCTTCTAGCCAGCAAACACATGCACTTCCCTATGGAGCAGAAGCTTAAACTCCAACCTGATCTTGGTAAATCGGTGGCTGACCCATGTCAATATCAACAACTAATCGGGAGATTACTTTATTTGACTGTCACTTGGTTAGGCTTGAGTTACTTAGTTCAACTTCTAAGTCAGTTCATACAAGATCCACGACAACCCTATCTTGATGTTGTTGTGTGCATCTTGCATTATGTTAAATTGTCACCTAGCCAAGGTATATTTTTTCCTAGCACTAGTGCTTTACACTTCCAAGCTTATTGTGATTTAGATTGGGTTAGTTGTCCTACCACTCGTCGATCCACCTCTGGTTATGTTGTGTTTCTTGGTGGTTCTTTTATTTCTTGGAAATCAAAGAAACAAGTCATTGCTTCTCGTTTCTCAGCTTAAGCAGAATATAGAGTTATGACATCTATGACCAGTGAACTCATTTGGCTTCATACTCTTCCTCGAGACTTACAAGTTGATTGCTCTTCTCTAGCTCATCTTTATTGTGAAAATCAAACAACCATCCCATATTGTTGCAAATCTTGTTTTTCATAAACGAACTAAACATATTGAAGTTGATTGTAACTTAATCCGGGAACATGTTCAATCCAATGGCATCCCTACCTTTGATGTTTCTTCTACAAATCATCTTGTTGATCTTTTTTACTAAGGCTTTGGGTCATGACCAGTTCATGCGAGTCCTCATCAAGATGGGAATTTCAGCTCTTCATTCTCCAACTTGAGTCCTTATAACTAGGTCCTTTCTGGTATATATACATTTATTTTAGCTCCTAGGATTTCTCCTAAAAATCCTCTGTATTTACTACTTTAAAGGCAATATTGTAGAATCAGAGTTCTAAGCTTCTGGCTTTCAATCTTGTACTTTTCGCAGTTATATATGAGTCTCCTGACGTTTATGTGGGTGGAAAAAAAAACTGATAGTATATGAAATTGGTGCAATTGCATCTGTTTCAACGACACATTTATAAAACTGATATGAAATTGGTGCAATTGCATCTGTTTTAACGGCACATTTATCACACTATCGTGCTTTAAGATTTGATAGCATTGAAGAGCCTTTAAATAACAACGACAAATCCACCCACGTTGGCACTAAAGAGGAAACCAAGTTGTCATACCTGATGTGAAATGGCCATGAACTGCAGCATTCCAAGTGCAGCAGCTGCACTGCATTGCTCTAGCGGAGCACACAAACCCACTTGAAGTAATGACCCAAAAACATCCTGATAAAGTCTTTCTGAGAAGCCAGACTGTTTGAGAAGCTCCCTTGTAGTAACTGATCAGTAAGCTTCTAAATGAGTCATCTCAACCACATGCTTGAAGTAGTAGAAGTAAAAATCAAATTTCAAATGTTAGAAAGCCACAGTTTTCATCAAGATCCTCACCTGAATCATATTTCCTCCAAGCCATGTCAGTGTTGTCGAAGTCAATTACTGCAAGAAGGTAGAGATGGATAATAAGTGGAAAGAAAATTACAAAAAAAGTAACAAAGCACCTTTAACAGAGTCTCCCAAGTATCAAATGCATATTTGAACAGCATATTGTACCTGCGGCCATTAGAGGAACAGATGTTAATCTATCCACCAATGGGAGCCGATTGAACTGCAAATATGTTGCCAGATCAAAATTTTCAGGAACTAAGAAATTTTTTGTGAGTGAGAAATAAGACATAGACACAACACAAGACATACTTGAGTATAGAATAAGGTTCCTAATGGTGCAGGAAGTTGAGGCAGATCTTGGAGAACAGGAAATTCAACCTGCAGAATGATCCGTCGATTTGTTGAGACACACCAAAGCCACTTGACTTGAGCTTGCAAATTTGTCAATAAGGAGTGAAATTTTTGGAAACTTTTCTTCTCTCCAAACATTTCAAATAAGTCTAATTACCTCTAGTCCCTCTTTTGAATATTGTGCGGACTGCAACCAATTAGTGAAGGGCTTCATGCCCAGTTCGTCAACAAGGCTAAATATGTTTTTGTAGGGATACCAAAAACCTAAATATAAAGCAGAAGCTAGATATTAGATTTCAAATTATGAGAGAAAAATTAATATGTCATAATTTTCTCATACTGTTGAAACACAAAGTGGATGTGACACAGTTGAAGAAGAGACATTACAGGCTCACAGACCCATTTGAATGGTCTCTTCTACATCCTATTCAAATTCATGCATCTAAGACTAGGAAGAAGAAAAACAAAATCAACAGTGTTTTTATAACTTCATAAACAGTTCATCCATGAAGCAGCAAAGTTCCTGCTTAGCAAATCTCATTAGAGACCCTGCCTGCCTGCAATTATCAGTTTCTTCATCTCTTTTAAATATGAGCCAAGGGATGTAAGCATCTAGTAAGGATGAAAACGTGGAACAACTGACTCCAGAAAAGGAAAAGATAATTAAAAGGGAATTATGCTGTACCATGGATACCAACATCATCAGGATCACCAAAATCATACCCATCTCCAAGAACAGTAACATCAAATCCCTGATCAAAATATCAGTACTCCATATTCAGCACTTTAGCTTTAAGATCTCAATTATAAGTTTTTATTCCCCAAAACACAAACAAAGATAGAGATTGAGACAGGGAAAAAAGACCTGGTTACAGAGGTGGTAAGCAGCACCAAGACCAGCCCATCCTGAGCCAACAATGACTACCTTCTTTTTGTTGTTGTTGTACTCTCCATTATTGGCATGGATTTGTCGAGTTGCTGCTTTGCAAGAAAGCCCACCTCTACTTTTATCTCTACATCTTGTGTTTGCAAACACATAAGATGTGAGAGGGAACCTACAACAGCCCAGTAACATCCTTTCGCTTTCCCTCCCTCTGTTAACAGTTTTCAACTGCTAGTCATTTAGCTTCCAGGTAGCACAAAGTGGGCAGTTTATATGGTCCACCCTATCTTGAGCATGAATGGTATTTACTAGAAACTAGTACTGTCCAAAGGGAGATACAGAGATTTGTCCACTGTCCTTGCCACAAATGTGATATTAGGATAAAGAAAAAAGGGGAAAAAACGGTGAACCACACACATCCATACATTGAGGTGTAAACTGCAGAACTTAAGGCAGAAGAAGCAGTTCGTATGCAAGTTTGACAGGGTGGGGCAATGACCATTATTAGGAGAATGGAGATACATCTAATCATTCTTGGGGAATAACCAAAAGGACCAGTTGTCTATTTTTGACATGGGAACATATATCTTTTGATAAAAAATAATTTTTTGTTCCATTTTTTTCTTCTCCAAGTACAAACAAATTGATAAGAAAAACCTTGAACATGCTTCACCACTAATCAAAACACACAAATAAATACAGCGAAAAGACAAGTACTTTATGCTTGAGAATTTGAGCTCTTCATGCCAATTAACAAATAACACATCCAGTTAGCTGTGTGATATTCTTTATTGGAGTAATGATTGAATTGATAGCAAAGTAATCACAATACAGAGACATACAAGGACAGGGGAGGCTAACTTGAGGCATAAGTTCACCAACAAGTTTTAAATCTTTGATATGTCAGGCAAAAATATACCCTCAGAAAACACCCAAACCATTGATAGCATCGTGTTTAGTTTTAAATCTTAGGGACTCAATTGAAATAGATTGCATAATTGGGATACTAATCTGTAGTTTACGGAATATTCTCTCACTGATTAACCGTTGCTTGCTTACCCAGTCTTCTCTTCTCTTTTACAACACAAAAAAGAAACCAAACCAGCCATACATTTTTATCCACAAAGAGAACAGATGGCTGCCACTCTCTCAGTCCGGTCCAACCACCTCTCTCCACCCGGTTCACCTCTATCCCGACTACCGGTTCACAATCCCTTAAACGTAAATCAAATAAAATCATCATTAAAAAAAGACCCTGTTTTCTGGAGGGGAGTAATTGTGCAACCCAGGCGTATTTTAGTGAGAGCAGGCTCCAGAGCCGATGATTCGTCGGCGCCGTTTGAGATGTCAGTGGAGAGCGCACTCAAACTTCTCGGTGTCTCAGACGGCGCGTCATTCGATGAAATACTTCGCGCCAAAAATTCCATTGTCGCTACATGTAAAGATGACCAGGAAGCCATTGCACAGGTGATAAACATGTTCTCACTCACACTTGACTGCTATCTCTTTCTTTTTTTCTGAATAAATTTTTGCAATTTTATCTAATTGTGAAAATTTGGGCTTTAACTTTTAAATTTAGTATATGAAAATGGGTTTAGTTAGTTAAATGTGTTAGTTTTATTAATGGGTAATTTTTAAACTTGATCAATTAGATCAAGGTTTGAGACTTCAGGTGTTTTGAAGTGTTTTTATTGTTTTTTGGATGGTTGTTAATGATGGGTTTTTGCAAACTGTGAGGTTTAGCTTGCAATGTTTGGAAATTTGTTTCTGGGCTTCGTGCCGAAGCTGGATAATTATTGCATTTGTGTTAAATTTAGTTTACAGTGGATTGGATTTGTGTTATCATGGCGATTAGAATTTCAAGTTTTGTTTTTTGTTTGAGTTTTGAAGGTAACTGGAAGCCAGCGTGTCATTAGATGCATAACCAGGTAATGGTTAGAACGTAGAATTGCCAAGGTACCTTAGCTCTATGTTCTGTGTAAAAAGTGATGAGTGAGTTTAGTGGTGGAGGTACTGGATTTATGGGGTGCGGATATCTTGATCCGCACGTTGCTGTCCCGTGTTGAGATTTAGCGTGTTGTTGGTTGGTGATTTTCGAGAGATTTTTGAGATATTGATCTTGGTAGAATCCATGGCATGTAAATCGCAGCATGTAGTGTCTTTTAGGTCTTTTGCCATTTTCTAGCCTTATTTCAAGATAGTAGTTAAGGTTTATTTTGCTTGGGTTTTGTGAACCTTAATTTGAAGCTTAGGTAAGAGAGCGCCCCGGTTTCTCCCCTTTCCAATTGATGTTTCTGCATGTATGTTGACCTATCTTGCTACAGTTCTTCATTTTTCTATAAGATAGTGTTGTCTTTATGAAATAGTGGCCGTTAAATTGACATTGATATAGTTGAATTAATGACATTTGCTTTCTGTCACAAGCATTTATTGAGCTGGAAGCTGGAATAAGATTTTGCACCACTGTGTTTTAGATATTTTTTTTTCTGTCATGAGCACTATAGTTAAATTGTGATTTTTAGGTTGAAGCCGCATATGATATGTTGCTCATGCGGAGCTTAACTCAGCGCCGGGGCAGGAAAAGTCGTGAGCAGTAACATTCGTTATGCTGATGTTAAACCTGTAAGTGGCCCTGGGATGGGACCAATGCCACAGTGGGTGCAGACTACAATTAAGAAAACCCCTGTTTCAGTGGAAACACCATCAACTGGAGAGTTGGGCTTACAAGCAGGAGTGTATGGAGCTTTGATGGTTTTAACTTATGTTAATGGCACTTCCATGCCTTCTGTGGCACCTTATGCGGGGGCTGATGTTCCTGGGCTGATATTAGCTACAAGCTTTGGTGCTTCCTTGTACTTCATGACCAAAAAGAATGTGAAGTTAGGTAATGCTCTTTCCATATACGCTACATCAAATTTCAAGGAATTTGATCTTTCTTTATGCAGTTCATCAAATTTCAAGGAATTTGGCCTGAAATTTCATATGCTCGAATCAGATCATTTTTTCAGGTTAAAAGTTTCTTTGTTCTGTCAATGATGCACAGTATGCAATTGCTTAATTATGCTGATTGTCCCTTGCAACTTCATAATGGTTGGAGATAAAGAAAAGGGGGTGTGCGTGTGTGTTTGGGTTTGGTTGTGGGGGGTTGCCCAGGAATAATTTGGGTGCAACATTCTAGGATGATACCTTTATGGGTTACCAGGGCTTACTGTGTGAGACTGAAACTCAGTCTCAGGGGAAATTGGATAGTTTGTTTTCAGTTTCTGTGAATCGATGACTTCTTGTAAACAAAGACTGCATAGCTTCTATACATTCTGTGAATTTCAACTCTGTAAGAGGAGCAGAAAGCATCTAAGAATGTTGCTGGTCACCTTTGCAGGGAAAGCTACTATAATAACTATAGGGGGGCTCGTGGCTGGAGCAGTGGTGGGGTCAGCAGTTGAGAATTGGTTGCAGGTTGACATTGTCCCGTTTCTTGGACTACACTCCCCAGCAGCTGTAGTTAGTGAATTCATACTCTTCTCTCAATTCTTGGTCTCTCTGTATCTAAGGTAGGGTTATGATGAGATTGAAATTGCAATATAATTGTAAAACCTGTAATTATTCAATTGCGTGATCACACCGAGCTTTTTTAGGTTGCTTATCATTGCATATTGTACAAAACTAGCAAATAGAATGTAGCGAGACTTGAATTGACTTGGAATTTGCTTGGCATTACAATGATCTTCTACACGCCTATTTAATGTTTTAACGCATTCTTTGTCAGTTAAAATTCAGTCCTTAGACCTTGAGGAATTATTGCCCTTTGTTATTTTTTGTTTAAAAAACTGAAACCTGATGCCCCAGTATGCTTTGCCTGTATCCAGTTTGATCAGAAATCGTGTTCTGGCATGATTAATTGACTTTGACACTGGCGATTCTGTGTTCATGTCTTTGTTTCTCTATCTCTTGTCAGTTTTTGGATAGGAGCGGCTGCATTTCCTTTTTATTTTAGTTTTTCTTTTGCCCGCAACAAAGGTTGAGTGCTTCCATCCCTTCAGGAAAACTACCCACCATTTTTTTGTGAGATCTCCCGGGTTTACTATTTTTATGTTAAAACCCAAAAAATGCATGCATAAATATAGAGAGGGAGATAGTTTACCCTGTCACCACATGGTTTGTGTTCCAGGCTACTTGATGAGTTCTCAGCCTTCCTCCCACCTACCTCGGTAAAAAGCCTTTTTAACCCCAACTTTGCTTTAGGCCGAATTTCCTGCCGGGCACATACAGCAACTATTTCCGGGAGTGAAGTGAACTATTTCCGGGAGTGAAGTGAGTTGTTGCTGTTTAAATTATTTTTTTATAGAAATATATTAAAATAATATTTTTTTATTTTTAAAATAATTTAAAAATAAAAAAATAAATTTTAATTTTAAAAAATATAATTTCAATCGTTTTCAAACACATTCAAAAGCCGCTACTAGACTCACAGCACTGACATCTGGACAAGAGCCAAATATTAAAGCTGCTCAAGTGAATCGGCATCAACATCATCCATAGACAAGTAGGAGTAGGACTTTGCTCCGGAAATAGCCATTTACAAATAAATTTATATTGGTAGACCCTTGAAGAAGGGGAATGCTATAACTGTGAAAGATCGAGAGTTGAGCATCCGGGCTGCTTATGGCTAACCACAAATTAAAGAAAACAGAAGGTAAAGGAAAGCAGTGGACCTGCCTTCCCTTGGCTTCTATGCTTCAGCAGTCTACTCTGTTTGTTTAAGTGGCCACATTATATTTTTCAAAAAAAAATTCAAATTAATTTATTATTTTATTATTATTTTGATATATTAATGTGAAAAATAAATTTTTAAAAATAAAAAATATATTATTTTAATATATTTACAACCAAAACATACTTTAAATAAAAAACAGTTAATATTACAATATATATACTCCCGTACCCAAAAAAAAAAAAAAAAGGTTAAAAGATGGGTTTTTTAACCATTGTTTCCGCTCAAATTACTGCATCTGTCAGTAATGTTGCCTGTCGTAAGATGTTACTCTGATTTTGGGGTTGACAGATAAGGGAAGCATTTCTCTTCTGGGCATCATCCCAGCGCTGAAAATTAAAAAGCAATCCTCTCTTAACTCTTGCAAGATAGCAACCTATGACCAAAACATCTCTTCGTTCAACACCAAACTGTGACTAATTACGATGACCTCCCATATAGAATTTCCCCCCTCAGCAGTACTAATTACTGAAACTCCAATTGACAATAAACAACAAGTAATTCGTTGCTACAAAAACCTGGTAAAATAGAAATTTCAACTGTCTCAGCGAGCTAAAGATTGCTTTGACAGTATATTCCAAATAAAAAATATTTTGAAAAACAATTTTTGATTACTCAATCTCGTATCCACACACACAGACAAACACACAAACGTTGCTTATTAGTGTCACGTGGTGTGTTTGACGAGAATAGTAATTTTGATTCAATTTTTGAATGATTGAGGAACTGCTATCTAGATTTTAATTTATATAGCACTTTTCAAACCGTGTGTATCTGAAGTTGTTAGTCTCCTATTTTTTATGTAACATTTGCGTAGAACAATTCTATTTTGGAAACATTACTAGTAAAATTTATCGATTGAACTGGGAGGTGTTTATCTGCGGCCTGCTTGTGACGAGTATTAGGGAACCAAGCTAGGACTTGTAGCACAGAGCTCTCTTAGAACTCTCTCTTCCCCTTCTGGGACAGGAATAAACTACCGGGCTACCATTTTTCATGTAATGATTCTTTGCCTGCTCATGATCAGTATTAGAAGTATGTGCTCCCGAAATCCGACTAATTGGCCAAGCACAAGCTTCAGGACTAGATAGATATTAACATTAACAAATATACTAAATGGTGTGGGGAATCACTGTTCCCCCACACATATTTCACTGTGGATTACAACAGTAATCCACGGTGATTCTTCTCCCGGTTTTTTTTTTTTTTTTTTTTTTGCTAATTTGACCTTTTTTTCTTTTTTTTTCGTTTTTTTTTTCAAAATTTTTTTTTCAACTTTCCTGTTTTTTTTTTCATTTATTTTTTTTCCAAAATTACTTTTGTTGATTTTACCTTTTAAATATTGACCTGGTTAAAATTTTTGCTTTATAATTTTTTTTCTTTAAAATACTGTGAATTACTGCGATGTTTTTCCACATAGTTTTTCTATTTTATTTCTTTATTTTTTAAAATTATATTTGTCGATTTTTTTCCATATTGAGCTGATTGAGAATTTGGTTTTGTAATTTTTTTTCTTTAAAACATTGTTGATTGCTACAGTGTTTCTCCGTATGGTTTTTTTTCTCCAAAATTATCTTCTTTTTTTTTATTTTTTAATATTGAGCTGGTTAAAAATTACAGTTACAATATGTTAGGAAAGCACTGTAACTTTTTTTGAAAATTACTGTTGATTGCTACAGTGTTTTTTCCCACATGGTTTTTTATAATGTTTTTTCCTAAAATTATCTTTGTCAATTTTATTTTTTAAATATTAAGCTGGTTAAGAATTGCAATTATAAGTAAATACAAATTTTTTCTCTCAAAACACTATGGATTGATACAGTTTTTCCTCACATGGTTTTCTTCCAGTTTCTTTTGTGTTTTCTTTTTTTGTGATATTTTTTTTCAAAATTATCTTCGTCAATTTTTTTTTTTAATATTGAGTTGGTTAGAATTTAACTTTGTAATAAAGCTTAATCATGTGGGGAAAACATTGTAGCTTTGCTCATAAAACATTGTGGATTGCTACAGTGTCTCTTCGCATGGTTTTTTTATATATATTTTTTTTCAAATTATCTTTTTTTCATTTTATTTTTTTAATATTGAGTTGTTCGTAAATTATAATTACAAGTCATTACAAATAAGGCTAAATCATGTAGGGAAACACTGTAGCTTTCATCACAAAACACTATGAATTGCTACAGTGTTTCCAACATGATTTTTTTTCCTTTTTTTTGGTGTTTGTTTTTTTTTTCTAAAATTGTCTCTGTCGATTTTTTTTTTAATATTGAGCTGATTAAGAATTTAGCTTTATAATTTTTTTCTTTAAAACACTGTGAATTGTTGCAGTGTTTTCCCATGTGATTTTTTTATGATTTTTTTTAAAATTATCTTTGTCGATTTTTTTTTGAATATTGAGTTGGTTAAGAATTATAATTACAATAAAACTAAATCATATGAGGAAAGCGTTGTAGTTTTTCTCACAAAACACTGTGGATTGCTACAATATTTCTCTAAATGGTTTTTTATTTAATTTTATTGGGAAAAGCGCTATAGTTTTCCTCACAAAACATTGTCAATTGCTACAATATTTTTTCTCATGGGTTTTTTTCCTTCCAAAATTATCTTTGTTTTTTTTAAAAATATTAAGTTGGTAGAGAATTTAGCTTTGTAATTTTTTTTTGTTTTTATTAACTGAAAAGTTAAATCATGTGGTCAAAGCACTGTATTTTTTCTCACAAAACACGGTAAATTGCTACAAATCATTTTGTTCAGTCTCTAAGTTTTTGATCACCAACACAACTTTTTTTTCATCATGAAATATTTACTCCATCATACATTTAATTTCTATTATTTATCTAGCACTGGTTCACAATTATAATGCTATCAAATACATTTATTTTATAAACCTACGACAGCGCGCGGCCATGTCATCTCGTATCTTTGAAGCCTAGTTTATACTTCTTTCTTGCCACTGATCATAACCTGACGGCCCTTACCGTGGTACGCCATGGAAGAAGGGGAATGCTATAGTTAACTCCCTGTAGCCGTGCGAGTGTCACCTTGCCTATGGTCAATCCCATAGTGAAGAAAAGCATTGGACCTCCGATCCCTTTCCCAATATTTTGCTTCCCCGTGGCGTATAGAAAGCTAAGAGTGGCTCAAAATTTTCTGCTCGACTTCCTGCTTCAGTCCTGTCATAAGCCGTTACTCATTATTTATAAAAATTTATCATGCTTCAGTCATTTGGAAAGGTTGACGGATTGGGGAAGCACTTCTCTGAGCATCATATCCCCAGGGCGAAGAGCTGAAAAGAGGTCCGCTCTTAACAAGTTTAGCATGGGAGCAATCTATCAACAAAAACCTGACATTTATCGGGTCTACACCAAACTGTAAATAATTACAATGACTGCCCACTTGGAATTTTACCTCGGCACTTCTTGATATGAATATCAGAAAGAGGCTAGAAAACAAAAGGTTTTACAGGTCTCTAAAAAAAAGCAGGCAATACAACTCCAATTGACAAAAAACAATCAGGAATTCATTGCTACAAAAACCTGGTACCATAGAAATCTAAAGTTGTCTCAGCGAGCTGCTTCAACAGTGTATATACCAACCATACATGAAATGGGAGATGATCGAGGTCCATTGCAGCCTTTTTCTGTCACCTGCTGCCATTTTCTTCAGCCAGGGAGTCCCCTATAAAAGATTGCTTCTCCATTTTACCGGCATTATTTTCACTATGATTCACAAGATCATTGTACATCTTCATAGAAGCCTTAGAGAACTCCGTTAAGGACTCAAAAACCGTTGAAAATCCTGTCTGAAATCCACTCAGCGTGATCCTTTGTGTTTCTTGCACGTAGTTGTGGTGTTTTTCCTTTTCTATATCCAGCTTCTTCCTAAACATGTCCAGCCGATCTTTCTTCTCAGTCAAGTGCTCATGCTGGTGTTCTGTCTCTTGCTCAGGTTTATACTCTAGAAGTTTGGATTCGTGAAACCTGTTCTCTACCTTCTGGAATGACAGGTTTCTTCTGTCAAGTTCTTTCGCTAGGCTGTCAACTTTCCTCTTCTGTTGTTGTTCCTCCCCTTGCTGAGCCCACAAAGCCCTTACATCTTTTGAGAAGCTTTTCAACGCGAACGATACTGCCTTATCTGGTAACTTATCCACAGAAGACAACCAATCATGGCAGATCACAAGTAATGGGGGACCAAATGCTCGATACGGCGCTGCTGAACTCCTGCCCCGGGAGTAGAATTCAACCTCAGGGACTACGAACTTGCTTAACCAACTATGGAGAGCTTCCACGTATGCCTTTTGTGCTGCAACATACTCTTCAAAGCATGCACGCCAATTCAGAAGCTCAGCCTCAAGCTGAAGTGTCGCGAGCCGGTGTGAGTCATTGCAGAATTTTCCATATGTGGGGCTAGCGAAAGTTTTTACTTCAAGTAGAATTTTGTTCTGGGTTTCATGGGATTCCAACATAATCTTCCAGGTGAGCGTTAGGCTGCAAATAGAGTAAGATATATGAAAAAACCAGGAAACCCAGAATGAAAATTGAACGGAATTGCTAATAGTTTCTGTAACTTCCTTACCCTTTTAGCAGTTCTACGATTTGAGGCTGCAGTTCTTCATCTCTTAGTTTCTCAATTCTCTTCGATATTGATTCAGCACTTCGAATTGCAACCAAGATCCTAGCATATAAATCTTTTACTGCTGCTCTGGTCTTATCTATGGTGAGTTCATCATCTCCCCTGACATCCTGGTTTCTCATTCGTGAACACTTTTTTTCATATATTTTTCGTGTGCTGTCCCCTGCCTGGGGAACAATAAAAACATGCTCGGGTTTAAATAAAAGATTACAAAATTTGGCTTTCCAAACCATCTTGCAATTCTCTTTGTCAATAGTTAACTTCATTTTTTTAAATATACTCATGGTTATCAAGATCAATGTCCATGCATCTTGTCTTTGAAGCTAGTGGACTTTGCCAAAATGGGCAGCTTCTTCATAAATGTTGCTAAGAGAACAGTGCACACAAACTAGAAATCCCCTTTCATGGGGAACCGAGTCCCATTGATGTTCAATTTTATCTTGATTATAGAAAATTTCATGATCTGAAGAAATTGTAAGGCAAACTTCATAAAAAAATTGTGACTTACCTTAACCTCTTCATAGAGCTTCTTTTCCCAAGCATACAACCTTCCAAGTGTAAGTGAATGGCTTCCTGAATCCATTCCTCCATAATCATCAAAGAGATCATTTTTATACTCTGTCCAGGTAGAAGAACCTTTCAAACTGGATGCTACAAGGCTCTTACATGATGATGGCTTTGATGAAGTCGACCGATGCCATGCAATGGCTTGGATTAGTTTTGTTGAGTTCTCTGAATTCATATAATACGGTGATGAGTCTTGAAAGATTGATATTGACAGTAGAAGTATGGAGTAAGATGCTCTATTGTTTTACACGATATAGAAACGCAACAAAATAATATGGAAAACAGATATTGCATTGTCCCAGTTTGATAAATTAGTGAAACAAGTGAGTCTCATACTTAGAAGCTATTTGTAACTGCATTTCAAACAGTATTTTCCTAAATTCTGAATTTTTTAAAAAAAATTAATTTTTTTTCATGTTTTTAAATCATGATATTCTGATATCAAAAATAATTTTTAAAAATAAAAAAAATAATATTTTCATGTATTTCCAAACAAAAAATACATTAAAAAGCAATAATTATCACACTCAAAATATAAAGCAGCAAGTTCCAAGACTTTTGGTGCCTGTGATTTAGACCTATCATTTTTAGGAATTATTGTAGGAAGTTTGCTTACACATATTCTCAAACCATGATAAATTGATAATAATCAAAAACACAGAGACAAAAAGAAATTGTGGAGGTGAATAAAAACAATTTATTTTTCAAGTGATGTTAAAAATAAATAAAAAATACAAGAAAATATATAGACGTTGGATTGATGGGACCTACAAGTGATCCCACTTCAAGATCATGATAAAAAGGGCTATTCCTGGAGTTTTTCTTTGTCCTGTCTGCTTTGATGTGTTAGCATTGCTCAAGAATAAACAAGTTCTCATACAGTGGAAGAAGTTTATTCTATTCATTACATGCCAACCAAAAAAGGCAGGGCAGATCTTCCAATAGAAGAACTTGCCCTATTTAAGCACCCACACAAACAAGGACTACAGTACATGTTTTCAAAATTGAAAGAATAAAATTCATAGAGTGGACTAACTAAAAGATTACCAAAAGCAATAGAAGAATAAAGCTAGAAAAGAATTCCGACAAAAAGAAAGAAACAAGTCATAGCATGCGAAGACCAATTACTTCAAGAAAGTGAGCAGGTACATTTGGTAGCTAGCTTAGTCTGCGTGATTTAGATAGGATTATGCAAAACAGTATTCTAAGGCAGAGGAAGAAGATTCACATTGGTAGTTAGTAGAAAATCACTTTAATTTCTGAGCAAAGATAAAATAAAATATTGAAATCTTTTCCCCTAAATTTTTTTAAAAAAATTGGACAAAGATCTAAACTAAGACTCACCATATGAAGCAATAATGTTATTTCCTCGACAAATACTCTTCTCATGTTAAGTCCTCTCCAAATTGAATTCAGAAATTGGGTTTTAAGTTTTAAGTATAAAAACTATTTCAAGTGATGCAGAAAGTTGGGAATTGGAAGTGAAAATAGCTGACAGTAAATAGGACAATGAACACAGATAAAGAACCACCTCGGAGTATTTGAGACCATACTAGGATACCAATGTTTACTTGGTACAACTGTTGCAATTGAAGATTAATATTCTTGCAAAAATAACAGGAAATAAAAGGTTAACAATGACAGAAACATAACAATATAATTACCCTACCTTTAATTTCCTCCAAGCCAGAATGCAAAAAAACTTTATTAGCCTCAAGCATCCTTGAAACATCCTTGCCAGAATCATAAGCCCTAATGAAATGGTCCTCGATATCCTTCAATGCCTCCAATAACTCCCTCCCTCTCTCTGGCTTATCAATTACTGTAAGCCCATTTTGCTTTTCTTGGCTGTCATCACCACCTCCATCAACTACCTTAACCACATTACCCCCGCTCTCCCCAAGATCTTCTTTTCCTTTCTCTTCAACAAACACCACATTTTTCGCTTCCTCTTCTTCTCTATCTCCTTCTTCTTCTAGGTCAGGAATCCCTTCCTGTTCTCTCACAAACCTCAAATCATCATCAGAAGTTCTCGTGTAAGCACTCATAATCTCTGGTCTCATGGCAGTGTCAAAAGGGTTAAAGAAATCCCACCCAAAATCCCTCTGAGGTGATTGTGGTGGCAGCGGCATTTGCATATAATAGTACCCAAAACTTTGTTGACCACGCTCCTCTCTCTGCATGACTTCTTCTTTATTACTCTCTTCCTCATGATCACTAGAATCAGAAGAAGATGTTGAAGAACCACAAGACTCGCAAGCGATGGCTTCTTCATGAGTTGTTGACTCAGATGGTCTTTGTTGAAGAAACATTGGGTTTGTTATAACATTTTGCTGCTCATTTGATGGTGGAGATGGGCAAGAAGGGAAAGTAATGAGAAATGGTGAAGTTGGAGAAGAATGTCTAGCTACAAAAAGCTTTATGCCTGCTGCTACTGCATAGAGAGATTGACAATATCTACAATGTGCTTCTGCTAGTGCATGTCTTCTCTCTACAGCAAGCTTCAACTGGCGTTTCCTCTCTCTACAGATAGATACAACCTCTTCTTCTTCTAGCTTAGAAGCAACACATCCCATTGTTTCACTTTGTTAAAGCTGAAAGTGTCTTCTCTGTGTGTGTGTTGGCTTCTATATAGGCGTGGATGCTGCCTTTAGAGAAATGGAAGAATGTAAAGAGAGAAAGGTGGTTTTTTGAGAGAATCTATGTATTCTTTAGGGATAAAAAGGAGGCGCGGTTGGGCCAAAATGGGTTTTATGTAGTTTTCAGCAATGTTTTTATACATGTAGAGCAGAAAATGTTGCTTTTGAAGATGTTTCGGGTTGTCCGAGTTCATCTTTTGCAAAAGAAGTGATTTTCTGCTAGAAATTTGGTTCTGGGAGAAGATATAGAGCAACCCATTTCATTTCTTGGCTAGGGAAACATGAAAGAAGAGTTGTAGAGTTAAAAATGCATTATCAGAAAGATTAGTTTTTGTTTAAAAGAACACAAAGGAAAAGGAAGAAGAAACTTTCTTTGTCAAAGAGAGAAGAGGCTTTGGTGGTGATCCTATCTAACCTTTGTATCAGACTAAAAATGGCTTAGCACTATAGCAGAGAATGTGGGGAGACAGAAGTCCTTCTGGTTTAGCTAAAAAGCTGAAGCAAAGGGAGTGAGCCTACTCTTGAAAAAGAAATGAACAAGGAGGAGGGAAAGCCCTTTTCTTTTTCCCCTTCTTGGCTTCTGCTAAAGTGGTTTTAGAGGTGATTAACTCTTGACAAGCTACTGGCTTGAGATCATCAAAGTAAATGGAGAGAAGGGAGGGAACCAGTCTAGCAGGTACAGACAACAAGGGAAAGCCCTTAAGGGTATTTGGCAGCGGTTAAAACTTAAAAGAAAGTAGGGGCTCGAGAAAGAGAGAGAGGGGATGGTGGTGTCCTTGTGACTGGTAACTCTTTACTTAAATGAATTTGCCCATGGTGATGTTTGGCGATTTAATTGTATTTTTAATAAATTTTAAAAATTAAAAAATATATATTATTTTAATATATTTTTAAACTAAAAAAACAACTTCAATCAGACTACCCTACAAAACCCTCACACTCTTTAAAAGAAATAATAAAAGTTGTGCTGATAAATAAATTTAGCAGAGATTTTTACAGGGAAAGACCAGGCAAGCCACTTGGGAGGTTGGGACAGGCTAGTGAGTAAAAAGAGGAGTAAAAAAAAGGATTGTGACTACAGGGATGCGAGATGAGAGAGAGAGAGAGAGAGAGAGAGAGAGAGAGAGAGAGAGAGATTTTGTCTTGTTTCTGGTGCAGAAGTGTTGTCTTTGTTTATGTTTCGAGTAAAATCATGACCCGGTCGCTGTTGTTTTTTTAGGTGTTTGGAACTGAAAGTTATTTTATTTAAAAATATATTTTTAATATTAGTTAAAAAATATTAATATAATATTTCTTAATATTTAGATATATTTTTTAAATGCGCTAAAATACAATTTTAATTACAAAAACTATGTACAATATGATAATCCCTCTAAATTAAAAAGAAAAGAAAAGAAATAAGTTGTGATAGTAGAAAACAGAGGGAGCAGCTTATAGGTTATTCGAGATAGATTGGTAGTGATATGATCTAAGAGCATAGGCAAATGTTGTTAAGTAAAATACTTAACGGTGCATGAAGACCAGCAGTTCCGAGCCGTGTAAAGCTCCAAAGTATGATACAAAAAACATGTGCAAATATTGGGAGTGGCGCCATGTTCTTTGCAAAAGTGATCCAGCCTTAGCTGCGAGTTGGGCTAAAAAAAATTTGTTAATATATTTTTTAATAGTAATTTTTTAAAAAAATTATAAGCTCAAATTTAATATATATTTAATAAAATAAATTGAAAATTATATACATTAATAAATATTAAAATGAGTTATTAATATTTACTAAACACCAACACTCATAGCCCTATTTACTTGTTATAAAATAATATAAATTATATCTTGTGACCTTACGTAACAAGCTTAAACTATTAGGTTGAGAAGGTTTTTTAACATGGTATCAGAGCCTTGATGACCAAGCGATCAAAAGTTCAAATCTCACCATCCTCATTTATATGATAAAAATTAAGCAAAAGATAATGTGGACTTGTGCAACTTTCAAGTCCAAATGACTTTCACTTGAGAAGTTGGGTTAGAGAATAATATAAATCATGTCATGGGACCTCACCTAACAGCTAAAGTTATTGGATTAAGATAATTCTTTGACATTGTTTTTTCTAGAAAGATTAAGAATAAAAAAAAATGCAACACAATAACACCAAAAATATATTATTATTTTTTTCAAAATATAGTGAAATGATAACATTTTCTTTTTTTTTCCCTCGCAACTTGTTGTATTTTCTTTTTAAACTAACTGAAACATGGATAAAATAAAATTTTAAATCCAAGATGTAAAAACCTCATATAAATAGAACTAAAAATTAAAAAATAAAAAATTCTAGGGTCCTAAGAAGTCAAAAATGCACATCAATTGCAGCAGAGAAAAGGAAAAATGGCTGGAATTTTGTTTCAGCATTAATCTCAATCCCTTGAATCTTAATTAAGTTTAATCAAGAAAATTGAATTTAATTTTATGAAATCAAGCTTCATTTTAATGTCAGATTATTTTTTAATATTACAAGAAAACCCTTGCTATGTTTACCAAAACAAATTGCCAAAGTTCAATTTTAAATAAACTTAATGTTGAAATATCTACTACAGTGAAAAATTGATATTTTTTTAGTTTTTTTTAATGTTTAATTTAATTTAGTTTTATTGTAATAATATGTTGGAAGGAGCAATTAAACAAACTTTAGCAGAGCACCATTGTCATAAAAAACTGTTGAGCTTAATGGTTGTTGTGGTGGTCATGAGAAAATCATCATTCCATGCCTAGCAACGAAGAATCTTGCAGGTTTTAGGACCCCATCATTGAGCGCTACTTCAAGATTATTATTTTTTTTTCCATGTCCAGACTTGATATTCATTACTTTAATTAGTCAATTTTCTTTAGAAAAATGAATTTCAAAAATAAAAATATTTTACTTATTTTCACATAAAAAAAAAAAAAGAGACTAACTCGGCATCACCATACCTTGGTGTTTTTTTGCTCTATAGTATCCTCCAACTTCACAGCAATTGGCTTGAGTTCTTATTTGGAATCCTGGGCTAATTTAACCTTATCGCCAAGAGAGTTCCTCTTAGATAGGACAACATTCACTTCTAGACATGTGGTAATAAATGGCTTGGTGATCTCAATGGCTATAGCTTTGAAATTACTCAAATGAGTCTTGTATTGCCATAGGCTTCGTTGCATCCTTCAGGGTTTCTTTGTCATAAAAGCCTCATCATCTTTGTTTATCGACATTATATTCCAAACTTTCATTTTTTTTAGCAATAACTTTCTTTATCATGAAAGTCTTGAAATTCTCCATTAATCTAGAATCTTTTCAACACCCATCAAAATTCTTAGATGAATTTTCATTTCATCGGTGATTTTATCTGAGATGATCAATGATAAAGTTATGTAATTTTTTTCAACTATCGAGAACCCTCAAAGGGGCATATTCCATCAGTGATTCTGTCTGAAATATTAATGGTAAAACGATTTAATTTTTTTCTAATTCTCTAAAAGGCTTATTCTATCAGTGATTCCATGTGAAATGGTCAATTAAAAAGTCATATAAGATTTTTTCAACTCTCTAGAACTCTTTGATTGGCTTATTCCGTTTAAGATGGTTAGTGGAAAAGCAATGTAATTTTTTTTTAACTCTCTAAAACTCTTTGAGAAGCTTATTATGTTGGTGATTATGTTTATATGTATGTTTCATCAGTAATTCTATCAGTGAAAAACACTTTTAAATTACAAGTGTTCTTGATTTTCTTATCTATCCAACCTTTAAATACAGTAAAATCACAAACACAATAATATCATTTATATTCATAATAATAAAATCACAACAATAAATGTTCTATCAGTGCTGATAACATTTCATTGTAAACGAACAACTATAAAGATTACATTAAAGTAAAATTCATTACACTTTAATGTATTACAATTTAATCATATTCTTCTTCTTTTTCTTCTTTAATTTCATCATCGTCATGCTTATCATTATCTTCTTCGTTGAAAAGATACTCATCAATATTATCATCTTCATCGACTTTTGTATGTCCATTAGTTTTCAATATATTATTTAACTCATCAACGTCAACATCAACATCAACAAAAATATTCTCAACAACATGAAAATTAAAATTTTCTTCTAAGTCGGTAGATGGAGTAACTTGATATGCATCAACTAACTCATTAATTTAAAAGACATTATCTACGGTATTTACTTCATTGTTATTTTCTTGAACAACTTGGACACGCCCCCTATGTTTGGTTTTCGCTACTAATAACCAATCAACCCTGGAACAATCATTTCTAAATGAAGGGGTGTATGTGCAATAAACTTGTTAGGATTGTTTGGCAAAAACATAGACATCGTTTACGTTGCGAAGTATAATATTTATATTAATTTCAACAAGACCATGGTAAGAATATACTATGATTTCTCTATTAGTTGTATCATACAAATAGCATTCGAATAAGAAGACTTTATTAAGCTTGCTATAATATTTCATTCAATTACCTCTTCTAACTTCTTATAATAATCAACTTCAAACTTATTAGAAGTTGTTTCCTTAACACAAACTCCACTATTACAAGTATTTCTACCCTAATCATATTCTTTGGTATGAAATACATATTTGTTAATGAAATACTCATTGTAGCACTTGACCTTTCTTGCAGTACCCAAATATAATAATTTCAAAATATCACTATCATTCTCTTCTAATTGATAAACCCGGTATATGATTACAACCATTAACAGTTAACAAGAAATATTTAATGAAATAAAGTATTAAGAGAAATATTAATTATTAAGCAGTGTTTACATGTGTTCTGAATCATGTTTCAAATTATTCATCTTATAATTGAAAATTTTGAGATTGAATGAGATATGAATCCAGAGATAGTAAAAATTAACTAAGATGAATTTATTAATCTATCAATTTATGATATTATAGGAGAAAATTATTTAAAAATAAAAATATATTAACATTGTAATTGGTGAATAAAAGGTTTCAATTCATTATAGTTAAATAACACATAATTATATATGTGTCTAATTCTATTTTTATCAAGTATCTTCCCCTTGCTGTGTTTTTTATACACAACTAATTAGGTATCTTTTATTTAACTCAAAATTATGTAATTTATTTTAATAATATCCTTAATCATTATCCATGTTTTTATTTTTTAAAAAAAAGTTGAATCTGTACTGCACCTTTTTACTTCAAAAGTAGAAGGTTGTTTGGGATTGTAGTAATAGTGGCGGTTCAAAGTGTTTTTCGCTTAAAAATATATCAAAATGAAGTTTTTTTATTTTTTAAAAATTATTTTTGATATCAGCATATCAAAATGATTTGAAAACAAAAAAAATTATTTTAACAAAAAAAATAAAAAATTTTGGGAATGCGGTTTGCACGCGTTCCCAAACATACCCAAAAACTCCAAGATTGCACTAGGCTATAAATTGACGGGTAATTTTACCATTATTTTTTTATTATTATTTTCCAATGTCCTTTGATGGTAAGTAAAGGGTGCAATGGAAATAAACGGAGCATTTGGTAGGGTGATAGTAGTTGTTTTTTAAAATATTTTTTTCTTGAAAATGCATTAAAATATTTTTTATAAAAAAATTATTTTTGATATCAACACATCAAAATAATCAAAAAACATCAAAAAATATTAATTTAAAGCAAAAAAAATTAAAATTTTTTAATTTTTTTCAAAAATATTTTTTATACATCAAAACAAACAGTCACAATCCATTTTTTTTAAAAAAAAAAAAAAAACTCTTCTTTGGTAGGAGAAAGGGGAGTCCTGAGACAGGGAATTGGTTGAACTAAAACATGATCATTGGTACAAGCAATGCGATTTTTGTTGCATGCTGATTACTAACTCAATTTATTAAAAAAAATATAAACCCTAATTTTTATTGTCAATAACTTCTTTAGGGATCAAGCCAAGACGAAGTGCGTCGGAGACAGAACAGAAAAGGGATTTCAACATCTGCACTGGATAGAATCCAACTCCAACAACTCTTCTACTCAAGTTAAAACTGAACTAACATGGTTTCAAGTTCCAACACCAGAACTAATCTGCATTTACCTTCTAGTCTTGAGGTGGACAGAAAGATTTTTATATAAGAATCACCTTATTATAAAAATAGTTTCAATCTTCATGCCAAATGGTTTTGTTGAATCACAACAACACAAGCCAACCAAAACACTCTTATCTCGTACACATTCAAGGCTTATTACACATGTAACGGTTCTCTTAATTTTGTCTGTCTAATGCCAGACCAATCCACAAAGACACGACGAGGAAAGAAGTAAGCCCTAAACTACTGCTGCTCAAGGGTTTGGATGTTTTCTTTTAGAAGGGGTGGGATCTGCCTGTATTTTGTAACATAGCACTTGGAATGTTGGGAGCTGAATCTGCAAGGCAGTGTTTTGAAACTGGTGGAAACATGCTCCCATGAATTTAAATTTGGCCCTCGATAAATAGAGTGATTCATCCTTGACCATCAAGGCCATTGAGAATGGTGCCACTGTAATAAAAAAATGGCAATTAGGTGAAACAGAACAGAAAAAGATGTGGTCTTTTGTGGGTTAGGAAGAACATGCCCTGACAAAGAGCTTGACAGCTCAGGGGAAAAGGCCATCCATCCTTCCCCTCTCTCCAATAATATCATCGTGGTTGTTTTTTTATATATAAATAAAGAATTTGGCATGCTAGAATGCGATTAAAAATAACATAAAATTTAAATTTTTTAAAACACGAAAATAAACTATTCTTTGAGAATATCTGATAATTTGCTGTCATGGCCGGAGAACGATGGCTGTGTATGGTGATGCCCTCCAAGCTATAGACGCTGACCTTGAGGTTGGCTTGGTTAGTACATGGCTAGTGAAAAAGTTATCTCTCACGATTTCTCGAGTTCTGATGGCCTGACCGGAAAAAGGTATTCAGTCAACACTAGCAAATTGAGCCGCTCAGTGTCTCGGGTTGGAGTAACGAAAAAAATCAAACGCTAATAAAAAAATTTAGTTATTGCTAACCATGAATCTAAAATTAGTTAAGTATTAAAATGATATTTTATTTAATATTAAAATAAAAATATATTAGATTTATATGAATAAATTAAGATTGACATTTGAAACTTTCAAGAATAATCTTAAAAAAAAAACTAAAAAGCTAAATTTTTAACTAACAATGATAAAAAAAAAAAAATGTTTGTTAGTTATTGTGGTGATTAGAAAATCAGACATATGAATTTTTTATTTAAAAACTCATTTTCAATCCATTTTAATATCAAAACACCTTACAAATACTCTTAAAACATCAACAAAATCAGCCTAATAAACAAAAAAAAAAGATTTAAATCACAAAATCAACTCAAATAAAATTTCTTATTTTTAAGTAATATTAATGCTCAAAACAATCAATATATGACTTTTCTCGTTAGATGGATTCCGTTGACCTAGATTTTAATTATTTTGATGGTTAGAATTTATCAATGATAACCTTCTCTCTTTTCATCAGATTCCAACGAGTATCTCTTTTTCCTCTCACAACAAAAACTGAAAAATAAAAAAAATAAAATTTAATATCAAATTTGAGTATCTTACAACTAAAAGGACCAAATCACTTATTAACTTGAAAAAAATGAGGGATCAAAATAATTTCTTGTGATGAAATTTGAAGTTGCCATCTATTTTTTTTTTATATTCTTCACTTTGATCCTCTGTGTTTTCATTTCATTGTCTTCAAAAAAAAGAAAAAAAAATGTGATTGTTTATTAATTTAAGTTTAGAAGGGCTCAATTATACATATAAAAAAATTAAAAACCAAATTAATTTTTTAAAAAAATATTAACCATTTCAATCTACTGTGATATGCGAGACACTGCAAGCTCAACAGTAAAATCACCACGCAGCATAGTGTTTTTCTTTTTTAATTTAATATCGCACAGAGGCCAGGCCTAGGCCATCATCCGATTATGAACTGAAAACAACTGCAGTATGGATTGCGATCATAAATGGGTTTTTGTGTGAATATTGATTCCAGGAGCAGGCTAGACCCAGTATCATGAAATTAATGAATGCATGGTTAATTGATCCAGGATAAGCCCGTTAACGAGGTCAGAAGACCGAATATCATCAGAGGTACATGAGCATAAAAATGAACTTTATCTGCTAGCACCCCAAGCACAAAGGTGCAGCCGTCTTCTCGTCTTGAATCAAACATGAAATTCGCCAAGACAACGAGGTGTGGTCATATTTGTGGCTTGAATCAAACAGCCGATGAATGAATCCGTTCCTTGTATCAAACAAATAACACTAAAACCATCATGGAAATATTCTCACCTCAGCAAAGTGTCCATTTTTGGACAACCTACTCAACTACATCTGGCTGCATCTCACAAAAACTACAAACTGAATCCCATGGCCATTTCCTCCAAGTCATTTTCAGTTTAAACTTTTAAAGTCTGTCAAATCAATGTATTTTCATGAGAATAACATTACATGTTTTGTTCCCCAATTAGAACTGCTTCCAGTGCACGCTGTCTCCATGAAAACCCCGTTCTAGAATCTGCCAGAACCCGAATTGATAGCAGCTGAAACTTTGTTCTGTGTCACCGTCCGGTAAAATCAAATTTCAAGCAGCGAGCATGCAGGGGGGGTGAAAGGGAGCTTAATTTGCCAAGTTGTAACATTTACAGAAGTAGAACACAGATAAAGGCAAAGAAAACTAAGGGCAGAAAACTTCCCGAGAAATAACTATTATAATCATGACCTTGTACTTATCCAGTTCTAGGGTTTTTCGCACAGAAGCTAAATTCAAGTATGAGTTCCAGTTAAAAGTTACAGTGTACATTAAAGAATTTGAAGGGCGGCTCCTCTTATCTATTTCAGAAGCTACCTGGTATTCACACGAGAATAATACAAGAGACAAAAACATGAGATATAGCTTCATCAAAGCCCGCCAGCTTCCGTTGGTGTGGTACAAGGAGCCAGTGTGTTGGGAGGCAGGCTGATTCCACCCCCTCTAACAGATATATTTGAGCATTTGACTGAGCTAGCCCTGCTTACAAGATTCGAGTCAAGGAACACAACAATCACAGTTATGTCATCATGGAAATGCCGCCGCACACCACGATCAATCTTTTTCAGGTCTGAATATCTCATTTCTCTCTTCTTTGCTGCTTCTTGCAAGGCAGCTTTTACAAGCCTCCTTGCACTTCCCTGCATGAACAAACCAAACAATTTCATAAATGGATTCATCTTGAAGTTTACAGTACCACACGCATTAAGTTCCCAGTAGGACATGAATCCACCACCACGATGATGAGACCTCTTGGTTTATTTTATGTTTATTCAATTAAACAAGCGTTAAAATATGGAGCCAGGGATGAGAATAGAATATGAAGCAAAATGTAAGAACATGAAAAAAAACTTCAAAGAATGAGTTTGGAGGCTTGCTTGACAGCCCAATTCTACAGTTGAACTTGCAACTGAAACACTCAGTAACAGAAAATGGTGAACTTTCCATTTCCAAATTGCAAACAATTAATTTAGAGGCATGCAAGACCTTGCTAGTTAAAATTCCAGATGAAGAGCACTACAAACACTTTTTTATCAGCAGGACTGTTTACAGCATTTCAAGACCCCAAAGTTGCTATTCACTCTCGATGAAGATAATCTAACTATGTTTTCAAGAGAAAAACAAGTGAGAGAAGGAGAGAAAAGAAAAGAAACAGGAAACATTTGGGGCTGAAAACTTCTCTCTTTCTTCCAAAGAGAAGTTGATTTCACAAGCAAAACGTTGATAAATTAAGTTTGCATGGAAACAAACAAGAACTATTCTAACTGAAGGTACAGTCCGAATGTGCAATTTCCCTATTGTCTCTTTATGCATGGATGATGATGAGAGAAAGTGTTACAAACAGGTGAAAATCATTAAAGATTAACAATTTCTACCACGGAGATATATGTTACTTACATTGTGTGGATGATTTTGAACAATATCAACTGCTTCTTGATTGCTTAGGTGCTCCCAAAGGCCATCAGAGGCAAATATAATAAATTGATCATGAGCCTGCAGCTGGTGCGCTGATATTGATGGTTCTGAGCTCAATATTGGATTTTTAAAAGGTTCTCGAAGTCGAAATTTAGCATATAAAGGTTCCCTGTTGAACTCGGCCTTCTTCAAATATACATCACCAATAGATCTGGAAACCTATGAGGTCAAAGGATAGCGATCATCAGTCAACAAATTCAAAAGCAAGGTTGCATAAGTCAAAACTGCAACATATCAAAAGGTATTTCATGAAATTTAAGAAAAACAGTTGATTTAACACCATGAAATATTAACCTTATTTGGCATACCATGTCAAATTATCTGATTCAAGTCACAGAATGCATATTCGTATTTGCCTAGGAGCAGTCAAGTAATAGAAGGTGTGTGCCATTGACTTGATTTTGTAGTTCTCCATATTATAACAGCATGATCATTTTTCTTAAAGCTAATACAGGTACCTAAAAGTAACAAGGCCATAGAGCTGATAGAGCTATGAACAACACCACTAAAAAGACTATGACTGCAAAGCCACTCAAAATCTTATCCTGTAGGGTGATATCAACCTCAGCTATCCAGGTATTGAAGACTACTTACAAACAGTCACACCAATGCCTAACAAATCCAAAGAACATCAAGCTAGACAGGGAGAATACTTTTCCAGATATAAATAGACAGCCAGCTCCAGCTGACTCTACCCATATCCACCATGTGCTACAAAGTGGAAATCAACAACAATGCCTCAGAGTGAGGCCATCTTCTCATGCCAAAGAGAATGGGAACTGAAATTGATGCTGAATTTAAAAAATACCACGTTCCAACTCCTTTCATTGTATAAAATGTCCTCGAGCTCTTAACACATCAACCGACAATAATCAGCGTCTAGAATACAAGTCTACAAGGACAGGAAACTGCGGGGTTGATCCACACCTTCTTTTTTTCAAGTGAAAAATGAAGAACATAATAACAAGTATTTGGATAGTGAACAGCTTACCTGTATAAGACCTTTTACACGCCACACATTGTGCTTTAAAACTACAATCTGTGAGTCATCAGGATGCAAGGCGTGCAGTTCATGTCTCACAGACTCTATGCAAGCGTTGTGCTCAGCAGATAGCTGAATAGACAAAACTTCCCCTGTTGCCTTCACAGCTCTACCCAAAACAGCACGCGAATCACCGAGGTTGGCAATGTAAAGGGTTCCATTACAGATAACACCAACCAGGCAGCAGGATCCAACTGCTGCAATTTGGGGTTTCATAGGCCACTGTTTAGTAACGAGAGAAAGAAAACCCTCTTCTGTTGCTTGAAATGCCTTCCGTATCACTTCCACTGACATCGATTGTTGCTCCGAAGTAAACCCTGCAGTTAAGCATTAAACCTGAAAATTTTAGTGCATAGAATAGACTTAATATCCAAAAGCCCACCAACAAGCTAAATTTAAAATCAAATTGAATTTATTGGGAAAAAGTGGAGAAAGAAAGGAAGATAAATCCACAACTAGAAACCTGCATATTTTTAAATCAATGATGGATTAAACACTTGACCCTTGTCCACCCATGTGCCTATCATACCAACTTAAGACAACACCAGTCAGAAAACTCCTCTTCAAGTGCGACCAGGATACCTATTTGGGTTATTTGAAATAAACTTTTAAGATTTAGAACCAAACAACAAGAATGGCATATGTGATTCTGTGATATTTGGACTAAACACCCTCAGACAATAGCAACGGCAACTGGGTAAATCTCCACCCAGCAGGAGCCTTTTTTCACAATAAGGTTTCAACCACAGCATGGTTCTTCACTTTCTGTCATCAAATCCATACCTTTTACCTTGGTATTCTCAGCAAGTATAACAAGGATAGGCAAAAGCTAGGAAACACAAAGTCAAAAATACATGCAGAAGAGTTCATTAACTTACTCTTGAGATGCTGAAAGAGGTGATCGTTGATGTAGCGCGATGTCTCAGGCCCTCCATGTCCATCATAAACCCCAACAAAAGTACCATGTGGGCCAGATTCATGTAAGCTCAAACTTCCCGACTCAAGCTGACTCTGATCCTCAAGTAAATTGTTAGCCTGCACTACTGCCATAGAAAATTCACCATTTACGTGCTGCCCATGATCTTTGTACCACAACAGCCCGTCCTGGCGACCACCGGTATCTGAATTCGTGTGAACATATTGATCAGACCTTGGCCGGAAGCAGGCCTTCAAAAGGTTCATCAACCCAGATAACATCCCTCATCTCATCCAAACACCCTCCAAATAATCCACATTTAATAAGTGCCCAAAAGAACTCTGACCAAGAAACCTCAGAACGATTTGTGTCCTCCTCTACTTTACAACACAGTAAGTATGCTCTACAACAAGATCAATGACAAAACAAAATGAATAATCTTCAAACGGAGGCCTAATAAAATTCAGATAAAAACCCGCTACTGAATACTCAATGCTCAACAAAACAAATTGTTGATCAAAAACCCCAATCCTGACCTCACCATGCTCTAGTTATCAGCAAGCTAGTTTTGTACAACAAAATCAACAAAAAATAAATTCACAAAGAAATCAGTAGCTATATCGCTGGGGTTTAACAGATCAATAAAATATATAAAACAAGCTTCCTTTTCCGCTAGTTTCAATCCATGAACTGCAAAACAACATATGAAATCAAGGCCTATGGTAACAAAACAATTATGTTCTCTCTCTAAACAAAAACCCTAACACCCTAATATTGAAAAAAAAAAAGAAGGAACCTTTGACAAGAAAAGGAGTGGTCAAAGGCCACTTTTTTCTCACGGTTTGGTCAGCCATTGAAAAAATCCAGAAGGTCTGACATTTAACATTGAATCATCAAAACCCATGATGATACAAATCAGCAATGACTCATTAATCACCATAATTTAACTGATTATTATAAAACAAAGAGAATCAAACTTTTTTTCTTCCTTTCCAAGCTTACCTTGTTATAATTTGACTTGTCCTTCAAAGCTACTAACTGAAACAGCTAAACAAAGAACTACTTCTTGTGGGCTTATCAGAGTGTTAGATCTATGGATCCAACGGAATCAGGAGAGCATAAAGCACGAAGGGGTTTTACCAGTTTTTTTTAGTGGTTTTGTAGATGATGAAATTGTTGAAAAAGAAGTTGAATGGGGTTGTGCCTTATAAGAAAAGTGAAGTTGGACCCAACTTGTATCTCTCTCTCTCTCTCGAACTCTCTCTCTCTGGTCTTAACTAGTAGACAAGCCCCATAAAAGACCAACAATGGAGAGCTTCAAGCCAGCAAAGCAGAGGTCCAGTTTTGGGCTCCACACACACTTTGGTAATAGAGAGAGAGTCAATGAACTGATGGATTTTATATTTTTGATAATAACTCTTTAATTTTTGGCCTAGCCAATAACTAATTTCCTATTTTACTTATCATTTTGTGCTTGAATTTGTTGTAATATTATTTGGTAAAATGAAATTATTTACTAATTCTGATTAGATGTGAACGGTGTTTTTAACACGAATCACGGTTTATTCTTTTCTTGGACATCAAGATGTTTGTGGATAAGTTTATGTGTAAGTTAAAATTATTTTTTCTTGAATAAATTTTAAAAATGCATCCTAAATCCTACCTAGAGAATAAATGAAATCTTGAAAGAACAAAATTCAAAAAAAATACTAGATTATGTTTAATTAGTGTCTTAAAAAATGAAGAACAAATATATTTTTTAAATAAGTAATAATTAAATGCTATCTAAATTGTTTGCATATTAACATAACGAATTTAGAAAGTATATTTACAAGTGAGCGTTTGGAAATACGAGACAATCTGTATTTCTAAAAAAATTAATTTTTTAAAAAGATTTAATTATTTTTTATTTTTTGGATCGTTTTAACACGCTAATTTTAAAATAATTTTTTTAAAAAATATATCATTTTAATATATTTCATAATGAAAATTACTTTGAAAAATAACCCCAATTATATTTCCAAACAAATAATAAAATTAAAATTAAAAAAAATTTATATTTAAAAAAAACAAATTTTCTGAAATAAATATAAAGGATTGTAACTAAGGAAATAAAAAATAATAAATTTCATTGGTGCTCTTAAAACTCCTCTAAGAATAGACGGATCATTCATACAGGGAAAAAATGATAATGATATCATGTACGGCAATATAATGGGTGTTGCATGAAATGCGGTTCACATGAATCCACGTGGAATGTGACATCTTACCAAGGTATAGTTATGTGAGCTAGTGTCATTTTTGCATTGGTTAAATTATCGTTTCTGCTGGACTAGTTTATTACGTGTCGGCATATGAAAGAGGAAGCATATGCTAGGTGGGGTACACTTAGGTAACCGGATGCTACCGGGGGTTACTTTTAAGATAGTTATCTGGCACTGTCGCACTTTAAAAAAAAATTAAAATTTTTTATTTTTTTAGTTTTAAATTATTTTTCATGTTTTTTTAATTATTTTAATATACTAATATCAAAAACAAATTTTATATAATAAAAAAATTATTTTAATACATTTTAAAATAAAAAATATTTTAAAAAACAACATCTATTACAAACAAATATTAAAACTAAAATCATCAGCATAATTACCTTTCATTCTAGTCACACTCCCAACTATTTTTTATTTTTTAGTTAGTCATGTAATTTTAAAACCAATTTAAACATTAATCAATTTTTTTTCAAAAAATTTAAAGAATGCATTTCTATATCTTCTAATATATTCAAGAAAATTTCTTATATATAATTTTTCAATATTAAATTGGAGAAATAAAAAAAATAAGCAAACATTCTAAATAACAATTGAAGTAATATTGGAGAAAAATCCAATCATATATGAATTCGTCCCTTACCAGATGAAATGCGGATATCTCGTCCTCTTTTCTTTGAAACATGGGGTGCTTTTAAATTTGATGGTGCTTGAAACAATTTTATCTTTTTTATATTATTATAGTTAATAATTTTAATGTGATGAATCAAGTTTTTACTAGCATATTTTTTACCAAAAAAATAACAGATCAAAAAAAAATTATGGGTATAAATTTTCTGAAACATAACCACGTTCCAATGAAAACACGCTGAATCTAGCACTAACTAGACCCAATCACAACTAGATTTAACAGTGTACCAAGCTCCAGGCGAAACAGACGCAACCTCCCTTAGGCTTATCAAGAGAAGAGCCCAACTCTCTTAGGTCTAACTTAGGAAAAGAGCTCATACTTCATGGCTAAGCTACATTTGACATCTTGGACTCTAATTTTCCTGTGCCTTATAGGTGTATGAAAGCCCTTAAGGGATCCATCATATTTCCATCAAATATTAATATAGATATAAAGGATATTTATCTCTCATCAAATGTTATTATGATAAAATTACACTTCAAACCCTCTTCTTCACAAAAAAACAAGACTCGTGTGCTATAAATATACCATCAGATCTTCAGAACGAATATTTACAATCTTTATTCTCTATTGCATGTATATTTTCAGAATATCTCTCTATAATATTATTATATTCTCTCTTTAAAAAAAAATTTATTTAAACATTGAAAAGTTATCATCTCCATGAAAAAGAATCTCTTGCATGTGCTAGCCATAAGTTATATTGGCTTGCTAAATATTAACTATAAGCTATGAATTACCTTAGCTTTTTAGAATTTATAAAATTGTTATGATAATTAATTAATTGATTATTCAACCCGAAAACTCTATTTTTAAACTATTTAGATTTTTAAAACATCATCAATATGGGAACTACTGCTCGTAATTAACTGTTGCCTTTACTCTTAAGTTTTTTTTTTGTTGAGATCTATCATGTAAAGGATTCGGATTGGATCATTGATTAATTTCTAGTTTTTTTCGTAAATCTAATTGGCTATGTATTTCCAATCACATAAAGCAATAGTTGATGCCGCAGGTAAGGCGTTTCCTAGGACGCCATAGCTCGTTATTTTAGACATTAACAAAGGGATATTCTCAAATTAATTTTTCTACATAGAAAATTCTTTTAGATAGTTTTATTTGAATTTAAATAAACCATCCACGTCAAGATTGGTGTGTGTGTGTGTGTGTTTTTTGAAAAAGGGATAATTCATCGGTGAATTAAAAAGATGGAAAATTTTCAATGGGTCGAAGCTTAAGATCAAAATGGACAGCATAGGGATACAATGGCAGACTTTTCTGGTGTTTGAGCACTTGTGGGACAGCCGGCTTTCAATTACCTCTTGAAAATGCTCTGTGCTTCAGACAATTCCACACCGTTTCATGATTTTGCCAATTTTGAACGGTGTTTTTCTTCTTTTTCTTTATCTTTTCACTGCATTCTTTTTTTGTTCTGTAGAACAGTGAACCGGGAAACAGTCGCTGTATGCATTCGTGTGTGTACATGCATGGTGTGACAGTCACCGTTTTCCTTGCCTGACACGCCAAAGTAACCTCTCAGAGCATCTTTCCACAGGAGCCGATAATATAATTTTTTAAATAGTATAAATATTATTGTTTTATTTATATGCATTTTAATAATAAAAAGTTATTTAGAAAAGTAAGTTATATTTTAATATATTTAATACATAATTATTTTAATAATTTGATATGATTCGATTAATTTGATGGGTCTAAAAATAAACCGGATTATTCTCAATCAATCTAATATTAAGAAATAAAATTGAAAAAAAAATCAATTAAACAAATATAAAAAAATAACACAAGTTAACTCGGGTAAATTCTTCAAACTCATAACATGAATAATGAAACCTAAATAATCTCATAAAAAAACAAAAAAACATATATATATTTTTTTAAATAAAATAAAATATAATAAAAAATACTATTGTTTTGATATTTGAAAAAAAAGGGGTATAGAAATAGCATTTTTATAAATAAAAAAAACTACAATGGCATTTTATTTAACTTTCTTCTCGGAGCATAAAAAAAAAGTAAAAAAGAGTTAAAATATTATTTTTTAATTATTAATTTTTGCTTTTCATTTAGCATCTGCGTTGCAGACTAATTTAATGTCATCCACCTTCCTCCCCCATCAACGAACAACTATTTCTCTTTTAATGTTAGGTTAATTTTTTTCTTCTAATCAACCTCTAATTAGATTATCTATGTTCAATATTTTTATTTTTTTAGTTTAATGTGGGTGTTCGGACCAGCTTTCGCGCACCTCGACTAATCCCACGGGCCCTGATGTTAACGACCATGTAAACCTGCAGTGATCATCATATGAGCAACCACATGACTCGAACCTGAGACCACAGAGGGAGCAAATCTCTTAGTCTCAAGCTTTTACCACTGAGCCATCACCTAGATGATTATCTATGTTCAATATTCATATGTAAAGATGTGGGATTTTATTGGATTTGGGTCAATGATGAGGGTAGTATATAGAAAATATACCAATTTATTTTAAAAAAATATAGTAGAGTTCTTTCCTTTCACAAGAATAATGTCACTAGCTATCCTATGTAAAGATCATATCTTTCATAATGTATGGATATTGTGCTTCTTGAGCTTATGCTTCTCACAGAGCTCTCAATAATTTGGCATAAAGTGAATGGCTTTCAACAACTTATCCAATTGATTTTGATTCCATCCTCCATTGCAGCTCCATCTGTGTACTTCAACGAGTGTGAGGGCCCTTCACCGTCTCCTTACCAGAACCACCGCTTTAATTTGCAACTTTATCCACACACACTGCATTGAGCATGCAAGACAGCTTCCCCATCGGACTAGGCTAGCTACCCTACTAACATAGGCAGCCATGCTCAAATTTGAGGACCCCTCCCACCAAACTTGGCATAACTGAAACCAGTGCCATGGTGTGAAATCACAGGAAAGATGAGCTTGAGAACAAAGAAAGTGCAATGTTATTGTTCGTAACTTACAGTTCATAATTAAATGATGTCAAAGTAGAGAGAGAGAGAGAGAGAGAGAGAGAGGGTGGGAGAAGTGAACAGGATGGCACCAGTTCAATGATATTGATGTATTAATGCATTGTCCGGATATAGAGCTTACTAACATGCGGCATGTGGCACATAAATATAGTCGATTTTAATCGTTTTCAGGGAATTTGATAAGATGACAAGATCCATCAACCGTGGATTGTTTGGTATATCCAATAGTGGGAACTATTATGTCATTATCGAAGGTCACCGGTAACAGGATAGATATAGGTGATAGACGTCCTAAAAATTCAATATGTTAAGTAACATGTTATTTAGTGTTCGGGTCATGGTTAATTGTATGCTATGATATATATAAAGAAAATGAATCTTTTCATTTGAGTAATTTACAGTGTATTTATAACCCTTCAACCTTGTTATTTTTAGGGGGGAAAAGAGACTAGAAAATCCTTTATTTTTCATGACATTAACGAAGAATAAATATCATTTACATATTATTAATGAGACAAAAAATATGATAAGTCTATTGAGAGATCTTTTATATATCTATAAATGTAAGGAAATGATTATCTTTAACATGAATAATTCATGTAAATAATTTGAAGATAAAATTCTATAGTCTTAACATGGATCTCTTATAAGTCCAATTAGGTCTGACATGCAACCAATCCTAGAAAAAAAAAGTTTGACATCCTATTAAATCTACGATAATTTAAGCTCGGCTTATGATTGAATCCAAGTATATTGAGTTTGATAAGATATCAGATCCATGTTTAACTAAGCTACCACTCTATTTATGAATTTGAATTTTTTCAAAGCTAAAATATTCACTCTTCAGGAGTCATCTCTACTTTCGTCTAGAACTCACGAAGCAGTACTCTACTTATGTCAATTATTGATCTGTTCTTGCAACACCAGAATTGGTTTCTTGATCCAGTCATCCAATTTCAGGCAGATGCAACTTGTTTATTTTGGTTTTATATCGATGAGGAAGTGGTATTAAAGTTCACTTTTAAACATGTGGACGTTTATCCCTTAA
This sequence comes from Populus simonii, assembly GCA_007827005.2. Classification (NCBI taxonomy): domain Eukaryota; kingdom Viridiplantae; phylum Streptophyta; class Magnoliopsida; order Malpighiales; family Salicaceae; genus Populus; species Populus simonii. The sequence continues at coordinate 17,347,689 of CM017467.2, read as the reverse complement.
TCTATGCCACCTCCCATTTGCTCATGTAGCTAAAGCAGATAATTCAGCCGTAGCAATGGTAGCTAGCCAATATATCATCTCAAAAGGTGGCATTTTTAGGTGACAAAGCAAGACTTGTGGGAACGTTTGGGAACGTGGCTGCGGCTGCGTTTCTAAAAAATTTAAATTTTTTTTCTAAAATTTAATATGGTTTGTATATTTTCGATCGTTTTGATGTGCTAATATTAAAAATGATTTTTAAAAAATAAAAAAAACATCATTGGCATGCATTTTGGCACGAAAAGTTATTTGAAAAGCATCCGCAACCACACTGTCAAACACGCTCTTAGTGTGTGTTTGGTATTGCGATAGTGGTTGTGGTTTGAAAAAAATTGTTTTATAAAAGATACTTTTAATTGAGGTTGGTTTGAAAAAATAGGTGTTTGGTTAAAACTGTGGTTGAAATTGAGGTTGAAAAAAAGTAGTTTAATGTGTTTGGGTAAGAATGCTTTTGAAATTGAGGTTATAAAATAATTTTAAAAAATATATATTAATATTGATGGTTTTAAATTTAAATATTGTAGAATTAATTACTCATATTACATTATGAAATAAATAATACTTTATATAAAATATTTTTTATTATTCCATTAAACTATTTAATAATACAATTAAATAAAATATTATCAGGTATAAAATTAATATTATAGTGCGAGTGAATTTAATTCACTCTATACTAGTTTTTCAATAAAAAAAATATTGTTCATATCACAGTGCAAATAAATTTAATTTACTCTAAACTAGTTTTTTTTTTAAAAAAAATATTAATAAAATTAACACACACTAAAAAAAATTAAAAATTAAATAAAAATGTTTTAACAGTGCAAGTGAATTGCACCGTTCACTTGAACAGTGTACCATATACACTGTTCATGTTAATTGCATTGTTCAGTGAACAGTGCAATTAGCATGCACAGTGAATGAAAAGCAGGATTTCCCTGCGTAAAAATCACGTGGGATTCATGCACGGTAAATTATTTTTTTTCATTATCAAATGACTACAAGCTAAATTTTAATTAAAACGTAGCTGCAGCCACGTAAACAAACGAACATCTTGTCCAGGAGGGACGTACCTCATGAAAAAACATGTATTATATATATACTTTTCGTGAGGTGTGCCGCCGATGAACCTAGCTCGCAAACAAATTAACACTCTTCTTTGGGCAGCTCATAATGAATTGCTGGAAAACGTAATTCATGTTAAACAATGTAAAACGTGTGTTGAGTCATTACAGCAGCTTTTACACACAAGTTGGAAATATATCGTAAGTGGATCATATTCATACCCAGGCCAAGGAGCCAAATATGTTTAAACATCATAAAATGGACCACATCATCAAGAAAATTCATGCCTTCTCTTCTGCAAAATCATAATCTGTTCATAATAATTGGTAACAGAAACACTCATTTAGCTTGTCATGTCATTATTAATGTACCTCGATGATGTACCATGGCTAGTGGCCTGCGAGGTTTCAAAGAAAGGAAAGAGATCTGATTGGCACAGTTAAGTTGAAAGCAACATATTCATTGCATTTGACGAATACTTGCCTATGTGGGGACACACCAGACTGTCCTATGGCCTTGCTCGAGTGAAATGAGCTACCTTTGTCATGCTCAGATTTCACCACGTTGTTCTTGAATGTTTGAATAATCCGCCATGGATATTTCAGAAGGAGATGAATCACTGAAAAGGGTGAATTAACTTTTGGCAGAGAATACTGGTAACGAATGGCCAGTGACACGACATCTCTCTTACCATTCCATGTAAAAGTTATTTATGAGTTATTTTTCAATAATCATTTCTAGTTTTTTTTTTAGAACACTTGTAGAATTATTAATTTCAGAACTGTAATATTAGTAAAATTACGTTACTCGAAGACCACATTAATAATAATAAAAAAAAGTTATTGAAACATGGTGAATCACACTATGACATACAATGAGTTTGAGTATTTTCAGAACATTTGTATAGTTATTAATTTTAAAACTTGTAAAATTAATTAAAATATATATAAATTGCTCGAAAACCATATTAATAATAATAAAAAAGATTATTGAAACATGGTGGATCACACTGTGACATACACCTTTAAGTTATTATATTCACTTGAAAAGCATATAAGCCAGTTTGCCTTTGAACCTGGTCGTCGGGTTACATTGACATGAAGCTTAGGATCCACTTTCATACCAGAAAGCAGGCCTCCCTTTTACTTTCTATATATTTACTTTTTTACATTTTGACTCCATACCTGCCAGGGATGGGCAATAATTGAATTAAGACTGTAATTGGCCAAGGTAACTATTCCTTTGTCCTTTTCCCATTTTCATGGTTTGCACATGACATGCTTTCCCTTTAAAGCTTTGTGGGTCTTGCCTGCTACCCTCCCCTGGCTGCTTCTTCTTCTTTTTCCCTATGAAAGAATTAATCTTTTCATTTGAGTCAACTCATCAGTGTGCATCAAGCTTACATGAGGAATTAACCAGTGATTATGGCTTCCATCAATCTTCTTCAAGTTCCTCCATCCATTTTAGCTGCTTGCTAACAATACGCACTACAGTCAGATACTTTCTTTTTGTTTCAATGGTCAAGACATTCTTAGATCGATATATTTAAGTTTACATCATTCGATTCAAACTGGGGGGAAAAAATTCTTAAAACTTCCTTAACATCAACCTTTTTTTATTATTACATTAAAATTACTATAAAATACTAAAAAAAATCAATATACTACTCTTTTTTAAATGAAATATACTTTTAAAATATTATAAAAAATAAAAACTAGCTCGGTACAAAACACTCACTTCCATTTAACTCAAGAATGAGAGCTTGGGACCAAGAGGTTTGCTCCCTCTATGGTTTCAGGTTCGAGCCATGTGGTTGCTCATATGATGGCCACTGGAGGTTTACATGGTCGTTAACTTCAGGGCCCGTGATATTAGTCGAGGTATGCGCAAACTGGTCCGAACACTTAAGTTATACTAAAAAAAAAAAAGTATGAGATGACTCTTCGATGAACAGGGGCTTGTGTGTCTTGGGATGTGGACTAACAGCATGAAGACGAGTGGGGAACACCCTACCGTGAAGGAATCTTCATTTTCAATTATTTAAATCACTAATTTATATGGATACGATAATATTCGGATGATAGGTATGGAAGATCCGTGTAGATGAGAAAGTGAAGGCAGAGATAGATATGCCCTTTTACCTAACATCTAAATGAAATGTCTCAACACAAAGGACAGTCCAATCTTTTAATTTCATATCATTTGTTCAAACTTTAAAATATTTTTTTTTATGATTTTACATCGTTTTAATGTGTTAATATTAAAAATAAATTTTAAAAAATAAAAAAAATATTATTTTAATTTATTTTTAAAAAATAAATAACCACTTCTATAACATCAAATACAGCACTAAACCAATAATGAAAGCATAAAAAGGATAGCCGGAAAAAAAAAAAAGAGGAATAATAGAAGGCAAGCAGCTTTGAAAGATTGAAATAATTAGAAGTTCAATTGGCCCAGCTACGATTTCTTTTCCACAAGACAAGATATCACTACAAAATAATTGCCTGAAAAGGATAGAAGCAAATGTATAGAAATATTTTTAAATTGATGGAGATTTAGGACCCATTTTATTGTAAAATATGTCGATTTTATGAGGGTTCTCAACCCTATGCACGCATCTCCATGACACCATTTTATTTTATTAGCCGATAGAGGTCTATCCTAAGCTTCTCTTTTTTTACATTAATGGGCAGAGATCTAGGGAAGTCCAAACTTCCAGAAGCATTGGTTGGTATCCCTTTTTGTTTTCTTTTTTTTGGAGTTTTAGAAATATAAACATAAAGCTTAATTTTTTTATATTCTTTTATTGATAATAAAAACAAAACCAACAATCTTTATTAGTACAACTCTTGAAAAACCTTTTTTCTTGAAAAATTATCGTGTCATATTTTACAATTTTTAAGAACAGAAACAGCACACGAAATCAATACCCGACAGTTCTCGAATTATCAATAACCACAATCCTCTAAAGGGCAATCTTCGATGAGTTAGTTGCCATGAATCACTCAATACATGCCGGGAATGGATAGATAAAGGATCTATGATCGAAGAACAACATAAAAAAAGAAAAACTTTGTCATGAAAAGAAATTTACGATCCTATTTATTATTGCATTTTAAAGTATTTTAAAAAAAATTAAAATTCTTATTCTATATTTAAAATTAATTTTTTAAATAATTTTAGATCGGTTGATGTTAAAAATAAATTTTAAAAAATAAAAAAATATTATTTTAATATGTTTTTAAATAAAAAATATTTTAAAATACAATCATCACATACACAATACAAAATAGATTCTCCATCCTATCTCAGCCACCGAGATCGACAATATGGATGATAATGCAACTCAGATCCATGGAGAAGTCATGTCTCGAGGAAACAATGCACTTAGTCGTGGTTGTGTGTAACATTAGATGTGGATGGCCCATCTACTTAGATTTGAACACGGTTATTATTGTTTGATTTTGATATGTTGAACTTCACATTCATTGAACAAGGGTCAGTGAGTTTTTAATAATCGAAAACCTATTACTAACGATTTTACACAGCTCGGTTAAGGCCTCCCTCGGAACAACTTCTCCGAGCTTTTATTTAACTAGTGGTGTGAGGATAAATGGGGATTTCAAGAGGACTTTAAAGTCCTAACATTACTCGTTCAACAAGCTTTTATTATATACTTAGGGTTTTGGTGATTTGGCTTTCGCTTGTTGCTTTACATCGCATTGACCACTGACTTGGAACGTATGGACTCCTTTTCGAATTCCTTACTCCTCGAAACTTCATTGAAAGCTATGTTGAGAGCACTTTCCATGTGAAATCCTATAAAATTTGGTTTGTTTTTCTAGTTCGGGGATGATGTAATCTAATAGCCTGTTTATTTTTATATTTTAAAAATATATTTAAAAAAAATTAAATTTTTTTAATTGAATTTTTTTTTATATTTTTTATATTATTTTGATAATTGATATACTGATATCAAAATAAATTTTAAAAAATAAAAAATATATTATTTTAATTTTTTTAAAAAAATACTTTTTAAAAAACAATTATTATCACTTACAGTCTACTATCAGAGTTAAGAGCACTTTCCATATGCTTTTGACATATAGGGTAATTATAGATCTAGGCCTGTTTGTTTTTGCTTTTCAAAAATGTTTTTAAAAAATTTGAATTTTATTTTATTTTTTTATTAACTTCAAATTATTATGTTTTTAGTGTTTTTAAATATTTTGATATGCTGATATTAAAAATAATTTTTAAAACATAAAAAAAAATTATTAACATGTATTTTAATATAAAAAATTATTTAAAAAACAAATATAACAACACTGTCAAAGAAGCTCGGTCTAACAAATGGTCAGTTTGCTTAAACGTTAAGCATGGCAATGAATGTCAGCCTTGAGAAAGACATACGAAGATGCGAAGAATCCTACATACTCTTTTCAAATTACTAGCTGTAAACTAAAAAATAAAGGGATTTATTTTCCTTTTATTTGCAAAATATTATTTATTGAAATAATAGTTTTTTTTGTTTTTTATTAATGTTTTATTTTTTATTTAATTTTTTAATATTAAATTTGTTTTTATTAATTATAAATTAAAAGAGAGAGGGTACTCCTCCTCGGACAATATTTTTATTGGAATAGTGCTCTATTTTTTTTTAAAAAAAATTAATGTTTGTTCCAATTGTATTTTTTAATATTAAATTTTTTTATTGGGTTATTATTTTTATGACATGAATCACGGATTTCACATGTTAACTAAATTGACTCAAGTTTTCTTTTTCTTTTTTAATTAATTTTTTTTCAATTTCTTTTTTAATATTGGATTGATTGAAAAATAAACTTTATAATTTATTTTATTTATTTTAATATATGTTATTTTGGCCTCGTGATTTAGGAATAGTGCTTAAAGGGTTAAATAGAGTAGACTCTGGTCGTTTTTTTATCTTATTTTTAATTGATTTTTTTTTTCAATTTCATTATTCAACATTGGATTGGTTGAGAATTAAGCTTCATAATCTATTTCGATTTGCTTTTTATAAGAATATCTTGGTCTCATGATCAAGGTTGTCAGTTTTGGTATTTTAACCCCTGTTAAATCGGGTCGTTTTTTATTTTCTTTCAACAGATTATCTCGATCTCATCACCTGGGTCATTGGTCCTTCAACATCGAATTTTCTTTTTATTGGGTTGTCCACGTCACATGACCAGAGTCGCAGGTTTGACAGATTGACTCAATTAACACTTTTTCTTAATTGATTTTTTTTCTCAATTTCATCATTTAATATTGTATTTGATTAAGAATCATGTTTCATGATGTGTTTTGGTTTTTTTTTATTAGGTTATCTCAGCTTCATGCCCGGGAATAGTGCTTAACGGGTTAACCCAAATTGACTCGGCTTATTTTTGTGTTATTTTTTAATTAATTTTTTTACAAATTTCATCATTCAACATTGGAATCGACAACGGTAATTTGAAAATTGAGTTTCATAATTTGTTTTAATTTGCTCTCTATAAGGTTATATCAGTCTCATGACCAAAGTCGCGGATTCGGTAGGTTAACCCGGGTTAAATCGTGTTATTTTTTTCTATGAAGTTATCTCGGTTTGATGATCCAAGCCACGAGTCTGGTGAATTGACTTAGGTTATCTCTTATGTTCTTTTTTTAATTGATTTGCTTTTTATGAGGTCATCTCGGTCTTATAATCAAGGTCGCGGGTTTGACTTGTTAACTTGAGTTTTTTTTCAACTTCATCATTCAATATTGGTGTGATTGGGAATTAGACTATATAGTTTAATTTGATTTACTTTCTATGGAGTTAACATAGTTTCATAGTCCAAGTCACGGATTTGAGATGGTAACCCGAGTTGACCCGAGTTAATTCAATATGTTGTTATCTTACTATTAAAAAAAGATATCATCTTGAATTTTTTTTTTAGTCAAACTATGTTTTTACAGGCTGTATAGATTGCTTTTGGACCCAAAAATTCAACCAGATTATATCGGATCAACCCTAACACGATTTAAATTTTTTCCACTATAAAAAAAGTATTAGCAATATCCGAACATTTTCTTACATTTAAGAAAACTTTGACCAGACCCATAGCATAGTGCATGTCAATGATCTAGTATATACAAAAAACCCTTGGATTTCACTTTAGTAGTGAACAGTGAAATGCCAAGGCATTTTACACTCTAGTCCTCCAAGAACAATTTAAGAACTTTTTTTTAGTTTTAAATTTATGTTTTTTTTCCTTTCAATTTTATCCTCCAATATTAAGTTTATTGAGTATTTAACTTTATAATTTATTTTAATTTGTTTTCTATGGAGTTATCTCGATCTTATGACTCGAGTCGCGAGTTTTGCGGGTTAGACGTGTTGACTCGGGTTTTTTTTCATGTTTCTTACATTTATTTTTTTTCTCAACTTCATCTTTTAACATTGGGTTGATTGGGAATTAAGTTTCATAATCATAATTATTTTTTGATTTACTTTCTATGAGGTTATTATGATATCATAACTCAGATCACAAGTTTTGCAAGTTAGCCAGGTTGACTCGACTTTTTTTTCAATTGATTTTTTTTTCAATTTCATCCTTCAACATTGAGTTAATTAGGAATTGGACTTTTATAATTTTTCTTTAATTTACTTTCTATAGAGTTATCTCGGTCTTCTCACCTGGTTTGACAAGTTAACCTGGGTTGATTGGTGTTATTTTTTTGTCTTCTTTTGTAATTTGATTTTATTTTCAATTCAATCCTTCAACATTAGATTGATTGAAAATTGAGCTTTGTAATTTGTTTTTTTTTATATTTTCTATGGGGTTATCATGATCTTATAACCTGCGTCGCGAGATAAGCTGATTGACTTGGGTTTTTTTTACCTTTTTTCAATTGATTTTTTTTTCAATCTCATACTTCAATATTGGATTGACTAGGAATTATGTTTCATAATTTGTTTCAGATTGCATTCTAGGAGATTATCCTAGTCTTATGGTCCAGGAGTTTGTTTGGTTGACTCGGGTGGTTTTTTTGTTATTATTTTATTTTATTCTTTAACTTCACCCTTCAACATTGGTTTGATTTGAATTGAGCTTCATAATTTGTTTAATTTGCTTTTTATAAGGTTATCTCAGTCTTGTGACTCATATTTAGAAGGTTAACCTGGATAGACTCAGCTTATTTTTTTACTTGAATTTTATTTTCAATTTCATCATTCAACTTTGATTTGATTGAGAATTGGGTTGAATAATTTTTTATTTATTTTCTTTCCATATGATTATCAGGATTTCATGACCTGGATAGCAGATTTAGTAAGTTAATATGAGTTGATCCGAGTCGAGATAATATATTGTCGTGTCAATACTTAAAAACAATGTTGATTTAATTTTTTTAGTTAAATTATATTTTTATCAGTTATTTAGGTTGTTTTTAAAGCTATCAAGTCAATCATGTAACATCAAGTTAATTTCTATATATTTTAAATTTTTTTTTACTAAAAATATATTAGCTTTACTTAGATATTTTTTTATATTAGAAAAATTAATTCAAGCAATAGCATATCAAAAAAAATTATCTAATTCGAATCTTCTTTTATTTTCGGAACTTAACTTCTCTCTCTCAAGGTCAAGATCAAGGAATCTATAAATCGCATCATTAGTTTGGAAAATAACTAAAGTCGAGGTTAATTAAACATGATAAAAATGTATCCTTATACATCGCTAGTCATATAAAGTTGTTTTTATCAATTTCTTCAAGCTTTGCAAATCCATGGGTGTCAGGTGTCAAAGTTTTTGACTGAGAGAATCGATACCCATCTTCTTCTTGTCCATTTATGTATCGTATTTGTAGAATTAGTGAAATTTTTGTCTGTGATGGGATGGCATGGGATGACACCGTATTGGGAACTGGGGGATTACTATGTTGAAAACGACTTGGAAATCAAGCAAATAAAACAGCAAAAATAAGTTATGTTTGTATAAAAGTAGTTTCTGAAAAATTATTTTTTAATTTTTTTTGTGTTTATTTGCTATTAGAAAATGTGATCAATGAAAAACATTTTCCGGTCAACAGAAAACACTTTCCCGTCAAAGGAAAACACTTTCCGGTCAACGAAAAATACTTTTCAGTCAAAGAAAAATTTGGCTTGGTTTCTAGAAAATTATTTTTCCTTTTTGCTGTGTTTGTTTTTCAGCTTTCCAAACTTTCATGTGTTTGTTTGCTATTAGAAAAGTTGGTCAACGGAAAATAATTTACAGTCAAAGAAAAATTTGGCTTGGTTTTGAGGAAAATGTTTTCCTGGAAAATTTGGGCGAAAAACACTTTCCGGAAGTTGTGAAAATTTAGAAATATCATTATTTGCAGATTATATCAAATTCGATCCTCAAACTTTTGATTGCTATATATATTTTGTTTTGAACATTTATTTTTCAATTTCATCTCTTAAAATTTAATTTTTATATTAACTTTGGTCCTTATTTTTATAATTGCTACGAGATGACATGCTCGCGCGCTACCGCGGGCTTATAAAACAAATGCACTTGATAGTGTTATAATTGTGAACCAGTGCTAGATAAGTAATAGAAATTAAAGGTATGATGAAACAAATATTTCATGATGAAAAAAAAAAGTTGTATTGGTAATCAAAAACTTAGAGACTGAACAAAATGATTTTTAGCAATCTATAGTGTTTTGTGAGGAAAGATACAGTGCTTTCGCCAAATAATTTAGCTTTTTAGTTAATAAAAAGCAAAAAAAATTACAAAGCTAAATTCTCTACCAACTTAATATTAAAAAAAAACGAACAAAGATAATTTTAGAAGGAAAAAAACCCATGAGAATAAACTTGCATCAATTGACAATGTTTTGTGAGGAAAACTATAGCGCTTTTCCCAATAAAATAAAATAAAAAACCATTTAGAGAAATATTGTAGCAATTCACAGTGTTTTGTGAAAAAAACTAAAACGCTTTCTTCATATGATTTAGTTTTATTGTAATTATAATTCTTAACCAACTCAATATTCACAAAAAAATAGACAAAGATAATTTTGAAAAAAATCATAAAAAAATCACATGGGAAAACACTGCAACAATTTACAGTGTTTTAAAGAAAAAAAACTACAAAGCTAAATTCTTAATCAGCTCAATATTAAAAAAAAAATCAACAGGGACAATTTTAGGAAAAAAAATAACAAAACAAACACCAAAAAAAGGAAAAAAAATTTATGTTGGAAACACTGTAGCGATTCACAGTGTTTTGTGATGAAAGCTACAGTGCTTCCCCACATAATTTAGCCTTATTTGTAATGACTTGTAATTGTAATTTACAAACAACTCAATAGTAAAAAAATAAAATTGAAAAAGATAATTTGAAAAAAATTCTAACAAAAAAAACCCATGCGGAGAGACACTGTAGCAATCCAGAATGTTTTATGAGCAAAGCTACAATGCTTTCCCCACATGATTAAGCCTTATTACAAAGTTAAATTTTAACCAACTCAATATTAAAAAAAATAAAATCGACGAAGATAATTTTGAAAAAAAATATTACAAAAAAAGAAAACACAAAAGAAATTGAAAAAAAACCATGTTAGGAAAAACTATATCAATCTATATTGTTTTGTGAGGAAAAAGTTGTATTTACTTGTAATTGTAATTTTTAACCAGCTTAATATTTAAAAAATAAAATTAACAAAGATAATTTTAGGGAAAAACATAACAAAAAGAGAAAAAAACCATGTGGGAAAAAACACTGTAGCAATTAACAGTAATTTTTTAGGGAAGTTATAGTATTTTCTTCACATGTTGTAACTGTAATTTTTAATCAGCTCAATATTAAAAAATAAAATAACAAAAGATAATTTCGGAGAAAACCATTAAAAAAAACCATGCGGAGAAACATTGTAGCAATCAACAATGTTTTAAAGAAAAAAATTACAAAACTAAATTCTCAATCAGCTTCATATTAAAAAAATCGACAAATATAATTTTGAAAAATAAAGAAATAAAATAGAAAAACTATGTGGAAAAACATCGCAGTAATCCACAATATTTTAAAGAAAAAAATTACAAAGTAAAAATTTTAACCAGGTCAATATTTAAAAAGTAAAATCAACAAAAAAATTTTTGGAAAAAACAAAAGAAAAAATAAATGAAAAAATAAGAAAATTGAAAAAAAAATAATTTTGAAAAAAAAGGGAAAGTTAGCACAAAAAAGAGAGGAAAAATGACTGTGAATTACTGTTGTAATCCACAGTGTTTTGTGTGTTGGGGAATAGTGATTCCCCCACACCATTTAGAGTATTGTATAATTTGCTTTTTTCTTATTATTTTTTTATTGAAACTTTTTATCTATCAAATTTGGTCCTCATTCTTTTGATTGCTACTTATTTTATTTGAAATAATTTATGAAATGTTAATTATTATTATTTTAATTTCTTCATCTTTTTTTTTAAAATTTTTTAGATTTGATCTCTATTATTTTAATTATTATTTATTTTATTTGAGATAATTTATGAACTTATATTTTTTTTTCAATTTCATTCTCATTCAACTTTTTAATTTGTAAGATTTGTTCCTTATTATTTTAATAAACTTGAGAAAAATAAAACATTAATAAGTTATTTTCCATCTTTTTTTCCATAACATAACCAAACACTGGAAAATGTTTTCTAACTTATTTTCCTTTACACTACTAAACATCAGAAAATAATTCACTTTTCCGGAATTCACTTTTCAAAAGAAAACTACTTTCCAGCAAACAAACAAGGCCTAAATAGAATTCACTGAACTGGGGGATTACATAGGGTTGATTCTATTTCTGCTTATTATTATTTTTATTATTTTATTAACATGGATATCCGGTCAGTTTATATGTAACTCAACTAATCTCACGGGCTCTGAAGTTAACGAACAACCATATAAGACTTCAGTAGCCCTGAGATTTGTGGGGTTCGAATTGATAATCTCTAAAAAATAAATCTAAAATCTAATCAATTTACACTCTCCAGTGTTTTGCTCATTTTAATTTCTTTAGTTTCAAGAGAGGGTGTAAAGAATTTGCATGTGGTTTGATGGACCGTTCACACCTTCATGACCAGGTTTTAAATGATGAGTTGAGTGGTATGTGGTTTTAACGAGAAATTATTATTGAACTCTTTTTTTTAAATCTTGTTCTGATCCTTTAAGTTTCAGTAGTTGATCAAATTTGTGTTATGTGAGCTTCGAACTTGATCATGCATTAATATTCTTGCTTTTTCTCGAATATTATGTATAGTGTTTTCAACTGTATTTGGTATTGGTATTAAGGTATATAATTCTTTTTAAAAGTGTTTTTTGGTGTGTGTATATATAAATATATTTTATTTTTAATATTATGACCTCAAAAATATCGAGAAGCTATAAAAATATTAATTCAATATTCTTTCAAGTTAAATATATTTTGGTAAATCATAAAAAAAAAAACAAAAAAACTATACTCCATTGTTAGAAATTGAAGGGTGACGATGTTGTTTAAATTAAAGGCCAGTTAATTAGTTAATTGTTAATTGGGATGAACTCTCGGGATCAGGATTCCTCTTAATTGCTCCGGTGGGTCACTTGATGCCTCTGCGTTTAATTGATCGGATTAAGTGTATGTTATGTTTAGTAGTGGAGAGCATGGTGGTATTCTTGCAAAAGTCATTTTCAATTGAAAATTATATCAAAATAGTTTTCTCTTAAGATTTTTTTGTTCTTGACATTAAATTATTAAAAACAGTGAACTTCTAAAAATATCATATTTTTTATTTAAATAAAATAAATTTAAAAAATATTCTAAAAAACAAATTTAATTATTTTTCAACAAGAAATATTTAACGAGATGCTCTCTAAAAATCACTAATTTTCGAGACATCATTTTAAGATGTCTCAACTTCGTGTCACGATTTCAATAATTAATGAACCACATTTCTGTGAAGTCTTGTGAAATTTAGGCCAATGTGTTTCACATTGCATTAATATGAATGGATCTTAGTATCAACTACATACAAAGCATCACTTTGGACAATGATGGAAGGCTTAATTTTACCTAACAATTTTTTTTATAAAAATAAAATATATTTATCAATTATGTTTTATAAAATAAAAATTACCTCCACTTAATAAAATATCTCAAATACAAAATAAATATTGTCCAGGGTTTCACTTATCAAATATATAAAAAAAATAATTAAATATTTATATTTTTTCTCGAAACCTTAAACTGACTATGACTATATAAACAATTTTATTCTACCCCAGAACCATATGAAACCTAATTTAATCTCAAATCGATACGGGGCTATGTAAACCTAATTTAATCAACAACGTCTATTCACCTTAGGTATACGTGCAAATCTGTGGTCGAATAATCTCATCCATGAGAATTAATATTTCAAATCTCGACCGAAAAAGAAACAATATGAACGTTTCAAATGTATTTGGACGTGAAATGCATGATGAAACAAGGAGGATGGTGGGAAAAGCACTGCGCACGAAATTCAAGCACACCGAGGATTCAAAATCAAACGTTGATGGAGATGGATAACTAATTTACCTATCGTATCATTGTTAATCCTTCCTTCTCCCTCGTTAATTATAAGTCAGCTTAATTAGCTGGGAACCAACATGGCCATTGATTATTGGCAAGGAGCTGGGAAACTCCACTTTCTTCCCGAGAATACGATAGTCTTTTGTATTGTGGTGTGGAGGATAAGATTAACAAGTGCTTATGCTGTTTGAATGGTTGTCTTGTTTGATTATTGCAATGTTTATCCCTTGGAGGCAGCTAGCTGACACTTCTTTGTAAATGGAGATTAATTGGTTATTAATCACCACAATCCTTTTCATGCTTGCTCGAAGAAGCAATTGGTTTGGTCCAAATAATGTTTCTTTAATTCTTTATGGATTAATGCCTTATAATAGTGGGATTAAATCCTCATAATTGTCTCTTTGGAGTGAGGTTGAGGCGCATAATTAATGGTGGAGAGTTAATGTAAATTTAGGTAAGTGGTTTGCTTCACCATATATGACCCACCCGCCAAATTTCACCCGAAATTTAAGGGTTTTAGAATTAATTATTTGTCAATTATTTGGATATGAAAATAAATAAAAAATTAATTTAGAGACTTAAAAACATTGTTTTTAAAGTGTTTATTTATCTTACACATATAAAATACTTTTAAGACATAACTAAGTCATCTAAAGTCTAAACCTTTGAAAGAATAATAAAAAATAAATAAATAAATAAATAAATGTTTTTTTTATATCTTTTTTCCATGTGCAGCAATAAATTTATATGGACTTGCACTATTATAATAAAACATTATGATTATTAATGAAACTGTATAACTGGTAATAAAACAATTATATTTTGAATTAAATCGAATAGATGTTATTCAGTTTTATACCAATAATTACAAATGTTTAAAATTAATTATAAAAATTAAAAGAAATAAACTTTTATAATATATTTTTTTCAGCATGGAATAAAATTTTTTTCTTCTTTATTGACTTTCAAATTACATCAATATCCAGAGTATGATTCGAATCTTGCATCCTTTTTTGTATGCATTGCGTGATGCAATATCGAAGACTCTTGTCATTAAAAACAACGTAGGGCACAAATCTTGTATTGGCCTAATTAATAGTAGAGCCGGCAATGATTTAAAAATCCCAAACATGATTCGTCGTCTAGATACTATCAAGCTTTGCAAGAAAAATCTCATGGTAATAACAGCTTAATGCCTACCTGTGGAGTTGGTTTTACTATCATACTGTAAAAAAAAAATATTAACTTTCTCTGCATAAAACTTACAACAAGCTATTTAACCCGTTATTCACTGTGATGTGTCTTTTTTCATAAAAAAATTGAAATTGTAAATAAAAAAATATGTATAAATATCTAATTAAATAAATCAATAATCATCTTTATAAATAAACCAAAAAATATCATTAACAATACCTAAAAGAGAAATTAAAAAAATTATAAGATGAATATAAATTAAGAAATTTAATCACACGAAATGAGATGTTTAACAAATCGTGTTTACTAAACTAGTTTATTTAAATCAACAAAAGATAATAGAAATAAAAATACAAATGAAACTATTTGAATAAATACATACTTTAAGATGAATCATGTAAGGTCGAACATATCGAGAATATTATTTAAAAATAAGCATTTTTTATTTTGAAAAATAAAGTTCATCTGTATAAAACAAAATATATATATACATATGAATTAGAATAATATCTTCAAAAATCAAATACAAACAAAATAATTTTTTTAAAACATTATATTAAAAAAAGACATGCAAAACTCGTTATCTATGTCATGAAACCGGGATAAAAATCATAAAAAAAATTAAAAATAATCACAAAACCAAAACTTTTTTTTAAAAAAAGTAATAACGTAGAACGATAAGACCATAAAAAAAATTAGCAAAAAATAGAAAAAGCGAATGACATTAACTTTTTCAAATCTATAGCGTGGTCATTAGATCGGAAGCACTATAAGTTGAAAAATATGAAGTCAAATCCCCAACAAATAAAATATTAAAAGATGAAACCGAGTAAAAAAATTAAATACACATAAGGATTTAAAAAAACATAATTAAAGGAATAATGGTGAAAATTAAAATAAAAAATAAATTAGAAGACAAACCAAAAGTTTCAATTAGAGGGTTAAATTGAAACGAAAAATATATTTGATAGAAGAAAAAACAAATAAAAAGAATGAGGGTTAAATTTAAAAAAAACAACAAAAACTTTGATTGAATGATGAAATTGAAAATCAATAAAACTTTAACAAAAGGACAAAAGAAAAAAATTCAAAAATCAAATGAATAAGGACCAAAATAAAAAAAAGAAAATATGAGGAATTATAATTGAAAGATTAGATTGAAAACAAAAAAAATAATTTATAAGCGAGAAAGAATGAAAATGATAAATTAAAAGAATGAGAACTGAAATTAAAATACAAAAAAATAAAGAGAACAATCGTGCAATTTTCTTCGCATAAGAGAGAAAATAAGAAGAGAAATAAACGTTTATCAATAACAAACCACGTATCATCCGCTATTACGCATCACACTAGAAGGAGGAAGACGAGGTGACATTTATAGAGACAAGATAGAAGGTCAAGTTTGAGCACCTGGTGGTGTCTGACGCGCCGCTCCAAGGTCGCAAACGTTATCCACACCTTGGTGCATAATGAGGATGCGCCAATAGCTTTTTGAGATAAAACAATTAACAAAGTAAAATAAAAATACCAAAACACCCTTCATTACACTGAATTTACAAATAAATTTGTGTGAAAAGATAAAAACACTCCTAAATGCATTTTTTTTTTGTCTTTTTAAGGGTAGAGTCGTTCTAGAACAATAGCCTAATAAGAGGAAAAAAAATCTTGGTAAACAACTCAATCTTTTTTTGATTTAGGGCTATATTTTTTTTATTATTTTTAATTTTTTTTTGAAAAGAAAAGGAAAATTCTTGGTCAATATTTCATTTTTTTTAATTTTGAAGGTAAAAACTTGTTTTTACTGTAAAGTTTTTTGGAAAAGACTAACATATCCCGGGTAATTTTTTAATGAGTAATAAATCTATATAAAAAAAACTACCCTCACAAAGGCTTTTATTTTTCCACTAAAAGAATAAAATAGTAATTCTATTATAATAATCCACAATAAAATATTGTTTAAGTATATATTTTATGTTAATTAATGTCTCGCATGTGGTTGGAGCTTGATAAAAGTGTTTGGATTGCAATGAGCTTGCCATACTCTATCTAAAACCTGGCTTTAAAAAGTGTTTGGATTACCGAGTCAAGTCATTTTTATTAAAATAATATATATTTTTTAATTTGTTTTTGGAGTTGATTTCATTGGATCGACCAATTTCATGTATCAATATTTTTCATGGTCAAACTTACAATTCAACCTCAGTCAATTTTTAAATTGTGAATTTTTTAAATCTAAAGAAGGTCGGTTTGACAACTATAAATTAGTCATGAGATTAATAATGGTTGACCAAAAAAAATAATTTTTTTTATTATATAGTTTTAGCCTCATCACTAGAAAGTAAAAATAAAAAATTACAGTAACAAATGGCGCCGCAGTATCAGGGAAATTAACAAAACCACGTAATCTTGATTGTTTAATGGAAATTTTTTTATTATTATTGTTTTTCAAAACTATTTAATTATTTCAAAAAAGAAATAAACTTATTTCATGATGGGTTATTAGAAAAGCCCATTTAACCCATGACAAACCCATTCTATTTGGTCTGAAATCTCCTCGGCCCATGAAAACACCATTACATGGGCTAAGTGTTTTCATTTAGCTCGTGATGAACAGACCTTCTAGGTTTGTACTTTTACATTTCAAGCCTGGTCCAATCCATAAATGACGCGGAGCCCATTGCCTAAACGATCTGATTCAGGTAAGATTATATTATAGCCCCAGCAGATTCCACCATGTCCATTTCTAACCTCCATTGTCTGGAAATTTCTAATATCACCTCAATGTTTCATTGTTACGAACATTACCCATGTTCGCGTGACGGATTAACCTAGATAATACCCTCGGGGCTCAGTCGGGGTGGAATTAATAAACAAATTATTTTTTTAAAACAAAGTTATTTTAGAGTTTTTATAAATAAAAATAATTAGATTAACTCAGTTCAATTTTCTTAACAAAATTAAAATTTTGAATTAGATCGATCTTTAAACTGTGTTTTATAACTATGATTAATCCTAAATTTTCGTAAGATTTACTGTATTTTTATTTTTTAAAATTATTTTATTTAATTATAAAATAATACAAAATAGATATTTATGAATATAAATTAAATATAAAATATTTATTTCAGACTATAATAGACATCACTGAAACTTTTCGAGAAATTACAAAATTAATTTAAAAACAATGTTTAAATATAAACTCCAAGGTGGATAATCGCCAAATCGTCAGGGACTGAAAATATAATTTTCCCGAAAATCCTCTATCTCTGGCGTAATAAGACCCTACAGCGAGAGAGCGAGACAGAAATCCAAAAAAATCTGCGTTCTGAACACACAAACACGCACTTCACTTCAAGCTCTCTCTCTCGAAAAAAAAATAAAAATAAATTCATCTCGTCCTTTTTACCTCATCTCCCTCGCTCCACTTCTTCCCGGATTTAATATTCTCTTCAGAGGTAAAAATATCCATTAGTTTTTGTTGTTAATTTCCCTTCCTTTTCTTTTGAAAAACCTAACGACTGTTTGGTTTCCTAGAATAGTTGAAGGAAAATTAGAATAAAGCAGTTTACATGGTTTGTGAATGTTAGTAATTGCCTTATTGTGGTTTCTATGTAGCCAAACAGAGCGTTTTCTTAGTTAATCTGGGATTAGAAGTTGCGTTTTGACTGTTACTGTACTCATTTAGGGTTACGGAGACTTAGATTAGATTTAATTTTCTCAGCTAATGCAAAACCTAATATTTTTATGGATGCTAAGCTTATTGAAATTTTATGTGTTGTTGGAAATCTTGTATTATTTTATTAATTTTACTGGTGAGCAGTACAGAAAAAAAGGAAGAATTGTATCTCTTTAAATTCTGTGAAATGGAAATAATTAATATTATTTTTTCTTTTAAGTTCAGTTGTAATAACTAATAAGGCGTGTTTTGCGAAGTGTTGGTTTTTTTTTTTAGAGGATAGTTGAAATGGAGTTTGATGAGTACGACTACTTAGAGAAAACAGTTGAAAATCTGGAACTGCCAAAGGCAAAGGAAACTGCTAATGGCGGGGATGATAAGGTGAAATCTAGGGAAAAGGATCGTTCACGGAGTTCCAAGCATAGGAGTGACGAGAAGAATCTTGGGAATGATGATGAACGAAGTCGTTCGAAGCGATCGAGATCTGGAGATGAGTCCAGGGATCGTGAACGGAGTAAAGAAAGGAGTTCATCCCGTCATCGGTCACAGTCTAGAGATGGAGAGAGGGATCAGCACAAGAGTAGCAGGGAACATCGAGACAGGGACAGAGGTCGGGATAGAGATAGGGAGGAGATAAATGGGAAAGAAAGGGATCGGGATCGTGATAGGAGGGAACGTGACCGTGATGGTGAAAAGGAGAGGGAGAGAGATAAGAAGGAAATAGAGCGGTCACGCCGAAGCAGGAGTAGATCGGAAAGGCGTAGAAGTGATCAAGATGAAAAGGATAGAGAGAGGAGCAGGGACAGGGAGCTTAGAGAAAAGGACAGGGAGCTTAGAGAAAAGGAAAGGGAGAGGGAGAGGGAGCCAAAGGAACGAGACAGAGAAAGCAGGTGCCTTTCATTTTGATATTCTTCTTCATTTTTTTATCTATTACTTATCCCATGTCTTTATATTAACTTCATGGTTGATGCAAATATGAGTCAGTGGAAACTTATCTTGTGGTTCTGTGAATCTGTTTAGTTGATAACTATTTTCCAGTGTAATTCTGCTGTGAGTGGCTGTGTGCGTATGTACTGGTATTTGTAATGACTTTCAATTGTTGATATTAAGCATAAGAAGGGTGTAGTCGTAGGTGCAAGCTATTGAATGAACAAGTTTGATAAGTGGTTTATATCATTTTGAATTTGATGGAAAAATAATGTTACTCTCTTCTAAAAGCTTGTCCAATTCGTATAATATAAATTCCTAATGGGGTGACCTTCCTAACATGATAATTCATGATTAGTGTCCAGAGTTCTGCTCAATCAAAATCTTAATCCTCCCAGATTTACTAAATTTGCTTTCTGGATCTTCTACTTGGTTCTTCTCCCTCCCTCCCTCTCTCTCATATTTCAAGGGTTTCATTCTACAATGTCTTTGGATTTCTGTCTGGATCTGGTTGTGTGGTGAGATTTACTTTTTGAATGTTAGCTTGGACCATGTTTGATGACAGTTACAGTAAGTTTGGACAGAGGTTATCTTTCTGCAGGGATCTGCTCTGCACTGTTAAGACATCTCTTTCATTGTATAGAATCTAGATCTATATTGTGACCAATGTATTTTGAATCTGCCTATTCTTATTATCGGGGTTCAGTGATGCTCACTAATGGCCTCGGATGTTGACGGATCAATGGTTGTGCGGGCATTATCTATTGATGCATAACTTTTTTGTCCAGATGTCATATTATAAAGATATACGAGAAAGCTGGAGATGGGAGACCATTGACATTTGGTGTTTATAGTTGCTTGCAATTGTGGCTGCTGAACTTGAGGATGATGATTTTATGCCTTTAGAATTGTAGATGGATTCAATATTCACTTGGCAGTCTTATGAAGAAGTGACTTGTCAATCAGAATGCCATGAGAGATGTGCTGCAAATATTTGCTTTCACATGTTCTCTCCTGCTTTGATAAATTCCTTTCTACATGCTCCTTAGTCCAATGGTCTTGTTAAGCTATATCTTCTCTTTATTTATGTGGTGATTCCATGTCTAGCTGTGCTGGATTCAATCCTGTTTTGGGTGTCCAAATACAATTGCCATAGGCTTTTTCTAGGTCTGTTTTCTTCCTCACAATATTCATATCTCTTTATGGGTTTTTATTCCATTGTTTTAACGAGCTCTCTTATTATTGGATCTCAAATTTCATTTAGTTACTTATGCTATTAACTATCTTGAAAATTCTGAATATTGAACTTTAGATTCTGGGACTCGCAGATATGCTAGAGCATTCAGATGGTTTTACTGGCAATTGAGCCAGGCACAGGAACTCAGGTCATGGGTCTTAAATGTTTCTTCATAGGCTGTCTGGAATCATTTAAAAGCTTGCATTGCAAGATTGAGGGTTTCAGTGTTGTAGGTTTTGACCTGGGTGCTGATGTCATGTTGTGATTTTTGTTATCCTCCAGATTTGAACTTAGTTGCTTAATTAAATTTATTCTGTTGCAGAAATGCTGGTGAGGGAGTTATGAGCTTTGCTTAAGAGAAGCACTTCATCTTCTGATACTTGTGGAAAACTCTGTGGGCTGCAAGCACTTGTTTTAAATTTTTTTTTGCAGGATAGATTAAACTGGAAAAAAGTACCTAATTGCCTATCTTGAAATTCTAGGTTTTAGATGACCAACCATGCTTCCGTAGTCTTTGTAAGAATATTAGATCACAGATTGACAAATATGTTAGTCATCATGCTCAAAATTGTCTTGGATGTCACACTGATTCAACTCTTGTATGGTTTTGATAAAAAAAAATCTCTCAAGACCTTACTTGGTTAAATTCTTTTGCAAGATTGACATACATAATAATAGTTATCCACAGCTTATGTACTATGGATGCATGATGATGATTCACAGCTTTTGTTTTAGTTGTCAACATCATCTGAGTGGTGGCATTTGTGTAAATTGCTTTTGTTTATATTGTTAGATATAGAAGTTCCAAAAAACTGTATGATGATAATCTTAACTTCGCAAGGTTTCAGTTTCCTTCTGCGTGTATTTTTCTATAATCTACGCTATTGGTAGTAAAACTGTGGGGAATGATATTAGCTTCTGAGTGCTTATTTCCTGTCTTCTGCTGATGGTTTCTTTTTTTGGGATATACAAATTTAACTCTATTAAGTTGTTAACAGGTCACATTAATGCATATAGGTCCATTGGTATTGCCATTGATACAACTTGATGATACTGTTTCCATTTAAGATTATGTTTTTATCGAAGGTGCAAATTTATTAATTCATCACTTGAAGTTGGGTTTTGTAGTTCACTTCTCTTACTTGCAATTTGCAACATTGGTCCTTAGGTTGGTTCTTGTTAATTTTAAGATGAAGATGTCTTAATTTCAACATGCATTCACAGGTCCTCTCATGTTAACGTTGTCCAGTTGCCTGCAGGACTGTGTTTCGTGGGTTCGGCGTTTTAACTTGTATTGGAGACATTTTTATAATGTTTTGGATTGTTTTCTACCTTTTCTTTAATGATGATAAAGCAAAAGAAAAAAACCTCCTTTCTTTTGAAGGATAAATTTAGCATTATATTTGTATTTTCTTTATGAATGTTTTAGTTCCTGGCTGTTTTCCTCATTGTTTGATACTGGTTATATAAATGAGATCAATACTTTTAATTTCCATTGTCTTGCAGAAGATATAAAGAAAGAAAGGAAGAAGCAGTGGAGCCTGAGGTTGATCCTGAACGAGATCAGAGGACAGTATTTGCCTATCAGGTTAAATATAGACATGATTGATATAAATTATGTTGTGTTCTCAACGCTTTAGCTGTAATACACTCCATTTCACATGGTTTCGAACTTTGATTCTAGTGAAAAAATTTTACAGATATCTTTAAAGGCGGATGAAAGAG
This sequence comes from Populus simonii, assembly GCA_007827005.2. Lineage (NCBI taxonomy): Eukaryota > Viridiplantae > Streptophyta > Magnoliopsida > Malpighiales > Salicaceae > Populus > Populus simonii. Next base: position 17,325,251 of record CM017467.2, on the reverse strand, counting down.
ATGTCTATGAATTTTTCTCTAGGGCTGGCAAGGTTAGTTCTGTAGCAATTCTTTACACGACTAATGGGGCTAATCTCTTAATTGGAAGAGAGATATGAATGAAGTTCACATTGTAATATTTTACCTGTTAGATCACCTGCTTGTCAATTAACTTTTATGTGCTGTGTACATGAACAATAAACATAAATTCGTGGCAGCAACCACAAATTCACTGTTACTTGGAGAGGTGATTGTTGTTTGGTCACTTTTTATACTTTGTTTCTCCCTGCTGTTTCTAATACTCTTAGCACAACTTTCAGGTGCGAGATGTACGTCTCATCATGGATCGCAATTCAAGACGTTCAAAAGGAGTTGGGTAAGTTATATTTATAATGATCAGCATTCCGTGACTTCTTTGATGTGATTTTCTCTTGCTTATCTTTATTTTGCTGGATAGTAGCCATATTTCTCTTTTGGCTTTTAATCACTCAGGTCCATTGATTTGAAAAAAACTGAAAAAATGGAGTTTTTGGTATATATTGTTGTCAATTTAATAGAAATTTACAGTTTTGTAGTGATTTTGCTAGTTATTTGAGCTCTTAATGGAGCAAACAGAAGTCACAAAAAAAGTTTATGGTTTTGGAAGTTATTTGTGGACTACCTAGAGTTAATATGATAATGCTAGTCTAGTCTCCTCTGTTACATTTGTTTTTCTTAATTACAATCTGACTCTTGTTTTTAGGTATATATAGTTCTATGAGGTGATTTGCAATATTGCTTCTTTTCTTTGTAGGTATATCGAGTTCTATGATGCGATGTCAGTGCCTATGGCGATAGCACTCTCTGGACAGCTCCTCCTTGGTCAACCAGTGATGGTGAAACCTTCTGAAGCTGAAAAGAATCTTGTTCAGTCAACTACTGCGGTGACATCAGGTGGACTTACAGGCCCCTACTCAGGAGGGGCTAGAAGGTTGTATGTTGGCAACCTGCACTTCAACATTACAGAAGATCAACTTCGTCAGGTAAGCACTTTTTCTGTATTTCTTTTGACACTGATCTATGTCCAGAATGTGTTTATTCATTTCAAATTCTCTGGTTTTCGTATAAATTGGCTTGATATATAACATTACTAGGGGAGTTGTATATTAACATAGAGAAACTTTTTGCCCTATACAGTTTTCATGATTTTTTGTTTATGATAACTTATTATTGTTACAATGTCTCTTTATTCCCTCTTGTTAGGATTGTGCTTTTGTTTTGTTTTTCCAAGGTGACATTGTCTGACTGTACAGGTATTTGAACCATTTGGCGCTGTGGAGTTGGTGCAATTGCCTCATGATGAAAGCGGGCATTGCAAAGGTTTTGGTTTTGTCCAGGTGAGTTTTGTCAGCAATGAAGTTGCCTTTGAAAAAAAAATCCAGTGAAAAGTTGCAAGTTGAGTTCCAATTGCATGTTTTGTCTTAAGACGGAAACAGTGACCAAGACCTTAGAACTGATGTAAAGATTGTTGAAGAAGCTACTTTTGTCCTTTATGTTTAAATAGTGTCTTGTACAATCCCCAAATACTCTTCATGGCTGAACCTAGCCTTTTCATCCAATTGGCCTTAAACAGGCATACTTCAAATCCTCTGGAAATTGGAGACTAATTGCTTTCACTTTCACTTCCACTGCAGTTTGCACGTCTTGAAGATGCCAGAAATGCATTAAACTTGAATGGACAAGTTGAGATTGCAGGCAGGCCAATCAAGGTAATCTCATCCTTCCTCTTAATTGCATCTTCCCTTCCTGTGCTCTCTGTGTTGATGGCGGATCTCATACATTCATTCAAATACATTAGAAATTCTTATGTTCTTGCTTGCTGTTTAGGTTTCAGCTGTCACTGATCAAACTGGAACACAAGATGGTGGGACAAATGTTGGTGATTTTGATGATGATGAAGGTGGTGGCTTGGTTAGTAATTCTACTTGTCTCTTGGTAACTGGTAAAGATATTGGGTCTTTTTTTTTGGCTGATTAAAAGAGGGCTTTATCAGATGAAGATTGCACTCTCAATATTGCCCTGCTTTTCTGAATAGAGCAGTCCTTTGTTTCTTGATGCAGCAAATAGAAGATGGAAAAGGATTAGGTTATAACAAATGGAAAGTGAAACCAAAAAAGTTGTGACTGCTTACAGTCAATCTTATGTTGATAACTGTCATATTTCTAGTGTGTATCTGGTAACTATTTTGAATCATACCTAATCTATTTTTCAAATTTCAGGCCTTGAATGCACGTTCTCGGGCACTTTTGATGCAGAAATTAGATCGTACTGGCACTGCCTCAAGGTTTGCCTCTCCCAAACTTTTCTTTTGGATTGGATTTGCCTGATTTGATTGAGTTGACATCTACTTCCTTTCTTTTCAGTATTGCTGGTTCACTAGGCACCCCTACTCTACCAACAGCACCGATCCTTGGGGCAACACCCGTAGTGTCTCCTGCTGTTGCTCCTCTTTTATCAGGTTCTGTTCCAGCTATACCTGGACTTCCAGTTCCAGGCCTTCAACTTCCGGCCACTGCAATTCCAACCATGGATACAATTGGAGTCCCAAGTGATTGTTTATTTTTGAAAAACATGTTTGATCCAAAAACAGAGGTTAGTGGACTCACATTTTTTGGAGACTTTCTGATTTTTGGTTGTGGTTTAGTTTTCCTTAGACTCGACCATATCTTGGCAGACCGAACCAGATTTTGATTTGGATATTAAAGAAGATGTCCAAGAGGAATGCTCAAGGTTTGGAAATGTGAAGCATATTTATGTCGACAAGTAAGTACTGTTTTGATGTGTAGTGCCATTCCTTCTCTTTGATCAGTCTGCTCTGAAATTTGTCAAATGAATGTTTTTAAAGTCTATCCACTCCTGTTATATCGATACATCTTCCTCTTGATGAGCTTGTTGCCACTTACTATATTTCTTGCTTATTGTGTTATACATATTCAAGCTGATGAAATCCTGGCTATTTTGTCTCTTTCGTGTTTCTTATGCATAGTTCCTTTTTCCCTTGGAAAAACAGGAACAGTGCCGGTTTTGTTTACATGCGATTTGAGAATATGCAAGCTGCAATAAATGCACAGCACGCTCTCCATGGAAGATGGTTTGCCGGGAAGTTGATCACTGCAACTTTCATGGTAATCATACATTTTCTTTGTGATTTCACTTGTCAATACAACTTATGTTGCAAACGAAATTCTGCACACTTGCAGGTGCCCCAGACCTACGAGGCTAAGTTTCCTGACAGCAGATAGGAGTAAATGATTTTTGGTGTGCAAATTCACCACCTCGTCTGTTAATTTTGACTGTGTCGTGTTGCGCTGTTGTTTAGGTTAGGTGAGATAGATGTTGGAAGAGACATGTACATGATATTACTGTCAAGTTTCATAAGAAATTCAGACCTATTTGTGTTCTGTAGGTTTTGTCTGCATCTCTTCTTTATGCCCTGCCCAGCCCAAAAACAAACTTATAAATCTATAGGAACCAACCCAACTAAAATCAGCCCACGACGAGGTTGAAGCCCTGTAGGAGTCGGAGGATGTGAGAAAACTGTCATCCCATCGTCCTTGCTAGCATCTGCCTGATTTATGTAATCAGGCGTCCAAAGTGTACTTGTGTAGTGACCCAAACGGTCGCCAATTAAACCGCAGCAATAGCCTTGTCCGACTCCCTCAGCAGGCACCGTCAGGTTCTAGCTTCACCCAGTATGGTGGACGGCAGGCCAGCATGGTGGCCTGGATTTCCTCATGTGACACCGTCGGTGCTTAGCTTCGCCCAATTGAGGGGCGGGAGTGGCGAAACAGCACGGTGGTCTGGATTCCGCGATTCATCCAGTTTGATGTGGGGGCAGATCAGCGCGTTGGCGCTCGTTGGTGGGGTTACAAGATAAGCTTCAAGCTTCTGAAATTTCCTATAAGGCTATTCTTTATAGCTTTTGTAACACCCCGTGATTTTAATCGAAATTTTAGCCAGTGTTTTACAGAGGGTTATTCTTTTTATTAATATATTGACTTCACTTATATCAGCAAGTATTAATATGTCTCGTATAATAATTTTTCCAATTTAATTCTAACCCCATTATTATTTTCTTTCCTTACCATAATTTGTTATTTAATTTATCTTAACACTTGTTCATCAACAATTTAAATGTGTTTGGTATCAAATGAAAATCAAATCAATATATGAATTATTTTCAACATAGTTTTATCACACGCTTCTTCTAGATTTTTCGCTCTATAATTTCTATTCTTGGACATCCACGTCATATTTCATATTATTTTTAAATCACACCTCTTGTATGTTTTAACGAATTAAAATGAAAATTTTGCAAAATTTCTCCTATACAGACCATGCCCAAAGTTTTATCCCGCTAATTCCTGTATAAAAACCATATCACAACTTAATTTTTACATAGTAACCTCAGGCATTTATGCATATTTTTAATATATATACCTAACAAAATCTATATAGTAGTAGCAGCTAAGTTAATGCTGTCATAAAATATGTGATTGCACTGCACAAAATATAATAATTTATATATATATATATAGTTTAACGTGGATGTCCGGGCTAGCTTGTGCGCACCTCAACTAATCTCACGGGTCCTGAAGTTAACGACCATGTAAGCCTCCAGTGATAATCATATGAGCAACCACAGGGCTCGAACCTGAGACCACAGAGGGAACAAATCTCTTGGTCCCAAGCTTTTATCACTGGACGACCACCTAGATGGTTATAATTTAAATATATTAGTTAGCCATAAGACGTTTATGCATATTTTTTCCCAAAATAACTTTTGAACTTGCCTTTAATAACCTTCATCAAACTTTCCATCATGAATAATTGTAGTTAATTGACAATTTAGAATTTCTTACAATACCATTACATGTTTCATTCAAAATCATATAATAAGTCACCGATCACATGGCTGATCTTAAAAACATGTTTATACAGTACTTTCTAATAAGTTAAATGTTAATTTCTATATATTTTCATTCAACCATATTGTATCTCTTTTCATATTGCATTCTTAACTCTAATTTTCTTAGTCTAATCACATTCATTAACATAATACAACAAAAAAACATATTAATAAAATATTTGATAATTAGAAAAATACTAAGATGCTAGGAATCAACCTACTCCTTTAATTGTGCGGCCTTCTCTAGCATAAAATCCTAGTAAAAAATTATTTTAATATATTTATATAAATTTTTTTTAAAATTAACAAATATTACTTCCTCGAACTTAAATCAAGAGTTGAGGGAAATTTTAATAGGTTGCAAATTAAAAAAAAAAGTTAGTGGCAGAGAATTACTATTCTATCTTCATTCCAAGGTATTTTGTGTGTGGAGCGTATTTGAAAGTATAATTGTGATTGTTTTTAAAGTGTTTTTTACTCAGAAATGTATTAAAATAATATTTTTTTATTTTTTAAAAATTAATTTAAAATGATCTGAAAAACATCAAAAAAAAATATTAATTTAAAATAAAAAAATTAATTTTTTTAAAATTACTTTTAAAACTAAAAAAAAAAGGAACTCATCCCACTATTCGCTGCCTTCCATCTCCTTCTCTTAACCACACTGCTTCGATCTCCACTGGTTACTTTAGCACGAGTAACTAAAATTGTCTAAACATATGATCTTGATGTTGTCACTTCTACTTTTTACTGGTTTTTCTTGTTTAATGAAATTAGAGTGTGTTTGGAGTGCTGTTGAACCACCTTTTTTTTATATAGTTTTTTAATTTTTTTATGCTGATATTAAAAGTAAATTTTAAAAAATAATAATAAAATATTATTTTAATATATTTTTAAGTAAATTAACATCTTCGACATTTCCAAACAATTCTCTAAAATACTAGCGTGTGGAGAGTAATTACTTCTCTAATGTATTTCAAAACCAACTCCAAGTCTCCAACATAATATTTGAGATTATATTATAGTTGTTTTTAAAGTAATTGTTTTTTAAAAATTTATTAAAAAAATATTTTTTATTTTTTAAATTTCATTTTTAATGTTAATAAATTAAAACAATAAAAAAAAATAAATTTTAAAAACATTTACACCGCTATCAACCTCTTAAAAAGTCAGTAGGCTTCAAGCTCTACGCGAAACTTATGATCCGACTTTAAACCTAGTTCAAGACAATACGTATTTGCTGCCGTCATAATATTCATATGATGATCATCAGATTTAGACAGGCAGCCACTTTTTGTTATGGTTGTCATATCATATGTTTATGTTCATCAACTACTCTTTTTTAACGTCTTCATCACTTGAAGCCGTCCACTTTTTTTTTTTTTTTCCTCTTAGTACAACCAATTCTACTAGTGCTGGAGTAGTGGTATTTGAAAGGCCAAAAATATCATGGGTGATTGAAAATGTTGTGATAGTTGAAGCTGGAATTGCTGGACTTGCAACATCATTAGGCCTTCACAGGTAATCACATCATTACTAAGAGTAAGAATAATTCTTTTAAATTAATATAGATGTTGGTTACACATGTCTAGATTAATTTTATAAAATTTTAATTTTATAAAATTTAAAATAAATAATTATATAAATTTCTAGTGACTCTACGAAACAAACTCAAAAGAATAATATCTTTATAAATGTAATTAACTAGGCAGATTAATTGTATACGACTGCTCTGACTAATTGTAGGCTTGGAATTCGAAGTCTAGTGTTAGAAATTGTTGTTGGAAGCCCTCGAAAAAGAACTCCCAATTGGTACCATAAGGTACTTCTCGAAGGTGGTTTCAGTCGAGGATTTAGGCTATAACAAACAACATCTGTCTTCTCACTTTCGCTCTTCATTTTTTCTTGCAGATAATAAAGAGTTAAAGGATAATCCAGCCAAGATGAAACAACTTGCACTGAGCAACCTTGTAAATGTGCCTGACCAGGTAAGATCTTTTGTCGAGATCACTGAGCTATAGTTAGCTTCATACTATCTCCTTTAAGGTACAGGCATCCACGGGAGGTGCTATGGGGAAATATAAGCAGAGGCAATGCTTGTGTTGCTCTACATCCCATGACTCCAGATATTGGTCAAGGTGGGTGTTCTGCTTCAAGGTGCCTGGCCGAGGCCTTGAACAAAAAAGTGAGTGCGGAAACGAAGGACAAAGATAAGGAAGAGTATACGAGGATTGAAAAAAATGTGCAAAAGAGAGGAGTTCTGTCTGAGCTAATAAGGACTGCTTATGTGGTTGGTGCTATTCAACAAAGTCAGGGGCAAATAATGAACTTCATGAGAGATGGATGCAATTAATTTAGTGTATGAGAATTTGATTTTGATTGTTTTTAAAATGTTTTTTATTTGGAAAAGTATTAAAATGATATTTTTTATTTTTTTAAAATTATTTTTAATATTAGTGAATTAAAATGATATGAAAACATTGAAGTAAAAAAAATAAAAAAAAATTAATTTTTTTTAAAATATAAAAATAAACAGGCAACTTCATTACGACGGATGCTCCATATCCCTTTTTAAACCAATAGTTAATGAAGATTTTCATTAATTATTAAAGCAATTATAAATGTACTGGTTACACCTACTCTAGTTAGAGTATGATTTGTTTCTACTTTATAACACCAAAAATATTTTGCTACAGTGTTAAAAATAAAATTTTTATTAACCTTTTAAATTCAAAACATATAACCTTTTTATTGGATTAGAAAAAGTAAATATAATTTTGAAATATAAACTAGTTTGAAGATATTCTTGATGATCTTATTGAAAAAAAAGAACAGAAAAGAAAAGAAACTCATATAAAAAGGGTGGAATTCATTTTTTTTAAAAAATAAATTAAATTAAATCCGACCTGCCTCCTTCTCGGACCAAACCATAGATGTCATAATAATGATCGTCGTCGTCAAAGCCATAGTCATCTTGGATGATAGTTGCCTTTTATACTCCCCATCTCATCATTTATAGCCTTACATTTCTACTCTTCCAGCCAATCTTTCTAGCTTGCACAGACTTCATATCCATTCTCATAGCAAAACCAAGTTCTTTAGTACTAACTAGAGGAATTAATTCCAATACTATGGAATTAGTTGAAGAAGTGGTGATTGTAGGAGCTGGAATAGCTGGACTCACAACATCTTTAGGGCTTCACAGGTACGTACTAGATTAATTATATGCGTGTAACAAATATTACCATGTTAAACTTGACCTGCGAGTATTCAATTGTAGGCTTGGAATTCGAAGCTTAGTGTTGGAATCATCAGCCGGTTTGAGGGTCACAGGATTTGCTTTCACAACATGGACTAATGCTTGGAGGGCATTAGATGCTGTTGGTATAGGTCACTCTCTCCGACAACAACATGGATTCCTCGAAGGGTATATAACTAGCCGTTTAACTTCTTGTCATCATCCCATTTCACTAGTTACTTTGTTGGCTTCAACTCCCAAAATTGTCTTTCTACTACTGGAGCATGTCAAATCTGAGATAGAAAGGCCCTTAATATAGCATTTACATGTAGAAACTTGTTAATTTGACCCTGACTTTGGTTCTATGAAGCTAATATGAAGGGATCATTTGACTGCAGATTAGTTGCTAGCTCTACTGTTGTGAGCAAACCTGGCAGACAGACATCTTTTAAGGTCAAAGGACTATGTAAGTAATCGGACACTAGCCATGAGGATTCAGTGTAAACATATATATTCATTAATTTTGTATGCCATGTATTTGATGGTGAATTTTAGTAATCGGCCCTTTAATTTGGTGTACAGTGGAGACCATGAGGTTCGTTGTGTGAGAAGAAAATTGTTGCTGGAAGCCCTTGAAAAAGAACTCCCAGATGGTACCATAAGGTACTCCTCCAAGGTGGTTTCTATTGAGGAATCAGGCTACTTAAAGCTGGTGCATCTTGCTGATGATACCATCATCAAAACCAAGGTATAGAAATCACTGCACTTTTTTGGTGGCTATTATTTCAGTACTAATACCGTGGAGTATGAAAGAAGTACTGAGTCCAGTGTTTCTATGTTTATATATTTATATATGTGTGTGTGTGTGGGGGGGGGGGGGGGGGGGGGGGCATATTTCTAAGCCAGCGAATTTCAATGTCTATGGAAGGTATTGATTGGTTGTGATGGGGTGAACTCAGTGGTGGCAAGATTTATAGGCTTCAAGAAGCCAGCTTTTGCCGGCCGATCAGCTATTCTGGGTTATGCGGATTTTAAGGTTAATCATGGCTTTGGCTCCAAGTTCCTGCTGTTATTTGGCAAAGGGGTTCGATCAGGTTTCCTCCCTTGTGATGATACAACTATATACTGGTTTTTCACTTACATTCCCACTGGCCAGGGTAATGAACCTCTCTCATCTTACAATTGGATTTTCTGATCAGATGTAATTGTCAAGATTCAAGAATATTTGTTGATGACCATGTAATTGTATATATAATAATATCTTTCTTGTAGACAAAGAGCTAGAGGATAACCCCACCGAGATGAAGCAATTTGTGCTGAGCAAACTTGGAAATGTACCTGATCACGCTAGGACATCTGTGGAAATCACTGAGCTAGATAGCATCACATCATCTCCTTTAAGGTTTAGGCATCCATGGGAGGGTTCTATGGGGAAATATAAGTAAAGGCAATGTTAGTGTAGCTGGTGATGCTCTCCATCCCATGACACCAGATATTGGCCAGGGTGGGTGTGCTGCTTTAGAAGATGGTGTTGTTCTAGCTAGGTGCCTCGCCGAGGCCTTGAAGAAGGAGTTAAATGTGGAAGGTAAAGAGAAAGAGAGAGAAGAATACAAGAGGGTTGAAATGGGGTTGAAAAAATACGCAGCGGAGAGGAGATGGAGAAGTTTTGAGCTCATAAGCACTGCTTATATTGTTGGCGCTATACAACAAGGTGATGGAAAAATAATGAAAATCTTGAGAGATGCAATTATGGCTAAATTTCTTGCTGGATTGCTACTAAAATAATGATTTTGATTGTGGAAAGCTCAATATTTCTTGATCCCACTCTTGTCCTTGTAATCCGTAAAATCTCTTATTATGAATTAAGATCCTGCCGTGTTTTTCTTTTTGTAATTTTTCTTGATGCAATCAGTAAGCTTCGAAATAAAGGTAAGCCTTTTTATATATATTGGATTCAATAATTGTATTATGTTCTTCATCCATTACGTTTGTTAATGCAATCCGTATAGTTCAATATACAAGAAGCAGCAGCAGCAGCTGCTGCTGCTGATATAAGAGGAGCTAGTCCTTTTTACTATAATGACATATTTCTCTTCCAAGAGATAAATAATATAAGAGGAGCTAGTCCTTTTTCTTTGTATTGTAGCATGTTAATATATCACATCAAGATCAAGTTGGTATGAACAGTATTTGAAATATACTCGTGATATCTAGGAAGAAATTTATTAAATGTTTGAGGAATTTATAAGCATGTCAAGTTTTGGCGCATCAAAGAAAGTAGAAAGGACTAGGTAGCCACTGCACAACCAACTGCCAAACATTCTGCACCTACCGAGAGCCCTGCAATGTTTGAGGAAGCTGAAGATGATTCAGACGATGATTTTGATAAGTTATTGTTGGAAATTTATTTAATTAGCATGACATTGGTAAATAAGAACCTTGAGTTTTTTACTCAAAGAATCATTAGTTTTTCTATATTTAATTCTTGATTTACATGTATGTGTGTAGTTTTAAGCAGGTATAAATTCTATATTTTTATTAGATATCTTTTATTTAACATGCTTTTATGATGATAAACAAAATATATTTGCTTACTACTCTACTATATTTGTAAGCTCTAGGATTACAGGTATTTTGATTTTAGTGCTAATGCAAAGGGCCCTTGTACGAGTCCTTTTCATAGGTAGTTAATTCTGTTTCACAACTAGCTGCATGCAGTGCAGAGTTTAATGTTCCAAACTTCTCCCATCCAAGATAAGCACATGACGATCGGAATGCAAGACTTCCTCCCTCCCGTCCAGAGCCTTCCCCTCGGACGGAAAATCGGTGTAAAAGAAGCGAACCAGGGAAAAGTTCCCTACAAACATCAATGGATAATGACGGCCCAGTTAACGAGACTCGTTCAGGTTCGAACCACAGTTCTCGAACCAAAGCAAGCAAACACAACAACAACCACAACCGCAGATGAATGCCACTCCCTCATTGGGAGAAAGGAAGCTGGTTCGGCCTGATCCTCCTGCTTTCAGAAACTCAAAGCCTCCTCGTGAAACACCCAAGCAAGAAGCTTCTTCTCATGAGACCGCGAAATTAACCAGCATCTAGCTATGAAATACTTAGCTCTGCAAAAGCAGGTGTTCCTAGGAAACAAGGATTTGCATCAGACTTAAATAAGAACAGTCGAGGAAACCCATATGATTCTGCCAGAAATTCCAACACATGAGAGCGTGGACCAAATCCTAACCTCTAAAGTTCAAAATCAAATGGTGCTGTTGATCAGGTGGACAAAAGGGATTTGGGATATTCATTCGAGGCAGCCAAATGCCAACCCAAATCGACTATCTAAGCCAAACTAAGCTGCAGAAACAGCATGTAAGCGATAATTATTGCAGCAAATAGCTTCATGCTACCAACCATTCTTGTGAAGATACCAACCCATTTGTCTTGAGATCAATTAGTCAGGTTTCTCTCTGTAACATTTGTGCTACTCAACACCCTTTGATCAGATGGCTGCCAAATTTCTAATGTACTTGGAACTGTTATTGAAACCTTAGTGCAGAGAATAGTACAGGGCATCCTTGGTTTCTTTTTACAGCTAACAGTAGAATGCTAAAATTGACAGAAACTTTTTTGTGATAATGAGAGTGAGTGTTTTTTATTCAGAAAAGTATTAAAATAATATTATTTTTAATTTTTTAAATTTATTTTTGATATAATATATTATAACGATTAAAAAATATTAAAAAAATTAATTTAAAGAAAAAAAAATAAATTTTAATAAAAAACAGGTTGAAATTCACTCCTAAACATTTCCTTCATGTAGGAAAAACGTTGTGCTTGCCAACTGTGAAAACCTGCTAAATTATAATCTGAGTAAAATAAATAAAGTATCAAATAGATTAAATAAAAAGATTTCAAGTATTGTAATTGGATACAATAGAATAAAATATAACATGTTAAGGTGAGAATTAAGTAAAAAGAAGAGTTGAGTGGCAAAAATAGAAATGAGAAGAAATGAGGGCCAATGTGTAAATAAGTATAAGTTAGACTATAAATGCTCTATTTTTTTCTCTTTTAGCCGTGAGCTTCAAAGAAAGAGAGGGGGGAAGAATTGTGTGATTTTTCTACTTAAATGCTCATCGATTTCACTAATTAAAGTGAGTAATTAGAGTGAGTAACTTAATTAAACATAAAGATGAGGTTGATTTTAAGGTGGTGAATGCATTGAAGGAATGATTTCAAGCTAGAGTTTGAAGAGGGAGAAGAAGAAAACTTGATTTTTCTTGCATTCTTTCCTTAAATCCTTATCAAAGTGAGGTAAATAACATGCTCCAAATGATTAATTCCTTTAATTTTATGTTTGATGAAGGATTATGCAAAATTATGATTATGTGAAATTGTGGATTTATGTTATAATTTATAGGAATGATGCAAATTATGTTTGAACCATGTTAGAAAGCATGAATTATGATTGGGTAAGTGTTTAATTTTAAGTAAAAGAAACAAAAATTATTTTTCCTCATTTTAATTGAATATTTGGCCAAAAGAGGAATAATTTGGGGTAATTGAGGTTAAATACAATTGTTTGGAAAATATGGGAAGATGAAGGTTTATAAGTGTTGTTATATGAATGAAGTAAGAATTTTTCAAAGAGAAAAGAAAAATCTTCACTTCCTTCCCTAGGTTGTTTTTGGCTAAATAGAGAAGAAAAATTAGAGAATGAAGTTTAAATGATATTATTGAGGAGTTTTTGGCTAAATGAAGAAGAAAAATTAGAGAATGAAGTTTAAATAATATTATTGAGGAATCTTACCAAATTGAAGACAATTGATGTTGATAGATTAAATTGTATAGGGACTTTTGTGGAAAAAAAAATAAGTAAATGTTTCATAAAGGAGGGTTTTGTCCTCCTTGAATTAAAAGTTAATTAAATTTAATTAAGGGTGTTGGATTTAATCAAAGAATATGTAATGGGTATTAGAATTTTTACCGGTTCGAATGAATGAACAATGACAAAGTAATTTTTGTTGGTACAGAGGAGGCCGCAGGACCTAATCAGCAACAAGGGACATCTTCACGCGCACAGACACCAGGTAGGTGTTCGACACCTTGGAGTAATTAATTAGTTTAAAATTTTTATTTTTATTGTAGAATGAATTTTTATAGATTGTAAATTCTAGTGCTGGTTACTGGAAATAATGCCCTGGTGAATGGGCAAGCCTTGAAAAATTATTTCCTTGTTATTGGAAATAATGCCTTGGTGAATGGGCAATTACTGAAAATAATATTCGGTTGAATGGACAAGCCTTGAAGATCATTTTCTGATTACTGGAATTTATGCCTGATTGCATGGCCATGTTAATAAAATTAATTTACAAATTAATGGGATAGTCACTTGATATAAAATAGATTAATTGTAAAACTTTGAAGTTAAATATGTTGGTTTGTGGGAGACACTCTTGATATTTTTATTTTAGTAGTTGTATCCCTATGTCTAGAAGAGAATTTATGAAATTAGAAACTTCAAAAGAAAATAAGACAATTTATTCTATGATATGAAAGTCACTTTAATGTATATGAATAATTAGTCCTTAATCAATTACTTATTGAAATGTGCAATTGTTTTAATCATGTTTTATGCGATAATGTTTTTAGGTACATCGCACCCTTAATCTGGAAAGTAGATGCTTGGATAAATAATTTTGTTATGTGATTAATGTAATTGGAAGAACTAATATTTTATTGTAATATACTTCCATATCTAAAAATGTAATGTTTAACTTCTTATCTTATGTATGATGTAAATGTTATTATTATTATTAAGTTGAATTATGGTTGGTTGTGTATATATTTGAGCACAAATATTAAAAAAAAGAAAAAAAAGAGACGATGCATGTTAAGAATTTATTAGTTTTATTATAGTGTTCTATAGAAAATAGAATTGAGATATTGAAATATGCTTGAGTTTTTTGAAGTCCAAATAATATGACGAATATTGTGATTGATGTTATAGGTTAAGAAATGATTGAGTCGATAACTTAGTATCTAAAGAATACAAAGGAAACTCTGCCGAAATTTCAGGAAAATTATATATATATAAATTTGTAGCTACGAATATATATCATATATTTTGAGTTTATAATTTGAGACTGTTACACCAACGCTGTTATTCTCTTATAAATCATTATGGATTGAAGTAATAATTTTTTAAAAATTTGAATTTAATCCTCGAATTTCTTCTTTGCGTAATTGAGGTTTTTTTAGCCTAAATTAGCACTCAATTACAGTTTTTTTTAGAGAAGGTTGAATTGAAAGACAAAGAACTGAAGTGAAAAATAAAGATAAATATAAGTGGTGGCTTTTAATTTATTTGAAAAGTATATTTTAGCCCCCTGTCTTTTTTAGCTATTAGGTGATCAGTTCTTTTAGTTTTAGAAATATTAATTTTGGTACCAAACTTTATTTTCATAATTTCTGGGTGGGGGAAAAGAGAGGGGCTAGCCGGATTCTAGCCTAAAAAGAGAAAGTTGTCGTTGCAAAGATTGTGACCACCAAAACAGTTGATTTGCGTGTCAAATAATTCCATATGATAAGTAGAGTTTAAATTAGGTGTTTTTTTACCTTGAAAGTGTCTAAAAACATATCTGAACCTGAGAAGATTTTTTATTTCGGGTTGTCTTTGGGTTTTAAGGTTGTTTTTTGCGTTTTTAGATGTTATAGATTGGTTTAACAAGATTTCTAGGGTGCTTTAGGTCAAAAACAAGTTGAAAATGAGTTTTTAGAAGAAAAAAACCAGTAACCTTGTTTTTTCATCCATCATAATGGCTGGAATCTAGGAATTCCAAACAACGCGTCGTTTATTTTTCGGGATGAGGGATGAATGACATGTCATACTCCTTATTAACTTAGAGAAAAAAATAAATTAAAGGCCCATGTGCGAGCCCTTCATTCAAGGGTCGGGCGCCTGGCCTCATTTTTTTTATTTTTTTAGTTTAAACCTTTTTTTACATGTCTTTTTTAAAACAATTTTTAACTTTGTATTTTACATATTTGGGATTTTTTTTCTTATTTAACCTTTTCTCAAATATCAATTATTTTTAAATTATATTGGATGTGTTTAATTTTTAAATCGTCTTGGTGTGACTACGACTCGTGCTTTAGTTTGAGATCGTCTAGGTGTGACTACGACTCGTGCTCCAATCTTTGATAAGATTGGAACCCAAAAGAGTGAAAGGACTCTAAAACAGATGTCAGTCTTCATAAGACTTATACAATCCAAGTTAAAAGATAATAAGCATGTGCTCGATCATTAACCAAATTTGGTGGAGGGTTTAAAGAATTTTCATAACAAAATACATTTACGCATGAAAAGACAATACGAATGAGTAGTAAGTGCTAAAACGACATTGAAAGGGAAAAAACAACCGATAGTGATACAAAGCCTTCTGATTAAGAGAAATAAGAGGAAATGATGTATTTCACTTCAAATTACATCACTATTGAAGAAGATGATAATGTTGAGCTTCTCGTCAAAGAGGATGTCGAGGAGGCTCTGCTCGTCTTTAAGCCTACAATGGATGAAAAGGCTACCAAGGGGCAAACATTAGCTAACTTTCTTGTTGATCATCATTTTCTCGATGAATGTAAGTTTTTTAAAGACATGTCTGATAATGATATCTTGTTCACTGAAATGTTAGAACTGTGAAAAATGTTATTTGATGGCACATCACAAAAAAATATTGCCGGAGCTAGGATAATATTTATCACACCTGAAGAAAAGGTTTTGTTGTTCGCTTTCTCACTTACTGAAAGTTACTCCAATAACATGGTCGAATATCAAGCTTTAATTCTTAAGTCGGGGATGGTGGTGAATATAAAGATATCTCGCCTTAAAGTTTTTGAAGATTCTTAATTAGTCATTAGAAAACTCCTCTCACTTTATGAAGTCAAGAAGCCAGAATTTGACCTATATCACAAGCATGCACTGAAATTGATGACATCACTTGATTGCATCACTTAGGAACATGTACCACAAAAATTGAATAAGTAAGTTGATGCCTTAATAAATCTAGCATCAATATTAACATCATGTAGTGAAGAGATAAAAATCTCTGTATATCAAAGATTTAAACTTTTGATTTGACCAGATTAACTATTTAAAATTATAATTTGACCCCCATATTTTAATTTTTTCCAATTAAAATCTAAATTGACTTTAAAAATTATTTTTTCTTGCAATTAAGTCATGAATAAAATTAATCAAGCCTTCCAAAATTCTCATAAAGTCCTTATCTATCTAAATTTATATTTTTTACCTCAAATAAAAAATATTTTCTCCAATAGAGTCCTTTGTCAATAGAATTGGGTTGCCAATTTTGTTAATTTTTATACATTTTGATCCTCTAACTTTTTCACTTGTCATTTAGTCATTCACCACCAACTTGGACAATTTTATAGGCTTTCTTCGTATATATATACATCATCTTGTATTTTAGATTTTTTTTTCTATTTTTCTTTTTTTTTTCTTGATTTTTTTATGGAGTAAAAAATGAGTAACAACACTTTTTAAAATATCAAATAACCGAATCTTACTTCACAATACAAGCCAAAAATCACGTTCTTACGAAGCACAAATCTTGACTTTATTTCACAAATAAATCAAGCCACCATATATTAAATCCAAAAGAAGAATCAAATGATTATTTATTCTTTTTATGAGAATATTTTAAATAGAGATTGTACCCAATTATATATTTTAATAAAATCAAATATTTATACAAGTGTTCTTGTATAATTTCATGTTTTTAAAATTGTGTCTATAGAGATAAATAGTATTTTAGTTTAAAAAAATAATTAATTAATATTTATATTTTAAATCTATTTGTGAATTTTATCATTTTTCTCCCATTTCATGTCCTTTTCAATTTATTTTATTTTAAAAATAATAATATAAAAAGATTGATGGGAAAATAAGATATGTTTTAAAATAAAAAATAAATAAATTAAATTAAGCATAACTAAAACTGATAAGAAAAATAATAATTAATTACTTTTGAAACTAAAATGACTATTTATCTCATCTTACAAAATCAGAAGGATATATTATGTTTTAAAATAAAATTAAAAAAATTAAATTAAGCATAACTAAAACTGATAAGAAAAAAATAATTAATTACTTTTGAAACTAAAATGACTATTTATCTCATCTTACAAAATCAGAAGGATATAATTTATAATTTACTCTTATTTTAAATAATCGTGTTGTATATTTGTAATTAATTTAATCCAAGTCTTTGTTGGTTTTGTAATTGGTTTCATATTTTTATTATGCCAATAATTTAATATTTATATGTGCATATAATAAGAACTATGGTATAAAACAAGATTTAATTTAATAATATAATTATTAAAAAAAAACCTCTAGAGTTATTTATTTAACTACCTATTATTCATTAATATATATATATATATATATCCGGGTGGGCTGAGGACGGGGCTGGAAAGGGACCCCAGTTCTGCTTCAGGGTCAACGTCGGATTTTTAACTCTTTTTATCAGAATTCAAAGCGACACCGTTTCAGCGAAGAATATTTTCCTCCTCTCTCTTCACTCCAGTTTGTTAGACTTGTACTGAAAGAAAACTAGGTTTAAACACCAACCTCTCTCCATCTCCAATTTCTCCCAAATCAAATCTCTTTCAGAAACCCTAATTTCTCTCCCATCCTCTCTCTTTAATCATGACTCAAGACGTCGAGATGAAAGAGCAGCAGCAGCAACCCTCTAATTCCACCACATCATCCTCTCCTTCCACTCTCCACCGTACGTATTTTTATACGTATTTCTGTAAACATAATCAGGTTTTCGGTTATTTATCTGTAAAGTCTTAATCTTTTTGTGATTGGTTGACTGTTTAGATTTGAAGGAGATTGCGTCGTTAATTGAGACTGGAGCGTATGCGAAGGAAGCGAGGAGGATTGTGAGAGCTGTGAGACTGACTATGACTCTGAGGAGAAAGTTGAAAGCTTCTGTGCTCTCTGCTTTTCTTAATTTTGCTCTTTCGGCGGGATCCGAGCCGTTTAATCGGTTAATTTCCTATCTTCCTAAGGTAATTTATTGAGACTTTTTAGTAGATCGTGTAATTCTAGTTTTTTTTATTGTTGATTTAATTAGTTTTGGTGAATGGGAATGGAAGAATAATGAAGGGTTTTGATTATTGGATCATTTGAAGGGGAAAAATAGGATTTTTCATTGATTGGTTATTTATGCTTTTGAAGTGTTTGGTCTGTTTTTAGTTCTTTTTGTAGAGATTAAATGTGAAAGAGTAGTGGGTGTTTAGGCAGTGAAGAAAAGTCTGGTACTTTGATAGTTCTGTGAAGAGGATTTTCTTTTTTTGATGCTGGGGGAGGTTGAATCGTGAATATGGTGGTTAATTTTAGTGAATAAATCGAATGAAGGGTATTGGTTAATGGATGGGCAGTTAATCACTCAATGTGAAAGCTTAATCTGTTTGGTGATGGTCAAAGGCAGGCCTTTATAGTTTTTTTGGAGTGTTGTCTGTTTTCAGTTATCGTTGTTATGTTTTTGTAGTGCTTATGTGTGAGTCTTTCGTTGGTGTTTAGGCAGTGAAGTAAAGTTTGATACTTGGATGGTGTTGTCAGGTGAATTCGCTTTGGTGATGTTGCATGCAATTGAATTTGAATGATGTTGGAAGTTTGATTGCTTAATATTTGTGGACAGGAAGATGCGCATGAAATGGAGGTTGATTCTGTGACATCTGTTACATCTGTGACTCAAGCTCCTGCAAAATATCCCTTACCGGAACTGGAGATATATTGCTACCTGTTGGTGTTGATATTTCTGATTGATCAGAAGAAATATAATGAGGTGAAGCAGCATATAATTACAGAACGGTTGTACATTCTTTGTTCTTTTTTCTTTTTTCTTCCAGTGAAATAACTACATGAAGTTCTCAACAAAATTGTGCTGCTATATCGCAGGCTAAAACTTGTTCATCAGCTAGCATTGCTCGCTTGAAGAATCTAAATAGGAGGACTGTTGATGTTCTGGCATCAAGGCTGTATTCTTACTACTCACTTAGCTATGAACTCACTGGTGATCTTGCTGAAATCAGAGGGTAAATTTTCTATTTTATTGAATGCATGACCACATCAGTTAAAACATGATTTTGGGTGCATGACGGCATGTACATGGGTCTGGTTGTTTATCTCCTTGATGTCTTGGTGTCTCATCTGCGTTGGTTGATGCACTCACAAAACTATGGCAGGTCTTGATTCTGTTATAGTTTAATCCGTTATTAGCAACCTCATTTGTTAACTAACTTGAGTTTTTTTTTTTCACTAACAGTAACCTCCTTGCTCTTCACCGGGTTGCAACATTGCGCCATGATGAGCTGGGCCAGGTAATTTTTCCAGTGATGAGGGACACATTTCGGGTGCTTTGCTGAGTTCTTATACTTGAATGATGTTGTGATGCAGGAAACACTTCTCAACCTACTGCTCCGGAATTACCTCCATTACAATTTATATGATCAGGCAGAGAAGTTGAGGTCAAAGGCCCCGCGATTTGAGGCTCATTCAAATCAGCAGGTAACACGCACTGGATTCAGTGACAGTTATCCTTATATGTTGAATAATTAAAGCCTACAGTATAGTTGATTTTGATGGAAGAATCTTGTTGGAACATAAACATAACATGAAATTGGTTTCTAATGGTTTGCATTCTCCTCCTGGACCTGCTGCCCTTAAAAAAATAATCCAGGCTAGCATGTGCTTTTTAAACAATGCTTTGTTGGTCTTGATTTTAGGAATTTAAGTATAGTTGTTTTATGTAACACATATCGTTCTTGCTTGTCTTATATGTCAAATTGATGAAACATTGAATCTTATGGGATTGTTTGTAATGGAACTTCATTGATGTGAAAATAAACAATGTGATTTTCAAGCAATATTCAATATAGAAACAAAGTCTATTTATGGTTGTCATTTAAAAAACCATTGGTTCTATTTTATCTTGCAGTTCTGTCGGTATCTCTTCTACTTGGGAAAGATTAGGACAATTCAGTTGGAGTATACTGATGCAAAAGAGTCTCTCCTTCAAGCTGCACGTAAAGCCCCTGCTGCAGCCCTTGGTTTTCGAGTTCTATGCAACAAGTGGGCAGTTATTGTCAGATTGCTGCTAGGAGAAATCCCTGAGAGGACTGTTTTTATGCAGAAAGGCATGGAAAATGCTTTGAGGCCATACTTTGAGCTCACAAATGTAAGTCTAGGTCTTTGAAACTTGAGTCTCTTGATTTGTTTACTGAAAATGGACATCCATCTAGGCTTTACAAATATTGAGTTTGATTTAATATTTCCGAGGAAGATGCCTCTGGCATGTCAAGGCAAGGTGCTTGAGGTTTTATTGCTGGATTTAATGGAGGCAATATTTGTTGTTTTCAGGCTGTGCGAATAGGGGACTTGGAGCTCTTTAAGTCCATCGCTGAGAAGTTCTCATCCACTTTTAACGCAGACAGGACCCTCAACTTAATTGTTAGACTGCGGCACAATGTTATAAGGACTGGACTTCGCAACATCAGTATCTCTTATTCTCGTATTTCACTGGCTGATGTAGCCAAGAAGTTGAGGTTGGACTCTGCAAATCCTGTTGCAGAGGCTGAGAGCATCGTGGCCAAGGCAATACGAGATGGTGCTATTGATGCTACATTGGATCATGCCAATGGATGGATGGTATCTAAGGAAACAGGGGACATATATTCCACAAATGAACCTCAAATTGCATTTAACTCTAGGATTGCCTTCTGCCTTAACATGCATAATGAGGCAGTACGTGCTCTTAGGTTTCCACCGAATTCCCACAAGGAGAAAGAAAGTGCTGAGAAAAGGAGAGAGAGGCAACAACAAGAGCAAGAGCTTGCGAAGCACATAGCTGAGGAGGACGATGATGAGTTTTGATTTAGTATCTGTGAAGGTGCCTGTCAGTTCATCATGGAACTCTCTCCTCCAGCTCCTTGCCTTTATAATCTGAACTCCATGGCAGGAATCTAGACCTTTTTGAGTCTATTTGTCTCGTTAATTTTTATTTTTTTTTGTGATTTAGGATTCTTTCTCATAGTCGAGCAACCACTTTTAAACTATATTGAATTGTATGGTGGGTTGCTCTTTTCCTTCCCCAGAATTTATTCTCTTATTGCTGTCATTTGATTTTACTGCATTATTGTCAAGTTGATGCACCCGTGCCCAGAGTGTGCCTAGTGACTTAAAACTCATAAGAAATGGATACATTAGATAATAAGGTAATATCTAATATTAATTTGCTTGGTATGTTAGTGTTTGGAAATGCAGTGTAAAATGTATTTTTAAAATTGAATATTTTTTTGTTTAAAATAAAAAAATTATATTTTTATGTGTCAAAAATAATTTTTTAAAAATAATTTTTTTTTTATTTTAATATATTTTTAAATAAAAAATATTTTAAACTGTACCGAAATCAGAATCCCAAATAAAGAAATAACTGTGTTCTGTGTTCTGTGGCTGGCTGTTTTTCTTGACCACGGAATTTGCAACTACAGGATTTTTATCGTGGCATCATATGCACATCTATCATAGGATTGCCAGTATCATTTTCTTGACGGCGTCGTGAAAAATAATTGAGGGTCTCCATTAAACCTGGGGAAGGCGTGGTGACACATAAATAACAGATTTTATAGTTTCTCTATTTACTGCACGTTAATGATTTTCTTATGTATATCAAGCATCTGTCAAAGGCCGTGGCTGTCATGTAATACCCTAATGCCACAAAGAACTGACTTGTCGCAGAATGTTTTGGGCGGAAACGGTTTCCATATGGAAGTATTGGGAACCATAGCACCAAGTTCCTATCCTGCTCTTACATGTGGTCTATCAACAGATCCATTCTCGCCTTTATTAGACTCGGAAAATTGGAATCATTTTAATCACAATGCCTTCTCAGGTACAGAAAACACATTAGCAGCTTATCAATGAAAGTACGATTTATTTTGGGTTTGTATGAGCCTCACAAAGCTTTCAAGCCATTCTGTTTTATAGGGACGAATAAATTTTCTACGAGTGCTGGGTTCCGAATGAAAAGCTTACCAATGAAAGTATGACTTGAAACATAAAAGCAAAATTGAAAGTAGAGTGAGAAATGCTTTCCAATTGTCCTGCACGGCTGCAACTGTACCGTGTCTGCTTGGCAAACTAATGGACGTAAGCGATTAATGGGAGCTAGTTAATTAATCGTTTAACTTTATTGCATATTATTTTGGATCAAATATAGCCTGCATCTAGAATATCAAAGGGAAAGATAAAGGGCGGAGTTACATTTGCGATTAAAGTGGATGCATGTCAAGTTTGTGAGGAATAATATGCACTAAAAATAAAAGAACCATCTCTAATTAGAGGTAAAAACTGTTAGACTTAGTCTTAATAATTTTAATAAGTGTCCTAGTTATTAGGACAGTGTTGTTAGCATTTGATATTCTGTTTTAGTTTTACCTATTCTTAAGCAAGGATCCACATCTTCAGGGTGTTGAAGACGTGAACTTATTTTCAGCTGTTTCTGTTGTTTCTTGTTCTGGCTATTTAAGCCTTAGTCTCATTTGATCAATAAATGGTATTATTCTAAGCATCCTGTGTGAAAGAGTAATATACATCAGTTTTTTATCATTTGGTATCAGAGCCAAAAAGGGGACCTAATTGTGTGGGGGTGTGAGCAAGTATAGAGTGTGTGTGACAGTAAGAGCAAACACGAGTGTGAGTGAAAGTGAGGGTGAGAGTGAAAATCACACCGTGAGAGTGCAATCAACACAGAGTGTGTAAAAAAAAAAAAGGAGGAGAAAATCGAGATGTCAACCGCAGACAAATTCGTGCAGCCTTCCATTCCGAGATTTGATGGCCATTACGATTTCTGGGCAATGACAATGGAGAATTTCCTTAGGAGCAAGGAGATGTGGAATCTTGTGGACGAAGGGATTCCAACACTGGCTGTTGGAAATGCAGCAACAAGTGAGGCACAGAGGAAGAGTGTAGAGGAGATCAAACTCAAAGACTTGAAAGTTAAAAATTTCTTGTTTCAAGCAATTGACAGGGAGATTTTGGAGACAATTCTCGACAAGAGAACATCAAAAGCTATTTGGGACTCAATGAAGCAGAAATATCAAGGGTCCACAAAGGTTAGAAGAGCACAACTTCAAGCTTTGAGGAAGGAATTCGAGTTACTAGCCATGAAAGAAGGAGAGAAAATTGACAGCTTCTTGGGTCGAACTCTAGCCTTGGTTAACAAAATGAAAACAAATGGTGAGGCGATGGAACAAAGCACAGTGGTGGGTAAGATACTTAGATCATTGACTCCAAAATTTAACTATGTTGTTTGTTCAATAGAGGAGTCAAATGATCTAAGTGTCCTGAGTATTGATGAATTACATGGAAGCCTGCTTGTCCATGAACAAAGGATGCAAGGACAACAAATAGAGGAACAGGTGTTGAAAGTCGCATATGATGAGAGATCAACCAGAGGAAGAGGCAGAAGCATGTATAGAGGAGGACGAGGTAGAGGACGAGGCAGACAAACATCCAACAAGGCTCTGGTTGAATGTTTCAAATGCCATAAATTGGGACACTTTTAATATGAGTGTCCTGATTGGGAAAAAAGGGCTAATTACGCTAAGTTGGATGAAGAAGAAGAACTCCTTTTGATGTCTTACGTTGAACTTCACAATTCGAAGAGAGAGGTCGTATGGTTTCTTGATTCTGGTTGCTCTAACCATATGACAGGAAACAAACAATGGTTTGTGGAACTAGATGAAGAATTCAGTCACTCGGTGAAACTTGGAAACAACCTCAGAATGCCAGTGGAAGGGAAGGGCAACATCAGACTTGAAATAGAAGGTATAACTCAAGTAATATCAGAAGTTTACTATGTTCCTGAATTAAAAAATAATCTGTTGAGCATTGGCCAGTTGCAAGAGAAAAATTTGGCTATTCTGATGCAAAATGGAGAGTGTAGAGTTTATCATCCTAGAAGGGGTTTAATTATGCATACACAGATGACATCAAATAGGATGTTCGTAGTATTGGCAAATATTGTGCTGCATGCATCATCTACCTGTTTAAATGTGAGCAGCAATCATCTCGGTGATTTATGGCATAAAAGATATGGCCACCTAAGCTTCACAAGTCTGAATTTACTGCAACAAAAGGAACTTGTCCAAGGACTTCCAAAGTTTCAAGTGCCAACCTCTGTGTGTACAAGCTGCATGAAAGGAAAACAGCACCGAGAAATTATTCCAAAGAAAAGCAATTGGAGAGCAACACAGCAGCTGCAGCTCATACACTCAGACCTTTGCGGACCTATCACTCCGGAATCACATGGCAACAAAAGGTATGTGTTGACCTTCATTGATGACATGAGTAGAAAACTTTGGGTGTATTTCCTGCATGAGAAAAGTGAAACTTTCATGACATTCAAAAGTTTTAAAAATGCCGTGGAAAAAGAATCTGGTCTATCTATTGCTGGGTTAAGAACAGATAGAGGAGGGGAGTTCACCTCCAAAGAATTCACAGAATTTTGCAGAATTGAAGGCATTAAAAGACAGTTGACAACAGCTTACACTCCTCAACAAAACGGAGTTGCGGAGCGCAAAAATCGTACCATTCTAAACATGGTACGATGTCTGCTAGAAGAGAAACAGATGCCTGCTCGTTTTTGGCCAGATGCTGTGAAATGGACATGCCATATCCTCAACCGAAGCCCAACCTCTGCTGTAAAGAATAAAACACCAGAAGAATGCTGGAGTGAAGTCAAGCCTAATGTTGATTATTTTCGAGTGTTCGGATGCATAGGAAATGTGCATGTATCAAATCCACAGAAGCTGAAATTGGATGCCAGGAGTCAAAAGTGTGTGATGCTGGGGTATAGTGAAGAGTCCAAAGGATACAAGATGGTTGATCCCATAACAAAAAAGGTGATAGTTAGTAAAGATGTTGTGTTCGAAGAAGAGCAAAGCTGGGATTGGAGAAGAACAGAAGAAGACAAGAATGATATGCTTGATTGGGGAGAAGTTGATGCAGATATATATGCCTCCAGTGATGAAGAAAATGAAACTGAAGAATCACTAGAAGAAGGAGAATCCAGTCAATCCAATGATGCTGCAATATCTCACGGTAGCATCCCCAGTAATGCTGCAGCACCTGCTCTGCCCGAGAGAAGAGTCACTCGAGCTCCAGCCTATCTTCAAGACTACATAAGAGGGGAAAACTTTGAAGCAGAAGAAGAGGTACAAAGTTTTTCATTGTTTATGGTTTCTGCTGATCCTATTTATTATGAAGAAGCTGCAAAAATGAAACAATGGAGGGATGCAATGGATATGGAGATTGGTGCAATCTTAAAGAATGAGGACCTGGGAGCTTGTTGATGCACCAAAGCAAGCAAAAATAATTGGAGTAAAGTGGGTTTATAAAACCAAGTTAAATGAAAATGGAGAGGTGGACAAATGCAAGGCTCGGCTTGTGGCAAAAGGATATGCACAAGAGAAGGGGGTAGACTACAATGAAGTTTTTGCCCCAGTTGCTAGGTGGGACACAATTCGCACAGTGATAGCTTTGGCAGCAAGGAATGGATGGACACTTTTTCAACTTGATGTCAAAAGTGCTTTTCTTTATGGCGAGTTGAATGAAGATGTATACATTGCACAACCTCCAGGCTATGAGATTAACGGGGAAGAGAAGAAAGTTTATAAATTAAAGAAAGCACTTTATGGCTTAAAACAGGCACCAAGAGCATGGTTTAGCAGAATTGAAGGTTATTTTGCTAAGGAGGGATTTGAGAGAAGTAGCTATGAACACACATTGTTCATAAAGAAGGAAGAGAAGAACAGAATTCTAATTGTAAGTTTATACGTCGATGATCTCATTTTTACTAGCAATGATTCAATTATGGTGAGCAAGTTCAAAGAGTCAATGAAAAAGGAATTCGAAATGACTGATCTCGGTGAAATGAAGTATTTTCTGGGAGTTGAAATTCGGCAAAGTTCCAAAGGCATTCATATTGGTCAGAAAAAGTATGCAGAAGAAATATTGAAAAGATTTGGGCTGGAAAATTGTAATGGTGTTAAGAATCCCATGGTTCCAGGAAGCAATAGACTGACAAAACAAGAAGATGGCAAGAAGGCAGATGCAACCTTGTTCAAACAAATAGTGGGGAGTTTAATGTATATAACAGTCACAAGACCTGACTTGGCTTATAGTGTGTGTCTGATAAGCCGTTTCATGGCCAATCCTATGGAATCTCACATGATGGCAGCCAAAAGAATTCTCAGATATATTAGAGCCACTACTGATCTTGGTGTATTCTACAGAAAGGGATGTGAAGATGAGATGCTAGCTTATACAGATAGTGACTATGCAGGGGACTTGGATGATCGAAAAAGCACTTCTGGATATGTTTTCATGCTAAGTGGAGGAGCAGTGGCTTGGTCATCAAAGAAACAGCCGGTGGTGACACTCTCAACTACAGAAGCAGAGTTTGTGGCAGCTGCGTCTTGTGCATGTCAATGTATTTGGCTGCAACAGATACTTAAACAGATTGGAGGTACTGAAAGGAAGTGTGTCAAAATTCTGTGTGATAATTCTTCTACAATAAAACTTGCCAAGAATCCAGTTCTTCATGGTAGGAGTAAGCATATTGACGTAAGATTCCATTTTCTGAGGAATCTTACAAAGGATGAAGTAATTGACATAGAGCATTGTGGTACAAATGAGCAGCTGGCTGATATTATGACCAAGCCTCTAAGGCTGGAACTGTTCGAGAAATTCAGAGCTGCACTTGGGGTGAATTCAGCTGAAGAAATAAACTAAACTGCTTCAAGCATGTTCAGTTTAGGGGAGCAATTGTTAGACTTAGTCTTAATAATTTTAATAAGTGTCCTAGTTATTAGGACAGTGTTGTTAGCATTTGATATTCTGTTTTAGTTTTACCTATTCTTAAGCAAGGATCCACATCTTCAGGGTGTTGAAGACGTGAACTTATTTTCAGCTGTTTCTGTTGTTTCTTGTTCTGGCTATTTAAGCCTTAGTCTCATTTGATCAATAAATGGTATTATTCTAAGCATCCTGTGTGAAAGAGTAATATACATCAGTTTTTTATCAAAAACACCTCCTTTTTTTTTTGGCTACTACTCAGACTCCAATTTCGTACAGTATTTGTTCACTTCCTAGCCAGAGGCAGAGAAAAATGGTTGCTTGAAGCAATCCAACAGCTTTAGAAATGCAATGACTGAGATTAGACTGCTGAGCTCAAACCAAATGACTTGACGATATTGCTTACTCTTTCTGCAAAAGTTCTGGATGTGATCTTTTTACCTGGCACGTAAAAGGGATTTGAAACTGCATCCACAAAGGCAGCATGGAACTTCTGAAAGAACTACAAAAATCCCAAAAAAGATTAAAGCAGAAACAATGAGGCAAAACTCAGATCAGGCAATTTACATGATCAAGTAGTCATGCACTTGAGCTATTATTAGATAATGAATTAGCAACAAGGTGAAAGCCATATGGACACTGAAATCTCTACTAAGGTGGATTGCTGAAACACCTATACTGGTAGGCTGGAAGGTCATTGGCTCTCCATAGACTCGTTTGAGCAATTTGAGTGACAGAGAAACCCCTTTTCAAAGAATAACATCTTATTGTCCTTATATAAGTATCTATTTCACACAAGATAAATACACTCGCTTTGCCACTGTGGTGCTCCTATACATGCAATGGCTGGACAGACCAATATATTACTTAAAGCCCAGACGAGATGCCAGACAAATAAAACATTCTATGTGGAGTGCATTACGATAGAAACTTGGTACTCAACACCTCACCACCTCCAACTGCTTCAGCCTTTCTAGTCAGATTATTAGAACCGCCCTCCATCACATCATTTCCAATATCTGATACATACTATGGGCATATAGTTACTCCTGTTCAGACAGATCAGGGGAAAAAAAGACTAGTTGTACACCCTTGCATAGACAAGCAATGAGATCTCTATGTGTCAATATATTAAATGGCATTTACTTCTGTGCATACAATGTTGCACTACAACTAGGAGAATGACACCTAAATATTTCATAGATCTTGATACACAACGCATCAGCACGCCTTAGCAATGCCTTATCTAAGCTTCTAACTAACAGAAAGCTTTGTGAGGTGAAGTGAATTTTGATCCGTGTCCCATAAGTAATTAAGCCAATAATATACCAGAAGCTAGTAAGTGATCCTCACATTTCTTACATCTGCATCCCTGACATCTAAATCCAAAGTGACCAAGATGAATTTCACCTCGTGTTAGTCAAATAACCATACCTGAAGACAACAATAACACATTGTGTCAGGACACCAAACTCACCATGAACTACACTATCTTGAAGCTATCTGAACATCGTGCAACCAAAACAACTTCTTACACTTTATAAATCTCAGTTGGATAAAGCAACCCAAGGAACGTCTCATTCAGCATCGGGCCAGATTTCTTCGGGTTATTCACTAAACAAATTCACACTCACAATCAGACAACATACGAATTTCACATTCAAACCACAAGCCATATAAATTATTAACCACTAATGCATCCAGAAACACAAAGATCATAATCCAAAACCAGGGGCCATACATTTTCCTAACCAAGTCCCCGGACTTCTTTATATTTTATAAGAACCCCATAAACCAACTAAAAGTCACGACTCAAGTCTTGAAAAAAATCCTCAAACATAGAAACAATAAATCTTGACCCTTTTTTGATAATTAGGCCACAACTTAGTTCATGAAGACAATAAATCCACACACATATGGATCAATTAAAATCAAATTAAAAACAAGTAAGACTAACCTCTCTCATCGACCACGTCAAGGGAGCAGTGAACTATGTGGTGGAGCTTGAGTCCATCGTCTGCTTCAGTAAAACTCTGTATGTACAGTGGATTGTTCTGTTTGACAGAGACAATCATCAAATTTCATGGAAAGATTGTATGATGATAAACGAATGTGGGAGATGGGGGGAGGTGTACCTTACGACCCAAGATCGCGACACAGACGATCATCTGCTCCAGTCTCAGAGGATTACAGTGTGCTGTCTCTCAGGTTTTGGCCTTTGGAATGGTGTTTCTCTCGGCCTTTGAACAGACAGGAAAGCTTCCATTACTAAGACCAGACCAAAGGCCTGATTTCAAGACATGGGCTCAAGGCCCTAATCATTAATTCAAATAGGTTAGGGTCAAAGAAAGCCCAAACTACTGGATTTTGAAGTATCTGTCAAGGTCCAAGATTACATTTCTGCACCTCATTATATCTTCCGGGCATACTTTAAGACCCGGACAGGCCCATTACCAATCCAAGACTAATGTTATAGTTTTGGCAGTTATACAGTGAGTCAGCGGGTTAGCCGAATATAATTTCTTTATAAAATGATATTATTTTAAATAAAAAAATAAAAATAAAATTCATTGATTAGATCTTACTTGGATTTTAATTAGATTACTTATACTTTCATTTAAATTTTATAGGGTCAATAATTTATATAATTTAAATGTAAAATTAATTTTAGATAGATTTTAAATTAATTAAATTACGAGGTGACAAGATTGATATTTATCATGCAAGAGTCCTGTAATATACTCATTATTATCTTTATAGCAATGGGATCTCATCAGGATATTTAGAGCGTGTTTGACAGTGTGGTTGTGGGTGCTTTTCAAATAACTTTTCATGCCAAAATACATGTCAATGATGTTTTTTTATTTTTTAAAAATTATTTTTGACATCAGCACATTAAAACGATCCAAAACATACAAACCATATTAAATTTTAACAAAAAAAAAATTAAATTTTTTAGGAATGCAGCTGCAACCGCGTTTCCAAACGGAGCTTAGAGCTAAATATAAGCCAAAATACTGTGGAATCCTTGTACTTATAAAGAACAACATGTAAGTGTCTAAAAAATAATGAAGGTTTGAAATATTTTAATTTAAAATTGAGTTTTTCTCCTAGTAATCACGGAGACACCATTTGGGAACCGCGTTCTATAAAATTTTAATTTTTTTATTTAAAATTAATTTTTTTATTTTGAATCGTTTTGATGTACTAATATTAAAAATAATTTTTTAAAAATAAAAAAAACATCATTTTAATACATTTCGACATGAAAAGTACTTTATAAAGTAATCGTAATCACATTTCAAACAATCACTATCTGCACAACAAGCAGAGCAACATTACAAGTTCTGAAAGTAACAAATAGTATTTTTTATTTTTCTTAAATTATTTTTTATTTCAGGATATTAAAATAAATTAAAAATATAAAAAATAATTTAAATTTTTCAAAAATATTTTGAAAACAAAATACCATTTAAAATCTTACCGACAGGTATCTTCATGCTAAAGGTTTGCGGAAAGTCCTCCACTGCTTCTCTATCCTCACGTGATGACAAGGACTCTCCCGTCACCTTAGATTCGATTTTTATAAGATATTATTGCTTTGATTTGACGAAAAAGAAAAGGAAAGGAAAAGGTATCTAATTCATTCTTTAAAACTTAGAAAGGCAAGTTGTCTTGTAATTTTTGCTGACCAACAAGTTTATTCTTTTTAATTCAGCCCTAATTCTATTCCCTAAACTACCCTCTTCAATATGTTATTTTTATTGTATTTTGTTTTAAATTATCATTATTTTACACACAATTTTCTTATAAAAAATTACTTTGTCGTTTATCAAGCTATTAAATCTCCTGGAATTAAACCTAGAAGTTGCTATTTGAGATAATTTTATTATTTTCCTAAAAATTTTCAGATTTATTATTTTATTTGGATTATATTTTAATTTCCTTTATGCTTTTCACTTAAAGTTAAGTTGTTTCATTTCATAACCTATGTAAAAGTCTTACAAATTAATCTAGGAGATAAATCACCATATATTTATTTTTCAGATAATAAAACTATGAATTTATAATTTATATCTATAACCCTTTTTACTTATTAAATTTTTTATATTTAATATGATATTATTGTTCTATTAGCTTTCGCATGCATCAAAAAATATAAATAAAAGATGAGTTATAAAACATATAAAACACTATTAATTAGGTTAAGTAAACAACAATTGAGTTCAAGTTATTAATTAAAAAAAATCATCCTTCGCTGAAAAAAAATATTTTTTAAAAAATTATAAATAAAAAACAGTTTTTGGTTTTTTTAAAAAAAACAATTGTTATTAATTATTTCTACTTTTTTATTTTTATTTTAGCATTAGTACTATTTTTAGCGTACGTTCACAGTTCATGTAATATTTTTTAATCATTATCTTGTATTTCTTTTTAAGAAAAACATTATCTTATACCTTGCATGTATGATTTCAAATTCGAATACGAAGATACGAATACTCATGGACTTGTTCGTAGTACATATTTTCTAACTAAAATAACGGTTTGGCAGGTAACCTACCAGTCTACCACCATATGCCACGTCAGCTTTTGTCATCCCCTCGACCACCTTCCTCTTCACTCTTCACCTTCACTTGTTTGTCTTCTCTGTAAATTAACAAGCTTTTTTTTATCTTCACTGAAAATAATGGCAGACTTAATGCACAAGCCATTGCTGGACATTGAGGAACAACCACGGACCAGTAAGAAAACGCCACGCGTTGCCTCTCTTGATGTCTTTCGTGGTCTCTGTGTCTTTGTAAGCTACTAAGCTCCCTGTCATTTTTTATCTCTCGATCTTGATATAGTTTAAAAGCTCTGGATCCTGCTTCGTTGTTTTCTTATAAAGTTGTGACTTATTTGCTTGTCGAGTTGGATCCTGCTGTTTTCTTTTCTTGAACTGGTTCGACTTTCTGGGGTCTCTCTGTTTGGTTTTTGAGAAAATCTTGGCAAAGACACTATGATACAATACTCGTTGTTCACCTTGATTTCTATACTTGAAATCAAGAACTGAAAAGCTTAGCTTAACTTGAACTTTTTGCTTTGTTCATAAGCTGAATCAAATAAGCTTCATGAAAAACTAAACTTAATTATGATCTGCTTTGAAATATTGGTTGTTTTCAGCTAATGATGCTAGTTGATTATGGCGGGGCAATTGTTCCAATTATAGCTCATTCTCCATGGAACGGACTTCACTTGGCAGATTTTGTGATGCCCTTCTTTCTTTTCATTGCTGGGGTTTCTCTTGCACTTGTTTACAAGGTACTATCTGCTCTTAATTCAAGAAATCGGTGTTTCCTAAGGCAATTCAATATCTTAAGAATAACGGTTCATTTTAGACCCAGAGATCATTCTGGTGATTCTACTTGTATACTAGATATTTCAACCACCAAGTTATTATTGGATATTGAAATATGATTGTAAGAAAACCAATTAACTGGATGCACTTAAATTGAACGCTTTCTTTCTGTATACAATTTCAGAGAGTACCAAACAGAATAGAAGCCACACGGAAGGCGGTGCTAAGGGCAGCAGAACTATTTTTGCTAGGTGTAATTCTTCAAGGTAGCATGCATTATCTGACTTTCTCTAGGGAAGTGAAGTTTTACAATGTTTTTCTGTATGTAATATGGAACATTCCCTATTGAATTCAGGTGGCTACTTTCATGGAATAAATTCCTTGACGTATGGTGTTGACATGAAAAGAATACGTTGGCTTGGAATTTTGCAGGTGCATAGAATTTTAAATTAATGGTTCTGAACTAGTGTTGAATTTTCCAATGAGAAATAATCTGTTCATGGTACTTTCCTTCGGGACTGTCGTTCTAATTGACATATATTTTGCTGTGATATATACGCATATATTGCTAGTACTAATTTGAATCTTCACAAGGACAAGTTATTGAGAGTAGTAGAGAAGTATCATCCTTCATGAAGAAATGCTAGGAAACTTCACTCTACCTTTAGATGGTACTGAAGAGATGATTGCACAGAAGTATCCACATCAGTTTCCTTCTCAATTAAATTAGATAGGCAGTGTAATTAGCCACACAGATAAATTCAAATTTTATTGTATCTACATTATATACATACTGTTCAACTCTTGTTTATTATCATTCTGGTCAGATGCAAAAAATACACCTCAGTACTACCCACATGATATTCAAGCACTGCACATGACCTTTATGGTCTTCGTTTGAGTCCTTAACAAGTTCCTGGTTTCTTTCTGTATATTATGCTCGCACTTTGTTGACTTGTGTTAATTGTCATTCAAGCCAGAGAATATCTGCTGGATACATTTTTGCTGCTTTATGTGAGATCTGGCTTTCATGTCGATCGCGGAGAGATGTAAGCTTTCTCAAGAGTTATTACTGGCATTGGTAAGCTTAACATTTGAGATTGCATTTCGCTCTTAAACTCCAAGGATAGTGAATATCTAATAACAACATTTCTGACTTTGATAATCTCAGTTTTTAATGTTGATGCCAAGTATCAGACCTTGTTTCCTTTCCCTCTCTTACTTTTATGAGCTGATAAATGAGATTAATTTGAATTGATTAACTAAAGATGGATTCATGTTTGGTGCACGACAGATTGATGATTCTTTGTTTCCTTTAACTTAGCAGGCAGATTGGATTATGATAGCCAAAAACTTGTATTCCTTTCCTATTTCATTGGCTATAAAAATTCTGTTTTCTAGGGGTGCAGCGTTTTCACTATCTGCTATCTACTTGGGATTATTGTATGGTTTATATGTTCCGGATTGGCAATTTGAAATGTCCAATGCAACTTCTTCTGTGTTTCCAGCAAATCACAGCTATGTTTACATGGTGAGGTGCCTAAAATCTTGTTGGTCGATGTCCCAATTCATGATCTAATACTTCCCTACTTACACAAAAGCTTACACAGGTAAAATGTTCTGTGAGGGGTGATCTTGGACCTGCTTGTAATTCAGCTGGAATGATTGATCGCTATGTACTTGGCATTGATCACCTATATAAAAAACCTGTTTACAGAAACCTGAAGGTATCCTAAGCAGTTCATTTTTTCCGTGTCTATTCATCTATGAAGTCCTTTGACCTTAATGAAGTTTCACTATGTAGGAGTGCAATATGTCCATCAATGGCCAAGTTCCAGAGAGTGCACCTTCCTGGTGTCATGCTCCTTTTGATCCTGAAGGTGTTTTAAGGTGGCCAATCAAACCTCTTTTATGCTTTGCTTTCTCGAAGGCAGTTCTTCTTTGCTTTAATATTCTACTTACCTAAATATTCATGCTTCAACTACCTCGATCAGTTTGGTGCCTATTTAGGAGGGCTACAGGTTCTTAGTGGTAGCTTCGGGTCATGTCATACTGACAGCTTACACAGTTCATGGGTTATTATCTTTCCATATTATCTTCATAAACATAAGCAGGATATCTTTTTTGCGCGAATTGGCCCTTTGCTATGGAACAGTGACTCGAATTCTCTGTAACCTCCTAACAATGATTTATTTCACAGCTCCATAACAGCTGCAGTGGCTTGCATAATTGGACTTCAATATGGTCATAGTCTTGCTCACTTGCAGGTGAAAACATAGCGGTCCTCTCCATTCTCTTCTTAATTCTTATTATTGTTCTCAATCATTTAGTGGGAGTTGCAAAAATAATTCAATAGAAATACAAGTGCCAAAACCATTTTATTTACGCATGCTGCGACCTTGAACAGCACTATTAACAAATTACTTGTCATATTACACAAATGCTTTGCAGGACCACAAGCAACGCATGCAAAACTGGATCCTGTTCTCATTGTCACTTCTTTTGGTTGGATTGCTCCTTGCTGTTGTGGGTATGCACTCTAATGACTCATAATCTCTCCTAGAATGAATCAATGGAAGATTCTTGCTGCAAAGACAGCATTAATATAATCGAAACAGTTTTAATTTCTTGAAAACATAAATTGTCTTGTGTTTTGAACAGGGGGGTGTTGAGATGTTATACCTTGCAGATGTGCAAGCATTCTCCAGCTAATTGCACAAGAATGCAGTAGCATATAACGCTTTTCTTTGCAAAATAACATTGAATCTTTGATTTTGCTCCTCCTTTTCTTTCCAGGCGATCCCGTGAATAAATCCTTGTACACATTTGGCTATATGCTGATTACTTGTGCTTCAGCGGGGATCACATATTCTGCTATTTACTTGTTGGTAAGTTCTTAAGAACAAACAATTGCTTATCATTTCTATTTTCGGAAATCCAAATTAATGAAAACACTATTTACTCTTTGTTTCAGGTAGATGTATATGGTTATAGATGCTTGACATTTGCTTTGGAGTGGATGGGAAAGCATTCTTTGAGTATTTTCGTTCTCATAAGCTCCAACTTAGCTGTTATAGCAATACAAGGATTCTACTGGAAAGCTCATGAAAATAACTTGGTAAGCATT
Source organism: Populus simonii (assembly GCA_007827005.2). Lineage (NCBI taxonomy): Eukaryota > Viridiplantae > Streptophyta > Magnoliopsida > Malpighiales > Salicaceae > Populus > Populus simonii. The sequence continues at coordinate 17,289,669 of CM017467.2, read as the reverse complement.
TAGGATCACTAGCATTTTTTTTCTCTCATTGCTCAATAGAAAGTTCAAGGATGATTAAACATTCTCTTGTTATGCTCATTTGCTCAACAGATTCACTGGATTGTTACCCGGTTCGTGCGCAGATGATTAAAGTAGTTCGGAGCTTAGCTAGGATAGTAGTCACGCTTTTTCTCATTTCCTTGTAAATTTTTCCGAAGATGCTCATAGTTTCATGGCCACAAGAAGGACAACGCAAAGTATATTTCAGCATAGCAGTGAATGATGGAAACTGTGGATTCTTCAAGTGGTTTTAGGGCCATCACTGGGGCCCAGATTTCTGATAAATGAGCTCAAGACGAAGAGAAAAATTCAAAGTTTCTGACTGCAGTTAAATTTTTAATGTATTGTTATTAAAAATTAAAAAAAATTATTATTATTTTTTTTTTTGGCACATTATGCTACCAACTCTCCTCACAGCAATACCTGGCTCTTAGACAGCGGTGCCTCTCACCATGTCACCTCTGATCTCAACAACCTGTCCCTACATACTCCATACAATGGGCCAGACGATATTATAATTGGTGATGGCACGAGACTACCAATCACACACACTGGTTCTACTTCTCTTCTGCACTCCAATCAGGAGTTCTCTTTAACTAATGTTCTTTGTGTGCCCAACATCACCAAGAACTTAATCTCTATTTCTAAATTCTGCATCTCCAACAATGCTTCAATTGAATTCTTACCGTTTCTTTTCCTTGTTAAGGATCTTCACACGGGAGCCATACGTCTGAAGGGTAAAGCTAAAAATGATGTATATGAGTGGCCACCGTCTACCCCACTGATTGCCTTTTCCAGCACCAAAACCACCTCGTTCGATTGGCATCATCGCTTAGGCCACCCTGCTCTTCCTATTTTGAACCATGTCATCTCTAAATATGCACTTGATTTAACATCTTCCCGTATGTTACAATTTTCCTGTAATGCATGTCACTGCAATAAAAGCCACAAACTCTCATTCTCCAAGTTCAGTTTAAAAATACCCTTCTGATTTTATTTTAATGAATAAAATGTATTTTAAAAACCAATCATTATTATATTTTCAAAATCATGATAGAAAAAAATTTGAAATAAGATCTGTGGTCAGATAATCTTGATTTCAGTAACTGAACTTTATTAAACTCTTTATTTTGAGTTCTTTGACTTCCTATGTTTTGAAAAAAAAATCAATCAAGTACACCTATTCTGAGATATCCTTCTCGAGAGTAATCAAAAGGGTATTTTTGAATGATTTGTACTTGGTTGATCATTATTTGAAAGTGTAAGAACTTCAACCAATAATTAAAATTAAGAAATTCAAGTAGAGATTTCTATAAAGTAGAAGCCCTGAATTTATGGCTTTCTCGATTTGTATTTACCTGTGAAGTTGTCTTGGATTATGTTTTGGGATCACTGTTAATATTGGCTTTTAGTTCAAGAACCCAAACGAAGACAGCTTACCTCAATTTCACTAACCTTCGTTTCAAGACTTAACACCTAATTATTCAGTGCATGATCTTAATCCACTTTGGCATTTGAATACAGTAAAGCAGTTCGTAGCCACCCCATGACAACTATTTTCCAGCCGATGCGTTGTTGTGCCCTTAATCATCAATGATTAAGTGACCCCACCTTCATTGATTTTCGAGATTTGTGAAATAATTAATCAAGCTTTTCATGCCATTTGGAAGAGAATATTCCGGATAGGCTCTTCTTTTTCTTGGCCACCATTATTGTGGATAATGTTGAGCCATCATCTATTCTCGCATTAATAAAATCTCTAGTACCTTTCTCGAATTAAAAAAAATTAAAAATCGTTACTTTTTCTCGTACACCTAGCTAGGAACTTCCACTCAGATAGTTTCCAAGTGTTGAGTATTCTCTTGACTGGGTTTTGATCGATACCACTGCATTAATTTATATATACAGTTTACAGATTATAAGGAGAGACCCAGAATTTCCCCAGGCCTGTATGTTATGCCTTGCCAAGAGTTCCTCAGCATGACCCATGAAGAAGATACCAAGAATATGAGAAAGCAAAAGGAGTCAATATCCAAGATTCTGATGAGTGTACATGCAATATATATTATTTTGTTTCGTGTATTATGCATGTGACTTTTAGGTAGATGATAAAATAAGTTTCTGAGTTTTGTGCAGGCGCGCAGGATTCTAATTTACAGTGCTGCTACCTGGTCTTTACTCGTACTTTCTTCTGATAATGTTGCCTGGGTAATCATCCTCGTATATGATGCTTGGTTTGTTGCTTTTGTAACAACTGCCCATGTATAAAATCAATCCGTTGTTCATGTATTAATTATCCCACGAATCAACAAAGGAGAGCCGGCTGGTGGTGGCCGGATTATGCATGATGTCATCGCAAAATCAAATCTTGCTTTTGATATTGCAAGAACCACCGTGGCAAACCACATTTATGATGATACCAGGCTAATCAAAACTCTCTCTCTCTTCCTCGTTGCTTTCGTTGGCTACGTGGGCAACAAGCTAACTGGCTGGCTGGGCCACAGAAATGCCACCATTATATTTCAAAAAAATTAAAAATGAAGCGACCGTTGGGGGCGTCGGGATCTTGAGAAGGGTAGACAAGTCCCTCTCCTTCACATTCCCCAACGGCTATAAGATTGTAAGAAGGCTCTGGAGCAATCTAGCCGTTTTGGGTACCGGACACGTGTCGTGGCTAGAATGGTGATGATATGTCCAAGTGAATTGGGTCGTTTGACACAAAATGTCTGGTCCTTTTCTTTTGTTTGGCATTTATTTATTATTCAATAGAATATTACGTTAGCATTTTATTTTCCCAACTAAATAAAGGTTCGGGACAGTTAATGGTGTGTGTTTAAGGCGATGTCGGAATGTTCTTGTAGGCTGACTCGTGGTCTAATCTGGTTTAAAATAATAATAAAAACAAAATCTTGACTGACTTAATTAAAAAATTAGATTAACTTAATTCGATCAAAAAATTATCTTTTATTTTTTAATATATTTTTAAAAATAATATCGTTTTAATTATTCCTTAAATTAAATTTATTAAGAAAATGAATCGGGTATCACTTAAGTTGGTGTTTTCTAATGAAATCAAATCAGATTTCACATAAAGAGAATTAACATAGATTCCGAGTTAGTTCATTTAAAAAATATTTAAATAACATTGTTTTTATAAAAAAAACTCAATGAATTTTTTATCGGGTTTTATCTAAATCACAAGTCAATTCAAGTTTTTTATTAAGTTAAACTAAGGTAAAAAAAATTTCTTCGACCGGGCTGGTCTAAACTCTGGATCCTTGCCTAACCGGGTTTTACAACATGGGAGTTACATCACAAGATTAAATGTACATTTCAAACTATTATGACCCAGTGAAATCAAAATGAAGCGATGGAGGGAGGGAGGGAGGGAGGAGATAAGACTGCATTCCGGCGAGTGCTTGTGATGGCGTCATTTAAAATACTGCCTTTGATAGGTAAGGAGAGGCCCATCAATAACACCACCACCCACAGCAAAGCCACTTCGGCAATCATTCTACCTCATAAAGGACTTATCTTTTTATCCTCTCTTTTCCTTTTGGATAAATAAATAATGAAAAGAAACACCCTTCTTCTACAATTTACACGTACTGATTGCACTCAGCATTTGTTTTGTTTTTAGAAAATGACATTAGGCATTTTTTGTTTGGTAAACTTAGTCATGGTATATCAAAAATTATATTAAAATACTTATAAAAAAAAAGATTAAGCATATTTTTTTCAATATTATTCAAATAACGGTGCACATACCATAAGAAACTTTACTTTTTTATCATATGAAAAAAATTATACTTTTATTGCATGTACAATTTTATTATCATGCTATTTTTTTCCGGACGTTGAAGTATTCTTGAATAAGCTTTTATATATTGGGATTTTATTTGTTATTGTGACCATTATTGTTTTTAAAGGTATTTTTTGTTTGAAAATATATTAAAATAATTTTTTTATCTGTTTTTAAATATATTTTTGATATCAACACATCAAGATGATTTAAATATATAAAAAAATTAATTTAAAGTAAAAAAATAAAAACTTTTTTTGTTTTAGAACCGTTTTTAAAACAGAACAAAAAACAAGCTCGAAGTCATTCTTCACATATAAGATTTGAGACAAATCATTTATACATGGACTGGCTTGTTCACATGGTTTTTTTCCGCAACCTCTACGTGAATCCAAATTTGAGACAAGACGTGAAACCAACTACTCTTTACCATAGATAGAGCCTTCAGAATTGAAGGGTTGTGTAATTGATACTTGATCGATGATTAACGTTGTTCTAATTTCATTACCTATTTTTCTAACCCAAGCATCATTGTCGTTCAAATATTTGTATAGATGGGAATTATTGTCACAAATATAACCCTAATGGATCATAAAAGAGGACTCGTTTGTTCTTCTCCATATACTATGGAGCCATGTTCCTTCCTACATTTCAAGCACGTTCATGGCAGAAATGTTGATGTGTCGCCTAATGTGTTCATGGACTGCATTTCACACTTTCATAGCATTTCTATGGCAGCAAATCTATAACCATTAGAGTCAAAGACATACTCTAATTCTCACTACCGAACTAATTAACTACACCCAATGCAAAATAAACAACGAACTAATACAAATATAAGTTCGGTTTGGTTTCATAGATTGATCCGAAAGATTTAGTATTCTAAAACTTAATTAATCTGGGTTAGGGTTTTTAATTGACGTAATCAAGTTATTAGTAACACACGGTTAAGACAGTTAAATCTGGTTAAATCAACATCAAGGAAAACCTTATAATTAATTCAATGATATGGGATTAATCTGATAGCCTAACAATCATTTTTCCTTTCAAATCAGCCCTCCAATCGTGTACAATAATCATGTCCAAAACATTATACCGTGACTGTGTGAGAACTGGGTCCAGAAAGGTGTCCGAAATGAAGACAAGCTGGGGACTGGAGAAAAATAAAACGAAAATAAGAGTTTCAAGTTCGAGAGAAAAAGCAAGGAACGAAAGAGGACAAGAGATGACCGTTGGTCGCGTGGCTTTGGTTGGATGCCAGGCTGACCCATTGAGTCCCCATAGCTAAACCTTCTCACCCTGTATAAAAAAGGAGATGATGAGCCATCACATGGCCTATCTGTACAACTGGTCCCACCCCTGTTTTCTCTCTCTACAACCCATCCTCTCTGTCTCTCTACCCTCTCCTAGGTCCAGCAGTAAACATTGTTGTGTTCCCAAAAGGCCCCTGTCTTATCCAGAACACGCAACATTTTCATACCCTGCTCTTCCTTCTTTAAAAGGACTGACCACCTTAGGCCACTCACACAGTTACAAGCCGAGAGAGACGCAAAAAGCTTGTGACAAGAGAGTTAATTGTACCGAGAAAGGATCTTTAGATCAAAAAAATGTCAAAAGGAAGTGAGTGAAGTAGGGCAAACTCACGGGAAAGATTATGTTGATCCACCACCTGCACCACTTCTTGACTTGGGTGAACTCAAGCTCTGGTCTTTCTATAGAGCTCTCATAGCTGAGTTCATTGCTACCCTTCTTTTCCTCTATGTCACTGTGGCTACTGTTATAGGCCACAAGTCAAACAAAGACCCTTGTGATGGAGTTGGTTTGCTTGGCATTGCATGGGCTTTTGGTGGCATGATCTTTATCCTTGTTTACTGCACCGCTGGTATCTCTGGTAAGAACCACCTTGTTTTAACTCCTATATTAAGTCCATAGAATAAAAGTTTACAGCTTTGTTAGTTTTTTTTTTTTTTGGTGGTAGTACCAGGGTATCCTCCGGCCCCTTCCGGGACAGCTTTGTAATTAGTTATGTTATACTTGCCAAGAGTTTTGGTTTCTCCATGCATGTTCATTACTCCGCTCTTAACCACCTTAAAAAATGTTTTGTGTGCGCTAGAGACATATCTTGTAGTAGAACTTGGAAGTTTTGTGCTCCAAAATCAGCTCTTTGTGTGGTTTGTTGATGGGTTTTGTTCCTTTTTTGGTTACAGGTGGACATATTAACCCAGCAGTCACTTTTGGGCTGTTTTTGGCCAGGAAAGTATCACTGATCAGGGCTGTGGCTTACATGGTGGCTCAATGCTTGGGTGCTATCTGTGGTGTTGGCTTGGTCAAGGCCTTCATGAAGAAAAACTACAACTCTCTTGGTGGTGGTGCTAACACAGTAGCCATGGGATACAACACTGGCACAGCTTTGGGTGCTGAGATTATTGGCACTTTTGTGCTTGTTTACACTGTTTTCTCTGCAACTGACCCTAAGAGAAGTGCACGTGACTCCCACGTCCCTGTAAGCAGTACTACTAGTAAACTGTATATAGTAATTGCTTTTCATGCGTTACTGTTTTGTTACTCTATCAAGTCATGTAGTTAAACTCTGTTAATTAAGTTTGGATTTAGTTTTGATAACATAACATGTTTTTGGGAACAGGTGTTGGCTCCACTTCCAATCGGGTTTGCTGTGTTCATGGTACACTTGGCCACAATCCCTATAACTGGTACTGGCATCAACCCTGCCAGGAGCTTCGGCGCTGCTGTCATCTTCAACAATGAAAAAGCCTGGGATGATCATGTAAGAAGCCAGATAATTTCAAAGCACAAGTTATATTCTGACGTTGTTTTGATACTTTTTTGTATATATGGAGTTAAATAGTAATTAACGTGCATAATTTGATGGACATGCAGTGGATTTTCTGGGTTGGGCCATTTGTGGGAGCATTAGCAGCTGCTGCATACCACCAGTACATTTTGAGAGCGGCAGCAATCAAGGCTTTGGGATCTTTCCGTAGCAACCCCGCCAACTAAAGAGGAAAACCACCTTAAAAAAAAAAAAGGACAAGAAAAGAAAAGAGCGCTTGTCTTTAGTCTTCACTCTTTTTACTCACTCCGTCACTCTATTTGTTTGTTTGTGTGTATGAGATCGGATTACGATGGACCTTTCTTCTTTTGCCCACTTATTTATAATTTTAATCTTTCTTTGTTAGTTTGGCCTTGTATCATTGTCATGGGGAGTTGTGCTCAATTAATTACCTCTCTTTTCTTATCGCATCTCTCTTTTCTCTGCTTGGACAATCTTTACTGCTGCTACCACTGATGAACTAGCTACCTCACTTGATAAAAAAAAAAATGGCTAATGGGGTTTGTTAGTGCTATGGTCACTTAGTAGTCCACCACCTAATAGGCTTCAACTTTCCGTCATCTCATTGATTAGCAGCTATTGGCGTGGGGTGATCCATGAATGAACCATGACCAGATTGTAGTTTTATTTTTCATGGGGTATTTTTTACGGCCACATGCGCATGCATGAGTAACCGGGAAGAACCATAGATGCTTTCTGGAGGTATGGGCCTGGGGTTACCTTTTGCGCTTTCACCTCTGGGAAGGTCTCCTTGAAAGGCTGGCAAATACCCTACTTTCGGACCAAGGTCCAGCCAATAGGACTAACAGGGCCAAAAGTAGAAATTGAAAGGAACTGCTATGGTGGTATTCTATGGTCACTGCCCAACCCGCATTTGCCATGTCATAAGGTTGCATGTGCTGAGGTGGGAGGTCATGCCATTCCCCATAAAAAAAAAAAATATACAGTTACCTACACTCCACAGAACCCCAAAAGTGAAGGGTAGTCGTGCCATTATTTCTTTTATTTTCTTTTTCGGAGAGGCTTGAATCGAAGGAATCACAGGGTATTGTCTTTTTACAAGTTTTATATCAACCTTTGCCACGTTTCCGCTCCTTGAGCCCGGTGCAACTTAAGAGTGCCTGGGTGGTCCTCCAGGGGGTCAACAAACCAGGCTGACACGCTTGACCAATGCAAGCTGCTTATGTGGTCCTTGGTCACGAGGGGGGGGCCATGACTCACGAGGGGGGTTTTTTTGAAGCGCATCTCTGGTTCAAACTAAGCTCATTTTTACCTAGCGACCAAAAAGCAGAGGTATCTCGTACTATACCACTCAGCCAGACTCAGCTACCCGTGTGTCAACGAAGAGTTAAAAGCGTTGGCTCACGAGTTAAAAGCATGGAATAACGAGACATCCTACTTCACCTTTCTTACCTCCCCACTCTTTGGAGGGATGACTCAGAAATTCAAACAAAAAGCAAATTTCAGCCATGGCTTCCTATCAATGAGGGGCACGGGGATGCTTAATGAAGTCATGTTTGAAAGGGTGAAGCTACCTGCTACCACTAAGTTCAACAGGATTGAGGATCCAAAAACAGCCCCTATTCTTTGTTACCTTAAGCAAAAACATAAATAACTGTATATTTGGACAAGGTATGGACATCCCTTTTGGCATGGAATGCCAATCTGCGTCGCTAGAAGATTCAACCTCCATGATTCACCGCTATTTTATGGCTAAGTACTTCAATCAAATTACAACAAAATAGCAAATATCTCGACTCCAGGTATGGAGAGTACTTCTTAGTCTGTTTCAACACTCAAGCAAGGATATGTCCAACTGCCGTAGATCCCCAGCCCCTTGAATTTCATAATCAGCTGTTTGAAGAGAACCTGCAAACATAAGATCAGACTAAATTAGAACAAAAGGAATGATAATGAAAACCAGTGCTACTGCAAATAAGACCTGAAACCATAGAATGAACAGCAGTTTAGTTCCTAGTTCCTAATTCCTAATGAACCGGGCATCAAAATTTACAGTTACTGAGTATAAGACTAACAATTAAATTTTTTTCAAAAGCAGTAGAGAAAATGTAAGTTAGATGACCTTAGGTGCAAGATGTATTCTTCAATTAGACCATGCCACAACAACATACAAAGCATTGCAATGACCATATACCTTAGTCAGGCAATGCAGTTCCTCGCTCAAGATTATTCTTGATCTCCAGTGTGTATTTACCAAAGGCACGCTCAATTTTCTTGTTGAAATGTTCATTACGGTCATTGATTGAGTCAATATCCTTCTCATCTCGGAATCTCCTTCTTCGGCTAAATGACTTCCGATTCTCGTCCCGGTCCTTGAGTTCCTTTACCATCCTTTCAATCTTGTCCTCGGAAGTCTTAGGAGCCTACATAATTTGAACAGAACATACCACATTATTGCAAAATCCTTGAATTAAGATCAAATGGGAAACATCTTTCACAACAGTGGCACCTTTCCATATTGAAGGCTTGAGGCTTCACGGTAGAACTCGGGATCAGCTTCTTTCATTTTGTTATATTCTTCTAGGTCAACATCAACATTCTTGGTCCGTTTTTTATATGCATTGTATAGTGTCTTCTGATTGAAAACTGTTAAAACAAGATATATCAGTTTAATTCTCAGGTTAAATCCTGAAACAAATTCTTATTGAGGGGTGCAGTCAATGCCACTAATATAAGAATTCAGATGCATGACTCAACATGCATGTACCAGCCACCCTGGACTATGCCACAGTCCTTTTGACAGTTTCAAAGTGGACGTGCACATATGAAGCAACTGAGACAAGGAGGGCATTCTATTGAAGCTTGCTTCAGGTGGCTCTACATATTCTCACTTCTTATATATAATGTGGGGGTATATGTTTACTGTTCAGGGAAAAAAAAAAAAACTCTACATGGAGGTAGACACCCACATGAAATGCACTGTAAAAAGTATAAGTAATGTGAATGTAAGTGGAGTTCTGAACATACCATCCCAACCAAATGGAGCAGGATCCTTCTCCCATTTCTTGTATTTTGCCTCTGCTGCCTCTTGTGTGTCTAGCATGTATGCCTTTGTCATGTCCAAGCCATTTGCATCTAGAAGCTTGCCTATCTTTTTCTTCCTGTCCTCTAGCCATTTCTGTTTAGAAATGCCCCTTGATTCTGAAGGAGCTTCCATTTTCTTTTTTTCAGATACCATAGCAATTTGATTGGCTTTTCTTGCCTCATTCTGCATTCCAAAAGCCATAATTATTTCCAAGTATAATAAATAGACACGATACGAAAAAACCCAATAAAATGAAACAGCTCACCAATCAAAATATACAATCTGCTACATAAAAGGACATTCACAGTTGACAAGTTTATCAAATTTACCATCTTAAGTCTCAACTCAAACAACTTTTTCTTTCTCCCAGTAAGTTGTGTAACATCTCCCTCCACATTATCCAGTACAGCACGGTCATCATCATCTTCCGAATGTTCATGATCTGATCTTTCTTCATCAAGCTCTTCACCTTGCTCAGGAGCTTGTGAACTGGACCAACCAATTCCACCTTTAGCTTGCACAACTTCTGTAAACACCACAAACAATACAAGTAAGCACATGAACCATCATAACATCAATGGTCCATAAAACCCGAGTTATATAAATGCATTTGATAATTGCAAGGAATACAACATCCAGCCTCAGGCAACATCTCTAACACATACCACAGTCAGCAACCTAACACATAACACTATATACAGCTACGGGAGCAATTCGACTTCTTTCTAACCATTACTAACAATCAGAAACAACAATCAATGACACTAAAAATTAAAAAAAAAATACCTGTCTCTTTAATCTCCGCACGTGCTTTCGCTTCTGCGATTTTTATAAAGCAATATTCGACACATTCGTGGTAAGGATTCGACGCATTTATGCAATCAGGATGCACTCTCCTTTCATCAGCCATATTTTACTAATCACACCTTCTTCTCTCCACCCCTACAGTTATATTAATAATACAAGACCCAACAAACTTCAATTAACAAAACCAAAAACACTGCAATTCCTTACTAAATCAAACGTTAACAGTACTAATCAAGTTCGATTAATGCTACTGAGGATAGATATAAACCTAATTATCCCACACTATATGCATTTAATTACTTCAAAATCATAAAAAAAAGGTTAATTTTTCATGTTTTATCAGACAAAACCCTAAAAAAGTTGCAATTAGAGAGATTAAGAAGCGAGGGAATGAAATTATGAAAGAGAGTGACATACCTGTTAGAGATCGGTCTCTAGGGTGCGGTTTGATTGAAGAGAGAGAGAAAAAATAGGGAAAGAAAGGGTGAATCTGGGACTGGGAGTTATCCGTGTCGATTGAGGATTTTTATTTTGAAAAAAAAAAAAAAAACACGGTGGTTGTAAATTGGGCCGCTTAAGGCTTTTTAGGGCGGCGTAAAAACGATTTGGGCCTTAATGGTCTCAACATAGGACTTTGGAGTCCAATTATCAATTTACCATTGGTTAATTACAAAAATTGAATTAAAAAACAAACAAACAGAAGAATTCAGATTATTTTTTTCGTTTTTCACAGGTTTCTGAAAACTAAAAAAATCAAATAAGATATAAAAAAAAATCTAGAAAACGGAAGAACTTTTACGAAATGTATTAAAGAGATGTTAATCAGTGAAAGAGGTCGATTTATTTATTTATTTTTTGTTAAAACAAGAAAGAAAGAACGGAGTGTTTTGGGTCCATAAAGTTACGAGACACTTCTTCATAAGATAACAAATGGGCTGGGCCATTAACTTGGTTTAGAGTGCAACTAGATAATTTTCCGTGCTATGTTACCGGTCCGATTAAATTTTTATTGAACATAAAAAAAATATTTAGATGTTATTAACATATTTTCTAGCAAAAACAATTTATGTGTAGGTTTATTTGATGTGATATGGTCAACTTTTAAAATTTTAAAATAACCCGAACGACTAATAAAAATATAGCTTAACTAAAAACAATCAAGACTATATCATTTTTTAAACATACTAGATCTACTTAAATTTATTTAGATCAACTCAGATTCACCTGGATCAACTTTTGTTAACCTGTCAAATCTCTAACTCAAATCATGAGACCATGATAAACATATAGAAAACAAATAAAAAAAATATTAAGCCTAATTCTCAATCAATCTAATATTGAAGGATGAAATTGAAAATAAAATTCAATTAGAAAAATGGGCTCAATCAACTTGGGTTAACCTGTGAAAACTTAGTCATGAGACCGAGATAGATGTATAGAAAGAAAATTGAAACATATTGTGATGCTCAATTCTCAATCAACCCAATATTGAGGGATGAAATTAAAAAAAAATAATTAAAAAAAAGACATGAAAAAACCACCATGGTCAACTCGAGTTAACAGACCAAACTTGTGACCCGAGTCATGAGGTTGAGATAACTTCATAGAAAAAAAATCAAAATAAAATGTGAAGTCTAATTCTTAATCTAATATAAGTAAAAAATAATTTTGAAAAAAATATAAAAAACATTAATTTTTTTTAAAAAATAGAAAAAAAAAAAGGTCAGGTGCTCCTAAGCTTGATAAGTCAGGTCAACCCGCTTTGGCTCTTTTTTTTCTTTTTGTTCCATCTAGGGTACACGACATGTTGTCCAGCCTAATTTTTTAAAAAATAAAAAAAATAAGACAATGCGTCGTCTGATTTTCCAAGAATCTAGCCACAATAGGTTTTTTTTTTACCCAAAATCTCATTTTTTTAGCCCATTTGTTTTTACCTAAAACACTCTAGTAATTATGATAAACTTATTCATTGTTTCAAAAACCCAAAAAAATCATCCAAAAACCTAAAATAAACCTAATACTAAAAATCTTCTCGAGATCATATCTATTTTTTAAGCACTTTCAACGTAGAAAATCACCTAATATGAACTTTCCTTGTCAAATAGAATCATTTGATACAAAGATCAACCGTTTTGGTGGCCAAAATCGGCGTCAATAATATTCTTCTTTCTCTATACCGGAATCCAGCGGTTAGTCTCTCTTCTCTGCCGGACCAAGGATTAAAAAAGAAGAAAAATGAACTTTTGTCCAAAGATTGAATTGAAAAGATATTGAGGTACCAAATATGTATTGTTTTTAAAGTACGAACACTAAATTAAACTTGTTGTGTGAACTTTGAAGCCATCATCCATTTATGGTGCCTTTTTTGCTTTGGTCTCCCATCTTTTAATTTTTCATCTTTAGCCAACAAGTTTCACTTAATTCCCCTTGAATTTGGCTCAAAAGTGATGTAATTGCACAAAAAATAGTTTGAAAATGAAATTAAAAAAAATTTGAACAATAAATCTACAGTAAAAAGTAAAATATGAGAGAATATATATATATTCTTGTTCAAAATCAATCCCACCAAGTGAGTTGAATTGAATTTGATTAACTGAGTTTCTTCATAATTCTTTAGTTTATTATAATATTTGAAAGTGTTAGAAACCGAGTTGCTGTGTAGGGCTTACTTTTTTAACTTAAAAAATATATATATTAATAAATTATTAATATTTTAAATGTGTTCTTCCCAATGTTCATTGCTTTGTAGTAGGGACTGGCTGCTGCTGTTTTTTCTTTGATTAATGAAATGAAATCCCTTCATCAAAAAAGGGAAAATACTTTGCAGTAAAACTCAAATCAATCACTTCTTCCACATCACAGAACTTATAATACACTAATAAACTTTATAACATACCAAAGTACAATGTCTATGTCCATGTCTAGTATCATCTACATGTTTTTGTAATTTGATTCATACAACTAAATTCTGTAAAATATGTAAATATGGAACACATTAGAATACAAGAAGTATCAGGTAGTAGTTGTTGTTTTGCCTGGCAGTTGCATTACAAGATCTCATCTGCCAAGGGCTTTTCATGAAACTTTTCGACTGTCGACCAGATTGAAGAAATAGTCTCACTTAACCGAGAAGAATCGAGCTCTAGCTTATTCAGGCGATCTCTTGTTTCAGAGATTTGTGCTTTAGCATCAGCAACTGCCTTCTCTTTTTGAGCCAGATCCTCCATCATGGATTCTAGTTCTTTTTTAATTGACTGTATAGCATGATCACACTTTGATTTTGCTTCTTCCGCAGCTTGATGCTGACTGCTCAGCTCCATGCCTTCGGCCAGATCATTGAGTATATCCCGTAGCCAACTAACATCAATCTGTGCGGATTCTACGTCCTTGAGAACAGCCAACATTTCTCTAACTTTGGAATTTGTCAACTGCTTGAAAGAAGTGCACTGCAACTCATGAACCACAGAGCACAGACACTCTAAATAATAAGCTCGCATGGAAGCTGATTCCAATCGACTGCCTGCTGCTATATCACCATACTTGTCCAAGATTAACTGTAGAATAGAGGCAATATTTTCTCTCACGTGATATTTCCCCACTGACACACAGGAATCAGAGATGACAGATTGAACCTCTTCCTCGTCACTCTCTTCTGAAGCACGAGATACGCCTGAAAAGCTGAAGTCCAGATACTCGGAAATAGGACCATCAGTGACTTTTCCCTCATGGTTAGCAGAAGGATATGTAGTAGCCTTTGGTGAACCATGGAGCTTCCCATTCTGTTGCGGCTCAGCTGGTGTTGGAATTTTATAGCAGGCCAAACTAAGCTTTGTAGGGCTCTTGGGAGGATCAGGCTGGTGGAGAAAGAATAAATTGAGAGACAATTCAAAGCCAATATTGAAAAATAAATTTAGAGAGATGGAGAGGAATGATAAACTACCGTGATATTCCCAGACACATGCATTGGTCCAGGGGATGGAACTGGCCTCTTGTCAAAAGAATGATCTTCAGAATAACTTTCATCAGAATGTTGTTGAGATGAGGAAAACGATCCACTATTCTCAGCTTCATCATGCTTTTTAGTAGGAAGAGGTGATGGACCACGGCGAGCTGCTTTTACCACAGGGACATTGTTAACAGCTCGGGGAGAGTTCTGCTGAGATCCAGATTCCTTCTTTTTTCTACCAAAGCTTAAAGCAGCATCAATAATGGAACCTGCAAGAACAATGTGCTGTCATGAGGAACTGAGCATCAAAGAAGAGTTGCAAATTGGAGAAAGATATCATTGAAGGACTTCAATTTTTTATTGGAGTTATAAAGCATTCTTCCATCTCTAATGGCTTGAGCCCTCAGGTTGCGAGATCCCTGATCCCCCCCAAAAAAAATGAAAGTGAAACCCAACGAGCAACAATGTATTAGCATTCGAAAAGGGGGTAACCTGAATCTTTTTTAACCCCCTGGGGATTGGCCTCCAAAGTTCCGTTGGAACAAAGTTCGTCACATTTATGGTAAGGGTTAGATGCTCTGGGGCATGTCTGTGCTCTTTCTGATTGTTTTTTAACCCCACGGGGATTAATCTCAGCAGTTCTATTAGAACAGAATTCTTCACATTTATGGTAAGGATTAGATGCTTTGGGACAAGTAGGCTGTGCTCCTCCTGTTTCCTTTTTAACCCTCTTGGGATTAATCTCAGCAGTTCTATTAGAACAAAATTCCTCACATTTATGGTAAGGATTAGATGCTTTGGGACAAGTAGGCTGTGCTCCTCCTGTTTCCTTTTTAACCCCCTTGGGATTGGCCTCGGCAGTTCTATTAGAACAAAATTCCTCACATTTATGGTAAGGATTAGATGCTTTGGGACAAGTAGGCTGTGCTCTTCTTTCTTCATCCTTGTTTTTGCTAGACCAACCCTCATTTACACCATTATGATAATCTAAAACACAAAATAAATAAATTAAAGCTGTATTTAAAAATGTTCGGTCTACCCTTTACTCAGAAACTCACTGATCCAAGACCTGTGTATTAGAATTGCAGAAATAGTTCATATGTTGCAAGAAAATAGCCATGACTCACTGCTGGAAAAATAAATGTCTAAGATGTGCGTTTTCAAACTCAATCAGAGTCTTAATTGGAAAATCCTCCTGTACAGAGGTGGATAGGTAGACGGAGTAAATTAACACAAGCCGTCCGGTGCTTCTCAGCCTCACCCTTTCCAAATAATAGTTCTCTGATCAATACAAATTCACCTCTCTAAAGGTGGATTGGCAGATTCTGGTAACATTATCTCTACTTTCTTCATCTAACAGATCAAGGCTTTACACAAAATCATGGTTATCGTAAAGGTATGAATCTAAAGCACATGGCACTTTCCGTCGTATTCAACTAATTCCTAACTAAGATTCTTCTGTGATGGTGAGGAGATACATATTATTGGTAAAGTAAACATGCCAAAATCTACAGCTCTCAGCTTTACAAGGAGTGTCCAAGATATAAAAAAACAACAGCAATTACCTGACTGTTTCTTCTCTTTCCTTCTCTTCCCTTGGGAAATCCTTTCAAGGCAAGCTACACCACATTCATGGTAAGGGTTTGAAGCATTCATACAATCTGGATGTACCCTTCCATTCTCAGCCATCTCTTTCTCCACCTTGAGCACTGCAGACTAATAATTTTAATCACAATCAGTTATCTTCCACATAACACTCTCTCACTCAATTTACCAAATAAATGAAAGCAAACAGCTTTAATGAACGCAAAACTTTAAGGTCGTTGAAAAAACAAGATCTTTTTTTGGCATCGAAACAGAGGGTTCCAAAACAATCCTCCTAGATTCCATTCTCACAGGCTTATATAAAAAAAAGTTCTCTACGACAATATCCTCTACTTTCCTTCCCTTTTCCGATCTTTCTCACCTTTTTTCTCAGAAACCAAACATAAAACACTATCAACCAAGAAAAAAAGAACGACCCATAAACCAAAAACCATAAGCCATATTAATAGATACAGGAACTAGAAGAAAATGAGCAGAGAAAGGCGGGGCTATACCAGAAGAACAGGGGGTTTTGCACCTTCAACAATATTATTGTTAGGTGCCTTTCTACGACCAATCTTTCTCCTGTAATTTTCCAGCTTTTGAATGTCAACTTATCTGACCAAAAGGGGGAATTGAATTTCCCCGTTTTTCTTCAACTTTGACCAACAGACTCAGTTGTGAACACACAATCCCTCTGAAGGAACGTGATGGGTTGTGTGTGTATATATATATATATATATATAATAACGGGATAAACACATGCTGCTAGCCAGAGCCAGCTCTCCACCCAGTAGCCAGCCACTTTCCTCCTAACTTCTCATCGCGGCATGATGATTAATGTGAACAGAAGCTTGACACACGTGCCCTTGTTGGAAACATCTTCAACTGTTTCAACTTTGTACCGTTGGGACTTGGGATGGCCTTGTTCGTGTCCAAAAAGACAGCTGGTTCCTTTCTTATCCAGCCAATAACAATAAATACTATTAGAAGCTTCTAGCCGGTTAAATGGAGTTAATTAATTTGTGTATTTATAAAAACAAGGATATTTCTTATAAAAACACAACAATATTTTCGACTCCAGCTTTCGTGTGATGAATCTTCTGTTTGGTATAAGTTATTTATGCTAAAATATTTTAGAATGTCAGGAATAATTGTGTTTGTCTTATTATTGAATGTTAATTTCAAGAAATTTAACGTTCATTGATATTATATTTTCTTAAAACTACGGAATGTAATTCTCTTTTTTTTTTAAATGAGAAAAATCTACTATTTTTTTACTTAATTGGTCTTATTTTTTTTATTTTAAATGAAATGTTTTTTATATCATTTTTTAATCAATAATAATACAATATAATATTATTATTTTATAGAGTCAAAGTTTACGATTGCATTTTATATACTTTAAGTTATAAGGGTATAGTAGTAAACTTATATATATTTTTCATGAATTTTCTGCACATCAAACACAATAAAGATATATTAAAACTTTTTTTTATTTCACCAAATACAAATATCACATTTCTATTTATTGCATTTTTATCGATCACGTTTTAAAAGAACATCTAAAAATCACATAATAAATTAACATCCTCTTAATTTATTTATTTATGGATGATAATAAATTTATCTATTCCGAAGATTTATAAAAATCTTTTACTTCGAATAACCTCGATCTAAATTATTACAATCTAAAATAATAGCCTATTTTATTTACTTAACTAACACTGGTAATGAAAACCCATGAGATAAACACAAAAAAAATATTTTTTTCCTTATAAATTATTAAAATAACAAAAATTAAAAAAAAATCATCAAGCTTTTATTGTGGATTCTCTCATATTTTACCATGGATCGACACGATAAAAGTATCATTTTACCCTTGCCAACAAAAAAAATTTATAACTTTATATGAGGGGTAGGGGTTAAATGATCTTTTCAACAAGATTAAACTGTCAAATCAAAATTCACAAGGGTATATAGGTTTTTTTACTTTATAGTTGCATAATAAAATTACTAAATTATCCTTAAAAACTAAATTAATTGAACTTAGGGCAAGGGGCTTTTCAAGCATTTCATTTTTATTTTTGCACAATAAGATACCGAAATCACACTTAAAATTAAAATTTCTTAAAGTTACAGTTAAGGATGCTTTTTTTTTTTTTTTTTGTAACTGGCAAGTTGTCTTAGAGGCATTTAAGTATTTTAATTAAAATATAATATTTTTTAAATAAAAAATTATTGGCGCGTGTAATGCACATGCTAGCAAGTGAGAGGTGCTCTTGCTCTTCAAGCGGCACCTCTCGGTGGCTGAACACTACATTTCAAAACGACATTAAAAAGGTCTCGTTATCCTCTTCACAGTAAAGCTCTATTGGTGTTTTTTGTCCTGTCCTCTTTTCTCTCTTATCAGCCTTGAAAAACATGTTGGCCTTGCTAAAATTCAAAAAAAATGGTCTTTTGTTAATTTTATCAAATATAATTCTTATTTTTTTGAGTGTATCAAATTTGATTTGTTGTTTTTTCAATTTCATCCATTGACATTTAATTGTTATATCAAATTTTATTATCATTCTTTTAATTGCTATTTTTTTATACTTCTTTTTATTGATTTTTTTTTCAATTTCATCCATCAACATTTTATTTTATTTTTTTATAGCAATTTTACTTGATTAAGAATTTGACTTTATGATTTTTTTTGTTTACCTTTTATGGTTAAATCTCATGATCCATGTCACGTTTTTAAAAGATTAGATCGAGTTAAATTTGTTTCTTTTTTAAGTCTTTTTTTAAAATTGATTTTTTTTTAATTTTATCTTTCAACATTGTATTGTTTGAGGATTTAATTTTGTTATTTTTTCACCTTTTGTTTTCTATATATTCATCATGATCTTATATCTCGGGTCATGGATTAAGTGGGTGTATCAAGGTTGACTTGGGGTTACATTGATTGTTTTAGTTTTTTTTTCACCCCCATTCTTTTAATTGTATCAAATTTGATTTTTTTTATTTCATCCCTTAGTGTTTGATTTTTATATCAAATTCGTTTCTCGTTATTTTGATTGTTATTTGTTTTTTTCTTATACTTTTCTTGATTGGATTTATCTTTTCATTTACATCCCTCAACATTTGATTTTATTTTATTTTTATATCAAATTTGATCCTTATTTTTCTCAATTCTATTTTTTTGGATCCTTTTTGTTGATTTTTTTTTTACTTTTACCCCTCATTATTTGGTTGATTTGAAATTCGGCTTCTTGATTTTTTTGGGCTTTCCTTTTATGATTCCATCTGAGCTCATGACTCATTTCACAGGTTTAAGAGATTAGACTCAATCTCATGATTAGGTCATAGATTTGATTTGCTGGCTCGAATTGAATCTGATAGTTTTTTGTTTTTTCTAGTTTTGTCATTCTTAATATTTTTTCTAGTTTTTTCATTTAACATTTAATTTGTTAAGAATTGAGATTAATGCTTTTTTCATTTAGTGCTGTATGCGATCATCTCGTTTTCATTTGACTTTTACTTTGTTAACAAATAAAATCACAAAGAACTTTTAAGAATATTTTTTAAAAAATATTTCCATGATATTGGTAATTTTTTTTTGGCATTAAGTCATTGCCAATTTTGTTTTGCTTTATTTGTTGTCGATGCTTTTTTTCTAATCATATTATTAAACTAACCAAGCTTATCAAATCCAGTCAAATCAATTATCTAAATCTCATATTTTTCTTATTATTTTTTAAAAAATGTGGGCAACTTTAAAAAATATAATCCGGTTAGCACGAAATAACAATCTAATTGATTCTTAAAAAAAAATGAGAGGAAAGAATAGATAAAGATTACTTGTTTACCTATAAAAAAGTTGAAAGACATGAGGCTGCTTCTAGAGCATAGTACTTGTGTTTCCTAAAATCCTTGATTTGACAGTGGAATCTAATATTTCTTTCATAAAAAAAATACATGACGAATATATTTACTAGCTACCATGGGTATAAATTATCAAGTCTAAATCCCTTTTATATAATAATAATAAATTATATTTTTTTTAGATTTAATTCTCCGCAAACTATATATTTGACACCTACCTTTTATTCTTCTTTGATTTCTACAGAAATTTGAAGAGAATAATTAAACTTTTCTTGAATTAAAAGCGTCCCCACCGGCAGCAGGCATGATGACAGAAATGAATACAGAATTCAATGGAAAATAAATGAAAGTCAATTAATATATAATAAATAACTCTTAAGAGTTAAAAGACTTTTAGGCAACAAATCACAACGCATGCCTGCCTTCATGGATGATTTTTTTATACATTATTATCTCATATTCAATTTTTTTAAAAAAAAACACGAGAAAAATAACATTTTCATGAACATAAAAATCCAGAAATTAATTAATAGCTCACCAAACTCCTTAACTCTACAAAAAAGCAACAGAACAAATTTAGGAGGTCTTAATTTTCTTTTATTAAATACAAAATCGCCCCGTGGCAATTTTCTACAGAGAGACCTTCTAGTAAGACGTATGACCAGACCAGGTACATAGTTTTTTTTTTTTTAAATATGTTTTGCAAGGGAAGACCAAGTTAGAACGTGTCCGAATGTTTTCTAGGGCTTAATCAAAGTTGGCAAGTTGCCAGCAATTTAGGCTCTTTCCTCGGAGCATATTCGGAGGCCTTTTACAGACAGGATGATTCTCATAACCAGACAAAATGAGCAAATGTGCGACCTCGACAAAGCAAGAGAAGAAATAATCAGTCATCAAAAGACAAATTGAGAAGGGGTCACGATCCTTGATTCGACGTTGATGATCAGTGGTAAATGAATCTGATTAAATGTTGCAATGATGTTGTCTTATTGCTTGCTGTTGTAGATATGATTAGAGAAGACTTTTTTTTTTATTAATTTTTTTATATGTGAATTTGACTTAATTAATCATTCTAACAATGATAAAATCTAGGGTTTTCAAATCATAAATTCGATAAATAAATAGATTTTTTAATTTTTTTAAAGACTGAATAATAAAAAACACAATCCAACTAGTTATATATAAACACTTAACTACAAAATTCATAGCTAAGTAGAAAAATTAATGAAAATATAAAATTAACCTAGAAAATAACTAAAATAATTGTCCTAATGCTGGGAGATCTAATTTTTTGTCTTCGGTGCTGCAAGAGCATGAACCCACTCAAGTGAACAAATCTGTTTCTCCGGTTCATTTATGAATTGGGAATCCATAAAAAAGAAGAGAATATAACCCGTGTTATTAAAAAAATTAATTTTTCTATTTAAAATTAATATTTTTTAGTATTTTAGATCATTTTGATGCACTATTATAAAAAAATAATTTTTTAAAAAAGAAAAAACATCATCTTGATGTATTTCTAAACGAAAAACACTTTGAACCACAACCGTTATCACAATCCCAAACAGACCCGAAATCTGATCCCCTAATTAACTAGGAAATGGGAGCCACTTCTCTCTTGGACTTCTTCCTACGAAACAAGGATGATCATGTGGGCATAACATCGGTGCTCGGGAATACAGTTAAAATCATGTTTTTTTATTTTTTGTTTAAATTTTATATATGTATTTTTAGATTATTTTGATGTGATGATATCAAAAATAATTTTTTTTAAAAAAATATATTTTAATATATTTCTAAATAAAAAAACATTTTAAACTACAACTACTACTTATATTTCTAAACACCCAATAAAAAAAAACATGCCACACGATATTTAGGCTTTGCATGTCATTAGCCCATAAGGGATAGTTTTTGCACTTGTGCTCAAGTTTGGAGACACTGCCATTAAGCTGTAAGGACAGGATCTGCCGGCTATTTGTGAGGCCTTAAATCGCCTATGGCCATACGGCCCACGTAATAAAAAATATGGATGTAATTAGCTATTAATACGAGCAATAATTTTGGGGTCCTTGAAGTGATTTTAAGACAGCCATTTATGATAAAAAAAAAAAAAAAGAACAACAGTAGTAGTTGTAATTAGGCAGCCAAGTGTTGAAAAATAACATTGGAATGATAATTGACCAAGATAACGACAGTTTATGACCATCTGGTCCGTTTAGAACTACTGATATATGACCGACTGATCCTTGGAGGACTTGCTTTGACCCCTCTTTTTGGCGATTTGCAGAAGGAAGACTCGTGAATGACAAGCAACTTCGAATGCCTTTTGAATCTTCACCTTTCTTCTTCTTTCTCTTCCTCCCTCTCTCTGTTTTTTTTTTTTGCCTGTGTGGTCTTTATAAATTATAATGGGATGTCGACATGTAGGGGCACGAAGCTCGACGATGCAGGGTAAATGGCCATGGAGGGCTCGGTTTCCTGTCCAAATGAAATTTCTCGGCGACTACGGGTTAAATTAGTTGGGCCTTGGAAAACCCAAGAGCATGTTAGATTAGATGGTATCGGTTCCATGGAGGAGTTGCCTAAACTAATCATTTCAGCTTTCCATGACACTTATCATGTCAATTTATAAGATCTATTCTCAACTTGTTTCTTTTCATTAACATACACGTTACTATTCAAGTTCATATTCAAAAAGAGATTATTAAAAAAACAAAAAATAATCATTGTAGATGCAACTCCACCCTGATAAAGGCCTGCCTGATCACAAATTAAACGAGTTAATCCAAGTTAATTTGAAATAATTTAAAATGATGTTGTTTTAAACTTTTTTTTTAAAAAAAATAAAAATAATGTTGTTTTGAATGCTTTTTATAAGTTCAAATCGGGTTTCGATCGAATTTGCAAGTTGATTAACCAGATTAACTTCAGATCAACTCCTACTTGGTTTAGTTTAAAACCTAACCTTGCCTAAGAACTGGATCGATAAATTATTGGGTTAACCTGTTAGGCCGAGCCATGTTTAATAAGACTGTGCATATGTATTTATCTCATTATTTGTGTAAATGACTTATTTAAGATTTAATAAAAGAGGTAATTCCAATGTTTTTAAAATTGATCCAAAAAATTCTTACTATTTATTAAGAGGAGAAAAAAACATATAAATAAGCTTGGTTTGGTATCATCTATTCTCTAATTTTAGATAGGGACTATGACTCATAAAATCAATATTACAAGTGTCATAACTATTTAGTAGTGGCTCAGTGATAAAAGTGACCAAGAAGTTTGCTTTCCTTATGGTCTCAGGTTCGAGCCCTGTGGTTGCTAATATGATGACCATTAAAGACTTACATGGTCGATAACTTCAAGGCTCGTGGGATTAGCCGAGGTGCGCACAAACTGACTCGGACACCCACGTTAATAATAAAAAAAATTACAAGTGTCACAAAGGAAAAAAAAGAAAAAAGAATTTTCTATTTCTAGTAAGCTACTTGACGGACAATTATTGTATCATCAAAATGGGAAACAATCAAACCCAAATTTGTTAGTATATCTCCATGGAATCGCTTATGTTTGTGATAATTTTTTGTGTCAATGTTGTAGAGTAGCTGAGACATGAAAAATACTTTACTGAAATGAAATGAAGGACTTAAATTATAGGTATTTAAGGTTTCCTACACCATCTTAGCTCGTATAGTAGGCTCCTTCCATCATTATAATAAAAAGTAATACAAAAAAGAATTGATTGTTTGGGACAAGAATAGGAATTATGCAACAACTTAGTGATGAAAAATTGTTTTTTTCCCAAGTAATATTATAGAAAAATATTAAAGATTATTAAAAAAAATAAAAGGAGGTTTTTATTTCTAATGTCTTCGAGCAAAAGGAAGGCAACGGAAACTGCCATTTCAAGCGATGATGATTGAGTTTTACCTTTGCCAATCATAATGGATCGTCTTTCGAACTTAGATTCCTTGTGTTCATTTTATTGTCACGATTCAGGGGACAATGATGCTGTTTTTAAAGCTTGATCAGTACCTAAAGATTTGTGGTCTTCTGCTGGTTTTGCAGCTCATAAGGATCGTCATCAGAATCTGGATTTCTTAGATTGGTTCGAAGTCAGGACAAATCTTGGAGTAGAGCAGCTGTGTTTAATCGCCGGTTGTTTTGGGATCTTGGGAAGCGCGAAATGTGATGATTTTTCAGGTGAAAACCCTATACAATGGCAGTTCAGATCACATCAAAGCCACATGTGGATTTCCATTTAGCAGATTGGCGTTTGTAATATGCACCAATTTTACTCTTGATGCTATACAACAGCCTTTCCTTCCTTCAATTACAACCTTAACTGAACATAGAGATCAAACATCTTTCTGAAGAAAAACACCAGCCATTGAACCATCACAAAACCATATTAATTAGCACCAAATAAATATTTAGTTAGCGAGAAGCCTTCTTCAAAGGATACACCTCTAAGCTTTGAGTAAAATCCGCACAACATTGCTTCTGTTTGCGATATAACTTAAGCATTGAAAGATAAAATTATTGCAAGCTCTGTCTTCAATTATATATAGTACATCATTTCAATAAAATAGCAAGTTAAACAGTCAATCCAAAATCCTGTCTTCTGGATCCCAAAGTACCAGAAAATTGTCAAAGCAAGAAGTCAGAAGCAAAGCTTCCATGATCAAATAATCATATGACTAAATGAAGAGCCTTAATTTGCTGAAGATACCCCAGGACCTAAAATTAATAAACACACTGAATGTCTCAGACCCCAAATTCATGTTTCTGGAAACTTTTACATTTACAAGTACTTGGGATTTGAAAGTAATGGCAATGAATGAATGGGAAAACAAAAAAGAAAACACCATGACCTTGCTGGTTTGATCCAAATATTGAAAGACCAACTTGTTAAATAATTTTATGACTGTAGCAGATGCTTAAATTCATGACAATCAGCGCCAACTTCATTCAATGCCAAGCAAAGCTTTGGCACAATCTTCGCTAACATCAACTTGAAACCAACCGAAGTTAGATTGGAACTTTCCTTACTGCTTATAGAGCAATCTCGAGAGAGAGATCCAATTAAATTGCCTTGCATATACGCATCACAGGCCTTAAGAATGTAGTAACCACGCCTCCTGAAATGCTCCTTTACCAAGCATTCAAAATCCTGATGTGTATTAACATAACAAGACATTATTGTGATTAGTGAGCATATTTTACCAAGTAATGCATGCACAACTGCAGCACAATAAATAAAAATCATGATCCCCTCAAAAAAACTGAACAAAATCCTGTTTGTACAGATCAAAGCCTGAAAAGATATGGACTATTGACCAAGTAAAAAGCAAATAAATAATCTAGTCTAGCAAAATGTCCCAATCCAATAAAATTATGAAAAAAAAAAGGATCAAATAAAATAGTTCTTTACTCAGTTGTAATAATTGGCATATTTGTTCGAACAACATTGCCTTTCATATTTGTCAACCAAAACGATTGCCAAGAACGAAATTGAATGTTTACACAAAAACATAGAAAATATGAATAAAGGTGGGAGGGAGTGTAATTCTTGTGAATTAATATATTACCTTGGGGGGTTTTCGCATAAGATACATCATTGTCTTGCAGTTTAGCAAGAAAGTATTCTCGTTATATGACAATGATTTTTTCTCTCCTTCAGCTGTCCCGATCTGCTTATCATATCCAGCTTCATTAAAATATGGTCTAGAATTTAGCACCAACCCTTGAAGTGAAACTAGGACTTGAAGGATGCTAGAAGACGAGTGCCAGACTTCATTTCCTCTGCCAGTCCAGGTATTTAAAAGGCTAAGGCACAACTTCCCCTCCTCGTACAAATTTGGATTTATTCGCCAACCACCAGAATGGTAGTATGCTGACTGCAACATCACATAGAACACAAAAAATAGAATCATGAACAACTTTTTCAAGGTCAAACTGAAGGCCAATCGCATCAAACAACACAAAATCAGAACATAGCCTTCAAACCAAAGACCAATTATTAAGATTAGTACATCTTACAGGAGGGACATCAGGATACTCTGGTGGGAGGTGAAAGTCAAAAAAGAAAAGCCCATCTTGGTAAGGTGTTCCATATGCCCCAATTATTGTTGCTCTTAAGAGATCCATTCGATCCTCATAAACCCGTACATAGATCTCGTCTGTTAAAAAAATTTTATGGGAAGACCAAATGATGCTAGCTAGATATTCTAGAACATAGCATAAAATTTTACATAAACTGAACTACTCGAACCTGGCAGGTTGTTCTGGAGGATGTTCCAGTCTTGTTGAACCTTCTTAAGCCACTTCCTTCCATTTTTGATCTGCCAACTTCAATGCATGAGAAAATATTCAAAAATATCACAGCACATTTCAGACATTTAGATTTCTTGATTGTTGCCATGAGGTGATAAGAGTAAAAAAATGAACACTTTAAAGACCTTGAGAAAAGAGGTAATCATTGCACTGTTGTCTATTACTAAGAGAATTTGAAGAATGTCAAAATCAACTGAGGGAAAGAGTTTACTTCAATGCCTGTGAAAGTCTGCCTATTTATTTAAGTCTCCTATGTTCAGAAGAATGAACAATTGTAAATTGCAATAATCGCACATCATACCAGTCTATTTGAATCAAGAAAATGATGGTCCAGAGGATCTTCAGCTGTGTCAAAATGTTTAAAGTAGTGGTGAATCCGAGCCTCAGAACATGTCATGGCATTTGACTTTTCAGTGCTTAAATTGCATGAAGTTTCTTCTGCATTTGATGATCCTGGGTCCTCCATAGACACATGTTTGTCTTTTCCATTGGTATTTTGCATACCACAGTTATTATTGACATTAGATTTTTCAGCACTGGACTCATCACTGGAATCTTTTTCTTCAGAAATACAGTTTGTTCCCTGAGAATGCAGTTTATTTTCACCTTGGTAGCCTGAAAAAATCTGGATCGATATTTTTCTGGCCTCGTGAAAATATTCCAGTGGCCAATCTTGCAACAAAGTCAAGTGCAGTGAGTGGAAAATTAAGTGCTGCATTCCTTCCAGAACTATAATTCTCCACACTCTCTTCCTCCTCTGAGTTCATGCCAGTTGCATCTTGCAGCACAACTGCCTGAACAACAGATACTATCATCAGTTACTGAAATATCAATATCTTTCCAATCTAATAAGAGTATACCTAAGGAATGTTCAATTCATGTGAGAATGGTTAATCCAATGACATTAATTATTTAGCATTTGTTTATGGGTGAACCCAATCATGCGATGTTCCTATGTCTAAGATAAAGTAACTGATGCTGCCGAAGAGATTCCGAGAAAAGCAAGGTTAAAGGTTAAAACAAAATTTATGTATACAGCCTAGATTCTATACGTTACTGCTTACTCCATATCAGCATGACGTTATATTCATAGAATCCTATATTTCAAGTGGTGAATTGTGGGTTCATTACTAAGATAATGAAATCAAGAATCACATAAGCTTCATAGTTTCTTTTCAATTTCTATGCCTCTCCTTGAAATCTAAAAAACAAAAAGTGTGAGCATATCATTAATTGATTAATGCTCACACAATCAAACTTCACAGACCTACTTTTTATAAATATTTCCCAACCAAGGATATATTATGAAAGCTAGGTCCCATCCTATGACCCACTCATATGTTACCCTGATTACCCATTACGATTGTAGTCACCATTGCGTTTAACAATGGCATGCTATATTTTCAAATGGATACACACCTCTTGAGTATAATCATGAGTGTCCCTCACATCATCATCAACTGTTTCCCAACTAGCTGCAGCTTCACTTACTTCACTCCCAGCTGAAACTGAATCATCATCGTCATCTCGACCAACCACAAAAATTGCTTGAGGTCCAACCTAATAACAAACCGAGCAACAAATTCATCAAACCAAACTATTGGGCCTATAAATCATCATAATGAATATGTTAATAACTTTGTAATTTAAATTGTGAAGGTAAAAGAAACTTTAAATGACATCCAAAATCTCAAAATAAGAAACTATAGAAGTTGAGTATTTTCTCTTTCCTATATTGTAGAAAAGAATTCAAAAATAGAAAGGATCCTCCCAACTCTTTGCACCAAAAAGTTTCATGAGAAGGAGTTGCAGGAATCAAAGTAATTGAGCCATGAAGATACCGAAAAACAAGAGTTGATTGCATACCACTTTTGATAATTTAAAATGGAAACTGAGAAAAATTTATAGAAAAAAACTTCATAAGCATACCATTGAAACCATCCCATCAGCCCATGTGACTTCGAGATCACCATTCCTAAGACCAGATATATTCCCAACCCAAGAGAGATCTGAGGAGTCCATAGAAACATCATTACTCGGTGCATCCTCTCCTTTCTTATGTCCTAAGCACTTTTGTGTATTCATAATCTCACTTTGTCCACTTTGCTGCCTTGATTCCCCAATAGTTTCCAAATCAGAGGTGGTTTGATCAGACACAGAAACCGGGGATAATCGAACGACTACATCCCCATAGGAATAATCATAATCTGGATGAGTCTCCAGCTCATACACACTTACAATTTCATCCTTGTCAAACTCACGAGGATCTTCTGCCCTGGTAACTGGCTTTAACCACTTCACACAAGCTGTTCGCTCTTTTGCATTAAGGCTTTTAACAACACCAACACGTCTAGATTCAAATGAGTTACCAACATCATCAGAGGCCTTCTCCACAACATACTGTTCAGCAACGAATTCATGATCACCAGGACTATCAATTGGAATCAATGTTGTAGAATTCAGCCCACGTTCTATAGCTCCATCCTGCCATGCTATATCGACCCTTGTCCTGGTGTTGACAATCAAAAGGGCTCTTTCAAAATCTTCCTCTTTTTTTTTACTCTTCTTTTCTCTTCTGATTAAAACTTTACGTATCTTTCTGCGATGGGCAGGCAATGTTGAACTACCACAAGAGCTAGATTCATTACTTGCAATAATGGCTACATTTCCATCCGGTGCTATCACTGGATCAATTGCCATCGATCCATTCGTATCATCTACTTCCTCATTTGCAACTCCTTCTGAATCACATCCATTTCCCAGTTGACTAGAATCTAATTCACATTTGGCTGGGTCATGGATTCCCAACTTCAATAAATCCTTGTCTAAAGTAACAGAAGATGATTGAGCAACAGATGATGGGAGAAGACACCAGTCACCCACTTGCCAACTTGCATGTGCAAAACAAGACAGCAGTTCTAAGTTCTTTGGATCCTGCTCTTCAGCAGGGGTAGTTGAAGAATCAGGTCCATAGCCAGCAGAAGCTATCCAATAGATGAAAACTGATCCAGATGTAACTTTAGAAACAGTACCTTCCAATCTATTAGCTTCCCACAAGCCGGATAGCCACCGAGAGTTTTTAAAAACTGATGATGAGGTAGCCCTTACACGCTGGCCAGGATGGTGCGGAAAATGTTCATCTTCCTCAAAGATACCCTTGGAAATTGGTTTTAGATGCAGTGGCTCAGCCCCCTTTACTTCGCACACAGAACCATCATCAAATAACACAGTCACATCATCTACAACATCATCAACTCTGCCTAACCAGGGACCAAAGACCACATAATCACCAACAGAAAATTCCCTAACACGCACCAAATTTATGGATGAAACGTCTTTTCTAACGGATCCATCAGGAGCTAACAAATCAACAGAGATATTAACATCCACCACAACACCCACTTGCCCTGTTGGATCTGAAGCAGATGCAACATAGTCCCCGTGTAAGAATCCTCGATCAATGACAGTCACATCATTGACATGTTGAACTGGTTTAACATCACCCATCCAAACTACTCGAACCTGATCAGTCTGAAGAGTTTCACTCTTATAATTATCGCTCCCTTCACTCCTATCGCTATTGGTATTATCATTACCATCACCATCAGCTCCCTCATTGCCAGCATCTTCATCAACATCACACTCATCTTCGTCGTCGTCGTCGTCGTCGTCGTCATCATCATCCATAATACTTCCATCTGAATCTGACTCACCAGCAACTTCACTCACTACCCCAACCACATTGTGCATTTTATGTCTAACAATATCTTGTCCATAAATATATGGCACATTATTCAAGTTCCCAACAACCTCATCCAGTTTTTTAACATTTTTTTCACTATCAACTTTCAACTCACAAACCAACCCATTTGCCATAGAACCACTTTTATCCAAGCTGTTTTTATCACCACCACCATCGACAAACCCGTTAACTTTGGAACTTCTTTCATTTTGCATATTTTCTAGCTGAAAACACATATCGAAAAAAGTTTACCACCAAAACAAATTTCTTAAAAAAATTCCGTAACGTGGCATGTAATTCAAAACCCTCATCTTCTTTCTCAAAATAGTTTCTTAACACTACAACCAGCTCATATACAATAAAAAAGTTTGCTTCTTTTTTCATTCAAAAACTGCCCTGAAGCTCAAACCTTTATACTGTGAAATAAAAATCGGCAGGTGGGCTGCCATTCAAATGCAATAACAAAAACAATACTATGCTACACAAACAGCGCTGATTTTTTCATAACTCATAAAAAGATTAAAAAAACAAAAATCCCATTTCGTAAACTAATATTTGCAATCCAATCAAACAAAAAAACGCATATTCATTAACATAACACATGATTAAAACCAATCTTTTATTTCACATCAAAATTTCACTAAACATCAATCAATATCAAAAGAAGTTAATAATCATTAATACAATAAAAATAAAACCAAACAATTAATGCCAAAAAACTCACCAATTAATAAAGGAAAAAAAAAAAAGACGAAGCAGCTTCAAATTGATCGAGCTCAAATCCACATAATAGCGGCTCGACAGCTACAATCCGTCAAAAACTTCCCAATAAAAAACAAAGATTACCACGATACAATCGCAAGATTACAAAAGGCTTCATTTGATTTTTTTTTAAAAAAGGAACGGTCTTCGAATAATCAGGAAGAATCGTGTGTGTGTTTTTTTCTTGAATATTACATATGAATGAAGCAAAAAAAAAAAGAAGTGAAAAACTGAGGAGGAGACATGGGAGCTGGATTCTGATTTCTGAAGCGGTGTTTTAAGGGTATGTTTGTAATCTTACAGTGTGGTGTTAAATTAGGCGTGTAAAAACATAGGACTGACTTAAAATGTTCTTGTCTTTTATGTTGTTTGATGGATCAAGAAATAGAATTGGCCGTTGGATTTGATGAATATAATTGAGTCAAGGATTTTATTAAAAATGGTGTGATGGGTACTTTTCGGCATAGTTTTGAAAACCGACTCAGTCATTAATCCGGTCAAGCAATTAAATAATGGGTCAGATGGATTGATCCGGAGCAACCCAAAAAAAAAACACCAATTAAAAAAATCTTTCCTTTTTTTGTTTTTGGCAAAAATTGAACTGCTTTGTTTTGATTCAAGCAAATAAATATTTACAAAAACAACCACTGCATAGTATAAATGGCATTTCAGGAAAGTATAGAAATAATCCCAGACCACTAAGTCCTATAATGGCTACAAACTCAAATTTTCTATTTCCGTAGGCACCCAAGGATATCTTAGCTTCTGAACTTACTGTCTCAACCGCTATGAGACACAGAGCAAATTCCATAAAATCACATATCAATAATTACTTCAAAAAGAAAAAACCTAAAAAGAGGACCGTGACCAAGGCACTTTTTTTTTTTTTAGTTTAATGTGGGTGTCCGGACCAGCTTGCGTGCACCTCGACTAATCCCACGAGCTCTGAAGTTAAAGACAATGTAAGCCTCCAGTGGCCATCATATGAGCAACCACATGGCTCGAACCTGAGACCACAGAAGAAGCAAACCTCTTGGTCCCAAGCTCTTACCACCAGGGCACCACCTAGATGGTTGTGACCAAGGCACTTTAGTTGGCTTAGAAGAATGCTCACTTCCATTGCCGTGTTCATTTGGTTTCTTGTCTGTTTCTTTGCTCACACCACCAGACTCCACCTTGACAGAATCCGAACCAGACGGGGTCTCAAGAGGCAATGCATCTTGCAACCGGTGCCGATTCTTTTGATCTAAATTAGAGTCAATTGTTACTCTCTCTGTCTCTAGTTTTCCATCTCTCCTTGACCTCTTAGGACTTCAAGAAAACCAAAAATCATTTAGCTGGGTTTCAAAGAGCTGAGTTCCTCTTTCGTTAATTAGGTTTGAAACTATCCCCAATATTGCTTCGTTCTTTTTTAGTTAAAAGGCCAAAACGACATCGTTTAATGACTGCTAATATTAAAAAAAAAAAAGATCGGGTCTCACTCGGATTTGACCAGGTGGACCGGGTTTTACCAGGCCAACTTCCAAACAGGTTTTTACCTCTACCCGGACCAGTTCCAGACTCAGGTCGGCTGGGTTTCTGGTTAACTAGTCGGGTCGGTCCGAGGTTGATAGCAGTTAAATAAGTTTGCACTTCTGCTTTTAAGAAGAATGAACAGGACTTTTATTAGTTGAAGGCTATGCTTGGAAACATGATTTTTTTTTAAAAAAAAACTATAAATCCAGTTGAACCGCACAACCAACCCATCACCCACCCTAAGAGGCCTTTTAGCAAAGAGTTTGTGGCTGTGCTTCATGTGTAACAGTTGCATTAAAGTATTTGATTATAAAATTAGCTGTAATTTTAATTTTTATACGTGGATCCTACCAACCCACCACTAGGGTGGCAAGGCAATCTTCTAGTGAGGTATTATTCATTCCCCATGTAATTATATAAATTGGACACATACGAAAGGAAACCACAATCAAAAGGCACTTTTATTGTACTTATTACTGATCCTCACGATAGGGTGATCGAGGCTAGTTATCAGCCATCTAACTTTATCACAAATTATGTTACTTTGTAAATATAGACTGTGAGCAAATTCATTTGCACTCTTTTTCTTCACCAATGCCCACTCACTATTCTTCCCTCGCCTTTTTGTCATTCCTCGCCCAAAGTCGGTACTAGTGCTTGGGTGTATTTTAATTAATTTCATGAATTCTGAAGTTAATAATCATATAAGCCTTCAATAATTCTAAGATTTGTAAGATTTGAACTTATAATTTATAAGAAACAAATTCAAAACCTGATTAGATAAGTTAAACCATTTATGGTTTTTAATTATATATTCCTTGTCTTCTTCGGTGGCAACCCCGCATTGTCTTAAATTTTCATTAAATATTAAATGAAAAAATAATAATTAAATTGCTTTACGGCATTGCTCTCCTAGATGCCTTGTATGCATGATGATCGTGTAGTTGTTTGTATATCATTCTATCTTTCAAATAAACTGTTGTTTTTTTTTTAATCAACTTGATTTGATTTGGCAAACATGTCTACGAGAATTGTTCTGAAAAGTTACGTATCGGCAACAGGACACTCTTCCTTGGGAAATAGAAAGCGTGCAGGTGCAATAGTCAAAATTTACCTTTTTCAAAAGCAGGGGTAGGATAAGAATTTCCTGGTCGAACTTGTGCATTTCTGCATGTAATCATGAATGGAAATAATTCATCAAAGGAAATCCTCGTCAGAAATTTATGATCTGACAGTAATAATTTTATAAATAAATCTGTTGATGGATAAAATACATCAAAAAAACAACATATATATAATTCTACCGGTAATTTTCTTAGTCCATCAATATGTTTTTTTTTGGGGTGAATTTAACATGTAATTATCAAACAGATTATTTGTGATTTTTTCAGATAATAAACAGTAATAGTAGTATTTGCAGTAATTATTTTCTAATTATTTGGAATATATCAATAAACTATATTCGTTGTTAACCTCATCATTAATCATTTTTAAAAATATATTTTTTAAAAATCTATTAAACAAGAATAAAAAATAATTAAAAACAAATTAAATTAATATAAATTTAAAATATTTATTACAAATTTAACATTTATAAATTCAAATATAATTAATTTATAATAGAGATAGTGGAGGAGAAGAAGACAGGTCTTCACTTGGACTGTGAAACAAATAAAAAAAAGCATATATATCACTTGTCTATAATTTCATTTTCAATACCAATTAACAGAGTTCCACGGATTCAATACCAAGTCTTTTCAATCAGCAACAAAATTACTTATGTGATTTTTAACTTACTGGTCTAAAATTATCTTGAATTCTACTTGAAATTGATTGTGAGGATCAAATTTGGGTACATGAATTTATAAATTAAATTTTTATTTATCAAATTAATAAGAAAGGAATAGTTAAATTCTTAATAATGACATGTACATAAAGCGATGGATAACTTTTTCCTAATAATGACACTTTGTCATGAAGAAAAACTTGATCTCTATCTACTCTTCTCATTCTACCTGAAGATCTAAATGGATTTGACTTTCCGTAAATTGATTCCTGAACATGCAAAAACTAAATAAAGGAGAAAAAAAATTAACCCCGTAGAGATTCATAACTTGTATATGATCACAGTTCATAACATCCCGTAAAAAAAAAAAAGGTTTTTCTTCACGATAAAGTGTCGTTATTAGGAAAAAGTTATCTATCGCTTTATATATATATATATATATATATATATATATATATATATATATATAGGAGTTGAGACTTTACCAGTACAATTGAATAATGTTTCAAGGTACATTGGATTAGAGCCAAGAAGATCCCACGTATTATCACAATGATATGAAAAGGATTGTTTCTCTGTTTGCATCTTGAAATTGTGCGTTTCACTGATTGGAGATTTATTATATTCTCACCGAAATTCTCCCCCGAATGGACCCCAGTGGCAAGGGATGTAAATAAATTAAGAAAAAAATCGGCTGGGTAGGCTGCTGAGCTACAATATGCTTAAGATTGTTGTTGAGCCTCTGCTAAACAGCTTGTTTCCCTGCACTTTGTTTTCTTGCCAGCATCCATTGGAATTATTCGGTTTTCACTTGTATTCAAAAACTCTTAGTCAAAAAAAAAAAGAAGCTTTAGCTAGAACTACACACACACAAGCCATAAATGGACGAAACCACATGATGAGTAAAAACTAAGTTGTTAAATCATTGCAATGACAAAGAGTCATCCCCGTGGGCACGGAAACAAATAGCGAAGAACAAAGAGTTGCTTAGATAAATCATAACTTGGCATTCGACAGAGTTGAGACTGCTGTTTGATAAAATGCACGACAATTCATAGGCATCAATTAAGCAAGGACAGATTAAGTATGAATTGCATACATAAATTCTGATCATGTTGTGATAAGAAAGAGGTTCGCTGACAAACTTCAATTAAGCTCCATAGGGAGGAAGTCTGGAGCAATAATAGAGAACATAATACTTCACCAGTCTGTGAAATGACCTCAACCTTAAGACTAGACATTAACTTACTACTAGCTAGAGAAAATAATAGAGCAGCATAGCAATTTATATAACACTTCCTATCATAGTATGAACCACATTGTGAGGACAGCTTGAACTGTCACTCAAATGCCCACTGGTTCTCCCTGCGCACCTCCTCTTCCTCCTCTGGACTGAAGTCATTCTTGATGTTAAATGTCTTGCGAATCTCTTCTGGAGTCTTCCCCTTGATCATGTCAGCCACAGTCTGGCAGGTCAAATCTAGCAAGCCCTTGATGTTCAGATAGTTAGCTGCCTGAAAACAACTTTAGAAGTTAGCCATGGTAATTCACATACAGTGTATGCATAACAAACAAATACACAGAAAATGATAACTAGCAACAGCTTAGAAAAGGATAATCTCATATGAGAGTATTCAAATACAGATACCTGGCAACTGACCCACATATACCATACTATTAATTCGATTGCCATAAGCAAGCCGTCAAAGCTCAACCGCCATGAATTATACATTGAAGCAGGAAACAAACATAAGGCTTATTTCCCTCCAAATTTCACATCAAATTTTATCTAAAGGAATCAAAAAGTAGAAAACAAAAGATCCTTCTTTCCTCACTTTCTAGCGCAAGGGAGTCATAAACTAATAATAGTTGAAAGCAAACAGGCAAAAAAAACAAAAAATGTCATAGCATAAAACACAATCCCTAGAAACTCAATAAAAATTTTCGTTTTTTTTTTAAAAAATATTTTCCATAAAACCAAACAGGAAAAAAATCTTCAAACAAAATACCAGGCAGAGAACTCAAACAAGGATAAATTAATAAATATAAAAAAAGGGTCAAAAAGGAAACTCGAACCCTTACCAGGATGAGGTCAAAGAGGGTATTTTGGTCAACCTTGACAAACTCGGTGTCCCAACTCTTCAAAGACTCATCCTTCTCAGTAACACCTGTAACATTCTTCTCCTTATCAGAACCGGCTTCCACATGTTTCTTGCAGTACTCGATAACCTTAGCAAGAATCTTGCTTGTCACGTTAGGCAACGGGATCTCGTTATCGGCGCAGTCATCTTCAATCATGTGTTTGATGGTTTGTGACTCCACGGCGACTGCTTCATCGACGACGAATGTCTCGCCATCGGATGATTTGAGAGTGATTTTCTTTGATTCTGACATATTGGGAAAGAGATAAAAGCCCTAACCCTAGATTAGTCTCGCAAGAGAAATCAGAAACTGAAATTGTTATTTGATAGTGAAGGGGGAAGGGTCTTTTTTATAGAAGAATTTTTGGGACCTGAAACGGTGTCGGTTTTGGGAATTGGTGTGTGTTTCGGATTCGGATGACAGGGTATTACGTTTAGGTCCTGATTTTTAATAAGCTAAAAAAGGGGTTGGTTTTGAAGAATCCTTTGTAAACAAGGAGAAGGAAAAGGGCATTTTGGGAAGTTTGTTTTTTAGTTTCTCCCTCCTGTTTGGTTGCGATTTGAGGAGGAAATTACGGTTTTGTGCCCAGGGATCAATAAATTTTGGTTGGTGGGTGGGTTATTTTATTTTGAGAGATAAACGGGGCAAAGAATAAAGATAAGGTAGCAATAAATTATTATTATCAAGTGATCTACAAAGTTTTTATTTATTTTGTGAGTAAGCGTAATCCAACGTAATATTAATCGAGTGATTATATGAATAGGCATTGCATATGATGATGTACTAAAGAATCTAATTTTTTTTTTAAAATGCTTATATGTTGATTAATTAGTTAATTTCTTGATTTTAATAATTAGGTTCATTCTTTATGGTTAAAGTGGTTGATGGTTGGTATCTAATAAACTAAGGTGGTCGGTATCTATAAAAAGTCTTTTTTGAAGAATTTAAAAACTTTTCGATGCTTAAGTATCTTTTAAGATAAAGAATAATGATATTTTAGAGAAAGACTCTTAAAATAAATATTCAGTAAAGAATAGAGATTGTGAACCTATTTTCATTTAAGGATTCATAAGGTCTATATAGCTCACGAGCCTTCTTTTTTTTTTTTTTATGGAAATGAGAGGTTGGAGTACCATCTTGCCCTAATATCATTACTGAGGGAAAATATCACTAACACATGCATTAATGAGAGATAAATATCTTTTACACATCATTAATGAATGATAAATACTCATTACACATCATTATTCAGGGATAAGTGGTAGGGTCTTTTGAAGACTTTTATAAATCCAGGAGTGTAGATAAATTGGTATCTTTGACCTTAACATTTTATGTTAAAGATCACGAGAAAAAAAAAACAAGTGAAGTCTTGTGACCCAATATGAAGTTTAGAAAGATCATCAGTTCTATATCCATTTGGGCTATGCAAGATGTAGAGCCCTAGCATGTTGGATCTATAGTTTGCCAAACCTATATATATGTGGGCTCAGCGTGTAGTTGAGCCCGTGAATGTTAGCTTATCACCCTGTCTATGGTCCTTTTAAACATGGATTTTAGGCAAAATAACATATATAAAACACGTTGATCCCATCCTTGAAAGATTAAGTTCATCCCATCCTTAAAAGAATTATGAGACCATTTCCCTTAAGCATCACATGGAGAAAATTAAAACATTGTTATTTTGAACAAGTTAATTCATACATAAAAAAAACTTTCATTCTTAGTCATTGACTATGATACATTTTATTACCCTTTGAGGTATAACCAACTCAATAACTTGGGTATCGAGTTTCTATTAAGATCATGTTCTTAATTCCACAAATGAGGAGATAATAGAGTTTCTTTATTAGATGTATTCTGGATAATTGACTTATTTTTCCTTGGATAGTTGCCAAAGAGACTTTACAAGTTTTACGGTTTGAACCAACACTCTATTTTCACTTGTGGAAAACTTATAACCTTTCAAGGTTCCAATAACATTCATGAAGTCGACAAAAATATATAGCCTGGATTTTTTTGTCTCACAAGTCCTTGGCCAAATAGGAGAAGTTATATTAACCTAGAGCAATAAAAAAGCTATATAGCCTTCTGATTCTCTCACAAACAGTGTACATCTAATATTTGTAATAGATCATGTCTTCCAAGCTGATTTGGAACATTCTTGATCATTAAAGTAGTATTTCTTGTTAAATAAACTTTATTGGTGTCATCAATGAGATCATAAGAATGCACATCATCCTCCTGGTTTAGTGATGTTATAGCTTCGTGAAGCTTTTCTTGGCTGGTATGTTAGTGTTAAACACGATACAAGTTTAACACGAAAATCGCTAAAATCCATGATAGAAATTGGTTCCAAGTTATTATATTAAGCTCGTTGGGCTCGAGTATCCCCTTGAATGACTAGCACTATCTTTATAAGGAGTTGAACCTGATTGAAGAGTTGTTTATGCTCTGATAGAGTAGTTATGCTAACAGCTGTAAGGAGGTCCATAATGCGTTCCATCTAAAGCATATCATAACCATCTTTCATTGATAATGATTAGGGATGTAGAAAAAAAAATAGTTATAGAAGAATAGTTGATGACATTTTTAAATGGATTGGCCTTTTGTTTCATCCCTCTAGATGACATCAATGATGATGTCCTAAAGAATCCAAGTAGCTTAAACACAAGACTTATGTATTGGATAATCAGTTAATCTCTTGGTTTTAACAATCTGACTCATTCTCTCAGCTAAGGTGACTGGTGCCTGTGCCTGGTGCCTGGTAAGCCAAGGTGGTCAGTGGCTAATATATGTAAAAGATCCCTTTTAGTGGA
Source organism: Populus simonii (assembly GCA_007827005.2). Classification (NCBI taxonomy): domain Eukaryota; kingdom Viridiplantae; phylum Streptophyta; class Magnoliopsida; order Malpighiales; family Salicaceae; genus Populus; species Populus simonii. The sequence goes on along the minus strand of CM017467.2, from coordinate 17,250,619 downwards.
AATGTGGACTCTCTGATATTTAAGTATTTTTTTTTAGAAAAAAAACTAATATTTAAGAGAGAAATTCTGAAAATAAATATACGGTAAAGAATAAAGATTGTGAACCCTTTTTCATTAAAGGATTCATAAAATCTTTATAACTCATGAGTGTTATTCTTTTGTGGAAGGGAGGGGCTTGAGTGTCATTTTTCTCTAATAGCACCAACAAGAAAAAATATCCTTGACACCTGCATTAAAAAGAGATAAATATCTCTTACACATCATTACTTAGGGATAAATATCACTTACACATCATTAATGAGGAATAAGTGGTAGGATCTTTTGAAGACTTTTATACATCTACAAGTGAGAGAGATGGGTATTCTTGAATTTAATATTTTATGTTAAGGGTCGCGAGAAGTAGGAAAAAAACAGAGTCTTTCGACCTAATATGAGACCTAGAAACATTATCAGTTCTATATCTATTTGGGCTATGCGAGATGCTGAATCCTAGGACGTAGTTGCTAAACCTACATATAAGCTGAGCCCAGAAATAATTGGATTATCACCCTGCTTTTTGGTCTTTTAAAATATAAATTTTAGTTAAAAATAATATATATAAACACATTGAATCCATCATAATGTTATGCTAATTACATTTTAAAGTAATTAAGATACGATATTGCTTTAATTGTAATTAATAATTTGTGAACAATCACTAGGGGCACATAAGAGTCAGCTTTAATGTACATTGTATTTTCTTTCACTTTTCAGCTTCGTTTGTTTTCTAGAAAGTGATTTTCGGAAAACTATTTTCCAAACTTTCCTATGTTTGTTTGCCATTAGAAAAGTTGGTCAACGGAAAACACTTTCCGGTCAAAAGAAAATTTGGCTTGGTTTTTAAGAAAGTGTTTTCCTTTTATTTTAGACGGAAAATACTTTCCGGAAGTTGTGAACAATTTAGAAATGTCATATTATGTACTGATTATATCAAATTTGGTCCTCAAACTTTTGATTGCTATATATAATTTGTTTTGAATATTTGTTTTTCAATTTCATCCCTTAGAATTTAATTTTTATATTAATTTTGGTCCTCATTTTTATAATTGTTATTTTCTTTTCCCTTATCATTTTTTAATTGAAATTTTTTATCAGTCAAATTTGGTCCTCATTCTTTTGATTGTTACTTATTTTATTTGAAATAATTTATGAAATGTTAATTATTATTATTTTAATTTCTTCATCTTTTATTTTTTTTATTTTTTAGATTTGATCTCTATTATTTTGATTATTATTTATTTTATTTGAGATAATTTATGAAATTATTATTTTTTTCAATTTCATTCTCATTCAGCTTTTTAATTTGTAAGATTTATTTTTCATTATTTTAATAAACTTGAAAAAAATAAAACATTAATAAGTTATTTTCCAGCTCATTTTCCATGACATAACCAAATACTGGAAAATATTTTCCAACTTATTTTTCATTACACTACCAAACATCGAAAAATAATTCACTTTCTCGGAATTCACTTTCCTGAAATTTACTTTTCAAAAAAAAATTACTTTCTACCAAAGAAACGAACGGAACAATTCATTAATCATTGCATGGCTATTTTCTTTTTTATGATTTCTCAGGCTAATTAACAGATCATTTCTTAGTCAGGTCGTTAATGGGTAATTACACTCGGATTGGAATCGTTGGGAGAAATTTCTTTTTTATAACCTCCTTTTGGATTAATATAATAACATGGGGAATAATCTCTTTTAAATCAAACCTAAAGGGTTACCTATCAAATCTAAAATTAACAACTCATAATCTAGAACTTACTTTCAGACCCTAGTCTAACATAAAATTTGAAGAAATTAAGAACAGATGCTAAGAGTATATTTGTAGAATTTGTTGTCATATCAAAGAATGCTACGAGTAGTGAGTTTTGCACACCAAATGAGTGCACCAATTCCAATAACAGCATCATGATCTACACAGCCGAATCATTGTAGAACACGATACATCTTGGAATGTTTTATTTTATATATATATTATTATTTTTTATTTTAAATTATTATTTTTTATGTTTTTATATTGTTTTTATGTTAAAAATAAACTTTAAAAATAAAAAAATATTTTCTTAAATGGATTTTCAAGTTAAAAATATTTGAAAAACAACTAAATTTTTGAAAATTGAACTGAGAAATTAACCCACCAAATCCAAATAGCTTAAAGCATCATGTCAATAACATAAGCTCGAGCAAAATATTGCTATTTAAGTTCATAATACTCATTACACGGTTGTTATGCATCTACCAAGAGAAAATCATAGTAGAGACCATGATCCGATATTCAGAAACACACACATTATAAACCACAAGGCCCCTAGATGATGATCAGCCTTCCATGATTTATAGCTTTGAAACAGGTAGACCTGTGGCAAAAGCAAGATAACAAGGTCAAGAGATGCCTCAAATGTGGAGACTGGAGATTCACTTGGCAAACAATTATCCAAGTCCTTTGCATTACCTAAGGCTTTTGCGTTCACAATACTTGGACTTGCAGCAGGAGGAGGAGCATTCTCATTCAAAAATGGTGCTACCCGATTCGGATCGCCCCACACTGGATACCCTTTAATCTTTCCCTGCAATACAGAGAGCAGCCAAAACATAGGGATTAAACATCAGCTAAATGAACTTGAAAATGGCTCTCGAGCTACTTGTTTGATTTTTTTCTAAATTTCAACGTACCAGGACATTCAGAGCAGCTAGTGTTGCCATTCCTTCACGAGTCCACTACAAAACCAACGAGGCGAAATATTTGTTAATGTCACTGATTGACCATGGAAAGCCTTAATGGCCTCGGTCAAATCATGTATCTATCAGTTTTACCTTGGAAGCAGAAGCAATGTGAGGTACAACAACAGCATTCTTCATGTCAGCAAGCCCGGGCTTCATGTAAGGTTCATCCTGATACAAAAGAATTGGAGAACAATCATGCATGACTTAATGGTGGTTTCACTTTCATCGACAAAAATTGAGACAGAGAAGTTCAGTTCAGTTACCTCAAAGACATCAAGGCCAACACGAAACATAGGATTTTGTTTCAAATGCTCTACAAGGGCTACTTCATCAACCACTGGACCCCTACTGCAGTTTACAAGGATTGCTTCCTACAGATGCAGATGGTAATTTGCTCAGTGCTAAGGTTTGCCTTCTCAAATAACTCTCGGTATCTAAAACAACATTGCTTCAAATAGTTACCTTCTTCATTGTTGCAAGGCTTTCCTTGTTGATCAAATGGTAAGTGGTTTTGTCCAATATTGGGTGAAGACTTATCTACAATGAACACCGATGGCAATCCATATTATTTGAATAGACAAATCAAACTTGAGAGCATTGTAAGACACAAATTATCAGCAAAGGATTCCCACCACATCTGCCTCTCGAAGCACCTCATCCATGCTGGCTGCTCTTTTCCAAGTAACTGGCTGCTCGCCGTTAGCTTTTAGGAATTCACCATAAGCTGCAATCACAAAGCATACTATTATGACTACAAAGAGGAATTGAAAAGTAAATAATTTTGATAGATTCTCAGAAGCATGCCTGTAACAAACTTCTCTAAGCGTGTGGATTGGTAGAGATCATAGTAAATAAGATTCATTTTGAACCCTTCAACCTGTAATAAAGAAGGAAAGAGTATATTTAAACATGTGGTCTGCGATTTCAAAACCATAATTTCTGGCAAAGAAAAAAAATCCTTAAACATTCATTCACAGCATGTTTTACGACATGAAATTGCGCTATGAACTAGCGTGGACTGCCTCGTGCCATCAAAGTTCTCTTTAACAGCAGATTAATGCTTATATATGTGTATCAACTCTAATTAAATTGATTTGCTAAGCTTGATATGTGAGTCCACTAAACAATCCAGTTGACTCGGAAATTCAGCTACTCCAAGCCAGGTCTTTAAAGGGAATTACATATGATATACCCAGAATCAAGAGATTACCATCATTCTGGCATAAGCGGATCCAATGCGACCAGCTCCAATGACACCAACAGTTTGTCCTTTGAGCAAGTTTCCAACAAACCTACAAAAAACATGACCAAATCAAATAGTCATACAACTGCATTTACAGAATCATTTGGAATCTAACACATCTTAAGACAAGCGATGATTGGAGTTATACAGGTGAGGAAGCCATCCATCGTATAAGCCTGCCCTCATGAACTGGTCTGCTTCAACAATTCTTCTAGCAGCAGCTAAAGAAAGTGATGCTGCCAACTCTGCAGTTGTCTCAGTAAGCACTCCCTAACCAAATAACCAACCCGTTAATCTCAATTCACTTGCCCCCAGGAATTCCAGACTTGCTCAAAACATGTATAAAAGAGATTGAACTTACAGGAGTATTTCCAACAGCAACACCATGCTTGTTAGCAGCATTTACATCAACATTATTGTAACCAACTGCCATGTTACTAAATGCCTTTCCACCTGCCCTGCTTAATGCTGCAAATAATGTCTCCCCCCAATCTTCTGTCAACTGAATCACAAAATAGTACAAAACCACAGTTCTTAAACATGTAAACAGCAATTTCCAACATGAACCCACATAAGAAATTAATGAATTACCTGGCCTATTACACCATCACACTTATCACCAATTAGAGCAATAATATCCTCAACAGACAGTATTGTTTTCTTCTGGGTGCATATCTAGTAGACATTAAAGCCAACAAAAACAAAAGTCTGTCAAATTCACAAAATCGTTTTAAGAAATTGAAAAACAAAGATGGCCCTTTACAGACATCAAGTAAATTACCTCAACACGACAGTCTTGCTCAATCAAGAGATTGATCCAGCGAGTTCCAGGCATTGATTTGGTGCTAACAACCCTGTACTTGCCGTTTGGATTGTAGACTTCAATTGAAATTGGTTTTGCCATTGAAGCTACCTAGCTAGAAGCACCAGAGCTCAATAAAGAATGTGAGGGGCACAGTACATTGCATTACAAGTGAGTGGCCTTTTTAAATTTCTGGTAGTCTAGTTAGTAAGACAAAATTGCTATAATGTGGTGGTGCACACACTATATCCAAAGTCTTGTCCAATGAGGTTAGGTTTTTTGCTTTGGCTGTTGACTTTGGAAACTTCTGATTTGCTATCTGTTAATGGGGTGCAAGATGTTATGGGAGGTTGGTTAGTGATTGGGTGTGGTCTATTAGGATAGAGCCATGAAGGTGTTTTGTGGTGGTGGTGTTGAGTCATTGTGGCTCGGAAGTTTTGGACCTTCCATTTGGTATAAAGATAATGGTGAGATGGCTCTTGTGCAAGTTTGACACATAAGGTTGCTTTTATCACTTTTAGTAAATGACGGAAATAACCCAAGTTGTTTGGACAATGCTAGCTTAGAGGTCATCTGATATGGTCCTTGTGGAGAATTCTCTACAAGCCATGGCAAGAGTAAACCTTTCATTGGCTAACTACTATGAAAACAACTTTGGAGATACGACCAGAAAACCAGAAATCAATCCCATCTAGATTATCCTGGATCATGGAATGGCTCGAGCCTCAGTTGGACCAGGCTTAATCAATTCAGACTTGAGCCACCATATACAGACCACTTTTGTGTAGCAACAGTAAAGGGCCGTGGCTAGCCCTATTCGTGGATTGATTCAGCAGTCAAAGGGAACCTTAAGTTCCATTTATCAATCATGAAAATAAATGGTAAACCAATTATTTGTCATCAAATTGCTTTGATCAACAACATATTGTAAGAATTGCTTTTAGAAAAATTAATGCGTGCTTCCGTTCCGACTCGGTCCACTGCAAAACAAGAAAAAAAAATCGACCAACTTTTTGATAAAAACAAAATTTCCCCTGATTCCAAGTACTGGGCGTTTCTTTTACGAAGCACCCCAACTTTTTTTTCACTACAACCGAGCCAAAGAAATTGAATTCTATCCTTTTTTCTTCTCCGATGTGAACAAAATGCGAGCACTGGATCAAATGCATCAGATTTAAAGGACCATCCCTGCAGCACTCGCCAAATATGGCAAAATCCAGTGTGGAACGGTGGCTCAACTAAATTACTGATTGGCACTCTGTTTTGCGTGTGCCGAGCGCATGCCAAAGCGAGGAGCCTATGTGCCAGCATGAGCCTGTCTGTATTTGAACTTTGATGTGCTCAATTGTGGACTACACACACTTAGAACAACTGATTAGAATTCAGAGATAACCTTACTTATCCACTAACCACGGTTCAATTCCTAAGAATGGGTGGAACGGACATTTGCCACGAGCTAGCCGAAAATACCACCAAACCATTGAAAAACGAAGAAAAAAGCCAAGTCTTATTTGTCATGGCTCCCAACTTCACCTACTATGTTCCAAAAGGGAAAAGATCTTCACCTAGAACGTGCATGGTTCCCATAGCCTGCTCAAAGCCTCAAACCCCTATGTTTTACTTTTAAGACTGGTCAGTTATGATATCATCGGTGGTGGACTTGTATTCTCGAAGTTGAATTATTGAGTAAACCACGATCTGACTTGTCTCCAAGACACAATATCACTTGTCTCAGAGGACAATTTCTCATTTTTTAAACATTATCCTTTTTTTCTCTTTCGTGTTTAAGAACAGAAAAAAATATGAGATACCATGTGATTTTTCTTGTATAGTGAAAGAACTCGAATAAAATTGAACTAAGTCAAGGTTTTCTTAAACCAGATCAAAATGCATGGTCAAGCGTAGCATTTTTGTAAGTGAAATTACACTATTTTTTTTCCAAATAAATATTGAGTAGTGTAGTGCAATGGGGACAAAATTTTTTTTTTTTTTAATGAAACAAGAAATTTGGGTTTTTGAGCTTTAAGTGTACAAAGAGATTTGTTGTATATATGGTAGAAATTTAATTTTAGCCAACAAAGAAAAAACAAAACAATAGGGTTAAGATTTAAAATTTTGTCATATTTGGAAGCATATAACCCACTTCCCTGTATTGGGAAGATTGTACTGATAAATCGGTAAGATTTGAGCTGCATGGCAATTTAAATTCAGGGTTTGCCGTATGTTTAGCAATAAAACATGTTTTCCATGTAATATCACAAAATTTCAATTTTCAGTTAAAGTTAAACTCTGTCAGCCATAACTTTATCCTCGCCAAACCCCGTACTCTCTCCTTCTCTCTGCAAAATATTTACCTCTCCGCACACAGAGAGAAGTCATGGAGAGGCTTCTGTATTCTCCTCCTTCTACTCCCTTAAAAACCCACCTCAAAAGGCCCACTCCTTTGCTCCCTAGACTCAGCAAACTTGAGTCACCAAAACTTGGTTTTCCCTCGTTGACAAGGCCTGGGTTCAGGAGAGTCAACTCGGTCTCTTGCAAATATGAGAATCCATCAACCCCACCTCTTCAGGTTGATTCTTCAACTGGGTCGACGCCAAAATCCAACCATGTCAAACAGATCGTTGGTGGAGTTTCTGTGAAGTCTAAGGTATCGAGTTTGTGTGGTTGTTTGGCTAAAGTTCTGTTTTTTATGCAGTGCAGAATTAATTTTTGTGCAATGTTGCAACTTAATTGGACAGTTGGTTGATTTACTATGTTTGTTATGATCATGAGACTTTAGATATCATAAGTTTGTGGTGTCGTTGAATGAACTGCCAACACAAATCATAATTGATTTTTACGAGGCAATGGTACTGTACAAAGACTGGTCTTTTCAAGGATTCTTATGTTTTAGAGGTGATGGACTAATGCCTGCTGGGATTTTTAGTTGAACAGAGAGTTTTGTCTATAGTTAGCTACGTTTATTATGATAGGAAGGCTTTACATATGGCTAGCTTACGTTACACTTGAATAAGTTCACATTAGAAACCATAATATAATTATTTGACGCGGTGTTGTGGTAAGAAGATTGGTCTTTTTTGTAGATTTGTAGTGATGATGGGCTAGTACATACTAGGATGTTCAATGCAAGGGAAATTATATTGATACTTAGATGGTTGGTTGTGATGGGAAGGTTTTAAATATCACTAGAATGAATTCCATGAGAAATCATAATTGAACAATTCAGGCCATGATATTGTGAAATAGTGGTCTTTTTTGTGGATTTTTAGATGATGGACTAATTCCTTCTAGATTTGAGGATTGTGGAACGGAAGTACAGGGGTGAAATATTTGGTTTCAATTGGACTGTGTTTGTAAAAAAAGAAGGGGAAGGAGAGGGGAATTGCTGAAAATGAATATTTTTGACTCGTTTTATAAGAAATTGGACACGTTGGTGAGAAGCATGGTGTGAATGCTTCAACATGACCACAATGGGATTTGAATATGTAATTTATTATGCTTTTGTTCTTAAGGCAGCGTTGTGTTGTGAGTTCTGTTCTAGACACTGAAATGTGCAAATCCCTTGACTCGTGTATTTGAAGTTGCCATTGATGCAGTAGAATTCCACTGCACGATAGAGTTTGCTTTAGTTCTAAGGAGTTCACTGATTACATTGTCTTCTGAAAAATAAGCTCAGATTGAAAGGAGTGGAGTCTAACTAAATATGCAATTACCACGTTCATATGTTCCATTGTGCTGATATATAACAATGCTTGTTATGATGGAATGCTTTAAAGGTATCTCTAGTTTATATTATCCTTGAATGAATTCCCATGAGAGATCATAGTTGAATAACTTGAGTAAAAAGAGGTCCTTTTATGGATTTTTGGTGATGATGGACTAGTATGAAGTATCTACTAGGGTTGAGGTTTATGGGATGGTGGCATGAAGTGTAAAATTTGGAGTAATAATAAGCTATCTATGTAAAGTAGTTGAAGGGGAAGGGGAATTACTGAAAATTAAATAAATGTCTGTGTTTGATATGAAACTGGAATCATGGGCGTGTCATGGCTTGTGTTCTTGAAAATAATTTCCTTGGGATTTCAGTGTGTAGTTTATAATGCTTTCATTTTAAGGTGGCATCGAAATGCTGTTTAAGTTATGTTTAATCACCGAAATGCTTAAATTCTCTTGTGAATTTTTTGTCTCAGGTGATGCAGGTAGAAATGCACTGCATTGCAAACACTGGTTTAGTTCCAATTATTGTAGAAGCTCAAGTCAAGTTGGATTAGTTCTAAGTAATTCATTGTTTACATTTTTTTGGTGAAAAACTAAACTCTCTTTTCATATCTGTAGTTGTTCCAAGAGAAGTGTTATTTTGGTTCTTTTAGCTTGGAGGTAGCCCCGTGTGATGTGTCAAGATTAAAATGTGATTTGCATGCTGTGGAAGTTTAATTATCTAAATGCTGAAGGATCTAAGTTACCTGAATATAGACCTCCATAACTTGTAGATTTGTCATTACTTGTATTTGATTGCTCTTTTGAGACCACAAAAAATATTGCTGTAGAAATTGCGTCTTAATTTTTCCATACAAGGCAATGGCTAGAAGCACTTCTAGATTTCTTTTTGTTTGAAATTGAGTAGGTTAGGGTATTTTATGCCTTGTGATCCCAACAGTTGAGTTTGCATCTTCCTTGGTAATTAGTGACTTGAACGTTTTTCTTCTTGTTGAGCAAAATGAACTATTTGTTGATATTGTCATGGCACTTGTGACAATTATTAGGGCCTAGAAACAAGTTACCTTTTTTTTCCATCCCTGCAGAAACAGTACGAATTTTGTTACAATCTCTTCATTTCCTGCATTTAGGACCTTTCAGTTCCACTTGAAAGGAATTTCAGACTCCTCTGTGTGAATTTAGAATTTGAACATGCCTACTGTTTTGCTGAATTTTTTTATTGAACTGCCAGATTATGTTCTTATAATTCCATCTTTATCTTGTCAAAATTGCTAAATCTGCTGTATTCTCAAAATGCTGCAGGCAGCTACTCTTGGGATATTCGTGGTATTTTCTGGTATTATTATGTTCTTAATCCACCCAGTTTTCGCTTTTCCAGCTTTTGCAACCTTCCAAACTGCTGCCAAGACCGGGGGGGCTGCTGCTGCAGGGGCAAAACTTATGCGAACTGAACTACTGAACAGTGGTTGGGCTGGTTTCTTTGCTGGTTGCTTACACACATTGTCAGGGCCTGACCACCTTGCTGCTTTGGCTCCACTCTCAATCGGTCGATCCCGGATGGAAAGTGCTGCTGTTGGAGCTCTTTGGGGTTGTGGGCACGATGCAGGTCAGGTCATATTTGGCTTGCTCTTTCTACTCTTAAAGGACCGACTCCACATTGAAGTTATCAGAACATGGGGCACAAGAGTGGTCGGTATAACTCTACTTGTTATTGGTGCTATGGGTATTAGGGAGGCCTCGGAAGTCCCAACTCCATGTGTTGCCTTAGAAAATGGTGAGCGTGATGTTAGTGTCTATGAAGCACTAGAAATCCCAACGGTAGGGAAGAAGAAAAGGGTCGGTTTTGCTACTTTTGCTACCGGTATTGTCCATGGGCTGCAGCCAGATGCATTGATGATGGTGTTGCCTGCACTGGCATTGCCTTCTCGTTTGGCCGGAGCTGCATTTCTAATCATGTTCTTGTTTGGAACTGTGGTTGCAATGGGTAGCTACACGGTGTTTATAGGGTCGTGTAGTGAAGCATTAAAAGACCGAATACCCAGAATAACAGAGAAACTGACATGGGCTTCTTCCCTTGTAGCAATTTCCCTCGGCCTCGGCCTTATCATTAGCCAGTTTTTCGGATTCAGTTTATATTGATCTTCCTGGTTGCAAGCTACCTGTTTTAGTGTTAGAGAAAGATAATTAGCGAGGAATTTTAATTTATTTAGAATCATCTTTTTTTCTCTTATTAAACTTGCAAGTTTGTGTATTCTTCAGCGTGCAAGGAAAAGACTTGTGTCTTTGAGAAGTATTTATAATTTATTTATGGTAGAATTCAATCTATTAATCATTGTTTTGGTGCTTGATTTGATGTCTGCATTGCCATTTCTACTCGGTTCCCCAATTGAGCCCCCCCTTATAAAATATATTCTCAAAGAAGTTGAACTTTCAAGAAAGTTGCCGGACTTGTGTAGGCAGCACACCATTCGAGTAGTATTCGCTTGGTCCTTTCCCTTTTCCCCAGGGTATAGATCTGCAGCCATAGCCAGCCATACCATGTCCATTCCCGGGCAAATGTATTTCGGGATTGTTTAGTAATGTACCGGCGGATATAGTTTAAAATATTTTATTTTTTAAAAAAATATATTAAAATAATATTTTAAAAAATATTTTGATATTAGTATATCAAAAAAAAAATTTAAATAAAAATTTTTTTTAACTTCTAAAAAACATGATTTTATCCGTGTTTTCAAACACTATCTTAAAATGAAAACTAGTTGTGGCACATGTTATATGATGCAGATGCAAATCCAACTCACACCAGGTTTAACAAGGTGGTTTCATTTTAATTAGAGAATAAAATTTTTTGCAATGATAGTAAGCACGCTTTTTTTTTTAAAAAAAAAAAAGACCATGATATTTTTAAAGAAAAAAAATTGGAAGTATGTGATTGGATAAAAAAAAAAAAAAGTTGGCTCAAGTCAAACCGAGTTAGCGCAATAAACATGTAACCAGGGTAACAAAGGCGACCCAACCGTGGTTAACCCACAAAACATGTGACACATGCTATGAGATCGAGATAACCCAATAAAAAAGAAATTGAAAAAAACCAAAAAGCTATTTTTTTAATAAAAAAATAATGTTGAGCGATGAAATCTTAAAAGAAAATAAGCAAAAAAAGAAAAAGAAACGTTAACCCGTATTAACTTTTCAAACACGTGATCTGAATCATTAGACCAGAAAAACCATACATGATAAAACCTTAAAGCCCACCCCCTACCACAACACCCCCCTCCCCCCAAAAAAAAAAAAATTTAAAGTATAAAATCAAGAGAAAAAAATCAATTACACAAAAGGATCTAAAAAAATAAAAATTAAAACAATGATGGTGAAAATTGAAATAAAAGATAAAATAGAGTGCAAGAACAAAGTTTTTATTGAAGAGTTAAATTGTAAAGGAAAATAAATTTAACAAAATGAAAAAAAAATCAAAAGAATGAGGATCAAGGCTCCGTTTGTTTGCAGGAAAGTTATTTCCTTTTGGAAAGTGAATTCCGGGGAAAGTGAATTCCTGGAAAGTGAATTCCGATGTTTGGTAGTGTTATGGAAAATGAACTGGAAAACACTTTCCAGTGTTTGGTTATGTTATGGAAAAGAAACTGGAAAATAATTTATTAATTAATTAATTTTTTTTCAAGATTATCTAATATATATAAAATATTTAATATAAATATTTAATCACTTACAATAAAAGAATGAAATCTAAAAAGTATAATGATGAAATTTTTTTTTATTATAATATATATTCATACATAGCTTATTTTATAAAATATAACTAAATATATCATATCATATTATATAGAAATAAGCTTGTGAAATATTTTTTAAGTAAAACCTATTACTATATTTTTTTCAATTTTAAAAGCTTAAAATAAGTTTTTTTTTCATATGAAGAAAGCTAAATTAGTTTATGGTAAGAGTTATATATTTGGGGTATTTTTTTTTTGGTATGAAGTTTTTTTAAAAAAGATAAATAGATTCAAAAAATATTTTGATGGGTTTTTTGGATAAATATTTTTTTTTACGAGTAAAGGCAATTATCCCTTTAATATCCCTTTAATATATATAGAATAAGCATCAAGAAATAAATATAAATATCTAACATCAAACAAAATCATGCATAAATATTAAGTTTCGATATCATATACATACATATTAGTTCAAATTACAAACATAAATATGCTAGACCGAATTAAACAAGTAAACATACTTGTCAAATAACAAACATAGTCTGAACCCAAATTTTAAACAGAGTCAAACCATCTTAGCAAGCAGGCCTGTAGTAGTGTTGGTTCACAAAATTCTGAACCCAAATTTTCCTCAAATTAGCATTTTTTGCCATAAATGCTTTTGCCAACATTTCATTTTGGACCAAATGATCAAATGCCTCCCCAAGAGTGATCTCATCAAAGCCTTCAATTTTCATGACTTCCGCATACAACGCATTAACATCAAGTTGATTTTTGCTGAGGCTTTGAATTGCAAGTGCTACATCTCCAATCTGTTTAGACAACTTTTCAACACCATCATCTTCATACATGCGATTTCTCTTCCTATGTTGCCTCTTTTGCGTACTAGAGGAAGATGTCTCTTTTTCCTTAGAAGTTTCTTCATATTCCCCTTCATTTTCAATTGAAATTGATTGCTCTTCAGTGTTCTCTTCCAAGTTGACATCAGCATATGATTTGGCATAATTTCCGGTTGCCATATCTTTTCCAACAACAATTGTCATTGCCTCGTACATGTCAAGTTTTTTGTTGAGATACTTGTCATGATTGGGATGTGCCTGTTCATAAAGTTTAGAATACGAATTTTTTTAGTTCCTTGTATAACATTTTGGAAACAAAAGTAAATATAAAAATTACGAAGAGTATAATATTTATCATACCTTCACTTCTTCATCATAAACATCTTTCGAAACTGTAATCATCTTCAAACAATCATCCCAACCAAAGCCACTTTTATTTTTAAGCTTGGTTATTATTCCCCATTCTTTTTTCACAGTTTTGAGATGATTGTCAACATGTTTAGGCTTGCATTGAACATTGAACTTTTGACTAATTTCGGTAGCCACCTTAACAAAAGATTCTGCTCTAAAGGTGGAAGAAGGTTTGTTTCCTTTAAGTGCCTCCTCAGCTAATATCTCAAGTAGCATGTGAGACATAGGCTTAGACCATGTAAAGTGCTTGCCCTTGCATTTTTCATTCTGTGTGGTACTCATTTCTACAAAAAAAAAGGTTACAAATTTATACAAAATATAATCATTCAATATTTAGATTTAATAAATTAAATATAAAAACTACAATTAATATTTAAAAGAGAATACATAAAATACATAAGAAATTATAATAAAGTCAACAAACAATCCAAATACATAACAAAGATAATACAAACTCAAGCAAGACATAATAAAAACAAACATATATAATTAACACTCAATTACTAGTTTCTTTGAGTGTTATAATCATTCCACATGGTTGATGCAATCATTTCTCTTTTTGTTATCCACTCCCTATTCTCTTCCCTCTCCTCCCGTTGACTTAAGTTGATTGTTCGTCTAATTGGTTCACTTTCCAAACATATTTCTTCCATAAGAAAGTCATTTGGATCAACTCCCATAATGTGATTATGAATAATACAACATGCAAGCACAACATCTACTTGTGTTTCATAAGACCAAAAAGACTTTCCATCAATTGATCTAAAACGACTCTTCAAAATACCAAACCCTCGCTCAATAGCAGTTCTCAAAGAAGAGTGTCGAAAATTAAATAGCTCCTTTTCATTTTCTGGTGAATGTTCAGTAAACTCGTTCAAGTGATATCGAACTCCACGAAAAGGAGAAATGATTCCTTTTCGAATACCGTAACCAGCATCACCAAGATAATATTTCCCTACAAATTAGAAAAAAAAACCTATTACTATCTTTAGCTAATTAAACATTTTATATGTTTATTGCATATAATAAATACTTTATTATATACCTTCTGAAATTTTTAGACCACTAGGTCTTGATAATGCATCGCCTAAAACCCGTGAATCATGTGCACTTCCTTCCCAGCCAGCTAAAACATATATAAACTTCAAATCAAAAGTTATAGCTGCTAAAACATTTTGCGTTATTCCTTCTTTTTGACCTCGAAACTTTCCTTGAATCTCAACAGGAACATGGGTACCATCAATTGCTCCCACGCAATCCTATATAAATATGAAAAAATAATTTATAACCTTTTTTCTAGATGTAATTAATTAATGTATAAAAATATTGGTATTATTCTCATACCTTAAAATAAGGATAGAATCTTCGATTATTCAATATCTCTGCGGGAACTGTATCGCCTGGGTCTTTAATTAGGTGTTTGTATAACTTAAGAACTGCTTTTAAAACAATTCTAAAGTAACGATGGATAGTTTCAACAGACCTATAATATATACCACTAATAAAACAAAATCTTTGGTTTTGGCCTACAATTTGTAAGAACACAATTTCTTGCTCCCTAATAGACACATTTTGAGTTGATCTTAATAAGTCATGACTTGTGAGAACATCACACAATTTATATAAGACAACTGGTTTCATACGAATTTGTTCAACGCAATGTCTATCACCTCGATTCAAAATGCTATCCATATAGAATTCTCGTTGAGCAATGGCATTTATACGTGGTTCTCTTGGTATATAATTTCTATTTCTTTCTTGTTCAATAATAGCTACCCCTGTCACTATCACAGTTACAGCTGCTCCCATACATGCTGCATGAATAATCTTACTATCCATAACAAAAAAGTGAAGTTTTCTGCTAACAAAACCTAAAAATTTGGAGAAATAAACATTAAAAAAGCATATAAAATACTTACATAATCAATATAATAAATTATGCTAAAAAAAGCTGATTCCCAACACAAACAATACCTTAAAAGAAATAATTATATAATGAATTTTGTATCCTAAAACAAACAATATAATAATTTATTAATAAATACTGTATATAAATATTTAATAGCCTCAAGTTTTCTATCCAAGCCAAATAAGTTTTTTATAACTGTGTAATATTTCTACCCAACATCAACACACATAATATTTCACTGTCTAAAATATTTCTACCCAAAACAATTCCCATTTCACTACTGTGCAGCATCATCAACCGTTGATAAACATAGTCAAACCATATACTCTTCACTTATCAAGCTTATAACCCATATCTCCACCCGGCTTAACCACTATCAAATATTTCTACCTAACAACAGCGGGTATAATATTTCACAGTCAAGATTTAGCCAAACCAATTCCCATTTCATCATCAGCATCATCAACGCACACATCACTGTGCATCATCATCAACACACACACACACACATCACGCCTAGAAAGCAGAGGAAACGCACAAAGCAGAAGAAACACATATCATCAACTCATCAACAAAGAAGGAAAATCACATCGGGTGGGTCGGGTTCTACTGGAAGAGAAGCAATTGAAGAAAAGGAGATGAAGATGAAGAGATGGAGAGGAATTGAAAGCATATGTGTTCGATTACACAAAAGGAGAAACAGAGCATGGGTTTGCTGTGTTTTTTTCACAGAAACCAAACAAAATGTTTTGTTTGGTTTCTGTGAAAAAAACACAGGAAACCCGATTCTGTGAAAATAGCATAGAATGAGAAAAATGGGTTTGGGTTTGCTGGGTATGGGTTTGCTATGTTTGGTTTCTGTTAAAAATACAGGGGTTTTGGTTTTCTATGTATGGGTTGCCTGGCAAAGAGGTGGATCGGCAGGGAAGGAAACGGGGCTGAAGGGCGCCTTTGGCTTAACAAAATAATGGGTTTTTTTGCGTTTGCTGTGCTAGCAACAGTGGCGAAACGCAGGAATGGTTTGGGCGAAACAAAGGAATGGTTTGGGCGAAACGAAGGAATGGTTTGGTTTTCTGTGTATGGGTCCTCTGTTTGGTTTCTGGCAACAATTCTGGGTTTGCTGTGGCTAATTTTTCCAGGGGTTTGGGTTTGTTGTATGGGTTGCTTCCCACGGGTTTGAATTTACACAGAGCATGAGAGCATGGGTTGCAGTAAAATTAACAAGATAAACAAGGAAAAAAACACAGCAAATATATCACAAGACATGCCATTATAACAACAGAAAAATAAAAAAGATGAAAAACATTAAGATAATAAATAGACATTTGAGGAAAAAAATTTACCTGGAAGAAAGCTGTGAGAGATGCTTCCAATCGATCTGGGTAAATTATTTGGGAGAGAATGAGAGTTTAGGGATTTGTTGTATTTTAGGAGAGTGCACGTTTTGTTAAAGAGAAAGGAAAGTGTTTTCCTTAGAATAAGGAAAGGAAAACACTTTCCTAACATAAAAGCTTTTGTTTTCCTTTGACCAGAATTAAGTTTCATTTGACCAATTTTCTTTGGGTGCACCAAACATGGGAAAGTGAGGAAAATAGTTTCCAGGAATTCATTTTCCTGGAAACAAACAAGGCACAAATTAGAAAAAATAATACCATATAAACTTGGATGGAAAGATAAAATTGAAAACCATCAAAACTTTTACAAAATAGCCTAGGAAAAAAATTAAAAGAAGAATGACCAAATTAATATATATATATATATATATATATGATAAATTAGAATTGAAAGATTAAATTTAAAAGAAATAAAATTTTAACAAAAGGATCAATGATAAAAATTAGAAATAAAAAGATTAAGGATTGAAGTTAAAATATTAATAACAAAGAGAATTAATCTGTATTTTTCAGGGTAAAAGAAAAAAAAAAAACTCATTGACAACAAATCACCTTCAAGAAGCACCTCATACGCCACAAAAATGACAAGCACAAGCACATAAAGAATACACACCCCAACTTTTTGCTTTTTTTAATTAATTAATTGACATTAAAAGACCAAATCACCATTGATTGTCATGAAATTAACATAAAAATCAATGTTAAAATATCAAAACATCGATGGACACATGTTTTAATTTTTTTGAAACCGAGGACAAAGCTATCTTTTAACTTTTTTCCAAAGACAACCCCCAAGGAAGTTCAAAAACATCTGATCTGAATCATTGCAGTAGATATCAAATTTTTACATTATACATTTTTCATATTTTATTGTGGATTCATTATTCATAAATTTTCTTTTTCATCAATTTATTCCTCATACTTTTTTTTTATGCGAGTACATCATTTCTAGGCCAAATTCAAGGGAAATTGAGTTGAATTTGTTGACTAGGATTAAAATTGAAAAATAGGGGCCAAAATAGAAAATATGCCACAAGTTGGTGATGATTTCAAAGTTCACACAAAAAGTTAATTTAGTTCTCATACTTTAAAAATTATACATATTCAGTACCTTAATATTTTTCCATTTCAAGTTAATTTTGATTTTTAGGATGAGTTTTTGGTTTTTTTGATGCCATTGATAGATTTATCATGATTTTTAAAATGTTTTCTATGTGTTTTGGATCAAAATGGATTAAAAACAGATTTTGAGGAAAAAGAAAACCTTAAATCCCAATATTCCGCAAAAACAATTAAAAATTTAAAGTGGCATCCACCTAAGATGCAAAAACAAGTAAGAACTCATTCGCAGGCTCTAACGAAATCGACTAGACCTAGCAACACCAAGTCTTTTTTTCTATATTATTATTTTAAGTTAATGTTTTTTTTATGTTTTTTTTTCAAAAAAATATTTATATTTATATCAATATCCTTCTCTTTTTTATTTTATTTAGAGTCTCTTTTAAATAATAATTATTTTATAATTATGCAATTAAATTTTGAAAAGATTTTTTTGAATCATCTATAAATTTTTTTGTCATATAAATAAAATAAAAATTGAATTTTTTTTTTATTTTCAAATAATATTTATAACATGCAACCTTTTATAGTAGTTTTTTCTTTAATTCAATTCAATCAATTTAATTTTTATATCTATTTTTATTATTGTCGTTTGGATTGAATAAAAAAATTATTTTAATAAATAAATTTAACAAACACAACCGGATAAATATCTTATCTTACAAGACTAAATATCTTGATCTACATTTGTCTCTTAATTTTTCTAATTTTATGTTTAGTAATCATTTATAATATTTTTTTAATTTATTAACACATAGTTTTGAATTTATTTTATTTTATATATATATATATATATATATATATATATATATATACTTTGTAATTTTTACTTTAAAAATTTTTTAACTACAAAAACAAAAACATGTTAAAAAGAGTAATAGAGTATGTATACAACTTTTTTATTGGAAAAAAAATCCCTCACCCGCGGCAAAACGCCTATCAAGCGTCTAGTTTACACTACGCAGCATGGTAGAAAAATCTCATTGTCATGTCATCGATATCAAGCTGTTTCGAATTCACGGCCTGTTATACAAGTGCGATCCTTTTCACATTGCATGATTGCAACATCAATTGAAATCCAGCACTTTCATTTGTCACTTTCAAGATTCAACACTAAAGCTGACTACCAAACTGTACGATATCAAGTCTGATGCGGTAAAGGCACTGGAATTATCCAAGCTGAATAAAAATCATCACGGCCTCACCTTTTTGTTGATATCATGAAGCACGCAAATATCAGCAGCAGTTTTCATCTGAAATCATCAAAAGAATGGCAGAAAAACCCAGAACATATCAAAACACTTAAAAGGCGAGTGTAATAAGCTCTATTAAATCCGTACTAATCAAATGTTTACTGTACTTGGCACATTGGATTGAGTAAGAGCCAAAATTTCACTGAAACAAACCTTTGACTGCCACAAACTATATGCAACCATTTCAAATCTAGTACTCTTTGAACTGCGCTATGGTCATCTTTAAAGAAGAATCAATAGTCTAACAGAACGAACCACATCATTGCTAATGAAATGTTATGATTTTACCATACAATATTATTTTTCTACCAAAACACAAATTAAAATTAACAAAATACTCAAAGATTTAGCTTAGAATCTGAACAAGGCACCAATCCTGTTTTCCACACGAAGTGAAAGCAGTATATGCAATTTCAGGAGTCTCAAAAACTAATATATCAAAATAAATAAATGAACAGAAATTTTAACATCCACTATTTTCTTCATTTTCAAAGATTGACCACAAGTTCCTATCAAAATAATTGAGGTATTAGTTGGTACCTGAATCACATTCACAAGTTGTTTGATTGCCCATCCGAACAAACTTAAACCAACTAGGACAGAGATGGGTGAACCCTCTGTTATAGAAGCCTTTAAAACCTGAATGGAGAAGAGAATCAGAAACCAAGATAAACAAGAAAAATTCCTTGTTTAAAATGGATGAAAAGTAGAATTGTAAAATAATGACTTACATCCATCAACTTTTCGGCGTCATTTTTAGCAAGAAGAAACAGAGTAATATAAAGAACCTGCAGGATTAACAGTCGGATCAAGAGAACACTGCTAACCATTACATTATAGAAAATTTGACTAGGTAAAACGGCAGACCTAAGTCATCATTACCTCACATGCTACACAACAATAAGCCATAAACATACGATTTCCATAGTAAGCCTTGAAGAGCCAATTAGTGCTGTCTTTCACATCTTTATGGCTAACTTTGCCTAGCAAGAAAGTGCTGCAAATTGATGTATTAAAGATCCAATGAAGTGGATTACACGTGAATGTTTATTCAGCAAGATTATATTTATGTCGGTCACGTTATGTAAAGAAAGAAAGATACCTGTACATCTGCAGCCAGTGGCTAGCAATGTCGAGGGCAAGCAATGACAGAAAAACCATGCCAGGCCTGCATAAAATTCAACCAAAAGTCTCAGATATAATTAGTACAAGTTCTTCAACTGCAATGAACATGATACAAGTAGAAAAATCTTGCCTGTATACTTGGGAAAGAATTACTAGTAGGCAAGCTGTGCTAATCCTGGATAAAGCACAAGTTGATAAAATTAGTCACGCAGACATGTGTAGGATCCAATATGAACTGAAAAGGAGCAAGAAAAATTCAAATTTGGTGTGTATCTGTTATGAAAAAGAAAATACCTGTCTGTTACCATGTCCAAAACAGCTCCAAAAGTTGAAACTGAACAACAGAAAAGATGAATCAGATATTCCACATCAAGCATTTATTTATAAGCATGTGAAACTGTAGAAACGGTGCAAACCCTTACAATGAAACAAAATGTCGGAAGCACGGAATGGCATTTTTTATACATTATCATTGGCCTGTTTTATTGAATGCTTCAAATTGTATCAACATAAGCAGCAGTGCTATTCACAATATTTCAAATTGATAAGAACTTGGATTCTAGTTGTAGCTGAGTTCCATTTAGCTTCATATATCCATGGACATTCTATCCAATTCAAACTCGAGGTGACAAAGTAAAACACAATCGCCCTCACCAAATAATCAGACACAACAACCCTTTTAATCAAATATTATTCAAACTATTTAGTCCCAGACTCAATCCAAAATTGTTATGCCATGCAGATTCAACATATGTAATAACTATTCATCGTTGAATCACAGACCACTATAATTTCAAGAACTCAGGAATAAGAAGACCAGGAAAGAAGAGGACCATACCTTGATTGAATTTGCGAGCACACCAACCATCAACACCATCACAAACAAAGCTGAAATTACAAAACACAAATCAAATCATACTCCCATTTCTTTCACGCATTGAGAAAAGAAGAAAAACCCTCCGATCACATTATGAATATAAATTAAATCACAACTCAAAACTAAAAGAACTCTTCAAGAACAAAAATTCCTCACCTGATAAAATAAAGAGCGCAAAATAGCCATTTGTTAGAAAAACAGATAGCAAATGCATAGCAATTCATGAACACTCTTGTATACCCTGCATTGGAAAGAAAACCCATAAAGCAAAACATCATAGCATAAACAAAAACAACAAACGAATGTTGAATAGAAGAAAAACCCACCAATAATATTGGGAATATAAAGATAAACACTTAATTTTCCTGGTTTTCTTGGTCCTGACTTATTGTTCTTGGCCATTGGAGACGCTTTCTATTACAACTACAACAACAATAGCAAGAAACAAAACAAACCAGCCCCAATATATCAGAACAAAGCATAACATTAACTATTCACATTCACAGTTTCCAAGAAAAAAGCCATGAAAAGAAACATTAAATTGACCTGTGACAATACAGAGGTAGCAGAAATGACTGGACCAGACAGCGGAGTAGCACAGCAATGAAACCCAGAAAAGAAGATATGGGTTCCGTTTATTTTGAGGAGTTAATTGTGGGTTAAGACTCAATTTTGGGTTTTTAGGATTTTGACAATCAGCAAGTGGATTTGAATGGGACAGAGAGGGAGCTGGACGCCACGAGGCCAGCCTGAAAAGGGTGGTAGTAATGGGGAATCTGTTTTTTATCTTGGAAGGTGAAAGTGAAATGGACTCGGTGCTGTTGTCGCTTGGTGCTTCATTTCTCTCGGTTTTGGGGTAGAGGGGAACGGGTGGGCCTCGGCCCAGGAAAAAATAATTACTCCCTCTATTTTTCTTTTCTATTTAACCTTTTTCTAGACCATTCCTCCATGAATATTTTGAAAAATTGTGCCATTAGATCTCTGAAGTAAATTGATTCAATGACTGGGATTTTCAGAAAAAAAAAGTGAGGAGGATTTCCAAGAGAAATGCCAATGATTTTTATTCAATAGAGGGAAAAATTATTCTCTCCTCAGTTTTCCTTTATTTATTTATTTATTTACTATTGTAATACAAAATTGAAAAGGTCATTCTTTTCCCATCAAAGTTATGAGATTAAATTTTATTTCTCATTAAGTTCGAACTTCAATGATAATTGGCCTTGGCTTTCGAATCGTCGGATTGCCCATAAGCACAAGTTCTTTCTTTGGCTTGCAGTCTGGAAAAGAAACCGATACAACAGTCCCAGCTGTGTCTAGATGCATGTAATTCCTCCTGCTGCTGACTGGAATGTGTTTGACATTACTCGGGCATCGGGGGATGGTGAGGTGATTAGGGGTGAGTTCTTGCCACTTCCTTCTCGGGTTCGACAGATTGATTTTTAGTAAGTGATTGTAAAAGCTGCCTCGGTACTTCTTATGATAATACTTTTGGTGCTCGACAAGAAAAGTAGTCCAATGGCAGCATCCTCCTTATGGGTGATTGAAGTTAGTATTGATGGAAGTTGAAGTGGTAACCAGGGTAATGCGGTTGTTCTTTCGTTGAAACTACTACTACAATGTCAGTAGAGCTTTAGGCAATTTGACAAGGTCTCTCTCTTGCAAACGATTGTTTAGAGATTGCGATGATATCCCAGGAATTAATATGCTCAGGAATAAAGTTTGAGTGTTTGAAAAGTGAATGATTGTATGTTAACATCAGTATTTCATTTCTAGGGACCAGAAAAGCAGAGGATTAGTGGTAGAAATCTCAATTTCTACGAATCAGTGTCTTTTTTGTGAGGTGAAGAACACTTTAATGATTAAATCAATACTTTACTGGAAAAAAAATATAATAAATAAAAAGAACTTTAAGAAGAAAAATATTTACTCTTAGCTTTAATAGGTGAATGAAAATCATGAATTATTTATCTAAGCAGTTCGGAAGTTATTTATAGTCCTTATATTTTAAATCTTATTGTTTTTCTTAAATGATCAAAAAACTTTTATTTTTGAATATTTTAATAGGGAAAAAGCCCCTTACAATAATATTAATACTAATAAAAATATCTTATTACACAGCATTAATATTAATGAGAATAACTCTAACTTGGTATTAATTCCGATTGAAATATAATCGACTCTTGAAAAACTTTATGCATATGGAGGTGTATGAAAATGATTATCCTAAGCTTTTATTAAGGTTTCAAAGATAATTTTTTGACCAAACATAAGGCCAATAAAGATCATTGAATATATGTTTGAATTGAATGATTCTAAACCTAAAAATATTGGGTCTGACATCTTTCTAGACTTAAACATGCTTAAGCTCAACATGTAGTCAAGCTTAGGAGAGTTAGGTTTGGTATTTTGTCAGACTTGCGTGTCCTTGAGCTCAGTTTGTAATCGAGCTCGAGAGATTTGAGTCTCGCATCTTGTCAGACTAACATGCGCTCGGGTTTGGTGGGTAATCAAACCCAAGAGAATTGGATTTGATATTTTATCAGACTCAAATGTTTGGGCTCCATATTAAGCCGAGTCCAAGGTATCAAATTTAAAAATAAAACCAAACTCACATCATCTAGACTTGAAATTTTATTAAATTTATACATGTCGTCGCCCTATCTTTCAACCTCTTGAGCTAAGCTAATAAGTTGCGTAAAAAGTACGATTATCCATAGTATTGAATCTGATTCTATGGAGGCAATTAGTTGTTTATAGACTACTTCAAACACCTGGCACCTTCACCTTTTCTCCTATTCAAAATATCATGTCTCTGGTTGCAGGTATTGATCGAGTTCAGCTCATGCACTCTCATCGCAAGGGAATTTGTGATCTTTCTTCTCCAGGCATCCATCTTTTTGCTTGAAGCAGACAAAATTGAAGTCATTTTCTTGCGTGACTAGTTGTTTTTTCCCCCTTATGCCAAAAAATAAAAATAGTCATGAACAAAAATTCTTTATTTGGAATACAATATCCTTCCATTTGGGAACAAGAACAAGATTATCTTTATAGATCATCTTATTTACAAACAAAAAAAACTTAAAAAACAATTTCACAAACAGACTAGAAGGCTACTAGTAGCTCAGCCATAACCAGACAAAAACCATATCTCTGAATCCAGTTCATCATTTACACATTATGATCGTCTTTATCCATGAACTCTGACGCTGGTACAAGCCCAGCATTAATGTCCTTAAAGCTAGATAAGGGCATCTTCTAGACTTGGGCATCAAATCTTCTTCTTTTTCCCTTCTGTTGCTTCAGCAAATGGTCACCCCACCTCATGTATTTCGACACCGGAATCGACAGAATATTGGTTGCTTTTGTTACGATCAGTAACTTGTATAAATTACCTAAATAAAAAGGGACCAGGTTGCATTTTTTAGAAATATAAGGATTGAATTGAGCTTTTCCGAAAAACTAAATCAGCTCTTGAATCTTCACGTGAGAATCCATTGGTCAACCAGCATGAATGATGGTGAACAGTATGAGTACATGAAGGTGGAATGTTTTTCGAGGAAAAAATAATTAAATTTTTAAAAGAAACTATTTTAGTCTTTTTCTAAATGTCTATTTAGGATATCAATTCAGAATTTATCAATTTCATTGTCAATCAAATCAGCTTTGAAAGGAGTAAGCCGGCTATCTATCACAAACATGAGGGGCAAAACGGATGTTTTGAGTTATAAAAATGGTTAATTTCTTCTTACAATATATATATATATATATATATATATATATATATATTTATATATTCTATGATGTCTTGAAAAGTCATTAAAAGTTAATTATAACTTGATCCTTGTGATTTAGTAAAATTAAATAATTAGATTTTATAGATTTTAAAATTATATATTTAATTCTTATATTTCTAGATCCATTCATAGTTTTGTATTTTTATCCATTTTGATTTTTTATTTTAAATATTTTAGAAACAAAAAACAAAATAGATAAGATCTAAAGATTAACAGAAAAGAAAACATGTTTTAAAATAAAATATCATTGAATTGGTTAACTGAAGCTAAAATTAAATCTCATTATTTTTTACCAGGGGAATTAATTAGTTTTTTACTAACATAAATTAAAACAGCTTGGCTTAAGCACTTTTTCATTTTGGTATTCAAAATTTTAGAGGAATTTTCTAATTTTTTTTTAATTTCATCTTTTAATATTGGGTTTATTGGGTATACGGCTCCATAGTTGATTTCAATTTACTTTCTATAGAGTTATCCTGGTCTCATGATCCGAGTTGCGAGTTTTGCGGGTTAATCGTGTTGACTCAAGTCATTTTTATCCATTTTTTGATAATTTTTTTTATTTTATCTTTCAAAATTAGGTTGATTGATAATCAAATTTTATATTTTTTTTATTTGCTTTTGATGGATTCATCTCAGTCTCATGATCTACGTCGCGAGTTTTGTGGGTTAAATGTGTTAGCTCGAGTTATTTTTTTGTACATTTTTATTTTATTTTCAATTTAATCCTTTAACTATGAATTGATTGGTAATCAAAATTTATAAGTTTTATTGATTTGCTTTATATGGAGTTATTTTAGTCTCATGACTTGGGTCACGAGTTTTATGGGTTAGTCGAGATGACTCGAATTATTTTTTTGTCCATTCTTTATTTTTATTTTTTTTAATTACATCCTTCAATATTTGGTTGATTGAGAGTCATAATTTATAATCTTTTTTATTCACTATCTATGGAGTTATTTCGGTTTTTTGACTTGAATTTTGCAGGTTAATTGAGGTTCACTCGAGTCATTTTTTTTAATTTTTTAAATATTATTTTTAATTTAATCCTTACAAACTGGGTTGGTTGGGAATTAGAATTTATATTTATATTTTTGACTTTTTATGAGGTTACCGTGTCTTATGACCCAAGTCACGGGTTAAACTGGTTGACTCAAGGTTTTTATCTTTTTTTTAGTTGAATATTTTTTAATTTCATCGTACAATATTAGATTGATTGAGAATTAGACTTGATACTTTATTTATTTTTGTTTGCATTATATAAGATTATTTTGGTTGCATGATCTGAGTTATAAGTTTGTTTGGTTGACTCGGGTTAACCAAGTGGTTTTTTATATCTTTTTTTTTAATCTCCCTTTAACATTAGATTGATTAAAAATTACGTTTCATGGTTTTTTTATTTTTTTTATACAGGATTATCTTGATCTTATAATCCTTATTTGACAGGTTAACTCGAGTTGACTCGACTTTTTTTAGTTGAATTTTGTTTTAATTTTATCATTCAATATTAGGTTAATTGAGAATTGAGTTTAGTAAAAAAAAAAAAAATTGTTTTATATAGGGTTATTAAGGTCCTATACCTGAAAAACAAATTTGACAAGTTAACTCAGGTTGATCCAAGTTAATCAAGTATATTTTTGTTTTAGTTCTTAAAAAATAATGTTGTCCTGATTTTTTTAAGTCAAATTATATTTTTATTGGTCGTCACATTATCTTTGAAACTATTAAATAGACGAGATCATCTTAGGTCTCTATATAATTATTTTTATACATATAAAAAACACATTAACAATACATGGATATTTTTCTCATATTAAAAAAAATTGATATAACTTGCGGCATAGCACGAACAATATATAATAAACTACTAGCATTAAATTATAATTAACTTGATTAATTAGGGCATGCTTGAGAGTGTAGTAGATATTGCTTTTTAAAGTGTTTTTCTATTGGAAATACATTAAGATTATTTTATTTTTTAAAAAATTTATTTTTAATATCAACACATCAAAATAATAAAAAAATATAAAAATAATAATTCAAACCTAAAAAAACATTAAAATATTCTCAACACTGCTGAACAACATTTATAAATTACCTTAATCAAAACAACTCAATTTTTATTACATCAACCAAGAAATGGGCCCACCAGAGAATAAAAATCAAACGGGACAAACGTAGAGGGGCATATGAGATGCAATACAATTCACCACAGCAAACTAAAAAACAGAAAAAAAGTAAAAAGAAAAGGAAGAAGAACTGTACGGCCACAATAATCAGCGGGAAATACGGAGGGCCCACCGTACGAGGAGACATGTACAATTACAAAACTGCCATTGAAACACCCACCCCCCCACCCCCCCCCCCCCCCCCCCCCCCCACTGACTTATCTGAGAAGCCTGGAATTATCATGATTAAAATAAATTAAAGCGGTAATGCCAGCAAACGTTAATGGTTAATTAAACGTGGTGCTCAAGTGCAAACCTGTCGGAAAGAAGTTTCAACATTAATTAATCAAGTCTTAATCCACTCGTCTCTCTTGTATAGTTGATTTACGTATCGGAAAGATTACTTGCATGTGTTCAGCATGCTAGTAAAACAGTACTCCATCATCACTTCAGAATCTATCTTGCTGTATTTTCAAACTAGTTTATTGAAATCATGATCTTTACACGATTTTCTTTCATAATTCAAGTTTTATAACTGTTTGTCTATTAAATCTTATAGACCATCAAAATGGTTCTGTGCAATACTTGTTATTTATTACCTGTGTCTAGTTGCTTAATTAGGGTTTTAGTTAGCATGGATAGCGTTTTCCTTCTACGTACGATCGTGTCACAATACAAGTTTTTGTTTTTTAGTTTAATGTAAGTGTCTCAGCCAGCTTGTGCGTACCTCGACTAATCCAACGGGCCCTGAAGCTAACGATCATGTAAGCCTCTAGTGGCCATCATATGAGCAACCACATGGCTCGAACCTGAGACTACAAAGGGAGCAAATCTCTTAGTCTCAAACTCTTACTACTGGGCCACCACCTAGATGATTCACAATACAAGTTCTTACAATGGTAGATGGTGTTATGGCATCATCTTGATCTCCAGGAGCAATGCAGAAGAGGGCTAGAGGTGGAGAGATAGAATAGATATCGTTTGTTTTTGTATTTTAAAAATATTTTTGAAAAAAATTAATTTTTAATTTTTTTCTTTACTTCAAATTAATTGTTTTTTGATATTTTCTATCGTTTTGATACGCTGATGTCAAAAATATTTTTTAAAAAATAAAAAAAATATTTCAATGAATTTCCAAGTTAAAATCATTTTAAAAAATAACTATGATTCAGGTGAATTTTTATATTTGATGATTTCTTGCTTGTCATTTCATCAACTTCACAATGAGTTGTGAACACAATAACAATGATTCTCCTACCTAGTAAAAGGAGAGATGGATGCAAAATAACCTAATGACTCGCGTGGAATAAAAGATAATATGGTCTTAAGTTGACTAATTAGGCTCTCTTTTTTTATTAACCAGACTTATTAGGCCCCAAAACAAGGCGTGATTCTGGACTGCCATGAATAATTTACCCCTATAAAATCATAATTGCCATTTGGTACTAAATTTATCTAGTGTGGGCTTGACTTTCACATTGTTGTGGTTTAAATAAATAATTCAAAAATATATATGTTTGATAAAGACTATTAAGAAATATATTCATTTGTTTGAACTTCAAAGTTTTTTTTTATCTAGAAATTTATTAAAATAATATTTTATTATTATTTTTAAAAAACTATTTTTAATATCAATATATCAAAAATTAAAATTTCCTGTATCGCACGAAGTTCCAAAGGTGCAATAATGGTCTCAGACTCTCAGGGACATTATAATTTATCCTTTGAATAATTAACAGAATTGCACTGTAAAAGGAAGGTGTAGATCGGTGGCCTTTTTTACTTTTTTAAACGCTAACAATCTTGAATCGGAGCCGCCGAGCCGGGGTTTGCAGAGCTGTTAGGTTCAAATACAGAGAGGAAATATAGCTCTTCAGAACGAAGGCATAGGATCGAAAGAATCCCAGATAATCAGTCGTAGACTTCCTGTCTACAGACTAATATAATGTATTTTCACTGCACATATGAGGTGTGAACACATGTATCGGTCTAGCACGTCGAATTGACTTGATTTGCAAGGTCTCAAAACTATAGTATTTACTAGATCTGTGCCGCTCTCCGTCCCAGTTGATCTCCTCCCCCCCCCCCCCCCCCCCCCCGTTAAAATCAATGATTATATGTTAAAATAAAACATAAATAAAAAGTTCTTAAAAAAAAACTTAAATTTTATTATAAAACAACTTAATATTAAATTAAATAATTAAAAATTGTCTCGTTAATTTAATTAATAATCTTACTAATCTAATATTAAATAATAAAATTAAAATTGAAATAATTTTTTTTTATAAAAGAACCTAAATAAATATCAAAATCTACCCTTGTTAAATTATAATTAAGCAAATTAATTAAAAGGAAGCTTTATTTTTGTTTCTTCATAGGGTAGTTTAGTAATTTATAGGTTGTTTGAAATCAATTATCTATTGTATTTTAATTTAATTATAATATTTGAATTGAATTGAATTAATAAATAAATTGAATTTATTTATTTGAAATAGATAAAATTCAATTAATTTTGTGTCTTATATTACTCTAATTACTTCCATCTTATTTTTTCATATGTTTTTAAAAAGATTAAATTACTCATCAATTTTCATATTAGTGGCTTTTCTTGTAGGGAAAAAATTAAGAAAGTACTGTTTATTGATATAGAACTTTCACTACATAAATTAGCTTATATAAATTAGTGAAAATATATTTTTTACCCCAGTTGCTTTATTTTTAAAAAACCTTATTTCAAGAGAGAAAGGTGTTAGGAAATTAATTTTTAATTCAGAAACAAATTATATAATATATGAATTTTCAAGATATTCTGATTTTAATTGATTATAACTGAAACTATAAAAGTAGGCAAATGTTACTGAAATGACTTCATCTATCTTCAAATCTTAAGTTTTCCAACAACACGATACAGATACACAGATAGGTTAGCTAGAATCTGACATTGCTTTCAATCTCTCTCTGGTCACTGCCTCTGCCAAGACAATTGGCGAAAAATCTTTAGGTGTGAATAATCCAATCAAACAGACAAAAGAAATTGAACCCCAAGGAGTACAAAAGTAAAGAATCCTTCAAAGGAAAGGAGAAGATGCTCTCCTCTTGGTCCTGTAATCGTGTACGAGATGTTTGATTGATTTCTTGCTACTAGTTTAGTACAATTATGAACACATAAGGGTCGAGGCCCTAAAAAGGCAAAAGAAAAAATAACTAAAGAGATTGAACAGAAAAAGAAAAAGAAAATCCAATACCCCCCCTAGTAAGGAGTAAATGCACATCAAGTCATCAATTCTCGATCCCTTTCCCGTTCTTTTTCTATCTCACTTTCACTTTTCCCGGAAAATTTCTTGAAAATCTAAACCATTAAAGCCTCAATACTAGCCTTCTTTGGTGTTTGACACACTGGACAAGCATCAAGACAGGCATCACAAGCTTTACATGAGCAAAGGTGCCTACAAGGAAGGAACAAAATACACGAATTCCTAGAATTACATCTCTTGCATACCATCACCATCTCTCTTGCCGTATCATCAGCGTCATCGAGAAACCATTCCTCTTCTCTGCTAACATCGCAGCAAGACTCTGCATCCTCTGCCCCATTGTTAAAACAACTAGATGCATTTTCTCTCAGTTGTTCAATTGTGTTGTTGAGAGAAATAACTTTGGCTTCATTTTCTAGAGCCATTCTTTGCCATGTTTGATTCTCGAACTCTAATTTCTTCAAGAAATCTTCAAGCTCCACCGTTCTTTTAGCTGCCTGTGCTATTTCTTCATCCTTTTGTTTCAATATCGGCAGGGCCTTTGATTCTACTTTCTTTAACAATAACGAAAGCTGCTGCCTTTTTTGCTCTTGTAACACCAATCTCAGTCTCTCGTTCTGTTTTGACAAACAAAAAAAGTGATCAGTCTAAATTAAAATAACACAAAAATAACGATGAAACTGCAAAAAAAAAAATTAAAAAAAAAATTGGTATGCGGCCAAACCTGCAGTCTGATATAGTGATCAATCTCTTGTCTTTGCTTCTCTTCATAGGAGGCCATGGTAACCATTGAAGGATGATCACTGTTGTTGTTTTTCGAAGCAGATGCAAGAGTATTGTCAAAGAAAAGATTTTGATTCCTCTGAAGCTGATAATTTAGTAACTGATGCATGTTGCATTGCTGCTGCAGCTGCTGTTTTTGTTGCTGAACATTGAAGTACTGATTCAAACCTCCACACCCATAATCCATCAAATCCTGCGACCCTCCACAATATGGAAACTGTGCTTGTATTGCCATTCTTCTATAACCCCAAGACCAAATAATAGAGTTCTTGAAATGAATTGGGATTCTCGAAAGCCAAGACTTTAAGTTCTTCCTGATCTCTGCTCCGTGACAACAAGGGACAGGAAAATAAATGGAAGGGTGAATCTATATATAGGAGGTGATTTGTGATAATAATAGAAAGAGATACGATAAAAGTAACTGCTAAGACTTGGAAAAAGGGAAAAGAGACTGCCCTAGGATACCAGTTTTTTCTTTTTTTATACAAGGTCTACCTCTACTATTATACGCATAAAATAAAACCATATATTATCATTAAAGGGTCTTTAAAGAAACGACGTACACATGCAGATTTTGTGACTAAACTATCGGGTCAGAGATTTCAGAGGGGTGTTTGTTTGGTTTTGATTAAATATAACACAAAAAAAGGGGGGAAAAAGGTGGGCAAGAAAGAATAGGAAAATTCAATTCCAAGGTGTGTGTGTGAATCTGAACAGGTCAGTTCTTATTGTGAAGAGAAGGGATAGGAGGGATCAGAGAGACTTGTCAGTTTGCGTATGCCTCTGAATAGGTCAGTTTTTATTGTGGGGAGGAGGGGTCGGAGGGATTTGTCAGTTTGGTCATTAGGAAAGCCTGAAGAATATGATTTCTTTATTTGCTTTTTTGGGAGTATAACGCCACTTCTTAATTTTTTGTGAAACATGACTTGGAAATATTTTTGGCACTGATTCGGGCAGGGCGTTTAGTGGGCAAAGTGTTGAGGTTTTCAAGCTGTTGAATCATTCCTTAGACAGGTGGAACCAGGTAATGTAGCCCACATCATGTTTCACCATTACATCAAAACCATGAGCAATGAATGCTAATTTTGATGGCAGTTTCCCTTCTTTGTGTTAATTATGGGCAGCAAATTAGTTTTACTTCCTATAGTTTTTGTTATGAAACGGGTTGTTTTGCTTAGGAGGAAATTCTGCATTCTACAGAGGGAGCCCACTACTTGCTCTCTCGAAGATTTTGATTAAAGGGTTGATCTGACCATGTGATAAACATTCTCTTTTTACTGCTTGTAGTGCCGAGAATATAACGACGGCTCGTGTGTCCGTGTCTCCCACGATTGAGTCCGGGCTAGTCTGATCCGAGGATTTCTCTCACTGCCCTCCTTATCACACCGAGCACTTTAGAAAACTACGAGGGATCGAGACTATAGATTAATCTCGTAGCTATTTGGCTTAATCTTAAAATCTTGGGGGGCTGGTTGGAATAATCTGTAGAAAAGGATGACTGGTTTGTATTATTTTTCCATTATCTCTCAACGCGGTTTATGACTATTTGTTTCCTAACTAGATTGAGGATTCTTCGAAACGTTATGTGATCGTGATGGAAGAATTCTCAGTGAGACTCTTATTATTGAGAATTTAATGCTCGAACATGCTTTATGAAAATCCCACCTACCAAATTACAGGGGTTAATTAAATCGGCCATTAATGATTTACTGTACTAATAGCCAATCAAACAATTTTGTTCCACTAATTATTAGCTCAAATTATATTTGTTGAGGTCTTTAATACCTTCAAAAACTTAAATCCTGCCAAAGATTCAAGCATTTCAGCTACGACTTAAAAGCAACAAACCAAATTTTGGGACTCGCCCTTTGAGTCATTAATGGACGTTAACTAGTTTATTTAAGACGTGGATTCTTCCCAGATGATAATTCTTAATCAATATCGAATCGCTTTGAGCTTGAAGATGATCATGTACGAAGAGGAGGATCAAATCCAGAATCACGGAAATTTGTCCATGTCAAACAAGATTATGAAGACCTAAGAGTCCGTGGAAAAAATAAAATAAAAATCAAGTCCACAGTTCCCCATGTCTTTCTTCAATAGTTACATTGCAACAAGATCGTCATCTTTTTTCTTGAAAACATAGTTTCTATTCGCTCTTGATAAGAATCTGATAGGAACACAGAGGGAAATAAAGCATGTATGGTGAAAGTGGACCCATGTGCTGCCCACCTACCATGACCCTAGTGAGTCGCTTCCTTGCTCGGGTGCTTCATGTGGAACCAACGGTGCAAACCATGTGAATCTGTGAAAACATCAACACAGCACGACCCCCACCTCTCGAGCCCCATTGACTAGGCACTGCAGTAGTATTATTAAAGATTCACAAGGGTGCGGTGCGAAAATCCAAAGCCCATGTGTCGTATTTGGTGCAAAGTTTCTGCCACACCTTCTCAACTACTACTCTCTCTTTTTTTCTGGCAGAGTGACATGGATGCATCGGGGTCCTAGTTCCCATAATAGGGCAACCCCACAGAAGTCTTGTCTCATTGCTTGTGTGGTGGGATTCAAAGAAAACGTGTGGAAATCTCTAGTTGCCCTAAATTTCTTTTCATGATGATAATGATTTAACATTCGTTACTTTAGAAAAAACATGGTTATTAACGCTTAATTAGTGCCCTTGGACAAACTTATTTGACATAATGTAAAGTGATTCCACTATTCCATTGACGAGCTGGTAATTTTTAACAAACACGCCATGACCTTAAGCGTGTAAACATCGGCTTGTTGTTCATGATTAAAGATAGAATCAAAGGTCTTGACCCCATGATTAAGCAATTTCTCAAATTACACGATCGTGCTTCCCAGGGTGACCTGGAGCGTGACTTCAGGTCTTAGGACTTTTAACGCTCGAGTGGTTGAGTGGTTGCTGTGAACAATGTTACCAGGAGGCCTTCAATCTCTCACAGGAAAATGCATGGAGCTCGAGAGGCAGCCGATCAAGAATACGAACACCGGCACTTTTTTTATATAAATAAATAACTATTCATGTCAGCTATGATATTGGATTTTATATTATGCTCTACAATACATTCGAGATTGACAAGTAATATATAGAACATTATTTATAGACATATATGAGCTATTTGTCCGCACCTTATTTTAATGCAAACCATCCTCCCTGACGGGGACAAAAAATATTTATTGTCTAAATCTTATGATTATTGTGTTGATAATTATTGTCTAAATATAATCTCTAGAAGATAATAAAAGAAAGCAACGACCTTCGGTGATACCAATTATGCCCTACGTAATGAACAAAGAATTTTCATTGATTATCCTTCATTGGACATCTAACATGCAAGGCAACGAATTAAATCTTTGAATGATATATATATAATATCCTAACAATAGAGCCACATATGCCGCGTGCTAGATTAGCAGTCAGCAACACAGTTAATTGCTTTTAGCAGTTACTGTGTAGGTTTTTTTTATATATACATAGAGTACCAGTGTAAAAAAATTATTTTTGATATCAGTACATTAAAACAATAAAAAAAAATTTAGATTTTTAACAAATACACTGCCGATTATGTTGCCAAATAGATTAAAAAGTCTATTTATTTTTACGTTTTAAAAGCGTTTTTGATGTGTTGATATTAAAAGATAAATTTTAAAAAATAAAAATATATATTATTTTGATATATTTAAAAATAAAAAAATATTTTAAAAAACAAATACATGGTTCTAAAGATTCAATCTCAAAGCGGTATTAAAGATTAGACAGAAACGGATTTCTGCCATGATATATAATAGAATAACAAACTTTTTTTTCTGAGGTTTCCACAATAACAAATTATAAATAAAGCTAAAAAGTGCGAGAAAAACATTGTTTCCCACACTCATTAATACTGTGAATTACAATAGTAATTTGTTGAATTTTTATTTATTTTTTTACCCTCTTTTTTTTATTTTTTTTATTGGTCCTTATATGATATGTTTATGGAGATTTGGAGTTGATAATTTATTTTAGTGTTCTTTTTTTTTCATTTTGGCTCTTTTTTGTTATTGATTTTTTTTTCAATTTAGTCCTTATATGA
The DNA here is from genome assembly GCA_007827005.2 of Populus simonii. NCBI lineage: Eukaryota > Viridiplantae > Streptophyta > Magnoliopsida > Malpighiales > Salicaceae > Populus > Populus simonii. Next base: position 17,215,328 of record CM017467.2, on the reverse strand, counting down.
TGTTTTTATGCGGGTTTAGAGTTAATAATTTGTTTTAATTTATTTTTTATATGGTTATTGCATAATCAAAAAAATATTTTAGCATTGGGTTGGTCTATTTTTAAAAACATTTAGTTAAATAAAAAATAATTTTTAGAAAAAATAGTTTAATAAACTCTGTGGAGTCAGTGATCAGGTTTGCGAGTTTGACAAGATAACCATGGTTGTCCTGATTTGTGGGTTTAGCAGGGTATTTTTTTTTTCTAATTGAACTCAATTATATTATTGTCTACTTTTCTTTTTATCATATAATTAAAAAATAGTTTCAAAAAAAAAAACATGTTATTAAATTTTAGAAAGTTCATGGGTTTGTTAATGGATATGGCGAGTTTAACTTTTTTTATATAATTTTTTTTATAATTTGATATTAGACTGATTGAGAATTGAGTTTCATAATGTTTTTTTTTTATTTTTCTTTCTATAAATTTATCATAATCTTAAAAAAAGGTCTCAATATTGATTTGACGCTCGATTTTGCGATTGTTTATTTTTGTTATTATATAGTTAAACAACCAATAGTTTAGAGAAAAAAAACAAGTTATTAATCCCAATGGATTTCATTACTCAGTTTGTGAATTTGATGTGTTGACCCAGGTTATCCAATTTACAGGTTTAGTGCGTGGGTTTACCCATCAAATCTAATATATTTTTTTAATTTCGGTTCTTTAATTTTTCTAATTGTTTTTTTGTTTTCATTTCACTCTTATTCGTTCATGATTTATTTTTTCTACTTTCTATAAGATTATCACGATCTCAAATAAATATATTTTTTAGATTGATGCTCAATTTTGAAAGCATTTAATGTTATCATAAATTAAACAAAATATAATTTATAAAAACAACAAAGTTATTAGACCTATTGAAGTCTATAAACCAGGTCACAAGGTGATCAAGATCAATCCAATTTGATATCGTCTCAATATAAAAAAAAAAATTGTTATCTTAAAGTTTTTTTAAAAGTTATGTCATATTTTTATCAATCATTCAAGTTGTCTTTTGACTTATTAAATTGAATAATTCATTTTGGATCAGTTTTCACGCAGTTTAATTTGAAATTCGAGCTAGGCAAGAAACAGAGTTGATAGATTTTAAAATAAAATTGGTTAATTAAATTTAATAATATTCTTTTAAAAAAATTTCATTCGCTTGATATTTTTTTTAAATTAAAAAAAAAAATTCAATCCACAGCCGTGGGCGAATATGCCAGTGGACTCTAATCTATAGCGGTTAACAACTGCAGATGCTAGTATTGAAATATCATCAGAAGTGCAATTATGATACCGCTACCAGCCATGGAGGGCATGGCGGTGTCAAATTCTGGAGGAGTGTTAATTCCGGCACCAAACCATAGTTTTCCAACGAATCAGTTTCTATACTAGAATTTAGTTAAAATGTATTAAAATTATTATTTTTTATTTTTTTATCAAAACTATCAAAAAAAATATCTAAAACATAATGTTTTTTAAAATAAAAAATAGTTTAAAAAACAAGAAAAAAAAAAACTCACTCGTTATTCCTGGGATGTAGTTATCCACCATCAGGTGTTGTCGAGTCATTGATACCGAACCAGATATACATTCGGCATGCCCCCCTTTTCGTGCATAATAAAAATGTACGAACGATTATAAATCATATTTTCCTTGAAATTTCTTTCAAAGACTTTAAAAACCTTATCAGAAAGACCCTTCACCTGCCGACCGAACTCGATCAACAGATTTATAAAACGGTCGAATACCATCAACGATGAGTAAAGGATTTCCCATTCTTAAATTCTTGCTATAATTATTTTCTAGGTTCTACCCCCTGGGTCCTCGGATTGCTCATGCATGGCTAGGCTTTTGAAAAAGACCGAGCACATATTGTTCAGAAGGGAAATATTTATTGTCAAGCATTTGAAAGCTGGGTGGATGGTCTTCTACTCCAATAATTAAATCGAAGACCCACCAAGACAATCATAAAGTCCGACCCCATCACGAGCGAGACCTTTTGTGCCCCAATGTATGACTTTGTATGGGCGAGGCTAGCTGTGGTCCGAGGACCGCTTGGATCCCTTCCATGGGCACAATGGGGACACAGAGGGCTGGCCACACACGGACTTGACTGGGAAAGCGTAGTTGAGGGGATGGTGCATGGCCTTATAGTATGTTCAGAAACAACTGGTTCCATTTTTTTGTCTCTGTCTGCGCGGCAGCAATCCGAGACGTGGGATCGTATGTGGAGAGGAGGAAACATGTATAAAGATACAGTAACGCATGATTCTGTATCACAGGCTGCTATGTAAAATACTAGTATTTAATTTAGCTAGGATCGGATCTCCTCTGTAGTGGAGAGCCACTTCACGGGCATAACCATGTATAGGGCACATAATACTATTACTATACTGTTTTTTTTTTTTTTACATGAATATCCGAGTTAACTTATATGTACTTCGATTATTTTATGGATTTTGAAGTTGATAATCATATAAGTTTTTAGTATCTCTAAAAAGACTCAAACTCATGATCATTAGTAAGTAAATCCAAGCCCTAACCAGTTAAGTTATTCTTCATGTTATACTATTACTGTACTTGATTAGCTGTTATTAGAGATTATGCTTGCATTAAATTTGAAACTAACAATTCATCACAGTGCACTGGATAAATTATTCCTGCCCATGCACTATTTTTCCTGTGATTATAATTAATTAAACTTCCTTTGTGGTGCAGGGCAGCTAAAATCGCGCCCCTCTGAGTTTGTCTTTTGATGCATAAAGAATCGTACGCTATGATCCAGTGCATGCATGATTATCTTTTTAATCGATTTCTGAAACAGGCCGCCATGATACTTTATTGCCTCTATCTAATTCTAACCAATGCTGCTTGTAGAAGTTATCTCGGCCCTTTGACTAAACAAATTGCTCGATAATATGCAATACTAGGTTTTGGATTCTTTACCAGCTAAGACGGCTTGAGGATGGGACAATGGGCCACCATCTCAGCATACTAGATGTGATAAACACTTTCTCTCGGAAGTAGATTTGAGGAGATTCCTAAGATAATGTTTTTGAAAAATTGATCAACTTAATCTCCAGATTTTAGAGTAAGTCGGGGGACTTTTTAAAATTCTATGATTAAGTACTAAGTTCAAGAAAATTTCTACGTATCGATATTAAATCTACATAAAACATATGCATTTCTCTAATTGAAAACAAGCTGATCTAAACCAAAACTAAGATATTAATGAAAATTTTACTTTTCAAAACTATACAACAAGTTAATCAAGGATTGAATAAAAGCACATAAGAAATGAAATTGAAATATCTCTGTCAAAATTCTTCAATATCAAACAAAATACTTTTTCTATGTCCGACACAAAGATTGTTGTTTTTTTTTTCATTAGAAAAATCCAAAACAAAAGACTTTGTTTATATTTTAAAAATCTGAAAAAAACCCTACATGAGGAGACTTCTTACATTACCATATTCAAATGGAATCACTCATGAAAATTTTTTATTCGTATATTATGGTGATATTTACCGATCAAATTTTATCATTTCTAAATCTGTCACTAAACACCGACATGAATATTCTCACGATATATATCAAGAAAATCACAGTGAAAAAAAACAATAAAAAAAACAAATAATACGATGCCGTGTAAGTTTTACAGACGACGTTACAGATAAAATTAGTCAGACTGTAAAATTCATCAGTTAATATCTCGATGGAAAACGTCCATCAATATATTTTGACGACATTAAGGACAATATTACAATGAGATTCAAGAAGACAAATCGTACGGTGACGTGACATTTCTACCAATAATATTATCAATGAATTTATCATCGGTAATATTTAATTTATGACGTGCCACTCGACCCTCCTCTCCCCCTCCCCCATTTCTACTTCTTCCTTGTCCATTTTTTTCTGCAACAAACAATAACCCTTCCCCCTTTAATTTCAACACAATACTCGGTTTATCAGCATCCGTATTCTGATTCAAATTTTATTAAGATTTCTTCATCTTAATTAAACAAATCTATCCCTTTTTTTATTTGAATATAATTTTAAAATGTTAATTTTTTTACATATTTTTATAATATACATATTTTATTTGGTTGTTTACTTGTTTTATAGTTTTTTCTTAAATAAATTTATTATATTAATTTATAATTTAATATTAATTATTGAGGAAGTTTCTTTGTTGCTATATTGGGTCCACAAGGGCACCTCTCATTTGCTTCATCAGTATGTCCATTGCTCTCTTTTTCCATAAAGAAAGTGTCGGTTAATGCTATTGCTGCCTGTGCCAGGAGATTTCACCTTCTACAGTGTTAGTCGACCGACACACGAAGGTCATGTGAAGCTTGTATGTGGAGAGAGCCTCCCATATTTTCTTTAAATTCTGGTCTATTTTCAATGTCTCCACACTGATATAGAAGGGAAAAAGAAAAGGCTCTCAGTGCTTCTCGTGCGACTTTGACCCCTAAATTTCTTGTTATCAACAGTACGTGTATCCTTCATTGTAGCTTTTCTTTAAAGCAAAATCTGCTTCGCCAAGCCAAATTTGACTTGTTCTTGCTTCCTCGAAGCTGCTCATCGCTTCCTTGATCAACAACATGGCCCGGCTATCACTTTTTAATAACAAGACAGTTTTGAGTTTTGACCGCTCTTATTTTTCTAGATTTTATCATGCTCGGGATGTGTGTGAGAGGTCGTAACGGGTCTATCTACTTTTGGACAGGTATGTCTCGAACTTTTTCATAAATAACGTATAGTATTTCGTCATCCATGTTAGACTATGAACAGTGTGGTCATGGGGCTTTATCCATGTCACAGAATCTTCAAAGTTGAAATTAAAAAAGATAGGATGAGAAGGAAATTGTTAAGATGCTTCGGGGCCTGTCATGTCTCTGTCCACATTGATGTATTTGTGGTCTCGTGGCGAAAGGGGTGCTTGAACAGTGAGGAGAAGGCAGCTTCCATGAGGTCCTCAAAACTACAAGGAAAAAGACTGGGCTTGGGCTTTCAACCAGCATTCCTGGTCTTGATTTAGCCTAGTAGTCTGCTAGCACTCCATTAAACCACCCATTATTAGGCATAAGAAGCTAATAACAGCATGGGTTGCCTCTGACTAGTCCAAGTCGCCCCCCTCATAGAGCTTTAATTTCGAGTCCTTCAATCGAGGCCCTTTTGCCTTCTCTAATCTGTTTCTTTTTCTCACCTTTTTTTTTCCATCAAGAATTCAGGAATCTTTTATTCTACAAGAAGGAATATCCTTTCCTCAGCTTATATGTCCATTGACGTCATGTTTTCTCTTTTAACAAACTCGATGATATTTAATATGTGTACTCCGACTTCTAGAATTTGTTTCATCGATTCGGACTTTTGTGGTGAGTGTATATTAAAGGCCTCGGCTACTGACCATGACAATGGAGACACAAGAGAGGATGCAAATACAAGTTTGGATCTCAATGATATTTTTTTAAATGAACCTAGATACTCTCCGTCTTGAAAACAAAAGCCGACTAGGGTTAGAGATTCGAAACCTAGAAAAAGTCGAAACAGACGAATCATAGCCTAGCCTTGGTCAGTCTCGAAGATTAAAAAAAGATCACACGTTGATTTGGATACAACGACGTACTTTCCTGGCTTTGAGCAGGAAACTTTCATATGTTTGAAGAATATTAAAACTTCTATCACTTGTCAGCGTCGGTGTGTGGAAGAAGTGGAAAACTTGCATGCTGGTTTGCCATCCATGGCCGAAAGAAGTACTAAAAGCATTGTTTGATTGACTGGTTAATCATAATTGTAAGTATGTTTAAGACGATGATGAAAGTCCTTCCACACAGGATCTCTTGCATTGAAGCCAACCTAAGTACTGACGAAGGATGTTACATCAAGTTTGCCACGGGAGACACAGGCTACCTTGTGCTGATTGTTGGAACTTCGAGCCCAAATGGGCATCCACTTGCTGCCGCAATGCTGTCCAGCAGTTGACAATGCACTGCTAATAAATTCGGGGGGTCTGCATTTGATGATCTTCAATTATCTATTCGAGTAGCGCGAGTAAACTAGATAGATAGCTCGTGTTTTGTTGCAAGTCGGTTGATTTTTTATATAGCATAAAAAAATAATGTTAAAGTATTATTATTGAATTTTAAAGAATTGAAAAAAATTCACAACTTGACATCATAGAAAAATAACTAAAAAAATAATAATCATCAATCTTCTATAATAAAAATATAAATGAATGAAATCAGAAAAAAAAAATCAATGAAAAAAATATTAAAAAATAAACACTTGCAAAACCAAATGAGATTGTCAAAACCCGCGAGTAGAACCAAGCGGACGATCATTATTTGATGGGTGGCTCACGCAACGCTATGGACCTATCATTTTTTTTAATCACAAAAAAAGATATTGAGATGATGCATATTTTTTTAAAAAAAGAACAAAATCCAAGATTATGATCATTGACTTGAGATCCAAAAATATTAAAAACCAATGAAATAAATGGTTGAACCAAACCTAGTGAACCTGCTGCATCCATGACTCAAGACATGATACCGGGATAACTTAATAGAAAAAAAAAGATAAATAAACAAAGAATACTAATTTCAAAAAATAAAATTCCTTCAAGTATTGCCTCAAATTAAATATCAGAGATGTAATCAATAAATTTAATTTAATAAAAAAACAAAATAGGACCAACCATATTTTTTATCGGAGAAACAAATATCAAAACGATGCAAATCTTGTAAACCTGAGTTAAATTCTAAAACCCATAATCCATTAAATTCTTAACTCGGGCTCATCTCAGGAGCTCAACACCTAAAAAATTAAATATTGGATGATAAAATCAATTGATTCAATTAAAAAAAAATTCTTTAGAAAATCTAAATTTAACAAAGCGAAAAAAAAAACTAATAGCAAGGCCACCCATGTTATTTTAAAATTGACCACAAAAATCTCATGGAAAGCGAATAAAAAAAATAACAAAATGAAAAAGAATGAAAAAAAAAATCATAGAAACCCATTTCCATGTCAACTTCGTTAATCAAAGTTAATTTCTTAAACCCGTAGACCGTTAAATTCTAGACCTAGACTAAACTAAAAAACTTAACCCGATCAATCTGCGACTCGAGATGTGAGATGTGGATAACTCTACAAACAAGAAAGTTTAACAAATCACAAAGCTCATAGTTCAATAAGTTAATGTCAATGATAAAAAAAAAAAAAACAAATTCTAAAAAGGATTTAAAAAAAAAATATCAAACCCAAACCAAGTAAATCATTAAAAATGGTGGACTAGTCATGAGAATAGAAAAACCCTGTAAAAGAAATAAATAATCACAAAGTAAAATCCTTAATTATAAGAAAATTAAAAAAAATAATGAGGACCAAATCTTACACCAAAAATAATTGAAAGAAACTAATTAGGGACTATTTTGAAAATAAAACAAATGAAAAAAAATGATAGAAAAAGAGTAATGAAAAAAATGAGGACCAAACTTTGAAAAAAAAATGAATTAAAATAATAATAAAAAATAAAATAAATGCAAATGATGAAAAAACACCAATCAAAAGAACGAGGACCAAATTGTAAAGAAAAACAAATTAAATTAAATGCGGAGAGGAATGAAATTGAAAAAAATAAACTTCAAGAAGCATTAAAATCAAAGCAAATAAAAAAAATAAGGATCAAACCCAAAATAATACAAAATGGAGGGCAAAACAAAAATTTTAAAGGCCTGGCATGAAAACCAAGGCCCAAAAGAGAGAAATTAAGGGCAAGAGAAAATCTCATCATTATCGGACCACTGTCCTCCTAGGTAATCGCGCCACCCCAACAGTTGCGCCACACCTTTGCGTATCGAATGAGACAACAATTAGTTTTTTTTGCCATCGTAGTTGTCCACACGCGCCTTTGAAATAGCGCGGAGGACTCTAACATGCTGACACGCGCGCGCGATACCTGTCAACATATTTTAATGATTTATTAATATTTTAAAAAGGTGAATTAAAAAAAAGACCCAAGGGCATACCATTATTATAGAACAATTGTTGTGTAAAGACCAAAACGCCCTCAAAAGTCATTCTTTAAATTTTGAAAGTCAAAGGTTAACAACGTAATTTTACTGTACAAAAAAAATACAAAGACAAATAAACCCTTCCCTGCAATATTATTTTTTTCTGAGCATTCAAGGGTATAAATGTTATTTTACTGTGTAAATTAAAATAAAACAACAAAAAAAACCCTTGACATAGGACCATGTTTTTCAGTTTACAAGGACAAGAGAGTATTTTTACTATGCATTATAAAGTTGAACGGTAACCCTGAAATGACGTTTAAATCTTATAAAAAATACAATTTTGCTCTCAATACCAAGACTAATATTAAGAGGAATGATGAGTATAATCATTATTATACTGATTGAATCCTTAATTAATCTCTTACATGCTACAATAATTCAATAAGTACTTTTAGTTTTTTTTTAGTTAATTAGCTTAAATTAATAATGAATCTTCTAACATGCTGCATGTTACAATAATCTCCAGTCAAATTTCAAGCATAGCTCATTGAATAAGGTTCGTTATATTCTATAAACAGATCTGGTCCGGACCGAAACACAAGATGTATTAACTAAGGGAGGTGAAAACTTTTCTCATGGAACAGACATTAATTAGTCATCAATGCTACGCCTATAACAATACCGTATCCTCTGTGGAATAAACTAAAACCAAGAACAACCATACTAAATTAGTCATTTACTAGCCAGGAGGAGGGTCTTTGGTAATTTGGCTGTGATTATTTTATAAAATATTTTTATTAAGTATTTTAAAATAATTTAAACAATGCTTGTTATTTTTTACACGGATTATTTTTAGAGTTTTGATATATTATTGAATAATCTTGACATACTTGTATTAGTATCATTGAGAAAACATAAAAACAGTTAATTTGATGTGTTTTGAAGGGATGGAATGGAAAGTATGATCAAAATAAAATCAATTTATGATGGTTACTGAAGGCTTACATGATCATTAATTTTAGAGCATGTGAGATTAGTTACAGTGTACGCAAGCTGGTCTAAATACCCATATTAATTAAAAAAACAACAATAAAAAAACAATGCTTTTTACTCCGAGTATATTTGGTTGTGATTATTTTATATAATATTTTTATTAAGTATATTAAAATAATTTAAACAATGCTTTTTATTTTTGACACTGATTATTTTTAGAGTTTTGATATATTTTTATTAGTTAATTTGATGTGTTTTGAAGGGATGGAAGGGAAAGTATGACCACAATAAAAACAACCAAACCCATCACTACAAGAGACCCATCACTCACTCAACCCACCCACACCCTCTGGACGGACCAGAATTAAACCTCTGGTCCCACCCTTACCTGAAAAAATTGAATCCAATGCACAGTTGCACACCAACCATAACCGTCTTTCAGGTTTTTTGGGCCGTTTGTGGGGCCCACCCTCTTAACTCGCGCCAAAATTCAAAGGGACCCACCTGGGGTCGGTGCATGGATAGCAACGACCATTATAGAATCCATAAAAAACAAATAGTAACTGCACACGTGTCAATAATAAGCTCGCTGACACCAAAAAAGAGAAAGATCCAACGATTCATATCTCGGAAGGAACAGTCCCTTCGCGAGGTTGCTTATTTAAACAAAGGACTTTTCCTTCACTGACCTGTGTCTGTCTATCATTTAATTGCCTAACTTATTAAAGCCTTTTGAGATATTTCTGTCTTTCAGATCCTTGTCTTTCTTACGAATCGAGAGAAGTTAAGAAGAAATGGGTGCTCTTGATCACTTGTCTGATTTCTTCGATTGCTCCAGTGGAAGCTCCAAGCTCAAGAAACGCAGGCAATTGCAGGTACGCAGCACTACTACAACTCTTCGTATTCACCCTGTGTCAAGGCTTTTTAAGGAAAGAAACTTCATTATACTGATAGAATAGATCCATGAAAACAGATCTTGGTTACTACTAGATCAAGATTTCTTGCTCTCTTCCGGGTGCTAGATCGATATAGTAAGTTTGAATTCTTGAAATTATGTAGTTAAAGCTAGAACATGTGATTCAAATGGCTCTCTTGTTGTTTCTTTTGAATACCTTGATAATTTCATGGTGCAGCCTTTCGACATTCTTGGCCATCCCTATCTCTCGTATAGTTCCTGAGATTCAATAAAATGTTTTTTGAATCTTTTTTATGAAATATTCTGTTGATCATGTAAAGAGAAAAGGCATGTGGTTGTGTTTAGAAGTTGGAAGATTTTTAGTGCTGTTTGGTGTCGTGGATTAACAGCTATTTTGTTATTTTTTGAATTTTTTTATATTTTTAAATATACTAATATAAAAGATAAATTTTTAAATAGAAAAAATATTATTTTAACATATTATTATACTTCAAATTACATTATTTATCACACGTCCAAACACAACCACTCCATTGAGTTTTGAAAAATGAAAAGATGATCATCATGTCCACATGGACAGTTCTCATAAAGTGAGTATAGCCAGTGCCAAAAGAAAGGGCATTTTGGTACTTCTATCATAAAATGGCAGAAACATGATAAGCCCTTTGGCCCACCAAAATATTCCGATACCGTCACGGGTCCGTTTATTGGTTGCCACGTTCACATCCTAAGATGTTTTACATGATTGATTTAATCAGACGGTGGAGGTCAAGGTGCGCATAGACTGTGAAGGATGCGAGCGCAAAGTGAAGAGAGCATTAGAGGGAATGAAAGGTGTAAAGCAAGTGGATGTGGAAAGAAAGGCAAACAAGGTGACTGTGGTTGGGTATGTGGACCCATCAAAGGTGGTTGCTCGGGTGGCACATCGGACGGGTAAGAAGGCAGAGTTGTGGCCATATGTGCCCTATGATATGGTGGCCCACCCTTATGCTCCTGGAGTTTATGACAAGAAAGCCCCTGCTGGGTACGTGAGAAATGCAGAGGACCCACAGGTGTCCCAGCTCGCACGTGCTAGCTCTACCGAGGTTCGATACACCACTGCTTTCAGTGATGAGAACCCGGCAGCTTGTGCTATCATGTGATCCTGTTTATAATTACTTGGTTTTTGTCCTTTGATTTTAGGGTTGTTGATCATGTTTTTGATTGTCATTGTTTAGTATGCTGTGATGTATTTTTAAGGAATCGAGGACCCGAAATTTGTTTGATTTTGGTACAGTAGTTGTAAATTGTGATGCATTTGAATCCATTTTAAGATTTCTAGTTTGAATAAATCTTCATTTTCATGAAAACCCAAACCGAGGATTTTCAATATAAAATTATCGTCACGTAATTATCTCTTATAGTTGAATTAAAAGAATCTTGTTAGGTATAAACTTGGATTTAATTTATATCAATGTGATGACGTGATGTATATGTTTTATAGTCAATTAGTTGGTGCCAGTTAGCTATATATAGTATTAATTTTGTTAATTTAAACATATTTGATTTTTAATAGAGATTTTATTTATCTTTAATATTCATCAAATATTTTATTAATAAATTTAATATTTATGGAGTAAAAGTAAGGTAGTTGGGATAAAATTATTTTGTAGGTTAAATTGTAAGGTAGTTGTGATTATGAGATTTTCATTACATCAAAACATTGTACCTAAACGTTATTGATTAATGCTTTATTAAAACTATACATTAAATAAAATCATTGAAAGTAATACATGTTATATTATTTTCTTTATGAAATGAAGTAATTTTTCTCATAACCTAAGGTATAAGGGATATCTAAAACTAATACGTAAGTGTTTGTCAAATAACATGTACATTGAACTAACATGTATGAGAATTTAATGTGGAGAGATCACTCGTATCCATAAAAAGGCTATCGTGATGGTTGTGTAAGCGATCTTTAAATTTGAGATTACTAAGTTATCTTATATAGAGAATGTCATGTTTTGATCCTTATACACGTTGTTCTCGTTAAGGGTGACAAACAAGTAAGTATTAAGCATAACATGAATTATATGAAGATATTTAAGTAATCAATTGATGATTCATTACCCTATATGAAATAGAAAAAAAAATTCATCTATTCTCAAATAGTATTGATTATAAATCATAACACAATGTGAAATAATATTTGTTTTTAAAATCTTATTTAAATAATCAATGACTATGATGTTAAAAATAAACATGATTTGATATAATAAAAGCACTCCATGATATAATGTTTAAATCAAGACATTGTTCATTGAGAGATAACAATTACACTAGAAAACTGATAATTGAAAGACGAAGTTAAATCACTCATGACTTTTCTAGTATTTATGGAATCATGACACATTACTAGATATTATACTTAATCCTCAAATATAAATCAATAAATTATTGAGTTAGTAATAAATTAATTTATTTAATCCTATTTTTTTGAATTATAATTTATATTCAAATAAACTTATTAGAGAACCTAATGGACTACACACATAAGAACCACCAGTCAAAAATTAGAATGAGATTATTAATCAAGGGCGATTTGATTATAAATAAGTTTTAGAAACTGAGAAATGAGAATGTAATTTATATAGTGAATTATAATTCTTAAAAAAATTCAAGCAAGGACTTTATTAAATAGATTTTTAAAATTGTTATGAAATAACATATGTGATATTGTTCAAATGACAAATTAATATTTTTATTTATTTATAGAGTTTTCAGATTTCCCTGTAAATATAATGTCACATCTTTTATTTTATGTGTAGTACATAGTACAGTACAAAGCACCTGAAAAAAAAAAGGACAAAGAAAAATAGTTGGCATTCAAAGACATAGCAATCCCTCTCCTGAAAAGGGTTTAGAATACCATTACAGACTAGATAAGGATGACTTGTGGCTTGTAACAATTCAGCCTTGAAACAATCATTCAAAGTCCATAAGAATATCTGATTTTTAGATAATCTTTGTATAAACCCTTAAGAACCCTAAATTCGTTACGAATTTAAAGAAATATTAAATTTATCATTTTCACTGCTTCTATGTGTTTCGAGGAATCCAACAATATTAGCATAGCTATTATTAGACAATTAAGGTTGTTGATTACATATTTTAATTATTATTGGTGTTAACTAGGAATTAAATTTACGTACAAAATTATTTTTCTAAAATTTATTTTTATCTGATGATTTTTTTAAACAAAAGTCTTCGATTACTATTCGGTCAGATCTCACCAGATTTTTCAGATATTGCTAGAATCCACCATTAAAATTAAAAAACAAAATCATACATTGGATGAAAAAAACACTAGATCAGGTCACCGCGGGTGTGGAGGGTATAAAACTAGGGGTTGTTGGTGTTGCTCGCATTGCAAGGGAGGCAGTGTGAGGGTTGTGCCTCGCTTTGTTATGGCCGCAGCCATGGCTGCTCGCTCTATAATTAGCGGCGACAACCTTGGCAGCCGCTGCTAGCACTGCCAGTGGCAATGAGCATATTGACCATGGCCGTAAATGATTACAATAGGTTTTTCTAAGGTGTAACTTATTTTATTTATTCTTATTGAATATATTGATTGCTTTTAAATATATAGTCTTATGATATATTATTATTGTCTATAGTTTAACACACAAAGCCTTCTTTTGAATAGATTTATAAGTATTAATGTACTTAAACTATAAATAGAAGTATTATTGAGAAGAAGTTGGAGTACAAGTACATTATAAAATGATATGAAATTAGAATATTCTCTTTTTATTTCTGTAATTTTTATTGTTTTATTTATTTATTTTTATTGAGAATATTGTTTTTTTCTTCTAAATATATAGTTTTATGATATATTATTAGTGTATGTAGTTCATCACGCAGTCTCCTTCCGAATGGTGGGTCCTACATAAATCTGCTGGGTTAAATGAACACGGGCTTTGTTCTAAAGAAAAATTCGTGCTTAACCCCTTTCTCTCTTCACAATTTTAGCGGGAAATTAAAAACCCTAAATAAAACCCCCACACAAAAGGGAAAAAGGAAAAAAAAATCTGCATAAAGAAGATAAAAATGGCAGCAGCGGAGGATGATCAAGAGGCGGGACAAGATCAACTTGACGAAGAATTCTCTGTATGGAAAAAGAACACGCCAGTTCTCTATGATCTCGTCATCTCCCACCCTCTCGAGTGGCCATCTCTCACTGTCCAGTGGGTGCCCCTCGCTGCACCACTGCCTCATCCAACTGACCCCTCGTCTTTCTCTGTTCACAAGCTGGTTCTTGGCACTCACACTTCTGATGATTTCCCCAACTTTCTCATGGTTGCTGATGCTGTGCTGCCCACTTCCGTCGCTGATGCCAAGATTGACAATAGTTGCAGGTCTGCGGATTCTGTGATTCCTAAGGTGAGACTTGGGTTGTGGGGTTTATTCAGTGCATGGTAAAATTACTGATCTAAAATGTTTTTTTTTTGTTTGTTATAAGCGTTTTGATCGAATTTTGAGCAAATTCTGTGACCATGAAGTTGAAAGTTCAAATTTTTGGTTTTGTTTTTTGCCGGAATTAGATGTTTGATGAAATTACTAGCTGAGATGTTGTTATACTTTCTTTTTTTGGATTAATAGGTGGAAATTACACAGAAGATACGTGTTGATGGAGAGGTGAACAGAGCAAGATGTATGCCACAAAATCCTGCTATTGTTGGTGCAAAGACAAGTGGTTGTGAGGTTTATGTGTTTGATTCTACCAAACAAGCGGAGAGGAAACAAAGGGACGGCTGTGATCCGGATTTAAGGTTAACTGGTCATGATAAAGAAGGGTATGGATTGTCATGGAGTCCATTTAAACAGGGTTATCTTGTGAGTGGCTCACATGATAATAGAATATGTTTGTGGGATGTGTCTGGTAATGCTCAAGATAAAGTGCTTGGTGCATTGCAAGTTTATGAGGTAACCTCAGGACCTTTTCTATCCCCATTTTAATCGATAAAGTTAATCTTTGCAATCATGGTGTGTTAAATGGTTCCTTGTTGGAGTTGGAAATACTTTTATAGGCCCATGAAAGTGTGGTTGAAGATGTGTCATGGCACTTGAAGAATGAAAATTTGTTTGGTTCTGTGGGGGATGATTGTCGATTAGTGATCTGGGACATGCGCACAAATCAAACCCAGCATTCTGTTAAAGCTCACAAGAAAGAGGTGAAGCAATCTTGCCACGATTTAGTTTGTATGCTTGTTTTTCTTGTGTAAGCATGTTTTTGTATTATCTTTTCTATTCTAACCTTCAATCCTGACATTTGAGACCTTATTGGTCCTGGAAGTTGCTACTAGCCTACTAGAGAAATTCTTTTTACTTGTCTTATGCTGCTATCTTTTACTTGAACTTTCCTTTCAATTTTTGTTCTATATCCACTAGCTTAAACATTTCGTTCAGTTTATCCCATACTCATTTGCTTGAACTTTCTGTCTCTTATGCCATTGCTTGAAGAGGTTAATATAGGATTAGTATTAATTTATTTCTTGAATAGAGGAAGAATGACTTGAATTTTGACTGATTAGAATATACCTGACAATTTAATTCATTGCTTGTAGAGGTGAATTTTGGATTAATAATGATTTATTGCTCGAAGAGAGGAGCATTGGCTGAAATTGTGACAAGATCCGCCTGACAGTGTTATCTGCACCTGTTTTTGCACATGTTTGTGGTGCATGTGCATTGCTGTATGTATTTATGGAATCATGTCTTCAACTGATTGGTAATGTTCTTCCAAATGAGCAGATGCCTACCCAAAATTGTCTTACCGTTTTGCTTTTAATTCAACTCAAAAAACAAAACAGAAACATGTCATCTTTTAACAAAGATGCAATGCCTGGTGATGCTTTATCTACAAGCTGGTTTTTATTCCGTGTCAACAATGTAGTTGTAGTTGAGCTGCCTGTTATCCCCAACAGAATGACAAATAAAAGTAGTTCTTGTTTTTGTTTTGGAATACCTGCCTGTCTACTTAGTGTGTAATAGTAGTGACTTTCTTTTGGCAGCTTTGCTTTTGAAATCTTCTTTTTGATCTTGAAAAGTTCTCTTTCTCATAACATTTTGTTTCTTGGTACCAGATTAACTATCTATCATTCAATCCATACAATGAATGGATTCTGGCCACAGCTTCTTCAGATGCAACTGTTGGTCTGTTTGATATGCGGAAGCTGACTGTACCACTGCATGCTTTAAGTAGTCACACGTATGTTTTCTGCCTCTTGCATGATTTCGATTATAGTTGCTGACATAGCTGCTATTGTACTCAGAAAGGTATTTAACCTTTTGGAACGCATCTGTAAAACTGAACTGTTTTACAACTTTAGGAATTGACTTTCTAATGTTTTAGCTGTGTTATACAAACGTGCTATTTCACTGACATTCCCTCTGTTTACCAATTGGAGACACAAATGGTTATACAGTACATCCGAACCTTGTTGGTATCAAGAATGGTGAAACTTTCTGTGCTTGTAAATCAATGTGTCCAGTAACCCCCCCCCCCTTTATTTTTTTTATGAAGCCACTGGCCATCTTATATTAACACCGCAGTAAAATATGTGACCGTTATTTAAGTTTTTGTTTATGTAAAAAAAACAAGTGATATGTTTTCTGGATGGGCCTGTATTCCGGCTGCTGGGTGTGTGCTGGAATTTCTTCTATATTTGTTGTTTATTCCCCATGACATTGACTACTTGTATATGTTACGATGTTTATTTATGACAGAGAAGAGGTATTCCAAGTAGAATGGGATCCTAATCATGAAACAGTGTTAGCATCCTCCGCTGATGATAGAAGATTGAACATTTGGGACCTGAACAGGTATTTCCATCAGACGTTCATGAATATGTTTGAAGAACGAGTAATTTAGTGTTGATTTTTTTCTTTTCAAGTATGGTGGGGTTTTCTTTTGCTCCATCTGTCTCTCATTTGTTTCTTCTGATTAATGTTCAGCTTGAGCCTTTGTTAAATTCGGTGGAAAGAGATGGGATGGGGTTTGGATGATCTCTTGTCCTTCTTCCCTCTATTAAATTTAAAATGAAGATTCACCCGAGTAGCTAGTTGACTGTAGCTTGATTATATTAGCAATTGCTGCTGACTACAGTGTTTAGCAACTTCGATTGGTCAATTGTGTCATCCCCAAATCACTGCATTTTCATCATCATGTGAATGCCTTAATTATCCTAGATACTTTTAACAACGAAAGTTATTTCTAGTTTTATCGATAAAGGCTGGATGTGTTTTTAAAATATTATTCTTTTTGTTTCATAAAAAATATCCAAGTTCCCTGTTCATTTCAAGCCTGGATTTCCCTTATTTCAATTCACGAATTTAGAACTAATGCGAACAAGATGAATGGTTACGAACCAGCTCTTGCTATGCGTTGACAGCACACACCAAAGATCGTGTTTCAACTTGTCTGACCACAAATTTTGATGCCTTCAGGATCGGCGAGGAGCAGTTAGAGTTAGATGCTGATGACGGCCCACCAGAACTTCTTTTCTCTCACGGAGGTCACAAGGCAAAGATATCAGATTTTTCATGGAATAAAGATGAATCATGGGTCATCTCAAGTGTGGCTGATGACAATACCCTTCAAGTGTGGCAAATGGCTGAAAGTATTTATGGTGACGACGACATGGTGGCTGCTGATGAGCCTCCTCTAGCTGAAAAGTGAGCAAAAAGCCAACCTTTGTAGCTATAATTAGGCAACGAACGGTGATTTGTTTTTCCTTTTGCTCCTAACATGGTCAACTTTTGTTAATTTCAACGTTTTATATGCAATTTCTGCAACTTTATGCCTCATACTTGTTGATTGGAGATGAAAGCCATATGAATGTTTTGTGTTTCATGGGATAAATTTTTAGAATTTCACTGATGTAACTGCTTCCAAAGTATTTAGTTTGTCTATGCACCATTGTGCATGCACGATGAGAATTGGAGTTATGAATTTTGAAATAGGATCAAGCTTGGATATATTCCATTAGGTTATGATTCTCTGACTGAATTTGAGAAATGAATTTTATTTTTTTAAGAAATTCAAGTAAAATATCTAAATGTGGCAAGAAATTCTTAAAGAAAAACTTTATGAAGAAAAAAGTAAATAAAAATTTATTTCATTTTTAGTGATCAATTGAAATTCTCAAAAAAACATGAACCCAATGTACCATATTATTACAAGAGAGCAGGCAAGATTCTCTGCTAACCTGAATTCGTTAGCGAGGTACCTTGCGGAATTAAAGACTCTATTTGCTTGGCCAAAGCTAGGTCTACGTTCTGGTAACATGCATGTGATCACAGATTTCTATTTTGAGAAAATCTTTTTGAGAATTTATACATAACAAAAGGTGTCTTTTGACAAAAAATTCATGATTTCTTCATACAAGGATAAATAGGATCATTAAGTCCTCCACTGTGAATGGCAAGCCTCGCTTTTGTCTCCTCTGTACGTACCTTCCATTAGACAACTTGGGCTTTTGATCTCATGTTCAACGAGTCCACCTAGATCGAATCATCTTATAGATGGGATCTGTGTTTCACTGAAACACAAAATTCATTCGGATGATTTAATGTTGTAATACTAAACTTTGAATAAGGTCATGCTTGGATATAAAGAACAAGATTGAATTAAAGCTTTGTAAATATAAGTTCAGCTTCATAGAAAATCATAGGTTGGCCTCTACAGATAAGTTCTACTAGCAAAAGATCCACCAAGTCTCCATTTTACAAAGCGTTTTTCAACCAATATCACAAACTAAACGAACCACCAACTGGGCAGCTACAGCAGATAAAAACTAACCCAATACCTAGATGAAATGCATAAATAAAAACAGGAAAATAATTAAAAACTAACCAAACCCAACAAAGCATCTTGATGAAGCTGGTGCTGCCTCTCAACATAAGTACTTCGGGGAAGCACATGCATCCTCACAGAAAAGGCTGACCTTGGTTTGGCAGTTTTTCCAGCTTAAACTTGCTCCACGATCCCCTTCTAACAGATAAAAACGCCACAATCAGTCACAAAATCCATATTAGGTTAATTAGCTACTTGATCAATATGACTACAAGATGACATCGACATTGCATTTCAGACCATTCAATACACCTTAACTTTACATATATCTGGCAACTACCTTTTTCAAAGGTGGTAAATCATATAATAACACTTTTCTCCAGATTGGGATCATTTTTACACGTAACATACAATGTGAATGAGATGACCTTTTGAGATGAAATGCGAACAAGTACCTTATGCAAACTTCCATGGATGGTTCTCACTCATACCCCTTTAACATTTACTTCATTTGCTATATGCAATCAGAGTCTTTTATCAAAAACACACTTGCTCCACATGCTTTATAGTTGCATGTTAAACAAAATGCAACAAGTGCTTTAACAAATTTTCCACAGTTCATCCTCCTTCAGTCTATAGTAATAAGGCAAACAAGTGTAAGAACGAGGTTTTTTGAAAAAATAGATCAAACCAATTATACTCAAGTTGCTTGTTAATCAATCTGCTCACCCCACATTCATGATTTAATTAAAACAAAATGATAACACTAAGTTTCACCTTTCTCTTATTTGTACTGGAAGAATTGCCGTTTGTTGCTTCATTCCCAAGGCTACACCCAGATAAGCCTATCATTCCTGAATTCTGATACTCCATACACTGAAGATTCTCAAGCTCACAACTGCTAAACCCTTGCCCATTCAATGGTGCACCTTCTCCACCTTTGCTATCCAGCACCGGACGCTGACAATAAATCTGGCCATCACACTGTATGTTGCATGGATTCATCACAAGAGAACCAGGAATATTTGGATTGGCCAAATTCACATTATTGGCTGATTTCTGATATGGAAATGATCCAATTTCCCCTTCAATCCTCCCCCTAATGTCCACAAGTAAACACTTGAGTCTTGCAACCTCTGCCTCCAATGCAGCCTGTCCTTGCAGCCTCTTCAGTAACTGCTGGTTCAAAGCTCGCAAATGCTTAACTTCATCCTCCAAAGATGCAGCCTTTGCCTTCTTCCTCTCCCTATACTTTCGGACAGCCTCCCTATTGCCTGACGATCGTTTCTTTGATTTTTTATCCGTGGACTCCGCAGTATCATCACTTACAACCTTGTCCTCGGCAGGGGGCAAAATTTTTGTATGCACATGATAGCAAGTGTGTGTGTGAGAATAGTCAGGACCAGGAGGATTGCATGTGTGTGTATGGGTACAAGCATGGGTGTCCTTCAGTAGCTCATCCAAGAAATCAAAAGAACAACTGCTTGGAATCTCACCGATATTTGGACTAGATAACAAATCTTGGTTTGAGAAATCTAACTCCCCATCGTCCATTAAAGCAGAAATTTACCAAACAAAAGAGAAGCAAACCCAAAATCCAGTGAAGAAAATATGAATTCGAAATTTTGATGCTGACCCGGATGATAATTTCACTAGAGTTCCACCCTTTAACAGAATTCAGCAACACCTAAATGACAAATTAGTGAGCACAAAAATGTACTCCTAAGCTGCAAATGAGGAATTTTAAGTAAGCAAATCATCCAAAACCCAAACACAAAATGCTAAAGTATCATAAATTCTACTAACTCAATCACGATCCAGATAACAATTCAAAGCAAAAGACACAACAATTCAAACAATCATTAAAAAAACAACAACAAAGAGAACAAGTTACAATGACACGAAACTAAAACAGAGAAATTAAGACAATACTTCGATAAAATTAAGGTTTATGTGGCAATGACAGAAAGGTAGGGATAGAAATAAAAAAAACAGAATAAAGGTAGAATCCATGAAAAACCATAATCATCAAAAGAAAATTGAAACCCTAAACACTAGGTGGCATTTCCTCAAAAAGGATAAGAGTAACCCTAAAAAGGAGACTAATAAAGCTAAAGAAAGTGAGAACAAGCGTACCAGAGAAGAGGAATTTGGTTCTTATTCCATTAAAGCAAAGCTCGCCACCGAAGTCGAGAGAGATAGATTCTTAGGACTCATTACAATTTTCTAGGTACTTGAGGGACTAGTTTGTCAATTAAAAAATATTGAGAAATTGCATGGTAGATTTTGCTTTATGGTATGACGACATTTCTTTGTGGCCATACTAGTTGAGAATTATCTAAATCACTACCGTCCACTTTTTAAATTCAGTTTTTCAGCCCATGTAGAGGGCCCGCAAGGACTTCAATCATGGGGCAACAAATATGGATATTTTATGATTGCATGTGCTTCTATGTTATTAAAAAAATTAGTTATTTTAATTGTAAGAGGTGTAGCTCAACTGATCAAGTTTTAAATTTATTTTCTAAAATTTATCAATTTAAGTCTCATAAATTTTAGAACTACTAGAAATTTACATGGTCGTTAACTTCAGGGCCTATAAAATTAGTCGAGATACATGCAAGCTGATCCGGACATCCACGTTAATCTAAAAAAACTTAGTTATTCCTTGAATTTATTTATAAGTAGACAAAACAAAATCTAATAAAAATATTATTTTATTTTGATCTTTAATTTAATTTTTTCCCAATATATTTATCTAATTCTTTTTAAAAAGTAAATAAGAAAAATAACTAATAAAATATTATAAATTATTCCACGTGTATCATATTTTTTATATATTTAGTTTCCAAGTTACATGCCGTCTATACCATCTTGCAAAGTAATTCATAAGAAAATACATCATGATTCTAATGATTTGGTATTGAAGTTGAACTTATTTTATTCTCCAAATAAGTAAATAAAATAATAAAAATCAAATCTATTTGACCAAAAAAAAGAAAAGAGAAGAGGAATTCTAACTAGAAAGGAGAGTATAATCACTTATCAAACTAAATCATTATAATGAGCAACTTAGCATATAAGATTTAAAATTTATCTTGCTGGTTTAACATCTAAAATCATGGGATCTCATTTAACAACCCAATGAATATCTTGTTCATAGTAATAAAACCCTTCTAAGACTAAGGCTGTCTTCCTAATAGGTTGATTATGTCAATTTTTTAAGCTTGAAATGATATTATTTTAAATAAAAAATCTAAATATTTTCTTGTTCGATTCAAGATAGGTCCTGGATCTCGAGTTGACTAGCCTAGTTGAGAAATCAAGAAAAAATAAATAAGCCGAGTGTTTTACAAACCACCACACCTTTAATGTGGGTGAGATATTCTATTTTATAGTTGCAAAATTACATGTACAATTAATTATAATCTTTATAAGAGTAGAAATGATCTCTTATAATTAATTACATAGCTATAATCAAGGGTTAATGCTTCTAACAATGGTAAGATTACATTATCATCGAGATAATCTGTAATTATTTCTGTCGTATGTGTGCGGCATCGCGGTGATATCGTCCACTTTCAAGTAACGTGTATTTATCTGACAAATATGGGGAGATATGAAATTCTTGTCTTTTATTAGTGAAAAAATGTAATGGGAGTCGTCACCTAGTATTTTGGTCACTAGAAATCTTAACTAGTCTCAGATATCGAGTACGAGGACTGGTGGTGTAAAGGGAAGGTATTAACACCCCAAATATGCCGTACCTAAGGTAAGCTGCATTGTTTTTTTGTCTGATATATGCTATGATTTTATTATATTTTTAATTGTTGGTCTGTCTATGGTTTAAGAAAAGCCCTTCTTGATAAGGAGATTCTTATCTTATCGGGTAAAACTTAACCATTTTAACGTCAACAAAAGAATTTAATATCCAAAAAACATCTTATGTATAAGATCGTAACCCTAGATACTAAAAGAAAAATAATAATTAAGACAATACTTCGATAAAATTAAGGTTTATGTGGCAATGATAGAAAGGTAGGGATAGAAATAAAAAGAACAGAATAAAGGTACAATCCGTGAAAAACCATAATCATCAAAAGAAAATTGAAACCCTAAACACTAGGTGGCATTTCCTTGAAAAGGATAAGAGTAAACCCAAAAAGGAGACTAATAAAGCTAAAGAAAGTGAGGATAAGCGTACCTGAGAAAAGGAATTTGGTTTTTATTCCATAAAAGCAAAGCTCTCCAACGAAGTCGAGAGAGATAGATTCTTAGGACTCATTACAATTTTATAGGTACTTGAGGGACTAGTTAGTAAATTAAAAAATATTGAGAAATTGCATGGTAGATTTTGCTTTATGGTATGAAGACATTTCTTTGTGGGCCATACTAGTTGAGAATTTTCTAAATTACTACCGTCCACTTTTTAAATTCAGTTTTTCAAATCATGTAGAGGGTCCACAAGGACTTCAATCATGGGCCCACAAGTATGGATATTTTATGATTGGAGGTGATTTTATTGTATTTAGTTATTCTAATTTTAAGGGGTGGAGCTCAACAGATTAAGTCTTGGATTTGCTTTCTAGAGGTTACCAGTTTAATTTTCACAAACCTTAGGGCTGTTGTAGGCTTACATAGTCATTAATTTCATGGCCCGTGAGATTAGTCGAGGTACGCGCAAGCTGACCCGAACACCCAAGTTAATATAAAAAAACTTAGTTATTCCTCTGAATTTATTTATAAGTAGACACAACAAAATCTAATAAAAATATTTATTTTTTATTTTTTTGGATCTTTAATTTATTTTTTTCCAGTATATTTATCTAATTATTTTTTAATAAATAAATAAATAAAATAACTAATAAAATGTTATAAATTATTCCATTTGTATCATATTTTTTTTAATCTAGTTTCCAAGTTGCATGCTGTCTATACCATAATGCAAAGTAATTCATAAGAAAATATATCATGATTCTAATGATTTGGTATTGAAGTCGAACCTATTCTATTCTCCAAATAAGTAAATAAAATAATAAAAATCAAATCTATTTGACAAAAAAAGAAGAAGAAGAAGAAGAAAAAGAAGAGGAATTCTAACTAGAAAGGAGAGTATAATCACTTATTAACTAAATCATTATAATGAGCAACTTAGCATATAAGATTTAAAATTTATTTTGCTGGTTTAACATCTAAAATCATGGGATCTCATTTAGCAACCCAATGAATATTTGTTCATAGTAATAAAACCCTTTTAAGATTAAGGTTGTGTTCCTAATAGGTTGATCCTATTAATTTTTTTAATCTCAAAATGATATTATTTTAAATAAAAAATTTAAATTTTTTCTTGTTCGATTCAAGATAGGTCTTGGATCTCGAGTTGACTAGCCTAGTTGAGAAATCAAGAAAAAAAATAGGTCGAATGTTTTACAAACCACCACATCTTCAATGTGGGTGAGATATTCTATTTATAATTGCAGAATTACATGTACAATTAATTATAATCTTTATAAGAATAGAAATGATATCTTATAATTAATTACATAGTTATAATTAAGGGTCAATGCTTCTAACAATGGTAAGATTACATTATCATCGAGATAATTGTAATTATATCTTTAAAAAATTCCTTAACGTTAACACTCCCCTACAAGCTGAACGTATGATTTGATTGCACATGAAGTTTGGTATAAAAAAACTCAAAGAGAGAGCGAGGAAAACCCTTGGTTAAGATATCAGCAACTTAAAGATGAGAAGGCACATAACGATTGTGAATTCTATTGGTGAGTGTAAGTTCGCGCAAAAAATGGTAGTCTAATTCAACATGCTTGGCGCGTTTATGAGTAACTGGATTAGAGCTCATGAATAGGGCACTCTTGTTATCACATAAAAAGAGAGGCGAGTTAGAGATAAAAACCCTAAGATATTGCAACAAATGAGTAAGCCAAAGGAATTCAGCGGCAATATGTGTGAGTGCATGATATTCAAATTCATAGCTGGAATGAGAGACAGTTGGTTACTTTTTTGCATTCCATGAAACCAAATTACCCGGAAGTTGAACGATGAGTGTCAGGACAACCAGCCCAGTCAGCATCAGAGTAGATAATGAGAGTTGCAGATGTGGTAGAACACTGAAAACTAATGTCAAAATAAAGAGTGCCTTTAACATAACGAAGAATGAGTTTGACAACTTGAAAATGGTTAGTAGTAGAAGCATGTAGAAATTAACTGACAGAGTTAAAAACATGAGAGATATCTGGTTACATGATAGTGAGATATTGAAGAGCACCATTGAGAGACTTGTATAAGGTGAGAACATAAAATAAAGGACCATTGTAGATAGATACCGAGAGACAACCATAAGTGTAGCAACAAATTTGTTGTCAAGCATCTGAGCTTGACTCAAGATATCATGCAAATATTTGAGCTGATAAGGAGAAAGTCCATCACTAATAGGTGTGGCCTTAAGTCCAAGAAAGTAGTTGAGAGAGCCCAGATCTTTAATAACAAACTCAGAATGAAGTTTACGAGTAAAACTATCAAGAGACATGTTGTTGCCAATAATAAAAATATCGTCAACATAAAGAAATAAATAAATAACGACAAAGTGCTTATGAAAAACAAATAAAAAGGTGTTAGCATGACTGCAAGTGAACCCATTTCAGATAGGAAAGGAGTTGAATCAGTGAAACCATGCACGAGGTGCTTGCTGGAGAGGTGCTTGCTGGAGACGATATAGGGCTTTCTTGAGATGATAAACATGATCAGAAAAGTGAGGATTGACATAGCTAAGAGGTTGCTCCATATAGACATTTTCATTAAGAGTGCCATTAAGGAAGTTATTTTTTATTTCAAGTTGATGAATTGGCCATTAGTGGGTGACAACAAGAGAAAGAATGAAAAGAACAGTAATAGCCTTGATAACATGACTAAAGGTATCAGTGTAGTCAAGACCAAGTACCTGCGTATAACCCTTTATGAAAAGACATGCCTTGAGTCTGTCAATAGAGCCATCAAAATAATATTTGCTTTGGAACACCCATTTAAAGCCCACAATATTGGTGTTGGTAAGACGAGGGACCAAAACCCAAGTTTGATTATTCTATAGAGTTCATATTTCTTCACCCGTGACAACAATCCAGGTTGGATTCTTAGTAGCAGATTTGAACCCTTTGGGTTCAGTGGAGGCTAATAGAACTGTAATAAGACTGGAAGAGCATAAGGTAGTGAGATTTGCATGATGACGAGTATTAAAAATACTAGCCTTAACATGTGTAACCATTGAACGAGAATTGAGCATATTTGAACCAGAAGACAACTACTGTGTTGAAAAATTCATTGATACTACATGAGGATGTGAATTAGATGTTGAAGTGGAAGAGGAGGAACCTACAAGGGGTTCAATGACCTATAAAGACTCATTAGATGGATAAGTAAAAATAGCACATGGATTGTTAGAGGACTTAGTAATTGTGAAACTTAAGGGGTAGAAATGGAAGTGCAGTTGAAGAAATACTCGGTTATAGAAAACTAGAATATTCTAGAGAGGTGAGGGGTTCAGCTTGAGAGGTAGAGTTAGACGGAAAATGTAGTTCATCAAATTGTGCAAGACAAGTAATGTAGATTCTAGAAGTAAAAGCATCTAGGCAACAAAAGCCTTTGTGAAATGGATTATAACCTAGAAAAATGCAAGGAACACCATGAGGTGAGAATTTGTGAGGCATATAATCATGTAAACAAGGATATACCCAACAATCAAAAGGATGAAAAGTAGCATAATTGAGAGATCTACCAAATAAAATTTCAAAAGGTGACTTAACGTCAAATAGAGAAGTAGGCAAGTGATTGATGATGTAGGTCACAATGCTAAAAGCATCAACCTAGAATTGAGGAGAGAGATGAGAGTGAACAAGAAAGGCAAAGCCAGTTTCATTTAGATGATGATGTTTGTGTCCAACACGACCATTTTGGGTAGGTATACACGGATAAGAAAATTAATGATGAATGCCAGATGAACAAAGATGAGATGTACAATGGGAGCTGATGAATTCCCCGCCATCATCACTTTGAAAAACTTTGGGACAAGTAATGAATTGTGTTTCATAAATTAATAAAATTTTAGGAAAACCTTAAAGGAGTCAGATTTGAGTTTTAATGGATAAAACCAAGTGAACTGAGAATAGTTTTCAAATAACAACACATAATAGGTAAATCCAGAGTTGGATTTTACGAGAAAGAGCCCCAATATATCACAACGAACAAGATCTAAAATGTTAGAGGATCTGCATTCATTACTAAGATATGGTAGACGATAACTTTTGCAAGTTGACAAGTGCTGCATAAATAAGGCGAAGGCAATAAGGAACTAAGAGAAAGATGGCCTTGAATTGTTAACATGTCCTATGCAAGAATGGCATAAATCATAGGAAGCATGTGGCTGTTTATTTTTTAGGGTGGAGATAAATGCCGATGTTCCACGCGTTAGCACATACAAGCCGCCATCCATATTACCGGTTGCTACTACTCTTCTTGTTTGACGATTCTAAACAAAAAAACAATCATTAAGAAAGATAACAACCAAAGGAAAATCAGATGTCAATTTGCTAATGGAAAGTAAGTTTTTGGTAAGATGTGGAACAAATAAGACACCTAATAAATGAATATATGGATTGGGAGACAAACAACCTTTCGTTAACGATGTACCATTGCCCACAGTTACAGAGTCCTTACCATTATATGATTTTGCGTGATCCAAAATAGAGGGATCATTAGACACATGAGCTAAAGCCCCCATGTTTAGGGACCAATCAACTCTTGCCGAGTTATGAAGTGAGCAAGAATCATTGAAAGCCTCAGCAATATGAGCGGTTGAAGCATGGGAATAGTGCTGAGGACATGGTCTGTAAAGTGTCCATCAGTGCAATATATATGGCAACGTGGAGGGCGACGTGCTTGGCCATAATTGCGTCCTTGGTTGCGTGCTGATGACGGGTGAACTATCCAGAGGTGCGAGGTTGCTGTCCAGGATTGGTCCTCCAGTGTGGTTGATTCCTCTGCTGCCAGTTGCGAACTGTGATAGTGAAGGCGGCAACAACAGTAGGTGACGGCGTGACGCAACTGGTTCAAATGATTTTTGGAATAATTCAAAGCTCTTGGCTCTGGAGACAAGGTCAACAAATGATGGAAGCGGAGCGAGGGCCATCTGGGCAGAAGAGAAACTTGAAAATTTAGCACCAAATCCACAAAGAAACCAGTGCACTTTGTCGGTATTGTCAACTGGACGTCCAATGGTGTGTAGCTGGTCGCAGAATCCCTTGAAGACACGGGCAATGTCAGTGACAGACCTGGTGGCTCTCTTCGTCGACTGCAATTCATCCTTGAGGTGGATTTCTCGTGTCTTATACTTGTGATTAAAGGTTGTTTCCAAAGCAAGCCAGACGTCATGAGCGGTGGAGAATCCAACAATTTCAGCCAATGCTTCTTCAGTTAGGGAGGATCGGAGGAGGCAAAGCAAGCGTTGATCGATTGCTTTCCAAGCCAAATTTGTCATTTGGTGTTTGAGAGTTGGGAGAATCAAATTTTGGAGGTGGAACAATGGAACCATCAACATGACCGACAAGGTCCTGGCTCTCAATGAGGGGAAGGATTTGACTATGCCAAATGAGGTAATTAGCAGAAGATAATTTGACAATGATCATATGAATAAGGGTGGTGAAGGGCAGAGGGGCAGAAGGGTTTTTGGTGGCCATTTGAGAGGAGAAGAAAGGATCGAAGGCAGGTTAATCCAGAAGCTCTGATACCATGAGAGTGTTTTACAAACCACCACATCTTCACCTTAAATGTGGGTGAGATATTCTATTTATAGTTGCAGAATTACATGTACAATTAATTGTAATCTTGACAAGAATGAAAATGATCTCCTAGAATCAATTACATATCTATAATCAAGGTCAATGCTTCTAACAAACAATAAGGCTACAGTTTCTTCTCTATACCCAACAGCTCAGTATTTAGCCGAAGCTGACATAATGCCTTGCCCTTTACAATACCATTCTAAAACTGTCACCGGAATCTGTCTTTGTTGTCTATGTAAATAAATTTGCTTTAGTATCCAAGACTCTTGCCTATCTATACCGATCTTTCCTGTCATCGAAATGTGAATCATCTGCTTTTCTGTTCATTAATGTTTTCAGTAGGATCTGCATTACAATGATAATTTAATGCAACACAAGCTTCCATAGGTTGAAATCATTTTAATCAAACCATGCAGGAAGTATCATTTACGCAAAACGTTTGCATCCTAGCACAGTAATTCCGCTGGATAATAAATCAAGATGTTCACAGGTTAAAGACAGATTTTCGTTCTTTCTTTCTCAACTTTTCTTTCTGAGAATCTAGATAGTTAAATTCTCATGAATTCTTGTTGCGTTGATCATTGTTTTTCAGACTTTGATTCAGACAGAGCAAGTGCAATTGTGTGTTTGAAATATTGCAATCTCTATGTGCTTTTTCTGTAGTCTCAAAGATTCAAAAACAAGCTCATGATAGGCTTGGACCTTAATCCTCTCTCACTGTCAACCCAAACAAGGATTTCACAAATCTGCATCTACAAACCACCTCACTGCTCAGGGTGCGGTGCAAACACTTTATCTCTTCACTGTACAAATACAACCGTACAAACTACAGGTACAGAATTTCGAGGCAAATTTGGCTTTTAAAGTTTCAAAATTATTGAATTGAGTGCAAATTGTCAGCTAATTGAAGCTCGATGATCGGCTCCACCTTTCTTTAACATATTCCTCGAGAGAGAGATTGTTTACTTGCTCCAAACTACTAAATGACGTGGAATCATCATCAACATCAAGCAACGCAAGACTTAAATGTAACTCTGCACTCGAGCTTGGATAAACTTCATCATCATTATCCTGGTTTTCTTGATCCCGTGGATCCTTATTTTGAGGATTCACCCACTCTTCCAATTCTGTATCTCCTCTCAGGAGCTTCAGTATCTGTAAGAAAAAGAAAAAGAAAAGTTAAGAAACCTAATCTGACAATCAAATTATATTTCCTGAGAACCCGGCCGCAGACTTGAACGGGTAGTTTTGTACCTCACTCATTTTAGGACGTAGCCTAGCTGCTCGTGTAATGCAGTGTGTTGCTGCAAGAACCATTCTCTGCATTTGAACCTCATCGAAGTTTCCATTCAAGTTCGGATCCACTAAGCCTTTTGCATCCCCACTCTCTAATATTGGTTTTGCCTGAAACTCACAGAACTGATTGTTACCAATACATGTCATTAGTGGCAGTATATGTTGTAGTTGTGGAGAGAGCTCTTACCCACATGACCAAGCTCTCTTGGCCCTTGGTGCTCTCGGAACTAATTGGTCTTCTTCCAGATAGCAATTCAAGTAGAACTACGCCAAAAGCATAGACATCAATTTTGTCGCTGACTTTCCCATACATGAAATATTCAGGAGCAAGATACCCAAATGTTCCAACAACTTCGCCTTGCGTCACAAATGACGTAGTTGTCGGTCCCCATATTGCCATACCAAAATCAGATAACTGTCAAATAGAATAAAAATGAGTTATGTCATAGTTTTGTGTTAGTTTCCATTTTTTACCACCAACAGGGCAGATCGGAGTACCTGTGGTTCAAATCCATCTGAAAGAAGAATGTTTGAAGACTTGATATCTCTATGAATAACCGGCCGAGAACAATCCTTGTGCAGGTAGTATAGGGCTTCTGCAATTTTAACAGCTATATCGAATCTCATTTCCCATGACAAAGGAGATTTTTCTTTGTTCTTTCCTGCACATGTCATTTGAATATCATATCAGAATTGTTTCTGTCAAGCTTCACCTGGTAAACATGTACAGGTCATTACAGGCTTACCATGTAGGTTTTCCTCTAAGCTTCCTTTAGAAAAAAAATCATAGACAGAAATGAGAACGGTATCTTTGATGCAGAACCCAAGAAGAGGAGTGATGTGCTTGTGGTTCAATGAGGAGATGATTGCAACTTCATGAGCAAAATCCTTCATTGCTTCCTGAGATGACTTCTGAACCTTCACCGCCACTGGCTTGCCATCTGGAAGAACCCCCTTGTATACACGGTTGCATCCTCCTTTCCCAGACAAGTTTTCTGTCAAGCAAGATCAGAAATTTATTATGAGAACATTCTAGAAGAGAAAACAATCAGTTAGTCTAATCTCATGTGATTGATTCATGGTAAAAACCTGAAGAAAAACTCGAAGTTGCGCCTTTCAGAACCTCGTAGCTGAACCATTTGCAACTGGATGAGCTTGCTTTCAGCAGAATATCCAGGCCATTTTCTAGTTCACCCAGTGCAGAAGAACTACTCTTATTGATCTCCTCCAAGATTTTACTTTTCTCTCTTTCTTCAAAATTTGAAATTCGAGGATTTTGTAGAGAGGAGCGATCTGGTAAAGCCATTGCCCACTGTACTACAGATAGTTGCCGGACGTAGTTCTGTGGAATAGCTGAATTCACTCTCCGAAGTAGGGGCCAACCAGGTCTCTGATCCAAAATATCTCCAGCAAAAAGAGAATTTGATCTCTTCTTACGTACGCTAACAATGCTGCAAACTTCATCCTTTGAGTCTTCACTTTCGTATCTTGATAGCAGTTCGAAACTAGATATTTCAGTATCTGCCTCAGAATCGCCGAATTCAGACTGGGTTACTCTAAAAGTACTGAAATTTTCATTTATTTTAAAACTTGGTTTTGGATCACCGCCGAGACCTGACATAATCGAAATCAACATTAATTATTATCTTCTCAGGATCTATTAAACGGATTTTGTTCTTAGGACACAGGCACCAAACCTGGTAGTTGATTGTTGTTACACCTTCTAAACACAATTTTTCCATTGTAGATGGCCAAAACATCTGTGGTTGGACGCAGTCGCTTGGCGCAATACCTAGCGGTAGAAGCCCAACCCCTGAAAATGAAATCTGTTTAGACTAATCAGAAAAGAAACATTAAACTATCATTAATGCAGAGTTTGAATTTCTACCAGCCCCAACCTTAAAGCACCCTGACTACTGATCCCCACAACTATGGCTACAGAAGCATGGTTCTTTGCCTCTCTAACCAGAGTCCTTCTGACCGATATCCCTTTGGCTATATGACCAGTAAGGCCTACCTGGAACCACAGAGCAAAAAATCATTTTCAAACTGCAACTTTTGCTTTTCAAATGGGGGGCAAAAAAAAAAAAAGAAGAAGAAGAAGAAGCGCTACAAGGCTTTATGATTGCAGACCTTCTTCATGGAACATAGCCCATCGTAGACTTCTAAATAACTATCCAACAAAGGCTTTTCTCTCAAAGCATGGCCTGCATCAACAGCTCATATATCAATAACCAAAAAAAAGGAAGAAGGAGAAATCATGCAAGACTTAATAAACTCATTGAATAAAAAATTAAAGAAAAAAAACTGACTGGACTGTTCAAGGCATTACCAGAACTTCCACAAACGTGAACAGCAATAACACAATCACCAGGTTCAGCAACCTTTACAATAGCCCAGCTAAGCAGTTCTCTGCTCTGGCTATCTATTCTTATCCCGACTAACACATTCCTCTTCTCAATAGCCTTAGCTTCCTCCTCAACTGTCATTATCTCTTTTATTCTTGATCGCTCACTTCCACAACATCAAATCATCTATATACTCTGTTCATCCTAGAATTTGCAGAAACTCTGCAAATTTATTCTCTTTAACTCCCTTCCAACTTCTTGTAACAATCATTTCAGTCTCTGCAACACAATAGAATTTACTTTACATGGTCATGAGGTAGAATAAGAAACTCTGATCGTACCCCACCACCATATTAGGCACTTATAGCTACCGCATGTGAATTATAAATGCTACCCATTAACAAATTCTCTTGAACAATCCAAACTCAAAAAAAAAAAAAAAACTCAGATACATCAGTACGCATGCTAACCTACCGTGAGATAAGACTATAAACATAAATACCCCAACAAGATCTTGAAAATACATAAAAAAACAAATGCTGAATCATGCATAAGATAAACAAGAGAAGACAATAAAATAGATGTACCTAAATATATCTGTAGCCATTTGTTTTTCAAGACCAACATAGAATTTAAAATGAAAATGCCGCCAAATATCACCACCCTCTTAGCTAATGAAATTTAAGAGACTTGAGGATTTTTTTTGATAAATTAAACACGAGTGCTTTGATGACTATCAAGATTAATTAAACAAGTGGGCTAATTTATAAAAGAAAAACGAAAAGTAAGTAAAAACAAAAATGGAAAAGTGGAATATGGTGAAGAAAGTGTCGGCAAGAAAAGGGAATTCCCGGTAAAAGTGGTCAAGAAAATCTACGTGCTTAAAGAAAAATTAAAAAAATAAACGGGAAGGAAGTGTTGCTCCTTCTAAAAAAAAAAAACAAAAAATAATTTATATGTACACTAATCATTTTTTATTTAAAGGTGGTTAGAAAACCGGAAAAATTTCGCGGGAAACCCATGATATCCGGTTGTTGCAGGGAACAATGCAAGGGTCTATAGAGGTAATCTAACCACATGTTTGAGCTATACTAGGACTTCGTTTTTCCCAAGCACATGAGATTTATAATCTCTCGCCGGAACTTGTAATCTGGGATTATGTATTTTTTCCAAATGGCAAGAGAATTCGTTTTAGGATAAAAATATTTTCTTTGTAAATTGTAATTTTTCCTCAAAGTATTTTTTCCTTCATGAAAAAGAAAAGAAAAGTTGTGGGGTTAAATCACAGAGTGAAATTGTCACGAATCTCTTATTTCAATGGCCAATACTCTGTTTTTTACCCAATTACAGAGGTAAAAGTAGTTAATGGGGTAGCAAAAAACTAGCTCAAAGGTCATTTCCCCCCCCAAAAAAAAAAAACATGGATCAAGCCTTCAATGAACAACCATTGTGGTTGATAATTCACAAAATAAACGTGGTTGCTCGAGGAAATCTTCAAAGCATCCATTCTAGACCAAAATTGGTCTGGTCATCGTATCATCACTATCAAGCATGTTAAAGTCATTTACAATCATTACATATAAATTACGTGGCCAAGTTTGCAATATCCTGTTCCACGTGATAATGGAATATAAATGCTTTAAGCGAATCTCACTCTACAATTATTATCAAATTTTACTATCAATTTGCATGCCATAAAATATTTTAAAAAAAGTTTTAATTTTTTTTTAGTGATTTTACATTGTTTTGATATTAAAATTAATAGTAAAATATTATTTTAATATATTTTTAAATAAAAAAATATTTTAAAAAATAAATGTCGGATAACATTTATCTAAAAGAGCTGAGGACTCGTCTTCGTCGTGCCGAAAGAGATAAAGTTTGATGTGGAGACTGAAGTAAAGACGCATCAAGTGAGTTAATTCTTGAGGATCATTGAATATTAATTGCTACTTTTACTGTATAGTTTATAATCATCTAACCTTCGAAGTAGGACAATGAAGGTGACTTTTATCATTGACCCAAGATAGATTATTATTCAAATCTTCAAAGTCTTGGCCTTGTGCTTGTTAGGAACTACTTTGATTTTCTAGAAAGACATAGTTATTCGTAATTTATACGTCTAGATACATTTATATTTAGTTTAGTTGAGAATAAATTGATAGTAGCATTGTTATACATGCGTACTGGAAGGTTCATTGAATGCTGGGCTGCATAAAAATAATAAAAAAAGCTCTTCAATCTCATGATCGTCCTCTCTCAACCGCTAGCTAGAGATATAGTATGAACTTCTGTTTTTTCACAATAAAATATACAAGATATAGGAGAAACGGACATCGCAACTGTTTATGATGGGAAAGCTTGGTAATTCATGGCTGATTTCATATTTAACATATGGGAAAGCTTTTTATACTGATAAAGAGATGTGGTTTTAACTTTTACTGATAAAGAGATGTGGTTTTTAAGGAGTGGTTGGTCTTAATTCTCCATTTCTTATTGATTTCCTAAGCAGAGGATGCCATAATCCAATGAGCCAGGGAGTTCTGGATCCTCACTTGCCGGGAACGACGTGCAGCTTGCCACTTTAGTTGGTAAAGTGTCCTTGTAGTCATATGTGTTTGCACATCAACAGATCTACCGACGAATCACATTAATGGGACTCTTGTAAATTCCTATGCCTACCGATTTTTTTATGCCTCAAAGGGAGAGATGCAACACGTATACAGACAACTCGACTTGTATACTATACTTTGACTAGCCAACAAACATATATACCTTACCTTCTCCTTCTTTTCTTTACTTTTTTGTCACAAAAGGGAGCCCAATCCCGAAATTGATTAGAAAAAACATAAAATATTATCATCCCATTTTGAACCTTCAAAATTCACAACAATACTGAAGCAACAAGTAGAACTAAGCGAAGGAAATGATGTTTTTCTTAATTAATAGCATCTTAATGTTTAACCATACGTGGATAACTGAGTTGGTAAAATAAACGAGAATCAAGATGTATGCTTTTCCAGTTCGAATTTATTTACTTTTTAATATTGATGATCATGGACTACAGGGTATAAGTCTTGATTTGTAAGCTTTCTCCAGAATATAGAGATTTAATTCGGTACGTGCAAGCTGATCCAAGATATTTTATATATATTTTAAAAAAAAGATTATAATTTTTTTCCTAGACAATTGGTAATAAATAAAATCTCAAGGTTAGTGATTCTTTTTGCGTTCTAACATGTGTATAGTTCGATTAGTGCTGGCTTGGAGCCATGTAAAGAAACCATTTGTTAGAGGAATATAGAAGAGGTCAGGATTCGGGAGTGTGTGGCCTACATTCTTTATTTTCCAAAATAATGTATGCCATACACATACCATCAACTTCTTTTTTTTTTGTTGGTAATTATATACATGGTTTTATACAGAAAGTGCCAAACAAATTCACTTTCCATCAACTAATCATGTGGTTCAATATGGATTATAATTAATGCCATCACTTGAGAAGTACTTTATAATTAATTTTTCATCGGGAAAGCCTGTAAAGTTGCACAGGACACTGCATGTTGTGATTAGCATTCGCTAATTGGCTTCGAACGACAGGGGAGAGAAAGAAATGGTACAAAGTTTCAATCAATCGCCTCTTGAATTATTTCAACTATCATTAGTAGCCATGCTTAGTATGATAGTATTCGATGGATCAACTACCATGGTTTGGTAGGTCAGTGACAAATAATATAATCATCTGAATTTATGATATGTAGCGCAGTGATGATTAGGACTCCTGAGCTCTTCTTTTTTTATATCGTTATTGCACAGCACAAAAGTCTAAAACTTTGAACCAGGTTTGCTAGATTTGCAGTGTTGCTCAGGCTCTGACATGAAACAGTTAATCACTGGGAAAATGAAGTCGGAAGGTGTAACATTCAGGATAGGACCTGATGCAAGAAAATTCAAAATATGGCAACTTCAGAGTGATATCCTTACAGGAGTATTGGAATTGACTTGTGTTATGCCATCCCCACGAGTTCTCCGAGACTCTAGCATATAACACTGTAAGAAATATTTAGGAAAATAAAACATGTTAGAGAGTAGTACAAGATATATTCAATATAGAGAGAGAAAGAAAAAGATTTGGGAGATATTGAAACTCTAAAATGATATTATTAATGTCATTAGAAAGATCTCAACAAGATAAATCTAACAATATTAAAAAAGATTACTATCAATGATCAGAGTGTACCACACGACCAATCTAAAAACAAGTTAACCATGACACTTTTGGATGGTTTATGTGGCTCACTCTGTTCATTGTTTATGATCTTTTTTGGTATCGCTAGATTTGTCTAATTAATATATTTTTAATGATAATGATAGTGTCATCATCGGAGCTTTAAAATGCCCCTGGTGTCATTTTTTTCTTTGTTTTTTTTTCTCCTCTCTCTTTCTTGTAATTTGTGAAGAGTCAGGAAAGATAAAAGAGTAAAAATAAAATAAAATAATTTTAGAGGCACACCAAAACTCTGATAATAACATTATCAGTACCATTGAAAAGATCTTGAAAAGAAGAATTCAATGACATCCAAGAAGATTACAAATGATAAACGAAGTGGGTCACATGGGTCATCCAAAAGTGTTGGGGCTCACTTGTCTTTGAACCATTTATGTGGCGCACTCTCTACTTCTTTAGAATTGCTGGATTCCTCACATCAAGATCTTTACAATAGTATTGGTGATATAATTATAGGAGTTTTGGTGTACATTTAAAGTCTTTTTCTCTCATCTCTTTTTATTAATTCTTGTATCCAATAATTTTATAATTTGAAAGAGTTACATATATTAATCGTAACTCTTGAATTGCATGTCATTTATGTCTCTCTAAACTGTAATATTTTTCTAAATATTTTTTTATATTATGTTATTTTATTAGTTTTTTTTAGCATAGAATACTAAAGAATTCCCATCCCCATCACCAGGGCAGAATTAGGGGGGCTGGCAATGGCTGGGCCCTGCAATGAATATTTTTTTTAACCCCTCTGCATTAATAAATTATATTTTTAGCTTTAAAAATAAAATAAAAAATTAAATTT
Organism: Populus simonii; assembly: GCA_007827005.2. Taxonomy (NCBI): domain Eukaryota; kingdom Viridiplantae; phylum Streptophyta; class Magnoliopsida; order Malpighiales; family Salicaceae; genus Populus; species Populus simonii. Next base: position 17,177,942 of record CM017467.2, on the reverse strand, counting down.
TACCCCTAAAATTGTTTTCTAATTTGACCTTTCCAAACTAAAATTCCTAGCTAAACCACTACCCCTACCAAAAAGATAATATACTTTAACAGACTTGCAGGCGGTGAAAAGACCCGTGTCAACATATGCAAGGTTAGGTTAGTTCTCTTGTGATATAGATTTATGCTTTAGCTAATCTGAGTTGTTGGGATGCGATGCTAGCCAACAGGAAATTGTTGGGATTAATTAAAGTAGTACAAATTTTATGGGCCACTTGGTTGGATTCATGTCAATCAATGTTTTTTTTTTCTTCTTCAAAATAATTATGATTGGTAAATTAGGAAACAAAATTAATTTATATATATATATAATTGGATTTTGAAAGGGCGATTCATGGTTTAATTGGTGAATTTATATATATAAAAATATTTATTGTAACATTCCCTTAAATTCAAACTTGAAATGATAAAATGGAGATTGAATTTATAATAAATTGATTAATAACTCCAATTAATTTTGAAAATTATCAAGTCTTCTTCATTCGTGAAGATTTATAGCTAAATAAACCATCAATGACAGATTTATTGCAAATGCAGAGCAGATTTAGTAGTAGTTTACACACACCATGACCTAAGAACAAGGGGAACCATAAGTTCAAAAGTGGCCAACCATTTATGTCCGAGAAATGAGAGACTCAAATTACAAGTTACTACTGCCTTGTAACGTTTCCTTGTTTTTATTCAGCACACTATATATAAGCTGCGCAATTAGTAGTATGACCAATAGATAATCATCGATGGAAAAATTCATAGTACTATCAAACAAGAACATATATGGTGGAGTTCAGGGCCTATCCCATGGCATACTTTTGAGTCCAGCTCCTAGCAGAAGAATCATACTTGATCTTGTCGGCCTTGCACATATGGGCTATTTCAGGAACAAGAGGATCATCAGGGTTTGGATCTGTAAGCAGTGAGCATATGGAGAGTAAAACCTGCATGAATCCCCCACAATAAGATGTCAGAATAATTCTAAGCAATGCTTGAAGCCTTGAGCGTGGAAAGGATTAAAAGAATGTGAGATGAGGCATGCGTCCATCTCTTTCTTTATAGAAGGGTTATTGTAATTTATAATTCAAGGTAATTGGCTTCACTCAAATGGAGGGAGCACCTAAATAGGCTAGTTCCTATCTGCACGAGTACTGTTCTCCATGATGTATCAGAAAAGAAGAGATGCAACGCAATTTGAGATTTTGAGAATCATTTGTTGATTTTTTGAAATGACTCAGTCCTGATGCCTTAATTATTATGTGTAATTAGAGTGACATGATTTTAAGATTTATGTGGTGTCCTGTTCAAGAAAGTTCTTCAAGATAACCCCACCTTTGATATGGTGAGCGCAGGGCTCCATTGTTCCTTGAGTATGTCCAAGCAGATGTTCCCGTTACTGTTTATGTTTGGATGGAATACCTTGGTCCTGAAGGCAACCTGCTTGCAATTATTCAATGAAGATCATCATATAGACATGTTCGGATGGTATAGACAGAAAGACAACACTAATCATGAGAAAGGGCTTAACAGTCTTGTTTTTCTTTTTATCTTACCTTGGGAGGTTTAAAAGGATAATCCGGTGGGAAATGAATGGTAACAAGGAAAACACCACCCGCGTAGGGACTGTCATTTGGACCTATGATGGTGGCTTGCCAATGGAACATATCCTCAGCCACAGGACCTGAAATAAAAATAGGCAAAAGGCAGTCAAGTAACTTTCTAAACAAGAATGAACCGTGATGTTATTATATTCAAGCCTTCTGCTCCTGTTACCTGCACTGCATGAAGTTGGGGGATCTCTCTGCAAGTCCTTGAGCTCCTTCAATATTCTTTTCGATGCCATTCTATTCAATTTCTTTGTTGCAGTATGGAAGAGAGTAATTCAAGAACAAAGATTGCGAAGCTAGAGAAGAAAACCAAGATATGGATGCTGGCAGAAGGGAAGATGGTGGTGTATTTAATAGAGGAATTGGCAATGCTGGAGAAGAGAGGTGTGTATTTGGCAAAGGTCCACACTAATTCTTTTTGCACTGTACTCTCTCTTTTAGAAGGTGGCGCAGTATAAATTCCAGAAAAAAGTAGCGAGTAAAGAATCATGTTTTATGACAACAACAACTTGAAAGAGATTTGCTGTTCTGCAATATTAAAAAGTTACTATCAACTATCATTCTACCAGCATTGCTATCACTTAAAGAAAATATATGATTCCCTGATAATTGACAAGGACATCTTAGGAGAGTTCCCTCCCTTTGAGCCACCTCTGTTTTGCATTAACTTGGAATCTCCCTCTCCTGTCCTTAAAATCATCCATAAGGTCAATAAGATCAGGAAAAAAAAACCATTTCTTTCCAATTCTGGTTTTACTTTTCCCAGTCAACCCATCCAATCACATTTATATCATTCATAAGATGAATTAAATGATCTAAACAAAAGGAATCCGCTTTCTAGGTGATGCTTTTGAACACCATCAGTACATGAAACAATCATGGTTCTAGTTCTAGATGACCAATCAGGTATCTTCAAAACCACAATAGCTACCACTAGACACCAAGCCATGCCCTATAAAGAAAAATATTCGTCCCTAGCTAATTCACAGAAATGATATCTTGGTTTGAGCATCTGGAAAAGCTTTGAAGCAGATGGGGGTAAGGGAACCAAAGAATTTGATTTACAGTATCCTTCAAAAGAAAGATGGATACCATATTCCCTCTAACTTGTTTTCCTGATGTTGACTGGAGGTTTTAAAATTGCCGTTCCACAAACAATACAGCAGGAACAGGCGCATGTAAATCAGTTAATGTGGATGAGAATCAACTATAATAGCACAAAATCATAATTATATTCCGATTCTCTAAGCGCCCTAAAACAGGTTTCCGATCATGGTACAGGAGAGAAAGCTTGGTATTTCATAAGAAATTCTGCCCAGTCTGGTCTACAACATGTAGGTAGGCCTACAGAAACAGTAGACGTGTGAAAGTAAACAATCACAACGTGAAACATTAATATACAAATCACAAAGCAACAAACACCTTGATTCTTGTAAGTGCCCCCTAGTTCTGTCAGTATAGACTACGGACCACATCCTGCTGCTTCCTAGAGATGGCAACTAATGCGATGAATGTGCTAGTTGGTTTATTACACGATCACAATATAGAGCAGGCCTTCTGTGCCTTTCTCTTCTTTTTCTTCTTCTGTTTTGGAGGCTGGAGGACCACCTTAATGGCCGCATCAAAGACAGCTTTGACATTCTGCGTTTGAAAAGAGTAGATGGAACAAATTCTGTTAGTAATGAGGTAAGCACCAAACTTCTCTTATGATTTATCATCAAGAACTTAATTTACATACCTGCTGTGTTTTTGAACTGCATTCAATGTAAACAGGAGCCCCAATTAGCTTTCTCAGTTCCTCACCCTTTCAAAAGAAAAAAAAAATAAAAGTTTTTTATTTCCTTTATATGGGCTGACATGATAGTATCCACAATAGAAGAAAGAAGGCAAGGCAAACTAGAAAAACAATAGTTAGGATGTGATGCAGCAGCTGATACCTGAGCTGTGGTGATGGGCACTGCACCTGGGTGATCTAAAAAGAATTGTTTATCATCTCGGAGATCTACAGGGAGCAAATTTAGTTGTCATGAAACTCATTTTTTGTCGACAGGTTAGGAAAATTGATACAAGACATTCTATGCTGAGGCACTGTAAAACTAAAAATAACTTGGCAATTAACGAAAAGGGTAGTTCCATTTAGTATTATGGAAGTTCATTATCTCCAAGTTAATCATTGCAAAGATATGCTTAAAACCAATAGCAGCTTGAACTAACACATGGTCATGGAATTCAACCAGATATAACAAGTTACTGCTGAGCACTTTCTGAAAGATATCAGTTCAATTGGCTGATACATACCCTTTTCATTTAACCCAAATCCAGAAGAGATGTACAAGTGCCAAACATCTAGGCAAGCTATCAGACAGGGTTTTTAGGCACTGGTGATTGAATAATGAATGCTTACTAAAAGCATCTTTATTTATGCAACCGGCCACAAAAATTTTGGATATGCTCAAAACTCCTCAAGCTTCTGAAAGTGTCATCAAACCACAAAATAATTCAATTTTTAAAGTATTCATAGCAAGCCCTTGCAGGGTGGCATGGAGTGCTGTAATATGTTCAAAAATCAAGTTCGGCCAATTTAATGGTCATTTCTAATATACAATATATCTCCCCCGTGCTCCCAATTCAATTGAATGAGCCTTAAAAGCACATAGTTGAGTGTTAATTTATGCTAATCTTTATAGAAATGTTCATTTAAGCACAGCCCTTAATAACATTGCATCATTTCAACTATCCTAATATGGCTTCAAGAAACCTCATCTTGTTTGGGTCCATGAATACATTGACTAGTGACTTTATCATCATGTCACTTACAAGAAAATTAAGTGAACAGGCGGAATAAAACATCTGAAGTTACTACATGACACTCGCATACATCAAGGGATCTTGAAAACCAAGTTCAAAGATTCAAAGCTATTGACCACATAGGCAGGAAAAGCTAGTCTTAGACTCCTAGCAGAGAATTCTATAATATACCAAACTTCTGCATTGTTCCTTAAAGTAAGAGGAGTAGGACTTACCAAGCTTTGTCCCGACAAGAATAATTGGAACACCAGGTGCATAGTGCCTCAATTCAGGAATCCACTATACACGAGACACAAAAAATAAAAATTCATTCTCACATACACATAATCAGACATATAACATTTAACAAAGACAAGAATTTCTGAAGATAATGTAGGTCTTACTTTCTTTGCAACATTTTCATAGCTGGCCTTGCTAATGAGGGAGAAAGCAAGCAGGAAAATGTCTGCCCCCCGATAGCTCAAAGGCCTCAGTCTATTGTAATCTTCCTGGCCTGTGCCATAAAGTCAATACATGAAGTGATTATCATGAACATTTAAAAGACAGGAAAAGGAAATTTTATTAATTTGAAACCTACCAGCAGTATCCCACAACCCTAAATTGACAGTGCTCCCATCCACAACCACATTTGCACTGAAATTGTCAAACACGGTCGGCACATAATCCTATTTTCAGAAAATACAGCAAAAAGAATCCTTGATGTTAAAACATTCTTTCCCAGTCTATATTGGAATATTATCAAAATTACAAGGAAAAGGCAAGCAGAATTGCCGAATCACCACAACTTAAATCATATAACAGAGCTTTCCCAAAGCATTTAGAGGGAATATTCAAACTTTGAATACAGAAAGAACCAGTTAAAAACAGGATTACAATTTCTGTGAAAACCAAAACTGAAGAGAGAATCCAGAAAACACTCTTTTCTTCTAATTCTGCTCAGCTCAAAATACAAGAAGAGTAGGATCAAAGCAAGCATTTTTCCAGGAATATTTCAATGTAACAGAGTGAACCTCCAAAAATAACCCCAAAAGTCAAACTTGTTAGAGGTCTCCAAGTGGAAAAACCCACCTAAACTAAACCTATTACTAGTGTGAGGCCAGCTTCAGCTGATTAACCTATTACAAATTAAAAATACAAGAATTTTACTGTCTCCACGTTTTGTTTGCCAGGTTAACACTTCAATTAGCTCTTATTTAAGACAATACACCAGTACAGAAACATGTTCTGAAAGTGAATTGCTTGTAAAAGGCATGGTCAGTTGAAGGATTCTCCATATCAGTTCCTAAGCAAAGACAAATTTACTATAAAAGGACAAAAATTGTTGAATTTCCTCTCAGTTTCCACATTCTCGGGTTGCTAAACAGAATCAGATGCCAAAAACCGAGACCCTTGACCTTCACTCCATAAGTTTTTAAACAAAGAAAAAACACCTCGACAAACCCAATTACTTAAAAAATAAGGCTCCGTTGACTTAACATGACAAATTGCAATCTAGAATTCTCTTTACGTTACTCACATTTTCCAGGGAAACAAACAGAGAACCAAAAGAGACCTAAACTTTATACCCCAAATTATAGGTTTTGAGCAAAAAAGCAACACTCCATCTACTAAAACCAATTACTTTTATCAAGCCCAGTTGACATAACAATATATCTTCCATATTCCGGGTATCTAAAACAGTAACCTATACCTAAAATCCTTAAGCTTGACCTCTCAATCCAAAATTAGTTAAAACAAAGAAAAAGGCACAACCTTGACAAACTCAATTAGGTTGACTTAACATAGTAAATTTCAATCTATGATACTCTCTACACTCCCTGCATTTTCCAGGAAAACAAACACAAAAACGCAAAAAAAACAAACCTTTACATTCCAATTTTAGGTTTTAAACCAAAAAAGCAGCACCCTTTCAGCTAAACCTAATTAGTTTTTATCAACCCCAGTTGAATTAACAAACATATCTTCCACTTTCCCGCATTTTCTTTTCCTATGAACCAAACAGAAACTAAAGCAAAAAAGAAAAAAAGAAAGCAAAAGATTGTAACTTTACTTACAGTAGGGAAAGTGTTGCTGGTGTAGGAAATGAGCATGCAAGTCTTTCCAACAGCACCATCACCAACAGTGACACACTTTATGAATCTTGAAGCACTCATTTTCTTTCTTTCAATTACAAAACCCTAGTGGTCAATTCTTGAAAGAACATAGAGAAACTGAACGAGAGAGTAACGTGAATCTCTTAAGTAAGTAGCACAAGAAAGAAATGTAGTAAGCAAGCAAGCAATCAAAAACAAAGAAAATTTAGGGAGCTGGGCCTAGAGAAAGAAAGAAGAGACAACTCTTGCCAGCTATAGGGTTCCTATATTTCATGTCCTTGTATTTCTACTCCTAACTAGTAACAATGAATCCACCAACACCCATCACTTTCTATATATTTTTTTTTAAGATTTCCATAACAATTAACAAAACGGGTTACTATTCATTTTAATATTCATTGTACTACTATAATTACAAATTGCAAATTACTAAATCTTCTCGAGAAGTTACTATACAACTACACGCATATTACTATTTATTATAATAGTATCATTATGAATTTTTCCTTTAAAAAAAAAACCCGTTGAACTAGACTTTGTTGGCAAGATTGTTTATATTTATCATTTGTTTTTTTTTTTTACAGAAAAATTATGACTTTACCTTTAAAATAAAAAAAAATTTAATACCTTTTCCTCATGGATGGATGTTTTAGTTATTTTATTTATTTCAAAATAATATAATTACTTTAATTTTTTTTTGGAGACAAAAATAATATAACTCTATCATAAGATTTTTTTTATCATTTCACATTAATTTTATTATAAAGTTGGAGGTTGTTCAATATTATAGTAATTTGAATATATTAAATATTTTTTTTTTAAATATACACCCACCAGCTTGTGAGCAACCCTTATATCATTCAAACAGTGCGTGCGAAATCGTCCGACCACCAAATGCATGCCTTTCATGGCGATGCTTGGAAGAACTAGGCCCTCCTAACCCGATGAGATGGCAAGTGCTCCAAAATTCAAGGCAGTTTGGTGCTCGCGACCATTTTTTTCCTTTTCTTCTTTTTATCTCCACCTGGACTTTCATACAACCCCTTAAAAATTCAAAAGCAGCCATTTATTTTGTTGATTCTTCATACTTGATCTCTTTTTTATTATGATTTTTTTATCTTAAATAATTTATATAATTGGTATGCCTTTTCAATTTCACCATCTTAATTTTTATTTTATTTTCAAATTTGATCTCCATTCTTTTGATTAATATTTTTTTATTTGAAATCATTTTTAAAATTTATTTTGTTTTACGATTTCACCCTTTGATTTTTTTCTATCAAATTTAATCTTTATTTTTTTATTGTCTTTTTTTTTTTGGCTTTAGCAAGTTTTTTAAATTGGCTCATAATGAATTTCTTAATTGGACTCAAATCTAAGGTTTCATGGGTTGTGAATTTTTAAAATTTAATCAGGTTTAGGTTGTTTGTCCAAGTTTACTTCTTCCTTTTTTCCCCCCTTTGTCCAAGCTTTTATTTTCTCGTTTCATCCTTCACTATTTCTTCAATTGAAGATTGGGTTTCTTTTTTTTTTTAGCTTGCTTTTTATGGAATTTCTTGCTGGTCTTGAAAATGGTCTGGTTATCTCATGTCTTTTATTTTATCGTTCTTCATTGGGTTTTTTTGGCGAATTCTTTAAATTTTTTTTTCCCGATCCCTTATTTCAATATTTTAAATGATTTTCTAAAATAATTTATACGGTTATAATTATTTTTCCATTTCATTCCCCTTTTTTTTTCATTTAAACTTAGTTCTTATTCTTTTGATTGTTGTTTTTTTTATTTGAGATAAAAATTCAAATTATTTTTATTTGTCTGTTTTCTTTAGGATTTTCCACTGGTTTTGAAAATGACCCGGGTTTTTTTGGTTCTTTTTAATTGTTGCTCTTTGTTGGATTTACTTTGGCTAATCAATATTATATTGGTTAGGAATTAAGATTTTTAATTAAGCCTAGGTCTAGGATTTAATGGGCTACGTATTTGAGACCTTTGCACAAGTTTAGAAGGTTTACCCGAGTTTTTTTGGTTTTTTTTCTTCTTTAAAGCTGATGTTTTTTTTAATTTTATCATTCAACATTTATATCATTACTAATTAGACTTTGTTTTTTTCCCCTTTTATATGATTTTTTAACCGTGCATTTTTTGTTGTTTTCCTTTATTTTTTGTTTGTTCATATATTAGCTTGTTTTCCTCAGTTGCGTCTATTCCTTAAGTCATATTAAAAAAAAAATCAAAACACACTTACGTCATAAAATTACAAATATTTTTTCAATTTCACCCTTTTTTATTTTTTTATCTTTCAAACCCAGTTCTCGTTCTTTTTATTGCTATTTTTTCTATTTAGGATCATCTTGCAGGGTTTTTTTTTTAATATTTCCATCCTTCATGAGTTTTTTTTAATCAAATTTGATCCCTATTTTTTATTGATATTTTTTCACGATTCCATCCTTTACAATTAAATTGGTTGGGAATTAAACTTCTTAATTCAACTCGGGTCTAAAATTTCACGGGTTACGAGTTTTAAAAATTAGACAAAGTTTGCTTGGGTTTGTTTTTTTTTTTTTTAAGTTGATGGTTTTTTCTTTACTCTTTTTTTTTAGAGTTTTGCTTTATTATTTTATTTCGTTTGACTTTTATAGGGCTAGTCTTGGATTCATGACCAAAGCCACCTATTTCAAAGGTTAACACATGTTGACTTTAGTTTTCTTTTTTTATTTTTAAATTTATTTATTTCAATTTTATCATTCAGCATTCAATGCATTGAAAATTGATCTTTGTGTTTTTTTTCCTTTTCTTTCAAGTGGTCCTTTTTTTTCCTGCTTTTCTTTCTATAAAGTTATCCCAATTTGATGTTTATTATCACAGAGTTTGTGAGATAACCTAATCTAACTAGTTTTTTTGTTTCTTTTTTATTTTTTTTCAGTTTTGCCTTTCAAGATTGAGTTTTTCATACTTTGGATAGGCTCATATCAGTTTTTTTTTTTTTTACCTTTTTTGTTATTTTATTTATTGTTGACATATTTTTTTCATTTTTGTTATTTAAATTACTAATTGGTCTGATGACTCGGGTCTTAGATTATAAAAAATTTAACAAACCCACAATGAAGCACAAACCACAAATCTAGTCTTAATTAAAACTCAATCACCTTAATCTTGTGTTTATCTATACGGTGCCGAATGTTTTTCCGTAAAAAATATGTTCATGTGCCACAAGCATGATTTGAAAAAAGAAGAAAAATTTATAACTCGAGTTGTATATGTGACTAGGTCAGATAAGTTAGTTGTATTTTAATTAGACGATAAAAAATAGTAATGATAGTAAATTGATCAATTTTTTTAAAAACGATCAAGATAACTAGAGAGAAACATTTTTTGCCATAAAGGAAAAAATGATACATCTTAATTCTTAGCTAATTAAATATGGAAGGATAAATTAGGCAAAAAGAGAACAAAAAAAGAGCTTGAGTCAAACAAAGTTAGCATGACAAATATGTAACTTAGGTAATAAAGGGTGAGTTAACCTCGGTTAACCCGCCAAACTCGCGGCCTAGGTCATGATATTGAGATAACTCAATAGAAAAAAAAAACAAAAAGAAATCAGAAAACCCATTTAAAAAAAAATAATGTTGAATGATGAAATAGTAAAAGAAATTAAGTTTTTTTTTTTAAAATATCAACCTGCATCAACTTTTCAAACCCGTGACTCGGGTCATCAGACTAGAAACACCATATCTAGAAAAACTATGAAATACAATCCTTAATCAATCAAATATTAAAGGATGAAATCAGGAAAAAAGATTCAATTATACAAAATTACCAAAAACAAAAAAATAACAATTAAAAGAATAAGGATCAAAACTGAAATAAAAAAAATAAAGGGGACAACTATGAATATTTTATTGAAGAGTGAAATTAAAAAAAAAGTCAATAAATAACAAAAAAAAATAAAAGAGTGAGGACTAAATTAGAAAAGGTAATAAATCACAAATTGAGAGTGAATGATGAAATTAAACACAAATAATTTTTTTAATGAAAAGGCAAAGAAAAAGAATTAGACATAAAAAGAATAAGGACCATATATATATATATAAATGAATTGAAGGATGAAATTGAAGACAAATAAAAATAGCATAAAAAGGTCAAGGAAAAAAATTAGAAATCAAAATAATAAGGATCAAATTGAAAAAAATAATACATAACAAATTGACATTGAGGGATGAAATTGAAAACAAATAATTGTTTTATAAAAGAGCCAAGAATAAAAATTAAAAATTAAAAGAATTAGAATAAGAATCAAAGTTGAAATATTAAGAACTAAGAGGACAACTCTGAAAATTTGGATGATCAACGCAATTTTTTAGAGAGAGATAAAAGAGAGAAAAATGTAAATGTCACCAGTAACAAACCGTGTCACCTAAGTTGTTATGCACTACCCCAATAGGAAGATGGTGCCATGAAAATTCCAACAACACGAATAAAGAAATATTTTGGCCATCGAAAAGCGCTACTAGAAAGGTATGGCGCCTCACCTCCTATATGCCAACAATTTTTACATTAAAATATTATTTTATGTTTATTAAAAAACTAAATTGTCTTCAATCAACTTCATAATAATAAAAAAGTAATAATAAAAATATGAAAAAGACCTTGGATGCAAGCTTTAAAATTTTTAATTTTTAGGGTAATAAAATCATTTTACTGTTAAAAAGGCCCTATGATGTTAGTTCTAAAACTTTTGTTTTTAAGGGTAAATGAGTAATTTCATTGTGCTTCAAAAAAAAATAAAAAAGACAAATCTACCCCCGTTCAATTAAGTAACAAACTATAAAATTAAATCATTGTGGAGGGTCTCACATTTCACTGTGAATTTGCACAATAAAACTACCATTTTACCTTTAGAAGGCAAATTCAGTGAACTTGATCTTAGGAGTAGAAAAGTCTTTTCCATGGGGACCCATTAGTCATTAAAAAAATTAAAGGGGTTAGTCAGTCTTTTTACATCTTTGTTGCACGATATAATTATTAAATTACCTTTAAAAGAAAAAAAAACATCCTGCTTAGATTTAAGGGCTTTTCAGGCTTTTTTTTGTATAGTACAATGACTTAAATGCTTCTTGAAATTAAACTTTCTTAGCCTTAGATGCAAGGGCACTTCCATCATTTTATTTTGGTTTTTTTTTTTGTTATTTTCATTTGGGGTTAGGGGTGATTAGATATTTTAATATATAAAATACAATTTAAATAAAATATTGGTTGGCACATGCCTCATACATGCTAGCAAGTTGGCATCACCCGCACCTTTCGAGTGGTGTGAACAAACCCTTAAAATTTTGAACATCGTTTTCCAGGGCAATGTTCGGTGCGTCTCTCTACCCCCATCACAGTAGTGAGAAGCAAGCCACCAAATGATTGGCTATTAAGCTCTGACCACATGTTTTTTCTTCCCTCCCCTCCTCGAAAAAACACATTGGGTATTGCAAAAAAACAAGGAAGTCTGGTTATTTGTTTACTGAATCAAATTAAATCATCATTCTTTTGATTGCAATGTATTTGATCTTAAATCCTTTATTGATTTTTTTTTCAATCTTATCCCTTGACATTTTATATTTATATCAAATTTGGTTCTCATTGTTATTTGTATTTTTCTTATCCTTTTCTTAATCAAAATTGTTTTTAAATTTCATCCTTTATTATTTAATTTAATTTTTTTGTGTCAGATTTGGTCCTCATTCTTTTATAATCTATATTTTTTCTTTCTGATTCTTTTTTTTGTTGAATTTGGTTTTTCAATTTTATCCCTGATTATTTTTTTTGGTTGACATTATTATTTTTTCAAGCTTGTCTTTTATGTTGTAACTCTGCCTCATGATTCGTGTCATGAGTTTCGAAGATTAGATCGGGTTGGATTCGATCATTTTTAGGTCCTTTTTTAATATATATAATTTTAGTCCTCATTATTGGGTTCATTAGAAATTAGTATTCGTTATTTTTTTCAACTTTTTTTTTTATGGAGTTATTCGTAATCATGTCTCGAGTCATAGATTCAACAGGTTTACCAGGGTTGACCCAAGTCTTTTTTTCATTGCTTTTAATTGTTTTTTCACCCGTCAATATTAAGTTAGTTTGAGAATTAAGCTTCGTAATTTTATTCAATTTGCTTTTCACGGTATTATCTCAGTCTCACGGCTAGGTTAGAGATTTGGTGTGCTGACTCGGACAAACTCGGGTCTATTTCTTTTTTTAAAAAAATTATTTTCTTTTTAATTTCATCGTTCATCATTTTATTTATTGGGAATTGTTATTCATTTTTCTTTCTTTCTATGCAATCTTCCCATTCTTATTTAATCTTTATTTTGTTAACAAATAAGATCATTGAGATGTTTTAGGAATATTATAAAGATATATTTTTATAATATTAGCAAGCGTTCATCTTTTACATTGAATCGGTGTTGCTTTTTTTTGTTATATTTGTTATCTATATTTTGTTTTTTAATCATATTATCAAATTAGTCGAGCTTATTAAATCCTTTCAAGTTAATTATCAGAATCTCATTTAAAAAAATACATTTACATTGTCTTGATATTTTTTTTATGTCGAACAAAAAAAGAGCCTTGCGCTACCTATCTAAGTTAATAATATAAATGGGAGAGTGGTGTCAAATTAAAAGAAAATATAAATGAGGTAGCATGCATGTGAACCATATTGTAATGGATTTCAACTTTTATGAAGCCCCAAAATAGAGATGAATATATGGTTAATAGGAAGGATGGTGTTATGTATTAAAATTAACAAAAAAAAACACTACATCATATAAACACTGTAGCTGCTTTCACATAACATTATGAATTATTACATAAAAAATTGATAGTGGAGTTGGTTGTGAAATCAAAGTAGAAGAAACCTAAATAAACCCAGAAAGATGAAATACCATAAATAAAATGCAGAAAAAAATGTAAATTAATAAATTTAAATCTAGCGAGGAAAAAAAAAAGAATATACGTATTAATTGGTGAAGGATTATGTATTATATGATTATTATAGTAAAACCTTACCAACTTTTTAGCAAATACAATCACATTAGTTTTGGATAATATTATATTGTTTTAGAAATGATTATTGTTTGTTATAATATTTCAAGGAGATGTTTAATTTTTTTAAATTAAAAAACAAAACTAAAAAAAACATGAACAACCTACATAACATCAAGTAATTGGTTAGTTATAGAATAATGAAAACACATATTTAGAAGAAGGTGTTTGAGAGTGTGATAATAGTTATTTTTAAAAATATTTTTTGTTTGGAAATGTATTAAAATAATATTTTTTATTTTTAAAAAAATATTTTTAACATTAACATATCAAAATGATTCAAAAACATAAAAAAAAAAAATTAATTTTAAATGCTAAGTCATAGATTTAATTACAAGTGCAAGTGCAAGATCACAAGAGAACACCTGGGCAATTTCTAGAAAGGGTTCTTTTTATTTTCTTCTGAGGTGTTCATTCATGATTCATCAAAGAAAAGGTTGAGCTTTTTTATATATAAATTGAGACAAATGTCATAAAGTTTTTAATAAAGCCTCTCTTCTATTTCAAAGTGCAGACTTCACAATTAAAAAAGGTATTAATTAGTTTGTTTCATTGTAAAATGTCTTCCTCACTTTCAATTTTCTCAATTAAAATTTTCTAGAAGTCAATAGAAATTTTCAATGTTCTCTTTTTCTAGACATGTCTGAAGTGCCATGCAGCTTCTATGGGAATCCATGCCAAGTTTGAAATGTACTCAAAGAAAATAGAAATTAATACCGATCTATGTGTTGCGACCAACAAGTTCTAAAGAAAACCATTTTCAAGCTTTCGATTTTTAATCAGAATTCAAAAATTTCACATCGACAAGACAATTACAAATTTATGATTCATTCTTTTTTACTCAATGTTTTTATACTTTTGAAAGAATTTAAAATGTTTTGCTTATAGCAATTTGCTAGAATTAATATTCTTAAATTTAGTCATGTGTCGCGCTCAAGCTATTATGAATATGACATTGAAGGTCTAGGCAACTTGTCACACCCAATATACTTGGGTTTAGCTATATTCTGAATTCAAGACATCGTGGATCTAGCAATTTATCAAACCTAATATACATGAGTTAACCCAAGACAACATGTGTCTAATAAACTTCCAAGCCTATCTTCGTTAATCTTAATTACTCGCCAGACCCAATTGGTCTAAGTTTTATCTTAAGACTATTAACATGATAGTTATTTCCTTACATTTATAGGTGTATAAAAAGTCTTCTAAAATCCTATCATATTTTCATCTTAATAATAATCTATAAAGTATATTTTTTTCTCATTAATAATATGTTAGAGATTTTTGTTCCACATTAATGTCATTAGGATCAAATGACTCTCCAATCTCTCTATTCCATCAAAACAAGTTCAAGGATTATAAATATCTCATGAACCATCCAGGTAAAAGGTTCACTTTTTCTACTCTCAAAACATTTATAACTTAACCCTTAGAGTATTTATCATACAAAAACAAAAACAAACACTCTTGTTCTTTGAAACTAAAGCTTTTTTTTCACTTATTACAATCTTTATTTAAAGTTACTGATTTTATCATCAGAGAATTCTAAATCCCACTTTAAAAAACTATTTTGCAGGTACAGGATTTTTACAATCAATTATGTACTTGTTGGGATATGAAAAAGAAAATATTAAGATAAATATTTAAGTAACCAGTATCCAAACATCAAATAAAATATCTCCTATTTGAATTACTTGCGACATCATCACATACATATCTTAGAAACAAATTATCATGTTGTATGTATCTTTTAAGCAAGTACAAACTTCTTTTCTTAACATGTTTGATATGTTAGGTTTCTAGAATTTATGTGCTTTGAATTATACTCAATTTAGTTTCGGTGGCTCAAAAATACCACATGACCATTAAAAAAATGAAAAAAGGACGAAGAAGAAGCTACAGCCTACCAGAAGGGTGAAAAATTGCTAGATTTGACCGATGTTACTTCTAGAGATAGATTGGGTTGGTAAGATTGCCTTCAATTGGAAGCAATTTGACACTTGATAGGTTAATAAGATGAATAGGTGGGGATGGTCGAGTCCATGGTTTTCAAGGGGAGCCACTAAGGTATCACAAAAATAGGGGAAGCCATTCATGAATTGAAACGAGACATGGTTGAACCTGCAACTTGGAATGATTAGCCTTGTCCAACGTTCATCGACTATATATCCTGAGTCCTGACCTATCTCACTCAATAACTCTCTAACCACCTCAATCCTCCATGGGAATAAAGGTAGGTTATTGGCTAAGGGTCCATTGACCCACCTAATCCTAGTAGGTTTTTGTGTCATCAAATTTTTACATGTCAACGAGCAATTTTGTATTGGGATCTGGCAAATGTTGAGGTCCCTTTTGGATGTAGCCTGCCAGCAATAGTTTAAAAGATAGAAGCCCTTTGGTCTGTATGTATAGAAAAAATCAAGCCAGCATGTGATTGATGAGCAGATATCATGAAAATCTAACGGAAAATGAAGTGCAAACAACTCAAAATCTCAATTGCCAGAGCAAGAATCCTTCATTTTCTTAGGCTTACATATGCAAGCACCAACTCACCCTCTCAGTCAATCTGTTTTCGTGCAATGTTGCTTTCGTGAGTCGTTAATCATCACCTAACAATTTGTCCAGACCTTAGAACATTGTATTATCTGCCTAGAACATTGTATTATCTGCCTAATAAGACAGTAACGTTAGCTAGATCTTAACCCGCTAAAGTTCTGCAGCTCAAACATAGGTTCTAATTAGTCCCTGTTAACTTTAGTTTACAAGATTATAGGTAGTAGAAATATCAATAAACTCCTGATCAGGCAAACTAAAAATATTAATGGCAAGGAATTAATTTGGCCAACACATGGGACGGTTGGCAGCTACTCCATGTGCATGAATGGCCAACCCTATCCTCGAGTTACTTTCTCAATTCAACATCCAATCCAGAGATGCTACGATCCCTCGATATCAGCTTCCCACCAATTTCTTGTTGTTCTCATCAATAGTCAATACTATAAAATTACGATATGTCGACGCTTGTTCTTCAAAATGAATATAAAATCATAGTCGGAAATGATAGTGGTTTAATGGTAAAACAACTCGTTTAATAGCCTCCAATGGATGGTCCAAGTTCAAATCCAAGAAATGTACGGTGGGATTTAGGATTGAAGAAATACTACCACCATTTGTGTAACCGAAGATTATATGTTATCAAAGCCCAGAATACTCCTCAAAACACCTCTCTTAGGATCAATAAAAAGAAAGACTCTTCTTCCTAGGACTCGGCCAAGAAAATAATCTATTTTTTTTTGGCACAATTACGTTTTGGATCATATTTTCTCTACACTCATTAGATATATAAAAGTTCTTTAAAGACCCACCATATTCTTATTAACATTAATATATATATTAGAGATATTTTTTTCTTTATTAATATATAGTTTGTTCTACCAGTTCTAAATAGACTTCTTAGTTAATCGTCCACACGGGAACGAAGAGACTCCAGTGCTTTCATATCATCCGGGAGTTTCAAAGCCTTTGCCCCAGGATTTCTGCATGGTCAACAAAGGCTCGGGCAAGGATCTGGGTTGGGAAGAAGAGGCTTCCGAACAATCGGACGGGCCAACGAATAAGACGAGTTGCTCTTCCTTGAGTTGTTCGCCGAGTAGCAAACGTCAGAAATATTTTCTCTCATTAATACTATCAAGGCAAAATTATACTTTAACCCCTCATCTCTATAAAGAGATTTATTGGCTATAAATAAATGATGAATCCTTAGAACAAAGGGTTCAAAATCTCTACTCTCTTCTGTATATTTATTTTTAGAGTATCTTTTTGTAATATTATTGTATTTTCTCTAAAAAAAGTCAGTGACTTAACTATAAAAAAATCCCTAAATTCACAAAAAAATAACATTTTTACAAGTATCAGACACAAGTCACCTCAATGGGAGAATGGATCAAATTTCCAAAATCAAGAGATTAATAAATTATTCAAAACATAAGTCTTGTCCTCTAAGCATCTTGGATTTTCTAGGACATCATCAATTAGCATCATTAGTCGGTCGTCGAAACCACCAAAATATAATTCTGACTTAACTATCACAAACAAAATAAATTTATAGTATGATCGTGAAAACCAGGTCAAACCCAAGGGAAATTTCATTTAATTTTCCTACAATATACTGAAATGAGAAAGAATTGGGGATTTGAATGAAAAATTCAAGAAACAATAATTCTGAAAATAATAAATTGATATGTCGTTAAATCAGTTCAATGATCCACACATCCATTCCTATAAATTTGTTGATCATTGAAGTAAAATAAATATTCTTCGCGACAAGCAAATAAATTCGATATCCCTTAAAGCTGAGGAAAATCGATGAGATTATGAGTACATTAATTAGAAAAAGCTCTCTAACCAATTTCTAACCATCGGGCGAATGTAATATTGAAAACAATTTTCATTCACTCGACAGTAGTCTTAGGAATAAAATTTGTGCATTTATTCTAAGCAAACGTTCAAAAGCTTGACAATTTTAACTTAGTTTATTCTTCCCTAATAAATCAAGATGAGAGTTGCAACAATCAAATTAATTCTTTTGCTTATTACTCTAGTCCCAAAAAACAATTATGGATTGAAAGAAACTAGAAAGCATACATGTCTTCTCAAAACAACTTAATAAGCTTAAATAACAATCAATAGCATAGTTCTGAACAAGGAAAAATAAATACTTGAATCTGAAAGAATTACAATGATAATGTTACTTCTCATAATGTGTTAATGGAGATGGTCTGTATCCCTTTTGAACCGAATTTAGGAGTTTAGTTCATAGTTGCTGGAAAATTAACAAAAGTAGAGAAGAAAGGAATTTTTTTCGGGCCCTTTTTCAGCTGTGTTTTGCTCTATTTATCCTCTTTTTTTGCTGCTGAATTTCTACATAATTCTTAGGCTAATTGAAAGTCCTCATGATGCTAAATTCGTTTCTTTATCTGGTCTTTAAGGTTTGATAAATCTCTCAGAATTTGTGTTGAAAATTGATTATGCTACTATTATAATTCTGTTGTAATACGAACTCTGTTGCAATTTAGACTTTGATTCTGACTTGGTTTCTTACAATATCCAACCATCCTAGCTATATTCTTTCATTCATGACATGTTAAAGGCTTGATATGCATCTTTCTTAAGTTTTAAGTCCCACCATTTTTATGTCAAACTCTCAGCCGTATTGGGATGCTCGACACTATTAGTTTCTAAATCAGATCAAGAGACCCATGTTGACCAACTATATTGCGTCCAAATTATGTCCTTCAAAAAGATTTTATCTGACTTGAAGTCCCTCATGAAAGTTGTAGTACTTGATGTGTAGATGAATTTAGGATTTTGAATCACTTGATTGCAATATCAGAAGCTCAAGATATTCTTGTTTGAATATCTAGTATGAAAGTAAAGAATCCTGTTGCGGGAAGGATTTTGGCCCGAGTTTGCAAGTCTGATTCAAGGTCCAAATGAGATCGGAGTTTTGCCCATAATACCTTCTTGGAAAGCTTGATATTTTACTTCAACTTAGATTAAGCCCACATTCTCATTCTGAAACTCTAACTTGGCAAAAGATCTGTCACAAGAAGCTAGGTCCAAAACGTAAAATGCAGAATTTCTTATCTTTTAGTGATTAATTCACAAAGTCTCTTATGCATGCTAAACTCATAAAAATAACTTTCAATCAACTCAAATAAGTTCAAAATGCATTAAAAAGCATAGTGTAAAAGGAATAAAAACAAATGTATATTTTACACTTATTAGTCGTCTATGAGAAAATGATAAAAAAAACCATTGATCGCTCCTCCAAGAGCTAGGCCATTATCATTCCTAATTACAATCGGATTTGAAGCCTTGAAATTTTGGAAGATTTTCAACAGTACCCATGGGATGTTGGTGCAAACCATGTAACTTCAGGAGTTATTGCAAACCAATGGTTTCATTGCCATTATCATCCTTAATCACTGTCGGAGTTGGAACTTCAAAGTTTTAGAAAGCCTTCAATGGCTACCAAAAGAGTTTTGGTTCAATCCATGCAACTTCAAAAGTTATTGTTAATCAAGGACTCCTACCAAACTTGCGGACCTAACAAGGTAAATGATCCCTAAGTAAAGAGGTTACCTTCTCTTTTGTTAGTCATATTTTCACAATAACTGAAGGAATTATGTTTATCTGGGAAAAGTCCTTTTGACGACTACCCAAAAAACCTTCATCGGAGAAACGCAAATCCTTATGGTCAATAACTAGAAATATAAGTTTCTTGTATATGAATTTTTTTTTCAAAATAACAAATGCTTTTTACTCTCCAGGTCTCAAAATCTTCTAAAGATGAGATGAATTTACTCTCCTTAACATCTCTCTAGTGCTATCACACCTTTCTCTAATAATGGGACGGGCGTTGCATCAGTAATGGGGATGGATATGCTCTCCTCATAAAATCTTCCTAAAATGGGATGAATTTACACTCCCTAATGCAATAACATATTTATTTTGAAAGTAACGACATCTCCCTAATGCTATGGTATAATTTATCTTAGAAGGGATTGACATGTTTTCCTTAATACGATCACACCTTTCTCCAAGAATGGGACAAACGTTGCAACAGCAACGGGGATGGATACACTCTCCCCATCAAATCTTTTAAAGATGAGATGAGTTTACTCTCTCTAGTGCGATAACACATTACTTTGGAAGTAATGAGCCTCTTCTGTTTTCTTAGGAACAATGCTTATGAGGCCTTCTGTGGACCAAAATTAAAACCACTTGACACCACTTCTTAACAGGAGATTTCTTAACAGTCCACAACTAATAACCCAAACTAATGAGTGGTCATATGCAGATGGCATCTCTCCTTATTTCCAAAAAGACAGAGCCCTCATAAATCCAGCTAAGGTTAGATCATCCACCACCCGTACCTAAAAATGTTTTATTAAGTATGGGCATTGGAACCAAAAATACTTTATTAAGTATGGGCATTGGACTCAAAGACATTTTGTTAAGTGTGGATGTTGGACCCAGAAAAGCTTTGGTAAGTGTGGGCATTGAACCCAAATAAGAACTCTACACGGGGACTAAAACTCATGAAAATCAACAAAAAAAACACAGAATTATTTTATAGGTGAAAGGGACTGCAAATATGAGCTTTAAATTTGCGAGTTTATTTTATGAAAATAACAAGAAATCCAAAAATATAAGAAAAATCATAAAAACTAATCAACAAAAAAACACAGAATTATTTTATAGGTGAAAGGGACTGCAAATGTGAGCTTTAAATTTGCAAGTTTATTTTATGAAAATAGCAAGAAATCCAAAAATATAAGAAAAATCATAAAAACTACCTAAACCAAGGCCTTATTGCAAGATTTTTTTTATAAGTAAAGATTCTACAGTCCGCGTAGCGATGCAATGGCTATTATAAAAAACAGCCTCTAGAATGTCCAATAAAAGTTTAAGTGCAATCCAATAGTCAGATCAAAAGTTATGGTCTTTTTTAACCGTTATTCTGGTCAAGTGCGACCAGACCTTCTTTTGGACCTTAATATGTCACAATGGTTCATAAAAGCATTTGCTATGTCATTTACGTAATCTTTATGGGGAAGATTTTCATTTAGTTGTAGCAAACTCATACCCAATTACATATAGCTCACCTTTCTTGGGTTTCCCCAAGCCTCTTAGAATATTTTCTAAGTATGGCTCATCTTCTTTGGGTTCCCTTCAGCCATTTAGAAATTATCTAAGTATAGGCTCTTCCTCCATGGGTTTTTTTTTTCCTATTAGAAACATTTTCTAAGTATAGGTGTCCCCACGGTTTACCTCTACTTACTTAGAGGTTCCTTTTTCAAAAATGGTGCACGCTCATGTACACAAGCTCTCTGGTATTTTACTCGGGGTTTTCACCCCGCTTCTCATAAAAAGATCATCATGCCAAGTACTTTACAAGTCTTTAAATATAAATATCACAAAGACTTGGGGGCTGCTAATGAACCCAAATTTATTAGCCAATGAAAGGACCCTCCTCCCTTGATCTTAGCCAAGGGAAAGACCCGCCCTCCCTTGAGCACAGCCAAGGAAAAGAACCCACCCCCTTTGGGCACAACCAAGAGAAAGACCCACTTTTCTTAGACACAACTCCATTTTGGATCCTACTCTTTTTACACCTACTAAGTGTATAAAAGTCATCTAAGAACCCACCATATTTCCATCAACATTAATATATATGTTATGGATATTTTCTCTCATCGATACATATGTCAATGATATTTTCATCAATATTAATACATATGTTAAAAATATTTTTTTTCATTAATACTATCAAGTAAAAATTACATTTTAGCCTCTCTTCTTCATAAAGAGACTTATATACTATAAATAAATGATGAATCCTTGGAACAAAGGATTTGGAATCTCCATTCTCTATTCCATATTTATTTCCAGAGTATTTCTTCATAATATTATTATATTTTCTCTTAAAAAGTCATTGACTTAACCATCGGAGAGTCTTTAAATTCACAAAAAAAAATGTTTTTGCAGGTATTAGACACTAGCCACCTTAAAAGAAGAATAGATCAAAATTTTATAACCAAGAAATTAACCAATTATTCAAAACATAAACCTTACTCCAAGTAACTTAGATTTTTTAAGACATCATCAATATAGATAAAAACCTCCTTGCATGATAATAAATGCTTGCATAGAGAATTGAATTGCCATGATTAGTATTTTCAACTCTTTCTTTGATCTTAAGGAAGAGATTGAAATGATAAAAAGAAATTCATCTTATATTTTTCATAAAACAAAGAAACTTGAAGTAAAAATAATCTTTCTAGATCTATCACATTATAGAGCTAAAAGGTTCCAAACTCTAATTGCCCAGTTATCTCACCGGCTCGAAAACAGCTTGCTGTGACTTTTACCTCAAAACTTTAAGCAGTAGAAGCTTGAGGGGAATTGTGGTGGAAACCATTGATAAATCAGCATTCAATTTTTGATACATTCAATTTTTTTTCATTTTTTTTACAGCTTTGTCCACTGGTTTTGGCTCATTATCCAGACAATCTTGAACAGCATCTGTAAACACTGACAAAACAGCCTGCTCTTTTTGCCTAGGCGAGCCATCATTGAATTAACATCCTTCACAATAAACACAAATCAAGAGATACCCCACAATGAGTTCTCATGAAATATTAACACTATTGAGGAGAGAAAAAACATCAACAGCCCCAAAATCAAAATGAGAGAAGCACAGAGCAAAACTTGGCAAAACAAGGTCGAAACTAAAATACCCTGATTGAATTTTATCAGAAATTAACTATCCCACTAGAGAATTAAAAAAAACCTACTAACCCTATGTACAATAACAAACCAGTACACACAAAACGCTGCCAATTTCAGAAAAACAAAGAGATACCCTTACCAAAATTCTAGCAAACAAAGCCAAAATCAAAGACTCATTATATACACACAATAATATAGAAATCCTGCATATTAGACTAAATTAAGAGAAACCCACATTGAATCTCAACAAAACAAGCAAACGAAGATTAAAAGTTTCAATCTTTCTTTATAGGGTATTGAGACCTTAACTGGTTTTTGTTGCGGGTTGAATATTAACAACACCAATCTGGAGGTTCTTCAGGAGTGCAAATGGTGTAAAAAAAACTCAAGATGAGCAACAATGGAAGGAAAATTAGTTAGAACACAGAGAGAAGAGAGTGTACGGTTCCTGAGCTCCAGGCTCATCATTTCATATTTTTCATACCCTGACAAAGTCAGTTGCAGGACATGGAGCCATGCATTACCTTCTAGACGCAGCTGAGAAGCAGCATGTATTGTTCCAGAGAAATAAAAAAACTGAAAGGAAACTAATTCTATTAACTTTATATAGCCGACAGAGGCCCATGAAATAATCCTGCCTTGTACTTGAAGTTGAATCTTGCTATTGGGTTTTTTGGGTTCTAGGCCTGGGCTTAGCACGGTTTGAGTTTCTATAAATGCTCTTTGCATGACCATTAACTGGCTCCTAAATCTGTCGATGGATCTATTCCCTAAACTTAGTGCTTGCAATCCATTATTTGCAATCCATTATGAAATTGAAAGTATTTTTAAAGAGTTGTGAGTAAATTGATTTAGAATTAAAAAAAAATAATGTTTCTAGATTGTTTTAATATGTTGAAATTAAAAAAAATAAAAATAAAAAAAAATATTTTAATATATTTCCAAACAAAAAACACTTTAAAAAACAATACTTAACACACTTTCAAATACCTTTAGAATAATATATATATATATATAGATACATATTATTTTTGAGCTATCTAGATTAAAAAAATCAATAAAGTGATTAACCAGCTCCTTGAGAGTAATATTTTAATAATTAATTGCTTGGATTTATTTAGTGTTGTTTTAATGGTAAAGTGTTGAAAAAAGTAAATTTTATTTTATTATTTTAAAAATGAGAAATTTTTAAATAACATTTTAAATCTCTCATCTATACAAGTTTTAAATAAATCATTCATGCTTGATAAAAAAAAAATATTGTTTTATAGATTCTCTTACTAAATAATAATAATAATTTGAGGAGAATATTTATTTACTAACTAAAGTATGCTTGCACAATCCCATCATACCTAATTTTAATTTTCTTCTGTACTTGATTGAAATGTGAGTTTCTTCTATAGCTCGAGGGCATCATAAATTTAGTAGTCAAACCTAATTCTTCGAAGTTCAATGAGCCATGAGGTGGACTTGACCCGCCAGATTCAAAAATCTGTCACGGTAAGATCATGTGGTCACTAACCGATTCGGACCATCCTAAGAATAGGAAACAGAAACATGAAACTCTCGACGCAAGCCAGCCACGACAAATACCTTAAAAAAGCAACCTATAAAAACACCATTCTCCGAATTTTGCTCCTTGACCCTCTTTTAACGTTTCATTGCTCTCTATATCTTTGGCGTCGGCAAGTACCTTCATTGTCAGCTGCCGGGTTCCTCCTCCTTCGAAACCGAAGAGGAGTATCTGCCCTTAAGATTGGCTCATAAAAGAGGGAAAAACAACTGCGCGCTCTTCCTTTTTTTTTTTTTTTTTTTGAGTTTTGGTTCTTTAAGAGAGGTAAAGATGGCGGTAAAATGCCATGTTCTTTTGATTGCTTCACTTCTTTCCTTGCTGCTTACGTTGGTCATTGCTCATGGAGATAAAAAAAAGGGTGTGACTTATGATGGGAGGTCCTTGATCATCAATGGCAAAAGAGAGCTTCTCTTCTCTGGCTCCATTCACTATCCTCGCAGTACTCCTGAAGTAAGAATACTTTTCTTTGCTACTAAGCTTATTCGACATCTTTTTCTTCTATTTTTTTCCTTGCAAAAGGAAACGTAGGACTAACTAATTGTACTTGTGTTGAATTTGGGTTTAGATGTGGCCAGAACTAATCCAGAAGGCTAAGCGTGGAGGTTTGAATGTAATCCAAACTTACGTCTTTTGGAATATTCACGAGCCTGAGCAGGGCAAGGTAAAAGATCAGTTTTGTGATCGATATCATGGACCGAATGTTCCTCTGTCTGCAATTAGCATTGGTTAGGCTAATTTTGATTCATTTTTGTCGTTGTAGTTTAATTTTGAAGGATCATATGACTTGGTGAAGTTCATCAAGACGATTGGGGAGAATGGTATGTCTGCAACCATCAGGCTTGGACCATTCATCCAGGCTGAATGGAACCATGGGTATGAGTCAACTCCTTGTTTTCTTCTTTGATCATTGCATATTTTATTTTGCTACATACACCATTATATGTGTATCTATCTTACACCCTGTTTTCAATGTAATCTCTTAGAGGGCTTCCATATTGGTTGAGAGAGATTCCAGACATCATATTCCGTTCAGACAACGCACCCTTCAAGGTAATAGCATCACCCACTTTGTATAAAAGGAAGTTCTGTGAAATAATTAAACTCAGCATTTGACAAGAAGTTTCAAAATTTGCAGCTTCATATGGAGAGATTCGTTACAATGATCATCAACAAGTTGAAAGAAGAGAAATTGTTTGCATCACAAGGAGGTCCCATCATCTTGGCTCAGGTTTATTTCCACTCTAATAATCCCAGCTCGCATATCTTTCATTTCTTTACCATTGAACATCTCATCCATTTCTTTTTCTTTTTCTTATATTTTAATGCAGATTGAAAATGAGTACAACACTGTCCAACTTGCATATAGAAACTTGGGAGTTAGCTATGTTCAGTGGGCAGGAAATATGGCTCTGGGGCTGAAAACAGGAGTCCCATGGGTCATGTGCAAGCAGAAGGATGCTCCTGGTCCAGTGGTAAGCTAACAAGTTTTCATGAATCAACTTTTGTAATCTAAGAGGACTTATCTGCAAATTATAATGAAATATTCATGCTTTATTGTGCAGATCAATACGTGCAATGGAAGGCACTGCGGAGATACCTTCACAGGCCCCAATAGTCCTGACAAACCATCTCTATGGACGGAGAACTGGACTGCTCAGTGAGTATAGACCTTGATGATTAGCACTGAGCCATTCACATGCATTAATAGGATATGCAAAACAACATTTAAAGCCTAAATAAGAGAAAGGAAAGAATTGAAAGAACAAGATAGAACAGCAAATGAAGCAATGATGCTAACAGCATTCCAATAAATGTTATGTGGTAACAGGTTTAGAGTTTTTGGAGATCCCCCATCTCAAAGATCAGCAGAAGATACTGCATTTTCAGTTGCTCGTTGGTTTTCAAAGAATGGTAGTCTGGTCAACTACTACATGGTAAGGAGAAAGCTGAAATCTCTGAGATTCTTTCATAAGAGAATTTCTTTTGCTCTGTGAAACATTTTAGTCACTGTGTGTTTGCAGTACCATGGTGGGACAAACTTTGATAGAACTGCTGCCTCATTTGTAACAACCCGCTACTATGATGAAGCTCCTCTTGATGAATATGGTAAGGTTTAACATCTTAATCTATGATGCTGTCAGAAGCAAAGATCCTTCAAAGAACTCATTGGCCTTTTGTTTCCACTTCTTGCAGGTTTGCAGAGGGAACCAAAATGGGGTCACCTCAAGGACCTTCATAGGGCTCTAAATCTATGCAAGAAGGCTCTTCTATGGGGAACCCCTAATGTTCAAAGGTTATCTGCTGATGTAGAGGTAAGCAACTAAGCATCTACGAGAGATTTGACCTCCATTCCAGAGTTGTCCTTGCAAGCACTTAAGAAAAAGATGGTCCAGATCCAAAGTAAATTTGGTTTACTTAAGCTGTCTTACTTTACAGGCTCGGTTCTTTGAGCAACCTGGAACCAACGATTGCGCCGCTTTCTTGGCCAACAACAACACGAAAGATCCAGAAACTGTTACATTCAGGGGTAAGAAGTATTACCTTCCAGCCAAATCCATCAGCATCCTCCCAGATTGCAAGACTGTCGTTTATAATACCATGACGGTAATTCATGATCTCTTTGTCTCCGTTGATAATTGCTTAGAGTTTAGAACTATAGAAGTTACTCCTGAAACAGATTGATTGCTGCACAGCCGCTAAGTGATCCCTTCTTTTTCTTTCATGCAAAACAGGTTGTGTCACAACATAATTCAAGAAACTTTGTGAAATCAAGAAAAACAGACGGAAAACTTGAATGGAAGATGTTTTCAGAAACCATTCCATCTAACCTTCTAGTAGATTCCAGGATCCCAAGAGAACTTTATAACTTAACTAAAGATAAAACCGACTACGCTTGGTTCACCACGACGTGAGTATATAAGCTCATTTTTAGTCTATCCATCATGAAATTGATGAATCCTAACAGGTGTTACCTAGTGCTTCCACTGAAACCAAAATCTGACATGTCTCTGTAAATTCTCGTCCCAGCATAAATGTGGATCGTAATGACCTGTCAGCACGAAAAGATATCAATCCAGTTTTAAGAGTTGCAAGTCTTGGCCATGCCATGGTTGCTTTTATAAATGGGGAATTTATAGGTAATTGCAACTTACACATTCTTATTATTATAGCTTTGGAACATGTTTAGTAACAGGATTTTCTTGAGGTAACTGTGCTAAATGTTTTCAGGTTCTGCACATGGGAGCCAAATTGAGAAGAGCTTTGTCCTCCAGCATTCTGTGAAGTTGAAGCCTGGGATTAATTTTGTTACACTCTTGGGCTCTCTAGTTGGACTCCCAGTAAGTAGCTATCATACGTCATAACTAACAGATCTTCAGAATTTGGGAATGAATTTTGGACGTGAAACTTATGCAAGCTCTTCTTTGTCAATGAAGGATAGCGGAGCCTACATGGAGCATAGGTACGCTGGACCTCGCGGTGTCTCAATCCTAGGTTTGAACACTGGAACACTTGATCTGTCATCCAATGGTTGGGGACATCAGGTATGGATGAGCTTTGTATTCATCAAAGAATAACACTTCAATGATAGCAAAAGCCTAATGTGAATCGTGTGATCCTAATTTGTAGGTTGCCTTGTCGGGAGAGACAGCTAAAGTGTTCACAAAGGAAGGGGGGAGGAAGGTAACATGGACCAAAGTCAATAAGGACGGACCTCCTGTTACTTGGTACAAGGTAATGCTGGGATATCATTTTCCCTAGCCACCAATCTTTAAATTTCTCAGTGAGGTATCACCTGGCAACAAATTTGTTTAATTCTTGGTATTCATTGAGGCATCATATTTTCTTGTTGCAGACTCGCTTTGATGCTCCTGAAGGAAAATCCCCTGTTGCTGTCCGGATGACCGGTATGAAGAAGGGTATGATTTGGATCAATGGCAAGAGCATCGGTCGTTACTGGATGAATTACATCTCCCCTCTTGGAGAGCCTACTCAATCAGAGTAAGTAAAGCAATATTTCTTAGTCACGCACAGAAAAATTTCCTTAAGTACGAAGCAAATAAAGAGATTGACTAAAATTTTTTGCTTGTAAAATCAGATATCACATCCCAAGATCTTACTTAAAACCAACAAACAACCTTATGGTTATATTGGAGGAGGAGGAAGCAAGCCCTGAGAAGATTGAGATCCTAACTGTCAATAGAGATACCATCTGTAGCTACGTGACTGAATATCATCCACCAAATGTGAGATCCTGGGAAAGGAAGAATAAAAAATTCACACCTGTTGCGGATGATGCAAAACCAGCAGCTCGCTTAAAGTGTCCAAACAAGAAGAAGATTGTTGCCGTGCAGTTTGCAAGCTTTGGTGATCCTTCGGGTACCTGTGGAAACTTCGCTGTTGGAACTTGTGATTCACCTATTTCCAAGCAAGTTGTTGAGCAGGTAATTCTCTTCTCTTCTTTCCCCTTGCATAATTTATTGTTTCCTTTTTCTTTTTCTTCTGCCAGCCAAGGCTATTGCTGCCTGCTAGGAGACTAATGAGATTTCTGCTTGAATTTGAGCAGCATTGCTTGGGAAAAACCAGCTGTGATATTCCAATGGACAAAGAGCTTTTTAACGGAAAGAAAGACAACTGTCCAAATTTGACCAAGAATCTGGCCGTTCAAGTGAAGTGCAGCAACAAGGGTCCCAAGCGTTCTGCAAACCAGGCTTAAACATCATATGCCTAGAACAATTTTATTGTGGTTTCAAGGACATGTAATCTTGAACATCTTCTTTCTTAAAAATTCTACCTTGTCTTTCCATCAGAATAAATTTCCCTTTCATATGTCAGATTATGAGCTCCAACATAAATTTGAATCTTCTTGATGAGTTTAACAAAACTTCAATAGCTGCAGAAAAGCAGAAGGCTATGCCATTTGGAAATAAAAAATATCAAACATAATCCTTTTCCATCAGAAACCAATGGCAGATGATTAAACCTTATAATGCCGGAAGCACACTTGGTGCATGCATTGAGGGCATAGGGGATGTTCTTGAACAAAACACGTTGCCTCCTACTCAGAAAATGATTGGCAAGATTTTGATTTTAGTCCATGCAGCAGCTTAATACACTGCCAGTAATTATTTGGGGTTTGCATTATCAAGTCATTGCATCAAAAAATAAAATTATTTGCATATAACTCATTAAATTTGGCCAGCGTTGTCATTAGTGAACAAAATGATAAGGACTAACAGAAGATGAGCATCTTAACTTCAATACATTTCTGCCAGTGGCGGAGCCACGTAGGTATACAAGGGGCAATTGCCCCCATAATTTTTTTAATATTTTAATATTAATATAATAATATAGTGAATAGTTCATACAGAAAAGCTGTTATTGCAGCTCATTTCCTTTTTTTTCTTTTTCTTACCCTAATTATACAAATTTCTCTTTTGATTTCCCTGCCTCTCTCTTGTATATATGTCCAGCTCGTTCTTTAGCTCTCTCTAATATACAAATTTTTCTTCAAGTATAGTTAAGTAATTAACTTTTTTTATCTTTTGCTTTATACATTAGATAAATTTCATGCATCTTTTTTATTTGTTTTATTATCTAATTTGAATTTTATTCTTTTATAATTAATTATTAAAAATATTAGGATTTACGATAATTTAAGAGTTTTGATATGAATATATTCAAAATAAATATTTAAATCTTCTAATTTAATCAATTAAATATTTCTTTTCTTATTATAAAAAAATAAATTAATATTCATGCAAAACCACTATTCTTGGCATCTCTTGCATTGGTAGAGTAATTTTTTAAAATTTAATATTTTCACATGATTTGTTTGTAGGTAAAATATCAAGTAGAAAACATGTTTTTCAAGTATTGTTCATCTTACAAAAACAAAAGGCATTATTCCTCAATTAAATGTCTAGAAATGATTTAAGTATAATTTAATCAACATACTTATTAGATGCATATAGATATGTAATTTTTATGAAGCAGTTTTAAAATATAAAAAATCGAAAAGAACAATTAGAATGTAAGTTTTTTCATTTTAAAGTATTTTTAAATTAATTTTACTTGATATGAATTACTATATATGTTTTGAATTGATTTCTAACATATATCTACATAACATAATATTTGTTAGCAATTTATTTTTTTATTTAAAAAATTCTGACTCCGCCACTTATTTCTGCTTAAATTCCAAAAGGCATCCAAAATTAAACCTACAGAAATTCAAAGATTTACAGCGGAGAATAAATTTGAATTTACAAATAGAATTGTATGTATGTCCAATGCATTAAGCATTTCTCAGTTGACATTTTGCTTTCACAAATAGGGGGTTGTTTTTTGTTTAAATAAAGTTCTATTTTCAATACCAGAAGGTTTACACACACGGCAATGGATGCAGAACAGAGATGCTTTGTAAATCTAGATGCGAAGCCAGATCATCTTTCACAGCTCTCTCCTGCGTAGAAAGATCGTCTGTATGTATGTTTGGGGTGGAATTTATGTAATAAGAAGAAATCTTGCATTGAAGCCAATTTCATATTCCTTGTTTTCTTTTGGCATCTCATCATGTTCCATGAATTTCTTCGTACTTGCTCCGTCTATAAATACATGTTAAAGCAGGTTTATTTCTTGCATAGAAAAACGAAAACCCTAACTCGTTTATAGCAACAGATTAGAAGAAAAGGGAAGACTATGGAGAAGACTTATTCCAAGATGGCATTTGTTGCATTGCTCTCTCTCGTATATAATAAAGCACCAGTCCTTGTTTGATGCAAGGAAACAACTGGTAATTAAATGATATTTGTATTTTGCAGGTGATTCCCTCGAAAGTGTGAAAAAAGCAGCAAGTGGACTTTCATGCAAAACAACGAAGGACTGTGGTTCAGACGTCGTTAGATGTACTCTAGAAGCTCCCGTCGAATGTCTCAACAATACATGCCAATGCATCCATAGCTACCATTAGAGGCATCTTCGTTAACTTTGGTCAACTGCTGCCTGGTGTCCTCCTTGTATAGCTAGCTAGCTAGCCAGCCAATAAGGCTTCAAAGCTAGACCAAATATGTAGAGCAAAATCTATTTATTTATCAACATTGAAAACACCATAAAATAAATATATAAATTTTTCTGCATATCTACAATAAACTTCGGTTACCATATAAAAAACAATAGCCTTGTTGAAAACGCGCCTACTCATTCTTGGTGTCCCAATCCCCCAAAGCTACAAATTCCATCAACCTTTTCCTTCTACAATCAACTTTCAAGAATGGAGATTGTAGCGGAGAAAATCAATACATGTATTTCCAACTAATGCAACAGCCAATCACCATCAATATTAGACACTTTCATTGCAAGTTGTTTTGCCTTTGTGATCTAAAATATCTGAGGATTATCGTTTAATCTTATTTTTCACTCGACTGATAATTTGATGTCACGGACATCCACCCATTATTTATCAGAGTGTACTTCTAGGGACACAGCAGTTTTCAGAGGACGAATTGGTAGTATAAACAATCTAGCATGGGAAGATTATTTCTTATTTGCAATATAAATCTTATTTGAAAGTAGAATCAAAAGGTGTTGTTTAATATCTTTTTGTAAAAACATCTGTTCAGATGTGAATTATTTAAAACTCGATCACAAAGAGTTTAGCCTCACCATATGAACATGGGATTGAAAAGATTCTAAAAGTCGGGGAAAAAAGACGAACACGAAACTTAAGTTTTTATAGAATAATTTTCTAGACTGTGATTTAGTTCCTCAATCTAAATATTTAAAATTGGAAACTCAAACACCGAACCTTTCAGAAATTAGAACAATACAAAATTTTGCCTATTCTCCGAGAAGAAGCATGAATTAGCTAATATTAAATAAAAACTACTATTTTTCACTAAATTCAATGTAGAAAACCAAGGTGGGATCAACAAGGCCAGGCGTTGTCAAACAGTGATGAGGAAGGACAACCACCTTAATGGACGGGCATGACACGTCTTCTATGATCATCACTTAGACCTACAGACGAAGAGTTTCAGATCAAAAGAGTCAAGGGTGAACTTTCACAATTCTGAATGGCGTATTGAGTGGGAACTACAATGACATATGAATGAATAAAGCTAGACAACGTCCTCCAATCAAAGAGGATGGACATGTTTTTTGCTTCATATCAGTTTATCTCATGTTTCATGCATAGAAGAATAGGTATTACAATTTCATGGTATAAAATAACCTGCAAGATACACAGCAAAATACATGTAAAACAAATGCAATATTTCAATGTTTATTTTTGCCATTTCCATCATTACTTGAAATACATGTATATTCTATCGGACAAGAAGAAAAAATTGAAAATTTTCTATTTATTTACAAGAATTAGCAACTGAACACGCCTCCACGTGTTACTCCTTTACAGCACGAAAATGCAGCAAGCAACCTGAAAATTTTAACCGTCAAATTTAAGGAACCAGTACATACCGCCAATAAAATAATTTCAGATTCATAAAAATCAGAGCACATCTTCTATGAGCTGCAAATACACGGCCATCATCGAGAAAAAATGGATGAGCTATCCAAGCAAACATTATATCCAGGCCCAATAACAAAATTTGACAAGAGCCTCCCCAAAAATTTATGAGCTGACCTTGATGACACCACTAGTATAGGTAACACCAAAGGGAAGCCATATTATTGAGTGGTATAAGCATCACTTCCAATCTCAAATGCATCCCAGGAAAAAAGTCTGGGATTCTTGTGATGTAATATAAAGAGATTCGATCGCCTAGTCCAAAAAACTCATGACAAGTCAAAAGATCCCTGCCCTTCACTGATTGCATACAGCAATTTCTTGTACATGACTTCCTGTTTAAAGCACGGATAAAGTAAGCACCAGAAGATGTAAAAAATCCCAGATAATTATAAGTCCATTTTGATCACCAAATACAGTACCTTGGTAGAGTACGGTGGTAGCTTTAGGTAATTAGCACAAGTCATGACACTAGGCAAGTCATCATCAGCTGATTCTGAAGGCCCAGTTCCATTCAACATTGCATTTCCAGCAGATGAAGAATGCTGCGCCCAGAAATGCTATTGTTATAGGAAGCAACAGAAAATTTAAGACGGTTTTGACAACTACAACACATAGATGACAATCATTTTCAAATAAAAGGAGGTGATTTTAATTATAAAATCTACAGGAAGATGCCATTAAAAAAAAAAAGCGACACAGCAATGTGTTGATGCATCAGGAAACAATACTCATGCATCATTCCCCACCCAAAAAAAAAACACCATGTTGATTGTATAGCAAAGTACTCCATACCATATTATTTCACAAATCCATACATGTAATTGACCCATGTGCACTTAATTTATTCCGGCATGCATATGATTTTAAAATTCATCTTATGATACTACTTGTGGAAATAAAAGTTGAAAGGCATTTAACGACCTTGTAACAAGAGCATATAGAATTCATGTATAACTAGAGTGACAGAAGAGTACTATACAATGTTATGCACATTCAGCATAGCATGCACCAAATGGAACATTAAATTGTAATAAACACGCTGCTTCAAGGCATACCTTTCTAACAATGGTTAATTTTGGGTTTAGCACAGCCAGACCACCAGGTGGCAGCCTGGGTGCTCCAGTAACAAACTGGCAGAAAGCACGCTGCTGCTCTGGTGTGAACTCTCCCATAATCTCAAGCAGCTAAAACATCATGGCCACAGCACCAAAATCATCAGACAAGAACAAAAACACAGATACATATTCTCCCAAACATGATCCTCAAAAATCAAAGTAAAGAACATACATTAACAATGGCTGGACTCTTGGCAGTGTATCCATGATCAAATTTTATATGATCAACAAGTGTCTCCAACTGCATCAGTCAAAGCATCCAATAAATAATCAAGAAAAAAGTTCCAGAATCATAATGCATAAACAGCAAAATGAGAGTGAATTACCTCCCACAGTTCTCTTCGCCCACAAAGCAAATAATCCAATTCTTGCGGAGTGAATATTTGCAATGATGAGATGTCAAAAACCTACTTATTAAGCAGAACCAGAATGAGTTTGGAACAAGCATCATACAACCAGAATGTGATATCAAAAAGTCAAGGCAGTTATAATAGATTTTACAAAAACAGCATATGTAAATAGTATAAAAGGCAGGCCACAACAAAATATACAATGCAGGAAACTCCATAGAACTTAAAATTTACAGAAATCAACTAAACATCCAAGGCACAACAATTTCCTAAAATAGCTACTGAGCTCATAAAAGACAGATGGAACTGGACCTGATTGAACCCAGCTCTAAACGCTTCCATTTGTCGCATGATCCCAGTCTTCACAGTTGCATCAACTACCAAGGATATGTATTCTTCCAAGTTATTGATATCAACCTGAAGCTTATAACAAAATTTGAGGGAAAATAAATCATCAGAATGAAAGATAGTTGCAGCAAGAAATATTGCATCCAATTATAAAGAGATGTTCAGGTTAAGAAGGGTTCTATACAGTTTCATCTCCTGGCTTCATCATGTAGTCTGGATAACCAGGAAGAGTAAAATCCAAGCAGAGATCTTTAATTGGGGTCCCACGAAAACATAAATCAGCATTGACCTCATTATTTTCAGTGCTTATTGATTCTAAATATTGTTTTCGACGAACAAGGGCATGCAATTCTTGTAAAGTCTTCCCAAATTCAGCATCAAACGAAAGAAAATCATACAGATCAAGCTCCTGCAATTGATAAGAGGATAGATATTTCAACCAATTAGATCAACAGTGCGACAACAAAATATAGCTAATGTGCAGTAAAAAATGGTCTGATAGCCTACTTGACCAAGCACAAGTTTATAAAATGCCATTGAAAGTGGCAGGTCCAAAAGCCGTCCATCTTGAAGAGCTTTGGCCATCACCCGTCCGACCAGCCGGAAATACTCAATAGTCTTATAAAATTGGCTCCCTTCAGAAGCACTAGTGGTTGGTGGCCAAGGACGAGGGAACAGGCCAAGTGGAGCTTGGACAAGATCAGCAGCAACTGCAGTACCTGACCCATTGTTGGATTTTCCATTTTTTTCATCATCTCCATCAATTTCCATTGAAGGTTTCCCTGCTGCTGAATTTGACCTCCACATTCCCAGAGAAACTTTCTGTAGATCATGACTCAAAAGCGTGTAGAACTCTAAGGTAGGACCCAACCCAGTGCCAACCTCGCCAAAATATTCTACTTCAAGCACAGCCTTCTGACTAGAATACATATCCATTACTTTCGCAGCAGAATCCAAAATGCGGTTTCGGGAAACACGAACTTTCTGGCGTTGTAATCTTCCAACCCTCACCTCTCTTTCATTTGTTGACCCATGACCATCTGCACCCTGCAGCTGCTGAAGACGAAACAACGCACGAGATAATCCAAAAGCAGTTGAATAGAAGTACTGTCGCCGAGTCTCAAAAGGGAACAAGAATGGACATGCTTTTGTTAACTGATAACACCATGATGGAAGGCTCCCGCTGCACAGTGCCAGGGCATCCTGAATTTGTCGAGCTAATTTAGGTGTGAGCTTGCTATTTACAAATTCTTCTGCAGGAACCCTGGCACCAGTAGCAGTCAACTCATTCAAACTAGAGATTTTCCCCTCGGAGAAGTTGTCAGAAACTAGTTGAACTCTCAAACGAGGTGCAAGCTGGTTCAAAGCCTCAAGTATACGTAGTAGAGCCAATATATTATAAGTAGGATTAGATTTTTCTAGATCACAAGGAAGTTCCGCTTGCAAGATGCTATCTAAAAGTGACATTCGATGCATTTGATCATCTGAGTTTGAATTGGAAGGGCCACCTTTGGTGGACTTTGATGTGCTAGAACTTGAGCCTCCAACAGAAGCCCTATCAGCTTGGCCATCTGCCCTTTGATATGTAATGGTATATATATCACTCCAAAGCCTACTCCCATCACTAGAGATGAAGTCACTGCCACCATACCTGTCTTCATCATCATCTTCCAGCACAAGTTGTCTCTGGATGGCCTGATAGATAGTCAAATGCCTATTTAGCTGCTTCCCACCAGCAGTAAAGATCAACTTAGGAGGGTCACTAGAGCTACCAAACAGGGGACGTCCTTGTCGATCTCTTCCTCCTCTGATGCCTCTACCATTAGCAGATCCAAGCCCAGCCATGGCAGCAGCAGCAAAAGACATAGCTCCCCTAGATCCATAAGAGCTCCTAAAATCAGTGGAATCCAAGCCCCTGACAGCAGCAGCCCTGCTACTAGAACCAGAAGCAGGGTTACTTTGGCTGTCACTTGCTGCTGGAGCAACATTGCTATCCTCCGGTGTATCACCCAATTTCACATCATGTACTTTGTCAGGCATGCAAACAGGAAGAGAATCATCTCTTAGCACCTGGGAGAGAGAAAAAAGAAGATCAAATCTAGAAAGTGGTGAATACACAGCAAACAACAGGTTGAGTTAGCAAAAAGCAGTTTTCGAGGCAAAAAACTGATTTTCAGGTCTTTCATAATCTTTTCAAAAAGGTTTTGAGACTTCAATACAGTTAAAACTGTGGTTTTTGTTGCTTTTCCAAGACCATGGTTATGAAAACTCAATCCAAAAGGAGCTGTAATCAGACAAACACAAAGCATAAAGAAAGAAATTTAAAATATATAAGCTACATAATTAACAAAGACAAAGCAATCAGAAGACTAACATCTTCATGGTCATCGTCGTCGGAGATGTCATCATCTTCAATCACCAACGCATCATCAATCTCCACAGGAGAAATATCCAATTCCTCATCCTGCAAAAAAATTCAAAAAGTTGTTTGAAAAACTGTCAAAATAATAAATATATGATATGTTTTGTATGGATGCTCAATAGATTATCCACAAATTATAATATGAAGTGGCTCTAGTTTTCTTGAGAAAAGTTTAGCATAGAACTTCTCACTGGACTTCATTCATGCATACCGCAATCCACATGCAAATGCAGAGTTCCTAGCTAACAAGAAAACTAGACTCTTAAGAATCCTAAAATTCAGTACTCTCATTATCAGAACTTGATGTAAAGAATAAGTTGAACTGCTTTTTAACTAGTTTTTAGTTATCAAGGAGATTCATTAAACTAGTTTATTTGGCTAAAGCAACAAAGTTGGCTGCCATCCTCACAGGAAAATGAATATTAGAATTCTAATAGTTTATGATAATGCAAGTTAAGACTTACAATCAAGTAATCATAGTATCCTTGAATTATAACATACCTCAGAACTAGAATCCCCATTCACCGGTTTCAATTCTGCATCTTTATCAAGGGCTGCTCTTCTACGAGCAGCATTTCTAGTTTGAGGTCCTTTTATCTCCTCCTGAGCTGGTTTCAAAACAGCTTTCCCCTTTCCCTTTGATGAGCTTGTGCTTTTCTCTGGTATTGGTTCCTTTCTAGCTGAATCTCCTATATTAACAGATGATCGGGATCTTGAAGAGTGACGACGAGTGGCAGTAGCAGGAGTTGAGGTAGAAGGGGATGATGCACCAGCTCCAGGGTGTGTGGTCCCCGATTCTGAGTTTCCTGCAGATTCAGACACCTTTTGGCCAGTTTCGTTTCGCTGTACTCGCGGCCAAAGAAATTCTTCTACAGCAGCTAAACTTGCTAATGGATCAATAAGTACAACATTGGAAGAGTAATCACGGAGACCCTTTTCCCCTTGGACCCGACAGAGACGTAACTTAAAAGGTTGAGATAGTGCACTCAATCCAGAAGACAGGCGTGCACCTCCACTGGATGACCTAGAAGAATGGCTAAGAACAACAGGAAAACGCTCCAAGGATGACAACGCATTTTGAAGCTTCTGAACTAAGACTGTCATGGAGGTGGCACCCCCTCCATCAATACTGGAAGGAAGGGCCAGAGCAACAAATGATTTAAATCTTCTCAGTGCTTGTTGCCGAAGTTTGGGTAGGTTGGCTTCTGAAATTCTCTCCTTGGTAAAATAGCCACAAGAAAAATAATTTAGCAAGGTTGCCACAACACCACTACCAATAAACTCAAAAGTGGATACACCATCCCCCTTGCCTAGCTCTGCTAGCATCTCGGATATCACCCCAATCAAGTATTCTTCCTTATTAGCAGAATTGTCAATAAGATGGGAAGCAGAAGCCTTTGATTTGCCCTTTGCTTTAGTCTTTTGGTCATCAACACCAGCATTCAACTTTGTGCAGAGATTTTTCAAGTGTAAAAGGTCATCGGTAACCCCACCTTCAGCAGCTCCGGGATCCGAAGGAAAGTGCTTATCTCTAAAATCTTTAGCACACGCACTAACTGCTAAACGCAAATTAGAATTAACGGTTGGGATTTCTATAGAACTTGGAGGTGATCCAGCATTTGCGCAAACTTGAGTCTTGGATTCTTCAGATGAATTTGCCTCAGGATTTGAATTCCCACTGCGACGTTTGTAACGCCTGGAACGTGATGATGATCCAGGAACAGAATCGTTATCCTTCTCAGCAGAAGCAGCTTGGGTAGGACCAGTATTTGGACTTCCAGCTAAGATAAGTTGATCTACAGCATGAACAACACCTTCTCTGACAAACATCTTGGAGAAAGTCCCAGGAAGTTTTTCCATAATAATCTTGGCAATTTGAAGGGCAGGAACCAAGACATGTGGATCTTTCCACGCTAACACCCCAGCTAGAAAACTAGAGGAACAAATAACATGGATAAATGGTCATATGACTTACCCTGATGAGAGAATACAAAAAGAACAAGCATGGATAAAATTTGCTTCACCTTGATATGTTTGTCACATTAAGTAGAGACTGAATCATCTCCGCATTGCTGAAGTACATCAACTTCCCAATAACTGAGAGACATTTGTGGCGAACAGGACTGTTCACACTGGCACCATAAATCTGAACAACAAGCAAATGATATTGTTATTATCAACTTCAGTGAACACAAAACAGATCTTACAATTTATACACTGCAAAGTCCACTAAAAAACTGACCGACCTGTATCAGAACAGGAAGAAGATCCATTCCAAATTGCTGCAGAAGTTCTGGTTGATCATTTAATAATTTCTCACGAGCTGAAACCTCAGGAACATTTCCATTATTATCATCTTGTTTCCCAGAACTGCTGGATGGAGACTTCTTCACAACAGATCCTTTGGCCAACATACTGGAGCTGGTAGGGAGGGAGATAGTTCCTTGTGGAAGTGGAGGAAGAAGCTCATTTGCCAGATTGACAATCTCAAAAACCTATATGGCAGCGTCAACAAAAATGAAACTGGAACTTAGTTCTAAAACTGTTGAACAGGCCAAATATTTTTTAATCCTAGGAAAACTTCATGGTGAAAAGAATGCAATGGCACCACAAAACAGAATAAGCAGACGAAGAAGCAGGTACCTGATCTGCTGGTCTACTTAGAGCCGGAGGAACAGAGGAGTTAGCAGAACCCGCAGAAACTAATAGTATATCTTTAAGAATGCCACTGACCCCAAGAAGAAGTAATGTTTTGGCTCCTAAAGGAGAGCCACTTGCACATGTGGATAGCAGTCGAATTAAGCCCTGAATGCCTTAAGTCAGAAAGGCCGAAATACATGACATAAAACTTAAAGGACAAGGTACAAACTTCTTTTACCGTATATGTTGGAGCATTGAGAGATGCCTGTCCACCTCCGGAACTACTGGTGGAAATGAGAGAGGCAGCTTGAGCAACAAGTCCATGATTACACAATTCATCTAATTTGTCTGGTGATGAAGCAAAGGCTTCAGCAATCCTTGTCAAACAAACTGAAGCATGCTCCAAGACCTACAAATGTTCAAATTGCTTTGAGTGCAGAATAAACTAGAAGGTGGTGAATTGGCTGCAACTCTAAGAGAAAACAGCAAGATTACCTTCGCATCGTGGTACTGAAGAAGGTTGGTCAACAGAGGGACTGCTTCCATCACAAAGTCAGCTGCATCTGAAGGAAGTTTCTTGCACATATTTGCAGCAGTCGATAATGCTACTCGCTGAAAACATGACATTGATCAAAAGAGCCTCAATAAGAATGAGAACTACTCCACAAGGTTCTAACATCTCTGCATGCCAAATTAACTTATTAACTAAAAAACAAAACTGCAAATCAATTACCTGAACTCCAGTAGAGAAAAAATCCAGATAAGAAAGCACTGCCATAAGAGCACCAGCACGCAGACATGCAGTTGGGTGCTCTTGAGATATTTTCTTTAGAGCTTGCAGAGACTGTCACGTTACAACAGAAGCAGCAGTAAGTTTCACTAATAAACCAACAAATAAAACCAGCTGATTGCAGTCCATCTGAATAGTATTGTCATAATGCTGTATAGAAAGAATGCAATTTTACCACTGACTAAAAGCAAGAGACTGGCATAGCTAATCAAACATAAAATCCCAAATGACTAACCCATTTAATACATTCATAAGCCATCATTATTGTATCCGGTATTCAAAGAACGGATTTGCCATGAATACCAAATAATCAACCACTTAACTAAACCATAGCCAATCAATTTACGGGCAGATAAAAGCAACATAAACTGGGGAATCAAGAAACTAACCTGTTCAGCAAGGTCCATGTACTCAATAGTAATCAACCTTGCAACAAAACATGAAACAGCGCCATAATGAACAACAGCAGCACAAGACGATGGCAAAACATCACACAAATGTGTAATCGCCCTTGCAGCAAGCAACATAATATCAGGATTACTCTCATTATTCAACAACCCAACAAGAATCGGAACAAAAGAATCCACGGAAAAAGTGCTCAGACTCTCTTCAGTCCCAATAGAAAGCATTTCACAGAGCTGCGTTAAGGCTTCCACTTGCTTCCCTTCTTCTCCATCAGCCCTCAACCCAGACAGAATCTTCTTCAATCTCCCCGATTGATGCGAGCTTGAACCTGAACCCGTCACGGGAGAAGGCAACAAATCATCAAGACCAGCACCCAACTTTCTCAACAAACCCTGTAAGGCACTACTAGCTGAAGTCAGATTATGATGGAAAGCACCAATTCCACCACCTTCGCTGTCGTCATCGTCGTCGACATTGAGGTTATTATTGTCATTTCCAGAATCCAAATTATTGTTAATTTCCCTATTTTCACGCAAAACCCTAACTTCATGTTCTTTCTCTTTGCCTTTATCCGATTCACTGTTACTATTATTATTCCTATTCCGACGAGAGCGAGAAGAAGAAGACGATTCGACAGGTGTTGAGTCCATGGGGAGAGGGTGAGCACGTGTGGAACGAGAGCGAGTGGCGGTGGCGGTTGTTGTTGTGGCAGTGCGGGATCGTTTGTTGGGGCGAGCAGTAGGACTGGTGGTGGTGGCGGCAGATGAGGAGGCCTCCGCCCGTTTCCGGCTACGAGTTTCCATACAAGAACTAACCCTCCAGAATTATATCCGTCGTCGCGCACTCACGCGCCACCGGATCGCGTTGTCATGACGAGAATTCAGCGCATCCGTTTGAAAACCCTAAAAATTATCGAATTTGGGAAATTTTGATCGGGGGAGAGAGGACAGGGGGGACCGGGGGTGAAGAGAAACCCTAAAATCAGAATAAATAAAGAAGAAAAAAGAGCGGGTGGACGACTTTTATGTGTGTTTTTGTTGGAAAGAGAAAAAAAATCGGAATAAACTATACGAATAAAGACATTATATTCGGTCTATTATATCGTATATGTTCCTTTGTCCTCACGTCACAATTTAGAAACTTAGTAGATAGGTATAGTAGCTGCGAGCTCATTTTTTATTTTATAAAATAATTAGGTTTTGATGATGACAGGATTTAAGGTTTTTTGGGTTCTATACAGAGATGAACCGAGTTTGGGTTTTGTGACACGTAAGACTCGAAGGATAGTTGGATTTAGACACACCTCAAGCATCATGTGTATATTAAGGTGTGTCCACCCAGCATTCCATGTGAGTGTGCTCAGCACTGAGGGAGGAGTCTCAGCATCATGTATACGCTTGGTCTGCTAGCATATAGGTATCAGCTTGAGTGCCAGATGTCCCTACATGGTTTCTTTTAAATAAGAATAATGTTTTTTTAAAATTTATTAATAGTAGTAGTAGTAATTTCAAATCAAATCTATAATTTTTTTTAATATTAAGAATAATATTTTCTAATTTAATAATTATTTTATTAATAATATTAATTATTATAAAAATAATAATATTTATAACACAAAATATAATATTTTTAATATTAATACTTTTGATTATAGTAAAAATAATAATATTCATAACACAAATAATACTATTTTTAATTCAAAGAATATCTAGAACACAAATAATAATATTTTTTTATATTAAAACTTTAAATTATTATAAAAATAATAATAATAATATAACACAAATAATAATATATTTGATATGAATACATTGAATTATAAGAAAAATAATAATATTTAGAACACGAATAATAATATTTTGACATAAATAATTTGAATTATAAGAAAAATAATAATATTTAGAACACAAATAATAATATTTTTATATGAATACTTTGTATTATAATAAAAATAATAATATTTACAATTCAAATTATAATATTTTTTATAATACTTAAAATTGTTGAATATTTTTAATAACACTGCGCCGCAAACTCACTTTTTATTTTTATAAAAATATCATAAAAATTTATAATATAAATAATAATATGTTTCCAATATTAATAATAATATTTTCTTTCAAATTTATTAATTATAATAAAAATAATAATATTTCTCACACAGACATCAGCTCAAGCTCTACGTGTTCGCTTGGTCTGCCCAGCACACAGGCAAACAACCCAAGCGCTCAAGGTTGGGCAGACCGAGCGCCAAGTGGCTGCAGCCTGCGGCGCGGCCTGCCCAAAGCCTAGGCCTGGCAGCCAAGCGCTAGGTGTCCGCAACCCCAGGGGCCTGCCTCCATCCTGGTGCTTGGGGCCTGCTAGCTACAGCCTCACACATGCCCCCACCAAACAGTGCAGTCCATAGTGAAAGCACTTACAGTGTAT
This sequence comes from Populus simonii, assembly GCA_007827005.2. Lineage (NCBI taxonomy): Eukaryota > Viridiplantae > Streptophyta > Magnoliopsida > Malpighiales > Salicaceae > Populus > Populus simonii. Next base: position 17,134,421 of record CM017467.2, on the reverse strand, counting down.
AGTACTCGTGCTACAGTGCAGAACAGTACGATTCACATTAAATTCACTCACAGTGCACAATAGCCTGCGTTATAGTGAAACAAGGATCACGTTATAGTGAAATAAGGATCAGTTTTAATTATAATTAATTTATTTAATGAGTTTAAATTATAATTTATGTATGAAAATTAAGTTTGTTTCTCATGATGTTAATTAAAAAAAAACTCTCTGATTAATTTGATAAGGAATCATAGGAACCGTAGTGTGTCAAAATAATTTAATTGCATTTATAATTTGTGATTTAAGAAAAAAAAACAATACATGACTTTTACTTTGTCAAATTATTTTTTATATATATTTTAATTGTTTTGATGTATTAATATTAAAAATAAATTTTAAAAAATAAAAATTATTATTTTAATTTATTTCCAAATAAAAAATCATTTCAACCACATTTAAATTTTAAATGAATGTAAAATTTTATCAAGAGACTGTATTGCACACCATTATTTTTTCTCGGTTTGATATGACTACTTGGATCAATATATTTATAAAAGAAATTAATTTTTTTTATTTCAGCCTCTCTTATGATTTGAAACCTTGATGCAAACTTGAGAATGAACTGTTGATGACCGTCTTAAGCCTACATGGTGTTTAATGTTTATTCATTTTGCTGGTAGAGTTGATTTGATGCACAGCGTTTTGTTTATTTAATGTGATTTTGATTATTAAAAGGTATAAACCTACGAAACAAGGTAATTTCTCTAGTGATTTGTAAGGAGTGGTTCGATGCTTTCTTGTGGGCTTGTTTTGGCTGTATAATTGTGAAAACGACGTTGTTTCGGAAATGATAATGATTTGTTTTTTTTTTTTTTCCATCTGGGATTTTTTGTTGGCGATGCAATTTAGTTTTTTGGACCAAAAAAAGCATGCACTTGTTAGGCACGTTAATTTATCTTTCTCGGGTTTATTTGTCAGGGATTTTACTTATTCGCTGCTTTCATACGCTAGTAGCTTCAGTTGGGTGGAAGGGAGTAGGCAAAATGGGATGGATTTCACATGGCAGGCAACGGCCCTTCCACTACCTGAGAAGATTTGTTTGCTTTTGGTGGTTGGATGTTGCTGTTGTGCAAGTCTAGTTTGATCGATTTGGTTAATGTCAAACCTGGTTTTTTTTTAATTCAATTTGGGCCAGCTTGCACGTATCTCGACTAATTCTCATGAATCCTTAAGTTAACAACCAAGTAAACCTCCAGTGACCATCAATATTAGGAACCACGTGGTTTGAACCTGAGACCACATAAGAAGCAAACTTTTTGGTTCCAAACTCTTACCACTGAACAACCTACTAAATGTTTTTTGGACAGACCAATGATGCAGATATAGTGATTTGTATCCTTAAAGTTGGTACATGCCGGGTTTATTATTGAACTATTTTTGGACATTGACCACTGAAATCTAAGTAACTTGACATGTTAATTTGTGACTCGATTAACATGGACAAACTTGGATGAGACCCACTAGGGTTAATTTTAATATTTTTTTTAATTTTATCTGAAATAATATCATTTTTAAATTGAATTATGATTGACAACTCTTACCTATTAATTATAACAATAGTTAAAACTGCTCACTGTTTTACTATGGACAGCACAGTGCAGTCTACAGTAATACACTAAGCTGTTTTCTTCTTCTTCTTCTTCTTCTTTTTGCTTTGTTTTTTTTAAGCTGTTTTTTTTCTTTGTTTTTTAAGCTGTTTTTTTTCTTTGTTTTTTTTTAATGAATATTTTTTTGTTTAATGTTTTTTGTTAATATTTAATTTTTTTCTGTATAGTTATCAAACTTTCATGACACAGGTTCCAGGTTTGACAGGTTAATCCTGATTTTTTTTTTCTGGTTTTTTTTAATTACTTTTTTCGAGTGCAGTCTACCGTGAAACGCTGAGTTGTCTTTTTTTTTCCTTTTGCTTTGTTTTTTTAAGCTGTTTTTTTTTTATTTTCTATTTTTGCTTTTCTTTGTTTTTTTAATGAATATTTTTTTGTTAATGTTAAATTTTTTTTTATTTAGTTATCAAACTTTCATGACACGGGTTTCGGGTTTGACGGGTTAACCCTGATTTTTTTCTAGTTTTTCTTTTTAATTAATTTTTTTGTTTAATTTAGTTTGTTAATGTTAAATTTTTTCTATTTAGTTATCAAACTTTCATGACACGGGTTCCGGGTTTGACGGGTTAACTGAGCTAATTCTGGGTCAACCCGTAAAAAAAATTTTCCTATTCAGTTATCAAACTTTCATGACATGAATCCCAGATTTGACGGGTTAACCCAGTTAATTCAGATTTTTTTTCTTTTTCTTCATTGGTTTTTTTTCTTCAGGCTTTTCTTTCTTTGTTTTTTTTTAAATTAATATTTTTTTTGTTTCGTATTTTTGTTTTTTTTTTTGCTTTTTAATTATTACTTTTTAAAAATTTAGTTTGTTAATATTAAGTTTTTTTCTATTTAATTATCAAACTTTCATGACACGGATTCCAGGTTTGACGGGTTAACCTGGTTTGACGAGTTAACGCAGTTAATTCAGATTTTTTTTCTTTTTCTTCGTTAGTTTTTTTCTTCCTGTAGGTTTTTTTTCTTTTTAATTAATATTTTTTTTGTTCACTTTAGTTTATTAATGTTAATTTTTTTCTATTTAGTTATCACACTCTCATGATACGAATCCCAAGTTTGACGAGTTAACCTGATTTGGTGTGCTAACCCAGTTGATTCGGATTTTTTTTCTTTTTCTTTATTAGTTTTTTTATTCCAATTTCTTCTTTAAATATTGTAATTAACTATAACTAAAAGACATCAATCTTTTTTCTTCTAATTTCATGACACGAATCCCAGGTTTGACTGGTTAAACCAGTTGATTCAATTTTTTATCTTTTTCTTAGGTAATTTTTTTATTTCAATTTCATCTTTTAATATCGATTTGATTAAGAATTAAACTTTATAATTTATTTTGTTTACTGTTCATTATATTATTGTGATCTCATAAGGGGAGTTTACTGTACCCCTCATTGCAAAGCACTGTTCATTGGAATAATGTTTTGCTTTATTATTTTGTTCTTTTCAATTAATTTTTTTTTTAATTTCATTTTAGAATATTAAATTTTTTCCTTTTTAATTGTCACACTTTTATAACAAGACTTTACAACAAAACTCATATCCAAGGCTCCGGGTTTGATGTTGCAACCAAACTTACTTAAACTTGGGTCATGCAAGTTTAATATTATTATTAATATTATAAATATAACTTTTGGGTCAGGAGTAGCATAAAAACCCAATGCTCTTAGGTATAACCTTGTAGAAAGACTTAACACTCTTAGATTTTAACTTTTTTTGATATTTTTTATACAAAAAAATTGACCCACAACGTAGCGCGAGCCACGTTTCTAATAGAAACTCTAAAAGGCGAGGGAGTTTCACTATAGCAATAAACAACATGGATCACTACAGTAAATTTATCTATTTGTCCTTGAGTTAGAAAAAAAATTGAGCCTTAAGGTTAGGGATTTTGATCTTTTTCATTGATTATTGGTCATTAAAAGATTGTTTGAGAGTGTTCATTTCAATTTTTAACATAATAAAAATACTTTTTTACCTCCAGAGTCAACAAATTTGACATTTTGTTGTCTCTCTAGATGCGCCGTCATGTCTTTTTTCAAATTGTTTGGCATGTGATGGTCGAACGATCGTCGGTGGTCATTTGTTTTTTTTTCTCTCTCTCCTGACATGTCAAATGCACCATTGTCTTCTTTGTTTTTTGTTTTTCAATCCTAGTCCTCATTTTCTTAATTTCTTATTTCGTTATCGTTTCTTTTATATAAGTTTTTTTGTTTTCAATTTAACTTTTTAATTACAATTTCGTTTTGTTTAGTTTTTTTTTATTCTGTTCTTATTCTTTTTATAGAAGTTTTTTTTTAAAAAAATTATTCTTTCAATTACAATTTATCGTATGTTTTTTTTTCATTCCGGTCCTTTTTTTTTATTTTTTCCTTGGCCTTTTTGTTCAAACTTTTTTGGCTTTCAATTTCATCTTTCAATCAAAGTTTTTGTTGTTTTATTTTTTTTCAATTTGACCCTCATTTTTTTTATTTGTTTTTCATTTTGTTAAAGCTATTTTTTCAATTCAATTTAACAATCCAATTAAAATTTTTATTTGTTCTCTAATTAATGGTTTTTTTTCACCCCTGTTTTTATATGAATCTTTCTATATAATTGATTTTTTTTCCTGATTTTACTTTTTGCATCGGGTTAGTGAGTGAAGATTTTCACTTTTTAAAACTCTCCTTCTTTACTTCTATCCGTCAGATATTTCTGTCCTCTTTTATTTTTGTTTTTTTATTATTTATTTTCATTTATATGTTAAAAATAAAAAATTAAGTAAACATGAAAAATAATATTCGCAATCAAATTGTAGGTACTACAAAACAAATATTAAAATGTTTTTTAGACTAAATAATTGATAATTACTTCGATTTACATTTTCTAAGTTCGTATTCGACAAACAAATTTATAAATTGAATTGTTTTATGTGTTGATTCATGCATGTTTTGTAAATACCTGTAAAAACCGCAATTACAAGAAAACAACATATCCTTTTACTTGCTTGTATGAAAAAAGGATGCGTTGTTTAATTAAATATATCTTTTTGTATTTATTAATACAAATAGATATTTATTTATTTAATTAAATATATATATATATATATTATTATTTTTTAATTAGGATTTTTTTTTGTAAAAAAAAGCATTTGAAAAGCATGCATATTGTTTTGTTCACTAAAAAATTTATGTAGTCTATAACAAAAACATGAATCAAATAACTAGTTGTATCAAATTATACCATACCAAATCTCAACAGCTTAGTTTTTTTTCTCATGTACTGGACTCCTATACAATTTAAGTGAAAAATAAATTAAAAAAAAGTTGAAAATAACATTTGTGTGATTGTTTTTTTTAATTGAGTTTTTTTAAAAAAATTTAATTTAATTTTTGAAGTTTTTTTATTTTGTACATATAAGTTTTATCTTATAAAAAATATTTATTTTAAAATAATATTTCTTATATGTTTAGTCTTGTATAATATATTTTTTCTTTTTATTTTTTATTTACTCAGCTTCATATGTATTTTTATTTTATTAATTTTTATTAATTTTAATAAATAAATTTAGTAAACACAAACAGGTAAATATTTTATTTTATAAGATTAAATATTTTAATCCATGTTTATCTATTAATTTTATGATTTACTCTTTGGATATCTTTATATAACAAATCATATCAAAATAGCTTATTTATTTATATTTTTTTTAAAAAAAGTAGCCGCAACATAGTGCAGAATAAATATCTAGGAAAAATAATAAAATGCTTCACGTTGGAGATGAAAGGGACATCATAAAAGAAAAGGGATCGATTTGCAACTCCAAAGGGAAAGGACAACGACAACCTAGCTTGATAAGTTGATATAGAAAACGAGGACCGCTCTCTGACTGCTGTAATCTTTTCCTCGTGGCCAGCAAGGAAAATCTTGACCTTTTGCTATCACTTGACGTAGAAGCCAACGGCAAGTGTACTAGAATGCCCCCCGTCGAGACGAAAACACCCATGCTAATTGCTCCTGATCTGTTCAAATGGAATAAATAATTCCGGTAATCTACAATTGATGTCGGCACCCATTGTTTAGCAAGCAATGATCACATAGGGCCGCTTCCACTTAGTTGTGTGCTTGTCAGCATCCTGGCTGTTGATTTTTCTCCCCGTGCCATGGGGTGTGTGAGAGCTTTTTTTTCTTTTTTTATACTTTTTAAAAATACTTTAAAAATATTTTTAGTATTTTTTTTCAAATTGATATTTTTTAATATTTTTTATGATTTTAATATATTAATATTAAATATTAAAAAAATAAAAATATTTTAATATATTTTTAAATAAAAAAACTATTTAAAAAAGGCTTCTCACCATAACCTTTAACACACAAATTAAGAAACCTTTAAAGTTTTGACATTCATACGTATTGATGACTTAAAAAATGATTGATAGTGGAGTAAAAGTTATTTTTTAAAATGTTTTTTTGTTTATAAATATATTAAAATAATATTTTTTTATTTTTATGTCAGTACATTAAAAAAATTAAAAACCACTAAAAAAATTAATTTAAAGAAAAAAATAAAATTTTAACAAAAACAAGTTCAATTTTAATACAAAGCAACACTAAAAACAATTACTGATTAATTACAAATCACATGTTTAATTTATTTTTAACCTTTTAATCTTTAATTATATTCAAAGTAAGTTATCTTGGTGAATGCAATTAATTTGAAGAAAAAAATAAAATTTTAATAAAAAACAGTTCAATTTTAATATAAAAAAACACTAAATACAATTACCGATTAATTACCAATCACATGTTTAAATTATTTTTTAACCTTTTTATCTTTAACTATATTCAAAGTAATTTATCTTGTTGAATGCAATTTACTTGTCTTGTGAATTTTTTATATTGAAAATTAAAATTGACAATTTGCTCACTCTAAACCATGAAAATAAAATGCATTTACTTAAGTTATAGAGATCAACTAGTTTATTGGCCTGCATATAAGCTGCGGGCTAGGTCAAAAAAAAATTAATGTAAAAAAAATATTAAGATGTCACCAATGTTTTTTTTTTCAGTGGAAAAAAATTTAAATCTTATAAGGATTGACCCAAATGTTAACTTTACGGGCACAAATCCAGGCGACTTGTAAAATATAATTTGACTAAAAAAATATTTGAAGATGATATTTTTTTTATGCTAGGACAACAATATAATTTATTGGCTTGAGTCAACCCAAATTATGAAACTATGATAACCCTATAAAAAATAAATCAAGATAAATTATAAAGTTTTGTTCCCAATCAACCTAATATTGAAAGATGAGATTGAAAAAAATAAATAAATAAGGACTTAAAAAACAACTCGAGTTAACTTGTCAAAGCCACGACTTGGGTCATAAAACAAAAATAATTCTATACAAAGCAAATCAAAATAAATTATAAAGTTTAATTCCTTATCAGCCCAATGTTGAATGATGAGACAAAAAAAATAATTTAAAAAAACATAAAAATAACTCAGGTTAACTTATCAAACTCATGACCGGATCATGAGACCATGATAACTTCATAGAAAAAAATAAAAAAATAAAATAATTTAACCCAGGTTAATTTGCTGAATTTACAACCTTGACCACAAGATTGAGATAACCCTATAAAGTGTAAGTCAAAACAAATTATGGATCTCAATCCCCAATCGACCATGTTGGATCCAATATTAGATGATGAAATTTATAAAAGTTTTTTTAAAATATCACAAAAAAATGAACTAGGTCAACTCGGGTTAACCTATTAATCCATTATTCCCAAGTCATGAAGTTAGAATAACCTAATAAAAAACAAACCAAAATAAATCACAAACCTAATTCTCAGTCAAATATGATATAAAATGATGAAAATGAGAAGATAAAAATTCAAGTCAACTAAATCAATCTACCAAACCCGTGATCTGGGTCTTGAGACAGGGACAACCTAGTAAAAAAATATCAAATGTTGAAGGACCTGTGACCCGGATTATGAGACCGAGATAACCTTTTAGAAAGAAAATAAAAAAGTGACCTAGTTTAACCAAGATTAAAAATATCAAAACTCACAACCCTGGTAATGATACCAAGGTATCCTGTATGAAGAAAATAAAAATAGATTATGAAGCTCAATTCTCAATCGACTCAATGTTAAATGATGAAATTAAAAAGAAAACAATTAAAAATGATACAAAAAATTACCCGAGTCAACTTGTTAAGCACTATTCCCTGTTATTGAGGTCAAAATAACTCAATAGAAAGCAAACAAAACAAATCATGAAACGTAATTCTTAATCAACTTAAAATTAAATGATGGAACCAAGAAAAAAAGTTAATTAAAAAAAACAAGTCAACCGAGTTAACCCGTTAAACTTACGATTTGTTTTATGAGATTAGGATAACCCAATAAAAAACAAATATAATATTAAATGATGAAATAAAAAAAACATCAATTGAGAGGAAATAAGAAAAGAAAAACAAAGTACTATTACAATGAATAGTGTTATGTAAGGAGGGGTATGATAAAAACCCTTTCTTGCTTAGTTTTTTATTGGTTAATATTAAATGATGAAATTAAAAAAAAAATTATTTGAAAAAAAATTAATAAGAAAATAAAAAACAATGTATTATTTCAAAGAATAATGCTTTATAAGAAGAGGTACAATAAAACCCCATTCTCTTTTAGTTTTTGATTGGTTAATATTAAATGATGAAATTTTTTTAAAAAACATTGATTAAAAAAAAAGCATTATTTTTATCAATAGTGTCTTGTGATGAAAGGTACACTAAAAATCCTTTCTCGTTTAGCTATTTGGTGGTTAATGTTTATCCTAATTAATGATTGTTTGTTAATTTGCACCAACAAAATCATGTAAGAAAGAGGTCTGAGATTGAAAATAAATCAAGATGTGGTGCTGAAATTGGATTTTTTAAAATAAAAATTAGTATATTAAATTAAAAGTTCAGGCAAAGTAACACATTTTAAAAAAGATTAGGTGAAATAACATACATTTACCTTGTCGCGCTTTTAAAATGCAACAATTACTAAATATCGCTATTCTTAAACATGACAAGATAGTTGTCGCACTTTAGAATAGGGATAGTAAACATGTTGCATTTTTAAAGCGTGACAATTGCTAGTTGCCTAACCTATTAGATACAATTGTAGAACCAGCCGACCATTTCACACAAAACAATAGTTTTATGAATTTTTTTTTAAATATGTTTTACGAGTAAAAATATATATATTTGTCAAACTTGTAAATTTAAAAAATAGACTCCAATTAAAATATTAAAAAATTATTGTTCACACAGTAATTTTTGTGGGTGATTCCAAGCAGTGAAATGTGGCTCTGACATAACTATACATGGATTTACCCCAGAAAGATTACGTGGATGACCTGACATGTGTATTTATGAACCAACGAGATAAATCTAGGCTCGGAAAAAGGTCTGGTCACACCAAACCTAAATAATAACTCAAAAAGATCATAACTTTTGATTCGACTATTAGATCGCGCTCAAATTTTTACCTGAGTTTTTAGAGACTGTTTTCCTTAATATAGCTATGAAATTGCTACTCCAACTGCTGGATATTGAGATTTCAAAAATCTTATTCCAGGGCTTTAATTTTGACAGTTTTGTGATTATTCTCACGACCGGTTAACCGATTAGTTCTAAATTTAAATAGGTATCAACATCAATTAAAATTTTATTGTTTAGGAATCAGTTAACTAGTTAGCCTTGAATTTAAATAGATATTAATATTAATTAAAATTTTATCATGGTTTTCAACTAAGATATTCAAAAGTATGCTATTTTAACTTTTTTTTTTAAAATTTCTGTATCATTTCACTATTTATTACATGCTAATTGCCAAATTTATTCCACAGATAATTCCAACATGTCATGATCAAAAGGTTCTTGTCCTCTCCTCCAAATTTAATGTATCATGGACTCACGTGTATAAGCTCGCTGCACGTAACAGGCCATTTCCCCCAAATACGAACAAATAATAACGTACGATAATGTGATATATATTATTATTTTTAAAATATTTTTTTTGTTTAAAAATATATATAAATATTTATTTTTAGATTTTTTTTATATTAATACATTAAAATTATTAAAAAAATATTAATTTAATATTTTTTTCTTACAAAATATATTTTAAAACGCACTAAATACAACTTAAAATGCAATAACAAATAACCACTTAATCAATACTCTCACTGCTTCTTGTGTGCCATAGTTAAGGGGGTATCCGATAGTAATAATAATTATTTTTTAAAATAATTTTTATTTTAAAATAATATTTTTATTTTAAAATAATATTTTTATTTTTATTTTTAAAATTTATTTTTAAGACCGGCACATTAAAATAATAAAAAAACACAAAACACACCCATTTATTTTTGGATTATTTTTATGTGCAGAAGTTAAAAATAAAATTTTAAAACTTAATAAAATATTATTTTAATATATTTTTAAATAATTTTTTTTAAAAAGTATCCATCATACTTAAAAAAAAATACCCCTTTAACTCCAACAATAAATTCCCATACAGGGCATTATAATTAATTGTTTGAGTTAATTATAATGCCCTGAATTAATTATAATTAATTAAGAAAGAAGGAGAAAAAGAAGGAGGAGGAAGGATTGTATTCTGAAAAAGGACAATTACAATCATAGAAAGACTAATTAATAATGAACTAATAAGAAAAGAACACATCATTCAATAAATAACCGTCACTTAGATTTTAAATCTTCCTAAAATCATTAATTTCTGTAGCTATTTAAACGCATTCGAGATTCCTGAAAAGCACAGGATAAATAAAAGGAAAGTTCAAACTAAAAGAATTAAGATTGAAATAGTTAGAATATATAAGGACTAAAATATAACTCCCGTCATGTTTCTATAACCAAGGCGTCCGCTCTCCGTCACTTCCAACACTTTATTCTTCTCTTCCCCTTCAAATCTTTTCTCTGATGCTCTCACAGTAAACTAACCAAGGATAAATCGGTCTTTTGATTATCCTGTTCTAAAATAATCGATAATCAACATCATAATAATAATACATAGTAATCAGTGTTGGATCCGAGAAGTAGAGAAGAAGATTTTAAAAAAAATCAATTTCCTTATCCATGCAAATTCTCTGATAGATTTTTTGTGAAGAGATTATTAGGGCGTGTTTGGTTGTTTTTAGAATCAAAGAGAAAAATGGGGTTCTTTAGTACAATACTAGGTTTCTGTGGATTCGGTGTTGGAATTTCCACGGGTCTTACCATCGGGTACTACCTCTTCATCTACTTCCAACCCTCCGATGTTAAGGTAATACATAATTTTACCATCCCTTAACCTTTTTTCATTTATTGAGGTTTTTTTAAATTAAGATGCTTAATTTAAGGTTTTTTCCTCTTAGATATGTTTTTGCTAATGTTTAGTTTTATTGTTGGATTTTTATTTTTTATTTTTTTAGGATCCTGAGGTACGGCCATTGGTAGAGCATGACTCGGAAACTTTGCAACGAATGCTTCCAGAAATACCGCTATGGGTGAAAAATCCGGACCATGATCGCGTAAGTGATTAGCATTCCTGGCTTAAATTAACTGCAATTTGTGTTTTAATGATGTTGCTTATGTTGTTTTTGTGTTTGTAGATTGATTGGCTAAACAGGTTTATTCAATTAATGTGGCCTTACCTTGATAAGGTTTGGTTTGATTTCTATGGCTGATTCTTGTTTTCTTGCTAGTTGTTTCTTGATTCTATTTAGTTGTTTGGTTCTGTTTTTGACTTTTTTGTGCAGGCCATTTGTAAGACCGCGGAGAATATAGCAAAACCAATAATTGCCGAGCAGATCCCAAAATACAAAATTGATGCGGTTGAGTTTGAAACTCTCACACTAGGCACCCTACCGCCAACCTTTCATGGTGAGCAGGGAGGGAGCTATTTGTTTGGTTTGTTAAGAGAAATTTTGAAGATGCATCCGTGTGTTTTCGCACTTTACATTATAATAAAAGTTATGTTATGACGCTGTTTGTGATGAATCTTTAAAATCATGTGAAGGGAAAATAAAATGTGTTTTGAAAAATGACTTTACATTAGGGAGAGGGGTTCCTCTCTTTTAGGTGTAGGCATTTTGACAGTAATGTCCAATCCTGTATAATAGTTATCTAAGGTTGTATGGACTCTGTATTTTTTCGTATTGAACTTTTATTTTCTGATCTTGTTAACTATTTTTCTCACCAGGAATGAAAGTTTATGTCACTGATGAGAAGGAGTTGATTATGGAACCATGCATAAAATGGGCTGGAAATCCTAATGTCACTGTTGCTGTTAAAGCATTTGGGTTGAAAGCAACTGCTCAGGTAATTGGATTCTCCTGTTTTAGAAGGAAATTGTTTTGTAGCTGACTTAGATTTAAGAAATTCTGTTTTATCGTTCTTTCAATAATGGCAGGTGGTTGATTTGCAAGTGTTTGCTTCACCACGCATAACTTTGAAGCCTTTGGTCCCTAGCTTTCCTTGTTTTGCCAACATCTACGTGTCGCTCATGGAGAAGGTTGGTGTTTATTTTTCCCTTGTTGTTCAAACTCATGGATAATTGGATATTTAAACTGTCCTTGTTAGATGGTGGCTTATAATTTTTATTGATACTTAACTTGCTCCTTTTAAGTTTCCCCAATAACATAGGACCCTCTGTTACTTACTAGGTCCCGATTTATCCTTGTTTATTAGAACCCAAAAGCTTCAGGCTGGCTCAAATTACTCAGCACCTTAGTTTTGTAGAATACTCAACTCTGTGAATTCTCACACTTGAACTCCCATTCCACACCAATTCTTTGGGCTTTACAGTCCTTTTAAGGTGCCTTTACATTTCTGCCTGATTAGGGGCACTAACTCATTAATGCGAATACAGTTTTGAGGGATGATTTGTGATAATCTTGAGGCTCATTTTGAATCTATAATCAAAATGCCTGTACTGATACTGGTGTTGGCATATAGTTTACTGAAATTTGAGGGATGATTTTTATATGAAACTTCTTGCTTGATCCATTGTGATCCATATTCACCACTTTGAGAGTACATACAAGCCTGGTTCTTATATTATTATTTTCTTGTTTTTAATTATTCTGCAGCCACATGTTGACTTTGGGCTCAAGCTCTTGGGGGCTGATTTAATGTCGATACCTGGCCTCTATAGGGTTGTCCAGGTGCAGTATTTGACATTCTATCTTTACATCTCCTTTTCGCAGTGAACTGGTTGAGAATGGTATAAAGCATTGCTAATTTAGAGAATCATTTTAGGACTGAGTCGGCCACTGGTTTTTTGGTTTTTGCATGTGTCTATTTGCTGCAAGTAGAGAATCCTAGATTACCAGCACCCACGTTGAACCTGCTTGAGTATTGTGTATTTCGTTCATCTCTTGCCTTGCAGGAATGCATTGATCTAGTTCAACATTTGTCCTCACCTCAACTATGATGGTCTTTTGTGGCTGCTTCATTGCTGTTTATTTTTTGCATCTATTTAATGTAAACTTGTTCTGCTTGTTAGACGGAAAATGGAAACTCTTCCACAAGCTGGCTTTTGTGAAAAGCATTGTAGCAAAAAGCAAAGTCAAAATATTTGAAAGCTTTGGTCGCTGAAATGTTAAAAGCAATTAGTTGTCAGTGTTTCGTATCATCTGTTCAAATTTTTATGGTTCATGATGTTAGTAGTGATAAAATGGTGTTTTGCTGCAGGAGATTATTAAAGATCAGGTTGCCAATATGTATCTATGGCCTAAAACCCTGGAAGTCCCCATCTTAGATCCTGCAAAGTGAGTTTTTGCAATAATTTGAAAACTTTTGTAAGCTATGATGACATAAAATTTGTCAAGAGTCATGATAAATTTTTATGCTAGACTGCCTTCATATTTGACCTATCACATTAAATGAAAAATGCAGAGCCATGAAGAGGCCTGTAGGAATTCTCAGTGTAAAGGTTCTGAGAGCAATGAAGCTGAAGAAGAAAGATCTGATGGGAGCAGCAGACCCCTATGTGAAAGTCAAGCTGACCGAAGATAAGCTTCCAGCGAAAAAGACCACTGTGAAGCACAAGAACTTGAACCCTGAATGGAATGAGGAATTCCATGTAGTTGTTAAAGATCCAGAATCTCAGGCTCTAGAATTACGTGTTTATGATTGGGAGCAGGTATGGGATTTTCATTCACCTATAAGAAGTTGCACTTTCTGTATTCTATTCTGCATCTCAAACAGTTTATTCTCTTTGCTTAGGTTGGCAAACATGACAAGATGGGTATGAATGTAGTGCCGCTGAAAGAACTTACCCCAGAGGAACCAAAAATTATGACTCTTGAGCTCCTGAAAAACATGGACTTGAATGATCCTCAAAATGAAAAGTCACGTGGGCAACTTATGGTTGAATTGACATATAAACCATTCAAAGAGGACGATGTAAACCTAAGTTTTAAAGAGCAGGTGGAACAGAAGGCTCCTGAAGGAACCCCTGCTGGTGGAGGTCTGCTTCTTGTTATTGTTCACGAAGCTCAGGATGTTGAAGGAAAGCACCACACTAATCCATATGTACGACTTCTTTTTAGAGGGGAGGAGAAAAGGACTAAGGTATCTCTTTTTGTGGGTGTAGATTTATATGTATAAATAAATTGTCTTGGCCTTTTTTGTTTTCATTTTTATTTCCACATGATATATCTCAAGAGAACTTCTGAAATTACAGGATAACCATGTTGAAATTAATTGTCTAGAACTTTGCTGTGAGTTTTATATTTTAAGTGGAGATGGTTGGTCACATGAAACAAATAGTTATCTTGCCTCTAAATGGAAACCATTGTTTCCTTTGAGCAATGTTCATGGCTTCATGCAAGTTATTATAGAACCAAATTCTTACAAGTCATGGTTAATAGCTTTATCTTTTATTCTTACAGCACGTGAAGAAGAATAGAGATCCAAGATGGGAGGATGAATTCCAATATACGCTGGACAAGCCTCCTAGTAATGAGAAGCTACACGTGGAAGTCATCAGCACGTCGTCTGGGATTGGCCTGCTGCATCCAAAGGTACACAATACACTTTCTCTTTTAACTTTGTATAACAATAATGAATTATAGAAGTGGATGCTACCGAAGTGATCATTGTCATTTTGTCGGCAAAGATGGTTTTCTCGTGTAGCACCATTTCTACAAAAAAGTACCTGTAGAAGTAAGGGTGTTTTATAAGGCTCGATGTCATGACCTGGATTCCGGGCCAAAGATCGGCGATGTAGGAGCGATACCACAAAGGTATCCCAGCTACGCTATGCCTCAGAACATACATTTCATAAAACAAATATATAAAACTTCAAAATTTCTCATCATCATATAAAAATAAAACAAAAGTTCATAATACTTATTACATTAAATAAAATAAAATCAAATCTTTGAAATAAAAATCTAAACTTGAATAAAAACAACGTTATAGTGGAGCTTCTAAGGTGTCGAATAAAAAAGAATAAGAAGAAAAGTGTCGCAGAAGCAAGCAAGGCATACCAACAAATAAAGTAGCAGGAACTCTCAATCAAAGGTGAACATAAGCTAAGAACATGAAAATAATATTAGAATGGAGGTTAGTTCAACTAACTCAGTGAGGGAATAACATTTAATATATATTATAAATATTTAGAAGTTATAGGCCATAAATTGTGATATAATAGAAGTATAAGAACTGAAACACACACACACACACACACACACACACACACACACACATATAATAAGCATAATAGTAATATGGTAGTGATATACATGTTAGATATTAGATCATGCCATAGGCTTAGATAATAAACAAAATCCTAAAGTTTTGATAAAAGACGAGGTTTGCGGCCTCAATAATTGTGAGTGGATCAGTCGCTATAGGCTGATGTCTCTCTCACCAGCTAGTTATATAGACTACTATGTGCATATAGACTAACTACTCTCTGTTAGTATGGAGTTTCTGACAAGTATCTTGATATTCAAATGTAACATATATTCGCATTTATATGTATATTAAAGCAAACAAATAATATACTAAATATAATTAAATCAACATAATGCGAATACAATTTCATGAACCTGACTAGCACTCGGAAAATAAATCAATATATAGATATTCAAGAATGTCATTTATATTAATCATATAATCATTAGACAAATTATTTATATTACATGTATGTTAAAATTATCCCATTCACCTGGAAAATGGAGGCAAAAGACAAACAGACGTAGAATTGGAAACTATTGAGGATCACTAGGAGAAAACACCAATAGAACCTATAACAAATACAAAAAATACTCAAAATCAACTTGAAAAAAATAACATAAAAGATTACAATTCTTATATTAGAGACCAAACATAATTATAAAACTGAAACAAATCCACCCTATCAATCCTGAATATTTTCCAAACCGATCAAACCTAAAAGAACCGATCAACCCCACTGCTCCGTCAACCACTTGACCAAAATTGACCAATCAGTTGACTGAAAGTATCAGGCTAACCGGTCGACCGGTTGATCGGGATTTTAGAATCCCGATCTGTTAGTCTCCTTAAAATTCAACTAGTTCCTTAAAAACCCATAATTCCAATCTTCATATTAGTTTGTTTTTAACCAAACTAACATTCTAAAACATCTTAAATTATTCAATTATCAAATCAACATATTAAACATCATAAATTCCCGAAACACTTCTTTAATCCACAAACTATCAAAATCACCCTAGAACATTATTCTTGTGAATTGATTTAGATTGTCTTTAACCCATGTGTTATCATCCATATAATGATTATTCACACACTCAAAAGCTACTGAAGATATGATGTTTAATCACAGTTCTAAAACAACAAAAAAGGAAGTCACGATACTTGTTTTTTCAAATCCTTTCTAAAACCCAAAAACTTAAGTTTTGATAGAGCTGAATTCTTTAGTATATTTGTGAGAAAAGTTACGGCATTAAAGGAAAAAGAGAAGAAGTCGGCAAAATTCTCTTTAAATACACAGGTTGGGTTCTTGAATTTGGGTTATACTTGAGTTTGGATCTGATGGGTCAAAACTCGGGTCTTACACTCATACCTGGGGAATATAAATCTAGTGAGCACTTCTAACTTGTCTGGCTTGATGATTGCAACTTAATGCTTTGTGGAAGGTAACGGGTCTTCATGCATTCCCATTTTCTAGAAAGAGTAAAATATAAAGTAGACCCTCTAGTTTTTCAAAATGAAAAACAGTCTCTTTAATTTCAAAAATAATTAATTAATCAATTGACCAGTGTTGATCATGCTTAATTTAATATATCTTTGTACCAAATAATATCTTCTCTCTCATCAATCTTTCGATATCCTCTATTCATTTTTTCTCTCTCTAAACAGGAAAAAAAGTGAAAGAGAGCATGAAATGGGTGAGAAGGATAAAGTTACAAGTAGATGAAAAACGCAGGGACTAATTAATTATTTTTGAAACTAGAGGGTCTATTTAAATCATTTGAAAAAATAAAGGGACTAATTTATAATTTACTCTTATAGAAAATACTCTTGAAAAACAAAGAAAGTTATGGGCTGTATTTTGGGTCACAGATTTGTCTTGCATACGTAGTTGTTTCTGAAGGCCGTGTCCTCCAAAGTTTTTCCTGAGCCACTTCCTCTATTACACGACTGAATAAAATCTAAAACTTCCTAGCTAAGAAGATGATCCATCCATGGATGAATTTGAGTTCAAAAATGAATCACGGAATGCAATTGTTGTGGTTACAAGTCAGTGATGGCTTTTAGATAAATTTTTAGCATACAAAGGAGGCTTTACTGAAATGAATAATTTCATGTTGTTTCTTTGTTGTTTAATCAGGAATCACTTGGTTACGTGGATATCAATCTCACAGATGTTGTTAATAACAGAAGAACCAACGGAAAGTATCACCTTATAGACTCGAAGAACGGACAGATTCAAATAGAGTTGCAGTGGAGACCAGCTTCATAAGCCTGTTGATTGTACTCTCTCTCTTTCCCTGTCAAGCCTTGAGATTCAGACTCTGCGTTAAATTTAGGATAGTGTGTGACAGGAGGAATGTGTTGTTTCAACAAAATTCTCTACCTTGCTTCCCTAATTTTTAAAAAAAGGTTTGTACGTGAATTCATTGCCAGTCATTGGCAGATTGGTGGTGTATTTGAAAGCCCCTGAAATGTGTTTCAAGAAGAAAATGAGAAGTGGAAAAATGATTTCAGGGTAGAAACATAAATAAGAGAACGAGTGTGTTTTATTTAAAAATGTATTAAAATGATTTTTTTTCTTGATTTTTTTAATTTTTATAAGAAGTATGTTAAAACTTTTAGAATTACTAATAAAAATATTAATTTGATGTAATTTTATATCAAATATATTTTTAAAATGTGAAAATAGGGAATAAGGAGAGAAGATACTTAAAATGAATCTAATGATTGAAAATGAATGATGGCATTTTAAGTGTTTATTTAGGAGTGATAAAGGTTGTGTTTTAAAGTATTTTTTTTATTTAGAAATATATTAAAAATATATAAATTTTTTATATTTTTGAAATTAGAATATCAATTTTTTAAAATATATATTTTTTTAAAATAATGATAATGCTTGACATCAAAGGAGAGCGACGGAGGGACACAATCATAACACATATCGTAGCTGACAGAGGTAATTTTTTTTATGATCATGTGATGAGTACAAAACCAGCTAAAAAATAAAGCTCTCTTTTTATTACCCCTTTAATCAAACTAATACATAATGTAATTACAAAGAAAATCTTATATCATATGTTATAATTGAAAATGAAATTAATCATAAATGATAACTCATTGATAACTTGAAAAATACATTGCATACAAAGTAAGGGGAGCTTCAATTATTTTAAACAGATAACTTGACTTTTTGATTATTATTAAAAATCTATCGTATAAAAACCGATTATTCTTGCTTACACTGACAATTCGAGAAAATTTAATGACCAATATGTAATCTTGCATCAAATCCAGATACTGAAAGGAAATTCAGAAAAAAAGAAAAAACAAGATAAAAGAAAAAAAAAAGTACCCTTGGAGATTATGTTAGGATGTAATGATCATAATTATTATTATCATGCAGGTCATTTACATTTTAATAATTAATAATTAAATCTAATCATTTATAAATCAAATATAAGCAAGTACGAAGGCCAATCAGCAACGTGGTCATTTATAAAATTTTAATTAGTACCAAGTAAGATTAATTAGATCCAGTACAATTAAGATCACCTGTTATAATCAGAAACCCAGTCCATTTCTAGGCTCCAAGTAAATGGGCTTAGACCCAATAAATTATCACCGGCCAGGCCGGATTCTAAAATTCGAGAGTAGTTAAAAAAAACCTCCCATCGAAAGAAATGGTCTTCACTTGCCAAGTCAAGCAAAAGCACCGACACGCTAACTACCTGCCACGTAGCAATTTCAACAAGATCCCCGCTAATCCCTCTACACCGAATCAAAACTCGCCAGTTTATCCGAAATTCAAAGCTCCTATTTCATTTCAGTGGCCATTCCAGTCATCCTCAATATCCCCTTCTTATTCTTCTTCTTCAAGTCAGCTAGAGTGAGAGAGAGAGAGTTTCAATGGCGCTACCGGTTGTTGACACAGAGTACCTGAAAGAGATCGAAAAAGCACGTCGCGATCTCCGTGCTGTCATCGCTTACAAAAACTGCGCTCCTATCATGCTCCGCTTAGCGTAACCAACTAACTAGCTTTCTCATTGCTTACTCTCTCTCTCTGTTTGAATCTTTCTGTTTTGATTTTTTTTTCGGTGAAGGTGGCATGATGCAGGAACGTATGACAAGAACACGAAAACAGGAGGTGCTAATGGTTCGATAAGGAACGAAGAGGAGTGCTCTCATGGTTCTAATAATGGCTTGAAAATCGCTATCGATTTTTGCGGTTAGTTTCTTACTTGCTTTCCACTTAAATTTCACTTATATTTTTGTTGATTTTGATTTTGATTTTTTGAGTTTTTTCAGAGGAAGTGAAGGTGAAACATCCAAAGATTACTTATGCAGATTTGTATCAGGTGATCTATTTCACTCCAGTAGTGTTTGATTAATTAATACTGCAGATAATTAAATAAATGTTTAATTAATACTGTTTATTAATCTCCATCTATATGTCTATTTAATTTGTTGTTTCAGTGTTGGTAGCTAATAATTATACTGATAATCAAAGCCTAAACTGATTTTCTTGTCAAAAAGTAACAGTATGTAGAGATATAATTGAAAAACTTGAGTAAATGAAGTAACGATTATCCGCGTGGGTGAGTGGCGGAGGTGGAACATTCCTTGGTAAATCTAACCTTATGATTTGTGGATGGAGATAGAAATTCTAAGGACATTACCGCCACTGACAGGACTGAATCACAAGCGGAAGTTCTAAAAATATGTCTTGTCTGACCTGTCTAGTCAATCTTCACAAGAAATGTGAGTGAATGGCGATGGAATGATGATTCCTAGTCATGCAAGTATAGCATAAGGTGGTTCCTGTTCTATTTTCATCCATGTTGGTATTGAGTGCTCACAAATATAGATACCTGACCGTATTTTTCTAATTCATGATTAGGTTTCTAAATTTTACGGGGAAGAATTTGGAGAGATATTCTTTTAGTATGTTACCGTAGCAATTTAGTTGGAATTTGTTGAAGCATGCTGGGAGTTGGGCAACATTAGATGCATTATCATGGTTGCTGTTCTGCTCCTTGGCATGATACACAAAATATTTGCAAAATTATGAACAGACCAGCAAGCCATAACTCCATGATTGCTGCATCAGTTAGTACATTTAGCTTAACATGCGAGTAATTGATATATAATGAGTAGTGGATTTTAATGTAAAATGTTTGAATATCCAAGTACAATTGCTGAGTTTTAAAATATAAGGAGCAACTGACTCATATTCAACTACTTGCATGTTCAGCTAGCAGGCGTTGTTGCAGTCGAGGTCACTGGAGGTCCGACCATTGATTTTGTTCCTGGAAGAAGGGTATGTGATTGAAGCATTTCTTGAAGATGCAGGTGATTATCAATTTATAACATTGCTGACTATATGTTCATTTTCTTAGGATTCAAATACTTGTCCCAAGGAAGGGCGACTTCCAAATGCCAAACTAGGTATTTTCAGTATTTTAATTACTCTAGAAACTTCTTTAGTTTAATTCAGGGGTTGGAAGTTCTTAAATTGTGGTGTGCTTTCTTTTAATGTATGAACTGAGCTAAACCTGGTCTAAAGGGAAAGGTCGAATTATGTGTTTTGGGATTTGTGTCTTTGTGATGCTGTAAATAAACTTATTTATTGTGTGTTTACAGCATCGATGAATCTAATAGTTGAGGGTATTGTGTTGTATGGGACTGACGTGCAGTAGATTGGAATTATGTGTCTTGGGATTTGTGTCTTTGTGATGCTGTAAATAAACTCATTTATTGTGGGTTTACAGCATCGATGAATCTAATAGTTGAGGGTATTGTGTTGTATGGGACTGACGTGCAGTAGATTGGACTCTCTAGATATAATTTTTCATTGAATTTATCTGTCTTCTAGTAGTCTTCTCAGTAGATTGAATTGCGATTTCAACAATTTAGTTTTCTAGTTTCTGAGAATTCATTTTCCACGTGGACCCAAAAGCTCTTTCCATAACACGTGGTGTTGTATTGAACATCAGGTGAAGTTTTAGTCAGGATTGTAAATTGTTATGGTGTTCAGCTAAGAAGCAGAACTGTGACATAAAATGCAGAGCAAGTTTTTCTTGATTTAATGCATTTGTTTACTCTAATAAGCTTTGTGCATGAAATTGACACATGCTAGATTTTTAGGCAAGATTATTTGTAGGTGAATCACTTATAATTGCATGTTTGTTAGAAACAGAGCTTTTTGTATGCTAATTCTTCTGCCTTTTCTGTACTAGTTTTTTTGACTAATTCATTGCATTACATTAGAGTTCTGTCTCATAAAATCACTCCTAAATCCATAGATTTCTACATTTAATAGGTGGTTTAATGTGGAGGAGAGTCAGGTTCTCATATCTCAATTCAAGTGATGATCTTTACTTTTGTTGGTTCTGCTCATAGAGCAGCCATGCTGATCTGTTCTTTCATCTCACAACATGCATATATTTGTGCTGATTTCTGTGTAATAATGATTTGTCGAAGTTGTAATTTACAGCTGTTCTATGACTGTAAAGAATAGTTGTTTGATCTTCACATGGCTGTTTATTTAGACTATCAGCTTAGGGGAAGTTAATCACAGATGAATATTTATCCAGGGCTTATAAGTTTCATGGAGACCATCTCACATTTTTAGACAGTTCCATATTAATGATCTTTGTTTGTTGTTCTTTGGAATCTGTTACCATGAAGTTTTATAAAAGTACCTGTTGGTTGGCCATACCCTGTTGAGCGTTCATATGTTTAAATAGAGCACTTTGAAAGAACTTGTATTTTCATTATTCATTTCTGAAATATGGCAGGTTCACCACATTTGAGGGACATCTTTTATCGGATGGGCCTGTCTGATAAAGATATCGTGGCACTTTCTGGAGGTCATACCCTGGTAATTCTCTAGAACTGTTTCTGACTTTCAATGTAAATCATTTAAGCCGCAGATGCACAAATTTGTAATTCTTTTGCTGGCTATGATTCTATTTAGGGAAGAGCACATCCTGAGAGATCAGGTTTTGATGGCCCCTGGACTCAGGAACCTCTAAAGTTTGATAACTCATACTTTGTGTAAGTTTTAATGCAAGCTCAGCATACTACCATGTTTCGTTGTGTAGAAATTATGAAATTAATCAATCTTTTACGCACTGTTGATACCAGGGAACTATTGAAAGGGCAGACAGAGGGGTTGTTGAAACTTCCAACAGACACTGCTTTATTGGATGACCCGGACTTTCGTCCTTATGTTGAGCTGTATGCTAAGGTAATGTGGGCTTTCGTTTCGACCAAATGACTTGTTTCATGAATGGGTCATCATAACTTTTCCTATCCCCTTGCAACCTGAGTTGATTTTTCCATGCAGGTTGGGTCTGGATAAAAATATTGGCTTGGCCATCTTGAAACCTGATTTTATGCATTTTCATTGCCTTTTGATAGCTCCTTTTCAAATGATCCCAAGTATTTTTTTTTGAACAACAATAATTAAATAGTCCGGGGTTAGCTTGGACCATAATCTAATCTTACCCTAAATTGGGCCTTATGTGGCCTTTTTCGAGCTTCTGTTAAGGGTTCTTATGGCCTACCTTACGATTGGGAATCGCAAGGGTAAATACATGCCTTGATTTGCACCTCGATCTAGAATCATTAATAAAGAATACCCAACGTTCAGATTGGTGTCGCAGTTAGATTCTTAGTGTGGGATGACTTGTGATGTGGTTTATTTCTGTTGCTTCACCTTGGCGATCTAATCTGATATCTCTTTTCTTCAATTTTTGTTGCTTCTCAGGATGAAGAAGCATTCTTTAGAGACTACGCTGCCTCGCATAAGAAGCTATCAGAACTGGGGTTCACTCCAAGGTCCTCTGTAGTCAAGGTAAAGGACAGCACTGTACTAGCACAAAGTGCAGTTGGAGTAGCAGTTGCGGCAGCTGTTGTGATCCTTGGCTATTTTTATGAAGTTCGCAAAAAAATGAATTAGACATTGCCTGACCTTCTATGTATTGTTATTTTCTCTTAATAAATCTGTGGCAATTTACTTAATTTTTACAGCCCACGAGCTGAATTCTAAGTGTTTGTACCCAATAATAGCAAAAAACTCCCACTTTACTCAATACAACCAAATCCCATTCCATTGCAAAGTCAATATCAAAATGCATGTATGACAAATGATTTTCTTAAGAATATTATCTTTGATCAATTCGCTTACTGTTTTGTGCTGGAAAGTAACATCTTATTAACAGGATGATGTCTCCTACATTAAAGACTTTGGTAAGAAGGATTAGGTGCGTGCCCATACTTCTTTTGATACTTTCTTTCTTGTCTTTAATAGTGAATCCAACTTTTTCAATGCAGTTGGTTTAAATGTTCATTTCAAACGATAAGCAGTAGATTGGAAGAGCTGGGTGTGTGGCTATAGTAAAACTGCATATGTCATGTGTCATTGTTCATACTTTATATCAAGATAGATATTTTAATGCTTTCATGAATTGCGGGAGTCTATCTACTATCTCCATTTCCACTTTCCACATTAGATCAAGTAAACGACAAATAAAAAAAAATCTTTGAATCTGAACTTTAATCATGATTGGATAACCTTATTTCTTCTTTCCCTCATAATTTCTCTTCTTCATTGGGTTGCTTGAGGGGCCTAATGACCGGAGACGAAACTTGGTTCTCTAAACAGTATTTTCATTGTCACGGAGCACAGGTTATGGATATACTCAAATGGAAGTGGGCTCATTTCCTACCTTCCCAGTTCCCGTCTTGGATTCAAATTCATCGGTAGGTCATGAGATAAAAAGTTTTTCATGAATGCACCAGTTCTGGCCTGGATGGCTTGCCTAGCATCGGATCAGAAAGATTACCTTTTCTTTTAATAATTAAACAGTTGCATTTTTTACAGCTAAACACACCCTTTTACGGTGAATAGCTTGCTACTACTTGTATGCGCAGAAAACAGGGTTGGGTTTTGCTTCCATGACATTGAACAGAGATCTCTTCTTGTGAGAGGAATCAGGGTAGAAAGAGGAATCGGGGAGGATCCTCATTACTGTTGCAAATAGATCTCTCCTTGTGTACTCTATTGCGGTGATTTATCCTATGACCCCTGTATTTGCTATTCTACTCTAAGACTCCTTTCCCATTTTGTGGTGCTAACAGATCCTGGTTTACACGGAACAGGATTACCCTAAATAAAAGTGGGATTTGGTTAGGATGGATGTAGAAGATCTGATTGGTTCTTTTCTCTATCAATAATGTAACCAAATAATAAACGGGCATCAATTTGGTTTGGAGAAAGCATAGTTTAAGGCTCCATCCTAATTGTGGGTCATGGAAAGCTGACCTTTGTGCCAAGGTTAAGGAGTCTCACACGGGAAGGGCTGCCACAGACGTAGGTAAAGAGTTTTTAGGACTGTCCCACAAGTCTTGTTCAGTACCTAAGCACATGACATCCACGTGTTTGCTTTGCTGGATATCACCACTCATTCTGGATTCCCAACCCTATAAGCCCTCAATCGTACCTAATTATAAACTCGATTCATTTTCTCCCTTCTAATTTTTTGCTCTTTTTGGGCAGTCATTTGCTCGTGTGCAACCAACAGAGAAGATCAGTAGGGATAGACACATTTGTGCCAACCAACAGTGTACAATAACCTACCTGATGGTGGTGATGAGTTTCTATCTGATTGGAACAACAGAAACACGAACAATTTATGCATAAAAAAGAAATGCATCTAGTATTATATATGTTGAAAGAGCAAGTTTTTCTTTGGTTAAGAATACCCCTCTCTACCTTCCTCTATTTTTTGAGATCGTAATTCGTAATGTAGCAACAACTTGTCCCTGTTGGTTGATTAATTTCTGAAAGCTACATGGATAAGCTTAGGTGGGTTATGTGAAAAAGGGGCGGGGGGACGTTTTTTGTGGGAATAAAATCATGAAAAGTTTCAACATCCAAGTGAGGCCAGGGCAGGACTACTTGTGAGGACGGTTAGAAAGGGTGAAAAAGTAGGTGAAATACACACAGATAATATTTACACAAGTGGACATCCATCCATCCATCCATCCCTCCCTCCCTCACTCCCTTTGACAACTACTCCTGCCCATGATTCTTAACCCTTAAAAATCCACTTGGATTTCATGATGAGGGAGGGAGAGAGAGAGAGACTGTGTGGTGGTGGGTAACAAATAATGTGCAAAATGGAGGGGAGATAATAGCAACAAAAAGATGAATCAACCTTCCCAGTTCCCATCTCTAAGCCCACCCTTGTTGCCTAAACTTGCACCACAAGGTTAGGGAAAGAAAAAAGAAAAAGTGGAAGGTGAAGCAAAGCACACACACAACCACAACCACACTCTTATCTTTTATCCTATTCTTCCCTTTTCTTTCATCATCTTCCCTTGAACCCAACCTCCAACTTTTCTAGAAACCCTCTCTCTCTCTCTCTCTCTCATGCATGATAGTGTAGTGTACCAATAGAATAAAGAACCACAACTACCATATGCACACTTATAAACACAAGAATATCTCAAGAACTGCCAAGCCACTATAGCATATTTCTTTTCAAAATACCCATCACAACCAACTTACTAACTCTGCAAAAGTATGATTTACATCCCCTGAAAACAATTAACCTAACTTGACCTTTTTAAACCTAAACTAGTCTCAAGACTTGCTTCTGTAACAATGAGCTAAAATCAAATCAATATTTACTCATTTAAGTAGTGGATTTTTTTAATGGATTTTGAGTTTTTAAAAAACTTCATCATTGAGCCTTGGAAACAGTCCGAACCAAAATTATCAAATTCGAACTTCATTTGTTCTCTCACGCATGAATTGAGATGAATTCTATAATTATTTTTTTACAAAAGAAAAAGAAGAAGAAGAAGAATGATGTAACCAATATTTTAATTGCAAGATAAATTGGATAATCAAGAATCATGGAAGCAAGGTTATTGGTGATAGAAAAGGTACGAAACTGGACCTTGCTACAGATCCACTCCCTCACTGGTGTCAGTTCCAACAGCAATAAGGATATAAATATAAGGGGTGTCCGTGAATTCTGGTGCATGTGTTGTCTAGTGAGTTGGGGAAGATTTGAGAGGCAACTATACTTAGATAATCAAGAGTTTTCCGGAGTTTAATTAAGTGGGTTGATTGGAAGGCTGATAAAAATTATATTTTAAAGTTTTTATTTTATTTGAAAATATATTAAAATAATATATATTTTTTATTTTTTAAATTTTATTTTTAATATAGCATATCAAAACAATAATAAAAAACTAATTTAAAAATAAAATTAAAAAAATAACGGAACCGCGGTTATGAAAAGCGGGGGGATACCGCACTTTGTCTTGCCTATAATTAAATATAAACTTACTTTACACCTAACTGAAGGTTACCTAGAGTTTAATGTTCCTTATTTGATGCTAGTATCATCAAGTAGTATCATCAAGACAGATACCACCAGCCACTCTCTCAAACCTGTCTCACCAACTCACATCTAGAAGCAATTAGGGCCACTTCCCTCTCACCCTCCCTCCTTCCCTCTCTCTCTCTCTCTCTCTCTCCCTCTCTCTCTCTCTCTCACACACACACAAAGAGTCAAATGCCTATAAAATCACTTCTCAAGTAATCTCAAGGGCCGGCCTTAATGTTCTAGCAACAAGAAGAAGAAGGAAGGCCTCCATTTCTACCACAACAGTACCGCACGCCCGTCAAAAAAAGAAAAGACGCACCAAAAACATTGAGGTTGCCATTCCTACTTGTAAATCCTACTGAAATGGGAAGGTCTCCTTGCTGTGAAAAAGCTCATACAAACAAAGGCGCATGGACTAAGGAAGAAGATGATCGCCTTATTGCTTACATTAGAACCCACGGTGAAGGTTGCTGGCGTTCACTTCCTAAAGCTGCTGGCCTTCTAAGATGTGGCAAGAGCTGCAGACTTCGTTGGATCAACTATTTAAGACCTGACCTTAAACGTGGCAATTTTACTGAAGAAGAAGATGAGCTCATTATCAAACTCCATAGTCTCCTCGGCAACAAGTAAGCCTAGCTGAGTAATAATTGAAAAAACTAACCCTTTATGCTAAGGTTGAATATTTTATGCTAATGGTGTCTGCTATTTTTGTTGTAGATGGTCACTTATAGCCGGAAGATTACCAGGGAGAACAGATAATGAGATAAAGAATTATTGGAACACACATATAAGAAGGAAGCTCTTGAATAGAGGCATAGATCCTGCGACTCATAGGCCACTCAATGAACCAGCCCAAGAAGCTTCAACAACAATATCTTTCAGCACTACTACCTCAGCTAAAGAAGAGTCGTTGAGTTCTGTTAAAGAGGAAAGTAATAAGGAGAAGATAATTAGCGCAGCTGCTTTTATATGCAAAGAAGAGAAAACCCCAGTTCAAGAGAGGTGTCCAGACTTGAATCTTGAACTTAGAATTAGCCTTCCTTGCCAAAACCAGCCTGATCGTCACCAGGCATTCAAAACTGGAGGAAGTACAAGTCTTTGTTTTGCTTGCAGCTTGGGGCTACAAAACAGCAAGGACTGCAGTTGCAGTGTCATTGTGGGTACTATTGGAAGTAGCAGTAGTGCTGGCTCCAAAACTGGCCATGACTTCTTAGGGATGAAAAGTGGTGTGTTGGATTATAGAGGTTTGGAGATGAAATGATAAAAGATACTTGGAGCTAATTAATGTTGATGTTGTAGTTGAAAAAGAACGGAGAGAAATGATAAAAGGGATTGCTATTAGATTGAAAATCTCTTAAATTAATCTCTAATCTTTTATTTTTCCTAATTAATCTCTAATTTGTATGAATACACTATTTGTACAGTTTAGTGATCATTATAATTGGTGAATGTTTTCCACTCATCGAGATATTACTTGCTTTTGACATGTTCATGATTTCGTTTCTTTCCTCGGTTCTCCTTCTCTTTTTCCGGGAAAGTTGGGCTATGACAGATGTTCAAAAGGTTCATGTTGTTAGTCGTTGCTATTTGCTGCCAGCAGGCAAGGATATTCTGAAAGTTTATCATGCCCACTACTCTGATCCATTTTTTATGATTTTTTTTTTCTTTTCCGATTTAGATTCTTTTTTTGGGCTTGTCTTTATTGGAAAAGTTCGATTTTCTTTTGTAGAAAATGGATAAGCTGTGAGCGGAGGAGAAATGAGGAGGATGGGAGTGGTGGGCAACCCATCTTTTATATTGTAATAAAAGCACAGAAACCCTACTCTATAAAAAAAAAAGTGTAGAGGAACCAACAACTGTCCGTAGTACCACCCAACTCTACCAACCTAATATTTGATTATCTAAGCCCCATGGTCCAACCAGCTGCACTGCACAATTGAATACGGATCAAACCCTAACCCTAACCCTAACCCTAACAATGGTTTTTGTTTAATTCGGATCAGTACCATTCGGTTTACCTCCCACAACTTATTTTAGATTGTTTTCGAAGCATTCTCGAATCAGTTCTTTACATTCGAATCAAGCACCATAAGGTATTAATTAGGGTTTGTTCCATGATTTATCAAAGGAGTGCAAGAACCAGCTGGGCAATCCGGTGAAGTTGAAGGAGGCGCAAAATTATTGTTGACTTCACATGCCTTATTAAATAAAATGCTGCTTCTAACATATGGATTGTAGTTCATAATTAATTATTGAAACTTTATTAGGTAAAAAGTTCAATCAATCAAGCCAGAAATCACTTAACTTGTTTTGCTTTTATCAAACAATATTCAACTTAATTTATTATTGCTAATAATTAACTCATCTGGAGTTTGTTTACACACTAGTGGGAGTTAAGGGCATGATCCATCCATGCTGGGATCTTGGAATCCCGAATGCAACTTTTGGGAACTCATGTGTGAACAACTCACCATGAATTCTGAAAACGCCATTTATATATTGATATGTTTGTTTGTAGATTATTATATATCTTTTTCTCAAAATTAATAAATGGACTAGACCAATTCTCCATAGCTGAAATTTACAAATTCCTTGATAAAGAGAGGAGCGCCCATCAATTCAATGTGAATTATGTCACTGGGGTCCCAAAGTACTTGCCTTTTCACTATTTTGGCTTGCTTAACTACCATATAATAAAAACAACAGTATTCGTATTATTGAGCCAATATTAAACAACTTTAGTACGTATGATTAAAAATAGAAAGATATTAATTACGGGAGAGAAACGCCGAAGAAGAAAGAGATGAACCCTCACTCCTGAAGCCCTCTTAGATTAAGAAAATCTAGTTCAAAGATGAGGATGATCAGTACCCATCTGGTGGTAGCTACCGATCCTTGCAGAAAAAGGAAAGGAAAACAAACACCATGGCCATTCCCATTCAGAAAAGGTACCCTCTTTTCTACTGTTGACCCCTTTTTTTTTCCTTTTCTTTTTCAAAGGGGTTAGGTAGAGGCAATAGAAGCTTCCATGGGATTTTTTTCTCTCCATGGCTTCTCCCTCTCTTACTCTGCCAAGAAAATTATACAATACGGCTGAAGTTTATTATTATTATTATAATTATTATAATCATTAACTCATCGCTTCACTCACTCTCGGTAGTGTAATAATTGTCCTACCTTTGTTAATAGTTCAACTTCTACCAACATCACATGCATAACCTTTTCTGAAGGGGCCCTCCAAGTTTTCTTCTGGATCCATGCCTTTCCAAAATGACCCTCAAATGCTCCATTATTAAAGAGATTGCCTTCGTCATGTGTTTCAGATGTAAATCCCACTTTAAAATGGTGTGAAGAAAGGGCGAGAACATGTAGATATGGTTGAGGATTGAATTAGTGAGGAAACTGGATAGAGATATATCTTTGCATCACATTATCAAAGGTATAGGCATACGAAAAGCTTGGGCTTTAAAAAGAAAATTTCACTCAAAGGTAATTCTCACAAACAAGGGTAAATTGTCAATAAGTATAGTTATGATTCTGTGTCTTTTTTTTTTCTTATTATTAATCAAACAATTTGGTATAGAATATGTCGAGAACAATGATTTTAGAAAGATATTCGGCAATGGAATCAAGATCCAGGCATGGCAAGATTGCCCTTCTGAATTTTGAAAACTTTTCATTATAGATTCTATCTTTGGATTTAAGATTTAGTTTTCTTTCCTTATATGTGCAAGACATTATTTTTTCTAAGGATAAATCAGGATTCATTAAAAACATCTAGACCATAAAAAAAAAGAGAGTAAGCAAGTCCAAAGCCATTTCTCCATGGAACAAACCTAAAATGCACTAGTTAAAAATATGAACTCTATAATCACTCCAATCTATATGCTTCCACATTCTTTTATATTTTTGTATTTTTATTTATAGGCATGTATCCTTTAATTAGTGAATCAAAAAATAGTAACTATTTTCTTTAATTTGATGAAAGTCTATAAGAATTTCATTTCTAATTACAAGCTCATTGTGATTTGAACTTGATAATATTCTAAAAATCCAAACAATTTGAGAGCAATGCTTATATGTTAGATAATCAGTTAATCTCTTGGTTCTAACAATCCAATTTATTATAGCAATCCGATTCATTCTCTTGCCAAAGTGACCGAGGGTTGATGTTTAAAACCTGCAAAAGGTCATCTTTTATAGATTTGAGGACTCTTTGATGTTTATGTAAGTATCATTTTGAG
Organism: Populus simonii; assembly: GCA_007827005.2. Lineage (NCBI taxonomy): Eukaryota > Viridiplantae > Streptophyta > Magnoliopsida > Malpighiales > Salicaceae > Populus > Populus simonii. The sequence continues at coordinate 17,103,403 of CM017467.2, read as the reverse complement.
AGAAAATATAATGATATTTTAAAGAAAGACTTTGAAAATAAATAAGCCATGAAGAATAGAGATTCAAAACCTCTACTTCTAAAGATCTAATGGGTCTTTATAGCCTATTTTCTTACCCTTTTAATCCTTAATTGTCAAAGAGAGAAACATCTCTGACTTTATCAGAGAGGAAATATCTCTGACTTTACCAAATAGAAAATATCTTTGACTTTTTCAATAGAAAAATATCTCTGTAAGCATGTGGAATCAGTGCTTGGTTAAGCTCAAGGATGTTGGTTCTAGTAGTTCGTTGGACCTATATATGCTTGGACTCAGCGTTTGGCCGAACCCAAAGACATCAGGTTATCACCCGAGTCCTGGTTCTTTTAAATGAGGATAAAAAAGAAGAAGAACATAACATGTTGATTCATCAGTAGTCCCCCAAGTTTTTGTGTATTTAATACACAAAATTTTTAAAAGGTTACTAGTAGTAAATGAGACATTTTTTTTACCTTCTCCATAAAATTTAGCTGTCTCACATAGAATTGTTAGGATTCTTATGGCTAGATGGCTAATCTTTATTGAAGGAGGTGGCTCTTGGGAAACATAACGATTACTTGCATTTAATGTAGTATTTGAGAGAGTTTCTGGAGATTTGAGAAGACATGAAAATCCATTCATCTAATGGTGAGGGCATAAAGATGTTTCCTTTATAACCCTAACTGTTTTTGCCTCTGTTGTTTCTTTTATTTTCTATAATTTATGAAAAACTACTCTGTTGAAAACCCTTAACTATTTTAGTTCTAATCCAAGGATACAAACTCATCTCTAGGTATTTTTCACCACCGACTTCTTTCTCTTTCCGCTTTAAACCAAAACATGAACCCAAAAAAAGTTAGACATTCTTTAAAAAGAGGGATGTCGCTGTTTTTGAAAAGGAGTTCATGTTCCAACTTAAGACTGGGAGAAGTGGCAAGGGGCACGGGGTCCATCATAATGGGCCATAAAATTAGAGAGGGTGATAACTCGATGTCCATCTCTAGTAGAGATGAGAGTAGCTCTCCCCATAGAAGTTCTTCTCTCGCCATTATTAGAGAATCCTAAAAGAGATGGAGGCTACTTTAGACCTTTAAAGATGACGTTTCCGGCATTTTAGATGTGGAAGATATAAAGTTTGTTTCTCGTATTTAGCCAAGAGAGTACACAACTTAGATACCTTACCAGACTGAGCGTATCAGCTAGGAAACCTTGGGCTCTTCTTAGAGTCATTTTAAGATTGCAACTTTTTTGCTTGTAGTTTGGTTGCTTGGGTTTCTCCTTACTGGATTGCTGTTCTTTCTGCCGGATATTTTGCTTGCTGTGGCCTGCTAGTTGGCTTGTTTTGCTGGCTGTTGGTTGGGTATCAGTTGCAGTTTTGGCTTGCAGGTTTTGAGGTGCAGAGGTGCTTGGGTGTTGAGTTGTTGGTTGATGCGTTTCTGGTGGGTTGAAACGGATCAAGTTGGCTTGCTGCCCATATGCCGGGTTGGATGCTTCGTATGCTGTGTCTTGAAGCTGGCTGGCAATTTGGTTTGCTAGAGTTGGACTTTCTTCTCTGGCTTGTTACTTCTGGCTTACTGCCATGAGTTCAGCAGTCTCATGCATGTGGGTTTTGTCGCTGTTGCTCCAGACTGGGAGGCTGCTTCTCTGATCCTGGTGTGCCCTGTTGTGAGGCTTTAGTTGCTCAATGCTATTGGCTTGAAGTCAATGTCTTGATGTTATTTTGCTAGTATTTAGCTTTTTATTCGGCTTTGTGGGAGCATGTTCCCCTAGGCTTTTTCTATTTTGACCTGCATAGGGGCTGTCCATGCTCTCGTATATGGGATCCTATCCCCTTTCTCGGGTTGGCTTGTGCTGGGGAGAATGTTCCCCTGCACTCGCCTTTTGAATTTGCATGTAATGTTCTGCTGGCTACCAGCTTGTACCGCAAGCTTGTCTTGCTCTTTTTAATCTATATATTTCTTACATTTGATCTGCAACTTTTTTTTGCATATATGTGATGAGGAATTTCTTCCCTCTCAAAGGATTTATAGGGTAAATGTTCAGATACTACCAGCTAGGTCCAGGCCAGTTGCATCAAAATGAGTTATCACTTTGTTCATATTTGATTAGTTTTTTTAGGCTTGTTGGAATTGAACCTATAGTTAATGTCTTCAGAAGTTGTTACCATTTGGTTGCTGACACTGATGATGACAATGACATGTGTTGGTTTTTCACATTAGCCAACAGGCCCACAAGAGCCATAAATAAAACTCTATATAGGAAGCCTGTACATGTCAAGAAATGAAGGGGAAAATGGCTGATAGTAAGGTATAGTGGGCCAGTCAATCATAGAGGTGGAATGCAATAAATCTGAGGTTGTTTTCATTATTGGAAGGTTTCTCTTCCTGATGTAAACAATATGTCTCGTTTGAGCTTAGACAAGGAGAAAACATATGCTGCACTAGCCTCAACTTCGGCTAAGTATAAAGTCAATAGGATGGCCAAATGATATTATTAAGCCATTTTGCAAAATATGCAGCTTCCTTATTCTTTTATCTTTTTATTGCTAAGTTTATTACACAAATCTTTTTTTTTATGTAAGACTAACAGCTGAAGGAGAAACTTTAATGAGGTCTACAAAAGAGAGTTCACTAAGAAAGTCTTCGTCTCTTTTTATGGTTGGAAATGGAGTTAAAGAACTAATGGAGGAATACCTCATCATTTTTTATAAACTCTCTGTTTTCGAGGGCTCTATTCATGAAGAAACAACGGTGGGAGCCGGAACTCCCATAAAAAATAAAGTTGAGGGCATTTGTACTCCCCCAGCAAAGAGTCAAGCATATTTAACTCCCCCCTGAATTGATTGCGGGTGTTGCTACCCACTTTAAGTGGAGGAGGGTGTCCACCCTTATAGAGTTTTGTGTTCCGGTCTTGATTGTAGAGGCTCATGTGGTGGATTTTCTCTACCTTAATTTCCAGCTCTAACGAGCATATTCTAAACTGATCGAACCTAACAAAGCTGATTAAACCCCCAATCAACCAAAACAGACCAACTGGTTGACTTGTTCAATCTAATTGATTGATCGAGATTTCAAAATCCCGATCTGCCAGTCATTGAAATTATAGATCTAAAGATAATCGACAAGTTCCTCAAACAACTATAATTCCAGTTCTCAAATTAGTTCATTTTAAGCCAAACTAACACCATAAAACATTTATTAAACCTTTTAAATCATTCAAACTCTAAAATCAAACTTAACCAACATATTCAAGCATACAAATAACATCAATATCTTATATTAGAAACCCTTGACTCTAACATTCACTTCCTTTTCCCTTTCTTCCTCATTTCTTATTCCTTATTCCTTCTTTCTATCTTTATCTTTCGGTTCTCACTGTTTACAAATCTAACTCTTTCTCTTGTTTTTCTTCTTTTGACCACATATATATTTGTTAAATCATATGAAGTGTCCAATTTTCCCATCAATCATTGATACCCATAATAATGCATCCATTTTATTTTTATTTTTATTTTAGGGTATTACACTAAAAAAAATACATGTTGTAGAGACTGAACTGAAGAGCCTCAAGGTGGCTTATTCATCATTAAAGGAACAAATACAAGGCATTGTCTTTCAATTGGGATCTAATGACAAATTGCTTTAGGCTGCCTATAATCAAGTGGATTCCCTAAAGCGGGAGATCCTTGAGGTGAAGACCATCTAAGATGATCTAATGGCTGAGCTTTTTGCTACTAGAAAAATACACAAAGTTCTCAGGCTTAACTGAAGGCTTTAAGGAACTCTCTTTCTCTCGAGGAGTTTCATGAATTGTTTTGGGGTCTACAGCTTTGATTGAGATAGTTGGGGACAATATATTTCTGTCCATATCCAATCTTTATTTCTTCAATCAATCAATCAAGAGGAATGCATGTGGACTCCAATACCGTCTTTCATCCAGTCTTAATGCTTGACTTTGCGGATGTGTTCCCAGTTATGGCTATTGTTGTCAAATGTGGAGAATATCTAGCTGAAGAGCTAGGGCTTGATATTTAAGCCTCAATTCCTTTTATTAATATATACACCTTTGATCTTGTGGGGTTTGTCCATGTAATATTTATATTTTATATTATAAATTTTGATTCTTTTCATTTCTTTATTTACTCATGTGTATGGATCTAATGCCCATAATAAACATTCTATATGCGCCTCAGGACTCTTAGAAAAAACTTTGGAATTTTATATGGATCCAATGCCCATACTTGAAAAAATTTAAGAGAATTCCCTAAACAATTGGTGTGGGTCCAACACTCACATTAAAAATTCCATGCAGGGTTCAAAAACCCTTAGGAAATTATGGAACAATGTATGGGTCCAACACCTACACTTAGGAAAACATTTATTAAATTTAAATTTTAAACTTTGTCTAACTTTTTAATTAATATTTAGAAGGGATTTGCCCCTTGCTTAGAACCGAGATGAAATCTTGGTTTCAGATATATTCCTATCAATTTGGATGAATTTGTAATTTATTATTGAAAAGTTGTTAGGTAGGATCGAGGGGGAATTGGTGCTGTTATTCTTAGGTAAAACATAGTTATTGAGTTAGTTTGCCTTTTTTTTGGAGAAATGTGTTATCGTACTAGGGTGACCATGTCAATCCCTTTCAATATGATTTGTGCAATTGCACTGGAAAGACTGAGTTGATCCATTTCAAGGTAAATTATGCAATCGCACTAGAGAGACTGAGTCCATTCCACCTTAAAAGGTTGTGAGATTGCTTTCTTAAACATCACCTAGAGAAAAGAAGACATCGTTACTGTGAATAATTTAATTTATATATAAGAAACTTACATTCCTAGTCATTGACCATGATATATTTTTTTATTGCCATTTAAGGTATAATCATCCTGATGAAATTTTAAAATTTCTGTTGAGATCATGGTCTTAGCTCTAAAAAAGGAGAGAATAGATTTTTTCCGGTAGATGTCTTCTAAGTGGTTGACAACTAGACTTCACGTATTTTATGGTTTGATCCATCATTTCACTTGTACTTGTTGAAAGCTTTTCAAAATCTTAAGGCTCCAACTGCATTCGTGAAATTGACAAATGCGTAGCCCAAATTTGATCATCTCGTTAAAAGTTTTGAATTATTGAATGAGATATTAAGAATAGTTTAGCTTTACTTTTTAACATATTTTCTTGAATAAAAAGGTTTTTTTTTAGTTTAAAACTTGCATACACCCATCATTGTTTTGTATTTAATTTTATTAATTTAATTAGATATATAACGGAACCTATATATATTGCAACAATGACACTAAGGATGTGTTAGTTTTTGAGTACAAAATTTCTTTGTTTTCTATGCTGCATATAATTAAATCAATAAGCTCAAGTCGTAATATTCTAGATGTTCCAAACACCTTGCCATGGAAGTCAATCACACAGCACGAGTACTCCTCTGTTATTCAACGACAAAAATCCTATTCAAATCTTCAACCTCCTCGTGCCATTTGATCTTTTGTAGAGCACGAGAATTGATCGATACTGGTCTACGACTGTGCAAACAATTAGACTACTGCAGCATTTCCACTCTATGACGAAACATCGATCCATCTGCATGTTTGAATCTCTAATTTCATTGCATGAAGTCTACAATTGTGTTCGCCCTTGTTTTTTCCTCCCGACTATTTGTGACCCTTTACTCTGTTAAATGCCAAGAGAGGAGGAATGGTAGGGTATGGGGATGGTGCGCACACTGGCGCAAGCTAGCAAAACACTAGCTGGTAGGAAAAGTTAACACAGTTCGGTGAGATATATGTGTGAGCAATTATTAAGGCGGCAATGATATATTAATACTAATAAACATTACTATGGTAAAGCATGGCAGGCTAGATATATATATATATATATATATATATATGGCTAGCAAGTGTGTGGCTAACACGTGTACAAGCTATCGGAATGGTTAGGTGATTGTCTCCTGGGTAGATGTGATTGATCCCAAAACCACCTGTCCTTTTTCATTTAGACTTCCACACTCTCATTTTCTTATATTAAACGAGAGAACCATACATTATTGAACCATCCCTTCCCACAAATGCCCATGTTATCTTCTCGGGTGATAAAAGATTATTTTAATAGTTATTTTTTAAAAATATTTTTTATTTAATAATATATTAAAATAATATTAATTTTAACAAATTATTTTATATGACACACACATATATATTTATGATTGTATTGTACTTGTTGTAGTAGTAATAGTAATAGTAATAGTAATAATAATAATAATAATCCATAAACTGGGACAACTTGAGTTACCCTAACAAACTAGCAAACCACTTTAACCCTATAAAAAAACAAAATAAAAATAAATAAATTATGAAACTGAATTCTTAATCATTACAATATTAAAAGATAAAATAAATAAAAAATAACTTTGAAAAAAAATAATAACAAAAATTAAAAAAATAATAATATGCCGTGGATATTCATTTGCGGTACATTATAATATTTCATAGTGTAATGGGGTGGGTGAATAGTAGTTTCCCTTACTTCCTTTAGTTTCTCTGTTAATAATGTTAGTATGTGCGGTATATTTGTTCTTTTTAAAAAATATATAAATTAAATAATTAAGGAATTTAGTTATACAACTAATAAAAATAAATTGGGAAAGAAATTTAATCTTGACATAGACAAGTCCAGCCCTTTTCATATCTTATAGCAATGGAGGACTGGAAAGGGTTAAAGCTGCATATCCTATAGTATCAGAGACGGACCTACGGCTTAAGCTACAGGTGCCATGGCACCTCCAAAACTCACAAAATCTTCTGCTATTTGATTTAATATCATCTTAGTCAGCCATTGCCATAACATCCCAAACCATCTCAGTCAACCCATGGCCCCCCAGCCTAAAAATTCTAGTTCCGCCCCAGCATAATGCCATCACCATCTTATCATTTGTCTTTTTACAATATAGTAAAATAACTAGTATGAGATTCATCCTTGGAAAAAAAAAAAAAACTAATACGAGATTCCTAAATTTAGGGCTTGTTTTAGTCAGGATGTATGGAGCAATAATACTAAGATATAGAGCAATGCCGATGATTTGATCAGTCAGATAGCTGGGAGAATTATCGAGGATGAATATAATAATGACAGAATGATTCTGCTGGCACTATAATTCTAAACAATCGTAGAAGTCACCGAACACGATTGCCCTTTGATCATGGGTGGCTTAAAGTCGTGATTGCTATCTCCAAAACATGCATCTACGGGTTGAATTTGTTACCCCCTTTTGTTCATATACTAATTTCTAGTAAAAAAACTCGAATCACATGTGGGATTAGGTTTGGAGGGATTTTAACATAGTATTACTCTAAATTAACTTCTACTAACATTTTCAGTGGAGAATGTGATGGAGACTGCGTTGGATTTTGGAAGTCAATGATGTAAAGTGCTTCTATACCCTATAGGAGGGGGGAAACACAGCATGCTTAGAAGCACTAGCAGCCTAGCACCACCTTCTTTTCTTTGATGCAGCTGTTAGTCATCAGCATTGCTGCAGTTTTCTTCTTAATTTTTAGCAATTGTGCTTGGTTTTTTCATGGCATTCCAACCCTAAAATCTGCTCCTTGTATGCTTCATGTGCACTGTATATATGATAGGCTTCACATTACACAGTAAATAGGACCTGTGTAAGTTAGAGCAAGCATGGATCTGTAACGCAGAAGTGGAGCAAAAATCACCATGGTTCTATTAAAACCGCATGATCCATATCATGACCTCAATTAATGGGCTTTCATATATTATTTGTGTTTGGTGGGGTATAAATGAGGGAGGGGGGTTAAAGAAAAAGAAACAAACTCTGTTCCCAAAATGGTTCGTGTATTTGGGCCAGAAAAAACAGAGCCTAATCTTCTGGAACATTTAACACTGTTCGGCCATGGGAGCCTACAGAGTTTGACAATTGTGCTGAACGCTTCAGGGAATTAAGAAAAAGAAAAGGAAAAAATAGCAGCAGAATGGAAAGACCTCGAAGTTTTCATAGAGTTTTAGCGAAAAACCTCAGTATATCCTTTTTACTTCTTTTTAACGCCTCTCCATAACCTGGACTGAAGTCTAGCACCTCACAAAAAAAAAAAAAAAAAGATTTTCCATCAACAACACAGGAGAGATTTAGGGTAATTGTTTTTTGTTCTGTCTAGTTTTGGATAAAAAAACTAATCAAATTAAAATTTATATTTTTTTTAAATTATGAACCGAAATAAACTGAGCAATTAGTTCAAATCAATCATTTGGTTCAATTCAGTTTTTGTTTCTTTTAAAAGAAACAGTTAGAATTATGTCCATTTAATTAGGTTTTTTAGGCATTTATGTAACAAGTCGAGTTTTTCTTAACTTGTTTTAGTTTTATTTTACAATGGATCTAAGTTGTTTTTGGCGTCCAGAAAAACATGTTTAATTTTTGATCTGGTGAATTTAACTAGTGGCAATCCAACAATGGCTGAACCAGATGCAGTTGATGCTTGTAAATTGTAATGAAACCAATACAAAACATGTCTTCTTCCCCACCCTGAAACCATCTCTTCACCTTGGGAGAGAGTCTTTAATTTGCTTCGTGCTCTTGCCTGCGGCTTCTGGTGTTTTTATTTATTCATGCAATTTCTCGAAGGCTATGCTCTAGAAAAACACACCCTAATTAACTTCTTTTACTTATTTATTTATTTTACCATCTGTCCCAACACTTGTACATTTTTTTCAATAATAACACTCCACTCGAAGTCACTGGCAACTTTTTTCTTTTTAATGTCACTTGAAAACAATATAAAAATAATTTGAAAACATTAAAAAATATTAATTAAAAATTAAAATAATTTTTTTTTTAATTTTTACTATGTTGCATAGAAAAATACTTGTAGTTACACATAAAGCTAGTAAAGAGAAAAAATAAAATATTCCCATATCCATTCAAAATAAAATTTATTTTTGAACCAATTAAAGGTAAGATTAATTGCCCTTCGTTGCCTCGGTTTAATTTCACACTATTAATAAAAAAAGGTCAAATTTTAATTTTATTCTCAATATAGTAGCTAAACTATGGACTGCGAAATCAATTGAATAACATTTACTAATTGTTTAGAACCCAATTGCTAAAATTTAATTTTTAGTTTTTAAGTGTAAGAGGATATATCAAGTACCAATTTTAGCAGAACTTTGAAAATAGCATGAATCGAAACGTTCAACATTGCTAGGAAACATAAAGCAGTTGTGACCATTTCAAATGAGAGGCTATAAGAGAAGAAACACAAAATGAAGGCTGGCAGAGACTTGAAATCAGGTGTCTGACAAAAGGAAACAAACCAATGTGATATAGCAATGAAGATACTAAATCACTTGGACAGTACAAGGTGATGTATGAGAACTACAGCAGGTCTAGGAATCTTTCAGTGGAGCTTTCTTTGCAGCCTCAGCCGCTGCTTTCTCTGCTTCGATCTCAGCAACAATTGCATCAATCTCAGCTTCTTCAAGCTGCCGCAGCCCCTGGTCTTTTGTCATCACAGCAATTTCTATGTTCTTCCCCCCACTCTCAACAACCTAATTCCAAGGAACACAAAATATAGGTAAGAAACAGGCAAGTATAATGGTTTCTCTGCGAACATTGAGAAACAGCTCAGATTTCAGGAGAAGATACATAAAAGGAATTCCGTATCAGTTGGTTAGACCAGTATCTTGACAGGTCTGGGTGTTTCACCTTTGTTATCTGTTTTTCTTTGCTCGACAGAAATGCATTGAGATAACATAGATTTTTTACTGAATTAAAGCCATATAGAGGATATGATTCACCAAATAATAAATGCCATCATATGGTCGTAATTCACGTTCAGCCAAGGTTTCAAATACCCAAATGATATGGCAGTTACACATACAATCCAAAAATGCATGGCTACACTAGAGATCAAGAAGTTAGCACAACAGATACAAGTTTTACAGAACAAGAAATTGTCTGTTTGAGAGAGAGGAGATAGACAAAGAAGAACCTTCTGCAGCATAGATTTTTAAGCTGTCAAAACATCAATGACGATGGGGCAAGATGTAGATGTCATGGCATAAAATATGCATACTTAACTAAACAATCATACATGTCAGTGTTACCCATGTCAGAACAGCAATTCGTGCAGAGAGGTTGAACCAAACCCACAATGTTATAAGCTGCATGCATGGCAGCTGTGTAGCAAAGACTTGTTAACAATCCTTTCTATGAGACCTAGTTATACCCCAACTATTTTTGCAATGATGTTAGGACCAATTCAACTTGTATGATAGCAATCATATGAAGTGGAAATGTTCTATTACCAAGTAATAACTTACAATTGAATCAAGTGATGATTAAATATAAATGCCAGCTGCTATAAAGTCTAAAAACAACTACTAAGCATCATCTTACATCTGTCAGCTGTAAATGGCGCATGTTTATTTAGCTTGAATGCATGTTCAATTCTAAGGAACGATACGCATCCTTGGGCAATTTGTAGCATATGCATTCTACAATCGGCACCAACATAAAAAGGAAGAAACTTACTTCAAGTAAAGCACGGATAGCTAACTTCACAGTTCCTTGCCCAGAAGTTTCCTTATAGTTTTTCTCCAAAAACTCCCGCATTGAGTTTGAGTTTCTCCCGGTAGCATTAGCTTTCCATGCTGAAAAAGCTCCAGAAGGATCAGTTTGATAAAGAGCGGGGACACCCAAGTGTGGGTCAAAGCCAACAATCAAGGTCGAAAGACCAAATGGCCTCACACCACCACTCTGTGTATATTTCTGTTGCAAACCAGCAATATAACGCGTTATATATTCAACAGTTACAGGATCCTCAACAGTTAGCCTATAGCTTTGGCACTCAATCCGTGCCTTGTTAACCAAGACACGGGCATCTGCCTTCAATCCAGCACATACTAGTGCCACATGATCGTCCAAAGATACAATCTTCTTCACTGATCTGCAAACATAACCAGCAAAAACATTACATAACATTCACATAACTAATCTCATTGAACACAGAACAAGACACTAGATGTCGTAACAACTACATTGCAGATCAGCGTAAAATCAAACAAACACCTAATTAGCAACAACAAAATCCATAATATCAATAAGCTCTACCCGCCAATATAAAAGATTTGAAGTACGAAAATTACTTAAGTTCATTAACCAAATTCTAACACACATCAACAACAAACCAAAATAAATCTTTTTTACCGTCTTCATAAATGAACTAATTGAGTAGTTAACAGTTTAACTACCACGTAAAAAGCCAAGTAGATACAAATAAGAAATGCTAATTTAAATCCAGCAAATTCACTAATCACGATTAAACCAGAAATCAATCACTAGTCAACCCCAATTAAACCCTAAACCTCAATTTTCTCCTTAAAAAAAAATCTCCTTTCATCTCAAACATAAAAAAACAAGGAAAACCCAGAAAAACTTATAACTTAAAAATCAAGAAAAAGGTAAAATCACCTAGAATCTTGAAGTTTAGCGGTGGATTTCTTTTCAACACCGAGAACGACAATATCAGTGCCACGGACACCAACGGCAGCGTTTCCTTTACGGACAGCTTCGAGAGCATATTCTACTTGAAATAAATGGCCATCAGGAGAAAAGACTGTGATTGCACGATCGTATCGAGCCATGGCTAGGCTTCAGTTTTCTCTTGTTTTAGCTTGGGTTTTGCGTTGCTTCTCTGTGAGATCTGCGGGGTTTTTGAAGAAAAATAGAATTCGACTTAGAGGACAAGTCACTTGTTTTGGCTTGAACGACGTTGTTTTGAGCTCTTTTCGTTTCTTGCTCTGCGGTTTATGTTTATGTTTGTGATTGTGATTTTATCTTTATTTTATAAGCTCTGTTTCTTAATCAAGGTTTTTTTTATTAGGCCACTTCTTTTTTAATCTTTGTAGTGCCACAGCTTGTTATTCTATGAATTTATTTTTCCATTTTAAATCTAGTATTATTATTTTTGTGATGGAAAATATTTAAAAATAGATAATTAAGATTAATAATTAAAATCTAAATATAATTTATAAAATTATTGAATTAATTTTTTATAGATGTATATGGGATTTAATTGGGTTATCTTCAAAATCATGAAGCTTTTGTTATTATTTTTCACAATTCTATTGATATTAAAAAAAGTTTTGGAACCAATACGAGAGTTACTTTTCACCATATATTGGTTAGATTCTTGAGGATGGCTTTTCTTTTTCTTCATATCCTTCTATCTCAAACGTGCTTGAGATTTTGTGTTTGTTAATTTGGCAAATGGTAAGTAAATTTTATATATTAAACCAATTAAATTGTATCGATTCAACAAAAAATTTAAAAATATTTTTCACTTAACAGGTCTATAAATAGAAAAAATATCTTCCAAATACTCAAACCCTAAACTTCATTGTCACAGCTTCATATCCCCTTCCCTCTCTCCACCCTTCTCTTTCGATCTCCATGAACCCACCCCTTTCTCTGCCTATCTGGTTATCCTACAACTGTCTTCTCCTCTCTCCTAGACAAATCTTTATTTTTCAAGCATGATTTTTTTTTAAATTTCATTTGTTTTAGAACAAAGTGCTTTCTAACTAAACTTAGGGTCTATTTTGGTTGGACAATATTATTGATTTACTCTTCTAGGGTTTGAATTTATTTTTTGGAGTTTTTTTTTAAGTTAGTATTATGATTTCTAGAAAATCTAATGGTTTGTAAGAGTCTGAGTAAGGAAACTTGTTGAGGCTACTATATGATGAAGAAGAAGGGAAATTCCATTGTTGCCTTTACTGGCGACGAGAGGTTAATGATGCTGTCACAGGGAAGAGAGAAGTGAGGGGAAGTTGCTGTGCTGTTGTAGAATATATGGGGGAAAGGGTGAATAGTTGCTATTGTGGAAGATGAAAGGTTAGTTGAACCAAAATGAGAGCCATGAGATTGATATTTGTTTTTAGCTGAGAGAATATCTTCATAGTGGCTGATGGCTAAGTTTGGGAGAAAGGGGTTTTTGTGTTTGGTTGTTGGGAAGACTGTGGGTCTAATGTTTTTATTTGGGTATTTTCTTTAGATTTCTTGTAATACCACCTATTTATAGGTGGAAAATCTTATCTTCTTTCCCAATTACTTGGTCCAACAAACAACCTAAATTCACCTTAGTTCATTGTTTTTTTCCTTTTCATTTTAGTCTTTTTTGTTTGAATATTTTTTTTATTCTTCTTATTTTTTTTGTATTTTTTAAAAAGCTACATCAACGCCAATTCAATGAGAAAAAATCAATGATTTTAAGAATGATGCGTTAAAAGCTGAACACATTAAAAAGAAATTTGAAATTTGAAATCTTTTGAGATGACGCTGAAAATGCTAAAAATAACACAAATAAGTCAATAATATATTTTTTGATTTTTTTGTATATTGAAAATATTTAGAAAAGTAGGGGGTTAAAAATTGAGTTATGACAGTTGTCCCTCTCTTTACAATGCTTACGACAAGAAGTCTTATAATAGACTTTTGATAGTAAGTTTTATAAAGAAGAAAAGATAAGATGTTGTGGATTTATCAAATCAAGAAATGATCAATCCTTCTAAAAGTATTAAAAGTGAGGGTTTGGAAGCGCACTTGGATGGAAAATAAATAAGGTTTACTGATGCACTATCTAGTAAGTGAGGGTTTGGAAGTGCACTTGGATGGAAAATAAATAAGGTTTACTGATGCACTATCTAGTAAGTGAGGGTTGGCAAGCACACTCATAAGAATTCAAATAAGGCTAAAAAGCATATTATTTGATGTATGAGGGCTAAAAAGCGCACTAAAAAAAAACCTAAAGGGATAGGGCCTGAAAGTGTACTATCTGATGAACAAGAGCTTGGAAGTGCACTCGAAAGGAAAAAGATATGGCCTGAAGACACATTATTTGATGTATGAGGAGGGCCTGAAAGTGCATTAGAAAGGAAAGAGATATGTCTTGAAAGCACATTATTTGATGGATGAAGGCCTGAAAGCGTATTCGAAAGGAAAGAGATAGGGTTAGAAAATGTGCTGTCTGGAGGATGAGGGCTCAAAGGTGCACTCGAAAGGAAAAAGATAGGGTCTAAAGGTGTATTATCTGAATGATAAGGGCTCAAAGGCGCACTCAAGGTGGTGGGGTTGGAAAACACACTACCTGGAAGACGAGGGCTCAAAAGTGCACTAAAAAAAGAGATAGGGCTAGAAAGTGCATTATCTAAGAGATGAGGGCTCAAAGGCATGCTCAAAAGAAGAAGAGATAGGGCTAGAAAATGCACTATCTAAGAGACGAGGGCGCACTTGAAAGAAAAGAGATAGAGCTTGAAAGCGCACTATCTGATAGACGAGGTTTGGAAAATGCCCTTAGAAAGAAAATAGTAAGGCCTGAAAACACACTATCAAATGGATGAGGGCTCAAAGATGCACTCAAAGGGAAAGAAGATATGGCTAGAAAGTGCACTATCATTCAAAGGAAAAATAGATAGTATTTGTAAAGAAAAGGATAATATTTATGGAAAACTGAAAGATTTTTTAAAGTGGTATATTTGTACCAAACAACTTGCCTAATGGTAAAATTTAAATTTTTTTAAAATGGTCAAATTGTTATGGGTGACTTGCCAAGGTGAAGAATACAAAGGTTTTTTTTTTCTCTCCAAATGGTCCCATTATAATGGACGAACTGCCCAGGTGAAAAATTCAAAGATTTTCAAAGTGGTCTCATTGTAATGGAAGACTTGCCCAGGTGAAAAAATATAAAGATTTTTCAAAGTGGTCTCATTGTAATGGGCGACCTACCCAGATAAAAAATACAACTTAACTGACATAAGGATTTAGCTAGAGATGTCTTAATTGCATGGTTGAGTTTAAAACTTCTTAATGACAGAGCGAGACTTCTTGATTGCAAGGTTGATTTCCTAATGACAGGGTTGAATGGAGATTTCCTTTCTTAATTTTTCCATGCTAGACTTCTTGTTATCTGTTGGGAGCCTTGATGGGATCAGAACCTTGATTGTTAACTCTTAAATTTGAAATATTATATCCATTCAAGTCTAATTGTTGTATCTTGCTTTTTTGCATTTTAAAAATAGAAATTTACCCGATGTAAGCTTAAAGCAATTTTGTTTTGAATTCTTGCAACTTCCAAGGGTTTTAATAATTTTTTTAGGAAAAAGATGATTTGGTCTGGTGAAGGTATATAATGAGGTGACCTTCTGTTTTTGTTAGTTTTAGAACAAGAGGCTTAAGTAAAAACTTGAGATTTTGTTGAGAGAAAATTGTCTCATTTTATAACTCTTATTTTATTAGCATGAATAATAGTAAGTAGCTTTGTTTGCGATGCCATGATCCTTGTGGAAAAGTTCTTTTGAATTCTGAGAACACCATTTATTGGTTCAGTTGCTTACTTGCTTGTTTGATTAAAAAAAGACTTTTAAAGTGAGGCTATGGATTTCGACTATGAATGAAAATGATTTGTAGGCTCAAAGAGTGTTTTAAGGTTTTAAAGACTTAAGATCACTATCATTGTGTCTTTCTTTTCTTTTATCTTGTTTCTTTAATTTGCTCTTTTTTTTATTGCTTTGGTAGAGCATCCTTATTTTTTTTACCTTAACTTGGTCATTTTTTTCATTTGAGAATGCCCCCTAACATTCGGATTTCTCGAGCTCTTTGGCTTTTTCATGACTTCTTCATTTTTTAATCTTTAAACTTACGCTTGGCCCTTAGTGTGAGGTGTGATCCCAGTTAGGATTGACCTTTGACTTTGAAATTTCTATTTGCCCCTAGTATGGGGTGTGATCTTAGTCAGGATTTTTATGAAGAAAAACTTATTCATGTTCAAATAAGGACCACAAAGGATACATTTTAGAATGTGAAGGAATAACAAAGATGACCTTTCATCATTTCAAGCACAAACAGTTAGAATCGAAACATTTTATCTTCATTCAGTGTAATTGTCTGGAACTATTGCATTAAAACTCATGTTTTTATTAATCAATGACTAGCAAATTGAACTACAAATTATTATGCATACAACTAAAATATTGCCCAAGAGATATGGGGTGCAAGCTTTTTGTGGATTTCTTTTAATTTTTTGTGTCTTGGTTGAAAAATTGTTTAGTCACCTCAAAATAAGAATTGCTTGAATGATTCGTTTGTCACCTTAGAAAAGGTATCTAAACACTGTTTTAAGCAAACATCAAATTATTTCAAAAATCTAAAAGCAAGCTTAATTTTTTAGGATTTTTGACAAAAAGGGTTTTTACAAAATTGATGTGGCCACAATGCTTTGAATAGAGCCATGAAGCCAATTATGAAAGTCAATTTTATGAGTTTAAAAAAAGGTAGAGATTGCTTCTTAGCATCTTGCATAAGACACCTTGGGGTTCGATCATTTTTGCCATTATATTTATCTAATCATGGACAATGATATAATGCCAAGCTATTACTTTCACAAAAACATTTTTTGATTTTAAAACAACAAAGAGGCTAAAAAGACAAGTTTCATTAAAATATACGATGCAATCCCCAAACCAAAATGCAAAATAGCAAAGTTAGGCACATATTGCACTTTTTATTGGGTCAAATTCCCCAACAACATATGTGTATTGTCAGTGTTTGCCAACCACTTATTATGCTCATGATGATCTAGT
Organism: Populus simonii; assembly: GCA_007827005.2. Lineage (NCBI taxonomy): Eukaryota > Viridiplantae > Streptophyta > Magnoliopsida > Malpighiales > Salicaceae > Populus > Populus simonii. The sequence goes on along the minus strand of CM017467.2, from coordinate 17,086,715 downwards.
GACAATGTGGTAGATTGCATTATCCTTCACAAACTCAACTTCTCCATTGCTACCCAGCTTTTATACTTGATACTTGAAATTCTTGTAGCCTTTGATTGAATGTCAAGGATCTTATCATGATGTTCACACTTTTCATTTGAATTCTACCACCCTTGAGTGGTAAAATATATGTCAATCTTTGGCAGTAGTGTTTAAAAAGCCGATGATATAGTAAGATCTGATCTAACCAGATTCCTAATTTGAGAGCCATTCCCCAACTCGGACTCCATTATGACTTCAGAGTTCACAGTTCCTACTTTGATAGCTGGTTCAATCATTTCGGCCATAACAACTAGGTTAGTAAAATGTTGGGTTACACTTCCAATCATAAACTCAAAGTAAGGTGTCTTAAGCAAGCTGGCCATCTCCATTCATGGTAGTGAGAGACTTAAAACTTTCAATTCCGGCCATCCACTATGGACGCTGGTAGCCGAAACTAATATTCAAACATAACGGACCATCCACTTAGAACGTCATTGACTGAAGCTAATCATCAATCATAACCCGATCGTCCGCTTCGGATGTCATTTGCCAAAGTTAATATTCTATTCATCTCGACCATCCATCTAGATTGTCATTTGTCGAGACTAATCATCAACGCAACCCGACCATCCATCTAGGATGCCATTAGCTAAGGTTAATCATCAATTCATTCCGGCCATCCCTTTAGGATGCCATTAGCCGAAGCTAATCATTAAACACAAACCGGTCATCCCTCTCAGATGCCATTAGCCGAAGCTAATCATCAAACACAACCCGGTCATCCATCTCGGATACTATTAGTCGAAGCTAATAATCAAACACAACTTGGTTATTCATTTCGGATGCCATTAGCCAAAGCTAATCATCAATCAAAACCTGGTCATCCATCTCGGATGCCATTAGCCAAAGCTAATCATCAACTCAATCAACATTTCATAATTAGTTTAGCATTTATCAACAACTCGCTCAACATTTCATAATCAGTTTAATATTCGTTAACAGCTCAATTTCATCAACAACTCAATCAACATTTCATAATTAGTTTAGCATTCATCAACAACTCAATCGATATTTTATAATCGGTTTGTTATTTGTCAACAACTTAATTTCATCAAGAACCATTCAACATTTCCTAATCGGTTTAGCATTCATCGAAAACTCAATCGACATTTCATAATCGATTTAATATTCGTCAATAACTCAATTTCATCAACAACTCAATCAACATTTCACAATCGGTTTAACATTCATTACAACGTAATAATATATCATCCTCAAACAAGTTATTTCAGAACATTAACATTATACAATAAAAAGGTGAAAACCACCTACCTACTCCTCCCGTGGGATGTCCTTGTCCGGTCACGGATCCGATCCCGGTTATACCACCTACCATATCAATTGTTACAAATCAGTACATTTGCATTTGGTAATTACACAACTCGTCACCATATAAATTTCAAGAATACACATTTTCACATTATATCGTTCATATATTACAATCATACAATGCAATCATTTTAATCATTGAACCAATTCTGATATGAAATTCTGCCGCAGAAATTCGTTAGTGAAACTAGTTCACAGGTGACACAGAGTCGTCAGCAAATTGATTCGTTGGGACACAGAATCGTCATCGAAACTGGTTCACTGGTGACACAAACTTGTTAATGAACTGATTCGATGGAACACATAATTATTAGCAAAGTTGGTTTGCTAGTGATGCAAACTTGTCAGCAAACTGATTCGCTAGAACACAAAATCGACAGCGAAACTGGTTCGCTGGCGACGTAGACTCGTCAGCGAACTGATTCGTTGGAACAAAGAATTGTCAGCGAAACTAACTCGTTGGTGACCCTTATTCAGTAGAAATCGCTAGTGTGTATAGGCCATTGTTGACACAGAAATCGTTAACGAGAACTGAGTTGCTGTAGACTCAGAAATTATCAACGCAACACAGTTTCGCAGCTGACCCTGAAATTGTCAGCGTGTAAGGTTCATAACTAACTCAGAGATCATTTATAAAAACTGAGTCGCCACCGACTTAGAAATCATCAATGCAATGCAGCTTCACAGCTGACGCTAAAATCGTTAGCGCATATGGTTTATGGCTGACACAAAATTTGTTGACAAAAATTAAGTCATCGTCGACTTAGAAATCATCAACGCAACACAATTTCACTACTGATGCTGAAATCGTCAGCGCATATGGTTTACGGCTGACGTAGAAATTGTTGATAAAAACTAAGTGGCTGCCGACTCAGAAATTATCAACGCAACACGGTTTCATAGCTGATGCTAAAATCATCAACGCATATGATTTACGGCTGACGCAAAATTCATTGACGAAAACTGAGTCGCTGTCGACTCAAAAATCATGAATGCAACCCCTGTCACTGCCGATTCAAAAATCAGCAGTGGCGATGGAGTCATTTTAGGTTCTACTCTTTCCTCCAGCCAAAACATCGCTGTCCATTTCTCCCTAAATTGTACATGTAATTCATCACATTATACAATAACCATACTCAAAACTACAGTTCACAAACACATGCTTACTCTCTTGATTCATAAACCCACATGTTCATTCAACATATCATTAAAACCAAGGCATTAACTAGAGGGAGTCCTGTTTTAGCTGCAACATGCCCTTTCAAGGTTAACCAACAACATAATTGCATTTCAACACATTTCCACATAATTTTATCAATGATATATATAGAAATTACATAATTTATACTTGCATGATTATGTTTTCTGGTTCAAGTATGACTGTAAGGTCTTGACAAGGTCACCCTTCATATATTTGATCACCTAAGTTCATGGTTTGTCCAGCCTTCATTTTGGCCGGCTATTTCGCTAGGTTTGTACATTCAAAATTGTCCATTTTCTTTGTTAAATGTTCTAGAATTAAGTCTCCATTTAGTCCCATTTTCATCCCTCGTTTTAGTTTAGGTTTCCTTCACGGTTGGTGCAAAAATCCTAGGCCATTTTCTTAGGGGTTTCTTATTCTTTTTCGGTCCTAAGGTCCCAAGAATAGGGGGAAAAGGGTTCTGGTTCATACCTCATGTTTTCAGCAGCTTTAGGAAGAGATTTAATAGTTTTTCTTCCCTTCTACTTTTGGTTTTCTTCCTCCCTTCTCTAGCTGCGCCAGCCAGCCTCCTACATTTCTCCCCCTTCCATAGTTTTGGTCATTTATGTTTTTCTCTAACTCTCCTTTCCTCTGCAACACTTAAAGAGTGTACATGCAGCTGGTTTCTAGGTTTTCTTCTTGGGGGAGTGGCGGCTGTAGTGGTGTTTGCTGGCTGATTTTTAGGGAGAGGTCTAGACTACTTTTCCTTCCATGGCTTCGACCACCTTTGTTTTTCCCTAATCCTTCCTTCTTCGCCCACGTTCTAAGAAGCAGCTGGGTTTGTTGGTTTTGCTTTGGAAAGAGAGGTTGCTGCAACCAAGGCTACTGGCTGGCTATTTTTGGGGAGAGCAAAAGTCATTCTCTCTTATTTGCTGTATTTATACCCCTCTTAAATGCAAATGGATGTTTGGAAGGCTGGATAAGGTTGTTCTTATCTCTTTTTTGGGTTATTCTAAGGCTGGTCATGTCCTATATTATTCTCATCTAGAATAGGCTGGTCCAACACTAATTTTTTTTGGGTTTTACATTGTCAACGAAAACTGAGTCACTGCTAACTAAGAAATCATCAACGAAACTGCTTCCACAGCTAACACATGGATTCTTCAGCGCACACAACCACTGTTGATTTAGAAATCAGCAACGTAACTGTGTCGCTACCGATTCAGAAATCAGCAACGTAACTGTGTCGCTACCGATTCAGAAATCAACAATGTAATTGTGTGGCTGCCAATTTAGAAATCAGCAACATAACTGTGTCGCTGCCGATTCAGATATCGACAACTATGGTGGAGTCGTTTATGGCTTTACTTTTTTTATTGGGTGTTTACATCAAAGCTGCTGATGTAGTCCTGCCACTCCTCGAATTGCTCATGTATTTTCTTCACCTCTTCTTCTCGGGACTCAAGCTTGGACTGGATTGTGAAAACTTGATCTCTCATGGCATTTGCTCTGTTCAGATATTCCCTCATATTTGACACAACTGCCTTTCTTACTTCCCTTTCATCATCGGTCTGGACCTGGTATCAAGCTCTCAAGCTTCTTTCTTCTTCAATGATAAGATTAGCTAATCTGTTTTTTTTTTTTTTGTTTTTTAGCTTTTCATTTCAATTTATAGTGATCCTTTTTTCTTCTTCAAAGAAGCTATTGACTCTTTGTCAGCACGTTTTCTACGTTTAGAAGTTGGTCTTCTAGGAGTTTCTGATGACTTTTGTTGTTGCCGAGCTCAATCCTTAGCTTATCCAACTTCTTTTGCAGGTCCTTCTCATTGCTGACCCTTTTTCTTTTGGGTTTAATGGTGATGGATGTCCTATCTTGTATCTAACTTTGCTCTTTCATCCCTTAGAGCATCGTGGATAAGCCATCATTCCACCACACTGAGTAATTAGAGCTAACTGAGAACTCTTTTTGTTGCTCCTTCTTATGGACTAAAATAGGTTGCCCTTAGTCACTTCTAATGGCGTCTAGCTCGACCAAAGAATTAGCCTTCTGAAACAGACCAGTATACCTAGCTAACCCCAAGGTTCTTGACATGTACTGTACTCCTTCAAATTGTTTGGCTACCAATGAGGGTAAGTAGTTAGTATAACTAGTTAAGCCGATCAGTGAGACCCATACTTTGTCAGCACAACTCATAAGATAAGTCGAGTTGCTTACCCAATGAGCTTTCCATCTGGAATTACTGTAAGGGAGTACTTGGTACTTCTTTACCCATATCTTTTCATCCAGCTCATTCCATTCTTCATTCAGAACCAACTCAAGAGGCCTTATATTGAACCACCAGAAATTGTTGAAGACTTCTCTCGATATCTCCAAGTGGCTGACTATCCACATGAATAATAGAGGAATACAACACCAAATTGCTCCTTCCTCGTGCAATTTATAATAGTTTAGAGATAAGAAAGTTTCATAAAGGATAACTGAAATGAGGTTATTTTTCGCCTGCTTGTACTTGGTAAAGGCATTGATAACTTCAATGCTAATAAATTCCAGTGGCTTCTAAGGAAAACAGAACTAACCTAAAGATGATGAAGGCGATTACTCGGTATTTCTCCTCTTAGTTTTCCTTTGTCTTTATCTTTCTTCAGCTTGTTCTTAATCAACTTCCACTTGAATCCCTTATTGGACGTTCTGTATTGGTCAACTTGGTCTAGATGCAGTAGCTTTGCGACCTCGACAGCTGTGCTCTTGATCCTTTATCTAAAATAGACTCTGTGAGGATCATAGGGGAAGTTCAGGATCTGGGCATATTCTTCAATGGTTGGGGTCATGTCAATATCCCTAAAGGTGTAACATATGTAGCCTGAATTCCAGAATTGCATCAAAGCTTTGATCATTAGGATCTGAACTGAGATCCTTATCAGGTGAGCAATTATCCCATACTTTTTCTCAAACAGAGTCTCATCTATATACCCTAATATTGGCACGAGCTTTTTATGTTATCTAAGTAGTTTACTTTGGTTATGCGTGGTAATTTCTTAACATTGATCCTTGGGCAATCCCCTTCAACTAATTGTATCATCTCAGATCTTTCCCTGTATTCTGAAAAGGTCATGTAAGTCATGGTATTTAGCTTAAATTTTTTGTAAAGTTTAGGACTTTAATCAAGTTTGCAAAGTGAATTATTAAGGAGTTCATACCCTAAAGGCAGGTTATATGTCATTACATGAGGGGTAAGCTTTCTACCTGGTCTCAAAAAAGTCTATGAACTACCTAATGACCACCTTATGTGAAGGCAATAGAAGGGTTTACAAGGAATGGTTGGGGCACGGTGTGACCGCCATTACCGAGTAAACATTTAGCTCATAATTGGATGTTTCACAAATCTGAACCTCGAGTAAAAGTAATAAAGCAAACCACTACTCCCTACCTAACCTAAAATTAAAGTTATTCATGAAATTAAAATGCATGAGGGCATTAATCCATACCCGATGTACTTATACATGAACAAGAAGTAAAAATGCTAAAGCAGTAAAAATACATGCTAAAATTAAACAAACCAACAAAAATACACAAGCATAGCTCAGTCCAATCAGACAAGTCCCCAGCAGAGTCGCCATTTTGTCGTGACATGCACGGTGTTTGAGATGGTGGGTCTCCCTCCTGAGATGTGTTGAGGAAAGGGGTTTTGGATATAATCATATAATTTAGAAGTCGCCACCTGGTATTACGGTCACTAGAAAACCTATTGGTTTACGAGAGTCCGAATAAGAGGGCTTATTGGGGCTGCCACACGGTGAAGAAGAAAAAAGGAAATGGCACTGCTATAATTGCTACCTTCATGGGTGATGAGAGGTTGATGATGTTGCCACAAAAAAGATAGAAGTAAAGGGAAGCTACTATGCTGTCATGGCTGTGGAATATATGGAGGACGGGGTGAATAGTTGTTATTGTGGAAGATGAAGGTTCAGTTGAACCAAAATGAGAGCCATAAGATTTATATTTGTTTTTGGTTGAGAGAATATCTTCACAGTGGCTGGCGACTAGGTTTGGGAGAAGGGTTTTTTATGTTTGGTTGTTGGGAGGACTGTGGGACTAATGTTTTTATTTGGGTATTTTCTTTAGATTTCTCACAATACCCCCCCTTCTTGTGTGGGATAACCACCTATTTATAGGTGAAAAATCTTATCTTTTTTCTAATTACTTGGTCCAACAAGCAACCTAAATTCACCAAAATCTTATCTTTTTTCCTAATTACTTGGTCCAACAAGCAACTTAAATTCACCTTTGTCCATTGTTTTCTTCCTTTTCATTTTAGCCCCTTTTGTTTGAATATATATATATATTTATTTATTTATTCTTCTTATTTTTTTGTATTTTGTTTTTTTTAAGCAACACCAACGCCAACTTAATGAGAAAAAATCAATGATTTTGAAAATAACGTATTAAAAGCTAAATGTGTTGAAAAGAAATTTGAAATTTGAATTCTTTTGAGGTGACGATGAAAATGCTAAAAATAACACAAATACATCAACATATGTTTTGATTTTTTTTTGTATATTGAAAATATTTAGAAAATTCAGGGGTTAAAAATTAGGTTATGACATCAATGATAAAAGTCAATGATAAGACATTTGTAGAAAGACCTATATTTCTTTCTCATTCATGATATGCATATTTACAATAAATAAATAAAATGTATAAATGATTTTAAAAAGTTAGATTAAGTATGCATGCTTATTATTTGAGTTTTCTATTATATCAAGACTATAAGGATAGACTAAATTGACTTTTCTTGAAAAATTCTCGGATACATGTCAATGAATGTATTTAAACATATACCCGATTTGGAAATTTAAAATCAAACCATGTTGGTAGGTAACCCCCCTCACCATATTGGTTTTTTTTTCTTCTAAAATATATTCCTTATGTCCTCAATGACACCTTCAAAATGTTTTGACATCTCACACTTCCTGTAAGGATCGGTGGAGAAATAATAGGGTTAAGATAAACACTATGAATATATCATGTCATGATATGATTTGTTTCTTATCAAGGGTTAACCTTAATAGATAAAATCTAGCTCATACAGGGTTTGAGTCATTTGGTCTAACTACACCATTAAACAGTTTTACCGACGTATTAATTTTGTCGGTGTAAGACACAAAATTCATCTGAAATATTTTTACCGACAACATCACCGACGGAATATGTCTCTCGGAATATTGATCATCGGTAATTTCCATTTCTGTTGCTACTTCTGTCGAAAAAAAAACACCGACGGTCTTATAGATGGACAAAGTGCGCTAAAAATTTTTTCGCGCTAGAACTTTACCGACAGAATTATTCCATCTATATTTCCACCGGTAAATCACCGACGGCCAATCCGTCGGTGATTGTGACATGGGCAGTAATTATTTCAGAATTCTCTATAAAATACTAACAGATATAGTCCGTCGGTATTGTTAATGGTAAATCACCGACGGATACAGTCCGTCAGTGATTGTGGCATGGGCATCAAATTTTTTTCAACTCTCTGTCTAATACCAACAGACCTTGTCTGTCTGTAAGGCCGTCAGTATTTATTTAAAAATATTTTAAAAACATTATTTAGAATAAATTATTTTTTAAAAATATTATATTGATTAATAGTAAAAAAAACTAATTAACCAAAAAACATTGTATTAAACATTAAAAATATAAAGATAATGTTAAATAATATTCATCCAAATATTCATTACAAATTTAATGTGTTTTAAAAACAAAATTGAACTAGAATAACCGCGGAGGAGGAGGAGGAGGCTGGTGGTTTCCGGGACTGTACGACCAAAAAGGGGCTGCACATGTATTATCACCCATCCTTGATCTAATGTCCATGACCATTTGACGGAGCTTATATTATTGTTTCAAGGTCATGAACTCCTCAGACTGGGTGCTCGATACTGATGGAGAGCTCCCAACGGTTGAGACACTACGGGCCGCCCGCAAGTTTTCGGCCGTAGTGTTGGAGAGCCCGTAGACCCGATTTTTATCGGGTACACTAGACGATCCTACCTCCATCCACAAATCCGGATCGAAATCCGGATGGGTCGAAGGATCGTCCCTATATCTCTCAATCAACCGGCTATTATAGGTCTCATGATTTTTTTTTTAAATCATCATATTTAATTCAAGAAAATAATAACTTATGAAATAAAATGATTGAACGAACATACCACTAAGTGTTGAGTATGGTTGTCCATGAACTTTGCACCCCCTTTTGGCGGTCTTCACTCTGCACGTGCGTCTCGACAAACAGCTCCATTGAGCTCGGCTAACGTTCAAGAGACGTAGCCTGTAAGAAAAAAAATGTTGCAAGTTAAATATATTTATAAGCAACAACAAATTAATTAATGATATATTTCATTTAAATTAATCTTACCATCCCCTTCGCATGTGCACTGAATGGAACGGAGCCACCGGTGTGCGTGGTCACCGAACCATGAATTTGTCGGTTCTAGTTGTCGGCACCGGACTGTGAGCGTCGTGCGAACTGCTCAGACATCACGTGCTCAATATATTGCATCCATATATCCCCCGAGATGAATGGCGGTTTGAATTCCTGCCAAATCGCCACCTCATTCCAGCCTTCTAAACCGTTATCTCTCGCATATCTTTTTGCTTTTTTTTGTGTCATACCAAAAATCACGCAACCTACTTCCATAGTAACAAATTAGAATTTAGAACATAAAATTATAAAACAAAAAATTATATTATTTTCGATGTTACTTAGTTGTCGCGTGATTCTCCCATACCCTCCTGACAACATTATTGTTCGCGCTATCCCACTCAAATTTGTGCCGTGTATAAATAATTCATTTAAAATAAAAATAGTACAAGATATAAAATTATAAAAATAATTTATTAAAAATAAGCTGGAAATTAGAAGTTAACACCCTCCTGAAATCATCGAAAACATGCATCGATATTAGGTCTCCACTCAAGATGTTTGGAAACCTGACTCCATTGAAATAATAAAATCTCCATCGATGATTTAAACACCGATGTTATTGTCCGGGCAACCTTAATGTTTGTGAACCTGAAATTATGTTATAAGTATAAAAAAAACTAAAACCTAAACAAACTGACATTGAAATGTCATCCTTCCAATGTGCCTGGTACTTGCGGGTGAATTGACCCCGTTGTGAAGGCACACCGTCTTTGCGTTGTGAAACCGCGCCAGAAGAGGCAGCATCACAAGTTTGCGCAGGTGCCTCTTCTTGATCATCACCTAAAGATAAGTCATCATTGCTGCTAGAAGAACTAGCTGCAACCGTCTGTTGACGACGTGCTGTTGATTTCATTCTATGCATCTATACAAATTTATACGAATAATTACAGAATTAAATTCGATTATTTAAAATTTTTTTGGCAGCACCTCCCCTATACTGGAGACTACCCACAGTTTTAAAACCCTGCAAATATTTACAATAACCACAAACCAATTGACTCCATTGGAAAATCTTATATACAACTTAACATCTATAGAAATTTAACATCTATATATTTTCAACTAACATCTATAAAAATACATAAATGACAATTAAAATTAATGGAAATAATAAAAAAACATAACAAGCAATAATAGAATAAAATTGAGATAAAATAATTAAATTTAATTGTTCATTTCCAATTACCATTTTCAAGGTAAATTCAACAATAACAATTAAAATTCAATAAAATTTTCAAATAATTATTACAATACAAACAATAAAATAATTAAATTTTCATTTTACACATCTACACAAATTTATACGAATAAGTACATAATTAAATTCAATTATTTTAAAAAAATTCACCAGCACCTCTCCTATATTAGAGACTACCCACAGTTTTCATATCTCCAAATATTGATAATATCCAGAAGCCAATTGACTCCATTGCAAAATCTTATATACAACCTAACATCTATAGAAATTTAACATCAATATATTTTCAACTAACATTTATACAAATTCATAAATAACAATTAAAATTAATCAAAATAATAAAAAACATAACAAACAATAATATAATAAAATTAAGATAAAATAATTAAATTTAATCTATATTTCAATTAACATTTTTAAGGTAAATTCAACAATAACAATTCAAATTTAACAAAATTTTCAATTATTATGGCAATACAAACAATAAAATAAATTGAACAAATAAAAAGAAAAAACTAAAGACTTTGGAATGAAAAATGTTTACCTTAATAGTGTGTTGATTTCAAGATTTTATCTACGAACAATACACAAAACAAAAAACAAAAAACACAACAAAAGATAATCATAATTAAAATAAAAAAGTTAAAAATACAAAGATAAAGAAAAGAGAATACATACCTTTTAATATGTTGAAAACTACAACCAAAACAATAAAAATTCACACCAATTCTTGCAAAAACAAAACACAAACGGAGAGGAGAAGAGAAGATGAAATGAGGAACGGAGAAAAAATAAACCACGAAGGTGGGGCTGGGTTTTATACTACAATTTTACCGACGACTTTACCGACGGACATTAGAATATTATTTTCATGGCGGTGGCATAAATTTCCATCGATATATTTTGAATTTCGCACTAAAATTCCGTCAGTATATTTTACAGTTGCACACCTCAATGATGTTATACTGACAGAATATCCGTTGGAAACAATGTCGATGATTGTGGCATGGGCAGTAAATATTTTGCAACTCTCGGTAAAATACCGATGGCCACAGGTCGTCGGTGATTGTGGCAAATGCAATAAATATTTTGCAACTCTCGGTAAAATACCGACGGATGGTTTCCTTAGTATGGACGTCAGTATTTGTGGAAAATGCAATAAATATTTTGCAACTCTCTGTAAAATACTGATGGAAGGTTTCTGTCAGTATGGAAGTCGATATTTGTGTCATACTTTTACATATTTTGTTTGTATTGCCTATTTATCCTCTTGCACAAAAGCTTAAATTACAAACTTACTGCATAACACAATAACAACAGCAAACAATTATAAAATAAATATTTCATGTTCCAAAATATCATCCATAATATTACATTATAAAAAAAAGCTTTACACTTTCGTGTTCTGATCATATTTAGTCAGAATTTTCGTCTTCATCGTCAGTTGAATTGTTATCAGCTTCATCGTATTCTTCAATGTGGTTATCATCATCTTTATCGACATTAGCTAGTCTACTAGAGCTCAAAACAACATTCAACTCCTCTGCGTCAACATCAACAAAACTATCATCGAAAACACGAAAATCCAAATTTTTTTCTAAGTCAATCGAATGAGTAACTCGATATGGTTCAACCAACTCACTAACTTGAAAGACTTCATTTATCACACTTGTGTCTTCGTTCTCGTCCTGAACAACCTCAACACGACCTTTGGGTTTTGTTTTTAAAACGGATAACCAATCAACTCTTGATCGATCTTTTTTAAAGCAAGGGGTGTATGTGTAATAAACTTGTTGGCATTGCTTTGCGAAAACAAAGACATTGTTTATGTTGCGGAGTTTAGCTTTTAAGTTGATTTCAACGAGACCATAGTGAGGATCTACTATGATTTCTCTGTCAATTGTGTCATACCAATAGCATTTGAATAAAAATACTCTATTCTGCTCGCTATAATATTGCAATTCGAGACCTCTTATAATTTTCCATAGTGGTCAACTTCAAACTCACTACAAGTCGATCCCTTAATACAAATACCACTGTTGTATGTCTTTTTTCCATGCCCGTATTCTTCAATATAAAACACATATCCATTGACAAAATACCCGTTATAGCACTTGACTTTTCTTTCAGGGCCCAGGCTTAGTAAAGACAATGAAATAGCAGCACTACCTCTCATTTGATAAACCTTGTATATCAAATACAATAATAATTAATAAATGAACATTCTATAATATTGACGTATAATTACCTTGCAAGAGATAATGAGTTTGTGATAGGACTTAAATGTGTTCTAAACCATGTGCTAAATTGTTCATCTTGTAATTGAAAGATTTGGGATTCGGTCAGCTGTGAGTTATTGGACAGTAAATTTTATCGATGTTGCCTCCAAGGTTGTTCCAAATTATATGAGTTTATGATATTACAATATATAAATAGTACACTCTTGGCAAAGTTTAAGTAGTACATCTACTTACTTAATAAAAGGTCTCAATTCATCATAGTTAAATAGAACATAATTGTAAGACCCAGACTTTTGGCTCAAACCTAAGCCCAAGTCAGCCCAAACCCAACTTAAGTTAACCTAGGTATTTAAGGAAGAGTTGCAAGATAATTTATTTCCTCTCTTCTAATTCCTGTAGCCGTCGTGACCCTCCCCTCCTCAAACCAAAGAGTTTAGTTTTTGATCTTGAGTTTTTTGTTCAAGAAAGGTGGAAGTAGCAAGTAAGTGGTTCTCTTTCATATTACTTTTGATTTTAGTTTATTTATGGAATGATTAAAAAAGATATTAGGATTTATAAGGATTGGAGGTTTATATTGTTAAGATTGATTTATGATTATTAAGGGTCTAATGTTAGGTGATTAATTAGTATGTTGTTGAAAATAAGGATTTATGAGTTGATTTGTTTAAATTAATTTTTATGGGTTAAGAAATTCAATTTTACCTTGCTGTAAAATCTGGACAGAATGGTCTTGAGGTTGAAGATGACCAAATTTTATTTTGGTCCTTGATTTATGAAAATTACAGTTTAGTCCCTAAACTTTGGAAAAACTATAATTTGACCCCTAAATGTATTTTGAGATTCTGGATAGTGTTATTATGAGATTAAGGATGATGAATCTCAGTTTGAAAATTGATTTGGAATATTTTCAGTTTGGTCCGTTAATTTTAGGAATTTACATTTTAGTCCCTGAACTTTATGAAAATTACAATTCGGTCCCTGGTTCATTCAAGACAGAATTGAGGATGTTTTATGGGTGAAATTTCAGTATGGTTATGTATTTATAGTTTGGTCCAGTTTTGGTAAAATTACGTTTTGGTCCCTGTTTTGGATAATTGTCGTTTTAGTCCCTAAACCTAGGAGACTAAACCTGGTTTTCTTTTATGCATTGGAATCTTTTATTTGTATTGTTTTGAGTTGCTTTTGAGTATATTTCATATATTTATTGTAGGTTCCCCTAACGATCCTTAATAGGTTTTTCGGGTCTTTCATCTGATATTCCTTTTAATCTATATTCTTCCGGGTGAGTGGGATAATCTTTAATATGCATATATTATAAATAAATATATATGTTGATTATACAATGAGTACAACTAGTTAATTTCTTGAATACTTATATATATTGCTTTGTTTTCCGAGTACTTATTTATTCTTGAATTTGCACTCGCAATCTGTCAAACTAAATTCTATTTGATATGATATATGTTTCTTTGATGATTCTATGAATATCTATTATGTCTTGATATAGGACTTGTCAGTAACTCCATGCTAACGGAGAGTAGTTAGCCTATGTGCACATAGTATTCTGTATACCTAGCTGGTGAGAGAGGCATCAACCTGTGGCGACTGATCATCCCACAGTGGTCACCTTCGGGTGTCATCTGGTCACCCTCGGGTGTCATCTGGTCACCTTCGGGTGTCATCTGATCTCTAACATGTATTCCACTATGTTATGATAATATGTTTAGTATGTATATGTATATGTATATCAAGATAAATCATCTTGCAAACTATTAATATTATAAATATCTAAAATGTATATTAAATATTATTCCCTCACTGAGTTGGTTGAACTCACCCCTTATTCTTAATATTATTTCAGGTTCTTAGTTTCTGATAGCAGTTGGACTTTGTAGAGTGTTCCTGCTTCTTCAGTTTTGGTCGGTATGCCTTGCTTGTTTTGCGAGGCTTTCCTTTTAGTTTTGATTCGATGTCTTAGACGCTCCACTATTACCTTGTTTTAATTAAGTTTGGATTTTGACAATATAATGAGTATTATGGATTATTGTTTTTGTTTTAATTACTGATGAGGAGTTTTAAACTATCTTTTGATTTCATCAGTTTTGATTAATATAATATTTCTGAAGATTATGAAATGCTGTGTATTTTTGAATAAATTGTTCTTTTGATATATCTTTTCTGCGGCTTAGCGTAGGTGAGGTGTCCTTTTGACACCACTCCTGTGTTGTCGGTTATGGACCCGGGATTCGGGTCGTGACAATAATTGTGTGCTTCTCTGAACTCTATTTCAGACAAATATCTTCCCCTTACGGTATTTTTAGGTGTGGCTCATCTAGGATTGGAGAATATTGACAAGTTCCCCTTTGAAGGCACTTTACCAGCAGCATCATGCCATGGAACACGGTTGATTCTCGTTCTCAAATGAGGTTTGAAATAGTACAAGATAAATGTTGAGATCTCCTCAACAATATAGGCCTCACATATTGAAGTCTCAACATGCGTCTTGTTTTTAACCTTTTTCTTAAGATTGAACAAGTACCTGTATATATAGAATTAAAATAAAATTATCAATTAAAAAAAAACAATGAAAAACTTTTAATTATGAATTACATTGCAACTGTAATATCTAACCTCTCGAATGGATACATCCATCTATATTGGACTGGTCCTCCAACTTCTACCTCATACGGTAAATGTACGGGTAGATGCTTCATTGAGAAAAAAATTATGGAGGGAATATAATCTCAAGTTTGCATATTGTTTCGATGATATTCGTTTCAAGCCTTTCAATGTGATCAACATTCAACTTGCTGGAGCATATATCTCTAAAGAAATGACTGATCTTCGTGAATGCATCTCATATCACTTTTGACAACAAATCACGAAAAGCTAATGGAATGAGTGTTTGCATAAACACGTGGCAGTCGTGACTCTTCATTCCATATAATCTGCATTCCTCCGTATTAACCAGCCTTGTTATGTTCGAGGCATGTCCATGTACCATCACTCCATCAACTGTATTATGTGATTGGTGTCGTGTCATGTGCTCAGCAGTTCTTGGTGACATGAATAACCTCTGCAATTTAGGTGTGGTTGGGAAGTATCTAAGTTTCTTATATGCCACAAGATTCTTTCCCATGCCAGTTCTGGGTTTGTAACGGGAATGCCCACATGTCATGAACTCAGCTAGCTCAGCATTTTCAAGGTAGCAAATCATGCAGAAGTTAGGGCACATGTCAATTTTCTAGTATCCTAAACCAAGGGGTTTTATCATGGACTTAGCAGCATAGAAGTTCTCTTTAAACTTGTTCCCTTCAGGTAAAATGCTTCTCGCCTATTCCATAATTTTTTCATAACTAGCCTCACTCAACCCGTGATCTGACTTGATGGTGAACACCTGTGTTATGCCCGATAATTTACTGTGGTTCGTGCACCCATCCCATAATGGTTCGTCAGAATCTTTCAACAGATCAAAAAACCTTGCTGCATCTGCATTAGGTTCTTCTTCTACGATTGAACATTGACTGACATTACCTTGATTCATTCTCATTGCATCCATAACCATATTCCTGCAAGGATTACTGTTGTCATTTACAACTTCATGCACGTTGCTAGCACTAGAAGGTGACCCAACCACCCTTTCTACCATGCTCTCATTAGGAACAAATAGTTCTCCGTGTGCATACCAACACAGGTAATCCTCCGTGAACCCTTTGGTTAGAAGATGCATCGTTACAACATCTGGATGCAGAAACTTTTTATTTTTACATTTCTTGCATGGACATCTAATACCACCATCAGTAAAATTCCTCGGATTGCAAAATTAATAAAACCCCGAACCCTATTACAATAATCCATCCTCCGCAATCCTTGGGGCGAGTCTCGATACATCCATGAACGATCATCCATGACTTCTATCGAACCTCTATAAAATTATGATGACAACATGTATTAATTAACTATGTTATGTAAATAAATTTGCAAAAATATTGGTTTGCCCCGACAATATCCAACAAACTAAAAAAACACATATGTTAAATATTTATTATCAATTATCAATTATCAACGCCCATACAAATTTATACACATATAAATTTACGAAAATCACAACTCCGCAATAGAATTGATAAAAATTAAAACAGACCCGTTAAAAAGCTATTATTTATTTTATCACAACACATCTAATTTGGTGTAATTCTAACAAAGTTTCAA
The DNA here is from genome assembly GCA_007827005.2 of Populus simonii. Classification (NCBI taxonomy): domain Eukaryota; kingdom Viridiplantae; phylum Streptophyta; class Magnoliopsida; order Malpighiales; family Salicaceae; genus Populus; species Populus simonii. Next base: position 17,069,988 of record CM017467.2, on the reverse strand, counting down.
GAATTTACAAACAAATACAATTTGACAAAATCTAAAAGAAACTATAACAACTACAAAATTATACATTCATACTACAAGTTTCTTTGACAAATAACAATAAAACAAGTACATACGTTAACAAAATACATATACTAAAAAAACAATAAAAAATAATAAAATTGACATTTAAATGTTAAAATTAAAAAGGATAGATTTACTTACAACAAATAATAAAATTAATCCACAATAAATCAGAGAACGGATGTTGTGACCACGTACAAAAGTATAAGAAAGATGAGTGCTTGTGTTGAGAAGAGGAGGATATTTTTAGGGGGGTGGGTGGTTGTTTGCAGTTTGGGAGGGGAGAGTTGGGATAAGGAAGAAGAAGGAGAAATAGAGGAGGAGAGAGTTGGCAGAGTGTGGATATATTGGCTTTTAGCAATGGAATTATCGACGGACATGTCCTGTCGGTATACCCATTGGTAATTCTGACGGTGAATGGGCCACGTCACTGTACGGAGATCCCGGTTTGAATCCCTCTGTCATTCCATCGGTCAAATTGTCTAAAAAAATTTTCACGTCATCACACTGTTTCTTTTTTTCAAAATTCTATATATTCCATCGACAATTCAGTCGGTATATGCCGATGGAATTGCCGACGAAATCTATGTCGTCGGTAATTATTACCGACAGCAAAGGTCTGTCGGTATAGACCGATAAAATTAGAGACGGAATTATATCCTTCGGTAAAAATTACCGACAAAATAATTCCGTCGGTAATTCCGTTGGTTTTCGTTGATTTTCTGGTAGTGTCGATTATTTAAGATATTTTATGTTCGTACATCGTCCTAATTACTAGGGTGGTAACATGACATCTTAACCTAATGCAATATAGGTAAGGGAGTGACTGCTTTATACCCTATGCATAAAGTGAGTTCTAACATGAGCAAAAGTTTAAGTGAGCATTAGTAGACATAAATCACACTCGTCGCTTGAATTTTCCTATCTAATCCTAAAAGGGTACGAGCTTGGGTCCAAAGCTTTAGTTGGTTTTTTATATGAAGTGTGTGAAAACTAAAAAATAATATGCATTCACATTCAATCCAATAGACTTAAAATAAATGCAATAAATAAAATAAAATAAAACAAAATGAAATAAATAAATGCTCAAAGGTGGTAAAAGAGAAAACACTTGCATTTAGGTTTAACCTTAATCCCTAGTAGAGTTGCCATATTATCACTACCCAATATTAATATGATCTCTAAAATTAAAAGGGAAATTGTGAAAAAAAATGTAATTGCCACTTAAATTTTCTAAGGTAAAAGTTTAGGGAAAAAACCTAACACTAGTCACCAAAAATTAGACAAGGAGGTTTGCTATACCAAGGTTTTAGAATTAAATTTAGATTTTACAGGGACCTCTTTTTTTGCTTTAGATGGTTCGACCTTAGTACCAATAAAGGCTTGGTTTAGGCAATCCTTTAATTTTTTTTTCTTAAATTCAACCTCTTTGATGATGAAGATCATGAATTAAATATTTACTGTGTATTGCTCCTCCCTTTTAAGTTATCTCCCAAACGTCATAGCTATTACATATACCATTTTCTCTTACTCTATATGATGTTGTAGCTCTATAATATTAGTTATATCTTGGTTCAGCCTATTAAAAAAACCTTGTCATGGTTGCCTTCCTGTCCTCCACTGTAATAACCCAAATCATAGTAATTTTTATTTTATTGAGGTAATTCTCCACACTTTTAAGCCCTTGATTCGAGCTCTTTAATTTCTAAGACTGATAGAGATAATTTTTTTGTTTTTTTGTTATGGTTCCCATCTCTTCTAAGTGTCAATAGGTCTTTTTTAGTTTCTTCATATATTCAAAATATGATCATCCTACCATATTATAGTATAATAATTAAATTTAATTACTGCGAGTTTTATCTTATTTTTCTTTTGAGTATCTATGTCAATTAAAAACTCCTTTAATTTTTTTTGTCTCACTCTAAATATAAATATGTTTCGGGGTTGTTTTTATCTTGGTGCGCTAGAATTTTAATCTGAGTACTTGTATAATTATAATGCTTAGGATTGATTGTAACAGATTTTTTTTTAATTATAATGTAATTGTAATTGTACTTGCATGCAATAACGCAATTGCAAGGTAATGAGATTGTAATTGTAACTGTAACCGTAATATTGGCAAAATCATTGCCTTTGGGTACGACCCAGAAACACTTAGGGCCCGAGAAAACAGCACTAAGTCGGCACCCTTCCTATTTCTCAACTCCGTATCTGCATCTGACAACTCGATCTATATTTAAATTCTGAACAACTCCTGTATCTCTCCTAAGACAACCCAGCAGGCGAAAAAACTAGAGGACTGGAGGGAGCTGCCGGAGCTCTGTAATAGTAGATATCTGAGATAACTTATCATCGCCATCCAACAAAAAATTACAATGCTGAGGGTGTCATCCATGTATAGCATGAAGAAATCACGTTTCTGTCGTAAGGTAAGTCAAATCTGCTACCTCGCATAGTCTCTATTTCTTCTCAATCTCCTGGCAGGAAGATTTTTTAAGATCCAAAGTCTGTTTTTTTTAATTTCTTTCTGGATTTGTTCCTTTTACTCCGTTCAATAATTTGAGAGCCTGTTAAATTTCTTTGCAAAGAACCACCGAGCCGTTTGTGATACACACACGTTGTGTGTGGATATGGATGAATTTATATAAAGCTTCGATTTTTATTTAATTTAACTGAAACGGGTTGGCTGGTAAATTAGCAATTTTTAAAGTTAAGATTCATGGAATAAAGGGGAAAGGCCGTGTCTATGTATTAACAATGCTGTCAATATTTTTTTTGGCTGGTTATCGCTCGAAGGATTCTCTCTCGGCCTCTATTTATCTTCTATCTTCAAGCAAAAATATATATATTTTGGATAGAAGACTGTTTTTTCCTTTGTTCTGTCTAGCCGAACAACTTGAAACACTGTTGAGTTTGACGAAAAGGTGAACTTGGTATTATGGAATCTGCTAATTGTCTTTTTCAATTGTTTGTTTGTTTTGATAATTAGTCGTCTAGCTCTAAGAAGAGGGATGTGATCTCTGCTTTGCCGGATGAAATTATTATCCATATTCTCTCCTTCTTGACCCCTAAAGACGCAGCGATAACCAGTTTACTCTCACGGAGATGGAGGAATCTATGGACTTTTATACCTAATCTTAACTTTAATGTTAATCACATGGCCCATCCTGATCCGTGGATGAGAAGAAGAGCTTTCGTAAGAATGGTGAGTAATGTATTGTCTTTACACAGTGGCCAAAATATAAACAAGTTTTGGATTTGTTATGAGCTGGACTGCAGGTCTGGTCGCTATATTGATAAATGGATTTCTTTCGCAATAGAAAGAAAGGTTGAAAACCTTATTCTGGACTTGACAGAAGAACAGGAAATTGACGTGGATCCCGAGATGTACACATTCCCGTGTTTCTTCTTCTTTTCTGATGAAAAAGCCTTGTCCTCTATCAAATACTTGCGTATAGCAGGATGTATATTACATCTTCCTCCCTATTTCAACAGTTTGAAGTCTCTGTAGAGCTTTCTTTAACGTATGTAATGGTCACTGAAAATGAGCTTAACAAGTTATTATCTAGCTGCTTACTTCTTGAAAGATTCTCTGTTGGCAATGTCCCCAAGTTGGTTAATTTAAAAGTTTTCTGGCCCATCCCTTCGGCTGAGGTACTTGGAAGTATCTCATTGCCGTTCTTTGGATAACATTGAGATATGGGCAGCAAACCTTGTCTCCTTTATATATAGGGGCAGAAAGGTTAACTTTTCACTCAATTGTGTACCTCAACTTGAAGATGCAGTCATTGACATTTACGATTCAACTTTCGATTACGTTGCTAATATCTGCGACCATCTTGCGTTCAATGCCCCTCAGCTAAAAAGTCTTGGGCTCAGGATTGTCCCCTTTAGAGGTATATGAAAGTTGATTGTTGGCCTTCCCCCCCCCCCCTGTTATGTGTTTAATCTACTTATTATAACATATTCCTTTCCATTCTACAGGTCAACACAAGTTTAACTGTCTTCCCCAGACTGGTTAATCTTAAGGTATTGACCCTTTTAGTTCATGAATACTATGATACCGCCTTGTGGTATCTTCTGAGAGCATCACCTTTCTTGCAACTGCTCCAGGTGAAAGTAAGTTCTAGATTCTGCTCGAAGTTGTTTGAGTTCTGGAATTTATTGCCCTAGTATCTTATTCTCATAGGCTACATGTATCAGGAACTTTATAGCTTCTGCATATGCAAAATGCATAATGGCTTCTTGGTTGAGTTGCTTAATTGGATGTCTAAACAAAACGAACTGGCGACCATGTCTGGGGCGTGTCATGCCCAATAGAAATGCTTCGGTACTTTCAACTGTGACATTGGCAATGGTGTTTCATATGTTTGGTCTTTGGAGGATCAAAGCAGCATTTTGGATTATTAGTTGTCATTTAGTTAAATTCTTGCTGCAAGTCTTAATTGGTCTTTAAAAACGTACCAGTTGTTTTTGACATTCCTCTACTACCGGTTCCTCTACCGTGCAGCCTATAAACATTGGAGACCTTAACCTATGAGACTGGTAAAAACAGATGGGTTGTAATGATGGTAGGGCATTCAACACGTCTATAATCAATTTTTTTTTAAGTTCTTTTTATATAAGAAAAAGGAAAAAAAAATGAAAATCTGAAAATACCCTAACCAGTGCACATTGATTGTGTCACCTTTAATAACTAAGCATCCAAAGAGTGCGTGTTGCGTACTTGCACTGTCTCAAACATACCCTTGCTATCAGCTGTTTATTGAATGTTCCTCCTTGTTGTTGCAGTTTTTATGGCGACTCAAATCTCCATTTAGGACTGGAGGATGCAAAAATATATTTTCTGGATATGGAACTGCATTTACCCATGAATTTCTGAAGGAGGTTCATATGCTTGGTTTCCGAAGCCGCTTAGACGATATTGAGTTTGCAAGATATCTGCTTAAAAATGCCACTGCGCTTAATATACTTGTAATCGATCCATTCATCCGGTATCTCGATGGTTGGGTTGAGAAAGAAAATAAAGCAACGCGGAAAGCAAGAGATGAGGCAAGGCGGCTCCTAAAAGAGGCTCCTGCAAATGTCCATCTATTAATCCTCTGATCTCCAAGGACGAGTCCAGACTTTGGTGCCTGGGAGGTTGGACTTTGGCCCACATTCAGATTCTTCCGTGCTGATCTCCCCGGGTTCTAGAGTGTTTCTATTGTCTTGCTATATGCTAAGTCCACTGTTTATATGTGGCATAGTTTTCATAAAACTAGTTGTTGACGCTGACATTAGCGGAAACATGACCGTACGTATGCACTCAGCTTGTTTATTAATATTTTATTGCTGGCTCTTCTTCGTAGTTTGTCGATTCTTCTGTTAACAGACGTGTGATTTATGGGACTGTGGACAGGCACGGTGCGAGAAAGCTGGGTTTGATATTTGTTGTCTTTGTTTCTGTTCGTTGCTAGTTCTTTTTTCCCCCTTGATTCTTTAATTATCAAACAATTTGGTTTTATTTGAATCAAATGAAAAAAAAAGTCAATAATAGCAAACGAACAAATAATTTTAAGAAAAGTGACAATATTGATAATAATAGTCAGGAAGAAAAAAAAACCTTGAGTGAAAAAATTATATTATTTAATTTTCAATTAATTAAATATGAAAAGATAAAAAAAAAATAGGGATTAAGAGATTAGTCATTTTAGATTAACTTGTCAAATTTACATTGAAAAATAAAATAAGCTAGAAAAAAAATATCAACCTCAATTAACTTTTCAAACTCATAATTAGGGTTTTTAAATATAAAAAAAAACTTACATGAAAAAACTGCAAAGCCCAATTTCAAAGTAATGAAATGCTAGAGAACAAAATCAGATAAACAAAATAAACCACAAAAGATTCAGAATAAAAAAAGCAATAAAAATAAAGATTACAGTTGAAATAAAAAATAAATTATAGGACAACAATAATTTTTTGATTTGAGAGTTAAATTGAAAAGAATAATAACATTAACAAAATGATTAAAAAAAATCTAAAGAACTAGGACCAAGTTGTAAAATCTAATATATATACAAAAAATTTGGATCGAAGAATAAAACTAAAACCCAATAAAATTTCTATGAAAGGGCTAAGGAAAAAAATAAATAATAAAAAGAATAAGGATAGAAATAGAAAAAATAATATATTACAAACAAACTGAAAAAAAGATATGGACTTGCGTTAACTTTCCAAACCTGTAGTCAAGGTATGAAATCAAGATAACCCGATATATCACTATTCTAAAACCCAACACAATCTAGTGGTTGGACCAATGGTCTAGGTTATACAAAGCTCAGGTTGAATCGGGCTTCAATAAAAATAGAAGGAGAATTGACCTGATATGATATGGTAAAAAAACCAAGTTGACCTGTAACTCATTTAGCCTTAGAAAAACCTAGTCAAAATTCAATGACATTTTTTTTCTTTAAACTTTTTTTTTCAAAATGATATTATTTCTACATGTTTATAAAATAAAAAAAAAATAGGATGACTTGGGTTAACTTGGCCTAACCCATTTGATTTGTGCCCAAGACTAGCTCCAGGTCAACTCTTTGACTGGTTTGAAAACTATGCGATAAATAACTTTAAAACTATTTGATAAATGATTAGTACTTACAAATGCATTTTTATCAAGGTTTTATATCATCATTTTGCACTTGAAGTATCAATAACTCCTTAACTAAAGCATGTTTTATAATAACAAGTCTGATACCATAAGATACCTTTAATTTATAGTAAATGTTCATCCTAAATGCAAGCCTATCACATAAATGAAAGGAATGATTGATGAGTTGAAGTATTGAAATTGAAAGGACAAAGAGAGGGTCAAACTTAGAAAAGAGATGCTGGTGCAGTCCAAACTGGAACACTGTTCGGTAATTGGATCATATCTGGAGCTGTAGATCTCAGATTTAGGTATGTTTTATATGGATGGAAAGCTAAGACATAGGCCTAAAATTTTCATGAGGAAGGCAAACTCAATTCTACTGTTTAGAAGTCCAAATCTTAGCAACAATGTAGAAGTCCGAATCTATCCTGCAATCCAGACACTGTTCAGTGTTCACCCCATATCTCGAGTTCTAGAAGTCCAAATGACCTCAATGTTTTTTTCCTGGAAATCTGAGGCAATTTCCTAGAATTTTCATGGAAGGCTGGTTCAAATTCTGACACTATCAATGATGTTTTTGGCAGGCAAGAAGATAAGAATTGTCACCAAGTCAAGAGTTGGCCACCCACTCAACAATTAGTCATCAAATCAATAGTTTCCCATTTTGGCCTATAAAAGGAGGCATTTGCCATGCATTTAGGCATCTTGGTTTCCAGATCAAGATCATGCTCTTGCTTTCTCTCTTTGTATTTTTGTAATGCTTAAGTTTTGCTTTCATTAATATCTTGTTTATGCCTTTCATTTCCTTTCCTTTACTTAGCTAACTTTTATCTTATTTATGTTCTTATCTTGTTTATTTATGTTTCTCTCTTTCATTATGTTTAGCTAAGTTTATTATGTCAATGTGAAAAGGTTACACTAATGGTGTAAAAATAAGTATAGTGTAAACTCAACATGGACTTTAATGTTTGATACTAACATGTTTTGTATTTGTTATCTTGTTTATTCTTAATACTTTGCTTGTTAAATGGTTAATCTAGATTTATATTGTATAACACTTGGTACAACAAATACTTTGCACTTTCATAGCCCAGCTGTATGGTATAACCGACACTTGTGCTATGAAAGGAACTTGATTTGTTGTTATCATAAGTTATAATCATGAATATTTGACAACATTTACAAGTATTAGCATTATTCGAATAAGATAACTAATGTAATCATGTTAATCATTTATAATCCGATTGGAACCTTCTTTGTGTGTGGTTTTCAATTGAGTAATAAAAAGAGTTTATACTATACTTGTTTGAAATACCATTAGTGGATCCTCTAACCTTGACATTTGTTATTATCATTGTTTGATCCTCACATTGATCTTCCATCTTGAATTTCTCATCAACTTCTTCTTCTTCTTCTTTACTACTACTACTACTACTACTACTACTACTACTACTATTATTATTAGTATTATTATTGTTATTGTTGTTGTTGTATTATTGTTGTTTATAATTTATACAATTAACCTCCCTGTGGTTCGACCCCGGTCTTACTGAGTTATTTATTACTTCGACACTCCTGCACTTAGAAGAAGACATCAATCTTTTGGTCGTGTCAAGTTTTTGGCGCCGTTGCCGGGGAGGTAAATTCTTGTATAAATTATAATTATAATTTTTATTTTATTTTCTCTTTTCACTTTTCTTGTATCTAACTTTGTTTCTTTTGTTTTGTTTCTTCTTCTTTTGTTTTCTTCTTCCTTTTATTCTCTTCCTACACGTGCATGAGAGTTTGGTCACGTACATTAAGTGGTAGACTTTGTAGGGTATTCTCATTATTTTCAGAAAATATGACCGAAGAAGATAACCAGTCGCTTCATAATGAGAATAATGAGAATAACCGTGTTAGAACATTTAGAGGCCACATGAATCTCACAAGAACAAGTGCACCTTCATGCATAGTTTTCCCTCCTGATGCATCTCATTTCAATTTTAAGCCAGGCATTATTCAACTTTTACCTTCTTTTCATGGCTTAGATTTAGAAAATCTATACTTGCATTTAAGGGAATTTGAGGAGGTCTGTAACACCTATAATTACTCAAATTATAGCATGAACATCATCAGAGTAAAGCTTTTTCCCTTTTCATTAAAAGATAAAGCTAAAACATGGCTATAAAATTTAAGATCAGGATCTATTCGTGCTTGGGATGAAACGCAACAACGGTTTTTAAAGAAGTTTTTCCCTTCTCACATAACAAACTCTTTCAAAAGACAAATCACCACTTTCACTCAAAAACCAGGAGAAACATTTTACCAATGTTGGGATAGATATTGAGACTTGCTTAATATTTGCCCTCATCATGGTTTTGAAACATGAAGATTGGTTTCATATTTTTATGAAGGGTTAACACCTAAAGATAGGCAAATGGTGGAATTGATGTGCAATGGAACTTTTAAAGATAAAGATCCTCATAAAGCAATGGAGTACCTAGATTTGCTAGCTGAAAATGCTCAAAATTAAGAAACTACAGGTACTTATGAGACACCAAGTAAAACTCAACCTCATACATCTAGTGGAGGTATGTACAACCTTAGGGAAGATCATGACCTCTAAGCTAAGTTTGTATCTTTAGCTAGAAAAGTCGAGGCACTAGAATAAAAAAAGAGTGGTCAATTAAAATCTGTTCAAGATATTGTGTGTCAAATCTGTGAAACGAATGGACACTTAACCAATGATTGTCCAACTTTGCCTTCTTTTAGGAAATGCCTCCATGAACAAGCCCATGTTTTAAATAGTTTCTAAGGCCCAATCATAACTCATACTCGCAAACATACAACCCTGGTTGGAGAAATCACCCAAATTTTAGTTGGAAGAGTGATAGTAATAATGCACAAACTTCACAACCACCATTTCCAGCACAACATAATTTCTAAAATTCTCATGGATTTGCACCTCCTTATGCTCCACCTCCTAGAAGAAATCTTGAGGAAACATTGCATGCATTCATTGAAAAGCAAGAGACAATCAATACTCAACTTGCTCAAAGCATGTCAGATTTTAAAGATACTCTTGCAAAATTGACATCTGCTCTCAGTTTGCAAAAGAAAGGTAAGTTTCCATCTCAACCACAACAAAATCCCAAGGGGCAATACAATGCAAATGCAAGTTGTTTTGGAAGCCAACACTTGGATCAAGTCAAATCAGTCATCACTCTTCGCATTGGTAAGGTTATTAAAAAACCCATTCTTAAACCTTGTGAGAAAGATGATGAGTCAATCTCTGACGGTAAGGAAGAGGTTGAATCTGAATATTGCAAAGAAAAGATTGATTCCTCGCCAGCATTTCCATTTCCTCATGCCATGACCAAACAAAGGAAAGTCAATCACAACTCTGAAATCTTTGAAACTTTCAAACAGGTAAGGATCAATATACCTTTGCTGGATGCTATTAAACAGGTACCTTCATATGCTAAATTTTTGAAAGATCTGTGCACTGTGAAGAGAAAATTGAATGTAAAAAGGAAAGCCTTTTTAGCTGAACAAGTATGTGTCATTCTTCATAACAATAATGCTTTGAAATATAAAGACCCTGGTTGTCCTACAATTTCTTGCTTTATTGGAGAATATTGACAAGTTCCCCTTTGAAGGCACTTTACCAGCAGCATCATGCCATGGAACACGGTTGATTCTCGTTCTCAAATGAGGTTTGAAATAGTACAAGATAAATGTTGAGATCTCCTCAACAATATAGGCCTCACATATTGAAGTCTCAACATGCGTCTTGTTTTTAACCTTTTTCTTAAGATTGAACAAGTACCTGTATATATAGAATTAAAATAAAATTATCAATTAAAAAAAAACAATGAAAAAACTTTTAATTATGAATTACATTGCAACTGTAATATCTAACCTCTCGAATGGATACATCCATCTATATTGGACTGGTCCTCCAACTTCTACCTCATACGGTAAATGTACGGGTAGATGCTTCATTGAGAAAAAAAATTATGGAGGGAATATAATCTCAAGTTTGCATATTGTTTGGATGATATTCGTTTCAAGCCTTTCAATGTGATCAACATTCAACTTGCTGGAGCATATATCTCTAAAGAAATGACTGATCTCCGTGAATGCATCTCATATCACTTTTGACAACAAATCACGAAAAGCTAATGGAATGAGTGTTTGCATAAACATGTGGCAGTCGTGACTCTTCATTCCATATAATCTGCATTCCTCCGTATTAACCAGCCTTGTTATGTTCGAGGCATGTCCATGTACCATCACTCCATCAACTGTATTATGTGATTGGTGTCGTGTCATGTGCTCAGCAGTTCTTGGTGACATGAATAACCTCTACAATTTAGGTGTGGTTGGGAAGTATCTAAGTTTCTTATATGCCACAAGATTCTTTCCCATGCCAGTTCTGGGTTTGTAACGGGAATGCCCACATGTCATGAACTCGGCTAGCTCAGCATTTTCAAGGTAGCAAATCATGCAGAAGTTAGGGCACATGTCAATTTTCTAGTATCCTAAACCAAGGGGTTTTATCATGGACTTAGCAGCATAGAAGTTCTCTTTAAACTTGTTCCCTTCAGGTAAAATGCTTCTCGCCTATTCCATAATTTTTTCATAACTAGCCTCACTCAACCCGTGATCTGACTTGATGGTGAACACCTGTGTTATGCCCGATAATTTACTGTGGTTCGTGCACCCATCCCATAATGGTTCGTCAGAATCTTTCAACAGATCAAAAAACCTTGCTGCATCTGCATTAGGTTCTTCTTCTACGATTGAACATTGACTGACATTACCTTGATTCATTCTCATTGCATCCATAACCATATTCCTGCAAGGATTACTGTTGTCATTTACAACTTCATGCACGTTGCTAGCACTAGAAGGTGACCCAACCACCCTTTCTACCATGCTCTCATTAGGAACAAATAGTTCTCCGTGTGCATACCAACACAGGTAATCCTCCGTGAACCCTTTGGTTAGAAGATGCATCGTTACAACATCTGGATGCAGAAACTTTTTATTTTTACATTTCTTGCATGGACATCTAATACCACCATCAGTAAAATTCCTCGAATTGCAAAATTAATAAAACCCCGAACCCTATTACAATAATCCATCCTCCGCAATCCTTGGGGCGAGTCTCGATACATCCATGAACGATCATCCATGACTTCTATCGAACCTCTATAAAATTATGATGACAACATGTATTAATTAACTATGTTATGTAAATAAATTTGCAAAAATATTGGTTTGCCCCGACAATATCCAACAAACTAAAAAAACACATATGTTAAATATTTATTATCAATTATCAATTATCAACGCCCATACAAATTTATACACATATAAATTTACGAAAATCACAACTCCGCAATAGAATTGATAAAAATTAAAACAGACCCGTTAAAAAGCTATTATTTATTTTATCACAACACATCTAATTTGGTGTAATTCTAACAAAGTTTCAAGAATTTACAAACAAATACAATTTGACAAAATCTAAAAGAAACTATAACAACTACAAAATTATACATTCATACTACAAGTTTCTTTGACAAATAACAATAAAACAAGTACATACGTTAACAAAATACATATACTAAAAAAACAATAAAAAATAATAAAATTGACATTTAAATGTTAAAATTAAAAAGGATAGATTTACTTACAACAAATAATAAAATTAATCCACAATAAATCAGAGAACGGATGTTGTGACCACGTACAAAAGTATAAGAAAGATGAGTGCTTGTGTTGAGAAGAGGAGGATATTTTTAGGGGGGTGGGTGGTTGTTTGCAGTTTGGGAGGGGAGAGTTGGGATAAGGAAGAAGAAGGAGAAATAGAGGAGGAGAGAGTTGGCAGAGTGTGGATATATTGGCTTTTAGCAATGGAATTATCGACGGACATGTCCTGTCGGTATACCCATTGGTAATTCTGACGGTGAATGGGCCACGTCACTGTACGGAGATCCCGGTTTGAATCCCTCTGTCATTCCATCGGTCAAATTGTCCTAAAAAAATTTTCACGTCATCACACTGTTTCTTTTTTTTCAAAATTCTATATATTCCATCGACAATTCAGTCGGTATATGCCGATGGAATTGCCGACGAAATCTATGTCGTCGGTAATTATTACCGACAGCAAAGGTCTGTCGGTATAGACCGATAAAATTAGAGACGGAATTATATCCTTCGGTAAAAATTACCGACAAAATAATTCCGTCGGTAATTCCGTTGGTTTTCGTTGATTTTCTGGTAGTGTCGATTATTTAAGATATTTATGTTCGTACATCGTCCTAATTACTAGGGTGGTAACATGACATCTTAACCTAATGCAATATAGGTAAGGGAGTGACTGCTTTATACCCTATGCATAAAGTGAGTTCTAACATGAGCAAAAGTTTAAGTGAGCATTAGTAGACATAATCACACTCGTCGCTTGAATTTTCCTATCTAATCCTAAAAGGGTACGAGCTTGGGTCCAAAGCTTTAGTTGGTTTTTTATATGAAGTGTGTGAAAACTAAAAAATAATATGCATTCACATTCAATCCAATAGACTTAAAATAAATGCAATAAATAAAATAAATAAAACAAAATGAAATAAATAAATGCTCAAAGGTGGTAAAAGAGAAAACACTTGCATTTAGGTTTAACCTTAATCCCTAGTAGAGTTGCCATATTATCACTACCCAATATTAATATGATCTCTAAAATTAAAAGGGAAATTGTGAAAAAAATGTAATTGCCACTTAAATTTTCTAAGGTAAAAGTTTAGGGAAAAAACCTAACACTAGTCACCAAAATTAGACAAGGAGGTTTGCTATACCAAGGTTTAGAATTAAATTTAGATTTTACAGGGACCTCTTTTTTTGCTTTAGATGGTTCGACCTTAGTACCAATAAAGGCTTGGTTTAGGCAATCCTTTAATTTTTTTTTTCTTAAATTCAACCTCTTTGATGATGAAGATCATGAATTAAATATTTACTGTGTATTGCTCCTCCCTTTTAAGTTATCTCCCAAACGTCATAGCTATTACATATACCATTTTCTCTTACTCTATATGATGTTGTAGCTCTATAATATTAGTTATATCTTGGTTCAGCCTATTAAAAAAACCTTGTCATGGTTGCCTTCCTGTCCTCCACTGTAATAACCCAAATCATAGTAATTTTTATTTTATTGAGGTAATTCTCCACACTTTTAAGCCCTTGATTCGAGCTCTTTAATTTCTAAGACTGATAGAGATAATTTTTTGTTTTTTGTTATGGTTCCCATCTCTTCTAAGTGTCAATAGGTCTTTTTTAGTTTTTCATATATTCAAAATATGATCATCCTACCATATTATAGTATAATAATTAAATTTAATTACTGCGAGTTTTATCTTATTTTTCTTTTGAGTATCTATGTCAATTAAAAACTCCTTTAATTTTTTTTGTCTCACTCTAAATATAATATGTTTCGGGGTTGTTTTTATCTTGGTGCGCTAGAATTTTAATCTGAGTACTTGTATAATTATAATGCTTAGGATTGATTGTAACAGATTTTTTTTTAATTATAATGTAATTGTAATTGTACTTGCATGCAATAACGCAATTGCAAGGTAATGAGATTGTAATTGTAACTGTAACCGTAATATTGGCAAAATCATTGCCTTTGGGTACGACCCAGAAACACTTAGGGCCCGAGAAAACAGCACTAAGTCGGCACCCTTCCTATTTCTCAACTCCGTATCTGCATCTGACAACTCGATCTATATTTAAATTCTGAACAACTCCTGTATCTCTCCTAAGACACCCAGCAGGCGAAAAAACTAGAGGACTGGAGGGAGCTGCCGGAGCTCTGTAATAGTAGATATCTGAGATAACTTATCATCGCCATCCAACAAAAAATTACAATGCTGAGGGTGTCATCCATGTATAGCATGAAGAAATCACGTTTCTGTCGTAAGGTAAGTCAAATCTGCTACCTCGCATAGTCTCTATTTCTTCTCAATCTCCTGGCAGGAAGATTTTTTAAGATCCAAAGTCTGTTTTTTTTAATTTCTTTCTGGATTTGTTCCTTTTACTCCGTTCAATAATTTGAGAGCCTGTTAAATTTCTTTGCAAAGAACCACCGAGCCGTTTGTGATACACACACGTTGTGTGTGGATATGGATGAATTTATATAAAGCTTCGATTTTTATTTAATTTAACTGAAACGGGTTGGCTGGTAAATTAGCAATTTTTAAAGTTAAGATTCATGGAATAAAGGGGAAAGGCCGTGTCTATGTATTAACAATGCTGTCAATATTTTTTTTGGCTGGTTATCGCTCGAAGGATTCTCTCTCGGCCTCTATTTATCTTCTATCTTCAAGCAAAAATATATATATTTTGGATAGAAGACTGTTTTTTCCTTTGTTCTGTCTAGCCGAACAACTTGAAACACTGTTGAGTTTGACGAAAAGGTGAACTTGGTATTATGGAATCTGCTAATTGTCTTTTTCAATTGTTTGTTTGTTTTGATAATTAGTCGTCTAGCTCTAAGAAGAGGGATGTGATCTCTGCTTTGCCGGATGAAATTATTATCCATATTCTCTCCTTCTTGACCCCTAAAGACGCAGCGATAACCAGTTTACTCTCACGGAGATGGAGGAATCTATGGACTTTTATACCTAATCTTAACTTTAATGTTAATCACATGGCCCATCCTGATCCGTGGATGAGAAGAAGAGCTTTCGTAAGAATGGTGAGTAATGTATTGTCTTTACACAGTGGCCAAAATATAAACAAGTTTTGGATTTGTTATGAGCTGGACTGCAGGTCTGGTCGCTATATTGATAAATGGATTTCTTTCGCAATAGAAAGAAAGGTTGAAAACCTTATTCTGGACTTGACAGAAGAACAGGAAATTGACGTGGATCCCGAGATGTACACATTCCCGTGTTTCTTCTTTTCTGATGAAAAAGCCTTGTCCTCTATCAAATACTTGCGTATAGCAGGATGTATATTACATCTTCCTCCCTATTTCAACAGTTTGAAGTCTCTGGTAGAGCTTTCTTTAACGTATGTAATGGTCACTGAAAATGAGCTTAACAAGTTATTATCTAGCTGCTTACTTCTTGAAAGATTCTCTGTTGGCAATGTCCCCAAGTTGGTTAATTTAAAAGTTTCTGGCCCATCCCTTCGGCTGAGGTACTTGGAAGTATCTCATTGCCGTTCTTTGGATAACATTGAGATATGGGCAGCAAACCTTGTCTCCTTTATATATAGGGGCAGAAAGGTTAACTTTTCACTCAATTGTGTACCTCAACTTGAAGATGCAGTCATTGACATTTACGATTCAACTTTCGATTACGTTGCTAATATCTGCGACCATCTTGCGTTCAATGCCCCTCAGCTAAAAAGTCTTGGGCTCAGGATTGTCCCTTTAGAGGTATATGAAAGTTGATTGTTGGCCTTCCCCCCCCCCCTGTTATGTGTTTAATCTACTTATTATAACATATTCCTTTCCATTCTACAGGTCAACACAAGTTTAACTGTCTTCCCCAGACTGGTTAATCTTAAGGTATTGACCCTTTTAGTTCATGAATACTATGATACCGCCTTGTGGTATCTTCTGAGAGCATCACCTTTCTTGCAACTGCTCCAGGTGAAAGTAAGTTCTAGATTCTGCTCGAAGTTGTTTGAGTTCTGGAATTTATTGCCCTAGTATCTTATTCTCATAGGCTACATGTATCAGGAACTTTATAGCTTCTGCATATGCAAAATGCATAATGGCTTCTTGGTTGAGTTGCTTAATTGGATGTCTAAACAAAACGAACTGGCGACCATGTCTGGGGCGTGTCATGCCCAATAGAAATGCTTCGGTACTTTCAACTGTGACATTGGCAATGGTGTTTCATATGTTTGGTCTTTGGAGGATCAAAGCAGCATTTTGGATTATTAGTTGTCATTTAGTTAAATTCTTGCTGCAAGTCTTAATTGGTCTTTAAAAACGTACCAGTTGTTTTTGACATTCCTCTACTACCGGTTCCTCTACCGTGCAGCCTATAAACATTGGAGACCTTAACCTATGAGACTGGTAAAAACAGATGGGTTGTAATGATGGTAGGGCATTCAACACGTCTATAATCAATTTTTTTTTTAAGTTCTTTTTATATAAGAAAAAGGAAAAAAAAATGAAAATCTGAAAATACCCTAACCAGTGCACATTGATTGTGTCACCTTTAATAACTAAGCATCCAAAGAGTGCGTGTTGCGTACTTGCACTGTCTCAAACATACCCTTGCTATCAGCTGTTTATTGAATGTTCCTCCTTGTTGTTGCAGTTTTTATGGCGACTCAAATCTCCATTTAGGACTGGAGGATGCAAAAATATATTTTCTGGATATGGAACTGCATTTACCCATGAATTTCTGAAGGAGGTTCATATGCTTGGTTTCCGAAGCCGCTTAGACGATATTGAGTTTGCAAGATATCTGCTTAAAAATGCCACTGCGCTTAATATACTTGTAATCGATCCATTCATCCGGTATCTCGATGGTTGGGTTGAGAAAGAAAATAAAGCAACGCGGAAAGCAAGAGATGAGGCAAGGCGGCTCCTAAAAGAGGCTCCTGCAAATGTCCATCTATTAATCCTCTGATCTCCAAGGACGAGTCCAGACTTTGGTGCCTGGGAGGTTGGACTTTGGCCCACATTCAGATTCTTCCGTGCTGATCTCCCCGGGTTCTAGAGTGTTTCTATTGTCTTGCTATATGCTAAGTCCACTGTTTATATGTGGCATAGTTTTCATAAAACTAGTTGTTGACGCTGACATTAGCGGGAAACATGACCGTACGTATGCACTCAGCTTGTTTATTAATATTTTATTGCTGGCTCTTCTTCGTAGTTTGTCGATTCTTCTGTTAACAGACGTGTGATTTATGGGACTGTGGACAGGGCACGGTGCGAGAAAGCTGGGTTTGATATTTGTTGTCTTTGTTTCTGTTCGTTGCTAGTTCTTTTTTCCCCCTTGATTCTTTAATTATCAAACAATTTGGTTTTATTTGAATCAAATGAAAAAAAAAGTCAATAATAGCAAACGAACAAATAATTTTAAGAAAAGTGACAATATTGATAATAATAGTCAGGAAGAAAAAAAAACCTTGAGTGAAAAATTATATTATTTAATTTTCAATTAATTAAATATGAAAAGATAAAAAAAAAATAGGGATTAAGAGATTAGTCATTTTAGATTAACTTGTCAAATTTACATTGAAAAATAAAATAAGCTAGAAAAAAAATATCAACCTCAATTAACTTTTCAAACTCATAATTAGGGTTTTTAAATATAAAAAAAAACTTACATGAAAAAACTGCAAAGCCCAATTTCAAAGTAATGAAATGCTAGAGAACAAAATCAGATAAACAAAATAAACCACAAAAAGATTCAGAATAAAAAAAGCAATAAAAAATAAAGATTACAGTTGAAATAAAAAATAAATTATAGGACAACAATAATTTTTTGATTTGAGAGTTAAATTGAAAAGAATAATAACATTAACAAAATGATTAAAAAAAATCTAAAGAACTAGGACCAAGTTGTAAAATCTAATATATATACAAAAAATTTGGATCGAAGAATAAAACTAAAACCCAATAAAATTTCTATGAAAGGGCTAAGGAAAAAAATAAATAATAAAAAGAATAAGGATAGAAATAGAAAAAATAATATATTACAAACAAACTGAAAAAAAAGATATGGACTTGCGTTAACTTTCCAAACCTGTAGTCAAGGTATGAAATCAAGATAACCCGATATATCACTATTCTAAAACCCAACACAATCTAGTGGTTGGACCAATGGTCTAGGTTATACAAAGCTCAGGTTGAATCGGGCTTCAATAAAAATAGAAGGAGAATTGACCTGATATGATATGGTAAAAAAACCAAGTTGACCTGTAACTCATTTAGCCTTAGAAAAACCTAGTCAAAATTCAATGACATTTTTTTTCTTTAAACTTTTTTTTTCAAAATGATATTATTTCTACATGTTTATAAAATAAAAAAAAAATAGGATGACTTGGGTTAACTTGGCCTAACCCATTTGATTTGTGCCCAAGACTAGCTCCAGGTCAACTCTTTGACTGGGTTTGAAAACTATGCGATAAATAACTTTAAAACTATTTGATAAATGATTAGTACTTACAAATGCATTTTTATCAAGGTTTTATATCATCATTTTGCACTTGAAGTATCAATAACTCCTTAACTAAAGCATGTTTTATAATAACAAGTCTGATACCATAAGATACCTTTAATTTATAGTAAATGTTCATCCTAAATGCAAGCCTATCACATAAATGAAAGGAATGATTGATGAGTTGAAGTATTGAAATTGAAAGGACAAAGAGAGGGTCAAACTTAGAAAAGAGATGCTGGTGCAGTCCAAACTGGAACACTGTTCGGTAATTGGATCATATCTGGAGCTGTAGATCTCAGATTTAGGTATGTTTTATATGGATGGAAAGCTAAGACATAGGCCTAAAATTTTCATGAGGAAGGCAAACTCAATTCTACTGTTTAGAAGTCCAAATCTTAGCAACAATGTAGAAGTCCGAATCTATCCTGCAATCCAGACACTGTTCAGTGTTCACCCCATATCTCGAGTTCTAGAAGTCCAAATGACCTCAATGTTTTTTTCCTGGAAATCTGAGGCAATTTCCTAGAATTTTCATGGAAGGCTGGTTCAAATTCTGACACTATCAATGATGTTTTTGGCAGGCAAGAAGATAAGAATTGTCACCAAGTCAAGAGTTGGCCACCCACTCAACAATTAGTCATCAAATCAATAGTTTCCCATTTTGGCCTATAAAAGGAGGCATTTGCCATGCATTTAGGCATCTTGGTTTCCAGATCAAGATCATGCTCTTGCTTTCTCTCTTTGTATTTTTGTAATGCTTAAGTTTTGCTTTCATTAATATCTTGTTTATGCCTTTCATTTCCTTTCCTTTACTTAGCTAACTTTTATCTCATTTTATACTTATGTTAACCTGAGTTGATGGTCTACCCGACCTGTGACCCGGGTCTGGCCCTAGGTCGATCCTCAAGTAAAGTCTTCAAACTATGATAATGATAATTTTTATCTTTATGTTGACTCGGGTCAATGGTCAACCCGACCTGTGACCTGGGCCTAACTCCAGCCTGAACACCGAGTTGGATTTTAAAATCATGATAACAACTATTTTTATCGTTATGTTGACTTGGTTCAATGGTCTACCCGACTCGTGATCTAGGTTTGGCCCCGAGTCGATCCTTAAGTCAGGTTTTCAAACTACTATAATAATAATTTTTATCCTTACGCTGACCCAAGTCAATGTTCAACCCAAATCGTGACCCTGGCCTGCCCTGGTTTGATCACCGAGTCGAGTTTTAGAACTATTATAATAACCATTTTTATCTTTATATTATTGGGTCAATGGTCAACCCGACCCTGGCCTAGCCTGGCCCTAGGACAACCCTGAATTGGGTTTTAAACCTATGATAATAATCATTTTTATCCTTACATTGACCCGGGTCAATGGTCAACCCGACCCATAACCTGGTCCTAGCTTCGGTTCGAATCTCGAGTCGGGTTTTAAAACTATGAAAATAACTATTTTTATCCTTATATTGACTCGGGTCAATAGTCTACCTGACCCGTGACCTGGGCTTGGCCCCAGGCCAAACCTTGAGCCGGGTTATAAAACTATGAGAATAACCATTTTAATTCTTATGTTGATCCAGGTCAATGGTCAACTCAACCCATGACCTGGGTTTGATCCCCGAGTCCGGTTTTAAAAATATAACCATTTTTATCCTTACATTGACCTGGGTCAATGGTCAACCCTACCTCTGACCTAGGCCTTGCCCCAAACCAATCTCCAAGTTACATTTTAAACTATGATAATAACCATTTTTATCTTTATATTGACCCGGATCAATGGTCAACCTAACCCGTGACCCGGGCATGGCCCTAAGTCGACTCTCAAGTCAAGTTTTAAAACTATGATAACAATAATTTTTATCCTTATACTGACTTGGATCAATGGTCAACTCAACCTATGACCTTGGCCTAGCCCCGAGTTGGCCCCTAGTCAAGTTTTAAAACTATGATAATAATCATTTTGATTTTTATGTTGACCTGGGTTAATGGTTAGCCTGAACTGTGACCCAGGCCTTACTCCAGATCGGCTCATGGTCGGAAAAAACTATAATAATAATAATTTTTATTCTTATATTTACTCGGATCAACTACATTTACCATTGTGTAGAGAATTGGACAAATTTATCTTACTCCTTTTAGTGGAACAACAATTTCTCCACTAGAACAGATTTGGACAAGACAAAATTTGATTTTCGTATAGTCTAAAGGTGCACCAAACAACTCTCCAAAATAAAACTATCATGTCTAGTTCATTGTTCAGCATACGAAACATTACCTTAGTTGCATTCTAGAAAAAAAAAAATCAATTTGTCTTTTGTTTTTAGATGATATTATAGTTTTTTTTTATAAAAAAAATTATTGAATGCTTTCTTGAAATTTATATGTTAGATTTTCTGCATATGATTACACAGAAAACAAACTCCAAAAAGGTTTAGTGTGTTGTTATTATATTTTATAAAACATTCCCCGTATAATCATCAAAACATTATTTTTTATTAAAATTTCTTTCAATGATTTTGATGATTTTTTTACTTCAAAAATAAACATATTAATAAAAAAATTTATATAAAAAACACATTATTAGGATAAAGAGATTTTAATTAAATAATTTTTTTAATACTTATTTTGTATAAAGGAAATGTTATCTGGAAAGTAGGGTTTTTAAATTAAACCTCATAAGCATATCTTCCTGGTTCATTGAAAACCCTAGCTAGCTTCAAGAAGAACATATCCTTTCCTGATTACAAAAATGCAGAGCAGTAGTCTGCTGTAAAAAATAAGCATTATTAATGAAGAATCTATAAATATAAAATATAAAACATTCCATGTTAAATCAACTACAACAAAAAGAAACTCTCTAAAAAAATGTAGAGATTTCATGTAACTGCATATAATTATGGTTATGAATGAGTAAATACTCTCACAATAATTCGAGCATAAAAAATATTAATATCCTAAATAAAAAAAGATCAACTAAAATCAAATCAAAATCTCCTACTATTAGTTACACAAATGAATCAAAATCTCAGCATATATTATTAGTTACACAAGAGAATAATATTATGCATTTAGAAATGGAGTCAATCATAAATTGAGATGGAGCAATAAAAATGATAACCAAAAAATCATTTCACACTATACCATTAAACAGTTTTACCGACGGATTAATTCCATCGATGTAGGCCATGACATCCATCGGTAAAATTATCACCGACGGTCTCATCGACGAAATCAATCCGTTGGTATACTAATCGTCGGTAATTCCTCATTCCGTTGTTGATTCTGTCAGCAATAAAAAAAAAACAACCACCGATGGAACACCGACAATCTTATAGACGGCGACGCGCGACAAATTCGTCTGTATTTTCTACGGCAATCACCGACAGATATATTTTGTAGGTAATAGTGGCATGGCAGTAAATGTTTCAGAACTCTGTCAAATACCGACAGATATATTCTGTCGGTAATAGTAATGGTAAACACCGATGGAATATTTTCGTCGGTAATTATAGCATAGGTGGTAATTGTTGGCAACTCTCGGTAAAATACCGATAGACAGGTTCCGTCGGTAAAGCCGTCGGTATGTATTTAAAATATATAAAAAAAATTATTAATAGTAAAAAAACTTAATAAACAAATAAAATTGTATTAAACATTAAAAATATAAAAATAATGTTAAATAATATTCATCCAAATATTCATTACAAATTTAATGTGTTTTTTTAAAAAATTAAACTAGAATAACGATGGAGCTGGAGGAGGAGGAGGAGGCTGGTTGTTCCCAGGACCGTACGGCCAAAAAGGAGCTGCACATGTATCATCACCCATCTTTGATCTAATCTCCATGACCATTTGACGAAGTTGATCAAAATTCGTTGAGAGTTGTTCATATTGTTTTTTCAAGGCCACGAAATCCTCAGACTGGGTGGTCGATACTGATGGAGAGCTCCCAACGGTTGAGACACTACGGGCCGACCGCAAGTTTTCGGTCGTAGTGTTGGAAAGTCCATAGACCCAATTTTTATCGGGTCCACCAGACAACCCCACCTCCATCCATAAATCCGGATTGAAATCCGGATGGATCGAAGGATCGTCCCTATATCTCTCCCTCAACCAACTATTATAGGTCTCCTGAAAATTTTAAAAAAAATCATCATATTCAATTCAAGAAAATAATAACTTACAAAATAAAATGATTGAACGAACATACCACGAAGTGCTGAGCACTGTTGTCGATGGACTGCTGCACCCCTTTTGGCGGTCTTGACTCTGCACATGCATCTCTACAAACAGCTCCATCGGACTCGGCTCACGTCCAATAGACACAGCCTGTAAGGAAAAAAAAAGGTTGCAAGTTAAATATATTTATAAGCAACAAGAAATTAATTAACTATATATTTCATGAAAATTAATCTTACCATCTGCTTTGCATGTGCGCTGAACGGGACGGAGCTGCCGGTGTGCATGGTCACCGAACCATGAATTTGCCGATTCCGGTTGCCGACACCGGCCTGTGAGCGTCGTGAGAACCGCTTTGAGGTCACGTGCTCAATATATGTCGTCCATATATCTCCCGAGATGAATGGCGATTTGAATTCCCGCCAAACCGCCACCTTATTTCATCCTTCAAGACCGTTATCCCTCGCATGTCTTTTTAATTTTTTTTGGGTGTCATACCAAAAATCACGCAACCTACTTTCATAGTAACAAATTAGAATTTAAAACAAAAAATTATAAAACAAAAATAAATATTAATTTTGATGTTACCTAGTTGCCGCGTGATTCTCTCATACCCTCCTCACAACATTGTTGTTCACGCTATCCCACTCAAATTTATGGTGTGTCATAACCCAATTCTGGGTTATTCCCCAAAAAATTCACTTTTTTTCAAAATGAAAGTCAAAAAATAAAATAAAGGTTGGCAACGTGGAGAAAGTAGGCCGAAAAATCAAGCTGCAATTTTTGGAGGAAATTCAAGGGCTAATTGTACCCCATTATGCCCAAGAATAGAGAAAAAATGCAAATTTAAGGTCAAATTAAATTATTATTGGACGAATTTGCATAAAAATTAAGTCCAATGACATAATTAAATTTTTAATTGGCCAATTTGATTTAATCATGGGCCAAATTAAATTTTAATTGTGTTTAAGAATTAATTTGGGTCCAATTGAAGGAATTAATTAAGTGCAAGGACTTAATTATACTTTAAATGGGTCAAATTAATTTTATTTGGGGCTTAATTGGTGAAAACTTAAGTTTGGGAGCCTAATTTGGGCTTAATTGAGGAGATTGGAATTTTAAGAGATCAAATTTAATTTTTTCCAAGTTAATTGATTGAAATTAGGGGCCAAATTGCAAGAAAATTAAAGTTTTGGGGTCAATTAGGGGCTAAATTAAAAATGTTTGCAGCCAAGGACCAATTTGTAAGAGGCGCCACAATTAAGGGGCTTAATTGACAAAAACCGGGGGCAAAATTGAAGAAATTGAAAGTTTAATGGTCAATTAAGGGTTAAATTGCATTAATCCGAGACCAAGGACCAAATTGTAAAAGGCGCGTAACTTCAGGGTTCCAATTGAAGTTCATCAGGGACTTAATTGCATTAAATCAAAAGTTTAGGGACAATTAGGAGCTCAATTGAAAGAAATTGAAAGATGGAGGACTAAATTGAATATTAGTTAAAATCCCTAATTCAATCCAAAACGGCGTCGTTTTGCATTAAAAAAAAAAAAGAGGACCACACGACGCGTCGTCTGGTCGCTATTCATTATCTTCTTCTTTTTTTCCTGGAAAAACTGGTCAAGTCACCTCCTTTGCAGGTGCATCTTCTGCAGTTCCTCTACAGATCCGTGTGAAGAGTTCAGTCTGAATGACAACTCATCGGCGCCGGCGCCGACCTAAACATGCCAACTCAGGCAGCTTTTTCTGCAGATTTGACAGTGCACCATGCCTACTTTGAGCCAACGGTTGGGATCCTCCCCAATAGAATCAAGGGCTGAAATTTTTTCCCCAAAAAACCAGCATTCCTCCCTCTCCCCGCTGCAGATTTTCTTCTTCTGCTTCTTCTTCTTTCTTCCTCCGCCACAGGAAACCAACACCGTCACCATTTCTTCCTCCAGCTCCGCCTTGAGCAACCAAAACCACCAAGCGTTGCCAAGACCCCCGGCCAACCACCACTGCGTATGTAATAAGACATTTCTTCCCTCTCTCCATCGTGGCCTTCGGCCACTGCTTGACCGCTTTTTATGATCGACTTGTTTTAACTCGCAAGTGCACGAGTGTACGATGTAGCAATTAACTCGGTAAGATTGAGGTCATATCCACAGAGAGCTAGATCTGGAAATTAAGCTAGGTAACAACAAAAACTCAAGAGAAATTAAATTAACAATAACTTGGTTGAAAATGATTGATGGATTTGTTTTCAAAGATGAACAAGTGTAAATAGATTTTAAATGACAAGAAAAAGTAAGTCTTGGTCCAAATCAATTTTAATGGTGATGTATTAGTGATTCCTTCAACATATATAAGATAACTCAACCTAATATCAACGATGGTGATATTAGATCGGAAGATATTACAATGAAGTTCAAAAGGATGAAAATTGATTATTACTTAAGAATGAACAAGTATTTTCATATTAAGTAAGACATTGAATCAAGCAATCTCTATACCAAAACTAAGGTTTGTGCATAAAAATTCAAGATTATAACATTACCTAAATGCTTTCTAAAATTTCTTTGCAATCATAAAATATTCATGAAGAAAATGAAAAGATAGACATTAAGATTCATTCATATCTTAAAGAACTCACCTCAACCACCATCATCCTTGATTTGGATCCAAGAAGGAGATTAGCCAACCATGATTATATATAATAACACTTTAATAAACATGAAATAACTTGAATCAAACTGAAATATTGAGTTTTACAAGCTAAAGAACCGAAATCTATAAAGAAGAACACAACACAATTTCAGTAAAAATTCGGACACAAATCTGACTCTAACTTTGGACAGCAATTTGACCCTCTTAAACGCCTCCCCTGGAGATAGCTATTAGAGACATATTTATAGGCCATGCTGTTAGCTTTCCAGATCATTAAAGAACAGCTCATTTGGACATCTGAGTCAAAAGGTATGGGCAAAACACCGAAAGGTGTTATGGAAAATCAAATCAGGCCAGCTTGGAGAACACTTTGGTGCACGTTTTTCTTCCTCCTTTGTGAGCTGTCTCTTTCTTCTTTTTGACCCAAAATAATGTGACAATGTCCCCTCCAGCTTTCCATCCATGTGCTTGCCCTCTTGGGTCAATGAATTACCCAAAATAAATCAAATGTTGTTGTGTGGACATGTAAGATCATGGATTGTGCTTGGGCTGATTTGGAGTTGATTTGAGGCTGATTTGGGGCTGAGTTTAAGCATCAAATACGAATACAAATGTACCTATTATTTGGGCTAAGATTGACATTAAAACCTTGAGTGTTTGATGGTTGAAGTTTGCACACAACATAAGGCAAGTTTGGGCTTGAAATAGATCATATGATATTCTTTTCTAGAATTGGAATAGAATTGATTTTTGGGGCAAATTTAGAGCACTTATTTGAACCAAGATTTGCTTCAATCTTCAACTAAATTTCTCTTCAATTCTTTGTCCCGAATTCCGATGTTGAATTTTCTGAAATAATTCATTTAAGCTCCAAAAACCTATCGAAACATTAAAAGAAACTTCATTACTAAAAAGCACATCAATTATTATAGAAAACCCAAATAAAAATAATAAATACATATGTAAAATAAAAGACTTAATGATACTTTTGATGCACAATCAGCCACCACCATTCCTACCTCCGAACACCAGCTCCACCACAGGAAGCCAGCACAACCACCAACCGACCACCAAGCAGCCATCGCGACTCTCTCCCTCTTCTCCTTCCAGCCTTTCTCTCTCCTTTGCAACCTTTTCTTCTCCCTCCCATAGCCGACGTTGGCCTCCATCGCTGCAACCAACAACAGCACACCGTCATCCTCGGCCAGACCACCTCCACTACAGGTTGTCCGCCCTCTCTCCCCTTCCCCTTCCCCTTCTCCTTCTTCTTCGCTGCCTCTGTTCACTAACGTGAATTATAATTCACGTCCCACTGTTCATGCAGTGGACTATATTTAAACAAATCAAAAAAAAGTTTTCAAAAATCATTTTAAAATTTATGATTTTTCTCGCGTATGTTTCTACCAATTTTTCATAATATCGGGTTGTATGTTTACACTATAAAATATAAATCCGGTATTAAAATACCCGGTTTTCTCTGAAATATTTCAAAAAAAAATTGAAAACATTTTCAAAAAGAAAAAAATATATATTTTGTTGCATACAGCCAAATCCTAAAATTTTTCGAAGCATATTTTTCAAAAAAAAAATAAAACAAAAACTGCATCTTTTTCATGTTAAAAAAAATCCAAAAATGGATATCATAACCAGTTTATGATCATCCATTAGGGTTTGGCCAAAATATCAAAAAACCTTTCCAATTTTTTTTTAGGGCCCAGATGTAGACTTTAATATTTATGGGTTGTAAAATTACACGATAAATTACACCCTCAGGTATTAAAGATACAAGGTGTAGAAGTGCAATGCTAAAATTCAGACTTTAGAACGGTTAGGATTTAACCCGATAAGGTAGAGACTCTCTCATGAAGAGAAATCTGCCTTGAGCCCTAGAAAAGACCAACGAATAGAAACCCGACTTAGAAAAAACAATCAAACAACAATGCAGCTTACCGTAGGTAGGGTGCACTGGGGGTGATGCATCTTCCCCTTGCACAACCAGTCCCTTACCCAGACTCTCGCAGACCATAAGTTCCTAGTGACCATAATAATAGGTGGCGACTCCTAAACATTAATCATAATTTTATGATTAAATCCAAAAAACCTTCCCAACACACAACACCCCTCGTCAAGAGGCACGACAGGAGCCTCCGCCGTCGCCAGACGACGTCGCGCAGGCGCTCGCGCACCCCGCGACAGTGTGTATATAAATAATTCATTTAAAATAAAAATAATACAAGATATAAAACTATAAAAATAATTTATTAAAAATAAGCTGGAAATTTAAAGTTAACACCGACATGAAATCGCTGAAACCATGCATCGACGATAGGTCTCCACTCAGGATGTTTGGAAACCTGACTCCATTACAACAATGGAATCTCCATCGATGATTTAAACACCGATGTTATTGTCCTGGCAGCCTTAATGTTTGTGAACCTGAAATGAAATAAAATTAATAAAACATTAATTAGTTGTTCATAAATTATATTATAAGTATAAAAAAAACTAAAACCTAAACAAACTTACATTGAGAGGTCATCCTTCCATTGTGCCTGGTACTTACGGGTGAATTGACCCCGCTGTGAAGGCACACCGCTTATGCTCTGTGAAACCGCGGTAGAAAAGGCAGCATCACAAGTTTGCGCAAATGCCTCGCCGTGATCGGCACCTAAGGATACGTCCTCCTCGTTGCTAGAAGAACTAGCTGCAACCGTCTGCTGACGACGTGCTGTAGATTTTATTCTACGCATCTACATAAATTTATACGAATAATTACATAATTAACTTTGATTATTTAAAAAAAAAAATCGACAGCACCTCCTCTATACTGGAGACTACCCACAGTTTTCAACCTGCAAATCTTTACAATAACCACAAACCAATTGACTCCATTGGAATATCTTATATACAACCTAACATCTATAAAAATTCAACATCTATATATTTTCAACTAACATTTATAGAAATGCATAAATGACAATTAAAATTGATGGAAATAATTAAAAAAAAACATAACAATCAATAATAGAATAAAATTGAGATAAAACAATGAAATTTAATTCTTCATTTCTAATTATCATTTCAATGGAAAATTCAACAATAAAATTATATTAGAGACTACATCTACACAAATAAAAAGACTAAATTATCAAATAATTATTACAATACAAACAATAAAAATAATTAAATTTTCATTCAACACATCTACACAAATTTATACGAATAATTAAATAATTAAATTTAATTATTTAAAAAAATTCATCAGCACCTCTCTTATATTAGAGACTACCCACAGTTTTCATACCTACAAATATTGATAATTCCACAAATATTGCAAAATCAACTCTATACAACCTAACATCTATAGAAATTCAACATCTATATATTTTCAACTAACATCAATACAAATTCATAAATAACAATTAAAATTAATCAAAATAATACAAAACATAACAAACAATAATATCATAAAATTAAGATAAATTAATTAAATATAATTCTATATTTCAATTAACATTTTAAAGGTAAAATCAACAATAACAATTCAAATGTAACAAAATTCTCAAGATATTATGGCAATACAAACAATCAAATAAATTTAACAAATTAAAAGAAAAAACTAAAGAACACTACACAAAACTAAAGAACAATACATAAATTCAAAATAAATTTAGGAATGAAAAATGTTACCTTAATAGTATGTTGATTTCAAGATTTTATCTACAAACAATACACAAAACAAAGAAAACCACACAAATAATCATAATTAAAAAAAAAAAAGTAAACAAATACAAACATAAAGAAAGAAAAATACATACCTTTTAATATGTTGAAAACTACCAGCACAACAATAAAAACACTTGATATGTTCTTAATACACACGGAGAGGAGCGGAGGAGATGAAATGAGGAGTGGAGGAGATGAAATGAATCACGGAGGGGGGGTTATAGCTCAATATTTCCAACGAATTTACCGACGGAAAATATAATAATAATATTTTGGGCAGTGGCATTAAATTCCGTCGGTATTTAATTGATTCTCGCTCAAAAATTTCAAAAATCCCTCTATATTTTTCGAAATCCATTGGAAATTGTGCGCCAGAACACGCGCGTATTGGTTTTGCGCGTCCGTCGACAAATTCTGACAGGCGTGCGCTTCGGTTTGTGCACCATCCGTCAGTGAACACGCCGGTATATACGTTGGTAATTATGGCATGTTCGTCGGTATACCCATCAGTAATTGTCGCAAAATGCCGTAATTTTTTTGCAACTCTCTGTTAAATACCGACAGGTATATTTCCATCGGTATACCCATCGGTAATTGTGGCAAAATACTGTAATTGTTTTTCAACTCTTTGTGAAATATTGACGAGTATATGCCCGTCGGTATACCCATTAGTAATTATGGCAAAATGCCGTAATTTATTTTCAACTCTCTGTGAAATACTAACGGGTATATGTCCGTTGGTATACCTGTCAGTAAAACTTGCAATTTTTTTGCAAGTGCTGGTTGTATTGCGTGTCTATCCTCCTGCACAAAAGCTTACATTGCAAACTTACAGCACGCACAACACAATAACAAGAGCTGATAATTATAAAATAAATATTTCATGTTGCAAAATATCATGCTTAATATTACATTATAAAAATAAGGCTTTACAATATATTTAGTCAGAATTTTCATCTTCGTCCTCAATTGAATTGTTATCTTCATCGATGTGGCTATCATCTTCTTCATCAACATTCTCTAGTCCACTAGAGCTCAAAACAACATTCAACTCCTCTGCGTCAACATCAACAAGACAATCGTCGAAAACACGAAAATTCAAATTTTCTTCTAAGTCAATCGAAGGAGCAACTCGGTATGGTTGAACAACCTCACTAGCTTGAAAGACTTCATCTATCACACTTGTGTCTTTGTTCTCATCCTAAACAACCTCGACACGACCACTTGGTTTGGTTTTTAAAATGGATAACCAATCACCTCTTGATCGGTCCTTTCTAAAGGAAGGGGTGTATGTGTAATAAACTTGTTGGCATTGCTTTACAAAAACAAAGACATCGTTTATGTTGTGGTGTCTAGCTTTTGAGTTGATTTACGATACCATAGTGAGGATCTACTCTGATTCCTCTGTCAGTTGTGTCATACCAATAGCATTTAAATAAAAACACTCTATTTTGTTCACTATGATATTGCAATTCGATGACCTCTTCCAATCTACCGTGGTAGTCAACTTCAAACTCACTAGAAGTCGATCCCTTAATACAAACACTGCTATTATATGTCTTTCTTCCATGCCCGTATTCTTCAGTATGAAAGACATATCCATGGACAAAATACCCGTTATAGCACTTGACTTTTTCTTTCACAACCCAGGCTTAGTAAAGACAGTGAAATAGCAGCACTACCTCCCATTTGATAAACCTTGTATATCAAATACAACAATAATCAATAAACGGATATTCTGTAATATTGACGTACATTACATTGCAAGAGATAATGAGTTTGTGATAGGACTTACATGTGTTCTAAACCACGTGGCAAATTGTTCATCTTGTAATTGAAAGATTTGGAATTCGATCAGCGGTGAGTTATTGGACAGTAAGTATCGTCAATGTTGCCTACAAGGTTGTTCCAAATTATATTAGTTTATGGTATCACAATATATAAATAGTACACTCTTGACAAAGTTTAAGTCGAATATTTACTTACTTAATAAAAGGTCTTAGCTCATCTGTATTTTGGAACATAATTGTGTGCTTGTCTGAACTCTATTTTAGACAAATATCTTCCCCTCACGACATTTTTAGGTGTGGGTCGTCCAGGATTGGAGAATATTGACAAGTTTCCACTTGAAGGCACTTCACCACCATCATCATGTCGTGGAACATGGTTGATCCTCGTTCTCAAATGACGTTCAAAATAGTATGAGATAAATATTGAGATCTCCTCAATAATATAGGCCTCACATATTGACGCCTCAACATACACATTGTTCTTAACCTTTTTTTTTTAGATTGAACAAGTACCTGCATATATAGAATTAATCAAAAATTATCAATTAAAAAAATTAAGAAACGTTTATTTATGAATTACATAGCAACTGCAATATCTAACCTCTTGAACAGACACATCCATTTGTACTAGACCGGTACTCCAACTTTTATCTCAAACGGTAAATGTATGCGTAGATGCTCCATTGAGTCAAAAAATGATGGAGGGAATATCATCTCATGTTTGCATATTGTCTCCACGATATTCACTTCAAGCCTTTCAATGTGATCAACATTCAACTTGCTTGAGCATATATCTCTGAAGAAATGACTGATCTCCATGAGTGCATCTCATATCCCCTTTAGCAACAAATCACGAAAAGCTAATGGGATTAGTGTTTGCATAAACACATGGCAATCATAACTCTTCATTCCAAATAATCTATATTCCTCCGTATTAACCAGCCTTGATATGTTCAAGGCATGTCCATCGGGAAAACACCGACTCTTAAGCCATTTGTAGACTAGTAGTTGTGCGTTTTTCTCTAACACGAAGCTTGCTCTTGGTTTTGCGACCCGTGAACCATCACAAACCAACTCCATATTTTTATGGTTACAAAACAACGCTACATCCAATCTAGCCTTGATGTTGTCCTTTGTCTTCCCCTTCATGTCTATGACGGTGTTGAAAATGTTCTTAAACACGTTCTTTTCAATGTGCATGACGTCAAGGTTAAGGCGGAGAAGATTGGTCTTCCAATAATGAAGCTCCCAAAAGATACTTCGCTTCACCCAATTATGGGTCAAACCATAACCAGGAAACTTATGCTTACCTGATTGGAGACCAAACACAATGTCACCGTACTCTGACACAACATCATGCAATTCTTCGCTAGAAAGACACAAGGGTGCAACATCCTTTTCAACTCTGCCAACAAAGAAATCCTTTTTGTTCTTTCTGTACCTGTGATTCGATGGTAAGAAACGACGGTGACAGTCAAAAAAAGAAGCTTTACCCCCGTTTGTTAGCGTGAATGCCTTGTTCTCCATATAGTATCGGCATGCTAGTTTTCCATGCGTGCTCCAACCAGAAACCATTCCATAAGATGGGAAATCATTGATAGTCCACATCAAAGCCGCTCTCATAACAAAATTCTATTTCCTCGAGAAATCATAAGTCAAAGCTCAAGATGACCACAGCTGCGTCAACTCATCAATCAACAGTCGAAGACAAACATCTATATTCCGCCCCGGACTGCTCGGACCTGGTATGACCATAGATAAAAACACGAACTCCAGCCTCATACACATCCCCGGTGGCAAGTTATAAACCATCAGTATGACTGGCCAACAAGAATAAGGAGCAGCAAATGGCCCGAATGGGTTGACTCCATCTATACACAAACCAAGGCGCGCATTCCTTGATGCAGCTGAAAAGTGAGGATGCACACTGTTAAAGTGTTTTCATGCTTCGCCGTTAGAAGGACGCACCATCACTCCATCAACCGTATGATGTGATTGGTGCCATGTCATGTGCTCAGCGATCCTTGATGACATGAATAACCTTTGCAGTCTAGGTGTGATTGGAAAGTATCTAAGTTTTTTATATGCCACGAGAGTCTTTTCTCTACCAGTTCTGGGTTTATAACGGAAATGCCCACATGTCATGCACTCGGTCAGCTCAGCATTTTCAAGGTAGTATAACATGCAGAAGTTAAGGCACATGTCAATTTTCATCATGGACTTGGCAGCATAGAAGTTCTCTTTCAGCTTGTTCCCTTCAGGTAAAATGCTTCTCGCCCATTCGATAATCTTGTCATTACTGGCCTCACTCAACCCGTGATCTGACTTGATGGGGAACACCTGTGCTATGGTTGATAATTTATTGTGGTTCGTGAAACCATTCCATAATGGTTCGTCAGAATCTTTCAACGGATCAAAAAACCTTGCTGCATCTGCATTAGGTTCTTCTTCTATGATTGGACATTGATTGACATTACCTTCATTCACATTGCATCCATAACCATATTCCTGTAAGGATTACTGTTGTCATTTACAACTTCATGCACGTTGCTAGCACTAGAAGTTGACCCAACCACCTTTTCTACCATGCTCTCATTAGGAACAAATAGTTCTCCGTGTGCATACCAACACAGATAATCCTCTATGAAACCTTTGGTTAGAAGATGCATTGTCACAATATTTTGATGCAGAAACTTTAAATTTTTACACTTCCTGCATGGACACCTAATACCGCCATCAGTAAAATTCATCGGGATAGGTGTTGCCAAATTAATAAAACCCTGAACCTTGTTACAATAATTCATCCTCCGCAATCTTTAGGGTGAGTCCCAATACATCCATGAATGATCATCCATGACTTCTATCGAACCTCTAAAAAATTATGACGACAACATGTATTAATTAACTACATTACGTAAATAAACATAACAAAAATATTGGTTTTCCCCGACATTATCCAACAAACTAAAAAACACTTATGTTAAATATTCATTATCAATTATCAACTATCAACGTCCATACAAATTTATACATATATAAATTTACGGAAATCACAACTTAGCAATAGAATTCATAACAATTAAAACAGACCCATTAAACAAGCTATTATTTATTTCATCACAACACATCTAATTCGGTGTAATTCAAACAAAGCTTCAACAATTTACAAATAAATATAATTTGACAAATCTAAAACAAACTATAACAACTACAAAATTATACATTCATACTACAAGTTTTTTTGGCAAATAACAATCAAACAAGTACATACGTTAACAAAATACATATACTAAAAAAACAATAAAATTCACATTTAAATGTTAAAACTATATAAAAGGATAAATTTATTTACAAAAAATGATAAAATCCACAATAACCGATGTTGTGACCACGTACAAAAGTATAAGAAACTTGAGTGCTTGTGTTGAGAAAAGGGGAGAGTTGGGATGGGTGGTTGGTTGCAGTTTGGGAGGGGAAAGGTGGGATGGGGAAGAAGGAGGAGAAAACGAGGAAGAGAGTATCGACAGAGTGGGTATATATTGATTTTTACCGATGGAATCACCGATGGACACGTTCCGTCGGTATACCCGTCGGTGATTCCACTGGTGACAGTGCCATATCACTGTACGGATATCCCAGTTTGAATCCCTCGGTCATTCTGTCGGTAAAATCATCTGAAAAAAATCCACGTCATCACACCGTTACAACTTTCCAAAAAAACTGTATAGTCCGTCGGCGATACAGTTGGTATGTATCAATGGACGTATTCTGTTGGTATATACCGATCATATCGTCGATGGATGGTATCTGTCAGTATATACCGACAGATTTTGAGACGGAATTATATCTGTCGGCAAAAATTTCCGACAAAAAAATTTTGTTGGTTTTCGTCGATTTTCTGGTAGTGTCACATTATTGAAATACTTCGTCATGAAATACCATAACCTTCATCACCTTTTGCCATTGAAAAGTTTGTTGAAATGATTGTGTAATTAGAAGAAGAAGAATGAAGGGCAGATAAGAGAGGAAGGGAGGACCGAGAAGAAAATAAAAAAAACAAGGGGTTGATTCCATTATTCAATTCACAAATATAATATGCCTTTAAAAAATGATACATGCATAGTTTTTAAGGGAGGACCGAGAAGAAAAGAAAAAAACGAGGGGTTGATTCTATTATTCAATTCAGCCCAGGATTAGATCGGAAGTTTTGACTGAATCATCTCGGATTGATTTTAATTTTTTTTATAATACAAAATGATATTATTTTTGTTAAAAAAATAAATAGTTAACAAATTACAATTATTATTTTGTTAACCAAATCTTATCAGATCAACCTAGATTTTTGATAGAATTACTCGAGTTTTTATCTTTTTTTTATTTTTTTTAAACCTAACTTAATTTCAATCCTAGATTAACTTGTCAGGTCGTGTCTTCAACCTATTGATACATGCATAAAGGTGGTCCTATTCTATTCCCTCTCTTTTGCTTGACTACCTGCCTGAGAATATTGGATACTCCAAGTTGACTAATTTTCTTGCTAGCAGACGTATTTGGAATATATATTGGATGCTCCTCTGAACTTGATGTATTAAACTCTTTTCTCAAACTTTCTAATACTTTTGTTTTTAATCTAACAGAATATAATCAAATTTGATAATTTGATTCAAAATATTAGTAATTTAGTTGTTCATTTATATAAA
This sequence comes from Populus simonii, assembly GCA_007827005.2. Lineage (NCBI taxonomy): Eukaryota > Viridiplantae > Streptophyta > Magnoliopsida > Malpighiales > Salicaceae > Populus > Populus simonii. The sequence continues at coordinate 17,034,070 of CM017467.2, read as the reverse complement.
ATATATATCCCTTGTATATCACAATACTAAAAAGGTTATGATGCAACTTTTTCAAAATATAAAAAAATAATATAAACAGTTAATAAAATATATTATACAATCATTATATTGGGTTTGTTTTTTGATTAATTATTGGGTTTTTTTATTGATGAAACTTGTATGTTAACTTTTATTTTTTTTATTTATCTCATTTAAAATATTGCATAACTTTATTTAAAAATAGTTTAAATTATAATTATACTATTCAATAGTCAATGGCTAGACCTGGTAATGGGTTGGGCTTCTCAACGGGTTTGCTTAGACTCGGATAAACTATACTCCTCTCTGCACATTAAGTCACGTGGCAATGGCAAAGTAGAGAGAAACTCACAGATTTGTCGCTCTCTAGCTAAAAAAAAAGATGTTGTCCAATTTATCTTTTGTTTTTGGATGACATTATAGTGATTTTCATCGCATGATTGCATAGAAAACAAACTCCAAAAAAAATTTAGTGTGTTATAAAACATTCAAGATACATTATTTTTTTAACAAAATAATTCAATTTTAATTTTTTTCTTTTCTTCAAAATAATATTTTTTGATATTTTTATTTTTTAAAAAATATATATATTGAGATTGTGTCTGGTTAAGAGGGGAGACCCAAAAAATTTTAAAAAAAAATATTTGTTTTTTCTTCCCTTCAAATTAATATTTTTTTGACCCTTTTGTATTATTTCTCCTTGAATTATAATAAAAATAATTATATTTATAACACAAATAATTATATTTTTGACATGAATACTTTGAATTATAAGAAAAATGATAGTAATTATAACACAAATAATTATATTAATAATAATAACAACAACAAATAATAATATTTTTAATATTACTATTTTTAATTATAATAAGGCATTGTAGCGCCTGAAGGGGGGCATTTCTCTGCTTTGTTTTTTGTCAAGAATTGTGGCAGGTCCTGCTGCCCAGCAAGACTCAAAATTGAAAAAAAATTAAATTTATTTTTTTACTGCACGTTAATATTCTTTTGATTTTTTTTATTATTTTTAAAAATATTTCTAAAAAAAATTATATTGAGAGTGGGTGCACATTAATATTCTTTTGATATATTTGTATTATTTTTTAACATATTTCTAAAAAAAAAAAACAAATTATACTGAGATTGGGTGCACATTAATATTCTTTTGATATTTTTGTATTATTTTTTAACATATTTCTAAAAAACAAAACATCATACTGAGATTGGGTGCTTCGCCCAACACTAAAGCCCTTCCTTCCGGCCTAAGGAGGGCGTTCCTCTGCTGTTTTTTTGGTCAAAAATTGCGACTGGGAGCGTTGACTTTACTGCCAACAGCTGTTGGGGCTTGCTTGGCAGCTGGAGCCAACACTGTGGGGTCTAACTATCAAGCTAGGCTCAAAACATTTCCAACAAGTGTCAATAGTGTTGCGTCCTGGTGCCTAATAGGAACCAAACAAGTGTCAATAGTGTTGGGTCCTGCTGCCCAACAAAATCTAAAATTAAAAAATTGAAAATTTTATTTTTTTACTACACATTAATATTCTTTTGATATTTTTTTTTTATTTTTTAACATATTTCTAAAAACTAATTATACTGAGATTGGGTACATATTAATATTCTTTTGATATTTTTGTATTATTTTTGAACATATTTCTAAAAAATACAATTATACTAAGATTGAGTGCCTCGCCCAACGCTAAAGCCCTTTCTTCCGCACATTAATATCTTTTTAATATTTTTGTATTATTTTTTAATATATTTCAAAAAAAATTATACTGAGATTTGGTGCACTTTAATATTCTTTTCAAAAAAACCAAATAATAATATTTTTTATATTAATACTTTGGCTTATACGAAAAATCACAATATTTATAAAACATATAATTATATTTATAACACAAATATAATTATATTTTTGAGATGAAGACTTTGAATTATAAGAAAAATAAAAAAATTTATAACACATATAATTATATTTTCAACATAAATATAATTATATTAATTATATTTTTGAGATGACTAGTTTGAATTATAAGAAAAATAATAATAATTATACCACAAATAGTTATAATAATAATAATCATAACAACAAATAATAATATTTTTAATATTAATTATTTTATTAGTAAAACTATTTATAATACAAATAATTATATTTTTGATATCACTACTTTTAATTATAATAAAAATCACAATATTTATAATATAAATAATAATATTTAAAAACCTAAGACACAAGAACCTTCGGTCCTGACACCGCACCCAATAGAATTGTTTCCTGACGCTGGAACCATTAGTCTTGGGTCAAATAATTAAAATTAATTTTATGTTTTTTTTTTTCAAATTAATATTTTTGTAATGTTTTTGTATTATTTTTAAAAAATATATGTTGAGATTGTGTCTGACTGCGACGCCAAACCCTCAAAAATTTAACATTTTTAATTGTTTTCTTTACTTAAAAATAACATTTTCTTCATGTTTTTGTATTATTTTTAAATATTTTTTTAACAAAAAATATATTGAGATGGTGTCTGGTTGAGATGCGAGACTCAAGAAATTGAAAAAAAAAAAAATTTTCAATTTCAAATTAATATTCGTTTCTTTTTTTTTTTACTTCAAATTAATTAGATCATGTTTGATTTTGCGTTTCAAAAATTTTTAAAATGTTTTTGACAATTTTGAAGTTGTTTTTTCTTTACTTCAAATTAATATTGTTTTATGTTTTTGTATTACTTTTTATTGAAAAAAATGTTTATATTGTGTTTGACTGCAATGTCAAACCCAAGAAATTTTCAATTTTTTATTTTTTTTCCTTCAAAATAATATTTTTCTCATGTTTTGTAGATTCTTTTTAAAATATATATTTTAAAAAAAATATTGAGATTGTGTCTACCTGAGAGGAGACACAGGAAATTTAAAATTTTTTAATTTTTTTTCTTCCCTTCATATTAATATTCTTTTAATCCTTTATATTATTTTTTAATATTATTTCAAAAAACAATTATGCTGGGATTGGGTCTGCCTGCGCAACCAGACCCATGACAGAGATGGGCCTTGTCTATCAACAAGACCCACTGCAGTCGACTTATTCTGATAAGAATGCTTAGTGATGTTGGGCTTGCTGTCCAGTATCGGTGGGCCTAGATGGATACCTAGCCGCTGGGTCCTTCTGCAAGGACCTAAGTTTATTGGGTATCGCTGTGTCATGAACTCAATGATAATGGGCTGTTTCCCACCAAGTAGTGGTGGGCATCTGGATCTGCAGCTGATCCATGTTCATTGGGTTTGGTTTTTTCACTAAACCTAATTATGGTGGGATCAGCTTTACAACAGAACCCGACAGCGGTGGGCACAGGTTCCATCAGGAACTACTAAAGATGAACCCAGCTATCACCAAGACGCACGAAGCATAAAATTTATCGGAAGTAATTGCTTGGAAAAATTATCGCACAATCTAACTTAAGAAGACTTGCCTGTCTTCCTTCTCTTTTTCTTGGCCACAATTCATAGAAGTAACAGTAGCAGTGTCCAAGAGAGCAATCAATCATCAATTCTCATGAGATATCATGCTGATTCACTTCAAACACATTTCGAGTTAAATAAAAACCCCATTCAATCCCCCCCCCCCCCCCCCCACATACTGCCCAGTCTATGGGAGTCCCTATCCAGGCTTGCAAGAACAATCAACCAGAAATGTCAAAACTTGCTAGCCACCTGCAATCTCAACTTCCTAAGAAGGATTAGCCTTCTTAATTTTATCACATTCCCTCATGCAACAATGAAACAGAAACCCAAAACATAGATAACGGATGAGGAAATAGATTAGGGCAGGAAAAAACCAAGAAAAATATACCGCGAGTTGAACCCAACTTCTGGGTAAATATTATGCCAAGTTAGAAGCCATAATTTTACAGCTTTGCTTTGACTGACAATCTTGCCCTAAGCTCCTCAGCTACAGCAGCAATGAACTCCTCTGTGTTCAGAAATTGAGACCTACTAACTCTGAATGGGTACAAGGCTTTTAGAACAACACTGTTGGGTCTGGTTGTTGCAAATTACCTAATAAATTTGAGTTCAGCTTCTACCAGGATCCAATGGTGTTGGTCTTGCGGAACCCATTGACCCAAGACTTTAACATTATTTTTCTTTTTCATACGCGGTTAGGACCCAAAATTATCATTTTTTAAAAAAAAGATTAAAAAATATAATTCAAAGTATTCATCTAAAAAATATAATTATTTATGTTATAAATATAATTGTTTTTTTTATAATTCAAAGTATTCATCTCAGAAATATAATTATTTATGTTATAAATATTATTATTTTTATTATAATTGAAAGTATTAATATAAAAAATATTATTATTTGTGTTATAAATATTATTATTTTATTATAATTCTCTTGGATCCTGGCGCAGGATCGAAGAGCATGGGGTCATGGGTCAGTACCCAAGTCTCTTGGGTCCTGCCTTTTAAATATTATCATTTGTCTTATAAATATTATTATTTTTATTATAAATATTATCATTTGTCTTATAAATATTATTATTTTTATTATACATATTATTATTTTTCTTATAATTAATATTATTAATAAAATAATTAATAAATTTGAAATAAACTTCTTATTATTATTATTATTATCATCATCATCATTAATAAATTTAAAAAATACTATTATTACTATTGAAGAAAAACCATCATTTTTAAAAAAGATCAGAAAATATAATTCAAAGTATTCATCTAAAAAGTATTATCATTTATGTTATAAATATTATTATGTTTATTATAATTCTAAGTATTGATATCAAAAATATTATAATTTTTGTTATAAATATTTTTGGCTTTCTTAATATAATTATTTGTGTTATAAATATAATTATTTTTATTATAATTGAAAGTATTAATATAAAAAAATTTATTATTTGTTGTATAAATATTATTATTTTATTATAATTCAAAGTATTAATATAAAAAATATTATTATTTGTGTTATAAATATTCTTGGAATTCTTACTATAATTATTTATGTTAGAAATCTTATTATTTTTATTATAATTCTAAATATTCATATAAAAATACTATTATTTATGTTATAAATATTATTATTTTATTATAATTCTCTTGGGTCCTTACTGGGTCTGCAATCAATTGTCTTGGATCCTGCCTCAAGACTCACTGCTCTTGGATCCTACGTCAGGACTCATTCCTCTTAGGTCTTGCCTCCCACCACACCAAGACCCAATAACATTGGGTCTTCTAACCAAGACACAACAGCTTTGGGTCATGCCTTCCATCATGACCCAACGTTCAATTAGACCCTGCCAAGATCCAATATTTTTTGGCTCTACCTACCACAATGACCAAACCCACAATTGAGTCCTACCTTCACTATGACCCAACGCTTTGGGTCTTGCTAGGAGGCTAAGCCCAACAGTGTTGGGTGGATCTGTTACATTCAAAATCTAGCCCTACAATTGACCCGAAGTAAACCAGAGGACCTGCCAGGTCAACTCAGAACTCGAGTGATCCGGTAAAAATCCAGAATAGATCGTTTTTCTTTTCAAATAAGTTTTTTCTCTTATTCTAAAGTGATGTGATGGGTTAAAAAATCAAAAAATAAACAAAACTTTCTCTTTTTTATTTTGTTTAAAAGCTTCTGTTAAAAAATAATGATTATTTAAACTGCGGAAGCACAACTAGTCTTTACCTATTCCATGTGACTTTGAGGAAAATAAAACACCTTTTCTCTATGTTTGGGAACATCCACAAGTGGACTTGCATATACCTTCCATAACTCTATATCAAATCATCTCCTTGAGAACCTGAAATCAAAAGGGAAAAGTCGATTTTTCCAGGGAACAAACGAAAAAAAAAATCAAAGTCATTTCACTCTCCGCCTTCATTGTTCACTATGAAAATGACCTTCCTCCTCATCGTCCTATTTTTATAGCCATCATTTTTTAAAACCGACCAAGCATCAGAAGCAGCAACCAAAGTAAAATAAATCAATCAATCAATTCAAATCCATAGAAAAGCAAATCCACTAATATTGTCCAACCAAAATAGACCCTTAGTTTAGTTAGGAAGCACTCTGTTCCAAAGCAAAGGAAACAAGAAAATCATGCTTGAAAAATAACAACTTGTCTGGGAGAGAGGAGAAGACAGTTGTAGGACAACTAGAGAGGTAGAAAGGGGGGTAAGTTCGTGGAGGAGATCGAGAGAGAAGGGTGGAGAGAGGGAAGTGGATATGCGGCTGTGACAATGAAGTTTAGGGTTTGAGAATTTGAAAGATATTTTTCTATTTATACTCTTGTTAAGTGAACAGTATTTTTAATTTTTTTATTGAATCAGTACGGTTTAATCGGTTTAGAAGCCTTAAACCGAATCAGACTGAATTTTTTTCACAGATTTTTTCTTAGTGACCATGTGTGGCCCCAAAACACGTCTTACAAGTTAGCAACCAGCATTACTAATAAGGCTAGCTACCAAATCCTCACCCGCCGATATGGGATATTACAATCCACCCCCTTTAAAGAGCCCGATAACCTTGTTGGCACAACCAAACAGCCAGTGAGGCCAGCTCTGAAACCAAATGTCACAGCCCAACCCAACCTGCCAGATATTGTTCGCTTTGAGCTTTACCGTCCTTATGAATTTGTTATTGGTGACCACGTATGGCCCCAAAACGCGTCTAACAAGTTAGCAACCAGCACTACTAATAAGGCTAGCTACTGAATCTTCACCCACCGATGTGTGATATCACACTTCATTCTAATATACACTGCAGGATTATCCCTGGTACATGAAGTTGATCAACAACTCCTAAGCTGAGATGAACTACTATGGTAATTGAAGACCAACTTAGTTAGATCAGTGAAAAAAATGAAGCAAATGGTAGATCAAAAGTGAAAGGACATTTCATTTATCACTAGAGAATGGGTACTTTTGAAGCTGCACCCATACCGTTAGTAAAACATTTTTAAACTAATCCATCAGAAACTAGCTAGCAGATTTTATAGACCCTGCCAAATCATAGAGAGGATTGGACCTGTTGTATACAAGTTACAGTTACTGGAAGCACTACCAGAAAATCGGCGAAAACCAACGGAATTACCGACGGAATTTTTTTGTTGGTAATTTTTACCAACGGATATAATTCCGTCTCTAATTTTATCGGTCTATACCAACAGACCTTTGTTGTTGGTAATAATTACCGACGACATATATTATGTCGGCAATTCAGTCGGTATATACTGATGGAATAATTCTGTCGGTATATACCGACCGAATTGCCGAAGAAATAAATAGAATTTTGAGAAGGAGAAATAGTGTGATGATGTGGAATTTTTTAGACGATTTTACCAATGGACTGACCGAGGGATTCAAACTGGGATCTCTATACAATGACGTGGCCCATTCACCATCAGAATTACCGACGACACGTGTCCGTTAGTGATTCCATCGGTAAAAGCCAATATATACACACTCTGCCGACTCTCTCCTCCTCTATTTCTCCTTCTTCTTCCCCATCCCAACTCTCCCCTCCCAAGCTGCAACCAACCATCCATCCCAACTCTCTCCCTCTTCTCAACACAAGCACTCAAGTTTCTTATACTTTTGTACGTGGTCACAACATCCGTTCTCCGTTTAATTTATTGTGGATTTTATTATTTTTTATAAGTAAATCTATTCTTTTTAGTTTTAACATTTAAATGTCAATTTTATTATTTTTATTGTTTTTTTAGTATATGTATTTTGTTAACCTATGTACTTGTTTTATTGTTATTTGTCAAAGAAACTTGTAGTATGAATGTATAATTTTGTAGTTGTTATAGTTTGTTTTAGATTTTGTCAAATTGTATTTGTTTGTAAATTGTTGTAACTTTTTTTTTAATTACACCGAATTAGATGTGTTGTGATGAAATAAATAATAGCTTATTTAACGGGTTCGTTTTATTTTTTTTCAATTCTATTGCGGAGTTGTGATTTCCGTAAATTTATATATGTATAAATTTGTATGGACGTTGATAATTGATAATTGATAATGAATATTTAACATAAGTGTTTTTTTAGTTTGTTGGATAATGTCGGGGCAAACCAATATTTTTGCAAATTTATTTACGTAACATAGTTATTTAATACATGTTGTCGTCATAATTTTATAGAGGTACGATAGAAGTCATGGATGATCGTTCATGGATGTATCGAGACTCACCCCAAGGATTGCGGAGGATGGATTATTGTAATAGGGTTTGGGGTTTTATTAATTTTGCAATCCGAGGAATTTTACTGATGGTGGTATTAGATGTCCATGCAAGAAATGTAAAAATAAAAAGTTTCTACATCCAGATGTTGTAACGATGCATCTTCTAACCAAAGGGTTCACAGAGGATTACCTGTGTTGGTATGCACACGGAGAACTATTTGTTCCTAATGAGAGCATGGTAGAAAGGGTGGTTGGGTCAACTTCTAGTGCTAGCAACGTGCATGAAGTTGTAAATGACAACAGTAATCCTTACAGGAATATGGTTATGGATGCAATGTGAATGAAGGTAATGTCAGTCAATGTCTAATCATAGAAGAAGAACCTAATGCAGATGCAGTAAGGTTTTTTGATCTGTTGAAAGATTCTGACGAACCATTATGGGATGGCTGCATGAACCACAGTAAATTATCAGTCGTAGCACAGGTGTTCACCATCAAGTCAAATCACGGGTTGAGTGAGGTCGGTTATGACAAAATTATCGAATGGGTGAGAAGCATTTTACCTTAAAGGAACATGCTGAAAGAGAACCTTCTATGCTGCAAAGTCTATGATGAAACCCCTCAGTTTAGGATACTAAAAAATTGACATGTGCCCCAACTTCTGCATGTTATACTACCTTGAAAATGCTAAGCTGCCCGAGTGCATGACATGTGGGCATTTCTGTTACAAACCCAGAACTTCCAGGGGAAAGACTCTCGTGGCATATAAAAAACTTAGATACTTCTCAATCACACCTAAACTGTACAGGTTATTCATGTCACCAAGGACTGTTGAGCACATGACATGGCACCAATCACATCGGTTGGGAATTCAGCTTCATAATCTATTTTGATGTGTTTTCTATGGAGATGTCTTGGTCTCTAGATCAAGGTCACGAGTTTTAGCATTTTAATTGTAAAAAGCCGATTATATATTTGCCCGACCAAAATAATAATAATAATAATAATAATAGATAAATACGTAAGCAAGCATTGAGAGGGGCAAAAATTAAACAAAAGAAAAGTTACAAGGCATTAGTTTATTGAGAAAGAAAGGATGGGGATAAATTTGGAGAAGGCTAAACAAAAAAGGGCCATTATGCAAATTTAAAAGATGGGACTATATAAATGCCCATCTTTTCTTCTTTTGGCCGATGGCTAGAAGCTATAAGAAAAGGAGAGGATTTGTGGGATTTCTAGTTGTTTTCTTGTTAATTATATACAAACAAAATGAGGAGAAGTGTAATTAGAGTGATTAGAACTTAGATAAAGAATTAAGAGGGGTGATTTAGTGCTTGGAAGTTGTTTTGAAGAAAGAAATCTAAAGCTAGGGTTTAAAAAGGGAGAAGAAGGAAACTTGAATTTTTCTTGCACCCATTCCTTGAATCCTTACCCAAGCAAGTTGAAGAACATGTTTAAAATGATTGATTGTTATAATTTTGTGTTTTGATGAAGAAATTAAATTGCTATGATTATATGAATTTAGGGATTTATGGTGTTAATTATTGAAATGATACAATTTATGATTGAACTATATTAAGAAGCATGAATTATTAGTGGGTAAGTGTTTAATTTAGAAATGAAAGAAACAAACCCCTCCCCCCTTTTTGTTATTAGTCTCAGCAAAAGAAAAGGATTTGGGAGATTGAAGAATTTAATGCAATTGTTTAGGAATTGTGGGAATTTATGAGCTTATAAATGTTAATAAATGGAATGGTGAAGGATTTTATAAAAAAAAAAAGAAAAAGAGAAAAAAATTATCCCTTTTTCCTTGAAGGGATTTTAGCCATGACATATAAAGAGGAGAAAAAGAATTTCAACTTGGATTTTGTTAATGTAAAAGAGTGATTTTAGACGAATCGGATGGATTGTTGAAGAATTAGGAAGTTAATTTCGAGGAAGGGTTAAAAAGGAGAATTTTATTCTTCTTAATTTAAAATAAAATGAGATTTTTATCATTTGGTTATGAATAATAAATGACATATTGATTTTTGTGTTGGTGTAGAAGAGGTCGTAGGACCTAATCAGCAACAGGGGACCACTTTACGCCCATAAACACCAGGTAGGTGTTAAATATCCTATAATAAATTAATTGTTTAATTTAGTATTTTATAAGAAATTTCCTTCGATTGTAATTTTAGTGTAGAGATTGTGAAATAAAAAGAATGGAAATAATGCCCTGTTAAATGGACGCGTTGAAAGATTATTTCCTGGTTAATGAAAATAATGTCATGTTAAATAAATGGGTGCCTTGAAATATTATTTCCTGGTTAATGAAAATAATGCCCTGTTAAATAAATGGGTGTGCTGAAAGATTATTTCCTGGTTAATGGAAATAATGTTCTGTTAAAATGGGCACATTGGTTGAACTATTTTCTTTCTTTTCTTACATGAAATTCAGATATAACGTACTAATTATTGGACGACTTGAGAAAGTTATATCCTGATTAATGAAGAAGATATCTAGTTAAGGATTGGAAAAAATGAAATTTAAATTAAATCAATGTATTGATGATAAGTACTTCATTTAATGAGCTAGTGCGTATATTATTGTGTATGCTTCATATCATCCTTATTTTAATTGTATATTATTAATAAGTGTAATTTTCTAGTTTTACCAAATATTCACATGTTATATAAATATGTTGTTAGGTACATCGTACCCTCGAGCTGGAAAATAGATGCATAGATGCAAATCTTTGTTTAAGTTAATATTTGTATTGGAAGTATTGATATTAAGTTACTATATCGCTTGTATGTTAAGAAACTCTAAAATGTTTAAATTATTCTTTTGTCAGGTATGTAATTAAGGACAATACCCTTACTTTAACGAATAATATAGTTTTGTTGTATTTATATTTGAATGTGTTTGTGTCCTAAGAAATTAATGTTTATTGTGAATAAATTAGTTTTAAATTTTGTATATGAAATCATAGAATGTAAACTATTCAAAAAAAAATCTAAAGGGACATAGAAATTGATGTTTTTAGTATAGTTGTGATGCTTGATTATATTGGGATGAGTTTGTGGTTATTATTTACAGATTTTGATTTTTGAGTCGATAACTTGATATTGAAAATACAAAGGAGACTCTGCTAAATTTTTTAGAAAATTTTTACTTGAAGAGAGACCAATCATCTCTTTTAAATAACTATTTATATGGGCCTCGACATTAACTCTAGTTAAATTAGGTCTTTTTTTATTTTCTTTCTATGAGATTATCTTGGTCTCATGACCCAAGTCACATGTCCTTCAATATTGGATTTGCTTTTTATTGGCCTTATGACCCGGGTCATGGGTTTGTCAGGTTAACTCAAATGACTCGTTTTTTTTTCTTTTTTTAATTGACTTTTTTTTCAATTTTATCATGTAATATTGTGTTTAATTGGGAATTAAGCTTCATGATTTGTTTTTGTTCTCTTTTTATTAGGTTATATCAGCCTCATGACCTAGAAATAGTGTTTAAGGGTTAACCCGCGTTGACTTGACTCATTTTTTAATTAAAATTTTTACAAATTTCATTGTTCAACATTGGATTCAATAGGGGCGATTGGGAATTAAACTTCATATTTTTTTTCTCATTTTCTCTCTATAGGGTTATCTCAGTCTCATGACTAAAGTCGCAGATTAAGCAGGTTCACATGGGTTAAATCATTTTTTTTTTCTTTCTATGAGGTTATCTCAGTCTGATGACCTGGGTCATGGGTTTGTCAATTGACTCGAGTCATTTTTTATGTTCTTTTTTAATTGATTTCTTTTTTAATAACATTTTTTAACATTGGGCTGATTGGGGATTGGAATTCGTAATTTGTTTCGACTTGCTTTTCATGGGATTATTTTGATCTTATGACCAGGGTCGCGAGTTTGACAGTTAACTCGGGCCGCTTTTTTAGGCCCTTTTTTAATTAATTTTTTTTTCAATTTCATCCTTCAATATTGGGTTGATTAAGAATTAGACTTCATAATTTATTTTTCTTTGTTTTTCATGGGATTATCATAGTCTAATAACCTAGGTCGCCGATTTCACATGTTAACCCGGGTTAACCTAATTCAATCTAATATGTTGTTATCTTAATATTAAAAAAAAAATATCATCTTGATTTTTTGTAGTCAAATTATATTCTTACGAGTTGTATAGGTTGCTTTTGGATATACAAAGTCAACCGAGTTATATTCTAGAAAAAAAATTACCAACATTTGAATATTTTTTTTACATTCAAGAAAAATTCAACCCGACTCGCAGTGTAACGCGAGTCAATAATCTAGTTATTAACTATAAGCCTAATGTATAATACAAACCCTATAAACTAATTGTCAACCCCACTAAAAAAAAGGTACAATGGCTACATGATATTATTTCTCAACTTCAAAATCCCAAATGTTGATCAATGGATGTTGGATATAGTTCAAACATCCAAACTTAACATATAAATTCTTCCCTAGATTCACCAGAAGAAAAACAAATCTTGTTTTCATTTATTAATTTTCTAGAAAACAATATTCACTTCCTTTTCATTTATATCGTATACAAGAACACTTGTGTTAGTAAAAGCACTCTATATGACAAGATAATTTTCTACGATTATATATATATATATATATATATATATATATATATATATATATATATATATATATATATATATATTGATGTCCCACAAAATCTAAGTAGCTTAGGAACAAGGCTTTTAAATTGGATAATCAGTTAATCAATTAGTCCTAATAATTTGATCCATTTTTTCTAGGCAATATAATTTGTAGCTTGTACTTGGTGCCTGGAAAGCCAAAGTTACTTGTGGTTTGTCACACCCTGACATCGCGGTGACCAATTAAAAATAATCTCTCGATTGGAAAAGGAACAGATATCTGGCATCTTGTTCTTTTAAGGAAAAAGATCTTATTCAAGGAGTCGCCACCTAGTATTATGGTCACTAAGAATCCTAACTGGTCAATAGAGATTCTATGGTACGAGACTGGTTACGCAAAAGGGAAGATGCTATCACCCTTTAAGCGCCCTACCTAAGGCAGGCTGCATTGCTGTTTTTGTCTAAAATTGCTAAGAATTTGTTCTCCTTTTTCTCTTTTTTTATTCTTCCTTTTATGTTCCTGACTCTGGCGTTGGTGAACAATTCCTACGAATATTTCCAACACTGGCGTTGGTAAATATCGCACAAATCCAAAAAATACGATACTCCTGACTCTGGTGTCAGTGAATATTTTAGACAAGAGTGTATTATTTATGTTTTGAGACCTTTTCCAATCGAGAGATTATACTACCTTGAAAATGTTGTGATGAGCTGAGACCTTTTATTAAGTAAGTAGATGTTCGACTTAAACTTTGTCAAGAGTGTATTATTTATGTTTTGTGATACCATAAACTCATATAATTTGGAACAACCTTGAAGGCAATATCGACGATACTTACTGTCCAATAACTCACAGCTGACCGAATCCCAGATCTTTCAATTACAAGATGAACAATTTACCACATGGTTTAGAACACATGTAAGTCCTATCACAAACTCATTATCTCTTACAATGTAATTAATTGTATGTCAATTTTACATAATATCCGTTTATTGATTATTGTTGTATTTAATTTACAAGGTTTATCAAATGGGAGGTAGTGCTGCTATTTCATTGTCTTTACTAAGCCTAGGCCCTGAAAGAAAAGTCAAGTGCTATAACGGGTATTTTGTCAATAGATATGTCTTTCATACTGAAGAATACGGGCATGGAAGAAAGACATACAACAACGGTGTTTGTATTAAGGGATCGACTTCTAGTGAGTTTAAAGTTGACTACTACGGTAGATTGGAAGAGGTCATCGAACTGCAATATCATAGCGAGCAGAATAGAGTGTTTTTATTCAAATGCTATTGGTATGACACAACTGACAGAGGAATTAGAGTAGATCCTCACTATGGTCTCGTTGAAATCAACTCAAAAGCTAGACACCGTAACGTAAACGACGTCTTTGTTTTCACAAAGCAATGCCAACAAGTTTATTACACATACACCCCTTCCTTTAGAAAGGACCGATCAAGAGTTGATTGGTTATCCGTTTTAAAAACAAAACCCAAGGGTCGTGTCGAGGTTGTTTAGGATGAGAACGAAGACACAAGTGTGATAGATGAAGTCTTTCAAGCTAGTGAGTTGGTTGAACCATACCGAGTTGCTCCTTCGATTGACTTAGAAGAAAATTTGAATTTTTGTGTTTTCAACGATAGTCTTGTTGATGTTGACGCAGAGGAGTTGAATGTTGTTCTGAGCTCTACTAGTGGACAAAAGAATGTTGTTGAAGAAGATGATAACAAAATTGAAGAGTGCGATGAAGCTGATGATAACAATTCAATTGAGGACGAAGATGAAAATTCCGACTAACTAAACATGTTCTAAAGCCTTATTTTTATAATGTAATAATTTGGAACATGAAATATTTATTCTTCTTTAATGGTCAGCTCTTGTTATTGTGCTGCGCGTGCTGTAAGATTGCAATTCAAGATTTTGTGACAGGGTTACACAAAAAAAAAAAAAATTACAGTTTAACCGACGGGTACACCGACGGACTATAACCCATCGGTATTTCACAAAGAGTTGAAAAAAATTAGGGGAGTGTGCCACAATCACTGACGGGTACACCGACTGGACTATAACCCGTCGGTATTTCTCAGAGAGTTGAAAAAAAATTACGGGATTGTGCCACAATCACCGACGGAGTCACCGAAGGTTATAACCCGTCCGCATTTCACAGAGAGTTGAAAAACAATTACGGGATTGTGCCACAATCACCGACGGTGTTACCAACATATATTACTGACGGAATCACCGATGGATTACCCATATCCCGAAGCGCACGCATGTCAAACGCATGTCCGTCGACACACGTACCAACGGATTTTCTGACGGATCGAAAAGTCTGGCGGGATTTTCAAAATTTTTTTGTGTGCATATCAATTAATTTCCGACGGTATTACCGATGGAATTTAATGTCACCGACAACAATTAATGTCCGTCGGTAAGTCCGTCGGAAAAATTGCCATATAAAACACCCCCTTCCCCCCATTTGGTTCATTTTTTTCTCTCGGCTCAGTTTCTCTTCTTCTCTATTTCTCTTCTCCTCTCCGGTTGCATTTGGCTTTTTGAAGAGATTTTATTATTTTGGTGGTAGTTTTAAAAGGTATGTATTCTTTTTTCTTTATCTTTGTATTTTTTTATTTTAATCATGATTATTTTTTTTGGTGTTCTTTGTTTTGTGTATTGTTTGTAGATAAAATCTTAAATTCAACACACTATTAAGGTAAGCATTTTTTATTCCCAAATTTATTTTGAATTGATATAGTGTTTTTTAGTTTTGTGTATTGTTTGTTTTGTGTTTAGGTTGTTTTGTATAGTGTTTTTTAGTTTTTTCATTTTATTTATTAATTTTATGATATTATTGATTGTATTGCTATAATTGTTATTGTTGAATTTATGTTAAAAATATTAATTTATATATAGAATTACATTTAATTAGTTTATCTTAATTTAGGATATTATTGTTTGTATTGCTATAATTGTTATTGTTGAATTTATGTTTTAAATGTTAATTGAAATATAGAATTAAATTTAATTAGTTTATCTTTATTTTAGGATATTATTATTTGCCTGTCATTGTTATTGCTTGTAACTCTAAGTACCAATTTAACAATGAATATTCATAGTTGAAATTAATTCTTTTACTTGAATTTCGTTATATGATGTTATTGAATAAGATGTTTTGTGTTGATGATGATGAGTTGGGTTGAGATCCAGGATGATTGGATCGGGATGTGAAATAAAATTGGAAGTGTAATATGATTTTGTCGATAACTTGGGACCCTCCAATATAGGGGAGACTCTGTCGAATTTTTTTTAAAATAATCGAAGTTAATTATGTAATTATTCGTATAAATTTGTGTAGATGCGTAGAATGAAATCTACAGCACATCGTCAGAAGACAGTTGCAGCTAGTTCTTCTAGCAGCGAGGAGGACGTATCCTTAGGTGCTGATCACGGCGAGGAATCTACGCCAACTTGTGATGCTGCCTCTTCTAGCGCGGTTTCACAGCGCAGAAGCGGTGTGCCTTCACAGCGGGGTCAATTCACCCGCAAGTACCAGGCACAATGGAAGGATGACCTCTCAATGTAAGTTTGTTTAGGTTTTACTTTTTTTTTTTGTTATATACTTATAACATAATTTATGAACAACTAATTAATATTATTACTTTTATTTAATTTCAGGTTCACAAACATTGAGGCTGCAAGGGCTATAACATTGGCGTTTAAATCGTCGATGGAGATTCCATTGTTTCAATGGAGCCAGGTTTCCAAACATCCTGAGTGGAAACCTAATATCGATGCATGGTTTAAGCGATTTCAGGTCGGTGTTAGTTTTTAATTTTCAGGTTATTTTTAATAAATAATTTTTATAATTTTATATCTTGTAATATTTTTATTTTATATGAATTATTTATATACACAGAACAAATTTGAGTGGGATAGGGCGAATAACAATGTTGCGAGGAGGGTATGGGAGAATCACGCGACAACTAGGTAACATCGAAGATAATATTTATTTATTTTATAATTTAATGTTTTAAATTCTAATTTGTTACTATGGAAGTAGGTTGCGTGATTTTTGGTATGACACCTAAAAAAAATCAAAAAGAAACGCGAGGGATAATGGTCTTGAAGGATGGAATGAGGTGGCGGTTTGGCGGGAATTCAAACCGCCATTCATCTCGAGGGAAATATGGATGGCATATATTGAGCACGTCACCTTAGAGCGGTTCTCACGGCGCTCATAGTCCGGCACCGACAACCAAAACCGGCAAATTAATGGTTCGGTGACCACGCACACTGGCGGATCCGACCCATTCAGCGCACATGCAAAGCGGATGGTAAGATTAATTTTAATGAAATATATCGTTAATTAATTTGTCGTTCCTTATTAAATAACTTTCAACCTATTTTTTCCTTACAGGCTGCGTCTCTTGGACGTGAGCCGAGTCCAATGGAGCTATTTATAGAGACGCATATGCGGAGTCAAGACCGCCAAAAGGGGGTGCAGCAGTTTGTGGATAACCGTGCTCAGCACTTTGTGGTATGTTCGTTCATTCATTTTATTTTGTAAGTTATTATTTTCTTGAATTGCCTCTTGAATTGCATATGATGATTTTAAAAAAAAAAAATTAGGAGACCTATAATAGCCGATTGAGGGAGAGATATGGGGACAATCCTTCGACCCATCCAGATTTCGATCCATATTTGTGGATGGAGGTGGGATCGTCTGGTGGACCCGATAAAAATCGGGTCTACGGGCTCTCCAACACTACGACTGAAAACTTACGTTCGGCTCGTAGTGTCACAACCGTTAGGAGCTTTCCATCAGTATCGAGCACCCAGTCTGAGGAGCTCATTGCCTTGAAACAACAATATCAACAACTTCCGATGAATTATAATGAGCTCCGTCACATAGTCATGGAGATGAGATCAAAGATGGGTGATGATACTTGTGCAGGGTCTTTTTGGCCGTACGGTCCCGGGAACAACCAGCCTCCTCCTTCACCTCCACCGCTATTCTAGTTTAATTTATTTTTTTTAAACACATTAAATTTATAATGAATATTTGGATGAATATTATTTAACATTATTTTTATATTTTTAATGTTTAATCCAATTTTATTTGTTTATTAAAGTTTTACTATTAATAAATTATATATATTTTTTAAATAGATACCGACAGATATTATCTGTCGGTGATTCACAGAGAGTTGCCAAACAATTACCAGCCATGCCATCATTACCGACGGATATTATCCGTCGGTGATTACATACAGACGGCTTTACCGACGGATAATATCCATCGGTATTTCACAGAGAGTTGCCACACAATTACCACCGATGCCATAATTACCGACGGATTATCCGTCGGTAATTACCATTGAAAATTCAGATGGATTTAGTCCGTCGGTAATGTTCCCGCGGGAATTATTTTTTTTTTGCGCGCGTATCCGTCTGTAAAACCGTAGGTGGGTTGTTTTTTTTATTTGCGACAGAATTAGTGACGGAAAGGGGAATTACCGACGACTATTATACCAACGGACGTGTTCCGTCGGTGAGGCCGTCGGTAATTATTTCATCGACGAAGTTCATTCCTGTCACCGACAAAATTATTCCGTCGGTAAAACTGTTTAATGGTGTAGTGGATGGGGTATGATTAGGCTCTCAATTTTATCCAAAAATCTAGCTTGATTTTTCTATACATATTTAAAACCTTTCTCGATCAGCTTTTGCTAAATTCCCAGTCTTTTTATTATTATTGCTTTTGATTTTTATAAGGAAAAAAAGTAAATTTGGCAGGAAAAAACCCATAAATGGGTTATAACAATAAAAATGCAATTTTTATATATACAAAATATGCATGAAAATTTCTAGAATTTGATCGTATGCTCACGAAAAAAAAGCGTGTTTTTTAATAAGGATTTTTTTATTAAATTTTGAAGAAAAGTAGTGTAAGTTTAAGCTCAAGTATTAAATGAAATGATTGGAAAACATGGGGGACCCACAACTAATTGTAAAATGATCTCTAAATTGTTTTTATAATTTTTTAAAATCGTGTTGGGTTTGTTTGGCAAAACAAAACAAAAATCATTAAAGAAAACTGTTAAAAATTTGTTAGGGCATGTTTGTCAAACACACTCTAAAAACCAAAAAATACATTTTTTTTTCCTTTGTAAGATATTGCACAACCAAACACTGCCTTAGGCCAGGAATGGGCTCATCCCAACTATGTGAACTGTGCCTCCTAACCCCGGCCCGTGGACTCATAACAGCCTAGAATGGAAGAATAGCCCTAATGAATGATCGTGTTCAAATGAGAAGTCCTCCTTTTATTCTTACACCAACCTGGCCCAAAAACACCTATGCCAAATTAAAATGACCAACAACAGAGGCATTTTGCCCAAGAACTTCACCCGCAACATGCCTTTATTCTCATATTAGCAACATTCTTAGTTTCATATAGCAGCTAGGACTAATCGTAAAAAAAAAATTACAGCTACACCTACCAAAGCCCTAACAAAGTCGATTCCCTTCACACCCTCCAAGTGCAGAAACCCTTCCCCCTGGCTCTACGTTGAATCTCATTATAAACACAGGTTTTTGGTAAAAGTATACGTACACCACTTGGAGCTTCTTCAAAAACTTTTTCAAGAGAGTTGACTTCTTTATCACTGTGAACCAGCACATTGATCTTCTCCTTACCCTTCACGTCCATTGCTCTCCGCATGTGATGCATGTGCTCATTACGTCTCACCTCCACTTCGTTCTCTTCCACTAAAGCTGCTGTGTATTTCTGGGCACCTTTAATAATACGCCTACACAGTTTTATATGCTGATTCTTCTCCAATTCCGCCAGCATACTCATACTCTGTTGTAATTTGCGAAATCGAAGCTGCCTTCTTGTCTTTCCTTCCTTCATCTCGCCATCAAGATTCACCAGCTTTGGAAGGTATTTCTGGATCCTTCCTCCCTTCATTAACCTTTTGCTCCGCTTTGTGCCTGGGATCTCTTGAAGCTCAAGAGTCGATTTCTTCTTGATGTTGTAGTCAGATAAGGTCCTTCCATCATCTTCAAGTTGCTTCTCGGAAAATAGCAGCGTTGATTTATCTGGTGAGATCCCCACTTTATCCTGGATTTTGGCCTTGACATTGCCAATGGTGTCCAAGCTATCAACTTCCAGGGCAATGGTCTTTCCAGTCGAAGTCTTCACAAAGATCTGCATGCCACCTCGAAGTCGGAGCACCAAGTGAAGGGCTGACTCCTCCTGAATGTTGTAAGCAGCAAGGGTGCATTCATCTTCAAGCTGCTTCCCAGAAAAGATGAGTATCTGTTGGCCAGGGGGGATACCTTCCTGATGCTCTATCTTAGCTTTGACACAGTCAATGGTGTCTGAGCTTTCCACCTCAAGGATTAAATTCTTGCGAGAGAGAGTTTTCACGAAGATTTGTGTCTGATCAGAACAACAAATAAATAATTTAAGAAACACAAGATCACAATTCAACAAGCATATCATGATTCAAGAAACACAAGATCACAAGTTCACAAGATCACAATTCATCAAACACAAGATCACAAGATCAGGAAATGAAACCTTTGATAGAATGTGAATGGAATGGTCATGACATAAACAGCACAACAAACACCAAGAAAAAAACTTACAGTAAAATCATCCGACCTTGTTAAGAGCTTGGACAAGATCATAATTTAAGAAACACAAGATCACAATTCAACAAACGTGTCATGATTCAAGAAACACAAGATCACAAGTTCACAAGATCACAATTCATCAAACACAAGATCACAAGATCAGGAAATGAAACCTTTGATAAAATGTGAGTGGAATGGTCATGACATAAACAGCACAACAAACACCAAGAAAAAAACTTACAGTAAAATCATCCGACCTTGTTAAGAGCTTGGACAAGATCATAATTTAAGAAACACAAGATCACAATTCAACAAGCATATCATGATTCAAGAAACACAAGATCACAAGTTCACAAGATCACAATTCATCAAACACAAGATCACAAGATCAGGAAATGAAACCTTTGATAAAATGTGAATGGAATGGTCATGACATAAACAGCACAACAAACACTAAGAAAAAAACTTATAGTAAAATCATTCGACCTTGTTAAGAGCTTGGACAAGATCATAATTTAAGAAACACAAGATCACAATTCAACAAACATGTCATGATTCAAGAAACACAAGATCACAAGTTCACAAGATCACAATTCATCAAACACAAGATCACAAGATCAGGAAATGAAACCTTTGATAAAATGTGAATGGAATGATCATGACATAAACAGCACAACAAACACCAAGAAAAAAAAACTTATAGTAAAATCATTCGACCTTGTTAAGAGCTTGGACAGCTGCAAATCTTAGCCCTGGCTTGTAAGAGCTCGAAAGGAGCTGGAGAGCAGTAACTGCTGGAGTAGATTCTAGGCTTTTGACATTGCTAAGCTCTGTAATTGCTCTGGCAGCCTCAAATATCACCATCTCTGCCTTATGGTGCAGGCAGCTCTCAGTTATCATACCTTCCGCCATTGATGAGGTTGATGAGGTTGATTAGTTTGATAAATGGAATGAGAGTAGGGAGACTGAAGGGAGAGAGGAGAATATATAGGCCTCTCAAAAATGCATGCAAACGGGGTGCTCTTATTTTGTAGGGGAATGATTAATTAGTAGTGACAGTTGTCATAGTAATTTAGAAAAAACAAAAAAAGAAAATTCTCTCTAACTGCCTGCCAGAAAAGAGAGAATTAAATCAAGAAAGAAGAAATGTGTTGGGCTGCATTGGACCAGCTCGAATTATCATAAAAAAATAATCAGTCAAATGTTTGGGATCATGAATCTTGCCAAAACAGTTTATTAATTAGTGAATTCGTGGATAAATCTTGATAAAAATGGCAGGCTACCATAATATATATAGTCTTATATTGCACTCAATTTCACCTTGAAATCTTATTTTGTCTTCATACTTGTAACTTTAGTTCTAGACTGGTATGATGCCCACTGCGTTGCCGTGGACTGTTTTCTAAAATGTGTATCGTGGCTGTTTGGAATATAAAAGTGACTGCAGTTTCAAATATTTTTTAAAAGATATATATAATAATAATATTTTTTAATTTTTAAAATTTATTTTTATTAAAATAATTTAAAATAAAAAAATTCAATTTTTTTTTTTAAATGGCATTTTGGCTGCAGTGTCGAATACACCATTTGAATAGAAGGCCGGGAAAAAAAAGAGAGAGATTTGAAAGCATTTAATCAAGAATCGGTTGCAACGAAAGGCAAAATAACTGGGGGTTAAGCAAATGTGAGTCCACATACAAAAGATTTGATCAAACAATTTCGAAGCTCAAAACCAAAGTGAATTCTAAAAGTAACATTGACATTAATCTAACATAAGCAGTGTTTCAATAAGCTTAAACAAAAAGTGGTGAGCTGAATAACAAGAGGAGATAGAAGGAGCGTTTGCTGAGTGAGTGAAGCTTCAATGTCGAAAGTGAAAGGCAGCAACGATTCTCAAGAAACGCAAAATAGCAACCAGCCGACATAAGCCCTGTCCGAAAAGTGTAGTCATGGCCTGGTTGCTAGCTGACCTGCGGCCAAATGAATCTGTTAGCATCGGAAACAAGTGTCAGGCAAAATATTTAAAGAATCCAGATGACAAGGCTGCTAATGACTATCAGAATTAATAGTTTTTTATGCAAAGACATTTTTCTTCGTATTTATATTTTTATTTGTATTTATAGTTTTTTAGTATTTAATTTATTAAGACAAAATTAGTCTGTCAAAAAAACTATTATCAGTAAATTATGGTATGTTGATAAGGCCGTCGTAATAAATTTACCGATGGATTTATAAACGGACAAAGCATGCCAAAAAAAATTTACCCTCTTCTTTCCGTCGGTGTATCCATTGGTATATTTAACATATCACCTACAGAAAAACCGAATGTAATTTCATCGGTGTGTTTGTTTTTCCGTCAGTATTTCCCACGATGAATATAACATATCATCGATAGAAGACCATCGGTAAGTCCTTCGGTGAAATAATAGTAGCGGTAGTATTTGCAGTAATTCTTTTTAACTCTCTAGAATATACCGATAGACGTGGTCCATCGATAACCCCGTCAGTAATACTTTAAAATATTTTTAAAAAATAATATATTGAACAGAAGTAGAAAAATAATTAAAATAATATAAAAATTAAATATATAAAAATTAAATAAATTATATATAAAAATTAAATATTTATTATAAATTTAAATATTTATACGTTCAAATACAATAAATCTAAAATAGAGACGACACTAGAGGAGGAGGAGGTTGGTAGTCGTTGGGACTGTGGGGCCAATAAGTAGAAGCACATGGACCACCCATATATGATCTCATTTCCATCAGCTTTCGGCATAGTTTGGTCATCTCAACACAGAATTCGGATGTCTCAGCACGCAATTCGGTTGTCTGAGCCTGAAATTTTTGGTCTAACATGTAAAATCTCTGGGCGAAAAATCATAAATTGACTAGTTTCATGTAAAACAAAAAACTTCATAACTCTCAATCGGGTTATCAGAAAATTCTGAAAATTTGTGTGGAGCCTTCTAATATGATGCCTTAACTTGGGTTAAAATTTCATAATTTTTAGAGAAATTCAACAATTTAACTAGTTTTACGTTATTGGACATAATTTTCAATCCGACCATCAGATTGAGCTGAAATTTTATGAGGAACCTTAAAATGCATTGAATAAAATCTAGTTAAAAGTTTAGGATGAACAGAGCTTGGTAGTGCTACAAAAAAATAAGGATCGTCAAATAAAAGTAAAAAGACTCATTAAGGATAAAATGGTTATTTTCCGTTAAAAATAAAACAAATCAACTCTCCTTTTCTGCTATAAGCTGCCGACTGGGTAGAAACAAAATGTGAAAAGAAAAAAACAAGAGAAGAACGTTAGAAATCAAGAGAAAAACAAGAAAAGGTGAGATTAAATCAAGTGAAGGAAGATATAAGAAAGGAGAGGAGGGCTGGCCACACTAGAAGGAGAAGAGAAGTTGGGAGAACTTAGATTGGTAAGCATGAAAAATTAAGATTCTTACTTGAATGAAGTATTTTTGAGTTTATTTGAGTAAGTTATCAAACAATGACAATTAAATTTGATTTAATTTCTTATATTCTTGACTTTTTAAATTAGGGTTCTTATGAGAATTTGGTGATTTTTAGAAAAGTAGTAAACACGATGGAATTGAGGTAGAATAGTATAGAAATAGTGAATGTAAGTAGTAATTAAGAAAGAAATTGATTAAGTTTGAAGAAATGAACTTGTAACTAAGGATGAGGAAATAAAGGAATGAGGTTTTGATTGTTTTATGTTTGAGAAATGATGTTCTTTATCTTATTTGAAGTATTCAAAATATGAACAAGTGAAGAAACATCATAAGAATGTGAAAAGAATGAATAAATAAATGGTAGGAATAGTTCATGGAAGAAGTCTTTAAGTGAGGTAAAAGAAGAAATTGATTAAAACTATATGTTGAAAATGAGGTGACAAATGAATGAAAATTTTGGTGCAAAACCCAATTAAATAAAAGATATTACGTGCTTCAAATTTAGGCACGTAGGAGAAATAATAATTGATTAATAATGTAGTGCAATTTGATTGATTAAGGAGTTGTTTCGGGAGCAGGGCATCAGGCAGGAGGAGCTAGGCCATCACGAGCAGACGGTAGGTGATTCGTCACTTTATTTTAAAATTCAAAGTTTCATTATTAGTTATGAGTTGTTTATGACATATTGATACGGGAAAAGTAGAAGAAGAAAC
The DNA here is from genome assembly GCA_007827005.2 of Populus simonii. Classification (NCBI taxonomy): domain Eukaryota; kingdom Viridiplantae; phylum Streptophyta; class Magnoliopsida; order Malpighiales; family Salicaceae; genus Populus; species Populus simonii. The sequence goes on along the minus strand of CM017467.2, from coordinate 17,009,387 downwards.
TTGTTTGTATTATAATTGGAATGTTGGGTAATTCGTATGGAATTACCAGTTAGATTGGGTAATTCGTGTGGAATTACCAGTTAGATTGGCTATTGATAGAGAATAGCTGGATGTTGGGTAATTCGTGTGTAATTACCGGTTAGATTGGCTATTGATAGAGATGGATGGGTTATTAATGTTGATATGTAGTAAGTTAGTGACGAAAGACAATTTGATATATTTTGAAGAATTGTGAACATAATAGCTTTATCATTTTTAATGTGTTATCTTCCTTATTTCTTATTAATGTTATGTATATAGGTTTTTCACGAGGTGATGCGGAGCGTTAAATATGGGCTTTGTGTTTAAATCTGTTTATTTTATGGGATGTAATATCTTTTGCTTTATATGTAATTTGTATTATATGTAGATTTTAATATATGTATCCTAAAGATATTTGCTTTTGGTATCTATACATTTAGAAAGTACGAGTAAGGAACTAATATTAGCAAACTATTCGAAAGGAATACTTAGTGATTATAATCATGCATGTTTAAAAGATGGATGCATGCTAATATAATAATTAGTTCAATATGCATCCTTTGAGTTTATATTTGTTTGTAGTTAATGTTTTATTTGTTGATGATGTAAGGTTGAGAAAGCACAACAAAGTATGGTTATGTGAAATATTGTATGATGAGATGGGAAATGATCCAGGATGGTTGGATCGAAGTGGAAGATTTGAGTATTGTGATTGAATGAAGTCTAGTCGATAACTTGGTAACATCAAAAAACAAAGGAAACTCTGCCGAAATTTTCAAAAAAAAAAATCCTATAATCTTAGACATATTATTCAATACTTGACATTAGTAAATAAATGTTTAAGATTTCATGACATTATAATTTGAGAATGTTACATAACATCATCCCGAACTCCAGAGTTTGAGTGCTCGGAATCGATTGCGAGTATCCAACAGTCGAAACATTATGGATCATCCACAAGTTATAGGTCGTAGTGTTAGAGAATCCGTTGACCCAATTTCTATTGAGTCCGCCGGACAATCCTGCCTCTAACCACGAATCCAAATCAAGATCTAGATAAGTCGAAGGATCGTCTCTATATTTTTCATTCAATCGGCAATTATATGTGTACTGAAAATAAAAATAAAAAGTTAGCAAATTCAAGGAAGTACTAACTTAAGACAAAAAATAGTTGAAAATCAATATATCACAAAGTGCTGAGCTTAGCTATCAACAAATTGTTGCTTTTTTTTTGCGGTCATTACTCTACAAGTGCGTTTCAACAAAAAACTTCATTAGGCTTGACCTACGTCCAAAAACCGTAACCTGCAAAATAAAAATGTTATCAATTAAATATGTTTATAAAAAATAACAAATGAAAAATGGATATAATGAAAAAAAAATGGAAAACAAATTGATTTGGACAATTTTCTAGTAGTGAATGGAAAACAAAATCGTATAATTTTTTGTCGATATTTACCGATGAATACAAAAATAAAAAATTATATTAGTAAAGTTTATAACAACATACCAACGAAAACATTCTACCGATGTATCCATTTGTATTGTAGAATTTTCTGATTGGGAATAGAAAACAAAAGGATGTTCGCTAGGAATGAACTGAAACCAAACTGACGAAAAAGGGAAAGAGGAGCTGATGCACATTTCATATAGAATCTCAAGGTACAAATAAGCCAAGCTATGTCAAATTGAACACCATCAAGTGTTCCAGTTTTGCGCAAGGGGTGGGGAGGATGAATCAACAAACAACTACTGCAAAAACAGTCCTCATTATTTGACACCTATGCTAACATAAGTAGGAAAACATGGACAGAATCGCACAGAAGCATGGCCATAAGCACTAGCAAAAACAGCTGCAATTAAGTTGGTGAAAACCATGAAAGGACATATCTTAAGTGCCACGTTAAAGAGTTGACCTCAAGAAGTGGCAGGTGTAAATTCAGCTGAGCACAATGAAATATCATTTATGATCAACGTAGTCCAACTACGAAGAGAAAAAAAGAAGAAGAAGAAGCAAGAGTTGATGCAAATGGACAGTGAAGATGGACATGTGGATGGTTCAATAACGAAGGTGCAAAGAAGAGAATAAAAGCCAGCGCATGTTCTTGCAGAACTGAGAGCGCCCTGTTCTTAGCAAAGAAGGGCAGGAAAAAACAAACTTAAAGCGTATGAAAAACAACCACCATTTGGGAGTTCATCCAAGACATTGGAATGGTAAAATATACTAAAATTGTTCAGCCTTTTATTTTTATTGTACCAATCCACAGTGAAATGCTGAGCAGTCTTTTTTATCTTTTTTTTTTAGCTGTTTTTTCTTTGTTTTTTAAGCTGTTTTTTTTTTATTTTTTTGTTTTTTATGCCTTTCGTTTTTTTTCCTTCTTTCTTTATTTTTTTAATAATTTTTTTTGTTTAATTTAGTTTGTTAATGTTAAATTTTTTTATTTAGTTATCAGCTTTTCATGACACTGATCACGGATTTAATAGGTTAACTTGGTTTCACGAGTTAGCCCAAAATATTTTTTTTTTTCTTTTTAATTAATTTTTTTTTACTTTAGTTTGTTAATGTTAAATTTCTTTCTATTTAGTTATCAGACTTTCATGACACATATCTCAAGTTTCACATGTTAACTTGATTTCACGGGTTAACCAAGTTAATTCTGTGTTAACCCGTCCATTTATTTTTCTTTTGTTAATGTCAAAAAAAAAATTTTTAGTTACCAGACTTTCATAACATGGATTCCGGGTTTAACGGGTTAACCTGGAGCAGTCTCTTTTATCCTTTTGTTTTTCTTCTTTTTTCTTTTTTTGTTTTTTGAGCTGTTTTTTCTTTGTTTTTTAAGCTGTTTTTTTTTTCATTTTTTCATTTTTTTTGTTTTTTATGCCTTTCATTTTTATTTTTATTTTGCTTCTTTCTTTGTTTTTTTTAATAATTTTCTTTGTTTAATTTAGTTTGTTAATGTTAAATTTTTTTATTTAGTTATCAGCTTTTCATAACACTGATCGCGGGTTTAACAGGTTAACTTGGTTTCACGAGTTAGCCCGGAATTTTTTTTCTTTTCTTTTTAATTAATTTTTTTCGTTTACTTTAGTTTGTTAATGTTAAATTTCTTTATATTTAGTTATCAGACTTTCATGACACATCTCAGGTTTCACTGGTTAACCTGGTTTCACGGGTTAACCTGGTTAATTCTGTGTTAACCCGTCCATTTTTTTTGTTTTTTTTCTTTTGTTAATGTCAATTTTTTTTTATTTAGTTATCAGACTTTCATGACACGGATCCCGGGTTTAACGGGTTAACCTGGTTTGACAAGTTAACCCGGAGTTTTTTTTTTCTTTTTTTTCTTTTTAATTAATTTTTTTCGTTTACCTTAGTTTGTTAATGTTAAATTTCTTTCTATTTAGTTATCAGACTTTCATAACATATATTCCAGGTTTGACGCGTTAACCTGGTTTTACGGGTTAACCCAGTTAATTTTGGTTAACCCGTCCATTTTTTTTTTTTTTTTTCTTTTGTTAATATTAAATTTTTTTTATTTAGCTATCAGACTTTCATGACACGGATCCCGAGTTTAACAGGTCAACCTGGTTTGACAAGGTAACCTGGAGTTTTTTTTTTGTTTTTTTTCTTTTTAATTAATTTTTTTCTTTTAGTTTAATTTGTTAATGTTAAATTTCTTTCTATTTAGTTATCAGATTTTCATGATACATATCCCGGGTTTGACGGGTTAATATGGTTTCACGGATTAACCGAGTTAATTCTAGGTTAACCCGTTAATTTTTTTTTCTATTTAGTTATCAAACTTTCATGACATGAATCCCAGGTTTGATGGGTTAACCTAGTTTGAAGGATTAACCCAGTTAATTCAGATTTTTTTCTTTTTCTTCATTAGTTTTTTTCTTCATGTTGGTTTTTTTCTTTGTTTTTTTTTTTAATTAATCTATTTAATTATCACACTTTTATGACACGACCTTGCAGCCAGACCCACATCCAAGGCTCTTGGCTCTGGTATTGCAGCCAGACTCACTTAAACTTGAGTCATGTAAGTTTAATATTATTATTAATATTATAAATATTACTCTTGGGTCAAGCGTTGCAGTTAGACCCAAGGCTTTTAGGTATATCTTTGCAGAAAGACCTAACACTCTTAAATTTTAGTCTGTTTTATATTTTTTATGCAATAAAAATAATTAACCCGTGGATATGCCTTTGTTTTTTTTCCATTTCTTTTCTTTTTTAAGCCTTTTACTGTGGACTGCACAGTGCAGTCCACAGTGAAAAAGTTGGTGCCTTTAGTTTTTTTTTTGCTTTTTTCTTTGTTTTTTTGTTTTTAATTATTTTTTTAATTTCATTTCTTAATATTAAATTTTTTCTATTTAATTATCAGACTTTTATGACACAAATCTCATATTTGACGGGTTAACCCAGTTGATTCAGATTTTCTTTCTTTTTCTTCATTAGTTTTTTTCTTCCTGTGACTTTTTTTCTCTTTGCTTTTTCCTTTTTAATTAATCTTTTTTTTTAATTTAGTTCATTAATATTATTATTTTTTTCCATTTTGTTATCACACTTTCATAACAAGGATCCCAAGTTTAATGGGTTAACCTAATTTGGCAGGTTAACCTAGTTGATTCGGATTTTGTTTAATTAGTTTTTTTCTTCAAATTTCATCTTTTAATATTGTATGCAGTTCACAGTAAAAAGGTTGATGCCTTTAGTTTTTTCTTTTTTTTTTTCTTTTTATGCCTTTCATTGTGGCCTGCACATTGTAGTCCATAATGAAAAGGCTGATGTCTTCTTTTTATTCTTTTCAATTAATTTTTTTTAATTTTTTTTGTTGATATTAATTTTTTTTATTTAGTTATCAGACTTTCATGACATGGATCTTAGGTTTGACAGGTTAAAATAGTTAATTTAGATTTTTTTTTCTTTTTCTTCATTAGTTTTTTCTTCTTATAGGTTTTTTTTTCTTTTTCTTTTTAATTAATATTTTTTTGTTTAACTTAGTTCATTAATATTAATTTTTTTGTATTTAGTTAAATGCCTTTAGTTTTTTTTTTGTTTTTTTGCTGTTTTTTTTGCCTTTGACTCTGGACTGCACAGTGCAGTCCACAGTGAAAAAACTGATGCCTTTTATTTGTTTTTTTTTTACTTTTTAATTAATTTTTTTCTTTTAATTTGGTTTGTTTATCTTAAATTTTTTTCTATTTAGTTATAAGACTTTCATGACACGGATCTCATGTTTGACGGGTTAGCCCTGTTAATTCAGATTTGTTTTTCTCCATATAGGCTATTGAGTCTGGTATTGCAGCCAAACCCACTTAAACTTGGGTCATGCAAGTTTAATGTTATTATTAATATTATAAATATTACCTTTGGGTCAGGCGTTGCAACCAAACCCAAGATTCTTAGGTATAGCTTTACAGAAAGACCTAACACTTTTAAATCTTAATTTTTTTTAATATTTTTTATACAAAAAACAATTGACCCGCGCGGGTCATCTAACTAGTTAACAATATCTAAATGGTGTGGGGGAATCACTGTCCCCCCCCCCCCACCACCTAAATCACTGTGGATTACAATAGTAATCCACAGTGCTCCCCCCCCCCCCCTTTTTTTTTTGTTTTTTTTCATTTTTTTTCCAACTTTGCTTTTTTTTCCATTTATTTTTTTTAAAAAAATTATCTTTGTTGATTTTACTTTTTAAATATTGAGCTGGTTAAAAATTTTGCTTTGTAATTTTTTTCCTTTAAAATACTGTGGATTGCTATGGTGTTTTCCCACATTGTTTTTTTATTTTATTTTATTAAAATTATATTTATCGATTTTTTTTTATATTGAGCTGATTAAGAATTTAGTTTTCTAATTTTTTTAAAAAAACATTGTTGATTGCTACAGTGTTTCTCCGCATGGTTTTTTGTTTTTTTGTTTTTTTATGATTTTCTTTGAAATTATTTTTTTTTATTTTATTTCTTAATATTAAGCTGGTTAGAAATTACAGTTACAATATGTGAGGAAAACACTGTAACTTTCGTCGCAAATTACTGTGGATTGCTACAATGTTTTTTCTCATATGGTTTTTTTCTGTTTTGTTATGTTTTTCCCTAAAATTATCTTTGTCAATTTTATTTTTTAAATATTAAGCTGGTTATGTTTTTTTCTGTAATATTTTTTTTAATATTGAGTTGGTTAGAATTTAACTTTGTAATAAAACTTAATCATGTGGGGAAAGCAGTGTCACTTTCCTCACAAAACATTGTTGAAATTTACAATTACAAGTCATTACAAATAAGGTTAAATCATGTGGGGAAGCACTGTACCTTTCATCATAAAACACTATGAATTGCTACACTGTTTCCAACATGATTTTTTTCCCTTTTTTGTGTTTTTTTTTAATATTTTTTTTCCTAAAATTATCTCTGTCGATTTGATTTTTTTTTAATATTGAGCTGATTAAGAATTTAGCTTTATAATTTTTTTTCTTTAAAACACTGTGAATTATTGCAGTGTTTTCTCATATGATTTTTTTATTATTTTTCCAAAATTATCTTTATCCATTTTTTTTAATATTAAGTTGGTTAAGAATTATAATTACAATAAAGCTAAATCACATGGGGAAAGCGTTGTAGTTTTTCTCACAAAACACTATGGATTGCTACAGTATTTCTCTAAATGGTTTTTTATTTTATTTTATTGGGGAAAGCACTGTAGTTTTCCTCACAAAACATTGTCAATTGCTACAACGTTTTCCCTCATGGGTTTTTTTCCTTCCAAAATTATCTTTGTTGGGGTTTTTTTAATATTATGTTGGTAGAGAATTTAGCTTTGTAATTTTTTTTGCTTTTTATTAACAAAAAAGCTAAATCATGTGACGAAAGCACTGTATCTTTCCTCCTAAAACACTGTGGATTGCTACAAATCATTTTGTTCAGTCTCTAAGTTTTGATCACCAACACAACTTTTTTTCCGTCATGAAATATTGGCTCCATCATACCTTTAGTTTCTATTACTTATCTAGCGCTGGTTCATAATTATAACACTATTAAATATATTTGTTTTATAAAACCCGCAACAGCGCGTGCATGGATTGTGCTCAATGAAACAACAACGAGGTAAGCTAGACCGAAAAAAAAAGGACCAAAATGTTTGAATAGCATAAAAAGTCGCTAAAAATTAGCAAAGGAAAGCTGAGCAGTTGACCATGACAGATGCAAATCATTAACTCCAAATTTCCTGGATAAAATGGGTATTTATAACTACTTATTAATTAATTTTTTAGCCTTACTCATAATTTTTTTTCTCCATCGGAAAATTTTATGTATTACAATTTTTTTCTTTTAACTTGATGAGTGAGACTTTTAACTCAATAATTTGATGTGTTGTGAAAAAAATTAAACTCATAATAAGGTAATAACCTAAACGAATATTGATTCTTAACTCAACATACTCGGGTTCGGTTATATATTGAGTTTTAGTCAGCGTGGGTTTGATAAATTATCAAACCTAATATACTTGGTTTAACCATGTATTGAGCTCAAAGCAACTTGGATTTAGCAAGTTATCAGACTCAATATGCTTGGATTCAGCCAAATTCAATTCAACATGGGTTTGGCAAGTTGTCAGACCTAACATACTTGGATTCAACCATGTGTTGTTGAGCCCAAGACAACTTGGGTCTAGCGAGTTATCAGATTCAGTATACTTGGATTCAACCAAATTCAATTCAACATGGATCTAGTAAGTTATCAGACCTAACATACTTGGATTCAGTCATGTGCTAAGCCGAAGTCAGTGTGGGCCTAGCAAATCATCAAATTCAATTTACTTGAGTTCAGTCATCTGTTGAGCTCAAGGCAACGAGAGCTAATAAGTTGTTAAATCCAATATACTTGGACTCGGTCATGTGCTGAGCTCAAGTGAGCATGAGTCTAGCAAATTACTAAACTTAATAGGTTAGTCATATGTTGAACTCAAGCCAACATGATTCTAATAAATTTTTATACTCAATTTACTTGATTCATCTATGTGTATGTGTCAAGTCTAAGGCAATATTGGTTTAGTAAACTTTCAGACTCGTCTCTCTTAATCTTGGCCACATATGGTTAGACATAGATTGTGTAGGCCTGCTAAACTCTGATTCGGTTACTCTTGACAAGGTAAGCTACTTTTTTACCCCTTCTCCTGTGCACCTATGCACCAGGGGTTCCTCTAGGAGGGAGACTAAGATGTCTTTAAACAAAGAGAGGCACGACTAGGTGTCAAGGTGATTTGGCTAGGCATGGATGGTGTAAACCCCCTGAACTTTGATTCTATTACTCTTAGCAAGGATACTGCACAAGGAAAAAGTCATGTGATGAATAACACATGAGCTAAAATTAACAGAAGCGCTATGGAGCCTTTGAGCCATGCAGTTGATTTTGTATTCGATCTAGAGCGTACGTAACCTACTGCATACTCTCTCCTTCTCATTGAGAAGAATTTTGTCGTTCACACCAAGAGGGGACGCTCTCTAAAAGTGGGAATAACCCCAGATACAACCATGTCCCTCCTAAGATCTAGTCACATCTTTAAACTTTAATATCACTCATCTTCCCTCCACTTCTTTAAATGAGTGGATTTTCCTCGAAAGATACTAACCATGGGTTCCTCCTTTAGAATCCTCAATAACTTGTTAAAAGAGGATAAGGCAGTCCACCTATTGAGGTGGAGCTGTTCAGGACTCAAATTGAAGTAACCAAAAAAAAACATCTCTTGCAAACCCTTGTCAGGAAAATAAGTACTCAAACTCTATATACACATAGGACAATAATAATAAAACTGCTCTGGTGCACTTGAAGGTCTAGCTGCTGTGGTCAACCGTGTGACTTGTTCCGCCCCCGTCCCGGGTTCGACCCTCTATGTGCACGCATGTCACCCCCTCGGTGCCTTACCTGCTCCTGGGCTTGCAGGATGTCCAGTGGGCCGTGGGGAATAGTCGTGGTGCGCGCAAGCTGACCCGGACACCCCACGTAAAAATTTAAAAAAAAAAAAAAACTGCTCTGGTGACCTGAGTAATACGTGTGACTATTTAAAGAAAACAGTGATACAGTCAGCTTCCGCATATCAAACAGACCAACAGTTGCATCTGAAGAAGCTGTGGCCAGAATCCATTCATTGTATGGATTGAACGATGGATAGTTGACCTTGTACCGAGAAACAAAAATGTTATGAGAAACAAAACTTTTCAAGATCAAAAGGAAGATTTCACAAGCAAATCTGCCAAAAGAAAGTGACTACCATTACACTAAGTAGACAGGCAGGTATTCCAAGACAAAAACAAAACTATTTTTATTTGTCATTCTGTTGAAGCTGACAGACTGCTCAGCTACATTATCGACACAGAATAAAAACCAGCCTGCAGATATAGCATCACCAGGCATTGCATCTTTGTTAAAAGGTTGTTTTAAGGCTAGGATTGATTTTTGTTTAGGTTTTTTTTTTTTTTGGGATTGTGATTGTTAGGTTGGTTAAAGCTTTCTTCAATGCCTTTTTCCTCTTCTTGCACCATAAGTGTTTGTTTAAAAGCCTGAAAAGGGCTCCTTCTCTATCTCTTCACTGCACTTTTATTTCTTTGTTTCCATTAAGTTTTCCGAATAGATTGTATGATGCGTATATTATTTATATAAACATTTTTTTTTTTGTTAAGAACACCAGAAACATGATGACTTTTGCAACCATAGGAAGAGCTATGTGATTGTTAAGCATACATATGTATGTCTTATAAATTTTATAAGAAATCTTTATTGCGCTTGCATATCACTAAGAAAATGCATTCCCATTCTGTCTTCTTTTATTTTTCCTTCCGCAAAGCTTCATTGAATTGAATGGATCCAAAATAGCATACAAGTCCAAAATCATTCTTTGTTGATCTTAGTCTCCTTACATCTCCATCAACCAGTGCCCAAGAACTTGAGGAGCTTAGATTAGCTCTCAGCTCGTTGGGTTACTTTCATGTCCTCTTTTCCAAAATCACTCTTACAACTGAGAATTCCATGTTTTACTGTTGATCAATGTTTGTTTCAATATGATTTCAGTTTCAATACTCTAATGAATCTGGCAGCATTGAAGGGCATGGAAATGACATGATTCTTTCAGACCACCAAATAATTGATTGGACTGATCAATGTCTTACCATTAGCCTAGAAGACCAGAGAAAGATCAAATCTTAGACCAAAAATCCTAAGAAGTGTAGGTAATCCAACCAAATCACCAAATTATTTTGGCTTGGCTTGGCATCCCCAACGTACTCATTTTGCATGCCTTTAGTCATCATCAATAGCTTCTAGTGGTTTGCTTTTCTTCAGCTTCAAAATATGTTTACCCTTCACTTAATTCTCGCTTCATTAATTTCAGGAACTCCATACACATCTTGCTACTGCATGTACTTAGCAGCCAACCCTCTTGATGTTTTCAACCCTCTCATTCGTTGTTTTTTCACAAGCTTAGATATTGCTTTTGCAGGGGGCAGCTAGTAATCAAACACTGTCCTGGTGCTTTTGTGACGACTCCAAGAGATTAGCTGCTTTTTCTTTCTTTTTTTGCTTTGTTTGAGTAGCGATGAAGAATTCCTTTTGTTTTTTTAAATGCTTCTTTTTTAAGATCACTTTGTCAGACACCTCCTGGGCTTAGTGACAGTTAGGATTAATGGTTTGTGCTTTTTAGGTATTTAGATTATTTGGTTAGTTTATGCAACTCGCATTCACTTGCCACAGATTTAGCTAGCTTAGGCTTTTAATCTACAATTGGCTGTTTACGTAATCTCTATTCTTTTCACACTTCCTCCACATGACTAAAGGAACCCGTGTCCCAGTCATAAGCCACCCCGCGACATCACTGCTGCGGTGAATTGGTATAAATAATATTTTAAATAAACTTTAAAACACAATCACTTCAATACATATATAAAAGTAACCGTTGGGGTTTAAACTGGCTTGTTTAGAGTATTAATACGGTTTTTTTCAGAGTGTTTTTTATATTGAATTATATTAAAATAATATTTTTATTTTATTTTTTAAAAATTATTTTAAAAATAAATACATTAAAACAATTCAAAATATATAAAAAATATATTTTTAACAAAAAAAAAATTAATTTTTTAAAAACACTGGCCAATGTTTCCAAACAGCAAACATTGCAAAAATGTTTCCAAACAGACATGCAAAAACACCGCATCTAGTAACATTTAGCCGCGTTTAGGAACGCGTCTGAACTGTGTTATAACAACAGTTTTAGCATGAAGAAAGCAACTTTATTTAGCATCATTATAACAACAGTTTGCTACTTACTTTGTGGATGCATGGGCTATGCAGCTTTTGGAAATTATGCCCCAGGATCTTTTGACTGGCTTTGGATTCTACAACCCCTGTTGGCTATTAGACATTGCCAATGTTGCAATCGTCGTTCACCTTGTTGGTGCCTATCAGGTTTGATATTTCAAGCAGTAATGACCTTACAAGTCATGAATCTATGACAAGATTCAAGTTTCACGTTGATCTTTCCGTGGTGCACTTGCAGGTCTTTTGCCCATCGAGATGTATATTTCTCAGAAGAAGATTGGGCGATGGACGAGCCAGTGGCTGGCTAGGGCTTCAGATTTTCAGTATGAGTTGCCTCGTGATCACCATAGCTGCAGCTGTCGGCCGGGATTGTGTTGGATCTCTAAACTTACAAGCCATTTAAATCTAGTTACTGAGGTCTGAGAGAGAGCTATGAATTGATTATACGCATTTCAAGCAGTGAATTTAGTAGCAGCATATATTCGTCAGTTGTGTCAATAAGTACATACATTGAACTTCTAAGAGTCCAGCAAGGACTGATGTATCTTTCTCAATCTACAAGATATTTGAGACGGAGATTTCATTTTGTCAGCCACCAATTCACCTCTTATTCTGTGCAGGTGCTAAGTAACAAAAGCCTTTGCTGCTGAGATCCAGGTAAAAGAAACGAATAATACACAAAACTTGATCCCTTAAAATCATCCATTAGAGAAGTAAAACGAAATAAACACATACAGATAGAGATTTGCATTCCCTGACAAGCTATTACAAACTCAAAAACTTAAAAGCAGCCTTGTGGGATTTCCTCCTTGTTCAAAAAAAAAAAAACAAGTACAAGATTAGTTGTCTTCAGTCTTTAATTGGTATATTTTTAGGCTTCATTTCAGTAGAATTTGCCCGTGCAGCAGCTTTTACAAGAGTTGTCGGTTTGAAGACACTCTTTGGGTTAAGAGCCTTTCTTATCTTGAAGACAGCCCAGGCAGTGCCAATAGCATGACCAGCAGCATCAAACCCTTCATTTGTTGCCTTCCCTGCTTCTTCTCCATATCTGTAGAGGAAATATCCAATCATATAGCATCAAACGAGAACTCACGTACAAGAATAGAAAGTTAAATATTCGATTCAGACTATATATCCTGTCTAAAATCTCATCCAAGACTATCCTGCCACTGCTGGCCAGATACCCAGATCAGGGGAACAAGACCTGCCTCTAAAGCAACCAAAAACCTTATAGAAAAATAAAGAATCCACCATAGAGGAACAGAATCACCACAGATTTTAATTCCAACTCGCCAGCAACATTACACTTGTTTGAATGAAAAACATTACACTTGTTTGAATGAAAACAATCGGAGTATAGTGCCACAAGAAAAAAAACAATTAAAGTGATGATAAAGTTTATCGTGAAAAACGATTATTCAAGTGGAGCATCAATTTTAAGAATTAGATTGAGATATACCGGTGTGAGACAAGTCCAGTTGTCACAATTGACGAGGTTGACATGACATTCTTTCCAGCAACTTCAACAGCATCACACACCTTATCTGCACAAGCATAGAAATGGCACGCGGAGGAAACAGTATTGTGAGTCGGATTGCAGTTCTGACAACCTCACAAATTGGGGAAAAACAAACCAAACAATTGAGAACGAATCACTTACTAAATCCATCCAAGGAAGCAAGAACAATTTCTCCTGGCATTAGGCTAAAAAATTTCTTGCCCACTTTAGAGTTCACAATTGGACTTGTAAAGAATCCAGAGACTTTCACAACCCCAGTAAGAATTCCAAGAGCCACTCCCTCTGACATTTTCGTCAACTTCTTAACCCTGCAAACATCCCGCGATAAAATCATGAATCAATACATACTACTTAATATTAATTTACACGAACCAAAGAGGGGAGAGGGGAAACGAACATATTAAAAATTATTTACATCTTTAAAATTCAGAGATGAGCCCCAAAATGCATATCAAAAAGCATTTATGCAACTCCAAAAATCAAAGAGCATGCTGCTTCTGTTATAACCATGCAACTTCCACAGACAGAATGATGAGATCAGCCATAACAATCAAATTTCTTAAAAAAAATAGCAAAACTAGATAGCTAAATGTTAAAAAAATAGAATTGAAACCCAATAATAAAAAATTAAACCAATAATCAACGGTGAAACCAAACCTTTTGATCCTCCTCAAAGTCCCTGGACTGATATCTGAATCCGAACTCTTATCAATCCTTATCTTGAAGAACTCATTACCCCACTTCAACCTATCCACAGTCACATCTCCACACCAGAAAATTCCCTTGATCAACTGCCCTGACCCCGCCGCAATCAACCTAGCAATACTTGAGCTATAATCCTCCACATTAGGAGCCAACACTGTCCAATACGCGGCAGAACTCTTCTCCGTCAATTCTTTCTTCTTCTCTAACTCATCCGGGGATATCTTCTCCGCTACGCTCCCATCAACTACCTCCCACTTCCCTCCCCTCTCATTCACTTCTTGCACCGAAAACGAACTATAACATTCCAATATCTTATCTAACTCCTTCAACAAACCCTCTTGTCCTTTCGAAGCAAAAGTAACCCCATAATTCAACAACTCAACTTCTCCCTTATTTAACTCGCCCCTATCTGATTCATTTCCAGGCACCCAAAGAGTGAAAAAGTAATGTGATCCATCAAGCTTTACTGTAGCCTCATCATTAGCCAGAGGCCACTGAATATCATCACCTACACGAGCAAAAACAGCAACAATAGTGTCACCTTGTTTAAGACTCACTATAAAGAAATCCCCACAAGCCAGTTCCACGCTATGATCTCTCTCAATCAAATGAACTATTGATCCTGAGATCTTGATTAGGACTTCTTCATGGGGTTCAGAGTTTGAGCCCAGCGGCGAACCTAAGTCGTTGTTGTTGTCGTCTTCAGGGAAGAGATTCTCTGCCAAGTCTTTCATGCCAGTAGTAGGATACAAAGAGGATGGAGTAGAAGAAGTGGCAGAAATGGCTTCTGGGTTTGAGAGAATAACTTGTGGGTAAAGAGAGTTGCGTTTTGGATATGACATTTGGTAAGAAAGTTTGTTTCTTTTTAGGTTTGATGTTTTAGTGTAGACGAGCAGTGAGAGATCTTAGCCTCTTAGGGGGGTTTTAATGGTTCTGTAATCTTCAGATTGAAGGAAATGGAAGCCGTGTCGGCCGGGAGTTTTGAGGAACCTTTAGAGATTCGTGGCTTTAGCTGGCCGTGTGAGTACCGTTTCATGTCACTTGTCAGTTCTTTGGATGATGATGAATTGATACTCTGCTGGACAAGTGCTTGAATCTTAGAGGATTTGTACCACCTTAAGCTACTGAATTTCATGTCTTGAATGCGATGCAAATTCGTGCCAATTGTTGATTAGGTGAGCCTCAAATGTGTTGCTGTCACGTTTTGTGCCATGAAGTTCTTGACATTTAGCAGAGTAGCAGCACTTTGGTTTAAAATATCTTTTTACTGTAAATATATTAAAATAATTTTTTATATTTTATATCATTACTTTAAAACAATTAAAAAAATTAAAAAAAATATTTAAATATTTTTTAAAACAGAAATTATATTAACATCATCTTAATTAAATACAAATATTTATTAGAGACGACCGCACCTATTTTTATTATTACAAATTAAAAGGATGTAATATTCATAAATATTAGATAATGATATATTGGATTGATGGTCTGCAATATATTATGAGCCGAGTTATTTTTTTAATAAAAGAATATTTAGGTAATACTAGTTTTTTTAAAGAAATAAGAAAGACTAAGACTTGAATTATTAATTTGATTAGATTTAATAAACCTATTAAATTATAAATAAAAACATTAATAATAAATAAAATAAAATAAAAAGCAAGCAAACACATGTAATTTAATAAATATCTTATTTGAATAATCTCACCAATATTCGTATTTTGTACCTGCCGAGGTTTAGCAATTTAAATTTTTATTCATTTTTTTATTTTAAATTGATTTTTTAAAAAATTGGCTAATGTAAAACATAATTAAAAAAATAAAAAAATATTATTTTAATATATTTTTAAATAAAAAATATTAAAAAAAACAATAATTACCCTAATTTCCCGATAGCACACCACCCGTATCTTTATTCATTGGTTTAATCTAAAAATACGTGTACTTTATCTGATCAAGTGCTGCTTAAGTTGCTGATTCTTTTTATGAAGCTTTCAATGTAATTCACAATTGTCGGCATGATTCGATACTTTTAAAATATAGCTTGCACCAAGTTACCACTAAAATTTTAATTAAAAAAAGAAAAATTAAGTTGCAAGCAAATCTTTCGCCAGATGATATTATTTTGTTCAGCCCTAGGAGCGTCGGCTAAGTTGGTATAAATTAACTATGCCTCTCGAGCTGCTATTAGTTTAGCCATGGAATATGGCATCGAATAATTGAGTTCTTTCCTTGACCCAGATGGCTAGTCCATGAACATGGCAAAATGGCAGGTACGGATTTCGTTCGTGTGATCCACCAGTTTTATACTCTTGTTACTTTTTAAATGCTCATACAAAGGTCAGTTTTCCATTAGGGATGGTCATTCCGGTAATTTGGAGAGAAAAATTGTCAATTCGATGTTCTTAGGAATAGAATTCTGATTATTTTTTTCAAGATTTCCAACCCGGATTTTATTTTTATTCTTTGAATACACTTCTCTATCTGGGTTCCAATGAGAAATTGAAGGGGAAAAAACCGTAAAATCCTTCCAATTACTCTGTTTTTCTCCACCAACTTTGGAGAATATGTTTACCAGTAGAGATAAAAGGAATTGATAAGATTTTTTTAGATTTTTTTTTCTTTAATTTTTCAATACAACACTAATAAAAGAGCACATTCAAGGAATCATATTTATCAGTTGGAAAATAGGAGTTTTTTTTTATTTTAGCAAGTATTCAAATTTAACCTAAGAAATGATATAAAATTATATGTTCAAGGATTTGTTTGTTTCTTGTAAATTATTTTTCAATATTTAGCTTGAAAAATATTTTTATATTTTTCAATCACGGTAATAATGAGATGAAGGAGATGGTAGTGACATGGATGTTATACTGGTGGTGGTGACGATGATGATGGTGAAGGAGATGGTGGTGACATGATTGTGATGTGATGATAGTGTAGTGGTGGTCATGGTGAAGGAGGTAGTCATAATGATGGTGGTGACTTGATGATGATGGCGAAGGAGATGGTGGTGTTGTGATTGTGATGATAGTGTGGTGGTGGTCATGGAAAAGGAGGTAGTCATGGTGAAGGAGATGATGGTGACGTGATTGTGATGATAGTGTGGTGGTGGTCATGATAAAGGAGGTAGTCATCGTGATGGTGGTGACTTGATGATGATGGTGAAGGAGATGGTGGTGAGGTGATTGTGATGATAGTGTGGTGATGGTCATGGTGAAGGAGGTAGTTATGGTGATGGTGGTAGTGAATGAGGTGGTGATATGATAATAATAGTAGGGTGATGGTGGTGATAAGACGACGGCAATAGTGATATAAGGGGAGGAGGTGGTGATATAATAATGATAATGAGGAAGGATAATGATGAACGGAAAATAAAGATATGGTTGAATTATTGTTGGATGATATTTTATGTGTATTACTGTTGAGCGTAACAACCGGATCCTAGAATGTAAGAAAGTAAACCTATATAGGAGACAAAAATTAGGTTAAAAGCATAGATATTTAATCTTCGGGGGGGGCGCTACCATCTCGATCAATCAGCAACTTTGCCTCTGAATAAACATCCAAGGAGTCGGGTGACAAACAATTCCAAAAGATAAAAGTTATGGATTCCTTTTTCTGTCTTCTTCTCCTGCCTCTTAAATTTTCCGAGAGAAGTCGTCGAGAGGGTTTAAGGGTTTTATAAAGCACAAAAACCAAGTGCGGTGAAGTTAACCTGCTCAGACACACACTGAAACCTTTTATTCTCACTGCAGAGTTCTTGGTGGACGTGCTTGTCTAGGTGGAGACAAGGAACGCTATGATAAAGAGCTCGGAAAAAAGAAAAGGGAGAAATAAATGAAGCAAAGGGAGAGAAAAAAAAGAAGGGTGCTCTCACATGTAAGACATTTATGCTATTGGTATATATATTATTCAATCTTAAGTCATGAATATCCTTGTTCAACAAATATATTGCTGCTTCTTTCCTATGTCGCAGGATTTTCGCAAGGCGGTAGGAGTTGCATTTAAGATTATATAGTGTATGGATAAAACACCTGAGCACCTGGGATCTCAAGAATCGTCCACCTTCAGTAGGTGTCAGGTCCCCGTTCAGGGAAGTGAAACAGGCTTGAAGATAATTTCCCAGTAAATATCATTTCGACAAGAGTTAATAATCAAAGCACGTATAAAGCTTATAACAAGTTTGTCGACCAGCTTTTAGCCTGTGGCCAAAAGGCCATAAGCAGAGGTCAACCGAAGAGACTGGCAAAAATCAATTTTCTAACAGACGATTTACTGGGGACGGATGCTTCCTGACTTGTGTTATTCGAGAAAAAAGCTTTACCAAAGCCAACATCAGTGCCGCAATCTAATGAAATTTGATAGACACAAGCATTAGAAAACTATAGAAATCAACAAATCTAAGCAATGGTCAATCTCACGAATTGACAGCATCTGGCATTTTCAGTAGATTTCTTCCTCAACTCTTTAAACTTTTACACTAAAAAGCATGCACAATAATCAAAATATATTTTGTTAGAAAAGGTATTAAAATAATATTTTTTTTATTTTTTAAATTTTTATAATAACAATGCAACCAAGAAAATAACTAATATCTATCAAACTATTGCTTATATAAACTTGTCAAGTTTATACATATACAACATTACATGGAAAAAAGGATGGTAACAGATATAATTTAACAAGGAAAGGAAAAAACAAAGAAAGAACTCACACTAACCATCCCTCAAAAGCAGTTCTTGGCCTTAGTCCTAACCTGGCAGCCAACAGAAAGAAGGGTGGCAACACACACTCGTACGTAGCAAATTCTACACCTATGCTACCTCACACTCTCTCTTGCTACTTCAGCGCTATAGCTTAACCACCTGCCAGCCAACCTTACCGATCATAAGATATGATCCAAGTGAAACTATAAGTTTACAAGGGATCTATCTGGGTCACCAAAATGGGACTCCTAACGACATGCTTCCCATCAGACCACGAAATTGACCCGAATACAGCACCCGAATCATCCAGCATCAGATTCCGGGTGTTGGCCGTTACGGTTACAATGAAGCTCTGCTTCTTCATGGCTTCGGTGAACACCAATTTTGGTGGTTTCACTGTCACTGTAACCCCCTTTGGAGCTTGGATTGTGAAACGATAAACAGCGTCCGGTTGACCCACATTGGTGACTGTTCTAATGAATGCCTTGCTTGTTGCTCCCTTTGCTGAGCTTGGAAGCAATGCTGCGATTGAAGGGTAATTGAGGTTCTCTGGCAATGGTTTCTTCTCTAGACAACTCACAGGTGATCGCGTGATCACCTGAATTACTCTAGGCCCGTATCCAATTCCACACAAAAAGTTCACATAATCGTTGTTAGTAATGTCATAAACCAACCCTGGATCCATTGCTCGATCAAGATTGAGATGCCCTGCACCCAAATCGTATGATGACGACACGTTTCCAGTGGCCTCATCAGTCATTGGCTGGTTTAGATTATTGAATGTATTGGCAGTGGTCATCATTGCAGACCTAATTGCTGCCGGACTCCAATCTGGGTGGGCAGATTTAAGCAAGGCTGCGGCGCCACTTACATGAGGACATGCCATTGAAGTGCCTGAAAGGATGTTGAATTCAGTTTTTCGAGTATCTGAATCCAATCCAGTTGGACCAACAGCATCCGTCCAAGCAGCAAGAATGTTCACCCCAGGAGCAATCAAGTCCGGCTTCAGAATCTCCGGGGTCAGTCCATTTGGCCCCCTACCCGAAAACGAAGCCACAACAGGAGCTGGTTTGATTCCGATCACAGTACCCTTGAAAGCAATAGTAGCAACCGGATTCGAAGTGGCTGAAACATAAGCCTTAACTGTATCACCCTCATCAGAACCAAGAGCACAAGTAGGAATTAAATGAGCATCGCCAACTAAACCTTCACCATTAGACATTCCATTAGCAAGAATCATACCAACACCTCCAGCTTTCTTAACAACCAACCCTTTTGCCACTCTTGCGCTACTTCCGCGATCGCAAACAACAATTTTTCCCTTCACCATATTAGGATCCAATGAATTTTCCATACACAGTGACGAGGACAAAACCCCTGATTTCCCCGGATAAACCAGAGGATACATTTTACCACTCAATGGCAATCCAGCATATAGCGAAACACCAGATAATCTCTTCCCATTACCAAGAACAACTTCTGCGGGGAAATTCCTGTCAATTGTTCCAGCACCAACAGTAACAATCCACGGAGCAAGATTCGTCACTGACATTAAATTAGGCCCGTCATTCCCAGCCGAAGACGAGACAAAAACCCCTCTAGAAGCCGCACCATAAGCACCGATGGCAATCGGATCAAGATAATAAGGTGCCGAAATCCCATCACCACCACCAATGGAAATCGAAATGACATCAACTCCATCTTTAACCGCAGCATCAAAAGCAGCTAAAATATCAGAATCAAAACACCCTGCATTCTTCCAACAAACTTTATAAACGGCCAAACGTGCTTTCGGCGCTACCCCTTTAGCAATCCCTGCCGCGTACCCTTCCATGCTAGCACCAAACACATGCCTTCCTGCGGCAGTTGATGCCGTGTGAGTCCCATGACCATCGGCATCTCGTGGAGACTTAAACTCCACAGTTTCATTTATAGGAGTAATCGGTCCCATGCTCCCACTTGCTGCCTCATGTCCTTTGATAAAAAACCGGGCACCAATCAACTTCTTGTTGCAGTTACTTGCTGAAAATCTTTCACCGACTTCACAAATTCCTTTCCACCGAGCAGGAATCGCTCCAAGATTGACGTCAGAGAAGCTCCGTCGTTCTGGCCAGATCCCGGTATCGAGAACGCCAATGATAACATCAGAACCATAATCAGAATCCGACCAGAGACCACGTTGGTTTCTGAGTCCAAGAAACTGAGGGGACCGGGTGGTGTGGAGTTGTTGCCGTTTGTCTTCAAACACCGCAAGAACTGATGGGTGTTGGCTGAGAGTGGCGGCGTGGTCTGGTGTGAGTGTGGCGGAAAAGCCATGGAAAACGGTGTCGTAAGTGTGGAGTATTTGAGGGGCGTCAGTGAATTCAGTGGTGTACCAGTGGTAGTGTGTCGGGAAAATGGAGGGCTTAGATTGAGAGTCAATGCGTACGATGTAGGTTTTGTAGGGTTGATCAACGGCGGAGAGGGAGAGGAGAGGGAGGAAGGAAAAGAGGAGGAAGAGTAAGGGGATGGGATGGGAGGGAAAAGGAGCCATTGAAGTTGAGAGTGAAGTGAAGAGGGTGTCTGAGACCGACAGGGATGGGGAGGAAGATATAGAGAGAATAAAGAGATTAGTGTCCCCTTTTTTTGTATAGCTTTTTTAATTTTTTTATCTTAAGAGTTTAGATTAAAAACTAAATGTGATTAGTAATTTAATTAATTGTTGATTAACTTAAAAATCTTGGAATTTGGAAATGTCTGCGGATATTTTCTTGTTCTTTTACTAAGATTGACGAGTCACCACTGTTTTTGAGTGACCTTAATTATTTTTTCCTGTCTAACGGTTAGAGCTTTTTAAAAAAAAACAAAAATTATACCTAAACGAAGGTGTGCGTATTTTTATGTTAATATTTAATAATATTTTTTAATGGACATAAATATACTGAAGATTTAAATTTGCACCATCAACCTTATCAAAATTAGACCATTAAACTTATATAATATCTAATATTAAAATTAAATCTGGTTTTGAAAACTAGATTTAATTTTTAGTATGCTATGATATTATAGAAATAATTTTTTACTTTTGAAAATTAAAAATATATACCAGTAATTCAAATTCCAAATATTCATTAGAATCCTCAACTTATGCCATGTTTGTTTGAAAATAGGTTTTTTTAGAAAGTGAATTATTTTCTGATGTTTGATAGTGTAATGAAAAATAAGTTGGAAAACACTTTCCAGCGTTTGGTTATGTTATTATGGAAAATGAGCTGGAAAATAACTTATTAATATTTTATTTTTCTCAAGTTTATTAAAATAATGAGGAACAAATCTTACAAATTAAAAGGTTGAATGAGAATGAAATTGAAAAGAATATAATTTCATAAATTATCTATAATAAAATAAATAATAATCAAAATAATAGAGATCAAATCTAAAAAATAAAAAAATAAAAGATGAAGAGATTAAAATAATAATAATTAACATTTCATAAATTATTTCAAATAAAATAAGTAACAATCAAAAGAATGAGGACCAAATTTGATACATAAAAAATTTCAATAAAAAAATGATAAGGAAAAAACAAATAACAATTATAAAAATGAGGACCAAAGTTAATATAAAAATTAAATTTTAAAAAATAAAATTGAAAAATAAATATTCAAAACAAAATATATATAGCAATTAAAAGTTTGAAGATCAAATTTGATATAATTAGCAAATAATATGACATTTCTAAATTTTTCACAACTTCCGGAAAGTGTTTTCCACCCAAATTTTTTAGGAAAACACTTTCTTGGAAATCAAGCTAAATTTTTCTTTGACTAGAAAGTGTTTTTCGTTGATCAATTTTTCTAATAGCAAACAAATGCAGGAAAGTTTGAAAAATAATTTTCAAAAAAATAAATTCTAGAAAACAAACATAGCCTTTAAAAAAAAGATGCAAACAAATGAGGGAGGCTATCCCATTTTTTATTTTAAATTATTTTTTTAGTTTTTTCATATATTTTAATATAATGATGTTTTAAATAATTTTTTTTTAAAAAAAAATATTTTTACCAGACTACTACTTATCACATACGCGGAAGCAGCTTTAAACCAGGAGATGGTGACGCGAGAGAATCAAGGCTTGGATATGTCGTCCGCATCAATTTCCCAGGAGAGAGAAAGAGAGAATGAAAACAAAGATAAAAAAAAAAAAGTAGGAAAAAGCTAGAGGTTTGATTGAGTATTTTAAAGTGAAGGACGATGGCATGATATGGTGGGACCGCTTTCTTAGCTTTACAGATGGAGTTGGTCAGTTGGTATTAAAACAGTTAGAAAATTATTTGACATCGTTTGTTGCACATGATGTTTAATCATGACCGTCGGATTAATGGGACTCACCGTCTCATTACCTTACCTGTCCACTTGTTCTAAAATGAATGGTACGACAGCGCAGGCAGGGGTCCGAACTCGTAACATGTGGATTGTGAGATCAGAAGGAATCTAAATTATGGCTGTTTATAAAGTGTAAAAATAGCCCTTCCCCTCTTAAAGTAGCTTGCTAGAGATGGACCGTCTCGCATTGATGGAGACAGTTTCGACACTTTTTTTCCCCTCTCTCTCTCTCTCTCTCTCTCTCTCTCACTCACTTTTACTCTGCAGTTAAGACTAAGATGCCATTTTGTTTTTTAAAATATTTTTATTATAAATTTATTTTAAAAAAATTAAAATTTATTTTTAATATTAATATATTAAAACAATTTAAAAAAAAAACTTTTTATTAAACACTCTTTTAAAATGCAAAAACAAACTTTTTTTTTCTTTATAAATGATAAAAAAGGGTAAGTAAACTCATTGAAGATTAATAGAACGGTTAAAAATCTCAAAAATCTCGATATCATTCAAAACTTATATAGTTGTTAACTTTAAAGTAGTTAAGAATTTTTTTTATATATATTACTTTAAAAAAACACTAATTTTTTTAAAATACGTGATTATGTGAGACATATATTTTTTAAATTTTCTAAAAAAATAATTTTGATTAATAATGAAACTGTGAGGAATTATTCTCACTTTTTTTTAATATAATATTATTCTATACAAAAACTAAACTTATGACATTTATACATGTCAAAAAAATAAACTTACGATCGCTAAGTCTTTCATTGAGCTATGTTATTCGCCTCTAAATAGGTTTTTTTTTCGATAACACCAATCAATTAATATTATTTTAAAAAAATAAATCTCGAGGGATATAAATTAATTGATCGAATTTTAAGTTTATTCTTTAAATATTATAGTTTAAGTTTTATAAATTTCAAAGTTAAGTATAAACTGATCTAAACACCAATAATTATATATATTTATAAAAAGCTAATTTGAAATGAAAAATTGAATATTTCACAACCAGCAAATTACTTCTCAATCTATGGCTGTATTGAGAGTATCTTAATGAGCTGGAATAATAATTTAGTTGTTCGTCGCATCAATAAAGTTTCATTCATTAGGCATACCTTAATCCAGGCAACCAATCAGAACTTATACTCGTAATTTGAATTTTATATATAGAGAAGATATTTTTTGTTTGTGCTTTAAAAGTATTTTAAAAAAATTAAAAATATATTTTTATTTTTGCTTCAAATTAATATTTTTATAGTATTTTCAAATTATTTTAATATGCTGATATAAAAAATAAAATTTAAAAATAAAAAAATAATATATTATTTAAATATATTTTTAAATAAAAAATATTTTAAAAAATAACAATCACTATAATATTAAATATTTTTTTAATATACAAAAATCAATGAACAATGTTTTAATTACGCTGGAAATAAATGACTCGTGCTTTAATTGCCTCGCGATGACCACGTGGAGCATGACGCATCAAATCACGTTATATTAATGTGACTGTTTATTTATGCGGCATACTGTGATTTTTGTTAATTTTTTTATTATTATTTTAAGTTAATTTTATGTTTTAATATTAAAAATAAAAATATTATTTTAATAAAAAAACAATACCTACCCTAATATCAAATACTATTTAAATTTAGCTTGTACTATGGATTTATTAGGGGTGAGCAAATAAATCAAAATAAATAAATAAACCAAGAAAATCAGAAAAAAATAACAAAAAAAAATCGAACCGTAAAAAAAATCGATTAGAATTTTGAAAAAACTGACTGGTTCGGTTCGGTTTTATAAGTCTGAAATTGAAAAAACTAAAAAAAACCGAGTCGAACCAGAAAAAATCGAGCCAAAACCAGGTCCAAACCAAAAAAACCAAACCAGATCAAAAAAAACCAAGCCAAACCGGTTTGAACCGGTTTTTGTTCTAAAAACTGAACAGAAACCGATCGGTTTGAACAGGTTTTGGTTCTTTTTTTTAAAATTCAGTTTAATTATTTTTTTTATAAAAACCGAATCAAATCGAAAATTATCATTCCTAATACAGGACATCACTGACTTGGTATCAACAGAATTAGATGTTAAAAAACAATTAACCCATAATTAATTTGATTTCATCCAATAACCTAGTTATTTCGGTTAGAATTCGATTGATTTTTTAAAATATAATTTTGATTTTTTTTAAATTTTTTTTATCAAGTTAACTCATCCAACTGGCCGTGAACTCCCATGTCACAACTCATGGAACAACTTTAAAAAGTATTATAAATAATTAATTTGATCTAATATGATGTATAATTTGCTATATCAGTGTAGATTGCAATATATTTCTAATGCGATGCATGCATGAACAGGGGCGACAAGGATTTATTTATTGCTTATATGTTAAAAGACTCGTAAAAGTCACTAATTACATATGCTAGAAGTCACTCGTCACCGACGGAAATTCTTTTAAAAAATCTGTCAATAATTTCATTGGAAATATTTTAAAAATTTGAAAAAATATTTTTAATCTTGAAAACTAATGATTTTTTAAATTAAAATCTTCTTCGATAATTCCATCACAATTATTTTTAAAAATTAAAAAATATTTGTATTGGTAATTGTATTAATACATAGTAAAAAATCCCTTCAAATACTAGTTTTCTTACTAGCATTTTCAAAGTTGACTATATAAATACTAGAAGAATATTTTATTTTTTCAATATGAAATTTAAAGCCTTTTATTATATATTTTTTTTTAATGTAGGATAAAAAACTTTTTTAGTTTAAATACTTCAACTTAAAAGGATAACATAGTATTTTTTTAATGTGGGATAAAAAATCTTTTGAAATAATATTTATTATTTACAACAAGTATAGTCTATATTCACACGAATTGTTTCTTGATTTTTTTCATATGAAGTATTAAAATTTTAAATATATTTTTTTAATTTTTTCCGGGTTAATTCGGGTTGACCCGAGTCAACTAATGTAACTCAAGACCTGGCTCTTTGGCCGGATCAATCCCAAATCAGGTTTAATAACTATAAATACAACGAGGCTAGCAAGGACAAAAAAAAAAAAAAAGTTTCTCAGTTTTATGCAATAATTGGAATTATTTATGTACTTAAAGCAATACAATAAAACCATACAACTTTTGTAAATAATATTTTGATTTTTAATTAAACTAAATAGATGTGAATTCAGTTTGATTTAAACTATCATATATGCGAATCAACTTCTGTCAGCAAAATAAAATTCGAAGAATAGTAAGAAACTCATCTATAACTTATATAAACATTTTGAAGGGAGTGTTTTCTCTCCGACATTGAATAAACTTTCTTCCTTTTTTTAAAAAAAACCACTTCAAAAAAATTCCGTTCGATTTTCTATCATTCCTTACACTTTTTTTTTTATATCTGATTCTTTTCTTTCAAATCCATAAATATGCACCGTACCAAGGAGATATTTATAACGAGCTTTAAGAGAAGATTGAGGTAGGGGTGAGAAAAAAATTAAAAAATTGATTAAAATAAGAGAATTGATAAAAAAAATAATTGAAAAATCAAATCGTGAAAAAAACTGACTGATTTGGTTTTATAAGCTTAAAATAAAAAAACTGAACCTAAACAAAAAAAACCAAGCTAAACCAAAAAAACCGAGCCAAAACCGAAAAAACTGAGTCAAACCAGTTTGAACCGGTTTTTATCTTAAAAAACCGAACTAAGCTAAAACTGGTCGGTTTGAACTGATTTCGGTTTTTTTATATAAAAAATTTTTTAGTTTGATTATTTTTTTTTGATAAAAATCAAATCAAACCGAAAATAATCACCACTTCAGAGAATCCATGCTTGTGTTTTTTGTTTTTTTCAAATCGACAAATTGAGTCTTGTTTTTAATGTTACTTGACATCAATTTTTAGTCAATTTTAGACTTATTTCTATCCAAAGTTAAAAAAAAATATAAAAAAATATTGGATTAGCTAATGTAAAAACTCCATTGTATTTTCTCCCTCCGGGGAGTCCTGTCAATCTTATAATTCCAAGTTTCGTTCCAGTAATACTCCTTTTGTAAGTTTGTGGAGATATTTAAGAAAATTGTTAAAAAAATTAAAAAAGGGGATCGAGGAGGAAATTATTTAAACCTATAGGGTTGAAAATGCAATTTCCTATGATAAATAATTTGGCAACACTACGCGAAAGTCGAAGTCTCGGCAACCATTCTTGAAGACAGAAGGTGAAATCAGACACCAGTACATTAAAATTGTCGCGTGGCGGACATGTGGTCACATTGTCATCTCCAAAATGGGTCCCTTATAAAAAATCTTGTCTGTGGCCCCACCTATCATCATCATCTTATCTTTTTTAGATGGAAAAAGCGTTCGTCGTTGCCGCTAGTTTTGTTTCCAGTCGTGTCGTGTCATCGATGTCTTAAAAATTATTTTTAAAAGTTTTTTAATATATTAAAATAATATATATATTTTTTTTAAAAAAAATGTTTTTAACTTACCACATCTAAATAATCTGAAAAATAAAAAAATATTAATTTAAAATAAATAAAAAAATTAAATGTTTTTTTAAAATATTTTTAAAACACATAAATAAACAGGCTTTAAATAAAGGATTACTTTAGAATACCACCATCTAGCGTTTTAAATATTTTTATTAAAATAATATTTATTATTATTATTATTATTATTATTTAAAATTAGTATATTAAAATAATTGAAAAACAATAAAAAATTAATCTACAACTAAAATATAATTTAAAATAAACAATTGAATCACAGCCAAATAAAATATATAAAAAATGCTCGTGTAAATGAAATTATGGACACATGATAAGTTTCATCAATTTCACTACTTGCATATCTTTTATATAAATATCATTGACGAACAAAATCTATAATATTTTTAAACAAATTTTTTCTGGTTAAAAAACTATTTTTTTGTTACCTCGTAAAGCATCCGGAAACAAGTTTTGAATCCAATCACAAAGCTTGGCCCCAACATCCAGCACCAGGCCACTTGACCTGGTGTCTTTCACATATGTATATGGCACCAGGCCACTTGCCTGACGCCTTATAAATATAACAAGTTGTCGAGCCACTGGCCTATTGCCCCCGGGCTCTAGCGCGTTACCTGGGCCCAGTGCTAGACCACTAGCCTAGCTCTCATTAGGCCTAGGTGTTGTGGTCTAGATCTAGTTTCGGGCATTGCCCAACACCAGGCGCTGCAATGCTTGGCACTCAGCACCTGCCCTGCGCCTAACACTCCTTGGGCCCAGGCCAACCAATTTGATGATACTTGAGCCTAAGTGTCATGACCTAGCCCAGTCTCAGGAATTGCTCAATGCCCTGCCCAACAACCCTTGGGCCTAGGTGTCATGACCTGGCCTAGTCTTGGGAATTGCTCAATGCTTCGCCCAACACCCCTTGGGTCTAGGCATCACGGTTGCAGCTTGGACCCAACACCTGGTCCCCTCAAATATTTTATTGAACCCAGGCTTTTTAGCGTGGATCCAAAGTGCAAATGGGATTCTAGGCATTATATCCTTGGAGAATAGGGTGTTACTTGACCTTATTCAATGTAAAGCAAAAGGCTTGCTCATTAAATCTATACTTCATTCACACCCACCTCTGTATGTATAAAAGTCTCTCATGAAGTATGATAATTTTATCTCATCAAAACATATGTCAGGGGTATTTATTTCTTGTTAATATTTGTGCAATAAATATTTATATTTTATTAATATATATACAAAAGATATTTACTTCTCATTAATATTATTATGATAAAATATCTTTTCAGCCCCCTTATTCAAGCAAGAGGATAAGATTAAGGACATATAAATACCTCATGAACTATAAAATAAAAAGTTTACAATTTCTTTGAATTTGTCTTCAAACCGGTCTGACAACAGTGTTAACATGACTCAATTAGTTTGAAGATTACCATGACTTCTTTTCTTTAATTTGGGTGTGATTGATGAGGAGTGGTTCAGTACGTAGTACCATGTCATGTGGTTTTGTTCAAAGAAGGAAAAGGAGCTGAAAGAGAAACTTGCTTTTTTTTTAAAATCTGTGGTAGAAAAGAAAGTTGCCGAACTTTCTCTTTCAAAGGTGATAATTCCCTGGATTTCAGAGATTAGTTGTGAAGGCCATTTCCAGATAGCAAGAAGTGACGAAGTAGAAGACAACGGCAATCACTATGTCCAAGAAAATTAGGACCCTGAATGTATTTCGTTTTTCTCAAGTTTTGCTTGGAGGGAAAACTTTATGCGAGGTGCTGGCTTGCTGCCATTGTCGCTGCCATGGGGCTCGTTACCAAGCTTTTGGACGCAGAGCATGCACTTCTGACCCTTTCTTGGGCTCGTTTCTGGATCGTGTGCCTGGAATTTCTTGAGGGTCAAGTAAATTTGTTTATTGGACCATGTAACAGACTTGGGCCAATTCTATTTACCCGAAAAACTTGCCCAGCTTGAAAAACCACACGCTATTCTCATCTTGAAAAATAATTATAAAATCATAAATAAAGGCAAATTAAATGACATCAATCTAAATCTTCTACCATCTCATAAACATCGGCTTCGTAGCGTAAATCGTTGGCCCAGATAGTAACAGGGAGATACGGCTTACTAGCGATGTTGACTTAGGTGAGGAATCATGTCCCTGGTGGTTGTGCGTGCTCTTCCTATTCCATCAGAACTTGGGTAATTGAAATAAAAAGTGATGTGAAAAGTACTCCATCATCATTATTTTAGCAAATTTGGACGTTATTATAGGCTAATTGCAGGATAAAAACTCCTAAATATGGTGGAAATTATTCGAGTTTGTTGAGGCTGTGGCCCATGATATCAATTCTCATCTTATTTTGTAGCCCTAGATTTCTTGTTGTTGAAACTTTGTAGATGCTGCGGTTGAGACTTTGGGTCTATATTTGATTATGCCTGCACTCTTGGGAACCCAGAAATCACTGCCATTGGATATGCGAATTGATAGAAATAAGAAATTGCAACTCCCGTTAATTACGATATGGCTAGTTAAAGCAAGTATCTTGCCTTCTGATACTGTAATTCTGTGTTTGATAATATAGTGGATAATATTTTTTAAAAGTGTTTTTTTTATTTTTATTTTAATGTATTAAAATAATTTTTATTATTTTTTTATTAGTACATCTAAATAATAATAATAAAATACTTAAAATTATCAATTTAATATTTTTTAAAACAAAAAAAATAAAATTCAAAACACTTTTTTAAAAATAGAAGCTATTATAATGACAAATGAGCACTCATCATCATGAATGTTAGTCAATACAAAAATAAATAAATTACTTTGACCTAAATAGTTTTTCCTAATAACTTCAACTCAGTTAAGAATATAATTTAGCAAAGAACTAGGTAAATAACCCGTGTTATATTGCATGTCAGGTTAATTTTTTAATATAAAAAACAATTTTTATGCAATATCAACGTTTTAAAAAAAGTAAAATAAAAAAATTTAGTAATTAAAAGAAGGTGAAACTAAGATGCTCAACGACTGTTATATTTTTGAAAGCAAGATTTTGGCAATTAAAAGCACCACATTCTCTGTCTAAACCTGACGGATATTGTTTATGCGCTTTTAACTTTTATTTTTTACTTATTTATAAAATTACCTCGCTACACCTAATGATACCCAATAACTACCAAATAACTAAATGCAAAAGACATTAGAACTCCTGAATTAAAGGCAAAAGCTTTTAAAAATTTAATGGCAATAAAGTAAGTTAACTGTTATAAAATTACGTCAAAGACTACAAAATCTCTTGAAGAATTTAATATTATTTGCAGTCGAAGGTAATAAAAATAATTATACTGTATAATAAAAATATTAAAAAACTATTTAAGCTCATTTATTATTTTAACGAGTAATAGATCCCATATAAAAAAAAACTTTTGCCCCTGAAACAAAACTAAATGATTTTAAGAAACAAGAACAAAATAATAGTGTTCCATCATAACCACGTGTACGTGGAGTGCTCTGTGTGCTGATAATCGTTCAAATTAAAGACTCTGTTTTAACAAATTATACATGGCGCCGGCTGGAGAGCCCCACTTGCTGAGGTGTCACATTGGAGGTATCTGTCTTCGTCAAGGTGGTGGTGCCACGTCCTTGTCAAACACTTGACAATCATGTTTTTTTGTTTTGTTTTTATCACCTCCAAGCTTTCTATGTGCATGTTTTGTTTCCATGGCTTTTGCTCTTTTCACCTGGCAACTTCAACTTCATTAAAAAAGATATCATGTTGTCATTATCTTAAAAAATTATATAAAGATTTTTTAAAGTGTTTTTTATATAAAAAAATTATATATATATATAATCAAATAAATTCATAATTATATATATTAACATATAAATAAAAGTTGGTAACGATGAATAAAGATAAAAATTGAATAACTAAGAGGCAAATATAGATTAAGATATTTGATCTCGCAACTCGAGCATTTGACTCGGTTGTGTTTAATGACTTTGTTCATCAAAATTGATTTATTATTTAATTAAATGATAATAAAAATACATGCTCATGAAATTGATTCAAAAAAATAAAATACAAAAAATATTATGCGATGTTGCATATATTAGAAATATTATTGAAAAACAAATATTTTTTTATTTTTTATAAATAAATTTCATTTATATAAAACATAAAAAAGTTATAGATGAATTAGAACAATCTCTTAAAAAATAAAATGTATACAAAATAATTAAAAATAATTATTATTTAAAAGAGGTTGAATAAACAAAATAAAAGAGAGAATGAGTATTAATTTAAATATAAATTTAAAAACTATTTTGAAAAAATATATATAAAAGATATTAATTAAAAAATTATTTTTTTTTAAAAGTCAGGTGTTGCTAGGTATGACAAGTAAGGCTAGCACGCTTAGGCTATTAAATTTATTTATTTATTTTAGATGAGTTTGGTGACATGTCATTTGATATTGCCTAGATTCCAACCACGATGATGGCTGAAAAATCAGGGAACAAGATTTTTCAACCTAAAAATTTATTTTTGACCCAAAATATATAGAAAACATCTTAGTCAACTTGATAGACCCATTCCTGGCCTAAAATAACCCAAAAAACCATCCTGAAACTCAAAATCAATCTGAAATAAAAATTCTTTTCAAGTTCAAATATGTTTTTGTTAGGGGTGTTATTGGATCCTCCATGTGGAAAATTCTTTTCAAGACCTAGACAAGCTATCGGTGGTATTGGATCCTCCATGTGGAAAATCATTGTCCCATATGACTAGAAAACAGAAACTATTTCAATCTTTCAGTGGAATTGATCAAATATGTGCAAGTTTCCAGATACTGGAGATAGAGATGACTTTGAGCCTTTAAATGTTCATCGCCAATCTTGCAAACGACAAACAGTAAAAGCAAAAGGAGATTGATACGCAAAGGGCATTTGATCTCTTTTATGGCTGCCCCACTACTTTTTGTATGTATACAGTTGCTTATCTTTATATATGTCAAGAAACGGGGAAAGGAAGATTGAGAATTAATTGAGAGGGGAAGGAGGCGGCTTTTTGTAAGAGGCAGGAGGTGATGTTAATTGTTAGGGTTAGCTAACTATTTATACCGAAAATTTTTGTTAATTGTTTAGTGGGTCCGGTTCGGTTTGGGTCGGTTTCTGGTTCAAAACCAAAACCGAACCGGACCTGTTAAGATTTATGGTTTTGAAAATCGGTTTAATCTGTTTTTCATTTCGGTTCTGTTTTTTCGGTTAATTTTTCTTCGGTTTTATCGGTTTTCTCGGTTAATCGGTTATTTTGAACACCCCTAGTTTTTGTAAGTAAGCCATTTTAAGATAAAAAAAAAAACACTTAATTTGAACTCCTCTCATCAAACATAATAATTTGACAAAAATATCAACCGTTTTTAAGGTCGTAATTGGATCCAACAAAAATTCTCTCTCAGCATCGGATTCTGCCGACTTTCTCTCGTATCTCTCAAATCAATGGCTAAAAAAATAAGAAAAACAAAGTTTGAGATCAAAATTAACTTTCCCCTTAAATTCTGAAAACTAAAGGGACACACTATTTATAAGTTGTAGAGTTTGGGAATTACAATAAATATTTTGCCCAAACTTTATTGTTAAAGTTACTCATTCTTTTGTATTTTTCACTTTGATTTCTCATCTTTTAATCCCGTAACTCCCAACAAAATGACACAATTTGGTCTAATAAAGATTAAAAAAAATGATGAAAAAACAAACCTTGAACAATACGTCATAATATATTATGAGTGAGTGAACAGTGCCAACTTCACATTGAAATGTCAATATCTTTTAGATTTTTATATAATAATGTTATCCGATGCAATAAGAGAAATCTTGTAATAAATTTACGCTTCAACATGGTTTTGATCCATAAAACACGGTTGATACTGTAAAATTCCAGCGAAGCTCTTGTGAAAACAAACAAATCTAGCTTGAGCTTGAAAAAGGACGACTGCTTGCCGAGCAGTCAATAAGCGAGTCTTTAATATGCTAAATGGATAATGGTGAATCTATATTTTCTCACTTCTACTTTGTAGTGAGAGCACCATTGAAAAAAAATCTTTATTGAGAAATTTGATTGATATTTAATCAGTCTAGGTGGATTGGACCCAAAGTGTATTGGTTGAATTTTATTTTAAATTATTATTTTTTATATTTTTAAATTATTTTGATATACTGATGTCAAAAATAAATTTTAAAAAATAAAAAATATTTAAAATTAAAAAAAAACAATAACCATGCATTACAATACATACCAAACAGACTTTAATTAGTGGAAATTAAAGTGTTAAGCATATTATAATCACACTAAGATGCCCTTTTTAAGCTTTCCATGTTCAAAGAGATCAGAAAAGAAGGTTATTGTCGTCAAATTAATTAGCAACCATGTACGACACACACAGTATTATTACAAATTAGAACATCAACTTACATTTGTGCGAAAAGTCTAAAAGATAAAGGTCGAAAAGTTACAGCGAGAAAGCACACCTGGTCGGAGTTATTAAATAAAAGTAAGATGCCAGAACATAATTTATCTAACCCTAATCATATTTACTTGGCTCGGTCCCTTATCAAATCAAATCCCATCTCAGTTGGGTCGGTTGCTTGGAGTTCATAGTGGACGCCTTCAAGAACTCTCCTCAATCCATCTTTGGAGGTTGCATAAAGCATTTTTGCTCTGATTCTTGATGCTGTTGGAGCCCTGAAATTAACCCAAATTATCAAGACTCGTAAGCAACCCATTAATAATCTCTATGTGGACAAAGAAAAATCAGATACAGTGGATTATTTTGAATCATTACATATACTATACTTCCAAACTGACCTAACCTTTTTGTCTACATGTGAAACCCAAGTCTCCTTAGACGCCATACCTAATTTTAATTGTCTAGAGACGTGGAGGAGACGTTGGTCAAGATCAGGCCACTTGCTTCTAAAACTCTACAAGTTCTTACAGATTAATCAAGATCAAAATCAAAATAATTGCCCCTACTAAGATTGCCAAGTTTATAAAACTTGAAAATTTGAGAATTACGATCCACATTAACCATCGTTATCGTTGTTAATTTCTTAACACGGTAAGCGGACGATTCAGATCCGAACCTTGCCCTAAAATACTCGTACCTCAGTAATTTTTGTTTGTGATTGATGAGGGGTAAAAAAGTGGCTTGTAGTTACCGTACTGTGATGATAAGTTAATTAATCAGGAGTTTACAAGAGAAGGGGACGGACCATGCAATAAAGAAGATCTTGCTCTTCCGGCAATTGTCAACAGTGACAAAATCGAAATCGAACACAGCATATCTGCAATCATCATCTGGCAATGAAGCAGCAAGATCATCATAGCCTTCACCAGGGCCACCGACCTTGTCCACAGTTACCAATCTCGACTTCTCATCAATCTTGAACACTATGTACCTATGAACTTTTCTCCATTTCATTTCATGGAATGAGTTCTTGCATTCATCAGTTACCCACATGCCTGTCGTTGCCTGTCATTGCCATAGATACAGAACAAAGAAACAAATACATGTAAGGAAAAGTTATTAACATGTTATGGTAATGAATAAAAGAAAGAGAAGAAGATGTTGCTGTACCATCTTGAAAGCCATTGCCATTTTTGTTGAATTGGAGGGGAGATGTACTGTGTTGTTTTCTTCAGACAAATGGTAGTGGTATGGTGGGTTTGAGTATATGAGCCTTTATATAAAGATGTTGCTGTTGAATGGCCACTAGTGTTAGTAATTATTACAATTCTATCCATTACCCTTAGTTTTATTTTTGATGAACTATTATCCTCGATTTGACAAATTTTATTTCATCTATTTATCCCACATTTTGACCATAGGATTCTTTTAGTATGTCCGCGAGGTACCCAAATTTATTTAAACATAAAAAAAATATACAAGTTTTATAAAATCTTTTAGTATTTTTACTGCCAGATTTTTTAAATTTATGGATGAAATTTTATATTAATATTTATACTTACAATTTATCGGCACAAAACTTGCCGATGTGACCACGGATAGAAATAATTGGTTAGAAAAATCCTCGTTGGTAATTTGTGATCTGTCGATAATAATTTTATAGATGAACTTACAAACAGACAAAGCATGCCAGAAAAAAACTTTATCCATTTCATTATGTCGATACTTCCATCATTGAATATAACATATCACCAATAGAAAAATCGTATGTTATTTCATTGGTGATTTTTTTCGTTTGTCGGTATGCCCGTTAGTGAATTTGACATGTAATCATCAAACATACCGTTTGTTATTCTATCGGTGAATAAGCAGTGACAATGATATTTCAATAATTCCTTTTAACTTTATGAAATATTTTTTTTAGTATTATTATTATCCTTGAAAACAGAGTTGTTTAGAGTTTTGTTTATCAAGATAAATATTTTTTTATTAACATATCTCTTGTTTATTTTAGTTAACATAATATTTTTAACTAGTATCATTGTTTTTTTTTAAGACAAAATATTTTAAAACAAAATTATAAATGTTTATAAAATCATGTTTAAAACCTATTTAGAAGGGCACATGACTTTTTTTTTTTAAAAAAAAGTCATAGGCGACAAGTTAGTTCTCACTATGCAAGGGCCTAGCCCACCACTAGCAAGTCAGGCGCATGCAGTCTTGGAGGCTAAGCCCGCACACCTAGCCTTGTTTATTTTTTTTTATTGAGTGAGAGGATGATATGTTGTCTGTCTTTATTTTTTATATAAAAAGATATGATATTCATGTTATTCGCTTTTATTTTTTCAAAAAATATAGGACAAGCGAATGTATAAAATATTTGTACCTCCATCGTTTAAACCTGTAACCCTGGCCCAACTTAGCCAGAATACATAATTGCTATAATATGATTAAGAAAAATATATTAAGATGTTTTATTGTTCATATACATAAATAATAAAAAACTATAAAAAAACCCAAGTTATTTTAGAATATTAAGGTAAAGAGCTATAAATCAATAATTTTGAAGGAATGAAGTGATACACTATCAACAAAAGTCAAATAATTGATATGTTCTGACAAAGAGGAAGAATGAAAAAAAAAAATCCTTAAATTGCAAGATCAAGCGTTGAAAATGAGTTTTTTTTTTCCTATTTAAAATTTAATTTTTATTATATACTCGTAGAAAATAATAATAATGGCAAAGAGACTTCCTAGCAATTTTCTTTGAGAAACAAATGCAATTTCCAGGTTTATAGATTCAATTTGCCCCTACTTTATATTTTAATTGACCGAATATGGCAACATGATATTCGAAAACAATGTGCTCGAGTAGGATCGCATTCTGTCTTGTGGATATAAATCTGCAAGGGCAATAAAGTTGACCCTCCTAATTTTCTTCAAATTTTATCATCTGTAGCTCCCAACAGCTCAGACTACATGTCAAGGTGACATGGAAATCGTAGACAAATCCCTTTTTAAAAAAATAAAATTGAATTGAAAAATCACTTAACAATTAGGTTATCGAAAAATGACTCTTAGTTTTCTTGAAGAACTTTTTTTAACCTTTATCGGGCTCGGTAGAGAATTGGAGCAGCGCGGCTACACTTAACAAGGGGCGTTGCTGACCACCTTGCTCGATCACATAAACTAGGCGTGTACTTTTACTATATGAACATAACCGATGCAGATAATACGGTGGTCCCAATCTCGGATCACAAACCCACATCCCTATCTCCCTGTCCTTGTGTTCCTCAAAACCAAGTCTTAGCGTAAAAGCAATGGCGAAAAGAGGATAGAAGAAAAGAACTTTGCAGAAAAAGCACTGTCGAAACTAAAGAGAAAGCTTCTAGGTACAAGAGAAACCACTGAAGTTGACCCACCCTTGGAGGGTTTTTAGCTCGAGTAACAAATACACACACACACACACACACACATACATACTCCTCACATTATCATTTAGGTTCTAAATCTAATTTAATAGATGGTTGTGACAATTTGTTTTTTAAAAAATAGCGAATACATTCATCCAAATTTGATTGTATGGTCTCCTTTAAATTTTGAGAGAAGAAAGATTTAGATTCAATGAATAAAAGCTAATTTGAAAATAGTTTGATTGTTGATTAAAAAAATAAATAGAGCCATTGCAAACTTTATGTCTTCAAGGTTATTTTACCTTCAATTGAGTTATTATTTACTGGTTTATATCCATCATTATAATTTTTGGTGTGTGCAACTTGAAGTATTCATCTCTCCAAGATTTTGAGTTTTTTCATAAACTCAGCTAACAAAAATATGGTAGAAAATAATAAATAATTTTATTTTAAAGCCTCATCTAGCTGATTAAATTCTTAGATTGAAATAATTATTTGACATGATATCATAGTCTTAACGATAAAGTGATAATGATTTTAAATTTTATAATATTTATTTTATCTGATAAAATTAAACATAAAATAATGATGAATATATATAAATTTCAAGTTTAAAAACTTTTACTTGAGGATTTATATTAAAAAATAATATACCTAAATATTTTTTAAATATTTCTATAGAATAGCATTACATATATGATATACCTATGCATTATTCGTGATAAAGACGACTAGTTTTGGTGTTAAAGATAGTACAAACACTAACATCTTCAGAAACCACAAGCAAAAGAAGAAATGGGAGTGCAAAGGGGACATGTCATTTACTCTGATGATGGCCCTCTTTTGTGGAAATTAGTAACCCTACATGTGTCCCACAACTACTGTCCATGGATTATTTGTTCATAGAATATCTAGTCACTACAAGTGTCATGGCATGGCAGAATATGGTGAGGGCAAGGCGTGGCTATAAAATGGTTATTACCTGTTTCAACCCCACGAACCCCCCGCTAGGTTCCTGGCTTCTTCTTAATGGAACTGCTCAATTTGGCGGTGACACTAATCCTTCGAGTGGTCAGGAAATTTGCATCCGGGTCGCATTATTCAAGAATAATGGCCCAGCCTGGTGAACCAGGTAATTAACTCATCTGAAGCGAAAGGTCTGTACCGCCAGTTTCTAACTTTTACATCCAGAACAAACCTTTTGCGACTTTGTCTGTCTCGTTTGAAGGGGGAGGATGGATTGAAAGAAAAACATTATTATTTACACCCTTCATTTGATAACTTCCAGATCTTTCGACTTCCATTTTTATCCTTTGTAATTTTCGAATCATCCCTCTCCTTCCTCGTTAGCAAGACACTAAATTGATAGTAACTCGTTCATCATTTCCCCTCCTCATCCTTCCACTTTACTCCATGCATCCTTTCCCATATCCATCCCTCTTTAGCTAAGTGCTGGTTTCACAGAAGGCTTAAAGCAAATAGCAGTTTTGCCTTCAGTCTTGCTCGCAATGACAACACCTCTTGCACACTGCTTAGAAATTTCTGAACAGAGAGTCTGGCTCCTGCTATTGTTTACCCTGTCCAAGACAGACCCTGAGAGACTGACCAGACTGATACCAGGCTGTGACGTTATTTCACATAGAATCAGGATCGAGGGAGGGAAACGGAAAAGCAGAATACTAGTCAATGTGACATCAATAAGAATGAAAGATAGCAACTCCAATTTTAACTAACAATGAGCCATTGTTTTCTTCCCAATGCAAGCAACCATAAAGCGAGCCGCAGAACAAAGACATCAATTCCATTGCATATCGTTAAAAGCATAATGACAGCAATTCTCACATCCTACCCCGATATTCAGCCTATTCAAGTGAAAGCATTAGAACTGGAAAATAGGTAGTAAATTCAACAGGTGTTTCTATCAAGTCTGCTTTTCTATTCATTCTCCTCAGCGCAATGCTTTTCATGAAGAGTTATCAAGAGCCATTCACTTGCCATCACTTGGTGGATTATCTTCATTCTTCTTCTGTTCGGACTGCTAATAATAATGATCGCAAATTTAGAACATGTGCATTGCAAATGTTTGACATAAAGAAACAATTAAAAAGCATGAGCACACCTCAGATTGGCCTTGCAAAGATGCTAGCAGTTCCTTCACCGAGGGATCGTTAGGGTCAACTCCTGGAAGCTGCAAGATGAATAAAATGTCAGAAAGAAAACCTAGTGCTGAAGGTGATCAATCAAGGAGTCCTTTATAGGCAGGTTCAAAGTGTACTTACTGATGCAACGACAGATGACATAAAAGACTGATCCTCCAGAGCCTTGCTCATATCTGACTGACTTGATGAATCTTTTGCAGTTTCCTGAATGGAGATCTGAAGAGCTGCAAGCAAGAGATATTCAGTGGGTCAATGCAGGTTCACCAATTTAATTTAAAAATCATGGCATCAGAACAAATTTGACAAGTGTTTGAAGCTTTGGCACACAACATGGCAAGGTTTAAAAAATGTTGCGTCAATTTCATAGTAACTTGGGCAAAGATGATAGCAGTTCACCTAGAAACCAGGAAGTTCAGAAAGAAAAACCAATAACCAATCATAAAAACTTCGTAAGTACGCCAATACAATCAGAAGTTCTAGTAGAAAAAGAACCGTTGAGTAATTTTTTGGGTGCACTGGCACTTGCTAGTCGATTCCACATTCAATTGCATGTAAATCCCAAAATTATTGGCTTCTTAACAATACATTAGCCTTTCTGATTTCTCTTATCCTCAACACAAGACACAAGTACAAACAAATAATGAAACATTAGAATAATGTAAATATGTCATACATGAATCTCAGGAGAATTGAAATTTAAATGTGAGCTTTGAGCTCACATCCAGGTGTTCATTAGCAATTAATATACAGGAGCACTTTATTATATACGAATTAGAGAAGCGGAGAGAAATTCGAAGTACTAGCAGGCCATGTTTATTAAAATGGAACAAAACCTACCCACTGCCAGATCCTGATCTTCATTGGTTGCCTCTGCCATTTCAGAATCGCGAACTGAGGGATCAGATCCAGAGTTCTCCATTGATAGAGCAATTGCATGCTGAAGTAGAGCATTCACTTCATCCTATCACCACAGTTAATTGTCAAAGCAAATTCAAGAAACTAGAAAGACGCACTCAAACATAAAGCATAAAGCAAGCTTTGTCCAGCAGACGTATTGACCCACAGACACAAACAGGTAAGAGTCAAAATGAACCAACCATTGGTTCAGAAGCATTGTTGGTTGCTTCGGCAGCCTTGTCAACCATTGTTGCATCCTGTGAATTGGATGGTGGTTCTTCTCCCTTTTGTTGTCTAGCAGCTTCATCAGCAGCCCTTTTTGCAGCAGCTTCTTGCCTAGCTCTTTCCTCTTCCATAGAAACTCTAAGGGCAAGAGCCAGCTCCGGATCTAAATTAGGATCTACGCCAAAATCAAAGTCGCCACCACCAGCTGCTGCAGCGGCCACAGCAAAGCCACTCCCTCCTTCCCCATTTCCAGTGAATACAGGTGTACTGCCAACGTAATAAAAAATTCAAATCACTTGAACAACATCACAAATGAGGTAAAATATTATTGATTGATCCAATATCTTACATTTAATTATGAGACAAGAAATATCCGATGGTGATTGTATACAATTCAGTTACTTATTATCAAAAGAAAAAACATTGTGAGCAGCTCTTCAATTACATGTGAATTACTTCAGCTCTCCAAATCAAATCCACAATTACAACACATATCAACTCTATTTCAACAAAAATCGCTCTTTCAAATCAGCATATTTGAAACCATTCTCATAAAGAAATAACCATTAATTTGCACACTGATAGCTGCAGCCTCAACTAGTGAAACAAAGGAAGGTAGAGTATCACACCTCATAAGAGCATCAGAAATAGCAACTCCACCAGGAGGAAGGTGAACTATATGGCTACTCTCATTGCTATTGACAGCAGCAAAGAGGGCCTCCAACTTCTCTGGCTTCCCCTCCTTGTCTTCTCCAAAATCAACAATATCTAGAGATACATTGTTCTTTTTTAATTTCTTTCCTATGGTCTCCAACATCTTCTTATCATATTGGATAGGACTGAAAAAACATTTGGCAAAAAAAGACAAACTTAGATCAAAAACAAAAAAGAACAAGCTAGTCACAGTAAACCAACAAACAAGCTTACCTTCCAGCAAAAACTATTATTCTTTGCTGCTGATTTTTGTTTTGACGATGCTTGAGAGCTAGTTGTGCAACCTGAATTCCAGCTGATAGATTCATCTCACCACCCACTTCTAGACCTACATAACAAAGAAATTAACTGATAGACTTTAATATCAAATAATTTGAAAAAAAAGAGCAAGAAGTGCTTGTGAATTTAACTGAAAACTTAGAGGTATTTCAGGTTGCATTGTATTGCTCACATTCAGAAACAAGCTTTGCTATTCTTTTTCACCTATAAATGGTTATAACTGCTGCAATTTATCACATTAGCTATAAAGTTTGAACCTTTTCCTTCACAATACATAAAAATCTGAATTCAATCATCTCCAGTAACCATAAAACACTCTAACAAAGCTCAGTTGTAGAGTAGTGACCTTTGCCATTCACAGCACATAAATACTCAAACTTGATATAAACCAGTAACCATAAAACAGCCTAAATTATATATAAGAAAAAAAAAAACAAAACCCACCAATAAATTCAAGATCAAAAACAAAACTAACACATTAATTAATTTTTTAAAAAAATAATTGAAGTATGAAAGGGCATGGTATAAAATAAACGCACCGTGCATGCAAGACAAAATCTTGCCAAGATCACTAGTAAGAGTAGTCAAAACCCGAACTTGTTTGCCTGCCATTGTTAATATCCCCACTGTATTCTCTGGATTCGACTACAATTACCCCAAAAAATCAAAACCAGACTTATCGAACAAAACCCAAAAAGGAAAAAAAGAGAGTGAAAT
The DNA here is from genome assembly GCA_007827005.2 of Populus simonii. Classification (NCBI taxonomy): domain Eukaryota; kingdom Viridiplantae; phylum Streptophyta; class Magnoliopsida; order Malpighiales; family Salicaceae; genus Populus; species Populus simonii. Next base: position 16,967,377 of record CM017467.2, on the reverse strand, counting down.
TACTTGGGTTTTAGCGCCGCATAAGAGATTAACAGCATCAGCTTGAGCTTGAAAACGAGAAGGAGAGTAATCGCCGTTTCGCATCCATTCTGAGTTGTCGACGCATATCATAGTCGCCTAAACAACATCAAAACAAACGTTAAACGAGATTTAGATTCATAATTAAGTTATTGTTTTACGGGTTTCAATCAATTACTTACCTCGAGAACCATTGTTGCTGTTAGTCTGTGCTGTGCTTGCGCGAGAAGAAAAATAAGAAGAAAGAGCTTTTCTTTTTGCTGATGTTTATTTTCTTTCTTGCTTGCTCAAAACTCAAGACAGTCTGCTTTGCTGGGTGGGTACTTTAAATTTGCCTGATGCCTTTGTCTAAGAGAAGATGGAATGTGGATTTATAGGTCCAGGGCCCAATTCAGCACATGATGGGTCAAGACTCAAAACTCTCACTTAGATTTAGCCCATTTACAGAGGCCCAAAAGATCATTTTAATTATTAAAGGAACATAAACCGTGTTATTTTTGTTTATGATTTTATCATGATATTTTTTTAAAATATTTTTTAATTAAAAATATATAGAGATTATTTTTTTTATATTTTTTATACTAACACATAAAAATTATAAAAAATACTTAAAATAAAATATTCCTTCCAAGTTTGAGAAAAAATAATTTAAGCTAACACAGAATCAAACTAGCAAACCAACACTAATATAGCATGTTATTTTCTATTGGAGTGCAAAAACTGCCCATATGAAATAGGGTTAGCAAGGACCTGGTAGAACCAGATGTTTTCTTGATAAACATGAATAAGTTCTTTGACATGTTAATTAAAATAATATTTGATATTGTTCTATTGATTGTTTTTTAAAATATTTTTTATTTTAAATATATTAAAATAATATATATATTTTTTTATTTTTTAAAATTTATTTTCAATGTCATGACATAAACAATCTAAAACCATCAAAAAAATTTAAACAAAAATTTTCTAAAAAGCATGAGCACACCGAATAGCAAACAATCAAATCATTTTTTTAACCAAAATAATATTCTTTTTGTTTTTTTTTATAAATCATAAATTAAATTGACTCTTCAACAAGTTAACCTGACTAGCCAACAAGCTAGAGCCATTCTTCGATTGGATGTCATAACTATGGTCTAGAAACCTGAAGGACGTTTTCTTTTTTGCATTGAATGCTCTCTCATTGTTAGAACAAACAGGGGAAAAGACGAGTTAAACAAATGCAAGACACGAGTCCCACACAGATGAAACCATGGCTACCGATGGCCTTCCATACAATACAACTAGATCGAGTGCATGCAATCTGAAAACATCTGCGAATACATCTCAAGAGTTCATACCCCAGTTAAAATGAAAATGAAATACACCACTAAAACATGTTTAAGTAAACCACATTAAGACCATGTCATTGGGCATATTACCATCATAGCACGTTGAGTTGCCTGAAAATCCTGCTCTTTATTAAATAAAGTTCATAACCAATAAAAGTTATGCACAATCTGCCAACTAACAGCTATAATACAAAATTTGGATAGCCAACGACAATACAAAATTTAGACAATGATATTTTGATTATAGAAGAGGAGCAGTGGGAGCCGTAGGTGATCTATGATTTCTACTACTAGTTAGGAGAGCATAAACCTCATGAACCTCTGGTTTGTAAACCTCCCCTCTGTCCCTATCTACGGCATAGCATATGTAAACGGTTTCGATCACATTGTCCAGAACATGAACGAAGGAACCCAGCACGATAATCAGTAGCACCCATGCAAGAACAGCTACAACATATGAATAAAACCCAATATTGCTTGCACCTTTCAGGATAGCACAGACCTGTTTACAGATATAGAATCAAGAAAAACATTCGCATTAGACTATTAGATCAGGTCATCTAAAAATAAATATCAACATCCAAGCTAATAGTAAATTACAAGTATGGACATTTATGCAGAAACCACATGTAGTAAATCACCATCAACTAGCAATCTCGTAATAAAAAGGTGACAGAACTTAGAATAACTACTCACCACAATTGCATATATTGATGAAAGTATGAACGCAATTCCAGCCAACAAACGAGTGGAAACAGTCTCAACAAAAACAGCAGAGAGCAGATTACGTTTTAACAGCTCATATGTCATCCTCGCAGAGGTGCAGTAGGCTTCACCGGTAATGGCTGCAAAGTTGATTGTGAACTTATTAAGAAAATCTACTGCTGAAAGTAATGCTTTGACACAACACCGCAAGACAAAGTTCACCATCCCAGGAATATCCTCCTGTCTTGCACTATCGACCACAGCACGCACAAAGCGAACAACACAAATAAGCAATCCAGATAAACATACAGTGCCAGAGGAAGGACCGAAGGCATTTCTGCAAAATTTTAAAACACAAAGGTCAAAAAGATAATCATGTCATGATGACAATCATAAATATCTAGTTCTGAGCAGGTTAGGAAATGTGCCTTGAGATACTGGTATTGAGGACAATAAAAGGATGTTGCCAATGATTAGAGAGATTGATTAATGTGAAATCTTTATCTAGTTGAAGGTACATCCACAATTTAGGTGTATCTGAATTCCAGCCAGCAAAAGAAAAGCTTCAAGATAGCTAGGAGTAGGATCAATCATCAAGACATCCCCCTCCATTAATTTTTTCCCTTCTATTTTCAAATCACGTGTTTTTACCACACCGTCGTGTTTCTAGAATATTATCAACAGTCAAAATTAATGGAAGAGCCTACTTTTTTCTTCCAAAAAATTGTTCCAAGTACTCAAATAAACAAAAAAAAATAAGTTCAAGAACTAAGTTCAGCTTGATCCAAAGTAACAGGTGATTTAAATAAAATGGGCACGCACACAAATCATATAAAATGACCAAAAAATTAGAATCACATGTTTTTACCACACCATCGTGTTTCTAGAATATTATCAACAGTCAAAATTAATGGAAGAGCCTACTTTTTTCTTCCAAAAAATTGTTCCAAGTACTCAAATAAACAAAAAAAAAAAAAGTTCAAGAACTAAGTTCAGCTTGATCCAAAGTAACAGGTGATTTAAATAAAATGGGCATGCACACAAATCATATAAAATGACCAAAAAATTAGAATCACGTGTTTTTACCACACCGTCGTGTCTCTAGAATATTATCAACAGTCAAAATTAATGGAAGAGCCTACTTTTTTCTTCCAAAAAATTGTTCCAAGTACTCAAATAAACAAAAAAAAATAAGTTCAAGAACTAAGTTCAGCTTGATCCAAAGTAACAGGTGATTTAAATAAAATGGGCATGCACACAAATCATATAAAATGACCAAAAAATTAGTTGATTTTGGACTGTTCTTGTGTCATGCTTGCCTCTGCAGAAGAGTCGCTCATTATTTTCTGCCATTTTCTTGGGCTTCCTAATTATTAACCGATCTCTATTAAAAAAACCATCATTAGCAGGTGCCTCGCTCATTAAGAACTCGTAAGAGAGACTATTCAACATAAGAATCATGTTCCAAAAATAATAACCTATAAGCATGTCCCAGAGCCGTCCTAACATTCAGAATGCAAATCAAGTAAACCATTTGATATACAAATCACAATTCAAAAACACATGCAATGTGCATCTAATATGTGAAACAAAGAATTAGCAGCAAGAGATCACCTCAAAGAACTTCTTATACTCCTTCTAGGTTTCGAGTCCTCCCCTGTGAAGTACCACTGTGCAATAGTTCCACTTATGACATAAACCTGAGCTTCAACCAACACAGTCAAAGACCACAACATTGTAAGAATTGCCAGAGTGTAGTACGCTGGCACCCAACTATCTTGCTTCCAAGCACACCTATATTCTCCATTTGATTCCTTAGTCACAATTTTCCCATTCAATCTCCCAAACACTAAAAATACCACGATAGGCACATAATACGCCACTAATCCAAGTGTTAACAATGGGATCACCACAAACAAACCCAGATTCTTTGACAAAGCATCAGAGGCAACTCCAATTATCATGACTGTTAACTCAATTCTATGCCAATTAGCCACAAAAATCCACACAATGATCCCAATAATCAAGAACACAATAACAAAGACCAAAATCCTATAGACTAGAGGGAATGCATCAGTACAAGAAGAACTAACCGTACAAGCAACAAACCAGTACACGTTAAAGAAGATAGGTATAACAATAAAGAAAGGAAGTGACACATAGACAATTTGTTTAGTGTAATTTTTAAGCAAAAGTAGCAGAAGAAAACAAATGGGCACACTCAAAATCAAAGTAACTACAAGGGTCCATATCAAAGACTTAAAAAAACCTGAACCTGATGAACTCAAAACATAAAAATCAAATCTTGACTCATAAAACCCATTAAAGTTTGAACCTTTTACACAAGAAGTAGAATTCAAGTCATATTTATATGAAGATAGATTAGAGTAATTGGGATTCTTGTGAAAAACACAGAAGATACCAAACCCAAAAGTACATAGAACAACAAGAACAAAAAGGATTAGAAAAGGAAGGTCCTTGAACGGTCTAGGACCATAATTGTAAGAGATCTGGAGGTACTGAGTAGGGTCAGATTCAGGTTGGTCAGGTTGGTTTGGCTCTTCAGTTGAAGGAGGTTTGAAGAGCAGAGGTTGGGATGGCGAAGAGGAATCATAGGGTGAAGTAGGTTTGTTGGCTTCTTCTGCGCTACCCATTAGAGAGTGGGGGGGGGGGAGGCGGAGGAGGCCGCGGCAGTTTTATTAGACGCTGGTTAAGGTGGTGGTGGTGGTGATAAGCAAGAGAGCATCCCTCTTTTTGGGTTTGTTTGTTGTCGGCTGTCCCTGTATGTGTTGTGTACGATCTGATGGATTTTGAGTCTGTACAGTGTGGAAGATGTTGGGGATGTAAGTGATTAACTACGACACGTTAGTTATATTTTACTATCCATTTTTGACCACCATTTGGTGTCCTGGAGACTGGAGAGTGAAAAATGGTAGTAATTCTTGGTGAAACCATTTGTCGATGTTTTCTTATTCTGTTTTTTTTTTTTTTAATTTTGAAAACATATTGTAATAATTTTTTAAAAATCTTTTAATATCATCACATCCAGATTATTAAGAAACATTGATGTTCTGGACAGTTTCAGGATAGATATAGTATAATGTCTTGTTTTTTTTTGTGAGAATCACGTGTTATCTCAGGGAATTTCCCCCCTCCAGACCAAAGGAAAGATTAAATTCAAGATCCGTATAAAAGAATTAGTCTCAGGGACCGAAAGTTGATGCGAATATCCCCAGCTGGTAACACCAAAAACAAGATACTGAATATTTGCCATGTCTAATTGTTTGTCCCTGTCATTATTATTTCTGTGGAAGTCAAACCTTCCATGTGAAGGAGAAGTTTATTTGCTGTGTCATGATATCCATTAATATTTTAGCTGATCCAGTTTCCTTTGTCTGCACGTCCCAATGCCCAGGTAGAACGATCTCCACTGTTAGAAAACGCTATACAAGGTTTCCGTTTTTCTTCATTCATCCGATTATAATTATAATTATAATTATATATTAAAAAAACCTAAAATAGATCAGTAATGTCCTGCATAGCCTAGGAGACAATGCATTGTGGATTAGCATAGTGCATTTTCTTTTTCTTTTTTTTCCCTTCTCTGCTAAAACTGTTTACCTAGCTAAGGGTAAAATCGTTTTTTTCTCCATAGGATCTAATAGTCACTAGTAAATTAAGTGGGGATAATTTTGTTTGTTGATCTTTTTCAACAGGAAAATGATTCTATTGCCAATGAAAACAAAAAATATTAACCTTTTGCTTAAAGGCTTTTTTCTAAAAAACATTTTTTACAGTAAAATGATGTAAATACCATTAAAAGTTAAAAAACACTGAACTTGAATGAAGATTTTTTTTTATCTTTTCATATTTGTAGTACAATAAAATGAAATATTTAACCTTAAAAAAAAACTCTAACCCTGGTTTGAAAAGACATTTTAATTTTTAAACTATGTTTTATTTTTGGTAATATTCAAATGCCCTTAGGGGTTGTTTAGTAATTAAACATATTAAAATATTAATAAAAAAATTATAAACACGTGTGTCTGCGCATAATCATCCCTCACAGCTTTTTAACGATGTGTGGGGAGTTGTATGATGATCAAAAATTATCAATCATCGTATCTTCTGACATGTCCACTGATAATATAGATAATGGGGTGACATGTATATTCAGATCCATAATGATTTGACGATGATGGAAAAGTTTTTTCTCCTTTCCCTTTTCTCTCTTAGGCCTTGATATTTGCATCAAACTTTCAAAAACTCAACTATAACCTCCAATTTGCATTTATTTCATATTTAGTCTTTATTTTTATGATTGCTATTTATTTTGATTTTGATGTCTTTTGAAGTTTATTGTTTTTTCAATTTTATCCTTGAATATTTTATTTTATTTGGTTTTTGTATCAAATTTAGTACTCATTCTTTTGATTTATGTTTTGTTATTCTTTGCATGGATTTTTTTTTCTAATTTTATCTTTCAATATTTTATTAAATATTGGTCCTTATTTTTTTATTGCAATTTTTTTTTTCATTTTAATCCCTAATTAATTTCTTTCATTTATTTTTTGTATAAGATTTGATCTTTATTGTTTTGATTGCTATTTGTTTTGATTTTTAGTTTTTTATGATTGAGAATTTTTCTTTGCTATTTTTTCATGTCCGCCTTTGACAAGATAATTTCGATCTTATGACTTGAGCTACCGGTTTCAAAGATTAACTCGGTTTAAATTTGTTTTTTTTTTAAGTCCTTTCTAAAAATTGATTATTTTTCAATCTTATTATTTGACATTGAGTTATTAGGCCTTAAACTTTGTGATTTGTTCCATTTTTTTTTATGTGTGGTTATCCTTATCTTATATCCCGAGTTAGTTGAGTTATCTAGTGTTAACTCGGGGTTTTTTTCAATATTTTTTTATGAAATTGTTTTGTTTTAATTTTATCATTCAGTATTAAATTATTAGCCTTTAAGTTTTGTGATTTTTTTCACTTTTTTTTTTCTACAAGGTTATCCTGGGTGTAAGTTAAATCAACTTAGCACATGTTGGCTAAGTTTTATTATTATTACTATTGATTTCACTTTGATCTTTTTTTCTAGGTTATTTTTTAAAAAATTTAAAGTTATTTTTTTTAAAATTTAAAGTTTTTAATTCTAATCTTATATAACGTTTGACGAATTAGTAGAGCTCAAATTAATTCAGTTTTTTCTTTAACATCTCTTTTTTAAAAAATAATTTTTACTTTCATTCTTTTGACATTAAGTTGTCAAGCTTTGAGTTTTGTAATTTTTTTTTTATAAAGTTATTTTTAATCAAGTTAAACTAGATTAAACAAAAAATTTAATGGACTACTAATCTAGTCCAAGTATTAGCATCAGTAAGCCATAAGAAATTAAACCTTGATAAAGTCCCCAAGACACACGAACGGATCTCTAGGATTGCCAAAAACCATGTTATACATTTTTGCAAAAATATGATTTTTTTATTTTAAATTATTTTTTTGTATTAATTTCAAAAATAAAAAATATTGTTTTAATATATTGTTAAATAAAAAATACTTTAAAAAACAACCATTAATATAATACCATACATACCTTAGAAAAATTAAAAATTGAGGTGGAGTTATTAAACTATGAGATGAGAACAATTTATATGGTTGTTAAACCACTGGCATGTTTCTATTAACAACAGTTATCGAATAGTAAAAGCATACTAATTGATTATCTAAATCACAAATTATCTAAATCACAAATTAACAAACTAGCTGGTGTTAAAGGAGCTTCAAGTTTCCTCATCCCACTTGTCCTTAGGTATCTCTCCTGAGTCAGCAATAATTACTTTCTTTCTGGGTTTTCCACTGTAAGTTCCTGCTCCCCCTTCAATTGCATAAACCGTATCCATTCCTTGGATAACCTTTCCAAAAACAACATGCTCTCCATCCAGCCTGCATAAGTTGACATATACATCCAGAGATCAGTACAGGTCTGGTATAGATTTAGTCTCGTGCATCATTGATGATGCAAAATTCCTGCATAATTACTTTGTCAATGGCAATTCATCGGAGAACTAGCTAAATCCGATTGATAAAACTGCATTATTGCGGAAGCAAATAGCTTCTTTCAGAGACAGATTTGTTGTGGGTGGTAAAGAGAACTTATCTTATGGCTTGAAATGCATTACAACTAGATAATCCAAAACAGCTAAGAAATGTTCAGACTCGGGTTTTGCTAGGTTGCCAGAAAACAGCTATTTTGACCCGGCCAGATTTTTCTTTATATTATCTACATTTCTCAATAACTTACCAGCTAGTCTTAATGGTGGTGATGAAAAACTGAGAGCCATTGGAATTTGGTCCTGAATTCACCATGGAAACAACTCCTACAGAAAAGGAACGAACAAAGTGGGAAAAATGATGATAATAAAGAGCAGACTTCAAACTTGAGAATAACCAGCAGATTCAACTAAGGTTGCATTTGGTATAAGGTTAAGAATTAGACAAGAAATTTTCAAAAGTAATTGTCAAGGGTGTAAAAGTTAGTTTTTATAGATGCTCAGAACGTTAATAAATTTAAGTGTAAATTGTTAGTGGAATGAGACAGAAACCAATTAAATTACCAGTAATGACTGGGGAGAGGGAAATAAAAAATTATTTAGGTGAGACTTTTGAGACAAACAAGAAGAAAGAGAACCAAATTAGAGGGTAAAATTTAAACCCCCCCTTTTGCCATTTGGAGGGTAGATATTATCCTCCCTTCATGATTAATCTCAACTCAATTCCTTCACCAAACACAAGTGAAAATTACCCTCGTAATATTCAAGGGATTTACCCCCACCACCACCAAACACGACCCATTCATGCCTATTGGCCATGTAAAGCAATCAGAAATCAGCATAATGATGAATTCAATAACCTGCATGTGAATGTTTTATCTTAAAATTCTCATCGGGAAAGATGCTTCCATATATAGAATCGCTTCCCCTCCCATCACCGTAAACTATGTCACCGCCTTGAATCATGAAACCAGATATTATCCGATGAAAAGGTGTTCCCTTATAATGGAGGGGCTTCCCACTCGCACCCTTACCTTTTTCCCCTGCAAGGGAATAGTGATAATTATATTAAGACATAAATTATAGAAATGGCTTCCATCACTGACAATGGAAGCAAAAGGATTCATAGAATGAGAAGTTAATAAAAAGAAGAGAGAAAATACCTGTGCACAAAGCCCTGAAATTTTCTGGAAAGAAGAAAAAAGCAATTATTAGACACACTTTGGTAATGGGTTTGACAAATAAAGGTCAGTTTCAATGGCCCAATCTGGCTTTCCAAATAAATCATGATAAGATTTTCAATTTCTTTCTTTAAATCAAGTTGCTTGTTAGGGCTAGCGCAAAAAGAATAATATAGACTATGTCCCCATTTATACTTGTCTGAACTGGTTCAAGGTTAAACTTGGTTCCAGTAAGTACTTATTTGAAAAGTGAATCAAGAATTTCTGAAGTGGTGATCATAGACAAAAAAAATTTGATCAATGCTAGAAAAAGATAGTGTTGAACAAGATTTACTTAATTCAGAGTAACAGAGAAAACAAATGGGAATATAATATATCGGATAACAGAGTAGAAGATAAAGAGCCTCTATAAAAGCATAATGCCCGGATGATCTTATATACAAGAACAAGGAGCTGTTAAACAAGTTATCTGAAGCTTGTAAAGAAGCCAATGAAACTATGACATTGTTTGTTCGCAAAGACTGGAGGAAGCTTCACTACAAGTTTTAAAGCTTAGATCACCAGTTTAACCATCTAAATTATAAATGTACTAAACCTCAAATAGTTCATCATGGAAAAGCTGATTATCTCTCGAATTCTGATTTTGCAAAATGAAGCTAGATTGTCTTTCACATGCACAGTATATCAAAAACATACCTGCAGTTTTTGATACAGCCTTTCCATATAATCCAATAACAATTCTACCTGCAGAAATCCAGACATATTATTGAAATCAATAAGAGATAAAAAGGAGAACAAACTTATGGGACATCAATCTGATGCATAACCGCCGATAGATAAGTGTACTTTAGAAAATAGCTTTTTTACTTTCTGATTCTTCTTTGAGAAAAGAAGGGAGATTTTGCATAATATTACTTCTTATTGCATGTTCTTCAATAGTACAGATAAAAGAGCTGTACCCTGACGTTGCTCGTCAATATCAATATCCAAGTATACTCTATGAGTTATCTCATACTCCTGTTCTTCTTCCTTCACCTCATCCTAAGCAACAAATTGAAAACGGTAGCTCAATACTTCACAAACACAAAACAACATGCATTGCAGCATTGTTGGAAACTGAAAGAATTATTAAACAAATCAAACGGCACTGAACAAAAAAGAAGGGAGAAAATATCTAGCATGACAAGTAACTAATGATATTGATTCGGCTTCTCATCATAACAATTAATTTGAGACTATGGATCACTTATAAAGATTCATAAAATACAATGACTCATTTTGCCTAATCTACCAATTTACGTAAAAGCTTGGCCACAATAAACTGAAGGCTCAAACAAGACGCTAACATCTGGAAACCTTTGGTACACAATCCAAAAGCAGAACCAGAATACCACAACAACTACTGCTTGCTTATGGTTCAACTATATATCAGAGCTAAAATTCACAGACAAAACATACAAGACTGCTACTTTAGATCAGGCAATGCTGCATTCTAAAGTAGTCCACTCAATTTTCAATAAATTCACAACCACCACTGACAAACCAATTACCTCATAAACAAAACCAAATCACAAAATCAAAATCCAAGCAAAAGCCACAAGTCTGGATCCAAATAATCCTAAGAAAAACAAAACCTTAAAGAGAAAAAAAACAAACTTCTACAAAGAAATATACCTGTTTAGGACTGGTAAAGGCAAAGATGAGAAAAATAAGCAGGACACCGAAGAGAAGGAGGCACTTAGGTTGAACCACCCAAGCTGGACAATCTCTAACCATTGTTTTGATTTCGCTTAATTTCTCATTGACTTACTTTATTCTCCTTCATGGGTCACATAAATTTTAAATCTTCTCAGTAAATATAAAGAAAGATCACACCTTGATTGCCTAAATTTTCTGGTCTAGAAGCTGGAGAGCGTCCAAAAAACCTGTAGTGATTGCTAAGAACAGATTATTATTTATTTATTTATTTGTAAAAAGCTGAAAAACGACATGTCGCTACGCTAGAACAACGTTGGTGGTTCTCTCAGGATGGCATGTGAATGGAGTTAGGGTCGAGGCTGCCAGGCTGTCATGTCACTTGGCAGGCCACTTAAGCCCAATAAGACCAACGAAGATGAGCTATACTGAAAGGTTTGGGCTGTGGAGAGCTGGTTTCAGCTGGTTTTGTATGTGTCGATTGGGCCTACTCACATATTTCGATGTTTGTTTACATTTGTCCCAAAGCTCAGAATTCTATAAAATTGAGGATTTCTTAATGATTGAAGGCACACGACACACGACCTGAATAACCAGGTAGATCTTGTTTTATAGCCTTTGTTTTATTATTTTAATAATATTTTTTTTTATGTATTTTCAGTTTGCTTTGATGTGTTTATGTTAAAAATAAATTTTAAAAACTAAAAAAAATATTATTTCATTACATTTTCAAGCGAAAAACATTTGAAAAAACAATTATTACCACAACACTAAACAAACCCTTAATTGCAAATGTGATGCATATCAGTTCATGAAATCAACGAAACCGATGGAGGTGCCGAGCAAGACTATTATAAGTCCAAGAACCGAATTGACTAGAAATATTGTTTTGGGTTTAATGTTTCTTATTATTCGGTTTTATGATATTTAGCACAACTCTAAATTTAAATGTTGAATCAACTTAAAACTTTACCATATAATTACAGATACATTATTTTATATTGGAATAAAATTTCAGGTGAATCATAGTCCAGTAAAGTAATCTGATACAAGTTAAAAGTTATTGAAATCACACTATTTTTTCTAATTAGTTTGGGATTATCTTTCCTTATGATTTTTTTGGATTCCATGCTTGGAAAGGATTTCTTATTTTATTTGGAGACATGTGACAGCATATTACTTATATATTTTTGCAAGGTTTTCAAGTGCTACAAGAAATACAAGATCACCAAGAATTCTAAGGTTGTAAAGGAAGAGAGGTCAACATCAATCCTTATTCTACAAACAAGAAAGTTTCCTAGTGATTCGGGGACTAGTAAATGGCGGAGAAGAGGAGCTGCATTGGCAACAAATTCTCTTTCAATTCCAAGGAGACTATAAGCAGCATATTTTTCTTGATTACAGGGAAATAAAGGACAACTACTAAACATTATTTAAGCTAGTTTCTTTTTAGTTCTCTAAAATTTGGTTGTTTATATAAACTTATTGTTTGGGATTTAATTTTTCTTTTAGGTTGATCTAGGTCACGATAGCCTTGGTTTTTGTCTTAGTATGTTTAGTTGTTTAAACACCGAGATTGTTATTTTATAGGTTTAGTTGACCTTAGATGGTCTTGGTTGCTTTAGCTATAATCTAAGGCTAGGTTGGACTTAACTTATGTTTGGTTTTAATTATTTTTAACTACAATCCAAGTCTTATTTGAGCTTAATATTTTTTTTTTTAGGATTTTAAGTTTATTCATCTATTTTAGATTGATTCTGTAAATGGGTTCAAATCAGCCTATCAAAACAAATCTATTAGGGTATTTTTGTTTGGAGTATAAAAACTCCTTAGAAGACACTTTTTTTTATCAAGTTTTATGATCAATATTGCTACTGAACTACTATTCTTGAGTGTTGGGAGGATTTATGGTATTTTTTGGTTCTCTAAAGAGCTAAAACTGACTTATAAAAAATTAACTGGTTTTGAAATGTCTTTTTATATTTCTCGTTCGTGAAATAATATTCATAGGGTGGAGGTTCTTATTCCTAAAATGCCAGTGTCTAGAAATATGTTTTTATTATATCACACTCTTAATAAATTTATTTTGGCTTTCCAGCATTTGTTATCAATCTTATTATAGGTTACATGACCATATAATTATAAGGTTCGCATCTTAATCTATATTCTTTTTTCTTGAAAACAAGAAGTAAAAAGGTAAATTTTATTTTTATTTTTGTCTCAAACGTGTTCTAATCAAATCGCCGTGATCAAAAGTATTGGAATTTATCGAGTTCAACTAGATTAATGATTTAGACGGTATGATTAGAATTGAGCTCTAGAGTAACAGGTTTTCACATGTTATGGTGGGATAACTGGAGTTGGACAACAAAGAGGTAAAGGTTGAACACCAACAAAGATCTGCAATTTCATCGCTCAAACTGAGGCTCTATTGCAAGGTAGACAAGTACTGTTTAACTGATGAACCAATCCCTTGTTAGGTCGAGTTTTAGCCACTGAGATATCCTTCGGAGGGAGAGAGGGGCCGACTTCTGACGAAAAAAATCACAAATGTCTCATCACCTTTTGTATTTATGTCCACACGACTACATGTTATCAGTCGACAAGCAAATCTGAAAGAGATAAACGTTAGAAGATTCACCAAGAAAAAAATTGATTGAATTTTCTTCCATGGCAAATCATGTGCCAATATATTGTAGCTTCTTTCGAATCAAAATCTCTTGAATATCTGGAGCCTTTAGGGACTGGCCGAACACCTGTATTTTGTTTGCTTCTTTTGACTCTTTCGTTCTTTCCTCGAGCAAGATTTCTTGCATTATTGAAATTAAATCCTTCTTGTATGTATAATATATGGTCCGTCCACATATCTTATAATATATTTTTAATCAGGGTGAAGTGGCTATCAACAACTACCCGCTGATCAGAAATCTTTTGGATTTCAGCTCATCGATTGTCTATAAGATTATAAATCTGTTGATGAAGACATTAACCCAAAAACTAAAGATCGAAGCATGATAAACGCCACTTTGATGTGATCCTTCGAATACAAGATGGGTTATTAATAATTTGAAAGCAGAGACAAGGTAGAAAAATGAGGTCCACCCCTTCATATGGTGCCAGATTCAAACAGTCTGCCGCCATGTTAATTTTTTTAATACACACAAATCATGTGTGATAGTTCTATTAAAACAAAGCAGCAATAATCCCCGTGCCTTCTTTTCTACCAATTCATAATAAACGATGCTGGTGTTGGGCTTAGACACGTAAGAATTAAACCTGATCCGGGGTTAACCCGGTTATTAGCGTTAAAAAGTTAGGTGGTTAGGTCTTGGATCACACGAGTTGATCCGATTTAATTCGGAAAAATTAAAGAAAACTCGGATTATAGGGATAAACAGATAATGTGTCATCCGTCTCATTACACTTAAAAACAAATATAGGTCCCGGCATACCTGACTTGATTTTTTTTATTTTTTATTTTGATTTTTTTTAAAAAAATAATGTATTAGTTGATTTTTTCAAAAAATAAATTTTAGGTTTGTATTTTAATTAGTTTGTGATGATTTTTTTTTATTGATGTTGGTATGTTTAGCTTTTAAAGGGATATGCGTGATTCATATGATTTTTTTTTAATTTTATATTTAACATATATATATTTTTTATAAGATTCTTCATATATGATTTTTCAAACATTAGTCTGATTTTTTGTTATTGCATTCTTCACAGGTATGATAACTTCTCATGGGCTCATTTCACTGTTTCTTTTTTAATTGATTTTTCTTTTGTAATTTAATTAAACATGTAGAGATGTTGACCAAAAACCTGGTTGCTAGAAAAGATCACATGATTTACACTCCAAAGATTTCCCGGTGCGCGTACCAGTCGGGATTATTCAAGAGTCAGTGGCCATGTGAGTTACCATGTGGGATTTGGTGATCAAAGCACATGACAGACTCCCCATCTCTTCTTAACGGAGCCCAGCAAAAATAATATAGAGTAAAGAAATGGCTCTCACCAACAAGGAAGTTAGAAAAAAGAAAGCCTCTGCTACGACACTGCCAACTCGCAAAACACCATGATCAATAAAACTCGTTAAACAAGGGAAAGAACTCGTAAAAACCCAGCAACCATTCAGCATGGGAAGGTGAGCACCCTACCACCTGCATGTATGCAGATGTATCTGCTCTTCTTAGCGACTAAAAATATATTTAACTAGATCTCGGTTGCAGCAGTTAGATCAGAGCTAAAAACCACATCAACCACATTATTTAGACTGCGTTTATATTATATTTAAACTATAAGAGCATCAAAGATGATAATTCAAGTTAAAATGCCAAGAATATTAAGAAAAATTTAGTGCAAGAAAGTGATATCCTGGCCCCCGTTCTCTCCCTCTCCCTATATGTCATCGTCCCTGTTCCCTTGCATCGCTTTCTGGAGCAAAATTTTGGAAATAATTTAAATAGAGTGAGTCACGTTCAACGGCTAAAACCATCACAAAATTATGGCCTTGGGCCCTTGATGATTTTTAAACTCTTATATTGCAACTTTCAGTGGTAACTTGCAGTATATCGGCACGTAGTTTTCGACTATTCTCTCGTCCCGCCGGTTTTTTTTTTTTAAAGCACATATATATATTTTCAACTGTTTTATCAACATTCAACTTGCAGTATATCGGAAGAATTTTATTTTCAACTGTTTTAATTTTTAATATTACTATTTTAATATATTTTCAAATAAAAAATATTTTTAAAAACAACCTCTATCATTAAATATGCATTTTAAAAAGTTCCTTACTAGTTCTCTCTTTCGTGTCTCTATCTTTTATTTGACTGTCCCTTTTTTTATTTTTTTATTCTATAGCTCCGCCCTTCATTTTCTAACCTCCCAACCACCCCCATTCGATTAGATGGGTGTGAGCTTAAAAAATTCCCCTCACTTAGATATATAATTAGGTCTGTGATTTTTATTTTTCAATTTATATGTTATTTGTGTTTGGTCATTATTACTGTTATGAGTTTTAATATTTGTTTGATTGGTTTTATTTACTTTATGGTGATGGAATTTGAGGGAAACCCAAAGATGGTAAACATTTTAGCTTTACTTGCAAAAAATTACCTTTCACAAGTGATTAATTGGCTTAGAAATACCAAAAAGGAAAAAAAAACTTTTAAATAAAAAGAATTGGAACCACATAAAATTTAAAGAAATTGTAAGTGATTTGGAACCAAATCTATTGTAGGAAATGTCAACCACTACCAGAAAACCGATAAATACAAACGGAAATACCAAGGGAATATTTCCGTCGGTAAATTTCCGAGGGATTTTACCGACGGATATATTCCCTCGGTATATACCGAGGGAATTACAGAGGGACAAAAAATTAAAACAAAGCAAAAAAAATGATGACGTGTCAAGATTTACCAACGGAATTACCGACGGGATTTATTCCGTCCGTAAAATCCGTCGGTAAATCCATTGGTAAACTTGTTTACACTGTTCATCATGTCAATTACAAAGGGAATCACCAACGGACAAAATCCGTCGGTATTTTCTAGAGAGCTCCAGAACTGTTCACTTTCCAATTGCACTGTTAATTGTTGTTCTTTACGGATAAAATCACCGACGGATTGAAAAGTCGTCGGTGTTATTTGGCGGTTTTCTAAAAAATTCAATTGATTTAAAATTTTCATTTAAATATTACAGACGGAATCACCGACGGACTGAAAAATCATCGGTAATTGTTGGCGGTTTCTGAAAACTTTTTACGAAATTGAAAATTTAAATTAAATATTACCAACGGAATAATTAAAAAATATTAATATTCAATTATCCGTCGGTAAATCCGTCGCTAACGCGCCCCAATAAAAAGCCCGAATCCCTTATTTCACAAGAGACAGACTTATTTCTTCTTCTTCTTCTACTTCTTCTTCTTATTCTTCTACTTCTTCTTCTTCTTCTTCTTCTTCACTATATGTAAAAAACATCAATATCTATTTCTTTCTCTTCTTTTCTCTCCTCATCTCCTTCTCTTTTTCTCCATGCTCGGGTATGTCTTCTTCTTCTTTCTTCTTTTATCCTCTTAGTTTTTTTAATTAATATGCTTTACGAAAAAAATTTCTCTCCTTAGCTTCACTTGCAACTACATTAAGGTAAGATTTTTCTTCTTTTTTCATGATTTTTTAACCCTTTATATTTGTTTTTTATTTTATTTTTAATTGTTTTTGTTCTTAATAATTGTATAAATGTTGTTGTGAGATTTGTTTTTTCATATGAGATTAATTTTTAGTTGATTTATTTATAGGATTTTTAAATTTTTAGCAATTGCAACTTCATTTTTTTCATATGAATTTTTTTAGTTGAATTTATTTTTTCATTTTATTTATTTGTTGCAAATTTGTTTGAGTTGATTTACTTATTTTTTTTTCAAGCATTTTGAGTATATATTATACAGTGTTGATTTATGTTAATTTAATTATTTTATAATTTTATAAAATGATTTTTTTTAATTTTTTTTAAATAATTACCGACGGAATTACCGATGGAATTTCCATCGGTAATTCCGTCAGTAAATCCGTTGGTAATAAAAAAATTATTACCGAGGGATATACCGACAAAATGAAGCGGGTAATTTTATTTTTTTATTTCCGATGGATTTACCGACGGATAAAAAATTACCGATAAAGAATTCACCGACGGAGCATTTCCGTCGGTGATGTCGTCGGTAAATTAATTACCGACGGAATATGTGTCTTACGCCGACGGAAAAATTCGGTCGGTAAAACTATTAAATCTTGTAGTGAACACATTCACAAGTGCTGTTAAAATTATTTTCAACTACAGGTATCAGGATTGGGTTAGACACTGTTTGTTTTTGCGATCTAGCTATATATTTTAAATTTTTTTAATTTTGTTTTACTTTATATTATTTTTATTTTGTATTTTTTGAATTGTTTTAACGTGCTGGTATCAAAAATAAATTTAAAAAAATATAAAAATATTATTTTGATGTATTTTCAAATAAAAAACACTTTGAAAAACAATTTCGACCATAATGTCAAACACTACCTAAATATTACCGTCCACAAACATTAGTTGGTAAATTTTTACCAACTACAGTTGATAAAAATTAGTTGGTAAAAATTAACAATGCCTGAATATCAACAAAATTTTTTAGATGAAAAAAAATTATCAACCATTTTTCTTAACGTTACCAACTTATCTTGTTCTTGGTACCCACTGCATATTTCTGTAGTGCTTGATTACTGCTGCATGCATCAAGCATATTCAAGGAACAAACCCTTGGCATAGTTACAATTGCCTAGTCAAATGCACAAGTTTAATTTGAATGACTGGAGGATCAATGTGGTAATATTGATTTCGGAGGACCAAATTTTACTTCAAAGAAAACTTGGTAGGCCATCGCCACCTAAATACACAACCAGCGCCGCTGCATGCAAGAGGCTGCTGGTTTCCCTCTTCTGGAGGGAGTCGTCAAACTCTTACTACTCCTCCGCCACCGAAGAAAAAACAATGTTGCCGCCTTCGAAAGAAAAGCTAGTTTACCATTTGAATATTGACAATTTCTCTACTAATTTGAAGAAAAGCAAACTGCCAATCCTCAGTTTTGGCACAACTAATTTGAACATTGACAACTTTATTTTAGATTTGATCAATAGACCGAAGGGTCATAGTACCACCCCCCACACACACAAACAAGACGGTCTCGCGAAAAGTTATAAAAGATAATACATGGGTTAGAAGAGTTAACGAGATTAACTCTTAAAAGAAATTTAAATAAATAGATTAAAACCACTCGTATGATCGATGATTTAAGTATATATATATTTCAATTCAGACTAATAAAATTTTTAGATAAACTTGTCAATTCAATTCGAATTTTACAACCATTGTCACACAAAAAGAGATGGTTCAGAGGTAGTTAAGTTCAAACTTGTGGGGGTGCTATGTTCCTTGTGTTATCCCAACAAGAAATTATATGCAACAGGACAAGGACAAGGACAAGGAATCCATGTAAGAAGGGTGGGTTGATAGATGTTTTGAATTGGAAAAACGTGCTGACTTTTCGATGATGGATGATGGATCAACACATTAATTTCCAAATCAAATCCCTAATACATGAGGCTAAGAACAAGACACAGTAATGTGAATATGCTACGCCGTTTTAACTCATGTATTGATTAATAATAACAATTTATAATTTATAATATCACTCACAAACGTGATCCATCATTTGTGATTTTTAAAATAATAATCTAACATCAAGTTCTCAACATAATGTATTTCTTTGCAGAGATCCAAGACATCGTCAGTGCAAGGTGACAGGATGTCTGAACATCCGGTCATCGTTAAGAAATCCGATCATGGCTCTCCAAGAGCAAGACGTGACCTGACCTTTGACAAGGGCATATCATCTACCCTGTGATTTTTTTTTAAAGCGTCCAACAGTAACACGGCATCGAGAAGGCACCATCAAATAAATAGTAAAATAATTGGTTGAGAAGGATAAAAATACTGTTTTTAAAGAATTATCTTTTTATTCATTTATAAAGTACATTAGAGTATTCAATTGCTTACTTTTATGTATCATATTATAAAAAAAAAAGTAACCACTACGGACGTTTAATTATGACACAAGTTGGCATTTCTTTTCTTTGGTACGTATATTGAATGGCTTATGCATCAACTTGCTACTATTTGTTTATGATTCCAGGAAGGTAGATGCAGTTTGCTACTTAGATGCTTCAAAACATGTTCGGGGAATAAATTAACTTGGGCGGTAAGAATTGTATTTGTTTATTGTCCATATTAGCTACTATCCAGTGACGATCATCATAGTGGAAGACGTACTCTCCCTAAAATTAAGAATCTCCGTTTTGCTCAAGAAAATTGCCAATCCTCTTCGCATAATTACGAAATTTGTAAATCAAGACTTTTGTATCAAGTTCATAGGCGCGTGCGCACACCCCATGAACTATTGATCTCACACACAACTGGAACGGAAGAGGATGACAGATTGGGGCTTTGGGGCTTTTTGTATGGTAGCTAAGGAAGCTCAGACTTGTGGATGAGCACGGCGAGAAAATTTGCAAAGAACAAAAGTATCCACGTAGGAAACGTTGATACATCAGTGTTTTCAATTGAAAACGTACACAGACCTTATCTATGATTGCTTGATGAACTTTTGGTAGGGTTCGATTTTTTGATAGCAGCCACCCAAGAATTGAAGCAGTCGGCACTATTCAATGTTCATAAAAGCCATTATACACATCTCACAGTGCATGCCTTATCATTAATGGCAGCTCATGTGACGTCTGAGGTGAAATGTGAAAAGGAAAGTGAAAGGAATATTACCACTAAGCTCCGAAAAATCTCAATTTAACATGTCTCTTTGCAACACTACACAGCGCGGGACTAGCAGTACGTTAGGTAAAATTTGTCAAAACATGAAAAGTTTTGAAGCATGTGAAGAAGAGTTGCCCACAGCAATGGCCGTACCTCCCGCTCACAAAATATATTCACCTGGCATCCCATGCCTACTATAAAAAATGAGCTCCCTTCCATGAAATAATAAGATTCTTGTAATGCCGTCATTCATACAGGATATATGATTAGATAATTAGCTCCATTGGTGACCAAAACCATATTATAAATATTTTCTTCTGCAAACCTAACATAATGAAAAAACAAAACTTCACTTCATGACAAACTGAGTAGGACCAAAGCTGTAAACAACGACTTGAGAGCTGAATATGTTCCTTATGGAAAATATCGTGTACAAATTCCTCATCACCACAGGTTGGATTAAGACAAGTTTTTGTCTATTTGTGGACAGGCTCTGACCACAGCATGTGTATAAAGCACCGTACATACCACTCAAATTTATTCACATCTTATCAAAAGTTATGATAAGCAAGCTGGGTCCTTGAGGCGGTAGAGATTATAAGAAAGAGACATTCTCCGTCTACTAATTTTGTGGTAGATATCACAGGTCATATCTTATCAACGCCAATCCAACTTCTGATTTCAATCAATATTGGTAAGCAGTCAGTTTGAAGGGTTCCATGGCTTCCGATTTTTAGTTTATTGGAGAAGGGAAGTACGGATAGATTGTTGAGTTTTCAGAAATATATATAAGCACTTGAAATTCTAACTTCCCGTTAAGATATAAAGTTATTTAGAGTTTTTATAAATATTATTCAAATATCAAATATCTTTTTTAATTTTGAATAATTGCTTTGAAGCTAAGTTGCTGTAAATCACAAGTCCTTTAAGTGTCCAGCTTTTAACGATAATTCATGTGAACCACTAGTGAGAAGTCTCCTAAATCCTTTCAGGAGAGAATAATTATTATACTTTTGAGTGATAACTCTTTTATTTTATATTTTAGGTATTTATATAGTGTACTAACTCACAGGAAACACTACAACATTTAACAGTTTTACCGATGGAATTTTTCCGTCGACGTGAGATTACCATTTCGTTAGTGAATATTTTACCGACTAATTCACCAACATAATTTATCTATCGGTATAATGTTCATCAGTAATTCCATTATATGTTGCTAATTTTGTTGATAAAATTTTTTAAAAACCGATGGTTTTACTGCGGAAAATGCGTACAAATTTTTTTTTCCCGCTGGAAATATGCTGATGGAATTATTCCGTTGGTATATTTCCATCAGTGATAGTGACATATGCAATAATTTTTTTTCAACTTTCTGAATATATCGACAGATTGATTCCATCTATATTCCCACCAGAAAAGCACAAACGAAATTATTTCGTCGGTAATTGTGGCATATGTAGTAAATTTTTTTCAACTCTCTGGAAAATACCGACGGATTAATTCCATCTATAAGTCCGTTCGTGATAATTAAAAAATATTTTAAAAAATAAAATTGTATAGAATAATTAATATAAAATTGTATAGAATAATAAAAAAAAGAAAATAAATAAATAAAATTATATAAAATTGAAATATGTAAAAATAAAATTGAATAATATAAAATCTAAATATTCATTAAAATTTAATTTATACAAATAAATTAAACTAGAACAATGGCGGCGTTGGAGGAGGAGGAGGAGGAGGAGGTTGGTTGTTCCCGGGACCATACGGTCGAAAAGAGGGTGCACACGGACCACCCATCTGTGATCTCATGTCCATGATCATTTGGCGGAGTTGTTCATAATCCACAAAAGAGTTGCTTATATTTTTTATTGAGATGAGTCTTGTGTTGTTGCAAGGCCACGAACTCCTGAGACTAGGTGCTCGATACCGATTGGAGCTCCCAACAATTAAGACACTACGGGCTGCCCGTAAATTCTCGGCTGTAATGTTGGAGAGTCTGTATACCCGATTTCTATCGGGTCCACCAGACAATCCTGCCTCCATCCATAAATTTGGATCGAAATTCAGGTGGGTTGAAGGATCGTCCCCGTATCTCTCCCTTAACCAGCTATTATGTCTCTTGAAAATTAAAAAAGAAATCATCAAATTCAATTCAAGAAAATAATAACTTATGAAAGAGATTGGTTAAACGAACATACCACAAAATGTTGAGCGCGGTTGTCAACGAACTGTTGCACCACCTTTTGGCGGTCTTCACTCCGCATATGCGTCTCTACAAAAAGCTCCAATGGACTTGGCTCACGTTCAAGAGACGTACCCTGTAAGAAAAAAAATGTTGCAAGTTTAAATATATTTATAATAACAAATTAATTAATCCTAGATGTCATTAAAATTAATCTTACCATCCGCTTTGCATGTGCAATGAACGGAACAGAGTTGCCGATATGCGTGGTAACCGAACCGTCAATTTGCTGGTTTTAGTTCTCGGCACTAGACTGTGAGCATCGTGTGAACCGCTCAGACATCATGTGTTGAATATATTGTACCTATATATACTTCGGGATGTAGGCTGCCTGAAATCCCTCCAAACTGCCACATTATTCTAGCCTGGTAGAGTGTTATCTTTGTTGTATTTTTTAACCAAGTATAGTCTTATCTTTGTCGTATTTTTTAGCTTTTTTTTGCACTTCATACCAAAAATCATGCAACCTACATGATACAAATGTATTTTATATGAGTTAATGACAAATTAGATTTTCATAAATATTTTTTAAAAAAATATCATATCATTTTCGATGTTACCTAGTTGCAGAGTGATTCTCTCACATCCTCCTCGCAACATTGTCATTTGTGCTATCCCACTCGAATTTGTTATGTGTATAAATAATTTATTAAAAATAAATCAATAATTTCAATATAACATAAAATATAGTTAAAATTTGAAGTTAACACTAACCTCAATTCTTCTAAACCATACATCGATATAAGTTTTTCAATTAGGATCTCTGAAAACCTGACTCCATTAAAAAATTGAAATCTTCATCAATGTTTTAAACATCGATGTTATTACTCGGACGACCTCAATGTTTGTGAAACTGAAAATCAATAAAATTAATGAAATATTAATTAGTTGTTCACAAATTACATTATAAGTAAAAAAACTCAAATAAAAAAACTTTTAAAAAAACTTACATTGAAGGGTTGTCCTTTCAATATGCCTCGTACTTACGAGAGAATCGACCCCTTGTAAGGGACATCGCCCTTACGTTGTGGAACCGCGCTGAAAAAAACAACGTTATGAGTCGCCACAGGTGCCTCTTCTTGATCGGCACCTAATGACACGCCATCATCACTGCTAGAAGAACTAGTTGCCATGTGCTCACGACGTGTAATTGATTTTATTCTACGTATTTACACACATTTGATGAATAATTACATAATCAAATTTGATTTTTTAAAAAACAATTGGCAGCACCTCCCTTATATACTGAAGACTACATAAATTGTTCAAAACTATAAATATTGACAAGATATATATCACAAACCAATTGATTTTATTTCATTTCTACCAGAAATTTTAGATTATTCAATTTCATCTCATTTTCAATGTGATAATATAATGTTTCTAATCATAAA
Organism: Populus simonii; assembly: GCA_007827005.2. Taxonomy (NCBI): domain Eukaryota; kingdom Viridiplantae; phylum Streptophyta; class Magnoliopsida; order Malpighiales; family Salicaceae; genus Populus; species Populus simonii. Next base: position 16,943,386 of record CM017467.2, on the reverse strand, counting down.
ATAAAGAAAAACAAATCCAATATATAAGCTAACATCTATACAAATTTAACAATAAAATATAGAAAAAAAATAAAATTTATTTCTATATATTCAACTAACATCTATACAAATTTAACAATAACAATTAAAATTCAACAAAACAATCAAACACTCTATTATGCAATATATACAATAAAATTGAGATAAAAAAATTAAATTTAATACTATATATTCAATTAACATTTATACGGTAGATTAAAAAATAACAATTAAAATTCAACAAAACAATCAATAATTATTACAATAAAAACAATAAAATAGGCAATAAATTAATACAAAAAAACTATAGACTTTAGGAATGAAAAATGCTTACCTTAATAGTGTGTTTACTTTTAGACTTTATATACATACGATAAAAAAAAAACCAAAAAAATGAAAATATATTGTTAATAAACCAAACTAAAGATGAAAAATAGAAAATCATTAAGTAAACTGAATCACAGTACATACCTTTTAAACTTTGAAGATGAAGATAGAACTAGAAATTAAAGGAAAATCGCTTGAATAGAGAGGAAAAAACGAGAGAGATTTAAGTTTTTGAACGAGAGGAAAAATAAACTACATGGGTGCTCGCTATGTTTTATACTGTGTTTTTACCGACTCGATAAATTCGCATTAAAATTTTAATTTTGCATTAAAATTTTCAAAAATCCCTCCAGAATTTTCACAGTTCGTTGGTGGCCCGTTGGTAATTCCCTAACTAATATTAAATAGTATACATGGTTAGAGATGCATTAATTACTCGCGCTTTGGGTTATGCAATCCGCCTTATTGGTAATTCCCTCGGTAACCTGTTACTAACTCGAGGGTCTTTAATTGACATCACCAACATGGGATGTAAATAGTTCCGTTCATCTCTAAAAAACACTGACGGAAACAAACCGTCGGTGTTTCCATTGGTGATGTGGGCACACTTCCCTTCGCCTTTAGAATACACCGATAGTTTGTGTTCGTCAGTGTTTCCATCGACGAAGTGGGATGGGAACAATTCCCTTCTCCTCTGGAATACACCGATGAACACATATCCTTGGTGTTTCCATCAGTGATGTGCATAGTGAATGCCAGATTGTGTATGTATTCCCTGTATATCCTTCCTGTAAATTCTTAAATTGAAAGTTACGCGCACAACACAATAACAACAGTTCACATAACAATTATAAAATAAATATTTATTTGTACATAATTTCATCTATAAATATTAAATTATAAGAAATTGCACCACACTTTCATGTTTTGATAATTAGTCAGAATTATCTTCTTTTTCTTCTTCAATTGAATCGTTATCAACTCCATCACAATCTTCAACGTTGATCACATTGTTATCATCATCTTCATTGACTTTTACTTTTCCGCTGAAGTTTAGAACAACATTCAACTCATGAGCGTCAACATCAACAAGATTTTAATTGAAGACGTGAAAATTCAAACTTTCTTCTAAGTCAATCGATGGAGCAACTCGATATGGTTCAACCAACTCACTAACTTGAAAGATACTAAGACGTGAAAATTCAAACTTTCTTCTAAGTCAATCGATGAAGCAACTCGATATGGTTCAACCAACTCACTAACTTGAAAGATACTATCTCCCACACTTGTGTCTTCGTTCTTATCCTGAACAACCTCGACACAACCTCTAAGTTGAAATATGGCAGTCAAAGTTCTGCATTCCTCCAGTTAACCAACTTTGATATGTTTGAGGCATGTCCATCAAGAAAATACAGAATCTTAAGCCATTGGTAGACTAATAGTTATGCATTTTTCTCTAAGGTGAAGCTTGCTTTAGGCTTTGCGACCCGTGACCCATCAAAAACCAACTTCATATTTTTACGGTTACAAAACAACGCTATATCCATTCTAACCTTGATGTTGTTCTTTGTCTTCCTCTTCACGCCCATGACCGTGTTGAAAATGTTCTCAAACACGTTCTTTTCTATCTGCTTAATGTCAAGGTGGTGGAGGAGATTGGACTTTTAACAAGGAAGCTCCCAAAAAATACTTCGCTTTACCTAGTTGTGGGTCAAACCAAAACCAGGAAACTTCAGCTTACTAGATTGGAAACCAAACACAATGTCACCATAATCTAACACCACGTTATGCAATTCTTCACCAGAAAGATGTGGGGATACAACATCCTTTCCAACTCTGCCAATAAAAAAATTCTTTATGTTCTTTCTATACTTGTGATCTATTGGCAAGAAACGCTGATAGCAGTAAAAAAAAAGACGTTTTACCCCTATTTGTTAGCCTTAATGCCTTGTTGTTTTCCATGCAGTATGAACATGCTAGTTCTCCATGCGTGCTTCAACTAGAAATCATTCAATAAGCTATAAAATAATTGATAATTCACATCAAAGTTGCTCTTATAAGAAAATTATGTTTTCTCAATACATCATAAGTCAAAGCCCCGGAGGACCACAACAATATCAACTCATCAATCAACGGTCAAAGAAAAACATCTATATTCCGGCCCGAGCTGTTAGGATTAGGTATGACCATAGATAAAAACATGAACTCTAGCCTTATACACATCCTCGATGGCAAGTTCTAAACCGTGAGTATAACCGACCAACAATAATAAGAAACAGTAAATGACCCGAATGGGTTGAATCTGTCTGTACAGAACCCAAGATGCATGTTCTTTTATTTAGTTGAAAAGTGAGGATGCACACTATTAAAGTGGTTTCATGTTTTACCATCAGAATGATGCACTATCATTCCATCCACTGCATCATGTGATTGGTGTCATGTCATGTACTCAACAGTCTTTGGTTACATGAATAACCTCTACAGTCTAGGTGGGGTTGAGAAGTATCTAAGTTTTTTATATGCTAAGAGTCTTTCTCATGCCAGTTCTGGGTTTGTAACGGGAATGCCCAAATGACATGCACTCAGTCAACTCACTATTTTCAAGATAGTTTAACATGAAGAAATTTGGACACATGTTAGTTTTCTGGTATCCTCAGCCGAGGAGTTTCATGATGGACTTAATAGCATAGAAGTTCTCTTTCAACCCGTTCCTTTTAGGTAAAATGCTTCTCACCCATTCGACAATTTTGTCAATCCATAATCCGACTTGATAGTGAACATCTATGCAACAACCAATAATTTACTGTGATTCGTGCAGCCATCCCATAATGGTTCATAAAAATCTTTCAACGGATCAAAAAATATGGTCGTGTCTGCATTAGGTTTTTCTTTTACGATTGGACATTGACTGACATTACCTTGATTAATTCTTATTGCATCCATCATCATATTCCTGTAATGATTACTGTTGTCATTTACAACTCCATGCACGTTGCTAGCACTAGAAATTGTCCCAACAATCCTTTCTACCATGCTCTCATTACGAACAAATAGTTCTCCGTGTGCATACCAACACATGTAATTCTCCACGAACCCTTTGTGTAGAAGATGCATTATTACAACATCTGGATGAAGAAACTTTTTATTTTTATGCTCCCTCTATGGACATCTAATACCGCCTCTACTAAAATTTCTCGGAATAGATATTGCAAAATTAATAAAACTTTAAACCCCATTACAATAATCCATCCTTCATAATTATTGGGGTGAATCTCGATATATCCATGAATGATCATCCATGACTTCTATCGAACCTCTATAAAATAATGATGAGAACATGTATTAATTAACTACGTTAAGTAAATAAATTTGTAAAAATATTGGTTTAGCTTAAGATTATCCAACTTACTTTCAAACTTCTCTTAAATATTCATTATCAATTATCTACGTAGATTCAAATTTATACACATTAATTTACGGAAATTTCAACTCGGCAATAAAATTGACAAAAATTAAAAGGGACCCGTTAAACAAGTAATTATTTATTTCATCACAACACACTTAAATCGGTAAAACGACATAAATATCAATAATTTACAAACAAATATTATTTTATAAAATCTAAAACAAATCATAACAAATATAAAGTTATAAATCCATACTACAAGTTTGTTTGAGAAAAAAACAATTAAACAAGTAAACATTCAATAATAATAAAATTGACATTTTAAAATTGTGTTAAAATAAAAAAAGATAGATTTACTTACTAAAAATAAAAAATCCATAATAAATCATAATATGAATGTTGTGACTACAAAAGTTAAAGAATGATGAGTTGTGTTGAGATGAGGGGTTTTTTTTCAGGGGGTGGTTGTTTGCATTGGGGTGGATGTTTAGATGCAGGGGGAGAAGAGGAGAAATAGAGGAAAGGAGGGTTGATGGCCAGGTCATTTATTAATTATTTCTGATGGAATCACCGACGGAATATATTCGTTTATAAATCCATTGGTCATGTTGTCGATGAATTAAGCACATCATTGTACGAAGAATCTAGTTTGAGTTCCATTATGGTTCTGACAGTAAAATTGTCTACAAAAACTTTCACGTCACAACACTACTTTGTTTTTTAAAATTCTTTATATTCTGTATGTGATTCTCTTGGTATATACTGATGAAATGTTTTTGTCAATATAAACCGATGATTTTAACAATGAAAGTAATTCGATCGGTAAATATCACCGCAAAATACCAACAGAAACATTCTGTTGGCAATTCTGTTGGTATTCGTTGAATTTCTGGTAGTAAAATAAGAGGCATAGCTTTCTATTTATAAGGAAATCTAAAAACCCTATAAATATCAAAATATTAATTTGCATCTTAAATAGTATAACATATATTATTTTAGGCTAATTTTAGAAATTTATTTAATCTTGTCTTTACTTAATTATTTATAGGTATAGAATTGTAATCCACTTTATTATTTACATTGTAACTCTCAATTTCTAAAATTTATTTAAAATCAAGTCACACTTCATTAATCTTCTCATTTTAATTTATGACCAATGGCTATTTTGTATGTGACCCACTAGGTTCCCTAATAAATTAACCCAAATATAAATCATAATCTTAAATAAAATAGGATTAAATAAATTAATTTATTATCAATTTAATAATTGATTGATTTATATTTGAATATCAAACATAATGTCTAACAACCTGTCATGATCCTCCAAATATTAGAAAAGTCACAAGTGGTTTGACTTAACCTTTTAGTGACCAGTTTCTTGGTGTAATTATTATTATTTAATCAACAATGTTTTGATTTAGATATTATAACATAGAGTGTGTCTACTCTGTTAAATCATATTTGTTTTCAACACTATAGTCATTGATTATTTGAATAAGATTTGAAACTTTTTTCAAGTCTTATACCACCTTACGCAAGGTCTTACAATGAATACTATTTGAGAACAAATGGAACATTTTTTCTAATTCACCTAGGGTGACGAATCTTCTTCTAATTAAATAAATACTTTCACATGGTCCATGTTATATTCAATATTTTCCCATTTGTTACCATTGATTAGGACAATGTGTAGCAGGATCAAAACATAACACTCTCTATATAAGATAACTTAGTGATCTTAAGTCAAATGATCACTTACACAACTGTCACACGAGGTTTTTCATAGACACAAGTGATATCTCCATATGTAATTCTCATGTAGGTCAGTTCAGTGTATATATCATCTGACAAGCATCTACATATTAGTTCTAGGTATCCCTCATACCTCAGCTTATGAGAATGATCGCTTTTTTTATAAAAAAAAAAGAATATAATATGTATCAGTCTCAACAGCTCTAATTAATATTCAGTTTTAATAGAGAATTAACTATGAATATTTAGAAACAATACTTTGATGCAATCAAAATCTCATAATTATAACAATTTTATAATTTTCTTTGCAAAATATTTTTGTCCCAATAACTTTATTTTTACTTTAGATTCATTAATCAAATAATAGATTTATTTAAAAAATATTTGACGAATATTGAAGATAAGTTTTTATTAATAAATTATATATATATATATATATATATATATATATATATATATATATATATATATATATGAACAAGATTAACACCACCACGTGTAATCAATCAATTTGCGCGGGACATATATAGCATGAAATCATGTTATATTTGACATATTTCTATCAGGGAGACTAAGAGCAAAAGATTCTTTATTTTTATATAAAAGATAATATGAACACTACTTGAATGTGCAGAATGCGAAAATGGTCACGGAACTAAATGCAAACACCACACAGACATATTCACCTTCTTCTTCTTCTTTTTATCATTTGTACGGAAAATGAGCTTCCAAGAGGCCCACTAACGTGATATCACATTTTATATTGATATAGTGCTCGGAATTAATGGGCTGTTCACCTCATGAAAGGGAAGTCGCTGTGTGGTCCATAGTTGAATTGTGAGATCTTACAGTACTGTCACTTGAGGTCTGGCTGGATAGTATTTCAAGATTAAAAGAAATGAATAAAAATATGTTTGTTGAAATGATTAAAATATGATATTATTTATGAAGAGATATTTCTTACCTCTATCACCTCTATTCATGTTGTCCTAATACAGTAATTAAATACACTACCTTACAGAGAGGAGGAGGCAAGCTTTTTACTTGCAAAAAGAGCAAGTCCCCAGCTGTTCAGCTTGGGGAACACTCGCTACCTGCAGTCTGAGCTTAGCTTCCACGCACAAGATACCCATCTGGTGCTGTTAATTTTGAGAAATTAATGAATGGCACAAGATCAACGAAGTCAACGAAGCTAAATTTGCAAGGTAAAGGTAGGTAGGTCGGCCATCTCTAACCTTTCTTTTCGTTTTCTGCCGTTTTTGTTTTTCTAAGAATATGTTTCCTTTTCACTTTCAACGCGTTTTGAAACTGAACGGCAGCCATACCTCTTGAAAGATCGGCAAAACCATGTTCGTACGTTTTGTACCATGTTGATTTGAAAGATAATAATTAAAATAATATTGTATTGATGTTTTAAAAAATATATCAATTTCTCGAATGAGAACTCATAACGTTAAGTTTTTGTATTTTAAAAGTGTTTTTAAAAAAATTAATTTTTTTTATTTTAAATTAATATATTTTTAGTATTTTCAAATTATTTTAATGAATTAATATTAAAAATAAATTTTTTAAAATAAAATAATATTATTTTAATATAAAAAATACTTTAAAAAATAATAATAACCACAAAAATACCTCTAGTAAAGCCCATCTGAATTTTCCATTAATGTGAGCAATGATGTCGACTGTCGCGGTTGATAAAAATCCTCCTTTTCTTTTAAAAGTAATAATGGGTTTTTAATATTAGGCTATGATTTTAAATAATCAAGACAAGCATTTATTTTTGCGGTGGCAAGTGTTTTAAAAAAAAATTAATTTTTAAATTTAATTTTTAAATCATTTTAATTTAGTGATATAAAAATAAATTTAAAAATATAAAAAAAATATTTTAATATATTTTAAAATAAAAACAACTTCCAAAAGTAATCACCACGGGACTAAATCTTTGGAGTAAATCTTTTTGTTCTGTTTTTTCATATTAAAAGCTTGGCTGAAAGCACAAGAAGAGAGAATTTTTCCTTGTCCCAATTGTACGGCTTGGGAGAAATGTCCCAGAAGAAATGGCATCTGGCACTGCCCGCACGTTTGACTAAATTGCACATGCAATCTCACGACTACAAAACGTGCCGTCACTTGTGTGTGACTTGTCGGGCGAGGTTTCATGATGAAAATTGCTTCTTGTCTAAGGAGTATGTATGGTACTACGGTAGTTGTTGTGATTGTAATTTAAAAGAAATTATTTTATAAAAAGTATTTTTAGTTGAGGTTGGTTTGAAAAAATAAGTGTTTGGTTAAAATTAAGGTTGAAAAAAAAATAGTTTAATGTGTTTGGTTAAAAATACTTTTAAAATTGAGGTTATAAAATAATTTAAAAAAATATATATATTAATATTGATGATTTTTAATTTAAATATTATGGATTTAACTATTGTTATTATATCATGAAATAAATCATACGTTATATAAAATATTTTTTATTATTCTATGAAACCATCTACAATTCAATTACGTATGAAATACATCCGACAAGAACTACAGTTTCCATAATTTTTTTAGCATGTAATAAAATTAGATAAAATATTATCAGATATAAAATTCACTCTAAGCTAGTTTTTTTAAAAAACTAATACACTAAAAAAAAAAATTCACGCAGTGCAAGAGAATTGCACTGCTCACTATTTTTCAAGTAAACAGTGCAATTCTCTTGCAGTGTTCACATAAACAGTGTAAGAAAAGCAAGGAATCCTTGCTTTTCTTTAACTGCGTTTCCAACGCAAAAAACAAGTGGGATCTATGAACAATATATAATTTTTTTCTTTAATCAAACGACTACAAACTATGTTTTAATTAAAATGTAGCTGGAGCCGCGTAGTCAAACGGGGTCTTAATCAGGTAAAATGATCCATTCCAGTTAAGGAAAGAAGAAGAAGAAGAAGAAGAAGAAGAAAAAAAAGAAAAATGATCCATTTGGGATTCATCCAAGGAATTTGAATTATTCTTCTCTTAAAAAAACCCGTGAGCCCAGTTGAACAGTCGCACTTTCCAGGAAACTTCTGCCGAACAACAGTTGTTCTGGTCTCTAGGATGCTCTGTCCCCTTTTTCTCTGATGAATCACTGCATTTTGTATCCATACGAAGAACGTACCAAACCTTCAAATGCAGGTGTCTCATCCAGCAAATACTAACGAAATAATTTTCCAAACTGAAACGTTGCCATTATGCGGTGAGTCGTCTGGTGTAATAGACGACTACCTTTCAGTCAATTATCAAAGAATCAATAATCATCTTCTTCCCATAATGGAAACGAAGCTGTGGGCTGACTTAGCTTATTTAATTCCCATCCACTTCGTTGCCTTACTAGAGGGAACCGTTCTGTTTTTAGTAGTTCCTTGGTTAAAGTATATTTGAAAATATAATAAAAGTTTTTTTAAAAAAAAATATATTAAAATAATATATTTTTTTTATTTTTAAACAATTATTTTTGAAATTATCACATCAAAATAATTTAAAAAAATTAATTTAAAATAAAAAAATTAATTTTTTAAAAAATATTTTTAAATCACAATACTAAGGAAGTGTTGAGAACGTGGTGCAAACCGTGTTCTTAAAAAATTTTAATTTTTTTTGCTAAAATTGAATATAATTTGTACGTTTTGGATCGTTTTGATGTGCTAATATCAAAAATAATTTTTAAAAAATAAAAAAAATTATTAATATTTATTTCACCACAAAATATTATTTTAAAAACAACCGATACTATGCTACCAGTCATATTCTAAACATATCGTATGTCTCTCTGCCTTGTAAGCTAGTCAGGGTCGTGTATTCAATAAAATTTTTTCAATGAATTATCATAATAATGCAACGCGAAAGAAAATTAGGCCTCCCAAATTAAAAATACATGTTCTACCATGACCATGAGAGTTCTAATTGAACGATGCATGCAGCAATAACACTGCAACAACGACGACAAAACTTTTAGACTCCGTTTATTTTTTGAAAAATGTTTTAGTAAAAACTATTATATATAATCTTCGATGTTTGAAAACCTTAAAAAAAATAGTTAATGCAAATGAAAAATTAGCATTAAAAAAACTATTTTATTAAAAAAATCTAAGGTACTCTATATTTTTTTTTATTATTTGTTTTATTTGAAACAATTTATGAAAATATTTTTTTTTAATTTTATTTTTTTTAATTTTTTTATCTGTCAAATTTTGTTCTTTTTTGTTATTGTTTTTTTATTTTAAATAATTTATCAATTTATTTTTTTTAATTTCATTATTTATCAACTTTTCTATCTATCAGATTTGATCAATATTCTTTTAATAAATTATTAAAAAAATATTAATTAGTTATTTTCCAGCTTATTTTTTATTATATGTCTAAACATTGAAATTTTTTTCCAAACTTAATTTTCATATACTACTAAACATGAAATAATAATTTATTTTTTATAAAAAAAAAATAATTTCCAGCAGCACAAGTATCTCCAAAAGATATGCTAAATAAAAAGCCAAAAATTAAAAAAAAAAAATTAGCTTTTCAATGTTTGCTTTACATGCTACAAGAAGAATGCTAAATAAAATGCCAAAAATACTATTTCTCTTGCAAAAAATTTATTTTTATATATCTTACAAAAATATTAAAACGAAATATTATTTATTGCAATAGTGGTTTTTTATTATTTTTAATTGTTTTAAAAAAGTATTTATTTATTTATTTTTCATGAGATTATTCTAATCTCATAACTTGTGCTATAAAAGAGTTAACCTTAGTTGATTCAAATTATATTTTTATTAATTTTATTATTTAATATTAATGATATTAAATTATTAAAATAGTTATGTATAAAAAATAGATATATATCAAATATAATCAACTCTTTTAAATAAATTTTTTTTATCACTAGAGTACATATAATAAAAAAAATCATATTTATACTATTAAAAAAAATACATTACCAATTTAAATCTTCTAAATAGCATCTTTCATTGGGAATTGGAGAAGCTGTCGGGAGGGTTTGGTACCTGCTAGGTAATTGCAGAAAAGTTTGTTCTCTTCTTATCTATCCTAAAAGTGTTGTTTCCTCTCTCTCTCTCTCTCTCTCATACAAAGTACTGTTGTTATTCTTTTAGAGGAAAAATATTCTTTTTCTTGAAATCATCTTCCTATTGAAGGGTCAAAAACGCATGATCGAATGAAAGAAAAAAGAGAATTTAAAGTGCAATTTTTCTCTGGAGATCTTTGTACCCACCACCACTAATAAAATGCCTCTTCTAAAATCATGTCTGCCACAGAAATGAGAATTGATGAATGAAAATCCAAGCGTAATTTTCATTAAATCTGATACCCTAAATTACACTGTAAAGATAAAATAAAAGTTATCCCATCCTTATCAAACCTCTGCTACAAATTCCCAGATAAAATCAAAACACAAATCCTCATTAAAATGGGAATCAGAATCCTAACTCTGTTCTAACATTCTCAATCTTAAGAAGACGATCCACCAATATTCACAGAAGAATCCATAACCCTAACCGTAGTGCACAATTGCCTAATCAAGGAAGCTGTTTTCCTGCGAAACTCCAAACTATGGCCGTCCCGATTCACAGACCAGTAAAATCCCGTATTTAAAAACACAAAAAATCAAGATTAGAATATATTAACGGTTAAAAAACCACGCACAACCAAAAAAAAATCACGAAGTCTTTTAACTATTATCCCACTCCCGCCGGACAAGACAGCCATCCATGATGTCATATGCCATGTATTAGAACAAGTTACACCGTCCGTGTCCTTTAAGAACTACGGTCGTCAAAGAACTTTTTTTTTTAAAAAAAAATCCGCTTTATATATACATGCCCCCTGTGCCCGAGCTTCGAAGCAAGCACTTTAGTTTCTTTCTTTCTTTCTTTCTGCCAATCGATTTCTTTTGAGGTATCTAAGGCTGGTAGAGAGGTTAAGATTTAGATTGGATTGATGGGTTTTCATCAAACCTCTTCAATTTCTTTCTCAGCTACAAAATGGCTAGGCTTTGTGACTGCTGTTTGGGTCCAAGCTATTTCAGGCAACAACTACACCTTCTCAAACTATTCTGATGCACTTAAATCTCTAATGAACTTGACCCAACTTGAACTCAACAATTTATCTGTTGCTAAAGATGTTGGCAAGGCCTTTGGTTTGCTTGCTGGTCTTGCTTCTGACCGTTTGCCTACTCCTGTTATTCTTCTTATCGGTTCAATTGAAGGTCTTATCGGTTATGGTACTCAATGGCTTGTTGTTAGTGGGAGAATTCAACCTCTCCCTTATTGGCAGGTAAATCTTACCAAATTTATAGTCTCAGTAACCATGTTTGTGGTTAAGATTTAACTGTAGCTCGGGATTCTGCCGGGATTTGGTGCATAATTAGTTTTCGGTGCATTAGTGATGTTATGATCTTACCGAATAATTATTTTTCTAATGTGGAATGCAGATGTGCATCTTCCTATGTCTAGGAGGAAACAGCACTACATGGATGAACACGGCGGTTTTAGTAACCTGCATCCGCAACTTCCGCCGCAACCGTGGCCCTGTCTCTGGAATCTTGAAGGGCTATGTTGGTCTAAGCACGGCTATATTCACCGACCTATGTGCGGCTCTATTTGCATATGACCCTGCAAAGTTTCTCATAATGCTTGCTGTCATCCCCTTTGCTGTCTGTCTCACCGCCATCGTTTTCCTCCGAGAAACCCCACCTGCCGCTACTATAGAGGAAGAAAAAGAAGAAAGCAAATACTTCAATATCTTCAACACTGTTGCTGTTATTGTGGCTGTTTATTTAATGGCTTACGGTTTTATTCCAAATCCTAGCCATGCTATTTCATTGGCGTTCTCGGTTATATTGCTGGTTCTTTTAGCTTCTCCATTAGCAGCTCCAGTTCATGCTTTTATTAAGAGCTGGACTTTGAACCGGTTCAAGAACCAAGCGGATGTTGAAAGGCAAATTCAAGAACCTTTATTGATAGAAGAGAAAGCCCAGGAGGAGATTCAAGAAAAGCCCGCTGAAGAGTCGGCTTCAGCAGTGGTGGAGCAACCGCAAGCTGTAGAAGAGGAGAAGGCAGCTGTGGAGGTAAAGAGGAGGCCGGTAATTGGAGAGGATCATACAATTTTTGAGGCAATGCAGACCGTTGATTTTTGGATTCTGTTTGTGTCTTTCCTTTGTGGGGTTGGCACAGGTTTGGCTGTGATGAACAATATGGGACAGATTGGCTTGGCTCTCGGATATGCTGACGTTTCTCTTTTCATTTCCATGACAAGTATTTGGGGGTTCTTTGGAAGGATTGTTTCTGGCTCGGTGTCTGAGTACTACATCAAGTAAGTTTCTTGATCCCTGGTTTATTTTCTTAGAAGTTGAGTTAATTGGGATTTTTTCTCCATAATTTCTCCATTAGTTGACTTTTATAATCCCTCTTGCAAGTTAGAAATTCGTATCCTTATTTTTGGATATGTGCTTTACCCTCTTTTTTTTATATATAAAAAAAGAGCATTAAGCACCACGTTGGTGCCCGCAGTTTCCACACCCGGTAGCTTTCCTTTTCCTTTTTCCGTTCTGTTTCTCTTTTTCCCTCGAACAATGAGATATCTTTACTTCTTGGAATGGGCTGTGCCTGCTAAAACACGGCTGCTTATTTCTTTTCTTGGATAGATTTTTTATTAATTGATTCAAAAGTCCCCATTTTGGAAGCACGCCGTGAACTGAACTCAAGATTTAGGCTAGTCAAGTGTGTTTAAGAGTTTGAGAGTATGCTCTTTTCAAACTTAGCCTAGTTTGGCACCGTATTTTTTTTAAAAAAATTTATTTTCTTATAGTTTGAAGTTAATTGCTGTTGTATTTTGGGATTGTTCATGAGTTAATATTAAAAATAAAAAATATATTATTTTAATATATTTTAAACTAAAAAAACACTTTTAAAAAAATCTTATACAATTCTGTGCCGCCCCCACTTGTGTTGAATCTAGTATTGATCGATTCTAGAAGTGAGCTAACTAATTCAGCACTCGAATTTTTAGGTCCCAGAGGTCTAAAAGCACTTGCCATTTTAATAAAATATATTCTTGTCTCGCTGATAAAAGTACATGGTTAAGTGATTTGGTTAGGAAGAAAAAAAAACAGAGATTTGAGAGATAGTTGAGCACCTTTATAACTCTTCCTTTTTGTTTTTTCAGACTACTCAATTAAATTCTACACCTTGACACATTGAAGGGTCAAATTTTTCGGATGTAATTGTTAGGATGGTCCATTTATAGGGATAGGTTAGGGTTAAGTGGAGAATCTCCTTGCTAAGAGCTCATGGCAGCCATCAACCATGGACCACTTGCTTTTTAGAATCTAATAGAAAAAATATACAGTTTGTGTTTTTCGTGTCGATCTCTCCCTTTAATCCTTTGTCATGTATTTATCTGGCATCGTGCTTAATGCATCAAGCCTCCGTTGAGTCCTGAGAAGTCTTTATTAGGACGAGCTCGTTGGATTAGTTCAAATATGCTAGTCTTTTACTAGGTCATGACTCATGATATCAACCTGCCATGCCGCTTTGCCCCAGATATGAATTCTTATTTCCTTTGCTACCCCGTCACAATGCTTAATTGCCAAGTAAATTTTGCTTTGTGCAAGTGGCTTGGGTAATATTCCCCATCACAAGGCTGGGTCCAATTCTTGACTTCCTGGGTGATGTCGGCTTCACGATTGTCATAGTTGAGCTTGGATTTATTCTTGCGTCTTATCATCCAAGCCCCCCCCCCCGATAGAGCTCTTTAACTGTTCTTGTTGAGTCTGCGTCAAGAGAGTTAAATGTTACCACTGAGTTGAGAATTTATGTGGCGCAGAGAAAAGATGGTTAAACGGGTGTTAAATCGAACGTAAATAGGGTCTTTTAAGTTAAAACGGGGACATATTCTGACCTTGTGGTCATTTTCGTTTTTGCAGGAAAGCTGGAATACCAAGGCCTCTTTGGAATGCAGCATCTCAGATTTTAATGGCTGTTGGCTACATCCTCATGGCTGTGGCTTTGCCTGGGTCGCTATACGTCGGTTCAATAGTCGTTGGTATCTGCTACGGAGTTCGTTTAGCTGTCTCAGTCCCGACAGCCTCCGAACTATTTGGTCTCAAGTATTTTGGTCTGATTTACAACATCTTAATCCTCAATCTTCCTCTGGGCTCCTTCCTATTTTCTGGTCTGCTTGCTGGATTTTTATACGACGCAGAAGCTACCCCAGCACCAGGAGGTGGCAATACTTGTGTTGGTGCCCATTGTTATAGACTTGTTTTCATTATCATGGCCATTGCATGTGTCATTGGGTTTGGTTTGGATGTTCTACTGGGAATCAGAACCAAGAAGATTTATAACAGGATCTACATGAGCAGAAGATCAAAGAAATTGGCTGCAGCATCCAATCTGCAATGATATGAAATTACTTGGAGCTGCGAGATAAAAAATAAAATAAAAATATATGGTGGGATTGAAGGGCTTCTTGCCCAATGACATCCAAAGTTCATCATCTGTTGGTCATTTATTTTTGGTTAAAAAGTAAATTGCACAATCGAATATTCCATTATGGTCTGATTTGTATTCTAAGCAGACTGTGCAAGCAATTTTGTTCAAGATTGTAATTTCCTTTTTTCCCATATTAGTCAATCATGATTATTATTACATGGACCAGATCCAAGTAGACCAAAAGTTGTAGTGGAATTTAGTCCCCTGTATGGCGATTGATTTGGTTTTCGTGAACCATGGTCATATAGTAATTTTCCAAAGTGAATTATGAGCTGTGCAATAAAAACCCTGTCAAGTGTCGGTGACATAAATGGACGGCAGGTTACCTCATTAATAGATGATGTGTTTCAACTTACAGGTCCTCTGGGTTGGTTATCTTCTTTGGCTCAAAGTCAAGGGAAGGCTAGCAGAAATTTCTCCTGTGAATAGATTAATATGGGTGAATGCAAGTAGTAATAATAATAATAAAGTTGTAGATTTGGGTTTTGAAGGATTTCTTCTCGATGAAGAACTAGCCGACGCTAATCCATTCTTAGCAAAGCACCAAGGCACATCATTTTCTGCCTCTGCTTCAAGTAACTTTATTTTACGTGGTTGGCTGTTAGTTGCAGAATGGAAGTGGGAGTAATGGAAGAATTTCTCCCCGTCTAATATCATATACTGTAAATTCAACACTGTCAATCTGTCAAAGCGATGAAACGAAACATTTTAACAGTCAATTTCGAACCGTATAACCATATCAGCATACGAGGAACTACTAGGCAGATTGTGCTTTAAAAATTTCCATAAGCTGTAAATCTTTGTTGGGGCCTACTGAATTGACATGACATAAAACTCGTATACTGTGGATCTTGCTTGTAGAGCAGAAAGTTTTTTCGGCTTTGATTCTATAGTTTTGAGCTTTGATTCTAGCATGATCAGTCCATGAAAAGAAGTTCAATAGTCGGGCTTATGATGGGTCACACTTGCTCTAAAGCGATGACGAGCTTTGTGACCAAAACCTCTTCCTATACTATGAGCACCAATGTTACAACCATCAAGTTTAATGCTTCTTGGTTGTGTTTGAATAAATTTATACTTGAACAAATTAATTCTAATTAACAAAACCTAATTGCCCTGTAGCTAAAGATCTATTGGCATTGTTTACTATAACAGAGTAATGATTTTGCTTCTCCATCCAGAAAAACTTTACACTTGTTTTCAAGAGTATCGAAGTTTTTTCAGCTCATTTGTTATTTTCAAATTTATAAGGGATAATTAAGTATTTTTTTTATAATTATTATATAATAAAATGACTAGATTATCCTTGATGCAAAAAAATTAAACCTGACATAAAGGAATGTTTTTATATTTTCATAATTATTTTTTCTTATCACAATTTAAGTAAGGAGTAATTTGATATTTTAATAAAATATAAAAAATAATAAAGAATTAAAATGAACAACAAAACAATGAAAATATCCTTAAAACTAAAAACATTAAGAGTGAGGTCGAGGAAAGTTTTTTGGTTTTTCACAATAGTTTTTCGTAATTAGAAAGTCAACTTAGAGCCACTTTTGTATTTAGCTTAATAAAAAACAAAAGGCGTGTGTCACGCCCTCACAGTGTCCAAAAATATCATTTCACAGTGTATTTGAAAGTATCGTCGTGTCCTTTTCTATTAGTGTGGCGAGTGTCTTTAGTGGTGATTTGGTTTGTCGCTAGAAAACTTTTTTTTTCTCTTTCCTTCCTTGAAAATTACAGTTTGGCCCTCTTAATTATTCGTATTTCAACTTCTTATTCTTTTGATTCCTCATTTTTAGTCTTGGTCTTTTGTAGAAATTTTATTTGTTTTCAATTTCATCATTGAATCCTAATTCACCTAAAAATATATTCTTCAATTTAGTCCTCATTCTTTGAATTTTTATTTTTTTTTCCTTGCCCTTATTGTTTCAATTTCATCGTTCAATTCAAATTGATGTTGTTATGTTTTCCAATTTGATCCTTATTGTTTTGATTTTTAATTTTTTTTCTTAGCATTTTTGTAAAAGTTATTATTCTTTTCAATTTCACCATTTAATTACAACATTGCATTTATTTTTTATGTCAATCTTGAGCTTTATTCTTTTCAAATTTGTTTTGTTCTTTTACTAAATTGATTTTTTTTAATCAATTTCACCCTTTAATTAAAGCTAAAAATTATTTATTATTTTAATTTTTATCATCATTATTTTAATTGTTATTTTTCAAAATCCTTTTGTATAATTGAAATTATGTTTTCAATTTTATTATTTAATCTGTGATTGATTGAAAACTGAACTTCATGGTTTTTTCAGATTGGATGCTTCAGGTCTAATGACTCGAGTCACAAGTTTAAAAAATTAACATGTGTTTTTTTTATAGAAAAAAAGCTTTGTAATTCTCTTTATTTTTTTATTAGGTTATTCCAATCACATTATCTGGACTGCGAGTTACAGAACTAGCTCAACCTTAATTAGCGTGGTTACAAGTTTATCATGACCAGTTTTTATGTATTTTTCTATCTCATTTAAAAACATTAACATAATTTTTTACACAAAAAAAACATTACAGCCTTGCGACGAAACACAGGCATCAAAACTAGTTACCTATAATCAAAACCGTGTGGGAAAAACATTGTGCAAGTCCACAATGTTTTTCCCATTTTCCCCTTATATGTGTGTGTTGCGAAGAAAACACTATGCAAGTTCACAATGTTTTTCCCTTTCTTTCAAAAAGAAATTGTGCAAATCTATAGTTGCGAGGAAAAACATTGTGCAAGTCCACCATGTTTTTACCACATACACACATACTGTGAACTTGCACAGTGTTTTCTTCGCAACACACACATATATATGGGATAAAAAAAATTTAAATAGTCGTTATTTTTTTTTTAATATGGGATAAAAAAATTAATAGTCTTTATTATTTACAACAATTCCCTACATATTTCAACAGAATTTTAAAATAAAATATACTTGTTGAATTTTTATCTATTAGGTGTAATGTATATAATTTTATATCTTTTGAACTGTAAATTAAATAATATAAAGAATGAGATTTTTAACTTTGAGAATTATTAATGATTTTTTTCTATAAACTAAAAACTTTTATTGTAAGTTAGGTATCTCACGAATCATATTGTATCCCTATAATTTCTTAGTGTTTGACTCGGTTTATGCTTAATAAGTCATGTGTGCTTCTAGTTGTTCATGAGTGTTCTAAAGATTTTACTAATATCTTATAGGAATGACCTCATTCTATAGTGATTTTTTCATGTATTCACTGCAATTTAAACACTAACCATAAAGAATATAAAACTCATTAAAAACTTTGTGGTTCATCATATTTTAAGAAAAAAAGAGGTTTTAAGAGGATTTCTTATCATAGTAACAAAATTGCCGATGCTATCTAGCTTTAATGATCCAGTTTGACCAACAAAGACTTAGTTACATGGAAGAGAAGGTGGGTAATTGTCCCCTTCAATTTTTAAAAAAAATTCATTTTAGACCTTTTAGTTTTAGCATTTCAAATTTACTCAGTTTTAGACAGTTGCCCTCATATTTCTCAAGAGTCTCTCTGCCGCCCTTATCTTTGAATCCTAGCTCCCCTCGTGACCACAGCGCTCCCCGTGCTTTGAATAATTTTGTCTTGCTGACAGTGGACAAGGAAAATAAGGGACCTTTGTAGGACATGTGTTGATCTCCATGGTATGCTGCATCATGAAGGCGTGCCAGTTGAAGCCATGAAAGCTCTCCCACTTTTTAGACTGCAAGGCATACAGGGAACGGCAGCTTGAAGTCAAAGCATGCACCATCTTAATTCATCAAACGTACAGGACCTTTCTATTTCGAAGTCACTGTCAATACCTCTTTGTCAGTCAATTTTCTACCAGCTTCAGCCTCGCAAGCCATAATATACGGTAATTGTAACCACTCTTCTGAAACAAACCAACCCGTCCTCTACTCCCTAAAACACTGACTAAAAGCCACAGAACATGGATCGTGCCACTAAATTATAGCAGGATCAGCTTCACTAATTAGGTGATGATGATCCTTTAACACTTACAGTTGCTGGGATTTCCATCAGAGCAAAGGGGGAGACTACTGATTAGGCAAGGATCAATAAAGCCAGATAATAATGGAATAATAAACATCCACCCTACGTACGTAACTAGGGACTCGACTCTCGGCCACAGATGATAATTAAAAATGACCATTCAGCAAAGGTTACAGGTAATTAAGAAAGATCCAAAAAAGATACTAAATCCATACACAAAAGATTGAGTTTAAATTAATAGATGGCATGTCTTCACATGAGTATCTCAAAAAAACATGTGAACAAGGGCACCTATAGGCTTATGAAAGACAAGGTAGCACTGTACCCTTGTGAACCACCTCAAATTTAAGTGGCATTCACTCTTGTAAGTAGTAGCCTCCATTCCAGTCCTTCATAAAAACATTTCTCTATATAAATTAGAATCCATTCCATTCATGCAGTCCATGGCTTTTCTAAGCAAGAAGAGCATGCACAAGGCTCCTATCTTGGGCTTCTCAGTTTTCTTGATCCCTTTCTTGGCTTTTTCTTACGGTGCTTTCTCAATTTCTTGCATTGCTTTTGGGTTTTTAAATTCAAGTTTGTTTGACCTATAATCACTATTTTTTTTTTACTTTTCTTTTTTGTGTGTGGTTAATGCAGATGGACCTTTGTATGACTTCACAGCCTACACCGAGGTAAACTGGTATGATTTAGGAGATCATTAATAAATTCTCCTCTTCAAATTTACATTACCTTTCCATGGCTATGGATGTTTTGTTGGCAGTGTAAATCAGTGCCAGAGAAGCCACTATATAATGGAGGGATATTCAAAGATCAAGCACCACTTACCCAGCACAGAATTAGTACTTCTTCAGATGGCTCTTATACACCAGCTTTGATATTGCAAAATCTAGCTCAAAACACCATGTATTGTTTTTCCAGTTGAGTGATCGTATCTTCATTGCTTTAATGTTCCATCTCCTATAAAACTATAGTCTTGATTTTTTATTGCATGATCAAAGGGCCAGGTTCAACACAGCAAGCCATTGTGCAAAAACGAATGTTGTGAACTCCATAATTAAGCTATTAGGAATCATTTTCCTGGCATGAATGTTTTGGTAAAAGCTTGATATAAATCTTTGTTATGAGCTCTATAATTGATAGATGTTACCTGAGGCCTGTGTAGTTTTTGGTGTGATGCAGTTTGGGTCAAGATACAGGGTGCAGATTCAACTCTAGTAACTGCAAGCCTAATGGCAAATAATAACTCCACATATGATTGCGTGGGGACTGTTTTGGCCAAGAGTGGATGCTGGTCGTTTCTCAAGGGAGGATTCATTCTTGATTCACCATCAAGTGTATCGATACTATATTTTCAGGTTAACTTGTTTATGATTAGAAGCTTCTTCTATTAATTGGTCATTGTCTGGACCTATCAATGTTGGGTTGTCCTAAGATTAAACAAATTGTATAATGTCTATATGTTGATGGAATTATTTTCTGTTTTTGAATTGTTCATGCAGGGCACGACTGACAAAAGTATCAATGTCGCAATTGCAAGTGCTTCAGTACAGCCATTTACTGAGCAGCAATGGAGAACAAATCAGCAATACATAATTAACACTGTAAGCACTGTTAACACCTTGTGTTTTCATGGGCTGATAGTGTCTGTGTTTCTAAGCCTGGTATTGCCAGATCTAAGAAATAGTTTCAACTGAAAGAAGCAGCTCGGTTTCTTATATATTTCCTTCACCAGGAAAGAAAGCGTGCGGTGACAATACATGTGTCAGATAGTCATGGAGATAGGTTGCAAGGAGCATCCATTACAATAGAGCAAATCTCAAAAGATTTCCCATTTGGATCAGCAATAGCAAGAACAATTCTTGGAAATTTACCCTATCAGGTAAGTTCAGTACATGTAATAGTCTTACAGAAGATTGTAAATTAAATAAATAGGAAAGAGTACTAATTTCTGGCGACAAGGCTGACTAAGAAAATTGCTCTGATTGTTTCAGAATTGGTTTGTTGAGAGATTCAATGCAGCAGTATTTGAAAATGAACTCAAGTGGTATGCGACAGAACCCGAACAAGGG
Organism: Populus simonii; assembly: GCA_007827005.2. Taxonomy (NCBI): domain Eukaryota; kingdom Viridiplantae; phylum Streptophyta; class Magnoliopsida; order Malpighiales; family Salicaceae; genus Populus; species Populus simonii. The sequence goes on along the minus strand of CM017467.2, from coordinate 16,922,219 downwards.
AAGGTCAATTACACCATACCAGATCAAATGTTGGAATTCGTTCTAGCCAACCAAATAGTTGCTAGAGGCCACAATATTTTCTGGGAAGACCCCAAGTACAATCCAGCTTGGGTTCGTGATCTCACAGGTCCTGCCCTAAAATCAGCAGTCAACTTCCGGATTCAAAGCCTAATGAGCAAATACAAAGAAGAGTTTATACATTGGGATGTTAGCAATGAAATGCTACATTTTGATTTCTATGAAGAAAGGCTTGGTCCGGATGCCACTTTACATTTCTATAAGACAGCACACGAAGCAGACCCCTTAGCATCATTGTTTTTGAATGAATTTAATGTGGTGGAGACTTGCACTGATGTGAGTACAACAGTAGATACCTACATTGATAAGATAAGAGAACTTGAACGCGGAGGATCATCAATGAATGGAATTGGCCTAGAGAGTCACTTTTCTAAGCCAAATCTTCCTCTAATGAGGGCTATTCTAGATAAATTGGCTACCCTTAAGCTTCCCATTTGGCTCACAGAAGTTGATATCAGCAATAAATTTGATAAAGAAACTCAGGTGCACTAGGGTATTCATCATTTATTCTCAGTTAATAAAGAATCTAAAATTAATATTTGTATCCTAACATTTCCTTATGGTGTCAACTCTGCAGGCTATTTATCTAGAGCAGGTGTTAAGAGAAGGCTTCTCGCATCCTGCAGTGGATGGGATCATGCTTTGGACTGCAATCCATCCTAATGGGGGTTGCTACCAAATGTGCCTTACAGATTATAATCTTCAAAACCTCCCGGCCGGTGATACAGTTGACAAGCTCCTAAGAGAATGGGAAACCGGGGAAGGAAATGGCCGCACAGATGATCATGGATCATACAGCTTCTTTGGCTTCTTAGGTGAATACAAAATCATGGTGCAATATGGCAACAGAACTACAAATTCAACACTGTCACTCAGTCAAAGTGATGAAACGAAGCATTTTAACATTCAGTTGTGACCAACACCATTCCTATAATCTTATCACCATAATAGGAACAACCAAACAACCAAGGTAGATTGTCAGAAATTTTTTACTAGTTAAAAATCTTTGCAATGGCCTATGGCTTTGTGCTGTGCTGAACTTGGAATTTCTAGCAATGTTGGGCTTCGGAGTACAGTCATTTTTTTACTGACAAGAATTAAATATTGTTGACTTTTGTTTCTTTATGAAAAGGCCATGGGAGAAGTTCAAAGGTTGGGCTTAAGGTTGGCCATACTTGTCCTTTTGACGGGGAACTTAGATTTTATGAGCCCAATGTCATTCCAGATTCTTACAACGTTAAGATGTTAGTTCAAGTGGCCAGTGGAACTGTTCTGCTAATATTATTTCGAATTCAAATCTGAGTTATGATTGAGAAGTTTTTTGTTAATACATCACCATCTCCTTGCTAAGAGTGATCAAAGAATATCAAATCGTTAAAAAAACCCCTTGAAGTAACGGTAGATAACTAAAGAATGGATGTTAACATTTCTCACCTGTCAATAATCTTCAGCAAGAAGATCAGGAGAGGTTTCTTTCCTTCCCTTTTTCTTTTTGTAATTTTTGCAGGGGGTTGATGGTGCCCCTTCAAGCTGTTCGACCAACACTAATAAATTAAAAGCATATTATATCCTGTAATGGACCTCTAGCAGGCGGCTTGTGCAACACTTTTCCGCCTCTTCAACAGCCTTCTATCGTAGCCCACTTTCAAGCCTTGAGCAGACTCGGGTTTCCCATTAAAGTTCTTCAAGAACAATTGGCTTTCTTGTTTCTTGTGGCCGCTTAACAGTGCAAGTTGAAATTTTTAACTCCTGCTGCTGAATTTATAATATCTTGAGCTTTCTAATGGCTGAAAATAATTCAAAGCTTTGTTGAAAAACTTCTCGGGGTAACATGTAGGGCCAGCAAATATGATGACAATCAGTAGTGGTAGGGCCCAGAAGAAACATGATGGAGTCCTTTCAGCACACAAGATTTATTCGCAAGATTGATGATTGCTTTCTGTTGATTTAGCATACAAAATGAGATTGTGATCTTGAACTTGTGGAGTAGTAATTTCTCTTCATTAACTGGTGGGTGTTATTTGTTTTTATTGTATAATTAGTCCCTGTAACCATTATTGATTATTGAATCTTCATGAAAGATGTATGCTCATTATTACGACGCGATAGTCTTCCAGGAAATCCATTTCCATGACAAACATAGACAAGAGATGAGCTAGAAACTTGCAATCCCCGCAAAGGGATCCCATCCCATTTGTTTTTTTATTTTAAAAACAACTTTTTTTATTTTTTTCTTTACTACAAATTATTTTTATATATTTTTTCAAATTATTAAAAAAAAAAAAGAGGAAAACACCTGCCAGCAAACCTATTCACATTCACATTACACAAATCACTCTCAATACATACCTAAATTCTTTCTTTCTTTACAATCAACTGGACACAAGTTGTGAAAAGCCAAAAAAAATGCAAGCACAGATCAAGGCCTTGTCCTTGGTTGCTTTAACTCTCGCAAAAAAAGCTTAGACATGTGAAAGCAAAGAGAACCTTAACAATCCTGAAATAACACAGAGAAAACAAAAACTTTCTACGTATATAACATTCAAAATTCAAGTGGAAGAGAATCTTGGAAGTGGGTGGTTTACAATCTGGATGAGAGAATCTGTCAGCTTTTCCTAACAAAGGCAAAATCCAAGAATCCATCAAGGCTGCACATCTGGTAATGAAAATTCATCACATTCAAGAGCAGGAGCCATTAAACAAAGAGAAAGGTCCTAGTGCTACGAGTGAAGAAGGGCAAAAATAAGGACAAGAGTCGTAAAAGCCATTATTGCTGATTGTAGAGCAGAAGGAGAAGCTGTCTTATACGAGTCTCCCATGGCCAAACCAGCTAACCATGACCCATCTGCTAGCATGGTTTCTCCTCCGGATCCAGTCCCAGATCCAGCCCCAGATCCAGCCCCAGAATCAATGCCTGAACCAGAGCCCGTGTATTCCAGCCCGGATCCTGTGCCAGACTGTGATGTTGCTGTTCCTTCTGTCGTTGGCGTTGAGTAGCTTGAAGATTTCTGACTGCATAACCACATGTTAAAGAAAACCATCAATTACAAAATTACCCTAACAGGAATAATTATTACGGATCGGATCAGATTCTCTGGTATAATATAAATGACAACTTTGATTGCAACCTCAATTAATCCTAGAGCACTAAAACAATGAACAAATGAAATAAATTAATCATTCAAAAGAGGATCTTTGGCGTTGCTAATTTGCCTCCATCTAGCTCCACACGAACAGAAAGTGAAATTAAACATAAACATTCACCACCAAAGAAAGAAAAAAAACCACTACAATTGCCGTCACACACAACTAAAACCATAATTTTGCTTTCCACAAACAGTAAACCAGAACAAAGCAGCCCACGATACTCGATATTCCCATGTGTGGATAATATCACTGTGATTTCACCCAGATCATTGTTAAAGCACGCAAAGGAGGGATTTACCAAAGACACCCGCGGCTACATGCAGTTGAAGAAGATCCTAGCCGAGTGTCCGATGCTTTAGTTCATGCATATGGCTAGGATCCACCACTGCAAGTATCCCCGGCTGTCCCTGGTCCTCCTCGCAAAAGAAAAAGGCTAGCCGCTAGACTACCTTTATCTTTAGACAACATCCATGTAAGAAAGAATAAACTTTCAACGAGACAAAAAAATAAGCGTCAATTCTATACTAATCAAACAAAGAACAACTTCAAACAAGTGGAAGATTCACCAGAAAAAAACAAAAACCCAAAATTATAAAGACAATACTAACCCAAGAGAGACACTTCCTTACCTTGGAGATGAAGGGCAAAAGGTCACTGTATAATCAGCACCGCTACAAGTAAAAGTGCTAGTTGCATCATCATAAGCATAACTGTAAGATTTAGGACAAGCAGCCTTGAACATCTCTGAATAAACAGAAGGTTTACAAGTGGCGGGTGTATTGAACGCGCCACTACAACAGTACTCCGGGCTCCCAAAAGCTTCACACGCGCTCTTACACGCGTCGCCTTCACCAACCCTCAGTTCTTGTGGACACTGTATGTTAAGATCCGATATACAGCCCGTTGAAGCGCACATGCCCGACCCCCCACTACCTTCCACAACCATGGGCAAATTGTACCCATCTACAAGACTAACATCGTAAAAATCCTGCCCACCCGACCCGAGTGTGAACTCTGCTAATGTAGCAGGTGGAGCAGCTCCAAATCCGTTACATTCAACTTGACCCGACCCGCAGTCACCTGTTGAGCATAACCCGGCTCCGGATTCGTCGAAATTACAGCCAGTTCGAGCCCAAAAACGACCAGACCAGCCAGTTGGGGCTATAAAAGAACGAGAAGAGTCTTGTTGAAGCTCAAATCCGGTGCTGTCAAGTCTAGGACTGCCCGCATTGGCAAGAATTCCAGGCCAAACTGTGTGCTCACATTTGTTTACAAATGTGAACGTAGCAGCTAATACACAGCCTGTAAAAACATGGAGGTCTAATTGAGAATGTGATAATGATAGTGTTTATTGGTTGGAAAAGTATTAAAATAATATTTTATTTTATCTTTTAAGATTTATTTTTTATATTAAACGATCTAGAAACAAAAACAAAAGGATTAATTTAAAACTAAAATAAAATTAAAAATTTTAAGACATGATTGGACCGTAATAACAAACAGAAGCACGAAATGCAAAACCCTTGAAGGAAAATCCAGACAATAGCAAGAATTCCTCCAGCATTCATTTAGGTTGTTCTTAGAAGGAAAAAAATGGTGACTTGATGAGAAAATGGGTTCAGAATGTTAATTAGTAACTACATACAAACATGAGCCCATAGAAAATGTTGTTGAGATTGGTTTCTTGGTGTAAAGATTGGGACTTTTAGGCAAAATGAAGTTAAAATTCAAAAACTCTTTAAGCCTAACAAAGAAATGAGTGCTTAACCACAAAATGAGCCTAGTAAAGGGCTGTTGCTTAGTTAATGTGAATATAAATGTGAGAGAGGGACTAGAAAGTAACAATGGAGAGAGCATTTTTTGTGGGATCATTACCTTTATAACTCACAAGAAGAAGAAGAACAAAGCTGGAAATGAGAGTGGGGAAGCAGCAAGAGAAGTAATCCATGAGGTTTGTTTGTCTCTTTTTTATGGCTTTTGGGATTCTCTTTTCACTTTGAGTACTGGTTTAGTTGGCACAATTGCAGCTTAAGTTAGAGAGGAAGTGATAATGATGAAGGTGATGGCGCATTGAGGTAATGGCAATGGAGAAGACAATGAAGGGACTGATGATGCCCTGAAAGTGGTGAGGAGTAAAGAGTGAAGAAAGAGAGTGGTGTGATTGAGGGTTCAATGCCCCATAAACAGACAAATGAGCTTATGGGAAGAACCAGAGAGGAGAAAAAAGCAGGAGAGATGGTGAATGAGTTGTTAGCTCACAGGTATAATAGAGCCTCTTTCTCTCTGAGACAGACAGACTGGCCCTCTCTATCTCACTGTTGTCAGGGACATTGTAAAAGAAAGTGATTGCAGCTAAGGTCTCAATTTCTTATCATCAGTTCAGGGAAAATCTTGCTTAGCTTTTCTAACAGCATATTGTAGTTTTTACCTTTTTTCTCAATGGAGACTACCTTTTATTTTTATATATATGAAATGTTATCTATATATTCACACACTACATATGTGCACCTGATACTGTTTATATATTATTTATATTTTAAAAATTATTTGAAAGTTTAACTACAGTTATTTTTTAAAATATTTTTTTTCAAAAATATATTAAATAATATATTTTTTATTTTTTAAAATTATTTTAACATCAACAAATAAAAATTATTTAAAAATACCATAAAACTTAATTTAAAGTAAAAAAATTAATTTTTTAAAACACAAAAAACCCCTTATTAAATAATATAATTATAAAAAAATTCATTCATTCATGTTTGTTTGAATTAATATTTATGAGTTTGAATGAAATTATTATTCTTGTTTTTTTCATTTAACAGTACTTTGATCCAATTAGTGTCCAAATCACCTGTGGTTTTTGGCAATATATACAATGGAGACATGTTAAGAATTAAGAGTAAATTGGATAGAAGGAGTGGACAGCTAATAGGAGGTTTATTTTTATGTTTTAAAAATGTTTTTTAAAAAAATAATTTTAAAAAAGTTTGAATTTTATTTTATTTTTTATTTACTTGAAATTAATATTTTTATATCGTTTTGATGTGTTAATTTTAAAAAATAAAAAATATTATTTAAATATATTTTTAAATAAAAAATACTTTAAAAATTAATAATTATCATAATACTGAACATGAATTATTAACCTATATATAATTAATAGGATTTTGTGGTTATACTTTAGATTTTTTATGAATTATGTTTAGATGTTTTTAATTTAATTTTTTTTGTTAAAAAATAATTTTTTATATATTTTAATGTGTTAATTTCAAAATTAATTTTTAAAAAATAAAAAAAATATTATTTTAATTTATTTTAATATAAAAAATATTTTAAAAAATAACTGTAACCATACTGTTAAATAATCACTTTTATTATGTTCTTGCTTCTCCTAATGAGAATGCTCTTCTCCTACAATACATTAGATCCAAGCCCCTAATTTACAGAATTTATGATTTAACACCACAAAAAAATATTCTTGATTTTTTTTCAATGTCAGAATAATAAAGTTATGAAATTTTCAAAAGAAGGTCAAACGGAAGCCTTAAAATTCAACTATTTCAACATCCTGCAAAAATAACTTTTCATTACTTGAAAAAACTAAATTAATTAATTAACAGTTTTAGTGGGTTTCCCATGGGACAATGGCTGTTCCAGTACGTGAAACCCCATGGCATAAATAACGGGGAACCGTTTGATTCGTATACATAAAAGAAAGTCAAAAAGAAGCAAAACTTTTAAGATTAGAGGCCCCACCAATCACATTTTGCCACCACTTTATTTTTCACATCAGCAACAGTTGCTTAAAACAAGAAAAAAAATATTGATTCAGTACCGTGTAGCTCTGACAGGGCTGGGATGGAGACTATTTAGAGGTGTGTCCATCCGATCATCGGCTCATAAATTGCCACGACGAGTAATATGACGGTCGATTTGTGCCACGTGGTAAGTCCTGATTTGGGGTCCTCGCTTTTGCAGTGCAATTATGGGGAAGAGCATAGGATTCTTATACTCTCTCGTCTTTTCATGATTTACTGTTGATTCTTTGGAAGCTGAAAATATTATTGACTTTAATTATTTAAAAATTAAGAGTATAATTAATTGGAACTATCAAGAAGTATACTGACAATCAATCTTTGTTACCCGTCTGAGCAAGATATTTCCTCAGTCCTCGTTCTAATGGTTTTTGTACAAATGTTCAAGAACATCAAATATGTCGTCCGCGCTCCTCCGAGTATGCGACCAAATTTTCTCAAATGATATAATAATTCTAGAAAAATAATTTTAAATTTATTAAAACGTGATCTGTAATAAGAGATTAAAATAATTTATGGAAAAAAAGTGAAAAAATTTATAATGTTCAAGATTTAATATCCTAATATAAAACATAAAAACAAAAAAAATCAAAAAATATAACGTTAAAGAAGAATATGAGTTCAACTCGAGCTAACTTGATGAACTCATAACCTGCGATATAAAATTGAGATAAAAAAATAATTTCAAAAGAATAACCTAGTAAAAAAGATAAAAGTTTAATAAAAAATATACGTAAAAAAAAACTAAGCCAACTTAACGAACCCACAACTGGCGATATGAAATCAAGATAAAAAAATAATTTCAAGAAAAAACCTAGTAAAAAAGATCAAAGTTTAATAAAAAAACCGAGTTAACTCGAGTTAATTTACCAACCCGCACCTGGAATAACCAAACAGAAAGAAAAGTGAAAAAATGGCAAAGTTCAAGTGCAAATAACTTGATACAAGATGATGAAACTGGAAGAAAAAAAATTATAAAAAATCAAGGAAAAAAATAAAGCCTGCTTGGGTTTAATCAATTAACCCGTCACTTGCGACATGAGATTGTGATAAAAAAAATAAACTAGGAAAGTGATAAAAAAAAACTAATAAAATGATTTAAAAAATAATCAAAAGAAAATGGAATATAACTAGATAAAAAAAACTAAATTAAATTAAAAGTTAAGGGATAAATTTTTTTAAAAAAAGAAGATAAATTAAGAAAAGGATAAGAATATATAAATCAAAAGAATGAGGATAAAAATAGATCAAGAAAAAAAATGCAATAAAATTGGAAAGGGTGATATTGTATAAAATAACAATAATAATAAAAAAGTATAAAACACAAAAATAGAACCATCAAGAGTAAAGGGACCAAATCAGATAAGAAATCAAATTGAATAAAATGCTCAGGTAAGAAATTGAAAAAAAAACTTCAAAAAGAATCAAAATCCAAATAAAGAATAATCAAAATGAGGGTCAAAATCAATAAAATCACAAATTGAAGGATACAATTGTTTTTTGAAAGTCATGTAAGAATTTATAGGGAATGAAAGAGAAAATAGAGAAGAAAGTAAAAAAAAACTTAACCGCAACTCAACTGAACCTCCTTTGCAAGCATGTGTCACATCACTGGAAAGAGAATGACTTGTTTCCCAATGTCGCTACGAAGGTAGAATTTTGACAACCAGAAGGGACCTCATGCGCCACCTGAATGACGCAAAGATTATTTTAACTGGGTGGATGACTTGCCCCAATTTTTTTGAAAAATAATATGTAGATGATGATGTCGTGTCGTCTGCAATTCTAGATTTCATCCAACGATGGCTGAAAAATCAGGTCAGTGTTTTTTTTGTCCAAAAAACTTAATTTTAAAGTAATTTCAACCCAAAAACACATCACCAACATCATTGATACACCCATAAATTAATGTATTAATTCAAAACACCCAAAAAGGGTCAAAAAACACGAAATCAAACTTGGTTAAGTTTATCTTCATCGACTTAAATATGTTTTTTCAGGCAACATTGAGGTACTAAACAACCACCATCTAGCATCTCTCATCTAATGGAATTCGTGGACACAAAAAAAACTTATTTTAGTGGTCGGAAATGACTTGAATGACTACCTTCTCTCTCATCACTAAAATCCAACGACTTCTCTCTCTTTCCTTTCTCTAACTAGGATGGAAAAACATTACAAATGAATTTTTATATCAAAATTGATTTTTTAAAATCTAAAATGATCTAAATTGTATAATTTATGTTATTTTTAAAGTTTGAAGCCCTAGGTGTATTTTAAAAATATTTCTAGCACACCAACCATGTTTGACAACTTTTTAATTTCAGTTCCTCTCATTTCAATTCTATTATTGTCTAAAAAATTAAATAATATAAAATAAAAATTTAAAGAAAAATAATTTATTACAAAATACATAGCATATACACAATGTGTTGTTCTGTGAGTAGGTGCGAGCCTAGTGAAACTTTGTAGATATGGTAGTGGCAGAAAACTCGCATCATTCGTAGGTCCACACCACACGATTTTGAAGACCATTCAAACCACTTTCCATGATAAAAAGTGTACCGCTTCATTGTTCCCCTCCCCATACGAATAATTAAGGGTTTAAACAAAAACATAATAAAAGATGAGTGATTCTTTGCTTTTGTCACCATGTATTATTATTATTATTATATATATATAAGGTATATTGGTCAGTTTACACTCTCACACGTACCAAATTAGATTTTTATATCCTAAATAAAGCTTATGAAACAAAATTTATACCCCACGATCCATGAATATTAATATTAATGAGCAGAGAAAGCCTTACTACAAATCATACTTGAGATCACACATGGAGCATTCTTTTTTTCCCAATTAATTTTAACAACTCAGTCAAGAAAGTGTGTAAGTGTGGTTATAATTGTTTTTTAAAGTATTTTTTATTTAAAAATATATTAAAATAATATATTTTTTATTTTTTAAAAATTATTTTTGATATTAGTACATCCAAATAATCTAAAAATATCAACTTGAAGTAAAGAAAAAAATAAAAAAATTTAAATTTTTTTAAAACATTTTTAAAACATAAAAATAAACAAAACAATTATATCCGAGGATAAACTGTTAACTTTTCATAATTATTTCATGGACATAATATTTTATGCCAGTTAATTTGGATGTACGGATTCCAAAATTCCCAGCTTTAATGCGTTGTACAGTTATAAAAGATGTGCTTTAATTGATTCGGAACAGGCCTGGTCGTGAAAAATGCCGAACATCAAAAGTTTTTTGGCTTACATGTAAGATTTTGTAGAATCCCTCCAATCCCCCACTTATAATTATGTGTTGATTGGCCCGAGAACTCAGGTTGGTGAAATGAGATGCAACAAAACCGCTCATCAAATATTAAACCATGAGCTGCTTCAGAAAATGTTGGATGCATCCGATGTGCAATCAGATTATTTCCTCTTTGACATTCCCAGCCAAGAAAAGAATATTGAATTCCCACAATTTTGTTTTATGCCTTCAGTATGGGAGAAAAGCCAGCCAGAAAGGTACGGGAGGAACAGCAAATGTGCAGTTGCCATGGCCATATCTGTCAAGGGCGAGCAAATCCATATGCGTTTTATTCTCCCTTTCTTGTAATTTATTCATGATTGTAACATCTGTTTGTGAAATCACGAACATCAATGCATAAGAGACCGTGAAGGCAGCTCACAGTCTTCCTGGACATGTACAATATTGTCTAGTCTACCTTTGTTTTCTAATCACAGTCTCTTGTTTCCACTCTTGTATTTTTTTTCCATCACCCTTTTTCCCCCCTCCACGAGCTTTGTATCGCATGACCAAGGGAACTTTTATTTTCAATACAAGAAAGATTCATATAATGGTCTTGCATATATATTAAGTAAGAACTAATAAGAGTGATGATAGTTGCATATTATTTATTCGACATATAGTCATAAATATATTATGCTCTTAACTTTAATTTTAATCATGCTTAAGAACATATAAACAATAATTATTATATATTAGAAAATAGACTAAAATACTAATTATTTTAAAGTCTCCATTCCTATACAAATACTCCCCTGTTATTGGAGAATATTCTAAAATTTTTAAATGAAAAAACATGAATTTCTAAAACTAAAGTTCTGATAGCAATCTCTAACTAGTATGAATAAATTTCACAATGGAGTATATTTTCTACGCATTTTCCAAGAGATATTCGGCATAAGCTATGCACTTGAACTATATAATTCTTTCTATGCTTTACGTGGAACTGTTTTTGATGATCTAGCTCGTCTCATCCTTCCTAATCCTGGGGCCAGTGAAACTTTGGAAGGGAGGCTCCAGGGCAACCCTAGCAGTGCCTGTAAATGGTTAAAAATTTGAAATGTTGAATTGTGGATCAGGCTTTGCTTTTTATGCATTTCTCGAGACGAACAAAGCTTTTGAATACCTCCTTTTCCTCCTTTCTATAACTTTCGTTTTGTCAAAAGAACCCAGCAAAAGCATAACTATAGCGGTACTTAGTGTCAAGAATCAAGACATTCCTTCTTGGACCCATTCCTCTCTCCGTTTTCTCAAAAAACCCTTTTCAGTCATTCATCTTTCTTTTGAAAAAAAGACGAAAGAAACTCGTATCCATGGTTTTAATGGTCTGTATGAAAATTGGAGCATGCTTTCTTATGATGATTTTCTTTTTACTCATGGTGTATTTACATCAACGTTTATTCACTGAAATCAAACCTGTTCCTTAAAAAAAAAAGGAAACCCAGTCCTTTTTTTAAATAGATTAAGCCTATTCCCAACAACTGAAATTAAAGCCCCTTTCCGATCACGGATCGGGGAGGAAAAATAATATATTTTTTGGTTTTTCTTTGAATTTAAACACAAAGCGTGGATGATAAGACAAATAGAGAACTCCCACTTCGTAAGGGTTCTTGTAGGGTTTGGTGATTCAATGTAATCTGTTGATGCTTATTGCTGTAACTTCGAGCTACGTGTTCTTTACAAGCATTTTAGTTTCAACGTAAAAAAACATATCATGTTATATGGGAGATTTTGCAAGTCAGCACCACAGTCTGACTCTATTTCTGCTTTGGTCAAAGCATGGGCAGCTAATGGGTTGTGTGGCTTTGTGCCAATTGATATCTTCCACCTCCTGGAACTCTGTAAGAAGAGGAACAATTGCGCCGCCGGGAAATCATGTGTAAACGGTGGTTCTCCACTGTTTAGGGACTATCAAGTATCTGTGCCTCTCTCATGGTCACCTAAGGTATGTTTCTTGATTGGTGCTAATTATCGTGGTGGTTACTATTTTAATGCTTGTGGTCATTAATTATTGCTAAAAACGTTTATCTTTTTAAATTGAATACGACACGAAAACTACAGTGTAGACTCGTATTATAAAATTATAAATATATTTTTTAATTAATTATATAGATAATTTTAGCCAAATAATAAATAAAAGTATAATACAATTAAAACAAAAATAAAATAAACAATCACTTTAAAATACATAGTTCAAATAAAATTTCTAATTTAACTTAAAAATCCCTTACAATATAATTATGTTCATAAAATTTCATTATCTGACAATAAACAAATTTAAAATAAATAATTTACTGATATGTCATGTAAACTAAGATAAATATCATTGTTTTCATCTTCCTCATTATTTCTAAGATATTCATGAAGAACATTATCATACATAGAATTACTAGTGTTATTACTAATATTAACACCAATATTTTGAACATTAATTCTATTACCAGTATCAACACCAATATTGTCAATAGCATTTAACTCAAAAATCCTTGAATTCTTTGGATTGACATCAATTGAAATCTCTAAATCAAACCATAACTCTCCATTTCAACATCATTAGAAATTTTTTTTTTTCATTTTTTTTACCATTTTCTTTTTGTGTTGCACTATCAATAACACAATCAAATCAAAAATTGATGAACTACTATGAATTCTTTGGATTGACATCAATTTGAATAACTAGATCATATCCAGCATCATAACTCTATATTTCACTATCATTAGAAAATTCTTCTTCATCATTTTTATCTTTTTTACTATTTTTTCTTCGTGGTGTACCATCAATGACACCAATTAAAGCAAAGTTTAATGAACTGCCATGATTTTCTTCCTTATTTATCAAATTATCATCAAATAAGAGATCATCTATAACTTCATTAAAATTATTAGCATGCCTTTCGACTTGGTTGCCATTTAATTTCAAATTGCATATTACAAACACCAAGTCATTCATTTTTTTATGGCGCAAATGATTTTTTTATTTTGTATGAACCTAAGCAAGCAATTCAAATTTATAACTTATAAGATTCTTATCAAATATAAAAACATTAAAAATAAAAAAACTTACTATCTAAAATGTATTCCAGTTACACTCATATCTAGATGAACTAAAAGTCAAGCTTAGAACTTAAATTGCAAACCTTTGTAATTCTAGACATTTATCCCCATAAGAATCCCGCTATTTAGCTAGAGTTTTTTTTATTCCAGTTTCAATGCCAAATAACCCTTTTATATCTTTAAATGAGTCAAGTTATAAGTTAATTTTGTACATCTCACTTACATCAATTAACATCATTTCAAAGTATTGATACAATCTAATTTTAATGTTGGCATGAACATTAGAATTGAGATTATAATGATAATGAGGATTGAAGTACCAAGCTATTTCATGAAAAGATATATGGAGTTGAAGTTTTTATCTTGCATCAACAATATTTCATATAGGTATATAACTATAAAATATTAATAAGAACGTCTTAGGTTTCCTAATTTAAGGGACATTCTTTTCATTAAAAAAATAAACAAACTATATGTGTCTTTTGCATGTGATGCAATCATGTTAACTTTAACAACAAGGGGTGATGGAAGGAAGGATAACATGATATTTGGATATAATTCCCTCATTTAAAGATGACATCATAATTTTAGAGACCTAGAGAGAAAATAGGCTAAAACATAAGGATGACTTGACAACTTTGTTTTAAAGTCAGTTTATATTTTGAATAGCAAGTAATTTGACACGAGAACAAAACACAAGTCAATATTAATTGATGAATGATTCGGTATATAAAACGCTTTAAATCTTAAAAAACTACACAAAAGTTAGCATTTATATCAACATCTAGAAAGTACACTACGAATAAAATAATTAACAAAATTAAAAAACTATATAAACAAAAAAGATTGCATGCCAAATTACAGTAATAACACTTAAACTTTTCTTTTACCAACGAGAAGACCTAGGATGTAGAAGAGCATAACATGAGTGATTGACAGATTTTAATTCCTATATATCCACTCATGTAATACTTAACTTCATTATACATTTTTATCCTAGAACACAATAAAAATAGAGAGAGATGGGGGTTTGGGTAGCTAGAGAGAGAGAGAGAGAGAGAGAGAGAGAGGAGTTGGCTATAATTTTTTTTTGTTTAGTTTTGAAAAAAACAAGGAGTTAATTAAAGTAATATTTAAAGGAATTAATTAAAGTAGTTTACCCTAATCAAGTTTGATTTTGTTAGTTCTTAAGTTTTTTATTTGATTTTGTACACTAAACACAAATTAACTAAACCTATGATTTTAATAATTGTGTTCCTCTAAGTGACGGGGACATGACAGTACAATTCCAATTGAATGATACATCACTTGCTTTTCGTGACCAACACCATGTCGGCTAACGCCTTCCAATTCTTCTCGTAGAGCCGTACAACTTGACGGGGACAATTGCTAAGGTGGCATCAACTGGATTTCATGTTTAGCCCAAGACTTCAACTTCAATTTTAGCAGATGTGATGCGATTCCAATTATCCACTACAAAATATATTGTTGGTAAATTAACCTTGGGAATTTACTTCTTTTCCATAAAAAAAAAATAAAGAAAACCCTTAAATTAGATTAGCATGGTTAAAAAGAAGATTTAGTAACCGTTAATTGTTATGGTAACTTTTGTTTTTTACAAAATAACATAGAAAAAATATTTTGATTTGCTATTAAACTTTTATCTTTTACAATGAGTCCTGCATATAATTGCATTTTAAATTTTAGTTTTGTATAAATTAAAATAATTTGGTTTTATTCATAGAGATCTATTTTTTTTAATTTATTTTGCATGTAAAAATTTATCACATAATAGTTTTAATAAAAAATATATATATTTTTTAAATCATAACTAAAAAAATATATATTTTTTAATAGAAACCCACAATACTAATACATACTTAATCTTAATAAACACAAAATGCTATAAAAAAATACATTACAATCTGATAAAAAAAAATAGCAGTACCAAGTATATCCGTGAGCTATCCTCTAAAAAGAAGGAAAAACCTTATGGGCTTTATGCAGATGCAAATTTCCCTGGCTTCAAGCTAAGCCCACCTGGAAACCGTTGAAAGCAGCCGACTCAAGAACAAGTGTGTAGGCTTCAGACGAAACGAAACAAACTTCTCAGTGGCTCAATGGGCTGGAAAGTTTACAGCCCAATAAAGATTCCGATAAACACGGATTTCCTAAAGATGATCATCACAGCAGATTGATTTATGCGATGTACAAAGAGTCTCAGGGTGATTTTTCGACATGGTATTAAAGCTTTGATAACCAAGCGATCACACCATTCCTATTTATTTAATAAAAATTAAACATAAGATAATGTGAGTTTGTGCAAGTTTCAAGCCCAAAAGACTTTCACTTGAGAGGGGTGTGTTAGAGAATAATATAAATCATATCTTGGGACCTCACCTAACAGCTTAAGTTTTTGAATTGAATTGGTTATTTGATACTTAATTTCATATTTTTTTCTAGATGAGATCAAGAGATTGAAGAAGTAAAATCTTCCATATCTTCCAAACTTTCTTGGCAATTTCTCCAATGACGGAAAAAAAAAAACTTCGGATTGATAAGCCAGTAAAGGGCCTAATATCTTGATATATGATGTAAAACGAGCATTATCTAGTTAGTTTTTGAATTTATTTTTTAAAAATTACTAATTTAAATATTATAAATTTTAGTATTATTAAAAGCTTACTTGATTGTTAATTTTCGATCATCCACGGTTAATTCCTCATGTTTATATATGGATATTTATTGTTATGAAACTGGACAATGGAATGAAAATCTCCTGTCCGGTTCAGAGTAGGACTCTTTCCTCACTGTTGTTTTTTTTTTTTTATTATTATTACGAAGAGAGGCTCAGACCTCCTAGGAGGAGGGAAACCCTACTGCCATTGGCAACCTCCTCATTGTTGTTGCGTACAATGCGAAGTTGTATTGGTACAACAGCAATTATGTTGAAGTCTATGGTCCCGTTAATGATTGTCCAGCCATAGCCATTTTCATCTATGGATCTGAAACTGCACTCGCACGGACTCTATCAGACTATTAGATCAACCGTAGTGAATGTCTCGGGGTATTCCAAGGATTTTTGCGTTATGCATGGAACCATTTGAGGATGATAATGCGAGTGTTTAGGAGCTCAAGGACTATGAGATTAGATTAATGATCTTGATAGGAAAGTTCTTTAACAGTATGATCTTCAAGGACCCTGACAATCGCCATGTTAGCGTTGCAACACTGAGTCGGTTCACTCCAAAGGCAGTAGATTTCCACCCAAACAATAATGACGCGGTGTGCTTACTCGTATTTCTCACGTTCACCTCGTGAAATATCCCAAGCGGAGAGGTGGGAATCATCGGTCAATCTCCACATGAACATATAGGATACCATAAAAGTCCTGCCAATTGCTCTCCTTTAGTGACCTACACCAGTTTCAGACGATTACACAAAATGCCCATCTCTAGGGATGCAACAGCTTTAGTTTTATGCCACTCTAGGAGTCTTGTGATCTCAATCCAGTCCCCAGCTCCACTCTTTCTAGGCTGACCTTTCACAGTGTGAAATTCAGGCAATATAACTCTCGAGTATCGATCTCCTAGATGATCATGGTGTGAAGCTTATTAGTGAGAGTCGAAGGCAGCAAAATCTTCCAACTCTCCAACCTCATTGGCAATGATTCTGATGGAGCGAATAGTACCTTACTGATCTGCTGCTGATGCTTTTCAAACTTCATGGGACAATTCAAAATATTCAAGGAAAAGGAAGGAAACACCTCAATTCGGCGCTGCCGACTTAAATAATCCCAACTTCTGCTGTAATATCAAAAGCAAAACAGCTTTCTTTTTCAATATTCGGGGTGATACAATCACTTGACCATAGCAATTTTTTCTTAAATCAGTCGTCCCAAAATCATTCTGATAGAGAGACGGTCCACATGTGTTGGGCGTAGAATACGGAAAAACTCGGATCAACAAACACTTCACACGCGCTCCTACACACCACCTCACCCTTCCCACCACCAACACAACCAGCAGACGCGGCGGACAACCTCACCAGCATAGATAAATTTTAACCGTCAACTAAGCTGCCCTCATGAAAACCAATCCTCCAGCAACGTTCAAGGTAAACTCTGCCAACGTGGCAGCTGGTTGGCCCACTGCCTAAAAACTCTACTTTAGCAGACCCGCAGTCACCTGTAAGACATGAATTTTTTTACCAGTCGGGTCCTGAGTACAAAAGATCCGACCCCAGACCCGACCCAGCCTTGGAATCCTCAATGTTCTTGATTCACCACTCGAGGTAAAACCCTGTGGTAGGGAGCTGTGCCGTCCGGACGCCAGATCAATCCAGGCCATGTCGTGACCCTACAATTGTGATTAAACTTGAAAGTAATTGGTTCTTCTCCAAGAAGAAGAATCAAGAAAATCAAGAAACTGGCTTATTTTTAAATTTGAAAAAATTAATCATGGGTTCTTGAATACGGTTCGTTCATTACCTGAGAATGAAGAGAGGGAGATGAGAGTTCAAAGAGTGATGGAGAGACAAAGATGATAGATGAATGGAAGATCAAGAAGATTGAAGAAAGGAGAGGTTTTTGCGTTAGAGAGTGACTAAAAAGAACTTTACTATTTTCTTGTTAAGTGTGTAAGCTGTGTGGTCATGGAAGTTGACTGTTAACCGTTTTATATTTGGCGGTTTATTTTGCCTTCTGTGGTGTTGTTGGGGCCTTTGAAAACTGTTAATATTGAGCTGAGATAGGCTCCTTTAAATTTGGGCCTTATGGATCTTAAAAATATTAAACAAAACAATAAAACATGGAGCTAAAATTATTGTAGAAAACATTTTCCACACAAACACAAAAAAACTATTCATTGTTACAGTTAAATTATGATTTTTTTCTTTGAAAAAAAAATGTAACGTCTTTGGTGTGGAGGGTAATTTGATTTTTTTCGATGGTTTATTGATTATTAAAAAATTATTAGGAATTATTTTTTTTATTTTGAATATTTTTAAAACAGTAAAATGATTTATTTATTCTAAAATAAAATAAAAATTAGAACTACTACCCAAGGGTATTTCTATCTTAAAAAAAAAAACATTTAAATGATTTTTTTACCTTAGATTTAAGATGTGTGCAGCAAGGTGTTTTTATCTTTTTACATAGGTTTTTTGAGAAGACTGATTTTTTACCAGTTTAGTATAGGGGGAAAGACTCTTTATGAAGGGCATTTTGGACTTTTTTTGCTTAATAATTAATTTTCAAATAAAAAAGTTGCTAGCGTGTGGGAGGTGCTCACATCTTTTGGACAGCGTGTGTGACGCTTTCTATTTGCCAAATCTGCTATTCAATTATATTGTTGGAAGTGTTACCACACTTTACGACACGTGATGATGATTGATAGGTAATTTGTTGCTAGTGATCGTTTCCCCTTTTTTTTTCTCCAACCTCAAAAGACACACCTTGACCCTCTTTTTTTTATTATTTTAATCTCAATTCTTATTCTTTTTATTTTTTTATTTTTGATCTTGATTTTTTTATAAAGATTTTGTTTGTTTTCAATTTATTCATTTAATTACAATTTATCATTGATTATTTTTTTTTAATTTAGTTCTTGATCTTTTGATTTTTAATTTTTTCCTTGGATTTTTTGTTAAAATTTTATTGGTTTTCAATTTCATTATTCAATTAAAATTTATGATATATTAGTTTTTTGATTTGACTTTTATTCTTTTATTTTAGTTGTTAAATCGCAAATCTACAAAAATGAATCCTTTAAGAAAAAAAGATCAAGAAACAGCTAGTACTCAAGTTTTATGCTTCATTTTCGTAGATATTGGTATTCATTTTCGAAGATTTGCCTTCCATTTTTGGAAACCAATATATATATATATATATATATATATATATATAAAACAATGAATAGGCTTTATTAGATAATGAATATAATTAAGTTAGTAGATTTAGTGAATTTATTGAAAGAATAGAGAATCATACGGGAAAGAAAGAATTGAGTACCTGCCAACAATAAAGGAAATCCATCACATTGGCCAATCAGATTGTTTTGATTCATATACATTATACAAAATATAAAATAAATAGATAATACAACAGTGAAAAATTGATTCATATGGACCGCAATAATTTTTGCAAAGTAGTTAGGTCACACATTTAACCATGCATTAAACAAGAAAGTCACACCAGACTCGAAAAGAACAAACACTAGCCGGGTACTGAGAGTAGCATCTACAAACTACAGAAACACTAGAACAATCTGTGTGTTATAGATCATAAGAGGTTTCCTATCCTGTGGAATATGAACTGCGGTCACTGCCATAGAGACCTTAGCCACATCATACGTCTAGGCCCTTTGATTGTCATGAAAGCAATTGCGTTCTTATCATCTCTGAGAACATTAACTGCCTTTACAAATTCTGTATCATCAAACTCGTCCAATTTCTGCAGCTCCTCCAGGCATTTCTGATACATGGCTTTCTCGTTTGATGCATTCCTTTGTATGGCTTTGAATGTAAATGCAGAGAACATTTCATATAATGCATTCTCTAATGTCTCTCCAATGTTCTCGCATGCCCTTTTCTTATGACCTGATGCCGAAGGACCGATAGATTTTCGCTTCTTAAGGTGTCTGTCATTGACACGGACTGTTGAATCAGAATCGAGAGTGCCATCAACTAGATGAGTAGGCATGTTGGCAGGTTCCGATGACTGCACTGTTTCAGTGTTGCTATTTCCCTCTTCGATTTCAACGGGAACTCCATTCGGTAACTGAAATTTGCCAGCAACTCTTTCTCCTATACCACACATTACCAAATACATCAAAACTTCAAAAAGATAAACAAATAATAACAACAAAGATATGAAATTTACCTTCAAATATGATGGACATCTGTTTGTACAGTGGAAAGCTCTTTCGTCGGAAAGGTCTGGCTTCACATTTCACCTGCAACAAAAACTTAACAAGCTGTGACTTTCTATCAATGCATTAAAAGCAATCTGGAGAAATAGTTACATACTGCAATGTAGCTGTCCCAAACTTTATCATCAGCCACGACCATTTGCCGACTTTCATCCCAGCCAAATCCAGTATGAGTCAGCAAGGTTTTCACAACACCATAATCTTTCTTCATCACATTGTAACGGTTTTTAACTTGGCTTTCCTCTAAATTCATGCTAAACCTCTTGTTAAAATCTCGGGTGACAGATCTAATCATTTCATTTTTAAACTCATTGTAAGCAGTTCTTCCACAATTATGTTGATCGATGAAAAGCTCAACCAGATATGCATCACGAGTTGGAGTCCATTCTGCCTTCGGCCGACCTAATATCACATCCTGTGTGGCTGACATCCTATCTCTCAGCTGAAAAGGAAAAAACACAATCAAGTTATTAAAAAAAATATCTAATACAAATGGAACAATAATAACAAACACAATCAAACCCGACACGATTAAGGACTACAGCTAGCCTTGGATTAGATGACAGTGACTTAATTTGTCGTTGACAACTATTTCCTCAAGACTTTTTACACAAATTGAACTCCACATTTCACAACCCAGGGTGCTGTTAAGAACCTCATTTTAAACGATTAAATGTAGACAACTAATGATTTATCACCAAATTAACTGCTTCAAATTCGTTCACATTTTGTCCTATTGATTTATGACAACAAAACTACTACATATACTAATATCAGTGCTTTGTTATAGCTCATATGCAGAGTTGTGTCGCCAAATAGAGATTTTCAGATCATTACATCAACACAGTATTGCCAACCAAGTATCTAAAATTTCCTAAATACCCCTAAAACTCAGATGATGATCTAAGCAGTGATTAGTTCAAGCAATGCAAAGAAAACTATTAAGTCCATGACTGTACACACAAGCAAAAACCCACATTAAAAATATTTCATTTTGTATCAAAAACATTCATACAGGCACAGTTAAAGACAGTACACTAGATTCTTTGTTCAATTAAGGTTCAGCACTCAGTTTTTCCTACCTACGCAAACTTTTCCTCGGTAGACACGAAAAGAAAACGTTAATTCTTGTAAGAGCTATATGGACATAGAGGCAGCTAAAGTACCTGTAATTTCAATAACCTATGACGGAGTAGAGATCGGAAACCGTGACTCCGGTGACCGGGAAGGACCGAAACGGTGTTAACTGAAATGGTTTTAGTTCTAAGTGGGCAGTTTAGAGGATAGCTAAATAATGGTTCAAGTAAAGAGAGGATAAAGTAAAAAGTAAATTAATGTTGCCAAGTCAGAATCTCATGTTTGGGCTTAAAAAAATAGACCCGTGGTTAAATGGGCCACTAATAATAGCCCATTTAAGTTTGGAAATCAATATAACTGGGCCTGGCTATAAAGTGGGCAATGGGCACTTCTCTTTACTACTCTGACGTTAAGTTTAGGCCGATCTCTTTTTCTTTGAAGATTTGAGTTCAAACTACATTTTAGACTGCAAATTAATTTAGCTGTTCAAGTTATTTATAATTGATAAAATTAATAAATTGTTTTTACTTAATGATATTAAAATAAATTTTAAAAAATAAAAATAATATTATTTTTATGTATTTTCAAATAAAAAAACTTTTAAAAACAACTGTTATTACAATATCAAACAAGCTCTAAACAGAATTTAGATAAGTTTGCAGAGATTTATTATGAATATACTAGTTCGAGAAATCGACATGGATAACTTAAGAATACCTAGGCGATTAAATGAAAAAAATATATGAAAAGAAAAACATTATAATGATTAAAGGAAAAAAAATAAATTTATTTATGTTTTGGCAATTACATTTGCAAAGGTACAGCAAAAAAAGGGCAAATATATAGTCTGCAATTAAAAAATGCAGCTTATGCTCTTTCAATGTAGGACTCTTTGATTCCAAAAATTGCTTCCAATACGGTGACCATAAAGGGAAGTTTGCATGATGGTGTTTGTTGATAAAAGGAATATGGGCAGCTGATGATAAGTGATGGAGTTGACTACAATTGAAAATCAATGAGGGCAGCACATAAGATTTTTAAAGGAATATTTGTTTTTGTATTTTAAAAATGTTTTTAAAAGAATTTATTTATTTTAATTCAAATTAATAATTTTTTTAATATTTTCATATTATTTTAATGTGCTGATATCAAAAATAAAATTTTTAAAATATATATTATTTTAATATATTTTTAAATAAAAATACTTTAAAAAATATCTATTATTATACTCTCAAACATTCTCTCTACGACAAGCTCGTAGTTTCTAATCTCATCCCTCTTTAGAGTGCCAAAAGGCGAACATGGGCGTGCTGCTCTGAGAAGAGATAGACGACTCATAAAAATTGTTCATCGTAAAAGGAGTTGAACTAATGCCTAAAGTTTGATACGGTTGGGGACCTTAATGATTGCTGAAGAGAAACTATGTGCAAATTTCTTCAATGAAAATCTCTCCGGATCTGGCCGGAAAAAAAAAAAAGGAACTCTGAGAAAGGACATAAAATGTTAATCTAGGGAGTTACTCATAAAACCTAGCCAATATCTTGTCTCAGGTGGCATTCACATCATTGAGAGAGGATTAATGTTGCAAGTTAATTCATGATTATGATGATTAATTTTCCTTCAAGGAGAAACAAATCCGTCATAGCCAACATGTTTTGTGTTCTTACTTGTTGGTTCTTGCAATTAAAATCATAGCAAGGGATGATTATTGTTCATCATAAGCTATAACTTTAGCATGACCTATCACAATTGTGATTCATTTCTTTCTGCAGGCATGGCGTGCTAGATCCCACAACATGCTAATCTTATATCATTAGTTAGGTTTTGTCTTTGTGTCCATTGTAAGTATGGCTTGAGCTTGAGGCACAATTTTGGAAAAGAATTATTGTCTCTTAACCAAAATTATCACAGAAAATCCGACATGTATCTCTTGTCTAATATATGGTTCCCCGTTTTAAGGACTCCAAAATACAGTTCAAAGACACAGTTTTAGCCTGTCATGTCCATATCATCGATGTTAGTTTCAATCATAAGAGATTAGGACCCTCCATCTTTCTCTGTCTCAGCTGCACAATCTAGCTGTTTGAGAGAGCCCTGAAGCAGCTCATGAGATGAAGATTATTTAACATACGAGCAATACTGATATGGTAGGCTCCCACTATTTTTCCTAGAAAATGAATTCACCTGCCTCAACTGCTGGGAATGGTCATAAAGTAACATTGTATTTTGATGGCATTATGGGATTAAACAAAATTACTTCTGGTAGACAGTGAAATGTAGATATTAACTAGCTCGTAATTAACCTTGAGAAATGATGCCAACAAATGGCTAAAAACCTCCACTGTAGCTCCCACAGACAATGAACATCCAAATTCATGTGAACCAAGAAAGATTGATAGACATATCAGAGATTATAGCTAGCCTCTACACAGTCGAAATGCTTGTATGTTCTGATGGAGGACAGATGCAAACAAGCAGGCAACAATATGCGGTGCTTTGCAATAACTACAATTGGTCAAAGGAGACACAATTCTCACAGACAATGTTTCTGGTCCCAGTGGCTTGCAAGTTGCAAGCATGACTTATACTAAGGAGTGTATAAACATGGAGCCCCAACAAACCCCATGAATATGTTCCACGACATCAACACAATAAAGCACATATATATATTTTTTTACACCTGGAGATGTCATGCCTTTTCTTAATAATTTCAGCAACAGGTAGATGGATATTTCTTTTCTAAATAATTTATAAAAAGACAAAATCATTGTGATGTATAATCATGAGATGATAGGTAATCAATAATCTCTCGAGGCGAGTCCTTCAAATTCAAAAAGAAGGGGCTGTTGAAGAAAATACACCGAGCAGTCTCAAGGAAAAGTGGAGAATGTACAGTAGGGATCTTGAGCATAATTTCTGTGGTAGGTCTCATAAAATTTCTCTCTTCGGATTTTTCTGATATCACCTCCTGTCTCTCTTTTAAAAAAGCAGTACTGTGGTTCAGCACACTCTTGTTTTTCTTCCTTTTCTTTACCTTCTTTTTTCCCAACCATTAATCCATGGTCATACAAAATGTGGTTATGCTGTAGCAAAAATAAGTCGAGGAGCACATCTTGCTGTCCTCAACTATATAGGAAGAAGTGAAGAGAATCCAAATGATGAGAAAACAGGAGAAATGTAAAGAAGAACGCAAACAGTCAAGCACATTGGCAAATATCCAAAGAATTAAAACAATAAAATACTAAAAGAAGCAAGTTTCCTAGGACGCATGATCTAGCGAAGTCTCCACTGGTTTCTTATGTGGTCTATATATCCGTGCTAGTGTTCTTGATTATTTTAGTAACAACATGCAAATGAAGAAGGAATTTTGGGTTTTGGGCTTGGAAAGATGGGGAGGGTAGGATTCTCGAGTTCACAAAGCTTAGGCCATGTGATAAAAGCAGCTTTCTTCTTCTTGTCAAGCGACAACGCCCGTTTCGCTGCAATCATGCGGTCTCCTTTGTTATAATTTCTCTTCACACATTCCCTTGCTTATTATTATTATTATTATTATCTTCTTTTCACCCCCCTATGTGCCTTGTTCTTATACAAATATTTTTGTTTAAATCACACTTGCTTGCTTTTTACCTCACAACTCTTGCCAGAAAGACCTTTCGTGATCGAGTAATTATCATGCCATCAAGAACTAGAAATTATTTGTCCCCTTTCTTGTACATGGATATTGAATTTTAATCAATTAAATAATGAAACGCAAAGTGTGGAGTTATGAAGATTAAACAAGGGCAAGTTAGACATATACAAAATTACTGCAGTAATCATCAACCTGGGAAGCGTGGAGACCCACTCGTGCGGAGAAGCCACCCACGCTCTCTAAATAATTAAGCTTCGGAGAAAAGCGATTACAATACACCAGTAATTTTCAATTAAGAGCTAGAAAACAAACAAAATTTTCGGGAGGTTTTTTAATTTCAATATTGATTATTGAATTATCCCCCATGTACTGATGTACCTAGATTACATTAATTAATTTTTTATACTCTATTTGGATTAAAAATAAAATAAAAATAATAATAAAAAGCTACTCATACTTAAAAAGCATGTGCCTTGATTGGAGGTCGTCCATGCCCTTCAGACAATGCATGTGGCAATCAAAATTTTCTAATCGCTGTGTCGTTCGAAGCATCCATTGGAGATGAAACTTATAGGGTGACACGTGTTACTTAAATCATGATGGTTTGATGATGATTGATTTTTTTTCCTCCTCTTATTTTCTCTCTCAACCTCTTGAAATTCATGTCAAGTCAGCAAAAAATTAGAGTTATCCTCCTATTTATTTTGTCATTCAATTATGATCCCTTTTTTTTTTGGATTCTTTTTTAGATTTCTTTAAAATTTCATTCCTTTTCATATGATTTTGTTTTGTGTTTATATCAAATATCATACTCATTCTCTTTATTGTTTTTTTTACCCTTTTCTTAACTTGTCTTTCTTCTTTTAATTAGTCCCTTAATATTTTATTTCATTTGTTTTTTTTTAATCTAATTTTGGTCCTCATTCTTTTTATTGCCTTTTTTTTTTATCATTTTTTTCTTTTATTTTTTGATTAAGTCCTTCATTATTTTATTTTATTAGTTTTTATATTAGAATAGATCCTCATTGTTTTGATTACTACTTATTTTTTAAAAATTTTTCATGATTAAAAATCTTGTTCAAGATTTTTTTTTTCTTTTATAGGGTCATTTCAGTCTCATGACCAAAGTTATTGGTTTCAAAGATTAGTCCAATTTAAATTATGTCTTTTTTATATATATATATTTTTAAATTCAATCATTTGATATTAGGCTATTAGACCTTGAGCTTTATTTTTTTTTCTCTTTCTTTCCTCAAAGGTTAGCTCGGGTCGCGGGTTAGTTAAATTAACACAGTTGCTTTGGATTTTTTTTCAATGTTTTTTTTTTTAATTTTATCATTTGATGTTGGGCTATTAGGTCTTGAGATTTCTTATTTTTATGCTTTCCTTTATATAGAGTTATCTTGAGTTGTAGGTTTGTTAGGTTAACCAAGTGTGAATCAAGTTTTTTTCAATGTGTTTTTTATGTATTTAGCTCTGATTTTTTTTCTTGGTCATTTTTTTAAAAATAATTTTCTTATCTCAATCTCATGTTATGGGTTGTTGGTTAGTAGAGAGAACCTGAGTTAAATCAAAATTTCTTATTTCAAGTTTATTTTTTGAAATTTCTTTTTTATAATTTTATCCTTTAAAATTAATTTTGTTGGGCCTTGCGCTTCCACTTTTCCCCTCTTCCCTCCCTCTAGGATTATCCCATGTTGCAAATCAGTCAAGTTAATCCAAGTTTATTAAGATTATCATTATTCGATTATCTTTTTTTAGGTTAGAAAAAAAATTGACTCACATCATGGCGCAATATGGGCAAAAAATCAATTGTTAACTATTTGATAATTAATATATAACAACCATTTAAAATCACTTGAAAAAAGTATTGATTTAATATTTTTCCAGAGTCCAAATACATTTAAAAATCAATTATTATCAATGTTGGGCAGTAAAAACTATGAAAAATTACATTCTCATCAAAGTCTTAAACCTAGCATGATTTATAATTCAACTATGGTAGGAATTAGCTTGTGTTGATTTAAGTTAATTTAAATTTAAAATAATTTTGTTTCTATATTTTTTTAAAATGTTAAATGATATCATTTTTTTAAAGTCAAATCAAGTTTTAATTGGATTATGGATTAACATGTTGAATCGGCCAAATTATCTACCTATCTTATGTAAGACCTATTTTTTGGCTCATCAAACCCAAGCCTATATTTAGCTCAAAAATTAAAAAAAAAAGCAACCTAACCTATGTATTTAAAGAGGATTTTTGCCGGGAAATGAATATTTATCTCTTCTCCTCTATTCCTTCCTTATCGTGACTTCCGTCTCATATTCACTAAGAGATTCATTTTTAAACTCGAGTTTTTTTATATTAAAAAGGGTTGAAAAAGCAAGTACCATAACTTTTGTTTATGTTATTTCGATTAGGGACTTGATATTGGTGGATTAAAGAAGTGTTTTAGGGTTTTTATGATGTTTAATATATTGATTTGATATATGAATGATTTAAGAGTTTTCATTGGTGTTTAAGGTGTTAATTTTGGCTTAAAACAAACTGATTACAAATTGAAATTATGGGTTTTAGAGGAACAACTTAATTGTTGGGGAATCTATAATTTTGAAGAGCAATTATTCTAGAAAATCCCAATTGACCGATTGGTCCAAACTGGTCTACCGGTTGGTTTAATGCTACCGCTCGACCGGTTGGTCCAATTTGGCTGATCGGTTAGCTTGTGATAATAGTCAACCAGTTGATCAACAGTAGCATTTTATCGAGTTTATTAGATTCGATTAGTTTGTGTATCATTTTGACTTTATAGTTATGCTTTTGTCTCTAAGTATTATAGATTATTTGTTTTGCTTTATCTAATGAGAATTTTTTAAGTGTTATTCAATTTTATTAGTTTTGAAGAATATAATATTTTGAAAAATATTGAAATGCTGTGAAATCTTTATATAATTTATTTTGTGATATGTATGTTTTGGGATTTAGTGTAGATATGGGGTGTTCTTATAACACCGCTCCTGCGTTGCTGGTCATAAATTTAGGATTCAGGTTGTGACATCTTAAGTTAACTATCACCTGATTTAATTTAAAATCCAATTCAAGTTAACTTATTAATCCAAGTTGGGTTTAATATTATGAATTCTTAGGCTCCGTTTGAAAATACATTTTAAAAAACATGAATTAAAAAAAAAATCAAATTTTAGCTTTATCAAAACCAATATTTTAAGTGTAATAAGTTTTCAAAACTTTAATTTTGAAAAGGTTATTAAACGCTTACTTTTGACTCAACTTGTTTTTAATTACTCAACCGAAAGTACTTGCAACTTTATCATGAATATTGTAGTAATTTTGTTTTTTAAAGTATTTTATTTATAAAAATAATTAAATTATTGTTTTTTATGATTTTAATATATTGATATAAAAAATTATTTATTTTAAAAAAATCATTGTAATATATTTTAAAATAAAAATATATTTCTAAAAAATACTCTGTTTCACAAAAAAAAAAAAAAAAAACACACAAATCTAATTCTACGTGATGAGATCATGAATTTGATATATCCACGAACCAACTTGAACAACCTCATAAAAATTAAGCAGAAAAGGAAGCTTAAAAACATAATATCTATTAAAAAAACACAAACTTTAAGCTCCAAAAAGTTGATAGGACGATCTCTTCCCAAAACCCCGATTATCTAAAATACCTTTTAAACTCAGCCTTTCCCAACCTTCAAGAATACCTCTCCTGTCTTATCTATATATGCCACTACTAAGACATGCCTCTCTTCACTTCCATTTCTAATCTCAGAAACCTTCTTTACTACTATTGACACACTATCTATCGCAGTTACTACTGCTATATCTACATAGTCACCGCTTGAACTAATAACAAGTGTGTGTGTGAGAGAGAGAGAGAGAGCAATGGCTGCTGATAAGGTTGTGGAGACAGCGATAGTAGGTAACTATGTGGAGATGGAGACTGAAGGGAAGCCTAACGACATGAAAACACGATTTTCTAAGTTCTTATGGCATGGTGGTTCTGTTTATGATGCCTGGTTTAGCTGTGCTTCAAACCAGGTTCTATATGCATTTCCTACTTACAATCTTTCATTAATTTTATTTTAGCATATTAAGTTTTTGGTTAATCAGTTTGCTTGCTTGCTTGTTCTTAATTCTTTTTCCCAGGTGGCTCAAGTATTGCTTACATTACCATACTCGTTTTCTCAACTAGGGATGCTATCAGGCATCTGCTTTCAGCTCTTCTATGGATTGCTGGGCAGTTGGACGGCTTATCTAATCAGCATCCTCTATGTAGAATACAGAACAAGAAAAGAAAGAGAGAAGGTTGATTTCAGGAACCATGTCATCCAGGTTAGTAAATTAATTTTCATTCTCTACACATACAGAGAATACAAGACAAAGTTTTCTTAAGCTCTTTCAACCTGTTGATCAAATCCATGTCTTAACATGGGTTACCATGTTTTTCTGCGTATTAATTTTATTATCATCAACCAAGCAGTGGTTTGAAGTTCTTGATGGACTCCTTGGAAAATATTGGAGGAACGTGGGTTTGGCATTTAACTGCACTTTTCTTCTGTTTGGATCTGTCATTCAACTCATAGCCTGTGCAAGGTTCGGGCTACAAAAACCTACCCCTTCTTTAATCATCTTTATCATCATTTCAATAGTTAAATATGGAACTCTCCACGGCAAAGAATCACCAGCCTGACCATTGGGTTTCTTTAATTTTGTTGCAGCAACATATATTACATAAATGATAATCTAGACAAGAGGACCTGGACTTACATCTTTGGGGCTTGTTGCGCTACCACAGTGTTCATCCCTTCATTTCACAATTACAGAATCTGGTCATTTCTTGGTCTTATTATGACTACTTACACCGCTTGGTACCTCACCATTGCTTCCCTCCTTCATGGCCAGGTAGCTATTTTCTCCCACCATTTTATTATTTTAAGCACCAAGTTAAGATTGCATGCAATAGAGCCATATATGACACGTTTCCCATCACATTAGGACAACCTGCCCTTCACATGCTATTTGTCTTTGAACTCTGTTAAACCAAATCCTTTCTTGACAAGAATTAGAATAATGTTTTGTTATATTAAGCTCTTAATTGATATTATAATGTGTTGATGATGTTAATGAATGGAATCATTTTGTGTAGGTGGAGGGTGTTAAGCATTCGGGCCCAACAAAAATGGTGCTATATTTCACTGGGGCCACAAACATTCTCTACACATTTGGGGGACATGCCGTTACTGTGTAAGACAAACCGAGATTTATAGTTCGTGTCTTCTACGTTATTTACAGAATTAATGTTTCTGAATTTCTATGAATTGTATTAATTAATGTCTTTTCTTTTGAACATGGTCATAAAAGTAAACGGGAAAAAGGGATAAAATTTAAGAGGATAAAATGAAGGGCTTAACGTCACTGTGAAAATGACTGATCCTTCGATTGCCAGGACATTTTCTGTTCGAGTGATCATCTAATGGCCAACCTCTGAGTATGAGCTTTTATGGCTAATTTTTTAATGCTCAAATTGCCCTTCTTAGACGTGGAGGCTCTCTGTTTCCCTGAACATAATCATACCAGGTTTAATAACTTCACTTATTTATGTTACAGTAAACTAAAAAATAAAAAAAAATATTATTTTAATATGTTACAGTAAAAAAAAAAACTTTACATCTACCGAAGCCAATCATCTTTTCTACTTGTTTCTTTTGCTTTTATCACTAGAAGATGCCCAGGAGGGGTCCAGTTTTAGCAGTGATTCCTGTGCTAGATTTCTGGCTGAGAAGGAAAAAGACAACTGTCCAGTGACTCCTTTACTGCTCAATTAATGCAAGAACTTCATTAAATTCCTGATCTTTTGATTTCAAATGTTTTAGTTGTCCTGGAATTTGTCCTAAAAGCTGATTACTGTTGGGAACTAAGATCATTGCTAGACTTTGTAAATGGGCTTTTCAATAGCTAATATGCTAGGAACAAAATGGGATGAGGTGAAGTACAGAAAAAATTACCACTCAATTAGTCCCAATTCAATCTTACTCAGACTCAAAAGAAATTTGGATCTGGCTCAGAGACGTACCAGAAGGAAAAAATAATAGAAATTTTATTAATTTAACTAAAGTATTACAAAATAATTAATTTAACTAAAGAAATGAATTTTGGTGTGACAGGGAAATCATGCACGCTATGTGGAAGCCTCAGAAATTCAAGGCCATATACTTACTGGCTACTCTGTATGTTCTGACTTTGACACTTCCCTCAGGAGCAGCAGTATACTGGGCATTTGGTGACATGCTTCTCAATCACTCCAATGCCTTTGCTCTCCTCCCAAGATCTTCCTCCAGAGACATGGCTGTCATTTTAATGCTCATCCACCAGGCACGCACCTGTGCACATGCATTTATGTATACGTATATTTATACTTAAGTGTACACACACACACACGTACATAAATAACGAAGTTTCTTTCATGTGTTTGCAGTTTATTACATTTGGGTTTGCATGCACACCATTGTACTTTGTGTGGGAGAAAGCGATAGGGATGCATGAATGCAAGAGCTTGTGCAAAAGGGCTGCCGCTAGATTGCCTGTGGTTATTCCCATTTGGTTTTTAGCTATCATCTTCCCATTCTTTGGACCTATCAATTCCTCTGTTGGATCACTCCTTGTTAGCTTCACGGTCTATATCATTCCTGCCCTAGCCCACATGTTCACCTTCAAATCATCTGCTGCAAGAGAGGTACTCCACCTTCTTCACTCCTACTGGTACTGTTTTACTTTGCTGTCCTCTCATCTCTTAGAACTAAACCTAAACATGGAGAAGCTAGCAAATTAGCCAGAGGATGCTAGCAGGCTGAAATGCCTGCTTTTGTCAGACTCCAAATGATATCGAAGCTTGACTGAACAGTAGTAGCTAGTGAAAGTATTAAAATTCAATATTTAAGCCTGTCCAAATCTTTTTATTAACTAGGGATGATGGCGATGAGTAAACATCAAGAAATGCAGAGTGGTAGCGTGTGGTCACTTCCTAGCAGACCAGACCCGGATCTTTCTCCTAAACGGATAATGATATGATTATGATCATATTGCGAAGTCATATATAATTATATGTTGAATTATTGATGAATTTAAAAGGATGAAAAGCATATTTTATCATTTACTATATTTAAATTTAATAATTGAAAAGGGAGAAGCAAAATATGGTTAACGATTGTTTTGGGAATCGGCTTGCAAAAACGCAGGCGTCTCAGAGTATCTATTCGTACCTGAGATTCTTCATATCTTGTTGTTTCTACTCTATTAAATTGTCTCTCTTGATGCACCTTTTTCTTCTGTACAATTACAAGCAGTAACATATAAATAGAAGTCTCAATACGTTCATACTGGACTCAATATTTCAATTTGGACACTGTGTGACTTTCTGTTTTTGTGATTAATCGTTGTGATTGCAGAATGCAGTGGAGCAGCCATCAAAGTACACGGGAAAATGGGTAGGAGCGTACATGATCAATACATTTGTGGTGGTGTGGGTGCTAATTGTTGGGTTTGGATTCGGTGGATGGGCTAGCATGACAAATTTCATGCACCAAATTGATACTTTTGGCCTCTTCACAAAGTGTTACCAATGCCCACCTCCGACACTGCCACCACCATTGCCACACCTCAATGCCACAGCAGCTCCTCCGCCACTTCACCACCCACAAAACCATACTCGCACCCCTTGATTTTGGCCGCATAAGAAATTGCTTACTCCGAAGTTCCCATATTCATCTCCACTCCACCCTTTGATCAAGGGCCTTGCCATCTTATTCAGCTTGCTCGATAGGCCGTGGACAGAGAGGATAGAAAACTCATAACATGGTTGGCTAGTCAAATTTGTCATGTACTCATAAAACAAACACGTTCCATCCTGTTTTTGTAATCATTCTCTGTCTTTAATCTGCTTAGAGAGTTGTTTTGTGTTCTACAAGGAGGGAAAAAAAGCAGTAGCAAGAAAGTTTTTAACATTTTTTAAATTTAGATATGAGATGCCAAAATGTTTCGCACCTCCCTTAGCCAAGATCCTACTTCCTACCATTGTCATTCTCCTCCAGCATCCTTCTGCAGGAGTCAAGAAACAGTCATTAAAGGGGATATCTTTGAAAAGGCCCTCTAAAAACTTAAGGTTGTCTCACCTAATTAGAGGTCTTAATTTGTGAGAATGAATAATGATGCCAAATAAGTTATAACAGAGACTACATGGAAATAAAAACGACTAATCTGCAAAGACTTGTTTTTTTTTTTTTGCTGTCAGGTAGAGTTTTCGGGCCAATTTTCATGTATTTGGTCTAGTCAAAAGACTCAAAACTATATATGTTTCGATGGGCAGAGTTACACTTATTCTAAAGGGTCAGCCCCCCCCTGCCTTTTATATTGTGCATTTTTATCCTTCTATTTAAGAATACTTTTAGTCAAGGCCCTCCTAAAACACAATTTTATCCTTATATTTAAGGGTTTGTTCAATAAGACCCTACATATAGTTTATGTTGATTCGTCGCCAGGTCCCTTTTCCTTTATTTCTATTTTTTACCTTTTTTTTCCTTTGTGCCCCTAGCTCCTCCCTATTTCACTCTAGCCATGCCCCTGTATATTTTGAAACATCATTAATTAAACAATTACTATTTAAAATAGCGATTATATACAAAAATAATATTTAAAAATGTGAATATGTTTACTGTGATATTTTCCAAATATTTTTTTAATTTATGTTATTTCCTGAAACTTTTAGCAAAACTATGATATTTTTTTTTAAAAAAAAAAATTCCTAATTTTACTACCCATGATATGATGAAATATTGAAATTCCGGTGGCCAAGAAGGAAATCCATCATCTCATATAACCATCAATTCGGGCCCCTGAGACTTGTAAATTGAGGATTAAATAGAATGTTCTTCTTCAATCTACAGCGTAGAACTGGAATTGTTCTTTTCCTCATCTATTCTCCACGATGCCTCGTCAAATTAATTAGTTTATTTCTCTGAATTTTCATGACAATTAGTGTATCGATTTTTCACGGACTGAGAATGACTAATCAGTTTTTCACGTTGCCTTAAATTACCTCTGGTTTCCCACCCGGAACAAGCCACGGGGGTGTTGAGATCGATCTTGAAAATGATATGTCATGCAGCAAAGTCACGACCTTGTTACTTTCTATGCAAACTACACCGAGCTCGTTCCATGATAGGAGAGGGTGACTTGACTTGATGATAAGATGGATGGATGACGCGAGGATTGAAAGCTAACTGTAGCTCAATTTTTTGATAGCAAAAGGCTGCTAGAACTGGATACCATGTAGTGTGTGATGCAGGAATGTAATTATAATCTGCCATCGATTTTATAAAGCTTATAACAGCACAGTCACAAAGTTGCTCAAAGTTACCTTTTATGACAGACCAAGATCCCTTTATAAGAGCATGCGAGCCCATGAAAAAACAAAGCTTCGAATCTTTTCTGTAAAGATTGGTTAGGCTCTTACATGGTTCCCTCCTTCTTTCGACAGAGAAGAAGACAATAATATATGCGGGGGAGACATTCTTCTTGGTTTTAGTTGTTTCTAATCAAGCGATTGAAAAACCAGAACTCTAATCGTATCTTGTTCAATTAGCGAGTAATCAAGTTCTGTTAAAATGTCTTTTGCTTCTCAAATTCATAGTAAACAAAAAACCAGAGAGAATTTAAGAATTGCATTAACAATAGATGATTTTGTTTATGCATATGCAGAAAGCTACTTTAAAGTATGATTAAGTTGTTTTTCAAAATATTTTTCATATTGAAATGTATTAAAGTGATGTTTTTTTATTTTTTTAAATTATTTTTGAGATAAACGCATTAAAACAATCCAAAACACAAAAAAAATTAATTTTTAATAAAATAAAAAAATTAATTTTTGAAAAATACGATTTTACACTGCATTCCCAAACGAAGTTTTAAAAATAATTTTGTTTAATTGATAACTAGTTGAAGGTGGTGATGAAAAGTGAATTTTAAATTTCCTGAACAAGGATGGAGTAAAAAAAATATTTCTAAAATCAGAATCTATATTTTTGTGATTTTCAGGGGCTAAAGTTGCATTTAATTAAAATGCTACAGGCTGTGTAATGCAGCTGGAAAAAATATTTTGTTATTTTTCATAATAAACTTCGTTAATTTAACTATTTTTTTAGGAATATATTATTGTATTTAATGAGTTATTAGTAACATCATATTAGTTACTCTTTATACTTACTTTAAAAAAAAAACAGACATAAAAATAAGAGATAAAATAAAATTAATGACCCCTAAAAAATAATAAAAATATCTTTATCTAAAATTTTTATTTTCTATTTATATCTATTTAAAAAATAAAATGACCCCAAGAGATAACTAACATGACGTAAATTGACAAACCAAAGGTCCATAAAATTTCTTGTTGTTTTGTATCAATTTTGTTTTCTATTTTTTTTTATTATTATTATTTAGGAATTGAAACCAAGATATAAAAAAATGCTGTTTTCAATGGATAAAAATTGACAACAAACTTTTGAAAATCGCTTGAAAACTAAAAGAATTGGTTTTCAAAGCTTGTTTTTACAATTTTAATCTAGTACTTTGGTCGAGACTGAATCTGAGACACTCGGGTTGGTGAGGGATTGGATACAAGCCACTCCAAAGTCCAAAGGTGAGGGCGGATTAGAGTCTCGGGTGCGGGGAAACTCGGGCTTCAATAGACCCAAGACCAAGAATGGGATTGAAGGCTCGAAGAAACAGAGATATCTTCGGTACGTCTTGAACCAAGAATGGGATTGAAGGCTAAGACCAGTACGCTCGGAGTTAATTGAAGATGTCCTGAAATAAAAACGCTGTGATAGAGGATTGAGCCGGGGCTAGGTGAAAGATACCACCGTCTCGTATAGCTTTGGAATTGTTTCCTGGTACATTTATCCACTTTGTTTCCGAGAAACAGATTAGCCACTTCAGAGTCAATCACCAAGCCCTGTATAAGAGATGATTATATTTCAAGACTTAATTTAGTTACACGTATTCATCATCCACCGCCAGCGGCCTGGAAAGCATCAGATCAAACCTTTCCATTAACATAAAAGATAGAGATTGTCGGTTCGCATATATCGCATTTTAAATTATATTAGTAATTTATAGTGTATTATTTTTTTTTTAATTTTTTAAAATTATTATTCATTCATACAGGACTATGAATTACAATGGTTAAAATGATTTATGGATTTACTAAAATAATTCAAGTTATCTTGTTTTATGAGTCTGGTAGGTCATTTTTTTTTTTAATTGAACTTAACATTAGATTTTAAAACTAACTCATTTAGTTATTTGTATTGTCAAAAAAAAACTTAAATACTTTTAATATTTTTTTATATTTAAAAAAATTGATTTAATCATGGCAGAACGCAAACCCACACATATTAGTGATGTGTGAAAACAGGTAAAAAATAATAATAAAAAAAAATCGAATGTCTTGATTATAGATAGATCACAATAAAAAGTATATAGATTTCATTTCACAAAGAAAGAAAAAAAAACTTCCCTTTCTTTTTACCTTTTAACCAAAAATAAATAAATATCAATTTGCGATGATACATATTATACGTACGTGCTAACATGACTGTAAACCTAGCTAACCAGCCACGACGGGGACTTGATGGGTGATGAAACTGTTGCGTTAGCTAGCTGTGAAAGACGTCCAAGTACTGCAGCACTGCACACTCCCTCTTTACCTTCGCAATGAAGGAGCCTGCAGCACTTACAGAAGCATTAAATAAATGCATGCCCGTTAATGAAGGTCCATAATTCGCTGTGTATATATTTTTTTTTTTAGTTTAACGTGGGTGTCCGGGCCAGCTTGCGTGCACCTCGACTAATCCCACGGGCCCTGAAGTTAACGACCATGTAAGCCTCCAGTGGCCATCATATGAGCAACCACAGGGTTTGAACCTGAGACCACAGAGGGAGCAAACCTCTTGATCCCAAGCTCTTACCACTGGGCCACCACCTAGATGGTTCGCTGTGTATATCTTTAATTAGCTAGGTAAGCTTTAGTTAATAGTGACAGCAGTGATAGGTCTACTAGTTGGATTGGCCCAGAGAGTCAGAGACCAAATTACCCAGAACAGTCTACACAAAAACTAGTAGTGGGTAAAGGCTGTTTGTATTTTGTAATAGAATTGGATGATCATTAAGAGGTTCTATCGAAAAACTTCACTTGGTTTTGTCTGGTTCATGGGAATTACAAGCCCAGTCTTCAAAGCCTAACTTTCATGGGCAATCGACCATCAGTTTCGGTTCGATTTTTCAAGGTCCAATTCAGATTGACTAAGGTAGTATTAAGCTCTATTCTGCTCAAATCAAACAAATATCAGTGAATCCGAGATGGCGTATCATTCCTTTTGTAGGCAATTGAAAAGGAAAAATATGATAAAGCGTGGCAGAACTTGTAAAACCAAATAAATGATTCAAACATCTCAGGTGTATCAAGTAAGCTCATTCTTCAAGTTATGTTAGGCCTTGTTGGGCCCATTGTTGTTAAACCCAGCCTATCCAACAAGTTAATCTGGTAACCCATCAACCAAATCCCTAGTCCGAGCTGAGTTTGAAATTAAGGGTGTGTTAGGTATTGTGGTAGATATTATGGTTGTAGTTTGAAAAAAATTATTTTATAAAAAGTATTTTTAGTTTAGGTTGGTTTGAAAAAATATATGCTTAGTTAAAACTGTGGTTGAAATTGAGGTTGAACAAAAAGTAGTTTAATGTGTTTGGTTAAAAGAATGCTTTTCAAATTGAGGTTATAAAATAATTACTATATATATATATATATATATATATATATATATATATATTGATGATTTTTAATTTAAATATTGTAGGTTTAACTACTGTTATTACATCATGAAATAAATAATATTGATATCAAATATTTTTTATTATTCCATTAAACTATGTGTAATTTCATCACGTACGAAATCTATCCAACAAGGATTATATTTTCTATGGTTTCTTAAGTGCGCAACAACAAAAACTGAATTTTTTGTTACGTTATCAAACGATCTCCTTCTAATTTTTTGAATAAAACACAATTACAAATAAAAATAAAAAATGAATTTTTTTTAACAGAGTCGGACTCGGTAAAAACATAATTGGGCTTGCGATCAAATTCTGTAAATACTACGTCATCAAACGATCTCCTTCTAATTTATGTAGTGTTATTAAATAATATTAAACACTAGTTTTTTGAGTAAAATATAATTTTTTAATTTTTTTTTTTTAATGTAACAGTGCCCAGGTGAATTATATTGACCTGGTTGCAGCCGTGAGGCACTGTTCAGTTGGAGTGAACAGTGTCCAGGTTAATTATATTCATCTAGTTGCAGGCGTGAGAAGCAGCTCTCAGCTGTTTCTCACGAAACAGTATTTCGAGTAAAATATACATGGATTCCACATGAAAAGCAATTAAGGTTTTATGTTACCAAACTTTATGTTTACACGGTCAGCTTTAAAAGCAGAAGCTACCACGTAAACAAACACCCACTAAATTAAGTAAGAATCAAGTTGGTGTATTTTAGTCAATTCTTAAAACTAGATTATTATGAATTTATTCTAGTTAACTGAGATTAATATATCTAATTTATGACCGTGATTTTGGCCCGAACCAAAGTTTAATAACTTAAGCTCTTCCTGTTTCATCAACATAATTTACTGGAGAAAATTGAGAGTATCTAGGATTAATTGCTGCTCATTAAAAAAAAAAAAAACAAGCAGGGATCTTAAAAGGAATGCATCACCAGGTAAAAGTAAAACCATATGCGAGACAACTACTTCAAAACAGTGAGTTCCTCTAATTTGAGATTATAAGTTGCATGATTCATAAGCTCCTCATAAGGAGATTTTTTTGTCCTCAAATATTTGAGGCCTTTTTTTTATTTCAAATATATATATTAGTTTTATCCTAAACCAATGTATAGAGTTTTATAATTTGTTTTGATTTTATTTTTATGGAATAATCTCAGTCTTATAACATTGGTAGTGAATTTTACGGGTTAACCATGTTGACATGAATTATTTTTTTAATCATTTTTTTTAATTTCACCATTCGATATTG
Organism: Populus simonii; assembly: GCA_007827005.2. Classification (NCBI taxonomy): domain Eukaryota; kingdom Viridiplantae; phylum Streptophyta; class Magnoliopsida; order Malpighiales; family Salicaceae; genus Populus; species Populus simonii. The sequence continues at coordinate 16,882,987 of CM017467.2, read as the reverse complement.
GGTTGATTGAAAATCGGACTCATAATTTATTTTTCAAAACCCTTTCTATAAAGTTATCTCAATATTCTAACTCGGGTTTGGCAGGTTAACCCAGTTGACTCGGGTTATTTTTTTCAATTTAATCCTTTAAAATTAAATTGATTGAGAATTTAGATTAGTTTTTTCTTATTTATTCTCTTTCTATATAGTTATTAAAGTCTCATGACCTAGGTTACAGGTTAGGTAGGTTGACTTGAGTTTTTTTGTTCTTTTTTTAGTATATTTTTTTATTTAAAAAAAATCCATCCTTTAATGCTAGGTTGATTGTGCATTAGGCTTCATAATTTGCTTCGGCTTGCATTCTATGAGATTATCCTAGTCTCTTGACCCGAGTTGCTGGTTTGGTCGCTTATCTCATGTGGTTTTTTATGTCTTTTTTTTAATTGATTATTTTTTAATATCACCCTTTAATATTGGGTTAATTAGTGATTAAGTTTTATAATTTTTTTTGACTTGTTTTCTATAGAATTATCCTTATCTTATGATTCATGTTTGGTAAGTTAACACTAGTTGACTCGACTCATTTTTTTAATTGAATTTTGTTTTAAATTTAATCCTTCAATAATGTATTGATGGAGAATTGAATTTAATAAAAAAATTTATTTGATTTCTATAGGGTTATCATGATCTCATGACCCGGATAGAGGGTTTGATAGATTAAAGTTGATTCAGATCGATCTAATATGTTTTCATTTCAATGTTTTTTAAAAAATGTCAACCTTATTTTTTTAAATCAAATTGCATTTTTATCAATCATGTGTATTATATTTGAGCTTGTCAAGTCGACCAGATCATATAAGGTCAATCCCCATATAGTTTTTTTTTTTCTAAAAAACACATTAACAACACCTAAACATTCTTTTCACATTAAAAAAAATATTTGATCAAACTTGTAGCGTAGCGCAAGCAATGATCTAGTACTAAAACAAAAACGGGTTTTATTATTAATATAAACAGTAAAACCCCATTTTATTTCTTGCATTTCAGTCATTGAATTTTTTTAATTGCAATTTTATCCTCTGAAATTATATTAGCATGGTTTTATATGTTGATATTTATTTCAATTTGTATTTTCTTACACATACAAAGTGTCGAAGGGTATTCCAAGGATATTTTCGTTACGGATTAAATACCAATTTTGCAAAATAAATCTTGTAGCTAAATATAGAAATTAAAATAACAATGATCAAATTTAACAAAACAAATCCCATTTGGATATTGGCATGGAAAACTTATATTTTCTCTGTGTAGTTTTTAATTAATCTATTATTTTGTCCTGTTATTTTAGCATTTCAAATTTTGGTCTCAAGCTTAATTTGTTTTCCATTTCAATTTCTGGATGTTAAGAGATAAGAAAAAAAATCATGGAAGAGAAAGTGGTTGGGTGTGAACATTCTAGTCACAAAAAAGGATAATCTTGGTGTTAACTGGTTTGTTTTTTTTAGGGAAGTTCGATAAAGGTGATGTTACCCTCTAATCATAATAGAAAAGGTAGATTGGGATTGCTTATGTATTTTTATTTGTTTAATTTTTATTTTCTAGAGAGATTAAAGGTTATTTTAAGATTAAAAATAGATTTGCAAAGGTTTTTTAGATCAAAAGGATTGAAAATAAGTTTTTAGGGTTCCAAAACTCAAACTCCAATTTTTCAATCACTAAAAGTAACCATAAATTGGTGTAGATGATGAAGCATCATATATCTCAGTGGACGACCTCTCATCCATTTACAAAAAAATAATTGGAGCAGATGAATCTGTTTAGAACCTAAAAAATAAAAGATACAAGTGCGCGGACCTAGGTTATATGGTCATAGCCAAGCGAGTTTGCCTAATACTTTTAATTAATGTTTTTATTTAAATTTTAATTAATACCTTATCACTTATTTTTTATATTGTTTGGTTAAATTTCTTAAAATAATAATTCATTGTTTAATATTTAATTTTAACTTTATAATACTTCAAAGAGATTATTGTAAATATTTTTAATTTTTTACGTTTATATTTTATATAAATAAGTTATATTTATGTGACATATTTATATTTAACATTGGGTTGATTTGGAATTAAATTCTATAATTGTTTTAGAATTGTTTTCTATGAAATTATCTCAGTCTTCTAACCTAGGTTTGACATATTAACCCGGGTTGACTTGGGTTATTTTTTTGTTATTTTTTTTTTCAATTTAATTCTTCAAAACTGGGTTGATCAGGAATTGAGATTTATAACCTTCTTATTTGCTTTATATGTAGTTATTACGGTCTTATGACCCGAGTGACTGGTTAGGCCATTTGACTGAAGTTTTTTTTGTCGGTTTTTTAGTTGTATTTTTTTTAACTTTATCCTTCAATATTGGGTTAATTAGGAATTAGACTTCATGATTTGTTTCAGTTTGTATTATATGAGATTACCTTGGTCTCATAACCCGAGTCAAGAGTTTGGTCGATTGACTCGGTTGTTTTTTTATGTCTTTTTTTTAATTATTTCTTTTTAATTTCGCCATTCAACATTAGGTTGATTGAGGATTTGAGTTTTATAAATAAAAATTATTTGTTTTCTATAGAGTTATCTCAGTTTTATGACATATTTGACAGGTTAACCCGAGTTGATTCAACTCATTTTTTTTGTTGAATTTTGTTTTAAATTTCATCCTTTAACATTGGGTTGATTGAAAATTAAGTTTAATATTTTTTATTTTTTTTTATAGGATTATCATAGGTAGCGTATTTGACATATTAACCAAGATTAATCCAAGTTGAACTAATATATTGTCTTGTTAACTTTTTAAAATAAATGTCGTTTTGATATTTTTAAAGTCAAATTACTTTTTTATGAATCATGTGAGTTGTTTTTGAATATGTCAAATCAACCGGATCATATAAGATCAATTCTATTATAGTTTAATTTTATTTTTCTAGTTAAAAAACACATTAACAACGTATAAATATTTTTCCATTCATTTTTTTATTTATTTAACCCGCAGCTTACACGTAAAATGATCTAGTTTTTTAACTCTACCTTTAATTCCAAAATTTCATTAAGTTACGGGAGAATCACAATCTAATTGATAAGTAATGCAACTAATTTATAAATTATTTTGATTAGTCTAGCTATTTTTAAAAGTATCTCCTTTATGATCTTTACGTGTCTCAATCTTTGGAGAAAGCGAAGGTCAAAAATGATAATATCCTCCAATCAATTTGTCACAACAATACTAAAATGGAGCTCGGAAAATCAGAAGTGGGTCACCAGTAATCACATTTTGTCATGGCCCTTGACTTTTAAGAGTCCTAGTACTGTTCGTCAAGTTCACCTTCTGCCTTGCTTTCTCAATCGAATCAAAATCATACAGAGAAGCATCCCATTCTCAAGATATGGAAATAACAGCAAGATCGACAGAAAGAAACTTCAAGATTGAATCAATTCGATCTTTGTATCTAAGGACATGACAAGAAAATAAAATTCCTTTTCTTTTTATTCTTTTCCTATAGCAAATAGAATCTAGCTAGATACATGACTATTCCTCCCTGACTTTTCCAACTCTGTCACTGTTATTGTTGATCTAGCAAGCAAGACATGTTCTGTCATTTTTTACTTACAGTCCTCATTGCTTGATTTGAAACGAGGCGTACACAATTTTGTGTACGCTAACTAAACACACACCATTTGTCATTTTGCCCATTTGCAAGACTCCGCCGAGGCTCCAGAAAGACGGCCGCTGCGAAGCGCGGGCATCTATAAAGTAGAGTCTAGCAAGATACATAACTATTCCTCCCTGACTTTTCCAGCTCTGTCTAAAGTCAGAAGCTAATTGTTTGACAAAAGCACTTCATTGACCAACTTCTCTATACTAATGGATGATGAACCATCTGGTCCAGCTGCCTCTTCAGCCAATTTTTTCCAGTCCGTGGCCTTTTCCCTCATCTTCACACCCTTCTCTCCTTCCATTAGCTCTCTTACAAGCTTCTCCACTTCTTCCCTCTTGACAATATCATCAATCTTCATGCCAATTCCCCATTCCTTGCAAGTATATCTACAATTCATTGGTTGGTCTGCAAAGAATGGCCAACAAATCATTGGGACTCCAGCAGCTAAGCTCTCAATAGTTGAATTCCAACCACTATGAGTTAAAAAAACCCCTACTGATGGATGATTTAGTACTTCTTCTTGTTGACACCAACTGGCAATATAACATTGTTCTTGATTTTTTCCTGCAAATTCAGATGCCAAAATTGCTGCATCACCGATAACCAAATCTGACCTTATTATCCAAAGGAATGGATGCTTGCTATTAGCCAGTCCCATTGCAAACTCAACTAGCTGTTCTGCTTTTATTACTATTAAACTGCCGAAATTCACATAAACCACCGATTTGGGTTCCTTAGTGTCTAGCCATTGGAGACAATCTCCTTCCTCTTTCCTCAAACTGTAGCCAATAGACTTCAAACCATCTTCAGGAATTTGATTAAGAAGTAACTGGTAAGGGCCAATGGCGTAAACATGAGGAAATATGGATGACAGGCCATCCAAAACATCTGGCTCTAATGCATCAAAGGTATGAACAATAATTGCAGAAGCCCTAACGGCACCCTCAACACTATCCATCAAGAATCTAAATGCATAGTTATCTGGATTCGTATTTCGAGCAAATGGAAAGTCCATAAGGCATGTGTCTTTCATACCTGGAATCCAGTCAATAGTTGTGTGAAGATAGCTCTCATCTGCTATAGAAAAACACATGAAACTGTAGTTTAGAGCAAGCTCCCCAATTCAAAAACACATTTTCAGCTGCAAAGTAAGTACCTTTAAGTGGAGTTAACCCTTTGACCCTTAGAGTATTGAGTTGTTTAAATGCCATAACGCCACAGGCAGACATGGTAAAAGACATGACCACAGGAACTCCAATTTCTTCAGCAGCTTTGATGGTGAATGACGACATGAAACCATCAGAAACAATACAAGTTACTGAAGGAGAGTTCGAAGACAAGCTATTCTTTCTGAGTTTGGCAAGAAGATGTTGAAAGAAAGCCAGGAAATTTTTGGTAATGGAGTTGAAAAGAGAAGCTTCATCTTGGGTCATGGCCTCAACATCTGAAGGAGGGAGCCCATCAGGAATGGTTTCAAAACGAAAATCAGGCAAACCATCTAGAGAACGAGGGCCTCTTGACTTCAGGAAAAGGTTGTGATTGAATTCTGTGTTTACGAAGGTTATGTAAAAACCTTTGTGATGAAGTAGTTTTGCCAATTTAAGCATTGCTTTTATGTGGCTTTGAAATGGAATTGGAATGACCACAGCATGAGGCCTATTATAAGCTACTGTCTTGGATTCCATTGTGCTGGTAATATTGGTAAATCAAAATGCAACAGTAATGACAGAATGAAAGAAGAAGAGGAGAGATTTATAGAAATGTTGAAAGTTTTCAAACCTCTCTCACACACGCACATATATAGAGCACCCTAACTTCAAACTGGCCGTATGGTAACTTGCAATCGGGCCAGCACAAAATAAAATGACCTTCAAAAGTGGAGAGATATGATGATGAAATTATTTTTTCCTGATTTATAATTAGTTTGAAAAGAGTGAAAATTACTTAAAAAACCCAATACACATTAAAATATGTCATGGGCACAGTAAAATTACTTTTGTGCCTTTTAGTTTTTAAAAAATAAACGTATAGACTATGAGTGTTGATGTCTTCTTTTTTTTTCACTGCGAAGATATTCTTTCACCCTTAAAAGCAACAAAATATAGAATTCTTTACTTTGCATAAGTTTCTTAATAGAAAAATTATATATTTGCTCCTAGAGTTAAAAAAAAATTATTGTACTGCTCGATAATGGTATTTTAAAGATTTTAAATTTTAATATATAATGCAATTACATTTTTAACCTTGAATAAACAAAACATAAGCTTAGCATTTGAAGGTAGTTTTGTACTTTCATATGGATATTTTGTGTGATTGTTGGGGTAGTGGGGTATTTTAGTTTTTTCAACTTTTTTAATGCTAAGGCCCATGCTCGGCATGGCCCAACATGTGGGTGGCGTCCACATTTTGATTTTTTCAAATTTTTTAATGCTTAGGCGCATGCTCGGCATGCCCCAACACGTAGGTAGCGTCGATGCCATTCAGGCGGCACACATGACGCCACCCGGTCGATGTAATTGGCATTCCCTCATCTTTCTAGATATGTTGTCGTGTCCTTTTCCTTTTGGAGTGATGTGTGGCAACTGACAATGGTGAATTGTTGTTAATGGTTGTTTGATTTTTTTATTTTTTTTTCTCTTTCCTGACAGGTAATGTACATTATTATCCTCTTCATTTCTTACTTTTCAATTTCATTTTTCATTCTATGAATTTCTTGTTTCGTTTCTTTTCTATTTATAGAAGTTTTTATTCTTTTCAATTTAGTCATTCAATTGCAATTTCTCATGTGTTTGGTTTTTCATTTCAATCCTTGTTTTTTTTTAATTTCTAATTTTTTCCTTAACACTTTTGTTAAAGTTTTTTGTTCTTTCAATTTCATCCTTCAATCAAATTTTATGTTGTTTTATGTTTTTTTAGTTTGATCCTCATTTTTTTTATTTTTTTTCTTTTATTAAAGATATTTTTCAATTCAATTAAACCCTCCAATTGAAAATTTGTATCCCTCTAATTATGTTTTTTCTCACCCTCATTTTTTTCAATACTTTTGTGTAATTAATTTTTTTTTCCTGATTTTATCTTTCAACATTTAATTTGTTGGGAATTCAGCTTCGTACAATCTTATTGTTCTGTATTAGTATTTTTTTTAATATTAGTTTTGTGATTATCTTCAAGTTCTTTCTATGAGTTTATCCTGGTCTCATGACTTAAATCATGATTTTTACATGCCTTTTGTAATATAAGTTTTTTTTAGTTGTTTTGTTTCTATTTCTTTTTTCAAGGTATTATTCTAATTCTTCTATATTTTTTTTATACAACTGAAGTTTATTTTTAAAAAATAAAAAACATTTGTTTTTAAATTATATTGTTGATGTGTTCAGCCTTGTGTCATATTTTTTCTGGTGTGGGTTTATTTATTCAGTTTTATTTGTGTTTATCTTTTAAGTCATGAGTTTTTTAGAATGTAGATTTATCTTTTATTTATTAAAATAAATAAATTCAGTAAACACAATCGAATGCATGTCTTATTTTATGTTATTGAATATCTTGATCTTTCTTGCATAGGCTTTTCAATTTTAACTTTAAATTTTTTTTATATAAAAAGACACATAGTAACATGCATACCAAGTTTTAAAAAAAAAAAAAATATAACCCGCGGCGAATCACGGGTTAAAAGGCTAGTTAACAGAAACTAAAGCTGGTTGGTAAAGTATTGTAGCCATTTTTATTGCTCACCCTCTCACAATTCACAGTTGATTGTAATAGTGTTTTTTTTCAAAAATTTTCATTTTGGTCCCGAAACACTTTCTTTCCACAAGTGAGCCCCTTCGAACCCAAATCAACGCTGAATTATATTTTTTTAGGAGGGAGGGTTGAATTGAAAGAAAGAAGACTGGAGTGAAAAACACAAATAACATAAATGATTGATTTGAAATATGTTTTCAAAGTTTTTTTTCGTCCCTCATCTTTTTTAGCCATAAGGTAATTTGTCCCTATAATTTTTTAAAAATATATTTTCGTATCAAAACTTTATTTCCTCTTTTTTTTATTTTTTTTTTGGTGGAGAAGAGAGAGGGCGTCGCTAGATTCTGGTTTAGAAAGAAAATTATTGTTTGAGAAGATTTCGGCCACCTAAACAGTCGTTTTTCATGTCAAAAAGTTTCAAATGATGAGATGGTTAAGATTAGGTATTTTTATACCTTGAAAACACATAAGAAAACATATTTGAGCCCATGAAGATTTTTGGGTTCGAGAAAGTTTTTGATTTTGGGTTTTGAGGCAGTTTTTTTTTTTTAGAAGCCATAGATTGCCTTAACAAGGTTCTTTTTTGGAAAAAAAATAAATAAACAAACCTTGTTTTTCTAATCACACTAAGGGCTCGATTCTGGGATTTCAGGCAACCAAGGTTAAACTTAAAAAAAAAAAATAAAGGCTCGCGCACAGGCCTTTTCTTGATTGGGCCAAGCGCTAGACTTGGCAGCACCTGGTCTAATCGTTTTTTCCTTTTTTAAAATTTTTATTTTTTATATTAATGGATTTTTATGTGTTTTTTAAAAACAATTTTAAAATTTATGTTTTAATTAATATCCATTCTCTATGATGTTTTCAGGTTTTTTAGCCTTAGTTGAATAACAATTATTTTTTAATTATATTGAGCGTGTTTAATTTTTCATAGGTTAGTATGATTCATCTGTAAATTATTTTTGTATATATCATGTAGATTAAATATTTATATGTTATAATATTTTTAATAAGTACAACCTTGCATAATATTTGTTTTCCTTTTATTTTATTCAATAAATTTTATGTGCGTGTCAATATCTATTACAAATTAATTTTCATAAACAAATTCATTAAACTTAATCAGATAAATGATCCATGTTATGATGTTAAATATCTTGATGTACATTGATCTCTTTATTTTTTCAATTATGCTTTTATTTATCATTAATTACTTTTTTTCATTGATTTACGCAATGGTTTGTGATTTATTTACTTTGATGTGTGCATAAGTATTTTGATTTACATTTATGATTTTTTATGTAAAATAAAACATTGAAAAATTCTACGTGTTCAAGTTTTTTTATCATGTATTGGTATTTTTAATTTGATTCTTATTTTTATGATTTTTTTCCTTAACTTTTTTATAAAAATTTTACTATTTTTAATATCAACATTCAATTCAAGTTGATAATGTATTGTTTTTTTATTTATTTTGTTCATCATTTATCGGTTTTTTATATATATATTTTCTCGTTTACCATTATCATTTTTTTTTCATATAACTCAAATAAAGCCAATTTATTTAGTTGGTTTAGACTATAACCTGAGTTATTAGATTTTTAAAAATATATATGTTGATGATGGCTAAATATTTTATTGAAAAATAATACGGACGAACAACTTACTGTGAGCACCAATCCAGTAAAAACCTGAACTTTGAATGGATGAAATAAAAACACTCGATCTCTAAATCAAAATGCACCTGCTGCGATTTTTTTGGGGAATTATTTATTGAGTAGCTAAAGTTGTTTGATGGAAAGGCTACATAACATACATCATCATCAGTTTTCATGGGGCAAAAAAAAAAAACTTTACTGATAAGTTACTGAAATGACATGCTAATAATGTCATGAAAACTCTGAGGCTAGTAAATGATGATATTTTAAAAAATTCAATTATCTTATAAATAAGGTTTATGCTTTGGATTATTGACTAATTTATTGGTTCTATAAATTTGATTTATTTTTATTGATCATGATATCTGATAGCTAATATCTACAAAAAAAAATTATAAATTTGAAGACTCTTCAATACTTAAAAAAGTATATTTTTTAGAGAAGATAATAATATTTTAGAGATATTTTAAAAATAAATATACATTAAATAATAAATATTGTAAACATATTGATTGAAGGATCAATAGGGTTTTTATAGTCTATGAATCTTTCTATTTTATGAAAAGGAAGGGGTGGAGTGTTATATTGCTCGATAACATTAACATTAACAAAGAAAAATATTCATGACATAAACATTAAAGAGTGATAAATATCTTTTACATATAATTAATTAGGGATAAGTTGTAGAGCTCTTTAAAGACTTTTATACACCTAAAGATATAGAAAGATGAATATCTTTAACCTTAACAATAAGGGTCATGAGAAAAAACAAGTGGTCTTGTGGTTTAATATGAAGCCTAAAAAAATCATTAGTTTTACATCCATTTAGGCTCAGCAAGATGCTAAGTTCTAGGATATTAAATTTAATAATTTGCTAAACTCATATATACTTGTGTTGAGCTCGCACATGTTAGGTGTTCACCTTTCTTTTGATTATTTTAAACTTGGATTTTACAAAAATAACACGTTGATTCTTCATCAACCAAGAACATGTAATTAAGGGTTCTATAATGCCATCATTAACAAGTTTTATCATCACACCAAATTTGTATTCTGAAGTGTCGGTGGCTACCATGACAATCAAGTCAAGAGGCATAGTTTTTACATTTGATCTGGTTTAAGGTTCAGGTTTCAGGTTTTGATTTGGTTACCAGGTTGCCCGGGTTAATTTTTTTCTTTTTAAATCAAAATGACGTTGTTTTAATTTTTTTAAAAAAAAAATCAACGGGTTGCAAACGGTTTTTTGACCGAGTCACTCTGGATTTTTTTTTTCTTATTTTTTCTTAAATTTGGTTCGGTTCCAGCTCCAGATCGGTCTACCGGGCCGGATTTTAAAACTATCCCAATAGGTAAACATATGTCAAGACGTGCACGCGGAGCTAACGGCCAGCCCAAATAACCAGAAATTTGATCTCTCGAAATAAGCATTGACTAATGGGCAAGTGCCATGGCAATTATACAAATGTTCTGTTGTTCGGTTTATGGGAACCCAGTACTCAAAACCAAAAGGCCCACAATGAGTTTTTGAAGAGCGGACTTGGGCCCATGAAAAATTACAACATGAACTTGTTCTAAAATATCAAAAAGCTCAAAAAGGAAAATAAAAAAATCGACATGGATTCATCGTGTATCAAGCTTATCAAAAAGGAGACCTCACTGGTGAGGCCCACAATAATTTGAGAACGGTCCCAGGTCCACCTTAAAGTCAATTTTTCTTTTTGAAATTGACGGAGGTGGAAAAAAAAAAGGCAGAATTTTCCCCTCGCCACAACAATGAGAAGGAGAGCATTACTCGACACAGAGAAATAAAAGCTAAACAGCTCAGATATAAATGGTTAGTACTTGACAGCCTCAGCAAATGTTCGTAGTTTTTTGTAGCATGTCCACCATTTGGAAGGATGCTACTCAAGATTGGTCAGAGCACATTTATTTCATGACAGTGCACAGCCTCCTTCGGTCCCATTTCAATTTTAGAGGAAGCCCAACAAGGCACAGCAGTTCACGGGCAATTCCGCCACAAAAACCTCCCTGAATTGCTCTCATTATAACCCCATACCTGTTATGGGAGGGCATTTTTTGAATCCAAGATGGCATGAGAATTACGCAGAATTATTTCACAGACGGACAAAATAAAGCCATGGATTGCAGAACTTCCAAGACCACCTAAATGAGCCAGTTCTCAGGTGGACTTGAAGGCCATTCTTCTTGTCATGTTAGAGCCAAGCGGGCCACCATTGTTCATGGAGAGCCCGTTTTCAACACAAACATTATCCAATGAAACTAATGAAGAGAGCATATATCTAGGATTAACCACTAATCAAAAGATTAAGTAGAGGGTCTCAAAAGCAGTGGACCGCCAGTTGAAATGGGGACGCACAGAAGAAGGTACAGCAAAACAGGGAGCTCCATAATTGGCGATGGCTTTAAGCTGTGCATTATTCATGAGCTTTATGAACCGACGTGTTCCCAACCTTTCCAAAAGAGAGAAAGGGAAATGGCTCATAGACTAATAGCACCTTCAGATCTGCAATTTGCCCCCACAGGACCAATCGAGCGTAAAAAGTTGGTCAATAAAGAATAGATTCATCCTCATGGCTCTTGACCCTCAACAGTCTAAAAACTATTCATCAACAGATGCAAAGATCGCACTCACCCCGAAAAGCATCGCATTCTCGAGCATGAATAACAGTAATTAAAGGAGCGAACATTGAATCAAACCAGCATGTATATTCATATATGTTGTGTATAAACACTTTAGAAAAAGAGTGAGAGATTACAGCTTGAAGCAAGATACTCTTTCCTTCAACAAGATCCAATCCCTCTCTACTACTTAAGGCCTATCACCATCATACCGATTTGAAACCGCAAAACAAATTAAACCAGAAGCACCCAAACACATGCAGAAATCACCACCATAAAGCATTCATTAAAATCTTAGAAAAACAGCAATGGAAACCAAAATGAGCGACCACGATAAGACCACCTAGAAGACAACAGAACTAAAAAACAATGGTAAAAAAAGAGGTAGAAATAAATTAGTAAAAGAAAGCATGATATAAATCACATCTTCTTTTACTATTTCCAATCCTCACACTAAAATCAACGTCCACTATTAGGACAGTCCCTAGCAAAATGACCAGACCCACCACAATTATAACACCCTCCACCTCCTCCACCACCGTTTCCACCACCATACCTTCCACCGCCGCCTCCACCACCACTACCACCTTGTGGACAATCTCTAGCCATATGCCCCGACTCCCCACAACTATAACACCCTCCACCGCCGCCTCCGCCTCCGCCATACCCGCCACCTCCTCCGTACCCACCACCACCACCACCACCCCTCCTACCTCCACCATAACCTCCACCTCCATACCCACCACCTCCTCCTCCATATCCTCCTCCACCTCCATATCCGCCGCCGCCGCGGCCCCCTCCGCGGCCCCCAGAGCCACCGCCAAAGCCGCCTCCGGATCGGATACCCTGAACTGGGTTTCCACCAGGGGCAGTGACATCAACAGCCTTAGTACGGCCATCATCAGAGTTTTCAATCACAAACTCAACCTCTTCACCATCTCCGAGGCTGCGATACCCTTCGGATTTGATGGAAGATTGGTGGACAAATAGATCGTCGCTGCCATCATCTGGGCTTATGAAACCAAAACCCTTTTGGTCACTAAACCACTTAACCTTCCCAGTTTGCCTCTCACCCATGCCGTTTTCTTGAAAACAAAAACCCTAATCTTGAAAAGAAGAGATACAAGAAAGGGTTGCGTGGCCTTTGGGATGTGGGTGAAGGCGTATTTATATAGGGGGGGAGGGGTGTGAGTGACACGTCCGATTCTTGTTTTGAGAATAACAAAGAGACGGCTATTGGAGGAGATCTAATGGTTGGGGATTTTTGGGGTGGTGAGTTTGTGACCGTTGGATTAATAATTAATGTGTATTTATTATGGTAATTGATAATTAATTTTTTCTTTTTTTTACAGTGGGTTTGGAAAATTCCAAGCGGAAGGAAAGTTAGGACGATCACAGGTTCGATTCAACGGAGAGGGAAAGGAAAAGGGAAGGCAGGAAACCTTTTACTTGTTTGGATCAGTAACCTTGATTGGAAGTATTATTATGGTTGTTTTTAAAATATTTTTTATATTGAAATGTATTAAAATAATATTTTTTATTTTTTAAAAATTATTTTTAAAATTAACGCATCAAAACGATCCAAAACATATTAAAAAAATTAATTTTCAGTTAAAAAAAATTGAATTTTTAAGAGATAATGGAAATCAACTTATTTTTCTTTACCTGTATGAGAGTAAAATGAGTGGTATTAAATAAAAATGATTCTAACGGTTGGTTTCAAAACGAGATTGTGAAGGGGAAAAAATCAATATTAAATAAATATTGCACCTATGATACGTTTCAACCTGTGTTTTAAGACCTCATTTTAATGTTTTTATAAAATAAAATAAAAAACTAAGATTATATGCATGTATAATTTCAAGATAAAAAAGCACTAAGATTACACGTTTATTATTGAAAAGAAATAATAAAAAAACATGTAAGTATAATCGGTCGAGTAATCCAAGATTTGTGAAGGGAATTTATTGTCTTCATGATAGCTAATCTTTAAAAAATGAAAATGAAAAGGAAAAGAAAACATGTAATTATATATTTATTGCCTTCATTCAAGGTTTCATGGTTTAAAAGCATAACCATGAAACCTTAAATGATGGGTCAATTTGGTTCTGGATTTAAATCGTGGATAAAGATATTGATTCGGGTTAATTTAAATATTTTAAAAAATAATAATGAAATTATTTTTAAAAATAAAAAATAAATTTGGGTTTTTCACTCATCCTAGAACAAGTTGCTGGATCAACATGTAAATATGATAAGGCGTCTTGGGTCTGGTAGACATGCCTGATCTCAGTGTCAAGTGTCTGGCAGCCTTGTCATGCCCCCGCACTTGGGATTTGGTAGTTTTTCTATGAAATTATTTTGATCACATGACTAAGTTGCAGGACTAACAAGTTGATCCAAGTTGACTTCGTTCATTTTCTTGGATTCATTTTTAATTGAATATTTTCTTAATCGGGCCTTGTAATATTTTTTTATTTTCTTTTCATGGGGTTATCCTCTTGGGTCACGGGTTTGAAAAGTTAACCTAAGTTGATTTGGTTTTTTTGTCATTTTTTAATTTAATTTTTTTTTAATTTTACCCTCAAAAAATTCAATCATCTTCTTTTTATCCAGTTTTTTTTTCAATTTCAATTTTTAATATTAGATCTACGAGAATCGGACTTTTTATTTTTTTAATTTATTTTATGTGTAGTTTATCCTGGTCACATGAATTCTTATTTTTTTCTTCTCGATTTTAACTTTAAACATTGAATATGTTGAAAATGAAGAGTCGTTAATCTTTTTTTTATTTATTTTTTATGAAGTTAACTCAGACTCATATAATTCAAGTTATGAGTTTAATAGATAAGATCAACTTGAAATATTTTTTTTAATCATCTTTTAATTTTTATTTTTTATAATTTTTTTTTTAAATATTAAATTGGTAGGAAATACTCTGATTTTAGGATCCCATATAGCTATCTCGTTGGAGACCCAAAATCAATAGATAAAAAACCATCTTGGCAGTTAATTTTATTTGGTTGTCCATATAGCTCTCTCGTTACAGATACTCTGATGAGGTTACCTTAAGTTGGTTTCTTGTTCCCTCTCCTCCCTGTTATTGCAAATCATTAAATAAATAGCATGACCGAAGAAATCAAGTATAAATTAAATTAAAAGAAAATCAAAAAAACTTGCGGTAAATTACCAGACCAACATCGATAAAATATTATTCATTAAAATTATATATTTTTTTAATTATTCTTCAACAACATAATATTTTTTTATGAATTATTTATAATAATATTTTTTTTCACTTTCCTTTTATTGGGTTATAGGCCAGTTTCATGAATTTAGTTTTTTTTTCTTGATTTCAACCCCAACATTAGATATGTTTGAAGTAGGGATTTATATATTTTTTATTTGATGTTTATGAATTTATCTCGATCTCATGATCCAAATCGCAGGTTTTACAAGTTAACATGGGTCACCTAAAGTCATTCCCTCTACTTCTTCTAATTTTTTTCACATTTAAATATTGAGCTAGTTAGAAACTGGACTTTGTAATCTTTTTCTATTTATTTTCTATAGGATTATCTCGATCTTATCATCGAGCCGCGACGTTGATAGGTTTGTTTGTTTATTTTTTTGTCTTTTTTAATTAAATATTTTCTTAATTGGGCTTCATAATTTTTTTAAATTTGATTATCATGAGATTATCTTGATCTCATGATCTGGGTTACAGGTTTGACAAGTTGAAACGAGCTAACTCCATTATGTTTTTTATATTTTTTAATTGAATATATTTTATTCAATTTTACCCTTCAACAACTCAACCTTCTTCTTTTTATTTTTAATTTTTCAATTTAATATTTCAATATTAAGTTGTTTGAAAATTGAATTTTATAGTTCTTTTCAATTATCTTGGTCCAATGGAATCTTTTTCTTTTTTTTGCTCGGGTTCAACCATCAACTTCAAATCTATTAGAAAGGAAGCTTCATATCTTTTTTTTATTTGTTTTTTTATGAAGTTATCACAATCTCATGATCTAGGTCGCTAATTTAGTAAGTTAACTCCGATTGACTTGAGTTTTTTTTATTTATTTTTTTGATTTTTTTTGCGATCTCATCCTTGAACATTCGGCTGGTTTGAAATGTTGGGCTTCATAATTATTTTAGATTTATTTTTTATAGGGTTATTTCAATTTCATGACTTGGATTGGGGGTTTAACAGGTTAACTCCGGTCAATTCATATGGTTTTTTATCCTTTATTTGATTTAATATCTTTTTTCAATTCTTCTTTTATTATTGAAATGATTAGGAATTGAGCTTCAAAATTTATTTTAATTTGTTTTTTTACAGGGGTTATTATGATATCATGACCCGGGTCATAAATTTGACAGATTAACCAAGATCGAACTAACACGTTGCAGTCTTAATATTTTAAAAATATTATCCAATATATTGTTAAGGCAATATTTAAAAAACATATCATTTAATATACATTATATTTTAAATTTATAATTAATTTTTTTATTAAAAAACATGTTTACAAGTTTTGATTTTATTTTTTTACGTTAAGAAAACCTGCACAGGATAACATACCGACTTCTTTCACGTTAGCAAGTTTATGATATATACCTTTTCCTTTGCAATTATAGTCCATTCAAATGTTAAAGATTAAAATCTAAAAGTTTTTTTTTCCTTACAGTATTTCGGCCATGAAGTGTATCTCGAAATTCATCTTCTTAAAAATAAAAGAATAAACCATTCATTTTTGAATTTCTGCACGTCTACAGCACCAGGCCGAATGTGCATTCCTCTCGAGAGGGCTACATTCAAGTCAGTTCGGTTGTGACAATCTAGACCTTTGTCGGGTAGTGATTGAAACAACCGTTGTTTGTCGTCATTTGCATTTTCTAATCTTATCACTTCTGTAGCAGTAGATTTTTTATAAAAAAAAACTGTGAATGCTAGAAGACTAGTCAAAGGTGGTCAATTCAAAGTCAAAGCATCTGTTGGATTGGACTTATCGATGAGGTCTTGTCCCTCTATTCCATCAAGGTAGACTTCAAACTTCTAAGCATCATGTGGCGATGGAATAGCGTGATTAATTAATTTTACAAACTAGGGTTTGTTTGGTTTGGAAAATTAGATTTTAAAAATTATTTATTTAGTTAAAACTGTTTTTTAATTTGTTGTTTAACCACAAAAAAAAAAAAAACAGTTAAAGAGCAGTAATGCAGTATTATTAAACCCGGCCCGGCGGGTCGACATGTCAACCTGGGATTCAGTTGACCCGGTGACTGGACCGGTCCAGATTTATTAAAAGATCAGCCTAGGTAACAGCCCGACCAAACCCGGGCAACCCGAAGGGTCGACCATGAACCGGGCGAACACGGACAAGACCCGATTTTTTTTTTCAAATGTGGGATTTGAAACCCATTAGTAAATATATTCTATGTTTCCAAGAAAAAAATCATGTTTTTTCAATGAGGGGTAAAAAACTTTTTGGTTTAAATACTTCAACTTAAAAGGATAACATAGTATCTTTTCAATGTGGGATTTGAAACCCTTTCTTATATATACTCTATGTTCCAAGGAAAAAAATCATGTTTTTTCAATGTGGGATAAAAAAACCTTTTGGTTTAAATATTTCAACTTAAAAGGATAACATAGTATTTTTTCAATACGGGATTTGAAGCCTTTTCATATATATACTCTATATTCCCATTAAAAAAATTATGTTTTTTCAATATGGGATTTGAAACCCATTAGCATATATGCTCTATGTTACAAAGGAAAAAATCATGTTTTTTCAACGTGAGATAAAAAAACATTTTGGTTTAAATACTTAAACTTAAAAGGATAACAAGTATTTTTTCAATGTGGGATTTGAAACCCTTTCGTATATATATTCTATGTTCCCAAGAAAAAAATCATGTTTTTTCAATGTGGGATTTGAAACCTATTAGTATATATACTCCATGTTCTCAAGAAAAAAATCAAGTTTTTTCAATGTGGATAAAAAATCTTTTGGTTTAAATACTTGAACTTAAAAAGATAACATAGTATCTTCTCAATATGGGATTTGAAGTCATTTCGTATATATACTCTATCTTCCTATGAAAGAAGTTATGTTTTCTCAATGTGAGATTTGAAACCTATTAGTATATATACTCCATGTTTCCAAGAAAAAAGTTATGTTTTTTCAATGTGGGATAAAAAACTTTTTTGGTTTAAATACTTCAACTTAAAAGTTTAACATAATATCTTTTTAATATAAGATAAAAAACTTTTTAAAATATTCTTTTAAACTTCATTGTTTACAATATGTATAACATATATTTATATGAATTTTTTCGTATAAAATATTAAAATTTTAATTTTTTTAAATTTTTCCCAGTTGACTCGAGTTGACCCAAAAAATCCAAGACCCGGCCCGTTGGTCGGGTCAACTCCGGGCCGGGTTTAGTAACTATGTTAAAGAGTAATTGGTTAACATTGTTGTTTAAAATAAAATAACATGTAATAATTTCATAATCAGATTGGATAAGAAGGATGTCATTATTAATTTCTAATAAATATAGCAAAATAACATTAAGTTATTAAGTTTACGTAAATGAAAACTTATTAAGTTAACGTAAATCAAGGCTATGATGGAATAGCGTGATTAATTAATTTTACAAACTAGGGTTTGTTTGGTTTGAAAAATTAGATTTAAAAAATGATTTATGTTAGAGAATAATATAAATGGTATTTTGGGTCTCGCCTAACAGCTTAAGCCTTTGGGCTGAATTGGTTCTTTGATATGGTATCAGAGCCTTGATGACTAAGCGGTCATGAGTTCGAATCTCACCATTCCCATTTATTTGATAAAAATTAAGCACAAAGTAATGTGAGTCTGTGCAAGTTTCAAGTCCAAAGGACTTTCACTTCAGGGTGTGTGTTAGAAAATAATATAAATCATATTTTAGGATTTCACTTAATAATTTAAGTTTTTGGATTGAATTGATTTTTTAGTAATTTATTTAATTAAAATTATTTTTAATTTGTTGGTTAACAATGTTGTTTAAAATAAAATGACATGTAATAATTTCACGATGAGATTGGACAAGGAGGATGTCATTATTAATATCTAATAAACATAACAAAATAACATTAAGATACTAACTTAAAGCAAATGAAAACTTTTTGAGTTTTTTATATTGTAGTGCAGCATGTTTTTTTAAAATATTTTTATATGAAAATGTATTAAAATAAGTATATATATATATATATATATATTTAATATTAACAAATCAAAATTATAAAAAATATAAATAAATAAATTTAATATTTTTTAAATACAAACACTCTTTTAAAAATAATTAAAAGAAAAATTATTACAATATGTTGGAAGTGGGGTATTATTGTTGCTTTTCATTAACTTAGGTTCAACCTTAGTTTTGATGGCCCTTGCCACTTCCAAACTGAGGTAATGTTTATCAAACACAATAAAACACTAATTAGGGGCAAACCATTGGTTGTGTCGCAAAATTGAAAGGAGGAGGACTAGCATAGAAAAGATATCGAACACAGGTGGTATGTTTAAATGTTGTGAAAAGTACAACTTAGTCCTTGAATTTTTAAAATTAGAAATGTTTGGTCTTTTATTTTTTAAAATTCAATTTTGATAAAAGACTTTATTTTTATTATTTTCAAGCTCCTGTTTTGTGAAGGAAAAAGATAGTTTTGTCAAATTCCGATGTAGAAAAAAAATTCATTGTTTTCGCATATTCTTGCCACCAAATTGGTTTACCATGATGTCCACGTCTCCATTTGAAGAGAGTAGCTTGATAATGATTGTTTAAAATCTCAATATAAACTAAAAAAATAGATCGAAGTTGAGGAAGAAAAATCTACTCCGATTTTATTTTGCGTTTTAGGATAGTTTCCAAGGTTTGTTAGGTTAATAAATTAGTTTATAGGTGTTTTGAGGGTGTTTGTGAGGTGTTGCTTGGTTTAAATGGATTTTCAGGGAGGGAAATGGGTCTTCCCTGAATTTTTAGCCACCACTGTGGAGGCCGAAATCTGAACAGACAAGTAACATGTCGTATATTTTACCAGGCGATGTGTTGTTTGATTATTATTTCTTTTAAAAAAATAAAGGTGGATAGCAAGTTATCTACCCCTAAAAAAAAAAAAAAATACAAAGCCTAAACGAGCGGCTCCAAGCCATTAGTCAAGTGCGCCCAAGTTCTTTTTTCTAATGCCCCGAACGTGTTGAGCCACCAAGCCTGTGCTCCTGGGCTATTTTTAGGGCTTTGTTTTTTTATAATTTTTTATTTTCTTTTTTTATGCATAATAAATTTAAGAATAAATCATTAGACCCCATTTGGTCCTTAGCACGGATCAAAGTTTTGATGATTCAAGAACATCGAAGCCTTTTTTTATTATTTTGTGTTGTTCAATTCATTTTCCTTTTTTTAAAATGCAATATAACCTTTTGCTATCATTTTTAATTTTTACTTAACTTAGAATAAAAAAAAGCAATTTCATCTTCTTTTTTTTTATCATCTAGCTTAAAAGAAATTATTTCTTATTGAGATTATGTCAATGACTAGGGTTTTAAATTTTGTCGATAAATTCAAGTTGACTAAATCCAATATAATATGATATATTTTTTAAAATTTTATCTTCAATTCTTTTACAACTCTTCAATTTACTTCTAAATTTAATTGAATTCATGATAAATTAAGACTCAATCAAGGTCCATCCATAAAAAGAATAAAGGATGGAAAAGAGAAGAGAAAGATTATCCAAACAAGTTAACTTATTATAATTATGTTTATTATCCACGTTTTGAATTTTACATGTTAATCTTGGTTAATATAATATGTTATCTTTTCATTTTACTCTCTTTATTTTTTCATTTAATCTCTTAAAATTTTGTTGTTTTACTTTTTAGCCAGGGTTAAATAATGTTCAAACAACTACGGTGTGAATTGTGACACCATTTAAACGGGTTGATCAATTCACTCTGTGCTCTTTTGTCGGGAAAAAAAATACACTAACTTTTTATTTATTTATTAACACTTATAGTAATTAGTTAATTTTATTTAATAAATTAATCTGAGTTTTTAATCGTGGTTTTATTTTATCCCATTGAGGTAAAAATAGCAATGCTCGTATTTTTATACAATTATTAGCTTCCTGGTGTACCGGCAGCGAAGCACGAGCCCAAATGGCAGTCATAAACTATGCTAGTGATGAATAATTGAAGAGGCAGATATTTGCCTGCAAGTTTCAAACCTTGTCTAGGACCAGGACAGAGAGTGGTCAAAATGTACTATTTAAGAGAGCCAGTCTGGGTAACAGAGCCACAGAAGAGCAAAAAGCTATCAGAAGCAGCTTTTTCCTTTTCACAGAAAATATTTAATAATTAATAATATTAAATCAAAGGGTTCTCCCATTCCCATCTCTGTTCTTTTCAAAGAAGGGTTAAAGGAAAGTTAAAGTGGCAGTGTACTATCTGGCCCCAGCACTGTAATCAAGTAGTTTATTGATGGGTTTTTAGAGTGAAATGATGATGGCGCATTGCCTTTTATTTTGATTGTAATTAAGCACTAATAAAATGTGATTAAGAAACCTTCAAGTTCAACGAAAAAGTTAATTTCAAACTGACACGGAAGCAACAATCAGATCAGTATTTACTTGATAAGATGGTTGCAGGTGTATTTAATCAGATCAGTATTTACCTTCAAGGGTATTTGGATTGATGTTTAGAATTCGCCATTCGTGAGAAAATTATCAGAGAATGATATATTTTAATTTTTTTTTGGGGGAAATATGGTAGATTATAAAACAAATTGTGGTTATTAAAAAACAATTATTTAAAACTATGATTGTTTTTTGGATTTTATTTTTTGAGAAATTATTTTCTAAATTTTTTTGTGTTTGTTAACGGAAAATATTTTTCAGTCAAAGGAAAATTTGGCTTGGCTTTTAGAAAAGTGTTTTCCTGAAAAATTTGAGCGGAAAACACTTCCTGTAAATTGTAAAAAATTTAGAAATGTCATATTATTTGCTGATTATATCAAATTTGATCCTCAAACTTTTAATTGCTATATATATATTGTTTTGAATATTTATTTTTCAATTTCATCTCTTAAAATTTAATTTTTATATTAACTTTGGTCCTCATTTTTATAATTGTTATTTGCTTTTTTCTTATTATTTTTTTATTGAAATTTTTTATCTATCAAATTTGATCCTCATTATTTTGATTGCTACTTATTTTATTTGAAATAATTTATGAAATGTTAATTACTATTATTTTCATTTCTTCATCTTTCATTTTTATTATATTTTTTTAGATTTGATCTCTATTATTTTGATTATTATTTATTTTATTTGAGATCATTTATGAAATTATATTTTTTTTCAATTTCATTCTCATTCAACTTTTTAATTTGTAAGATTTGTTCCTCATTATTTTAATAAACTTGAGAAAAATAAAAAATTAATAAGTTATTTTCCAGCTCATTTTCCATCATATAACCAAACACTGGAAATTGTTTTCCAACTTATTTTCCATTACACTACCAAACATTAGAAAATAATTCACTTTCTCGAAATTCACTTTCCAAAATGAAATTACTTTTCAGCAAATAAACGGGGTCTAGAATAATAATATAAATAAAAACCACAGTTTAAGTAAAATCGTTATTTATAATAGTAATTCTTTAACAGATGCAATTTAGAATAATAGAACTACTATTTTCAACCTCTATTATGATGCATATGTAATTCCTTCTCTTTTTTCTCCAAGACCACCGCTCCTGCAAAATAAAAAACCCTAGAAATAAAAAATACCAGCCTCCAGTAAGACACCAGAATCATCTTCCCCTTGTTTCCATGAGTCTTTCTACAGTTTTTTTTTGTTGCAGACCGCCAACCAAAGCTTCCGTTGACAGCCGCCACAACCGATGGAATTGTCATCTAGACATCAAAAAATCAATGTACAACATTTGCATTGTCTCTTTGTTTGATGAGTTTTATTATTGAATTGATAAATTTTATATTTTTATTTAATTATGTATTGTGTTGTGTTTGATGATTAGATAATTTTAGGTTTTGAATGTTGTAATTATGTGTTTTTAATACAATTAATGTTGTTTATGGAATCAATTAGATTTGAATTAGTGAAATTAAAGTTTAAATTGATTATTGGATTATTTGTCATATTTAATTATATTGTTTGAATTGATATAAGTTTTAATTTAATTAATGCAATTAGATAGGATTTTAATCAATTGATGCTATTAATAAAGTTATGGTCGGAATCATAGCAACTAGAGTTTGCGTTGAATTTTCATAAAAAAATTTATGTCGAAGATTTTGTTCAATGAGATCATTTACTTTTTAATTAATATTCAATTGTCGTGATTGATATTTTTAATTGTAAAAATTATCGTAATTGAATTTTTACAAGTAATTAATTATTTTTTATTGCTATTATTATGCTCAAAGTAATAACAATTAGTTTTTTTGTTGAATTATGAGATAATTTGTTTGTGAAGAAATGAATATTTTTATTCTACAAAATATATCTTCAAACTTTTTTATGTCGTGTCCTTATGGTAGTATTATTGTTGCTGATACGAATAATAGTATTACTTATATTGACTAAAATATTGTGTTCTTAAATGGTACTTGAGGCATGTTATTTGAAGATATTAAAAAAGTTATATATGGAAAACTTGAGTTGAATTATAATGATATTGAAATAGATATCACTTAAAGGTGTCTTGTTTGAGAACATTAGTGTTTTTCAATACCAATTACATGTGACATGGATTTTAGAAATGTGATGGGAATGTTTGTCCAAAATAGAATGATTATAATGGAGTTGTATGCGAGAAGACGGTCTAAACTTAGTAACTCATATAATGTGGAGCATGGAGATACTAATATATTTGTACCCATATCTGCTTGGCCACTTAGACAATTATCACATTCAAACCTTTCAAGATTAAAACATAGCCGGAGTTGATAAAAGTCAACTCGATTACATAATGAGATCGACGTAAGAAAGGGGCATTCATAACTATATATGGCATATGCAGTCAGATAGGGCATATAAAAAAAAAGTTTTGAATACAAATAATGTATGTAATAAGATAGACAACTTCATGTGTAATTTATTACTGCTTGTAATTTAATTTTAATTTTTTGTTTCTATTATTTATTTTCTAATTTTGAATTATATTTTTTATATTATAGGTGTACATGGTTAGAATGCCATAAATGTAAGGTGCGTCATCTTCATCTACACGTAGAGTTTCTCCGTACATGTATCCTGGATCAGTTGATCTTTATGTTCTACATTTGTAGGAGCTACATAAATCAAAGGCCATATGGAATGTGAATGTATGTTTGTTTTTCATTTGACAAGGATGGCTAATTATTGTGCCAATTATCCTATAATTCATGTTAAGACATCGTATCTTTTCTTTTATTATGCAAGATTTGTGTATGATGTATTATAGATTCCATAAGTTGATGACACTTTCAAATCCTGTGATCCCATACATCATGTAAGATGATTTTTATTACATTACATGTTTTCAGCACATAAAAATAGTTCATGATATACACACAACACTAATTAAAAGATAGAGACACGAGACTCATATTTTTTACCTTTGTGTATGTGGGATGAAACCTACATTGCAAGACGTTGATATTTTTCCTGGCTTGCCTGTAGATGAGTGAGCATTTACTACCATGGGTATCCAAAATAAGGTCATTATATGCGAGAGTGCATTCAAATGAGTACTCTCTTCTAAAATGTTTAAGGGAAACATTCTATGCATAAGATGGTTTTGGATGAACTTTTTAAAATTACTCGATGATTATGATGACAAGATCCTCCAATGGTATGTTAATGCATACAAAAAATTCAATTACTTATGGGTTTTTCTATATTTGAATTGAATTCAATGTTATGATATGCATGTATGCTAGAGCGTACATACTTCACATGTTTGATAATATACTTTTCATGGTTCTCTGTGAGATGTATGTGCCTTTATTCTACCTACCATTGCTGGACGATTTCTAATCCATTCCACTATATAGTTGGGGTTCAAGCATCCTTGCGTGTTTTGTATAGGTATTTGTGTCAAGTTAGTTTGGAACAATGAAAGCAATTTAAAGAATGCTTATTGTTTTTACAGGTAAAATAAATGTAATAAATTCGTTAGTTTTGAATTATATTTTTTTATGTTCGAGTCGATTACTAATTGTTGTATGTTTTTTGTACACAAAGCTATAGTTGTGGAAGCATTTACACTTGGTACAAATGAAGTCTAAACCTGTTATGTCTATACAGGTCTTGGAGGTTGATTCATAACTTCTATTAGGATACAAGTAATATGTTATTGATCATATAAATTATGTTCTTTAGATTAAGAATATTCTTTATGGAAACCGTATTTAATAAGTTTCATTGCTTATTTATTAACAAATGGCGTGAAAGTAAATATTTTAAAAACAATCCAACCCGCATTTTATTATTTTATCATAGCGAGTTAGATAAACAATAGTCAAATTAAGTATGTTGGTGAATTATGAGAAATAAATAATTACCTACGTTGATGTTGGCAAATGATGAGAAATTATTGCTTCCGTTGATGTTTGTGAATGGTGAGAATTAATTGCTTGTGTTGATGTTGGTAAATGACGAGAATTAATGCTTATGTTGATGTTCAATTTTTTGGATATTGATAAATGTTGGTAAATAATTGTTTGCGTTGATGTTGGTAAATGTTCAAGAAAATATTGCTTGCGTTGATGTTCAATATGTTTTTGTATATCTACATGTAAACGATAATTGTTTGCATTGATGTTGGTAAATGTTTCATAAAAAATTATGTGCGTTGAGTGGTAAATGATGAGATTTAACTACTTGTGTTGATGTTCAATTATTTAGGATATTGAGAAATATTGAGAAATAATTACTTGCGTTGATTTTGGTAAATGATGAGAAAATATTGTTCTCATTGATGTTGGTGAATGATGAAAAATAATTACATTGTAGACGTAAAAAATTTATGTTGTTGGTAAATGATGATAAATAATTGCATTGTTGATGTTTCAATAGGTTGTGTGGAATCTTTATTCAGAAGATGATATGACAGCGGCTCATGTTATATGCACATTGACCATAGACTTATGGACGTTAGTTGTCCTCCTCTTACTTTTTGAGCTTGTTGAGATACATTGCTTAGATGATGTTTGTGACAATTTGGCTTTAAGCAACACATCACGTCCGACATAGATATGAGTGACCAGTTGCATTTCATTAGTCGTTCGAGTAGGCATACTAATTATATTTGGATGATCCACCATCTTTAGTATATATCGATGTGAAATACATGAAAATTTTTTATTTTTAGAGAGATGCATCGTATAATTTCTGAGGAGGAATACATGGACTGGTACTTGAGTATAACACGCCGAATCATTACACCAAAACCAGCGCAGGTTCCTTTACGCGAGGAGATGGATTATGATCCACATGCACTTCGGATTCAAATTATTATAAGTATTGTTACTTGTTATAGGCTTCGACAAAACCATTGCATTTTATTTATGGATTAATAATATCTATTTACTTCTTATAAGGTTGAACAATTGTTACATGATGATCGATGTGTTGCGGCTGATCTTCGTGATCTTAATGATGATGATGATGAATTTGCTGGTTATTATGCATCTTCTTGGTTCGAGACATGTAGTACGTACTACACTTGACCTATTAGGAAAGGCATGGAGCCTAGATTATGTTGTCTTAGAGAATGAGACCACACAAACAGGTGGGAGCCATGTGATTGATGAAGCTGGTTCATCCACTCATCGTTGCAAAAGACAAAGATAAATTCAAATGTATTATTATGTTGTGTTATTTTTTTCGTTAAGAGTTATTTTTATTATTATCACTTTTGTAATATTGTTTCATCTAATTATCATATTGATTTTAAAGTTGTCTTATATATTATGTAATTTGATACTTATTTTATACAGGTATAATTTAAGATTGTTAATTAACAGTTGAACATGTGAACAAGTAGTTGAAAATTTCATATCATCAATTAACAACATAAAAAATGCACATAAATGAAAATAATATTTAAAAAACACTCATTAAATTGGGATTATAATTAACAAATAAAATTGATGTTAAAATATCGCATTTTTAATTATAGGTTTGAGGTTTGGTAATTTAAGATACTGTTTGGGCTTTGGTTGTCATGATTTAGGCTTTTTTTTATGTAAAATTTAGGGTTGGGGTTAGGTAATAGATAAGCTGCTTTACACAACCACTATTGTTGTTAGTGGTTGTATAGCGTCTATTCATAGCCGTTATTGTATTAGCAACGTATTAATATAACCATCTGGTTGACCTATTGTCATTAGCAACATATTCAATATCATTTGGAACATAGTTGATTTAAAATGACCTACATGTGGTCGAAAGCATTTTGGTTTTGATCCAGTGGTGATCAATTAGTAAAAATAGTGTTACAAAATGTTTGTAGAAGTTAGCAAAATGTGGTGAAGTTTTATGAAATCAATGGATGATTTCAAGATCACTGATATCAGGCACATCTCGCATCCTCTGTCTAAGATTCAACTATAAATAAATTTATTTTTGATTTGTGAAAAGTTGTACAAGAATAACTTGAGTGTCAAAACAAAATAATCATAATACTAGTATTAATAAGCACAATCATGGACGTAAACCTGGAGCTAGCATCTACTCCTTTTCTTCTTGACATGGATTTCATGATACAAAATGTACAAAATCTACTAGATAGTTTACTTGCTCTTTCAGCCATTTCTGATGCTTTTATTCGACTTGCCTTGTAATGGGATGGATCATTTTTTTATAATACAAAAGAATAAATATATAGATATTGTTAACAAGTTTTTTAACATTAAGTAAAAAATAAAATTATAAATTAAAAAGTTGATACTTACATATAATAAAATAAAGTAAATATCATAGGTGTTAATAAGGATGTGTAAGATCTCAAATTAATTTTTATAGTAGTAGAAAAATAAGATAATGTTGTTATTGCTAAAAAAAAATAGTATAAATAGGCCAAGTGTAGAGTCATAAATATTTCAAGTGTAAAGAATAAAATTAATGTTTTTTTTTCAAAAAAAAAGTAAAGAGAAAAAAAAGAAAAAATAAAAAAATATTACAAAAGAATGAAGATAAGAAAAAAAAATGGTGATAAATAAGCGAAGTATAAAGTGATAAATATGCCAAATATAAAATTACATATTTGTCATCACTGTAGAACATGCTACAGTAAAAACTAGAAATTTTTTTGATCATGCTATTTCTATGATGAAAGAGGGTTTTCTATTGGTATATCTAGTACATTTTTATGGGCACTCCGCTGCAGCCTGAACAAAAAACATTTTCAATGTAAAAAAAGAGTTTTAAGGAAAACAATTTGAGACCCGAGTCATTGCTTCAATTTATAATTTAAATAATATGATTAAGAAAATACAACAACAATAAATTAACAAACAAAAAAAATGATAACAAAAAAAAGCAAAAAAATAATCTTTCAGCTGTTTCTGATGCTTTAATGGGACGGATCATTTTTTTTTATAATACAAAAGAATAAATATATAGGTATTATTAATAAGTTTTTTAACATTGAGTAAAAAGTAAAATTATGAATTAAAAAGCCGATACTTGCATATAATAAAATAAAGTGAAGATCATAAGTGTTAATAAGGAATAAGATCTCAAATTAATTTTTAAAGTAATAGAGAAATAGGATAATGTTGTTATTGCTACATTGAAACACCATTTACCTTTTGTTTTGTATATTTTTTTAAAAAAAAATGTAAAGAAAAAATTAATAAAAAAAATGAAGATAACAAAAAAAATTGTATAAATAGGCAAAGTGTAGAGTCATAAATATTCCAAGTGTAAAGAATAAATTTAATGTCCTTTTTCCTAAAAGAAGTAAAGAGAAAAAAAGTAAAAAATAAAAAAAATATTAGAAGAGAATGAAGATAAGAAAAAAATAATGGTGATAACTATGCCAAGTATAAAATGATAAATATACTAAATATAAAATTATATATTTGTCATAACTGTAGTACCTGCTACAGTAAAAACTGATTTTTTTTTATTATACTATTTCTACAATGGAAGAGGGTTTTCTTTTGGTATATCTAGTAGATTTTTATGGTCGCTATAGCTTGAACAAAAATCATTTTCAATGTAAAAAAAGAGTTTTAAGATAAACAATTTGAGACCCGAGTCATTGCTTCAATTTATAATTTAAATAATATGATTAAAAAAATACAACAACAATAAATTAAGTTAATTAACAAACAAAAATATGATAACTAAAAAAAAGCAAAAAAAGAATGGAGCCAACCTAAATAATCAACTCATTAATACAGGGAGGAATTGAGAAAAAAAAAATGACAAAAACAAAACCCATAGTTAAACTAGGTCAACTTGCAAACTTTGCGACCATGAACATAAGATTAAGATAATCTCATATAAAAAAACAAGAAAAAACAAGTTTGAAGATCAATTTCTATTAAATCAAATGATGAAATGATAACTCTACAAATATAAAAATGAAAAATAAAAGGTAAAACTCAATCTTTAGCAAATAAATGTTGAAGGATGAAAATTAATAAAATTATAATTTTAAAAAGGTTGAAAAACTTGATCCAAGCCCACCTGGGTTAAGATGCAAAATATCTAACCCCGTCGTTTTACCAAGTGACCAAGTTCTAAAGAATAATGAACAATCTCATAAACCTCAAATATTGAACAACTTAATGTTAAATGAAAAAAATAAAATTAAAAATTAAAAACACAATAAAAAATAACATGAGTAAACCAGGTTAACCTGCAAACCACGCGACCATGGAAATCATGAAGTCCTTAAACCGAGTTCAATTAAGAAGTTTAATTTCTAACCAATTTAATTTTAAGGGATGAAATCGTGAAAAGAATATCAATTTCAAAAAGTTGTTAAAGGAAAAAAGATAGCAAAAAAAATAACGAGGATAAAATTTGATAGAAAAAAAACCTATGGATGATAAAATTATATAAAAAAATGATCGGGATAACTCAATAGAAAAAAATAAAAAAAGTATGAAGATAAATTTCTATTAAAATTGAAATAATTAAAATTTTAATCCAAAAAAAGGTCAATCTGTATTAATATTTGAAACCGATGATTCTGGTCATGAACTCAGGATTAACACCATAGCAACCAAAAAAATCTTAGTTAACCCATGTTCACCCGCTAACTCCGCACCTATGAGCATATGATGAGGATAACCTAGTTGAAAGTAAAGAAAAAAAGGATAGGGAGACCAATTTCAAATAAATAAAATGTTGAGTGATGAAATTGAAATGAATCAATTTTAAGAAATGATAAAAAAACACAAAAGTCAACTCCTATCAACCTTTGAAACTGGTGACTCTGATTATAAACCTAAGACTAATGTTATAGAAGGCAACCCGTGAAAAATAATAAAGCAAAAAACTAAAAAAAAGAATAAAAAAAACATTAGCGTTTGAAAAGGAAAAAAAAAAGCTAACCTTCTAAAGTCGGTCTAATCTCTAAAATTCACAACCCATTAAATTCTTGAATTGTGTTCAACTAAGAAACTTAATTTTGTAGGACAAAATCATAAAAAATTTAAAAATTTTCCAAAGAAAAAAAAGATAGTAATAGAAAGAATAAAGATCAAATTTAAAAGAAAACAAAGCCATGGATGATGAAATTAAAAAAAGAACTAAAGAATAATCCCAAACAATATAAATAACAATTGAAAGAATGATGATTAAATTTAAAAGAAAAAAAAAAGAAAATGAGGTAAAATTGAAAAACATTTGTAATTTTATAGCTTATTAAAAATAAAAAATATTAATTAAAAGAATGAGGACCAAATATAAAAGATTAAAAATTAAAAAGGGTGAAATTGAAAAGTATTTGTTATTTCATGGCTTATTCAAAATTAAAAAATAGTAATCAAAAGATATAGAAAAAATATAAAGAGGGAATAAATTACAAAAGTTGGTTTGATGCTTTAAATGGTCTCATGCGGAATTTGAGGTGGGGAAAGATGAAAAAAAAAGCTATAAGCACTAATTTCGGTGCATGATTTGGACACGCGTTGCCCTGTTGTGTCGAGATCAATAAGATTTTTTAATAATTTCATTGTAAGGTAATGTTTGGTGATTTGACGGCACCACATTCTTTTGGAACAACGCAAAAGTCATCAACACCATTATAATTATGGAGGTAATAAGATTTTTAAATTTAAATAATTTTTCAATCATACTCTTAAATTATCGGAAATTGGATGATGTGATAACTGTAATTGTAAACATTTTAGTCTCTAAGGATATCCATTGAAAATTCCTTCCCTTGATCATGTGAATGAGAAGGAAAAGTCATAAAGAAAAAGGGAAGGGGTTCCAAATATGAAATTGACCATAAAGTCGTAGGAAAGCAATGTAAATGCTAATAATAGTAGTTGGAAAATTTCATTTGATGTCTTCTCAAAAGATCTTGAAAATCTTTAATTTAGGATTGATTTTTGGCATAAGACCGGAAAAAGGAAATTACATTACTTTTAGTTCACGTAAACTATAAATGTAACTCAAATCTTTTTTTTTTTCCTCAAATCATTATTTGAGTAAAAACTACGATGAGGATGTTGGAGAACAAAGTGCAAATTATATTTATCAAAAATTTTAAATTTATTTTTTATTAAAAATTAATTTTTTTATATATTTTGAATCATTTTGATACGCTCATCTTAAAAATAATTTTAAAAAAATAAAAAATATTATTTTAATACATTTCAGCACGAAAACCACTTTAAAAAATAACCACAATTATATTTCTAAACAGTATTTAGATGTCAATATTGGAGGGTCCCAGTGTAGGCATCATTATTTGAGTAACAACTACAATGAGAGGTTGGAGAACACAGTGCAAATAGTATTTATTAAAAATTTTAAATATTGTTTTGTTAAAAATTAATTTTTTTATATGTTTTGAATCGTGTTGATACGCTGATTTTAAAATTAATTTTTAAAAAATAAAAACTATTATTTTAATACATTTTAATACGAAAACTACTTTAAAAAACAACCAAAACTATACAGTTAATCAGGATTTACATGTCAATATTGGAGGCGGTCCCCAGTGTAGGCATCAATTTTGTCCACGTCAAGCCTTTCATTTATCTATGGGCCGGATCTTGAGCAATTATGTCAGCAGGGAGTTTTATGGGCCATCAAAAGGTAAGCCCATAGGATAAAACTCTATTAACTTTTAAAATAGGCGAGGCCATGTATCCAAATCAATGGGCCCATAGAGGACCGATGGTCTTTTTTAATATTATTGCCAGTAGGCAGAGAGATTCCTTTAGAACCATGATTTTCACAATTGTTTTTTTTTTTAATTACACCACATATAAGAATTTAGTATCGAGAAAATAAAAAAAAAGGATAAATTTATACATCAATATCTTTTTAGGGTGTTTTAGACAATCATATTAAGAGGGTTTTTAAGGTCGTTTAGACTGTAATTGTTTAAAAATTGAAAATGTTTTTAAAATAATTTAATTAATGATTTTAGTTCATTTTAATATATTGATATTAAAAATAAATTTTAAAAAATAAAATAAATTTATTTTAAAATATTATTAAATAAAAATTATTTTAAAAATAACTATTATCACTATAAATAAAAAAACTCAAGGAGAGTTGTTGTTGTTGTTGAGAACCTGAGATAGGATTTTGGTTTTTTAAAAAATCATTACGTGGGCTTACTCTTTGCTGGCTTTCAGGCTCTTGTCCTGCCCATTTGCATCACTCAGCGTTATATTGATCTAGGAGAATTGAGTCCCGCACAGATATTCAACGGAGGCCGACAGGTCTTCTCAGGCCCACAATCTATTGTTCCATTTAATTTCCGTTATGTGACTATTCTGTTAGTTTAGATGAAAAAACTAGACAGAAAAATGTATTGAAGAGGAATACTTTATTTATTTAGACATTGAATTGACACATTTAGAGTTATAAGAATTAATTGAAAACACATGAACATTTTTCACTATTTCTCCGGAAAAAAGTACTTACCTTTGGAAAAAATTCAATAGCTTTGGGAAAATAAAACACTTGGATGACTTTAGGTTTTTTATTATAGGCACCGTGGATTCATGAATTTTTTTTAGTCCTTTTTATTTTTGCTTTTAAGTGTTTAATTGGATGGTAATTTGGCTGAAATCGTTAAGAAAAGATAAAATTAAAAGATAAAGAATTAAAATCAAACATGGGAAAAGATGAGTGGTGTTTTAGAATTTTTCGTGTGAAATGTTTAACTTAGTCCTCATTCTCTACTAATTATAACAATTAGGTCTCTTTAATTTTTGAAGTTTCACCAAAAATCAATTTTGGTCTAGAATTTCATTCATTTTTTTTAGTCTCTGGTTTGAGAGATGAGAGAGAAAGATATTGTTGACGTTGCTTTCATTCACCAAAACTATCGATTTTCGTGTCAAATGTTTTATTTAATGAGAGTAGTTCAATTTAGATTATTTTCTGGGGGTTTTTAGGTCAGAAATAGGTTAAAAATAAATTTTTAGGTCAAAGAAACTTTTGTCTGGATTTTTTTAACTACCACAATGGCTAGACAAAATCAAAAAACATATCAATTTTTTTTTTGCAAAAAAATTAGGGCAGTCATCCATCTCATGTGCAATAAAAAAATTAAGGGCCTAGGTGTGCAAACCCATACTAAACGGGTTAGACAGGTTGACCTAGCTTGTTAGGCCCAAAAACGCCTCACATTTTCTTTTTAATTTTTTTTTAAAAATTTATTATATTTTACTTGATTTTTTTATATGTATTTTTTATTTATATTTAAACCAATACCCATTCTCTCTTTTATTTTGTTTATATAGTCTCTTTTAAATGACAATTATTTTCTAATTATTTTGTATGTATTTAAGTTCTTAAGAGATTATTATAATTCATCTATGATTTTTTTCTTATGTTTAATATAAATAAAAAAATATTTATTTTTATATAAAATTTTTAATATATGTAACCTTGCATAATATTTTATTTTATTTTATTACATTCAATCAATTTCATGTGTATTTGTTTCTATCATTGTTTGATAAAATAAAAAAATTATTTTGGTAATAAAATCATTCAACACAACCGAGTCAAAGACATGTGCTGCAAGGTCAAATATCTTGATCTATATATGTCTGTTGATTTTTCTATTTTCATTTTCATTTATTGTTGATGATTTTTTTAATACATATAGTTCTTAATTTATTTAATTACATGTATAAATAAGTTTGTTGATTTACACTTATATTTTTTTTAATGTACAAATATGCGTTGTATAAGTTAGCATATAGAATTCTTTTGTAGAACAAAAAAAAATGACCCGGAATGTCGTAAATCAAATAGCTAATTACTACTAAAATTCATATGAACAGTGAAGGGATAACCTACACCCCAATTTGTTTTTCATTTCCTCTCGTATTTTTCCTATTTTATCATTAGATTTTTTTTTATTAGTTGTCTGAGTTATATTTGGATCAATCTAGTTAATCAAGTCACGTCAAAACAACTCTCATATAATTTAATTTTAAGTTCAAGTCCGATAAGAAGTCGGATTGAGAGGTATTAAAACTGTTATATTGGTTTAGGTTTAATAACAATGCTCTATGATTTCTTATGATCTTGATATTTTTTGTTAGTTTAAAGGAATTTTTAATCTGACCCGCAATATAGTGCAGTGATATAAAATTAGTATTTTCTAATTCATTTGATAAAATTACTATGTTGAAAATAGAAAATTTATCAGTAGTGATTGCCTAAGACCATGCACAGGGAGCACATATTAATTCCTTTACTCAATTTACTAAAATAAATATTTGGGTAAAACATCAACTGAGGCTATGGCAAGAACCAAACTCAGTTCAAGACATGACCAGGCCAAGGATTTGAGACCTCTAAACAGAGACTCATTACCTAACAGCTCTGTGTTATCAATTAAGATGATCATTTCAAGCTCAAGCTCCAATATTTAATTCAACTAGTTAAAATGGCAAAAGTTTTGAGTAGCTTCAAATCTCATGGAGTATTTAGGTAGGTATTGTCATTGTCACGATATATTATTAATCATCAAATTAAACTTTAACTATCTACTTTTAACAACGTAGACACATCGTACCGTTGAATTTGCTTGTAATAAACCCTTCATGATTAGTTACCTCTATGTTTAATCTTGAGATTTGCCATCAGAAAATGCCATTAACATTGGAGACTAGTTTCTTTCAGCAAGAACAAGGACAATGGCTAAGATGTCAGCCTTACCACAACAATATGTGATTCCGACGAATACTGGTGATATTTGTTATCATCTGAGCCTGGCATGATGCACAAATCATACGGACCCTATTTTCAAATTGGACAGGCAAGCCTGATGCCTTTACTCGCCACAAATTACTCGACAAAGGAAGTACACGTTGCCGAGTCAGAATTGCAGCTATCACGGCCGCATGTGTTTACGACATGGTTGGACCATCGCAATAGCAGCGGCGGATGCTGAGCATCGGTGGTGGTGGTCCTTGATAATTGCAGTAGCGATGATGGTGACAAGATTCGAGCCGAGCTATGTCATATGTGACCTCAGGCTGGGGTTCCTTTTTAATTTGAAGCTTATAGACAAGGCTCAGCCCACAAGTGTACATGGAACTAGATGAAAAACAGGCTACTCGGTAGGAGATAATTAGAAGATGTTGGTTAACAATTGAAATTGAATGCGAGAAGCTTTTGTTACCTTCCTAAGCAATTAGTTACCACGACATTAATGATAACAGTAATGCTAATTTATGTACACTGAAAAAGAACAAAAACAGGAAAAAGATGGAAGAATTTCACCACGCTGCATGAAGGTATTGAGTTAATAGAATCCTCTCGAACCTCTTGATTGATATAGTTCCAATCTACTCTTTGCTTCCGGTAACAAAGATTCCATTTCAGGTTCTTGTAACAAATGAGCCTGCTTTGTTGACCACTCTAGCACAATAAGGACCTCTTCGTTCGCAAGAACCTCACTGTCAGGGCATTGCAATGAAATGTAGCAAAGGAGAATCAAAGAGAGAACTTGAACCATTTGTTCACCGAAGTAAACAAGTTGAATTAGGTGTTTGGCACCTCCTTCAGCAATAATAGCCTTGGAGTGATTCACGCAGAGGAAATTTTCTGGCGATGCGAACTTGTTCAGGGCAATTGCTGCCTCCATTGTAACCTCAGGTTCCTTTTCGTCTAATAGCTTCACCAATGGCCCAATCATCCTGGTTTCTGTTGCTCTAAATGTCCTAGCCAAGTTGCCAATAGCTTGGATGCATGGTATGAGGAGGTCTGAGACTGCTTTCTCAACCACTTTTAGTAACTGATCAACAACTGCTCTGGCAGCAGGGGATGTGGGCTTGAACGAGGAGCGTCTCAAGTCAGAATTTTGTTCAGCTACTGCTGTTATTTCCATCAATGCCATTGCTGAATAGGATTGAACTTCATCATGACCTTTCTCTAACAAAACTGCAAAGCATAAAAGCGCTCTTGACTCTGTGATGGTACGGCATACGGTGACGTTTCCCTTTGCCAGTTGCCAAAGTGCTCTTGCTGCCATTGCCTTCATTTGTGCTTTGGTAGCAGGATCTTCAAATTCCCTACCCTTGATGCTAGTCCCGGCCAATGACACATGGTGATGATGCTGTTGTTTCGGAATATTGTGGTTGCCTTTAGCATGGTTCGGATGATTAGTATTGGGGTGATTTGTTGAGAGATTTTGGGTTTGGGTTTGGGTTTGGGTTTGTGTTGGTTTGTTAATGCTAAGAGTCTGACTTCTCATTGCCATGGTATTGGCCACCACACTGTGCATCTGGATAGGAGTAGGATTTTTATTATCCACTGGATGATGAATTTTTGTGGCGGGTTCATCTTCATCAGGACTAGTATCACTACTAGCCATCAAAACTGAATGAATCGACATTTTATTTTTGCTTGCAATTGCGTACTTACTGTGTTCTTGGACTGTCTCAAACGCAAGATGACTGACGAGAAATCGAATTGTGTTGTTTTGCGCAAAATGGTCTTGGCATTTCGGATGATGTGCAGCTAATTCAGAAACAGCCCAAGCCACCACAACCTGAACTTTCATGTGACCTTCTTTGAGGATTTTGGCAAACACGGTGCAAACCCCAGCATTCACAATCTGTTCGACGCTTTCCGGATCACGTCCTAATAACCCAATAGCTCTGGCAGCATTTTCCTGACCTTCCATTTTGCCATCTTTAGCCAACTTTAACAATGGTGCAACCCCACCTTCCTCTATAATCAACTTTCCGTACCTGTCATTATCTCTAGCCAAGGAAACCAATGAAGCTGCAGCATCCGATCTGTCTTCTAAACTCCCCGTATAAAGTATTGCAATTTGTTCCCATATGAGACACAGAATTGGCTCATTGGCGGCAATAGGAGGCAAGCCTAAATACTCATCGTCGCGATCATCAGCGGGAGCTGAGACTCGCAAGAGCCAAGAAACATCTCCTATTGAATTTTCTAGCTGCGTCGATATTTTTCGAAATGCGGCAGCAGGGATGATAGTGAACATTCGTTTAATAATTCCACTGGCGCGGCATTTGATAACAAGAGTGAGGGCCTTGTCGAGGACTTGTTCGGTGTCATCGATGATTCGCCTCGTTGGACGTTCGTAAAGATCATTACTGGCACGAGCGGCTTGGCGTAAAAGCCCAGCAAGCTTCTCTGTTCTGGCTTTGAGTTCTAGACAATCTTGTTTGAAAGATTGTGCCTCATCTGCTGATTTTGTGACTTGGTCTGCTAATTGTATTGGCCTTGCCAAGATCTCTTTCACGATGTCCGCCATGGCCCAAGCGGACTAGAATCGTAGAGCTCAAATCAACGAGGCTTGTTAGGAAATAATTCACAATCGAGAATTCTTGGGAGACAAAAGGGTCTTGATGCGTTGCTTCTGTGTCCTTTGTGTGTCCCTGAGAAGAGCCAATTGGTTGTGCGGCTATTTATGTTCTCTATGCCTGATAACTTTGCA
The DNA here is from genome assembly GCA_007827005.2 of Populus simonii. NCBI lineage: Eukaryota > Viridiplantae > Streptophyta > Magnoliopsida > Malpighiales > Salicaceae > Populus > Populus simonii. The sequence goes on along the minus strand of CM017467.2, from coordinate 16,845,070 downwards.
TCCACCTTAGCTGGTGGTGGTTTAGATTGTGGTTGTTCTGGTGGTGGTGGCCGGTGAGTTTTGTGAAAGGAAGAGGGGGCAGGAGTTGTAATGGTCAAACGTAATTTTCTCCATCTTCCATATTGAAAGAACTCGCTACCATTCTTTCTTGCATTATATATAGGAAGGGAATTTGGTTGGTCAGAACTTTATTAAGCAATTTTAGTACATGAGAAAGTGATACCCCAAGCGCGTCGGTTACGTGTTTGTTTCCACGCTCCAAGAATATTAAAGAAAAAATTGCAATTTTTTTCTTTTCTTTTCTTTTGGTGATATGCCTTGGAAAATTGAACAGTCAAGATACGTCTGGGGAACACAGAGAGTCTGTTTATTCAGAGCAGACAAAGCGTTTACATTCAAATTAATATAATTTCTAATTTGTAAAATAAAAAAAACAATACATTTAACTCAGGGGTCCCTTTATTTTTGCCGTTGTAAAATATTTTTGTAAAATTTTAAATTTATTTTCTTTAAATTTATTTTTTATATATATTTTTAGATTTTTTGATGAGTTGATGCCAAAAATAAATTTTAAAAAATAAAAAAAAATATTATTTTAATACATTTACAAACAAAAAACATTTTAAAAAATAATTGTTAGCACAATATCAAACAGGTTCTTTTCATGGTGATACTGTAGAGACTAAACTTAATCAACAAGAAAGCCTGATTTTAGAAGGTTAAAAGTAGCAATTACTGTCATGATTTTTCTTGTAATTTCCCCTTTAATCCTTATACTTTGTTTTTGCCATTGTAAAATATCTTTTTAAAATTTTGAATTTGTTTTCTTTAAATAATTTTTTTAGTGGTTTTAGATCGTTTTGATGTGCTGATGTCAAAAGTAAATTTTAAAAAATAAAAAATATATTATTTCGATATATTTCCAATTAAAAAGTATTTTAAAAAGCAACTAATACCATAATATCAAATGAGCTCTTTTCATGGTGATGCCGTAGAGAGTAAACTTAATCAACAAGAAAGTCTGGTCTTAGATGGCTAAAAGTAGTAATTACTCTCATGATTTTTCTTGTAATTTCCCCTTTAATCTTTATACTTTATTTTTGCGGTTGTAAAACATTTTTGTAAAATTTTGAATTTGTTTTCTTTAAACTAAGTTTTTTTAGTATTTTTAGATTGTTTTAATATACTTATGTCAAAAATAAATTTTAAAAAATAAAAAAAATATTTTGATACATATACAAACAAAAAGCACTTTAAAAAGTAACTGTTATATAATATCAAATAAGTTCTTTTCATGGTGATACTGTAAAGAGTAAACTTAATCAACAAGAAAGCGGACTTAGATGGCTAAAAGTAGTCATTACTCTCATGATTTTTCTTGTAATTTCCCCTTTAATCCTTATATTTTATTTTTTAAAATATTTTTGTAAAATTTTGAATTTGTTTTCTTTAAATAATGTTTTTTAGTACTTTTAGATCGTTTTGATGTCCTGATGCCAAAAATAAATTTTAAAAAATAATAAAAAATATTATTTCTATACATTTCCAATTAAAAAGTATTTTAAAAAGCAACTGTTAACACAATATCAAATGGGCTCTTTTTATGGTGATACTGTAGAGAGTAAACTTAATCAACAAGAAAGCCTGGTCTTAGATGGCTAAAAGTAACAATTACTCTCATGATTTTTCTTATAATTTCCCCTTTAAGCCTTATACTTTATTTTTGCGGTTGTAAAACATTTTTGTAAAATTTTGAATTTGTTTTCTTTAAATTATATTTTTTAGTATTTTTAAATTGTTTTGATATGCTTATGTCAAAAATAATTTTTTTTTTAAAAAATTATTTCGATACATTTACAAACAAAAAACACATTAAAAAGTAACTGTTATATAATATCAAATAAGTTCTTTTCATGGTGATACTGTAAAAAGTAAACTTAATCAACAAGAAAGCCTAGTCTTAGGACTTAGATGGCCAAAAGTAGCCATTACTCTCATGATTTTTCTTGTAATTTCCCCTATAATCCTTATATTTTATTTTTACGATTGTAAAATATTTTTGTAAAATTTTGAATTTGTTTTCTTTAAATAATTGTTTTAGTACTTTTAGATTGTTTCGATATCCTGATGCCAAAAACAAAATTTAAAAAATAATAAAAAATATTATTTCTATACATTTCCAATTAAAAAGTATTTTAAAAAGCAACTGTTAATAGAATATCAAATGGGCTCTTTTCAAGGTGATAATGTAGAGAGTAAACTTAATCAACAAGAAAACCTGGTCTTAGATGGCCAAAAGTAGAAATTACTCTCATGATTTTTCTTGTAATTTTCCCTTTAAGCCTTATACTTTATTTTTGCGGTTGTAAAACATTTTTGTAAAATTTTGAATTTGTTTTCTTTAAATTAAGTTTTTTTAGTATTTTTAGATTGTTTTGATATGCTTATGTCAAAAATAAATTTTAAAAAATATAAAAAATATTTCGATACATATACAAACAAAAAACACTTTAAAAAGTAAATGCCAGCACAATATCAAACATGTTCTTTTCATGGTGATACTGTAGAGACAAAACTTAATTAACAAGAAAACCTGATTTTATATGGTCAAAAGTAGCAATTACTCTTATTTTTTTCTTGTAATTTCCCCTTTAATCTTTATACTTTATTTTTGCGATTGTAAAATGTCTTTGTAAAATTTTAAATTTGTTTTCTTTAAATAATGTTTTTTAGTACTTTTAGATCGTTTTGATGTCCTGATGCCAAAAATAAATTTTAAAAAATAATAAAAAATATTATTTCTATACATTTCCAATTAAAAAGTATTTTAAAAAGCAACTGTTAACACAATATCAAATGGGCTCTTTTCATGGTGATGCTGTAGAGAGTAAACTTAATCAACAAGAAAGCCTGGTCTTAGATGGCCAAAATAGCAATTACTCTCATGATTTTTCTTGTAATTTCCCCTTTAAGCCTTATACTTTATTTTTGCGGTTGTAAAATATTTTTGTAAAATTTTGAATTTGTTTTCTTTAAATTAAGTTTTTTTAGTATTTTTAGATTGTTTTGATATGCTTATGTCAAAAATAAATTTTAAAAAATAAAAAAAATATTTCGATACATATACAAACAAAAAACACTTTAAAAAGTAAATGCCAGCACAATATCAAACATGTTCTTTTCATGGTGATACTGTAGAGACAAAACTTAATCAACAAGAAAGCCTGATTTTATATGGCCAAAAGTAGCAATTACTCTTATTTTTTTCTTGTAATTTCCCCTTTAATCCTTATACTTTATTTTTGCGATTGTAAAATGTCTTTGTAAAATTTTAAATTTGTTTTCTTTAAATAATGTTTTTTAGTACTTTTAGATCGTTTTGATGTCCTGGTGCCAAAAATAAATTTTAAAAAATAATAAAAACTATCATTTCTATACATTTCCAATTAAAAAGTATTTTAAAAAGCAACTGTTAACACAATATCAAATGGGCTCTTTTCATGGTGATGCTGTAGAGAGTAAACTTAATCAACAAGAAAGCCTGGTCTTAGATGGCCAAAAGTAGCAATTACTCTCATGATTTTTCTTGTAATTTCCCCTTTAAGCCTTATACTTTATTTTTGCGGTTGTAAAACATTTTTGTAAAATTTTGAATTTGTTTTCTTTAAATTAAGTTTTTTTAGTATTTTTAGATTGTTTTGATATGCTTATGTCAAAAATAAATTTTAAAAAATAAAAAAAATATTTCGATACATATACAAACAAAAAACACTTTAAAAAGTAAATGCCAGCACAATATCAAACATGTTCTTTTCATGGTGATACTGTAGAGACAACACTTAATCAACAAGAAAGCCTGATTTTATATGGCCAAAAGTAGCAATTACTCTTATTTTTTTCTTGTAATTTCCCCTTTAATCCTTATACTTTATTTTTGCGATTGTAAAATGTCTTTGTAAAATTTTAAATTTGTTTTCTTTAAATAATGTTTTTTAGTACTTTTAGATCGTTTTGATGTCCTGGTGCCAAAAATAAATTTTAAAAAATAATAAAAACTATCATTTCTATACATTTCCAATTAAAAAGTATTTTAAAAAGCAACTGTTAACACAATATCAAACATCTTCTTTTCATGGTGATGCTGTAGAGAGTAAACTTAATCAACAAGAAAGCCTGGTCTTAGATGGCTAAAAGTAACAATTACTCTCATGCTTTTTCTTGTAATTTCCCCTTTAAGCCTTATACTTTTCATCTTTTGAATCCATATGCTTTTCTTATTTCTCAACCATGAAAAAACTAGTAAACAATCTAGCTTTGCCAATGCATTCAGGGGTCTAAAAACAAAAGACAAATATCAAACCGTAAATAGGTAAGAAAGAAAACAAAAAAAATATTCAATTTAAGGCCTTTCACCCATTAGGTTAGGATGATGGCATTTTGAAGGACTAGTCCCAAAGACTTTTTCATCTTGGACCATTTTCAATAATGGGCATCGTAATTTATAATTCCAGTCCAATCACCTCACCATATACAGAAACCTGATGACTCAATTCCAACTAACCAACGCTTGAAGAACGTTTTGAAAACGTTATCCGCACCAGGGCCTTTCAAATCCTTGGCATTAATGGGTGTGCTGATGAATTGATGTTCATGAAAATAACTTAATAAAATTGAACAAAGATTAACACAAACACAATCCAAAATCTTCATGTTTTATGGTAATTGAATTTGAGCTAGCTGGGCTTTATATATGCAATGTGTCTGGTGTCGGTACTACTCATTGGAGTGAACCAGTGGTTAACAAAATGTATGCATATTTATAGAATAATGTTGCATCCAGATCTGCATTCTTAGCCTCACTAGGAATCATCAGGTTTGTGTAAGTTTTTTCACCCGATCCAGATATTTTTGTGCGCTGAAAACTCGCCTCTCGGGCTCTTTTAACTCTCTCTGGAAGTGGAATTAGAGCTAGGTATCATTATTTGTAATTTTCACTACTGCAGCAGAATGAGTTGGTATTGAATTAGAGTCCTTTTGGTTTGTTTTCTCTAGACAACTTGAGCAATTAACCAACATTCTATTTCTTCCTTCACAGACCAAGGTTGAGAGTATATTTTGTCCAAGATTTACACTAGTTTTTGCTAGAATCAATAACTTGACCTTCTGGGGCGTGCCTATTTGCACTGCTGCTGCTGCTGCAAAGAACAGTGAATCTGGTGCAGTGATTTAAACAAACCATAGTGATAGAATTGGAGCAGGACTGGTATTGTGGGCTTTAGGGAGTTAATAAAATCAATTAGAACAGAACTAAGCTACTCATGTAAATCGTGCGTAAGTAGATGGCTCAGAACCTGTTTTCCCTCCCTACTTCTGTGCTGTGTGCTAGATCACCTTCATTGTTTCAGCGATATTTGGTTCAGTGGCTGCACAGTAAAGGTAGAGCTGAAATATTCCTGAAGCAAACATGTGATTGATCATTGCATTAATGTCCACTGTATTGAATAGCAAGGTTATTCATTGGAAGCTGCGGAAAATTCTAATGTTTTTCTGGGACCTACAATTAATGCTAGCACAAGTTAAATTTAGTTTACGTCTTAAATCAAAAAGCCTACCTCACTTCATCAACATATGGATGGAAACATTATTTCTATGATCATCATTACCAAAGAAGAAAACGTAGCATGGCTTTACAAGTGAGCCAACAAATGTTTCAGCAATCTGTTTCAGTTTTACGTAATCTAATACAACCCTAGTCCAGTACTGTGCAATCCGTAGGCCAAAGGCATCCACCAAATGCGAATCGCTGTTCGTCGCCAATTCCTAGATCTAATTGATACATTATTCGAACACAACACAAATAGCAACAGCGAAATCATGACAATAATTCATGCCCCATTTAAAAAGTCAGAATTTCACTTTAATGTGTCTGCATATCAGGAACAGAAATTCATGGTACGGATACAATTCAAGCAGCATCGCAAGAATCTTGTCGTGAGTATTAGAACGAAGCTGTGTTTGCTACCATCATATGCTTCAGTTGTCTAATCATTAATTATATAATTTGCGTCAATGGTGCAAAAGCTAGATTTTTTGTTTTTCTAAAAAAACAGAGTGATTGTTTCCCGGTTAAGTTAACATAATTACCTTTTCTTATTAGATTGGATTTTCTTTATTTAGTTTAATTCCTTACTTGACCTATAAATAGATTTATAATTGCTAAAGTGGAGACAGAAAATTGCAGGTTCGATTCCATGAGCGAGACAGAAAATTGGCCACTGGTTGAATCAACAAAAAAAAAACCAAGGGCATCATGAACGATTGGAAATTAAATCCAAGTTCCTACCATATCCAAATTAGGCTACAGTACCTTTTCACTGCTCGTCCCCGACAAGCATCCTTTGGAAACTGCAATGAAGATTCCGAAGAAGCTAAGACAAACTAATAAAAATCACCAGTGATGGATCCCTTTCATCTTCTACCAATTATATTTGTCCGATTCGATAGTGTCCCTTGAATTCTACACAGGCCCTGACTGTATTTACAACTGTCTTTCTTTTCACTAACAATGTTCAAAGATTTTAAACGTGGATCCCGCAGTGCTAAGACTGTCTCATGCATGCAGTGACCTAAATTATTGCACAAACAAAATCGTATTAATACATAACCCATGCCTAGATTTTCTTTATCTTCTGGCTCATCCAAAGGTTTGAGAAACCTCGAGGCTCGAGCTCGGACTTGACTGGAGTAAGGTCAGTAAGCTACAGATACACAATTGTACGTGACGACGATTGTTGCATAAGACATGAACTTCATTATTATGCATTTGGAATACCAATAATTGACATCATGTGGTCTAAAGGATTCACATATGAAGAAACGACAAAAGGGAAGCAGCGCCTTGTTCTGCTATAGAACCTTCCTGTTAATTTTCAGCTGCCAGCTTAACCAAAAACTTGGATTGATACGAGCATGGGATGCTCTTATAAACTTGGTATGTTTTATATGAATCTCTGCGTATATAGTGCAGAGGTTGCATATTCACAATTGATCATATAATTATCAAGTTCAATGTCATAAACAATACTGGGGAGGACAGCTAATTGCCTATGGTTCCCCGACAGAATTTGATACAGACCATGACCCATCCTTGTAATCAAATTATTTAAGTAGATGTTGTTAATTAAAGAGAATTTTATTTTATATTAGAAAAAGAAGAGGTTTTGTTGTATTTTATAATGTAAGGGACACCAAATTAATTAATAGATTTGGATGGATGTACAGATACACTTAATGGACATTGTATAATATAAATGATTTTTATTATTATTTTTGGGATTAATTAATTTAAGTTAATTAAATTTTTAGAATTAATTAATTTAGTAATTATGTATGGAATCTCCTATCAAGATGCTCAAAATAATTTGAATAAAAAGTTATTTTTTAAATTATATAGATATATTGGTTGATCTGAAGAGATGTGTCTCTAAACTTTACAAATACATTGATTTGAAAAAAATATTATTTTCTTTATAAATACCAGTATGATGTTTACAGAAATTAATTAGAAATAATCTTCTTCTCTCTCTAATTTTTCTCTACAAACTTTTTATCTGTGTTTACCAGAAATATACCAGAACTTTTTTGATAAACTTAATTTATGTCTATAAATTTAAGGTTTTGCTATATTTTAAAAGTTTATTATTTTATACCTATAATAAATACAATGAGATTAATTAATACCTTAAAAACAATAAATTCCACGTTTCGAAGCCTGTTTACTATATTCACCGACGATACTATAGCAACTCTCACTTAGAGCTTGAATTTTCATGTGCAAGCAAGAAGCATTTCTGTCGATAAGCACTGATCCATAACCTAGCTATCACAAGCCACCCTGTAAATTGCACTTGCATTTCGCATTGATTACATATGTCTGTACCTTAAAGAACAGCAGCACGTAAACTCTGGCGTGGCTTTACATATCAAGTATAATCGAGACTCGTAAACTTCCTTGAAAATTTTTTACAAGATGCTTGTAACTGTGTTAATAATTATTTTTTAAAGTATATTTTATATAAAATACATTTAAAATAATATTTTTTTATTTTTAAAAATTATTTTTTACATCAGATCAAAATATCTGAAAATATAAAAAATATATTAATTTAAAGTAAAATAAAAAATAATTTTTTTTAAAATTTTTTAAAAAACATTTCCAAAATGAAATACATTAAATAGCACGGTTACGCGAATAGAATCGCAGTAAAATTTCAACCTAGCCAGAGACGACAGAACAGGACACTTGTGCATGCTCCAAAGGATACTCCAAGTATGAAGTATCATCGCTACAGTACTAACTGCCAAACAGAGCCCAATCCATCTCAACAATACGACTTCAAGGACATACAACGAAGTTGCTTCAGCAAGCTAATTTGTCGGTGGGTTAGATGGGCTGGACCGTAGATGCATGCATCAGTACTTGTATAAGGCCCAGCCCAATTACACGCTTTGTCTCAGTGTGCAAAGATTACACGAGAGTACCATCATAACATGCTCGGCAAATACACTGCAGGGTTAAATTAGACATTCTCTTATCTTGTTTTATCTTATTTCCAACCACCAAATATGGATAGGGAAAAAAAAAAAATTCTTATCAAATTGCAAATCAATCTCCTCATCTCATCTATTCATTCATGCCTGTGTTTTCTGATTAAAAATATATCAAAATAATATATATTTTTTATTTTTTAAAATTTATTTTAAACATTATAGTATCAAAAAAATCTAAAAATATAAATAAAAAATAATTTATTTAAAAAGTGCTCACTAGATATCCTAATGAAAAACACAACTCAAACCCCCTAAAAAATATATTATTTTATCATTAATTTTCATATAATTTTATTCCAAGTTATCTTTCTGTATTTATTAAATGCAGAGAACATGACAATGATTAAAAGTAGAATATTTATTAGATTCCAACTTTTAAAATGATCATCGACGCTGCTTGCTGCGTTAACTTGAAGCTATTACAATTTTAATAACTATATATTAAAATGACAACCCTTAAAATAACAAATAAATAATGAATTTGTTAAAAAATAATAAAATTATGGTGAAAACCAAGTAATTCATATTTTAAAAAAAACATATTATTAGTTAATGATACTTAGATTCTCATTTTTTTTAATTAAACTTAACCCTTCTATATTAAATGACATTTTTGTAAATTTAATCATATTCAATAATTTTATTAATGGTTAGACACTTATAATGTCTTATAAAACTTTATACTCATAAAAAATTAAAATAACAATATCTAAGTTTTAAAATCTATGTTTTGGCCCATCATACCCAAACCAAAGTATAACTCAAGAATTCAATCTAACCTATGTATCCAAAGAAAAACTTTGCCAAAGATTTTTCTTTCTCTTCTCTTTTCCTTTCTTTATCGTGACTTTTCTCTAAAAAATACCAAGGAATTCAATTCTAAACTTAAGCTTTTAGGTTTTAAAAGAGGTTTGAAGAAACAAGTAAGTATCTCTGGGTTTTTTTCGATTGGAGATTTGATAGTTAATTGATTAAAAAAATATGTTGATATTTTATGATTTATATATTGATTTGATACACGGGTGATTTGAGAGGTTTAATTGATATTTTAAGGTGTTAGTTTGACTTAAAATCATTTGATATGAAGTCTAGATTTTTTTGGTTTTAAGGATCTGCAAAACCTTTGAAGAATGACATATTAGGATTCTGAAGTCCTGATCACAGGTTGGTTGAACTGGCGAGTCGGTTGACTTGATGGTGCCGGTTGACCGGTTGGTATGAATCGACTGACCAGTTGGCTTGTGGTGATAGTTAATTGGTTGGTTATTTCAATCGACCGGTTGATTGAGGACTGGAGTTTGATCGGTTCTTTTCAGTTCGATCAATTTGAGAGATGTACAAGATTGATTGGTTGGATTTGTGCTGGTTTTGTAATTATGTTTTGATCTTTCCTATTAGAGTTGAAATCTTTTATATTATCTGTCACGAGTCATTTTTGAGTAATTTTTGTGTTTATTATAAGTTTTGTTGACATTTCTCCTTGCGATCATCAATGGTTTCTAGTTCTACGTCTGTTTGTTTTTTACCTTTGTTTTTTCAGATGAAAAAGATAATCTTTAATATTCATGTGATATAAATAAACTATGCATGTTGATTATATGATAAGTACGGATAACATTCTTGAATATCTATGTATGTTGATTTATTTCAAAATACTCATCATCAATTCCTTGAATATATATTCACATTATGTTGAATTAAATTCTATTCAATATTATATTCAGTTGCTTTCATAATTATGTGAACATATGTCATGTTTTGATATCAGACTTGTCAAAAATTCCATACTAACGAAAAATAGTTAGTTTTTGTGCACATTGTATCTGTACACCTAATTGGTGAGAGCGATATTGACTTGTGCGCAACTAATAATCCCACGATGCTTTGTTATGGAAACCTTAGGGTTTCATTTGTTATCTAATCTGACATGTATTCCAGTATCATATACTAATATGCTTTGTATATATATGTGTATATATATATATATATATATATATATATATATATATATATATATATATATATATATATATATATATATACGACTTCCAATTTATAATATCTAAGATATATATTAAATGTTATTCCCCCCACTGAGTTAGTTAAACTCACCTTTTTTTTAATATTATTTTTAGATTCATAGTTTCTGTTGGCAAGTTGACTTTATTGAGAGTTCTTGCTTCTTCGCTTTTGATCAGGATGCCCTACTTGCTTCCACAAGACTTTTCTTTTAGTCTAGAGTGCTCCATTATTTTTAGTTAAGGATTAGATTTTGATATTTTAATAAGTATTATGGATTATTATTTAATTTTATTGATTTTGAATAATATTTTGAAAGTTTACAAAACACTATAAATTTGTATAATTTATTTTATGATAAGTATGTTTAAGGCTTAGTGCAGGTGAGATACCGTCACGATGTTGCTCCTACGTCACCGATCATGAACCTGGAATTCATGTTGTGACATAAGTTTGATGTTTAATAGTTATATTACGAGATGGCATGCCCGCGTGCTGTTGCGGGCTTATAAAACAAATATACTTGACAGTGTTATAATTGTAAACCAAAACTAGATAAGTAATAGAAACTAAAGGTATGATGTAGCCAATATTTCATGACAGAAAAAAAAGTTGTGATGGTGATTAAAAACTTAGAGACTGAACAAAATGATTTGTAGCAATCCATAGTGTTTTGTGAGGAAAGATACCGTGCTTTTGCCACATGATTTAGCTTTTTTATTAATAAAAAGTTAAAAAAATTATAAATCTAAATTCTCTACCAACTTAATATTAAAAAAAAAAAAATAAAGATAGTTTTGAAAGGAAAAAAACCCATGAGAAAAAACGTTGTAGCAATTGACAATGTTTTGTGAGAAAAACTACAATGTTTTTCCCAATACAATCGACAAAGATAATTTTAGAAAGAATCATAAAAAAAACCATTTAGAGAAATATTGTAGCAATCTACAGTATTTTGTGAGGAAAATAACAACGCTTTCCCCATATGATTTAGTTTTATTGTAATTATAATTTTTAACCAACTCAATATTAAAAAAAAATCAACAAAGATAATTTTGGAAAAAATCATAAAAAAATCATGTGGGAAGACACTGCAGCAATTCACAGTGTTTTAAAGAAAAAAATTACAAAGCTAAATTCTCAATCAGCTCAATATTAAAAAAATAAAATCGACAGAGGTAATTTTTGAAAAAATAAAATTAAAAAAAAAACACAAAAAAATAGGGATAAAAAAACCATGCTGAAAACACTGTAGCAATTCACAGTGTTTTGCGATGAAAGCTACAGTGCTTCGCTACATGATTTAGCCTTATTTATAATGACTTATAACTGTAATTCTCAACCAGCTCAATATTAAAAAAATAAAATAGACAAAGAAAATTTTGAAAAAATCATAAGAAAAAAAAACTATGTAGAGAGACACTGTAACAATCCATAGTGTTTTGTGAGGAAAGCTATAATGCTTTCCCCACATGATTAAGATTTATTACAAAGTTAAATTCTAATAAGCTCAATATTAAAAAAATAACATCGACAAAGATAATTTTAGAAAAAATATTACAAAAAATGAAAACACAAAAGAAACTAGAAAAAAACAATGTGAGGAAAAACTGTATAAATCCATAGTGTTTTATGAGAAAAGTTATAGTGTTTTCACATGATTTAGGCTTACTTGTATTAACTTGTAATTGTAATTCTTAACCAGCTTAATATTAAAAAGATAAAATTGATAAAGATAATTTTAGAAAAAAACATAAAAAAAAACTATGTGGAAAAAAATATTGTAGCAATTCACAGTAATTTACAAGGAAATCTACAGTGCTTCACTCACATATTGTAACTGTAATTCTTAACCAACTCAATATTAAAAAATAAAATCGAAAAAGATAATTTTGGAGAAAATCATAAAAAAAACCTTGTGGAGAAACACTGTAGCAATCAACAATGTTTTAAAGAAAAAAATTACAAAATTAAATTCTCAATTAGCTTAATATTAAAAAAATAAAATCGACAAATATAATTTTAGAAAATAAAAAAATAAAATAGAAAAATCATGTGGGAAAACACCGTAGCAATCCACAATATTTTAAAGGAAAAAAATTAAAACATGTAAAATTTTTAACCAGCTCAATATTAAAAAAGTAAAATTAACAAAGATAATTTGGGGAAAAAAAACAAAAAAGGGTAAAAAAGTAAAAAAAATATGACAAAAAAAAAAGATAAAAGAAAAAAAAAGAAATGCACTATGGATTACTGTTGTAATCCACATGCATTGGGTGTGAGTGAACAGTAAATTCCTCACACCCTTTAGCTTATTACTTAATATAAAAATCAATGTTCAATAGCATCATTTATCTTTTTCTAAGATATATTTATAATGTTTTGTTTTTTTAATATTCACAGTATCTTTTTATTTTAATAATAAAAATATGATTTTATCCTTATTTTATTTTACATATACTAAGTTTAGAGTAACAATGGAGTAAAATTAAAGGAAGTTTGTTTTTATTTTTAAATTTGTCAGAACCTGTTTCTGGACGTTTATAATATATTCAACAAATATGCATTATTAAAAGCAAAAAGACTGACTACACAAAATTGCAGACCTATTTGTGTTTCAGTTTTCAAAAGAGACGATAGCCCAAAAACAAGAGTCCCAAATTATATATGACTTCACCATTCATCTCTTGAACAAAAGAATTGTGCTAAATGGGCCTAGGAGCTTTGAACCCACTTTATTGAACAGGTAAAATTCTTGTTAAATCAGCCCATGATTATTAAAAAAACATGCCATGAGCATATATTATTTTATATTTAATTTTTATCTAATAAAAAATAATAAAATTCAAACTCATAATTATTTAATCTTTAAAATTTTAATACTATATTAAAAAATTATTTCAATCTAATAATTTAAGTTATTAAAAAACATTTTAAGATATAATCTTTAACAATAATTCTGGTTGAATTTGTATGAAGATTATCTGTAAGAGGGATTTGGTAATCTGTGGCGAGCACAGCACGCTATATTTTTAAGGGGATGGTGACTAGTTGAGTTGAAGTATTCCTACGAACGTGGTAGTAGGTAGCACCTGCCAAAGAAAAAACTCAAAATCTACGAAAACCTCCTTTATTAGAGGGAGAATGGAATAAAGAATTCCCATTAAACACTATTCGTCTCAGTAAATTAAAAAAAATTGTTCCAAAGTCTTTTCTGTTTCAAAAAAAAATGACCGAGCTAATTGAGATTCAAGTGATTAACGTGTTAAAGAAATCACAAGTGGCCGGCACCCTGTGGTCAAGTCATCAAAGTAGAAGTTACTTCCTCGAGAGAAAAAATGGACGACAGATTCCTTTTAATCTCTCAACAAGAAGAAACTTCAGTAACAACAACTTCTTTATGCCAGGCAAAACATTTCACATAGAGAGAGATGAAGGGAATCAAGTACCTTGAGCATTTCAGAGGTGAGCATCAATTGAAGCTGATCGAGAAGGTTGACAAAGCTAATCTAGCTGTATGCAAAGCTTGCAAGGAGCACTGTCGTGATCCGTATTATTTTAGTTGCAGCGTATGCGATTTGAACCTCCATGATTTATGTGCAAAGTTGCCATCATGGTTCTCAAATCCTTTTCATCCCCACACGCTTTCAATCTTTCAGACTCATATGATAGGCGAGCCGCAACAGTTTCAGTGCCACGCCTGTTTTAGGAACATAGATGGCTACACCTATGGCTACAAATGCGGTGAGTGCCTCATCTATCTAGATGTTGAATGTGCTTTACTAAGACCTGTCATAAAAGAAGATGAAGATCATGTTCTAATCCATTTTTCCCATCTTCATCCATTAGTCCTAGTTGCTACTGAACTGAAGGATGTTAATGATGACCCCCCACGCTGCTACTTGTGTTGGGAATTTATAATTAGCTCGGTCCTGTTCTTTAAGTGTGAACCCTGCAGATTCTATCTTCACAAATCATGTGCTGAATTGAAGTTGCCAAAAAGTTTGGATCACTTCTACCACCGTTGCTCTCTCGCTCTATGCACCGAAAGAAATCCTTATATTTGCAATGCTTGTTTGAGGAATCGTGGTGGCTTCCACTACCTCTGCGACAATTGCAACTTCAGGCTCGATGTCGACTGCGCTTTACTGCCTGAAAAAATGAAATCCGAAGGTCAAGATCTGCTCTACCACCACCCTATGCACGGGCATCCCCTAACACTTGTTGATGTAACTGACGATGAAGCAATTCACTGCGTCGCTTGCCAGAAAAGCTGTTGTGACAAGGCCCATGTCTGTCGTTGGGCTGGGGTATGCAGGTTTTTCCTCCACCAACAATGCTTCCTTCTTCCTGAAAAGGTATTCCAACCGCAATATCCAGGCCTCCAGTTAAAGTTGACTCCAGAATGTTTTCCTAAAGCAAGATGCATTTCCTGTTATAATTTATGCAATGGCTTATTCTACCGCACTCCGTCCAAATTACCGAAGAAAGTGAGAAAAAAACTGGGTGGCTTACCATTACCATTCAACGTGCACGTTAAATGTCCGGTGGAGGTGTCCACTATAACATATCAAGCTCACCCTCACAATCTTACATTTATCGAGAACGTCATAGGCAATGATGTTGACGACAGCAATGAATTCAAAGGTATAAAGTGCAAGGCCTGCGGCAAGGATTGCATATCATCATCACCTCTGTTTCGTTGTGCCCGATGCAATTACAATCTTCATGCTGAATGTGGTCCCTTACCGTGTATCATTCCTTTCAAAAGTGAATTACATACACATCCACTCAGGCTTATCTATTCTCCGGTGGACGGCGAAGACAAAAATGACGTGGATGTGTTTTACTGCGATGAGTGCGAAAACGAAAGAGATCCAAGGCTGCCAGTTTATTGTTGCTCTGAGGGCTGCCCTTACATTGCTGAGATTAAATGCGTAATATCCGAGGTACGTTTTCTACCATATTTTCTATATCTGACATTTTACTTCAATTTTTGTAGACAATTATCTAATTCTTGAAGTGATTATATGAAAAAAAAAATGTCATTCCGTCCGAGTGATGGAGTGAGGGGATTGAAAAATGATCCGTGCCTTCACACTCATAATTAAAACAAGAACTAGGCTTCGTGTTTCTCCTTTACTCTACTTGTTTTACTGTCAGGTAAAACGTTCATTATTGGGATATAATGGAGAAGTGGAGTTGAAGTCCTTGATCACTAAGATGGCTGGGAAGGTGATTGGCAAATATTATCTTCCTCCTCAGGAAACTGGAAGGGGCAGTGGAACAAAGAATGAAGATTGCAATGAAATTATTAGTCGTTTCAGAATTGAGGACACAGACTTGTATCGAAGCATTTCTATGGCTGCAAGACACTGGGCTCAGAATGATACCACCAAGAGCATGGGATCACAAGCTTCTCTGTTTCCAAATGAGGCCCTTACTCTTATGAACTTATTATATGGAGGCAAAGATATATTTAAAGAAGATAGGCCGATTTTCAAGGTCGAAGATCATTTTTTGAAGTCAGACTTTGCATACATAAGGGAGGCACTCGGTGATGTTATCCTTGCAAAACCCACTTTGCAAAATTCACCGGTAGTGGACTATTTCAGATTTATGTTATGCTGGACAATAAACAGCATGCGCACCACAAGAGTTGTTGATATTTCCCAAGAACTACTGTCGAAGTGGTGGAAGATCTTGAAAATGGTGCATTTTGCAGGTTTCAACATACAGTTCGCCTTAGACCGTCTGGACAGAATTGTGTTTGCTTACTATGGTCTTCAAGCTAAAGCAGAAAAGGAGAACCTGCAGAAAATAGATGGAGAGATCTCAGAGCTTGATCAAGATGTTAAAAAATTAGAAGCGTTATTGGTGGATAAAAGAGCAAGATTACAAGAACTCCAGAAGAGACGCGGGCATGTGGCGTCCAAAGAAATCGTGGGTTCTAGCTTCATAGACAAGTGCTTAGGGGAGGCATCTGAACTGAAGTGGAGGTTAGCTGGTGAAGGTCTTTTTGAAAAATAGGACTTCAACCTGGCGTTTATTTTATTATTTTGCACTTTCTTTGTGATATGGATTGTGATTGTCCTGTTTAGTTTTTGAGTGTATCTGTATTGTATTAAGGCATTGATTGGTTTTTAAAATGTTTTTTTTACTCAGAAATATATTTAAATAATAATTTTTTTTAAAGAAATATTATTTTTGATATGAACATATCAAAACGATCTAAAAATATAGAATTTATTTTGAAAATGCACAGCCAGCTGCATTCCCAAACATGCTTAGCATTGTTATGATGGCACGCGCTTCGTTGTGAGCTAGATTAATTTTTTTTTAATTTAAAAAAACAATGTTGAAGCATTGTCAACATGTTTTAAAACATAAAAAATTAAATTGAAAAAAAATATGATGCTCAATTCTTAACAAGTAAACATTAAAGGATTAAATTAAAAAAAATCAATTTCAAAAAAAAGATTAAAAGAAAAAGAAATTAAAAGAATAATGACTAAATATGACACAAAAATAAAATGATGTAAAAGGCTTGAGCCAATTTGAATTCACAACTCGGGTTGTGAGGTCGATTTATTCTCATAGAAAGCAAATAAAAAAAAATAAAAAAGCTCAATCCTTAATAAATTCAATATTGAACGATAAAATCGTGAAAGGAAATCAATGTAAAAAAATATCAATGTCAACTCGGGCTAACATTTAATACTCGTGACCTGGATCATAAGATTAGGATCACTGTATTAAAAAAAAAAATCATGAAACCCAATCATCAACCAATCCAATATTGAAGGAGATGATAAAAAAAAAATCAATTTCAAAAAAGGACCTAAAGTAAAAAAAAATAATTAAAAAAATAATGATCAAATCCGACATAAAAATGAAATGAACTAAAATGATGAGGGATTAAATTAAAAAAAAATCAATTAAGAAAATGATATATAAAAAAAGATATAATAATAAAAAAATAAGGACTATAATTAATAAAAAAACCAAATGGTAAGGGATGAAATTGAAAAACAAAAACCAATAAAAAATCCAAAACAAATAAAACCATTTTTAAAAACAAAGACTACAATTGAAAGAAAAAATAAATGGAAAGAAAAATTTGAATTTTGGTTGATCTAGTGTGAATCCCGAGGAGAGAAGAGAGAGAGAAAAAGGGAGGAGATAAAGATTTCATTACCAGAAGACGATGCATTCAGCAGTCACCTTTTTTTTTATTAATTTTTTTAAAAGAATGATTTGAGAGAAAAAATCATAATGAAAATACAAAAATACCACTTATGCCAAAAAATTTTAGGGAAATAAAGTCATTTTATTATGAAAGTCAAAAGATTGACAAGTCTCTAGACCTTAGCTCTAAAAAGATTATCTTTAAGGGTATTTAAGTCATTGCATTGTACATATAAAATGCTATAAGACTTATTTGCCCTTAATCAATATGGTAATGACAAATATTTTTCATGAAAAAAATTATCTTACCCCTATAACTAGCCCATTATTTTGTATGAGAATGGTAAAACCAAGATTACACGGTAGAAAATAGTACAATACACAATAAAACCATCATCTATTTTAGTGTTTCTAACAATTATAATTATAATTTTTTAGAACCTTGTTCTATATGTTTACAATATATTCAAAACATATGCATTTTGAAAAGCAAAAAGACTAGCAAAAAAAACCTACTTTAATGAATACATAGGTGATGGGTTTAGGCTTTAATAGTCTTGAACCCTGGGTAACACTTTTGAGCTTAGGTTTACGTTTGAGTGTATCTTATTTGTCAGATTCAGGTGTATCCTTTGCCTAGCAAATAAAAAACTCATTAACTCACATATAAACAAAAGAAAAATAATCTCCTCCACAGCATCTCCTTCATTTTATCATCTTTATTTACTACACTTGCATAAATATTACACAACCTCTAACGCAACATTCTTATTGTATATGCCCACTTAAACGTTAAAGTGTTTTATGACGCTCAGTCCATGACGCTTCCTCTATTGAATAATTTCTGAACACAACTTCAAATTTCTTGCGAAATCATGTTTGTAGCTTGCGGGTGGGCTGGGGCTTCATATTAGGGCTGAAACTAGTATCTAACCATTGCAGGCTTAACAGTAATGGGCTCTTGTTACAAACCTTCTACTTTTGCAGGTCTTGCAGGCTAAAGTTACAGTTTGTTTTTTCCCCCACACTCTTAGTTAGATCAATTATCAATCAGTTCCATAGTCATTAACAATTCTCATGTGCTTGAAGCATTGTCATTCGTGTGAAAGAATTCTGGTCCCAGAATTCTTGATTTGCATAAGACGTGCACGATTTGTAGATTTGTTTCCTTTCTCTGTTAGAATTTATATTCAATGCCTGCATGATCCCCTCTGAAGTCTTGATATGGTTTCAGGATTTCTGTACAGCCAAGTAGTTTTTTTTTTCCTTTAATTTATATCCAATCAGGATATTCTGAATCAATTATTCTCATGAATCAAGACCAATTCCTTTCCTTGCCAAGTTCAGGCAGGCCAAATCACACCACATACCCACAATAAACGAAGAGCTGCTTGGAATATTTATCGGCAAACCGACCATATAAATCATTGAGCTACCAGTCCAAGTAACAAACTACATATTGAATACAAGCAAGTCAGGTGAGTCTGAGACAGGTGTTGCTCGATACATCGATACATGGTAGCATGTAGTTGATTAGTTCTTTTCGAAGCTTAGCATCTTCCACACGCAGCTCACACGTACGTATCCATGATTCTTTATCTGGTGGCCCCTTGCAAGCAGCAGAACACCACAGCACGTGAGAGGAGGGATGGCCACAGAAGTTTCATTATCAATTTCAATTCAGATTCATAGCTTGAAATGCAATGACACTGTAAGATTCCTGCCTGTTTACCTAGGTTGCATGAACACCATTGAATCTGTGTTTCAGATAAGGTTATTATAGGAATAGATAAGGCTTCAATTTTGGCAAACATATTCACCAAGTTAGTGCAGAAGTCTATTTTTTCCCCTGACTTTTTGGGTATTGAAAGGTTATCTCTTTGAAACTAGTAGCTGCCTTGTAGGATTCCTTGACATCTCAGGCAAGGATCTGTCTGAATCAGGACAAAAGGGGTTCAATAATTTATTAGAGGTGACTGCTTCGGACTGTAATGGGGGTCGATGAAATTATAGTTTTTAGCCGTTCTTTCAATAGAGTGGGGTATACTATAAAATTCACATATGCATTATACTTGGGTACGAATAGCTTATCTAAGATAGAATTGAGTGAAAAAACTAGCTCTAATCACTAAAAAAAATATAATGAACGCACATGATTCTTATCGGTTTGGATCTCGAAACCCTTCTTTAGACATAAATAAAAAAAAGTATTAAATATTAAATTCTATTTAAAAAACTTGTTTGTTTTTGCGGCAAAAAAACTATTTTTAAAAGAATTATTTTTTTAATATTTTATATATTAATATTAAAAATAAAAAATATTATTTTGATTTATTTTTAAACTAATAAAATGCAAAAGAGACTAAATATCCATATGATTTTATGTATAAAACGTACATGAACAGTTTCAATCAACTTTTTTTTCTTCAGCAAAAGTATTAAATATTGAATTCTATTTAAAAAGCTTGTTTGTTTTTGCAGTAAATATACTGTTTTTAAAAGAATTATTTTTAATATTCTTTAATTGTTTTAATATATTAATATTAAAAATAAAAAATATTTTAATTTATTTTTAAGCTAATAAAATGCAAAAAAAAACACTAAAAATCGATGTGGTTTCACGTGTAAAACGTACATGGACACTTTCAATCAACTTTTTTTTTGTCAACAGCAAAAGTAATAATGGTTGATGAAAGTGGAATTCTTTACGGCGAAAAGAAAAAAATCTCAATGACTCGAACAAAAAGTATTGTGCTTTTTGACAAAAAGAAGGCAGACATGATAGTTGGATAGTTGTTCTAACTTCAAAAAATTAATCTGATCGATTAATGAGCTTATTATTTATGTTAGAAAATCCAAAAAAAAAACTATATAATTCTCTTAAAACCTGACTTTTAGAGATGAAAACTAGTTTAAAATCAAAATCAAAATGTTTGGGGTAACAAGACATTAGTATATGGAACCAAAGGCAGTTCTCCTCCTGTCATTATGTAGATGATTTCAGACCGCCTTCTCTTGACCATTGGTGTAAATGTGACCTCTAAGCCGCCAATGCCTCGAGCTTGATGCATCATGTTTAAGGACAAAACTCACTGTGCTGGTACGGTAAAAAGTAGACTGTTCATACACAGTTGATGCATCCACCAGTAATTTGCTTTCTATTGATTAATCGTATTAATTTCCCCAAGTCAAGGAGCGCATCAACTACAGGAAACTATGATGAGTTTTGGGAGGTGCTACTCTCACTCCCCAGTATATAATAATCAATGTATTTGCATGCCATTAACTAACTCTCCTTAATCAAGAGATAATGCATATTTTTTAAGTTTAAGAAGATGGTGTTGTGGGTTGATTTCAGGCATCAACTGAGTTCGCCAAGATTAATGGGTCACTGAACGAGTGCGGCTCCTTAACTGATGGATCTTATGAGGGTTCCACTCGCAATCAACTTGACCATATTGGCAACTTATAGATTTATTTATGATTTTCTCTATCAATAATGTCTTCTTCAGATGGTGGATCATTGTGTGATTTTAATATTTAATATTTTGGAGAAAGACAGCCGATGCATGGTGAACTAATAACCTTAATAACCTGTACATTTTTTGTTCTGTTCTGCTGCTTGTTGCCCCCTTATCCATTATGCTGTTATTGTCAACTTGTGATAGCCTCAAGGCTCTTGAAATGTAAATGTATGCTCTACAATTGTTAGGATCTTGTTCTCTAGTCAAATTGGTATCCATTGTAAGATAAACACGACAGTTAGGCAATTTTGAAGAGATTGTAAGAAAATCACTACAAAACATTTACCTCAATTGTATAGGAATTGTATTTGGATTTCTTACATTAATATATTAAGATTTCGAAAAATACAAGGGCGATGGTATTTCAAATTATAAGCAGAAGGTAACAAAAGAATCTGACATCCACATTAAATTACACTAAAAAAGTGCCCATTTCTACTACGTACAAACTAGCTCTGTCTTTTCCCCTGTTTTATCTCCTCTGTTTTCAATCAAAAGCATTGATTACAGAACGATACGAGCAGAGTTTCAGGGTTCAACACCCATTTTCATGCTAACTTAATAACTTCCATTACATGCGCTATGGAAATATGAAAAGGTAAAAAAAAAGAACTACCAACACTGGTCAGTCTCCCAGTTCCTACTAGTATAACCAGAAGCAGCTGCCATTGTTGCCGACCTCATAGAAGAAGACCCGAAAGGCCTACTGTTTCTAAAAAGATCTCTATCATAACTTGCGCGTTTATCTGGGTCTGATAGTGTTGAATATGCTGCATGGATTTTAATGAACTCAGTGGCTGACATTTCTTTCTGATTCATGGACACAACATCAGGGTGGCAAGTTCTTGCTAGTCTTCTATAAGCAGCCTTTATTTCATGGCCACTAGCACTCATTGGAAGCCCTAGCACTTCGTAGAATGAGGAGGTTGTAGCCATTGAGTCAACGCTCACTTGTGATTTTTTGGCCTGTGAAGCAGTAGTAAAAGATGCTCTAGGTTTAAGTGGATACGGCTCGCCACTAAAAGGGCTTGAGCAAGGTGTCTTTGTGGTGGTGATTTGGAGAAATGAAGTGGTAGGAGTTGCAAGCATGAAAGTATTGGATAGAGGAGTTCTGGGATGGATAAAAGGGGAGGGGATGTGATTGTTTATATAGAGATGCTGTGAGAATTTATCCAGGGTTAGTGGTTTTTTCAGTTATTATTTGCATTTGCTTGTGTTGAAATGCTTATCCATAGGATACTGTACTGAGCTGACTCAGCTAACTGTTGATATGGATAGGCCTTCCCTTCTTCATTGGTCCCACTTCCTCCTCTTAGTTCAGGGCTGGCACCTCAAAAAATGCACTCCATCAATGCAGGAAAGTGTTATTTAGTGGGGATTAAATATGCTACAAGACAAGATATGGACTGTAAAATTACATTAGAGTCTCCTTGCAGGGGTGATAAAAAAACTTGAAAAATTAAT
Organism: Populus simonii; assembly: GCA_007827005.2. NCBI lineage: Eukaryota > Viridiplantae > Streptophyta > Magnoliopsida > Malpighiales > Salicaceae > Populus > Populus simonii. The sequence goes on along the minus strand of CM017467.2, from coordinate 16,822,265 downwards.
TAAATTGAGAAAATTAAAAAAAATTAACCAAGAAAAAAATTAAATTAACCAATTAAAAAACCCAAAAAAAATTCTAATTCGGTTTGGTTTCAATTTCAAATATTTAAAACTAATTAAATTCGATTTTAAATATTTAAAATTAATACCGGACCGGTTCAAGGATCACTTTGAAAAGATAACAAAACTATAAATAATCTAGTACTAACATAAACCAACAGGGCCCCCGCAGTCCTCCTTTTTTCTCTGCCTCTCATCTCTCTAAGTTCATTCATGCATCTTATCTTTTCCATCATACTCTTTTTCATCTCCCGACAACAAATTCATGAACTTTGTCATTCACTTCAATCAAACTACATCCAGGCTCTTTGTCTATCTGCTTCTCTTTCAAGAAGAACCTTTGCTCAATTACCTCTTCAAAATGACTATGGGCTGCATAAATGTTTGATAGAAGTACAAAACTTGAGCTTTCATTTGGATCCAACTCAGTCACACACTTCGTTGCTCGTTTTGTCATCTCAATGTTTCGTACTCCCAGCAATAGAAAAGTAAAGACCCTCATATAATGGCATCTGGGTTTACTGACATGCTTTTTATTAGCTCTTTTGCCTCTTCAAGGAATCCTGCTCTGCCTAGCACAACAACCATGCAGATCTGTTTTCCTTCTAGTCTTGATTGATCTCTAGCTTCTATTTTCCTTTATACTTTGCGGGGGTGTTTGCCTTTTCCATTATGTTGTAATTTGCAACTTTGATTTTGCTTATATTTTAAATAGAATTTAATCATGTTTTGGTCATATAAACTGGAACAAGTTCCTGAACAACAGAAATCAATTTTGCTTTTTAGTTTTATTGGTTTTTAAACAACAGAAACCAATTGAATTAAATCAAAACTAGTTGATTTAAACTGGTTTTAATTTTAAATTTAAAAAAATAATAATTTTAATTTAATTAATTTTTTTATATAAAAACCAAACAGATTAAAAAATAATCACCACTACCTTGTATACTGTATACTGAAATGTGAGGTACCTCTACCGATAAAAATTTGAGGAGGCAGAATTGCCGCTAATCTCACGTAGGACTCGAAACCAGGCATTGAACGAGCGGAATGGAAATCTTTGCCACTAATGGAGTTTATAAAACAAGGCCAAAGCTAGCAAGTTAGAGTTAACCTCCTTATAGTTTGTGAAATTGAATGTAGTAGTTTTTGGCTAGGATGAGTCTCCAGGTAAAAGTTACTGTCTTATCCATTACTAGCCAGATAAAGAAAGACAGGGACATGATCTTTTTTCATTACACTTGTGCAATCCCTTTAAAGAGGACCATAGAAAAATGAAAACGTAAGGCAGAACACAACATCTTAAAGGATAAGACATTTCTTTTTTTCCTTTTTCCTTTTTTCTTGTCGGGAATTGGAATGGGACATTGTTGTTGAATGAAATTGAGAAGCTGAAAAATTTAATCGCCAATGGATAATGAATACTGGCAATAAACAGAGCAGGATTTGCTTTTGAATGCTGGTTTTGGCTCATTAATTGTCGCTTTTAGCTGTACTTTATGGAGCCATGGATTAGCTATTATGAAAATCAAGAAACTTTGGATAAACGAAGATGGTAACTTGATGCTGTACGTGTATGCTTTAGTTGGTGCTGTGTCCTTTACTGTTTTCTTTTTGGAAGACAAGCAATTGATAAACAGGAATGGTGAATAGAGGGTTGGGTCTACGAAATATCTACCAAAATATCCTGTGATCTCATCGTTCAATTGCCACACTTTTCTCTTGGTTTAAGCCACAACATGGCTACCTAGCTGGTGGTCTGTAGTTGTAGACCGGCAGTCTTGTAGTGTTGGACATTGCCTTCAGATTATAGCATCTGAAATTCTCCAGTTTTTTTTTTTAAAAAAAAAAAACTGAGGCACTTACCAAAAAGAAATTTTGAAAAAAATAGTATAGTTTAAAGAAAAACACGATTCTTAATTGCATTTTTTAATATAAATCATGATTTTGAATCATATTTTTTTATATATTAAATGTGATTAAGAATTATGGTTTTAATAAAATTATAATATAGTACCGTGATTTAGAATCACAGTTACAGTACATATATAAACGACACTGTATTCTCCATAGCCATCATTCTTGTTGAAGGAAAAACTTTAAGAATAAAAAAACCTAGAACAAAATTACCTTAAATCACTCAAAACAACCTTTAATCCTCCGCAAAACACTAGAATCATCTTTCTTTTATCTTCACAAGTCTTTTTACTGTTTTTTTTTTTTTTTCTATTATGTTATTGTGCAACTATGCTAGAGCATACATATTTTATATGTTTGGCAGTATATTTTTCAAGGATCACAGTGAGATGTATATGTCCTTGTTCTACCTACCACTACCGGAGAATTTTGAATTCATTTCGCTATATAGTTGGGATACGAGGAGATGGAATACAAGCCACATGTATGTTAGATTTAAAATATTATGAGTATTTATTACTTTTTTATAGACTTGGACAAAACCGTTGTGTTTTATTTATGAATTAATAATTCCTATTTACTTTATATTAGGTTGAGAATTCATTACATGATGGTCGAAGTGTTGCGCTGATCTTCATGATCTCAATTATGATGAAGGACTTGCTCGTTATTATGTATTTTTTTGGTTTGAGACATGCCGTACTATACTTGACATGTTAGGAGAGACGTTGAGCCTAAATAATATTGTTTTAGAGGATGAGACCACACAAATAGATGGAAGTCGTGCTACTGATGAAGTTAACTTATCCACTTGTCATAACAGAAGACACAAAGAGGCTCGAATGTATTATTATGTTGTATTATTTTTTTTGGTTTAGAGTTATTTTTATTTTTATTACTTTTGTAATTTTGTTTTAGCTAATTATCATGTTGATTTTAATACTTTCTTATATACTATGTATTTTCATACTTATTTGAAATTAACATAATTTAAAATTGTTAATTAAAAGGTGAACAAGTTATTTAAAATTTTAAATCATCCTTTTATAAGTTAAAAAATAAACATTATAATATTTCGTTATTACCATTATCAATTATCTTTAAGAATAATTAATAAAAACAATGTTTAAAAATAACATGCATTAATTTGAGATTATAATTAAATGTTAAAATATCATACTTTCAATAATGTGTATGATATTTGTAATTTTGTATTTATTTTGTTTCAGTTTGTAGGGATTCAAGGTTTGTTTTATGTTAAATTTGGGGTTGAAATTAGGCTAAAATTGTATTGAAGAACTAGCATTGTCATTAACGATTGTTTAATATATATATTATTTACAATAACGGTTTTTTTAATATAATCACTATTTTAATTAACAGTTGCTAATAAAAAAAACATGATTTTTATTAGTAATTGAGTGAAAATATGCTATTTTTTCAATGTATCTGCTATAACATGAAATATTTTACAAAATTATTATCCTAGTTTGGTAAAAGACCCAGAATTTTTGACATTCAGAAGCATAACCTTCATTAATTGCTAGTAAAACTGATTTAAGTTTTTCTATCACTTTCACTTGACAAGAATCCTTGGATTTCTAGAGCAGCATTAGCTAGTAGCTACTCTTTTCTGGGTGGAGGGTGCGTTTAACCAAAGGGCCTATGGCCCATGTAGAAAACTCTTAAGTCCCTGGACCCCAGTTTATGGAAGAAGAATTAGCCCAGCCCTGCATAGTCTAATAACCCAAACCCAAAGACAAGTAATTTAGGTCTTTTCCATTTCTTGTTTTTGTTTTTCAAAATTTTGAAAAAAAAATATAAAATATAAAATGGATAATAATGGTAGAATAAAATAGAAAATATATAAGATTTATCATGTAAAAATATTGTTTTAGAAAAATAGAAAATAAAAACCAAAAAAAGGTAACTGACCATGAATTTTCATTTTGCAGGGCTAATTGCCCAAGATGTACCAAGAGCCCAAAAGCACAAAGCCCAAGCTGAACCAATCCAGTCCATCATAAAAGACACGTCGTCGACGAGAAGAACTATTCCTCACCTTTCTCTGTAAATAGTTCAGGTTTGGCTGCTTCCATTCTCTCTGCTCTCTAGAATTCAAAAAAGAATGCCAAGCAAGAAAAAGAAGAGAAAGAGACCCGAACGACCCACCATCCACCCCAAAAACAAATACTCCGATAACCCACCTGATTTTTCTGTCTTAGCTTCTCTCTACCCGTCTCTCAAGCCTTTTGTTTTTTACTCTCGCGATGGTCGACCTCGAATTGACTGGACCGATTTCAACTCGACCCGAGAACTCACCCGGGTCCTGCTTCTCTATGATCATGGCCTCAACTGGTAACAATCATTTCGACTCTTTTAACTATATAAACGATGTTTTGTTTAGTGTAAGCAAGATCCATGTAGTGAAAACTGTGAAAGTTAGAATCTTTAGGTTCTTTTGTTATTAATCAGCTATAAAGATTGAAACGTTTTTGTGAATTTTAATGTTGTTTTTCATATGTTTTTGGTCTATGAGATTGCTTGGAGCTGGGGGTTAAACTCTCTAGGTGCATTTATATGTTACTTTGTTGTAAATGAGTAATGAAGACTTAGTCTTTTTTTTGTGTGTGTGTGAATGTTATGGTTGTTTTTTAAGGTTAGTTTGGTCTATGAGGTTGGTTGTAGTTCGGTTTATGTAGCATTGTTGTTTCTTTTTTTATGGTTTATGGGGTTACTTGTATTTGTTGGGTTTTTGTAAATTAAATGTCTTTTGTCAATTGAACATTCTAGGTGGATTCCTGATGGCCAGTTATGCCCTACAGTACCAAATAGATCGAACTACATTCATTGGATCGAGGATCTTTTGTCATCGGATATCATTCCAAAGAATAACAACAATGGTGATATTGTGAGAGGTTTTGATATAGGCACTGGAGCTAACTGCATTTACCCTCTACTTGGTGCCTCTCTTCTTGGATGGACTTTTGTCGGGTCAGGTAGCTTTTCTTTGGGTCATTTATGGATCGGTGTTGCTCATAATTTGTTTTATAATATGTTGGTGATTCTGGTTGCAGATGTGACTGATGTAGCAGTGGAGTGGGCAGAGAAAAATGTTAAATGTAATCAACATATATCAGAACTAATTGAAATCAGAAAGGTCACAGATTGTCAAGGTGCCATTTCTATTGAAGATTCAAATTGTGGAGAGTCGGTCAATTGTGAAAATAAAATGGATGGAAATGCGACTGTGGTCGAGGAGGCAGAGCTTTTGCCCTCATCTTCTTATGATCCTCCATTGGATATGAATAAGAAGTATTCTGGACCACCTTTACTTCTTGGTGTAGTCAGAGATGGTGAGAAGTTTGATTTCTGCATGTGTAATCCCCCATTTTTTGAGACCATGGAGGAAGCAGGACTGAATCCCAAAACTTCTTGTGGTGGGACTCCTGAGGAGATGGTTTGCCCTGGTGGAGAGAAGGCTTTTATCACTCGTATAATTGAAGATAGTGTAGTGTTGAAGGAGTCCTTTCGGTAACTTTTCTCGCCTGTCACATTTGCTATTATTGATATCCAACATGTCTGGCCATCTGGGTACTCAGTTCTGGAATATTGATCTTTATGCTTATCTTTTGTTTGAAGGTGGTTTACTTCAATGGTTGGAAGGAAAGTGAACCTCAAATTCCTTACCTCAAAGCTTCGGGAAGTTGGAGTCACTATAGTAAAGACCACTGAATTTGTCCAAGGGCAAACATGTCGGTGGGGGCTTGCTTGGTCTTTTGTGCCTCCTGTCAGGAAAATAATATCTCCTCTGGTGCAGAAGAGTAGCCTATCTTTCACTCTTGAGGCATGGATATGTCCCTCTCAATTTAACTCTCTTGTAAATTTGTCCCTAAAATTATTTATTCATTACTCCAACTATACCTGAAGCAACAGGGAGGCATGGACCTTTCTGATGGCATATACTCAGTCAGCCACACTTGTTGTTCTTATCCCCCTTAAAGTCTGAACTTGTCCAGGCATGCACGCACATTGTATGAATTTGCATATAGATGCATATGTCCCTTTGCTTATACAGTTTTAGAGTTTGAACACTAGAATCCTTCCTTCTCTTTTGGTGCTATCATTGCTGTGCGATGACAGCACGCACCATTTTCTGAAGAAAAGTGGCAGCATTGGCTACCAGATATACTTGTTTATCCAAGCTTGCAAAAGAAATCAGTGCAGCATGACTTTCAAAATTTTATACTAATACCATGTGATCTGTTAGTTTTGTACTAATGCATCTCAAGTGGATTTTGACTGCCTAGCAGGGTCTTCAACGGCAATTCAGTGCCTTTCATGTATTGCAATCTATTGAGTCCTTTTTCTGCCTTGGGGGTGCATCCTGCAAATTGAATGCCTCTTCATTTGTTGTTGATGTAAGAACCATGATTCTTGGGTTAATTAGTTCTCTGTCTATGCTGTTTATCATATTTCTGTGTCCTTACATGCAATACTTTCTCATTTCACTAGATCACTGCCTCAAATGACCATTGCAAAGCAATCCTGAGGGACGAGGCAAAGCATCCCAATGGAGCCGCCACTTGCAACCCTTTGGAGGCATCCCATAGTTCGAGTTATTTGCACCCTCCTTCAAATAACTTATCTTTTTGCATTTCGGTATGCTCACCTCCTTACCTGGCTTGAATAGAACAGACATTAATGAATTTATATATGACTGCCTTGTGTTCCTGCCAGGTGTTTCAGCAAATCCCAGGCACCCTTTTGGTGAAAGCATCATTACAGCATAGAGATGGCCCAGTCCCAGGTTTTAGGCTACCACTCCTTTTGTGTCTTTTTGTCAAATATACTAGGAGTAACCCCACTAATTTGATGTTTACGACTGAAATTAGTCTTCAGATCCTACTTTCAAACTTTGTTAAATTGGTGTTACTTTATGTTAAGTTCTTGGGTTGTTTTTGGCACTAGTATTCTAATTGATAATCCAGAAATTGGAGGAAACTTCAAGACATAAGTTTTATAGAGAAAAGGCCACTCTCAACTGAATGTGGTCTGTTTCAGCCATGTATAGTCATTTGGAGATTCAATGAACTCAGTACCACATGTATGGTTTCTTGATAGGTTACCGCCATGAAATTTTTAAGATAAGATGATTAATTGTGAAAGTTAGTACCTGAGGGCTTATGAACTAGATAAATAAGAACTAACATTCACCATTATGCATCCAATCTTTATAGTTGCAATTGCGGTAACCTATTGAGATGAATAGTGAAACATATGAGGTGCGAGTTCATCAAATCTCTGCAGACTAGTGCATGGTTGAATTACACAAAATTTAGTCAAGACTCGCCTTTTCTCTTGCAAAACTCGTGTCAATGCTTCCTGAAATTATTGGATTCTCAATGAGAATACTCCTGCAAAAGATTGTTGTTTTCAAATTTTCCTAACTGATATATTAAATTCTCGGGCTTTCTTTTACAGGAGTGTTCTCATTGATAATCCAACAATTGGAGAAAACTTTGAGATGTAAGTTTTGTAGGGAAAAGGCCACTCACAACTAAATTGCATCCGATTCAGCCTTCTACAAGTTTTTAGAGATGGGATGAACTTGAATCTTATATATGGTGTCTTGATAGTTTTCCACCATGAAACAGTGTATTTTAGTTTGTACGTGTCTAGTTCAGAGGTTCATACAGCTGAATTGTACACCGTAGGTTTGACTAGCTCTTTTACTGCGTTGTAATGTGGTGTTGGTATGTACATCATTTTCCTGTGGTGTCTGTATCCCTGAATTTCTTTTACTTTTGTTTTTTGGTCCTGTTGCAAAATTCTCTTTTCACTACTTTTTGTTATGTGCTAGATCATCGAGTTTAGTTGTTGGGACGTAGCTGGTTTTTGCTTTTCTTTTTTTGTACTCTGTACAATTGTGCCTTGGTTTATTCTCTTTATTGACAATTCCCATAAGGATATTGGTTTGAGCTTTACAAGTGAAATTGATTCTTATTATTATCCATTGCAACTAGTAAAAAAAAAAACGGGGAGAGAGGAAAAGAAAATAAAAACGATAATATCATTGCCATGTGATACATGATGGCTTGTCTTTTTGGCATTCCAATGAGAGGTCTATTATCAATTAGTAGAGGAAAGAAAGACGCTGGTGCAGGAGAGGAAAAAGAAGCACAGTAAACATAAAGATATAGTGAAATAACATCATTTAAAAAGGATTTGACAAGATAAGCACGGCTTAGTAAATATCGCATGGTTAAATTTTATGTTTTTGAAACGTGAAAATTTAATATGTCGCTTTTTTGAAGCACGGCATCCATTAAAATTTATATTCTTCATATTAAAGAACACAGATATTGTCTCTCTCTCAAAAAATTGACTGATGCCCTTAGTTTTTCTAAAAAAAAAACCCATTAAACACTCATATTTTTTCTTTGTAACAAATAAAAAATTGAGCTTATTCTTAGATATTTTGTGTTAAAAATCCATCGTTATCTTTGTTGTTGCAACAGCCGCCCCAACCTTTTTTCTTGTCCTGCAAGCAAGGTACATATCCTACATAGCTATGAATTTGTGTTGTGTTTGGTTTGGTTAAAATGAAATAATTGTTTAGATTGAATTTAGGGTTTATGGTAAATTTAAGATTTGTTGAATTAATGTTAAGTTAGTTAAGATTATCATAAATTAGGGTTGATTTGATATAATTGAACATGAAAATAAATTGAATCAATTATTTCAATTAATTATGTGTTGCGTTTAATTGATGTTAAGATGTTGATTCAGGGATTTTGTGTGTATTGTTGGGAATTTGATTGAATTTGATATGAGGTTTGCCAATTAGGGTAGGGGTAATGCAATTTAATTAAAATTACGTCCAATTAACCAAAATCCAAAATCTAAATTGTTTTTTCTTTTTATAAAAATCTCTTATAACATATTTATTTTTATATCATTACGATAGCATTATTGTTCATGATGTGAACAATAGTATCACATACAATAACGAGAGCAATTTGTTGTTAAATGGTAATTTAAGCATGCGTATGCCTAAATGAAATAAACCATTTGTTATAGACTTGGGTGGAACTAAAATGAACTTGATGTTAAAATAACTTTGAGGTGTCAGATTGGTGAACATTAATATTATCATGTACAGGTTGTGTGTAGTGGTTTGAATATGATGGTATTGTATATGGTTAGTCGAACAAAATGTATGTGTCTCATCCTAACTTTTACTAGTCTTTCAAATTCAATTAGTAGAGTTAAAGATATTTTATTCTTGGATGATTTGTTGCAAATGATAGATGATATTATATTTGATAATCCATTTGCTGATTAACATAGATTTGATTATTCCGAGTCTAGTGACAATAAAGATGATGATACGTTAGACTCGAATGTGATGGTGAATGTTTATGATAGTGATGTTAATGATGATGAAATCCTCTTGTTCCTAAATTTGGAGATGCTTCTGGGTTTAGTTTTGTTGTTTCTAATGATTGGGTACTTATTCATATGCGTATGCCAGAAAGGTCTAATTTGGAGGTTAGACAAATATTCAGTAGTAAAAATGAGTTGATTAATGCAGTTAAATGATGACACACAGTACACATTCAGTTCAATACCGAATCCAATGGTCGAACTCTACATTTGTTTAATTACAATGTGTGCAGACACCTGAATGTAAATGATATTTATATAAGGGTATCATAAAAGGCTGAGTTCATTTGAGATAGCAAAGTAAAAAAGGCAATACATATTTGTTTCGACCCTTGTCAAAAAAGACCACCACAGCTTGATGTAATTTTTATTGTTAATTTTATATCAACCATCATGATAAATAAGCTTTCAATGATGGTTGCAAGCATACATGATGAAATAAAATTGTATTACAAGTATAAAATTTCATATGACAAAGTATAAGTTGCAAAATAGAAGGTGATTGAATATCTTTTTGGTTCATATGAGGAGTCTTTTGAAAAATCACCTAGGTTGTTATTGGCAATTAAATGAATTAAGTCATGGAACAGTTGTTAATTGGTTGCACATAGGAAATCTTGATGATAGTATAGTGGTTTTTTGAAGAGTTTTTTTTGGTCATTTGGATCTTCTATTAAAGGTTTCAAACATTGTAAACCACCCATCAATATTGATGATACATATTTTTATCGATGATATGATGAGAAGTTATTGATTGCAGTTGCTTTTGATGCAAATAATGAGTTATTCCTTTTGGCTTTTGTAATTATTGATGAAGAAAATTATTTTAATTGGAGATGGTTTTTGCTTTGCATATAAAGATACGTTATTGGTAATAAAACAAGTATTTGTATAATATCATATAGACATGCAAGCATAAAAAATGGTGTAGAAGAAGTTTGGTGTGGACCTATAGGATACCATCGGTATTGTGCCATATATTTTGTTAGCAATTTCAATCATAAATTCAAAGACCCAACTATAAAAAAAGAATTGACGAGGATGTGTTACAAGCCTTCAAGATGCAAATCTGATTTGTGGTATGAAAGAATGTGTAAGCTGGACCCAACATATAAAGAATGGTTTGAATGAAAACCAAAGGAAAAATAGGCTTTATGTTATGATGACGGTCACCAGTATAGTGATATGACAACTAATCTTTTAGAATCTTTTAATCATATTCTGAAAGATTCTTATGCAATGTCTATTTCAGCTCTAGTGCAATTAACATTTTACAGGTGTAATAGTTATTGGGTTAAGCAGAGACGTGAAGCTAATGATTATATTCAATGTGGTAAAATTTGGCCTTTAACAATTCAGATTGAGTTGACAATTAGTAGAGATAGATCAAGGGATTATACTGCCATGTTATTTGACTCTGAGCAACATGTATTTTAGGTCAACACCCCTATTAAACTGGGTGTTGTAAAAGAAGTCAAACATGCAATTAGTTTGAATGATAGAACATATACATATGGTAAAAAACATGCATAAACATGCATTTTAATGTCAATGTTCACATTCTTGCATATTGTGCCGAGAATCACTTAAACTTCTTCACACAATTTGTTAATGATCATTATGAGATTCAAAGTTACAGATCAACATATTACATGTCATTCTGTTCATTACCAGACGAGCTAGAATAGAGTGATTACATTGAACCTTGAGTTGAAGCAGACCCATCTAGATGGAAGTTAGTGTGTGGTTGATGAATTTCTACTCGTTTGCACAACGAGATGGATGTAAAAGAAGGTCATGCACATTATAGGTGTAACATATGCAATGACACAAGTTATAATAGAAAAACATGTTCTGATCGAAAATGTATGTATGACAATATAATTATATGCAAAATATGATATGATATGATATATTGCTATATTTGTTTAAGCATATTAAATTTATCTAATTTCACATTAATTATAGATATTATTACTTAAATTGTCGCGCACTCAAGATGGCGAATCGTCTACCCATGTTGAGCTTTTTCATTTGGATGATGATATTTCTAGGTATAATGACTATTGAGCAAGGAGACCATGACTATGATCATGTAGAGCAGATGTCACAATCCATGCTTATCAGGCTCGCCGACATTTCTATCTTGCGAGGATCGACATCAATCGAATAACGTATTCGCTATTATTGTAAGTATATTTAATTTTAATATATTTTTAATTTAATTATCATTAAAAGTATTATATATGTTGAGTGTCCTCATTCAACATCGATCGGAGGACGTGGCGGTTTTGCTTGGGCTACCTGTTGATGGACGGATAATCACATCTACTTGCGCTCGTAATCGGCTTGTGTTATATGAACGATCATTTGGATTAACACCCTCTCCTTCTGAATTAAAAAGGGGTAACATACATTTTAAATAGATTGAGAAGATATTTACGACATCACCAAATGATGCTGACAATGATATCTTGCGGAGATACAAATTAAATTATGATTTGAATGATATTTAAATGTGTTGATTATTTTTTAAGTTTGCGTGAATTATTATGATAATTTTAATTTGTTGTGTAGGTATGTCGGAGCATACATATTGCATTTGTTTGGCAATGTATTATTCACGGGTCTTATAGTGAGATATGTGCCATTAATTTATCTAATGCTTCTGGATGACTTTGATGTCATCTCCATATATAACTGGAGATCTGTTGTCTTAGTATGCTAGTACAAACATCTATGTCTAGCATACATGAAAAAGGTTAAACAGTTTAAGGGATGTTTGCTACTTCTTCAGGTATGAATCGAAAAATTTGATTATAAGTATTAACATTCAATATTTATCTTTAACAATAAATAATCAACTTGTTTTTATTTAATAATAGTTATAGTCTTGTGAGCATTTTTATGTTGGTTGGTTATAAATACCGAGATTATTGTCAATGATCCAGACTATAATGGTTACATTACAGCTTCTACTAGGATGCTGGTATTGCAAAGTTATTTTGCAATATTAATGCAAATTTGTATTGTCTAATTGTAACTTTTAAAACTACAATTAAAATTACATGTATTTGTAATGTTGGGTGGTGTGTTGGTAGAATATTTGAAAATATCCCAACACATGTTTTAGAATTTTATTAAAGTGAGTTAGATAGGTAACATGCTATCCAAGTATTTTCTGAACTATTTGTTAAATAAAAAAATTAACCTCACCAAATTATTGTTGTTTAATATTTAAGAAACTTATATTCTACGGGTTATGTGGATGCTTTATTTGGACGAAAGACTGGCAGTTGCTCTGGTTGTTTACATTAGCGGGATGGATATATGGACATCAGTTGTCTAACAAATATTTTTTAAGATGATTGAGTGATATTACCTAGATCAAGTAATGCGATGATTCGGCTACAAATATCACATTTTAGTCGATATTGATACGAGTGATGTTTTCCAGGCCATAACTCATCGTGGTATTACAATTGGTTAACCTGCCATAAAGCTTATGTATCACAATAGAATGCACAGGGAAACGTGTTATTTAGAGAGATGCATCCTGTTATTAGAGATGAGGAGTATTTGATTTGGTACATGAGTATCACACGTCGGGTCATTATTCCGGATCTCGAGTAGATTCCTCCAATTAGATACATGCAGTACGAGCAACACGCACAACGAATTCAAAATCATATAAGTAATCAAGTCTTTTATAATTAATATATGTTATAAACATTGATTTTTATGTATTGATCTTTTAATTTATCATGAGTGTTTTATTAATATTAGGTTGGTTTCTTGCTACAAGAAGGTCAAGAGACCACATCTGTGCTTAGTAATATTGACAAAGAAAATAAAAGTTACATGTAGGTGTCCTAGTGGTTAATTGTTTGCCACACTGGATTTGATACCTTTGGAGAGAAATTAACTCTTAATGATGCCATGGTAGATGACGAGGCCGCTCAGGCAGGTGCTGTATCTGGATCTAGTTGTGCTATTAATGAGCCTAGATCATCAAGTAGACGACGTAGATAGATAGATGAGTTATGTTTATATATTTTAGGGTTTCAATAATTAGAATATTGTATTATTGAAGTATTTCTGATTTATTTTGGGTATAGTTTCTATAGATGTGAAACTTTGTTAAAATTATAATTTTTTTTACTCTCTAAAATCATTAACTAAATTAAAAGTGAGATTAACAAAATAAATAATAAACCTCATAAAAAATATTTTTGTTGTTGGATTTAGATGTTAGGGAATTTATTGTTGGGAGGGGCAGTAGCTTCATTATCAATTTTTTAACTTAAATGTTTGATCAATTCATATAAAAAACTATTATTTTTATTAATTTTTTTGTTCAAATGTATTTAATACGTCAAATATTCGTTCAAATGATATTATTAGTTTACATGCACATGGAAATGCAAGTCAATAGCATCTACCACCTTCTGGAGAAGGTTTTTTAAAACAATTAGGGTCTTTTCTGATGAATTTACATAAAATGAAATCAATTTATTTTTTCTCAGGTTTGAGGCCAACCAGATGTGGATTATTCATGAGAAGTTTTTCTTTTTAGCAATTTGAGCTTAGATAAGAACATGTGATGATAACAAGTGGAGCAACAAAGCCTGCCTATCTCTTTTCAGCAAATTTAGCTTAGGTAAGACCGGCTTGGTATGTGAACCAAAATCATCTTATTAAATCTTGTTTTCCTTCTTTGATTTGAAAATCCTCTATTTCTATTTTTATTTTTATTTTATAATAATAGCAGTTTATATAAACATCAACTAATTTCTGAAGATTCTAAAATTAATAATTATATAAACCTCTAATAAAATTTATAATACTCGAACTAATAATTTTTTAAAAATAAATTTAAAATTTAACCAGTTAAATTATACCATAAAATTAAAAATCCTCTGCTTTCATCGTCGCATCAAGTTAGTTTCTACATGTGAAGCTGTGATGGGGCAATATCAAAGGCTGAATTCATCAAATCGCAACAGTAAGGAGGCAGGTTTTAAAAGGTAAAAGAGCAATGCTGGAAAGAACAAAAACAAATGTGTGCCAATCAGAATCTTCCAACACCAACATACAAATCCTTTATACATCACAAACAAATAATTTAGCATACATACAGACAAATGAACAGTCTGCCCCATTAAGGATAACGGAGCAATTCTTCCACCCAGAAACTAATCACATGAGATATTGGCTCATAATAAAAATCTCTAAAATGAGAACAAGAACTCCGGAAGATTAGACAAATTAAGCCTTCCCTTCAACCCTTGCCTGTGTTAATCCAACACATGCTTCAACAAAATCCTCATCAATAAAATCTGTAGAGAAGATCTGCAACTTATCAGCACAGCCCTTTGAGAAGCACTGAGTTATGAACACCCTAGCATATCCATGAATCCGGTTTGTCACAGGTTTAACACACACAATTGGATTATCTGCTTGTGGTGTAACAGTATTTTCCACTCTATAAAAGAATTTCCTTGACGATACTGGTGGTTGCTCACTTAAATGCTTCATGTTACTTTCAAATTTGGTTGATGGTAGATCTGTGTCAATCCAATTATCTTTCAAATATCCGGCGCTCCACAGCGGGCTTCCGTGTTTCGGAGCTGGTGATTTCCTTGGCTTCCATACACAAATTACCCTCTTCGGCAACAATTCTGAAATTGTCTTGCCAAAAACATTATCATCCTGATGGATCAGATATTCTCCAAGTTGTTCTTCCAAGTACTTGTCAAATTCTGGAGGATCATCATGACCAAACTCCGTCCTGATCTCAAGAATTACGATCTCTGACTGAGTTTCTGACAAGAATTTCTTGAGTTCTTGGATAACAACGTCAACACTATATGTTGTCAAGATTCCATGGCAGACGCGACGATCTTCCTGAACCCTAACATCAAGAACTCTGGTGCCTACACAAAGCTGACGGTAGATGGACAAAGACTGGCATTGAGCGAAAGGTCGAGTAATCATTGGGATGCCAATCTTATTGGTAGCAGAATCATGGGTTCCAGGCCATACAATTTGGTTTATGTGAAGCTTCTCTGGGTTGAGCCCAGCCATCCAATTCTTCCTGTCAGAAGGGCGATAATCAGAACCAGGATACGTTTCTCCAGAGTTCCCTTCAAGATCAACTAGAGCTTTTTTCTGTGTTGAGATTGCTTTACGCTTTTCCAACTGTTTAGAGACCTGAGAACCCATTTTTTCTTATGTCAGGAAGAAGAAGAAGAACGTTGAGTTCTTCCTTTTCCTTGCCTTTTCTGGTTGTAGGTAGGTGGGCAGGCTTTATTGCACAGAAAAAGAGTTGGTTTGTGGGTTTTAATAAACAGCATTGTAACGTTAATTGGAAGTAATTACTATACAGTAAATGCTTCTGAGATTATAAAAAGAGATTAGAAAGACCATTTCTTTCCCTCCAGAGAATTTTCTTTTTTCCCCGCAATAATCTTGATTATGACAAGGACATGCTTTGTTTCTTTTGGTTTAGTTGGTTGCCCTGCTTGCATTATTGGTGTAGAGTTATAATCCAGATAAGTTTCCTTGGTTGGTCCACGTGTGTGGCTGTCCAAAATGATTTTGAGGCTTGTTGGTTCTGTGCAGCTTCGCCCAACTGCCTTACGCAAAACAGGTGCCAAATCCACCATGGTAATAAAGGTTTTGCCCTTGATAAACTGCAACATGGCAGCAGAAACTACAGCTCCTTTCACATGGTTATTTACCCTAATGAACTTTTCAAACTATGGTTCAACCACTTAATCATGTCCATGATTCAAGGTAATTGTCCTCTTCCATGACCTTTATAAAGATGGAGTGGGCCATCTCTTGATTAAAAATCTTGGATAAAGGTCTTCCCCATTAAAAAAACTCATGGATCAAGGTCTTCTTAATCAATCAATAGTTGTTTTCTTCACTTTTTTTTTCCAGCAACTTCTTCACATTGATGCCAGTAAGTATTGTACCTCATCAATGATGCCCATACCAAAGTATCTTCCCATCCCTATCTTCTCATTGACCAGTTAACACTTGCTGGACAGAGATCGAGCAACCAGATAGCTACAGCCTACAAGTTACAACAACTGCAAAAAGAAAAGAAATAGTCGACCAAGGAATATAAAGACTAACATGTGTTATGCATGATCAAAAACTCATAAAACAGATGCCAGCTCCCGAGCGCACATGGTGATACTAGTAAACGAGCTGAAAGGCATCCTTGAGATAACTGGATAGGGTTGATTTCTTCCAATGGTACCATTTCACGTTTAAATTCCAATATATATTAAGAAAAGTTATGTAAATGCATTAACATGCGATCAATTCACTTAGAAGATGATTAGAGAAGGGCGAAATCTCGATACATGAAAACTCACAAAAGATGTCCCGAATATTATTTTAAAAAAAAAGGACTTGAAAGTCTATCTCGAGACTTAAGTGGCCCTCAAGAGATGATGATTAATGTCTCTACTCGAATAGATAAGCAAGAAATTTCCGTGGACCTCGAACCTTGAGGTTTAATGGGGCCCGCCATGTGCATTTAGTATCCAGGGACCAAGCCACAATGATTCAAAGGCAGTCATAAGACGCAACCTCCCTCCTACCTCAGTAGAAAATGGATAATCTCGTGTCTGAATTGGAGATGTGGAACATGAGTACGAGGGCCAAAGGCAGGCAGCATCCATTGAATCATGTTTTTTTTTTTTTTTCTAGTTATAAAGAAGAAGCTCCCCTCTTAAGATAGTAGGGGTATGAGTACCAGTCGAACCACAACCTCATTGGCATCCATTGAATCATGTTACTGCGGATATAAAATGCAAATATCATGATTTCACACACATTCATCATGAAAGAGAACTCTTGCATTGCAGCGACAACATCACTAGGCAATGGACTTTATGGAAATCAAACGCATTTTAAGATAGTTTAGACGTATTTCTAAGAAATCAAGAAAGGTAAGTGGTCAGTGTTTGAAGTTATGTAGTACAACAATAATTAGGCGTAATATCTAACTTGTTCGTCGTCCTCTTCCGTCTTCAGAGTCAATTCCACCGACCTAACTTCTGTAGTTCCTTTGAAAATCAATCGATGAAATATTGATGAACTTGCCAGAACAGAAAAACAGTGCCGATTTCACTCAAGCAATAAGAACATCTAAAATCGAGAAAATCGCGACTGATGAAGCAGCTAAGAGAATGATTGATTCGCTATGGATCGTATCAGGTATCTGAAGTCCTTAACCACAGCCCCAACACATTCTACATACTTCATGATGGACTGATGAATTGAGCTGAGCTAATAATAAATTTCGTGATATCAGAGGTTTCACAAGAGAAAATACCTGCAACCTATATGTATTTATTCAATCAAGGCAGTAAAAGCCTCCATAGCCACAAAGCACAAACAATTGTACGTTACAAAAGTAATCAAATACCACAACATGGAAAACGATTTCAAACAATTATCTCTGTATCAGTTTTATTTGATACGCTGTTATTCAAAACAATGATTTTTCTATCTAATTACTGAAAGAAATTCCGCAGATGTAACGATGTGGGGGTTCAATTCTATGAGATGTGAAACACAAATACAGCTTTCAACACTAGAAGACCTTCTCATTGGAGTAGAAAAAAATGTTACGAGTTTGGGAAAATTGTACCAAAAATACAACTTATGTAGGTACCCCTCAATATTGCCTGGCAGAAGTGAAGATGAAAAACTTCTACCTTTCAGCAACAGGTGATGAAACTTCCTCTTCCATCCAGCCAACTAATTGTTCCAAGAATGAATATATTACTTCTTTCAAACGGTGTAACCTATCCGAGGCAGTGAAAGCATGCACTGTATTTTCAAGCTCTATCCGACTAGGAGCTTGGCTCCTTTCTTGCATGTCTCTCATACATAAGCTGGCTGACCTTCTCTACCAGGTCCCATCTCCCAAGCTCAGCATATACACTTGATAGCAGTATATAAGCTGCAGGGGACTGTGGCTCCAACTCTATGTTGTTCAGCTACTTTTTTCCCAAACTAAATGTTCCCATGGATTCCACAAACGCTAATTAAAGCATTCCAAATCTGTTCATTGATCTTGCAGTGCATGTTCTCAAGTTGGCCCATCAACTTGTCAAAATGCCTCGCCTGACCCAGGAGATCAATCAAGCGAGCAAAATGTTCCTGATCGGGAAAAATACCATTACACCCAGTCATGGATTCAAGTAACCTGAGCCCATCCTCCACAAGACCTGCATGCATTGAGAACGACAACCAATGTTATCTTATCTGGTCTTAATCCATTTCCCACCATGTCATCAAACATCTGAATAGCTTCTTCACCGTGATCATGTTGTTCCAAGGCATAAATCATGGGGTTCCACAAGACAACACCTTGCTTATTACCCATTAGATAAAAAACCAGCCTCGCAACTTCCACATTTGGAATACATGTCAATGAGAGAACTCACAACAATTGTATTAGGTCTAAAAAATTTTCTTATCAAGTAACCATCAATTTGCTTACCAAGCTTAACCGAAACTAAACTGGCACAAGCGCGAACACTGCTAATAAAAGTAAATTGATTCCATCTAATGCCTAACACCATCATATTCGTAAACAACTCAGGTGCCTTATACACCAAACCATGCCTAACATACCCAGAAATCAAAGCCGTCCACGCGACTGAATTCTTGTTAGGCATCAAATCGAACAATTCCCTAGCCACCACCATATTCCGCATTGTGCATACCCCAAAACCATCGTTGTCCATGCAAGAACATCCTTCACATTCATCCCATCAAACAACCTCGTCGCATCACTCATCTCTCCACATTTTGCGTATGCATCAGCAACCAAGCTTGAAATCACCATCTTACACAAAAATCCAGCGGCCCATGACCCTGTTTAACAAGTACCAATTCCTAAAACTTAACGTAAACACTCAATAACCCTGCAAAACTATACTCATTATAACCAATCCATAATCTCCTTAACTCCTTATAAAACCTTAAACCTTCACCAAAAAACCGGCTTTGCCCTACCCAATAACCATAGTATTCCAGGAAAACAACATCTCTCTTAGGCATTTTACCAAACAACTTCCTAGCTGGATTTGTCATGCCTGATTTAGCATACCCAGAAAGCATAGTTTTGCAAGAGTACAAGTTTCTCGCGGTCATCTCATCAAACAACTTATAAGCACTAACACGATCACCGCATTGTACATGCATCTGATCAAATTATTGTATCTTTTTAGTCCAATTAGTTTCAAATGAATATGAACCCATTTCGCTAATTTAAGAGACCTGCAATTTGCACATTGTTGTATAAGGCAAATGAATGCCTTAGCATGATAAAATCTGAAGAGAAGAGACTGCTTGTGTGAGCAGGGATTGATTGGAGATGTTAGCGAAGGGATGGGTTATGCAAGGAAGGTTTGTGGCGATGTGACGTGTGGTGGGATTTGAGTGAAGTTCTGAGAGACTAGAGAGTTTTGGTGGAGGAGAGAGGAAGGGCGTTGGAGAGAGAGGGAACCAATGTGAGGGTGGGCAAACGATGCGTCGCTCTTCATTGATGGTGGTGGAGGTGGTGGTTGGCCGGCCTTTAGGTCCAGTAAAATGTGTAGTGGGGTCAGGGGTGGATGGTGGGCGGAAGTCGAAGGCGGAAGGCGGAAGGCGGAAGGCGGAAGGCGGAAGGCGGAGGGTTGGGGACTTTCTGGCGGTCCTGGTTGGTGGAGACCCATTAGTGTCCGACCATTGTTTTTCACAGGAGGGAAACCAATCTCTCACAATTTGGCAATTTGCAACTAGTTATTTGTTTATTTTATTTGGAATAAGGACAGTTCTAATATAATCATCCATGGAAATAAATAAATAAATAAGCTAAATTTATTAATGTAGTTCAGTGAGTATTTAATTGAATATGTTACAAAAACAAGCCTTTTTAAGTGGACATATGCTTAAACAGTATTATGATAATTCACATCAAGGTTGTTGTCTACGTCTAATGCACATTAAAGTAATTTTAAAATTAGATAAACCATCAATTTTTTGATTATATAGCTAGCGGGTTGATCAGGGATCCGGCCGACTTAGGGCTGGAACTGGATCGGGTTGAAGAAAAAATAGGAAAAGTCATGACCTGGTGTGACCCGGCGGGTTGACCCGGTGACCCGGCAAAATCCGGTCAAAAATCCGGTTACAACCCGTTGACTTGTGTTTTTTTTTTTTAACTAAAACGATGTCGTTTTGATTTTTTTTAATAGGGATTGACCCAGGCAACCCGGTGACCTGGTCAAAACCTGAAACCCGGTAAAACTATGTATATAGCTATTTTTTATATGTAAAAGTGTGAGATAACATGTAAAACTAAATAATATTTCATAGAAATTAAGCTAAAATCGTGTCCATATATATATATATATATATATATATATATATATATATATATATATATATATATATATTTTGCAATACCCAAACATTCAAAATGTTTACTACTCTCTTTCATATAAGCACATTGATTATTAATGAGTAGGGCAACAATTTAAATCAAACTTGATGGATATTTTTTCTATCTAATTTGAATGTATGGATATTTTTTTTGGCTTCAATAGATAATAAATAGAGTATAGATATTGTTAAGCTCTACTCAAAACTCGCTCGAACCTAACCCGAAATATATAATTATATTTTATAAATATATTTGTAGAATATTTGATTTTTTTTAATGCAATATGATATATGCATATCTTAATATTAACATAAAACATATATATATATATATATATATATACACACACACACACGAATAATATTTATTATTTTATCATTTAATATATTTATATATACTTCAAATATATGTATTAATTATTTTTATTAATTAATAAATAATAGTAGATAATGGATACTCAAAATCTAATTATTAATTTATAAATATTTAAATTTTTTACTTCATAAATAATAATATAATATAAATATAAAAAAATTCAACCCATGAATACCCATTCCAATCCTCAAAGATTATCTGGTAACTTATTTTTTGAATTCTAAGTAAAAGCATCATGTTAAGGTGGGTTCTCACAGGAAGTGACAACATCATGACTAAAACTCTTAATTTTATATTCGAGCTTTCTAATAGGTGGAGCAGTTAATCATAATAAATTTATATATTTTCAAAATTAAAATATATATTAACAAAAAATATTAAAAGAGAAGGAGTTTTTATTATACCCCTTCTTATAAAATATTATTCATTCAAATAATATTTTGTTTTTTTTTCAATCAATATTTTTTTTCTTTTAATATTTAATTTATTTTTCATTGGGTTATCTCACTTGTATGATGCGGATCGCGAGTTTAACGAGTTAACATAATTGACTTGTTTTTTTAATTATTTTTTTTTCAATCTTGCCTTTTAATAATGGGTTGAATCAATGATTTTTTTTTTTTGAAAAAAAAAACCTTTAATATTGGATTTATTTTTGATTGGGTTATCCTAATCTCATGACACGGGTCGTGAGTTTAGCCTGTTAACTCGATTAATTCGTGTTTTTTTTCCTTTTATTTAATTAACTTCTTTTCCTATATAATCCTTTAGTATTGAGTTGATTGGGGATTAAATTTTATAATTTGTGTTGTTTTCTTTCTATTAAGTTATTTTAACTTTAATACCCAAGAATAGTGCTTAATGAGTTAACCTGAGTTGATTCGAGTTGTTTTTTGTGTTATTTTTTAAGTTGATTTTTTATTCAATTTCATCATTTAATATTGGGTTGGTTGGGGATTGAGTTTTATAATTTATTTTATTTTCTTTCTACGAGGATATATTAGTTTCATGATAAGGATTGCAGGTTTTAATATTTTAACCCTAGTTAAATCTAGTTATTTTTTTAGTTTCTTTCTAGGAGGTTATTTTTGTCTCACAAGTCTTTCAACATTGATTTTTTATTATTATTAGATTGTCCATGTCTCATGACCATAATCGCAGGTTTGACCGGATAATCCGATTGTCTCATTTTTTTAATTAATATTTTTTTAATTTCATCATTTAATATTATGTTTGATTGGGAATTAAGCTTCATCATTTGTTTTGATTTGCCTTTTATTAGGTTATCTCGACCTCATGGCCCGAGAATAATGCTTAATAAATTACCCAGGTTAACTTGACTCATTTTTTGTATCATTTTTTACTTAAAAGTTTTACAAATGTTATTATTCAACATTGTATCTGACAAGGTCAATTAGGAATTGAATTTTTATAATTTGTTTTGTTTTTCTATTTATAGGGTTATCTTAGTCTCATGATGAGAATCACATAATTAACAGGTTAACCTATGTCAAATCAGGTCGTTTTTTTTTTTAATTTTCTTTGTATGAAGTTATCTCAGTCTCATTCCAGGTTATAAGTTTGACGAATTGACTCAGGTTATTTTTTTATGTTATTGTTTTAATTGATTTATTTTTTAATATTATCATTCAACATTAGACTGATTGGATATTGGATGTCGTAATTTGTTTCAATTTACTTTTTATGGGATTATCATGGTCTTAATCGATTGTCTTATTTTTTTTAATTAATATTTTTTCAATTTCATCATTTAATATTATGTTTGATTGGGAATTAAGCTTCATGATTTGTTCCGGTTTGCCTTTTATTAGATTATCTCAACCTCATGGCCCGAGAATAATGCTTAATAAATTATCCATGTTGACTTGACTCATTTTTTGTATCATTTTTTACTTAAAAGTTTTACAAATGTTATTATTCAACATTGTATCTGACAAGGTCAATTAGGAATTGAATTTTTATAATTTGTTTTGTTTTTCTATTTGAGGGGTTATCTTAATCTCATGATCAGAATCACATAATTAACAGGTTAACCTATGTCAAATCAGATCGTTTTATTTTTAGTTTTTTTTTGTATGAAGTTATCTCAGTCTCATTCCAGGTTATAAGTTTGACGAATTGACTCAGGTTATTTTTTTTATGTTATTGTTTTAATTGATTTATTTTTTAATATTATCATTCAACATTAGACTGATTGGAGATTGGATGTCGTAATTTGTTTCAATTTACTTTTTATAGAATTATCATGGTCTTAATCGATTGTCTCATTTTTTTTAATTATATTTTTTCAATTTCATCATTTAATATTATGTTTGATTGGGAATTAAGCTTCATGATTTGTTCTGATTTGCCTTTTATTAGGTTATCTCGACCTCATGGCCCAAGAATAATGCTTAACAAATTACCCAGGTTGACTTGACTCATTTTTTGTATCATTTTTTACTTAAAAGTTTTACAAATGTTATTATTCAACATTGTATCTGACAAGGTCAATTAGGAATTGAATTTTTATAATTTGTTTTGTTTTTCTATTTGAGGGGTTATTTTAGTCTCATGATGAGAATCACATAATTAACAGGTTAACCTATGTCAAATCAGGTCGTTTTATTTTTAGTTTTTTTTGTATGAGGTTATCTCAGTCTCATTCCAGGTTATAAGTTTAACGAATTGACTCATGTTATTTTTTTTATGTTATTGTTTTAATTGATTTATTTTTTAATATTATCATTCAACATTAGACTGATTGGAGATTGGATGTCGTAATTTGTTTCAATTTACTTTTTATAGGATTATCATGGTCTTGTGACCTGGGTAGTGGATTTGACAAGTTAACACGAGTTGCTTTTTTAGATCTTTTTTTAATTGATTTTTTTTAATTCATCATTCATCATTAGATTGATTAGAATCTCAACTTCATAATTTATTTTGATTTGCTTTTTTATGGGGTTATCAGTCTCATAACCCGGATAACAGATTTGGCATGTTAACCCGGGTTGACCCAAGTCAATCCAATATGTTATTATCTTAATATTAAAAAAAATATCATCTTTAATTTGTTTTATTCAAACTATGTTTTTAATATGGTTCAAGATATTTTTGGACCCGTGAAGTCAATCAAATTATATCAAGTCAATTTCATATCGGTTAAATTCTTTTTTTTTCACTAGACAAAAATATTAATAACATCTTAATATTGTTTTTATATTTAAAAATTTTATAACCTGATAAATAACACAAATCGAAATATTAATGAAACGCTATTTTTGTCATGCAAAACCATGATAGTCAATGCTAAGGTGGGTGAGAGACATGTTATGCCCGCTCATTCTAGGATTAATCAAATTCGAGATGCTGGCTCGAGTACTAATCCTTGATAGAATGGTCGGTGAAAAATGATGGACATTTTAGCCATCAAGAACCCACCAACCATATAAACTCTTTTTGAATCTGTACTAGTTTTGAGCCACAGCTCAACATGGTCCTCTCGAGTTTGAGCTGGGCTTATGTGCCCCTAAAAGTTCAAATTCCAACCAATGTGATGTGTTAGATACGTACTCTTCTCCCATTGGCCTCGAGCCGATCCCCTTTTCATGATCCTGTGACTTTTATTAGAGATGGGCCACCAACCAACCTATCCAGATCTTTCATCGACAAGTGCCTTCCATTTGATTCGGGATTGATGAACATCAAGGTGTTTTCTGGTATATTTTACGTCGAAGAGTCACTGCCTTTCCCTTTATCTGCTTTTCAGCCATTCTTGGATCTTGATTCCTTGAATTACATTATAATTATAATGAAAGCTATCTCTCAACTATCATTTCCTGTACTTTTCTACATCTATTTGAGCTTAGTTTTAAATACATCCAAATATACGTCTATCTTGTTAATTTGTATTTATTTCTACATTTACATTGATTTACGGTTTGAACACAAGATAAAAGAATAATAAAAAATAAATTATATCTACATTTATATTGACAAATAGATTGCATTCAGTGATGTAAGTAGCTATTTAGCATAAACACACAACAAATACTTGATCATGAACACAAAAAAAGTTGTATACAAGCCACGCTAATAACCCTTATAAATCATAAATCTAATGGTAAGCATTTGAGCCACACCATGTAATATGTAGATTTTAATAATTTATTGAGCATGTTAACATACACAATTATCATTTCAAGATTCCCAAAATACATTTATTAATTTTTTTCTAAGAATAAATACAATTAGCATTATCACGATTTAACAAAGCAATCTTATAAAATTAAAAAAATATTGATTAATAAGCATAAGGGAAACAAAAAAAAATTAACATATTTTTAAATTTTTAATTTTTACATCAGCATATTAATATAATCTAAAAAAAAATTGAGCAATTTTTTTAAAAAAAAAACTGCCACGCACAATAACAAACATACATTCATCTCCAGATAGACCTTCGTCTCCCTCCCCACAACAGTCACATAAGCATTTTTATTTTTATTCTAGTTTTTCTTTTCATTTTATTTTAGACCCTTCTACATATGTTACTCTTTCTCTTTTCACACTTTCAAATCAAATCCTTTATTTCTATGTTTACTAATTCATATATTTTACATCAGCATTCTAAACTAATTATTCATCAAATTCATGATTGAATAACTAATAAAAGTATTTTTAAATATTTTTAACTATTTAAATAAAATTTAATCAACACAAATAATACAATTGGAGAAAGAACCAAATTTAGCAACAAAAAAATTTCTATGATATCAATTTAAATTTAACTAATTCTAAGAAAAAAATTTCTACAAATGCATCATTTTAAGTATGTGTTTTATGTAGAAATTATTTATTCTTGATGATGGATCAACATTTTTTATTCCTATTTTTATTTTTATTTTCTTTGGATCCTCATTTAAAGGAACTAGAGGTTGGGTGATAACCTAACATCATTGGGCTTAGCCAAGCACCGAGTCCAACTATATATGGGTCTGACGAATTGTCAGACCTAACATCATTAGGCTCCACCAAGCGCTGAGCCTAAATATATATGGGTTTGGTGAACTACTAAACCGATCATCCTTTGGCTCAGCCAAGCACTGAGCCTAGACATATATGAACCCTACGAGCTGCTAGACTTAACATCATTAGGTTCAGCCAAGCACTGAGCCCACGCATGTACGAAGATATTTCTAATAAAGTCAGAGATGTTTTCTCTTTAATAGAGTCAGAGATATCTTTATTTTGACAAAGTTAGAGATATTTTTCTCTTTAAAAATGAGGGTTAACATGTACAAAGATGTTTCTTTTCTAATAAAGTCAGAGATGTTTTCTCTTTAATAGAGTCAGAGATATCTTTATTTTGACAAAGTTAGAAATATTTTTCTCATTGAAAATAAGGGTTAAATGCTATCAGGAAAAAAAAACTTTTGAGCGATCCCCACAATAAAAATGGTAAGAAGAGTAGGCTATAAATACCCATTAGATCCTCAAAAGAAGAGGTTCTGAATCTTCATTCTCTACTGCATATTTATTTTCAAAGTCTCTCTCTAAAATATCATTGTTTTTTCTCTAAAAAAGATACTTACTTAAGCATAAGAAAGTCTCTAAATTCACTAAAGGAGACCTTTTGTAGGTATCAGACACCAACCACCTTGACTAGGAAGAATAGATCAAATTTCCATAAAAAAAGATTAACTGATTATCCAAGATCTAAGCTTTTCCCCCAAGCTACTTGAATTTTTTTGTACATCATTAGTGGTGTCATTTATGAGAAATTGATTGAAAATTCATCGATAGTTCTTCCATAATTGGTTTATTGACATCCTAAATCACCAATAAAAGTAGATAAAAAAAATCATGGAACAAGACGTGTCACGAACCTTCCTATAGTTGGTGACACGTCTACTCCACTAGAGCTTCAACAACTCTTTAATGATTAAGAAAGGCTATGTAGCAATTTGATTGTTGTAAGTCAGTATAATTTCTTCTACTTTCTCATGGGCTTAATGAGATGAGCAAGTTTTGGCTAAACATTTGCCAACTTCACGAATGCAGTTGGAGCCTCAAGATTTTGGAAAGCTTTTAACAAGTATAAGTGGAATGTTGGTTTAAACTGTAAAACATGTGAAGTTTGGTTGTTAACCACCCAAAAGACATCTATCATAGGAACTCTATTCTCTCCTTTTTTATAGCTGAGATCATGATTTCAACAAAAATATTATCGAAATGATTATATCTTAAAGGTCAATAAAAAATATATCATGGTCAATGACTAGAAATGTAAGTTTCTTATATATGATTTAAATTATTCACAGTGACAATGTCTTTTTTTATTTGAGTGATATCTAGAGCAACAAACTCACAACCTTCCAAGGATGGGATGAACTTAATCTTCATAGTACAATTGCATAATTTACCTTGAAAGGAATCAACTCGATCTCCCCAGTGCAATTGCACTATTTACCTTAAAAGGAATAAATATAAAGCCTCCCTAGTACGTTTGTATATATCTCCAATGATGGGATTAGGATTTCATCTCTCTAGGAAAACAACCTCGCAACATTTCAAGGATGGGATGAACTTAGTTTTTTTTAGTGCGTTTGTATAATTTACATTGGAAATGATAGATATGGAGCCTCCATAATGCAGCTACATATATCTCTAAGGATAAGATTGACACACCATCTCTCTAAGGCAACAACCTCGCAACCTTTTAAGGATGATATGAACTTAGTTTTCTTAGTGTGATTGTATAATTTACCTTAGAGATGATGAATCTGAAGCCTCCTTAATGCGATTACAGATATCTCTAATGATGAGATTGACATACCATCTCTTTAGGGCAACAACCTCGTAACCTTTTGAGGATGAGACAGATTCATTATCTCTAGTATGATTGCCCAATTTACCCAGGAATGATGGATCATGAGCCTTTATAGTGCAATTGAACATATCTCTAATAATGAGATTAACACACTATCTTTCTAGGGCAACAACCTCATAACCTTCCAATGATAGGATGAACTCAGTCTTCCTAGTGCGATTACAAAATTCACCTTAGAAGGGATCGAATTAGTCTCCCTGGTGCGATTGCACAAATCATATTGTAAGGGATTTACATGGTCACCATAAGGACAACAACATTAATCTCCATGTCCTACCTAATGATTGTTCATTAATCCACTATAAATTCATCTAAATTGACAGGAATATACCTGAAACCAAGATCTCCTCTCGGTTCCAGACGGGTAAATCTCTTCTAAATCTTGATTATGGTTAGATAAAGTTTAAAGTTCTAATTACTAAATGTTTTCCTAGGTGCGGGCGTTGGACCTATAAATTTTTTAACAATTTTCTTAGGGTTTCTGGACCCTATATGGAAATTATAATGTGGGCATTGGTCTCGCACCAATTGTTTAGGGAATTCCCTTAACTTTTTTCAAGTATAGGTGCTGGACCCATATAAAATTTTAAAGATTTTTTCTTAGGGCTTCAAATCCTGCATGGAATGTTTATTATAGGCGTTAGATCTATACACACGAGTAAACAAAGAAATAAAAGGAATTAAAATTTTATAAAATAAAAGATAAATGTTAGATGGATAAACCCTGCAAGACCAGGGGTGTGTACAATATTTATAAGAGGATAGGGGGAAATGAGGCTTAAATATCTAGCTCAGGCTCCTTAACTAGATATTTCTCACGTCGGGAAACAACAGTCATGACAAAGAACACATTTGTAAAGTCAGGCATCGGGACTAGATGAAATGCAATACTAAAGTCCACCTGCATCCCCTTTGATTGATTGAAGAAATACATATTGTACATGGCAAGAAAGATCTTGTTCCCAACTATCCCAGTCAAAGCTCTTAAACCCTAAAAAATCCTTGAAACTCCTTGAGAGAGTTCCTCAAAACCTTTAACTGAGCCTGAGAATTTTAGGTTCTTCCCTGGTAGTAAAAAGCTCCATACTCAGATCATCTTGAATGATTTTCATCTTAAGGATCTCTTGCTTTAGGGAATCCACTTGGTTATAGATAACCTGAAATAGTTTGTAATTGGAGCCCAACTGAAGAACAATGCCTTATATTTATTCCTTCAAGCGTTGCACAAGCCATATTGAGGCTCTTTAGTTCGGCCTCTATAATAACTTTTTTCCTATTTTAGCTGCTCGAAGGCAGTTTGGTTTTCCCTGTTTATAGCAATGGCCTCCATTACATGATTTCTCTCAGCCACCTAATGTCTCATGGAATTAGTGTATATCATTAAAGTTTTTTAATAACAAATATTAGGAATAATAGTCATAGAATTAAACAAAAAGGTGAAATAAAAAATTCCTTATAACAAAGGCCATTTGACCATTTAAAGCCAAATAATGGTTGTAGCTCTCATCAGACATTATTATGATGTCTGATGGGATGATGAGAATCCTTTCTAGTAGTTTCACCAACTTAATGCTAGTCTTTCTAATAACTGACCTCCTACCGACAATAGCCTCCATAAACTCCCTCTCTTCCTCGGTTAGGGTGGAAAAACTGAAGGGAGCTTGGTAAAAAGCAAGGTGGGTGAAAGCATCTTTGAACTCAGTATCCACTGGAACAACCCAAGTAAAAGGCCTAACTGCTGCAACCTCTACCGATAAAGCTAGAAGTTAAGGCAAAAAAGGTGCCACCAAGAGAGCCTCTACAATCGAGACTAAAACATTGAACTATATAGAGGTGGAAATCTTTTTCCTCCTAAAATGGGTAGCAACACCTATAATCACTTCAAGGAAAGTCAAATATGTTTGAACCTCAATTGGGGGAGTACGACCGCCCCCGACTTCATTTTCTGTAGGAGTTATGACTCTCATTATTGTTTCCTTAGGGACAAAGCCCTCAAGAACATAGAGTTCATCAACAATGATGAGGTAATCCTTTATATGTTCTTCAGCCCTACTTCTAACCATGACAAGAGTTGAAGATTTCCTTGTTGAACTTTCTTCTACAAACATCGCTGAAGTTTCTCTTTTAGCTGTTTGTCCTACATAAAAAAACAAAAAGTTAGTAATAAACTTAGTAATAAAGAAACAAGAGATTAAGAAAGTTACATACTTTGCAAAATGGTTTGATAATATCCTTTGGCTATTCTATTGACTTCATACT
This sequence comes from Populus simonii, assembly GCA_007827005.2. Lineage (NCBI taxonomy): Eukaryota > Viridiplantae > Streptophyta > Magnoliopsida > Malpighiales > Salicaceae > Populus > Populus simonii. The sequence goes on along the minus strand of CM017467.2, from coordinate 16,791,852 downwards.
TTGTTGAAGTTGAGGCCAGCACAACACATGTTTTCTTCTCATCCAAGCTTAGACGAGGCTTGTTGTTTACAACAGGAGAAGGAACCTTCCAATAATAGGAACATCCCTATATTTTGTACATTTCACCTCCAGGATTGACTGGCCCACCATATCTTATTATCACCTATCTCCCCCTTTATTTTTTGACACACGCAGGCTTTCCACATAGAGTTCCCTTAATGGCTCCTTTAGGCCTATGACAAAGGTGAATAACCAATATATATTATTACCACCACTGGTGCCAACAATTAGATGGTAACAACTTTTAAAGACATTGATTGTAGGCTTAATTCTGACAAGCCTACAAAACTTATCAAAGACAGAATAATCATTCACCCATTTGGATGTAGCTACCCTAAACCCAGTTGATAATATCTGAACACTTCCCTAATAAATCATTGGAGAAGGAAGGAACACACTATCGTGTACATGCAAGAAAAGGTTGTAATCTTAAAATAACCCTAGGGCATAGCCCAAGGTTTTCTGGTTGATATGCTCAACCTAATCAGACATTTGAGTTGTGTATTCTCCTAATTGAAGGAGAGAAACAAACTTTATGTCCTCCTTACCTAAAGTGTTGGGAACGTCATCCTCAGAAGTCTAAGGTAACCTTCCTCTCTCTTGGGAATCTCTAGTGATGGTGGGAGAAGGACTTCTATGAGGAGAGCTACTCTCCTCCATACTAGAGATTGATGTTGGAGTATCACCCTCTCTAGTTATGTTGCCTAGTTAGATGAACCCCTACCCCCTACCACTTCCCGCAATCTCAGGTTGGAACCTGAACTCCTTTTTAAGGTAGCAATATCCCTTTTTTTAGGGATAAATCTGACTCCTTTTGGGTCCATGTTTTGGTTTAAAGTAGAAAATGATAGAAGATGGTGGTGGAAAATACCTAGAAATGAGTTTGTTTCATTGGATTAGAACTAAAATAGTTAGGGGTTTTTAACATAGTAGTTTTTCAAAAATTATATAAAATAAAAAGATAAAGGTAAGAACGATTAGGTTTATAAAGGAAACACCTTTCTACCCAGACTAGTATTGAGCCCAAACATATATGAGTTTGGTGAACTATTAGACCCAACGTCATTGGGCTCAGCCAAGCGCTAAACCTAGGCATTTATATGTTTGGTGAGCTGCCCAACCTCACATCCTTAGGTTCAGTCATATGTTGAGCCTTCACGCATGCAAAGATGTTTCCTCTCTGATAAAGTTAGAGATATTTTTCAATTTGAAAAAAAGGGGTAAATTCAATCAGGAAAAAAAAAAAACTTTTGAGCCACCCTCTCGATAAAAGGATAAGAATAATGACCTATAAAGACCCATTAGATCCTTAGAAAAAAAGGTTCTAAATCTCCACTGTATATTTATTTTTAGAGTCTCTCTTTAAAATATTATTGTCTTTTCTCTAAAAAGATACTTACTTAAATCATTGAATAGTTTCTTAAATTTACCAAAAAAAACCTTCTGCAAATAATAGACACCAGCCACCAGCCACTTTGGTTAGGAAAAATAAATCCAATTGCTAAAACCAAAAAATTAATCGATTATCAAAAATCTTGCCTTCGAGCTACTTGAATTTTTTAAGATATCATCAATTAAGAACAAAAAATTCAATCAATAACACACTATTACAAATTTTTAGAGACGAAGCATAACATGCAGGGACCAGAGCAGTAGATAAAAAAGGTAGAAGACCATTAAGAAAATTAAGAGTTTAATGACCATTCCAGGTTTAGACTTAAACCCTAATTTTATACAAGAAAATCCACGTCAGCAAGATTTGGCGTCTTTCAACGATGATATCAAAGCAATCCATCAGACCCAACAAAAATTCCTCCACCGTCCGATCAGCAAAACGCAATAACTCCAAATCTACACCGTCCGATAAAAAATTCTTATCTCCTTAATTCATATAACATGGTAAAGCCATAGCAGCTGCAGCCAGTAGATTACATTTAGGATTCGTTCACTAACTCTCCTTCTCTCTCGCTCTGAAAGTCATTCACTTCCTCTCTCTAGGAAACAAGGTAAGCAAAAAGGAAAAAAAAGGATTTTTTTATGTGTTTTAGTTAATTAATTATGATTTTGTATTGATTTAATTGCATTTTTTTTTGTGCAAAGCCCTAATGAAAACCTGTGAAAGTTGCTTATTGAGATCTGAAAGTTTCAATTTGGATATTGTATGGATTGTTGTTATATAAAGTCATGATTTTTGAGTAAAAGATGGAAGCTTTATGATGTTTCTTTTTGTTGGTTATGTGATTGGTTGTGATGATATTGAAATGAGTTCTGTGTTTTGATTTTGTGGGTTTTATCTGAATCAAGGTTTTGAAGAAAAAATGGAAAATGGGGTGGAGAGAGTTGTTGTGGAAGAGAAATCCAATGTGGGAAATGAGGGTTTTGGGGTTAAGGTAGAGGAGGAGAGAGTTGTGGTGGGGTCTGATGAATCGAAAGATTTGGAAGATGAGGTTTTTTTGGAGGCAATTGAGTCACATGAGCACTTGCAGGAGGAGGAGGAGGAGGAGGAGGAGGAGGAGGGAATGAAAGTTGAGTCAGTTGGTTTTGTTGAGAGTATTGGTGAGTCGAGTCCAGCATTTGACGATGAGAATTCGAATCTAGGAAATGAGACTGTGAAATTCAAGGAGGTGATTTTTGTTCCTGCTGATAATGGGAATCCAGAGGAGCTAGGTGGAGTGGTTGGTGAAGAGAAGGTAGAGGATTTGGTGGGTGGAGATAGTGTTGATAAGATTGATGAGGGAGGGACTGCAAAGGAAGCTGGGAGCAATGAATCGAGTGGAGGAGAGGTTGCTGAGATTATTGACAATGGAGGAACAGAGGTTTTGAAGGCTGAGGGTGAAGGTGAGGTGGATTCTAAGCGGGAAACTGAATTGATTGAGGAGATTCTGCCCAAGGATGATGAGAAGAAGGTAAAGGAGGAGGATGAGTTGGATATTGAATATCAGGCGACAAGTGACAATTCTGTTAAGATTTCAGAGGATAAGGATGAGGGCACGGGCCAGAATTTGATAAAAATGGATTCTGAACATCTGGATGACAAAAGTGGATCATTGAAAGATGATGGAGAGGCTGCTGAGGAAGTTGGGAATGATGAATTGAATGGAGGTGAGAAAGTTTCTGAGATTGCTGTTGATGGAGAAACTCGAGCTTTAAGGAGTGAGGATGAGGCCAATTTTAATCGAGGAATTGAGTCAAGCAATGAACTGAAAAGTGATAGAGAGTCTGCTCAGGAAGCAGGGAACAATGAAATGAGTGGAGGTGAGAAGGTTTCTGAGATTGATGGTAATGGAGAAACCAGAGCTTTAAGGAGTGAGGATGAGGCCAATTTTAATAGCGGAATTGATTCAAGCAAGGAACTGAAAAGTGATGGAGAGTCTTCTCAGGAAGCAGAGAACAATGAGATGAGTGGAGGTGATGAATCTTCTCAGGAAGCAGAGAACGATGAGATGAGTGGAGGTGAGGAGGTCTCTGAGATTGCTGGTAATGGAGGAACAGAGGCTTTGAAGGGTGAGGATGAGTCCCATTTCAATCAAGAAATTGAGTTGAACATGGAGATTCTTCCAGAAGATGGTAAGAGAGAGGAACTGAAGGATGATAAATTGGGTGCTGAATATCAGGAGGCCAATGATTTATTTAACGGATCAGGTGATCTTCAAGATGATAAGAGTGAAGGATTGGATGAGAATCTGGAAAGAAAAGATATAAAACACGAGGTTGAGAAAAATGGGAATTTTGAAAGTGCAATAGTGGGCCTTGATTCTGGTAATGAGGTAAATAAGAGTGAACAGTTCAGGGACATCTCAGCAGGTGTAAACATAGAAAACCAAGATGGTAGCAATGGGAACTTGAAAGATGTTTCAGCTGTTATAGATTCAGACCAAAATGGGAAAACAAGTGAACTGAAAGCTGCTTCAGCTATCCCACTGACTGTGGAGGAAGAGAAGAAGCTGGCACCAGAAGTTTTTGCCTCTTCTTCTTCTGAGAATTCTGTGATGGAGAGAAATGAGGAGATTCAGGCTCATGCATCTACTTTGCGGTCAGAGGATAACAAGGGTTCCGAATTACACCATGCTGACAACAACATCAACAGAGCCAGCAAAAACACTACTGTGACTGAATCACCTCAGAAGACAGCAGAAAAGGGTCAGGAGGATAAGAAAAATGCCCCAGCAAATATAGAGCGTAAAATTCAGCATTTACCTGAGATCGCGTCTTCATCTGCAAAGTCTCTGAGTGCAGCCCCCTCACCTTCTCGTCCAGCTGGCCTTGGGCGCGCTGCACCACTATTGGAACCTGCACCCAGGGCAACCCCGCAACTTCGTGCTAATGGAACTGTTTCTCATATGCAATCCCAACAGATTGAAGATCCTACAAACGGGGAATCAGAAGAGTTTGATGAGACACGTGAAAAACTTCAGATGATCAGGGTGAAATTTTTGCGGCTTGCACATAGACTTGGGCAGACTCCCCATAATGTTGTTGTTGCACAGGTTTTATACAGACTGGGATTAGCTGAGCAGCTGCGAGGTAGAAATGGTGGTCGTGTTGCTGGTTTTGATCGTGCCAGTGCAATGGCAGAGCATCTTGAGGCTGCTGGGCAGGAACCCCTTGATTTCTCTTGTACAATTATGGTTCTTGGAAAGACAGGTGTTGGTAAAAGTGCCACTATCAACTCTATATTTGATGAAGTGAAGTTTGGCACCGATGCTTTTCAATTGGGTACAAAAAAGGTTCAGGATGTTGTGGGTACTGTTCAGGGGATAAAGGTACGAGTCATTGACACACCAGGACTTCTTCCTTCATGGTCTGACCAGCGCCAGAATGAGAAGATCCTTCACTCTGTCAAGTGCTTTATCAAGAAAACTCCTCCAGATATTGTGTTGTATCTTGACAGGTTGGATATGCAAAGCAGGGATTTTGGTGATATGCCTCTCTTGCGTACCATCACCGACATATTTGGGCCATCTATATGGTTCAATGCAATTGTTGTCCTGACTCATGCTGCATCAGCTCCACCTGATGGTCCCAATGGAACTGCTTCAAGTTATGACATGTTTGTCACTCAGCGTTCACATGCTGTCCAACAAGCAATTCGTCTGGCAGCAGGAGATATGCGACTCATGAATCCTGTTTCATTGGTTGAGAATCACTCAGCATGTAGAACTAACAGGGCAGGGCAGAGAGTGTTGCCAAACGGTCAGGTTTGGAAGCCCCACTTGTTGCTGCTCTCTTTTGCATCTAAGATCCTCGCCGAGGCAAATGCACTTTTGAAGTTGCAAGATAGTACACCTGCGAAGCCTTTTGCAACTCGAGCAAGAGCACCTCCTTTACCATTCCTTCTTTCGTCGCTTCTCCAGTCAAGACCACAAGTTAAGCTACCAGAGGAACAGTATGGTGATGAGGATGGTTTAGATGATGATTTAGATGAGTCATCAGATTCCGAGGATGAATCAGAATATGATGAATTGCCACCATTTAAAAGTTTGACAAAGGCTCAGATTGCAAAGCTTACTAAAGTTCAGAAGAAGGCATATTTTGATGAGTTGGAATACAGAGAGAAACTTTTCATGAAAAAGCAGTTAAAGGACGAGAAAAGGCGACGGAAGTTGATGGAGAAAATGGCTGCAGCTGCTAAGGACCTGCCCAGCGAGTATGCTGAAAATGCAGAGGAAGAAGGTGGAGCTGCATCTGTTCCTGTTCCCATGCCGGATCTAGCCTTACCTGCTTCCTTTGATTCTGATAATCCCACTCATAGGTACCGTTACCTCGATACCTCCAACCAGTGGCTTGTGAGGCCAGTTCTAGAAACTCATGGTTGGGACCATGATGTTGGTTACGAAGGTATAAATGTGGAGAGATTGTTTGTGGTTAAAGACAAAATCCCTATATCGTTTTCTGGCCAGGTAACAAAGGACAAGAAGGATGCCAATGTTCAAATGGAATTAGCAAGTTCATTAAAGTATGGAGAAGGAAAAGCAACCTCACTGGGGTTTGATATGCAGACTGTGGGAAAAGACTTGGCCTATACTCTTCGAAGTGAAACTCGGTTCAGTAATTTTAGGAAAAATAAGGCTACAGCTGGTCTATCGGTTACTCTGTTGGGTGATGTCTTATCAGCTGGAGTGAAAGTCGAGGATAAATTGATTGCTGGTAAACGGCTCCAAATGGTAATGTCTGGTGGTGCAATGGCTGGTCGTGGTGATGTGGCTTATGGTGGCAGTCTGGAGGTCCAGCTGAGGGACAAAGATCATCCTCTTGGTCGTTCATTATCAACACTTGGGCTTTCCGTCATGGACTGGCATGGAGATCTCGCTATTGGCTGCAATGTACAATCCCAGATTCCTATAGGACGATCCACAAATTTGATTGGTCGTGCAAATTTAAATAACAGGGGAGCTGGACAAATCAGTATTCGCGTAAATAGCTCAGAACAGCTTCAACTTGCTTTGATTAGCCTCTTTCCTCTATTGAAGAAGCTAATTGATTATTCTCAACAAATGCAATATGGACAATGAAGAAAATTGTAGGTTATACTTGCCAGGAAACTTTTGATGTCGCCATCTTGTGATGGTCATCAAGGAATGCGAGTGAAGTTTGAGCTACTTATTGTTCCTCTCCCCCCCCCTTCTCTTTTTGTCAGATTACAACAATATTTTGCTTGGTATTAGTGGTTGTAATTTCTTTGTTAGATATTTTCATAAAGTGGTTTTTCTTCTTATCAAGCCACTGGGGCTAATCATTGCTTCTTGTTCAACCATGCCTGGTTCTAGAATCTTTAGCACTTTGTGCTGTTGAAATAGATCTGCATTGTACCAATCTTGATCGCTTGCTGTGTATAGTTCTTGCGTTTCTAGTTTGTAGGTTTATGCTAGAATCACCTGTTGTATAATCAGTGAGAAGAGAATATCATTGTGAATTTTGTTGAACCTGCCTTCATTTCGACTTCTGTCTGCACAAAAAAGAGAGATGAAGAGCATAAAAGGAGCACACCAGGGTAACGGCTTGAGGGTGATGAATGGACCTGCCACGGAACTGATAGACAATTATCTCAAATTGTAAATGGCGCCACTGCCTCTGAGCTTGTTCTTGTATGCTCCCTTGGCCTCAACATACGAGACTTTACAGTTTACACTACCACCTTAAAAACTTCCCAATTCTTACTGCCCATTTGCAAAGCCGTAAAGCCGCTGAGCTAACAAGTCGTCGTATGCTACCTTGGCCTCAACATACGAGATTTTACACTGCCACCTTACTCTTTGAAGAAAAACTTTTAAGATTAGAATTGCGGTAATGGTTGTATTTTAAAATATATTAAAATAATATATATTTTTTATTTTTTAAAAATTATTTTTAATATTAACACATCAAAATAATTTAAAAATATAAAAATATATTAATTTAAAATAAAAAAATGATTTTTTTTAAAACACAAAAATAAATATTCACATAATCTTTAGATATTGTCAATCACATTTATCTTTTCCATTTTTTGGATTTTTTTCAGCCTAATTGTTACAAAAAAAAAATGTCAATGCAATGCCCACATAAATACGGTTATTTAATATTTGTTAATGCTTTATGAGCCTACCAACACTCCAGGGTTCTATGGTGTAGTGGTTAGCACTCTGGACTTTGAATCCAGCGACCTGGGTTCGACTCCCGGTAGGACCTCTGTTCAACCTTTTCATTTTAGTTTTAACGAAATGTATTATTTAGTTGACTGGGTATGTCCTTTGCGGATGAATAATATATATATATATATTTTATCATCAAATAACCAAAAATTTATTATTATTTTGAAATTTGGATTTAATAAAATAAAGTTAGTTTTATCAACTGAAGCAATATAAGACTGTTGTTGAATGCAAATCTATCTTTCCTGTATTGCATTCATTTCTTTTTACTTAACTGATTTTGGTTGCTGTAAAAATTAGTTCAATTTTATTTTTGAAGAAATTCATGTTTTAATTTTAATTTTTTTATATTGATCCTTTTTAATATCTAAATTAATCATATATGCATAAACAGATTAAAAAATAAAACTATTGCTGATCATAATTAATATGATTTATCAAGTGATAGAAAAATTATATGCACCAATTATTCTTAAAGAGTATCTAAACTAAAAAAGATCCATTACTTCACTTGGTAGAATTTTTAGAGTGTGTTTGAGAATGTAATAGAGATTATTTTTTATAGTGTTTTTTATTTAGAAATTTATTAAAATAATATTTATTTTTTATTTTTTAAAATTTATTTTTAGTATAAGTATATTAAAATGATTAAAAAATAAAAAAATTTAAATTAAAACAAAAAATTAAATTTTAATAAAAAATAGGTTTAACCTCAATTCCAAATCTGGAGAATGTTTTGAAATATATATTCATGTTTTGTTATTTATATTTTTTTTATTTTTTGTTTGTTTTTTACGTTTCAAAAACGCCTTTTTAAAAACATTGAAAATTTTTTATTTTTTTTTTTACTTCAAATTAATATTTTTTTGGTATTTTCAAATTATTTTGATGTGTTGATGTCAAAAATAATTTTTTTTTTAAAAAAAAATATTACTTTAATATATTTTCAAATAAAAAATACTTTCAAAAATATTAAACTTTGAAGAGTAAAAAGCACTTCTTCAGTGACCTGCTTTTTAATCTCTTCTTTCGTTTGTTTTTAGCTTTTGATTATTCTTAACTATGGAATGGGCCGGATTGAAAAACCTAGGCAAAGGATTGTACTGAACCGTTTATTAACATCAACAGATGCTAATGATATAGATGGGTTGTTTGCAGTTAAAAGTTCGAAACTTGAATACTTTTTTTAGTCTTCACAAGGAGAGAAGGATATTAGGAAGATTTCTTGGTTCTAATGAAGTTATAGGATGCTATGGAGATTGTGTAAGTGTTGACGAGGGGTGTTCAAGTACATTCTTTTGTTGGAGTATGCTCCTAAGGGCTCTCTTCTAAATTTGATGAAAGATTATGGAGGTAGGGGTCCGGAGAGCCATGTCAGGAAATACACGCAGATGCTGCTGAAGGGGTTATCTTGCATTTACTATAATGGTCATGTGCATTGCGATCTTAAACTTGCAAACATCCTGGTTTTTCCTTGTCGAGATCAAGGAGTAAAGGGTCATCATCTTAAGATTGCTGATTTTGGGCTGGCTAGAGAGCCTGGAGAGGACGATTCGGATAAGTTGTCGCATATGTATCAATACCGCGGGACGCCATGCTATATTTCTCCTGAGTCTGTGCAATTTGTTGAGATCACATCGGCTTAGGATATATGGTCTCTTGGTTGCGTTGCTGTTGAGATGATCAAAGGACGGATTGCTTGGGGAACTTTGGATTCGAAAGAATTATTCAATAAGCTTGTCCGTGGGAATGAATCACCAATGATTCCTGAAAATATGCCAGAGAAAGGAAAAGATTTCTTGAGGGGGTGCTTTGAGAGAGATCACTGTGAGAGGTGGTCTGCTGATAGCCTCCTGACTCGTTCTTTCATTCTCGACGAGCTACTGCCGCCAGTGGAAACGAAGACTGGAGAATTGTCGAGCTCCCACATTGATGGTGTAGTTCTGTCTGTGGTCAATTTTGTATTATGTAAAATTAGGTTTCCAGGCAGAAAAAGTGCATGCAGAGCATGCTGATAAACTTGAGTCAGTAGCTGTAAAAATATGGTTACCATTTGTTTTGTTATGATTCCTGGTGACAGGGCATAAAAGGATTGCTTGAAAGACTGAAATTAGATATGTTCAATCTTTTTGCTGCAAGTACAGAACTCCTTTTACTGGTTATCGCAGACCTTTGCTTGTTTCCACTGCTCTACATCGTCAACTTACCGTTAAGCTAGATTATTGCTGCAGCGAAAGAAGGGAGAGAGCTTCGTGTAGAAATAGCCTGAAGACTTGAATAGTCCCAAATCGACCCAATACAACCGACATCCAAAAACAAGATACAGAGGAGCAGAAACAGTCAGGAGCCAAGCAAGAAGTTCGGGCTCTCTGGACAATCCTTGTTTTGCCAAAGAATCTGCCACATTGTTAGCTTTGCGAAGAATGTGAGCAAAAGAGACTGACTCAAAGCTTTGAGATATACCTAAAGATTGTCAGGAACAAGTTATTAAACTTTCAAGGTCACCTTTCTGGACTATTCAATCCAAGTAGTTACAAGTTTTAATCTCTAAGCTGTTTCTGGTTCTGAGTGCAGTAGCAAGATTTGATCATGATCATCACAAGTTGAATATTTTTCTGGACAGTATTAGCAATCCTTTCTTAACCTGTTAAATTATATTGATGGCCATGCTTTTGTTTAAATCACATGACGAGGCAGCAAGTAAAGCAGCATTAATTTACTTCCACTGCTCTAAAAACTACCATTAATAAGAACAGCAGTAACGCCAATCAACAGCTTGCCATACACTTTTCTGACTTTGATTCCTTCCTCAAATACCGTGGAAAGAGGAAAGGAAGGAAGGAAAAGTGGTTGGATCTCATGAATATTAAAAATTACTAATTTTAACAAGTTAATTAGGGAGAAAAACTCCAAGAATGAACCAAGTTGTAATCATCTGATTACTATACTAATTGTAATCAACATGCATGGTGCTGCTGCATCAAATGTCATAGCCTAAAAGTAGGTAAACAACTCATGGCAAACCACGCTGATAAAAAGAGCACGGCAATACTCTTCTGAAACAATAAAGTAACATCTAGTGAACTACTGTATCATTGTAGCCAACTAAGGCATCACCAGTGATAACATCAAGCCAATAAGTTTGTGCAATATTGGCATAACCACGTCCTAATCGGAAAAGGCCGGTTCCGCCAACAATTGGCATCTCACGAGCTGGATTCACTGCCGAATTCTTGCCAAGGAGGCTATGCAGCTGCCATTAGATACCGTCAGTGAATGCAAAGTCCATCGCCATGATCAAGGCCACTCCATTCTGCCCAGCTGACCCATAAATCCCCTAGGCTCGGCCCAGAGGCCTTGGTTTTGGATCAGGCCCTTCAGTCAATGGATCATCAGCCATCATAATAGGTCAGCTTCACTTGTTGAGCAACTTTAATAGCTGTAGGATTTATGCCACTGACCATGTTCATGGAAGTAGAATTGGAGGTTGGTCACGTTCTCGTTTTCAGCTTCAAATCTTCAAGCCCAACTAAAATATAGGATGGATTAGGACCCAGTAATTTTTACCATTCGCAATGTTTGAGAGCCCTTCTCTTTTAATGAAACGGGAAGGAAAACAAAACATCGATTCAAAAAATTTATGTAATATATCTAAAAAAGTTAGAATATCAACTCATCTTCTTCACTGTTTATATAAAACTAAAGTAAATGATTTTTTTTTGCATTTTTCTTTTTTTTAGGTTTTTTTTAATCTCAATTTTATCTTTCAACATTTACTTCATTTTAAATTTATTTTCATAAATTATTTTGACTTACTTTATATAAAGTTATTGCAATTTCAAATAAATATATCGTAATTTGATTTAATTTTATAAGTGTCTATTTTTATTATCGTATAATTAAATAAAAATAGTTTTTTTTAATAAAGTTCTTAAACTAAGTGTATCTATCACCCAGATTGTGAATTTAGTTTTTAAGTCAATCCAATATGTCGACTTCTCAGTATTTAGAAAAATGTTATTTTAATTTTTCTTAAAGTCAAATCATATTTTTATTGGTTGTTTGGATTACATTTAAACTCTTCAAATTGTCTAGGTAACATTGAAAAAATTCTCCCATTATTTAATTTTAAATCTAAATTAAACAAGAAATCAAGACAAAAAATTTCAAAATCAACAATTCATTAAAATAAATTTAATAATAATATCAATTAATTCTCTATTTTATCCATCCTTATTTATTCCTCTCGAATTATTTATTGATAAAAAATAAAAAACACCTCTACCCATTTTTATAGGACTTGTGTGCTAGATGTTAGTCATTGATACCTTGAAATAATAATGCTACCATTTTTAACGATGGAGATAGGTATTGGTTCAAGGCATTTAACTATGTTCCTAGCCTTGGAAGAAAAATCACATTTTGAGCAACAAATTAAATTGGAGCAGCTCAAGTTACATTTAATTTGAAGAAAAAAAGAGAGGAAGAAGAAGCTCAAACAGATAGCATTACCAGTTGTAGCATTGAAAAAGCTGGTTTTGATCTTGGCAAACCCTCTAGCGTCCTGGACTCTTAGCTTGATGATAAATATATAGAGCCCTTGCGCATTCCCTACAATCTTTGAGTTTCGGCTGAGGTTTGTTGTCTGGCAACATCTGTTCCTGCAGTTGGACAATATCTAGGAACCGAATATCTGGCTTTCATCTTTGTTTCAATTTAAAGTCAACTGGAACTAATTTTTATTTTCATTTAGGCCAACTATAGTAATTAGACTCCTTAAATGGAATGGGATTCATTCTTGTCATCATTTCGATAAAACTTGGACCACATTGTCTCCTCACTACCAGATTATGAGCAAGCATCATGTTAGGTCACATCGCAATGATTGTGTGAGGATGGCATGGATACACAGTGCTATTTCCCTTCTGCACAGTGGATTTTGAAAAGCAGTAGCCAGGAAGTAGATATGATGGCATGGACCGAAATTGGCAAATTCACAGAGCACTCTGCCGAAAATTATGGAATTTATGCCAATTTTGAGACCAAATTGTGTCTCCTCACTACCAGATTATGAGCATGCATTAGGTTAGGTCACATCGCAATGATTGTGCGAGGATAGCATACTTACGCAGTGCTATTTACCTTTAACCAAGAAGCATGATGGCATGGACCAGAATAGGCAGATTCATAGAGCACTCGGGCGGATATTATGGCATATGCCGATTTTGAGACACCTGCAGTCCGTATCTATTGATCTGTTGACATGGGTTCTGAAATTTGCTCACCATACTTTAAAGGAAACGGTCATTAACAGCCTCAATTAGAGAGGAAAAAAAAAACACAGGTTAAAAGCAAGGATCTAAAAAGAAGAAGAAAAAACCATGGAGATGAGAGGAACAATAGCACAATGCCGTCATCTAATGGTTCACCCATGGGCGATATGTCATATCAATTGCAAGGAGAGGAGCAGCAGCTGCACCAGGAGTCACCAAGGCATCTAGCTTATTATCCCACATCAACTTCTGGAAACCATCTCTCAATCTTTTTATTGAGATAAACTAGCACAAAATCTTTTAGTGGTAGGTAACTTTGCAAACTTCGGCTCCGGCTCTCTACAAATAGAAATTAAAAAACAGGGAAGAAAATTTATATACAGAAGCCCGCGTAAGACTGCCAAGCAAGGTTGTTAAAATCGCGTTTTGACTTGTAAAATCGTACGATTTTACAAGTCAAACCATGCTTTACGTGCTGAATCGTTTAAAAAAATCAAAAATGGATGAAATCGGGTTAAAATCGGGTGAAATTGTTAAAATCGGGTGAAATCGCAAAAAATCACGATTTTAGGGCCGATTTCAGGATTTTAACAGAACGCATGCACTGAAGCAAAATGTCTCCCCTTGCTCCAGCTGTCCAGCGCCTATTGGTTATGCAATTAAATGCACAGTCACGCGGTCTTCACTCGCTGCAGAACATGTGAATTTTGTCTGCATAGTACATACCATAAAGAAGTGGATGTCAGAAATCAAGAGGGCTGCAGAGATAAAATGTAACAAAATTCGTCAAGGCAATAATATTAAATTCTAATTTAATTCAGATTTTTTCCCCATATCTTTTACTATTCATTCCCCTTAAATTACTTATGTTTTTTAAAAGTATGATAGCAAGTAGAAGAGATTTTATAAATATAAATTAGATATAAAAATAGTAACGGGATAATTTAAAAAATTATATTTATTATAATAGGTTGATTCGCGAAACTCATAATTAGAAGCTTAACTCGTGTCAGATTTTAATTTATACAAATAAAAACACTAATTTTAATAAATTTGATTACTTCGACTATATTTTTAACCATTTATTTAACCCGATCAATTTGATATTGCTTTATGTGCTAATTTTTCTTTTTTCAGTTAGCGAGTTGGTTGTTGCAAATTGTGTCATGTAAACTAATAATTCTCTTAAGATGGTTGTTAATTATTGGCTAATGAAAAGTTAATTAAATTATGTATGAATTTTTATTTGAATCATGTATTTTAAGATGTTTGAACTATTTTGAAGTATATATTTTAAGGTGCTTGAACTATGTATGGATTTTTATATGAAACATGTATTTTCAAGTGCTTAAACTATGTATGAATTTTTATTTGAAGCATGAATTTTTTATTAATGTATTTTAAAATTCCTTACAATTTTACGATCCGAATTTGTATTGTATTTTCTGTACCGTGTTAAAATCATGATTTTAACAATCTTGCTGCCAAGGATCTCATCCAAAATCCTCAACCCATTTAAGAATCAAGTCTAGAATGTTTTGAAAGCCTCGATGATCCAAGAATGTACCACAAAGTTCATAATTTTTTATTCAGCGTGGATCTAAGATAATATATAGTGGGCGTGATGACCCAATTATACATAGTCATGGAGCAAGCTCCAAAAGACAATGGGTCCATCTGCTAGCCCATCTAGTAATTTCAAAGAGCCATGCCGGGAACGAAACCCAGCCCAACACCAAACCACAGATTCACAAAGCTAAGCAGCACGTTAACTTGCAAGTGTTTAGAGCTTGACAATTAAGGTGTTTGCCCAGAATAAGAGTTTTATTATTGAACTGGTAAGTACTTGATTAGCATCAAAACAAGTCTCGATGGGATTTCGCTAAGCTTTCAAGGCTTGAATGCAGGGGGCCTCCTAACCTTGGTAGCTGTCTCAAAGCCATAAGCAATCTCAATTAGTTTTGGCTCCGAACCCTTTGGTCCACCGAAGCAAATGCCAAAAGGCACACCGTCACTGTCATACCCAGCAGGGACACTGATTCCAGGGTATTGTCCAATTGCAAGAACAAATGATAAATCAGGTGCCACCACCGCATCTAGTTTGTTCTTCTTGATTAATTTCTCCAGGCCATTCTTCGAGAGTTTGCTGAATGTTGACACCAGTTTCTTCAATGTAGCATCAATGTTTGTTATGTTTCGACTCAAGAACTCGGCTTTCTCGAAGAGCTCTTGACCGTATTCCTTGGTCTTTTCCTGCAAGACCAATCAAATAAATCAAAATGTGGATTCTACCCGTGTTGGTTCAGTATGCCGATTATAGTCGCGCATGTACTAACCAATCTGGAGAATTTGTTGTTGAAGGCTATCACAGCTGCTAAGGATCGGACTGGAGACGCCACCAACTGTTCTAGATACTCATTCAAGGCTGGCTTGAATTCGAGCAACATTGCAAGTAATTCTCCATTCTGCCCGGCTGTGATCGTGTCAATGTCGCTTATTTGCAAATTGTCTACGAGAACTGCACCTTGACGTCTTAATTTTGGAAAATATAAAGAATGTCTAGTCAGCTTGCACTAATTTGCCATGATATTATTGAAACTACTCCTAGAAAAATCTAGAGATCGTTTGATATCATTTTCGTTTTCTGTTTTTATTCTCAAATTTCTTATTTTTGTTTACAGTTTCTTAAAAACAGAAAACTTGTTTTGTTTTGCAATTTTCTTAATTAGTTTTTTTGAAAATACACTTAATCTCAATTGGAATTAATACCAATGCTGTAGAATACGTCTTGATCCAGTCCCGACTTGGACCTATCATCTTAGACTGATCCTAAGCCAACCCTCTAGGGCGGCTTGAACCCAGTCCTGCTCTCAACTCCCGAGGCTGTATTTCTTGGGTTATGACCTAACCTCCAAGTATTATGAATTTAGCCTGGGGTTTCAAATGAAAATTAAGTGAATTTAATGTGTTATTGTTTTGATGTGCTAATATTAAAAATAATTTTTTTAAAATAATAAAAATATTATTTTAATAAATTTTTAAATAAAAATCATTTTAAAAACTAACTATTATTATACTTAATCATAAATTATCTAGGTGCCTCACACATGATCTTAGTTTAATAACCACTCGAGTTATATATTCTGTAGATTAATTGTGGGAAAACAACTTTTGAGAAATTTTTATTTTAGTTTTGAAAACTTCTTGTCATTTTTTATTTATTGAAACGAGCAAGTTTTTATATTTTATTTTCAAATTTTTATGAACAAAGACAAAAAACGAAAATGACACCAGAAAAACTCTTGGTTTTTGTTACCTTAGTGTTTGAAAATGGTGCTCAAAAGTTTGATGCCGACGGGATCCTTTATCGTTGCCCGAATTGTAAAATAGAGTCCTCAATATCCCCAATCTCTTCCCTTTAAGCCCAAGAGGGTTAAGAAATTGCCTGTAGCCACCGTTTGGAATATATTTTGCTGCTTCTCTGGTTGCAGCATCATTTGAATCAGAGCCTACAATGGCATCAAGAACATATACAGCGTCCGATACTGTCCTGCACATTGGCCTGCTCCATCCAACATGTAACAACCAGAAACCAGCATAAATCTTACTGACCATTCAGTATAATACAGCAAATACTGATTCACATTATCTCCATTGCTGATGCTAGTAAAATTATCACAATTGGCTAAGAATTCACCTACCCCACAGTGTCCTGTCTAGGGGTGATGGGGATAACCCCAGCTCTACTAGTGAGACCAACAGTGGGTTTGATGCCCACAACTGAGTTGTAACTCGATGGACATAGGATGGAGCCATCAGTCTCAGTCCCAAGTGACACGGCTGCCAAGTTTGCTGCCACTGATATTCCTGACCCGCTGCTTGACCCACAAGGAGTCACGGACAAAACATATGGATTCTGCAAATAAAGGCCACACATCAATTATTATCTCATGTCAATTGACAAGTCATTCGGAAGACAATCGTCACAGAACATGTAGCATTGGAATGCCAATCCTGCTTCCTGCTTGTTTGTTCTTAGCAACAGGTAGAAAACCATTTGAATTTTACAAAATGATTGATTATAAACACAATCAAACCCCAGAATTATCTGTTAGTTTCAGACATAACTCCAAAAGTCCATGAGAAGACGGTAATGTTTAACATAGAAGAGTCATGACATGCAGTTAGAAGCCTGGATAAGTGATGAATCATTTCAAGAAAGGCTTGAACAACTGACTTGTGCGAGTAATTAAGCAACTCACCTTTCCTTGGCCGCTTCTCCCACAAAAACCAGAGGGTGCGCCATTTGTCCTGAAATTAGCCCACTCACTCAAGCTAGACTTCCCTAATATGATAGCTCCAGCTTTCCTCAACTTCATCACCACACCTGCATCCCGAGGCACAACTGATCCAAGTAGTGCATAAGAACCAGCTGTAGTGTTCAGTTTGTCTTTGGTTGCAATATTGTCCTTGAGCAGGATAGGAATCCCGTGCAAACCACCAGTTGACCCTGGGGTGTTGACCTTGCGCTCTCGGTCAGCCTTATCGGCTAGAAAGAGTGCATCAGGGTTCACCTCTATGACCCCTCTAAGAAGCGGATTGAGTCTGCGGATCCGTTTGAGGTAGAACTCAACGAGTTGTCTAGAGGTTAGTTGGTTTTGCTTAAAAGCTAGTTGAAGATCATCTATAGTTGCTTCTTCAATTGATAAGGCACTGCTTGTCTTGGTAAAGAACCCAGATAATAATAAAGAGGCAAGAATTAAAAACAGTAGAGAATTGTTGGCCATAGCTTATAAGATGAGAAGTGCTCAACTGAGTTGCCCAGCTGAGTTTTCAAGTCTGAAGTAGGCTACGGGTGAGATTGGAGATGGTGCTGCCTTAAGTAGACAAATACTGCAGGCTGAAGCAGCAATACAGGACGTTTCTATATATTTATATTAATTTATGGTTACTGATAGAATTAATTAATTAATTATTAATTATAAACTAAAAGAGAAGGTTTACGGTACCTCTCCTCTCCTCACGTATTATTGTTAATTAAATATTACTTTATTTTTTTTAAAAAAAAATCCATCATTTTTTTTAATTTTATTTTTTAATATTAATTTTTTTATTAATTTATTATATTCTCATTATACAAATTACGAGTTTAGCAGGATAATCTGGTTGATTTATTTTTTTTTATTTTTTTTTAATATTTGATTAATTGAAAATTAAACTTTATAATTTATTTTGTTTATTTTCTATTACTTAAGAATAATACTTAAAGGGTTAACCCGAATATACTCAAATTGTTTTTTATGTCTTATTTTTAATTAATTGTTTTTCAATTTTATTATTTAATATTAGATCAGTTGGGAATTAAGTTTCATAATTATTTTTATTTACTTTCTATAGGGATATCTTGGTCTCATGACCAATTAAATTATTTTTTAATTTTAACTTTCAATATTAGTTCAATTGAGAATTAGTCTTCATAATTTATTTTAATTTGTTTTTTATGGAGTTATCAAAGTCTCATAACTCTGATCATAAATTTAACATGTTGACCAAATTCAATCCATTTTGTTGTTATTTTAATATTAAAAGAATATCATCTTAATTTTTTAGTCAAATTATGTTCTTAGAAGTTGTGTAAATTGTTTTTAACCTGCAAATTGAATCAAGTTATATCAAATCAATTCTTATACAATTAATTTTTTTAAAAAAATATTAACAATATTTAAATTTTTTATATTAAAAAATTTAACCAGACCTTACCATGAGTCAATAATATAGTACTTAACTAGATATTAATTTATGGCCATAGCTTAGGATGGTCAATTCATATTAATTTAATATTATGCTTCCTCGGCACAAGAGTGTGAACATAACTTTATGTTGCTTTGCAATGATTGTCTCCGACAGTGCTATTGCTTTTTGGATATTGAATTTCAAAAAGAAGTGCACCAATCGAGGAGGAAAAATCAAACGGCGTGTGGCTATTATTTATTCTTGTGCTTTAAAAATATTTTTAAAATAATTTATTTTTTTAATTTTTTTATTTTTAGATTATTTTAATATGATAATGTAAAAAATATTTTTTTAAAAATAAAATAAATATTATTTTGATATATTTTCAAGTCAAAAAAATACTTAAAAAAAAAATCATCATTGCAGTCTCCAACACCTCTAAATAAAGAAAAGCATTTCAATTCGATCTAACTAAAAACAATATTTAAATTAAAATTATTTTTTTAAGCTTTTGAACCAAACTAAACTAAAAATAAGTTTAAATTTATCAATTTTAGTTCATTTTTTTCTTTTTAAATTGGTTTAAGCCAAAATTATTTTAATTGAGTATTTTTTTCTAGGTTTTTTTTATTAGGCTGCATATTTTTAGGTTTCTTCTGAGATTTTATTATAATGGATCCAAGTTATATTTACTATTTTTTTAGTTTTTCAAGGTTTGTTTTGAATTTTTATAATGTAATTGAGTTGTTTTATTATAAAAGCTTAAAAAATCCATAAACAATTATATGAATTTTTTCTTCAGTATAAAAATGCAGAAGTGTTCCAGTTCATCAAGATTAATAACAATAATAATAAATGAAATCTGAGAAACTGCTCTTCGTACGGCAAAAGCTTCCATCGGGCTCATCTCCGTCCATTCTGCACTAGTTACCAACAAAATTTAAAGGAGAACAAATAGTCTTTACATAGATGGGTCCTACCTGTAATTATGTTGCAGCGAAAACATATAATCTCCCAAGTTACCATGTGAATAGGAATATGTTAGTGTTATATTTTTTTTTTTAACTAATTGATCGGTGATGTGTGATATTATTATATTTATATAAATATATATTTATTATTAATAAAATTTTAATTTATCTTTAATATTTATATAGTATTAAATTAATAAATCTAGAGTAAAGATAAAGTACATAGAATAAAAATACTTTGGAAAGAAAATTATGAAGTTATTATAATTATAAGATTCTTATTGTATAAAAATATTATTTCTAAAATATTCCTAATCAATGTTTTTTTAAATAATAAACATTCATTAAAGCCGTAAAGACTTTTATATATATATATATATATATATATATATATATATATATATATATATATGAGAAATCCTTGGTAATGAAAGGACAAACATTGAGTACAACATGAACTATATGAAAGTACTTGAGTAATCAAGAGAGGATTCATCATCTTATGTGAATTAGAGAAAATATTTTATTTATTCTCAAATAGTATTGACTGAGAAATCCTTGGTTAATGTGGAATAAGATTTTAAGAAAGTTTTAAATCTTATTCAAACGATGAATGACTATTATATAAAGAATAAACATGATTTAGCATGATAGACATATTCCATGCTTTAATGTTAAATGAAAACATTATTTATAAAAGAACATTAATTATACTAAAAACCCAGTCACTGAAAGGTCAAGTCAAACCACTAATGACTTTTCTAATATTTGGAGGATTATAATACATTATTAAATTATGCACTTGATTTTCAAATATAAATTTTTTAATTTATTTAATTATAATTATAATTTATATTTGTGTTAATATATTAAAAACTTAATAAGTACACATATTAAAAATTATTAATATAAAATTAATATAAAATAATTTAATAAGATAGAACTTAATTAAAATATATTTTAGAAATTACACGGAAGTTGCAGAGAGGTCTGTTCCATCTAGAGCCAAGAAATGCATTTATGTTGGTTGAATTCAATAAAATAGTTTCAAAACAGAGTACTCTGTAGTTGTAAGGACTAACAAATTACTTATACCCGACGACTAACAACTTACTCTTTTAGGTGAACGCTGTATAGCTTTACAAGTTGCTAAAATGCAGTGGAAACATACATATAAAGTTTAATTCATCTTCATGACAATCATTTTCTTTTTGGTAGCCGTTTTCTACTTATGATTGGGGAAATATTCCTGCTTCTTTAATAGGTCTTTCATATCTCATAAGCTGATATGGATAACAGAAGATCACTAAGCCAGCAGTGTCCTGTCTAAGAGAAATCGGGATAACACCAGCTCCGATGATGAGACCAACTGTTGGTCTTATGCCGACCACTGAGTTAGCATTAAATGGACATAAGATGGAGCCATCAGTCTCAGTTCCTAGAGACACTGCTACCAAATTTGCTGCCACTGATATTGCTGACCCACTACTTGATCCACAAGGGTCTGCTGATAGAACACAAGGGTTCTGCAAAAAGATTCAAAACACCAGAAAGTTAGTTTATCAAATCTGTATAATCTTTCTGTCCAAGTCTTCCAATCTGAAGAATTAAAACACCTTAGCTAACCTTTCCTTGGCCTCCTCTAGCACTCAAACCATAGGGGTTTTAAGTGACATGAAAGCAGCCTACTCACTCAAGCTAGCCTTTTCAAGAATTATAGCTCCAGCTTCCCTCAACTTCACAACAATACCTGCGTCACGACGCACGACTGATTCAAGCAGTGCAAAAGATCCAGACGTGGTGTTCAACGGTAGCAAACTAGCAATGTTATCCTTGAGAATGATAGGAATGCCATGCAATCCAACCAATGAACCTGGTGCCTTAACACTGAGCTCATCATCAGCCTTATCAGCTTGGCGAAGTGCATCAGGATTTATTTCTATGACCCCTTTTAGGAATGAGTTCAGTCTATTGATTTCTCCAATGTAGAACTAAACCAGTTTCCTTGACGTGAGTTGGTTCTGCTTAAAAGCAAGCTGGAGATCACAGATGCTTGCTTCCTTGATCAAGAATGCATGGATTGGTATTGCTAAAATAATGAAAGTTAGTGACGAGAGGAGTGAGGAGTTTAGTAATGTCTTGGTAGCTATGACTAACTGAATGGAGAACTGTATTCTGCTTGGACTTGGATATGACCGAGATGAGAAATGGTCCAACTCAACTCAAAGAAAAAAAATTGCTGCTGTGTGTCATAGACACTTGCTGAGATGTTTTGTACTGCTCTTTGTCAGAATTGTCTGTTCTTTATCTTTCCAAGTATGTCATAATCATCTTTCTTAACATATCGCAGCATTGATATTAACTTTAGAAAAATATCCTTAAAGCACTGAGCTGAGGTACTCGCTAATTTACTAGCATGTTAAGGCTACAGGGCCTCTGGTGCATATTTTGTCCAATTCATGGCTTATGGTATCTGCCGTCCACTTCTTGAAGTTTTTCTCGCTGGAGTTTTGCAGATTATTTCACAAGAAAAAAATCGACAAAAGCAAATAAATTTGGCTCCACTGTATTACATTTCCTTACAATATTGTATGTTATTATGCTTCTGTTTTCTTTCAGGTGTGACAACGCAGAGAATATGCGTTTGTATCTGGGATTCAATTATTGATTGTTCATAATTCAACGGGACATTAATATCTGCCAATTTTACCATTTAACGCAGTGATCAAACTGCCACAGCCATCAGAAAAATTCAGAGGAAGTAACACCATTTACATGTAGACAGCAGTTTAATTTGGACTCAGAGAAGAGATCGAAAGAAAGATAGAATTGTAAACTATCCTAAAGTAAGTTTGATTTTATATCTTTCCTACCAGTTAATAATAAAGGTTATAGAACTAATACAACGAGAGGAAAACCATCCAAGATGGACACAGAATCTGCTTGAAAAACTTCCTAACACGCAAATTCTAAGAGACAGAACGCAAGCACGCTCAGAGTCCAAGATAGTGTTCTAAAATAATGAAGAGATGAAGCACTGGAAGTTGCTGATGCAGCACTGATAGGTGAGCTCAAAGGCGAAGGAGTCGGACTTGAAGTTTCTGGTGTGACGAAGATATCAATCTTTTGTCCAGCTTGGCAGTGATCAGGGAAAGCAGATATGAAGTAGAAGTGGCCACGTCTATTAAGAGTCAGTGAATCATAGCCGTGGTGATTGTAGTAACTAGCTATTGGAGATGCTACATTGCATGACTTGAAATCTTGGCGAGTCACTTGCTTCACATCGTGGAATCGATAGTTGTGGTGGAAAACAAGAGTATCACCGACATGAAACTTCTTGCTGGCTGCCCAATCCTGGTAATCAACGTCCCCCATGCTTGTCCAACCAGCAGAACCACCAACCTGGTAAAGACGAGCAGCCATGGAGACTCCACAAAGAGCCGTAGTCAAGAAGAAAATAACCAAAGTTTTCTTGAAAACCATGATTGAAAGACAATGGATTAATGGTTTTGAGAAGGCTAAACTTGTGAATAGAGAGCACTGGCAAGAGAAAAACCGCGAAGGTTGCTTGAATGAATTTGCGAGAAAACCAAGTCTGAGTACCTAGGTATATATAGTATTGATCTCATCCGAAACATAGAAGGAGAGAGATTTCCTGATTTTACTAGGAATTAAATTCACATGAAGACAATAAAATTGATTTCGGATCCAAGTTACTGCATATTTTTTTGTTACAAAACAGATTTGGCTATAGTCATACCTTTAAGCCAACAAAACAGATACAAAATAACATACCCTAAGACCAAAGAAAAAAAAAACTCTATAATTATTTATCAATGCAATATAAAACTTGGAATTTCAAAGAAGACATTCTTTTGAAGCTTCAAGCCTTGAATGTGGGAGGCTTTCTAATTTTAGTAGCCTGCTCAAAACCAAATGCAATCTGAATTAGCTTTGGTTCTGTACCCTTCAATCCTCCAAAGTTAATGCCAAAAGGCACACCCTTATCATCATATCCTGCGGGGACATTGATCCCTGGGAATCCTCCGATTGCAAGAACACGTGCAAAACCTGCACCAGGTGTGACCAAGGCATCTAGCTTATAATACCGCATCAACTTCTGAAATCCATCTCTTGTCAGTTTCTCCAAATTTATTAATGCTGCCTTCTCTATTTTTCCGATCCCATTATTAGCTTGAGCTAAAAGAAAGATGTCTTGACCAAACTCATTGATCTTTTCCTGTATGGCCATTCAAATATATTAAGATTGTAAGATGTAATCATTAGAGAATAATATAAATTATATCCTAGTACTTCACCTAACAGCTTAAGTTATTAGGTTGAGATGGTTCTTTGACATGATATCAAAGTTTTAATGACCAAACGGTCACAAGTTTGAATCTCATCATCCCTATTTATTTCATAAAAATTAAACACAAGGTAATATGGATCTGTGCAAGTTTCAAACCCAAAGAGCTTTCACTTGAGGGGGTGTATTAGAGAATAATATAAATCAAATCCTAGAATTTCATCTAACAGCTTAAACTATTAGGTTGAGATGGTTCTTTAACGATCATGACTTCTTAGAATTACTGGTGTAGCTTAAATATTGATCATTGTACACAAAAAATTGAAAGAAAACCTTTTCCCATATACTCACAAGATCTGCAAATTTTTGGTTGAATGCAATAACATCGGCTAAGGTTCGGACTGGGGAAGCCACCAGATCTTTCAAGTATGTATTCAAGGATATTTTGAACTCAGCTAGCAATGCTATTGCTTCACCGCTCCCAGTGGAATTTAAGATAGCATTGATGTTGGCTATTTCCAAATGGTCAACTATAACTGAACCTCCATGTCTTCATTTGAAGATAAAACTTGTATTACATAATCACATATTTGATAAAAAAAAAATACTTAAATTAATGGTTAGAATATTTTTTTATTACCTTAGTGTTTGAAGATGGTACTCAAAAGCTTGACTCTCTGCTTTACTGGCAGAGCCCAAGAATGGATTCCTTACTATTCCAAGTCTCTTCCCTTTCAATCCATAAGGCTTGAGAAATTGTTTGTAGCCGCCGTGTGGGATGTACTTTGATGCTTCTTGGGTTGCACCATCGTTGTAATCAACACCTACAATGGCATCAAGGACGATAACAGCATCCGATACAGTCCTGCAGATAGGCCTGTTCCATACAAAGCCAAGGAGTGATTATCTGTTGACTGAAATCAATGGAACGACTTGACAATAAGTAGACCATATATATTGCTGATATGATTGACTAATTGAGTGAAGATTAATGCGGTGATGTGATAGGATTAATATAAGAACACTCACCCAACAGTGTCCTGTCTAGGAGAAATTGGGATAACCCCAGCTGGGCTGGTGAGACCAACTGTTGGTTTTATGCCCACCACCGAATTTGCATTAGATGGACATAAGATGGAGCCATCAGTCTCAGTCCCTAGTGATACTGCTACAAAATTTGCTGCTACCGATATTGCTGATCCGCTACTTGATCCACAAGGATCATCTGATAGAACATATGGATTCTGCACAAAGATCCAGAACACTAGAGCGTTACTCTACCAACTACGATGGATATTTCTTTGGGACATGGCTGATCATCTCGTGAATATTCAAGCAAATAATTGAAGAGCGAAAAGCCAACAAAAACTGATCTACAAAAAACACAGAGAAACTTCGGCAAGGTTTATGGGGTTAAAACTGTTGAAGGTGTTTTTTGCTTGTAATTATATTAAAATAATAATTTTAAAAATTTTATTTTTGATATTAACACATCATAATAATATAAAAAAAATTAATTTAAAGTAAAAACTTTTTTAAAATTTTAATAAAAAACATATTCAACTTGAATACCAAACACCCCTCTTACTCACCTTTCCTTGGCCACCTCTAGCACTAAAACCATTAGGTGCATTAAGTGATCTGAAAGCTGCCCACTCACTCAAACTAGCCTTTCCAAGAATTATAGCGCCAGATTTCCTTAACTTTGCCACTACCCCTGCATCGCGAGGGACAACTGATCGAAGCAGCGCAAAAGAGCCAGCTGTTGTGTTCAGCTTATCTTTGGTGGCAATGTTATCCTTTAGCAGGATAGGAATGCCATGCAAGCCAACCAGAGCACCTGGTGCCCTAACCCTCCGCTCATAGTCGGCTCTATCAGCTTGATAGAGTGCATCAGGGTTTATTTCTATGACCCCTTTAAGGACTGCATTGAGCCCATGGATTTCTCCAACGTAGAACTCGACTAGTTGCCTTGAGGTGAGCTTCTTCTGCTTAAAAGCAAGTTGGAGATCACTTATGCTAGCTTCTCTAATCGAGAATGCATGGCATGATAATGCTAAAAGAAAGAAAATTAGTGATGAGAAAAGCGAAGAACTCAATGGTTTCTTGGTAACCATATCGTACGTCGCTGTAAAACTGTGTTCTATGTTGAACTTGTGTTTGAGTGAGATGTGAAATGGTCTGTTAGGATTAATGCCATATAGCTATCATCAATGGATTGCACCGTCCATTAACAATGAAGCATTGCATCCTATTGCCATTGTCAAAGGCTACAATGATAAATGGGTATTATTAAACAAGTTGCACCAACCATTAACAAATAATGCAACCCATGTGCTGCCACTATTAGTGCCATAATTTATGGCCAAGTTGTCTTACTATTTATGCCTATAAATAAAGGCATAAGTTAGAGAGCAAAATGAGAGAGATAGAGAAAGAAAGTGAAGTGGCTGCCAACGGCAACAGCCCTGCTGTCTTGTGCAGCAGTGTAAGAGAAATAGGAATTGAGTAGAGTAGATGTGATCCTCCTTCTCCATGTATTTGTATTGTATCCTTTTTCTATCTCTAATAATATGAAACTCTTCCGTGGATGTAGGTGATTTGCCGAACCACATTAAATATTGTATCTCAGTGTGCTAAGCCTTCAATGAACAACTATCAGAACATCACTCGTCGGAATTCCCAACATGGTCTTGACTACACATAGAGAAACAATGAATATACCAGTGCCTGCGATGCATATTGTGGACAGTCTATTTGAATCATTCTGTTAATTAAATACTGCCACTTGATTAAAACTTTGCACAGATCTTTGCCGGGATTATCTATTTCTGACAGGATTCTACTTGTCCTTATGGATGGTGGCAATATAATTTATGTTGCTGATTATAAGAGAATGCTTTGGTTAATTTTGAAAAAAGCGAAGGCACCAATGATGGCAAAATCGGCTTTCTTAACTCATTGCACAAAAGAAATGCCCTTATAGAATACTCTTATAGCAGTGAGCTGAGGTATTGGTTGGTTTATGACCAAGTCAAGGCTGCAGCAAGGCCTCTGGTGAATGACCAATTCATGGCTCACCGGTATTTGCCTTCTGTTTCTGGCAGTTTTTCATGCATGATAGCTGCAGCTATAGATTATTTTATACGGAAAACATTCAAGGCATCGCTAGCAAATCTGTGCGCGCACTGTTTTTTAATTGCCGTCCATTTCTGGCAATTTGTTCTTTAATGATTTCTGAAGCTTTAGATTATTTTATGTGGAAAGTATTCAGCGCACTGAAACAGTCCTGCTCTATGGTTTGTTTGCTGCTTTTGGCTAGGGCCAAATGGACAACAATTCACCATAGATTCTAAAGAAGTTTTCTTGCTTTTCGGTGTTATAAATGTATGGATTATGTGTTTGTATCTGAGTTTCAATAGTTCAATGACAGTTCATACTTTCATGGGACATCAAAATCAGTCAATTGATACCCTTTGACCAAATGCAACATGGCCATCAGGATAATTAAAGTCAACTGATACCCTTTGATACCATTTTTTAGACAGTCTGTCTTCAGCCAACAGGTTTCTATCTTCTTTCAGGGGATGAACCCCTAAAAGTTCTCCAAAACCAATCCAAATATCAAATTTATTAGCTGTTTTAGTGTTCATAATGAGTGAATTATGCTAAAATAACTTCGAATTAGACAGTATTAATTAGTCTTCGGGAAGTGACTGCTTCATTGTTGTATGCAATTACAGTTTGGAGACAAGGTTTGAAATTTGAACAGATACAGTCCTCAAAAATAGTAGTGAAGATCAAAAAATGGAAGAACCCCCTGCAGTTAAACATTTAGTGCAAGGATTCCTAATTTCGGCTTCTTTGGAAGGGAGAGTTACAACCTCAAATGCTACAGTTAAAGAATAAAGTCCCCAGATTTAGGCTTTGAAGGGTGTTTTCTTCTTTCCCTACTCATTGCTTGGCTCGTTAAGAATGAGTTGCTGATTGGATGTTTTTCAAGCTTGTCTTTGATTCACAGAACTACTACCACTTGAATGAACTAGTCTAGGGTTCCTCGGGTATTTATCTATTCCTTTATTTATTTTTTACGAGAAGACTCAAACAAGTCCTGTAGGAGGTGACACTGTGCCAATTGACATACGGCTCACCGCTTTCCTAGATAATTATTCATAGAAGTAGAAAGAAAACAAGACGTTTCTCTTGAAGTTTTTCCAGCATTGAATGTAGGAGGCTTTCTGATTTTAGCAGCTTGTTCAAAGCCAGATGCAATCTGAATCAGCTGCGGTTTTGTACCCTTAATGCCAAAAGGCACCCCCATATCGTCATAACCAGATGAGACATTGATTCCTGGGAATCCTCCATTTGCAAGGACAGGAGCAACAGATGCGCTGGGAGTTACCAAGGCATCTAGCTTGTTATCTGACATCAACTTCTGAAATCCATCTCTTGTCAGTTTTGATAAATTTGATAATGCTGCCAATTCCGTTTGTTGGCCTTGGTGATCGGTTACGAATTGAAATTTGACTATCCAAAAGAGTGATCTTTGCTCAAGGAATTTCCTGTAACCGCTAGGGGTTTATGGGCTTGGCTGTTTCATGCGTTGCTTCATATTCTCTTGGATCAAACCCCACAATCACATCAAACAACACCGTCCTGGTTATGGCCTAGGGGCCTGTTGATTCATTACTACAGAAACTCCATCTTGTCAAACAAGGCAGATGCTAAGAATTAAAATAAACTCTAAATGGTTTGTGTGGCTTCTGTGTATCAAGACTCAATTAACTGTGATCTTGTATAGGCATGATGCTCCCTGTTTTATATTAGTATAAATAAAGGCATTGTAAAAAAATAGAGTTGCATGTCCTAGAAGAACATCATCTAGTCAAGCATAAATAATTGATGAATCACTTCAAATTTCGATGATTTGAGAGGATCCCAGGAATTATAGAGTCGAGGTCATCAACACCATTGTTGTTTCCAACTTAATTGATTGTCCCCTCACAAGCTCAGCTTTCTTTCAATTGTTCAATATTGCTGGTTACTTCTCTTTGATTTATAACTTGCATTGCATTAACTCGGTTATAGTTAGAACCATGTCTTCCCCCCTGAAATGCCCGCCTTCTGTACACTGCTTCTATGTGTGTTTATCACTGTTGTTTGGGTTCAATTTTTGTGTGTTTACCAAGAATCAATGGTGGCTAGTTCCAATCTGCAAAAAGAACATATCAATGAAGGAAAACAATGGGTGTAAAAAGAAAACTATTAAAATGCCTCATCTCATGTGACTTTGGACAACTCAACATTCTGTAGTACAAAATTTTAACCTTGGAAACAGAACAGTCAAAAAACTCTTGATTCGACTAAAACATGAATACAGTGCAAACTTTAACTATGAACTCAAACTCAACTCTGCACCTGGTTTGTCGAGTTGTGCACTAATGACAGATCATCAAGCCAATCAGCATAAATCCGATTTATTTTCTTCTGTCCTTTCCACTTTAATAAACATTTCGTACCCTTTTCTTCAACTAAACTAGGCACATTCACCGTCATACTTGGAGACATGCTATTAGGAAGAACAGGTGTTGGTGCTTTAGTCACAGTGGAGCCTGCATTTCCTGCTTCCACCTCAGTGCGTCCACCAGGAACTTGCAACTCTGAGTTCAATGGAAAAGTTGAATTTAATAGATAAAAACAAAAACAGAGCCCATCAATGATGATTTCTTTGCATCTTTTCTAGAGGAACACAATTGTGATTATATGGCGCAACACGCATCAAATACAAGGATCAACTTTTCTAGTCAAGAAATCAATGGAAGATAAGAAAACTAGACAAATACAGCATCGCACACAATTCTTACTGCTCACTCCTATCAACATTGTGCATGCTTGTGACCATTCTGTCTATCTCTAATCATAGAACTAGAACTGAGGACCCAAAAACTATTACTGCTACACAAGATGCCTTGAAGGTTCATATGTAGCATCCTTATTCATTGTTTTGATGATTAAACCCTCACAACTGCAAACTAAGACGAGTCAATAACCCCAAAAATAAATAATAGCTTAGCATGTCATTGTAATGTACATGAAAAAGGAAGAACTTTCAAAAAACTTCTGTGACATTCAACTTTTACTTTACAACATCCAAAAGACATTAATTTGAAAATAAATCAAGTTCCAAGTTTCCAGGCATCAGCATTGTTATATTCTACACGGCCTCACTTCATTAAAAAAGAAATGATATGAAATATGTGAGGCCAGCATTCAAATAATACAAGTGAGTCCAGCGTTCAGAAACATTCCTGTGCCCAAGTTTTGCAGCCTTTAGTAACAAGCTTCAAGATTTCTTGGAATACTAAAATGAGTTCAGGTATAAAAATGTATGGAAAAAAAATTAGAGATATTTCATCAAGAAAGCTTTAAATTTGAAGGTTTAAATGAAAATCAGAAATCAATCCACGTTTTCCCATTTCCATAAAATGAATTGATTTTTTCCAATAACATTAAAAAAGATTAAAAAGCCACACAAACTCAGTAATCTCTGTCAAAAACTATTACTGCTACACAAGACGCAGCGGTTCAAGTTTCTAACTAAAAAATAAAACTCTGTTCTAGATAAATAAATAATATACTTTAAAGAGATAAATGATGAGTGCCTTTTCAGGAGATAAGAAGACAGCCTCACAGAAAGTCAAAAGAACAAAGCAAAATCAAGATGCAGGACGTGCTGATCCTGTTAAATATTAGCTTAAGAAGACTCGACATCAAAAAACACGACTCTTTAAGGACATTAACAGGCTATTCTAAACAGATACAGTGTGAATAGAATTAGGAACTGATTAAAAGAGAACTGATTGACCAAGGGATCCATCTCCAGAAAATGGAAATTTGAATATTAGTTAGCACAAGATGAATTTCTCTCTATAAATGATAGGCCTTTAACTTTCATGCAAGGATTTTCCCTCAATTCGAAGGCACATAAGGTGACATATAAGAGCTATGCCAGTATCTCGGGGGCCACTAAAACTACAAAATGGAATTTTTAAGCTTAGACTCACTGATTTATTTTAACAAGTTCAGTTGGAAGTCACCGGGCTCTCCAGAAAGATAAATCAAGATATCATCATATACTTAAAGCCTATTGGGAAAACAAATGAAGAATTCCAATTCAAATAGTCTGACTCATCAAGATTTAACCAAACTATAACCCTAACAATAACTGTAGTGGCAAACAGGTTAAATATAACAACGAAATGCAACTTAAGCAACAGAAAGCACCTGCTAGCCCATGAGCAAAGTGACATTTCTCTCCAAAGGGGCATTGACCTGTCATCTCCCACTTCGTGCACAACTTTGTCTTCCAATAAACAGGCTTTATTAAATTTGATCGAGGAGCATCCGAAACAGCAGTGTTTGCAGGCCTGCTAACTTCAGCAGCATTAAAGACGCCACTTCCTTGGCCCATCAGGTGGTCTGTAGTCCCTATACTTATTGCAGAACTCTCCCTGAACCTCCCCGTGTCCTCCCTGAAATTTGCTGGATCCTCGTGAAGGAAATTACACCTATCCCCATAAGGACACTCCTCCCCATTATAAAACTTCTTGCACAACTTCATCTTGTGAATTATCCTCAGATCATCTTCCCGATTCGTCGCTTTTGACCTATCCTCTTCACTACTTACACCTACACTCACTAGTTCCTTCCAATTTGGTGGGGGCTGCCTCAAATCTTGCATTCCATGAGCAAAATTGCAATTCTCATCATTCCTACAAGTACCAGTCTTAAACTTTGCACACACTCTCGTCTTGAAAAAGATGTTGGTTGTTCCCTTGTGGACTGGAAGGCTGTTTGTTGGTGGCACCCTAGAACTCATGGATTGGCTGGAATTGTCCTCAGAGTTTCTAGGTCTTTTATAAGGAGGTTGGTGTTGTTGTTGTTGTTCAAATTGCTCATTGTTATTCGTTACAAATTGAGGCCACACATCAATAGCATCACTGCCTGATTGATACGAGGCCTGTGATGCCATAAAAGAAACAGGGGAATCAGGGTAACTCATATTTCTACAATGTAGAATCAAACTTCTTGAGAAGAACTAACTTAGACCTCAAAAACCCTTGATTTATAACACTAAAATCTACCAAACCAATCAAGAAAGATGCAATCTTTAGCACCAAGACACAAACTTTTCACTAAAGATATGAACTTTTGGTTTAGAACTGAATCAATGAATCAAGATTGGGCAAAGAAAGAAAAACCCGGATCTATGTTTTGATCAAAACCAAAGAAAATTAAACAAAAACAATAGAATTTGGGACTTACTTGAGAGAATTAATGAATGGTTGATAAAAGAATTTAGACAAAACCCAGATGAGAAATTTGGCTCATAACGATGACAAGTTTATAGCTTCAACAAACAGGTTTATATACAAAGTCCAAATATGAACAGGAATGGTACAAACTAAACCCTAGCCGCCAAATTGAGCTAATTCATATTTGATAGGGTTTTTGTTATTTGCTTTTAGGAGACAGCCTGAAGAGTCCTGTTTCAGGAGTTGCAGTAAAATAATTCTTAAGTCTTAACCTCTTAATTTGTCCATTAATATTCTTAAATTATTATTTATCAGACAAATTAAGATTTGTTGTTAAATTTGACTGTTAAGACTAATGCTTGAACTCTGATAGTTATTCTCAATGCTCTGAGCACGTCGTTCTAAAATAATTTAATTTTTTTTTATAAATACAAATAATTAGAAAGAGGCAAACAACAAATGATTTAGTATTTCTTTTAAGACAATTTGACAAGGAAGAAAATTCTTAAACCGATGTTATCTCTTTCTATTTAAATTGTTAAAAAAAAAAAATTGAACGACGTGTTTTTTATTATTATTGTCTTAATTATTTTTATTTATAAAAAACTAAATTGTTTTAAAACAATGTCGGGTCAAATTTGAAGGCGTGCCTTAACTTATAGCTTTGAGTTCATGGTGATCAAGGGACTGCATCAAGTAATTAAGCAATCAAACAGCTGAGATGGAGGAGAAGCAGTGATCCTGTGTTCTACTATGCAATACCAGCAAGGAGAATGGACCTTTGATCAAGTAATTATGCAAAAATTAAGGAATCAATTGATACAGTAGATAACAGAGCAAGGTTTCGATAATTAATTATTATTATTATTTAAAAAAAAAAATAAAGAACCCCTCGTTGTGTTCTTAGTTTCCACCATTCATGGTTGGATTGCCTTCGTCATCCACGACCACAAGAGCCAATCTTCCATTTCGCCTAAACGACAAGAGCAGCATCATGGCATTCAAGTCGAGGATACCCATGTTGTTGGGTTTTTTTTTTAATAATATACATGTAATAAAAATTATAAAATAAAATTATTTGGGAATTTCTAAAATTTTATTAGATAAATTTAGAGTTATTTAGAAATTCATTATCTTAAAATCTGATCTTTTTTTATTTTAAATAATTCTTTAAAAGTTAGGTTGTTGCAAACACAAGCCATTTAATTGTTTCGTCTCCAATGATAATCCATACAAACTACCAATGTGAAATTTTCTAAATCTGTATTTAGGATATAGGGATTACTATGCCTAGAGTGCTATCTCTAATTTTATATTTACGTAGTTTTTCTGTCTACTAGACAACCTCTAAAAAAATAAGAGGCATAGTTTACTATTTATAGAAAAATCTGAAAAACCCTATATAAATTAGCAAAATATCAATTTTCCCCTTAAATAATATCGATATATTAATTTAGAAAGTTTTTAGAAATTAACTCAATCAAGTCCTTACTTTATTTTTTTAGGTCTAGAAATATAATCCCTATATTAATTTTATTCTAATCTTTAATTTCTAAAATATATTTTAATCAAGTTATACTTAATTAAATCATCCTAATTTAAATTCTGACTAATGGTTTTTAATGTGTGTGACTTATTATATTCTTAATATGTTGACTTAAATATAATTTATAATTCTAATAAAATAGAATTAAATAATTTACTTAATTATCAATTAAACAATTGATTAATTTAGATTTGAAGATCATGTGTATCATCTAGCAACGTGTCATGATCCCTCAAATATTAAAAAAGTCATTTGTGGTTTGACTTAAATTTTCAGTGACCGGTTTCTTAGTGTAATTAATGTCATTTCATCAATAATGTTTCGATTTAACATTAAAGCATGAAGTATATCTGTCATGTTAAATCATGTTTGTTCTTTACATCATAGTCATTGATCGTTTACATAAGATTTGAAACTATTTTCAAATCTCATTCCACCCTAACCAAGGATTTCTTAGTTAATACTATTTGAGAACAAATGAAATATTTTTCTTAATTCATATAGGGTGATGAATCCTCTCTTAATCACTCAAGTGCCTTCATATAGTTCATGTTATATCTAATATTTGTCCTTTCATTACCTTCATTAAGACAACATGTAACAGGATCAAAGTATATCATTCTCTATATAAGATGACTTGGTGATCTCAAGTATAAGAATCACTTACACAACCATTGCATGAACTTTTCCATAGATATAAGTGATCTCTTCCATATAAAATTCTCATGCGGGTTAGTTCAGTGTACATGTTTTATGACAAGTACCTACATATTAGTTCTAAGTATCCCTTATACCTTAGCTTATAAGAATAACTACTTCATTTCATAAAAGAAAAAACATAATATGTGTCAGTCTTTACGGCTCCAATGAATGTCGAGTATTTAAGAGAGCATCGACTAGGAAGATTTTAGGAACAATGTTTTGATGCAATAGGAACCTCATAATTATAACAACTTTATAATTTTCTTTACAAAGCATATTTGGCCCATGAACTTTATCTTTACTCTAGATTTATTAATCTAATATCATATGAATATTAAAGATAAATTAAGCCTTTATTATTACTAAATATGTATTTACATGAATAAAATAATGTCACGTGTAACCAGCCGATTATCTACAAAACATATTAAATTAACACATGTTTCATCTAGAGGTTTAACAAATAGAAGAAATTACCCCGCATATACCTCTTCCCCGGTCACATCAAGATATGTTGTAATCTCTAAACTCCTGCTTTGTGATATCAATATTTCAACCTGGTGGCTGAGCAATCATTTTACTATCACCCATCTCAAATCTATATTGATTCTATCAGGGTAGATTAGCCAAGGAACTATATTTATAGTATTCAAGGTTGAAAAAAATTAGCTAGGATCTTAAACGTTCATCAAGAGTGATGAAAATCCTAATAAAGTTAGGAAACCTAAGTTTAAGTATATTTAAATTGCTTTTCGAATCCTTAATTCAAGTGGATTTAGATTGCTTTAGGAATATTTAGTTTAAGAGGTTTTTTATTTTTATTTTTAGCTAGTTTAAGTGGATAATTAGACAAATAGAAGAATTTAAGGAGTATTTGATCTTTATTAATCTAAATCATCTTAATATATGGAAATCACTATTTTTTTCATGTTTTCAGGTTCATAAGGAAATCGTTCTTAATCATCCATGATTCATCTATTTTCCCTCTTGAGCATGTTATCAAGATTTAAGATACTCTCACAATAGTCGCTATATCCATATTAAATGAGATTTGATGCATGTACTAGCTCATCTATGATAAACTTAAATTTAACGGGCCTAAAAAACATCTTAAAAAACTCAAAAAAACTCTCTCATAAATATATGATCCCAAGCAACAGTTTGGGTCCAAGTTGGGTACGTTGCTTAACTAAGAGGAGCAGGCCTAAGCTGCCACCCGACCCCATGGTGGGCGCTTGCGTCCAAGCCCAGCTGGGGTGCTGGGCTCCAAGCCACCACCCTTCATGAGCACATGCATGCGCCCGAGCACGAGCCCAACTACTAGTGGTCCAGGCAGCGTGTTTAGACTTATTTTTTGCCCTTATCGAGCTTAGTCAACTTGCCTAAGCCCAACACTCCCTTGAGAATTGTTCCAGGATCCTATGCGGGTCCTTCAATAAATTTTTAGACCCCCACGCGAGTCTTTTGATATTTTATATTGATTCAATATGTATTATTTTGAGTGAAATACAACTCAAAATACCACATTAATTTATAGGGGTGAAA
Organism: Populus simonii; assembly: GCA_007827005.2. Lineage (NCBI taxonomy): Eukaryota > Viridiplantae > Streptophyta > Magnoliopsida > Malpighiales > Salicaceae > Populus > Populus simonii. Next base: position 16,755,767 of record CM017467.2, on the reverse strand, counting down.
TTACTATTTAGCCCATCCTCCTCACAAAAGAACAAAACTCATAGGCTATAAATACCTTATAAATTCACAAAGTTCAAGGTTCACAATCTCTTCATTCTTAATATTTTAGCATTTATATTTTCAGAGTCTATCTTTCTAAAATGTCATTGTACTTTCTCTCTTTATAAAGACACTTACTTAAACATCTGAGAGTCTTTACATCTACCAAATAGAACCTTTTGCAGGTATCAGCTTCCAACCACCTCAGCTTAACAGGCACCAACTATTTGGTATCAGCCACTTAGAATTACTAGGAACCAGTCACTTTAGTTTACCAGATACCAACTATCAACTACCTTAACTACGAAGAAATGATCGGATTGCTAGAAATAAAAGATTAACCTATTATCCAACATATAAGCCTTATTCCTTATGTACTTGGATGTTTTGGAACATCATCAAGCAAGAACAATGGAGTTAATGTGGCTATATACATATTAATTGATAAATATTATACATTAAAAAAAAGCTAGAAGGAAAATTATTGTGCCCTAAAACACATAATATTATTCATTGTAATAATGTAATTATTATATTGCCCCTTGTCCATTAAAACTTTAATCTAGGCATTGGTGGCAAGGTAGTCTTTTCACCATGACACAATTGTCTTTTGTGAATAACATAGGGTTAGTTTGGTAATTTTATTTTTTAATGTACAGTAAAATTATTCATTTAATCCTAGAATAAAATAATTTAATGCTTGCTGCTCAAGAATATTTTTGTACTTTCAATTTTTAGAATAGTATAATTATTTTGATGTCCTTAAAAATAAAACCAATTGAACTCTCATCCAAGGGCTTCTTTTTTCATTTTACATTATTTTTATTGTAATTTTCAATGGTACTCAGGGGCATTGTTGTTAATTATATTTATTAAATATAATTAAAAAAAAATTATTAGTGCGTGCGGGGCACTCACTAGCTTGTGAACGACCCCCACATCGTTCAAGTGGGGCAGGAGGGTTGTCCAGCCACCAAACATCACCTTCTATAGCAACATTTGAAAGGTCTCAGCGCCTCCAACTAGATGAGGCAACGCGTGTTCCAAGATTCATGGAGGTTTGGTGTCAACGATCATTTTTTCCCCTTCTTCTCTCTCCCCCGACCTAGATTTTCATGCCAACCCCTTAAAAATTCAAGAACAACCCTTTAATATGTTGGTTCTTCAGATAATTTATAGAATTTGGTTCCCCATCTTTTAATTACTATTTTTTTGTTTGGAATCATTTTTTAGATTGATTTTTTTTTTATGATTTCACCCTCCTCTGCTTTTTTCCTATCAAATTTAATCATTTTTCTTTTGATTGTTATTTTTTTAGACTTGACAAGTTTTTATTTTAAATCTTATATGATTTTATTCTATGATTTCACTCTCGTTTGTTTTTCTTTTCCTATCAAATTTAATTCTTATTCTTTTGTTTGCTATTTTTTTTTTTGCTTTGATGAGTTTTTAAAATTGATATTTTTAAATTGGCTCATAATAAACTTCTTGATTGGAATCAAATTCAAGGTTTCATGGGTTACATGTTTTTAAAATTTGACCAGGTTTAGAACATTTGCTCGAGTTTGCTTGGTTTTTTCAATTTCACTTTCTTTGATTTTTTTAATCTTTAAAATTTATTCTTCATTCTTTTAATTGTTGTTTATTTTATTTTGCATCATTTTTATTATTTTTTAAATTGCATCCTCCTTGGTTATTTTCTATCAATTTGTTTCTTAATTAGTTTTGTTGCTTTTGTAGTTTTTTTTTTAATATTTTTTTTACCAATCTCATCCTTCAAAATTAAATTGGTTAAGAATTAGACTTTTTTATTGAATCCGGGTAAAAAATTTCATGGGTTATGAATTTTAGAGATTAGACCATATTTAAAAGGTTAGCTGGCTTTTCTTGGTTTTCTCCCTTTTTCTAAACTGATATTTTTTTTATTTCTATCCCTTTTTATGGTTTGATTTTATTAGGTTAGCCCTTGATAATTTCTTTCTATTTCACTCCCTGACATTTTTAATCTATAAACAATCTATCAAATTACAAATATTTTTTAATTTCATTCCCTATGATTTTTTTAATCTTTCAAATTTGATACTTATTCTTTTAATTTTTATTTATCTTTTTGGGATTATTTTAATTTTTTTCAGATTTCATCCTCGGGTGTTTTTCTCTCAAATTTTATCCTCATTCTTTTTGTTGTTTTTTTTTTTTTTTTGCTTTTGCAAGTTTTTTTATTAATATTTTTTTAACTATTTATCCTTCAAAATTAAATTGGTTGACAGTTAAGCTTCTTGATTGAACTCGGGTCCAAGATTTAACGAGTTACGAGTTTTTAAGATTAGATCAGGTGTATGAGGTTTTTCTGGGTTTTCTTGGTTTTTTTTCTTTTTTTTAAGCTGATGTTTTCTTCTTCTTCTTCTTCTTCTTTTTGAAGTTTTATTTTTTTATGATTTTTTTTCTATTAAGTTAGGATTGGATTGTATGATAATCCAGATCGATTCAGTTATGGTTTTTTATCAGTTTGTTTATTGTTATTATTTTTTTATATTATTTAAATTACCGCTTAAACTAATAACTCAAGAGTTGAATTTTTTTAGTCTAGCAATTTTTTACATAAAAAATAAAAAATTGTTTTGCCCACGCCAGAGCGCAGGGAACATATCTAGCGTACAATTAACCAAACACCAAGAACAAAGCAGAAATTGGCTGATCATGGTGCATGTCAACGGCAAGTAATAAAATCAGAGCTTAGACGACAATCCTTTGCGTATAAAATCGTTCTGTCTAGCGACAAATATTACTAAGAATTGCTAGCTTTGTCTAGCGCTATGATCAATAACTTAATTTTTAAGATGATGCTAAAATAATGGGTTCCTGATAATGATCCCAACTGCTTGTGCTCAACGCAATATCAATGAGGAGAATGGACCTTTTGTCTCCATTGCAAAAACTTTTTCGGTTCTGTCAAACTATATATAGAAGGGCTTAGCAGGGAGGAAGCTGTTTTACTCAATCTTGTATTTGTTTGACAATTTATATATCACTTAACCAACACCTCAGGATTTCTCATTTATTTTTTTCTTTATCTTTTTTACAAGAAGATTCTAACCCAGGTCTTGTTGAAAAGGGAAGTAGCGATTGAGTTACAGCTTATTGGTTTCCTAGATATTATTTATTTCTTTTGATTTGAATGTAGGAGGCTTCCGGATCTTAGTAGCCTGCTCGAAGCCAAATGCAATATGAATCAGCTTTGGTTCTGTACCCTTCAATCCTCCAAAGTTAATGCCGAAAGGCACCCCCATATTATCATAACCTGAAGGGACATTGATTCCTGGGAATCCTCCAATTGCTAGGACAGGAGAAACAGATGAACCAGGTGTCACCAAGGCATCCAGCTTATTATCTTTCATCAACTTCTGAAATCCATTTCTTGTAAGCTCTGCTAAATTTGACAGTGCAGCATTCTCTGCGTTGCCGATTCCATCTGTCGCCTGAGCTCCTAGAAAGATGCCTTGTCCATATTCGCTGAGATATTCCTGCGTAAAGATTCGAGAATGTATTAGCATATTAAGTTTATTGAACGTAGATCATTGCAACTTGCACGTATGGAAGGAACCTGTTTTCATTTTGGACACTCACCAGATCTGCAAATTGCTGGTTGAATGCTATAATATCGGCTAAGGTTCGCACTTGGGAAGACACCAGCTCTTTCAGGTATGCATTTAGAGATATTTTAAACTCAGCAAGCAATGCTGTTGCTTCACCACTCGCGGCAAAATTTAAGATAGTACTGATGTTGGCTATTTCCAAGTTGTCTAGTAAAACTGCACCTTCTTGTCTTCATTTGCAGATAAATTTTGCATCATCTTATCAAATATTCTTGTACTACACATCAAAATTGTGCTGGATAGCATATTATTACATTAGTTCTTGAAGTTTGTTTGGTTACCTTAGTGTCTGGAGATGGTTCTCAAAAGCTTGACTCTCAGGTTCACTGACAAAACTCAAGAACGGATTCCTTACTATTCCAAGTCTCTTCCCTTTGACCCCATTAGGCTTGAGATATTGTTTGTACCCACCACGCGGAATATACTTTGATGCTGCTTTGGTTTCATTATCGTTGGAATCAACACCTACAATGGCATCGAGAACATGAACAGCATCCGATACTGTCCTGCAGAGAGGCCTATCCCATCCAGAGCCGAGGAATGACAATATGTTGATAGAAAGACTAATTGCAGAGAGTTAAGGTAATAGCAGAATGACAATATGTTGATAGAAAGACTAATTGCAGAGAGTTAAGGTAATAGCAGGTTTCATAGATTTAGAACAGTAGCCATTTTGGACTAAATATTGGGCAAAGGATCGGCTTTTTCAGCCCTGAAAACTTAATAGTATGATTCGAATAATATAATACAATCACCTACCCAATGGTGTCCTGTCTAGGAGAAATTGTGATAACTCCAGCACGGCTGGTGAGACCTACTGTTGGTTTTATACCCACCACTGAGTTTGCATTGGACGGACATAAGATGGAGCCATCAGTCTCGGTACCTAGTGAAACTGCTACCATATTTGCCGCTACTGATATTGCTGACCCACTGCTTGATCCACAAGGATCTGCTGATAGATTATAAGGATTCTGCAAAAAGTTTCAGAACACTAGAATGTTACCATGGCTTGCAATCTAGTGTAATGTCACACTCGTTATATAGCAATGGGAATAACAAATCAATAAAACATGAAGAAATTTTTGAGAAAGCTACTTTCACAAGGATCTTGCCTTTCCCTGGCCACCTCTAGGACTAAAGCCATTAGGAAGTGTAAGAGACCTAAAAGCAGCCCACTCAGTCATGCTAGCTTTTCCAAATATAATAGCTCCAGCTTTCCTTAACTTCATGACAACACCTGCATCGCGAGGCACAACTGATCCGAGAAGTGCAAAAGATCCCGCCGTGTTGTTCATCTTATCCTTGGTCGCAATTAGATCTTTGAGAAGAATAGGAATGCCATGCAAACCAACTGATGAACCTGGTGCCTTAATCCTGCGCTCGTAGTCAGCCTGATTAGCTTGTAAGAGTGCATCAGGGTTTACTTCTAGAACCCCTTTAAGGACTGGATTGAGTCTGCCAACTTCTTTAATATAGAACTTAACAAGTTTCCTTGAGGTAAGTTTGTTCTGCTTAAAAGCAAGCTGGAGATCATCTATGCTTGCTTCTTTTGTTGAGAATGCGTTGCTTGCTATGACTAAAAGAACAATAATTAGTGAAAAATTCAGAGGTGTAAAGGCAGCCATATCTAAATCGTGATGGAAAATCGCAACTGACAGACGCAATTTATACATTCCTTTTGGTTCTTGATATGAACAAGGAATATGTACAGTGAACCTGAATGGAATGAACCTGCGAGCTGTTATCATTTCTTGACCATGAAACATCCTACGCAAAGAAAAAATTGGTGAAAATTATCGTGCTTATCTAAAAACCTCACGAATCAGCTTGCGTCGGAGTGTAGTGGCCATTGATTGCAAAATCCGACTAGCCGTAGTGATCATGAGTAAAGGCGACTATGTTGTAGTGATCATGAGTACAACGCTTAGAAGTCGACAATGGTTGCCGTGTATGGTTGGTCGTTTTGCACCAGGGGAACTTTTTTTTTAAATATATATATATGAGATAAATAAATAAATAAAATATTTTAATATCAAGTTATTCACAATGTACAAGTTACTCTATTTTTTTTCATTTTTTTTATATGCAAATTTCTATAAATTATTATAGATGTAGACTAGATTATTGACCCGCGCTACACCGCGGGTTGGATCAAATTTCTTTAAAACATCCAGGCATTATTAATATTGTTTTAGTAAATATTTTTTTAAAACAACATAGAGGTTAACCTGATGTTACCTAATCAACTTGATAGATCTAAAGGCAATCCATGGTAAACACGTGGTTTGATTAACAAAAATTCAAAACATCATTTTTTAAAATAATATTAAAATGGTAATATATTTGATTGATCCAAGTCAACTTGGGTTGATCTATCAAATTCACGACCTGAATCATAAGACCATGATAACACCATATAAAGTAAATCAAAACAAATTATGAAAGCTCAATTCTCAATCAACTCAATGTTGAATAATGGAATTAAAAAAAATTAAAAAAAAAATACTTGAGTTAACCTTTCAAACTCATGATTCAGATTATGAGATCGGGATAATCTCATAGAAAGTGAACAAAAAAAACCTGAGTCAACCCGGATTAATCTGTCAAACTCACAACCATGGTTATTAGACTGTGATAACCCCATAAAAAATAAAAAAATTATGAAGCTCAATTTTCAATAAACTCATTGTTAAAGGTTGAAAATGAAAAAAAAATCAATCTAAAAACAGGACATAATAAAACAATCTGAGTCTACTCATGTTTACTCACAAAACACGTGACCTAAGTCATAAGATTAAAATAACCTCATAAAAAATAAACCAAAATAAATCACAAAGCTTAATTCATAATAAATTTAATGCTAAAGGATGAAATAGAAAAAAATACCAATTAAAAAAAGACAAAATAAACTTTAGTCATTTGGGTTAACCCACCAAACCTGCGACTCGGATTATGAGACTGAGATAACCTTATAAAAAGCAAACTAAAATAAATTATGAAGCTTAATTCCCAATTAACTCAATGTTGAAGAATGAAATTAAAAAAAACAAAACTAGAGTCAACTCACCAAACTTGTTAAACGGATTATAAGACCAAGCCAACGACGTATAAAGCAAAACACAATAAATTATAAAGCTTAATCTTCAATAAACTAAATATTAAAGTATAAAATTAGAAAAAGAAATATAGATTTAGAAGGAAAAAAAACATTATTGAAATGAATAGTGTTACGTATAGGGGTGCATAGTAAAAGCACCACCTCTTTTAGGTTAAACTACTAGTCTATTGGCCCACGCTCTGCCGCAGGGTGAACCAATTTTTTTCAAATGTGAAAATATATTAAGAGAGCTAAGAATTTTTTGACGATGTTATTAAATGTAACCAAGTGGGTCAATTTTAAAACCTCTCAACTCAACTTTTTATCGTACTCGAGTTTTCGATTAAATTGTGTGGAAGTTAGCTCGAATTAAATTAATAGATTTAATGGGTCCAAATGCAACATTAATGATCGGTAAAAACATGATTTAGCTTTTAAAAAAACTTCAAGATGACAACTTCTAAAAACAATATTGAGACAATGACAAATTGGATCGATCTCGATCTCCCCGCGACCCGGGTCATGGAATCTATTGGGTTATAACTTTTATTATTATTTAATTATATAATAAAAATAGATGTTTACAAAATTGATCGCTAATCTAAAAATAGATATTTATTTGAAACAATTATACATATAGAAAGCAAACAAAAATTAATCATGCAATCTATTTCCCCACCAATCTAATATTGAAGGATCAAATTGAAGAAAATAATTTAAAAACAATTAAAACACCACAAAAAAATCATATCTGGTCGATGGGTAAACTCTCCAAACCTATGAATCAGGTAACCCGGGCTAGCACATCAAACCTATGAATCGGGTTATGGACTCCACTTGAATTATAATTTGTTTTAAAAAAAACAATTTTTTTATTTACTATATGATAATAAAAATAAACAATTGTGAAATCAAATACCAACTCAATACCGAGATGTTTTTTTGAGACCTCGATAACCTCATAAAAGATAAAACAAAACCGATTATGAGACTAGAATCTCAATTAACTCAATATCTAAGGATGAAATAAAAAAAAACTAGTTAAAAAAAAGTTAAAATTGTTAAACCCGCAAATCAGGCCAACCAACTAAACTTGTAAACATGTCAATGGACTTTAAAAAGTTCTAAAATATGAATTTTCTCCTAAACTAAATTTTTTTAACTATATAAGAAAAAAAATAAATGAGAAAAAAGTTAAGTTCAATTAAAAAAAACACTGCACCAAGTCCGTAAATTAGGGCAACCTGAGTTACCCTAATAAATCTACAAATCACACTAATCTTATATAAATAAAAAAATAAAAAGAAACAAATTATGAAGTTAAATTCTTAACCATCTCAATTTTAAAAAGATGAAATGGACAAAAATAATTTTTTTTAAAAAAAATCATAACAAGAAAGAAAAAAAAAAGGAAAACAAAACACTATGTATTATTATTGTAATTCACAGTGCAATGGATATGGGTGAACAATGGTTTCCATACACCTTTAATTTTTGTTACTTTATAAAGTTTAATAACATGATATTTATCAAAAACTATTTTTTTAATTATATGAAAAAGAAAAATGGACTATAAAAAAGTCAAGTTCAATTAAAAAAAAAAAAAAAAAGATACCCCACCAAACTCTGGTTTACCTTGACAAACCCGCAAGCAACGCTGATCTCTAAGAAAGACAAAATAAAAGGAAACAAACTATAAAGATAAATTCTCAATCATCACAATATTAAAAAAAAATCGACAAAAGTCTTTTTTGAAAAAGCTCATAACAAAAAAAAAAAAAAACCATGTGTTCAAGCAACACAAAAAAAAAAGTCATGTTTTAGCTTTTTGTTAACGTTAATTGTCAAAACTAAATGTGAGAAGGCATTATAGTGTTTTGTGATGAAAGTTACAATGTTTTTCCCACATGTTTTAGTTTATATTAACTAATTATTTGACATGCGTTTAATAGTAGGTTGGATATTTTTTCTTTCTTCTTCAAAAAAGTGTATATATAGAATTTTACGATGTTTTTCTATATAAAAAAAATCCTAAATGGAATTCAAAACGTTCATACATAAATCTAGTTAAATAAATCAAGAGCTATTTATATAGCCAATTTTTTTTTATCAAGCTTAATTCCTACATAGCCAAAGTTAATTAGTTAAATCTATGACCCGGGTCATGGACATAATTGGGTTCAATAATTGTTTTTATAAAATAAACACCTATAAAATTAAAAACCAATAAAATATCAAAGTGATTGAAAAAAGAAAATCAAACTGAAACAAATTACATTGCTCGATTAATAATCAATCAAATATTAATGATGAAATTGAAAGAAGAAAAAACAACAAAAAATATAATTATAATGAATAAAAATGAAAAAGAAACAAGCAAAAAAAAAGCTCAGTCTCCCAAGTTAGGAAAGCCTAGAGTTCTCCGGCCTCCATAAAAAAAGCCCAGGTGCGTGGGCCTAGAGCAACCCACGCGCCTAGACCTTATTTGTTTTTTACATTTTCTTAAATGGGAGATAATAGGTTGTCCACCCCTTAATTTTTTGAAAAAAACTTATGCACGACCCAAATTTCAGTAGCCTCTAGTCACTAGAAAATCAGGCTAGTCTGTTTCAGACCAAGAGAAACTCATTTTCAATCATATTTCGACTAAAAAAAACCAACAAAACACCCAAACATCTTGTAAAACATATATAAGGCCTTTAACAATCCAGAAATTAACTCCAAAATCCAAAATCAACCCAAAATAAAAAACTTTTCAGATATATCATTCCAAACAAGTTTAAAGGAGAAAAAACACCTTGTATAAACTTTCTCCATTGAAAGCAACGTGTTCACACAAAAACTACCTGTTTTCATGGCCGAAATTGGTCTCAAACGAGACTTTTTCTCTCTTTACCACCATAATTCAATGATTTTCTCTCTTATTTCACAACCACCGATAAAAAATTAAAAACAAATAAAGTTTAGAATCAAAATTTAATTTCATAAATTATTAAAGACTAAAAGTTTATAATTTAAAAAGTCTGAGAACCAAAGTATATGTTTAGCCCAAAGTTTAGAAAAATCATCTTTCTTTGCTGTTTTTTTCATCTTAGTCCTCTATCTTTGAATCTTACCATTTCTTAATAAATATGATTTAATTGGCCATTAATTTAGGCCTACAAAGGTATAATAAAAAAAATAAACTAAAAAAATAAATCACCATGACAATCCATAATAATTTATTTTTTGATGAATAGTAGCAAAAAGAACGGTATTTTCCCACTACTTTTAAAGTATTTCTTAATAATACATATTGTGTTATGAGAAGAAATTGCTATCGGCTTAACCAATATATGAAGAGTCACCATTATTTTTTTTTCCTTGAGCAACTATGGAAATTTTTGTCATTTTACATGTCTTGTCATAATGGCCATGCCCAGCAATATTCCCTGCTGATGATGTTATTGTTAATACAAATAATAATAATAATAATAATAACCAAACTTGCTGATACACGGGCCTCGGAACCGAGTCATGTTTTCTTAAATAGCTATCAACCCAGTGCCTAGTTCGGGCCATTTTGGTTAAAAAATTGAGTTAACCTGTCCTCGAGTAAGTTAACCCAGCTAATCCGTAACCAAAGCCATGGACAAGTCAAACCCTAGGCCATGTCATAACTATGATAAGGAGCACTCCTGACTCCAAGACTATCAAGTTGCTTGGGAAGGAGCAGTCAGTTACTTCATTAGTTAAAGAAACTAATCAATATCATACTCAGAGTCAGCGTCAGAGGTGGAAAGAAGTTCAAAAGTTGAAACTTTTCATTCTAGTCGAGAGACAAGGGGAAGGGAGAGATAGTTGATGCATGCAATGCTACAGGCAGCGGCATATTTTTGTTACATTCATACAGCAAAAGAAAATCATAATTTAGAGAGACAGGGTTTTTGTTTCAAGTCCAAAGAGAAGGAGAGAGGAGCCTTGCGAGACAGGGTAGCCTGCTCAAAAGCATAAGCAACCTCAATCAGCTTTGGTTCCATTCCCTTTAATCCTCCAAAACAGATCCCAAATGGCTTTCCCTTGCTGTCATACCCAGCTGGGACTGTAAGTGCAGGGTACCCTCCAATAGCTAGCACTGTAGAAACATCCACACCAAGTGTCAGCATGGCATCCAAGTCATTCTCTTTCATCATCTTTTCAAATCCTTCTTCTGATAGTTGTTCCATTAACTTCACTGCCTTCATCTCTTCCTCTCCAAGCCCATTTGTCATCTCCGCAGCAAGGAGTAGTTCCTGACCATACTTGCTCATGCTTTCCTGCAGTGCTCAATGGCATGCCATGTCTTAAAATCAAAGACCAACAACAACAGCAAAGCCTCAATCCCAAACTGATTGGAATCAGCTATAAAATTGAAGACCCAACTTATAAAATGTGGTTATATCACCGAAAAATCTTTTATAGGATTGTTCACTTGAACGCCTAATGGTTTCAACTAAAACTCCCAGCATGATAAATTTGCAATTGGACAGATGAATTTCCAATGCATCATTTTCGGTGTGAAGCATGGAGAGATCTCCTTGCTGATAGGAGAGAATAAATCAAGGGCCAAAGGATGTTGTAAATTGGTTTAACCACGTTCTACAGTGAGCTAAGTTCTTCTGCCTATTTGATTTTTTTGGTAAAGCATGATCATAGAAACTACTTACCAGATCAGGATTGTTGTTGTTGAAAGCGATGATGTCTGCCAATGACCTCACAGGAGATTTTATTAGTTCTTCAAGGTACTGTTTGATTGTGAGCTTGAACTCAGCTAGCATTACAATTAGTTCGCCGCTTCGATATGGATCCAAAATGACATCAATATTGTCTATTTGAAGATTATCCACTATATTCGCACCACCTTGCCTATAATATCCAAGTCAAATTTAAGCATAAGTGCAGTGTCAGATTGATGTGTGTGATTTGACCATGTTGGTAGTCCTTGTCATCATTGTTGCTTGACACTAACCTTAACACTTCCAGATGGTGGTTGAATGTTGAGATAACAGTTGAATCATTGAAGGAGTCCAAAAATGGATTTCTCACTATGCCCACTCTCTTCCCTTTGAGCCCATCCTTCTTCAGAAACTGTTTGTAACCACCAGCAGGTATAAACTCAGCAGCTTTGGTTGTTGCTTCAGAGTCTCTTGGATCAAAACCAACAATTGCATCAAGCACATACACTGCATCTGACACTGTCCTGCATATAGGCCTTCATTTTTTTGTTGGTATAAAAATTCATCAGTTAATACCTACTCAATAAGTAAATGAAAAGTTACATTAACAGTCAACCTGTTGATCTCACTATCTGTTTCTGAGTTTCTCTCTTCAAAAGAGGATTGCAGGAAGAAAAGGTAAAGTGTGCATGTCTGCATCCAAAATATGCATGTTATTTGACCAGCACTGCATTCTTGCATCTTGCAATTGTACCATTACAAGAAACTACAGGGAAGATGGTTCATATATTCTTAATACCTTCAGCGTTTAGCCAACAGAACCAAAATGATTGTCTTGTGACTTCATCATTACAAGTTTTCAAGATTAAAAGAAATGTGACAATTGGCTGGCTTACCCAATGGTGTCCTGGCGAGGCGAAATTGGGATGACACCAGCCCGACTAGTGAGGCCAACTGTTGGCTTGAGCCCAACAACTGAGTTGTGATCAGCAGGGCAGATGATAGAACCATCAGTTTCGGTCCCTAGTGATACTGCCACCATATTTGCAGCCACTGATATTGCTGATCCACTGCTTGAACCACATGGATCTGCCGATTCGACATAAGGATTCTGCACATTTCCACAAAGTGTTGGTTTTGTCTAATGTTTATCATCACACATGGCAATGTTTGATTCACCAATTGATTGAATTAATACAAGAAACACATTTATCCAAAACAACAAAATCAGTACATGAATCAAAAGGCTGATGATTGCATTATTATGCAAATTAATAACAACATAACATTGTATTCATATCATTATTTTTTTAACACTACACAAGTCATAACTCATAACCAAACAGAGCCAGGTTGGAAAGAACTTAATAAAATCTCTACTGGTACCTTATGTTTCACCAAACCTGGAATCCAATGCAAGAGTTATAAATTATAAGCCATAAAATATCAACAAATGCTACTCAATATGGAACCTTTTTCCCACTATCAATTATAAGTATCTAAAAATTCTAAGAGGGAAAATCTCAAATTGCACAGCCATTAATGTTTCTCAAAATTAATAAAGAAAGAAAGAAATTAACCTTAGCTAGGCCACCTCTAGCACACCAAGCACTAGGAATGTCAGAAGACCTACAATGATACCACTCACTAAGACTGGCCTTCCCTAGAATCACAGCACCAGCATTCCTCAACTTCTCCACCACGTGGGCATCACGAGCAACCTCTGATCCCACCAAAGCATATGACCCACAAGTTGTGTTCAACTTATCTTTAGTCCCTATACTGTCCTTCAACAACACTGGAATCCCATGCAAGTCCCCTAAGAACAGCTTGCCCTTGTTTCTTTCCCTTTCTTCATCAGCCTTTCCAGCTTGTTCTAAAGCGTCTGGATTGACTTCTAGTACACTGTGAAGTAAAGGGTTCAGTTCTTGGATTCTATCTAAGTAGAAGTTGACTAGTTGTTTTGAAGTTAGTTTGTTTTGAGCAAATGCTTGTTGGATTTCTTGGATTGTGGCTTCTTGGATTGAAAATGGTGAACCCTTTATTGTGTTGACAAAAAGGAGAAGTAGAAAAATCGTTAATGGAGATAGAGAGGGGAGACTCCTTGCTGGGTTTCTGAGGATCTTCATTTTGGTTCAAGAGTTGAAGATTAGGGATGGAGCATCGAATGGAGTGCTTTATTTGGTTAAATTTAAGGAGCAGCTTGGTGTTGACTGTTGGAGCTTGTGAGTATTGGGAAAGGAATAGTCGTTGATTTCATAAGGAAATAGTTTTGAGCCGTTAGATTAGCGTAATTTTTGGGGTAAGATTCAAATTTAGTCCTTCTACTTATTGTATGTTTTTAATCAAGACATTTACTTTGAATCGAATCAAATCAATCCCTTCACTTCAAATCAGAGTTGATTTCAGCCTCTTAAACCATGTCTATATGAATGCTGCTTCATAAATATAATTCAAAGAAGGATCTTAAATTGCATTTAATTGGAACGGAGGGGCTGGTTTAAGATAATTTAAAGTATAGGTTTGGTTTTACTAATTGTAAGAAGTATAGGGACCATGGACATTTTTAGCATCAAGTCTTAAGTTTATTGATATAGAATTTAAAGAAGGATCTTATTATTGTCTGTACATAACTATGCAAACTTAAGTTTATTATTATTATTTTTATTTAAAATAATATTTTTTTGAATTTTTTAATTTATTAGGTTAAATCTAGTAGTGTTTGGTCTGGACAATTAAATTATGTGTCAGCTCATATAATTACTCAGATTTAGTCATGTCAAAATTAATAAATAAAAAATAAAAGCAATCTTAGTCAAGCTTCAAATCATTGTTCAACTAAAATTTAATAAATACAAGAATTTAAATTCAAGAATCAAGATTAAAAGCATTAACTAATAGGAAACTAACTACATTAAAACACAAACATGCCCAAATTAAGAATCAATCCCTCACAAAAGCTATGATCTATGATGCATCAAATTTAAGGAATATCACTTGTAATTATTGGCTTTTTTTTTCCTCTTTTTTTTGGAAGCATATAATCTAAAAATGAAACATTCTCAAAACTGAATTATAATCATATTTATGATAATATCAATAGTTGATAAATCGATACAAATCTCAGTGCTTGTACTAAACAAGCATGAAGAACAAGACAGGAATAGGAATATAGTGCATTATAATCTATAATTATAGATGGAATAGAATATATCCAATGGACAAACAAAAGCCAATGAATAGTATACATCATTTGCAAGTGTTGAATTTGCAGGTGACTCTGCCATAACCAGAATTTGCCCTCATGAATCTCAAAGCTGTCAGGAGGACACTCCTTTGGGAACCCATCAAGGCCCAGTTCATGCGTGTGACCACACTGATTGCATTGTAAGGGAACTCAATGCTGTTATAGGAATTGAGGAGAGCAGTTGTTCCTTCCCTCAGGAGAGTCCTGTACGGGTCACCTCTCCCTTGCAAGCTTTGCCATAATGTCATATCTGTTCCGTATCTTCTAGCCGCGAGCAACCCGAAGACAACAGCTACCTTCATGTCAGGGCTCACTGCCCTCCAGTAGCATTTGTACTCTGGCATAGTCCAGCTCCTGAAGAATTACTTGCTCTTGTTAGTGGAAACATAGATCATACAAGTCTACCCTATTTGAAGTCCCATTGGAATGGTATGAATTTCAAATAACCAAAACAATGAGTCCTTGATAATGAACTTACTGGTGTGGACATGCTGATGCTTCTAGGATGGGAACAGGTGACATAGGAGGCAGTGGAGGCAGTGGAGGCATTCGAGGAAGCCTGAAAGCAGGGGGAGGTGTTGTAGGAGTTACTGGAGGCCTTACAGGTGTTACAGGTGCAGGCACTGGGTTCACAGACCTTGGACAAAAAGACATGGAGGCTGAAGGCTCAGTTAGCAAAGAATCCACCGCGTAAAACTCCATATCAAACATCCTGAACGTTAGTCTAAGCTTTTGGGCAGGACCAGCTGCTGCACCACAGGCATTTGAACCCTGACCACTGCTTGAAACCTGAGCATAACAATTGCTCAAATCTGGGCTGCCATCAAACGTCATTACATAGTTTCCAAACCAATTTGTGGTCTCTTCCCTTGACATTGTGATTTGACCACTAGCATCAGCACAGGTCATTGTAACTTTGATTCCTGCAGAAACAACATTGTCAAATGATTACTAGGAAACACAAGGAAGTGGATAGAAGAAATTTAGCTGATGACCGCAGTGGATCTTCATCTCACCATAAATGGGATAGTCAAAAAGGGATACTTGGCCATCCTTGCATTGATCACAAAAGACAGTGCCGGTGACTGTGGCATCAGCTTGAGTTCCACCAATGGCTGCAGCAAAAATAAGAAAAACACAGAAAAGAAGTTTGTGTGACCAATCCATGTTCCTTGATAGATACAGGAAACACAACCAAGATTTAAGGAGAAGAATATAAAGGCTTGATGTTATGAACACCGCAGCAATTGTCAAGAAAAAGAAGTAAATGAGGAGAGATGTCATTAACTCCCCAACTGCCTGTATTTATAAGATGTTGAAAAAAAACAATTTAAACGAAGAGAACAGGTGGTAGTACGGGCAGCCTATTTAAGACTAGCGATGATAAAGGATACCTTTGTCATATGGCATGGGGGCAGGTCCCCTGATTTATTGCTACACGCAGATTCTGATGTTCTGGGAGTTCCCATTTGGAACCTTCGTTGTCCAAATTTACAGTATCTACCGAGAAACTACTTGATCGGTTGAGAGTTTAATCCTGGTACTCGAAAGATTAATGTTGTTGAGGCTTTGGTTGGATCATATAGAATGAAACCAGCTTAATTAAGTTCTCTTAGAAGTCCAGCAAATATGATGCCTAGAACCCATATTCAGGGGAGGATCTCCCAGGAGACCAGGCTCTACTATACTAGCTCCACCGCTCCTATCATCATCATGACATAAAACTATGTTGTGTCGTGTGTGTGTGTGTGTATGGTGTTACATAGTATTGGACTTAACTTGGAGGAGTAGGTTTGTTAGGAAGTGAGTTTGCGTCCTGTTTATCATCTGGGGTTTGAATTCAACAAGATACTACATGATTATTTTTTATATACATATATTTTTATGTGGTTTTAATATGTTGATGTCATAAATAAATTAAAAAAATTATTTTAATATATTTTTAAACAATATATATTTAAAAAAGCAACTATTATCAGGAGAGCTCGGAAACATTAATTTGATTCTTTAAAAATAAAACAATTCAAAAAAATACTTGAAAAACAAAAACTACCACCTTGTTAAAACCAGCAGTGGTAAATTTAGAAGGGATGAGAAGATAGAGTTCTGTACTTAAATGCATTCAATATCCTCCTCTAACTGAGTGGCATTCTAGCCGTCCTTACCTAACTCATTCATGGCAGAATCACTTACATTATAGACACTTGATACGTGGTAAGCTACACGGACGTTATCTTCTGAAACTCTTGGCGGTGGAGGAAGATGTTAGCTAGCCGTTAAAGTAGCAGAAGCATTGATTGAGTTGTGCAATATACCCTCGTGCCAATGTAGAGGAAAGCCCTTTCCCCTTTTCTTTTCAACTACAACGCAGTTACATTGCATTGGATGCCGCCGTATTGATGCCAAAATTTTCTTTGTTCAACAGGCCTTTACCTTTGTCATATTTGCCTGAGAGGACTCGTGCGTGCCAACTTTCATCTTGCAAACTAGCTTTGCCCTTTATTGTAAAGGCCCTGCCCGCATACAATCCCGTGTCCCTGGCTCCACAAACTTGGAATACGATTCATTATTTTATGGAGCTGTGGACGTCCCACGCGATCTATTTTGACCGCAAGGTGGAGAAACCTCAGAAGCAAGCATCGACAGTCTCATATGCGGCCTTTCTTTGAGGAACAAAATTGGCAGTGATGGGCGGGTTCAACAATTCTAAACACCCCACAACTTGGAATTTTCATCTTTAGTCTTCGTTCGATCTCTCTGCACTTGCTAATTTAGAGATAAGATCATATGATTCTAAATGACCCGTTTTCTGTCTAGAACAAGCTCCAATGTGTGTTTGACATATGATCAAGAAGTGTCCTAGTTGATATGGACGCCAGCACTCCTTTTCTGCGTGCCCACGCTCTGTAGTTGAACTCATCCAAATACTATACACGTCCATTTTTAGCTGGAGAAGCTGGAGAATCCAAGGTCTCTTAGACGTACCTCTACCAGAGGCAAAAGAACAATCAAACTTGAGCTTATTTTCAGCATGTCAATGCCATTCGTGCATCTCACTTTTAACCAGTTAAGAAGCCCTAAAACCTCTAACAACAGAATTCACAGCTGCAGTTCTGTCATAGTATAATCAAGACAGATCTAGAAAAAATGCGTTATAATATCACCGGTCTTACATGGGACTAGTGAAAAATGAATGCCTTGTTCATTTAAGGTACTAGAAATACAGACGATGAGAAAAATCACGAGTGCCATTGCACCCGCAGACAGATTTCCGGTAATCAAAATCAGCACTAAGAATGAATAGAAGGGGGGGGGGGGGGGGGGGAGAACGAATAAGTAGTAATGTAATAACACATAATCCTGAAGTTCAATCCCAGCTATAAAACAAGCTAAAGTGGCAAACCAGAGTCAATTACTTGTATGCCTACCAAAATTGTCTTAACATCGTGTTCAAGAGTAATATGAGTCACGGCATAACTCTCATGGATACAATTGGACAAAACAGAAGACCTTGGACTACCAATAAATAAAATGTTCCTACTCTTTTCTTTTTCTCAATCCTCAGCTTTTTAATTTGCAAAAATTCATCTTCAATTTCCTTCAGCAGCTGCATCTTCAATGGCAGGCCCATCCTCAGCAATGCTTCCATTCTCAGTTGTCCCAGAACTGCATCAAACAAACATTAATTTCACAAAATTAAGCAGTTCATTACAGGGCAATTCCTACATAATCAATACATGATAAGATAATACCTAAAGCTCTAAACTTTCACATTTGATTTGAAATAGCTCTCATTCAATATAATTTGTGTCGGACAACAGCTATAATCAAACAAACACTGGAAACAGAAACCATATAATAGGCGAAGTACTTTTCCAGTAGATTTTGTTGTCTGATATGCTAACACCAGTTAATACGTAGAAACAATTTTAGGAAGCAAGAAATCCATCCAACATACCTGGCATGACTAGAATATCCTGAGTGAGTCGTGATAAAGCAAATATATCAACCACTTTATCACGAAATCAAAAGTAATGAGCCTTTGTAACTTCAAATTACATGAGTTTGTACAGGCCTGGCAATTAATCCCAGTCCACAAAGCTAAGGCCAATTCAGATGCCTGCGTAATCCAAGTTCTTAGGAATAAAAGATTCCCTTGATTTATACATGATTTCCCATATCAGAAATCAAGACTTGTAGTTCGCACAACAATCTCAACAACTTCTCTCAAGTTACAAAGAGAATCAGTTTTAAGATAAAAGCAATCGCATAAAGTTCAGTAGCTTTGTTCCAACTTAGCAAGGCAGGACAGGAGAGTAGCACGAGGCATTATCTAATCAGATTCACATAGCGTATTAAAATATTGGAAGAGCACAACAGCTCTCGAAAACCAATACGACAATATAACCATAACGAGCTATCTTATCAGGTTAAGATAACTACCGACAGAGTTAGTAAATAATCCTCAGATAGTATTCCCTAAGCACGCACAATTCAAGGGATACAATTACCTCCCTCGTAATCAAGATAATCCCTCATAATTAAGATGATCAACGCCAATTCTACCCCAGTAGACAAATAATACACCGCGCACGAAAGAAAATCAAATATACCATCTAAACTAGACTGACATCTCCTAAGCAAAAGAGATCTAAATACAAATCACTAATCAGCCAACAAATCAATCAAAGAGCTTGTAAAACAAACCTCTGTGGACGCGAACCAGAATCGGTAACATCAGGCTTCCTCCAACTTCTCTCGTTACCGGAACCTCCACCAATAATCCCAAATCCCTTTCTTCCAAAGGAATCCCCTCTCTCCACATCCTTATTTCTCTCACTACTAATTTTCACAGCCTCCAACTTCTCATCAATCTCCTTATAATCCATCCCTTTCTCCTTCAACACCTCCTCTCTTGGCCTTGCATCTCCAAACGGACTTGGCCCTTTAGGTTTACCCGCCACCTCATTCCCATTACTCACTGGAAAAGTTTTTGGCTGCAACTTCAGTTTCGGCCTCTCACCACCACTACCATTGTTAAGACTCTCATCTTTCTTCCTCCCCCAATTATCCGAATCGGCAGCAGCACCAATACCACCACTAAACCCATGTCTTTCTCTCGATAAGGAATCAAAACTCCCTCTCCTCTCAAATCCACCATTATTCACTCCACCAAATCTCCTTGGCCCATCATTCGCTGTCTTATTAGAAACCCAGTTCTCTGATTCATCAGCCTTAGACTGAGAATCGAAAAAAGAAGATCCCCTCTCCCTATCCCTATCCCTCCTGTCATACCCACTCCCCACGGGGGATTTCTTCGTTTTCGACCAATCATCAATCTCATCTGCTCGCGACGGAGCAAATTCCCTGCTCGACTCCCTATTAGAAACCCTAGAATTCCCATTACCACCACCACCACCACCCCACCTCGAATTAGACTCTTCCCCTCCGTTACGATAATTCAAACCATACGATTTAAACCCGCCGCCGATGCGGGCCCGGTCGAGCTCTTCAGCGGAGCGTTCGCGGGGTCTAGTTGGGAGATTGAGGAGATCAGGCTCATGACTTTGCTTAGCCGATGGATAATTAGAAAGTTCAGCTAAAGTGAGGGTTTTGTTTTTTTTCTTTTTGGGTTGTTTAGTGGCGGCGGCTAAAGAAGGGAATTCAGCGGTGCCACCGAGTGGTTCAGTGGGTGCTCGTTGGGAATTCTGTTGTTCTTGTTGGAGTTCAGCTTCGTGTTCTTCGGCGTCTAAGGCCCACGCGCCGGGTTTGCCCCAAGGAGAAGAAGCTTTTTCCGCCATGATGGTGTTGCTGCTGTTTTTCGCTCAGATACTTGTGGTCTCTCTGAAGAGGTTTTGGTTTTGAGGATTTAAGATTGCGTGCGTTGGCAGCGGAGAGGGGAATATAATGGGATGAAGGGGGTGGATTTGATCGGACAGTGGAGAATGGGTGTTCGAGACTCTTTGAGTATTTGATGGTGGGGATTAGTTCATAGTTTTAGAAATATTACGTGTATTTTTCAATAAAATCTAAACTTTTAAAAATAGTTGTTTTTTTATAAGTACATTAATTTTTATATTTTTTAAAGATATTTATTTTTTATAATTTCATTATTTAAATTTGTGCATGCCATGGTACATAATTACTTAACCAAACCAAGGAAGTATTTTTACCGCGTAAAACAGTCGTAAATTAATACATTTTTAATATATATATATATATATATATATATATATATATAATTGATAGGTCAGATTAATTTTATGAGTATAGATATTTAAATTTAAAAAATCATGTAAATTTATAGATAGAAAAAAATATAAAATATTTTACATGTATCTTTGAAAAATATTAAAATAATGTTAATCTGGGACATATCAAGTGTTTAATCTTTCTTAGCTTTTTTTTATTTCTTTTTGCTCCAATGCTTCTTTAAGATCTTTGATTAATGGCTACGAAAATAGTTTTAAAACTCAGCTTAATAGGCTAGTCCAGTTTAAGATTCGAGTTTCAGATGTTGATTAGATCACCAGGTCGGTCGGGTTAGTTCTTTTTAAAAAAAATAAAAATAACATTGTTTTAGTCAAAATAAATCTACGAGTTTACAACTAGATTGTCGGTCACACTATATTTTTTTCTTTCCTTTCAACGTAACCAGGTTCCAGCTTCAGATGAGCCAGATCCCGAATTTACCTGCCATACCAGGGATCAAAACTATGGCTACGAAGATATCTTTGTCGATCCTTTGATGACTACTACGAGATCCGGTCCGTCCTCTTTATCCAAGAAGAAATGTTCTCCAACATTGGAGTTCACAAATATTTTGGAAATTTCAATTTCTAAAAACGTGAGTTTAAGTAAAGCTAATTTTTGGAGAGAGAAAATAATTTACTACGTGTTTGGTATCTGTTATTAAGATGTAAGATATTTTTTAAGGTACGCTTCGAAGGATGTAATACAGGATTACACTGCAATAGAGAACGGAAATACCAGCGAAGAGATTATGGAACTCTATTATAGCTTGATCTGTCGATTTTTCCTTCAGAAGGTGAGTCGAGCTCTGTGGAGAAATGGCAATATTTCAAAATTGTACTACCTATAAATCAATCATAAATACACACACTTACAAAGAAAATCAACAAGGAATTCACATGAAGAAAATACACGCACCAAAATGTACAAGTGCCATCCATGATGGGCAAAGTAAGATCATGGACCTGGCCCAACATCTTTCCTTGCACTGGTTTTGATTCCACGCCGTCATGCATGTTCAAAGTTTCAGAAAAGTTTGAGCATTTCAGGTGAGAATGACTCTTTCCATTGAGGGCCACGTTTCACATGCCTTGTCAAGAAATTATATCCATAGAAGCAGCTCAGTATTGATACGAAAGAATTCTCCGGGTGAAAGAAGAGCTCCTCACTGTGCAAATACATCTCACCCTTGGTTGCTTTCTTGCTCCATTGGTGGGAGACCATCTTTTCAAATCCCAGTTAAAAGTAAAAAAAAAAGCTCATTGCTCATCTGAACTCTGTACAGTGATTAAATGCTCTTCAATACCTTTAAGGGAATCCCCACTAACATACCATGTTACAGTTCCTGCAAGGAATATTGAACCGAGTCATAAACTCAAGTTAATGGCAAATTCTCACATTAATGAAGGTAGCGAGGAAACTGCTACTAACGATGGCAGTTAGTTGCCAGCAATCAATACCACAAGGAAACTGAAGAGACAGCTAACTTGAAAAGCAGAGAAGTAATTGAGTTGATGGGAAAGTAAACGGGGTTTTGCAGATATGGTGTGAGCAGTAAGGTGAGTGGCTATGCGCCAAACACAAAAGGGTAAAATAGATTTTGTTGGTGATATGGTGAGCAAAGCACCAAACTGCTTTGGGATTCAGTCAGGCTCACATGCTTTTGCTGTTAACGATTTCTTCAGAGTCTCCTCCATCTCTAAGGTCCTGATATTATGTGCAAGGTTTAGTATTCCCTCTCCCACCAGGGAAATTATTTTCATTGAAGGTCAGTTGCTTATCTAACTGGAAGAGGAACATCAAAAATTACACAACAGTCATACAGTTTCAATCAGATGCTTCTAAATCATAGCTAGACAGTCCAAGCATTTCAATACGGTTCATTAGTAAATGTTGAAGTATATCTGTTTCTTTTGCCTCATCCTTAAACGGGTATGGGTCAAAACAGAATTTTGGTATCATCAGCCCAACACTGACAACCCTCAAGCAAGGAGTAAAAAAGGAGGAGAAATGGGATATGGAATGTATTTACCTAGTGGCGGAGCTGGTTCCTGTTCTCTTGTTGCATGAAGTATGATTGTTCCTGAAAGAACAGTGATAAATCCACAAAGCTCAGAGGCTATGCTGCTCACATCTTGGCCCGACCAATCCTGTAGAAATTACATGGTGACAAACATTTTGAGCTTGCAGGTTCATGGTAATTGTAAACAGCAGTACTATATATACATGACAGAAACGAATCCCAGAGGATGAATCAGTCATTCACCTTGAACATTATGGCACTGGCAATGATGGTCAGAGTTGTAAACATTACATAATACACCGGAGAAACAATTGCTGCATTGAATGTATCCAATGCCTGGAACATAAAACACTATTGACATGAGAATGATACAATTAAATAGAATCTCATCTGACAGGAAAAACTTAAACTGATGATGAAGATGAAACTGCTTCAATAAACTTGAGGGTATCAGGTTGATCATTTTCACTTGGTGTTCAACAAATATCCAGAGATAGTCTTTGCTTGAGACATGATGCGAATAAAGAAACAAAGTTGCATGATTGAACATGGAGGTTTTCTAACCCAATCTGATAGCCTAACAAATAACTGTGCTACCTACTATCACCCACCTGCAATATCCAAATAAACACTTTCTTCCAACTATATCACACTCAGGACCTTGTAGCATAGCTGGCCCTTTGCCCGTAGCTCTCGTCCGCACATTTGACAGGAACAAGTTGGTTCACTACGCCATCAGCTTAACTTCACAGAAAGCAGTACCACCTCCTAACATAAAGTACCCTACCTATTCATCCTTATCCAACTATATGATAAACATTCCCCAGTCAAAATGAAATTTAAATTCTTTAAAGACAGCATCCCAGACACAAAATCATGTGTATAGCTAGGTAATAGAGATACCTCTATTTTCTAACTCATATTCCATGGCCTCCTTTGAACTCAAAACCACACCTAGAAACCTACTCCAGGTTCTTTTTCTATTATTACTTGCATAATTTGTTTCCTTTTTTCCCCTGCACTAATGAATCTATGGGTTTCTGCTTCTCTCACACAAGCCTATACCATGACTTACATTCGAGAAATACAATTGATGACATTAAACTTACCCTGTTCAGGTAATTTAACTGTGTGATGACACAGATCACTGCAACTGAGAGAAAAAACCAAGTCTGGGGATAAGCTATCTGATTTATCCCTCCCAATGTCAACTTTATTGCAATTCCAATGGCTTTTATGCTTACAACCTGAATAACACCAGAAAAAAAAAAAACATAAGCCAGAGTTAATGCTAGGAATCGTGATGCAAGGTAACTAACAAAATGAAAATGAAATGAGATTCCATACAAATTTGAATAAGAATGTCTGTACATCAAACTCAAAGAAATTGTAATTACCGTTATTGAACCCATCAAAGAACATATTCCCAAGTAAACCAATATGTTTGTCTGCCCACAGCGCGGTTCAAAGTACAAAATCAGAGCTAACACTATTGAAAGTGTAGCTAGTACATATATTAGAAATGCTGTGATGTGAGAGGGGAAAACAAAACCAATAACTCAATAAATAATTACTCAAGACAAAAAATTTGTTCAACAAAAGAGAAGATCAAAAAATAAAAAAGAGTACCAACCTGGTTGGGTTGCCAAAGTCCAGATTTCTTGTACAGAACTAGGTGTATGCTCTTGAGGTGCATGGATTACAATCACTACCGATCCTACAACGCAAGATACACATCCTACAACACCCATTTTCTGCAGCCGTTCTTTCAACATAAAATGTGCCAAAACCGCGCTGCTCAAATTTCCTCACACGTGTTAATTATAAATCAAAAAGCGAACTATTTAATCACAACATTAAAAAAAAAAAAAGAGATTCCACACGTCTGCAATCTCTACCTGATAATTATACTCAGTGCACCAAGTGGGGTAACTAGAACTGCTGGAGCATAAACGTAAGCCACAAAATTCGCAATCTCCCCAACAATCACTATTTGTGCATCATAAAAAACCAAAATTTAACACGACATTTCGCAACCAAAACAATCACATAATTCAGACAGAAACAGCATCATCCAATCCATGTATTACTTACTTGTCACCATTCCTGCCCACCATAGCGGCTCTAGCAAGTAAGTATAACCTCCAACCCCTACATTGTCGACTCAAAAAACATCACGTATTCTAATAAACAAAAACCCAGAATTATTTTGTTTTTATTTTTTTAATAGAATTGGATCCAAATTCAAATTTGAACTTAAAAATGAACTTTATCACACAACCATATTAAAAAGTTCTCGTCTTTTACTCTCAAATTGCTAATTACCTAATTAAACAACCAATAACATTGAAATCCAGATGATTTAAGGTAATTAAATTTAAAACAATGAAACGAGATCGAAAATAAATAGATGAACTGACCTGCGCGAGTACCATTAGCACCAGCTCGTTTGAGTCCTTTCTTCTTTAAAATGAAGCTCGCCCCTATAAATGCACTCGATGCTACAGCTAGAATTAACCCTCTTGAATTCTCCGTTACTCCCATCTCTCTCCCAATTAACTTTATATATATAAAAATCGGTCAAATAATTGCTAATCAAAATCAAATCAATTCTTTTTCTACAAAACAGAGGTTGTTAGATTTACAGAGCAGGAAATGAATGGAGGAATTTATTCATTTCGCGCCAAAACGAGCGAATGAACAGAAACGACAGCGCTTTGAGCTGTTTCTTTCTTCTCTCTGCGAGGCTCTCTCTCCGCTCTGGTCCTGACGAGTCTTTCTCTGATTGGGTTCTTTCTTTCCTTCTTTGGCGTTTTATTTGAAATTTCCGATTCGAAGGAGTAAGGATTGCGTGTTTCACGTCAGAATATTTAAGTCGGCACGACGTTGTTAGAGAAGCCGGAGGGTTTGACTTCATGTGAACATGACCTGGAGGGTTTGAGCACGTTTCATATTTTAATTGGGTTATTGAAGGATTAAAAACCTTTCATCTCCATCCATTTATTTTTAATTTTTGGATTGGTGGGTTTTGGTGGTAGAATGACGAGAGTACCCCAGCTTTGGTGTGCAACAAAGCAGGCAATGAGGTTGGGGCCGAGACCCCGTTTACGAGAGCGGGTACATAATATTTTTTTAAATTGTTTTAATAATTTTAATTGTTTTAATGAGCAGCCATATAAAAATATATATTTGAATAGATTTTCGATTAAAAAATATCTTCAGGTAGAAATTTGATAAATTTGGAATACCATTGGGAGAAGAAATAAATATTCACGTTCTTTTTATGCACATGAGTTTGCATCACAAGCTGGACGACAGCAGAGGCTGTAGTGATGGCCTTGGGGTAATAATCATGAGCTCCGTCGAATGTCCCCTTTCAACACCAATTTATAGTCAGTTGCATCATTGTATATATGGGGTATCTCTGGGATACGTAGATGTGTGGTTTTGGTGTAACTTTTTTATTTTTGTATTTTAAAAAAATTCTTTTGAATTGATTTTTTTTTATTTTTAAATCATTTTAATATACTGATTTTAAAAATAATTTTAAAAAATAAAAAATATATCATTTTAATATAATTTTTAAATAAAAAATACCTATAACCATACTTAAACATCATAATAAATTATGGGTTTGGGCCATAGTAATGACTTGTCTTAATTCTTAAGCTTCTCCAGCCCACAGCTCTTGACTGGCGGCTGTCCTCGTCAAGGATTGATGGTGCCTTAATTTCTATCCACCATAGTAGCGTGGAGGGTGTTTTTTGGCGATGCATGAATGTGTATCTATCAGCAGCCAAAGACTGAGACGCTAAAATACGATATTTTATCTGATAAAGGGAGGTCGCAGATGGATCCAAGGAAGCTTCGCTGATCTCTTTCATTAGGAGTACATGGCTGAAGGAAACTTTCACGACATGAATTAATGCGGTTTTTGGGTGTTCTGCTATGATCTCAAATGGACCAGCAGGCCCAAACAAATCTTAGCTTGTGTAAAGCCACTGTATGCTATATAAATTAATCATAGCTCGGTATCCGAGACTCAAAGTTCAACAAAAACCAACGAGTACGAAGCCCATTTGCATGCTTACCTAGTTAAAGTACGAATCACAAACATCGTTCCAAAACAGACCATTTTAAGGACCACAGAATTTATTTCCACATTTATCTGATGTTTATCAAAGCTAGCTACATGACAATGATCACTTTCACCAACCCCCGTCGTGCAAACGGAACATCTATCTCCTAATCTTTGTCCTTTCCGCATCTACCACGCCCAACACCTCCAAAATAATCAAACGTAAAATCCGAAGGACCACAAGGCAATAAGATGATGATGTTCACAGAGATTACAAGCACACTAATCACTGAAGATAACACAAAATCACAGTAATTAACAACTCGATTAGATAGTAATAAGCCTATCTTATTCATGGTAGCTCATTTTTCAACACACGAAAGCCTGATAGAACCACCGAACTCCAAAGGGAAAGACTAAAACAAAGGCCCCATAAAAACTCAAAACCTAAATGACTAAAACGCACCCAAAACTACTAGAGAAGACCCAATATTAAAAAGACGAAACAAGACACCGCCGAACGACATGTCAACCAAGGGACTCTAAGAGAGTTGACCACAGTCAGCAACAACAACAGGCTTCGAAGTCCTGCCATTTCCAGATCCAACCTTCTCAATTGCCTTCACCACGTCCATCCCTTCAACAACCTGGCCGAAAACGACATGTTTCCCGTCAAGCCATTCGGTCTTAACAGTGCAGATAAAGAACTGAGATCCATTCGTCCCAGGACCGGCATTAGCCATGGAAAGCACACCAGGTCCAGTGTGCTTCTTCACGAAGTTCTCATCGGCAAACTTAGCCCCATAGATTGATTCACCGCCGGTGCCGTTTCCGGCGGTGAAGTCACCACCTTGGCACATGAAGTTAGGGATCACACGGTGAAAGCTTGAACCTTTGAAGTGAAGTGGCTTGCCGGACTTGCCAACACCTTTCTCACCGGTGCAAAGAGCACGGAAATTCTCGGCTGTCCTTGGAACAATATCAGCGAACAGCTCCATGACGATCCGACCAACAGGTTGGCCGCCGACGGTCATGTCAAAGAATACCTTAGGATTTGACATTGTAAAGGAGAGAGATTAGGGATTTGATTTCCGAGAAGGATTAAACGAGAGTTGTTTTGATAGGGTTTCCGGGTGATTTGGGGGTGACTTTATAGGGCGAGAGGGTGGATTTGGATCATAGATCAGGACACGTGGAAGGATCGCGGTGGTTTGGGATTAACTGTGGTTAGGCTTGCTTTGACTAGGGTTAAGTAAGGGATCCTAAGTGGTATATGCCTTTTGGCTTTATTATCACCGTGGAGAGACGGCGTCGTTTGGAAGTGGTTTTGTTCGGATATGGCGAGATTTATGATGGATAGGTAAAATCGTACAAATTTCATGCGCCATGATTAATGTTTGTCAGTGATTTGATTGGATTTTATCTTGAAAAACACCAGTAATAAGGTGGCCTTATTGATTTTGTTTTCTAGTGAATGTCAACGATGAATATCATATTTATGCATTAATGATCTAATCGTCGGTGACTGAGTTTTTTTCGGTACATCGGAAGATTATTTTCTTTTAAAAAAATATATTAAAATAATTTT
Source organism: Populus simonii (assembly GCA_007827005.2). Lineage (NCBI taxonomy): Eukaryota > Viridiplantae > Streptophyta > Magnoliopsida > Malpighiales > Salicaceae > Populus > Populus simonii. Next base: position 16,727,090 of record CM017467.2, on the reverse strand, counting down.
ATATTTCTTAAATTTTATTTTTAATATTAAAACATAAAAAAAATTTAAAAATAAAAAAATAAAACTTTTTAAAAATATATTTAAACTGCAGATCCAAACAACTATTCGATGCTAAGCAAATAAAAAAAACATTAATAAATTATTGAATAAACGTGGTACTAAGCCCACTACCGTAGTTGGATGATAATTTTAAAAAAAGAAATTACTTGATAATATGTTTGACACTCACAGCAAAATCTCTTTGAAGTTACTCAACTTTATTATAAAAAATAAAAAAATATTATTTTAATATATCAATAATAACGGTATGTTTTTTTAGTACAGTCATCTAGAAATAGAATGCTTGTAACTGTAAAAAGAAAAACGACAGCATTTAGTGCAATTTCAAAAATACAAAGTGGTTTTTCTTTAAAAATATATTAAAATAATATTTTTTTAAACTTTTTAATTTATTTTTAACTTCAATATATAAAAAATTATATAAAATCATAAAAAAAATCTAAAAAAATTCAAAAAAACTTCCCTGCCACTAAAATCATAAATACCAGATTCATTTTTCAAGATGATTTTTGGTGAGCAAGCACACACAATTACAAAAAACGATGCTGACATGGATGTCCATCTGGAATCAATTAAGGGAAATTCTACATGACAATGACATGATTGATAGATACTACTCGAGTAACTAATTACTTTAATACCTGTTCCTGGATGAATAGCATTACCTCCTGCATAAAAGAGAGACAAAAGATGCATTTCTTGTCAAGAGCTGCAATAATATGCAGTTGCTTTTTTTTCAACAATTGTCTCACCACAAAAACATGCTACCTTGTGGCATCACGCATGCAAAGGGGGCAGGGCCCATTCAAGCACAAAAGTGAAAATTCAGTCCCCCTAGAAAAATTCATTTCCCTACATCATTACAGCAGTCGGTGCATGATCGAGAAATAATTATAATCCCTTGCTGGAAGGCATATCTTGTAACAGGGCACCTTAAAATCATAGAAAGAGGATGACTGCGAAACAACGCCAGATCGATGATATTTGGCACCATCTTCATTATATTTGTGTGATATTCCTTCACTGAGCTAGAGGAACCATGAAAAATCTAAGCGATAATCAATGATGTGTGGTTCTGATATTGTCACATGTTGATGTTATACAGAGTTTTACGTTGTAATCATGCAAATATCTTGGCCATGCCTAATTCTGATATCTGTACAGGATTTTCATGATCTGTTACTCACCCAACTAAGTTCGCCTATAAACCTTCGGTCTGTAACAATACGGGATAGACAAGAGATGTTAAATGTTTCAAGGATGTGACTGATGCTTTTAAGAATGAATGGACTTCCATGGCTACCAAAAAAAAAAGCAAAGGCAACTATAATAGTAAATCTAAAATATTAATTCAGAATATAATTAGCAGTATGAAAGGGCTATTACCTTTTGACAACTATTTTGCTTCCTTCGAAAATTCCTCCACACGCCCTAATACAGGGCTTATTCCACAAATCTGTAAAACGCAGAACTCCAAATATAGGGCCATCTCCATTATCGGTAGTAGTAAGAGACAGACTGACTGGATTTCAGAATTGATGTGCCTTGATTTGTTTGAACCACAAAGTTCCGGAACAATACCAACTGCCTGATCCTGCATTTTAAAATATAACAAGTCAGTACAGGCATCAAAAGCATAGAGTATTTTTACATCAAAAGCAACACAGAAATCTCTCATAGATGGTGAAACTTCATTGACTGCCAATGGTGAAATTTTTTACTCAGAGAAATACCAGCAGTCACTACTACAAAAGCAATCCCTCAATTTCATGATCTCAAACCGTTTACATCCCTTCAATGAGAGGACTGAACTCGATGATAATACAAGAGCACTTAGCAAATTTTACCTGCAAGCCATGCAATATCTCCGGCATTGGCAGCTCAGGAATCTGAGTTAGATCAGCAAACCCCACTTCCTCTGATCTTTTAGCAGCACCCTCTGTTTCCATACAGAGGTATTTCAAGAGAAGAAAAGAGATCCTATAAATATGCAGGGCAACCAAGTCTGAAGAAGCTGGATTGGTAATTTAGTTGAATGGCCCTTGCCTACAGTAGCAGTAGTGATGACTGAGAAAGCAGAAGACATGGGCTTTGATGCACAACAGAGAGGTGGAAGAGAAAACAATCCATTCCTGCTTTTTAAAAATGATGGTTTCTTGCAGAATTCTAACTCCTCTGGAAGATTCTCCGACGCGATGAGTTCCTGGACTAATAAAGGCTAATAGATGAATACTTTTCTCCAGCAGCTCTGAATCCATTTCTTTCATGACCTTAACCCATCACCTCCAATGTTTAGCTAGTGCTCAAACATCAACATGAGAGTATGTTCTGTTTCTTTAAGAGCACTCAAAGAAGTCTGTGTCCTTTGAGCCAGTGGTCTTTTCTTGTCACGACTATCAGATGGAAAATCAGGTGCACTGATATAATAAAATCAGTTCAGCTTTCTCATATAAAACACAAGGAATCACCTTGTCCAGAATCTCAGTATAAGAACTGTCTCCTAACGAGTGAATCATAGCTACGACCACTGCCAAGCCAAGGCCCCAGATAGTTTGAGGCTTTTCTGTTTTGTCAGAATGCTTTATGAAGACCTTATCATTTGTCATAATTGTGGAAGGCACAACACCCGATGAATATGCAAACAAAGCTCTAAGAGATGAGAAGAACCAGCACTAAGGAGCATTTCAACACCTCCTCTCACACGTGCAAGAGTCAAAAGGAACTTCAATGTAATTGGAACAGATGAGAAAGAACTTTGATCATGAAGTTTCAAAATAACATGAGGTAATTGAAGATGTTTCTGTATGAAGGGGAATCGAGTGTTAGGTGTCAAAAATCTTCTCAGTACTAAGTCAATGGTAGCCAAGGAGAGGGAACTACACTCAGTAGCTGTAATGCAATTGCACAGAATAGGCAAAAGCCCTAGACAAACATTTGAAACTTCAGCAAAGTCTTGAGATTCCTTTTCTGAAGATTTACTAATCTCCAAAGCAAGAAGCAGTAGCATGAGCAAAAGCTTTATAGTTTTAACCCCAGTCACAGATGACCTGAACCCATTCAGCAATTTGAGGCCAGAACCTGACATTTTCAAGAAAAGTGTACAAATGGATAAAGATAAGTTGCTGTGCGCAGATCTCATGAGATTTAGAATTAATTCTGCTTTTGCAGCAAGGAAATTAAGATCTCTTCAGAGGCATCCAGAACTGGAGCTAGCGATTCTACTGTGGTGAGAAAAGATTTACACATGTTGTCAATGCATGAAAAGCAGAGACGGTCAGGAATCTTCACCTCAGTAGTAGCCTTATTCTATGGTGACTGTATGGGAAAGAAACATGGATCATTTCAACAAGCAAGAAAATCAAAACGCAAAAAAATAAAAAATAAAAATCCACTGATGTCTACAAAGGAAAGAATGATAAATATACAAATAAATTAGCCCTTAAAAAAGGGCTGCAACAGTGGGCAGGTAACAGATGTCAATGCTGGATAGCCTGAAATTAAAATTTTGTTTATACTGTAAAATGTGGTTCACAAATAAAAATTGTCTATTCGTTTCATTTTCTTGTCTTATACAGCGCTTCTGAGCCTTGATCTTCAAAATTATTTTACATGAATTCTTCACAACAGCTCATGAGAATAGTCGAAAAAACATAAGATCTTGATCCTAGAAATTTAGTAGTAGTTCCCAATCAAAGAATAAATGACTTCAATCAATATTGTTATTGTTATTGTTATGACAAGCTTTTAAAAGAGCTAGCTGACTGTTAAAAGAAATAGGTGCACAATAGACATCATTTTGCCATCACACCCTTTAGCTATCACATACAGACTCCAAGAAATTCCAAAACAAACAGTGTGGCATATTCAAAAGGTTAATAATATGCAATCTCTTAAAAATTTATTTAATTATTAATCCAACATATTTTTTAAAGGACAAATTAAAATGTTTGGTAAAAAAACACCAAACTTCAAAGCGAGTGTGATTTTTCAAAGCTTCGTGCCCCCCAACCAGCAAAAAGAAGAAGAAGAAGAAAACACAGCACCTGTCAAGTCCAGAAAAACTGTAACAAATCTATGACCACAATATTCAATATTCAATATTACAATATTAGAAGCTGCAACAAATGGCAGTAAGAATTCAGATACTCACATTATCTTCCCACATACTAAGAGCAGTTAGAAATGCTTTCAGAGCAGAAAGCTTTGAACTAGCTATTAAAACCTTCGAATTTGCATCCTTCAAGCACTCCAACATTGTTTGTGTGATTGCTTTAGAAGCTTTCCAATCTGTATAATCCCACATATTCAAACACAAATCTGATCGTATATGCATGAGCTTATACAAGTGAAAATCTTTCCATAATGTTCGTCACCATACTTGTGTTGATAGCTCAGCAAACAGTTTGATTCCACCAGATACCAATTCCATTGCAATGCATTTCCATTCAAGCAACCACAATCCTAGACGAATAGATTTCTCAGTTAAGAGTCGCATAAAAAAAACAATCAAATAAAATATGAAACACATGCTCAAGTTACCTGTAACGCCAACAATTCAGATAAGGCAAGCTGACAGCTCAACTGTTGCACCCAAACTAAAAAAGATGCAATGTCACTTTAAAACAATAGAATTGCAAAAATCAGGTATTGCTGTTAATAAATAACTAGAAAGACCAATTGAAGGGATTGCCAACGAACTATCAACTTTAAAGTGGACAAAACTCATCAAACAATTGACTAAATAGAGAGAATTGCTTGCCTAATTAAAGACAGTATCACACGTGTTAAAAGTGATGCGGATCTTCTCAACCAATGATACAGATGAACTTCCTGCATTACCGATTACTAATTTCCCCATCACATGTACAATGAACAAACTGGTGGCAACCTGCAAGTTGCAAGGACATGTAATTGTGGATATGATAACCTATTAGTGAGTGCTTCCTGAGGTATTTTAGATCCTAAAATGGTTCGTCACAGTCAAATGATATAGCAACAACATGTATGTCAATAATGTTATAGTACCAGAATCAATAGAACCAAAACAAATGATAAATAAATGGAGGAAAATTTAAAGGACACCTTTGCACGATAAGGTATTTTATTGTCATATTCGCAAGAAGTGTAAATTTGTTAAAGTAATTCAGATCAAACATAAAAGGAGGCTAGAATTCTCAATAATTTGTTTATTATATAAGTGCTTAAGTTAACCTAAATACAGAGAAATTATATATAGGTTAAACTGAAATTAATAAATAAAACTAGATAAATATTACTTAACATCTCCCCTCAAACTCACGATGCGGCATCTACAAGCATCGAGAGTTTGCCAACTAGAAAACAAAAACGAGATATGGAATGCGTCTTGGTAAAGAAATCTGCAATCTACAAGGAAGAATGAACAAAAGGCAAAGTAATGGTGTCATGCTTGAGATGATGACGAGTAAGATGACAATCGATCTCAATGTGCTTAGTTCGATCATAAAAACCGAGTTGTGAGCAATCTGAATAGAACTCTGGTTGTCACAATTCATAGGAGTAGGATGAGAAAAGAAAACTCACATATCAGCAAGTAACCAACATAACCAAACAATCTCTTTGGTAGTAGATGCCATGACAGAAGCTGAAGGAAAGTCGAAATACTAGATTTTGCAGAAGCGGAAGACAAAATATCACTCCAAATTTTTATTTTTCTTGCATAAACTTAACTCAAATACCAAATTGCAGAAACTGAAGAGAAGACGAAATACCAAAACAATTGCAGAGACAGAACAGAAATACCAAATTGCAGAAGCTGATACCAAATTGCAGAAACTGAAGAGAAGACGAAATACCAAAACAATTGCAGAGATAGAACAGAAATACCAAATTGCAGAAACTGAAGAGAAGACGAAATACCAAAACAATTGCAGATGCAGAACAGAAATACCAAATTGCAGAAGCTGAAAAATCTAAAATAAAGTTTTAAATATTAATTCTTCAGCCGCAAGCACAAAACTTGATCTTCATCCTCCATCTTTTAATAGGTCAAACAACCCATGTCTGATGTTTTGAGAAATGAATCTGAAGTTAAACTTCAAAGGAATGCATTGAGCATGTTGGAACATCCTACAGGGAATGAAGTGGATGATGATAACGATTTTGATACGAGCAGTGACTTTGACATTGGTGAACATGATTTCTACAAGGACAGCAAGTTCCATAAAATTAACAAGCCAAGGGTTCGATCAACTAGACTCTGATACCATGTTAAAGTAATTCAGATCAAACATAAAAGGAGGCTAGAATTCTCAATAATCTGTTTATTATGAGTGCTTAAGTTAACCTAAATACAAAGGAATTATACATAAGTTAAACTGAAATTAATAAATAAAACTAGATAAATATTACTTAACAGATCAGGCTGTTGAAAAAATAACAAGAAGATACGAAGACTGCAACAGAGAAATCACCAATAAGCAAACAATGAACACATGCTAGAAAGCTGTTATTGAGATACCAGATTTTATCAGAAAATAAATATCCAGATGTTTTCCATGAGGAAGGATTGAGATAACTGCAAAAAAACTGTATGAATGGATCGTGAAGTTCTGTGTCAGAAGCCAAGTTAAGTGGAAAGAAATAGGAAATAAACCCTATTAAAACATACCTGATAATGTGTCGCAGCAGTAAGCAGATTACTGTGGCAACAAATAAATCTCCATTCTGGTCCAACTGCTTAACTAATGTACTTTTTACAGAGTGCCTTATATCTGCGATCTAGAAGAAACAGTTAATCAAAATTAGGATAAAAACAATTAAATTCTTATTCTTTAAGAAAACACAGCTTAAAAATCCAAACCTGCTTATCATCCAGACCAAGGCACACATTGCCAGACGAATTGGGTTCAATATAATATGCTGTGATAAACAACATAGATAGCACCCTGGCAGCAGCAACCTGTATTCCCTGCACGTAACTCAAAAATGCAAAGATGAAGCATGTTATTTGCCATGTGATAAACGGAACGTGGAACCCTATATGTAAATGTGTATGATAATGAACTGACACAAAGCCAGAAGGTATCAGGCAACTGATATAGGAGACTAGGTGAAGGTAATTAGAAACAGCTTTGATTTTCTCCTAATTCAAAGCCACTCGTGATGCCGCGTTCGGTTTCTTAAATAGAGAAAGAGTTTCCACCAACCATGCGTGATTCTCCTTCAGCTTTTTCGCCTACAAAACAAAATAAAATTCAAATTGTAAGCGAAACAAAGAAAAATAGAGAGAGAGAGAGAGAGAGGCGTTTTCGAGGTCAGTGAGGATGGCAGTGAAAGAATCAGACCGGAGCGAGGAATCGACGGTTTTTGGGATTGACATTGAAAGGGATTTCCGTAGATTGGAATTCTCGAAACTCTGAAAATTAAGAAGAAGAGGATTGGATTGGAGAGGGTTTTTCGTGTTTTTTTTTTAAATGATTTGATTTCATTTTGGCGCTTTGGGGGGTTTTTGGATTTCATTGTTAAACTGGAGGGTTTTAAAGCTTAGTAATGATGACGAGTCGGTAAGCCACTGTGAGAATGGCTGTTGGGTAGATGACAGACACGTCGTTTCTCTAGGCGATTAGCAAAGTAACAAGTCAGGCCCGTAATAGAGGAATTCATGGGCTGATGATCGGCCCATTTTACTAAGAACTTTTTGGGTTCGAAAAAGGTTATTCTGAATCTGAATTTGACAAGAAGAAACCGCCTAAAATATCCTAAAATTCGATTTGCAGACATGATAGAATAATAGAATCCATTTAACAACGTTTATTCAACACACCGACTAGTGATTTACTAGCTATTTTACACTCTTGATTAAAAAAATTGTATAGGCAGTGTTCTACCGTATGATTTTGTATATAAAAAAATTCAATTGAAATTCAAAAAATTTATATATACTTTCAATTAAATAAATTAAAAATTATTTATACAACAAAAAAAAAATGAAAACTTGATCTCTACCCAACTGATGAACTGAATTTAATCACCTAAACTCATGATCCGGGTTATGGATTTAATTGCGTTCAATAATTTTTTTATAATTTTTTATCTAAAATAGACACCTATAAAATTAAAAACCAACTAAATATCAAGGTCATTGAAAAAAAAAATCAAATCAAAATAAGTTACTTGTCTAGTTAATAATTAATAAATTTTAAGTGATAAAATTTTAAAAATAAATAAGCAAAGAAATTAAAGAATGAACAAGGTTGGATAGAAATGTAAAAGATAAAAGAAATAAAAAAAAAAAAAGCTTGATCTCTTAGGTTTGGATGGCTCAAAGCTCTTGACCTCCAGAAAAAGGTCTATATATGCGAACCTAGATTAGCCTACATACTTAGTCCTTATTTTTTTATCATTTTCTTGAAAAGACGATAAGCCATACACCCTTTAATTCTTTGAGAAAAATATCAAATAACACATCACTCGCCCTACCTAGATCCCAGCAACATCTAGTCGCCAAAAACTAAGCTAGTCTATTTTAGACTAAGAAAAACTCATCTCCGAACCATATTTTTATATCTATCCTAAACACATATTTATAGCCTCTAACAACCTAGGGATTGACTCCAAAACCTACAATTAATCTGGAAAAAAAATTCTTTTCGTGTTCAAATCTACCATTTCAAGCAGGTTTAAGGGAGATAAAATACCTTGGATAAACTCTCCATTAAAAGAAACACATTGACACCAAAAACCACTTGCTTTCATAGCCGGAATCGGTTTCAACTAAGACTTTTTCTCGCTATCACCGAAATCCGGCCATTTATTAGTTTAGTCCCCTACCTTTGAATCTTACACTTCTTTAATAAATATACTTTAATTGGCTATCCATTTGGGTGTATAAAGATATAATTAAAAAGAAACTAATAAAAACAAATCAACGTGGTAATTCAAGTGATTTATCTCTTGTTAAATAATAATATAAAAAATAGTATTTTCCTCGTCTTTTAGTGTATTTCTTAATTAATTAGCATGCAAGTGTGGTTTTGTGGATGAGGATGATAGGTCTGCTACAAGCCATGTCACTTTCAAGTAGATAAATATTGGCATGAAAGACAAATAATATTTAAAAATTATATTTAAAAATTTAAATTATTAAATTGAGTTGGTCCAACAGATAATGTAATCGAGTTGAAAGGTGTCTGACACTTAGTCTCGATTATTTGATCGTGTAATCAAATTATTAATTAACAGCCCTTCAAGGAGACAACAAGCTGCAATCAAAGTGCTTTTCAATGGGCTTTTAAGAACCGCATTTATAGATGGATGGCAACTTGTATGAATTGGTATATATAACAGTACTTAATTAGCCGGAGGTTCATTAATATAAATATATAATTAATTGCACTGTGTTTTTCTGTTCGGCCAGTATGGACCATGGCAGTCCTGTCTACTCTAAAATAACAGCTACCAAGGCCTCCTCTTGGACAACGATAAATAACTATATTTTTAGCTTTAATTATTTCCGTGCATCTATGATGTGGAATTTAAAATAATATTTTATGAAAATTTAATTTTTTATTTTATTTTTATTTAAAATTAAATATTTATATTTTTATACTATTTTGATGCGCTGATATTAAAAATAATTTTTTAAAAAAAATTATTTGGATATATTAAAAAAAATATACTTTAAAAAATAATCGATAGCATACTAATTTTTCCGTGCAAAAAAAATTAATTGAATGATATTTATAAGTGTTGTGATTGCTGTCATTAATTGTCAAATATATAGTAATCAATTGGATTTTCTTGAGGCTATTTTAATAAATTGTTGCGAGTGTAGTTGTGGTTGTTTTTTAAGATGTTTTTCACTTGAAAATACATCAAAATAATATTTTTTTTATTTTTTAAAAATTATTTTTGACATCAGCATATCAAAATGATTTAAAATACTAAAAAAATATTAATTTGAAGCAAAGAAAAAAATAAAAAAATTTAAATTTTTTCAAAAATATTTTTAAAATACTAAAACAAACGGTATCTTATAATGAACAAGAGTATATATATTTGTTGAGACAATTATTGCCGACATAAGCGAATGTATAAACTAAGGTATGATTTTTTAAAAAAAATTGATACAACTTTGATTAGGAATGATTTTTAACTTAAATAAAGTATTTATCACTTAATTATGTCAAAATTTTGATATAATCAGTTTTATGGATTCTACACTACCTATATATCTTGTTCCAGGAATTTATTTTAAATCAGTTTTAATTAATCGAATAGCTTATATATAGCTTTGATTTATTTTTATCATAAATTATTTATGAGAAAACAACTTTTAAATTATGATCTAAAATGCAAGTCTTTTTTTCATAAATCACACCAACCAAACTCCAATAAAAGAACTTTGTGTTTATCGGACTTATTTACACCTACAAAAAAACCCACCGCACTTGCAAAAATATATGATCGGATCCTTCAATTCGGACCCCATACGCTACTCTTTGCGTGGACAGGAAGTTCTCCGGCTGACCATAGCCGAATCCTTCCTCGGAACTATGTCTTGCATTATAGTGAGATTTCGTTTGGCAGATGCAGAATTACAGATGTATTCCACTTCAATGTTCTTTTATTCATCAATTACTTGTGTTGAATACCAGATATATCTTGCTTGTCAATTGACTACAGCTAGAGGCATGCAAAGCCCATCAAGAACCTTACTAATCCTTGATTCATGGTTGTTTCTAGCTAACCAGATTGCTAAAATTGTGGTTTGATTCTTCCTTTGGCACCACACTCTTGCCTGTGCTGCGTGCATGTGGTCCATATGATAAAAACAAAGGTCATTCAATGCTCAGCTGCCAACCAAAACATGGATCCCATTATCGCTCTCTTAGTCTGTAAGAGCATTCTGTCCTTTTTTTTTAGTAGCCCAAAGTGTCAATGTTGGCAACCAAAAACTGGAAGTTCTTGAACATCAAAACGCGCGAGTTGTGATAATGGGCAAGGCCTGTTTCAAATTCAATATCTTTGCTACCAGTAGTTGTTTGAACATCAAAATGAGTTATGGTAATGGGACGCGTCAATATATATCTCAGATTAGGTACACATGAACACAAGCTGATCATGCTAGTGGATGCAGTACACAAGAAATTACTACTGGATGGTTTTAGAAAAAGACATTCGACTAATTAGTTAAAGTTATCTGCTGGCTTGCCATGCATGCAGCAGTGCAACATGCAAGTGTAAGTGAAGTAGTACTCTTAACAGAAATGACATATAATATTATTGCAAAGGCATTGGAAGATGAAATTTACAAGTCACGAAGAAAAGAGGAATTTCCCAAAGACAATCAATTTGAGTTCATTGACAATATAGGTAATAATTAGTAAATAACAATCCGCGCTCTTCACTCCCCATGATGTCTTCTTTTGCTTTCTTTCCCTATCTTGAAGGCTTTATTTCAGTACAGCACAGAGAACTTCACACTAGCAGTCATAAATAATTGAGAGAAGCAACATTCATCCTACTTGCAGGTAAGAAAGCTGCAATATAGCCTAATGAATGGGAGAATATGGTGGCAAGGGAGGCCATTTTCCAAACTTGGGGTGGTGGAGGTACTTTGGAGGAATCTTGGGGTGAGGAGGAAGCTTAGGAAGAGGAGGCCATTTTCCAAACTTGGGGTGGTGGAGGTACTTTGGAGGAAGCTTCGGAAGAGGAGGAAGCTTAGGAAGAGGGGGGCATGGCTTCTTGTAAAATGGAGGGATCTTTGGGATTGGAGGGAGAGGCTTATAGATTGGAACGGGAGGTGGTAGAGGCTTGTAGATTGGTGGTTTTGGCTCTGGTTTGTAGATTGGAACGGGAGGGGGCTTGAAGACTGGTGGTTTATGCTTGTAGATTGGGGGAATCTTGGGGTGAGGGGGAAGCTTAGGAAGAGGGGGCAATGGCTTCTTATAAAATGGAGGGATCTTTGGGATTGGTGGGAGAGGCTTGGAGATGGGAACAGGAGGTGGGAGAGGCTTGTAGATTGGTGGTTTTGGCTTTGGTTTGTAGACTGGAACAGGAGGGGGCTTGAAGACTGGTGGTTTTGGCTTTGGTTTGTAGACTGGAACAGGAGGGGGCTTGAAGACTGGTGGTTTTGGCTTTGGTTTGTAGACTGGAACAGGAGGGGGCTTGAAGACTGGTGGTTTTGGCTTGTAGATTGGGACCGGAGGAGGCTTGAAGACTGGTGGTTTTGGCTCAGGCTTGTAGATTGGAACTGGAGGTGGGAGTGGCTTCTTGTAGATTGGGACCGGAGGAGGCTTGAAGATTGGTGGTTTTGGCTTGTAGATTGGGACCGGAGGAGGCTTGAAAACTGGTGGTTTTGGCTCTGGCTTGTAGATTGGAACTGGAGGTGGGATTGGCTTCTTGTAGATTGGGACTGGAGGAGGCTTGAAGACTGGTGGTTTTGGCTCTGGCTTGTAGATTGGAACTGGAGGTGGGAGTGGCTTCTTGTAGATTGGGATCGGAGGAGGCTTAAAGACTGGTGGTTTTGGCTTGTAGATTGGGACCGGAGGAGGCTTGAAAACTGGTGGTTTTGGCTCTGGCTTGTAGATTGGAACTGGAGGTGGGAGTGGCTTCTTGTAGACTGGAAGTGGTGGAGGAAAAGGCTTTGGAGGGAAGACCTTTGGTGGGAGAGGTGGGAACACCTTCGGGGGGAATGGAGGAAAGACTTTAGGTGGGAATAGGTAAGGATGGTGAAAATCTTTCAATGGTGGAAGTTTCCATTTAGGCAATGGAGGCAATTTAGGTAGTGGTGGATACTTGAAGTGAGGCCACAAGAATGCTGAAGTGCAAGTCACAGGTGAAAACTTCAGTTTCCCTGCAAGCCCAAATGTGTGTTTCTCATGAGTTTTCGACTTCAAGACAATCTTGGAGGACTCTAGGCCATCATGGGATGGGCATGGTGCAGCTGATGCACTGTGAAGCTGTGCATAGCATTCCTCCTTCAATTTCCCATCCTTCACAACATCACTTGGAAGAGACACTTTGAACTTCCCTTCTTCGTCAAGCTCACCAAACCCTCTTGTTTTGAACTCTCCATTTTCAGGCTTGCAGTCAATTGTCACTCGAAGCCCTGCAAAAAATATTGCATCAGATTATCACCACCTTCCAGATGTTGCAAGATATGCACGTCACAATTCACAAGGTCTAGCTGATCATGCCACAAGCCTGTACTGTGACCTTGGAAAGGACAACGCATCTATATAGGATCAACAAAATAGTTACTACGATTGATGTCACAAAATGACTGCACCCCTAACATTTGCCAAAAAAACATGTTTACCTGAAAAGGCATGAACAGTCTTAATGTTACTCTCTGCACAATCTGCACATTGTCCTGTCCCAACTACCTCAACTGTCTTGTCACCGGCATAGCAGAAAGTTGCAGCAGAGAGTAAGGACACGTAGAAGCACAGAACTGCTCCTCGAAAAACGGGGAGAATCCGCATTGGGAACACCAACACTCAGATGCCAAACTTAGAAGCTGTAATAAGCTTCCTTTTAGTGTTGTTGATACAAAGCATGAAGGGCTCGTTACCCCTAAAGACTCCTTATATAATGTTGCTAAGGAGTTATTTCAGAGCCTCTCCGACACCAAATTAAGGGCATCACATGAGGTCAGGGACCCTCTTGAGATGGCTTTTGTTTATGGTTTGAAAAGGATAGTAACGTGCACACCAGATTCATCAACCAGATGACATTACCTTACATTAATGAGCTCTCAACTGTGCACAGCTAAGAAAACTTTGTGCTGCTCTTATCTCTTTAAACCTACTAGCCAGCTCCTCATAAATACTTCACTTTACTAAGAGTACTTGTGGTTAATTTACAAGAAAGCTCTTGCTTGATAAAATACAGTACATGGTTTTTGCAGTACCACAACTTTTCAGAGCTTGGAAGAGAAATGAAAGAAAACATTACATATCCGAGGCAGATAACAACTTCTCGTGAATCAACCTAAAATGCCAAGTTTCCACCCTAAACTTTTCTCAAAAGTCCACAAGATATCAGTGCGTTCCTCGCTTATAAACCGAATAGAGTTGTCATTTTGGTGCAACAGAGCAGTAAACAATAAATTTAGAAGAGAAAAAATGAAAAACAAAATCTGGGATTCAATGTGCGAGCCACTATTTTAGTTAAAGTTTTGCACCCCATATTAGGCTAAGCCCGTGCTGCTGTCACGTCCTATAACATGAAATTAACCCCAACAGAAAACTGAGGCTCTTAACAGCTCGATTAAAGGACTGTACTGTGCACGATCCCTCACAAAAATATGCAATGCATCGACATATATATGAGTTTATCATCAAAAGACATGTGAGAGCTATCAGACATATAATGCATCGACTAAAATATGCAATGCATCGACATATATCACAAGGATGAAATTATATTCTGGTCTCTTTTTTTTATAAAAGGATAAAATTCATGGATTATAAATATATTATTAATTCTTCAAATCAAGGTTTATAATCTTTTCATTCTCAATATTTTTAGCATATATATTTTTAAAGTCTATCTCTTTAAAATATCATTATATTTTTTTTCTTTATAAAATTACTGACATTATCATCTGAGAACCTCAAAAAGACTTTTGACAGGTAACAAGGATCAATTACTTGACTTACTAGATATCACCTGTTACTATCATAATTATCAATCACCTAGTTTTATATGCATCACCTATTACTATTATAGTTACTGATCACTTTAACTTAGCGATTATTAACTTAGCAAGCATTATCTGCTATGACTTTTTAACCATAATTTTTGTAATTGTTTAATATATCAGTTTTATTCCTCCGCATCTGATATTTTGATATTTATCAATAATGATATAAAAAGTTGGTGTGGATTATATCTGTCCACCGTCAAGAATCAAGCAATCAAAGATTAAATGAGGGGTCATGAGTGGGTTATATATTAGGTAAAGCACAGATACTCTCTTCATGATGCCACTATTTGCCCCTAAAAAGGTACAATATCAGACAGATCTTTTTCTTCCCTTGAAAGATGACACATGGTTTGGGCACTATATGAGGCAAATGACACCGTGAAATATGCTTCAGAACAAGTTAATTTCCATGCTAAAACCGGCATAACAGCCTGCTGTGGCAGTTATGGCATGGCCATCGTTACACAGTTAAAGGCGTGAATTGTGAGGCCCTAACATAGTCTAGGTGCTGGTGCGAAGAGGATGGGTAAAAGAGAGGAAATTAATACTGTTTGAAAAAGAGACCTCCATCGATCTGCTGTGGTATTGTTCACTGAGGACGGCGGTAAGAGTAGATATCTGTGCTGCCACAATCTTTTGGGTTTGCAATCGGAAACATTTTGGGAAAATTCAACTGCTTTGAAATGAACTTCAAGTTTTGTGGATGAAAAGGCATCAGATCTGTACAAGGGCACATCTTGGGAAATTCAACTGCCCTGAAATGATATTTGAAATTCTGTGGACGAAAAACCTTTGGTCACAATGGTGCCATGAATTCAATAGCCAGCCAGTGGTGAGTACACAATCATTCGGGATGTAACAAAGGTGAGCTTCGGACATTTTCATGGGCCAGAATTCAATGGCCGATCTCCGTTGCCAGAATCTTGAAACAGTAACCAATTCCCGATATCACCTACTTCTTAAATGCTCAAACACCTCCTGTTCGTTTCCATGGAGCTATGACAGCAAGAGCATCCAATGCTCAACCACCTCCTGCTCGCTTCCATGGAGCCATGACAACAAGAACATCCAATTTCAAAACTAGAGACCTCACGTGGGAAATTCTAACAATGGTAATCTGATGTATAGCACCAGGCACTTCTTCATCCACACACCTCATGAGGGGTAACACTTGAAAAAACCCGGTCTATCACGGGCCCCATGTCGCAGTAAATGTTAAGGAATCATGTTATCTGTCCCCGAACAAGCTATCCGGAATGAGTTTCCCGAAAAGAGACTGGAAACTCAATGGCGGATGTTTTGTAAGACCCCTCGGAGAGATCTACCCCATCGATAATTGATATTATTCGAAAATCTCATCGAGGACAAATATTCCGAGAAAAGTAGAATTACTCGGATGATTATATCCCTCCTGCACCAAACGAGCTGTGACATAAAGAGAGTCCCTAGGAAAACAAGCATTGACTGAAATAATAAAAAAGAACGTGTGATATATAAGGCTGTTCACTAAATTCACGACAATGATATCCTTCCTACCTCGGAGTTTTCTTCAAAAAGGCTCAACTTTCAAAAATTCACAAGGAAATAAAAACTAGAAAATTTCTTTCACATGCTACAAATGCGAGGCAGGTCTTTAGTGAACTAAATTTCAGGACTAATTCATTTCATGGGCTCTCTTAGAATTTCCAAATGCCTAGTGTCAGTTACAAGAGCTTGCACTCTTCTACAGTGCCTTGCGCAGCTGAAACTGGGTATGCGCCACTGTTTACTTCTTCTTCTTCGACTTCTGGGATTGTGACTTGGCCAATGCTGTTCCCTGAACATTACAAAATGTAGAAACACAGATTTATCAGTTACGCCTAGATTCTCTGTTACCGATGATACTATAAATGAGGCTACAAAATTTCTCTAACAAGGGAAGAAGAATGGGAGGAAGAACTATACTGAAAGAGAATTTTTTATCATATAAATCAGTATGACAGTCGATCATAGGAGATTTCTGAAAGCAAAGTTAAAACCTAAAGCCACACACCTCAAGCCATTCATCCATGGAGGCATCTCTAGTCCCAGTTCCAACCTCCACTTTCGGAGCCCTCTTAGTTTTCTGGCCAAAGAAAAACAGCAAGTTATGAGAATTTCATGAAGCAAACATATGAAATTAGTTATAAATAAGCAGGCAGGCGGGCATGGTAGCTAAGATATCAATCACAGGCAGAAATCTAATAAGCTCCCTGCCTAATAGGTATTTATCCAAATCAAAAGCATTCATCTCATGATTTGTCAGTTCCAAGTACATGTGGAAATTAAAAGAGTTCTTCAATACCAACTTAAATGAAGTATTGTGCGATGGAGGATCCACCGCTTGCCTTCTCAAAAGCGATGAAAATATTCATAAGAGATAAAACAATAGAATTTAACATTTAAGTTACAGTTGTGGAATTGCTTATAGAAAATTATGCAAAAAAGAAAGTGTCGTGAGTACCTTAGAAAGATTCTGTATTTGACCATTAACCCATAGACCAAAGAGGACAAGAAGGGCAATTCCAAGGGTAATAAGAAAAACCGACTCCATGCTTAGGAAAACACCAGAGTCAACAACTTCAATGGTACCATTGTGGAAGGTACTTTGGTATGGATGCTGGTCTATCTCGTAAACAATGGTGCCTACAAGATCGAAGCTTCCGGGCTGCACAAAAAAAATAAAACATGCAAGCTTGACTATGGAAAAAAAAAAAACATGATGGAGGAAAGGTCAGAGTTGAAAGTTGGGAAAGGACATAATTCTCGGGTAATGATGTCTGTACCTGCAAGTACTTGCTGACACCAAAGATATATGGGAAGGTAGCCTGAGCAGAGGCTGGAACAGTTGCATTGTTGAAGCCCTAAATTAAAACAAAGAAAACAGTTGAATAACAAATAGAGAATTCAATCAACCCTATAAAAGATGGAAGAAAGCAGTTTCCAGTCGAAATAACTCTGAAAAAATCAACAGTACAAAATAAATAAAATAACTCTTGGCAATAAGCCCTAAAAAAGAAAAAAGGGAAGTGAAGCCTCACAAAAGCAAACCAAAGAGAATCACAGACAATATACATTGCCAACAAAAAAAAAATTATTATAGAATGAGTAAACTAGCTAGAGAAAAGTTTTCTATATCTTAGAACTTTTGGCAGGGGATCAACCTCAGAGCAGCATTACAAACGGAGTGTTGCAGATAGTCATAAAAAAATCCATGTGATCCACACAACATAGACAGTACACCAGAAATAACCTGAATATTATGCCTGTGGCTTTTGCTAACCTTAACAGGGCCATGAGATACATGAACAATAGTGAGTGATTCAAATGTTTAATCAAGCATATGAAACCATTATTAATGCTTGATAAAAGGAATTAGGGAAGCACCCATAGAAAAAACAAATGCCTAAACAAAAATATGTTATTGCTATAGGACCAAAGAACACAGGTATATTTTAGTTTCAAACCTTTGATCATACACTGTTCAGTGCTACAAAATGATTTAACATATATCATCAAATATAAAGACTATACTGAGTTTTTCAGATAGAGCAGAATTATTTTTATCACCAAAACAGTGAACTAAGAGATAATTCGGGGCTTGATGAGCAAGTTAAAGGCATCGACAATACTGAACTTTGCTATCCACAAGATTTACCAAATGCATACTGCTAATCCATGCAACGAAGCAAAACAGAAGGAGAGGGAGAGGGAGAGGGAGAGGGAGATTTGTTTCATGTGTCATTATCCTTTTCCAGGCAAACACAATTAGAGAGCGAAAGGACAAAAAACACACCAAATAGTGCAGGACAACACTGCATATGAAGAAAATAAAAGAGCTTATTTTCAAAGACATGCAATTGACATAATTTATAACAATCAAATTAGAACCTGAAATGGAGATCGTGATATTTGATTTGCAAATGAAATCATACATAAACCTACAATTACCTGAGCAGAGAGATTCTGAACCAGTAGCTTATGATCAAAAGGAAGATGAACACTGGCCCTAATTGCAATGACAGTTATGGGCAGCTCCCCTACATTTCATTCAAACAAGAAAAGCTTACCTCTGGTCAAGACAATGCAAAGAAGTAGAGCAATAAAAAACACATCCAGATGAACTAAACAGAGAGTAAGTGAGAAAGATCACAAAACAGCATTATAATCCCGTTGCTAAACAAGCCAATAACAGTTTTATTACCATCATTTTTCATTCCAACTAATAGTTCAGTCTCTTCTCCAGCCGTCACCACTGCAACAACCAAAAAAAAAAACAGAGAGAACAGATTAAACAAGCAGTACAAATCCATCTTCCAAACCCATTTAAAAATCAACAATAATCTTCTTAGATGAAAGCAATACAAATGAAGTTCTTACAACGTGCACTGTTTTTGGGGAAAACACAGACTGTCTCGACTCCTGGAGCTGGGCTAAAATTCGCATCACCAAAATCCTGTGCATCCTCACCAACAATCCCAAGATCACTGACTTCTTCCGCAGTCTCTGCGACTTCAGCATCTGAATCTGACTGACACGTAGCAACTACAAATAGAAAAGGAAACGGACAAATTCAATAACTCAAAACACAAACAGATGTATTTAAAAAACATGCATGGATTATTAAAATCCAAAAAACAACAAAAATTCATTCCAATACAATTCCAGCAAAACCTCAGTGTTATTATCTAACATAAAAATGTTACAACTAGAAATTCTATCACCAATTAGCATTTGGAAAATACTTTTTTTAATTATCAAAGCAAAACATCAAGTCAAATTTCACTTTGAAAAGCAAATTAAAACATACAAAAAAAAAACACCTGGTCAATCAATAAATCAGTAACGACGAGCTATGACAGAAACATAATAAAATCCGCGCAAGCATTACCATCGAAATGTCAACAAAATCTCCAAATAACCAAATCAGATCGATCTCAATTCAATCGATTGACATGATAAAAAGAACTGATAAACGACACAAGAATTTCAGATAAGAAAAAAAAACAGAGAGAGAGTTCACGAACAGAAAAGGATGCGTTTTGCAAGTGCGTGTAGATCTGGATCTGGATCTAGGAAATGAGAGGAGGAGACAGTGATATTACCTTGAAGGAGAGGAGAAGCGAGGAGGAGGAGAGCGAAGAAGAAAACCCTAAGATGCTTCATCGTTATCTCCTTGTCTGGCTTCTTGGGTTGACTGAGAGAGATTATCACTGGTGTTTTTTTTTTAATTTTTTCAGTTTTTATTGTTTTTGCTTTGCTTTGTTTTATCGGATTGGAAATCAAGCAGCCAGGCACCCAACACCTTGGTTATCGAGTCAAACTGAACAAATGTAACCGTCGATAATAACGGGAGTGTGTTTGTATGTATCCTTGAAAATGGAAGGGTAGGGCTCTAATTGATGAATGGAGAACGCGGGTTATACGTTGCCGTTTCGACGTGTGATCTTGCAATTTATTTATTTTCAATTGATCCTTCTATCTCTTAAATGCTTGTGTATCATGTTTTGGATTTTATGTCATTTTTAAGAGTGGTTTTGTAGTATTTTTTATTATTATTTTTTTTTTTCCCTTACCATCTCTCCAAAGATGATCACAGCGTGCCACTGTACATGGGAAGACTAGATTTTTGTTTCGTGGTAAGTCATGAGAAGGGTTAATTTTTTATTATTATAATTACCTAATTCGTGATTCAGGGTAACACCCAAAGAAAAATAAGAAAACTTAAAGGGCAATAGACTAAATCAAATAAAAAAATAAAAAAAATTCAAAGTTAAATCGGGTTAATTTTAAAATTAGCAACTTTAATTATGAAACTAAGATGACAATACAGAAAGCCAAAAAATATCTTAAACAAAATTCTTAACCATCAATTTAAAAAAAAAACAAATAATAATCAAAACAATAAGGATTAAATCTGGTATAAAAACCAATGAAAAAAAATAATGAGGGACTTGATCAAAAAATAAAATAAGAAAGACAAAAGATAAAATAAGAAATAGCAATTAAAAGAATGAGAATCAAAATTGGCTAAGAAAACAAATGAAATAGAATGTTGAGGGACAAAATTAAAAGAAAAAAAATTAAGAAAAGGATAAAAAAAAAGAACAACTAAAAAAATAAGGACTAAATTTGAACAAAAATAAAATAAAATGTTGAGGGACAAAATTAAAAAGAAAAAAACAAGAAAATAATAAAATAACAACAATCAAAAGGATCAGTGCCATTATCTAATATAAAAACAAAATAAAATCAAATGGAAATAGATAAAGTTTAAAAAAACTAAAACAAAAAAAAACCAATAAAAAAAGGATCATAATTGAATTTTTGTTTATAAGTGAAAAGAATAAGGAATTCTTGTTTTTTATCGGTAAAAAAAAAAGATAGGATAAAAGTCAACATCTCATATTTTGATTACTAAAAATCATAATTGGTCTCAAAGTCTGGGTAAGGAAACTGATTATGTAACGAGAATGTATTAACACCCCTAATATGTTTTGCTTGAAGTAAGCTGCATTATTTATTTGTCTGAAATAAACTAAAAAAATATTGTACTTTCTAATCGTTGGTCTGTCTAAGATTTAAGAAAAGTTCTCATCAATATGAAGGTCCTTATCTTATTAGAATAAAAACCTATTTGTTCTAATACCAACATAAAAATATAAATTTTCTTTCTATTTAATATTAAGAATATATCTTACATATAAGTGTATAATCCCGTATATTAAAAGAAACAAAATAATTATTTTTTTTAATTTTAATTTTAGGAATACATCTTATGTATAAGTTCATAATCTCGTATATTAAATGAAATAAAATAAATATTTTTTGTATTTTTAAAATGTAAGCCAAAATCCTTTGAAATTTTACAAATTTTTTATAAAATCCATGCAATATTTTTTTTGAAGTCACTGCATTGTGCTAAAAAGTAAAATATATAAAAAAAACCCGTCCATCATAGTTAAGTTTTTTTTGCTTTGCTTTAAGGCAATTATATATTTCAACCGCCTAAATAAATCAAGATACCTCTAATCAATTCAATAATAACTAATAGACTTGTGAAAAGATTCATTTATCCCTTGATGTCAATCCATTGATTTTCTTAGCCAAATATATAATTTCATCTTTTAGTCCTTAATGAATTACACCTTGTCTATAATAGTTTCCCCATAGGGTTTAAGTTCTAATAGCTATGTGACTCTTGCTTCGTAGCAGACATTTTTTTTCAACAAAATAAATTATATACATGTGCTTTTTTGACGTGTTTTTATAGAAAATCAAAAAATTTATGCATACAAGTAATCAAATAAATCGACAACTATGTGTGTTAATAAATGAAAAAAAAGATCATAAACGATAACTAAAAATAAAATTAAAAAAATCAAGAGACAAATATAGATCAAGATATTCATCTTGCAAGACGAGATATTTATCCGGTTATGTTTACTAAATTTATTTATTAAAATAAAATTTTTATTCAATCAAATGATGATAGAAATAGACACATATTAAGTTAATCAAGTAAAATAAAAGAAAAAAATTATGCAAGGTTGAACATTTAGAAATATTATATAAAATTAAAAAAATAGTAATTGAAAAAATAAAATCTACCAATACAAAAGATATTTATGTGTGCGCGAGTGTATATATATAAAAAAGAAATCTCTTTAAAAATTAAGAAGATACAAAATAACAAAAAAAAAATCATCATTTAAAAAAGTTCTACAAACAAAAACAAAAACAAAATAAAAGAGAAAAGTAGTATTAATTTAAATATAAATAAAAAAATAATTTTGAAAAATACATAAAAAAACACATTAATCTAATTTTTTTTTAAAACAAAAAGTCAGATGTTACTGGGCATGGCATGCCAGGCAGACCAACTTGCTTAGGCTTTTTTTTGTTATTGTTTTATCTCGGGTGGACAACATGTCATTTACATCATTTTTTATACATATAAAAAAGTTAATGAGACGACGCTCCATTTAGTATTTTTCTATATTCCAACCATTATAATAACTAAAATATTAGGGCTTGTAATTTTTTCCTCAAAAATCTATTTTTAACCAAACACTTTGAAAACATTCTAGAAACCCTAATAAACCTATATATAACCTAAAAAACCCAAAAAACCATCTAAAAAAATCAAAATTAACTTGAAATAAAAAATCTTCCAAGCTTGACGATTTTTAAATGTAAAAAATTGTGTAATATAAACTGTTTTTTCATGATTTTTAAACGTAAAAAAACACTTAATATAAATCTCTCTTACCATTTAACACAAATTTTGACTCTTTTAGTAGCCTAATTAATATTAACAATATTTTTATCTCTACCATCAAATTTGATAACCTCTCTTTCTACTCTTAAATCAAGAATTAAAAAATAACAAAAACAAACACAATTAAATTGAAAAAATATTAAGATACTAAATATGCACAATTTAATTTTTAAGGTAAGATGGTTAAATTAAACTTTTTATGTAAACTTTAAAATCATCACCATATTTGGTGCCCTTTCTACTTTGTTTTTATGTCTTTAAATTTATCCTTAGCCAACAAATTTGATTCAATTGCAATTTGACCTAAAAGAATGCAATGGCACCAAAAAAATAAAATAAAAAACCAAATTAAAAAAAAAAAAAAGTGAACGGTAAATCCACATTGAAATGCAAAAGAGTGACAGTGCCAGCTCTCAACAGTAATCATCCAAGCGTTTTAGTTTTTTACTTAAAATGAACGCTGCCGCATTGAAGTATCAAATATCTAACTTGATATCTTTGCTTCGATCTAATGTCCAAAAGTTGAGCCCAGGCATTTGATGAAAATAATTTCCGGTGTCTCTTTCATAGACAAACTTTCTAAAAATTGCAGCAGCCGTGTTTAGCTATCCGATCAATCCCCATGGATGGTGTAACGCTCCCACTTCTGTGTCGGGTCATATATCTGCCACAAACGCAAAGGAAAATTATAAGAACTTGAGGTAAGAACTGATCACTAAAACTGCCCCTTGGCTCCACCACATTAGTAGCAGGTATGCAAGTACTGCCGGGCTCCATGAAACACACACGATACAAAATGTGAAACGTGTGTTTGGAAACAAATCATGCATACGGATATGTGAACATGCTCAGAGAGGGAGGGAGGGCACACCTCCCATCTTGAAGCAGGAAAGATGTGTTTATTCTTTTCATACCAGTGCCTCTCAACAACTTTACCAGCATGAGACTGTAAAAGAACAAAGACAAAAAATAAGCATGGTTGTTTCAGCAAAGTATGTGAAGAAGCACAATTAGGAACGTTACAATGGAGAAAAATCATAGATCAATATAGAAACAACAAACAGATTATTAAAAATACACACCTCATCCTTCTCTATAGTTGCATCAGCAATTGTTCGCACATCCTCGTGCACATCAAAATGGAAAAGCTGTGCAAAGAAAAAGAATAAAAATACAACCATTGAAATTACCTTCTTATTATTATGAGAATTTATACTGAGAACTGGTAGTGCTTTTTTAAAAGCACCAACAGTCTCGGTAAAAGAATCTAGAGTTGCAGGAAAATTGTAGTTGGGTAGGCCACTACCAACAGATTAAGCACTTGCAGCACTTTCCATGATAGATTTTTTTATAAGAAGAACAAGTCCCGAAACCAACCATTGTCTTAGTTTTTCAATTCTTATACTGTCCAAGTGAATACAAAAACAAGGGAAGGAAAATATCACTAATTAGATGGTCCAAATAATATGTATGCTTATTTTGTCTTGTTGGCTACTCAATGGATAGTTAAGAGGGTGGGAAATTAGACTTACCGGACCACTTTTTCCCCTAGCCTTGTTAACGATCATGTCATAGAAACTGTGTTGCTGAAATTCCACAGCCATGAAAATGGTATGCATTTGTTAGAATGAATGAATTCAAGATAGCAAGTGCAAAAGCTGTTGTTATTAAAAGCTGGATTTCAAAATTATCTCACATGGGGAATGATAAGATCCTCTTTCACATAAAGCAAATTCTCCACAGAAGTTGTTCTAATTTCTCTAAACTCTGGCGCAAGTTGTTGCTGAACTGCCCGAAGAAACTCTCCTATGGTATCACCTTTACGAACCTGAAAGATAGAAAACAATAAACCAACCATGAATTAATAAGAAAAAGGATATGTAAACTATTTACCAATATTGATAAGAAAAAAATTGAAAGCACGTCAATAAATTACAAAAGTGGGGTGAAGTCTAACCTGGATGACTCTTCTATGGCCTGCTCCATCCCAGTAGCTGTAAGTGATTTCAAGGGGCTCATCTGAGTCATTAGAGAAAATTGATTTAGCTCAAAATGTATTTCATTGCAGCCATGTTAAATAGGAGAGGCCCATGAAAATAATTACTTCGAATCTGTTCCTGTTCACGAAGCCACTGTTTCCGCAGCCTTTCACGCTCAGCTTGCTCCTCTGCCTCTCGCTCACTGAAACAGCATCCTCAGCACCCCTAAGCTCATATGTTAGTTCCAAGTCCATGCAAAAGCCTTTCACAGTTGAAGGTGCATGAAGGAAGAGTGAGAGGTGGAAGGAAAGGGAAAAACATTGCACCTGTCAGGCAAAAAGCTTGTTTCCACTGTGGGATCTTTTCCAAGTTTACCGTTCACTAATCTCTTTGGCTCTAAGCTTTCTGAAGATAACATTGATAAAGAAAATTGTTTAGGTTAAAAAAAGTCGTAGTCCAGTTCCTCTCACTACCAAGATTGGATAAAGTTAAACAAACTTCATAGCAACGGGGAAGAATTTACAAAGCAAGAGTCCTGCACAGAAAAGTCAATTCGAAACTCTCGGATATGCACAAGGAACAGTGCCTACTCTATTATTCCAGAATATTATTATTCATGTTCCCTCTTCCTAAAAATACTAACCATGCCACAATTTAAAAACCATGAGAAACCACTTTCAACATATGTACTATGATTTGATCATGAAGAGAACTCAGCTTAAGCCTTTTCAGCCAATCTAAATAACATATTTTTTTTATAAAAAAAAAAGCTAAAAAGAAATTATAAGGCAAACTGGACACCAAAAGACCAATAAGACCATCGACAACAAGTCAGACATGGTTGATGTAGTACAGCTTAACAGCAGGTTTCCAAAACAGAAATAGAATATAACACGCTTAGCTAGTTGACAATGCTCTCGTCAAAGCAAAAGGTAATATCCACAAAATGCACCCAACACAAAACCAGATTCTTATACACAGATTAAATAGCTTAGTATGTCAACCAATGTAACTTCTTACTGTTTTCGCCATCCTCTTCATCACTTCCATTCTCAAAATCATCAGCAAACGATAACTTAGAATTCCCCTTAATCTTCCTCTTTTTCCGCTTCTGCAACTGAAGCTCCTCCTCCCTGCCATTCCCAGGATAAAAATCTTCACTAACATTCAAAATCAAAACAAAAAATATAAAACGAAAACACCATAATCAAACTCACTCTTTCCGTAGCTTTTCTAACTTCTCCTTCTCTTCTTCTTCAAATTTGGTCTGAATATTAACCCTCTATGTAAACAAACGCACATCAAACAACATTATTGATTAAGCACCTTATCATTTTCACTAACGTTAACAAAAAAGCGAAACCCAAAAACAAGAAATTAATAGACTTTGCTACCTTCTCTACATACTGTTCTCTTGTAACCAGACCTACAGTTTCCTTCTTAAATGCAGTCTCGAGAATCTAAAAAACAAATTAAATCCAAATTAACATCAACTCAGGCATAATCGCAGTTAACTAGCAATTAATCAGGTCAGACGATTAAAAACCCTAGAAAATGAGATTTTTAGGTAAACCCTATAAATTTACCTCGGATGTACTTGACCCGAATTGGAGGAGACCGGGCTGGTCCTTAGCGGAGGCTGACTTAGATTTGAGCTCTTGGATTTTAAGGCGCTCAGCTTCTCTTTGCTTCTGTAGCCGCCGGATCCTCACGGCGTCTTGGGCAGTGCCCACGTACCCGTCTCCCATGCCCGACATCTTCGCTATTCGGGTTCTCTCTTAATTACGGTTTTTTTTTCCTTGCTGAAAGTGAGAGTAAATAAAAGGCCAAGGGATTGGAGAATTTATAGGAAGGTTCGAGTGATCCGGTAGGTGGAGGTTTAATTAAAGAGTTATTCAGGGGTACTAGTAGCCGTTGGATCGGATGACTTTATTATTTTTCTCGGAAAAAAATAATTGTTCAGTCATTGATCCATTTGCGAGTAGTTTTGTTAGAAAATTATTAAATATCTCAAACAATCTTTTATGCTAAATTTATATATAAACTAATGTATTAATTTATAATCAATAAAAGTATGGAACACGTGAATTTTATATAATTAGTTTTTAATAAAATTAATGAACATCATATAAAATTAAATGAAAAGTTTAATTTTTAAAGTGCGTTATTGTGGTAGTTAGGTGTAATAAAAATAATTTTTGAAAAAACATTTTTTGTTATGGTTGATAAGGTTGAAATATATGTTTGGTTTCAAGTGTGATTCAACTTTATATTCATGAAAAACATGTTAAAAATATTTGACTAAAAATTGTGGTTCAATTTATATTATGATATAATTACCTAAAAAGACTTGATTTATAATCTTAATTTTTAATTACATAAAAATTAATTTTACAACTAATAAAATATTGTAAAGAGACCTAAACATATTAGAACAATATTTTATAATTGTGTCATTAAACCTGCTGCAATCTCATCATATACGTAATTCATACGCGAGGGCCTGTGGTTTTTTTGGACTTGTGAATATGGAGCCACATCAATTAAAAAATCATCGGGAACAAAATCGAGATGACGATCAAACTCTATAAATGCCTTGTAATTAAATGATGGCATATTTTGTAAGATTCGCCATCTTTTTTTTTTTTTCCAAACTCCAAATGTACATTCTATCACACAACGTAATGAAGAGTGGACACGGTTGAAAATTTCTTCACAAGTTTGTGGTTGTCCTCACTTCCAAAATTCTTGCAAATGATATATTTGACCTCTATATGGACCTAAAAATCCATATTCATTAGGATATCCCGAATCAACCAAATAGTATTTCCCTGTAAAAACATATAATAAGATAAAAATAAAAATTACGAAAAGAAAATTAACATTAACATTAACATATTGACACACACACACACACACACACACACACACATTACTACATTCTGGTGGCTTAGGGAATTTTATATGTATTTTATATGTGGATTGTCAATTGCCTCGAGAAAAATTTGTGTATTGTATGCATTACCTTCCCAGCCTGCCCAAACAAAGGTGAATTGCATATCAAAGTTACATGTAACCATAACATTTTGAGTTGGCACACCTTTTTATTTTATAAATGGAATTTGATTTTTTATGAAGAAACACACACACACACATGTGTACCATCGATAACTCCTACACAATTCTAATATAAGAGAAACCAACAACAAGCATCAATGTTAACTAACTAAAAAATAAATTTTATAAATTTATTTAATTCAAAGCATCATCAGTAAATACTAATAATTTCATTACCTTGAAATGAGGCATATACCTTGGATTGTTCACAATTTCATGCAGTGTGTTTACAAACTCGGGATCTGTAGATTGTATTAAATCTGTAGCGAACGAACAAACTGATTTAAGAACTTCATTAAAGTACATACTAATAGTTTCTCTTGAATGTTGAAATCTCTCATGAACTTCCATATTGGAAGCACCCAATGTTATTGTATAAAGAAACATTCCAACTTTTTCAAAAACACACATTCTTCTGGATGCTTTTAACCTATATTGGTTTTCAAGTTGAAAACAAAGACTTAGAAATGTCATCGTATTCATCCTAAACATGTTTACACAGTGTGTCCAATGTCCATATAATATTTCATTCAGTCATCGCATTCCAGTGTTGTATGAATCCACACAGGGTTCCTTATATATATAAGTATTATAATATAATGTGAGGGCACCTGTCGTTCATATAACCAATTTACGATGATCAAACTTCCCTTTTCCAAAACAAATCACCTTCTTCATTTGAATCATCATCGTCGTTGTTGTCATTATCAGAATTGTGATCACCAGTGGAATCTCCATCGTTATCAGCAGAATGGCCATAATTAACATAATCGGCTACGTTATTCATTACATCATCATAACCCCCTTCAAAAAGTGCTTTAACCATTCTGAATCCATATCTATTATGACATATAATTTTTTTTTTGTGTTTAATGGGAATATAAATTCAAAGTAATTGTTACGTAAATTAAAGATATTGTATGAAACATGCATTTGTATTATCTTAAAGATATTCAAATTGAAACAACTTTTATATACCAATAGGAAATTTTGGTTTTATAAACTTGTTCCTTACAAATAGAAAATATTCTACTCACAATTATGAAAATGAAAAGACGTTTACGAAGCTAATAATGCATTTTGTTTATAATAAAGTTCATCATATTGAAAGCATTATGCTACAATCATATTAAATCAAATGAAACTTACATATTATAAATACCAGCAATGAGAAGCCAACACACCTGCTTTTCATAACTATAACTTTCAGTTTCTTCCTTAGAAGGATACAATATGAAAGTGATATTGCATTCATATACTTACTGCTATTTATATACCAATAATAAGAATTTACCTAACATTCAAAATAATAGGCAACTAACATTCCAAAACAGTTGAAACACCAACTGAAATTTCAGTTTATTACATTCAAATTTCAAGAAATTTTGGTTTCCATGTATGAAAACTTAACTTTCAAAATCATGTAACCAAACATACAAAGTGAAACACCAATTGAAATTTTTTATTTCACTGATCTAAACCTAACATTCAAAGTTAAGTATCCAAACATTCAAAGTGTAATAATACAAATTGAATTTTTAGTTTCCATGTATGAAACCTATCATTTAAAAGCAAGGAACCAAACATTCAAAGTCTCACACCAACTGAAAATTTTGATTTTAATAACCTAAACCTAATATTCAAAGTTAAGTATCCAAACATTCAAATTGCAATAATACTAATTGAAATTTTGGTTTCCATGTATGAAACCAAAATTTTCTAACAAGTAACCAAACATTTAAAGTCCCAAGTTCGGTACTCATGAAATTCCAACCCAACAATATTCAGTGATATATAATGTGAAAATATACATGGTAATGGTGTTCCAATTACTTGGTAACAGAAATACATAAATTCATAGGCAACTTTACATATTTCCAGCAACAATTGCAGCACATAAAGTCTAAAAAAACAATGGAAAAGATTTCAGACAATTGAAAATGTTACTGGATTATAGTATTCAACATAAATTAAATGACATTAATAGGTTAATAAGTTAACACCTGACCTTGTCCATCTATGGTTTTCTTTGTTATTTAAACATATTTTCAGCCATGATATTTTTATATCAATAAAACCCATTGCAGCCCGCGTCTACCTCTTGCTTCTTGCATAAACGAATTCAATGGTAAAGGTATGCAATGCATTATCAAAGCTAACTCCATTAATAGAATGCAATTTTTCCATTACCTCTTCAATGCTATATCCTTTTTTATCTCTAAAAATTCTTGTGCTCTCTTTAGCTATGGAGACAGACTCAACAAGTTGATCCAGACGAGCGAATAATTGTGCTTCCATTCCAGTTCCCCTATTTTTTTTCCAGCATTGAGGTGCGGTATGAAGTGCACCTTTTCTCTTTGCACTAATGTGGTTGCTGCTACTGTTTGCAACATTACTTTCACCAACCATATTGTTAACATCATGTATAAAATCAGCCTTTTTAGAGTCGCCACTTTCTTCTTCTATATTAGTTTCCTCATTGGTTGTATTTCTCATTCCAGCATCCTTATTATCTTTATCTGATAACAGTCCTTGTAAGGGAGTTCAAACATATTTTCCTATGGCCACTATATTACTAAACATGATGTCATACTTGGCATGTAATGAGGGCTCTATGTCGACATGCCTGAACTTCTTTGCTCATCTCATTTCCTGTGTAATGAAAGCTGAAAGTAGTTAGCAATGCTAATAGATTAATAAATAATGCAACAAGACAAATAATTTTGTGAGGCTATTGATTATGAAAACTAACCTGAATTTTTTATTTCCACCATTCATCAATTGCCGAGATGATCCCAAGTTCAGTACTCCAACCAACTCCAATTTCAGTTATTAATTTTTTCCATCCTCTCTAGTCCTTTTTTAATCTCATCCCATTTGTTTTTAAGCTGAGCTTTTGTTAATGAAAGTCCTGTTTGCTCTTTGAATAACTGTATGATAAATTTTTAGCCAGCTTTATCGAAAAAGGTGTTTGGTCTCATGCCTCTCTTAATAGCTTTAATGCAAATGTCATAAAACGTGTGCAACATTGCTTGGGTCCAAGAAGCTTTATCATATATGTCAGACCCATCCATTGCTTAATGGTTGACAATGCAATAAAAATGAAACAAATAATTAACTATATAAACAAAAGATTGAAGGCTGACAAGGGCTAAAATAAGAAACTAAAATAAGGAGCAATTACATTTACAACAATAAGTCGATGAAAGAAACTAACAAAAGATTGAATGTTGACAAAGGATGAAATAAAAAACTATATCAGCTTTACCATCCATAGTTTATAGGTAATTAACTATATAAACAAAAGATTGAATGCTGACATGAGGTGAAATAAGAAGCTAGATCAGCTTTACCATACACCGTCTAAAAAGTAAAAGGTTGATGACATTTGCATCAATTATCAAATAACATAATTGTAGACAATAATGTAATGAAATTCTCCGAGATTTTGCAATTGAAGCTAGTGTTTTCCATTACAAAAATAACAAGCAATTACATTTCTTAAATAAGTACTCTATGATTGCTCTACTATTTCTTCACAGGGGAAACAACATCTATAACTACACACAAACAACTCAAACCTAAAAAGTGTTTTGTCCTCAAGAAACCCAAAACAAACATAAGTAAACTGCCATTCATCGGAGTGCACACTAATTTCCACCATTATCTAATTGAATGTCGTTTTAAAGTAATATAAATTTCATGTTAACCCAATAATCTAAAGTGTTAAGATTGTACATATCGAGTATCATCCATAATAATTACAATTAGTTATGTTTTATTAATTATTAGGGGATTTTATAATTAGCAGAGGAAATTATTAGTTTAATTTATGTTTGTTTATTTGTTAGCATTCATTAGAAAAAAAAACTACAAGACATTGTTTATGGTGGCTTGAAAACTATTATTGGTTGACAGTGTAGCAGGTATTGTTCCTTCGGCCTCAAGTAGTTTAACATCTCATTAGTCAAAACATCAATAACTCAAGATACATACAGGTATAAGATAGGGATTTGAAAACAATGAGTAATAATCTCAGACTAGGGCAAAAAACCAATGATTTATAAAAAGGAATAAACAGATCTAGGTTTGGAAGTAAGGAATCAAAATTAACCTAACCAAATCATAGAGCAGACCGGTCAATTAAGCAAATAACTCGTTGGAAATTACAACTTTGGTGTCTGAATGAAACAGGATTTAGATTTCTGTTTAGGGGTTGTTGATTGTAGTAATGAGGGTTGTACTTATTATTCTTATTCTGTTGTTAAGAAGAAATCAATGACAAGTGAATGAGAAGAAATAGACGTTATAATGGTCATTAATGTGGGTTGTGTAGTAATAATGATGATTGTACTGTTGAATTGAATGAGAAATGAATGTGAATTAAAAATGAACAAGAAGAGAAAGAGAAGAGGATGTTTTGGTAATTTTTCAAAGCTTTTTGCAAATCCAGAAAGTTCAACCCATGGTCCAACTTGCAAAAGCAGGAAAAAACTGCTTTTCTATAACGAGGTACAACCTTGGGCAAGTGGTGGGGCCTACCATTTGTATATTTGTTTGATATTGGTTACCAAACACCAAATATATTGTGTTTAGAGAAAACACAAATGATGCCTCAAATACAAACACAGTCTTAAAGCGTTATTGTTGCATGAATTATAGTCTAATTGTTAGAAGTGTGTTTATTTTTATCGAGTTCCATTTCATTATTACTTTAAAAGGTATAGGTTTTTTTTACTATGCAATACTCAATTGCGCATCCACTCATATATTATTGTGAATGAGCTGTATAAAATTTTATATTTTTTCAATTTAGTCCTCAAATGTTTATTGATGATTTCTCATGAAAAGATGAGATTGAAAGAAGATGGACCAAAATGAAAAGGACATCAAATATGAGTGGCATGCTATAAGTTTCACAAAAGATGCACTTTAGTCATTAAACTTTAAAAATCACACAAATTATATAATTTCAGTACCTCAATATTTTTCAATTCAATTTTGGTATAATAGTTCATTTTTTTTCCTATTTTTTAGTCCCTTATTGAGAAAAGAAAGAGATGTCGTCAGATTTTAGCGGTAGAGAAAGAAAAGTATCGTTGATATCGATTTAAGCCACCAAAATAAATGATATCTGTGTCAAATGGTTCCATTTGATGAGAAGAGTTCATATTACGTGTTTTTTTACCTTTAAGGTTCATGAAAAACATATTTAAGCTCTATTTGATTTTTGAATTCGAGTTGATTTTGGTTTTTTGGGTTTTTTAAGGGCATAAATAAGTTTATCATGGTTCTTACGATGTTTTATAAGTATTTTGGGTCAAAATAGGTTGACAAATAGGTTTTTTTGGGTAAAAACAATTTAATCTCTGATTTTCCAACTATCACAGTGCAAATCAGACTATGCGTTGCCTGCGAAGGCATAGTAGAAGACGTGTCAGATGATTTTTTTTCACCTTTTTTTTTAGGTTATCATGGTTCCTTTTTGTTTGAGCTGGTGCATTTACTATCTAAATCTATTTTTTTATTATCTAATTAATTATACCAATATTTGTTTGCTCCTCCAAGTCATTTTTTTTTACTTTATTAGCACTCGATCGCATCGACCCGACACTTTTTTTACCTGATATTGTATAATATTATACTAGATTTGTGGGGTTATACTACAACACAGGCTAAAATACCTTTTTTTTTCACTAATAAAAATAAGTATTTTAACCTATCTCGTAGCATGGTTCCACAAATATAATATAACACTTCACAATATCTTGTTTTGAAAATTGAATAAGAAAAACACAACATCGTTCTAACTATCACGTATTATAAGTGTTTTTTTTATCAAAACCTTAGAGCTTGTTTTCACAGCAATTGTTTATTAAATATTTTTTATTTAGAAATATATTTAAATTTCTTAAAAAAACATATTTTTAATAGTAACATATTAAAACAATTTAAGAACATAAAAATTTAATTTTAAATACAAAAAATTAAATGTGGAATGTGAGAGAATGTGGTTAGAAATCCATGAAGAAATGAAACTGAGTATTTTCATTATATATATAAGGCATCGGCCTTTAAGATTACTATGCATTCTCTCACAATTCGCTGTGGATTGGAGCATTGTATTTTTTGAAAATTTTCACTTTGATCCTCAAAGTTTTATATTACGTGATTTGGCTATTTGGAGCCAAAATTAGCCCCCAGTTATATATTTGTTTAGAGGGAAGAATTGAATTGAAAGCTAAGACACTAAAGTGAAAACTTGGGTAACATGGTGGGTGGGTTGAAAGTTTCATTGAAACATTCATTCTAATCCCTCATATTTTTCAGGTACAAGGTGATCGGTCCCTTGAATTTCAAGACAATACATTTTGGTACCTAACATTATTTTCCTCTTTTTTTCAATCCTTTTCTGTTAGGAGGAGAGAGAGGGCGTTGTTAGATTTCAGCCTAAAGAGAGAAAATGGTTGTAGGAAGATTCTAACCACCAAAATGGTTGATTTTTATGTCAAAAGGTTCCATATGATAAGGGGGTTACATTTAAGTGTTTTTTTAATCTTGAAAACACCTAAAACAACATATCTGAGCTTAGAAAGAATTTTTGTTCCGGGTGAATTTTTTGTTTTTGGGCATTTTTTTTAGCTTTTTGGTAGTCACATATTGGTTTAACAAGGTCTCTAAGGTGTTTTGGAAAAAAAAAAATGGGTTGAAAATTGGATTTTTGGGTGAAAAAATGATGGGCTTGTTTTTTTAGGCACCAAAGTGGCTGGATTCTTGGTTGGGGCAGGTGACGCGTCGTCTGCTGATGGAGGCGATGCGTCTTTTTATTATGAAATATTTGGGGCGAACAACGCGTCGTCTGCCCCATTAATTTTTTTAAAAAAAGAGGCCCAGGTGCAAGTTACTGCTTTATTAGGACAGGCACTGAGCCTGACTTACCAAGTCCACAACTTGACCTGGTTCTTTTTTTTTTTTTTGTTTTCAGTTGTTAAAACAATAATGCATTATTTGTGTATATTTTTTCAAATAAATTTTTGATTTATGTTTTTAATTAGATTGTGATTATTTTTTTTGTAAGATTTTTTATTTGTGCAGCCTTGCATTATTTTTTTTAATTGTTATTCAATAAATTTTATGTGCTATATGCAGCTTTACTTATTTGATACACTGGATCCAAATATATAAATGGATATATAAAATGGTTTTGCAAACACTTAACTAAGTTATTCAGATCCTTGCAGTAACAAGGGGTTGACAAGTATTTGTTATTCTTTACTTGATAACAATTGTTGAGACTTCACTTCTCACTCAAAAGTTGGGCTTCCATACTTTTTTTATTCATCATGCCACCTTTTGTTTTGAGTTACTTAAACAATGTCTATGGTAGATTGATGTCCCTTTACACTTTATAATTTGATTGTTATATAAAATTCGAGACAGATTAAGTAAGTATTTTGCATGTTGCTTTAAAGCCAAATCATATATCTTTTAATACTACCATCTCTTGGTTGCATGTTTAGAAAATATTTTTTTTCTTTTTTAATTGTTTTACAATTAAACATAGCATGTGTTTCTAAAAATAATCTGAAATAATATGCGGACAACCTATCTACCTATCTAGTAGAGATACTAAATTGCATGAAATAAAATATTTTAAAAGCACAACATACCTTCTTTTTTTTTCTCACTGAAAACTATATATTTTCTCTCCTTGTTTCCCAATATTTTTTAATTTATTGACGCGCAAGACATTCTAAAAATAAATGATTTTTACGCTGTAAAAACTACTTTTCTAAAGACTACTCATATAATAATTCACCCACATTTTTCAACATGGCTTTGTTCGTTAATGAATAAAAAATACAAAAGCTTTCAAAGGGCTATGGGTGGCATAGCTTTAGTAAATCTCTACTCGCATAGAAAATTTAATTTTTTCCCTTAGAAAAAACCATCAGCAAACTCTGTGGTTGCATCAAATTAAACTTGTTTGTTTTAGTGGTTGCTTCTGTATTTAAAATAAATCACAGAAACAAAATATCTGGTAAAATAACAAATGTTATTTACAGTGTGTGGGACCTACCACAATTAACGTTTCAATCGCGGGTTATCCGAAAGCAACATCGATCTGCTTCTCCCTTCCTGCCGCGTTTATGCAGAGTGAATTAATTCACTCTACACAAACGCGGGAACAGTGCCAAGTGAATTAATTCACTCCGCACTATTCTCAAATAAAATCCATTTTTTAAATTGTGTTTTACTCGAAAAACTAATGTTTAATAATATTCAATAACACTACATAAATTAGAAGGAGATCGCATGATGACGTAGCATTTGTAGAATTTGATCGCAATTCCAATTTTATTTCTGATGATATTTTACTTGATTTTGTTGCACACTAAAAAAACCATGGAAACTATAGTCCTTATCGGATGAATTTCATACGTGATGAAATTGTAAATAAGTTAATGGAACAATAAAAAATATTTGATATAAAGTATTATTTATTTAATGATGTAATAGTGCTAGTTAAATTTACAATATTTAAATTAAAAACCATCAATATATATATATATAGTTATTTTATAACTTCAATTTGAAAAGCATGTTTAATCAAATACATTAAACTACTTTTTATTCAATTTTAATTTCAACCCCAGTTTTAACTAAATATATATAAATATCAAATCAATCTTAACAAAAACTATTTTTCATAAAATAATTTTTTTCAAACCACAACTACAAAAACTATCATAATATCAAACTCACTCAAATTGAATGTCTCACAAATGATTATGTAAATATGATTTTATATTTGTCATATTTAAGCTACTAGTAAAAATTTAACTGTGATGAACAGTTTTGATCCAGATGTCTCAATACTATTTGAAAAATAATATTTTTTTTAAAATGAAGTAAAAAATCAATAAATTTATGATTTTGAGGTGTTTAAGATAATGATAAAAATTATTTTTTAACATGTTTTTTTGTTTGAGAATATATTAAAATAATATTTTTTTTATTTTAAAATTTTATTTATAATATCAATACATTAAAAAAATCAAAAAAATATTTTTTTTAAATTACAAAACAATCTTTAATGGAGCAAATAAAATAATTTTAGATTAAGTTATTATTTTCCACTTGAACCTTCTTTAATGGAGCATGTCCACTAGCTAGATTAAATTATATTTAAATTAATTAATTTTTTTTATAAAATTTGTCATATGCATTGAAAAATAAATAAAAAGTATTAATTAAATATACTTTAAAAATAAAAAAGCTTCTATGTAAAACAATACCTTTTATCAATAATCTAGTGTGGGATACAGGAATTTTCAAAATCGCAAAAA
Organism: Populus simonii; assembly: GCA_007827005.2. Classification (NCBI taxonomy): domain Eukaryota; kingdom Viridiplantae; phylum Streptophyta; class Magnoliopsida; order Malpighiales; family Salicaceae; genus Populus; species Populus simonii. The sequence goes on along the minus strand of CM017467.2, from coordinate 16,689,590 downwards.
TAAAAGAAAACAGCGATTAATAAAAAATAAAAACAGTTAACTCGGTTACTCGGGTACGGCACGAACCAATCCACGAAGAGAAACAAAAACGACCATACATTGGAACAGCGGATAAGCTATTAATTGTTTGGCGCCCTCACGGAATCCACCAATGGATCCATTCACTGACTTCAATCCTCCGCCTCCTCCTCCTCCTCCTCCTGACCCGAGTCACGTGCCACCCACTCGCCCCAACCCCAATCCCGAATCCAGGTACTCTCTCCATACCCTTTATCTATTCCAATTAACAAAGGTTGAAGCTCACTGATTAGGTTTTTTTTGTGGATTTTTGCTTAATCGAAAGATGTGCATTAGTGTTTATTTTACTGCATTTTTATTTTTGTAGCGAGGCAGAGATTAAAGATAGTGTATCTGCTAGGAAAATTCAAAAGGCGGACCGAGAAAAATTGAGGAGGGATAGATTGAATGACCATTTTGTTGAATTGGGGAATACCCTAGGTAAATACTCAGTGCTTCTGTAGCTATCATTTTTTTTTAATGGGTTTGAATTATGCGATGCTGATTTCTGCTGATTAGAGTCAGACCCATTTTCTTGTAATGTTTTGGAAGAAAGTTACTGATAGCTACAGGTTCTGAATTCTTTGCTTTTATGACCTGCGTTCTCGTTGCTGAATGTATTGCATGGTTGTTCTATGAGGACCGGGGGGTTGGACCTGACTCAGGTGCTTACCTTGCCCATTTACATTCTCCAAGGAATGTAAAATTTGGTATGATATATCACTTAAACGTTCTTTCAGGTTGTGGATAAAATGTTCCTTAATTGGTTTATGATATTGGAGAATCAGCTAATTATGATCAGAATGGCTGTTTGGGGCATATTGTTTTCTAAGATTTTAGTCTATGTTTACATGGCCATGCAGTTTTGATCTCCATGTGGTCATTTTGATATACAGATCCTGATAGACCTAAAAATGACAAAGCGACCATTCTAGCTGACACAATTCAGCTGCTGAAGGATTTGACATCTCAAGTTGACAAACTCAAGGCTGAGTATGCTACACTGAGTGAAGAATCTCTTGAGGTGATCTTTTAATACATCTATTTTTTTATAATGATGATGATGATTGGCATATAATGCTTAACCTTGAAATGTTTCTCAAACAGTTGACCCAAGAGAAAAATGATCTCAGAGAAGAGAAGGCATCTCTTAAATCGGATATTGAGAATCTTAATATTCAGTGTCAGCAACGGCTCAGGGCTCCATACCCATGGCCTGCTATGGATCACTCATTTATGATGGCCCCACCTTCATATCCCTTTCCCATGCCAGTGCCAGTGCCTCCAGGGGCAATTCCATTGCATTCATCCATACAGCCATATCCCTTTTTTGGAAATCAGAATCCTGCAGTCATTCATAACCCATGTACAACTTTTGTTCCATGTATGGCCCCTAATACCTTGGTTGATCAGCAGTCCGCCCAGCATGTTTCTTCTCTTTCACAGCCTGCCAGTCGATCCCATGTTTCAGGCGAACAAGATCTGAAGAATAAACCTTCAGGGGAGTGCAAGATTGAGAAAAGCGAAGGTTCTAATGATGTTACCACGGACCTTGAATTGAAGACTCCAGGATCTACAGCAGATCAGGTAAATTGCAGTCACCTTTCAGATTGGTTACGATTTATGAGAGAAACAAGGAATTAGAAATGTTTTAGTCTTCATTATTAATAATTGTAGTAACAAACTGATTTAATAATTTTTGCAGGATTTATCTTCAGGACAAAGAAAGTCCAAAAAATCCCAGAGGAAGGAAAGCAGTGTTACAGAAAGGAGTTCTTCAAGTAGGTGTTCTTCCTCTCACAGTGTACAGGATAGCTCATCCAACAGTGTTGTTGACAGCACAAAGCACGATGATTTAGACAAGTTAGAATGAGCACAAGGAGAGTCAGGTTGTTTCCAACTTCTGTATATTCACCATTCATTTACCATTTGTGATTCATTACAAGCAATTTGCTTTCTTCAATTTATCTCATTTCAATACCGCAGACTAGTTTCTAATCCCTTCAGTATGTAATTTGTCTCTGAACTGAATTATTTTTTATTTACCAGATGCTTCCATTAATATGAGCACACTTGGGGGAGTTCTCCCTGTGTGAAGCTTCCAGGGATGGTGCTTGGGATCATCTTTGCCATTTTTGTTTTGTTTTTAAGGACAAGAACAATCCTTAAGTGCGGTTAAAACCTAATGTAAGTGAGACAGTTCGTTGATTGTGGGAAAGACAAGTTTGCATAGCGGTTAATCCTTATCTGTATGTAAATGACTCTCACAGGAAATTATTTAATGAAGAAGTGGCGTGTGGATATTTAGTGAGGACAATATTCCGTCTAGTGATTACATCCAAAGTGTATGCATATCGGTAGTAAATAGTTAAGATTTTTTTAATGAAGTCCACTAGGATGAACAACATAAATTAGGGGAGTTTTGATATCATTCTTGCAAAGATATTTTGTTACTGCCTCCGCTTACATCTGGTATAATTTTGTACTGCAGTTTTGCAACTTTGACAGTGTCTCCAATGTGGCTGTGATATTCTTACTTGGACATATGCATGCCTTTTGGCTTGGAAACCAATGGAGTGCGCGGTGACTAGTGTCTCAGGTTCGGAGCTAATGTTCCTATCTTACTTGATCACCGATGCGCTGGTGTTTATAAAAAGACAGAAGGGCAATGGGAGAAAGGGCTGTCTGGGTTAGGGAGAATTGTGATGACAGTTTAATAATGGGCGAGGATAAAGCACAGTACCAGGAATGCTGCTAGCCTGCTAGCTGGTCTCAAGATCTGACAAGAGACTTTATGAATAAAAAGACTGTGTTACCCTGACAATCTGACAAGAGACTTTATGAATAAAAAGACTGTGTTACCCTGACAATGGGGCAACTACGGGCCAATTCTTAGAAGAAAATATCCAGTAGGCTTCAAGTTAGGATACCTCGTGCAGAGAGCCCGAGGACCCCAGTCACCATCATCGAGTGCTGAAATGGACTTTACTGTATCCTCACTCCATGTCGCTGATACAGATGTGTCTGTCTGTGGTTAAACTTGAGTATTACTACCATTCCCGAGGAGGAGATTTGTTGTCAGTATAATTAATTCTAAGATTCGAAGCTTGGAATCCCAGCTAGCCTTTCGAGAGAGGGAGGTCTCCTACTTGAACCAAAATCTGAATCCCAGCTAGCCTTCAAGTTAGAATGATTGTTGACATGCCTCAAGCCTCCACTGTATAAATCTAATCCTTGCTAAAAATCATTCCGGTTCCACCATTGTCACTTTCCAAATGCTAGCAGGAGCACCGTGTGTACCAGGTAGTGGTTGTGTATTATTGTCTAATATCTATCTACTTATCGTAATTAACTTTAATGTTGGATAAGGATACACACCGACCCGGTTAGATCTTTTTGCCAATGATGCGCAACAGAGAATACTTACACCGAGGGTATGTTGGAAATGAAGCTGGTCTAGTATCTTCCATCTTGAGAGTTGAAACCGATGTTTGCTTTAAGATACTGCTTTGTCGGTTTGGACTTTTTTGTCGAGGAATTGCTTGAAGCAAAGACAGAAACAGGAGGCAAATAGGATCTCATTGTCTCAACCGTCTCAACTGTTTTTCTTGGATTTCTGCTGAAACTTCAACAAGGATGGGGTCACTTTCCCTTTTTTTCTGCTAGCACGACTCTTCCTGTATGTGGCAGAACCTTCTTGGACTCCACTGCCCCTCCCTGCTGCTACCTGAGATTTTAGACACCATGATATTTTAGCCTAGCGCACAGCACTCACTTTCTACCCTGAATGACGAGGAATTATGGTTTAATCTTTCATGTTCCAGGGGAAGTATGTCATGTTCCCAATTCCTCTAACCCTGCAACCATGCTATCGAAGATTCCCCTTAACATTAAACTAGGGTTAAACTTAAACTAGCCATTTAACTCATGTTTTGTCAAGAATAATAATTTTTTTCAAAAAATACCAGCTATGTAAGTTGTTTTAATATATTTTTTAACATAAAAAATTAAAATATAAATTAAAAAACTTATACAAGTATCTTATTAAATAAATTAATAATTACTTATGTAAATAAAAAAAATTATTAACAATAACTAAATGAGAAATCGATAAGATTAAGAGATGTAAATTAAGATATTCAACTATACAAAATGAAACATTCACCTGATTGTATTTACTGAACTTGTTTATTCAAATAAAAAAAACAGATAAATCCACCACCTAAAAAACTCATGATTTAAAAGATAAACACAAATGAAACTGTCAAATAAACTCATGCTAAAAAAAATATAATGCAATGCCAAACATATTAGCAATATTATTTTAAAATAAATATTTTTTATTTTTAAAAATCAACTTCATTTGTATAAAACACACAAAAAAAAAAATCTAAATGAATTAGCATAACACCTTGAAAAAAGAACACATTTAAAAAAACACAATATAAAAAAAAAATATTGCAGAGCGGTAAGATTGTATGAAACTAAATATCTAACAAATCAAATGTGAAATGATGAAATCAATTACACAAGATCTAAAACAAAAGAGGGATAAAAAATTAATTAGAGGGCAACTAAAAAATTGATTTGATATGTGCTCCGTAGTGGGCCGTAATTTTTCTTTCTAAAAAAAACAGAGTGTACAAACTATTTTGATATGTTTTTTTACATGATATAAATTATAAGTGTAAATTAAAAAAATTATCCAAATATTTAATAATCAATTCTGTAAATAAATAACTAAAAGAAAAACTAAAAAAAATGAGAGATGAACATATATCAGGATACTGGATCTCGCAAAATAAAACATTTACTTGTTTGTGTTCATTAAATTTGTTCATTACAATCAATAAAAGATAATAGAAATAAAAACACATATGAAACAGAGTGAATAAAATAAAAAGATAAAAAATATACATAGCCTAACATATAAGAAATATTATTTCAAAATAATTATTTTGTGTACAAAACAAAACCTACTTGTATAAAGTAAAATAAAAGTTAAGCACAAAACATAACATTTTAAAAAAAACATTTATCCAAAAACAACTTGCAAAATTTGTGCTTTAAGTAATGAGACGAGGACAAACTAATTGAAAACAATACGAAGGAAACCACAAAATAATATTTTAAAAATATTATAGAATGATAAAATCGTAAAATATAACGAGGAAAAAAAGAATTTCTAATCATATTAACACTTAAAACTTGTGATTTATGTCATTAAATTGAAAGCATTACAAATGAAAAAACTGTGAAGCTCAATTTCAAATAAATTAAACACTGAATGATGTATTTGGAAAAAAATCAACCATATAAAAAAATTTAATTGAAAAATAAGGGTGGAAACCAAAATAAAAAATAAATTTGAGAGCATTTAAAAATTAAATTGCAGGGTTAAATTAAAAAAAATTAAGAAAAGGAAAAAAAATCAAAAGAATGAAGGCTAAATTAAAAAAAAAAATCCAACATAAACTTTGATTTAAGGATGAAATTAAACATTAATAAAACTTTAATAAAAAATCCAAGGGTAATAATGACAAATCAAAAGAATAAGGATCAAATTAGTGAAACCAATATATGACCAATTGTAATTTAAGAACTAAATTGAAAACATAAAAAAAAAACTTTTCTAAAAGGCTTAAAGATGAAAATAAGCATTAAAAAACATAAGGACTAAAATTGAAAAACAAAAAAACAAAAGGGACAAACATACACTTTAACTAGAAGAGAGAGAAAAATAGGTGGAAGAAACAGGAAATGACTACTGGCGATAAACCACTGGACCACCACTGACACGCTTTACACCAGGAGGAAGATCATGTGACATCGCTTCCAGTGACACAGCAGAAGGCCATTTTCAGACAAACGGTGGCGTTGCACGCACCGTCGAAAGAGTGTGGACGCCACCAACGCACCAGTGCCTGTTTTCCACACGCTAGCAACTTTTTAGAATTTAATATTAAAAATAATGTTAAATTATTAAAAAACCCTCTCTCATAACCCCGCAAACAATAAAAAAAACCAATGTGAAGTACCAAAACACCCCTACATGCATAAAAGCTATTTTATCTTATACACGGTCAAAGATGTATTTTATTGATTTTCAAGTTTGTGTAAGGTCAAAAATACCCTTGGTCAACGAGTTTAAATTTCATTGATCCTGGGAGTAAAAATGTATTTTTACTGTATAAAATAATCTGTAAAGATAATAATACTCATATTTAATCTTTTAATAACTAATAAATCATCATACAAAAATCAAAATACTTCCATCTCATAGGTTTCTAACTCTTTCAGTGTGGGGCACAAAATAAATTTTATTATAGCAATCCACGGCTATTATTACAGTGAATTCACCAAGTCATTTAGTTTTTTTTTTTTTAATAATATTAAATGTTAGGTGAGTCACCTACTTAGTACTTAGGAAATCCTTTTATCTCAAGATTAGCTAACAATCTTGGTTCGCCACCTAAATCTGAGAAGACCATTAGGTTTTTTATTTCACAATAACCGTTACTTTCTTTGATTAAATTATCTCACCACATTGTTATCTGCATCTTGACGACATGATGTAATAAAATTTATGTTTAAAATTATGATAATAATTATTTTTTAAAATATTTTTATTTTAAAATATATTAAATAATATTTTTTTTATTTTTTAAAAAATATTTTTAATATCAACACATTAAAATAATCTAGTAATATAAAAAATATATTAATTTAAAATAAAAAAATAATTTTTTTTAAAAACTTCCAAAACATAATACCAAAAAAGTGAATGTCCACGTCTACGGTCCCGAAAGGCCTTCACCAAACTATCCTTTACATGTAAGTAATCAAATACGCTCGGCAGTGAAGAGAGACGAATATCTACCTGTGAAGGAAAGAAACGACGTCGCTATGGCTGTTGAAGGCACCGAACATGGTTATTTAACTTGGTTAATTTGAGCTACTTTTAAAGTTAAAACTAGATAATTTAGTCAAACTCGTGGACGATTAATCCGATTCAAATTCAACGAGTCAAAATCCTTTTTTTTTTTAAGTAAACTTTAAAGGTATATTTTGTAGTACGATAATAGTTAATTTTTAAAATTTTAAAATATTTTTAAAATTATTTTTTATATCAAATAAAATAAAAAAATAATTTAAAATAAAGAATTTTAACTTTTTTAAAATATTATTAAAATACAAAAATAAACAAATTTTTAATCCCACAAACTTGATAACACAGTTTGTTTTTTTCCGCATTATACCCTTTCTAACAGCTATGGTATTGACTATTGACAGACTGTGGACTCGTCGTTTCCTATGCTTGCCGTCCGCAACCGAAAGTTTTTTACTTCTAACAACCGTCGTTTTCTCGTCGAAGAAAAGCGACACGAACACCTGTAAATAGCTTCGATGTTTTTATTACTTCGCTCTTGAAGCGCGTTGCACATCTCATCAACAACCAAAAAAACTCTCACCCCTCCTCCCATTAAATATCTTCTTCGAATTAATTTCCTAAATATTATTTGGTGATGAGATTAACTTTATATGACTATAGACTGCAATACTATAAATTTAATTTTGCTAATTTATTTAACTATAGACTGCAATACTATGAGTCCCTCGTGCAAACGACGCTCTGAAAACTCGCGTGGACCGAACAACTATCCACCTCCCACCATACGATGAACCCATAAACACAGCATAAAGCTCAAACACAACAACCACAGCTTCAAAACCCACCCTGCCTCTCCTCTCGTCTCCTCTATCACTTCCAGCAAACAGTAACATAACGCTTTTTTTTTTTCCTAAAAAAGGCAAAAAAAAAAAAAAAACTTGACTTTAGCGGCCATGGCTATGCTCTCAACTTCACTCTCCGGTCCAAAATCTGCAACTTCGTATTGCGCGCCTGAGTTCTCCGGTCTTCGCCGTTTATGTCCAAACAGCAATACCAACAACTCTCATTCCCAGTCCTTTCTTCGCTTCTCTTCTCCCCGGAAACCTCTTAGAGGAGTCTTTGCCATGGCTGGCACTGGACAGGTGCCTTTTTAACCTTTTCCTTTTCACATTCTGCTTCCTTATTCAAAGTCCCTGTCTCCTCTAGATCTCGTTTCTTTAACTATTAATAATATTTGTAACCTTTTCTTTAGTCTTTATAATAATAATAATAATAATAATAATAATAATAATAATAGTCAAGATTATTACTTGAAGCGAGTTTGGTAAATGGAATCCTTTTTTAAAGGAAATTTGATTGTTTAGATTGTTGGTTCACTATGTTGCTATTTTTTTTATCCATTAATTAATTTTTCTTTTTTCTCATGCTTGCAGTTCTTTGTTGGAGGAAATTGGAAATGTGTGAGTACCTTGTTTAATTTCTTACTGATTTCTTGTTTTTATTTATTTTTCTCAACTTTTAACATTAATTCTTCTTATAGTCACTGTTTAGATTGGAAATATGTAAGTACCTAGCCTTGCTTATAACAAAAAGAAAAAAGAGAAAAAAAAGGGTTGGGGGGGCAGTGTTTAGGCTCTCTGTAGTTTGACAATGGCTCTACAAGTGTCTTTTATGCCTAATTTTAGATGAGATAGATAGGTACTGGATTTCCCTTTTTAGGTTTTGATTTTTATTCTGATCCAGTTTCTCATATTTGTTTCTGTATTTAGAATGGAACAAAAGAATCCATTACCAAGCTCATTTCAGACCTGAACAGCGCAAAGTTGGAGTCTGATGTCGGTGAGTAAATCTTTTCTTGTGCTTGGCTGTTTTATCTGTTCATTGCTATCAAGTTTAATTGATAGGCATTCACTGGTTATGGTTGTTTAGACTAAACTTGTATTGTCGATGGACTCACATCCCAAGTGGCACCGTTGTTTTCAAAATGATTTAGACATGGTTTTAGTGGTGGTGAATGTGCCCCTTTGTTCTTGGCAAGGAGGTGATCTGTATATCATGGAATTTATTTCCTATATAATGTTCTTTTATTATTATTTTTTTCAAGGCGAAATTTAAATCTAGTTGTTAGGAGGTTCTTATTTTTTAAATTGTTTACTGTGAGTTTCGCAGATGTTGTTGTAGCACCTCCCTTTATTTACATCGATCAGGTCAAGTCTTCCTTATCAGACAGGATTGAGATATCAGCTCAGAACTCTTGGGTCAGTAAGGGTGGGGCTTTCACAGGAGAAATCAGGTCAGCTAGCTGCTCCCTTTTCAGTTATAGCTTTCTTTGGATGGGATGGCAACTGCTACTCCCTTCCTGTAAAATCCCAATAAAACATAATAAAAACCTTCTCTATCCTATGAAAACTTTTTCAAAGCTTTATGCATGTACATATTAATTGCATGGACATTGGTGGACATCTCTTCCAAGAGAAATTCTTTTCAGGTCCATTATTGAGACATTTGTTGTTTTAGGCTACATGCATTAAGTGCAAGTTAAATTTAATTCACCTCTGAGGTTTTCTTACCATAGTGCTAATGCTGCATGGAGAAGGAATTACAAGCAAGGATTATTTTGTTTTACGAGGCTTCCATGCTATTGCCTTCTCTCAGTGTCTTCAAAATGTTTCTTTAATTTATTTGCAGTGTGGAACAACTGAAAGACATTGGCTGCAAGTGGGTTATCCTTGGGCATTCTGAGCGTAGACATGTAATTGGCGAAGACGATCAGGTGAAAGTTTAGTGGCTGCAAGGATTAGATCATAATTCTTTTTTCTGTTATATGACATCTGTAGAACTTGACTGAAATTTTGTTATTTTGTTAATTACAGTTTATAGGAAAGAAGGCAGCTTATGCCTTGAGCCAGGGTGTTGGAGTAATTGCTTGTATTGGTGAACTGTTAGAAGAAAGAGAAGCAGGGAAAACTTTTGATGTTTGTTATCAGCAACTGAAGGCGTATGCAGGTTATTGCTGATGTTTCTTTCTCTTGGAATATGAGATGATAGGTTAAAATGTAAGAACCTAACACCAGTAGTGCCATTACCCCCGCAGATGCTGTGCCCAGCTGGGATAATATAGTCATTGCATATGAGCCTGTTTGGGCTATTGGTACTGGTGTAGTGGCCACACCTGCACAGGCTCAGGAAGTACATGTAGCTGTTCGTGATTGGCTTAAAAACAATGTCTCGGCAGAAGTCGCATCAAAAACACGTATTATATATGGAGGTACTTCACTTGCCGTGTTATGTTGAGAACATGATTTTGCCTCTGTGAATTCTCTTGCTTAGGTCATGCAAAATATGCATGAACTTGCAAATGAATAGGCATAAGGTTTTCCTCATGTTTTCTTTATAGACTAGGGCAAAACAGGGCAGTATGGTAACCTGCCAGCTATGCTTGTGCTAATTAGAGGTTAATCTCAGCCAATATGCAGTCAGGGACCATTATCATAAAGTTATGTTAACGGTTTGGTTTGCTAGGGTTTCCCATTTCTAAATTGTTCCTTTGAATTCTCCGGTTCTTCTGAACTTCTCACAATATTCTGCTTCTGTAGATCTTGTTTACTGCTGTTGCTCGTTATGTAATTATAACTGAATTTCCATTTCAGGATCCGTGAATGGAGGAAACTGTGCTGAACTTGCAAAGCAAGAAGATATTGACGGTTTCCTTGTTGGTGGTGCATCCTTGAAGGTAATAAATATTACAGCAATTAACTTTTTGCTTCTAAATTTCAATATCACAAATGAAAAATCTGTCTTGCTGTCATAAAAGTACCTAGAATACTCTCCATCCCAACGAACTGGGCAGGTATTAACAATGACACTGTGATTTCCTGGAATGCAGGGCCCTGAGTTTGCTACCATTGTCAATTCTGTAACATCCAAGAAAGTTGCTGCTTAATTATATGAAATTGGCGTTGGAAACTATAACAAATAAAGGGCAAAAAGGAGCTGCTTCATTTTGAAGCTTACTGTAATCAACCTTTGAGTTAAGTCTTATTAAATGAAGTTTTGATTATTTATCCATTTCTTTCCCATTCCTAAAAACGAACAAACCCTTTTGCTCAGCTTTTTTTTTGAAAAGGATTAAAGCATAAATCAGGTTGGTGCTATGATCTCAATGAACCCTTCATGTATCTTATAGGACGACCTCTTTCTGCATGCTTTCTGCGATTTGTTTTTGAAATTTGTGCAAGCAGGCCTAGGCACCTCCAGATGCCAGCATTTGCCTTTTGATGGTTCTTGACTCGGACAGGTCTATAGCCATAAAGCTTGTTCACAACACGTGTTAATTGACTAGGACATATGCCTGATTGAACATACGTGTACTGTAAAAAGGATTGATGAAATGGCCACGGCATTCAGCAACACTTGTATTCCTCGTACTAAATTTAGTACTGCCCTTGATTAAAAAAAAAAATGACAACTGAACTGTTGGGGCAAGCATTAATCCAGAGTCCAGCGTATGGTTAATCTGTGCAATAAGCTTCACTAATTCGTATTTTTGGAGGTTTAGCTTAGGTAATAAAAGGGTTTGTTCTGATTATCATGTTAACCCTAGTAAAGAATGTGAAATATATTTTTTATGAAAAAAATTAGTTAAATAACCGTCCAAAAAGAAAAAGGAACACGAGCTTTTGTTAGTGTTTATCATTTTGTGGAAGGCTGGACCAATTACGGAAGCATATATATTGAGAAAATCTACAGAAATAAAGTCAACATCAGCTTTTTGGGTACCATAATTATCCGATGTACTTTTAGATTATAAAAGTAGCTGAGCATGCACCGTCTTCCTACTAAAGCCGTCAAGGAGAAGAGATTGCCTTCCCCAGCAAAACACAAACCAGAAAACAAGAAGACAAGCAATGGCAGGTCTCATGAAAGCTTTAGTTGCAATACTTGTTTTATGTCTTGCTACCAGAGGTAAGAAGGCCATGCTGTCCTAATTTGTCCTCTCTTGCTCAAACACATGCCTAAGCATATGGTATTTCTCTCTTTTTTTGTTATCAATAATATTAAAAGAAAATCACACAATTGGGCTATGCTATAAACATATGCCGCTGTTCTTAATTTGGTAAATCCATGAGCTGATTTCATGATGTTGTACGCTTCTCTTTGCAAAGGGAGATGTGTTAATCACTTGATACAAGGAAAAACGATTTGTTCTGGTCGAGCTTAAATAAAGGGTTTTTCTTTTGGTCTCGGTACCTTTTCTAAGGTAGATTACAGAACTGTTGAAACCATGAAGGTTAATCATGAACAAGGTCCCTCCTCGACAAAGGATGAAGGTGAATATGTGTCTGTGATCGGGTCCTAAGCATGTCAATATCACTGATTAAATTGATTGTTGATGAATATAATTTATATGAATTTTGGAAGGCTGGATTATGTGAAATTGATTTTCAAAGTTGGTGTAATGAAAATGCAGGATTATGTGATTGCTCATTGAACAACATCAACATTGGCACAGTTCGAAGTGGGAGAGAAATAAGTGCTAAGCCAGAATGGAATGTGACAGTGACAAACAACTGCAGATGTGCTCAAAGCCAGATAAAGCTGTCTTGCATGGGGTTTCAAACAGTGGAAAGTGTTGATCCGTCAATCTTTGTGAAGAATGGTGATACTTGTCTACTTATCAATGGCAATTCCTTGGAGGCATCAGCTTCTGTCCGTTTCTCCTATGCATGGGATCCTCCTTTTCTCTTGTTGCCTGTTGGATCTGTTATCCATGGCTGTTAAAATAAGAGTGTCTTGCATTTGCACACATATAAAGGTTATATGCAAAAGGGATTTCAATGCGGTTTGTATATTGATGCTCCTGGTTAGGGTAATTGATGTTGATGTTGCTCTTGTTATGTATGACTTGTCATCTGCTACCTTTTAAAATCGGGTAAATTACTTGAATCATCTTATAGTGTGGTTTTTTTTTTTTTTACTTCGCAATCAAATTTTTAAATATTAAACTCCACAACTTGAAATTTAGAAAACTGTAGCCCCTATTATTTCAATCTGCTTCCCCTCTCTCTCTCTCTCCCCTGCAGTCACTAGATCCAAATCCTCTCAGATAAAGAAATCTTGGTGTTTTGGTGGCATAGATTAGGAAAAAAGAGATCGCTGTTTGGTAGGCCTATAAGTCTTGGCATTTTAGCTACACATATTAGGAAAAAAGAGATTGATTTTTAACTATTCTAATTGAAAAACAAAGAACCAAAAAGATTTTAAAAGGTAATTTAATATTTTTTCATATCACCGATATCTTTCCTTATGTATACTCAATTTCCTTCATACTTAGTCTAAATATAAAGACTCTTATGGTTGAATATTTTGCTAGATGTTTTTTAAGGTCATACTTTACTTATTATCTACATATGCTAGATCTCGCCCAATTGTACTTGGGTTGAACAATAAATCTGCTATTATGAAAGAGAACGGTTGTTGTCACAAGTTGTGGGTTTGAAGAAGATGAGGTTGGTTGACTGGGAGTATGAGAGTAATTTTTTAGAAAAAAGGTTGTGATTTTTTTAGAGAGAGGTGAGAGGAGAGAAGGTTAACGTGAAAAGAAAGAATGAGTTGTGTGATAATGATTATATTTTATGCTTTAATTTATTATCTTTTAATTGATTTTCAAAATCTACTTTGACTAACATTGTGTAATATTCAAAAACCTGGTTGTAAAGTGAAGAAAAATAACCAAAATAATGCTCAGAGTAATTTACCCTTCAGAAAATTTACTCTTCAGAATTATGACTTAATCCAAAAGAAGGCAAAGTTTCTAGTAGGCCCGTACTAACTTTGAAATAATAACTAAATAACCTCTCTTTTTTTTTCAAAACACAGCCCTGTATAAACAAAAAAAAAAGTCAAAAAATCCTAGCCCTGATTATTTTGTTTTTATCTTTTTTTCCTCTCTCTCTCTCTCTCCCCAACATAGCCACCAAACCCAAATCCTCTCAAATCAAGAAATATTGGCATTTTGGCTACACATATTAGAAAAAAAGAGATTGATTTTCAACTATCCTAATTGGAAAACAAAGAACCAAAGCGATTTTGAAAGATGATTTAATATTCCTCTTATCAACTATATATTTTCTTATGCACACTCAATTTCCTCCATACTTTGTCTAACTCCTATGATGGAATATTTTGCTGGTGGTTATTCATGTGATGAGGAATGACATAGATACATAAATGATAATGAAACGATGCTTCTTAAGGTCATGTTGTACTCATCATCTACATATACTAGATCGGGTACATTGATCCCAATTGTACTTGGATTGAATAATAGGTCTGCTGTTATGAGAGAGAACGGTTGTTGTCACAGGTCATGGGTTTGAAGAAGATGACTTGGTTGACTGTGAGTATGAGAGTAATTTTTTAGAAGAGAGGTTGTGATTTTTTTTAGAGAGAGGTGAGAGAGGAGAGAAGGTTAACGTGAAAAGAGAGAATGAGTTGTGTGATAATGATTATCTTGCATGCTTTAATTTATTGTCTTTTCATTGATTTTCAAAATCTACTTTACTAACGTTGTGTAATATTCAAAAACCTGGTTGTAAAGTGAAGAAAAATAACCAAAACAATGCTCAGAGTTATTTACCTTTCAGAATTATGACCTAATCCAAAAGAAGGCCAAGTTTCTGGTAGGCCGTACTAACTTTGAAATAATAACTAAAAACATTTGTTTCCAAAACACAGTCCTATATAAACAGGAAAAAAAGGCAGAAAATCCTAGCCCCTATTATTTTTTTATCCCCCCTCCAACATAGCCACCAAAATCAAGAAATCTTGGCATTTTGGCTACACATATTTGGAAAAAAAGGATTGATTTTTAACTATCCTAATTGGAAAATAAAGAACCAAATTTTTTTTAAAAGACGATTTAATATTCCTCGTATCACTTATATCTTTTCTTATGCATGCTCAATTATGGTGGAATATTTCATTGGTGGTTATCCATCTGATGAGGAATGAGATGGATACATAAATAATAATGAAAAAGTGTTTCTTAAGGTCATACTTTACTCATCATTTACATATGTTGGAAAAGAGTACATTGATCCCAATTGTACTTAGGTCGAACAATAGATCCTTAGAGCTGAGTCTTAAGAGAAAATATACTCCGAACTCGTGTAAAGGTAACAATTATTACTTGTGGTGGTTTATACTTGTCTCAATGATGTCATTCAACATATTGTTATCACACTTGAAATCTATGGTTACAGGGGGTAAAATATATTTTTTGGGTGGTGGTTAAGTTTGTTATTATAAGAGAGAACAATTGTTATCACAGGCTGTGGGTTTGAAGAAGATAAGTTTGATTAACTATGAGTATAGGAGTAACTTTTTAGGAGGGAAGTTGTGATTTTTTATAGAGAAAGGTGAGAGAAGAAAAGGTTAGCATGAAGAGATATAATGAGTTGTGTGGTGGTGGTGGTTAAATTCCATGCTTTCATATATATGAGAGCATTATTATTTTTTCATTGATTTTCAAAATATGTTTTGATTAAGCTTGTAAAGTATAATATTCAACAACTTGGTTGCAAATTGAAAAAATAACAAAACTATAGGATGATGAAAGTAATTTACTCTTTAAAATTTTGACATAACCCAGAAGAAGATCAAGTTGCTGGTCAGACCCATGAATCCTTCCTAACTTTAATATAAAAAATTACCTCATAATGTTCTATTATTCAAAATTCAAAATAGGAAAAACAAGAGGTTATCTCATTTAAGGTATACGACATAATTAATATTTCAAAACAATTATTATCTGACTTGTCTCTAGATTTAGTTGTTCTTTTAAATTCATGGATTTCTTAGTTTTAAAAAATGAAGATTTGCTTTATTATTTTTTATCAAAATAGATTAGTGTTAGTAAGAAAAGAGACTCGAGCTTAACATCTCTCTCTCTCTCTTCTGTAAATAGAAGATTAATTTAGTTTTTAGCATTTGTTAAGAATTGAATGAGTGAAATCTTGATATAAACCAAAAATACACTATCAACGAGGTAGAAAGCTCGCTGGCATTGCCATTACTTCTTTATGTTGTCAAGAGAAATAGCAATCATATTTTCTTTTAAGGTGTTTCACCTTTTTTGGTTGCATGTGATGGATTTGGTATCAAAACTTGAGTGTGCATTAGCCGAAAAGAAGTCCTTTAAGGATTCTACAATCAAAGCACATATTCCCTAACCAAATTTGATATTAAAGCAAACAAAGCCCATCACCTCCCTTGAATCGAAGAAACTCGCCGTTGAATTGCTTACTTGGATTGAGAAATAGGAGTGGACAAAAGAGATGGAGTGGTTCTATCCAAAGAGAAGGGGTCCCGAGTGGAAACAAGGGTGGACAGGCCAGACCGTGGCCTCTATGTCTACTCCTCCCTTCCCGTTGCTAGCCATTTTTGGCATTGTCATTTCCCTGTTATGGCTATCCCATTACACAGGCTATGAGGCCCGGTTGCGCCACTCTGCAGTCAACCTCCAAATATTCCTTTTCTTGTTGCCTATCCTCCTGATTTTATTCATGGCTTCATATTCTACCAATTGGCTGCTCTATTATCGGCTCAGAGATTCGCCGCATGATTCAGCTCCACGTTCCACAAGCTCCTTCCCTTGGGGTATTGCTGTTTTCGTGGTGCTGCTTCTAATGTTACTTTCTTATCAATCTTCATTTCATTCCAAGTGGTTTGGACCTCTTCGGGGGTCGCATTAATTTGTAAATAAATCAGCGAAAAAGAAAGGAAAAACTCTGCAAAACGTTGATTAACTATATAGTCTTAAAGATAGCTTTAAATCGTGGAATCGTTTGAGTTTCTTTGTCAGGCAATACTATCTCTGTGTGATACAAGCACTGTAATGGCGATATGATGCTTTTAAAGAATTTACTTCGTTTTTTCTCACTGCTGTGAGCAAAATGTTCAGTGTATGAATTCCAGCCCTGCTCGATCTAAATCAAGAGACTGGTCAAGATTACTATGTTCCTTTGGTTTAAATGGGAGGCAGCCACTAAATCACCACCTCACCGGCATGGTCAACACCTCGTTCCTTTGCCATGCCCATGCCCATTTATTGCTAAATTTGGCGTGGACAAACACGACAAAACAGGTGTTTGTCAGTGAGTCCAAGATGATCTCCTGTAGCTATGAAGAATCACAGACAAACATCAGTATAGCCCATTTTGCTATGCATTTGTTCCCATATGAAAGGGTTTTGAATCAAAGTCCTTTGATGCCCTAACTAACTTCCAGGGTTAAAATAGAAGAAGATTCTTCATGGCCATTCAATCAAAGATGATAAATTGACAAGAGCAAAAAATACTGTCATTGCAAAGCTAGACACCACAAGCATTCTTGATGATTTTCTCTTGCATGAGGCTCGATAAGCATTGGACCACGAAGGCAGTGGTAGGTTTGGATGATTGAATAATGGTTGTTTGTCACTAATAAAGAACTCTTCTCCTCCACGACAGCATGACCCAAGACAAAGCGTTAGATGGATGAAACTGACCTTCACATATGGCTAAACAGCGAGATAAGCAGGCAGTTTGCTCTCATTATAAAAGTAATTAAAGTGTTGCTTTTAGCTGCCGCTATTTAGGTATAGACAGTGACATCTGCAATTGGGCTTTCGGTCCCTCATTCAATAACTTCTTTTCGTGGAAAATTCTTGGATCCTCACAGAATTTATGACTTTTAGAAATCAAGAGTACTCAGTGGACACTGAATTACCATGACCATGCCTACTTATAGCTTGGTAGGTTTGTTCTGTGGGGTGTTTCTGCGGGGATGAGACAAATTTGACTGATGCCCGCTTAACTTGAAATTCAAGTTAGTTTCTTGAGCGATAACTTGTCTTCTGCAACAATTATTAATCTTTATCAATCAAGCAAAGTTAATAACCATAGTCATTAAAACAAACCAATCACTTATCTTCAAGGTTTCCGTTGTTACCGGGAAAATCTCATCTCGTACAAGAAAAGAAAAGTCTCAAGTTTTGGGCCAAGACAGATAAAGTTCTATGATTTAATTTTCTTATACGAGCTAAGATGATTTCCTGAATTTTCTCAGCATCCAAACAGGCAGATAGTTCTTTCATCAGGGTGAGTTTTAGTCTTCAGACCATATCAATCAATTCAAGATTAAATTTGAGCCAGATAAAGAGCATATACTAATTTGACATGGCCAGTATAAGCTGATGAAGAAAAAAACTTCATTAAGATCTTATCAACCAAAGCAATATTTAACAAACATGAACACTCAAGCCCCAAACACATATCTTAATGCATCATTCTCTACAACATACATATACAATAATTTTATATTTCTGTATGTTCAAACATAAACTAAAGCCACCGAACAAAACTACTTGATCTTCAATCCATATCAATTAGTATAGGCGTAGCATCAAACAAGCCAGCTATCAAGAAAGGTAGATTGAAACTTCACCAAAACAAGAAGCAACACAATGAAAGCAGCCACACCCCAAGGAGAGCTCCCTTCTGATGGCCGGTGGTGTGTCCTCCGGCGCTTGTCCCATGGTGACATAACAAAGATCATGTCAGGATTTTCCATAGATGAAAGCCATCGAACTATGACTATTAGCACTAACGGTACAACCAAAAGAACCCAACCCATTTGTTCCTCAGTAGTCTCCACCATTTCTTCATAGCTAAAGAACCAAGACATGCCAAGAAATATTGATAGTACTGCCAAGATTAAGAGAACTGGATATGGTAGGGGATTTAGAGTGAAAGCATCAAAGATGGAGTCACTTCTTCTCCTATAGTAGTGCATTGCTGCTCTTTTTCTTGGCGTGGAGATGTCTGCAAAGTTATCAAAATTCAAGAGGTCGTCAACAACTCTAGGCCCGGTATATTTATAGCAGAGGAACTGTCTGTAACGGGCTATTGAACTAAGTTGGTATGGGAGTTTCTGGGCCGTTGATTTGATGGATTTGACAATTGGTTAAATGATCAAGGGCTGCTAATCTTATACTTGTTTAATCAAACTTTATCTATTAAGCAAATCAAGTATATCCCCACCATCAATGAACTCTGTGTCCGCTTTAGAAATACCATCAAAGCATATTGCATAATGCTACCCTCTATCTATCTATCCATCCATCTATATATATAAAGTCAGTTTGCTACATCAATGCCTCTTAACAGTGTTATATACTCTAACAATAGGCATGGTGATAAAATTCAGTCAGTGATGGTGGTGGACCAACCAATTTCCATGAAAGAAGATGCATATTTTGAGGCTCCAAGGTGGTCCACTAGTTGTCTGCTAGAATCCCACTCTGTCACAGAAATAAAGCTCAAGCGTTGAGACCACCATAAACTCGGGATTAATTAAACAAATCACCTTCTTTTCAAAGTTCAAACCCTAATTCTGGTTGATCACCATGCATTCATATCCACACTGTTTTCTTTGGGTATCTCGAGAGTTGCTTTATCGATGCTTAGTGGATAGCGGTTGATATCTGGAATATAAACATCATCCATGTTTGAATCACTTTTCCATAAGCTCTCTGGATTCTGATTGTTATTATTGTTTTCTTGACGACCAACTAAATTATGAGTGCGAAACAGGCTACCTTCATGTACAAACACAAGGAATAAATATATTCACCAAACGCCACTGCAACCTAACTGAAGTTGCCTGCCAGGTTTTGTCAAGCTTTCAGGGACACGTTGCCATCAACCATTGTAGAATTCAAAGATTTCAGGGGAGGAAACTCAGAGAAAACTTCGATCGGCTAGAAGAACTAGGAAATTCCATTGGAAAATACTCAAAATTCAGGGACATCAGTTTGCCATCAACCATTTCTAAAAACAGCACTAAATACATCTCAGCAATCAAACAATGGATGGCCAGCCGAATGTTGTCATGCTCAAACTCTAAGGACGCCTTACTCCAAAACTATTAGAAAGCATTATCTTCCAATAAGGTAGAGTGCAACTTCTGACGCTTGTAACCAGACCTCAAAATGTTTTTACGCTTGTAACCAGACCTCAAAATGTTTTTGGTACTCCACAAACATGAAACTAATAGCAAGGCTGAATGCAATAAAACTTGGAAGCAGGGAATGGCAAATACAAAAGCCAGCCAAATCGATAACTATTCAACTAGTGCTAAAAACGATGCATGTTTCTTCTTTCACCATAAGGCATGTAATCGACAGACAATTAATGGAAACAATAACACGGGTGCTTTTGTTCTCTAAAATCTGCATGAAGAAGTGGATATTCACATAGAAAAAAAATACAACGCCGCCAAGAGAAATATCATTGAAGAATTAACACTCAGGACTCACCGCACCCCTGGACAAAATTGGAGTTTTCTTAAGATATACCTAAAGCTACAAAAATTTAGGAGCCAGTCAATAGCACTTGTGAGGGCTGAATGAAAAACTCATCCTTCGCTGCAGCCGGTGACATTGGATCACATGGAGGCCCCAGCACTACATATGGGCAACATCATTTTTTATGGCCACTAGCACATGGTGTCTGGCTTCCAAAAATGATTACGATCCTGAACTGCTCTTTGGAACTGGAGGATAACATGTCACGGTAATTTTCTCACCATGATTTGAAGAGTTGCTGAATGAAATTTGATAACTGGGATATATATTCACCCTAAGATTAATCAAATCAAACTTTTCCTTCATATTGGAAATTCAGTTTGTAATCATGCTGCAAAGTAGCCAATGTGTTTCTGCAAGGACCCTCTGCAAAGGCAGTGACACCCAAAGATAAAATAAGGTCACAATGCTCATGGAGCCATACTTGGAAAAAAAAACTGATTAAAGCATGCAGCATGATGATATTTAGTTCAATTACCCCCAAATACAGAATGCAGATATTGAAGATCATCTGCTGAGCAGGAATCTATTAAAGCATACACACCAGGTCTCAGAGCTTCATCTATCTCCCTGCACATCAATTGAAAAGCAAATTGTTTTTGTTAGCTCTGCATGAATACAGTTTGAAATTTGCAATGAGACTACATTTGTTAGAACCATGATCACCACTGTGCTTAAAAATTGCAAGGAACATGAAAATGAGATGTTGAGGACCACCTTCTGATGCCAGTTTTAAGCGGGCCATATCCTGAATAGACCCAAATGTAATTGGATAAAAACTTGAAACAATGCTGGCCAAAGACATCTTTTTGCTGCCTTAACTGTAAATAATAATAGTAAACAAATTAAAGCACGGTTAATAGAAGCCAAAATGTGTAATTTTTTTTTAAAAAAAAAACATACCAATACTTGTAACCACAATGCATAAACCAGAAACATGCTAGATGTGAACTGCCACAGAGGTCTGATTAAACTATCAAGAGTAAACTTGCAATAGATACTTGTTCAGCCGGAAGTTCAGAAATGCCACTTGCTCAAGCTCAAGCATGGTAGCCAAATTTTTTAGACACGTTGTGGAAAAATCCACAATAAGCGTGCTCTTAAGGGTTTTAATTCAAGACAAGATACAGGGGTTCATGCACCAAAAAGTTCACCATCCAAAAGCTTGTAATCAAACCCTATAGTCACTGCAGTTAAGCCTGTATTGTCTGTTTTAAGAACAGAGGTGATGTAAATGGGTCAACACACAAACCATCGAGAAACTTTTTCAGATAAATTCCCATGTTATGATGTTTCCTTTGCTAATTGCTTATGTGAACAAATAAAAACGCCATCTCATTTTCCCATCAGAAGATGAATAATAATAACTTCAACTTGAAACAACACGGGCTATATATTCATTGCACACTGCAAGCTTTAGATAACATCACATACCTCCTCATAAATCCTCCGGAAAGAACAAGCGCATTTTACCCCCTCATGAACTCCCAACGAAAAATAACCTTTTCTGACTGATAAATCAACATCCACCATCTCCAAACAATGAAGAAGAACACGCTCAGATTCTTGAAGTAAAGAAATGCACCTTTCTGACTCACTGGAATTACAAAATAATCGTCATGATTACATATAAAAATTACTTTGAGATAAAACACAGATAAAACCATACCAAGAAGGATATAAATGACAGCTAGGAAACAGAGAATGATATATGAGGATTGCATTATCAAGTAGAGACAACTATAACATAGCATAGAGACATTCTGAAATGGCCAAAATGCCTAAGCACTGTATACAATTGTTTTAGCATGTGCTTTATGTTAACGGTTGTCTTTAGGCATCAGCAAAGAAGAAAACAGCAACTATCAAAGTAGGAAATGCCCATTCCACTGTCCTATTAAAGTACACAATAGATCTAAATCCTTCCACAAAATGCCAATGCTTTCAGTTTTACTTCTTTGCTATGTGTGTATGATGAGTCTGGCCTGATGATAACAAATCTAACTGCAACATTTATGAACATAGCAATCAGGTTCTTCAGGATTGAGCTAAACATCAAGATAATGACCTTTTGTGATGCTTCAGAATCGTGTACAGTAACCGGCAGCATGCAGTATATAACTCCACGGAGAATTGTAGATCTACAACACAGGTATCCCTGCCTCCCACACTATTACAATCTTGGCTGCCCGAGTTCAACAAAGAATTAGATAAAGCTGGACCTTGAGAAATTCTCAGTTGATCAAAATCTTGAAAAAGTGCCGCTGGTATATGTAAAGACTGTGCTACATGCCAGGAATCCATTTGAAATAAAGCATGTTTTCCAGAAACTCTTGTTAGCACCTCAACACACATAAGAATGACTGCTCCTGGATCTGGTCCATTATACCTTTCACTATCCATTGCTATCCGATAGAAAATTAATGGACTTTGCACGTGCAGAATTATGTTGAACAAGGCAGCAACTAAACTCTGAATGTTCCTTTTAACAACATTTAAACGTTTACGACCTGTAAAGCAAGTAGATGGTTAGCACAACAATTTGCAATTACAAGAGAATAAATTTAGAACATCATTATGCACTGTACCAATCCCTGTTGGTGGATTGGTAGCTGCCTGTTTGTCGAGTAGGGAGAATTAGGTTTGACTTGCCCCTTCCTCCTCCAAAAAGCAAAAAGTAAAAGAAATTACTACACATTGTACAGCAGTGAAATCAGAATTTTACCTGAAACATATTCCAGAACCAGATCCAAGCAGTCAATGCCGGCTGCAACAGTTGAAGAAACCTTTCCACCATCTACATTCCCAGTAGTAATCTCATAAATTATTGGGCAGCCTTCGTACACTCCTACCAGTGCTCTCTCTATAGCCTGTATTGCAGACAAAAGATGCAACTCTGATGGTTTTCTTATCAAACTTTTGAATGACATCCTCAACCTTGCTTTAAATTCATCTAAATAGTATGGATGAGAAAGAGAAGCTGATCCTATATGACTGTGGAGTGTATTAGTGCTCAATTCTTTATCATGAGAAGTCAGAGTAGCTTCTTTCCCCTGTAAAGATATGCATTTTCCCAAAGCCTTCAAGTGTAACTCTAATAGCTTTGAAAACACGTTTCTAGTCGAGGTAGGATTAGTTATGGGAAAATGACTCCCTAGCTCTTGCAGATACTTCAGAACACCATCTAACCAAACAAAAGAGAATGGTTTTGGTACCTCGGTACCCTCTGCTAACTTCAAGAGCAAGACTTGAGATATGCCAGTAAAACTTGGCACCAAACTAGACAACAAAGGAGTGCATTTAGTCTCCAAATTGAGCTTCACAATAGCTGACGCCGCAATTAATAGCTGCCTGATTAATACCGCTGCTTTAGGATGATCACCTTCAAGAAAACTTTGCAACCACTCCTTATTTAATGGTAGGCATTCATATGAGTCAAGCTTACTTAGAATACCAGCAATAGAGGTAACATTTTCTGACTGTGAACCATGTTTATTCACGGTGACTTTCCAAGAGTCACCTGAAACCAGTGAACTGTCTCTATCATCAGACTTTACAAAATTTCCAGTAGCAGATAAATGATTAGGTTGGAGATCATCCTTGACAAACAGCATGTGGAAAGAAAAACAAATAAAATCAGCAAATGCATTTATACAATGACTAATTTTTGAGATGACTTCACATTTCCATCTCAACAGCTTCGCCTTATAATCACTATCTGTTGCATTGGAGTGGTCCAATGCAGATGCTAGGCCCCACATGAACCCACTGAAGCAAGAGACCATTGAAGATAATTTGTTCCAGTCAACATCGATTTCATCACTTGATTTCTCATTGCAATGAGCATCTTTCAAAGAAATAATTAAGTCCTGTGCCTGTTCCTTCAAACTTTCAGCAATGAGGATAACACTTTTACAGCTGTCAATGTCGTTTGAGGTATCCAAACATGGCAGAGACTCGTTTACACTGCTCTGTTCCTGGGTAACATCAGAATTGAGTTGCTCTGTATAAGGTTTTTCAGCAATTATGGAGACAGCAGAAGGACATTGATATTTGCTTAGTGTCAGGAACACATATGATGTGTGATCCATCAATGAAAAGATCATATCTGCAACTTCACAAGCTTTATCTTCTGACAGTGTCTCTTGAAGCCTAAACACCACAGACACTGATCTGGAAAGCCATAATACAGAATGTACATCCTCAAACAGAACAGGAATAAGTGCAGAATGAGTAGTTCTGACTTTCTCCTCACAATATGCCATAATTAGACATTTCAGAGCCCTCCGGCAGGCCACCAGCAACCTTAAAAGCTCATACTGCTTATGTGAGAAGAATGAGTCCCCACATTCTAACAGGTGGCCAATCACAAGCCTGAAATAAAGATAGTGCGGGTGAAACTTAAGCAGATGTTACATCATCCTAGGTATATGTATCACAAGAACATCAAGTGAAAGCAAGACTAATAACAGCAAGCACGTATCGTTATGTAATCGAGGACACAGAGAGGGTAATTGTGGGGGGGGGGGGTGTTATTTTGCATACATGTAGACACCATGCTTAGATGAAACTTAAGCATACATTATATCACACTAGGTATATGTATCAACAGAAACTTCAAGTGAAGGACAAATTACTGCAAGCGGCCAAGCACATATAATTTCATATACTTCCAAGGATACAGAAAACTAGTGGACGTCACAATTTTTACATGTACCATGTGGCAAGACTTTAACTGGGAACGTTTTTATTCATCTATTGTGCAGAACCTACATAAGCAATCTGCATTTGCTTGCTTAAAAGTAAACATAAAGTGAAGACATGTTGAAGCATAATGGATTTGAAACGATGAGAAATACAAATTTACCTTTCAAGGTTGAGTGTGCTAGTAACATAAAGTGAGAATGATTTTGAATTGATATATCCTTTTGGCATCCAGCACAAAAGCCTAAGCAAACTTTGACAAGCTGTAAATTTCACAGCAGTTGATTCTCTGGAAATATCTGCAGCCATCTCAGACAATAAATGGGAGGCTGGTTTACCCCCTGTCAACTCATCACATGTAGAGGATTTTCTGCCTAAAACAACATATGAGTTCTCAAGTGCACTTAAACCCTCTTTCCATTTAGGTGACATGTTCAGTTTGACGTCTCCAAATAGTGGTAGGATTGACTTCTCCAATAAATTGCAAAACCTGGATGCCAAATGCCTGCGAACAAACTAGGAAAAGAGGCAGTATCAACATTATGCAATACGACAGTTCGCTTCAGAACTGAATATTTGAATTATGATGTGTGCATGCAAGCAAGGGATGGGGGTGGGGGATTGCATGTAAATTGCGTCTTACTTTATGTTCATACAGAACAGAATCAGCCAGAAGTTCTGCTGAGATTTGATGCAAAGAAATTTTATCAAGGAAATGGGCTTCATTTGTGTGATGCCTTTCCACCTGTGTACAGCCTTTTGTTATAAATGGAAGAGAAGTAAGGATCACATGCTTGATGAACATCTTCAACTTCTTCTTACTAGCATGAGGGGACCATATATCGATATTTTGGCAAATAATCCACCAAATTGCAGCAGGCAATGACTTCTCATTCACAGAACTGACACCAAAAACCCATTTATCACTTCCATGTAGAGCTTGGTTGCAGGTATCTACAAAAGTTGCAGCATTAGAAGAGTTGAATGGAAGTCGTTCATTATCCAATAAGGAGAGGTAACTCATCAGGAACTCAGTAAGATCAATTGCCTCCTGCTTAAAAACAGCAATGCGTTTGCCACACTTTCTGCTCCTTTTGGAGTGCAGTGATGAGCCAGCATCATCAAGCAGCTTAAATTGAATGATATTATCATTGCTTTGCTGCAGATACTCAAAAGATTTTATCTGCCTGTTCAAATCAACAAGCCTCTGAAGAGCCATAGTAAGCAATACGTAAATCAGAGGACAACAATCTGCAACATCTCCCTGAAGATAAATGTCAGAAACAGATTGTATAATGACAGGCAGAGAGGCTGATGGTTGGAGAATCCAAGAAAAATAACCCCCATCTGTCCAGTCAGTTTTATTCATCCAATCCCTTGCAGAATATGCTGTAAATAGATCCCCCATTACTGCTGACATCTTTCTTGATACATCTGGAGGCACAAGGCTGACTGCTTGCCTGTATAAACTTCGGCATGACATGTACACGCGAGAAAAGAACACAAGGACCCAGTGGGTGGACACTCCAAATTTCAGCATATCATGCGTGTTTCCAGCAAGCCTGACATCAGAAGTTCTTCCTGTCACGGAAGAGATGAACTCATTGACACTTTCTGACTCCTGTCCTACCAGAATACTCATGTATGGACGAATTACAGCCATCAAGTCCTTCATAGTTCGTCCAACAATGCTGCTGTTCCCAGCTGTGACATTCAATGAATCTAGCACCAGAGCATATACTTCAGACAATCCTCTTCCGAAAAGTTCCACTTGCAGATCAAAACCATGCATGCTGGAATTTGCATTTGATTCACCAAACACCTCTTTGTCTGCCAATGAGCAAGTAGTCTTCATCCATTCCATGGATTCTGATAGATCTGCAGTTAAGTGCTGAATGCACTCACTTGCCTGCCCTTCTGGTATGGAGTATATATCATTACGAATGGCTAGTTTAAATTCATGCGAGCAAAACAACATTTCCACTGCTTTTGCATATGATGCATGTGGTAAAGAAATTTTGCAGAATCCCAAACTATCATAATTCAGCCCAGCATCACCACCTTTGTCATATACTATTATAAGCCTTGTCGCTTTGCAGATTGCAAAGATAGTACTTTTCACCTGCAGCAATTAAAAGAAAAAACATCAGGACATGAAAACCATCTGACATGAAACAAAACACAGATAAAATTTCAAAAACTCAACGTGATGCCAAACTTATTTGGCAGATTTAAAGCAGGCATGTGCTATTAGATAAGGAATGATTCGACTAACCTGTCGAAGTTCACTGTAAAGCTTGACCAGTTGACATCCAAGTCCTAGTATCTGAGATGTCATCGAGCATTCATTTGGTGCATCCTTGAATGAATAGCCAAAGGCCAAGCAGGAAAGCATGATAAACCATAACCTGGTTAAATCATTCTCGATAACTTCATACTCGATATCCAATAGGTGCCCAACAGCAGCAAGTAGCTCCCTTGCTAACAAAGTTAAGGTCTCTTGTGTTCGTGAATCTACATTATATGTTGGCAAACAAAGTAAATTGGCCATGAATGGCAATATAGCATTGTAAACCTTCTTCAAGAAATTAAGGCAAGCCCCTTCAGATATATCCTCTGTTTTTACATACAGTTTTTCACGCAAAAAGCAGGCTAGTAAATTATTAATAGATTTGATTGTGCAGTGAACATCCAATAATAGAGGCCGTACTTCCAATTTAGATTGAAGGTAGCCATTTATCTCAAGCAAAAGGGGGTCTGTAATCTGTACAAAGAAATTGAAAAGTGATTTTCTTTTTTCTGCACTCAAAATACTGGGTCCATAACTAGTGTCTAGAGGAGCACTGCTACCATATAACGTTTTAGATAGTTGACCAGACAAGTGCCTTGAACCTTCAGTTCTCTCCACTATGTTCATACCATCGGACAGAACTAAAGTTTCTTTTTGCTTTTTCACACGATCAACAAGCAAATAGAACAGTTCTCCTAAGCCACTCATAGCAGATTCCTTCTTTGCAAGAATAATTCTTTCAAGTTTATCAAAGAAATGTCTGTGGTAACTTTGAATGACAGTTTTTGACTCCTTCGTTTCTCCATCGTTGGATGCAGAACACTTCTCTGCAACACGTAAGCTCAGAAATCCATCAATGTGGGTTGGATGAAATAACCCTTGTGATAAAACCTCTTCAACAGCAACTAGCAAGTTTCTTGTCCAGCCAGGATTGCTTTCATCACTCTGAAGATGCAAGACACCCAACAAATGCAACAATGGCTCAAGGAGTTTATCCACAAAATCACGAAATCCATTTTTCCTTGTTGGATGAACCCTCAAGAACTTGGCAAATGGCTCAAGCACCAAGCAAGAGAACCGCAAAGCAAAAACACCCACATTGCCACCCTCGAGCTTCTCACCATACACTTTGCGAACAAATTCAAGAACCGGAAGAATAGACAAAATCCACAAGTCCAAATTCTCGTTCGACAAGCCACCATGAGATAAGAACACCAGAGAAACACAATCAAGCACAACACTGTACAATTCAAACCCGGAACCAGTAAAAAATGATTCTTTCAAACGAACTGATGGGACTGTCAGTACAGAAAGCACATTTCTCGCAACACACCCTATAGCCCTCAAAAGGTTCCTTGAAAAGCTCAAAGAAACCTGCAATCTCAAAGACTCCTCCAAGCAAAACTTGAAAATCACCCAGCACCTATAATCCAAACACGCCTCAATAACTCCCTCTCCATCAACTTCGATTTTCTTATCTGTAGAAATCAAAAGTGACTGTACCCAATCATTAAGAAAAGCTACAACTCGTGATACTTTCACCGTTTCACGATCTACATCGGCGTCTTTTCCTCCTCCATTCTCTCTCGAGTTCACAAAATCATAAGCTAGTTCAACCTTCCTGCATTACAATTCTCTCAACAGTCAAGACAAAACCCTAAATAATTCCTTGAAACTCTAAAATTTAACAGCGAAAGAACAATTAGAGAGAGAGAGAGAGAAAGGGTCTAACTTTTGAAGATGAATTTCTCTGTTTTGAATCGATAAAATCAGCTGCAAATTCCTCCATGGACTCGCAACTTCTTCAGTTTCTTGCTTCGACTCCTTCTCTTTCGCTGAATCATGATCAATCCGGTTTATTTTGGAAGGTTTTTGTCGTTTCTCTTCATGGCTACTCAGCGTTCGCTTCTTCTTAACCTTTTTTGCCGATAAATCAGAAGAATCAACCATTATTGAGTTATTTTTTAGGGCCTGTGGAACTTAGGGTTTAGGGTTTTTGTAGTGCTAGCTATCGGGGTTTAATTTAAGGTGATGAAACGACGATGCGCGCGATTTGAGATTTTTGTGACCGACGAATTGGACACGAACAGATGCATAAAACAAGACCAGAACGTTTATGGATTTACGACTTTTGCCACCGCATCTCTCTTGTCTTATTCGTTACAAAAAGTTCGTGTATTGAAGCTATAACACCTTCCATTATTCCGGTTAATCAAATATTTTAGCATTTAGCTTCTCTTAAACAATATATTAAGATTAAGACGGCGTTAATCTTGTATCACTTAGAAAATAATTATTGCAATCAGAAAAAATTGATCACGTGTAGCTCAGTACACCTTGTATTAAAAAAAATTAAAAATGAAGAATAAAACTATAAAAAATCAATTAAAAAAATAAAAGGATTAATAATTGTAATTGTGATAAAAATGGATTTGAATTTATGTATTTGAGTGTGATGATTTTGAGCATTTAATGAAAATTAAAACCAAAGAAGATGTAAGGACATTGTTATTCTAAATAAGAAATTAAATGGGAAGTGTGGAATTAAATTAAATATTTTGAATATTGAATTAAAGATTCATGTGCTTGTGGTTAGGAGTATTGATTTGTGAATTACATGATGAAACTTTATTGAATTAAGAGAGCATGTGGGCGTGAGATGTAACTAGGAGGAGTTGGAGCATCACAAGCGACAGGAAGATGCCTCGTTACCTCACTTGAATATTTATAATTTTATTTTCTTTTTATGTTGATTGTTATTAATGTAATTTACATACTTTTCGCAACTATAAGATTTTTTAAAAACAATATTATTTTAAGATTTTAAATGGATTGATTGGTTGTTAGAGGAAGTTAGTTGTTTTATTAGTAATCATGTGGATCACCGGATTTATTAACTGTTGTAAGAAGTTAGTTAGCTTATTGGTAATCATGTGGGTTACTAGGTTTATTGGCTACCAAGAGGGATAAGTTGGTTTGTTGGTAATTATGTGAATTACCAAATTTATTGTTTACTGGATGGGTAAGCTGAATCACTGGTAATCACATGAATTACCAAATTTATTGGCTACCAGGAAGGGTAAGCTAAATTATTGGAAATCACGTGGATTACCTGATTTATTGTCTATCAGGAGAGGTTAGCTGAATTATTAAAAATAGTGTGAATTACTAAATTTATTGGCTAGTAAGAGAGGTTAGTTGGATTATTGGTAATCGCATGTATTATCAAATTTGTGTGGATGTTATTAAAGGAAAATCGGTAAGCTGTATAAATTATTTTGATGATGATAAATTATTGTTTAAACTTAATGTGGTCATATGTTTTTAATAAATTAATATTAAATTTATTAATTGAAAAAATTATGTATTTATAGGTACATCAAGACCCGCAATGAAGTATTTGGTTTAGTTGTTCCGTGTACATATGGTTGTTGGAGTATTGTCAAATGTAACTTATGTTAAACTTTTTGGAACTTAATGTAATTTGTGTGTGTTAAACATGTAAGTAATTTACTTGTAAAATAGCGCTGTGAACTTTGATAAATATGTAAGACAAATGTGGTTAATATATATATATATATAGACACACACTTAAATCATGTATGTTTCATTTTAATTAGGTGATATTAACATGGATATAGCATGTGCTAAAGATATATGAAAATGAATGTTATGCTTTTGTAATTAATAGGTGATATTTATTTGATGTTGAGAATTATTATTAAGGTGCTGATATTTATTTGATATGTTTTTGTAATTAATATATTGATATTTATTTGATGTTGAGAATATTACCAATGTGATGTGGTGTGTGGAATTTGATACGAGTATGTGATAGGATCCATGATAGTTGGATTGATGATGAGAATGAGAAATAAATGAATAATAAGAGATTTGTTGATAATTTAGTATCGTTCAAAACAAAAGAAATTTTGGCAATAAAGTGTGTATGCGTCCGTGTATTGTGTGTATATAAAATAAGTTTAGTAAAAAAAATCGAATTAGCATTGAAACTCTTGATATAGGGTTTTGGGGTTGTTGCATACTGGCTCTCAAATTTTGTGATTTCTTTTTAAAAAATTTTACAGAGTTATCCTGATCTCGTATCATCGTTTACGTGATAGTTAAGTTATCTCAGATTGACTCAGATTATCATTGCATGGGAACTTTTTTTAAGTTAAGAAAAAATCGACCCGACATGTGGCATAACACGAGTCATCTATGTATTGATTTATACAACAATAATGTTTTGTTTTTAAATCAAGGGCAAAATAGTCAAAGTTATTAATTTAATTAATCTCCATAAATACTTCAAATAATAAATTTGAATTTAATTATAGTGTTTCATATACTATTTCAAATATAAGAATTATAATAAGTTATAATTGAATTCAAATATGTTAACCATTTGAATCCAATTGGTTTGATTATAAATAAGGTGCGTAAATAGAGAATTTTCTTTTTGCAAGTAATTAATAGGTTAGAGCAAACACCATCTCAAAGATGATAAGAGAAGATAAAAATATTTTCAACCAAATCTGCAAACGGTAACTGTCATGATGGATGCAGCCATCACACGGCGTCGATTTTAACTGCTCCCTCTTTTCGTAATAATAATAATAATTCCACCTTGCTAAATTAAAGTGCTTAAGATCACTCTTGAGAAAAAAAAAGTAATTAAAAGTACTAGTTAAGTAATGTGATATAGAGTATTTTTTAAAAATATTTTTAATTAAATATTTTTAATTTTTCTATTTTTTTATATTAATACATTAAAATAATAATAAAAACACATAATAAAAATATTAATTAAATTTTTTTTTAAAATTGAAAATCAAAACTATCAAACATAGCTTAGTTCATGTGGGTAACAAGATTTCACCGATTCTTATGTTTGGGAATGTGGTTGCGGTTGTCTTTTAAAGTGCTTTTCATGCCAAAATGTATCAAAATGATTTTTATTTTATTTTTTAAAAATTATTTTTAAGATCAGCGCATCAAAACTATCCAAAACAGATAAAAAAATTAAATTTTAAAGAACGAAATTTGCACTGCGTTTCCAAACACTCTCACAAGAAATTAAAACTTAGTCAGCAAGATTAACTATTTATTTGGTATTGTATGTAAAAAGAGATTGATAAAATTTAAATTTTTTTATTTAAATTTTTTTTATTTTTAAATTATTTTAATATGTGAATATCAAAAATATTTTTTTATAATATTTTTAAATAAAAATTATTTTAAACAACAATCATTATTACATTTTTAAATAATTCAGTAAAATAAAGAACACAACCGATAACTCACAATCATCACGTGAAAGAAACAAAAGAAAGGGTAAAAACCAATTTCCCATCACACATTCCAATTTATGTCGAGAGTGGAAGATAATTAAAACAGACTCTTCGTTTCCAGTTTTCATGGCAGCCGTGTATTCCACTGTGATCCCAGCTCATCCTGGGTGCCAAATGACACCCCAATCACCAATCACCAGCTCCCAGGGGATCTGGCAAAAAAGATATCTTTCCGCTCTGCAGAGAAAAGATCCCTTTGCATTATTACTACTGTCACAGACAAGTGTTCGTTTCATATTTTCATATGGTTCAAGTCCCAAAGCTCTTTCACGCTCACAAGGTCTCCCACTCATTACAAGGATGCCCAAGTTAGTCCCCAGAACATGTCCGGTTCTCTTGTTTGGTCTCTAAGTTAAACATGTTCCCGATTAAGTACAATATCTCAGAATTTCCTTATCACTGCAAATATTCCTCGAAATAACATCATTTTATTGCATAAATTTAAGAATTGCTGTAAGACTCGATCCTTCCATCAATCTCATCAAGCGCGTGGTTTACTGGTTTAATGAATTAGCCATCCTAGTAGAGAAAATTATTAAAAAAACCGATCGAATTATTGCATGGTTATAGCAATTCGGAATTTCTAATACATTTCTAGTATTGATTAAGGAGATTTCAGTGTGAGGATTTAAATGATAATGTATTGAGAGTTTAGGGACCGATTCTCAGTTTTGTCTCCTCCTTATACAGGCCGCTGATCCATTTTTCATGCTAGAGTACATCACCATCAGATTGTCACAGTCAAATCAGAGACTCCCCACGTGGACCCCTCAAAACTATTATTAACCGTCCGTACATACAAGCAGCCTCACCTGCCTGTCATCCTCTACCAATCTACTATCACAGTTTGCCTTTTGGGCCCGCTTGATTCCACTGCATCTTCAACGAAGATTGTATTCATCTATCACTCTCTCCCAAGTCAGCCTGCTC
Source organism: Populus simonii (assembly GCA_007827005.2). Taxonomy (NCBI): domain Eukaryota; kingdom Viridiplantae; phylum Streptophyta; class Magnoliopsida; order Malpighiales; family Salicaceae; genus Populus; species Populus simonii. The sequence continues at coordinate 16,655,955 of CM017467.2, read as the reverse complement.
TTCTCTCCCCCCTCTCTCCGTTTTTGGATAATTGAAGCTGTCTTAAGAGTTAGTCACACTTTTTCTCTAAAATCTTAATATGTTATGCTTTACAGTGGTTCTTGAATAAAAAGCTTGAAGCTTTTGAGGGTTAGGTGTGTGAAAGTTCAAGACTTCTTGTTTGGTTGATGAGATAACCTTTCAAAACTGATAGAAAGATTGAATCTTGAATCTTGAATCTTGAATTTTGAATCTTGAATCTTTGTTTTTTTTTTTCAAAGAAAGAGGGAAAAACCCATCTCTGTTTTTACAAAATTTTCTCTTACATGCTTTGAGTTTGGTTGTTTCTGGTGAATTTCATTGCAGGTTGTTTGCACAAGGCGTTAAGCCCAAAGTTGTGTGTTTTGTCTTTGGCAAAACATCCGACAAATGTCCAGTCTTGATGGAGATGTGTCTCAAAATGGGAGCTTGAAGAGTGTCGATGCCCATCATGCTTTGGCTGAAATAGAAGATTTGGATTTCTCAAGGAGCTTAGATAAGCCACCAAGGCCTTTGAATATGGAGAGGCAAAGATCATGTGATGAGAGGTCCCTAAATGAATTGTTTGGGGTGCCTTTGCTTTCTCCTCGTCCCTCATCAAGAGCCGAGAGTAACTTCAGGTTAATTGATCATCTTGATGGTTTATATTCCCCTGGTAGAAGGTCAGGATTCAATACTCCAAGGTCACAATATGGGTTTGAGACACATCCAGCTGTGGCTGAAGCTTGGGACGCTTTGAGGAGATCGTTGGTTGTTTTTCGTGGCCAACCTGTTGGAACCATAGCAGCTTTGGATAATACTGACGAACAGCTTAATTATGATCAGGTGAAGGCTCCATGATTTTTGTTTCTTTGTGTTATATGACAAGAAATTTTGTTTATTAGGGTATTAACTAACTTGGAGACAGGCCTTTTGTTGCAAGTGGGTGGTTGCCGATTTTGTTTGGTCGTTCACCCGATAACTTTATTCGGAGATGTATTGGGGTGTCCTTTTTTTCTCTCCCGGTTCTGCCTTTTGATTATCCCTTTGTCTATAATGTGCTTATGTTTCGTGTTCCAACGTTAACTTTCATACCACTCTGTTCTTTTTCATATATGTTCCGATATTGTAACATGATAATGACTTTCTTGCATCTGTAACTGGGATTGTAGGATCCCGTAGGCTTTAAAGCTTGTACATTAACGTAGTTTCTCTATTTACATAGGTGTTTGTAAGAGATTTTGTCCCAAGTGCATTGGCTTTTCTGATGAACGGGGAACCTGAAATAGTAAAGAATTTTATTTTGAAGACTCTTCGCCTCCAATCATGGGAGAAAAAAATTGACAGATTCCATCTTGGAGAAGGAGTTATGCCTGCGAGTTTTAAGGTACTCCACGATCCTGTCAGGAACAGTGAGACTTTGATGGCAGATTTTGGTGAGAGTGCAATAGGAAGAGTGGCTCCCGTTGATTCTGGATTTTGGTGGATTTTCTTACTTCGAGCATACACCAAGTCCACAGGCGACACATCATTGGCTGAAATGCCAGAATGTCAGAAGGGTATGCGCCTAATTTTGAGTTTATGCCTTTCAGAGGGGTTTGACACATTCCCTACTCTTCTTTGCGCTGATGGATGCTGCATGATTGATCGCAGAATGGTGAGTTTCATTGGTTACTGTCTGCTTGGACTATATTTAATGTTGCTATGTTCATCCTTTGTTTATTTTTCAAGTCTCAATTCATTTATTGTGTATTTGGTTATGTATCTTTTAGGGTGTTTATGGGTATCCCATTGAAATTCAAGCACTTTTCTTCATGGCTTTAAGATGTGCTTTGCTTCTACTGAAGCAAGATGAGGAGGGGAAAGAGTTTGTAGAGCGGATCACTAAACGCCTTCACGCCTTAAGTTTTCACATGAGGAGTTATTATTGGATTGACTTGAAACAGCTTAATGATATATATCGTTATAAAACAGAGGAATACTCTCATACTGCAGTTAACAAGTTTAATGTAATTCCCGATTCTCTTCCAGAATGGATATTTGATTTTATGCCAGTCCATGGTGGCTACTTTATTGGAAATGTTAGTCCTGCAAAAATGGACTTCCGTTGGTTTTGCTTGGGTAACTGTATTGCAATCTTGTCATCCTTGGCAACCCCTGAACAATCCACTGCGATAATGGATCTTATAGAATCACGGTGGGAGGAATTGGTTGGAGAAATGCCACTCAAGGTAATCTATCCAGCGATAGAGAGTCATGAATGGCGGATTGTTACAGGATGTGATCCAAAAAATACTAGATGGAGTTACCACAATGGAGGATCCTGGCCAGGTATGCTACTTGCACTGCATTTTCCTTTGCGCAAAACAAATTCATAATGTAACTAAAACTGCCATGGCTTTTTTGGTTGATTGCAAGTCAGGCCTGAATAATTCATTTGATAAAACGAGGCCTGAAATGATTAACTTTGTTGCTATGCCATGGCTTGAATTTTTATCAAATCAGCATTTACATGAATTTGCCCTGGTGGTGAAATGCTGAATGCTAATCCCAAATACATCTTGCCAAAGTTTCATGTTCTTATGAGCAAAAATATAAAATAAGAAAAAGCTTTCTGAGTGCCCTGTTTTTTGTTGGAAGTACATTGTTGGAAAATCTTATCCGATGTGCGTGCAAATTCTTCAGAGAGCTTTAACTATTCTTTATGCAAATTTTCATGAGTTTTGGCTTTGGATGGAAATAATAGTTAGTATATTCCGTGTCTATGCTATTAAAGCCTGTTCATGTCATTTCTATTCCTGCTTAAAATCGTCATCATTATATTTTGCCAACTATGATGAACTCTTTGAAGTATTTATGAACAATTCCAAGTCCATTTCTATGCCACTCTTTGAACTTCCTTGTTGGGATTATCATCTTTGAAACATTTTGGCTATTGCAATGGATGCAGTGCTCTTGTGGCTTCTCACCGCAGCATGCATCAAGACCGGACGCCCCCAAATTGCAAGACGTGCCATTGAGCTCGCTGAGACAAGATTAGTTAAAGACAACTGGCCAGAATATTATGATGGAAAGCTTGGTCGATTCGTTGGGAAACAGGCGCGGAAATTCCAGACCTGGTCAATTGCAGGTTACTTGGTTGCAAAAATGTTGTTGGAAGACCCTTCTCATTTGGGCATGGTTGCACTCGAAGAAGACAAACAAATGAAGCCTCCCATGAGAAGATCACATTCATGGACATTCTGATGTAACTTGTCTAGCAATTCTACATACCCCTGTCTATTCTCAGATGGTAAACTGATCTTTGGTGGTGATAGGGCTAGATCGTCTCTTCTGACCCACAGTTCTACTTCCCATTTTGATCATGTCTTCTGCCTTTCCATCTGTTCAATGCCGGAATACTTTTTTTCAATCTTGCCGTAGTAGCTCTATGCAAATCTTAATGAATCTTAATCCTTCAATGTTTTCCTATCATATTTTATTTAGGAGTTTTAACGTATAGCTCATGTGAAGCCTGATTTGGTGGTGAATTTATGGCGCATGGGGTCCAAGGTGATTTTACCTACGTTTTTTTTTTTTGTCTCAATGAGACCATGGCTTGAAGTCTTGAACACCTTGGTCTACACGATATGTCAGCTCCAGACATTGACTTGCTCTTATTATTTTCCAATCTGATTTCAAAAAACGTTGTTTTTCCTGGATGGAAATCGCACGCGGTCCATCGATTTTAAGGTATTTAATTGAAGCCTCCATTGTTAATTTATTAATTATTGAGTCCTTCCATATGGGAATTAGCGGCATGCACCTGCACTATCAACGACTAAAACATATGTAGCCTGGTACATATTACATTAAAAAAAAACAAAAAGGTATAAGTAAAATATTGTAATGATAAACATATTACACTATTTAGCGGAACAAAAGATTTTGCCCTTCTCATCATTGAAACTTGCAAAGCTTGTAGTTGGGGTAAGATTATTATTATTTTTATAGAGATTTATTGGGTATTATAAGATTGATTAGAAATAAATAAATTAATATATTTTTTTAGCATGGTTAAATTACTTTGTTATCTTTAAAAGCAAAAAATATATGCATTTCAGTCAAAGGATTATTTTTCTTTTCAAAATTATTTACACAATAAATTTACTTTAATACCATTGAAAGAAAAAAACACTTGCACTGAGCGGCTTCTTCATCTTTTCTTTTCGTTTGAACAATAAAGTTACAGGATTGCCCTTTAAAATAAAAGTTGTTTTCAAGGGGGTTATTAGTCCTTTTCTTCTGAGTTATTTTTTTTTGTTATGTTTAGGTTTGCTAAACTTTTTTTTTTTTTAATCAATTAAATAATATTAAATAAAATTGGGTCGTCCAGTTACCAAATTCTGCTATCTTGGGTGGCATTAAGGGCAAAGTGTTGTTCTCTTTCTAACAGTGTAACGTGTATTTATGGTGAAGGCATGGTTGGCCTCTAGTATATATTTTTTTTTCTTTAGAAATTTACGTCAGTCCTTTCAAAAAATATTTGTATCCTTTGATTTGTATATTTATTAATTTTGATCTTTATTCTTTTGATTACTATTTATTTTACTTTTAAAGATTTTTTAATTTTAGATTTTTTCAATTTCATCCTTGTGAAATTTATTTAATTATATCTAATTTGGTTCTCATTCTTTTATATATATATATATATATATATATATATATATATATATATATATATATATATTATTTTTTTTCAATTTCATCCCTCATCATTTAATTGTATTTATTTTTTAATCCAATTTTGGTGCTTATTCTTTTGATTGCTATTTTCTTATCCTTTTTTTCTTATCTTTTTTTTTTAATTTTGTCCCTCAACATCTTATTTGATTTTTTTAATCTAATTTAGGTCCTTATTTTTTTAATTACTATATTTTTAATTATTTTCTTAATTTATTTTGTTTTTCAATTTAGTCCCTGATTATTTTCTTTCATTTAGTTTTTATATCATATTTGATCCATAAATTTTGGATTTTAAATTGTTTTTTAATAGGAATTTTTACTTTGTTAATTTTTTTGTATACTTTTCTACAAGGTAATCTCAATTTCATGACCCGAGTCTGATTTAAGTTCATTTATTTATCCTTTTATTAATATTTTTTTCAAATTCATTATTTGATATTTTGGCTAGTAGGCCTTGAACTTCATTATTTGTTCCACTTCTCTTTTTTGTTGGGTTATCCTAATCTCATATCTCATGTTATATGTTAGTTAAGTTAACTCATGAGTTAACTTGGGTTGACTTGTTTTTTTTAAAATGTTATTTTAATTATTATTTTTTACAATTTTATCATTTGACATTATATTATTGGCTCTTGAGTTTTGTGATTTTTCAACTTTTTTGTGGGGTTATCCTGGGTGCGAGTTAGTCAAGTTAACCCGTGTTAGTTTGTTTTTTTTTTTATTTCTTTATTTAACTTTAGTCTTTTTTGCCAAGCTGCTCTTTTGAAAGTCTTTTTTTTATCACGAGGTGGCGGGTTAGTGAAGTTAACTCGAGTTGACTTAGTTTTTTTTCTCGATCTTTTTTTTATGAAATTGTTTTTTTTTGTTTTCATCATTTCATATTAGATTATTACCTCTTGAGCTTTACCTTTTCTTTTCTTTTTTGCTTTTCTTTCTGTGAGGTTATCCCAAGTGTATGTTAACAAGTTCACCCAGGTTAGCTCATATTTTTTTTCAATGTTTTTTTTATTGAACTTTGGTCTTTTTTGCTAGATCTTTCTTTTTATAATTTTTTTTTTATCTTGATCTTGTATCATGAGTGATTGGTTAGTTTGGTCAACCTAAGTTGACTTTGGTTTTTTTCTTAGACATTATTTTTTTAAAATTGATTTTTTTTTGTTTCAACATTTGACATTGGGCTATCAGGCCTTGAGCTTTGTAATTTTTTTCTTTTTTCTTTCTGTGAGTTATCTCGATTTCATATCCCTGATTACACGTTATTAAAGTTAACTTGAATTAACTTTAGATTATCATTACCTTAACTTTTTTTTAACGTTATGAAAAGTTTGGCTGGTATCGTGGTGAAGTGCATGCTACCTATCTAGTCATTATTAATTTCAAAAGGCTAAAAATTGTAAAATTAAACATTTGTCAAAACAAAACTACCTAGAAGACTTATTATTCGCTACTTAGATTTTTAAAATGTACTGATTAAGTAACAAAATCAGAGTTATTGTTTCTTTTATCATACTCCACCAGTTTTTTTCATAATTTTTGGCCCAAAAACTATCTATGATGATTAAAATTTATTTTTATTTTTAAGATCAATAAACATAAATAAAAAACTAAACTTAATTTTTAAGATCAATAGACATAAATAAAAAAAATAAAAAATTAAAAGTTATTAACACGTGAGTGGAAGGAGCCCATACTTTTTTAGCAACGTGTGTGGACTTCTTCAGCGGCAAAATATAGTCTTTCATGATGACATTAGAAACAACTCGTCAAGCTCTTTTTAATTGATAGACACATAGCGGTAGAGAACTGTCGAAGTGGCTTCAATGTGCTTTTTTCTCCTCCTTCTTTTTTTCTCTCTTCTCCTTGAAAAAATACAAAATATTCATTTCATTTGATTTTTGTATCCATTTTGGTTCTTATTCTTTTCATTGCTATTTGTTTTGCTTTTGATGCTTATTGAAAATTTTTTTTATTCAATTCCATCCCTCAATGTTTTATTTAATTTAATTTTTGTACTCAATTTTAGTCCTCATTCTTTTAATTGTTATTTTTTTATTCATTTCTTGATTTATTTATGTTTTTTAATTTGTTTTCTTAATATTTTATTTGATTTGATTTCTGCATTCAAATTTGGTCCTTATTCTTTTGATTATTACTTTTTTTAAATCATTTTCTTGATTTATTTATGCTTTTCAATTTTGTTCCTCAACATTTCATTTGATTTAATTTCTGTATTCAATTTTGGTTCTTGTTATTTTGATTGTTATTTTTTCTTTATTTTTTTTATAATTTAATCCTTAATTATTTTTTTTCATTTGGTTTTTATATTGGATTTGATCCTCATTATCTGATTGCTATTTTTTTTTTATTCTTGATGGTTATGAATTTTGCTTCATTACTTTTATACCATATTTGATCCTTATATCTTGGATCATAAATTAGTCAAGTTAACATGAGTTGAATTGAATTTTTTTCCTGATGTTTTGTTTTTTGAAATTTTGTTTCTTATTTCAATTTCACATCTGATATTAAATTATTGTACCTTTGATTTTGTAATTTTTTTGCTTTCCTTTTAGTAGGGTTATTATCTTAGGTCACGAGTTAGTTAAATTAACCCGAGTTAACTCAAGTTTTTTTTTATTTTTTTATTGATTTAACTTTTATATTTTTTTTCTAGGTTTTGTTTTAAAAACTCAATTTTTTTTATCCCTATCTTATATTGCATGTCATGAGTTAGTTAAGGTAACTCAAATTAAATTGAACTTTTTTTTTTCCTAATGTTTCTTTTCCTGATTTTTTTTCATTTTTATCTTTTGAAATTTGGTTATTGGGCCAAGAAATTTGTGTTTTTATGTTTTCTTTTCTGTGGGGTTATCATGGCTCGTAGGTTAGTCAAGTTAACCCAGGTTAATTTATGTTTTTTTTCAACATTTTTTTTTATTAATTAAGCTTTGGTCTTTTTTTTAGACTTTGTTTTTATCCAAATCTCATATTGCGGGTTGCAGGGTAATCGAGTTAACTTGTTTTTTTATGTTTCTATTTTGATTTTTTATTTTTAATTTTATCATTTGATGTCATGTTATCGGGCCTTGATCTTTATGATTTTTCTCGCTTTTCTTTATGTTGGGATATCTCATTCCTGAAGAAATATGATAGTACCTTAACTGCTAAACCAACACGTCATTAATAATTAAACTTTTATATGTGCTTATAACTTCAATTTCATGGTAATAGGAAATAAAAATAATTGCTGTAAATTTTCCTGGTGAAAACAGTAAATTTAAAATAGCAATTAATCAAAACAATTCATTGAGTTTGGATGAAAATCTAATAAGATTAATCGAGAAGAGTTTGAATATTCATGGAAGAGAATAACAAAACTTTTAGTACAATATTTATTCATGCAAAATTAGTACATGTCAGCTTAAATTAGAAATAGAATATATAAGTTGACTAATACTAAAGCACAAGGGTTGATTTGATCAACTATTGAAACTAAAGTGACTGTATTGATTTCTGTTTTTTCTCCAGACAAAAATAATAAATATGCAAAACATAACGGGAAAAATAAAATTTCGCACCCCCCCAAAATAAAAATAAAAATCCCCTCCCTCTTCAAAATCTCCATCAAGCAGTCAAGCCTTAATTTCCCCTCAATTTCCATCACTTTCTCAGGAGAATCAAATCGAATTATACGATGAGACCACCGAAGAGACCGATCCAAGTGGTAACAACATGGGTGCGACGACAGCCTCCGAAGGTCAAGGCGTTTTTGGCGGTGGTGGCGGGGATGACAGCGCTGGTGCTTCTCCGATTCATCGTACACGATCACGATAACCTCTTTGTTGCCGCTGAGGCTGTTCACTCCATTGGAATCTCTGTGCTTATTTATAAGTTAATGAAAGAGAAGACTTGTGCTGGTAATTAAACGGAATCCCAAACTATTAGGGTTTTAATTTTTTTTCATGGGGGTTATTAATTAGAGAGAAATTTTTAATTTTTGCGTTAAATCTTCGATCTTTTCTGTTGTGCTTCAATGATATAATGGTATTTTTTTTTTATTAATGGATTGATTTGTTTAATGGGAAATGTTCCAATAGAGGGAAAATCGGATTCTGGTGCTAAATTTCAGGTCTTTTTGGTTGATCAATGATTTAATGGTTATATATTTCTTGGTTTTGAATTGAATTTTTTCTTTCATTGTTATTGCTTTTGTTTGGAATTGATGGTATTAAAGAGAGCTGGGATTATTGTGCTAAATTTTGGGTTTTCTTTTGTCGTGTTTCAATGATTTTGTGACTTTATCTTTGGTAAAATTTTGGATTTTATTTTGTTTTCCATGGATAAATTTGTTTTTTTGACGGGGAACTAATGTAATTAGAGAGAAAGTTTGGATTTTTCCGTTAAATTTTGGAACTTGTTGTGGTTATACCTTTCAGTTTTTGGATTCAAAGTTTTGGCCTGTAACATTATTTTGAATATTTTGCAGGGCTATCACTGAAAACTCAGGAGCTGACAGCCATGTTCTTAGCTGTGAGGCTGTACTGCAGCTTTGTAATGGAATATGATATTCATACCGTACTGGACTTGGCAACGTTGGCTACAACCCTGTGGGTTATTTATACGATCCGTTTTAAACTGAAGTCGAGTTACATGGAGGATAAAGACAACTTTGCATTATATTATGTGGTGAGTATTTGATTGACTCTACACTTTTTTTTTTGTAAATGTAGTTATATTTATGGTTTCTTGATAGGAAAGACTTCTTATAAAAAAAGAACTTGTACGATGTGTTCCTCAATTTTTTCTTCCCATTATTGATTCACTATATAACGGTGATGTCTCCTTTATGCTTCGTTGTTCATGTTCATGGCAATGACATGCTCTTACGATACTACCCACATACTTGTGGATGAAACTAAGTTTTTTTTTTCCCTTAGATTTTCTGGTTGTCAAACTTCAAATTCTTTCATTCATGCTAACTGGTTCCCTTTCTCTATGTAATGAATATGGGATATGGATTACTCGATAATGATTATACCTTTAACTCTTACCCTTCAATTGAATTTGGATGCAGGCGGCACCTTGTGCTGTTTTAGCTTTGCTTATTCATCCATCAACATCTCACAATCTACTGAACCGGATCCTCTGGGCATTCTGTGTATACCTGGAAGCTGTTTCTGTACTTCCTCAGTTGCGTGTCATGCAGAACACCAAGGTTGGTGATTTGGTTTCATATTGTAGAAAGTATTAGTCTAGGAGGTTTGCAAATTGAAAGTTGAAACTCACGTCTTCATTCGCTGTACTTGTAGATTGTTGAGCCATTCACTGCTCATTATGTATTTGCATTGGGTGTTGCAAGGTTCTTGAGCTGTGCCCATTGGGTCCTCCAGGTTTGTTCTTGCAGATCTGAATCTTTTGTATGGTTGCTCTTAGAATGTTTTCTGAAGGGAATGTTTGGAAAATTTCTGAACCAAGGAGCCCAAGCTTATTAGATTAGAGGTTTATATATATATATATATATATATATATATATATATATATATATATATATATATATATATGAGCCGGGGATTTGGGGTGGGGCTAGACTCGTTCGGTTCTCTACTTGTGGGTTTGTGTTTGGTCTCTGTCGTCTTATGGAAGGGATTCCGAACCTTAAACTCTTAATCTGTTTTTAGTGATGCTCTAAATGCTATTCATGCTTTCAGATAGCTAGCCACGTCGTGAAGTGATTTCAGAGTCATTAGAGGTCATGCAGAACATTTCCATCTCAAACAGGCGTCACAAAACCTGCATCTTGTTTATTATGATAAAATAATCAATTTTACTCGAGAGGGTTGAATAGTGGCTGTTAATGATACTGGAATGTGCAGAAATTCTTTTTCTTCATCCCATTTACTATTGCATCATCACTCATATCCCCTGAAGTTAATACTGTTTTTGTAGGAGTCACTTCAGGAAATTATGTGCCAAATACACTTCTTCTTCTTCTTTTTCTGACCCCCCTCATTCTCTCTTATCTTTGGCTGATACAAGTATTTTCCTTTAAATTATTAACTGACTAGAGTTGCAATTTACCATTAAAGTTTTGCATCTTGTGAACAGGTTTTAGATACTCGTGGACACTTATTGGTAGCCTTGGGGTACGGATTATGGCCTTCTATGGTTCTTATCTCAGAAATTGTCCAGACTTTCATCTTAGCAGATTTCTGTTATTATTATGTGAAAAGGTTTGTTAATGTTTGGATGTCATTCTTTTATCCAAAGAGCATGTGAAACATCACTGTACAATTTTTATTGCAACATATATATGATTGTGATTTTCTTGCAGTGTATTTGGAGGACAGCTTGTGCTTCGTCTTCCCTCTGGAGTGGTGTAATTGAAGCCGTCTTCTGGTGTAGTCTATGAGCAACATTGCTGCCTGAAATTGACTTGGGCAATGCTGTTGAGATCTATTTTGTTCTCCAGTTAAGTTTCTCTTTCAAATTATGACCGGAGAAAAGTGGGTTTACTTGTAAAGTTGGGGATGCAGAAACTTGGTTGGAATTTTGTACTTGACACATAATTAATTGATGGTTAACTTAATTAATTTGTCGGCTGTAATCTTCCTTTTTGTTTATATTGTGAGAGTTGATGCAAATCTAGTACCTTTTGTGACATGCAAACTTATATTTCATGAGTGATCCCTGTCAAAGCTGATACAAGAGCCTGTCTTCTTGAGTAGGCTATGAGATTTGGATAAACAGTTAGAATTGATAGAGCTAACAAGTTATACAAGGACAGTTTTGGGCCAAGAAAATGGATTTAGAACTTTTCTGCCACCAGTGTAGGAGAACAAAACACCACCATATCATATTTAGATAGTTAGGTTTCTTGCAAGAATTCCCTCAAAGGTTATTCCAGGTCCAAAAGCCAGTATCAAGCCCCAATCACAATTTGCAGCGCCTGCCTTCATCTTCCTGCTTTCTTCTATCATATACTCCAGCACGTACACAATGGTGTTGCTGCTAGCATTGCCATAATCCATTAGAGCTCTTCTACTAGCATTCAGTTTGTCAGGAAGCAAATCAAGTCTCTTTTCCATTCGATTCAAGATTGCGGGCCCGCCTGGATGGACTGCCCAAAACATCTTGTTGTAATCCTTGTTAGTTAGTCCAGCAACTCCTATCAACTTGTGGCAGAATCCTTCAATGTTATCTTCAATTATTTGCGGAAGCTCCCTTGCTAGCTTGAAGCTGATTCCCTCTTCAGTTAGCCTGCCATCAATAGTCTTTTCAGTGTTTGGCAAGAAATTCTGGATTGCTGTGTGAAGCTCAAAGAGAGGACTTTCAGTAACCGGAACTGGATCTGTGCCTATTACCATTGCTCCGGCACCATCCCCAAAGAGGGCAACCCCAACCAGATCATATGGTCTATCTACACTTGGTGGTTTGAACCCGATAATGGTAGTTTCAGAAGTAGCCAGCAAAACTCGACTTCCCGGATTGTTCTCAGCGATATCCTTGGCAACACGAAGGCCAGCCACACCTCCAGAGCACCCTGAAAAGTATAGCATAACACGCTGCGTTTCAGGGCTGAGTCCAAGGCCTCCTGCTAAGTAAAGGTCGCCACCTGGTAGCCTAGCTTCACTCGAGGAGACGTAGACCATGTGAGTTATATCTGATACAGACCTGCCCCATTTCTTGATGCAAGCCCGTGAAGCTCCAATGGCCATTTGTGTTACAGCATCGTTACAGATATCTAATCGCTGTTTGATGGTAGGGATGCCTTCAATGGCAAGTTCAGGGTATTTGTTCAGGATCTCATCTGACATGACCACATACCTAGTTTTCACGGTGGTTGTTTTGCCTGCAAGTTTCCATAGAGTGAAAATGAGAGTTATATCAGTTAGTAATTAGTGATATATTAGTAATTATATCTGAATATACTTTGAAGAAATAGATAAAAATAAGTAGGAGAGAAATCTCAGGTAGATCTTAAATTGAAATATTCTTTAACACTTTTTATGTTCATGAATATTGTTCTCTCTCATTTGTCCTTTTCTTTAAAGTTGGTAAATAACTAATAGAATATCCGTGTACTGTAAATTTAATATCCGTGTATCAATACCCTAAATTTTGAGTTCTAGCAGATGAACTACCTAAAAAGGTGATAAGAAAAAAGAATACTCCTTTAACCCTGTCCCCCATTGTCAAAGGTTTGGTTTGGTACAAATTGCTATCTGCAACAGATTTATTAAGCCTAAGAAGATTGTATTGTCCTTATGTCCTCTCATTTCTAGATTCAATGGATAGCATGCATTCCCCAGTATTTATCTGGACGTGAAAAGCTGAACGAGAAAAAAAGTTTGCAGAGTTACAGAGTCGAGTTAGCTTCTGCTTGAGCTCTGGATCATCGCAATTGGTGTTTTTGAAATACCCATCAACCAGAAATTCTTGCATGACTAGCTGGTGAGGAAATGCCTTGCCGAGAGCCAGAATTGTAGCTTTGCCAGGACTGGCCTTCGATGTCAAGCCTCCTTGTCCGATCTGTTCGCTCCCCATGGTTTCGCTGCTGGAAGAGATGTTGACACTCTTGCTGGGAGAAGATGCTAGGCAGTAACCCCTTCACTTCCCTATGAAGCAAGGTCAGGAGTCTCATATATACAGCTGCTGCATTCTATGTTGAAGTATTAAAAAAAGGTTCAGGGGATAATTGTATTTTCGTTCATGTATAGTGTGATATACATAAATCTGTATTCTTTTATGATGCGTAAAGGCAGTAGTTGGGAAACAACGCTTTCATGCAGATTATGTTTAAAGAAGTTGGTTGATATTTGGTGCTGGGTTTGCAAATTGATGCATTGATGTGTGCTTTCTTATAATCTATATATGCAGCCCCAAATCCTTGCATTAAAAAAAAGAAGCACTAGCCTTGTATTATTGCATCGTTCAGCTCTAGCTGCACCGTTAACATGAGCTGTACCAAAAATTGGGGAACGAGGATAATGTGAAATCTGAATGTCAAAATCTCTATTGAAACAAATGCAATGGATGGTTCCCCACCCCCTCCCCACAAAAAAAAAAAAAAAAACCCATTCCATACAAAGTAGATACCATTTTATCTTTGATGATCGCCTGATTTAATATCTAACCACTTGGATTGAAGCATATGATTTCCACAGCCATAACCTCTGGCAAGTTATAATCAAATGCGAGTTTGCAGGGATACTTGAAGATCACAGGTGGGCATGAAATAAAGATTAGTCCACGAATTGCAGCCTAAAATTTTCAAGGATATGCGTGCAAATGCCAGTTCAAGCAACTGAAAAAAGGCAATCTGTCATCTCTTTTAATGAAACGAAGAGAACTGCCAAACTATTGAAATTCATACCAGAGCAATCTAAGATTATCATACCAGGTTCCGTTATACAAGATTGTCAGACCACGTTCTTATGCCATTTTTTGTTGTTACAAGAAGATTCCCAGCAACAACCATCACCCAGTCAAACTGTTGGGTTAAATGGATGATGAACAGCATATCACCCTTTCGGCTGCATAACGGTATACCTAATCAAATTGTGTTGTTGGTCCCAATGCTTGGACCTTGGTTGAGTGCGTGGAAATATAAAACCAAACCATCAGACCCAGAAACATTGGGCCCTCTCAAACTATGAACTATGGCAGTTTTAAGCTAAATATCACATTTCTTCGAACATTTATTGTATCTCGTGAAACAATGGTTCATTGGATACTTCCTGACATGCATCTTCCCAAAAATCAGGCAGTGAAGGTCACATCATTTCAAAGCTCAGAGAGACACTTTCCACTGATGAAATCAACAACTTGGGCGACTGCCTGGTCAAGAGCAGCAGTCACTGCAGCCAGATTCTGCAAGAACTCCTCTGCAGTTGGCTTGTCACCATCCACTATGTCAGTCACAGCTTTTATGAATATTGCAGGGACTTTCAAAAGATCAGCCACATAAGCAACAGCAGCTCCCTGAAACCAAAAATATCATATATATTAGGAACTGAAGAAACATATATAATTTAGGAATAAAAATGGTATTTTCATTTGATGCGTCATTCTCCCTATCATCTAAAGAGAAAGGTAGTGAGCTGCATGGATGATGAGCTAATTGCAAGAAATTCCTAACGCTGGAGAAAACCCAAAAATGCATTTTGTAACTAATAGAGGAAAATCTTGGTGGTCGTTGCTCTAAGAAAAAATGAAGTTCAAGTTCATTATGCATGAAGGTGTTCAAGATTTGATATGTATAGCTGTATATAGCATGCTGCTGTTGAAGATTCATCAGAACGTACGTAAGGATATTACATTGAAAGTAACTTGAAGTCCTGCATTTTTGTAACACTGACACTCCAATAAAACAAGCACCTTATCCTTGCAAGTTAAGTCTTAAATATACATCAAGCAATCAATTAAAGTTCTTCTAGTCCATTAACTCAGTTCATTGGAGGACAGAGACGTTTCAGCCCCCATGTTATTAGGGAAGGATTCAACTTTACCTCCATGTCTTTAACCGTAGCATCATTTGCAACAATCGACGCTTCGTCTTGTGGGGACATATCAAGAGAGTCTCCAGTAGATAATTTCCCAGCCTGAAACATGAGCATATTGTATGTTAAAATTTTTGAAGGTCAATGCAGGCTTCAAGAACAATACAGAAATTTTCCATATCATGCAGTAGTTTCAGCATATGGAATTTATAAATGCCTTTCAAAACTTCAACCATTCACTGTCATCAGTTACAGATGATTTTTAACTAATTCAGAAAATCAACCTTACTATGTGAAGAAGAATGCAGCACAAGTTTAACTTCAAAGAAATGGACAGACTAGCACAGCATCACTGGCAGAGTATTCAATAAGTGGGTGCATAAACTAAACCATGTACTTCTTGCTAGAGTTTATTGATGAGACGATATTGCATCATTAAGCATGTTAGAAATTTTAAGAACTAATTTTGTCAAGTTCTCCAGTCAAACCCCACTAAAACATGGTTTCTTTGTTCAGAAAACAAGACTATTACGAGAGCTCCATAAGCAATAAACAATCTATTTATTGGTTACTTTTAGGATTATTTGAACCCAATCTCAGAACTGGCAAGAGCCTACAAACTGAACACTACTCCAAAAAGAAAGCATCCAGCACATATAGATAAGGGATGGAAATGTTCAATAAATTCACCTTTAGGTTAAGCTCCTTCAAGAGATTAGGTGTCGAGAAAGACTGCCTTGAACCAACTCCATAGAGATCAAAAACCTACCAGGAAAAGAAAAAAAACACAGAGGCAGAAAAAGATTAGGTACAGTAGTGCTACTGAAAAATTATCATTTATAAAGCAGAAATAAAAAACATGCACCCAACCTAGCCATCTGCTAGGGATTTGTATGTGCTTTCATGGTTTTGTTTTGAGTCTGTTTGCTATACCAGAGGGAATACCGGAGCTCATGATGACTTCCAGCAACCTTTAACATTCAAACAACTTTACTTCTAGATTGCAGATTTCACTAGAGAATGAGTGTTTATTCAAACAAAACTAAGTTGGTTTTGTTAATGGCCTTCGAATTTAGGTTTTGGCCATCAGAAAGTCCTCCACAGAGCAGACTTACAATACAAAATTTCAGGTTCCTTTACATTATTGACAAATAACAAAAAGATCGGAAAACCTAAGGAAAACTTACAGGAATAGGGATTCTTCTGTCATGGAAAGCAACATCAGATACAACAAACACATCACTAATGCATGCTCCTTTGACCTGGAAGCCTCCATCAATCAGCTTTTGATTGAAATTTAAAAGAAAGTGCATAATTTTATTTCAGATGAATATTCAAAATGGCTGTCAGCAGTTTACTGCTTTTATTAAAGAAGGGTGCACTCTTTTCAATACTAGCAACTAATCAAATTAGCAGCTACAAAAACAGGCACAATAAAAAAGAATGAACCTTGCTGAAGTACAAGAAAAAATTATCTTAACAGTGGAAAAATGAATGAAAATCGAATACAAGAAGACCAGTAACATTTTGAAAATAATTAAATTTGCAGTTCAAACAAGAAAGGGAAGGGCATACCTTAAAGCCACCAGCAGTGCCTGCATTGATAATTAAGTCTGGCTGTAATGCTTGGATAGCAGCATAGGTCACAAGAGATGCAGAAATTGTGCCTACACTATCAACCCCTGAAAATACATGGTTTAAGAAATATTTGAATGATTACGCCATAGGAACCTAGATATAAAATAACATCTATTCCTTGACACCCCCATTAGTTATTGTATGACAATGGGGAGCTAGATTGAAGGCATATCCCATATCCATGTGCAAAACAAGTGAATCCAAGAATATCATCAAGTATGTCTTGGAAAGTGCGAATTTGATGGGGTGGGAGTTTATAGTTTTAAGGAATTTACATAACATCATGAATATAAACTTTCAAAACATGAATATTTGATAAGCACAGTACTCTGGTACTATGATCATGCAACTAAGGTAGGACTGATGCTTCAAACATAATTTGAAAAGAAAATGATAAAGAAAACAACTCCCAAGAGCATAAAAAATTACCCAAGGTCAAATCCTTTCCAGGCCAAACTAAGTTGATATGGAGGTCCTTGTAGACGCCATGATATCTGACCCAAGGCACCCCTTTTGGAAACCTGAACCATCATTCATTGGCATATTAAGACTTGACGGCAACCACATGTATCATATGGTATTCAAAATTTCAAATAGAAAACAAAAGCTTATCACATTTTCAGAAACTTAACTACCCAATAAAAATCCCTTCATCTCCATGAATATCTCCATAGAATAAGCACAAAGCACAAGGCCACAGCATACAAACGATGAAAAAATAGTCGCTCCCAGTATCTACCTTTCTCCAGTAAATAAAGTTCCGAAAGCAAACTTGCAAGTTCAACTAACAATCAAACTTAAAATAAAAACCTTCAAGCCAAAAACTGAAAAAAGAAGGCCAAAATAATGACCCCACATAATTAAAAAAGAGCCCTTTACTGTAATTTAAAAAAAGAGCCAAACTTCATTCAGCCAATAAAATATGAATTACCCAAATCACTTGGGAAAAAAGGAAAAGGGTAAAACTTTCAGTGCTTGATACATTGATATTCAACAAAAATACTCCTTGATCTGGTAATCTATCATATACCACCATAACTGATCGTGCTTGATTCTTTTTAAAAACAATCAAACTCAAAAATATTGAAACTTGCGCAGGAAAACAACGGCAAGAAAGATCTTTTAGCTATCTCATTATCCTCAAACAAATATAAAGATAAACACAAAAAAGATTGCAACTTCATCACACATTGAAATGAACAGAACAAAACTATCTTTACAATCAATCACCACAACCCACAATCAAATCAAACATGCCAAAAACCCATTTACAACATAAATAAACAAACAAAGAAAATATCAACTCACACAGGATCAAGGTCTTCTTTGAGCTGGAATTTGTTAACAACAGGCATGGCTTCTGTTTGCATTGCTATTGAAGACACAAACACACGTAAACACATGAATAAAAAGCAACCCAGATAGATAAAAAAATAAAAGACTGAGAAAGAGCGTAAAGTACCGATAACGATGAGGATGGAGGAAATGGGTTTGCGATTCTCATCTTGAACAACCATGGCTTCCTCTGATCCCTCACCGTGAGGAGCCATAGCTGCCTGATTGGTGGGTGTCTCTGTGCGAAATGAACAAAAAAGTAGATTGTAAGGAGAAAGAGACAACAGTGCTTGTTTTTTTACTTGTCGTTTTATAGGAGAATCGAACAACAAACTTTTCAGAGAACCTACTAGGAAAAGTGCCCAAAATCCCTTGTGCCTTTATTTTGTAATGCGGCAAGATGGTTATTAATTGTTTTTTTGAAAATATATTAAAATAATTTAATTTAATTTTTATTTTTATATAAACATATTAAAATTATTCAAAAAAAAAAACACTGAAAAAAATAAATATTTGATATTTTATTAAAATAAATGCATCCAAATATAATTATAGACGTAAAATCAAATGGTGATAATAGCATGAACAGCATGAACATGTCCACTTTGGTCTAATAATATATTTATTTTTGGAAAAAACGGATTAATGTAATTTCTTTATTCATATTTAAGGATCATTAGGTATTTATTAAAATGAAATTTATATGATATTATTTTGTTAAATGGTTTGATTGTTCGTGAATTATTTTTGAAGAAAATAATGAATATTTTTTTTATTAAATATACATGCGTTGATCTTATTTTTTTTTATTTCAGCAATAAAAAGTGTTCTATTTTTTTTTTCAATTTATATTTTTGAATCTACAACTACAAATAAATATTTTTTTTATATTACTTAAATATTAAGAATAAAAACCCGGTTAAAAATTCTGAATTGGAATGATATTTCAATTTTCATGCTGCATACGCATGGTTTTGAATAATAATAAAAAGGAATTTATAAAATATTTTAAAATTTTAGAACTCGTTTTTAAAATGAAAAAAATAGTGATTAAAAACATAATTAATAGTAGGTGAAAAGATAGCTAATTATGTACATATGTTTGAGAATATGATAATTTTTGTTTTTTTAAGTGTTTTTTAAAATAGATTTGAAGTGAAAAAACATCAAATTAATATTTTTTTAATATTTTAAAATTGTTTTGTGTGTTGATATTAATTTATTTTTTAAGAAAATTAATATATTAACAGAAGCTTTGGTCTAAAATTCTGGCTTTGTTCTTGACACAAATGGAATCGGTGTGCGCATCAGAAGAACCTTTTCAAGGGAGAAACTTTGGATGTTGGTAGTGCCATAATCATTATATGCTTGTGTGTCTGTAGTAGGCATTGAACATAAGAGCAGCCATTGACTCCAAACCACACGGTCACTTTATCTGGACAAGGTCACACCTCACACGGCTTTGTGTTTTCTTTCGAGAGTCCAAAATTATGGTTTTTTTTGGGAAATCGTGCGTTCGTGCTTGAGACGATATGGTGAAGTCATGATGAGAGTCATCCCAATTTTCTGAAGATTCGAGTAAATTATTTATTTAGTGCCTGTCTTTTCAACTTAATTACAACTTAGACATTCATGTTTTTTTATTTTTAAATAAAAGTGTATGCTTTTTTATTTTTTTGGCTACTTTGGGAGCAGCCATCAGCCATGTATGTACGTACGTGGTCTGTCAGCACAAGCACACTCAATGATTGGATACTTAATTCTATGAATATAGAGTTCTCTTAATGGTCGTTGATTCAGTCTTAGCAAGCTGAAGTGCTGAACTTTCCTTATCAAAAAGCTGTCTGGTGGAGCGAACAAGGGGAAGAACCGATCTGCAAAATTCATGTCTTTTCTCACCCTGTCCTAGACAAGATATTTGAAGTTAAATGCTTGTCTCAACTAGAAAAGGCATCATCTGTAGCTTTGAGTTGTACAGAATGAAGATTAATGAAGGAACCTTGGACCTGTCAGGTAATCGGATTAAACGTTTAATGCTGGTGATGCCTTTGGTTCCTTGTGTTACAAAATGACAAGAATGGACGGCAAATCGCTAGAAAATCTTGCGATGAGAGATGGGGAAAACTAAAAATGAAATCCAGAAACTGTGTTCATATTTTTCAAGGCAGGAAATAGACTTCCAATTCCTGCAAAATTGCAAGCTCCTTAAAAGTAATAAAAAAACTCCCTAGCTAGCTCCTTGATGAACAAGAAGATTTTACTAGTAATCCAGCATCCAGTCCGAAATAAGTCAGTGCTCCTTACATTAACATATTCCTCACATTACAATGAGTCACAGGTTGTGCGTAAGGATTCGTACTAACCCAGGAAAAGGTTAACAGTCATATGTTTGAAGATTGCAGGCCTCTGCATAAGTTATTTTTCAAAGCCAACTAGCTAGTGATTTGAAAGTCATATAGGTTAGGAGTAGGAGGAAAAGATAACGAGGGGGCTTTGTGCAGGAGCTACCGTTTGGTAGCACTGGGAAAGTGTCTGGAAGTGGCATTGCGCACTCCTCGCCGCCGAAATATATTCTTCGAGGTAAGGCCCATCCATTTCTTAATGTGAACATGCCTGAGTCCTTTTCGAAGAGTATCTCTGTCGATACCGAGCCCAGTTGCCGCTGATCAGCTTGCAAAAGTTCATTATTGTAAGCCTGCAAACCCCAGAAGAGGGCAACCTCATCTGCAAGGAAGCCAGTTATCACAGTATTCATGCAGTTCATTTAATTTAAGTCAATCCCATTTATTACATTTTAACCACCCTTCAACTCCAAGTTAGTCCAGGAAACCATACCAAATTTACAATATCATTTAGATAATCGCAGCACATCAAATCTATGATTTCTGAGTTGTAAGTCCAGGCTTATTTCAGCCCAAAGTAATTTTCCATTTACAGGCTTGAACCAGAAAGAGTGCAGCTTAGCTATATTGATTTTCCATACAAATTTTCTTCTAGATGATTTTCAAGTATTAAAGAAAATTTTAAGGGCAGTAACTACCTCCAAACCCAGCAGTGGGGAGCAGCGTACTGTTGAAGCTAAATGTAGTTGAATTCTGCTTGAAACCAGGATGCTGTACCAACACATTCCAGTCTGAGTAATTTTTCTTGTAGTTGTAGTTAGAGATTGTCATTTTCACTCTCCAGTGGTCCATATAATTGTTCTTCACATGCCAATGAACTCTGACTGGGCACATATGATCAGTGCATTGCACTATGTCTGCCTTTTCCACATCTGATAATGGCAAGGAATCAACTTCACTGCTATTCCATGGAGAGATGAGTTCTATAAAATGTAGGCTGACGATGAGCCGATAACTAGAAAGCTCCTAAAACGGGTCAGACGACTTGCTTTCATGATAAAATTCAGTGGATTAATGAAAAATACCTTACGCATGAAACAGTACTTTGGTCTGCATCTCTGCATCCACAGCTGCAGTTAGGGCATGCTGTGACATGAGGGTTAAAGAATGTCGAAAGCGAAACACAACAACCAGGTGTTTTGTTAGCCAAAAAAGTTGAGTAAGTGCATGTTGATTTCCATGTTTCTGAAAACAACAAAATTAGGAAATTAGTGATAGTGTAAATAAAGACAAGCGCATCATTGAAGAAAAATGAATCCTCACGAGCATAGCATATTTCACAAACAAAGACAAAAATTAGATCTTTTCATGGCAACTCCAAAATACTGATTGCTGTATATCTGCAGACATATAGCTATCAAGAACCACAGAACCATCTTTCAATCTACGTTTAACTTACGGAGAAGAAGCAATTTGGAAATGAACATTCTAATTGGTCTTTATCAACAAATTATTCAGCCTTGCAAGTCTATGTTAAACCAGGCTAAATCTTGCAACTTAGTATTTGTGTGGAGTACTTACTGTAAACCTGAACTTGTCTTCTACCCCCCAAATCTGAAGAGACTGTGGGTGTCGTCTCCACGACCGGACCACAAGTGTAACCAGGACCTGGTGCCAATAATGTAAGATTTGCAGGTGGATAGACAGTAGAATTCCCATCCAAGTTGACAACTGTCATTTCGAAGGAGGAGAATGACCTCAGAGGATCAATGGCCAGGGCAGAAATAAGGCCACCACGGCAGCAATTCTCGGACATGTTCACTGGTGGAGCGTCTGGCATGAGATCAACAATGACAGGGTTTGGCATGCAGGAGTGAGCGCCTCCGTACTTCACTGGTGAGCATTCCCCTTGCTTAGTGGCACATGCACCAAACATTGACCAGATGATCTCCTCGTTGGTCCATGACCACCCTATATTCCAACCTGGTTTATCAACATGGCGATACTGATAGAAATTTTGTATAGTTACCCTTGCCTGCAAATTTTATCAACTAGGAATATCAGGATTCTGATGTGGTAACTCCCAGAAATTATTCTCAATTTCTAATTTTACAAGAAACAAAAAGGACAAGTTCAGGCAACTTTCTTAAACTTGGCATCCTGACTAACACAAACACATATTGATCGGAAGGCATTATGACATAAAACGGTTAAACAACTTAACCATTCCAACTGCTGAAAAAAACTCTCCATTTTAAATTAGTTAGGTTCAGCTACAAGTATCCACTAAGACCATTAACTTCGATTCTGAGCTAAGTTTTCTGTACACTATCAAGAGGTCAAGTCGAGTTGTTTTTATCTACTTCTTTCCCTTCCTGGATTCCACCAGTAAAATCTTGTAACCGCTATATGATACAATCATGCAGATCCTTGGTACTACTTTTAATCCTTTAGGTATTTACTCTTTCCCTACACCTTTTGCTCTCAGCTTCTGATCCCGGTTCTTGTGTCACTCAGAAAACAACGTACAAATTCTTATTTTTAGAATTCCAGACAAATTATTCACTTACATGTTGCATATGATGTGATAAAATTAATAAAGCAAAAGCTTGTCATGAATATACATACTGACCGCATATCTATCACTTCTCCAATCATGGATATCGAAAGTAACTGTAATGTTTCCATTGGGATCCAAAGGGTCATAACAATCTGCATATAAGAGAAGAGGCGATAGTTATATATCATCAATAATCCATTAACTTTCTCCTGGAGAAAACTAGGAAAGGAGAAGTTCAATGCCTGAAAAAGTGCAGATAGAAAGTAACAACAATAACATCAACACAGATGGCCGTACATAAGAGATAATTATTTTCATCTTTGTTTGCAAGTAAGAGGATTCAGATGGATAATGGTGGATCAAAGTCGCTAAGACAGGGGGGGGGGGGGGGGATAGGGGCTCTTATAGTTGAATGAGACAATAAAGAGTCTTCAGGAACTGCATTAACAAGGGAAAACTTATCCGGTTCCATCTAAAGGAGAGTATATGGATGGCAACAAACAACAAGCATTGAAAACATCAAACTATGTATATTCTAATTTAAACTGGCCAAAGTCCGTGGAGGACAAATTTAAAGATTCTGCATTATGCTTATATAGCCTACAGATCAACATGAACTTTTGGAAGATACTAGTTGTCTTGTATGGTGGCGAAACTTAAGAACCAACGTCATCAATTTTAAAAAAATAGGTGTTCCTGTTACAAAGTACAATTATATTCAAACAAGGATTTGAAAACTCTAGCTTTGATCATGAATGCAGACCATTTGGACGACAAATTAAAATTCTGATGCCCAAGCAGCTGTATTCGGCACATAAAACCCTTCTCATTCCATTTTGTGGTGATCGTCGCAAATGTGGGATCAGAAAGATATTCTTGGTAATATTATCTCAATATCCTCTCTTAGGTCGATTTCAATGTTGCGCTCAATAACCTAGATATATAGGAAGACATAACCTGAAAAACACTGTGTTGACAACCAGAAACAGCAGTTCGAAGCAATGTTGTTCCATCATTCTGTAACATCAGATGGTTCTTTAGAGCACATGCTTCGGGGTTTCTCTCTAAAGCACTGATGGAAGCTAGATTTCAGTGAAAAAAATAAAGGCGTCCTGCCAATATTGCTAACAGCCCAACATTTGACACCCTTATTCTACCTGAAAATTAAAATAGTAGACAACAAGAATTTCTCAAATCCGAAGCATAGTTCATGTACGTATGAGAGTTCCTAGCTAGCTTGCTATCTAGTAAATTAATTTGTTGAAGTAGCAGGGATATTTTGTTTTGAGAAATTAAACATTAAATTTTTGTTTTTAAAAAGTAATATAAATTATATTTTGAAAGTTATTTAATTAAATTGATTATTTAACATGGTATTAGAATCTTGATAATTAAATAGTAATGAGTTCAAATCTCACTATTTTTATTTATTTAATAAAAATTAAACATAAATAATATAAGCCTATGCAAGTTTTAAGTTTAAAAAACTTTTATTATAATAGGTAATGTGATTTTATATAATTTTTAAGTTTAAATATATTAAAAAATAATATAAATTATATATTAAAATCTCATATTTAAATTTTTATATTAAATTAATTTCTCTTCACGAATGTAAGAGAAACACGAGAAACAACAGTGACCTAGGCCCTAAACAATTGAAGAAAGAAATTCTCTGTCAATGTCTTACGTGTTGTCATGCTGTCCAGAGATGCATGTATTTATTTATTCGTTCACACTTGCTGCTTGCCGGCCCTGTTCACATACTAGTTATAGCTAAGATTTTCGGTTGAAGAATAAAGAACTTGATCAGTTATTCGACACGGAGTGACTGTAACAACGTAAGACTTATCAGGCGGTTGAACAAGGAGCAACCACCTGGTTTATCTACGTAAAATGAATCCACCAGATATCTGGACTGCAAGAACCACTACGTACAATCATTTAACAGTGATGACTAGAAAACTCTGAAAGTAGCGAAGGAAGAAAACGTTAGCGACTGATCTAACTAGTGAAGAAGACATACTTTCTTGGAACATTTATAGACCGGCTCGTGTACAATAAAAGCCAACGACATAGCTTTAATCTGCTCATTGCAACAGTCTAAGGAATGCCCCTACATGTGGTTGGCCTTTCGTACCACACTTGTTATAATTAAACAGAAATACTCAAGGAAACAATTATGTCGGTTGTGAAATTTACTGATAGAATATTTTTTTGCTAATTTTTTCTGTATACATAGATAGACATTTTTTATAGGTATATCAAGAGAATTATAGTGAAAAAAATAAAAAATAATAATAATGTGCCATTGTTATAGATGGTATTATCAATGAAATAAACTCATCGCTAATATCTGATGGTAAATTTCTCGATAATATTTAAGTTATGACCTGACGAGCAACTCCATTGTCTCTTCCTCATTTCTTCTTCTACTTCCATTTTTCTTTGGAATTAAAGCAAGCCCTCCTCTTTTATCATAAATCAAACTCTCATCACCACAAATCCGACTACTCCAACACTCAGTCTGTTGGTATTCCTATTCTGGTTCAATTATTTGAGATTTTAAAGAATTATATTTGCTTGTAATTTAATGAAATTGATTTCGATTTTGTGACTTAGGTATTTTATAATGAAATACATAATGGCTTATTTAATGAATATTTTTCATATTTTATCAATTTTATTCTTAAGTTGAAAATTTCGATAAATATAGAAGAATTTGAATTTTTGTAGAAAATTGATAATTATTGAAGGGTATTATTAATAAAATAGATTGAATAAGTTTAAGTTAAGTCAATGTTAACTAATTTATTTAGTTCACATAGTTAATTATAACATGTTGTCATCAATATTCTATATATGTATGATATAAATAATAAATTATCATTCTTAGACGTATCTAGTTCTAGTAATATGCATGAAGTTGTAGATGATAATAATAATTCTTATAGGAGTATGGTTATGGATGCGATGAGAATGAATTAAGGTTATGCAGGTGAATGTTCAATCGTAGATGAAGAACCAAATGCAGGCATGACCAGGTTTTTTGATCTTTTGGAAGACTTAGACAAACCGTTATGGGATGGATGCACAAATCACATTAAACTATTGGTCGTTGCACAAATGTTCATCATCAAGTCATATTATAAGGTAAGTGAGACTAGTTATAATAAAATTATTGAATGGACAAAAAGCATTTTACCTGAAGAAAATAAGCTGGAAGAGAACTTACATGCTGTTAAATCCATGATGAAACCTCTTTAGTTAGGATACCAGAAAATTAACACGTGTTCAAATTTCGGCATGTTGTACTACCTTGAAAATACAAACTTGATAGAGTACAAAACCCTTGGGCATGCTCGTTATAAACCTAAAACTGGTAGTGAAAAGACTCTTGTGGCTCATAGAAAATTTAGATACTTCCCAATAATTCTTAGACTGCAAATTTTTTTCATATCTCAAAAGACTATTGAACACATGACATGGTATCATTCATATGATGCGGTGGTTGGAGTCATGGTGTACCATTTCGATGGTGAAACCCAAAAACATTTCAATAGAATGCATTCTCAGTTTTTAATGGTATCGTGTAATGTACAAACAAATTTAATCCATTCAGGTCATTTACTGCTTCTTATTCTTATCGGTTGGTGATACTTACGGTTTACAACTTGTCACGGAGAATGTGTATGAGGCTGAAATTCATGTTTTTATCTATGGTTATACCCGGTCCTAATAGTCTGAGCAAAAATATAGATGATTGTCTTCAACCATTGATTGATGAGTTGAAGTAGTTGTGGTCATCTAGGACTTTGACTTGTGATGTCTCGAGGAAACAAAATTTTTAGATGAAGACTACTTTGATGTGGACTATTAATGATTTTTCTGCATATGAGATGGTTTTTGGTTGGAGCACACATGAAAAATTTGCATGTTCATACTATATAAAAAATAACAAAGCCTTCACCTTAACAAATGGTGGTAAAATATCTTTTTTTTTTATTGTCACTGATGATTTTTGTCAACTAATCACAAGTTCAGAAAAAATATAAATGATTTTTTGTTGATAGAGTTTAAAAGGATGTTGTATTATCTATACCATCGAGTGAAAAATTATATAACATGATATTATAAAATGATAATATTGTATTTGATTTTCAATCATGTAAGCCAAAGATTCTTGATTTTAGTGTAATCTAATGGGAACCGAAAACATTCGGAAGGTTTGAAGATATTTGATCCATGGACAATAGCGACACACATCAGTCCCTTGCAAGTGGGGCGGTTCCATATTCTTCTTTTTTTTTTAAAAAAAGTATAGTTTTGAAACCCGGTCCGATTCCAGCCCTGGGTCGGCCGGGTCCCAGGTCGACCCGCGGGGCCCGGTCGACCCAGGGCTGGAACCAGGCCGGGTTGAAGAAAAAACGGGGGAAGGAAAAACCCGGTGTGACCCGGCGACCCGGCTGACCCAGTTGCAAACCTGTTGACTTTTGTTTTTTTTTGTTTTTACTAAAACGACGTCGTTTTGATTTTTTTTAAAAAAAAAATTGACCCGGCGACCCGGTCAAAACCCGGAACCCGGGCTTTGGACCAGGCCGGCCACCAGCCGGTCTTGAAACTATGAAAAAAAAAACAAATTATCAAAGAATAGCGAAAAACATAATGGGAAAAATCCTGTAAAGGAAATAGAACTGGGGAAAAAAAAACTATGAAATTAATGAAGGGAAAAAATGCCTTTCCGACGCGAGGGATTGTGAAATTACTGTTACTTCTTTTCCTCTATTACTCTTGCCTTTGGTGATATATCATGGGATGCTAAAATAAGTGTTGGCCTTTTTCTTTATCATTTGGAATTTGATTATTTAGATTTAACTATGCTTTTGAATCTCTCGCGCTGGAAGAGGCCATGGTACTTGAAGCTCTTGCGTCCATTTCTGTAACTGGACATGAAGGGGGCGGGCTTGATCTTGAACCGTGTAAGCTCCTTAGGGCTAGCATTATAGAAAGAGAACCTTCAACCTCCTCTTCCCATCGTTTACTCAATCAACAGCAGCAGCAGCAGCAACAACAATAATAATAAATAATCACCTGAAGTTTAGTGCTGACATAATGGAATTATATACAACACGATTATGATCCCAAGACTATAGGGATTACAATCAAGCTATGATCCTTGTTGTAAAGATATGGAAATAATTCCCTCTGAATTGAGTAGCAATTCATAAGCATAAGTGATGTTGACAAATCAACCAGCCAAGTACATATAAACAAATTCTCTAACAACTAATTAAATGGGCACGAGGTACTGCAGAATCATGCGTATTAATCCAAACAATACAGATGTGATATGGGTGTTACAATATATATATCTACCAAAAAGATTTTGTTCCTCATGACTTGTCTAGAGATTTGAATCTTACAGGAAGGGAATGATCCCGAACCTATAACAATATTGTAGTTTAAGGAAAATGTTTCTTTTTTTCTTTGGAATAAGCTTGATGGATCTTTAATTATATGTAACGATGAAAGCACTTCTCTTTAATATATATATATATATATATATATATATATATATATATATATATATATGATTTACAACAGAAAATCATTGATTTTCAAAATAAGATTGAACAACAGATATGTTCAGACTTACCTAATGCTTTTTGGAAGCGAAAACAACACATCGTTGATCTTCCTTATGAAGATACTTTTTCAGAAAAACTAATACCTACAAAAGCAAGGCCCATACAAATGAATGCTGATTTAGAACAGCATTGTAGACTTGAAATCCATGATCTCGAGTCTAAAGGTCTTATCCAAAAGTCTAGATCACCCTGGTCGTGTGCAGCCTTTTATGTCAATAAAAATTCCGAAATTGAAAGGGGCACACCAAGACTTGTGATCAATTACAAACCTCTAAATTCTGCTTTAAAATGGATTAGGTATCCAATCCCCAACAAAAAAGATTTATTACAAAAATTGCACTCCGCATTCATATTTTCTAAGTTCGATATGAAATCTGGATTTTGGCAAATCCAGATTGATCCCAAAGATAGGTACAAAACTGCTTTTACAGTTCCCTTTGGCCAATATGAATGGAATGTCATGCCCTTTGGCCTAAAAAATGCACCATCAGAATTCCAACGCATCATGAATGACATATTCAATGCCCATTCAAAATTCTGCATTGTTTACATTGATGACGTGCTCATTTTTTCACATTCCATAGAACAACATTTCAAGCATCTACATACCTTCTTCCATACTGCCAAACAAAATGGTTTAGTTGTTTCTAAAACAAAAATTTCTCTTTTTCAAACCCGTGTTCGTTTCCTCGGACATTACATCTGCCAAGGTACCGTCACACCAATAGAGAGATCTTTAAACTTCACAAATAAGTTTCCTGACAAAATCACTGATAAAACCCAATTACAGAGATTCTTAGGAAGTCTCAATTATGTCCTGGACTACTATCCCAATAGGAGAATCAAATTCCATCCCTGATTTCCTAACCCGAGAATTCCTTCAAAAAAGGTCCTGATGCCTCCTAAAGCAAAAGCTAAGGACAAGGGAAAAGCCCCTCAAACACAGCCTACAAAACCAGAGAGCCCCAAGCCTTCTACCAAACTCATGTCTTCAGCCATCCTAGCTGCCAAGCCTATCAAATCTTGGTATGAGGCAGTTATTGAAGACGAAGAAACTACAAAACCACCACAGGTACAAACAGACGCAGTTCAACAATGGGTTGACACTATATCCAAATCGCCAGAATTACTCCTGGCATTGCAAAAAGTATCACAACAAGCCTCCAGTGACTCCGTATCTCAAACAGGTAGTATTTCCAAATCCCTTTCAAAACCCCAAGGAGGCATTTCATCTTCAAAACCCCTCCTTTCTTTGCAACAAACCAGTTTTCCGAAAACCAAATCCAAATATATTTTCAAAAATGTTTTCCAAAATATTTTAACTATGGAAGAAGGATTTTACCATGAAAACCCTTCCATTGCTGCTTCAAAAATATTCCCTCCAAAATGGCACTACAAACCTTGGAATCTGGCTAAACCCCAATCCTATTATGCAACTATCCTTGAAATTACCGATTCCGTCAAATTCAAACACTTCAAATTACATTCTGATCACACTGAACCAGCATACTCTACATGTATTATTCACAAAGTCATCCACCCTCAAGATTGGGGACAACCCCTGCATCAACCTCTCTCCTTCCCCATACAATACCGAACAAGCCCCCAAGACTTCAATACCACCTACACATATTGGGATTACCAACAGGCATGGTTTAATGCCTTCCTCATACAAAATCAAAATCATAGCCATTCTTGGCTTTTCTACTTCCACAGTACCATGAATACTACAAATCTCCCCCTCTGGTTCCTTCAATGGTGGGACTTTTATGGTTGTCATGTTGACTACCTTAAAGAACATCCTTTAGTTGAAAATGGTTATCTACATTTCAAAAATAATTTCCAACCAGCTCCTTCTGAAAGAAAGTTTTCTTCCCTCCTTATCTTCTGTACCAAATTTTTTGTTCCGTGGGTATGTTCATGGTTCTATGATTATAATCTACAAAACGGACATCCAGTACTTATTCGCAAATTCAAAATCAAGTGGTGGGATTCCTTTGCAGCTGAGTCCAAAAGTTCAAAATTAGCTGTTACGGAATGGTTACAAAAACATCAGACAGCTCCCATCATTGATCCTCATCCTCAATCAAAGTCCTTAGCCAGAAAGGCTCAAACGGCAGCTCTCCTTGCCTCTGCTCGAACTGAGGAAGAATACCTACAAATAGTACAAGGAATTATACAAAGCCAAGACCCAGAAACGATCTTGTCCCAATCCAGCTCATCTGGCTCAACATCTCCTGCCATCTCCCTTGGCAATGATAATGAAGATGACTGTTTTGGTATCCTGCCATCCATCTAGCGACGTTAAAAAAAGAAGAAGAAGAAGAGTATTTCAGGTCCTTTTAGGCTCATCTGTTTAGAGCCCATTTCTTTTAGGCTCATATGTTTTGAGTCCTTTTTATCTCTAGGCCCATCTGTTTTAGGCCTTTTTTCTACAAATCTTACCTGCTATTACAAACCAACAAATCAAGTGTCGGTGGCAAAACGACAACAAAGGCAGCTTCACCAAAAACATGGACAATTTCTATTTTGTCATCATCCAATCAAGACAGACAATACCACATGGGTTCACATGGGTGCTGAAGAACTTTTCCATGGGACAGTTTGGCTCTTTCCATGCCAATTCGTCTATAAAAAGCTACTTCAAATCCTCAGGAGGCAGACTAATCTTTTCCCTAGAAAATTTTATTCTCCCCAAAGAACTCAAAACTGTAACCCATCTACATTCTCCTCTGTAACCAATATCTCCTGTACTAATTTTGTTACAAATTTAAGTAAGATAATCTTATTTTTACCTACGTTTTTGTTATATCTGTTCTCGTTCTTTTATTCTTGTTACCTTTAAGTATGCTCTGTGTTTGATCAAGGATCCTGACATTGTTGGTCTTGCCTTGGTCATTCGCATCAGAAATCTGTTTATATTATTCCTTTTATAGAATCAGTATATAGGCTGGAAACCTGTGACCCGATCTTTTAAGATCATTCTCAGGTATAACAACGCCACGTACTGTTTACCTTTTTACTATTTATCTGCTTATTGTTTATCTTGTTTACTATTTATCTGTTTTCTGTTATATATATATATATATATATATATATATATATATATATATATATATTTGCTTTTGTTTATTTAGTTTGTGGGCATATAAGAAATTAAATCGTGGGTAATCTGGACGATACTGACAATTAGAAGCTAAATCAATCATAAGCAACCACAACAGATTAAAGTAGTAGAAATAAAGCGATAGAACCAATTAATTTATTACCTCTGCCAGTTTGCTAACCTTGACTAATCTGATTTCTGGCTATATATAGTGTGCAAGAGAGGGAGCCTTGAAAACATACGAAAACGACAGAAGAAAAGGATGCCTGGATATCCAGGGAGTACTGTTGAGGATGAAGAGAGCCTGTATAGTGGGAAAAAACCCCAGCCTTCTGCAACAACTCCAATGTCAGTGCAAGACTTCATACAATCATGCTTCTCTCCTTTCAAATTCACAAGATCAGTGATAAATATTGCTATTAACTAGAACAAATGAATAAAACATTAATCCCTTTGTTTTCCAAATAATTTTGCAGGCCAGAGGTAGTTCAAAACGAAGGAGGGATCCAGAAGAAGAAATCCCCGACATTAAGAGAGATATTGGGTTTGGAAGACCTCTTTTCCTTGACGGTAAATACTTTGATTTCAATCAAATTAAGTGTGTTTGTGTATGCATACATAATGTCTTATACATTTAAGCCAAAACGCTTACCATGCAAAATGTTTCTGTGCACGCAGACATGGAGAGCATCAGTGGCTGAGCTCCTGGGCACAGCTGTTCTTGTTTTTGCACTGGACACCATAGTCATTTCAACCATTCAGACTCAGACAAAGACACCCAACCTTATATTGTCAAACCTTGTCGCCATCATTGTCACAATTCTCCTACTTGCTACCTATCCCATTTCTGGTGGCCACATTAATCCTGTTGTCACTTTCGCCGCCTTGCTAACTGGCCTTATTTCCATCTCAAAAGCTTTTATCTATATCTTGGCTCAATGCGTTGGTGGCATTGTAGGTGCACTGGCACTAAAAGCGGTGGTCAACAGCGAAATTGAACAAACTTTCTCTCTCGGAGGCTGCACCCTCACCGTTGTAGCACCGGGACCAGATGGGCCGACTGTGGTAGGCCTAGAGACAGGACAGGCTCTTTGGCTAGAGATAATTTGTGGGTTTGTTTTTCTTTTCGCTTCAGTGTGGATGGCCTTCGATCATCGCCAAGCCAAGGGTTTGGGCAGAGTTAATGTTTTGATCATCGTCGGAATAGTACTGGGCCTTCTCGTGTATGTTTCTACCACAGTCACGGCTACGAAAGGCTACGCCGGGGCAGGGCTGAATCCAGCAAGGTTTTTGGGACCAGCCATTGTTAGAGGGGGCCATCTTTGGAATGGGCATTGGGTGTTTTGGGTAGGGCCAGCTATTGCTTGTGTGGCATTCGCCATATACACAAAGGTCATTCCAAGCCAACTTTCCCACACCATGGAGTAAAACCTAACTGAAATTCAAGGATTCCTTGGGCATAAAGTTATGTTCAAGTTCGAAAATAATGCCGAGAGATAAATTCTTTTAATGTTGTTCACCTGTTCAATAATTGAACAGGTTGTAATAATGTATCATTTATTTGTCAATTAAAAAATAACTTGTAATATTTTGTTTCGTTGTCTACAATGTAACAAGTTTTAATGCGTAAATTATGAGTTTCTACCTTTTTAGAAGCCATCCGGGGGCTAAAAAGGCTTCAAAAAAATTGTAATAATTATTGCATTAGGCCCGGTTTGTTTTTGTATTTTAAAAATATTTTTGAAAAAATCTGATTTTTTTTACTTTAAATTAATATTTTTTGGGTGTTTTCAGATCATTTTGATGCGCTGATAACAAAAATAATTTTAAAAAAATAAAAAAAACATCATTTTGATGCATTTCCAAGTAATAAGCACTTTAAAAAACAATTACAACCACACTTCCAAACAGTAAGAGAAAAACAACAGATGAAGAAATCAAAAACCTCTCAAGCACTAACCCCCTTGTATTGATCGTAAAATAACTCTAAAATCTCAAAAACAAAATATGGGATGTATTGCTTCAAGAAGGAACAAAGCATGGAATTGCATTTATATTAGAATTTGTTGCATATTTCCCTTTCAAAAGCTTTATTTTCACTACCTGCTAGATGTGGTAAACAGCCGAATTGAACTGTTTCACCATGGGCCACATGGTCCGACTGTGTTTGTGCTGTTAAATTTTTTATCATTGTCGGAATTGTATCGGGCCTCTTCTTGTTTCATTTCAACCACTGTCACAGCTATGGCGGGGCAGGGCTAAATCCAGAAACTGTTAGAGGGTGTCTTATTTGGAATGGGCATTGGGTATTGTGGGTTGGACCAGCTTTTGCTCCATACACAAAGCTCACTCCACTTGAACATTCCCACGAGACAGCATAGACTTAAACAATTTTCATGAATTCCTCAAGAACATGAAAAAGAAAGGTTATGATGTTCATTTTGGAAAACTGAATTCTGTAGATGTTTGTATCTGAATCAAGATCTAATAATAAGCTATTAATTTGTCCAAAAATCTTAATAATGTTGCCCATACAATGCATTAATTAATTATCACTGAGTCCTACGATCATCATGTCCTTGATCACTCATACTAATCGCTCGTTGATCATCCCTAGCTAGCTGCGTGCATGGCTTTAAATTGCTATGTCATTATCAAAATCTACGTTTACCAGAATCAAAATAAATCTACAGTGTATATAATCTATTCAGTACAAGACAGAACACGAGAGTTTAATAAATCGAGTAAGAACAAAGAACACCCAAGTAAGGAGGGATTATCATTGACAATATTGCTCGACACTCTTGGCTCAAGTGCCCAACAGAGGGCACAACCAAACCACTGAACTTAGACTAATTAAACAAACATTTATTCCACTTTTTGTTAATTATAGATATAGTTTCCTCGATATATTTAGACAAGAAGTTTGATTTTGTAATTTGATTTATGTTACTAGGAAGATGGCTGCAAAAATGTAGAGGAGGAATTAGCGAGGGGCTCGTGGACAACAGAATTTGAAGAGATTGAGATGGGGTTGCCCTCTAACTGCAACATTATACTTCCCAAGATTTCTGTCAACACCTTCTTAAACTCATCTTCTTTAACCAGTTTCCCATCATCTGCGTTCATCATCTTAAGCATCTCGCTTATTACGTTGTCCATCTGAAACATTGAAGTTCGGAGTCATTAACAAATTTAATCCAATTTGAGACTAGGGTAAGTTAAGATTAAGTTAAATGATATATATAAATCTTGGATATGGATTAATTAATGCATACTAGCCACGAACTTCATACAAAAATTCCGTGAAATCGTCCGGGAAATGATTACATAAACCTTTTTTTTCCTGGTAAAATTAGCATTACTCCTAAGTATCGATCAACTGTGAATTGTTTGTGATTGGCTTTATCTTACCTCATGAATTGCACCAACTGGAGGCAGGTCAGCTGATGGAGCGACCGTATCTAGCGCCACACGCAAATACTCCTTGGATATTTTCCCATTGCGATCTTTTGGCACATTTTCTGTCGCCGTGTTTAGATTCTGCCAAGCCAATAATGGATTGCAGAATATGATAATTTTTCCCAAGAATATATACATATTCTAATTAATTATATCGAGAAAAGAGAGGTTATGTAGCGATCAGAGCCAAACCTTGTCTAATTCAAATTTGTTGGATAAAAGTCTCTTAATTCCACTTCCATCAAAGGTGTTTTCACTGTGTGCAACGATCACAGGCTGCTCTTTCAGACGTTGTGCTACACACTGTGCCACTTTCTTGAACTCCACCAAGAATGTCTCTTGAGAAGGGGGCTTGTCCTGATCTTGACCAGCACAAGATTGTAAAGCTGGTTCCACAATGTTACTCATTACCTACACCAGAAAATAAGTCCACGATTTGCACTGAAACCCCATATTAACTAAATGTTACGTCATTGAATTGCAAGGATAAAAACTCCATACCCAGGAATCTGAAGATGGAGGCATTCCTTGATCAACAGTAAGCTGTTCCAAAGCTTTGACAATGTGATGATGGAGTGATCCACCAGGTGATTCCAACTGGGAAAATAAGGACACCATTTCTGCTTCATAACCAGGTCCTTTAATGAACTCTAAGAGGTCCTCCCCATCCATACGGAGGATGACTATAGGGTCTCGCTTCAAACCAGCAGCCATGCCTAGAAGAAAATCTGATATAACTCCTTTAAATTCAGTCTTGCTCACTTTCTCTTGCTTGCCATGTGTGAATTCATTTAGAACCTATAACAACATGATATTTGACGCACATATATAAGTATGAGAAAGGTTTCATTAATCTTTAAGGATAATTCACTGTTGAGCTTACGATTAAGTTTATCATGATAAATCCCACAATGCGTTCCTTTCTCCCAGCAATTCGTCCTACCAATTTAACTTTAGTACAACATTATTATGAGTTCCCTACTTGTCACTTCTCTAACCTTTTGGTTTCTTAGAAAATTCGCAATATACAAGTGCAAAGGTGGTCCTAGCTAGACAGTTCTACCTGTTCCTGTAGGCATGGGGTAATATTTTAATGCCCACCCAATTACAGGTAAATATTAAAATATGATCTAGAGCATTCATTTGCATGATTTCATCAATGGAGCAGTTGCTGGTACTTGTCCCTACAAAAATGTTAGGAGTGAGTCTTGTCCCTACAAAAACACTGCCTTTTCAAATATGGGGAAGCCCAAAAAGTCAGACTACCTGACTTTGGTCACATCAAAATTGGATAAAAATATATCAGGTGTTCAATTTATTAATGTTAATGGTGTTTTTTTTTTTAAAAATCTTTTTTAATAAAAAACATTTAAATATCAACATATTAAAATCATAAACACGTAAAAATATATTCATGTAGTTTCCACAGCAAAATAATATATATATATATATATATATATATATATATATATATATATATATATATATATATTCATGATTTCTTATACATCATTAAAGAAAGGAAAATATTCAAGTAGTTTCCACAACATTCATCTCCAGATGCCTCTCCAGCATGTAATGATAAAAGGAAAAGGATGACAAAAGTCAATTGGAAAAGCAAAGGCCGAATGAAAAGCTAAGACCGACAACACCGACTAAAATTGAAAGATAGTTCGGATGTTTAACAAGGTAAGCTAGAAATGGAAAATCTTGACGATTTGCTTCTTATCATGTCCCCCAACAAGACAAGCATAGTGATTTCGATCGCTATTAAGACTCGAAAGTTAGACATCAATGCAATAAACAATGAAAATTGGCGTTGAAAAAAGAAAAAGAAAAAGAAAAAGAATGAATCACTCTGTGCCTCCACGAACTTTTTGTAGCCACAAGCTTAATTAAAACTCACGAAAGAGTGGTGAAAGCAACGTCACGAGGGGCTGCGAAGTCCATCACCTACATCGGCTAGCCAAATACAATTTTATTTTTAATTATGGATGTCTAGATTAGTTTATAACTTTCCTAGACATCACCTACATCATACATACTTATTCCAAGACTTCTCTCCACTATCTCGGGGCACATTTACAACTTTCCTACACAATAAATATCTCTAGGGCCAACATCTTGCTTCGGAATCGATTCATTTCAGCCATTGGAGCAACTAGAAATTAAATTGCGTGTACGTAAGTATGAGCATGCATGAGCCGTTTAACGGCAACCCTTTCCCCAGCTGTAGAACTCAATGTTTTTCCAAACTACAAAACTCAAGGCCTTTTTAACGGTTGGAAATATCATCAAAACAACTTTCATATATTAAAATTAAATATCTTCTCAATGGTTGGCATAAATATTACTATAGAATTATATATAGATTGATTCTTTGAATCATATATGTTCATGTACTAGATTGGTGTAGCTTGGATTAACTGTCCTCAATTTCATTAATAAAAAAGAAAGAAAGAAATCCTAAAACAAAAGCTATGAAGTTTACCATGCGCATCTCTACCAACTTAAGAAAAATGTAAAGAGAGCTGGGGGCATGAAATAACCTCAGAGTAGATGTGATCAGAATCGGGAGAAGAACCCTGCGCAGGCAAGCCAAGGGCAGCACCAATATCAGCAACAGCGGGTTCAAGTTCTTTCACAGAGAGCTTACCATCTCTATCCCTATCCAGCTCTTGGAACTTATGATCCACAAAACTGCTAAACACCTCTTCATTCCCAACCAACTCCATTATATCTGAACCGTCTTGAACCTGTCCATTTCCTCCACTTGCTCTTATCTCTTCTTTGCTTGTGCTACCCTTCTCCATTAACTCTCTTAACCTTTCTCTCTTGCTTTCTTGTGAGATTCTTTGGCTTTGTTTTTGTGTGTGTGTATCTCGTGAATCACAAGAGCTAAAGTGAAGGTTTGCTGTAGCCTGTAGCCTGTAGGTGAGTCTCCCTTTGCTGCTTTCTCTGCTTCTTGTGTTCTTGGCCTTTAAATATGCGAGAGAATGGGATCAGAATGGCTTTTGTGCATTTACGAGGGTGCGGCAGATATACGGCACGTTTGCTTTGCTTTTCAAGACACATATTTTAATTAGTTTCTTAATTCTTTTTATTATTAAAAGTAGCATGGCGGTTATACATTCAATATATTATTTTTATAAAATAAATTCAAATTGTATTGATTTTAATTTGTTTAATTATTATATAATGAGAGAGGATTATTATATCCCTTATGTAGTAATCTTTTTTTAAAAATTAAACTCAATAAATAAACCACTATATTAGGATTTGAAAAAAAAAAAGAAAAAAAACCACTAGCCATTTGTTAGAATAGAAAAAACAGAAACTAAGAATATTAGGATTTGAATTCCTTTTTTTTCTAACAACAATTATAAAAAAATCATTTCAATTCAATAGCTTTCAAATAAAAACTCTTTAAACTTAAAACTTACACAAACCCACATCATTTTGTGCTTAATTCTTATTAAATAAATAGGGATGATGAGATTCAAACTCGTGACCACCTGGTAATCAAGGTTCTAATACTATGTCAAAAAACCATCTTAACCCAATATATAACTTAAACTGTTAGGTAAGATCTACGATGTAATTTATATTATTTTCTAATAATTTTTCATCAAACTAATTTTTTTGTATAATAAATAAATAAATAAATAAATAAATTCTTAATTGTGATTTCGGTAAGCATTCATAACTACAAAAATTCTATATTAATATAAAGTTTTTTCTGAGGTCTCTTCTTATCTTTCAATGAAAAAGACAACGTGAAATGCGACATCAAGCTGCTCTCATTAGCAACTCACAATTTTCAATCATTTTCCTCGAGACAAATCGCATATCATTTTTTTTGGCCAAATGACTTTTTTTTATGTATGCCAATAAAAAAAAGTTATAATTTATATTAAAAAAAAATTGTACGATGTGCCTTGAACACCATAAAAGTAGGAATACGAGGATAGAACCAAACAGTCCTTAACCAAGAGAGTGGCTCGTAGCCACCGATCCTCTGTGTGGATAGGACACGTGGGGCGGTTAGGGAGCCTCCAAAATAAAATAAAATGATAGATAGCAGACCCACCCACCAAACATCTATAGGTCACTACCTCTCAGTGTCCTTTTTTGCGCTTTGGTCGGCCCGTCTTTCCAAGACGTGTGGACTTGGCAGCCTAATCTGCTCGAGTCTGTATTTTTTCAAGATATTCATGTAGAGATAAGTTTTTTAAAAGTATTAAAATCATGTATCTTTTTATTTTTAAAAATTTATATATCAAAATGATTTAAAAATATTTTAAAAAATTATTTTAAACTGCAATAATTTTTTTTTAAAATTAAAAAAAAACACAGTCAAATCACCACACGAAACAAGCCTTTGTATGGCTCGAATGAGATAATGGAGTTACAGAGTGTTAAGCGGCTGCCGAAATTACACCTGTGGTCGCTACAAGACCATGCTACTACAGCTAGATGCCCTCACGGTCAAGATACTAACTACTACATCGACGCCTAATTATTGTCCTTCTCTCTGATACTGCATCAGCAGTCTCATTTCTCATGACAAGTAGCATAACAAGGAATCTTATGCATGGAACCAAAATTGTCCTTCTCTCTGATACTGCATCAGCAGTCTCGTTTCTTATGACAAGTAGCATAAGGAGGAATCTTATGCATAGAATCCATATCAGGACAATGTTTATGGATATTTGGTCTTTTGAAGCAGGCATTGCGCACAATGTAACAATTCCAAAACGCCTGCCATAGATTCAGTGGACATGATGAGCAAGAACTTAAAATCTAAGCTCCAAGAACATGCGCAAGAAATCATGCAATCTTGCTGGTATTATCTTGTACAGAAATTAGAAGTTGCCATGGTCTTAATTATATCCTTTAATTAGTCATGCAATTGCAAGTTCCCTGCAAGCATGCAGCAATATACCTGATGCTGCCATAGTACTCACCTCAAACTTAACTTCGGTCTACATTTCTCCTTGCATGTTCCTATCTAGCATGACAAGTTAATGTTTGTGTCTAAGATTTACGCAACAGGAACAGATGAGGCTAGCAAAATTTGCTCCAGACCAGGATATATATCTAGTATTTACGTGAAGGTAATTAAGCAACTAGGAATTTGACGGTTTTTGCGGGCTCTGGAATAGTTTCCATCTTCCATGTTTTAGCTGGACAGATTCCTTTGGAACAGTTTCTTGCCGTGGGGAATTTATATCTCCATTCTCCGAGGATTGCATCGGTTCACCTGGCTGCTCTTCCAATTCACTTGCCGGCTCGTGTGACTGCTGGGACAAAGAAGCACTACTAGATGAATGTAACTGATCAGGTTCTTTGGGCTGTTTTTCTGTTGTAGCCTCTCTAATTGAACTGGATGCCTTAGGTTCTCCATTTTTGGCATTTAGCTCTTCTTGCTGCTGGAAAAGAATTGACATCTTGGAATCAGTTAGTGTGGTTTAAAACATTACTAGAATAATGATCGAGACGAAACAATCCTTCTGCTGTCATATCATACCAGAACAGAGAAACTATGAAGTTGAAAAAGTCATCAACCGAATTAAAATTGGTTGAGGTTACCTGATCAGAACGAGGCAATATTGATGCTGACTGAGAAGAAACACACTGCAAAATTTCAAAAAACTTCGTCTGTCCATAAGCTGCTGCCTTCTGCCAATAAATAAGGGCACTCTCCTCAGCCTGCACCCTCATCTCCAACAAATTGCGATCGATCTCAGCCTCGTGTTTTGCCACGAAAGGCCGGAAAAAACAATCATAAACATATTCCGTTCCCTGAAGCAGTTAAAGAGAAACATATTAATCAGGATATAATTAACTAATTCAAAGGTGGATAACCGGCCGGATGATGCTGCTTCACAAATTTAGGGTGATCAATACATACTTTCGTTTTCGGATGCCAAAGATATATAAAGAATGCCAGCTTTGCTTCACTGTACATAGGCAGCCTTCCAAGACAGAAAGCAAAAACAGAATCATAAACATAACACAACAGCATGAATTAAACACACACACACACACACAAAAAAAAAAAAAAACACAACCCAAGTTTCAAGACACCATACCAAGAGATTAGATGATCCCCTACCCTCTCACAAACTGTAAGCACTGCAACTAAAATCCTACAGAAAAAATTGAAAGAACCATATCAGAACTGTAAATTAATTTCTTAAACACTAGAATTTTTCTAATGAAGCGTGAAAATGCTTACCAGTACCGGCACCAAAACAGGACTTGCACAATATCTGTCCTGTTGTTCTCCGCTACTTTAAAACACTCATAAGCCGGATAGGCATAACCAAAAACCATACTGTCAAATTATCATACATCAGCACCCCAATTAACACCGAAAAGATAGTCAAGTTGTAATAGAATGGATAATGTTGAATTAAATTAGTTTAGTTTCATACAGAAGGGTTCTGGACAGAAATGATCCAATCATCTTGTTTGCTTAACATTTACCGCGAGATGGTTATTAGCAATTCTTCCTGTCGATTTTGTCACACAATCCAATCTGTAATCCAAGGCAGGCACAATATGAGTAAAATCACTAGATAAACAGAAGAAAAGGTGATCTATCACCCAGAATCAAGCACCTGAACAACGTACAATAGGAGTATATATTTATCCAGAAAAAACGTACAATAGTAATGCCCACCCTCTAACTCTTTTTCTTGATCAACCTTGAATTAATGCCAAAGTAAATACAAAATGGGTTCGATCAAAAACCCACAGAGACCTAAAATAAATGGAGTACGTATACTACAAGCCAAAACATAACCAGAACAGCAGCCACTATATTAAAGTAAGAGAAATGAAGTGAGTCTTTTGCTAAGTTTAGATAAAATTCTTGAGATTTTATTTATTTACTAGACATACAGCGAAGGCAGCATCCTGAGCAAGAGATTCAGTTGTATGTGATATGTATCCCTTTATTTCTTAGAAAGAGATCAACACAACACCCCACAAGACATAGGAGAAGTAATCTTAGAAGTACCCATCACATAAGAATTAAGATTATTATTATGTCTTACCTGGTTTTTGAATGATGATTAAAAAAAAGCTGCTCAGAAGATGCAGTAGGGATGTGTATATATATATATATAGCACATAGAACTCGACTGTACGAGAAAAACTGCTTTGATCACGAATCGCCACGAATGTATCCTTTGGTTTGAATTTAGATATGACAGTTGTTAAGTGAGCCACGTTTTTCATTGGGCATTTTGAAGTAGTAGGAGGGCTGGGAGATTGGCTAAAACAAGTACAGCTCAAATCTCAGGCCGTAGCGTTTGTTCCTACGGTAAAATTATGTTTTTTAATTTTTTTTTGAGTGTTTTTAAATTATTTTAATGTATTAATATTAAAAATAAAATTTAAAATATATTATTTTAATATATTTATAAATAAAAAACTACTATTACCGTAATACCGCAAACACTACTACAATATTTACACCAGACTTATCTTGGACTGGGCTGGATGGCTTACACATTGCTCGCTGAAGCACACAACATTTTTTTGAAGAATATTGCATCGTTTTGGTGTCGGAAAACAAATCAGCGGCATTGATGAACAAAAACCAACGACCATGTTTTATTCCGATTGACTGCGTTGATGTCCAAAACTTTCTCCTTGCCAATCATGCTCTCAGTCTGCACCAAAAACCACACGTATTTAAAAACCCTCTACTAATGTGATTTATCCACCAAAAACCAAGATTTATCTGTATCATCTTCTTTCCTGTGTAATAATTGGGTTCGAATGAGTCGGATTTTTCCATTTAAACATGGAAAAGCTATGAGAGTACATGATTTCATTCCTTTTCTTCGAAATAAGCATATGAAAGGAGACAACTTCTTGTCCATTATTAAGGACAGATGAAAAGTTTTCTTGTCCAATAGCCTGTCAATGGAGATTATGATTTTACAGTCAGACAAATAATACGTTTGTTTTACTATTTTAAAAGCCCTTTTTTAAAAAAAATATTTTATTTTATTACATTTCCAAATAAAACTAAGAGCTCGATTGGCTAAGCGTTTACAACTGCATTTTAATTTAACAATTGCAATATATCGTTTGGTTATAAAATAAGCTGTAATTTTCATGCATGAACCCCACCTTTATCTTGTTCAAAACTCAGTTTCGCTGAAGCAGAAATTGCATGCTTTTCATTTCCTGTTTATTGCAACTGGTTTAAACACAATATAAAATTATTCTCCTCTTCCTTCCTTAACCAGTGCCTCGGGTATGGGTGGATTTTGTCCAGATAAGAAAACCATGAGGGCTATTCTTACTTGGGCGTGCCGCTGCTAGAGGCGTCAAGGGAGACAACTAGGTTGGCCTACTGAAACCATTTCCTTTTGTTCAACCACTAGGGCTGTTCATAACAATTTTCCTTTTGTTCTTCCCTTACTGCTGCACTTGAAGATGATGATGACGGTGATGGAGGGCTAGCCTACTGAAACCA
The DNA here is from genome assembly GCA_007827005.2 of Populus simonii. Lineage (NCBI taxonomy): Eukaryota > Viridiplantae > Streptophyta > Magnoliopsida > Malpighiales > Salicaceae > Populus > Populus simonii. Next base: position 16,612,143 of record CM017467.2, on the reverse strand, counting down.
TTTTCTTCTCTTCTGTTTTCCCTTTGTTCTTCCTAGTCTTATTTATGTGCTCTCCTTGTCTGCGTGGAGAGTGAATTAAATTCACTCTCTACAAAAAAAAAATAAATTAAACAATAAAAAAATTTAATTTTTAATAGTATTTTATTCAAAAAATTAGTGTTTAATATTATTTAATAAGACTACATAAATTAGAAGTTCTTCCGCACTTTAAGATGTTGATGACGGTGATGGAGGGCTGGCCTACTGAAACCATTTTCTTCTCTTCTGTTTTCCCTTTGTTCTTCTTAGTCTTATTTATGTGCTCTCCTTGTCTGCGTACAAAAAAAAAGAAGAAATGAACAGTAAAAAAATTTAATTTTTAATTGTATTTTATTCAAAAAATTAGTGTTTAATATTATTTAATAAGAATACATAAATTAGAAGGAGATCACATGATGGCGTGACATTTGCAGAATTTGATCGTAATTCTAATTTCGTTTCTGATGATATTTTACATGATTTTGTTGCATGCTCAAAAAATCGTGAAAACTGTAGTTCTTGTCCGATGAATTTCGTACGTGATGGAATTATAGATAGTTTAATGAAACAATAAAAATTTTTTATATAAAGTATTATTATTTCATGATATAATAGCAGTAGTTAAATCTATAAAATTTAAATTAAAAACCATCAATATTAATATATATCTTTTTTAGTTATTTTATAACCTCAATTTAAAAAGTATTTTTAACTAAACACATTAAATTACTTTTTGTTCAACCTCAATTTCAACCACAATTTTAATCAAATATATATTTTTTCAAACCAATCTTAATTAAAAATACTTTTTATAAAATATTTTTTTTAAATCATAGCTAAAGTTAACAAAATACCAAGCAAACACTAATTCAACAGAAACAATCAACGGTAAAATCTCAATCATCTTATAAAAATTGTAAGAGAAGTGATGGATGACGTGTGACGTTTGGATTTCCCAATAACAGTAGGGCACTGATTTTGAGGAAATAACTACTTTAATTCATTCGTGGCTTTAACATGCTGTTCGCCATGTCATTCGCAGTACTCTCGAAGAATATGCTTTTGTTCTTCTTAATTTTCGTTGTTTTCAATTTTAAGAGCTGCTACACCACGACGGACAATGGAAGCCTTCAAGGGAGTGGGATTTCCAAATCTTATACGTACATCTACTCCGCTCCGCCTCGTACCATAATTATAACGGGAAACTCAAATACTTTATTTATTATTTTTTTTAGAGCAGTGTGTTTAATAATATGTTTAATATCGTGGTGTCAGTGTTTTTTTATTTGAAAACGTATTAAAATAATTTTTTAATTTTTTAGCATTAACATATCAGAAATACCAAATAAAAATTAAAAAATATCAATTTAATATTTTTTTAAAAAATTCATTTTTAAAAAACATATAAAAATAAAAACAACCTCCCTACAGAAGCTGGAAACCTACTCTCATACCCAGGATTTGAAATTCAGACCCATAATAGGCCCAAAGGAAAAAGATTGCAGCCCAATATTCGTAACAAATTATCGGGAGGCGGTGAAAAAGAATCAGTGCCATAACGCCACGTAAGCAACAATATCCACATACCAGTTAACCAAGAACCTCCATTCAACTCAAATTATCATCGTTTCTTGAAGACAACCACCTCCCCATCCTCTCCTCCTCCCATCCTCTCTCTGATAAAATTTGAAATGGAGCTTGCAAAATCGCAAACCCTAACCCTAACTCAAATCTCCACGCTCACTTCAATAAATCAAAGAGGTCACCGTCAATTTATTGGTTGCTTCGGCCACAATTTGATTAGGCCTCCTTCTAGTGCCGGCCTACTACTTCGATACCGTGGAAGGAAATTACGTGTTCAAAGAAATGGAAATAAGAGGTTCGTAGTTAAGGCGTCTTTGGATGCCAATTCGGTTCTGGTCGTGGTTGCTGTCACTGCTTTCTCTGCTCTCTCTCTTGCTTACTATAATCGATATATAAATAGTAACATCAAGAACAGCAAAAAGATTACCTCTAGCTCTATTCAGGTAAGACTAAACAATTCAGAGCCTCTCTCTTTCTCTTTGTGTTTTTTAGTGGGAATAATTATAACATAGATAAAAGATAGGCACAGGAGAAGAGAGAAACAAGGAATAAAGAATTAAAAAAATATTTTTTGAGAAGTAAATGTATTCTTATCATTTTTCTACAAATTTTCGATAAGTGATTTTCTCTCTCTTTCTTGTCTATCTTTCTCCGATAAATATTGATAGTTACAGTTGAGCAATTTTTTTTTTTTTTGTCTAGTAATATAAGTTTAATTTTTAGCATCATCTATTTGTAGGAGTTTAGAAGATATGGAGTAGTGTATTTGTTTAATTTTTAATTTAATTTAATTTTCCTTTTATGTAACTCTCTCAAGTTGCCTTTCTGGGAGGAAATAAATTGCGAATGGTACAATTTGTTTGGGGAGGATTGTTTTATGACTTAGGTGAATTTAAGAAATGGAATCAGTTGAAATTAATTTATGCTACTACTTGTCAAACTTACCTTTTTGGGTAAACTTTGTGATTTAGCGAAGTTTTAATTTCTTTTGGTGGAAAAATAAATTCTAATATCTTGCCCATGATGTAGGTGTTAGGTTCTCCAAGTTTTGCATTCTCTCAATTAGGAAGAAGCATTGTGAACCAGATTACTGGAAGCCAGTTTTTGCATTTTGGAGGTCTTCATAGAGAGGCCCGTGAAGTAGAAAGCCAAGGATCTGTGGAGAAGGCAAGTGAAAATAGCCATGAGTTTGAGGAAAAAGAGACCCATGTACAGTTTCAGGAGACTGCGTCATTGCATGGCAGTTCTCTTTTGATAAAAGCGGTGGAGTCTTCTGGTGCGAATTTTGTTGCCGCTAATGTTTGTGATACTGTGGTTGTTGAAGAATCTGAAGTTGGTGATGCAAGGGTATCTCCTTTACCTTCCGTGCTCAGTGAATCAGGCTCTGCACTACCTCTTATTTTTGCAACACAAATGACTGAGTTGACACGGGAAAAAAGTGGAGAAGAAATTGAGTTTGGTTCTGAGTTGTCTGAATCGGTGGAAAAGGTGAAGTCTAATGCTGTTTTGGTTCCTGTAGATAACGAGTCTATTGAAAAGGCTGAGCTTTCTAGCTATAACGGTGCCATTAGCCAATCTGTTAGAGAAGATCTTTACACCTTTTATGGGGCGAACCGATCAGTGGTAAAATCTGCATCAAATCTAGGTTTAAAAGAAACATCTTCTCATGCCTCCCTGCTTAAAAGCAAAAGATTTTCTTCCTTGAAAATGAATACTGGACTAGAGACGGAAGATTTATCTTCTCAGCAGCCTCTTCAAGCTGCAGGTTCTGCCACAGAAAAGCATATAGCTAGTTTACTTTCAATTTGTTTAGTATGATACCAATATCAAACTGTTAAATAATTAACTCGAGCTTTGGTCTGCCATCCAGATCATGTTCAAAAAACAATGCCACCTGCACATTATGAAGGAGGGTCTTTCCATAAAAGTAAAAACCTTCCAAGAAGCAAGGAAAGAAAACATCCGATTCAAGATAGCCATTCAAAACTCCGACAGCTGCCCTCCCCAAATGGCATTCCTTCTAAAGTAAAAGACCATCCTCCAGAGGAATACAATGCTTACAATCGTTTGCTAAGAGAGGGGAGGTGATTCTCAACATTCATCTTTCCACATTCTGTTCTGTTTAACTGTCTTCTTGACTAAATGGCAGAGACAATTGCTAATGAATCAAAAGTTTGATTTAGAATCAAAGGCCAGTAGAACTAAAATTCTGAATATTTTTGTGGGCAGTGGAAACTTGACTATCATGATAATTACCTTCATGACTTGTTCCTTTGATATTTTTTGAAACTTTGAGCTTATCCTTCCATTATCTGTTAGGTTAGCTGAGTGTTTAGATTTGCTTGAAGATATGGAAAGGAGGGGTTTGTTAGACATGAATAAGGTAATGCTGCATCCTATGGTTGTTTCTAATTGCTCTCTTCTTCTTGACTTCAATTTCTTGCCCTTGGATAACATCTTGATATATATGTACTTTTTTTCCTGATCCAGGTTTACCATGTGAAGTTTTTCAAACTCTGCAGAAGTCAAAAGGCTGTCAAGGAAGCTTTTCGTTTCTGCAAGCTGGTTCAAAACCCAACCTTGAGTACATTTAACATGCTAATGTCTGTGTGTGCTACTTCACAAAATTCAGCGGGTAGACCCATTTTTAATTGCTCAGTACTCTGCCAGAATCTCTGCTTAATGTGTTGTCCATGTGCTTCAAGCTCCTGATGTCTCTATTGTTATTTCAGGGGCTTTTGAAGTTCTACAACTTGCCAAAGCTGTTGGATTGAAAGCTGACTGCAAACTTTACACAACTTTAATATCAACATGTGCTAAGAGTGGAAAAGTTGATGCAATGTTCGAAGTATGGTAACTTCCTTGCTTCTCCTGGTTTAGATTGCTCAATATCTTTATTCTAAGTTTTTCAGACATTTATGCTTCTGCTGTTAAGGTAATAATGGATATTCTATTTTCATCCCTGTTCTGTTCTTGCTATTCCACTAGTTAACGCTGGAAAATTTGCTCTTATCGCGGTTATTTATATTAAGGTAATAATGGATGTTCTATTTTCATCCCTGTTCTGTTCTTGCTATTCCACTAGTCAAGGCTGGAAAATTTGCTCTTCTCGTGTTTATTTAACTGGCACCATCCAGTACAATACAAGGGTGGCGACAATGAACTACCCATGGGCTTGCCCTGATTCCATCAAAGAGAGGATGTCTAAAATCTGTATTCATTATGATTATGGATGACTTGCAAGTGCTCTGATGGTAATTAATTGGTCTAGGTGTTTCATGAGATGGTTAATGCTGGTGTGGAACCAAATGTTCATACTTATGGAGCACTTATTGATGGTTGTGCCAGAGCAGGACAAGTTGCCAAGGCATTTGGTGCATATGGGATAATGAGATCTAAGGTATCACTTAGAAAATTTTTGCATTATCCTATCAATACTTCCCTTACTGTGAGAATAGTTTTTGCATTTGGCTGCTGTTTCACTTTCTTGTTTAGTTTTGCATCCTAATTTTAAAGTGATTTTCGCACTTATAAGATGCTTTATACAGTAGAATGTGAAGCCAGACCGAGTAGTCTTCAATGCACTTATCACTGCATGTGGTCAATCAGGAGCAGTGGATCGTGCCTTTGATGTATTAGCGGAAATGACGGGTGAGGCACAGCCTATTGATCCTGATCACATCACTGTTGGTGCACTGATAAAGGCTTGCACAAATGCTGGTCAGGTGAGTATATTTTTTCTACTCATATTTCCTTGATAACTTTGCTGGATTGATACAGAGTTTGCTTTGATTTTAGGTTGATCGGGCACAGGAAGTGTACAACATGGTCCATAAATATAACATTAAGGGCACTCCTGAAGTTTATACAATAGCCATTAATTCTTGCAGCCAGATTGGCGATTGGGAGTTTGCGTGCAAGGTGTATGATGACATGACAAGAAAAGGCGTGGTCCCTGATGAGGTCTCTTTATATACATTAGATTGTCCTTCAAATATTCACTACTTTTTTAAGATCTGTAATTGTTGAGGCTGATGGGTTAGCATAATATTAGTTTTAGTTGGCTTAATAATGGTTCATGGAAGGAAAGAAGAGATTTGTAGTTCTCTTGTGTGAATAGTGCGATCACCTGTTTGCTAGAAGCAGGCTGCCTTTTAATAGGCCACATGGACTTGACATTTATTGTGGTTGTTAAGGATACCTTGATTTTGAAGCTCGAAGAAATCTTACTCATGTTTGTTCTTTCATCCAGATGTTTCTCAGTGCATTGATAGATGTAGCAGGCCATGCTGGAAAGATGGATGCTGCATTTGAAATCATACAAGTAGCCAAGGCTAAAGGAGCACAACTTGGAATTATACCATATAGCTCATTAATGGGAGCTTGTTGCAATGTATGTCTCATCTAGTAATTCCTATTGTAAAATGTTCTCTGGTACGTATAATATGGTTCAGTTGTGGGTTGAAAGTCATGTCTTGCAGTAGTAGCCCAGAAACCTCTTCTGAAACTCCACAAATATTTATCATTCTTTAGTATAGAATGCTAGAGAATAGGAAACCCTGGTTTTATTTTGACATTAAGGGTAATGGTCATTAGAGATTCCTGGTTGGCTCAAATTTTAATCTCCCTCGCATATTTCCCTAACTCAATTAATATTTTTGATGATTTCTTATTGATCTGACTTTCTCTAATAAATATAGAGCCATAAAATGGAAAAATATGAAAAGTCAACAACTTGTTTTGAGGTCATGCAATTTTTTCCTTGTATAATAATCTGGATTTTTTTTAGATTGGAGATCCTGCTTGGTATTGATCTAAGTTCCTTCTGCTTTCAGGCCAAAAACTGGCAGAAGGGACTGGAGCTCTATGAGGATATAAAGTCCATGAAACTAAAGCCAACAGTCCCAACCATGAATGCTTTGATCACTGCCTTGTGTAAGTCAGTATCTGTTGCTTTTTTTTGTTTGAAATTAATCTGATAATTTTGGTGTATGGCTTGTACTCTATTCTGTGTCAAATAATTTCTACCTTATTTTCTTATTTTAATGCTTCTATTATTGATGGTTAAATTTAAATATATTGCTTGGAGGAGAATAAAATATTTAAGGAGCAATCAGCAATAACCAGTTCAATTACTGTGTCATGTTCTTTCATTTTAGGAAGTACAAAAATAATTTGTTCAAGTGTAAAGCCAGACAAGAAAGATCCAATAATATAAAGACAGACTTAATTTACATGCCTGTTACTAAATGATTACCGTCCCTGACATTCCAGGTGAACATTTTTCTGTGGACCTAGTGATTTATTCGGACTTTGTGGTAAATGACAAATTGATCACATACCCATGCCAAATCCCCTTGCTGTAAATTGCAGTATTTGAGGTCGCTTTTCTGGATTACTCTTTGAAAGGAGCAAGTTTTAATAGAGGTTATGAAAATTGATAAAAATGCATGCACAAAACAATCCAACGTTTATTTATACACATAGATTATAGTAATCATGTTTGTTTTTATACCTAGAATACTGTAAAATTCCAACACTAGAATTTTTGGGAGACTGAAACAAATGATTATTGAATTAATGCAAAAAGTGCTTTTGATGCTTCCTTAGATTTTATTTCCAAGCTTTCTAGTTTGTAGATAAACAAAGAATAATCTGCAAAATTATCAGAACATGAAAATCACAGCACTATTGTTGTGATTTGTTCCTCATGTACGCTTGTAATGCTAGTTTCTCTTAAAGGTTGCATTACCTTAATACCAGAGCTTGATGGGAGACACAGATAATTTGGAACTCTTCAGCAATATGCATGTCCTAATATAGTTGTACAGTTGAAAAATTAAGAAAAGGCATGGGGATATTTTGCTGCAGGTGATGGAGATCAACTTCCCAAGGCTCTTGAAGTGTTGTCAGAAATGAAGGCATGGGGCCTGCGCCCAAATACCATCACATACTCCATACTCTCAGTGGCAAGCGAGAGGTAAGCGTGCTGTTGATTATTTTTGAACATCATTGTTTAAATTCCATCACAATTTCGGATCCTGTGAATGTTTGCTCTTGTTTTTATCTCCCCATACTATTCCCCTTTTCACTTATATTTTCTCTCTTTTGCAGAAAGGATGATCTGGAGGCTGGCCTCATGCTTCTTTCTCAAGCCAAAAAAGATTGTGTTGCCCCTACCCTCATTATGAGTAAATGCATAATTAGTAAGTTGAATGGAATAGAATTTCTACTATATTTTACACGGAACATTTGTACATTCCCTCGTCTGATTGTGCCTGAACTGATTCCATATCTTGTGAACATTTATGAATTCAGTGGAACTGAAATACCTTGGCGATGATTTCAGTTAATTTATTCTCTTAAATGTACATCTTCTGTCAAATGGTGTGAAAAATCTTTCTGAAACATTATCATTTTGAAGGCATGTGCTTGCGGAAATTTGAGAGTGCTTGTACCCTTGGCGAGGCTGTTTTGTCTTTCAACTCAGGAAGGGCACAAATTGAAAACAAATGGTACCTTTTCCCCTTTTTGACAAATATTCTGTTAGACATGCATCTTTCTTTTGGAAGTTGAAATCCACCTATCACCTATCAATGTTTGGTTTCATGTTATGATATAGGATGTTTTTCTCATACAAGCATGGATATATGAATATGTTCACATTGATATATTTTTATTGGGGGGGGGGGGGGGGGGGGGGGTTCATTTAAGAGCTTCAGAAAATTGGAATTGTTAAACAGTTCTTCATCTGATGTCACAAGTAGCATTTCCTTTAAAAAACTCTTGAAGGTTAATTTTTTTCCAGAGTAATGTTATCGTGCTGCAGAAGTACTTGTCTGAGTAAGTCTTATATTTGTTTCTTATCTAGGACATCAGTGGCGTTAATGGTCTACCGTGGAACAATTGCAGCTGGTGAGAAGCCTACAATCGAACTTGTCTCACAGGTTTTGGGATGCCTGCAGATCCCTTGTGATGCCACACTGAAAAACAGACTTGTAGAAAATCTGGGTGTCACTGCTGTCTCATCAAGATACTCTAACCTATGTTCATTGGTGGATGGGTTTGGAGAGTATGATCCTCGCGCTTTTTCATTACTTGAGGTCAGTAGGCAGCTGAAATTATTTTCTCAGTATTCCAACTTCATGCTTTGCTATGAATTTGATTTGGGAAGTCAGCCAAGATTTGCCATTTACAGGAAGCTGCCTCTCTTGGAATTGTGCCATGTGTATCCTTCAAAGATAGTCCTATTACCATGGATGCTAAACAGTTGCAAATTCATATTGCCGAGGTGAGTTTTCATTATTGTAACTAGTTGTTGCTGTGGTGGCAGTTATGGTAATTTACTTAATTATAATTGAGGGGGTTTTCTTATCTCTGCCCAAGCTCTAAGCTTTCTCAAAGCACATTCACAGGATGTAAATTTCTAAATTTAGTGTCCAAAGCGCTTCATGATTTTGTACAATTACCTATTGTAAATACCCAAAACTTTTTATATGTTGATTGTTTAGCCTCATGATTCATGAACGGATCCTGTGCAGAAAAGAGTCTCTGCTAAATTTAGTGTCCAAAGCGCTTCATGATTTTGTACAATTACCTATTGTAAATATCCAAAACTTTTTATATGTTGATTGTTTAGCCTCATGATTCATGAACGGATCCTGTGCAGAAAAGAGTCTCTGCTTTCATTTTCTTTTCTTCCTGTAAGATTTTTCAGCACTTTATTTGTGATATAAGGTTGTGCCAATGAGCTATAGTATCCTCGCCACATTCCCCCAGCACCCACTAAAAAGAAGAACAATCCTCTGTGAGTAAATTGTCTTTGTTCAGGACTTTCATTGCTTTCTGTGAAATTTTTGCAGGTGTACTTCTTAACAATTTTGAAAAGTCTGAAACATCGGCTTGCTGCTGGTAAGGGTTTAATCCTTTAGTTTCAGTTGCTGATATTTTATTGAACTGAACAAATGTTTGTGAAGCGTGCACCTATTTTCGATTTTACTGATCTTGTACTTCATGCACCTACAGAGATGGCACAGCTGCAGATTATAGATTGTTTGTTCAGTCTGTAAAGCAATGACTAATTTTGATTACTTCGCCATCTTCAAAATTTTATTGCAGGTGCAAAGTTACCGAACGTAACCATTTTACTGCCCGTAGAGAAGGCACAAGTCATAACCCTTGAAGGAGAGAAAACAATCAATGTAGCAGGACGGTGAGAAGTACTCCTTATAAGCATCATATGCAATAATAACCCCCATCACACCCTTGCGTGCTGCTTTTAAGATTCATTCAATGAAACAAAAGAACAAAGAAAAAGAAAGGAAGGAAGAAAAAAGAAAATGGAAAATAGAGCTAATAACTGTGATAGCTGTCATGCTGGCTGGCTAATTAAACCAGCAAAGTAGCTGTCGATTTGAAAAACCAAATGGTCTCCATCAGGATAAGCAAAGTGAATAGGATTCTTCCAAAGAAAAAAGTTAGGCCAATAGGTATATTGCATGCTGTCAAACCAACGTCCATGGAAGTATGTTGCATTGTGGAATTTAATAAGAGTCTACAGCAATGCAAGGGAATGAAAGAAATGTACAGGACCTTCATAACACACACACACACACACGGAGAGAGAGAAAGCAATTTATGCAAGGAATGAGAATAGATGAATTGCATATGACAAGTTAAATGCAAATGTTTTGTTTATCAGGATCAGCCAGGCCGTTGCATCCCTTTTGAGAAGGCTGGGACTACCTTACCAAGGGAATGAATCATACGGGAAAATTAGAATCAATGGGATTTCCTTGAGAAGATGGCTTCAGCCAAAGCTTGATTCTCCATTCAGTGGAAAACCAGGAGAATGGAGTACATCCCTGTCACGACTAGGAAAAGGAATAAGCTTCCAGCAACGCAATATTCGCACTGGTGATTTTTCTTTAGAATAAAAAGGACACAATTTTCTACCAACGGAAACAGGTTAGAAGAATGATCTATACAATGAGTTTATTTTAGCATGAGACTACAATTCTGCAGGTGCCTTGCTACCATTAACGTTTTGCCCATATGCTTCAAGCTCATGTTCTCATTTACCATTTACTGTGTATAACGTTCTCGATTACACCGTTTATATTAACTATTAAGCTTTTGATTTTCTATCCAGATTACGTTAACAAGAGAGTACCTCTTCTTGCATGCTATGAGGGGGGACGGTAATTCAGAAAAAAAACAGTAGATTTCCAAGAGACAAAGAAGAAGGCACACCAGTTCAAAACTACCAGAGCTCCTCTCTACCCAACTGGCCTACCTGCTAAACAAAAGGACCATCCACCAAAGGTATCCGGTGGTTAAAGTCCCCATGCTAAGAGAAGGATGTACAACTGATTGCAAAATGAGCTTTACACTACTACTACTACTACTTTAAAATCAGCCTGGTGATTACTGGTCATTCGTTTTGTAGTAGTAACTTAGAAAATCTTTACAAAATTCTGCAACTCTGTATTAGTCCGATATAAGGATCAGTGCTCTCAAGTAATGATGTAATATTTATTCCTCTTCCTCGTGTACGGGTTTTGCTTCTTTTTCTCTGCAATGATCGATCATTGCTCGTGTCAGCATCATTCTTGCCAGTTTCTTTCCCCAGCAAGTTTACTCTGCCCTTAAATTGTTGCGCCAACTGCTGTTCAGCTGTTGTGTTGCCGCGAAAACTAGCAAAAACCACAGTTCTAATATCAAACGTCTAGGATCCAGGACGAAACTGTATCTTCTTCAAGAGGAGAGGGACTGAAATGTAAGTTGTTGCAGACAATTTCTGCACTTCTAGAATGCTTTCTGAACGCCCAAAATCACCTAATAGATATTCAATAACCACAAATATTTTACGTGTTTTAAAGAACAAGTTAAAAGGAAAATATTTTCAATCAGTCAACTGTAATATTGAAAGAAGATGGGAAGTAAATATTTTCCCTCAACGTAAAAAAAAGAAGGTCTCGCTCTCGCTGTCAACTCTCTCGGCTCTCCTCACGCACTTAGCTTTCTTTGTTTTGCTAATTGTCGTTATGAGATCTCATCAGTAATAGATTTAATTGCTTTGATTATAGTACTAGTTATTCTACTAGATCTGCTGCTAAACTGACTCTTCAATCTCACCATTCATTCATCTCTATTTTTTAGGTTGATTTTAGTTTTCAATTCATTTAAAATTCTGGGTTTAACTCATCTGACCTTTCTTGGTTTGATTAGTTAATTGTTTTGAGTTTCTAGGTTGATTTCCAAGCTCTGTGGTTTCACGATTCAGATCTAGCAAGCTTTGATAATTTCCTTGTTCATATAATCTCATAGTATATATAAAATGAATAAACTATGGCGATTTCTCAAAAATCTCAGCGAACTCTATCTAACCATTCTTTGGAGTATGTTATTTCAGTCCTTTTGTTTGGGGCTAATGGGAATAGATTCGATGGGCAATGGGAAAATGAAGTGCCGAAAGGAATGGGGTGTTTACATGGCCAGATGGGAGTTGTTGTATTGGGAGCTGGAATAATAGCAGTAAGGATTTGAAAGGGTAGCAATTGAATGGCACGTTTTATACTCTCTCTATCGAGTTCATGTAAATGGTAAATCTTCATTTTCAGATTTCATGGAGTCTCAGAGTGCTCTTATTTTGTGCATATGACTCTGATGTTTTCTTCCATGTGGGCTTGTTTGGTGCTGCTGCAGTTGTTTCCCTGTAAAGTTAATTTTACAGGGAGAGGAAACCAATGGTACAGATTAAAATAAAAATCAGTCTCAATTGCTATTACGGATCGTAGAAAGAAGAGATGGAACCAAGAAATAATCAATCTCATTCTATGATTTTGTTTAGGTTCTACACTAGAAAATCATGCATGGAACGTTTTAATTAATAATACTCATGGAGCCGAGCCCATCTCTGAATATACTCCTCCACCGATTTCTGCTTTTCAAGCTTCCAGCTCCCTCTCGTTTTATTTATGAAGTCCTCTGCAATAGCATCCACTCTATGCTCCTTCCAGCTCTCAATACAATCCTCTTCTGATTTCTGATTTTCATGCCTCCAAATCCCTTTCATTTTACTTATGAACTCCTCTGCAAACGCATCCACTCCATGCTGTTCCGTAGTCTCACACGAGGCAAAAGAGGTGCCATCGTCACTCTTATCACCAGCTTCCTGTTCATCATCCCCAGTCTCCACCATGGCAACACCCCCCTCCTCTTTGTTGCAGCCTTCATAACCCCTTACAGTATCATTTGTTACAAACACCGCTCTGTTCATTTTCCTCTCCATATCCAAGTACCTGGCATGGGTTGATTCTATCAGAAGAGGCCCCGCCATGTTTATGGTATGAATACCATAGTCGTCCTCCTTTTGGTCATGGTAGGAGTGTTTAAAATGGCAGTCGTAAAGGTGGTGGTGGTGTTGGAGGCGGTATTGACAGGTTTTGTTGGAGCGAAACCTGGATGTTTCAAGGCTTTTTAGTTTCTTTTGTAGGGTAGATACGAGTCCTTTCCATAACTTGTTAGGGGCTGAACGCTTTTTTTCAGTTCTGAAGCAAGACATGGTTGCTGGATTTATTTTTCTCTCGAATCAAAACGAAACTAGGGTTTTTGCGCTGGGAGCGTGAAGTTTATACTAACAAGATATCAAAATCTATCAAATATTTCCGGGATACATTTGCAGAATTAAATTTTAGATTAAACGTGAAGATTAGAGAAATGAGTAATCTAGGCACTAAAATGGTAAATAAATCATAAAACCAAAAATTTAGTTGCCACCTCGCAATGGAAAGTACTCAATAATTAATGGGAAATTCTCTATTTCTTCTTTTTTTAGGAAAAAGGATCATTCTTAATAAATCCACACACGATATTCTTTTGATTCACAATAATTTGGGAGATAAGGATTCCAGCTTCAATCACCATTTGTTCGTACTTCGTACCATAAAAAAGAAAAATTCTCAAAGAAATCCTAAATGCCAGTTACAGAAGAAGGAAGCCGAAACACATCAGCCAAGATTTATTGCAGAGACCAACTTGGACCCGAGCCACGGGGGAGGTGACAAGGACATGGTGCCTTGTTTACTTTATAGGGAGGCTGATGGAACAACATTTGATATTATTTTTTAATTGAATGACAAAAACAGAAAAAAGAAGAGGAAAATCTACGCAGGAGCCTGTTTCTATTAAGAATCTCTTGTACAAGAAAGTGAACTAAAAAGAGAATGCCCTATCAAAATTGGTCACAACTTCTCTTAATTCTTCGATTCTGTTCACGAGTCATGCAACCGAGAAGTGAGATCAACGAAGGCATCATCTTTGCAAGGAATTGTAAGGCCACCCATTGGATGACTGAAGCCAAATTCTTCCTCAGCTCGATTGAACGAAGCTAGGAAAGAAGGATGATTAATATATGATATTGGGACCTCAAACCGCTTCTTTTGGAATTCCCCAACATACACTGCAATGTGGCCTCTTGGGACATCCGAGTGATTTCTACTAGGAAGAGACTGATGCCTGAGGATTTTCCTGGCATTAGGAATCACAGAAGGAAAACTAAGGACACCCATGTCTGGAAATGTTGAAGGATCTAAATAGAATTGGCTCTGGTAGATGGACTGGGGGACTGGCAGTGAAGGAAAGCTCCTAGTGCTTGTAGATTTGTGAGCGCTGAAGCACTTTGGAGCTATGAAGGCTTGTGATTACAGAGATGAGAAATGGGGTGCATTTATTTCATCAACGAAGCCAAAAGGGACGCATCACACATCACATGGCTTTGCTCAACAGCTCTGATACTCTTTTCCTATTCATCCAAAGATAACCAAACCCACTTGATTATTGGAGACAGAAGACACCAATCATGATCATACCCTGGCGTCACTCTCTATTAATTCTTCAAAACAGACGGCCGTACACTGGCATACATGTACCCGTAGGCACCGGGACTCATGTTTTTAAAGGCCAGAGCGTTCGAGTTTAGGGCTTTTTGATAAATTGTTCAACAACGCAATTTATCAAATATATTTTCTTAACAAACGAATTAGAGAAAAAAAAACTCAATTGGTCATTGTATCAAAATGGATGTGGTTCCTATTTTTATTTTTATATTTTGGTAGAATAGATGGATACAACGAGAACTGGTTCCAGAGAAAAGCACAAGTTGCATCACTGAGAAGAACATGATAAATTCCACTAACAAGGCTGATGCCAAAACTTGAACCCACATCACCAGTACTCGCCCCCAACTCGGCCGAAAACAGGGACCCTGCGTCAATTGCATTTTTTTTTTTTTTTGAAAAAATGACACTATTACGTAAGAATTTTAGGATAATGATAATTTTTAATATTTTGAAAATAACGCTGTTTGAATATATATAACTGCATTTTTAATATCTATTTTGTGCATAACTGCTATTACAATAGTGATTATTTAGTCATGTTTCAAAAAACATGCATTTTATAAATTAACTAAACTTAACAAAAATTAACTTAAAATTTTATGAAAATTCAAAGGTCAAAAGATAAGATTTAAGATCTGATAGCCAAGAAAGAAAGAGGAGATAAGATGATATGGCGGGGGATAAAATTAAAAACAAAACAGAAAGAACGGGTCACTGGGGATACACTGTGAATTTGTTTTTGACATACTCATTACAGTTAGAAAGATCTCGATGTATCGATTCCAACTATACATTGGAAGACCACCCAACAATGTTATGATTAACCCTAAATTAACCCCGAACAAAACTCCTAACCAATTACGACCTTGTTTGTGTTAGTATATATGTCATGTAGCCAATCAGTTGATTACACGTGATTTTTATTGTATCAAAGTATTGTTCTAATATTCCTAATCAATGCTTTATTAAAAATGAACATTAATTAGAGCTATTGTGGCTTACACATATTATTTTCTTTCCTTAATGAAAAAAAATAATTGTTCTCATAAACTCAAGTATGAGGGATACATTGAACTAATATGTAGGTGCTTGTCAGATGATAAGTGTATTGAACTAACTCGCCTGAGAGTTTCATATGGAGAGATTATCTGTATATATGGAAAGGCTCACGTGACAATTGTGTAAGGGTGTGCACCACGTTCCAAAAAATTTTGAAATTTGTTTTTACTTGAAATGAATATTTTTTTTTATTTATGTTTTCAGATCTTTTCCTAGTCAATGCTTTATTAAAACTGAACATTAATTAGAGCTATTGTGGCTTACACATATTATGTTCTTTCTTTAATGAAAGAAAATAATTGTTCTCATAAACTCAAGTATGAGGGATACATTGAACTAATATGTAAGTGCTTGTCAAATGATAAGTGTATTGAACTGACTTGTCTGAGAGTTTTATATGGAGAGATTATCTGTATATATGGAAAGGCTCACGTGACAATTGTGTAAGGGTGTGTTTGGGAACGTCGTGCAAACCACGTTCCAAAAAATTTTGAATTTTTTTTACTTAAAATGATTTTTTTTATATTTTCAGATCTTTTTGATGTGCTGATGTCAAAAATAATTTTTTAAAAATAAAAAAACTTCATTTTGATGCATTTCTAAGCAAAAAACACATTGAACTACCACCGCTACCACAATCCCAAACGGGTCCTTAAGTGATCCTTAGACTTGAGATCACTAAGTTATCTTATATAAGGAGTGTTATGTTTTGATCTTGCTACACATTATTCTAATCAAGGGTAACAAATGGATAGATATTGGATAAACATAAACTGCATGAAGATATTTAAGTAATTATGAGAGGATTCATCACTCTAGGTGAATTAAGAAAAATGTCCCATCTGTTCTCAAATAGTATTAATTATAAATTCTTGTGTAAGGTGAAAAGAGATTTGAAAAGAGTTTCAAATCTTATTCAAAGAATTAATGACTATGGTGTTGAGAACAAACATGATTTGATAGAGTAGACACACTCCATGCTATAATATCTAAATCAGAACATTATTGATGAAGAAATAATAATTACACTGAGAAACTGGTCACTGAAAGGTTAAGTCAAACTACTTGTGTTTTTTTCTAATATTTGAGGGATCATGAAAGGTTGCTAGATAATTGTACTTGATTTTCAAATATAAATCAATCAATTATTGTGTTGATAATAAATTAATTTGTTTAATTTATTTAATCATATTTTATTTAGGATTATAATTTATATTTGGGTCAACTTATTAGGGAACCTAATGGGTCACACATATAAGAACCATTGGTCAGAAATTAAAATGAGATGATTAATCAAGTGTGACTTAGTTGTAAATAAGTTTTAGAAATTGAGAACTAGAGTGTAATTTATATAAAGAATTACAATTCTAGACTTATAAAAATCAAGTAGAGACTTTATTGAATATATTTTTAGAATTAACCTAAAATAATATATGTGATATTATTTGAGGGAAAAATTGATATTTTGTTATTTATCGGGTTTTTAAATTTTTCTATAAATAGAATGTTATGCCTCTAATTTTCTAAGTGATGTAAGGATGAGTAAAATACAATATGTAAACACCAAAAAATACAAAAGAAAAGAGTTAGAACTTTAAGGTATATGAATCCATCTCTTCTAAAAAGATTTAGGAGATTTCTCACTAATAGTTCATGTGGATTATTGTTAGAGGCCAAACATTTGAACAGTTTGTGGTTCGCGACAACCTAGCCTTGAAGCAATTATTCAAAGTCAAAAAGAACATTTGATCTTCAAGTAATCTTTGTATAAACCCTAGATAATCCTAGATCTGTCTAACAAGATCTTTGAGACTTTCAAATTTTTTTAAATTTACAGTTTCAGTTGTGTATATATGTTTCGAAAACCCAGCAATTTGGTAGTCTTTCAAGGTGTGGATATAATTATTTCGTTGATATCTTTCTAACAATACTGAATGTGTTGAAAATAGAGCTCTGGTGTGTCCAAGTTGACCTGTTCTTTCTTTCCTTTTTTAATTTACTCTTTCTCTCTTATGCCATATCAACTTTTCTTTCAAATCATTGTATCTTAAATTTCATTTCTTATTTATTGGATCCTTTTAAGATTTTAAATTGATTTTATATATTATTTTTAATAATAATTGTGTTCAAACTGTGATTTTTTTTAAATATTTTTCAAACATGTATTATTGTCCTAAATGTTTTTATTAACATGTGAATGACAAAACACCCGTGAAGATTTTAGGACTTACGGCCACCAACACACACACACTTCGAAACTGACACGATAAACCATATATTGCGTGATTGATTAATTTAATCATCTTGAGAGAGCCAATTAAAGTTCTCGCAATGGATTTGCCGTCGAGTCCATATATTGCCCACCTTTGTCTGGTGTTCTTGAATATGCTAATGATGTCATCTCAATGAGCGGTTATTTAGTATTCACTACCCTTCGCATGAAGAGATGATTGATATTATTATTAGTTTTTTTTTTTTTTTTTTATCTCAGAGAAAAAAAATATTTGGTTAGCTAAATAATTTTTGGTTTTTTTACTAAGTTTTACATTTAATTGTGTTTTAAAATTTAGTTTTGTAGAAGCTAAAATAACTTTTTTTTATTCATGAAGACTTGATTTTCATCTATTTTGCATGAAAAAAAAATCCATTTCGCACTAATTATTTTAACTAAACATACATATTTTTTTTAAATCTGCATTTAAAAGTTTTTCTAAACTAGTTTTTTTTTTATAAAAAAACCATAACAATAAAAGCTACAACAATATCAAACACATGAAGTGGTTCATACCTAATAATGTCCTAAAAATCCAAATATCTTAAGGAATATGGCTCTCAGGTTGGATAATTAGTTAATCAGTTAATCATTGTAATCTCATACATCATCTTTAGCAAAGGTAGTTGATATCTTGTACTTGGTGCTTGGAAGACCAAGATGGATTAGGACTAGTACTTGTAAAAGGTTTTATTTGGTAGAGGTGGGGACTTTTTGATTCTTAAGTAAGTATCTTTTTAGAGAGAGAAAGTACAATAATATTTTAGAGAGAGATGTTGAAAATATATATACTATATAGAATGAAGACTAAGAACTTTTGTTCTGAAGGTTTTATGATGTATTTATAACTCATAAATCTTGTTTTTTATGGAGAGGAGGGACTGAAATATAATTTCAATGTTGTGAGGTGATATTTTAAATTGTATTGTGAGTTGTATTCCACTCATTTTATCCAGCAAAACAAAAGGATGGAGACGTGGTAGACCATGAGAAACTTTAGTACATCTAATAGTGTCGGTAGAGTGTATACTTGTTTAATTAAGTCTATTTGTTGAGAAATAAATCCTTTAAAATTTTATGTAAAAATCTATAGAATTAATGACATTAGATTCATGTATTATGTTTGAATTTGTAGGTGTAGCAAATCCAGCCATGCTCGGGTTGTGATGATAAAAATTCTCGGGTTTAACACTTTCAGGAAACATACATCAAGCCCACCCTGTTGACCGACAGTGTGCCAAGCTAATCTACTGGGCCTGACAGCATTTGCTAGACCCAAGAGCTGGGTCCAAATGCTGGATCTTCCGCTATCTACCAAACCTAATGCTGGTCCGGTAGATGCTACCAAACCCAACCATTGGGTCTGGTAGTGCCAGACCCAGGTGTCGTCTAGCTTTGGCAGACACCAGATGCAAAAGCAATTGTTTTAGACTAGTTTTAATTGATAAAGGTTCAGAGATTCCAACGATCCAATTAAAAAGGAATTTCTTCAGTGATTACAATCCATCAGATCTCTTCTTTATTTTCTTTTGAGATAAAAATGTATTGTTAAAGTTAAAATTTTAGGACTTGACCCGAATTCTATGTACGCATCTTTCTTCGGGCATTCGTTCTTTTATTTGTTTTTTTTTTTTTAAAGTAATTTCTGATATAATAGTAATTGTTTTTGTAATATATTTTTTTTGTTTGAAAATATATTAAAATAATATTTTTTATTTTTTAAAATTTATTTTTATATCAACACATTAAAACGATTTATAATTATAAAAAAATAATTTAAAATATATTTTTTTTAAATACAAAAATAAACCCAGCGTTCTGGGATTGTTTTTTTTTCTTATAAAAAAAAATTAGTTGAGGGCATTATTAAGAAACCATTTGACAAAAAGTTTACTTATTTTTTCTAAAATTTAATATGTTTTGAATCGTTTTGATATACTGATGTTAAAAATAATTTTTAAAAAATAAAAAAATATTATTAATATGTATTTTGGTATGAAAAATTATTTAAAAAATAACCACTATTATACTATAAAAAATACTCTTAAAAACATACTTTTAAAAATCATTGAGCTCATTGTGAGATGACAGAAATGGAGGAGCTAATGAGGGGAGCAACAATGGAAAAATGGGCCAGGTAACTTCAAGCAATTACGTCTTTTGACAACCAGCTGGGCTCTCGAGTTATCACGGGACCCAACTCATCGAACCATGCCCGTTCTTTTCTCAAGAAAGCTCTCTCCAAACCTTATCCACCTGGGTCATATGGTGATCTCGCCACTCAGAATAGGAAAAGTTTTATAGTGTTTAAACTATAATTATTAATAATAATTTAATTAAAAGAGATGAATATAAAAAAAAGATATTAAAATAATTTAAAAAATATGTTAATCTCTTCATATGGAAGTTCTAATTATAAGGTCCAGGTGAGGTATATATATCCTATGCCATATTGCCATATATATATAGGGCAACGACACGTACGTGCTTTAACGAACTCTCCTCTTCATGCATGTGCCATTTATTAGCACCTTAAATTGCTAAAAGCTTTCAATTCGCCTTTATTTATTTATTTATCATAAATTAAATTACTTTGTGATTTGTTTGAAGAATATCTAGCTAGGAACATCACGTGACTACACATGGGGAGTTATGGGTGCTGGCCATGAACAATATAAGGCCATTTCGATTGTTTAAGGTTCCATGCTGTCATGGTGGATTGAGAGAGCAAGATCGAAAATTAAGGAGGAATTAAGAAACATGAACCACCCAAGAATTTATCATACACTAACTTGTCAAGAAACCGCATGTTGGGGAACCCTTTACGGTGGTACTACATGTTGAAGATAGTTTTTTTTTTTTTTAATTAATGTGAATGTTTAATTAGGTTAGTTTACGCGCGCCTCGACTAATTCTACGGGTTCTGAAGTTAACGATCATGTAAGCCTCTAGTAACGTTGAGATTTGTGACACATAAACTAGTTATTTTTAAAATGTAAAATCAAGACCTGATCAATTAAGTTATATCCTACAGTGTTTTATACATGGCTAAGGATGATATAATCTTTTTAGGTCCAAAAGGACGTCAATCGGATCCTTACACTGTATACAATGAAAAGTAACCTACCTTCAATTCTTTATCTAAATCCGATATATACCTTTAAATAGAAATTTCAAGTCTAATTGTCCGATTCATAATGACCAATTGACATGTACAAAAACCTTAGTGTTTATCCATATTAAAATCTCAATGATGTACTTGCAAATTAAACATCTATAATATATATATATATATATATATATATATATATATATATATATATATATATATATATATTGGCTTGGCTTGCTATGATTTTTGGACTTGGAGGAGCTTTGACAATGGTTGCTGTTTTAATTTCCTTAAAAGTTTTGATTAAATAAGTTCGAGTCCTCCCTCTAAACTTTAGCAATAATTAAGCTAATAAGAACATAATATTGAAAAAATAGAGAGCCATAAAAATGAAGTAGGCTACTAGGAACTTAATTTTCATTTATGCATAGACTAAATACTTAAATGCATAGATCAATACAACTCTATATTCGACTAGAAAAATAAATACATAAGATAAACAATGACAAAATTGTAAAAGATTGCTCTCTTCTTCGTTTTTTAATTCATGATGAGGCCTGCAATGTAGAGGCAAGATTAATGAAGGCTTCTTCTCTGCAAGGAATTGTAAGACAACCCATTGGAGGATTGAAGCCAAACTCTTCCTCGGCTCGATTAAGCAAGTCTTGAAATGAAGGATGGCTCAAGTACGATATTGGTACCACAAACCTCTTCCTTTGCATTTCTCCAACATATATCGCTACATGTCCTTTTGGTACATCTGGTTGATTTCTACAGTGAAGAGATTTGCCTTTGATTATATGCTTGACATTGTGCATCATGGATGGTAAACGAATGCCCATGTTAATTTGATTTTGAGCTCGAAAAGGATGATTTGAGATGGTTTTTTTTGTGTGTGTGTGTGTGTGTGTGTGTGGTGAAAGGTGTGAAAGTCTTGTGGAATGAGAAGGCTGTTTGAGTCTGTATTTATAGGGTTTTTTTTGGGGGTGGACTGCCATACTTTTCCAGTGGAGAGGCAGTTGGGTGCATGTTCAGCGGATGCGGCTGTTTTGCTATTTTGGGTATTATAGGAGGACCCATGGCAACAAAGGTTCACATGGCTTAGCTAAAGGCTTTTGATTTATAAAATAGAGGGCCGTACACCGGTAACTGTGAGTCGAGAGCAACATTTTCGAGTTGTCAAAAAAGATTGGCTAATGGATAGTGTTTTGGTGCTACAACATCGAAGATCCACAGTTTCTCCTCCTCAAGTTTTTGTAGAGAGTTTACGCAGTATTTTCTATTTTGTCCCGATAAATACAAGTGTTGGAAAAAAGAAGGGGGGAAAAACAGAAGTGTATGTGTATTCTATCTTGGACTTCATCCTTGCGTGATTATTCTTTAAGACCAATCGAATTTAGATGCATTCTCCGACAGAATGAAATGGAATTAAGCCCATGACAGTTAACAAATTAAAATGGCCTACATATTTAGTAAAAACTAATGTTATTTTTTTTTAATTGAAATGGTATATTTTAATTTTAAAATATTTCAGTATGTTGTTCTGGGTTTAACCCATCAAATTTTTGACAAAAATCATAAAATTAAAATAACCATAAAAAAACAAATTAAATTATGAAATCTAATATTAAATAAATCAAGTATTAAAAGATAAAATTAATAATAATAATAAAAAAATACTATTTGGCCGGATCAAAATAGCCGGAATAGAACCAGAACATTCCGGGTAGAATTTGGTTAGAATTTCTAGAACGGGCCGAGATACTGAATGAGATGAAATCTGTCCCGGTTTGTTTTGTTTTTTAAAATGAAACAAGATATATCAGTCATTTCAAGCGAAACAAAATAAAATTTATTATTAAAAGATTTGAATATATATATTAAAAAATAGTTGATTAAAATTACGATTCAATGCTCCATGTGTTCTTTATTTATTTATTTTTATTTTAAAATTTAGCACTACTCATATTATTTTTCGGTGAAGATTTAAACAATTCAAATCTTTTCTAAAAAATATATTCAAATCTCAATTACTAAGTATCCCATCTGCTAAAATCTGAAACATTTACAGTAGAAGAAATCGGATTGGGTGGCAAGAGATATTTATAGTAAAACATATATATATTTGTGAAATTCTTTCTCAAATTAAATTCCAATTAGATTATGTTTTTATATTTAGCTAGTTAGTTCAGCGAATTTCTATTCTGTGTAATGTAATTACATAACAGCTTTATTTAATGCTATAAGCTTGTTTCAAAAAAAATAAAAATAATAATAACTTGGTGGACAAAGTCAATTCGGACAAAAATTAGTCTGAGTTAAAAGCAGAACGCTTGGTATGCCCTTCAAAAGTGTAATTTCCACCCAGTGCTGCAATGGTTATTCTACAAGTAGTTCATCAAAGACTTGTCATGAATCACTTGAGGTAGCTTTGGGAAAAAGGAAATTAAATAAAGAAGTATATCTTCTTATGTGGTTGCCCAATCAATGCCGCTTGATATGAAGCAAATTGAAGTTGCGCGTTTGTGCCAGTTTTCTGGGGCAATCATTCATAGCCACATGCGTTGGACTTGGGAGACTGATTGATCACTCAGACAAGCTAGTTCTATTTATATTTCATTATTGTTTCAGTTATATCTGGATTCCGGGTACATTTTTTTTTCTTTGTGGGTTCCAAGATTTGCTTCTTTTTTTATAGTTTTAGGTGAAAAACGAGACTCAGGATAAGCATATGTGCACCCGAGATGGTCTGAGAAGGAATGGCCGCAGTAATGAACAGCAATATGACAAAGAGAAAGAAAGAAGAGAAAACCATGAGTTTGATGATCATTTCTTGGATCTAGCAGCCAATCAATTGACCCACACTGACATCAAGAACATGCCCTAGTTAAAAGGCTATAGAAAGATTTCTTTTTTACTATCTTTAGATATATCACCAATGGACCCTACGTATCCAAGTTATCTTCTTGGTATTCTAGAATCGTCCAGTTTCTGTAGTGCAAGGACAAAGTACAAGTTGCTACACCATAGCAATATCGTCACTCCATTTATTTCCTATATTGATTCAATGTTTTTTTTTCTGGAACAAAATTTAATGTTTCTCAACGCTATGAAGGTCACTAGAGAGAGAATATATAGTTCTAACATTGAAAAACAGTGGTGTTGAGCTAGTTATGTTTTTCACCCTACCAACGTTTTCTTCACTACTAGAACAAAATCAACATGGCTATTCGATTGAAAGAGATGTTTCTTCATGTTAAAGATACGATTCGAAGAAGCTCTACCTCGGATCATCATCAACATACAAAATCAACAAGGCTAGACGTGCCAAAAGGCCATTTTGCAATTTATGTTGGAGAGGAAGAGAAGAAAAGGAAGCGATTTGTGATTCCAATTTCCTACTTGAAGCATCCTAGCTTTGTTTCAAAACTTGTTAAGTCAAGCTAGCTGAAGAAGAAATGGGTAGTCTTACAATTCCATGTGCGGAAGATGATGAGTTCATTGTTCTTACTTCTCACTTAATATATGTTTGATTTTCAGCTAGCAATCTAGCCATGTTTATATTTTGAATGGCTTCTAGATAGTTATGCATAAAATGACCGAATATGCCAATAATTTTCCTATTTTATATTTTTATTAGAGGAATAATTTATTTTGAGATTTTCTCACCTTTTTTTTATTGCTACCCTAGCGGATGATTATTTTTTTCTTCTGAATTTTACAATTAGCTGGTATTTCCATATCTTTTTTCACCATTAAGTACGCCTCTTTCTTTAATTTGATGAAAGACAAGCTATGGATTTGTTGGGACTGGTTTATATATACAGAGCAGGATCACGTACAGGAGTGAGATTATGAGGCTTATTTCCATGTTGCAAAGGACTGGACCAAATTGTGACCAGTGTTTTGGGCCATTTTTTTAATGAAAGATGTGCCTATAATCCGGGTTACTGTTTTGTTCAAGTAACTTCACGTTTGAGTTAGGGGTGGCTTGTGTTGTGCTCCTCCTTAAACTATAGTAAACAAAATAGGTCGGTGACCCGTGATATGCTACAGGCTAGTCAGAATTTTTTTAATGTATAAAAGGACACTCAGATGACGACAATATTTTTAACGAATTAAGAAAAAACTGATATTTGAGTTATCAACTTTACTGGTTCCAATAAAAATATATATTTTAAAAATTTAATTTAAACTATAAGTAACAATAAAAGATTGACGGTAAAAAATAAAATTTTCAATAATTAACTAAAACAAACGAGCTACCAATATCTTATTTGGATGGAAAAGAAACAAAATCATTAGAGATTAACCGTCACTCAATTGTGGAAAAAAAGTTTACTGGGACAATTCAAACTCCATTACATAAGGTTTTTTTTTTTTTTAATAAACCACACTGACAACCAAGATATTCTAGGGAGATTGTCAATAAGAAAGTAAAAGTCTTTCCGGATTCATTTTGTTCATTAACCATTGATGGTATTCATTTTGATGACCTTAAATCCTCACTGTTTTATCCAAAAAATGTGTCCCCAATAATTTGTAGATTGCCTTTCTTTAGCTGGGGATGGTAAAGGCGGTGCTTGAATTTACCCATCCCATCTTAATTTCCCACGTACTTTGTAGAGGTTAATTATGGGTTGATTGTATATGTAATTTCTCAAGCCATTAATTAAGCTGCTGTCAGATCATGACTTATTGAGCTGTAGAGTTAGACTAAATATTAGGCATTAATATTGAAAGAATAAAGGAGTGTTTCAAGCGAGCCTATGGATGGATTGATTAATAAGAATTCCAGTGGTTGAATTGGTATACCATACATTTTGAATTTAATTAAGAAGGTATTTCACACAACTTAATTTATTTTTAGGGCTTTTTCAAAAGTATTTTTAATTTGAAAAGAATACTAAATTAATTTTTTTTAATATTTTCTGATAATTTTAATGTATTGATATTAAAAAAAAAAATTTTAAATTTTTTTTTAATATAACTTTAAATAGGTTATTATTGACTAATTTGACCTGCAAAGAGAGCCTAGTTTAGATATCTAGACTACATTTATTGCTATCGTCAACTAGAAACGTGTTTGACTAATAAGATTTGATAATTATAGAAGAGAAATTATTATTATTATAATCATATATATGTGGTATAGTAACCAAAAGCAATGAGAGATAGCGTTGGCTAGCTACATGATTCTCTTTTTTCGTATAAAATGCATTTATGCTAATATTTCAGCTATATATGCAACCCCTTCTATTAATTAATTGATCAAATGGAATATTTCTAATATACAGGTTGAAATTGCCCTTAACTGGTTATTTATCGGTGCTGTTAGCCTCATTTATGACACTGTTAACATTTTATTCGTTTATATATGATCTGTTCTTATCTCAAGCAAGAATAAAAGGATATTCCCCAGAAAAAAAGGAAAAAAAAGGATAGAAGAACAACCGCTATTTTGGAATAGCATTGATAATGATTTGTTTTGGGGCATTTCCATCAAGTCTGGAGAGGAAATGAGACGAGGATTCGATACATGGAATCCTATGTTATTGCCTCATGACTTGACCCATGCATAGTGTTGGAGTGGCTAGAGCCACTTGATCTGTAATGCAATGCCCTCGCCAATATATGGCCATGGACTCATTAGGGATATGAATCATGGGGCTCCCGTGGCTCAGGGAAGAAGAGAAAAAACCCTACGCATAAGGGATATTCTGTTTGCGAGGCCAAAACAAAGGTTATGCTAGTTGAAGTTCTCTTATTGAAATGGAGCTTCAATAAGAAACAAGTAGCGTGGGGACATGATCTGCCATCTGCTGAAAGAATAGGAATATGGTATTATCGAAATAACTTCAGTAAAGAATATTATATATTGGAAGATGGTGACATTCTATTTTTGCAAAAGAATATATATGACTGACTGTTTCTAATTTAACAGTAAAGAGAAATTATAATATCTATGGTGGTGACATGAGATCCCCCTTTATTTATACCAAGTGTAATCAGATTATTTATTTAATTTTGTGTTAATTTGATATCATGATGCAATGCATTTTTTTTTAATTTTTTTAATTAAAAATACATGAAAATGATTATTTTTAGATATTGTTTTTAAATTTTTAATACCAGTACATTAAAACTATTGAAAAATACTTAAAAAAATAAATTTAATATTTTCTCACATAAAAAACAATTTTAAAAGCTTTTTTTAAAACAAAAGCTACCGTAATGATAAACCATTACTAAGAGAGGGTGTTTGACATTGCAGCTAAAATGCTAGTTTCCTAAACTTTGAATTTTTTTAATTATTTTTTTTTATTTTTTTTGGATCGTTTTGAAGTGCTGATGTAAAAAATAAAAAATATTACTTTTATATATTTTCAAATAAATTTTTTTTTTTAAAAACAAACATTACTAGAATTACAAACAATAGTACATCATATTAAGGCTTGAACTCTTTTGCAGTAGCTCAAATAATTACCATTTTTATAATATGAGACGGTAGCTAACCTGAGATTTTGTGACAGTTGAGAATAATTAAGAGGCTTAACTTAATGGTTAGCCAATCCTTTTTATATGTATGTGTAGGACAATATACAATAATAATGATAGAGATTACCACATAAAAATATATTTATAATATTTTTTATATACAATATTTTCTATATAAATAGCGACTAAAGTTATGTTTAATAGGAAGCTAATGGGTCAAATTTTATAAGAATAAGATTTGAGTGTTTGGTTTTCTAGGAGATAGAATTGTTAAAAGGGGTAATTATTATCTCCTAGTTTAGAGGGGAATTATTATCTTTCATACAATATTATTATTTTTTCTCTTTTATTTTTTTTATTTAAAAATGCACACTAAATTATCAGTTTTTTATTTTCTTCAAACAATTATTACTAATAAATAAATTATTTACTCTCTATTCTAATAATTTTTAACTCTTTCATTTATAAACACATCGAGCATCCTTAAAAATCAGCTTTTATATATGTAATTAATATTGCTTTTGTAATAATTACTTTTGTAATAATTTATTCTTAATTTTTTAATCTCATATCAAACCACTACCTAAAAATTATTGAATTCTACACCTCTTATAAGTATGATATTATATTAGATTAACCGCTTAAAACCATCTCCATATTGTTAATTTTATGATCATTATATATATATATATTGTTGGATTAAATCCTACTTTAAAATTATGTTCTAATAATAATACTAATAATAATAATAATAATGCATATGAACTCTTAGAATTTTTTTTCTTTTTAGATCGACTTGAAGTATAACTTTATTCCTAAGAGAATATGATGGATTCCATATCCATATCCCTGTGGCTAGCGAGTAGTGGCTAGTCCTCCATCCAAATAGGTCTGCTGGTTTTACAAATTGTATGAGCAGGGGAACCAGCATATAATATTTTATGAATTGGTAGGCCCATGATAAAACAACTCAACGTATACATGGAAAATCTATTAAAGATGGATCTTATCCAACGCGGAGCTGTGTATTCCTCAAGAACATGTCCTTAAAGTACTGATCCCACATCAACAGTACTATTTGCACCATTTAATTATCAATCTTTTTTTGAGCAGCTAGCTTCGTATAACCTCATGAGTTCTTGCCCCTATATAAGCACATATTCCATACGTGCATAACCATTCAGTGCACAAGCTTCTCCATTTACCTCTCTTCAAATCTTCTTAGCACAACAATCATCTTTCCCCACCAAGCACACTGTGCTATTGCTTTACTACTCATAGAAGTAATGGGTATTCGCTTGTTTAATGCTAAGCGGATCGTGAGGCGTATTCTTTTGTCTCCAGAAACATCCAGTATAGTGCCGAAAGGCCATTTTGTGGTGTATGTTGGAGAAACTCTAAAGAGATTTGTTGTTCCCATCTCCTACTTGAAGAACCCTTCATTCCAAAAGTTGCTTAGTCATGTTGAAGAAGAGTACGGCTTTAATCATCCAATGGGGGGTCTCACCATTCCATGCAGTGAAGAAGTCTTCACCAGTCTCACAGCCTGCGATTAATTTTTAAACCTAAAAGAAATCTCATTGGTTGGTGCTATTGATCTTAAATATGTATACATCTTTTTACAAAAAACAATATAAGTTGATTAATTCTTTTATTCATGGTGTATACCTTTTCCCTTAATTCTTTGACACTTTGGTCCATCCTTCAAATAAATATAGAAGAAAGAACATTAATTAGGATGATGCGAGCTTATGTAGCTATTATATTATATAGAAAAAAATTTGTTTATTTTTCACAGACATATCTTATAAAACCTAGGAAAGATATATTTAAAATGTGATTATACATATCAACGATATTAATTAGGTGAAATAATTAAAAGACCGCCCAAAATACATGATAAATGCGGAGCTCTGGACTTATAATAAATTGTATTGGAAGATCAAAATTTCATTTTTTGTTCCTAATAAATCCAACGGTTGGTCTGATAAGAATTGATCAAAAAATATGAAAAAACATGGGATAGTTCTCCTCCTCCTTACGATCAAACCAAGGTATATATGGATATAAATAGTCCCCCTCCCCCTTTATTAATCTCATCCCTCGAGTGTGATCTATAACCATTTTTTTTTGGGGACAAATGTCATATCAATTCCTAACTATATGTAGTTTCTTAATTGAGTCCTCTAACTACAATTTTTATCAATTGGATCCCCAATCTATACACCTTAGGTATAGATGATTCTAAGTAATAATTGAGGTAATAATAAGGAAAATGAGAAAATGATTCTAAGTAATAATTGAGGTAATAAATAATAAACTATAATAAAGGATAGTGCAATGAAAAGGAAGGAGTGAAGATGCAAATACTAGTTAAAAATCAATAACATTACAGTGAAACAATAATAAGCTTGATAAATAAATAAAGGTTAATTAAAAATATAAAATAAATATACTTTGGAAAAATAAAATGATCCTAAGGGTTTATAAGGATTATTAATATGATTTATGTGAGGATTGAACATGAAATTTCATGTTTTTGATGAAAAATCACTAACTAATTAGTTTTACGCTAAATAGTAGAGTCCTCAATTTGACCATCGGATGAGATTAAAATTTTTGCATGAAGTCTATTGATATGTTGTCCTAAAAAATACATAATGACATAAATGAGGGATAAAATTGTAATTAATAACAAAATTGTCTTTAAAACAACCAAGAGGCCGATTAGTCCAACTTAGAAAAACAACATGAGAGCTTTAGGTCTCTCATCAAAATTTTGAAGGAAATTCACAAAAATAAGTAAGATTAAAGAGAGCTTTATCAATATTGAGAGAGAAACATCAAAAAAGGTTTTGGGGAGTGAAAAACAACTGGTGAAAAAAGAAAGATTATAGTGAGAGAAAGCTTTGGAGCTAATAATGGAGAGAAGATATTTGAAAGAATTGATGTGAAAAACTCTCTTTGAAACAATAAAAAAACATTGGGTAAGTGATCTTGGCTTTGGTTTTCTAGTATTAGTGAAAGATTTAGAAAGATTAAATTAGTTAGCTCAATGGGTATTATTGAAGATTTAAAATTATTCTTGAGTTGTTTCTTTTAATGGATGATTGTATTTGGTTTGTGTTTAACCATGGAAAACATGCTCACCATCAAAATTTTTAGATTTACTGATGAAATTCTTTGTCGGTATTTATACTCTTAGTTCGTTGACATGAATTTTATTGACGGACTAACGGACAACAATACCCTATTGGAAAAACTCTCATCGGTGATTTGTGGTCTATCGTTAATAATTTTACTGATGGATTTATTAATGGAAAAAACACGCCAAAAAAAATTTACCCGTTTTATTCTGTCGGTATTTCCATCGATAAATATAACATATCATCGACAAAAAAAACTGTATGTAATTTTATCGGTGATTTATTTTTGTCCGTCGGTATTCCCTTCAATGAATTCAACATGTAACCATCAAACATACTGTTTGCAATTCTATAAGTGAGTAAATAGTGGTAGTAGCATTTGCAATAATTCTTTTCCAACTCTTTGGAATATACCAACGGACTTAGTCTGTTGGTAACCCCGTCAGTAATAATTTAAGAATATTTTCTTATAAAAAATCTATTAAACAGAAGTAGAAAATAATTAAAATAATATAAAAATCAAATTTACTCTAGAATTGAGGTGGGTCTTCACCGGTATAGTAAGACCAACAAGAAGGAGCACATGTACCACCTATTTGTGATCTCATCTCTATTACCAATCATAGAAGTTCGGTCATCTCAGCACCGAGTCGTTCACAATTAGCATCAAGATATGTCGTCCAAGCTTGAACTCGTTGGTCTAAAATCTCCTTGAACTCCAAAGTTTGAGTGCTCAGAACTGATTACGAGAATCCAATGGTTAAAAAACTACAGGCCATCTGCAAGTCCTCAGATGTAGTGTTAGAGAGACAATACACCCGATTTCAATCGGGTCCATTAAACAATCCTACATCCAACCACAAATCTGAATTGAGATTTGAATGGGTAGAGGGATCATTCCCGTATCTCTTCTTCAACCAGGTGTTATATGTATCCTGAAAAAAAAGGGTTAGCAAATTCAAAAAAACAATAACTTAAGAAAAAGATGGTTGAAAACCAACATACCACAAAGTGCTGAACTTGGTTATTCACGAGTGGTTGCACTTCTTTTTGACGGTCATCACTCCGCACATGCTTAACATATTTAATTAGCTCAGCTATAATATATCATGACTTTGCCTTTTCATATTTTCCATGAATTAGATTGCATTGCTTAACATATTTAATTATTGTATTGCGTATGCATCAAACAAATGCAAAATGTTGGAATTGTGAGATTAGACGTAATCTAATCATGTTATATGTTGGATTGGATAAAATTCAGGACACTTGGATATGTTATGATTATGATGGACACATCAATGTGTTGACGTGTTCTTAATAACCGGTACTAATTAATAAGGGAAACTCAGTAAAAATAATCCCCCCCTCCTGTTTTTCTTGAGTTCAAAGCTCATGGAAGATGTAAAACGCTCATAATTTTACTAGGTGTTATGAAATGTTTATAGAAGTTTTATTTATTTTCAGTTTTGTTATTAAATCTCAATTTAACAAATATTATATTATTTAATTTGGTCTTTATTTTTTGGATTTCTAATTTTTTGCCTTGGTCCTTTTATAAAATTTTTATTGGTTTTCAATTTCATCCTTCAATTCAAATTGATAATATTATGTTTTCCATTTTGGTCCTCATTGTTTTGATTTCTAATTTTTTTCTTAGTCTTTTTGTAAAAGTTATTATTCTTTTTAATTTTACCCTTCAATCAATATATATGTATATATATTTTATTTTTTATGTCAATTTTGACCCCTCATTCTTTTGATTTCTTTTTTCCTTTTGCTAAATTGATTTTTCTTTTCAATTTCACCTTTCAATCAAATATAAAATTTATTTTGTATATTAATTTTGATCCTCATTCTTTTTAATTTTTATTTTCTTGAATTATTTTATATAATTAATTTTTTTTTCAATTTCATCCTTCTATATTTGATAATTAAAAATTAAATTTTATAATTTTTATAGAATAAGTATTTCAGGTCTAATGACTAAGGTCACGAGCAATTTCATCTGGGCCAACATAGTTTCGTAATTTTGAAATAGGAGGACATGATAATTTGAAATGTAAAAGGTATCAACGAAAATTCTAGGTTGATCTTATCCATATGCAGGATAATTCTAATTAACGACATATGTACCTACATGTTCTGCAACAGTGTCTTCACCAATTATTAATCATAAATGAATAGTTTTTGCCCTATATAATACACACCAATTTCATGTGGATAGCATTCCCCTATTCTTTTTTCTTTCTTTTTCAAGGAAATGGAACAATTCCATTCTAAAAGGCCAATTTCATAATATTTGTTTTTTAAAATTAGATGAGTGATAGTTGCAAACTTAAAATCCAGCTTATATTTCTCAAACTTTTTTATTTTATTTTATTTTTACCGCGCGCAAAAAAGCTGAAATGAAGTAATAACCTTTTGCGATTAAGGCGAATTAATGATCACTGCATTTGTAGCAGAGAAATTGATTGCAGTTCAAGTTTTATAACAAAGCGTTGTTGTCCAAATTACAGAATATCTCCATGGAAATTAAGCACACATTTACAAAAAAATTGAAGAGACAGGCTTGTTGTCTCGAATTGCTTAAACTTACGTGGGGAAGAACGATGAATGAGCCAAGAAAAACCATATATAATAAGTGATTTTGTGGCTTTAACATTTATGAAGTGCTACTTAGAAACGAAGTGAGGCTAACGAAACACTCTTCACTGCAAGGTATTGTGAGACCACCCATTGGATGATCGAATCCAAATTCCTCCTCAGCTCGATTTAGCAAGCCTTGGAATAAAGGATGGTTCAAGTATGCTATTGGAATAACACATCTCTTTCTGTAGCCTTCTCCAACATAGACAGCAATGTGGCCTCTTGGAACATTAGAAGTGGCCAAAACACCAGCGATTTTTGCTGAAAGACTTCTTTGGAGTTTTTGTTTGGCATGAGTAATCCCCATCAATTGAATTCCCATTTTTGAAGAGAGAAAGAAAAAGGCACAGACCCCCTTTTTTTTTCTGTGAAGGGTTGATTAACCAAAGGAAATATGCTTTAGTGAGTGTGAAAGACTAGAGACTTCTTGGGTTGGATGACATCTCTTGGTAACTACATATATATAGAGGGGAGGCTCAAACATTCCAAAAATAGTAAAAGGGCGAGAGAGGTTTTTATATATATATATATATATATATATATATATATAAAGGAATATTAAGAATATTAAGAAACATAGCAGGTGAAGGGCTAGCTGAAGTTTCACATGGTCTGTTTTGTTTCGTTGATAGTGACATAGCATGACCAGCTTCCTTCTTTTAAGAACGAAAGAGAGCCGCAACTTGGCAATTTATATATATACATACACAAAGCGTTATGTTGTTAAATAATTAGTAAAGCAATGATGAATTTTTGAATCCTAGACATGTTTATGGCTTCCAGGACTCGTCTCGATCAAAAATCCTACAAGGAAATTCCTGTTGCTTATTCACTGGGTCATTGAACTTAGACCTATATGGTATTGTTATTTGGTCTTTTGCTAGACCAGCTAAGGAACCAATTTTTCCGATTATTTTGATTGACGTTAGGTCCCCATCATTACTAAAATAAAACTAAATCAGCTCATTCTTTCACTGTTCATTAAGACACAAATTATTATGGATTCAACAGTGTAAACATAAAATTATTCTTGCCAAAAAAACGAGCTTAACATGCAATTAGGGGTACCATTGTCTTTTCCATATGATACATTTGCTATTGAAAGAATGATTGGGGGTAAAATGATCTGTTTATTTTTTTGCTACAGTATAAATACCGATTTGCCCTTCAAGGCACAAATTTTTAATCTTTGGGTGGGGGATTCTTTTATCTTTTTTTTTTAAAAAATTAAATAGTGAAGTTACAATGCATTGAGGAACTTCTCCGTTGTCCTTTTTTTTTTAAACAATGAAAATACAAGATTACCCTTGGATTTTTTAAAAAATAAGGTTGCATGTAAAGGTTTTTTGTCATTTTAATATGGTTTTGTTGTAGATATCAGGTGAGGTCAAGAGTAATTGAGTGTGCGTATATATATATATTAAAAAATAGCTGGCGCGTGCTAGGCGCGTGCTAGGCACGTGCCAACAAGTGGGCACTGCTCGCACTAATCGGGTGGTGTTCGATGTGCCTTGCCACCCCAAGCACGGTGACGAGGCACATGTGCCGAGGCGGCACGCAGAGGAGCTCTGGTCGGCGGGTTTTCCCTCCCTCCCTTTTTCCCCTCTCTCCTCCAAGAAAACCGTGTTGCCCATTGCAAAAAAGCAAGAAAGTCTAGTTATTTGTTTGTTAAGTTAAATTATGTCCTCATTCTTTTGATTGCAATGTATTTGACATTGAGTCATTTATTGAGTTAATTTTTTTTTTCAATTTCATCCCTTCAAAATTGATTTTTATATCAGATTTGGTCCTCATTCTTTTAATTATAGTGTATCTGGTCTTGAATTATTTTCCAGGTTATTTTTTTTTTCAAATTCATCCCTTTGCACTTAGTATATTAGATTTGGTCCTCATTCTTTTAATTGTGATGTATTTAGATTGAATCCTTTATTGAATTGATTTGTCTTTGAATTTCATCTCTTGACATTTTATTTTTATATTAAATATGGTCCTCATTCTTTGAATTGCTATTTTTAGTTGTTCTTATCCTTTTCTAAATTGTTTTTTTTTTTTAATTTCATCCCTTATGATTTGGTTTTATTTTATTTTTGTGTGAAATTTGGTTCTCTTTCTTTTTAAATCTACATTTTTTAAATCACTTCCTTTTTAATTTATTTTTTCAAGTTTATCCCTAATTATTTTAGTTGGTTATGAATTTTACTTTGTTATTTTTTCAGGTCATACTTTTATGTTGTGATTCAATCTCATGATACATGTTACAAAATTCTAAAGGTTGGCTTCAATCATTTTTTATTATTTTTTTTTTAAATTTCATCCACCATCATCGAGTTCGTTGGAAATTGGTATTCTTTGTTTTTTTTTTGTTTTGGATTCATTTGTTAATTTGATTTTTTTTTTCAATTTTACCATTCAATTCAAGATTTTTGTTTGTCCTCTGAATTTATTTTTTCAAATGAGGCCCTTATTCTCTTAATTGCTATTTCTTTATCCTTTATTTTTTTTATTTCATCATTCGATATTTCAATTATTGGGATTTGGTCTCTAAGGTTTTTTCCATTGTTTATAAGCCTTACTCAGGAGTCAATCAAGAACAGTGATCAGGTCACGGGTCGAGTGGGTTGACTCAAGTTAACCTAACCCAACCAAATCCTTTTGTTTTATAAAAAAAATCAAAATGATACTATTTTGAAAAAAAGAAAGGAAAATAGTCAACGAGTTTTGTTTAGATTTTCCTCGGGCTAACAAAAACACGGGCCAACCTGGGTTTTTGACAGTCTTACACTTGATCAATTCTCCCCTAATTTCTTTTGAAGCTTGGCCTAGTCATGGGTCAAGCCAAGTTTTTAAATAGTTGCTTTCCAGATGCGATGCTCCCTGTATAGTCAATACCTAGGGTCATGGGTTTGAAAAGTTTACACGAGTTGATATCGTTTTCTTTCTCGATTACATCTTTTGAAGTTGTTCATTTTTAAAAAGGAGATTTGTTTATCCGAGTGGCCTAGGTTTCTTTTGAAGTCGCCTTTTTATCATTTTTTTTATTTGGTCCTTCAAAATTCAATTTTTTTTTAAATTAAACTTTGCTTCTTTTTTTTTTCTTCCTATTTTGCCTTCTATTTGATAACCTGTCCGCGATCCTACTCGTGAGTTTTGATAACCTCACTTGGTTTTGCTGGTGCTTTATTTTTTAGTACTTTTTTTCATTGATTTCTTTCTTGATTTCATTATCCTACATTTTGATTCTTGAGGATTGACGATCATTATCGGATCATGGGTATTTTTTTTGTTTTTTAAAATACAATAAAAACACTTGAGTAATTTGTTTTTGCATTGCAAAAAAATTTGTCCGGTCCATGGTGAAGCACGGGCCATCTATCGAGTTTTTATCCAAAACAAGGTCTCAAAATTGGAGAGTGTTCTTTTCCATCTCAAATTGAGATAGGAATATAACTTGGTATTAATGTACGTATTGCCCATTAATTATACGATTGAATTATATATTATCATAACCGACAAAACATTGGCATCTATGAATTAAAATTCATATATGCATGACTTGATAAATTACGAATGGTTCAAGAAGTTTCTTCATTAGTCTTTGAATGAATTTCTGGCAGTATTTTTTTTTTTTTAGTTTAACGTGGATGTCCGGGCCAGCTTGCGCGCACCTCGACTAATCCCACGAGCCCTGAAGTTAACGACCATGTAAGCCTCCAGTGGCCATCATATGAGCAACCACAGGGCTCGAACCTGAGACCACAAAGGGAGCAAACCTCTTGGTCCCAAGCTCTTACCACTGGGCCACCA
Organism: Populus simonii; assembly: GCA_007827005.2. Classification (NCBI taxonomy): domain Eukaryota; kingdom Viridiplantae; phylum Streptophyta; class Magnoliopsida; order Malpighiales; family Salicaceae; genus Populus; species Populus simonii. The sequence goes on along the minus strand of CM017467.2, from coordinate 16,575,099 downwards.
CCTAGATGGTTATTTCCGGCAGTATTTTGATTGTTAAGTTCATTAATAAGTACTGAGTTACTGACGTCGGCTTACAAGTAAGGTGATGTTATCGTAAGAAACCGTGTTTGACTACAGGATATGGTAATCGATGGATTATCGTAAGAAAAACTATATATAGAGTAAGATAATTAAACAAGTATTAAAATACAGGGATTAATTGTTTCATAATTATACATATTGTATCGAATTTAATCAATGACTTTTTCATAAATTATTTTGTATCTATACGATACCAAAGGTATAGAAAAGCTAGACTATAGCTGGCTCAAAGAATTTTATGAGTGAGAAATGTGGAAAAGAAAAGGATGAAGAGAAATATATTAAGTTGAACATAAATTATTGTCCTCTTTATTAATAAGCTTACAATTGAATTGCCAGTCACAGTCCCATTGCCCATATAGCGTGTTTTCAATAAACCGCTAATTCAAAGTTAAAAAGAATTATTCTACCATAAGTATTAGATGCCGATATAATTTCATGTTGTGTTTAAAAAGAATTTAGCACAAAACATTTTTTTTTTTGGTATTTGTTTAGCTATACTGTAATTTCCCCCCTCTTACTTTGCTATTTATTTATCTAGTTTTTTATTCTCTCTTGACTCATCCTTCATTATTTTTTTTCTTTTCTTTTTGATAAACATATGAATACATGGAAAACACCTAGATGTAGGCACACAAGAAGACCAAAAAGACTTGCAGACCTATGGAAGATTGCAAAAATAGTAAACAGGGAGCTTGTAAACTTTCTTTATCTCCCCATATTTGATTTGATTGCTAGTATCATTGTCTAGGTATCATATATTCATTTTAGCTTGCATTCGTTAATTTATCATGAACTAATAATATGGTGGTTTTTTTCTCCTCTTCTACAATAAGAATGACATTCTCCTCAACTTTTGTGGCTGGATTCCAGCAATCCCAGATATAATAACTCATCTTCTCATAATTGTAACATTTATATAACTTTTGTTTTGTAAAATCTGGATCATGAATTGCCACTATCATATGAACCATCTTGCTTCTCTTTTGAATAGTGTTTTGAAAAGAATGCTTTTGCTTCTATGTCTTCTTAAATTTTATTGACTTTTTTTTAATGAACTTGTAGTTTTTCTATAAGTCCCTGAATAATTAAAAAGCCCATATTTTGTGATTTTTCTTGCAATTATCATATAATGAAACTTTTTTTGCAGCGTGCGTAAAATCTTTTCTACCACACATGTTCCTCCATCTTCTCCCCATAACTCTTTATTTGATTATATATGGTCAATATTCTAGCAAAGAAATCTGAAATACTCTTTGATTCAAGCATATGTAGCTTTTCAAAGTCACCTCATAATTTTTGTAGGCGTACATTTCTGACATTGTCAGCTTCTTGATTTGATTGTTGCAAAACTTCCCATACTTACTTGGCGGTGGTTGCATTAACCACTATCTTAAAAGTGACATTATCAAGACATTGGTGGATGATTGTGACTGCTTGTTGATCATTCATTCCCACCTTGTGCATGACCTCCCTTTAGGGAAAGTCAACATTGCTCCTTCTATAAGCTTCTCAAAGCTTTTTTCAACTGTTGCCCACACATCTTGGTAACCTAGCTAAGCTTTCCTACAAATACATCAAATTTCATAATTGTTCTTTGAAAAATGAGGACATTGATTGTGACTGCTTGTTAATTTACCTTACTTGCACTTTACGGCCTTATGATAAATAGAATAGAACTAGTTAGATGACCCGCGCGATGCTGCGGGTCAATCTTTTTTTGCATAAAATATATATAAAAAAAACTAAGATTTAAAAGTGTTAGGTCTTTTTGCAAAACTATACCCAAAAGTCTTAGGTTTGGCTGCAACGTCTAACCCAAGAGTAATATTTATAATATTAATAATAACATTAAACTTGCATGACCTAAGTTTAAGTGGGTTTAACTGCAATACCTGCCCAATAACCTTGGATGTGGGTCTGGCTGCAAGGTCGTATCATAAAAGTGTGATAATTAAATAGATTAAGTAAAAAGAAAAAAACATAGAAAAAAAACCAACATGAAGAAAATAACTAATGAAGAAAAAGAAAAAAAATCTGAATTAACTGGGTTAACTCTTCAAACCAGGTTAACCCGTCAAACATTGAATTTGTGTCGTGAAAGTTTGATAACTAAATAGGAAAAAAAAATTGACGGGTTACCCCAGAATTAACTGGGCTAACCCATCAAACCCGGGATCTGTGTCATAAAAGTCTGATAATTAAATAGAAAAAATTTAATATTAAGAAAGTAAATTAAAAAAATAATTAAAAAAGAAAAAAGCCAGAAAAAAACTAAGGCATCAGCTTTTTCACTGTGGACTACACTGTGCAGTTCACAATAAAAGGTTTAAAAAGAAAAAGAAAAGGGAAAAAAACAAAGGCATACCCACGGGTTAATTTTTTTTTCTTGCATAAAAAATATAAAAAAGGCTAAAATCTAAGAGTGTTAGGTCTTTCTGCAAAGATATACCCAAAAGCCTTGGGTCTAATTGCAACGCTTGATCCAAGAGTAATATTTATAATATTAATAATAATATTAAACTTACATGACTCAAGTTTAAGTGAGTCTGACTGCAACACCAGATCCAAGAGCCTTGGATGTAGGTCTGGTTGCAAGATCGTGTCATAAAAATATGATAATTAAATAGATTAATTAAAAAGAAAAAAACAAAGAAAAAAAACCAACATGAAGAAAAAAATTAATGAAGAAAACGAAAAAAAATCTTAATTAACTGGGTTAACCCTTCAAACCAGGTTAACCCATCAAACTTGGGATTCATGTCATGAAAGTTTGATAATTAAATAGAAGAAAAAAAAGTTGATGGGTTAACCAAGAATTAACTCAGTTAACCCGTGAAACCAGGTTAACCAGTTAAACCCGGGATATGTGTCATGAAAGTCTATAATTAAATAGAAAGAAATTTAACATTAACAAACTAAATTAAATAAAAAAAACTTCGGGTTACCTTGTCGAACCAGGTTAACCAGTTAAACCCGAGATCCATGTCATAAAAGTTTGATAACTAAATAAAAAAAATTTAACATTAACAAAAGAAAAAAACAAATAAAAATCGACGGGTTAACCTAGAATTAACTGGGTTAACCTGTAAAACCAGGTTAACCCGTCAGACCTGGGATATGTGTCATGAAAGTCTGATAACTAAATATAAAGAAATTTAACATTAACAAACTAAAGTAAACGAAAAAAATTAATTAAAAAGAAAAAAAAAACAAAAAAAAAACTCCGGGTTAACTCGTCAAACCAGATTAACCTGTTAAACCTAAGATCCTTGTCATGAAAGTCTGATAACTAAATAAAAAAAATTTAACAATAACAAAATAAAAAAACAAAAAAAAATGGACGGGTTAATCCAGAATTAACTGGGTTAACCCCTGAAACCTGAGATATGTGTCATGAAAGTCTGATAATTAAATAGAAAGAAATTTAACATTAACAAACTAAAGCAAACAAAAAAAATTAATTAAAAAGAAAAAAAATCCGGGTTAACTCGTGAAACCAAGTTAACCTGTTAAACCCGGGATCAATGTTATAAAAATCTGATAACTAAATTAAAAAAATATTAACATTAACAAACTAAATTAAACAAAACAAAATTTATTAAAAGAAAAAAAACAAACAAAGAAAGAAAAAAGCTAAAGGCATCAAAAATTAAAAAATTAAAAAAAATGAAAAAAATAGCTTAAACTAAATTAAACAAAACAAAATTTATTAAAAGAAAAAAAAAAGAAAAAAAGAAGCTAAAGGCATCAAAAAATAAAAAAAAAATGAAGAAAAATAGCTTAAAAAAAAACTTAAAAAAGAGAGGAAGAAACAACTCAGCCTTTCACTGTGGATTACTGCAGTGAAAGGCTGAGCAGTTTTAATATATTTCTAATGTTCAAGGAAAGATGTGAGAAGATACTAAATATATAGCAAAGTAATCATCGTCATTATAGTTTATTCAAATTCCCAAAATTTTTTTTTATCAACGTGGGTATCCGGGTCAGCTTGCGTGCACCTCAACTAATCCCACGAGCCCTGAAGTTAACAACCATGTAAGCCTTCAGTAACCCTCAGGTTTGTGAGACTCGAACTAGTGATCTCTAAGGAGCAAACCTAGAGCCTGACCAGTTGAACTACATCTCTCAGGGTTAATTCTCATTCTTTTTATTCTTTAACTTGTTGTACACATCTTTCTGCTAAGACAGTTCAAATCAATTCTTATACTTCATTGCTGCTGATTCGATTGTGGCTATTTTTATTTGTTGATAAACGGGAATTAATTTTAATAATAAAGAGTTTCATCAATTAATATGTAAAATGAAAAAAAAAATATTGCATTTCCGTTTTAATTCTTTGCTACTAGAGAAATTCATAAGAATTATTGCAGGAAGTTTGAAGCTTTTGATTAGCACTTGCATTGCTGAAATTACATTTCCATTTCTTCATTATCACTCACTGCATATGGTGATAATAATTACCAGTACTCTATTTGATCCCCAGTCTCTAGCTCTGACTGCCATTGCCAGCTCCTGAAGCTTTAGCAGTAATTATTGCAGGACAGACCTGAGTTCAAAAAAGGTACCATGGGTCCTCTATGCCTTTTTCACAGTCATCAGTTTGTTTCAAAATAAATTTTGGATTGATTTATCATCTAATTAATAGGCAGACGTCTCAAATTGCATGTGATCAAGGAGATGTATCCTATAATTTGGTCCTTCTCTTTCATTTGGTGAAGTTCTTTACATTAGCATAATAGAAAACTATCATACATGCACCAGGCGGGTTCCTTTGACACTCTACCTATCACTTCTTCAATTACAAGCCCAACTTCAGACGTCCCCAGCCACTTTTATGCTGTACATGTCAACGACACGTCTTCCTATTAGCTATTATCCTCTTTGTCTTGTGTCATGTTGTTTTCTGACACATATTTCTGCTGCCTATTTGTTTGCTTGATCAAAGATTCAACAAACAAGCAGTGTTCAAACATAAGGCTTCCTATTAGAATATAAGCAATATGCTGCTCATACATACAAGTCTCTGGCACCTACATTCTCGTATCTAAGTACTAGTCTCTGAATCGGATGGTCAATCTCATTCAATAATTCAGCCTGTACACTGTTGTCTGTTGAGTTGCAAGTAGGCCATGCTGATTTTTAACCGAAACTTAGATACAAGATTTATCAAAATCTTATCCATAGTTGGTAAACAAAACCATATTGTGATTGCTCAAGAAGTACGTCTTTAGCAGATCCCCTACTTGTAAATTTTATCTTATGATCCATTAAAGAGAACTAGCATCAAGAGATTTGGAAACTTTTTTTCTTACTCTTATATATACCCATATTCCATAAAAATATTCATCTCTTGCTATATATATATATATCTCTTAAAGAACTACTACATAAAAATCATGGGCTTTCCTTTGCCTAGAATTATTAATGCTAAGCAGATTGTCTGACGCGTTCTTTTTTCGCCACAGAATGCTACGGGCCTAAAGGGCACTTTGCCGTTTATGTTGGAGAAACTCGAAAGAAAAGATTTGGTGTTCCGTTCTCGTACTTGAAGCATCCTTCATTTCCGAATTTGCTGAATCAGGCTGAAGAACAATTTGTCTTCACTATCCCCATATAGATGCGAATACGAGAATAATGCAATGGAAAACGTGAACTGAAGCAATCATTCCACTCTATCAGAAGCAAATCTTTTATCCTTCTGTTGCAATTTTATTTATAATAGAAAATTAATCATCCTTTACCAATTTATTGTCCTGTGCTCTGTCTTAATCTTTATAACCCAAGAATAAACCAATCTCTTACGATCAATTATAAAAAAGCAAAGGAAGTTAATTCTTGAGTCCTATACTTGTTGGCAGATAAAATCTCATTTCCTTGTCTTTTTACATGATTACCAAGTTTTCAATATTCTTTTGGAGAAAAAAACTATTCAATAACGGGGTCTATTTGAATATAATCTTCAGACATATATATGTGGATGATTCGGTTAGCATCAGTTGATCATTTTAGCGAAACATAGGTACCCTGAATGTAGTCAAACAACTCTCACTACTGTACAGCATATCCTGTGGAAGCATTTGGATATCTTAAAAGAGGTTTAAAAGTGATGCCGACAAAGTGTACAGCTTGCTTCATGTGAGTTTGACTGTGCTTCCTGTCTTGCAAGTAGATGCATTTCAGGAGCACAAACCAGGCAACTTTATCCCCAGGACATATCACAGCTGTAGATTCCTCATTTTTTCCTACCTCTATCATATTTTCACTAGTCATTTATTTGTAGTTTTGTTTCAGACAGCCCACCAAATAAAATTTGGTTCCAGTGACTTGGCACTATTTGGCACTCAACAAGAAATAACATTTTCATTGTAACTCGTAGCTATTAAAGTATTTGGTGTCTCGAGAATTTATTGAATATATTCGCTCAACTAGTGCTATGTTTTATCTAGAAAGAGATTTTGCAATTTTTCAATCCTTTTTAATTCAGTTATGGTCTATAGTTGAGCTCATTTGCTCGGTTTGTTGGGTGCTTCCATTCAACTTATCATTTCTTCAAATCCAGGCCCTATTTCCATACAATTATCGAATATGCATCTCTTATAGTGCCGAAAACATTATCATATATATAAAAAAGCTTGTTCATTTCTTGTGTTTGTTAGTGCCATTACAGATAAGGTGACGATGGCCATTATGTTAAATTGGTCAAGAACAAGCTTCCACTAACATGTTGCATGGAAATGTGTTGTTTTCCAAACGAAAATGCCAAATTTGATTCATTGTACCATTGATTTAGTAGTCAATATTTCTTTTAAATGGACTGCTGGGCATGTGTCTTAACAAGCAGGCCATGATATAATGCTTTCTAAGTTTGTTGAGTGGTAGGCCAAAATGAATTGTAAGGAAAAGAAAAGGAATGAAATCTATCAAAATTCTATTGCTAGTTAGGAGGCAAAACCATGTGATTCCTTGGGGCATCTGGCCATAAGGGGCCCTGTTGCAACAGAGTTGTGGCCCTATATATACCTTCTACCAAAGATTGCAATCCAGTGCAACCTCTTCTCTGCTTTGTAAGTCTTAAACATCATTCAGCTTAATTCAATACCTTCAAAAGAATTTCAAAATGGGTTTCCGCTTGCCTGGAATTGTCAATGCTAAACAAATTCTGAAGCGAATTCTCTTGTCACAGGATACTTCTAATGTGCCTAAAGGCCACTTAGCAGTTTATGTTGGAGAAACTCAAAAAAAGCGATTTACCGTTCCGATTTCATATTTGAAGCATCCTTCATTCCAGAACTTGTTAAGTCAAGCTGAAGAAGAGTTCGGATTTGATCATTCTATGGGTGGCCTCACAATTCCATGCAGTGAAGAAGTCTTCACAGGTCTCATTTTAAGCATGTAGTTCTTATGACGTATGCCTAATATAGCATAGCTCAGAACTCCTACGTAACTGATGTAGCCTCTGCAGCAATTTTGGACTAAGGATAGAAAACAATATACTTCGTTCTTTGTTTTTAACACTTAACATCATGTAATCTTCATATTTCTGTGTTTTTAATTTGAAGCCAATTCTACCAATCTTAACATCTCAGTTTCTCTTTGTTCTTTGCCACGAATCCTGTATTTATGATGGCAGCTTACAACTGAAGTATTTTACACGAAGCTGTGTTCATACTAGCCGAAAAGATTTTGCCGAATTAGCTCCTCCATTTCACGATCAGCTTGAATGCAACATTGAAAAAGAATTCATTCATGAACAAATGAGCTGTTGATGTCTTTCCATATCAATTTCTCAGTTCTTGTCTGGATCAAAAGATCAGAATTACATTTTGGTCAGAGTTGTCAAATGTGGACATTTCAGCAGCTAAAATTTGCAGCAGTATATATCCAGTAAAGTTTTCAAGTCATGGGTCCCCGAAAAAAGATTTAAAATTATCTACATTAGACATTGCAGGTGGTATTTATCCTTTGAAGTCGTGTTATTTTATCCAACACTGCTTGCTAGTGAGCTTGAAAAGGTTTGTTGTAATGGGGACACAAGTAGTGAACTTCAGCGGGTGTTGTCTTGTAATTATGTTGACACACTTTAATGGTGAAAGGCTGGAATCTCTCTTATGACACCTTCAATGATGCTTCTTGTAATTCTTGGTAAAACATACAAATTATATTGGAAAATAAAAACTCTCATTACAAAAAGCATCATAAATAACAATGAAAAAATTACCTCAGCTAAAAAGAATTTTAAGTCTGCATCTAATCAAATCAAAATTATTAAACTCGATCCATCACTTCACTTGAATATACACATGAATTGGTTGAACACCATTTCCATATCAATTCCTGCCTTCTTTCAATCATTAACTCTTCTAATTAAATTTTTACATAATATAAATAATTAATTGCATGTTTGTTTTTTATTTGTCAAAATCAAATATATTAATAAAATATACTTAAACTTAATAATAAACACATAAATGATATTTGTAAAGATATCAATGATCAGAATCATGCCACATGTCAAGTGATTACAGGATGAGGCAATTAAAATACTGTTAGACAGTTAAAGTTGTTAATACTGTTAGGCAGTTAGAAACAGTTAGAAAAGCTGTTAAAGCTGTTAAACATTGAAGAAGGAAGCTGGTTTACGTCTGCAACTTCTGCTATAAATACATCTTCAATAATGTAAAATGAGTCAATGAAAAACAGTGAATATATTCATCTTCTTCCTTCAATTGTCAACTGCTCTCTCTGCCTTCTTCATTTCTCTTATTAAATCTCTAGAATTCTTTCATTCAAATATGCTATCTTTATATGGTATCAGAGTTGTATTCCTAATCCTCTACTTCCGCACGTCTTGCTCTGTCTCTGCTTCTTCTCTCATCAACGAGCAACTCTTTCCAGTTGTTTCTCTGTTTCTGCATTCCAAAAACAAAAAATGGTAACATCTTCTCAACTTCAGATCATCCAATCTCCTATAACTTCCTTACTTTCTACAGGTGCTACTGCTGTGACAGTTAAACTTGATGATACCAATTACCTCACATGGCACTTTCAGATGAAAATCCTTCTTGAAAGTCATGGTATTTTAGGTTTTGTTGATGGTTCAAGGCAATGTCCTAGTCGATTTAATGCAGACTTTGACCTAGAGGGAATTGAAACTGAAGACTATCAGGTGTGGAAAATGCATGATCGAGCATTAATGCAGTTGCTCATTGCCACTCTTTCCTCTACTGCAATTTCTTCTGTTATTGGATGTGTCAGTGCTCATGATATGTGGATTCAGCTGAAGGATCGATTCTCTACAGTCACCAAAGCAAGCATTTTTCAGATGAAAAGTGAGCTTCGGAATATTAAGAAGGGATCAGAACCAATTTTTCATTATCTGCAAAAAATTAAAGATGCAAGAGATCATCTTTCTGCAGCAGGAGTTTCTTTTGAGGATGATGACATTGTGATCTTGGCTCTCAATGGCATGCCTTCTGATTACAACACTTTTCGATGTATGATTAGAGGCAGAGACAATACATTGTCTCTTAAAGATTTTCGATCTTAGTTACTTGCTGAAGAAGCTACTCTTGAACACACTGAGTCTGCATCTCCCTTTGCTTCTGTAATGTTGGCTCAAAATCAGACATTTCAAGGCAAGGCTCTTGTTCTTGATGAAGGATCTTCTCCTTCTCATTCTCATCTTCAATCTCAGGGATATTCTTCAAGCTCGAAGACCTTCCCATCTTCTCACCTTTCATCTGGATTTAGTAGGGGTTTTAATAGTCATCATGGGGGTTTCCATGGTTCCACGGGTGGTTTTAATGGTCCTAATGCCATGTTTACCAACAGTGGCCACTCTAACAATAGAGGCTCTTATTTTAAAGGATGTGGAAGAAGTCGTGGCCATTATCAATCTGGTCCACGCCCTTATCAAGTTTCTTCTTCTAGTTCTGGTATTCTTGGTCCCGGTATTGACATTCCCATCTGTCAAATTTGTAGCAAGAAAGGCTATGTAGCTGCAAATTGCTATCAACGACATAATCAATCACCTTCTTCTACCTCTTCAGTCCAATATCAGATTTGTTGGAAATTTGGCCATTCTGCTATCCAGTGCTATCACAGAAGCAATTTTTCCTATCAAGGCAGACCACTTTCCACTAATCTCAGTGCAATGCATGCAAATTTTCCTTCTTCTACTTCTACTGAGTAATTTTGGGTTGCTGATACTAGAGCAACCACTCATATGACTTCTGATTTAGCTCAACTCAACTTAGCCACTCCCTTCTCAGGATCAGATACTATTGCTACTGCAGATGGTTCAGGTTTGAGCATTTCTAATGTTGGTTATTCTATTCTGGATGTTCCACAGTGCTCATTCAAATTACCACAAGTTCTGCATGTGCCTAAGCTATCACAACACTTGCTATCAGTTCATAGGTTATGTAAAGATAACAATTGCAGATTCATTTGTGATGCCTTCGGTTTTTGCATTCAGGACAAGCTTACAGGAAAGGTTCTTCTCCAGGGACTAAGTAGAGATGGTTTATATCCTATCCCTTTATCCATCCCACAGTCTCGACTATCACAGCCCTTCTCCCTTTGAAAGAATCAATTCTGCTATCTTGGTCACCAAGTAAAAATAAGTCTCTAGCACAAGCGTTTTGGCCATCCTTCTAACAAAATCACTTCAGCTCTTTTACATCAATCTAAGATTCCTTTTACTTCAGACCATTCCAAATCCGTCTGCACTACTTGTTTAGAAGGCAAATTTGCAAAACTTCCTTTCCCTTATCAAGTAATCAAGTCTGCAACACCTTTAGAAGTCATTCATAGTGATGTGTGGGGTCCTTCTCCTACTATTTCTATTGATTGTTTTCGATACTATGTTAGCTTCATAGATGAATGTACTCGGTTCACTTGGATTTTTCCAATGAGAAATAAATGAGAGATTTATTCCATCTTTGTTTCATTTCATGCTTTCTTGGTCACTCAGTTTTCTGCCAATCTACGTATTTTTCAGAGTGATGGTGGTGGTGAGTACCTCAATCATTCCTTCAAGCAATATCTCCTTGCTAAAGGCATTATTCATCACATATCTTGTCCATACACCCCTGAACAGAATAGTCTTGCTGAGAGGAAGCATCACCACATTCTAGAAACAACAATCACTTTATTGCAAATTGCCCATCTAACTTCTAAATTTTGGTTTCATGCTTGTGCTACTTCCATCTATTTGATTAACCAGATGCCTTGTACAATTCTTTAGCTCAAATCTCCTTATCTTTTACTGTATGGTTCTATACCTATCCTCACTCATTTAAAGATCTTTGGCTGTGCATGTTTTCCTCTACTCAAGCCTTACAACACTCACAAACTTCAGCCTAAAACTTCCACCTGTATTTTTTTGGGATATGCAGGTCAATACAAGGGATATATCTATTTTTCTCTTCTTACTAATAAGTGCTTTGTGACTCGTCATGTCATCTTTGATGAATCTGTATTTCCATACACTTCTGTGTCTACAGCTTCCTCTTCTCCTTCTTATTTGTCTCCTCTTGTTCCACCTTCTATCTCATTGCACAATGCAGTCTTACGTGCATGCTCTACTTCATCATCCACCATGAGCCCTGCTGTCTCTTTGGATACATTGCCTTCACCCATCATTTCTTCAATTCGGTCATGTTTGGATTCTGCTACACAACTTTCTCCCCCTGAGGATCCTGATTTTCATCCTGAGAATCTTTGTGTAGTCTTGCCTCTATCCCCTATGAATCTTCACCTCATGACAACTAGGTCCAAGAATGGTATCTCCAAAAAGAAGGCTTATTTTATTACTGTTCAGTCTGTTGACTTTTCTTCGACTGAACCAAGTTCATTCAAGATTGCCTCTAAAATTGCTGCATGGTAGTCTGCTATGCAAGAAGAAATTGATGCTCTTCATGCCTAGGGTACTTGGGATTTGGTTCCCCTCCCATATGCCAAGAATCTTGTAGGATGTAAATGGGTGTATTGCATCAAGAAAAATACAGATGGCTCTATTACTAGGCATAAGGCACCCCTTGTTGCCAAGGGTTTTAGTCAGGAAGACGACATTGATTATAATGAAACATTCAGTCCTGTAGTGAAACCCACCACTGTTCGGTTGGTGCTGGCCCTTGCAGCTCAGTTCCATTGGCCTTTAAGGCAACTTGATGTTAAAAATGCATTTCTGCATGGCATTCTTCAAGAGAAGGTATATATGACTCAACCACAAGGTTTTACCAGCAAGCTTTATCCTGACTTTGTTTGCAGATTCCACAAGTCCTTATACAGGTTAAAACAGGCTCCTCGTGCCTGGAATGACAGGTTTATAGGTTTCCTACCCAGCTTGGGATTTTAGGCTTCTCTTGCTGATCCTTCTTTATTTGTCCAACACTCCTCTCATGGCACTGTGATATTGCTTCTTTATGTAGACGATATTCTTCTCACAGGCAGTCATTCATCTCTCCTTACATCAGTTATTGATGCCTTAACTCAGGAATTTGATATGAAGGATTTAGGCCCGTTGACATATTTTTTAGGACTGCAGGTTTCTTATTCTTCCTCTGGCTTGTTTGTATCTCAATCTAAATATATCAAGGAATTGCTTGATTGGGTTGATTTACAAAATTCAAAGTCATGTGCCACTCCTTGTCTTCCCTATCATCACCTACTCAAGGACGATGGTAAACCTTATTCTCGTCCATAACAGTATAGGAGTATTGTTGGAGCTCTGCAGTATCTAACCTTCACACGTCCTGACATTGCCTTCTCTGTCAATCAAGCTTGCCAATTCATGCATAATCCCATGGAGTCTCATGTTGTTGCAGTGAAACAAATCTTAAGATATCTCAGGGGTACTCTTGACTATGGCATTCACTTTCAGCCTGGCACCCTTAATTTGCAAGCATACAGTGATGCTGATTGGGCTGGTGATCCCAATGATCGTCGTTCTGTTTCTGGTTTTGTTGTTTACTTAGGATCCAGTCCTATTTCGTGGGCTTCTAAGAAGCAACATACTGTCTCACGCTCGTCTGCTGAGGCTGAATATAAAGCTCTTACTATTGCTGCTGCTGAGCTCACATGGATTCGTCAACTGTTCTGTGATATGCATGTTCCATTGCTTATTCCTCCTTTAATTCATTGTGATAATATCTCTATTATTTCTCTCGCTTCCAATCCAGTGTTTCATTCCAGGATGAAGCATCTTCAAATTGATTACCACTTTGTTAGAGAACGTGTTATCAAAGGTGACTTGCTTGTTCAACATGTTTCCTCTACAGATCAGTTTGCTGACATTCTCACTAAGGGTCTTTCTTCTCCATTGTTTCGTCACCATTGTTCCAATCTTATGCTTGGTTCCTCCATGCATAGGATTGCGGGGGAATGTAAAGATATTAATGATCAGAATCATGCCACATGTCAAGTGATTACAGGATGAGGCAGTTAAAATACTGTTAGACAGTTAAAGTTGTTAATACTGTTAGGCAGTTAGAAACAGTTAGAAAAGTTGTTAAAGCTGTTAAACATTGAAGAAGGAAGCTGGTTTACGCCTGCAACTTCTGCTATAAATACATCTTCAATAATGTAAAATGAGTTAATGAAAAACAGTGAATATATTCATCTTCTTCCTTCAATTGTCAACTGCTCTCTCTACCTTCTTCATTTTTCTTTTTAAATCTCTAGAATTCTTTCATTCAAATTTGCTATCTTTATAATATTAAACATTACAAATATATTTTAAATTTAAAAATTATCATCTATTGATTTTGATTTAATTTATTTAGATTTTCAACTTTTAATAAAATATTAAAACATATTTTATAAGGTTACCCGCAATAACTAGTGGGTAATTATGCTAGTTGTTTCTTCATAAAAGTAGAAATCCTGCAGAACTTTATCTTCAAACCTTTCCTGATAACCAATGTCAAACAAACCAATGATACAAGCCCCTCTTTGGCTGATTGCAAGTTATTAAAAGGCATGCACCAGGTCTTTGCCAGTAGCAGTTCTAATTGCGTAGGGGGATCTCCTGAAAATGATATTCATCTATCATACCAGATACTGTTCAGACCCCACCATAAAGTAAAAGGCTTCTCCGTACAATAATACATTAGGTGCCTGATGATGGAGACTGGTGATAGGGCACGAACATGTGATCTTCGTCGCCGCTGGTCCAGCAAGTTTATGTTGAAAAATAATTGGTGTGATATGAGTTTATGGATAGCAAAACAAAGATACCAAACTAAGAACAAGAATAAGAGGAAGACAGTTTTATTAAGTGTTTTTTTGTTGTTGTTGTTGTGTGTATTCCTTTATATATATTAAATTATATTTATGATTATAAGTCTATTTATAGGCATTAAGTTCTAGATAAATAAGGAATTAAACTACTTCAAAGAAAATCCTAATATAAATAGTAAAAGTATTATGTCGACTTAACTGGTCGATCATTTTTGAATCGATTGACTTATTCATTTAATTCAACTGGTCGACCTGTTCTTAATTGGTAAACTGGTTTCTCTGTTTTTTTAAAAAAAACTAAAATCTGGTTTATTTTTAACATCCCCCTTAAACTTGATTTCTTTATAACTCATAGCATATCTCTCATTGGCAAAAACATCATACTTGAGTGGCTAGGTGAAAATGTCTATGACTCGGTCTTAAGTCTTCACATACTTGACTTTAACTTCCTTGTTTGTAATGCAATCTTATTGATAATGAAATCTCTTGTGTCAATATGCTTACTTTTGTCATGAAACATAGGATTCTTTGCCAAGGTAATGACTAATATGTTGCCCACCAAAATTTATAGGCTTCTCTTGTAATAATCACAACTCTTTCAAAAATCTTTTTAGCCATATGGAATGACAAACACATGTTGTTGTAGCTACGTATTCAGCTTCACAAGTTGATAATGTGATATAAATTGCTTTTTAAAACTCCATGTGAATGTTGTGTCTCCCATGTAGAAAACAAAACCTGTAGTGCTCTTTCCATCATCTATATCTCTAACCTAATCACTATCGCTATAACCCACAAGTTCAAAGCTGTTAGAATATCCATAAAACAAGCCAAAATCAATAGTACCTTTGATATACCAAAGGATTCTCTTCATTGCTTTGAAATATGTTATAGTTGGTGTCTCTATGAGTTTTCTCACAAATCCTACTCCAAATAGAATATCTGTACAAGTTCATGTCATTTATCTCAAACTCTCAACTAGGCTCTTGAATGTTATAGAGTTTATCTTCTCTTCTTTATCATTCTATGACATCTTCACTCCACACTCAACTAAAGTATTCACTTTTTCACAATCCTCCATTTTGAACTTCTTGAGAATCTTTTTTGCAAACTTCTTTTAATTCACAAAGATTCTATCTTCTCCTTACTTGATCTCAATCCTAAGGTAGTGTGTCATAAGACCAATATCTGTCATCTCAAACTCCTTGATTATTGCTTGCTTGAAGTCTCCAAACATCTTTGAATTATTTTATATAAAGATCAAGTCATCCACATACAAGCATATAATAAGAGTATCACCACTTTTTTTTATCTTTACATAGATAACATATTCATGAGGGCATTTTACAAATCCATTCTTTAAGAAATAACCATCAATGTGATTATACCAAGCTCTTGGGGCTTTCTTCAATCTATACAAGGCTTTATTTAACTCTAAAACCTTGTCTTCATGTTCCTTCACCTTACAACTTTAAAACCTCATCTTCAAGAAAATTGTTTAGAAAGGCTAAGTTGATATGCATTTGATAGATCTTCCATCTATGTTGGGCAGTTGTGGCAATGATTAATTGAATAGTCTCCAATCTAACAACTGGAGTAAACACTTCATTATAGTCAATCCCATGCTTTTAACTATAGCATTTTCTTACTAACCTTGCCTTGTACCTCTCCACCTCTCCTTTAACATTTTGCTTTTCTTTATAGATCTACTTGACACCTATTAGTTTCTTTCTTTTTAGTCTAGGAACCAATTTTCATGTGTTATTCTTCTCAATTGATGCAATCTCCTCATCCATAACAATTCTCCACTTTTCATCCTTTATTGATTTTTCAAACACTATAGATTCATATATGGCAAGATGACAATATAGTGTTAGATTATCATCAATTGGATTAGTTACCTCATACAAGTCATCAAGGCTCTTCATCTTTCTTTGTGGACTAGGTGGGATGCCACTATTGGAACTTTCATTAGAAGAAAAAGATAAAGATAAAGGTGAAGTTAAGTTCATTAGTGATTGTTGAGGTGTAACTTTAGGTTTTTGATGATCTTCATATCTCTTCTCCTCTTCATCAAGAACTGGTAGAAAATCATATTTCTCACCATCATCTACCTTCCAATCCCATGCTCCTTGTTCATCAAATTCGATATCTCTTCTAATCACAGTCTTGCCTTCATTGAGATTATAAAGCTTGTATCCTTTAGACTTTTGATCATAGCCCACAAAGATCATATTTTTTCTCTTGTCATCTAGCTTGATCCTTACTTGATAATCTACATGTATATAACCAATGCTTCCAAACACTTTCAAGTGAGTAGCACTTGGCTTTCTTCCATTCCTTGCCTCTTGTTGAGTCATGTCATTCAAGCCTCTCATAGGACACCTATTTGCAAGTAAACAACACAATCTACTGCTTTAACCTAAAACTCTTTTGGTATCTTCTTGGTTATGAGCATGCTTCTCGCCATGTTAAAGATGTTTTTATTCTCTCTGCATTACACCATTTTTTTGTGGTGATCTAGGTAATGTCAGTGTCTCTTTATACCATAATCTTCACAAAATTCATTAGAACAAAATTCACCCCTTATTTGTCCTAACTGATTTTAAAGAATAACCACATTCTTTTTCAACTAATGCCTTAAACTTCTTAAGACAATTAAATACATTAGACTTTTCTTTTAAGAAGTATACCCATGTTCTTCTACTCTAATCATTAATAAAAAGTAAAAAATACAAATTTCTACCAAATAAGCATTGTTGAATAGGACCACATATGTTTGCATGTATCTCTTGTAAAGGTTGACTTGCTCTAGAAGTAGACTCCTTTAGAAAGCTCTTATAGAATTATTTTCCCACTAAACATCCTTTACACAACTAATTTGGATGTATAATAGATGATAGACCCTTCAATATCTCTTTTTATGCCATCATATTCAAGCTATCAAAGTTTACATGCCTAAGTCTTATTTGTCAAAGCCAAGTTTCATCTTTCGAATATGCTTTTAAGCATTTAGTCACATCCGTCTCTATGTTTAGAATGTAAACATTTTGTTATTTGTCATTGTTACCTTTGCAATCATAGTTCCATGAGTATCAAGTAATGTCAAGGTACGATCTTTCATCTTAATCTTATAACCCTTCTCCAATAATTATATCAAACTCAATAGATTGCTTTCTATAGTTGGAATGTAATCAATATCACCAATAAATTGATGACTACCAATTTTTAATTTAATGAGAATTGTACCTTTTCCTTTGATAGAAACCTTTGAATGATCTGCAAAGTTGACATTACCTTTAATTAATTCATCAAGCTCCATAAACTTGTCTTTATCTCCATACATTTGATTACTAGCACCGTTGTTTAGATACCATATGTTCTTTTTGGCTTGTATTCGTTCATTATGGATTGGTAATAGGGTGGTTTTTTCCTCCTCTTTTACAACAAGATTGGCATTTTCCTCAACCCTTTTGGTTGGATTCTAACAATCCCTAACATAATGACTCATCTTCTCATAATTGTAACATTTAACTTTTGTTTTATCAAACCTGAATCTTGGATTGCCACTGTGTTGATTAAGTTTGCAAGTGCACAAATAGTAACAAGTAATAAAATGATGAGTAGAGTATCATCCCACGAGGATTGGTAAAAATTACTACTAATCACCAAAATCTTTTAAATGATGATCTATTTGAGGAATCGAATGAGATAGTTTACGAAACAAAAATTAATGATTAAAAACAAACAACCAACTGATTAAATATTATTGAATTCAATTATACTGATTCTAGGATTTCTGACTTACCGTAACTATTTCTATGTGAACTTTCTTAATTGAATTAATTATTCCTAGCATTGATAATCAGGTTTTTCTAATTTAAACACTAATCTCTCTCGAGTATCAATGAATTATTTCAACAAGCAAACTTCGTATACTCTATGAAATTTCTGAACTTGTCAAAATTTATTAAGTACCGTAAAACCTTTAATGATTACAAAAGCTTCTAGGATATCTCTATCCTATAGATTTCTTAAGGTATTTCAAACACTGTCCGAAACAATTATCTCTTCTCAGTCTCAAATTGAATCACAAATCATGCTCATGTTGCCAAACATACACACGCATTAAACATAAAATGAAATACTCAACAACTAATGTATTGATTCAATCAAAGAAATTGTTCACATATTCTCAGTAAGGTTACATCAAAAATCCCAGAATAAAAGTCTATTCCATAGTTAAATTAAAGAGAAACAAACTTGATATGATGATCATCACTCAAAAGCAGAGAATGGCAGTAGAATAGATAGGTGTCCTCCAATCTTATCTGATTTTCGTCCCCCTGTTTTTCTCTATTTTAGTTTCCACTTTGTGCCGCCTCTTCTCTTCTTTTTTTTTTTTTTTATGTATTATAGGGTCTCTCTTTGTTTTGTTTGTTGCCCTAGCTGATCTCCGCTCTTTCTCTTATACTCTCGCCTTTTTACCCCCTGCTAAATGAAGAAAGATCTATATTTCTGGAGAAATTGTAGAAAATTGAATCTTCTTTCCAACGAAGCTGATCTTGAAACTTTTGGACCTCTTAGACTTGAGATATGGGCCATAACTCGAGACAGTATTTGGAGTGCAGGAAGTTCAGGTCTGATTCAATCTTTGTTTTTCGACTCGCTCTTTGGGCTTCGAAACAGCAAAACTAAGTTCTATGCCCTTCATATGTTTTGTAGATCTTCATCTCAGATATTTGAAAATGGTGATGAACGCCTAAAACTGAGTTGTATAGCTTCCTTTGCAGGCCAAAATCAATCAATGTTTGGTTTTACTGTCGGATTCTGCCTGCTCATTAATTTCCCACGAGGTCAATAGTTCAAAAAGGGATCCAAAATTCTAATTAACTTGTGCAACACCTCCAAAATATTTCAAAATCAAGCATGAATAGTGGAAAATATACATGCTAAAATTTCCTTTATCACACTATTAGATTGTAAGACCCAGACTTTTGGCCCAAGCCTAAGCCCAAGTCAACCCAAACCCAACCTAAGTTAACCTAGGTATTTAAGGAAGAGTTGCAAGAGAATTTCTTTCCTCTCTTCTAATTCATGTAGTCGCCGTGACCCTCCCCTCCTCAAACCAAAAAGTTTAGTTTTTGATCTTGAGTTTTTGGTTCAAGAAAGGTGGAAGTAGCAAGTAAGTGGTTCTCTTTCATATTACTTTCGATTATAGTTTGTTTATGGAATGATTAAAGAAGAGATTAGGGTTTATAAGGATTGGAGGTTTATATTGTTAAGATTGATTTATGATTATTAAGGGTTTAATGTTAGGTGATTAATTAGTATGTTGTTGAAAATAAGGATTTATGAGTTGATTTGTTTAGATTAATTTTTATGGGTTAAGAAATTCAATTTTACCTTGCTGTAAAATCTGGACAGGATGGTCTTGAGGTTGAAGATGACCAAATTTTATTTTGGTCCTTGATTTATAAAAATTACAGTTTAGTCCCTAAACTTTGGGAAAATTATAATTTGACCCCTAAATGTATTTTGAGATTCTGGACAGTGTTATTATGAGATTAAGGAGGATGAATCTCAGTTTGATAATTGATTTGGAATATTTTCAGTTTGGTCCCTCAATTTTGGGAATTTACATTTTAGTCCCTGAACTTTATGAAAATTACAATCCGGTCCCTGGTTCATTCTAGACAGAATTGAGGATGTTTTATGGGTGAAATTTCAGTATGGTTATGTATTTATAGTTTGGTCCAGTTTTGGTAAAATTACGTTTTGGTCCCTGTTTTGGATAATTGTCGTTTTAGTCC
Source organism: Populus simonii (assembly GCA_007827005.2). Classification (NCBI taxonomy): domain Eukaryota; kingdom Viridiplantae; phylum Streptophyta; class Magnoliopsida; order Malpighiales; family Salicaceae; genus Populus; species Populus simonii. Next base: position 16,554,958 of record CM017467.2, on the reverse strand, counting down.
CTAAACCTAAGAGACTAAACCTGGTTTTCTTTTATGCATTGGAATCTTTTATTTGTGTTGTTTTGAGTATATTTCATATATTTATTGTAGGTTCTCATAACGATCCTTAATAGGTTTTTCGGGTCTTTCATCTGATATTCCTTTTAATCTATATTCTTCCGGGTGAGTGGGATAATCTTTAATATACATATATTATAAATAAATATGTATGTTGATTATACGATGAGTACAACCAGTAAATTTCTTGAATATTTATATATTTTGCTTTATTTTTCGAGTACTTATTTATTCTTAAATTTGCACTCGTAATCTGTCAAACTAAATTCTATTTGATATGATATACGTTTCTTTGATGATTCTATGAATATCTATTATGCCTTGATATAGGACTTGTCAGTAACTCCATGCTAACGAAGAGTGTTAACCTATGTGCACATAGTATTCTGTATACCTAGCTGGTGAGAGAGGCATCAGCCTGTGGCGACTGATCATCCCACAGTGGTCACCTTCGGGTGTCATCTGGTCACTTTTGAGTGTCATCTGGTCACCTTCGGGTGTCATCTGATCTCTGACATGTATTCCACTACGTTATGATAATATGTTTAGTATGTATATGTATATGTATATGTATATCAAGATAAATCATCTTGCAAACTATTAATATTATAAATATCTAAAATGTATATTAAATATTATTCCCTCACTGAGTTGGTTGAACTCACCCCTCATTCTTAATATTATTTCAGGTTCTTAGTTTCTGATAGGAGTTGGACTTTGTAGAGTGTTCCTGCTTCTTCAGTTTTGGTCGGTATGCCTTACTTGTTTTGCGAGGCTTTCCTTTTAGTTTTGATTCAATGTCTTAGACGCTCCACTATTACCTTGTTTTAATTAAGTTTGGATTTTGACAATATAATGAGTATTATGGATTATTGTTTTTGTTTTAATTACTGATGAGGAGTTTTAAACTATCTTTTGGTTTAATCAATTTTGAATAATATAATATTTCTGAAGATTATGAAATGCTGTGTATTTTTGAATAAATTGTTCTTTTGATATATCTGTTCTAAGGCTTAGCGTAGGTGAAATGTCCTTTCGACACCGCTCCTGCGTTGCCGGTCACGGAACCGGGATTCGGGTCGTGACATGTTAGATGAACCAGATGACTAGTTTGCTTTATTTGGTTAACCGATTGACCTGTTGAAGCTACCTTGATCTCCTCTTCCAAATCTGCCTCTTCCTCTGCCTTGTCCACGTCCTCTATTTCATTGGGTATAATCCATAACCATCTTGCTTATCTATTGAATAGTTTTTTTTTTTTTGTTGAAAAGAATGCTTGTTCTCCTATGTCTTCTTGAATGTCATTGACTCTTTCTTTATGGGCTTGTAGTTTTCCCGCGAGTCCTTGAATTGTAAGAAAATCCATATTCTATAACGCCTCTATCATGACCACCACATAATGGAACTGCTTTTACAGTGAGCATAAAATCTTTTCTACCACACATGTTTCCTCTATCTTCTCCCAATATCTCTTCATTTGATTGTATATGGTCAATACTCTAGTAAAATAATATGAAATACTCTTCAATTCAAGCATATGTATCTTTTCAAAGTCACATTGTAACTTTTATAGGCATACCTTTATAATTGTCGCATCCGACATCGCGACGGCCTTAAAAAATTAAATCTTCATTGAAAGAATAGATTTCTGGCATCCGATTTTTTGATGGGGAATGGTCTTGTTTAAGGAGTCGCCACCTAGTATTATGGTCACTAGGAACCCTAACTGGTCAACAAAGATTCTATGGTTCGGGACTGGTTACGTAAAATGAAAGATATTATCACCCTTTAAACGTTTTGCCTGAGGCAGACTGCGTTGCTGGTTTTGTCTTAAATTGCTAAACGTTTATTAGTTTACGCTATGATGATTTGCTTATAATATTCCTGACTCTGTCGCTAGTGAATATTCAACTACGGATACTTTCAACTCTGGCGTTAGTAAATATTACGTATTTATAAAATAAAATAAATTTAAATCCATATTTTTATTCCTGACTCTGGCGTCAGTGAATAAAAACAAAAATAAAATTTATTTTTATGCATACATATATTTTTTATTTTTATGGAGCTAAAATAAAATAAAATAAATTTAAATCAGTATTTTTATTCTTGACTCTGGCGTTAGTAAATAAACCAATAAATCTATATTTTTTTTATTTATGAATACACATATTTATTATTTTTTATTAGTTTTTTATTTTGGACTGGGCCCAGCGCAGCCCGGCCCGGTCACTGGCCCAAGCCAGTGACCCGGCTGGGCTGCAGGCACGCGTGGTTCAAACCACGCGTTACCTTAGCCCTGTTTTCTTCTCTTAAATCAAAGGAGCAGAAATGAAGATAACAGTAAAGCCTTACCTGGCGATTCGAAGGCGCAGGCGACAGCAACAGTTCGAGCACTCCCGGAGAATTCTCTCTTCCTCCTCCTCTCAGTCTCTTCCCCTCTGTTCGTCTGCTGTTTTTTTTTTCTTTTTGTTTTTCCCTTGCTTTCTCAGTCCTTGCGATGAAGAACAGAGGACGATGCTGGCTTCTCCTTTCGAATTTGGGTCTAGGTTTTTGCTCTGTGTGTGGCTTGCGTTTTTGCTCTGGTTTTCGGTCTGTTTTGCTCTGGTTTTTTTTGCCGTCTGTGCTTGCTGAGAGACAGACGAAGACGATGATATATGTAGGTGTGGTGGCTGACAAAAACTTCCCCTCCACCTCTGTTTCCTAGCCTGTTCCCTTCCTCTCTGTTTTCGTTTTCCACTCGTCGTTCCCCTGCTTGTTCCCCCTCCTGGTTCTGTTTTTTTTTCGTCTAGGTTTAGCTTGAGTTTTTCCTCTGTTTCTCGTTCAAACCCCCCCGTTCTCTGCTCTGCCCTGCCTTTTATAAGGCCAGAGAGCTTCAAAAACCATCACCTCCACGAACGAGATCGTGGTAATCGTGGCAGAAGACATGGTCACGATTTGGATCGGCTGCACTGTGATTTTCCTGTTGAATCGGCTGCCTCCACGCGAAAATGAAGGGATGATGAACAGTGCCTCCAAACGGTGTCTTTGGTATCCTGGGGAAATGACAATTTTTCACTTTGGTCCCTAAACGTTTTAAACTCAACAATTTGGATCTTAATCAGTAATAATTAATTTCTAATTGTGCCCTTGGATTAAATTCAATTTGAATCCCTGAGTTATAGCGCCATTTACACAGCAGTCCTGGATTTCTGGACTATTCAATTTGGTCCTTGAACTTTATTTTTCTAGCAATTTTTCCTTGAATCAACTCCAAACTTTGGTATTTCTTTAATTAAACTCCTAATTCCTTTAATTAATTAAATCAAAGTTTAATTAAGTCCTCAAACTCATTAATTCTTCAATTAAACTCTTGATTTCATTAATTAAAATAATATAACTTTTAATTAAATTCTCAAACTTATTAATTCTTCAATTTCTGACCAATTAACTCTCAAATTTTAAAAATTTCAACCTTGAACTTTGAATTTGTGTTGTCTTAACCCAATTCTTAACTAAATTTATTTTTTTTAATATTTATTCAAAAATTAGGTTATGACAATGACATTGTCAGCCTTTTGGTTTGATTGTTGCAAAAATTTCCATGATTGCTTGGCAGTGGTTGCATTAACCACTATCTCAAAAGTGATATCATCCAGATATTGATGGATGATTGTGAGTGCTTATTGATCATTCCTTTGTGCTTTTTGCACGGCCTTCCGTGAGGCTGAAGTCAATGTTGCTTTCTCTATAGGCTCTTCAAAGCTTTTTTTCGATCGTTTCTCACATATCTTGAGAACCTAACCAAGTTTTCATATGAATATACCAAATTTCATAATTGTCCTTTGTCAAACGAGGACATTGAAGCGAAAAGTTTGTATTGGTCATGTCAAACAATCAAAATAAGCTTTGATACTATTTGTTGGAAGAAATTGGTGTGGTAGGAGTTTATGGACAACAAGATAAAAAAGATACCAAACTAAGAACAAGAAGAAGATTTGAGAGGAAGGCAATCTTATTAAGTGTTTTCTTTTGTGTATTCCTCTTTACACATATTGAATTATGCTTCTAATTACAAGCTTATTTATAGGTCTCAAGTCCTAGACAAACAAGGAAATAAACTACTTCAAAGTAAATCTTAATCTGAAAGTAAATGTATTTTGTCGACTTAACCAACTGAACCGATGCATTTAATTCAACCAGTCGATCGATTCCTCTATTTTTCAGAAAAATCAAAATCTGGTTTACTTTTAACAATTTATCCATTAATACCCTCATTAGGAAAACTAGTGTCGAAAATGGCAAGAGGAAAACTGTGTTTCTAGCTGCAATGCCAGTCATAATACCCCTTTTGTTGTCCATTTCCTGTAGTGCAAGGTTCTTAGCTACTGCTCTCTCTGGTCCTTTGCTACTTAATGCAGCGAGATCTGGCATGCTTTTGTTGACTTTAAATTGAGGGCAACAGATTAATTCAATTTAATTTGATTCTATATAGTCATTCAAGAAAATATTAAGGCCTTGAAACCTTTGAGTTTGACGAAACATAAGCCAAACTGAATAGAAGAATTCATAGAAGATACGACAGACTGTATTAACATTATAGAGTAAATGCTAGAAAACTACACGTAGTACGTACCCTTAAATCTGTGTATTATATAATTAGTGTTATCCTCAGAAATAACTTCAAATTTAAGTGAACCTCTGTGGTACTTAGAAGCAGTGGGGCATAATGTTCCACATAAACGCATACTTGAGATCAATCAGACCTGTATTCTTGATTATTAGATTGAAGACAAAACCATGTGATGGTCTCATCAGCTAATTAATCTCTTGACGACACTTCATGAAGGGCTCATCACAACTGGCTTATTGCATTGGGAACCTCTAGCAATGTAGTATCCTTGCATCTATAAATACATGTATTTTTAGGTTGACAAGCAACACAAGTCTTCACGTTTCTGATAACTCTCTTGCTCAACTAGTCTTTTGAGGATTTGTTTTCTTGTTCATTCATTAAAATAATGGGTTTCCGTTTGTCAGCAATTGTGCGTGCTAAGCAAGTCCTTCAGCTTTCTCCATCCGCAACAAGCCAAGCAGCTTCTAATGTCCCAAAGGGCTGCCTAGCAGTTTATGTTGGAGAAATCCAAAAGAAGAGATTTGTCATTCCAATATCATACTTGAACCAGCCTAATTTTCAAGAGTTGCTAAGTCAAGCTGAAGAAGAATTCGGATATGTTCATCCTATGGGTGGTCTAACAATTCCTTGCAGAGAAGACATTTTCCTTGCCGTCATTTCTTGCTTAAGTCAGTCGTGAAAGCAGTCAATGGCAAAGATCAAATTTAACGCTTTTTTTTTTTTTCGTGTGAGAACACTGTTGAATTAGACATTTATGAGCATCATGTACAGACTACTGTGCATACCTTTTTTCTTCCTCTGGGAAATGAATATGTTTCACAGTTTTTGAAAACTGTGTTATTGCAGTTTTGTCAAACCCGTTTTCCAATTTGGAAAGGGAATTGACAAGCATTAATCAATGATTTTTTTATTCATTTTCTGCTCTATTATAAATTACCAACTTCAATTCGATTGTGCATGATCCTCTGTCAAATATGATATTATTTGTCCTTGCTTAAATTGTGTTTCTCCACCACAAAATAATCTAGATCTCTCTTCTTTTGAATCCATTCACCGCATTACACAGTAAGCCTGCTGTGACCGTGTACAGTAAAAAATATATGCATTCATTGAAGATAACTGACCTGGTGATGTCTTTCGGTATCGATTTGTTTTCGCCTACTTCCATTTCAAAATTATATTTGGGCAAGAGTTGTCAAATGAGGACACTTCAGAAGCTAAATTTGCACCATACAGGTCGTTGCTCCTCCAAAAAATGAATTAAGAACTATACACTAGACAATAATTGTAGGTTATTAAGTTTTGATTTCTGCTTCAGCACTGCTTATCACTAGCTTGAAAAGTTTGGTTGTCATGGGGACAGGTACAGGTAGAGAGCTCATGTGAACTTCAGGGGTCTTGTCTTGTAAGTTGACGCGATTAATGATTATGAAAGGCTGGAATAGTGGAATCTGCTCGCTAGTACATAACAGGTTGTAATGTTCGCTACAGTTTGCTTATCTCATATTTTTGGTTGATGATACTGTGTTGAAATAATGCCTAAAAAAGTTGTACATGATCCGAAGTGTTGTTAAAGAGGAGGTCACCTAGAAGATTTCTACGTATGAATAAAGACCAAGTCTTGAGAAATAAGATGTTGTTTTATCCTAGCTAGTTTCTTTTCTTCTATGTTAGTTATCCTTCATTACTCAATTTGTTCATAATTTCTATAAACAAAATGGTATCAGAGCATTTATCTCAAGAGATTTTTGTAAGTTGAGAATACTTATAAACACAAACCAAACCACAAATACAAAAACAAAAACACCAAGCAATGAAAACCAAAACAACCAACTCACATGTTTCACCATCAATTTTTTATGGTGATAACTATGAAGCCTGAGGTATTAGAATGATGGTCCATCGATCTTGAAGCATTAGATTTTTGGGAGGCTCACTACCAGAAAACTGACAAATACTAACATAAACATCAATGGAATTTTTCCATCGGTATATTATGATGATCTTTACTGACAAAATTTTCCATTCCTGTATCCTTCGGTAAACACCGGCATAAAAAATTCTATTAGTAAAACTATTAAATCTGGTAGTAGCTGAGAGGAAGATTATGTAAACGTCATTACTAAAATGATTGCAAATCCTAAGATGACTCAACTGAAGGTTCACAAGGAAAAGAATACAAGAAAGTCTAAAGCTGAAGCCTGCTTATATGTTGCAGTGTGTGAGTACAATATTTACAAGAATCATGAACCTGAAGTCTTGCAAAGGGCATTTGGGACTATCTAAGAAAGGAATACTAGAGAAATGAAAAAACAAAAAATATGCAGGTACTCAATTTGATGAGAGAATTTGAAATGCAAAAGATGAAGGAGACAAAAAATATCAAAGACTACATTGACAAGTTGCCGAGTATAATAAACAATGTGAGATTACTTGATAAAAATCTTCCTGATGAATACGAGTCTAAGATTTAATCATTAGAATAGTCAAAGATTTATCCAGTATATCCTTATGAGAATTGGTGAATGAATGCATTACAAGCACATGTTAATAGACTGGATTATCATCATGTTGGACTATTATACATGCAGAGACACAACTTAATGAGAGGTGTTCCATGGATGGAGAACATGTTAATAGATTGGATTGTCAATATGAAAAGCAATCTAGAAAACCTTTTCCTCAAACTATATGGGAAGCATCCCACAAACTTCAACTGGTGCTCACAAATATTAGAGGCCCTCATAGAACAACTTCACTAAATGGTAATAGATACTATATAGCCTTTATTGATGATTATACTATATTATGTTGGATTTATTTTCTTAAATTCAAATATGAAGTTGCTAAGGTACTCTGGAAGCAAAAAACATGAATGGAAAATAAAAGACGCTGCAAAATGTAAATTATAAGATCTAATAATGGGAAGGAATACATCAATGAAAGCTTTTAGTAGTTCTGTGATGAAGCTAACATTAAGTACCAACTTACAACACCATACACACCACAACAAAATGGTGTGAGTGAGAGAAAAAATGCAATCATTATGAAGATGACTAGATGTATGCTGCATGAAAAGAAGTTGCCAAAGAAACTATAAGCTGAGGCTGCAAACACATTAGTTTATATGATGAATAGGTTGCCAACGAGAGCTTTGTAGAAAAGAACTCCATTTGAAGCATGGTTTGGATACAAACCAGACCTGTAACATTTTAAGACTTTTGGTTGCTTTTGTTGCACTAATGTGCCTTAGGTTAAAAAGGACAAGCTGGATAATAATGCAAAAACTGAAGTATTTATTGGATATGTCGGCCCATCCAAAACTTATTGAATTTTTTAACCACAAAATGGGAAAACTTTAGTAAGCAGGGATGTTAATTTTATGGAGGATAAACAATGTAAATGGAAGGAACCAGAAGAGAAGCAGAAATCACCTGCTTGACAAAATGCTAATGACAACATAGATGATGAGCCAGTTAGAGGTACAAGGTTATTATTGTTAAATAATATTTTTATAGCCTTATTTATTAAGGACAGAATAATATTTTTAATTTAACCTATATTTTTCTTTTGTATTTAGATTAACACTATGCACTCATAATAAACATATTATTGAGAATTCTAACCTTCATTTTGTGTTTGATCTTAATTAATTTAACAATTATTTGATATTTTTAAAAGAAGTAACATTGTTGTTTGTGAACCTGTAGAGTTTGAGGAGACAATGGAGAATGACAAGTGGTTTGAAGAAATAAAAGAGGAGCTTAAATGATTGAAAAGAATGATACGTGGGTGTTGATGAACAAACCTCAACATAAAAAGGTCATTGGAGTTAAATGGGTCTATAGAACCAAACTTAATATAAATGGTTCTATAAACAAATACAAGACTAGATTAGTTATGAATGGTTATGCTTAAGTGTTTGGAGTAGATTTCTTAAAGACTTTTGTACCTATAGCATGACTTGATACAATCATAATACTACTTGCCTTGTCAGCGTATAAAGGATGAAAAAATTACTAGTTGGATGTAAAATCTAATTTTTTTTTGAATGGTTATCTATAGGGGAAGATTTTTATAGAACAACCTAATGGTTTTTAAGTCAAGGGGAAATAAGAAAAGGTCTATTTGTTAAAGAAGACATTACATGATCTTAACAGGCTCTTAGGACCAGGTAAAGCAACATTAATGAACATCTTCACATACTTGGCTTTGTTAAAAGTCCAAGTGAAGCCATATTATATGTAAGAGGAAAGGGTGCTAATTTGATTATAGTATCTATTTATGTTGATAATTTGCGTGTAATAAGAAGTGATGAGAAGCTAACAAAAGAGCTTAAAGTTGAAATGCTCGAAGTATTTGAGATGACAAACCTTTGTTTGATGTCCTACTTTCTAGAAATGGAAGTGAATAAAAATCATGATAGAATTTTCATATGAAAAAAGAAGTACACAAGAGAAATACTCAGAAAGTTTCACATGGAAAAGTATAAAAGTAAAAGCACTTTTATGAAATTAGAAGGAGAAATTCAGTAAAGATGATGGAATAGACAGAGTTGATAAAGGTTATTACAAGAGGCTAATTAGATATTTAATGTATCTTACAGCAACAAGAATAGACATTACTATTACAGTAAGCTTATTCTCACGATTCATGCATCGTGCTGGTGAAATACATCTTCAAGTTGCTAAAAGGGTTGTAAAATGTATCAAAGACACAATGAATTATGGTATCAAATATTCTCATCTTCAGAATTTTATGCTCATGGTTATTCTGATACTGACTAGGCAGGTTCTATTAATGATATGAGAAGTATAGCATGTTATTGTTTTAGATTTGGATCAAGAGTGTTTTCTTGGTGTTAAGTGTTAGGGATTCCGACTCCCCCATGCGCGGACTGGTAGTGTTCTGATAGTTATTCATTGGAGGCTAAGCACACTGACACAATATTTTACTTGGTTCGGCAAATCGCTTACATCCACGGAAGAGGTTCATTTTATTAGAGATAGAGAAAGGATACAATAAATACATGGAGGAGGAGGATTACATCCACTCTACTTAACTCCCAGCTCTCACACACTTCTGTTGCAGCTCTTCTCCCTTTGTCTCTTATTCTCTTCACACACTCTCTTTCTCTCTCATTTGCTCTCACAAAATTATGCCTCTTTTATAGGCATCAATGGTAAGCTTCTCCATCACACTTGTCAATCATAGTGGGATAAGAAGGCCTTAAAACATGCCACTAATTGTGGCACTAATGTTGCTTCCACTAAGCTTAGAGATGGGATATTGCCATAAAATGGCAATATCCTAACATTAAGTACATAAGATGTGGTTGCTCAAAACAAAGCAAAAGCTAAATATGTAGCAGCCACTGCTGCTGTGAATCAAACAATTTGGATAAGAAAATACTTGCAGATTTACATATGAAGCAGCCTACACAGATTTATATAGACAACCAGACTACAATTTCAATTGCAAATAACCATGTCTTCCATGAAAAGACTAAGCACTACAAGATTAAGTTGTATTTTTTAAGAGAAGTGTAGAAAGAGGGTGAAGTCAATCTGCTTTATTGTAGAACCAATGATCAGGCAGATGTGTTCATCAAAGCTTTTTCAAAAGCCAGTTTTGAAGCCTTAAGAAGCAAACTAGGTGTCTGCAGCTATTAAGGCAAGGATGAGTGTTGAAAGAATGACTAAAAAAGTAGTACATGATCTGAAGTGTTGCTAAGGAGTAGGTCAACTAGAAGATTTCTACGTATGAATGAAAACCAAGGAATAAGATGCTGTTTTATTTTATTGACTTGTTATTAGGAAGTTGTTATTCATGCCATGTATTTATCAGATTTTCAGTTAAACTAAAACTCTATTTAAAAGGAGTTCTTCCGTCAATATATAAAATACATCCTTCTAGCTTGCTTTTTTTTCCCTTCTACGTTAGTTATCCTGATCTTTGCGGAATTTGTTCATAATATCTATCAACTTACTGGAAAGCCCTGATCAAAACATACATATTATGTTGGAAAATAGTAAATCCTTTATCATTGAAAGCATTAACTAAGTCAGTCTGGACATTACCTCAGCGAAAAGGCGCAAATTCAAGTTTAGACTACTGTGGTTAATTCATAAAAAAAGAAGTTAAATTAATATCCAGAAGCATCGAAGCCTGGATCATTACTTAATTGGACTATCTCTTTTTCAATCTTGGCACATGCTAGTTGTAAGAGTGACCTCCAGGTTAAAGCAGGTCCTGTAACATCTGATATAACTCAAAACTCGCTGTCACAACCGATGACTTTAATAATTTCATTAACGTAAGGGTCCCTAGTACGATAGTCCTTTACTCCTTTAGGCAAGTGGTGATGGAGACCAAAAGTAGGATAAGCACAGTCACGAAAGATGGTGCACTAGGTGTTTCTATAGATATGCCATTTGAAATAGATCTTTTTCATTGCAGAATTGACATGATACATGTGTTTCAGTTTGGTGTACTTTAGGGTACTCAATTACAAATAAATCTGATAAGCTTAATCATCTTCTGCTAAGCATTATTGCTCAAATTCATGTCAGCTTCACTCACCAATTGGTTTTTTTTTTCATGAAAAGAGATTCTGCCGAACTCTATCTTAAAAACTTTTAGTGATTACCAGTTTACCTTCATACCATTGTAATTAAGTACTTGGAATGTACCTGCAGGTCTATATATGTCGATAACGGCTTAATATCCTGTGGATCATATACGGCTATATTTCGTACAAAGGGAAAAAGTGCCTGAAAGTTATTATACATGCATCATACTAGATATGTTTGTGATCACTCTTTAAGGATTTGTTTATTTTTGAAAAATAGCATAGTTTGTTAAAAGTTTTGGGACAATAACACATACTGAAAATGTACTTGGAAAATAGCACAGTTTCAATATAATTACATTTAGAATATTGTTTTTGTACATCAGCTGCCAAACTGCTGTTTTTCCAGCATATAAAATACTGCAATCATGGTCTATTCAACTGTAAGGTTGCAAATGAATATTCTTCTTTCATTAATTTTTTTCAGCAGAGCATACACGCCTCGCCCTTTCATTCCTTCTTTCACTTTATGTTTTTTTCACGTTGGTTGATTTTTCTTTTAAACACTGTTCAAGAAATGCGTAAAATAAATGGAGATTTTGCTTTACCGAAGTGAATAAATAAAAGGCCTCGCAACATATTTGGCCTCACAGGTTGAAATCTTCCTGAGGATAGCATTGATGCTCTTTTTGTGTTCCTGGTGGCACCTACATTTCAAATTCAATGGCTGGAAACAATTATCGACATTAACTTCGTCATTTGCAGTTGCATCAAGATATTCTGAAATGCAGGATAGGTTCTAAAAAGGGTGAAGCAGTGCCACGCACTTCATATGCATTTCACATGGTTTTGTCTAGCAAGTTTTTGTCCCTTTTACTTTTCCTGGTGATTCATGTTGGAATATATTGCTAGAGCAATAAATGCTGATAATCCATGTTCATACTGCTGATTTAGAAAAGCTTTATAATTTACAAGACAAATGTAGTCCATAAGACCTCCACCCATCATTACAAAAAAAAAAAAAAGTAACCATCTAGGTGGTGGTCCAGTGGTAAGAGTTTGGGACCAAGAGGTTTGCTCCCTCTGTGGTCTCAGGTTCGAGCCCTGTGGTTGCTCATATAATGACCACTGGAGGCTTACATGGTCGTTAACTTCAGGGCCCGTGGGATTAGTCGAGGTGCGCGCAAGCTGGCCCGGACACCCACGTTAAACTAAAAAAAAAAGAAGAAGAAGAAGAAGTTAGACGTCTGAAGCATGCCCTGAACTCTAAGAGGTCGTCCACAGAGATCTTTCTATATCGTGTAACTCTAATTCAAGAGGGTAGATGTCTCAAGGTTGTCTGCAGTATTCAAGTGGTCACAACTTAAGATAGACTTCATAATTGCGCTAACTCCTTGAATTTCAAGTGGGTCCTGAGTAGATTGTTTTTCTCAAAAAATGCTGGGGACATTATGTTATCAGTCTTGCTTTTGAGACAATACCATGTGATCGTTCACTACTTCATGTCTCTCATTAGACCCCATCCAAATGACCATACACCAGTAGATCCATTATCCACAATGGTGCTCTTCTTTTGTTTTTGTGATCTTTCCTCTATATATACAGCACACAATTACCTTGTCAATCCAACTCAAGCCTTCACATTCTCATCAAGAATCAGAGTTTTCTGTTCTTTACTAAAATCCTAACAATCTTCTTGTTGTTCTTACATTTACATCCAAACAAAATGATGGCTATTCGCTTGCCTCGTATTCTTCAAGCTAAGCAAAATCTTCTTCGAGGATCATCTCCAGCTAGGGATGTTCGAAAAGGCTATATTGCAGTATATGTTGGAGAAGAGAAGAAAAGATTTGTGATTCCAGTGTCACACTTGAACCAGCCTTCATTTCAAGAGCTGCTAAGTAAAGCTGAAGAGGAATTTGGATTTGATCATCAAATGGGTGGTCTCACAATTCCTTGTCGGGAAGACATCTTCATCGATCTCACTTCTCGCTTAAATGCGTCATAAAAGGGACAGATTAACATATATTAGAGAAAACAATTTTGTAGCATACTTTACATATCCTGTACAGATTGTAAGCAGTGTCTCAAGAGATTATTTATCATGAAATCCTTTAACTTTCACAAAACTTTTCATCTTCTTCGATTTGTTTATTCATTTTGTTTCCATGATTTCACTAACTTGCCTTGTATCTCTTAACCTCTCCTTTGGTATTTTTCTTTTCTTTAAAGATCTACTTGACACCTATTGGCTTCTTTCCAATTGGTTTAGGAACCAATCTTTGTGTCATTCTTCTCAATTGGTACAATATCCTCATCCATAATAATTCTTTATTGCTTCTTCAAACACTATAGGATCACATGTAGCAAGGCGACAATATAGTGTCACATCATTATCAATAGAATTAGTTACCTCATATAAATCATCAAGGCTCCTCATCTTTTTTGGTGGATTTGGTGGAGTGTTATTATTTGAGCTTCCATTAAAAGAAGGAAAAGGTGAAGTTGAGCTCATTAAAAAAAAAAGTGTTTGTGGAGGTATAACTATAGGTTCTTAATGATATTCATATCTCTCATCCTCTTCATCAAGAAATGATAGGACATCATATTTCTCATCGTCATTGTCGCACCCTCGCGAGCGGAGCGCGGCGTCGCGGCGATCCTCGATTAGTTTCGGGGTCTTTGTTTTGTTTGTAAAGGAGTCGTCACCTAGTATTATGGTCACTAGGAAACCTGACTGGTCTTTCAGAGATTCTAAGGCAAGAGACTGGTTGCGTAAAGGGAAGGTATTAGCACCCCTAGTACGCCCTACCTAAGGTAAGCTGCTTGGTGTTTGGTTTGCCTTATAAATGCTATGGTGTTTGTGTTTTCTAATCCCATCAGTTTTCCTAGGTTTGACTCAAATCAAATTTATTAAGATAGAAATCCAAGGAGATTCCATGCGCTTTAAAAGCTCATTTTTCCCTTAGTATTTCAAGAGTTTACGACTCGTAAATCGCAAGGAGGATAGACAAAAATCTAAGGAAATTCAGGGCACTTTAAAAGCCTATTTTTGCCTTAATGTTTCATACTCTCATGGCTCGTAAACCATGGAGTAATAAAAAAAATGAAATGTCCTTGATTATAATCAAGGCTTCTTTCAAGGATGTGTAATGACTTATTATTCCTAGAAAAATATTTTGGATATTAACCACTTTGGGTTTCTTTATCCAAACATTAACAGCGAATAATAACAAATTATTCCCAATAATATTTTGGATATTCATCCCTTTGGGGTTTCTTTATCCAAACATTAACGGTGAATAATAACAAGTTATTCCCAATAATATTTTGGATATTCATCCCTTTGGGGTTTCTTTATCCAAACATTAACGGTGAATAATAGATTAATTCCCCCCAAAATAAAATTTTTATATTTTTTGGAATATTGGCCAATACCCTTTTGGAGTTTTACAAACATGTTGTAAAATCCAGAAATGCAAGAAAATAATTTTTTGTTGTGTTTAAGAAATCCTTGCGAAAACACATTTTCGAAACTTCCAATATTTTTTTATATAAAAAGAACGTTCAAAACATGTTAGAGTATTGGCCGTATGTAACACACAAGAAAATATTTTTTTTTGTTTTTTCAGACATATATACATACATATATTTGCAACATTTCATGGAAAAAATCGGGTATTTTAATACCAGATTTGTATTTTCACAATATAAAAAAAATAACAAACCATAAACTAAATACACGAAAAAAACCAACGATATTATTATTATTATTTGGGCTGGGTCCGGCTCGGCCCATGTGGCTGGGCTGAACCCAGCAGGCCTAGCCGGGTCACTGGCCCAAACCAATGACCCGGCTGGGCACTGTTGCAGATTGCATGCGTGAATTACTCACGCATGCACTGCACAGTGTGAAGGTAATTAATTTACCTTCGCACAGTGCCCAGATGCTTTAGTAAATGCAAAACAAGAACAGGGAAAGAAAGACTTACCTGGAGAGGCAGCGGCTGGAGGCGAAATGGAGGAAGAAGATTGGTTGTTGCTCACGAAGGACGCCCCTGCTCGCTGTTCACGATGGAGCCAGGCTTGCCGGCTATTGTCGCTGCTTGTTTCAGGCGCGGTTGCAGACGAAACGGGAAATGGTGGCCCGCTGGCTGG
Organism: Populus simonii; assembly: GCA_007827005.2. Lineage (NCBI taxonomy): Eukaryota > Viridiplantae > Streptophyta > Magnoliopsida > Malpighiales > Salicaceae > Populus > Populus simonii. Next base: position 16,539,557 of record CM017467.2, on the reverse strand, counting down.
TCGATATTTCTCCTCTGTTTCTCGTGTTAGTACTGGAAGGGAAGGATGGCTTTTGCTGATTCTGCTACTGCGGCTGAGGAAAGGTGTGGCTTCTGCTGGTTCCATCTGGTTTTGAATGTTATCAGGCGCGCGGGGCTGAGCTGAGGGAGAAAAAAAAATGAATGGAGAGCCGTTTCTGGGGGGGGCTGTGTGGGCTGTGTTGACAGAGAGGGAAGGCCTGTAAATGGTGTTTATGATGGTTGCAGGCTGGGGAAGTGAGGTCTTGCGAAGGGGCTGCAACCGATAGAGAAAGATGAGGAGGTGGTGACCGGATGCTCTAAGTCGGCTAAGACAGGGGAAGAGAGGCTTGTGTCCGGGTGTCTGTGGAGAATAGCAGGTGAGTGAGGAAGAAGAAGGTGAAGGGCGAAAAGCTGGGGCGTCAATTTTGGTTTTTTTCCAAGGGAAGGGGGGGTCTGCTTTGTTTTCAAAAAAGATGAGAGGGGGGGAAGGGCTCGGTTTCGGCCGGTAGAAAAAAATAGGTTTAGGGTTTTGTTTTTTTTTTCCTGGTTGCCCTAAAATTTTCTCTTTAAAAATTGTACCATGTAAATTTTCTCCTCTCATGCATATAGCTGGATGTTCACTTATATAGAAAATCTCTACACATTCTATTTAAGGAAATATTGCAATAATTATTACAGAGATTGTCTTCTATAACCAACACCAACAAATCCTATATATATGGTATTTTTTATTGCAGTGATTATTTTCCATAACTAGCACGAATCAAATCATATATCTATGGTATTGCAATAATTATATATGATTCAGTAATTATTTCCTTGACATATTGCTTCCTTAACCCTGATGCTCTATGGTATCGCCACATGTAAACCGTTATTATTATTTTTTATTATTATTATTATGTATTTTTTATTTGAAAATTTATCAAAATATGGGTCAAAAATTGGGTAGCAACAGTCATCTACCTTCCAATCTCATGCTCCATCTTCATTGAACTCAATATCTCTACTAATCACTATATTTTTTTTTTTATTAGGGTTGTACAACTTCTATCCTTTAGACTTTTGATCATATCCCATAAAAATCATTTTTTTGCTCTTATCATCTAACTTTGTCATTACTTGATTATCTACATGCACATAGCCAATGCTCCCAAAAACTTTTAAGTGAGAAAAACTTGGCTTTCTTCCACTCCATGCTTCTTATGTAGTCATGTCATTCAAGCCTTTAATAGGATACCTATTTGACAAGTAGATAACACAATCTACAACTTCGCCTCAAAACTCTTTAAGCATCTTCTTGGTTTTGAGCATTCTTCTTGCTTTGTTGAGGATGTTTTTATTCTTTTTCTCCACCTTGTCATTTTCTTGTGGGCATCTAGGCATTGTTTAGAGTTTTTTTATGACATGATCTTCATAAAACTCATTAAAATCATTAGAATAAAATTCACACCCTATCCATCCTAAGTGATTTTATTGAATAACCACTTTTTTTTTCAACTAATGCCTTAAACTTCTTGAAACAACTAAACACACTAGACTTTTCTTTTAAGAAGTATACCTAAGTTTTTCTATTGTAATCATTAACAAAAAGTAGAAAATATAATTTTTTACCAAACAAACATGGTTTGATAGGACCATAAACATTGACATGTATTTCTTATAGGGGTTGACTTGCTCTTGATGTAGATTCCTTTAGAAAGCTCTTGTAAAATTGTTTGCTCACTAAACATCATTTACACAACTGATTTGGATGTATAATGAATGGTAGACCCTTCAACATCTCTTTTTGTATTGTTATTTTCAAGCTATCAAAGTTTACATGTCCAAGTCTCATCCTTTACACATGCATTTAGGCATATTTGTCTTTATGTTTAGCAAGAACATTCTATTCTTTGTCATGGATGCCTTCGTAATTATAGCTTTTTTAGTGTCAAGTAATGTCAAAGTACAATTTTTCATTTTAATCTCATACTCCTTCAATAATTGTCCTAAGCTCAATATGTTGCCTTTTACCATTGATATATATAATAGACATCACTAATAAATTGATGATTTTCATATTTCAAGTTAATCAAAATCATACATTTTCCTTTGATGATAATTTTTAAATTACATGTAAAGGTGACATTACCTCTAATTGCTTTATCAAACTCTATGAACTTATCTTTGTCTCCACACAAGTGGTTGTTGGCTCCATTGTTTAGATACCACATGTTCTTTTTGTCTTGCATTCTTTTATCATGTATTAGTAATAGGGTGGCTTCCTTCTCCTCTTATATCACTAGATTTTCATTCTCCTCAACCTTTTTGGTTGGACTCCAGCAATCCTTAGCATAGTGACCTACCTTTTGAAAATTATAGCATTTAACTTTTGATTTGTTAAACCTAGATTTTGGATTGCCACTGTCAGTGTAACCAATCGACCGATTTGTTTCATGTGGTTGATCGGTTGACTTGTTGAAGCTGCCACAATCTCCTCTTCCAAATCTACCTTTTACTCCTCTTTTTCTGCTTTGTCCATATCATCTACCTCCTTAAGAGTATCGAAGACCATCTTACTTTGAAAAAAGTGCTTGTATCCTCTTCAATCTTATTGACTCTTTCCTCAAGGGCTTATAGTTTTCCCATGAGACCTTGGATTGAAAGAACATTTATATTTTACGACTCCTTTATCACGACCACCACATAATGAAACTTTTTTTACAATACGTCTCTTCCATATTCTCCTCATATCTTTTCATATGATTGTATATGGCAATACTCTTACAAAATATTCTGAAATATTCTTCAATTCAAGCATATGTAACTTTTCAAAGTCACCACGTAGCTTTTATAGGCGTGCCATTCTCATATTGTCAGCTCTTTGGTTTGATTATTGCAAAACTTCTCATGCTTACTTGGCGGTGATTACATTGGACACTATCTTAAAAGTGACATCATCTAGAAATTAGTGGATATATGATTGTTAGTGCTTGTTGATCCTTCATTCATGCCTTTTACGTGAACTCCCTTTGGGCTGAAGTCAATGTTGCTCCATCTATAGGCTCTTCAAAGCCTTTTTCAACTATTTCCCATATATCTTAGGAACTAGTCAAGCTTTTACTCAAATACACAAAGTTTCATAGTTGTTCTTTGTCAACCTAGGACATCAAGTGAGAAGTTTGGATTGACCATGTTAAATAATCAAACGTAAGTTCTGATACCACTTGTTGGAAGAAGGATAGATGTGGTAGAAAATCAAAAACAGTAATACAAAGTTAAAAACTCAAGAACAAGAATAAGATTGAGAGGAAGATATACTTTTATTAAATATTTCTCTCTAAACTCTTTAATTAGCTAATCTCTCTCTTTTATGCTTCTTAATAATGTTGAATTACAAGCCTTTTTATAGGCATAAAGTCATAGATCGTTAAAGAATTAAACAAATATAAGAAATCCAAATCTGAACATGAATTGTATTATGACAACTGAACCGGTCGATTATTTCTGAACCGTCGATCGATTTAACTTATTCCAGCCGGTCGACTAGTTCTCAACCATTAGATTGATTTCTCTATTTTTCAAAAATAAAATCTGGTTTACTTTCAACAATATTATTCCTGATCCTTTCTTGAATTAAAAGATCATTGTCGGACAACAATATATTAATATGGCCAGTGGTGGGTATTGGCAGTATGTGGGGCTTGACCATGTGAACTTTATGGTGGCCTGTCCAGAAAGTTGTGAAAATTAGTACACGATATATCCTGGGAATGAAACTCTCTGTGTTTCCAATTCCACCAAAAGTTACGATAACAATATTTTTTCTCGTTACCTTTGGGTTAAGGATCTCAGCTACCAGTTTCAGGTTCTGTACTACTTATTGTAAAGACATCTAGCATATGGACTTCAAATTGAGGATATCAGCACAATTCCATTCCATTTGACTCTGCTAGTTAATTTTTTCTCCAAGAAACTTTTTTGAGGCCCTAGCTTCAAATATTTGAATTTGATGAACCTTTTCTGAACGTTATGTGAACTTGTCCTGACATTCTGTCTCAACATTATAAGAACAAATGCTAGATGACTAAAGCTTGTTCTCATGCACAGAAAAAACTAGAAAATGTTTGTTTATTTTATGATTTGGATAACTAGTGTTTTCCTCTTTAATTAAACTTCAAATTGATGTAGGCCTATGTATTTCGTAGAAGTAGTGGGGTTATCATGTTTCCAAGAAATGACTTGCGGTAAGTGAGACCTAAATTCTTGATAATTAGTTTAAAGACAAAACCATGTGATGGCTCATGAGCTAATTTCTTGACTAGATCTCATGCAAGGGCCTTTTCACTACTGGCTAATTGCATTAGCTATTGAATCTCTAGCAATATACCATTGTATCTATAAATACACCCACATTTAGGTTCACAAGAAACACAAGTCTTCACATTATTGAGAATTAAAAATTCCTTTTTTTTCAACAAGTCTTTGAAGATCTTTCCTTCCCTTTTGTACAAAAAAATGGGTTTCTATTTGTCTGTTGTTCTACGTGCTAAGCAATTTCTTCAGCTTTCTTCATCTACGGCAAGCAAAGCAGCTTCAAATGTTCCAAAGGGTTGCCTTGCAGTCTATATTGGAGAATTCCAAAAGAATCGATTTATAATTCCAGTATCATACTTTAACCAATAAATATTTCAGGATTTGCTTAGTCAATCTGAAGAAGAATTTGAATATCATCATCCCATGGGCGGTCTCACCATTCCTTGCAAAGAAGACATTTTCCATGATGTCATTTGTTCCTTAAATCGACCATGAAAGCTGATAATGGCATACAACAACTCTAACACAGTTTTGTAATGAGTTCCATGTACAAACATTTTTTCTTTATATCTTTTCTTCTGTTGAGAAATGAACTTGTTTCATGGTATAACACAGAACTGGATGTTATTGCCGTTTTGTCGAACTGTAATTCAATTTAGAAAATTGCAAAGCACTAATCAATGAATTTTGTCCTCATGATATATACTCTATTGTTCTCTGTCTATTTCCATTGCATTAATTATTTTACTTTCTTTTATATGTATTAGTTCCATTTTGTTTGAATTATATTCCTTTTAAAAATGATCTTCAGAACTGGGTTTTATATTTTTTGCCAGTACTCCTTTCCTGCGCATATATGCTGGAAGTTGTAGAGATTTTCTTGTTAGTTAACCAAATAAGCAAACGTGATTCCGCTATTAGTACCGGTTCATCACGGAGAATAGCGGAAATTAGTCAATTTTACTTTAGATCTCACAATGCCAATTATAGAAGAATTTGTTGAAAGTAAACTAATTTCTAGAAATTAGTTGACCAGTCAACTGGTTGGGAACAAGTCTACCGGTTGAGACAGAGTAATTGGTTGGAATAAGTTGAAGTCGTCGACTGGTTCAGTCGGCATAATACAATTCCTGTTCAAATTAGAATTTTTTTGTATTAGTTTAATTCCTTGATTGTCTAAGACTTTATGCTTATAAAAAAACTTGTAATTCAACATTATTAAGTAGTACAAAGAAAGAGAATAGCTAAGAGAGTTTAGAGAGAAGCACTTAATAAAAGTATACCTTCTTCTCAATCTTTCTCTTGTTTTGAGTTTTTGACTTTGCATTACTGTTTTTTGATCTTCTACCACACCTATCCTTCTTCCAACAAGTGGTATCAGAGCTTAAGTTTGATTATTTGACATGGTGAATCCAAACTTCCCACTTCAATGTCCTAGGTTGACAAAGGACAACTATGAAACTTGATGTATTTGATGTATTTGAGTAAAAGTTTGGCTAGGTTCCTAAGATGTATAAGAGATGATTGGAAAAGGCTTTACAGAGCCTATAGATGGAGCAACGTTGACTTCAACCCAAAGGGAGACTGTGCAAAAAGCACGAAGAAAGGATTAACAAGCACTCATAATCATCCACCAATTTTAGGATGATACAACTTTTGAGATAGTGGTCAACACAACCAGCGTCAAGCAAGCATAAGAAATTTTACAAGAATCAAACCAAGGAGCTAACAATGTAAGAAATGTACTTCTATAAAAAGTTATGCGGTGACTTTGAAAAGTTACATATGCTAGAATCAGAGAATATTTCAGAATTACTTTAGTAGAGTATTGGCTACATACAATAAAATAAAGAGATATGAGGAGAAGATGGAAGAAACACGTGTGGTAAACAAGATTCTATGCTTGCTGAAAAAGAAGTTCCATTATCTTGTAGTTGCAATAGAGGAGTCACAAAATATGGATTTTCTTACAATTCAAGGTCTCATGCGAAAATTACAAGCCCATGAAGAAAGAGTCAATGAAATTCAATAAGATATGGATGCACAATCACTTTTTTCAAAGCAAGATGACCCTAGATATACCCAAGAGGGTAGAGGACGTGGATAATGCAGAAGAAGATGAGGAAAATGTAGATTTGGAAGAGAAGGTCATGGCAGCCTCAATAGGTCAACTGGTCACCATATGAAGCAAACTAGTCGATCGGTTACACTAACAATAGCAATCCAAAATCTAAGTTTGACGAAACAAAGATTAAATGCTATAATTGTTAAAAGGTAGGTCATTATGTTAGGGATTGTTGGAATCCAATCAGAAAGGTTGAGGAGAATGTCAATCTTGTTATAGAAGTGGAGAAAGAAGCCATTGTATTATTAGTCTATGATGAATGAATGCAAGCTGAAGAGAACATGTGTTATCTAGATAATGGTGCCAGTAATCATATGTATGGAGATAAAGACAAGTTTATGGAGCTTAATAAATCAATTAAAGGTAATGTCATCTTTGTAGATCATTCAAAGGTTTCCATAAAAAAAGGTACTATTCTCATAAAATTAAAAAATGGAAGTTATCAATTTATTAATGATATCTATTATATCCTTACTATAAAAAGCAATATATTAGGAAAATTATTGGAGGAGAGTTATGAGATTAAGATGAAAGATCATACATTTACATTACTTGATACTCACGGAGCTATTAATGCAAATGTAACCATGACAAAGAACAAACTGTTTTTGCTAAACATAGAGACGGATGTGCCTAAATGCTTAATTGCATGTGTGAAAAATGAAACTTGGCTTTGACATATAAGACTTAGGCATGTAAACTATGATAGCTTGAAGATGATGGCACAAAAGGAGATGTTGAAAGGACTACCATCCATTATACATCCAAGCCAATTGTGTGAGTGATTTTTAGTAGGCAAGCAATTCCGCAAAAACTTTCCAAAGGAGTCTACATCTAGAGCAACTCAACTTCTTTAAGAGATACATGCAGATGTTTGTGGTCCTATCAATCCATGTTTGTTTGGTTAAAATTTGTATTTTGTACTCTTTATTGATGATTATAGTAGAAAAACTTGGGTATGCTTTTTAAAAGAAAAGTCTAATGTGTTTAGTTGTTTTAAAAATTTTAAGGCATTAGTTGACAAAAAAAGTGGTTATTCTATAAAATCACTTAGGACAAATAGGGAGTGAATTTGTTTTCTAATGATTTTAATGAGTTTTGTGAAGATCATGATATAAAAAGACTCCTAATAGTGCCTAGATCACCACAACAAAATGGTGTGGTAGAGAGAGAATAAAAGCATCTTTAATATGGCGAGAAACATGCTCAGAACTAAGAAGATGTCAAGGGATTTTTAGGCTGAAGGTTTAGATTGTGCTATCTAGTTGTCAAATAGGTTTCTAACTAAAGGTTTGAATGACATGACTCTATAAAAGACATGAAATGGAAGAAAGCCAAGTACTACCCACTTGAAAGTATTTGGAAGCATTGGCTATATGTATGTAAATGATCAAGTAAGGATCAAGTTAGATGACAAGAGCAAAAAGATTTTATAGGCTATGATCAAAAGTCTAAATGATACAAGCTTTACATTCCTAATAAAGGAAATATAGTGATTAATAGAGATGTTGAATTTAATAAAGAAAGAGCACTGAATTAAAAGGTAGATGATGGTAGGAAATGTGAATTTCTACCAATTCTTGATAAAGAGGAGAAGATATATAAAGATTATCTAGAACCTATAGTTACACCTCCACAATCACCAATGAACTCAAATTCACATTCATCTTCTTCTTTTAGTGGAAGTTCTAGTAGTGGCAACCCACCTAGTCCACCAAGAAAGATAAGGAGCATTGATAACTTGTATGAGGTAACTAATTCTATTGATGATGATGTAACACTATATTGTCAACTTGCTACATGTGATCCTATAGTGTTTCAAGAAAATATAAAGGATAAAAAGTGGAGAATTGTTATGCATGAGGAGATTGCATCATTTAAGAAGAATGACACATAGAAGTTGATTCCTAGACTAAAAGGAAAGAAGCCATTAGGTTCCAAGTGGATCTACAAAGAAAACAAGAATTCCAAAGGAGAGGTGAAGAGATATAAGGCAAGGTTAGTGGTAAAAGGCTATAGTTAAAAGCTTGGGATTGATTATGATGAGGATTTTACTCCTATTGCTAGATTGGAGACCATTCAATTAATAATTGCCACTATTGCCAAACATAGATAGAGAATCTATCAAATGGATGTCAAATCAACCTTTTTTAAATCGTTTCCTTAAAGAGAAGGTCTACATTGAGCAACCTATGAGATATGAAGTGAAGGGACATAAAGACAAGGTATTAAAGGTGAACAAAGCCTTGTATGGATTGAAGCAAGCCCAAGAGCGCGGTGTAGTCACATTGATGACTATTTTTTAAAGAATGGATTTGTTAAATGCCTCTATGAATATACTATATATGTAAAGATCAAATAGAGTGGTGATACTCTTATTATGTGTTTGTATGTGGATGACTTGATCTTTACATGAAATAATCCAAAGATGTTTGAAGACTTCAAGAAAGCAATAATCAAAGAGTTTGAGATGACAAATATTAGTCTCATGTCTTACTACTTAGGGATTGAGATCAAACAAGAAGAAGATGAAATCTTTGTGAATTAAGAGAAGTTTGCAAGGGATGTTCTTAGGAAGTTTAATATGGAGGATTGTGCAAAAGTAAATACTCTGGTTGAGTGTGGAGTAAAGATGTCAAACAATGATGAAGGAGAGAAGATAAACATCACAACATTTAAGAGCTTAGTTAGGAGGTTGAGATATTTGGCATGCACTCGTTCATATATTCTTTTTGGAGTAGGACTTGTAAGTAGATTTATAGAGACACCAACTATGAGACACTTCATAGCATTGAAGCGAATTCTTTGGTATATCAAAGGTATTGTTGATTTTAGCTTGTTCTACGATTATTCTAATAGTTTTGAACTTGTGGGTTATAGTGATAATGATTGGGTTGGAGATATGGATGATAGAAAGAGCACTGCGAGTTTTGTTTTCTATATGGGAAACACAACATCCACACGGAGTTCAAAAAAGCAATCTATAGTCTTTTTGTCAACATGTGAAGCTGAATATGTAGCTACTACATCATGTGTTTGTCATTGCATATGGCTAAGAAGATTATTGAAGGAATTGTAAATGCCACAAGAGATGCCTACTGAAATTTATGTGGACAACTCATCAGCTATTGCATTAGCAAAGAATCTAGTATTTCATGATAGAAGTAAGCATAATGACACAATATTTTATTACTTATGAGACTGCATTACAAACAAGGAAATTGAAGTCAAGTATGTGAATACACAAGACCAACTCGCAGATATCTTCACAAAGCCACTCAAATATGATATTTTTATCGAGATGAGAGATATGTTAGGATTCATGAAGAAATCAAGTTTAAGGGGGGTATTGAAAGTAAACTGATTTCTGGAAATTAGTTCACCTGATCGACTGGTTCAGTAAGAAGAGAACAATTCCTATTTAGATTAGGATTTCCTTATATTAGTTTAATTCTTTGATTTTCTAGGACTTTATGCCTATTAAAAAGCTTATAATTCAGCATTATTAAACAATACAAAGAGAGAATATTTAAGAGAGTTTAGAAAAAACACTCAATCTTTTTTTTGTTGTTGAGTTTTTGACTTTGCAGGATCCTTTTTTTTATCTTCCACCAAACCTATCCTTCTTCCAACAGAATTGCCATCACCTGCTAACTGAAACTGCTTTGGGGTAAGAGTTGTCTATCCACATCACACACTGAAGGTGAATGGTGATAAATGCTCTTTAAGTAGGGAACACAGCTTCAGGAGGCTTGTCCAATGAGATGATAGACTTAAATGATGCTAAGGTTGGAATCACTCTGGTGCCATCTTCAACCATACTTCCTAGATAACATGTTGTAATGTTTGTTAAGGTTTACTTTTATAGATTTTCTTTAATCATACTTATCATACAAGATCAAAACATACAGATTGTATTGGAAAATACTGTCTCTTCTATTATTGTAAGCATCAACTTAGTCTGAACCCATTACTTATGCCTAAAGGAACAGATTCTGCTTTAAACTGCTCTCATGGAAGTCTTCATCTTATCCCCATCTAAATATGTGGCACAAAATAGGTCGTGTAAGATCACCAGGCTAAAGCAGGTCCAATTTAGTAACATCTGATATAGATGGGTCATTTAGTAAGGAGAGCATCTACAGCAACTGTTCAACAATGGTCCCCTGAAATTATTGCTTGCCACTAAAATTTGTTTTGACAACTGATAATTTTACAGTGAGACTGCTTCGTACATTAGTCGTGCAAAGAAAGTGGTGATGGAGACTTGAGTAGGGAAAATCTAGTCTGGAAAGTTGACGCATTCAATTAACATAAAACGAAGAAAGTGAAATGTCATTTCTTATTGTAGAATTGACATGTCAAATGTAATGAATGGAGTATCAAATTTCATATTTCCTTTATCTTCATCCCGTTAAGCATTTCAGCTCGAATTCATTTCAGCTTCGCACACAAATTGTTTGTTCATGAAAAGAGAAATACTGCAGAACTGATGATCACAAATTGACACTCATACAACTATGTCAACGAAGCCAGTCTTGGCTGATTGTTAGTTCTAGGCAATCCTATGGGACGTAAGTGATCACATTTGGCACAACAGTAAAAGGAAACCTCTTGAAAATGATCACTCATCTATCATATATAGAGACTGTTGTCGGTGATCGCTCCTCAAAGGAAAAGCATCTCCGTACAATGATATATTGAGGTGGCTATTCATCATTACTGGCAGTAGGGCAAGCTCATGTGAACTTCATGGTGTCCTGTCGAGCAAGTCCGCTCATCAAAGTAAAAGCATGCCCGTACGATTATATATTGAGGTGGCTAATCATCAGTACTGGCAGTAGGGCGAGGCCATGTGTGAACTTCATGGTGTCCGGTCCAGCAAGTCTATTCATTGATATGAAAATTAGTGTGTCAGATATGATATGGTTGTAAGTTGCTACACAAGTCCTGCTATAGATGAATTTTCTTTTACCTGTAGAAATGGTTCTTAGCTATCACTTTCTGGTTCTGTATCACTTATTGCAGGAAACCTGATCACTTGGTTTTATAGACATTGAATTGAGGATGTCAGCTAATTTCCACGAAATTTTACTTCAATTTTTTTTTTTTTACAGGCTTATCTCACATCTTTGAATTTGATAAATATGTGATAATATGAATAGAAGAAATTCAGTGGACATGTTGTCTGAATATTATAAAAGAAATAGCAGATGACTTAAGCAGGTCTCCGATATGACAAAAAAAAAGAAAAAGAAACTATCAGTCTATTGTGATTTGGATAATTAGTGTTATCCTCTTTAAATAACTTCAAATTTAACTACAACCTTATAGTTAATAGAGCAGTGGGGTCATAATGTTTCATAGAAATTAATAATGGTCAGTCAGGCCTGTATTCTTGATAATTAGGTTGAAGACAGAACCATGTGATGGCTCGAGCTAGCTCATTTCTTGACTAGACCACATCCAAGGGCCTCTTGACGACCGGCTTCTTGCATAAGGGGATTTCTATCTTGTATTACATATATAAATACCAACATGTTTAGGTTCACAAGCAACTCAAACCTTCACATCCTTGAGAATCAAAATTCCTCTGTGCAATAAGTCTGCTTAGATTTCTTTTCCTTGCTCATCCATTTGAAATAATGGGTTTCCGTTTGTCTGCTATTGTACGTGCTAAGCAAATGCTTCCGCTATCACCATCAGCTTCAAGTGTGCCAAAGGGCTGCCTGGCAGTTTATGTTGGAGAAACACAAAAGAAGAGATTTGTAATCCCTGTATCATACTTGAACCAAGCTATATTTCAAGACTTGCTAAGTCAAGCTGAAGAAAAATTCGGCTATGATCATCCAATGGGCGGTCTCACTATTCCATGCAGAGAAGAGATTTTCATGGATGTCATTTCTTGCTTAAGTTAATCATAAAAGCAGAGAGTAAGATAGATCAACTCTAACACAGCTCTGTAAAGAAGACACTTATGAGTACCATGTACAGACCTTTTCTCGGATACCTTTTTTCTTCAAGGAAATGAACATGCTTCACAGCATTATTGCTGTTTTGTCAAATTGTATTTCAATTTAGAAAGCACAAGCATTAGTCAATGAGTACTTTTTCTCATATATTATATACTTTCCTCTTAGAAACTTCGCTTGTGAGTTCTTCCTTTTGTTAAATGCGCTGCGCCATGATCATTACTCGAATTGTGTTCCTCCAGCACCAGAGATGAAAATTCTTCATCTGAAAATGGATTTTAGCAGTCTTTCATGTTGCTGTAGGCGTTGTCCTCGAAGGAAAACAAATGAACAATATATTCCGATCACACTTTAACAACTAAGTAAGCATCTTTTATGGTGTCAGCATCAGCTCATCATAGACAAAGGCCTAGATAAGTCAAGTTCTTTTTTGCTTGTATAATGTCAAAAATCAAAAACTTGCGTCCATCCCTGTGTAGTTCAAAACCAAGTAAGGAAAATTTACTGTCAGGGAAAGAGTAGCTGTAAATCACTGTTCCTCCAGCTGTTACGATTCTTATAGAAAAGATGTTGAGGCTAATTACTTGAAAACGATCATCTGCTATGATGATCATTGCCAAGGCACATGATGTGCTTAAACATGAACTTCCATTCTTGAACATTTTCAGTTAAATATCTTAATCTCATTCAGAGTTTTGGACTTTTGACCAATTATCAATTCAGGTTCTTTGAAAATCTTAGGTGAAGTTTTCATCATCTCAATCCGATCAAAGTATCTTAATACTCTTTTTAATTTATATTTCGACTTCATTTCTAAATTTTTTGAAACTTTTTTGTAAAATAATCCTTGATTATGAATTTCTTCAATTTAACCCTTAATTAACCCTAAAATTTTGATTTTCTTGCAATTTTATCCCTCATTTGAACCAATTAACTTGGTAAAAAATAAATTTGGTCTCCTAAAATTCCAATCTTCTCAATTAAGCCCAAATTGAACCCCAAACTTAATGTTTCACCAATTAAGCTCCTAATAAAATTAATTTGACCAATTTAAAGTATAATTACGTCCTTGTACCTAATTAAATCATTCAATTGGACCAAAAAAAATTCTTAAATATAATTAAATTTTAATTTGGCCCATGATTAAATAAAATTGATCTGTTAAAAATCTAATTATATCCCTAGGCTTAATTTTTATGCATATTCGTTCAATAATCATCTAACTTGACCTTGAATTTATTTTGTCTCTCTACTTTTTGGTAAAATGGAGTACAATTAGGCTGCTGATTTCATCCAAAATTGCAGTTTAATTTTTTTTATATGTGAAATCCTCCAAGCTTGCTTTTGCCAAAATATCAATCTTTATTTTATGTTTTGATTTTTTTATTTTGAAAAGAAAAAAGATGAATTTGGGGAATAATTCATAAATGAGTTATGCCAGAAGGGATGGATTAAATAGATTAGAAGAAACAATTTTGTAGCATACATTACCAACATGTACAGAATTTATTCTCTCTCAATTTGGTCACATTACATAAGCAAATTACTAAGTTTTCATAGATATTAATTATATGCATAGATAAAACAGGATTTGTTATTATATTTGTTTTGTTACAATGTCGTGGCCAAAACTCAACATCAAGAAATTTACTGCTTCAAGGACTTTTTCGAGGGCAAAGCAATTTTAGTCTCAGTGTCCTATCCGAGCAAGCTTTCATCTCAAGCTAGGCTAAGTAAAGCTGAAGAGGAGTTTGGTTTTTGTTCATCCAATGGGTGGTTTGAACATTCCTTCTAGAGTGTAGTTTCCTCCTTTTTATTGAACCTGAATTTTCAATACAGTATTATTATTATGATATAGTTGATGCAACGACACTGTTGCTAGACACTCCAAAAATGTGGTTCCTCTGTATTGTGTATAAGCTACTGAGATTTTGTTGCAGTAATTTTCTGCAGAAAATATGGGTTGTGTACTGACATAAGTTGAGGGGTAGGATGTATATATTAGGTGAGTTTAGGTGAAGTGTATCTCCATGAAACTTCTAGTATTTCTAGCTCTATATACACACACTTGTATTCAGTATCTGAAATGATCAAAATTAGTTCCAAAAAGCCTCTTTGCTGGGAGATTTTTACCTGCGCAGTTTTAAAGTCAACAGATATCCCAGTAATAATTTAATTGACTGATTTGAGTGGCCAAAATCATCAAATGAAATTTGACGCAGCAAAAAACAGTAAATGAATACGACCAACGTTAATATTCCGTAAATGATTTACAACGAGAGAAACTCTCAGAAAACTCAAGGTTTGTTTATTCAATAATCAATAGCTGCCCCGGTCCTTACAATGGTATTTAAAGCAAAACTCTAACCTAACCCATGACGAATAAGGAAACGACACAAAACATTAAATTTACCATAAATGGCAAATTTGAGATAAATGCAGAATATGAAAGGCCTATAAATCCTGAGCAAACAGGAATTGACGAAAGTCAGTTCGGACTCGGAAATCAAGAGTTATGGCTAAAACAAAACTTTCCAAAAATGGTAAAAATGACGATTTCGGGGCCGAAACAATGGAATTTGGCCAAAAACTGGTGGACATCAGGGGCGTCGCCGCTGACTTCCTCCGCAAACAGCGAAACGCATTGACTCAGTGAGTTTCGAGGCATTCCGACTTCGACGCCCCAGCTGCCGAAATTCAGTTGCCTTTGAATTTCGGGTGATCCCTCTTGAGCATGTATGCTTCCGCTACTTGTTCTACATCAGATTGATTTCACCTTATCTCCTATGTACAGTAAGTCACTGTGTTCTATGACTACAAGAAAAGAAAGTAGATATCAGGACATTCCATTGGAACCACTTCGTTGTGAATACCTGCAAGTTTAGCTAAAACATCAGCTGCCAAACTGATGTTTTTCCAGCATATAAAATACTGCAATCATGGTCTATTCAACTATAAGTTTGCAAATGAATATTCTTCTTTCATTAATTGTTTTCAGCAGAGCATACACGCCTCGCCCTTTTCATTCCTTCTTTCACTTTATGTTTTTTTCACCTTGGTTGATTTTTCTTTTAACACTGTTCAAGAAATGCATAAAATAAATGGAGATTTTGCTTTACCAAAGTGAATAAATAAAAGGCCTCGCAACATATTTGGCCTCACAGGTTGACATCTTCCTGAGGATAGCATTGATGCTCTTTTTCTGTTCCTTGTGGCACCCACATTTCAAATTCAATGGCTGGAAACAGTTACCGACATTAACTTCGTCATTTGCAGTTGCATCAAGATGTTCTGAAATGCAGGATAGGTTCTAAAAAGGGTGAAGCAGTGCCACGCACTTCATATGCACTTCACATGGTTTTGTCTAGCAAGTTTTTGTCCCTTTTACTTTTCCTGGTGATACATGTTCGAATATATTGCTAGAGCAATAAATGCTGATAATCCATGTTCATGCTGCTGATTTAGAAAAGCTTTACAATTTACAAGACAAATGTGGTCCATAAGACCTCTACCCATCATTACAACAACAAAAAAAAGAACTTAGACGTCTGAAGCATGCCCTGAACTCTAAGAGGTCGTCCACAGAAATGATCCTTCTATATTGTACAACTCTAATTCAAGAGGGTAGATGTCTCAAGGTTGTCTGCAGTATTCAAGTGGTCACAACTTAAGATAGACTTCATAATAGCGAACTCCTTGAATTTCAAGTGGGTCCTGAGTAGATTGTTTTTCTCAAAAAATGCTGGGGACATTATGTTATCAGTCTTGCTTTTGAGACAATACCATGTGATCCTTCACTACTTCATGTCTCTCATTAGACCCCATCCAAATGACCATACCAGTAGATCCATTATCCACAATAATGGTGCTCTTCTTTTGTTTTTGTGATCTTTCCTCTATATATACAGCACACAATTACCTTGTCAATCCAACTCAGGCCTTCAAATTCTCATCAAGAATCAGAGTTTTCTGTTCTTTACTAAAATCCTAACAATATTCTTGTTGTTCTTACATTTACATCCAAACAAATGATGGCTATTCGCTTGCCTCGTATTCTTCAAGCTAAGCAAAATCTTCTTCGAGGATCATCTCCAGCTAGGGATATTCGAAAAGGCTATATTGCAGTATATGTTGGAGAAGAGAAGAAAAGATTTGTGATTCCAGTGTCACACTTGAACCAGCCTTCATTTCAAGAGCTGCTAAGTAAAGCTGAAGAGGAATTTGGATTTGATCATCAAATGGGTGGTCTCACAATTCCTTGTCGGGAAGACATCTTCATCGATCTCAATTCTCGCTTAAATGCGTCATAAAAGGGACAGATTAACATATATTAGAGAAAAAAAATTTGTAGCATACTTTACATATCATGTACAGATTGTAAGCAGTGTCTCAAAAGATTATTTATTATGAAATCCTTTAACTTTCACAAATCTTTTCATCTTCTTCGATTTGTTTATTCATTTAGTTTCCACGATTTCATGGCTAAGCTTACTATATATCAAGAAATTAAATTTACTGCTTTAAAGATTATCACCGAAGATTAAAAGAAAACAAGTTCAAAGAAAACAGTTCCAAGCAATATTTGACTTTTTAGAAAAAAGCGTTCTTACAAAAAATTTCAAATTTTGAGCATGTTAAATAAAATACAACACAATAAAGTAATTAATTGATCTAAATTAAATCATATAAATACCACATCATCCAGGATTTCTTTTCCCGCATCATTGTCAGTCTAATATTGAGCAATATTCAATTCATTCAATTCGATCTTAAGATTATATTAGATAATATGAGGAAAAGATTATGGAGCCTTTTGAATAAATCTAGAGGATAAATATCAACTATCAAGAATAATTATGGAGCAGTCAACTATTTAATAAATATTAAATATATAGAATTTGATTGTCACCTTTATTATCTCTTCTTGATTTATCCTATGCTTTGATGTGATGAAAGAATGAAAAAACAGTTCACATGAAATGATTTTAATCATCAATCTTTTCTATATTAGTACAAAATATATTTAGATTGAATCGGCAATGCCTACTAGCTAGACAAAACTGCACTAATTAATGACTAATTGAAGCGCTCTCTGTCTTGTTATCTTTTTAGATAAAAACAACAAAATTTCTTATCATTAAATAGAAACCAAAAAAAAATCATAATAAGTGTTATTACATTAAATAAATTTTAATCTTTGAAATAAAAATCCAAACTTGAATAAAAACAGCATAATAATAAAGTGTTTAAGACATCAAATTAAAAAAAAAGCCTTGTGGAAGCAAACAATGCATACCAATAAATGAAGTAGGAGGGACTCTCATCTAAAAATTAGTCTGTTAACAAAAATTAAGAACCTGAAAATAATATTAGAATAGAGGGGTGAGTTTAACCAACTCGGTGAAAAAATATCATTTAATATATATATTATAGATATTTATAAGTTATAGACCACAAATTGTGATATAATAGAAGTATAAAAACCAAAACATATATTTATAACAGAAAAGGTTTGCGATCTCAATAACTATGGGACGATTAATCAATATAGTCTGGTGCCTCTCTCACCAACTAGGTATACAAACTACTAAGTATATATAGACTAACTACTCTCCATCAGTATAAAATTTTTGACAGGTATCCTGATATCCAGATAAAATAAATATTCGCATATATGTATATCAAAGCAAACGAATAATATACCAAATAGAATTAAATCAATAGATTGCGAATACAAATTTGTACCTTGAAAATAAATCAACTTATATAGATATTTAAAAATGTCATTTGTACTCATCATATAATCAACATATATAAATTATTTATGTTACATGCATATTAAAAATTATCTCACTCACCTGGAAAACAAAAGCAAGAGACAAACAAATGTAAAATTAGAGATTACTAAAGATTACTAGGGAGAATGTCAACAGAATCTATAACGAATACAGAAAATACTTAAATCAACTTGAAACAGATAACATAAAAGATTATAATTATAATATTAGAGACCAAAATGTAATTATAAAACTAAAACAAATCCACCTAATCAATCCCAAATATTTCCCAAACTAACCAAACCTAAAAGAACCAATCAACTCCCGCTGCTTGGTCAATCGGTCAACCAAAATTAATCAACCACTCAACCGATATCATCAGGCCAATTGGTTAATTGGTTCAAACAAACAGGTTGACTAGTTGATTAGGATTTCCAAATCCTGATTTGTTAGATTTCCAAATCTTGATTTGTTAGTCTTTCAAAATTGCAAATCCTTAAAACTCAACGTGTTCCTCAAAAACCCATAACTCCAGTCCTCAAATCAGTTCACTTTAAGCCAAATTAATACCCTAAAATATTAATTAAACATCTTAAATCGTCAAATTACCAAATCAACATATCCTAAAAAACTTCTTTAATCCACAAACTATCAAAATCACCCTAGAACATGTTTCTTATGAATCGATTCAGATTGTATTTAACCCCTATGTTATCATCCATATACTGATTATTCACTCATTCAAAAGCTACTAGAGATATGATGTTTAATCACCATTCGAAAAACAACAAAAAAGGGAGTCATTATACTTGTTTCTTCGAATCCTTCTTAAAACCAAAAGGTTTAAGTTTAGATAGAGTTGAATTCTTTGGTATATTTGGGAGAAAAGTTATCGCAGGGGAGGGAAAAAAAAGAAGGGAAAACCAATTCTCTAGAAACAAAAATCTCTTTAAATATATAGGTTGGGTTGGGTTCTTGGGTTTAGGTCTAATAGGCTTAAACATGGGTTTTACAACATCCCCTCCGTTATACAAAACTCATTCTTGAATTTAAACTTTAAGAACAAAAGTCTTCCCATCATGATCGAACAAGTACGAATACTTGCCACTCATTTCCTACTCAAGCTCCCATGTTGTCTCTTTGCATGGAATTTCGTTTCACATAACCTTAAATGATGCAATTTCCTTTTACCAAAGCTTTCTAACTTGTTGATCTACTACTCCTATTTATTGTACTTCATATGACATATCCTTCCTCACCTAAACCAGTTGAACTTCTGGAACATGAGATGAATCTTGCAATTACTCCCTTAACATCGAAACATGGAACACCGGATGTATGAAGGACAAATTAGGAGAGAGAAAAAAGCATGTATGCCATGGCCCCTACTCTTTCCAAAATCTCAAAGGGCCCTATAAACCGAGGAATTAATTTTTCTTTATTCCAAAATCTGAATATTCTTTTTGTTGGTAGAGATTTTCAAGAACACATTGTCACCCACTGAAAACTCTAAATTATACCTCCTCCAACTCATGTAATTTGCATACTCTAAGCTATTTGAAGCTTATCTCGGATCACCTTGATCTTATCCAAAGTAATTTGTATTAATTCAGGATCCATCAATCTCTTCTCACCAACCTTATACCGATATATGGGTGATCTAGACTTTCGACCATACAAAGCCTCATATAGAGCCATATCAATACTTATGTGATAACTATTGTTATATGCAAACTCTACCATAAACAAATACTTGCTCCATCCGACCTCAAAATCAATCACACAAGCTCTCAACATATCCTCAAAAATTTGTATAGTCATATTAGACTGTTCATTGGTCTAATGATGAAAAGCAGTGCTTAACTTAACCTTAATCCCCATTGCTTCATGAAAGTTCACTCAAAACATAGAAGTGAACTATAGACCTATATCAGACACAGTGGAGATCAACACATCATATAACCTTATAATCTCATTGACATATATTTTTGCTAGCTTTGCAAACCCATGTGTTATCTTTACTGGAAAGAAATGAGCTGGCTTAGTCAAACGAACAATTATCATCCAAGCCGAATCATAACCCTCCTAACTTTGTGGTAATCCTGAAATTGATAGTGATCCTCTCCTATTTCCATGCAGGAATCTATAATGACTGCAAAATCCTTGGTGGCTTCTGATACTCACCCTTAATCCTTTAACAGGTCAAACATCGAGATACAAACTCTGTAATGTCTTTCTCCATGCCATTCCACCAGTAACACCCTCTCAAGTCCACATCTTGTTAGAACTAGGATGTATGGTATAGACAATTTGGTGTGCTTCTATCACATTTCTCTTTTCATATTATCCACCTCAAACACACATAGCCTAGAACCAAATCTCAACACATTATCCTCACTAACAACAAAACTCGATGTTTTTCTTAATTCCAACTCATCTTGAATCTTGCATAGCGACTTATCTTGAATCTAAGCTACTTTAATTTGGTCTACCAAGTCTGATATAGTTTGAAAGTGAACCAACAATGATCATGATTCACCCATATCAAAATTGACCTTTTCATCCAACAACTCGTGTAACTCTCTAATTAAAGATCTCCTTACCTCTTGAATATGAGTCAAACTACCCATAAATGTTTTGCTTAAGGCATCGGCAACAACATTCACCTTGTTCAGGTGATACTGAATCGAGCAATCATAATCACTTAACAGTTCTATCTACCTTCTCTATCTTAAATTAAGATCCTACTGCTGGAAGATATACTAGAGACTCTTATGATCTGAAAATATCTCGCATGTCTTCCTATGCAAGTAGTGCCTCCAAATCTTAAGAGTAATTCATGAAAAGTTCTCCCCATTCAAGTAGTGCATCCAATTTTGATGGAGGGGTGAGTTCAACCAAATCAGTGAGGAAATATCATTTAATATACATTATTGACAAACAAATAAAGTAACAGAAACTCTCAAGAGAAGGTCAACTTGTTAACAAAAGTTAAGAACCTGAAAATAATGTTAGAATGGAGGGGTGGGTTCAACCAACTTAGTAATGAAATATCATTTAATATACATCATATATATTTATAAGTTATAAGCCATAAATTATGATGTAATAGAAGTATAAGAACTGAAATACACATGCACATAAATTAAGTATAACAGTAGTATGGTAGTGGTATACATGTTAGACATCAGACTAAGTCATAGGCTCAAGTAACAAAAAAAAAAAAGGTTCAGTCTTTACAGGTTGGTGCCTCTTTCACCAACAAGGTATATAAACTATTATGTGCATAGTAACTAACTACTCTCTATTAGTATGGAGTTTCTAACATGTATCCTATTATAGAATATAACTATATAGAAAATATTGCAGTCATACTCTTGTGTGGTAACCTCTACCATTACTATTGTATATTGCCCTACACATATATATAAAAAGGGTTGGCTAACCAATAGATTAAACCTCCTAAATATTCTCAACTTATCCAGATATCCAGACATAATAGATATTCGAATATATATATATATATATATATATATATATATATATATATATATATATATATATATATCAAAGCACACAAAGAATGCATCGCATAAAATTAAATCGACAAAATACAAATACGAATTCAAGAAAATGATGAGTACCTAGAAAATAAACCAACATATATAGATATTCAAGAATGTCATATGTACTCATCATATAATCAACATATATAAATTATTTATATTACATGCTTATTAAAAATTATCTCACTTACCTAAAAAGTAAAGGCAAAAGACAAATAAATGTAGAACTGGAGACTACTAAGGATCGCTAGAAAAAATATCAGCAAAACCTATAACAAATGCACAAAATACTAAAAAAAACTTGAAATAGATAACATAAAATATTACAATCTAAGACTAAAGACCAAAACATAATTATAAAACCAAAACATATCAATTAGATCAATCCCAAACACTTTCCAAACTGACCAAACCTAAAATAATCGATCAATCCCCACTGTTTGGTCAATTAGTTGACCGAAATTGACCAACCACTCAACCGATACCATCAGGCCAACCAATTGATCGGTTCAAACAAATCAGTTGACTAACTGATCAGGATTTCAGAGTCCTGATATATTAGTTTTCCAAAATGTAAACCCTTAAAATTCAATCTTTTCCTCAAAAACCCATAACTCCAGTTCTAATATCAGTTCATTTTAAGATAAATTAACACCCTAAAACATCAATTAAACATCTCAAACCATCCAATTATCAAATCAACATATTAAACATCATAAAATCTAAAAACACTTCTTTAATCCACAAACTATCAAAATCATCCTAGAACATGCTTCTTATGAATCGATTGAGATTGTCTTTAACCCCCATGTTATCATCCATATACTGATTATTCACCTATTCAAAAGCTACTAAAGATATGATGTTTAATCACTATTCAAAACAATAGAAGAGGGAGTCATGATACTTGTTTCTTTAAACCCTTCTTAAAACCCCAAAAGCTTAAGTTTAGATAAAGCTGAAATCTTTGGTATATTTGGGAGAAAAGTTACGGTAGGGGAGGGAAAAGGAGAAGGGAAAATCAGTTATCTGGCAAAATTATCTTTCAATACATAGGCTAGGTTGGGTTCTTCGATTTAGGCTACACTTGGGTTTAGGTCTGATATGCCAAAACATGGGTCTTACAAAAACAAGTGACTAACTAAGCTTTAATTGAATATATCAAACATTGGATGTCCCTAGCATATATGTCCCTCGAGCATGTACCTAATCCAAAAATCAGTTTTCCATTTGTCTCAAGATTGAATTTTCCAACCTTTCAACTTACTATCTTTTATGTGGTCATAGGGAATGCTAGCGCTTAGACATGTAGACATGGTAGGAGGGATATGAATCCTCACTGCCTTATATTTGCTGATTAGTTAGAAGGTAAGGCCACGTGATTCTCTACTGAGATGTCCTAAGCAGACCTCAGCGAATGGATTTTGGCCACTCACTTCAAATAGTACAGGATTTCTTTTCTACCTGCTATTCTTCTATATATATCAAGTTATTGGAATCACAAGGCACAACCAACATAAGTCAGCTCATTCTCACTCGTATCCTTTCCTTAAGTAACAAAATATCTTTTCTTTCTATTAATCATCTTCCACAGAGATACAACACTCAACATAAACACCATGGCGAGACATTTTCATGCTGTTCTTGCCAAACAAATTTTATGCCGATCTGTGTGGATTACAAATAAATCAGCTTCAAGATCTTCAGATGTACCAAAAGGTTTCTTAGCTGTATACGTTGGCGAAATGGATAAGAAACGATTTGTAGTTCCAGTATCCTATCTGAATGAGCCTTCATTTCAAGATTTGCTAAGTAAAGCTGAAGAGGAGTTCGGTTTTAATCATCCAATGGGTGGTTTGACAATTCCCTGCAGAGAAGATACTTTCATTGACATTCTTTCTAGCTTGAGTAGATCATAAGTCGACTTCACAACCATATTAATCTGAGAAAACAATTTTGTATGGCCAAAACTGCCAATTGAATGTAAATATTTCTCTTCTCTGTTATAATATCAAACAGTTTCAGCAAACGAAAAATCTTCTTACACATGCAAGCAATACTCTGTAGTTTTCCCCACTCTTTTTTATGAAGCTGTTCTTTTTTTTTTTTCAATTCAACAGCATTATCATATTATAATCTAAGCAAACTAATTTGACCCTTTCTCTTTTGCGCAATTCATTGTGTTACTACGATGTAAGTAAAAAATATAAAGTTCAATAGCAGGATAATTCCATGTAAACCAACATATTCAGCTAAAACATCTGTTATGATGTGGATTGAATCTATTAGAGGGTGCTACTTGTATATATCGTAGCAACTCTTTTGTTATAGTCAGCAGTATAAGAATGCTAACCTACTACATACATTCCTAAGCTCGGTGTTGTATATGTCTATATTTGAATAATTGGAGAGTCAAGAATTTTGTATGAATATTTAGAGGTATTTTTTTTATAATATTGACAAGTATTTATTATTTTTTGATTAGTCATTATTATTTTTTAATATTATTGGCTTTTTTATAATCATATTATTAAATTAATCAAATTTATTGAATTCATTCATATAAATGATCCGGATCCTAATCCTAGATTCTTCTTGCTCAATTTAAAAATTGCTATCATTGTCTGAATATGAATATTTTATTTTGTTTGGAAAAATTTGATGTGATTCAGATTGTCCATCCAATCATTTGATACAATCATCAGAGAAGTACAGTAACAGTGGCATTCAGTTAAATATTGAGAGCAAACTGAAGCAATGCTTTGTCTAGTGACCACAAAAAAATTTGTTCGCATGAAATGAATTTTCATTTAGAAAACTAGTTTTGTTCTCCATAACGAAAGTATATATATTTACATGGGATTGGCAATGTCTGGCCTACAAAATTGTTTTCGGTGATTATTTCCTGAAGCTAGAAGTTGCTTGATTGCAAGGAAGGGTCAAACCACCCATTGAATGGTCAAAACCGAACTCTTCTTCTGCTTTACTTGGTAAATCTTGAAACAAAGGCTGGTTCAAGTAGGATATGGGAACAACAAATCGCTTCTTTGGACTCTCCAACATAAACTGTCAAGGAACCTTTTGGAACATCCAATGATGTGGAAGCTGTAGATTGTCGAGGAACTCGCTTAGCGGTAACAGTAGGCAAGCGAACACCCATGGTCTTCTTGCTGAGGTATTTTTTCTGAAGAAACGTAACTATGTAAGAGCAAGGGAATTGATATCAATATATAATGCGAATGCTTGAGCTGTTGTGATAAAATGTGCTGGTATATATAGAGGAAAACATTTGTACAAAATCCTGTAAATAATATGGTGAGTGCACAGTAATCATTTGCTGGGGTCTGCTCATGATATAGCTTAAGAGCATCACATGGTCTGGTCTTCCAACTGGTCAAGAAATATAGGGACCGATAGTGATTCATACCGTCAATATTGTTCCGACGTATTGTTGGGAAGCAAGATGACCTCCACAAAAACTAAACTGGGACCGGAAAGGGTATTTAATGCTGACTGAGATGCAAAACCAAGTGATCTCGGATTAGGTATATGCTGGATACAATTAGTTGAAGTTTGGTAAATCAATTAACCCTTCGATTATCAGACAAGCTGTGGACTACTAGTTAGTACATGACAAGTCACAACCATTGCTTTTTTCACTGTCTCCCACGTTATATTCAACCAATATAAACTCATCCTATTCATTTAAGGAGTTTTCCTTCTCCGTGTAGGCTGTATCTTGCTTGACTACGGCTCGTCTATAATCTTTATTTCTACACATATCATTCATTCATTGAATGTCCTGAACATGTCTCTCAAGCATATGTCCCTATTCCAAAAGTCAGTTTTGCGTTGTGTCAACATTTAATGTCCCACCATCCAATTTACAATCTTTAGCCTGGACCTCAATCAGGCTTATCTATGTGGTCGTAGGGCATTCTGGTGTTTAGACGTGTAGACATAGTAGGAGAGAGATGAATCCTCACTACCCTATTGTTGTTGATTAATTAGAAGGCAAGGTCACATGATCCCTCATGAGATGTCCTAAGCAGACCCTAGCAAATGATTTCTAGCCACTCCAAATGCTGAAGGAATTTTTTTTTTATTCATGCTATTTCTTCTATATATACCTAGATACGTAATGGTGTCTCAAACAAGTCGTCACATTCTCCACTGATATCTTTTCCTCAAGTGACAGACTCTCTTAGGTTCTTTTCTGAAAACATACATCAACAGTAACACCATGACTAGACATCTGGCTGCTGCTCTATCCAAACAAATTCTACGCCGATCTGTATGGAATGCGAGTAAACCAGCTTCAAGATCTTTAGATGTACCGAAAGGTTTCTTAGCTGTCTACATTGGCGAAAGAGAGAAGAAGCGATTTGTAGTTCCAGTGTCCTATCTGAATGAGCCTTCATTTCAAGATTTGCTTACTAAAGCTAAAGAGGAGTTTGGTTTTAATCATCCAATGGGTGGTTTGACAATTCCTTGCAGAGAAGATAAATTCATTGATGTCCTTTCCAGCTTGAGCAGATCATAAATAGAGGCAATCATACTAACCAGATAGAACAAATTTGTATGGCATAAATTGCCAATTTGATGTAAATACTTTCTGTTATAGAATCAACAACAAATGAGAAACCTACTTTGATTCCCCAGTTTCTATTAATAAAACTTATATACACCATCAATCCAATATCATTGAATGTTGTCAATATGATGATTGCATTAACTAATAGAAATGGCCCGAAAATAATAAATCAAATATTTATTTGGTTTGACCTATAAGATTCCATGTCGCCATTGATTGTTTAAACTCTGCCTTGCCCTTCTCACGCCCTCTTTTATTTATGTTTGTTTAACCTTGGTTAGTCTTTCTCTAACACTGTTCAGAAGCTCATGTTTAAATAGATATGGCCAATACCACAATGAATACACAACAAGGCTCAACATATTTGGCCAAATAAATCTGAAAACATTTGGGGTTAGCGTTGTTGCTTTCTGTCAACATACAGGAAAAAGTTTCTCTCTTGGTGGCAACCACATTTCTTTTTTCTTTTTTTCTTTTTTTTTTTATGATAGTTGATGGCTAGAAACAATTATATTGTCAATGACCGGCATTAATTTAATCATCTGCAGCGCCAACAAGATTTCTGAAATGTGGGTTAGGTTCTAAAAGGAAGGGGCATTGCCACCGGCTTCACATGCTCTTCACAAGGCCTTGTCTAGCAAGATTTTGTTTTTATTTTTTTCCTTTTGTTTTTCTGGTGATCCATGTATGAGTTTTTGCTAAAGCAATAAATGCTGGTGAAGGTTGCAGATTTATCAAGGCAAACCTTTCTGTTTTTAACCACACATCTCAATGGAAATTTCTAACAAGACAAATTTGGTCCAGGGGACCCCTTCACATCATTACCAACAATAACAAACTAGATGTCTGAAGCATGTCCTGCATTCTAATTTCTTCCACAGAAAAAATCATCTTTCTGCAATTTATGAATTTGAAGTGGGGCACTCTTTTATGATTGTCTCCAAGAACTGCTTAGCCATAATGTGTAACAACAACGTATACTGATTTAATTCACTATAATTTTCTTGATGATGAGTTGCAAGACAGGACCATGTGATCCTTCAGCTGCTTATGTCTCTAAACAAACCCCACTTAGGCTGCTTCTCCTCTCATCCACACTTCATAGATTTTCCACGTACTAAATCCATCTATATATATAAATGCATCTCCCCACAACCATATCAAGTCCTCACATGCATTCTCTCATAGAAAGCAAATCCTCCTCCACATTACTCTAAGATCATCTTTTTCTAGCCGAATAACACAGATCACACAATGGCCATCCTTCTTAAGGGCATCATGAATGCTAAGCAAATTCTCCGTCGATCAAATTTGCTTGCTAACCAAGCAACCGAAGTTCCTAAAGGCTACTTTGCGGTCTATGTTGGAGAGAGCCAAAAGAAAAGATTCACAGTTCCAATTTCATTCTTGAATCAACCTTCATTCCAAGAATTGCTAAGAAAAGCCGAAGAAGAATTCGGATATAATCATCCGATGGGCGGTCTTACACTTCCTTGCCGAGAAGATACCTTTATTGACATCATTTCAGGCTTGAATTTATCATAACACAGAGCAGGAATTAATTTGCTTCAAAACTTTTGTACATCATTTACTTTTGGTAGAGACAAATGGGATGGGAAATGTCCACCCATAAGAGAATTTATTAATACAGACTGCAGAGTTGCTCTCACTTTCTCAATATCATTATTCAAAATTAGAAAATTGTCTCAAAGATCTATGATCCTGACTTAAAAATCTTGATACCTATGCTGAAAAAACTATAAGACCACTCTTAAATTAAAACAAATGGATAATCCATCATTAGAATAAAAATTGTTCGGTAATTAGTAAATTGTTAAATAAATTCACTTAAAATCAGGTAAAACCATGATTTTATGGTCGATTTTATGATTTCATGTGAAATATAAATACTACCAGTTGAAGAAAAATTGAAAACTTCACCTATTAGTTAGCCAATCTTTCCTATTTATATATGTAGGGCAATATACAATGGTTAATCTAGAGATTACAATACAAGATTAATCCAATAATATTTCATAGATATATATACTCTATATTATGCCCCCTAAAGCTGAGGATGGAGGATCGACCCTCGGCTTTTATATTTTACTATGGATTCACTATTCAAAAAAAAAAGTTGAATAGTGAATCCATAGTAAAATATGAGAGGTTAAACAATACAAGTGGATAGTGTTTTGTACACACCTTTTATATCTTTACTAGTCATTTAACCCCCGCTTTACTGCAAGTTATAAATTTTTAAAAAACAAATACCGGGTATGTAGGTTGCTTCAATGTTTTTTTTTTTTACATAAAAAATCCAAAGTGTAAATTGAAAAGCCTAAGCAAGCAAGATCAAGATATTTCATAACATAAAATGAGACATGCATTCGATTGTGTTTACTGAATTTATTTATTTAAATAAATAAAAGATAAATTCACACCCTAAAAAACTCATGACTTAAAAGATAAACGCAAATAAAACTAACTGGATAAACCCATGCCATAAAAAATATTACGCAAGGCCGAACACATCAACAATATAATTTAAAAACGGATATTTTTAATTTTTTAAAAAATAAACTTCATTTGTATAAAAAAAAATTATAGATGAATTAGAATAATACCTTTAAAAATAAAATAGAAATGGAAAAACTAAAAAAAAAAACTTATATTAAAAAAAAAGCATGAAAAAATCGTGACCTAGGTTATGAGACCAGGATAAACTTATAGAAAAAAATTGAAAATAATCACAAAACCAATATTAAAAAAAAAAAACTAATGTAGAATAATAAGATTATACGAAGTTGAATTCCCAATAAATTAAATGTTAAAAGATGAAATAGAAAAAAAAAATTACACAAAAGGATTGAAAAAAACGAGGGTGAGAAAAAGTATTAATTTGAGAGATAAAAATTTTCAATTTGAGGGTTTAATTGAATTGAAAAATAGCTTTAATAAAAGAAAAAAATCAAAAGAATGACAATCAAACTGAAAAAAAAATAACAGAAAAATTAATTGAATGATGAAATTGAAAGATAAAAAAACTTCAACAAAAGTGCCAAAGAAAAAATTAAAAATTAAAAAAAATAAGGACCAAAATGAAAAACCAAACATATGAGAAATTGTAATCAAAGAAATAAATTGAAAAGAATAAAAACTTCCATAAATGGAAAATGAATGAAATAAAAAAATTAATAGAATGAGGACTGAAATTGAAAAGTAAGAAACAAAGAAGATAATGGTATATATTACCTGTCAGGAGAGAGAAAAGAAAAAAAATCAAATGACCATCAGCGACAATCCAATCACCATAAGCTGCCACACACCACTCCAAATAAAAGAGGATACAGTAACGCATCTAGAAAAACAGCGGAAGAGTGTGAGAACACCAATCACAGCATATCCTTAAAACAAAGAGTCATATAGATTAAGATCATGTTTGGTAATAATTATTTTTTAAAATATTTTTCGTATGAAAATATATCAAAATAATATATATTTTTATTTTTTAAATTTTATTTTTGATATTATCATATCAAAACGATCTTAAAACAAAAAAAAATTGAAGAAAAAAATTCATTTTTTTTAATATTTTTATAATACAAAAACATACAGACTCTAAGAGGTGAGAGCATCTACTAATTATCTGTAATTCATAAAAATATTTTTGCAAAATTTCCCTTTTTAAAAATTGTCTCTAATACTTACCAGGGGTGGATTCTATTACCATCGACACAGCAAAAGATTTGGTAATGCTTTCGGGCAGCGTAGAGCCTTAGGTAATTCTAGAGAAGTTTACTAAGTGGGGCAAAAGGGCAGAACTTCCATCCTCCCGAAAAGAATTCATGTAGAGTGACGACGAGGATAACACTGTTTTGAATAAAAATTATTATAGGAAGAGAGATTCAGATCGCGGCGCACCCGCCAACGGGTTTCTGGATTATAACTCTAATAAGTACGTCCCAAGAGACAGCAAGAAGGGTAACTGGTGCAGTTGGCTTGGTAAAAAACTTCTTGGAAACAAGCAGAGGCCTGGATCTCTGGCTCGAAAAGCTCCTGTTGACAATAAGTGGCAGTTTCCAAGGACACCTATGAATGAATTTGGGTCATAAAATAAGCCAATTTATGGAAACCAATTAGCTATGCAAGATTTTGGATCATCGATGCCATTTTATGGAAGCCAAGTGGTTATGAATGGATTTGGATACATGAGGCCATACCATCGATGTATGGAACCTGTCACGACCCGAATCCCGGATCCATGACCGGCACATAGGCAAGGTTCCCCTCCAAGGTTCCATACCTATGCGAACCCAAACTTACACACAAACTTATCCTAACTCAATCAGAATTCAACGCAGCATTAATAACAAAATCAACTTCATAATATAATTGAATTGTCTTAATACAAGAGTTCATATAAGTTCAGAGTTTTGGAGCACTAACTAGACATAAAGAAAAGGTACAAAGTACAACCATAGAGCAGGTTCTGAATGTTCAACAAAATGACCTGCTATCAAGCTATAAGCCTGAAAAGGATAAATAATGAGATGGTGAGTTCAACAACTCAGTGAGTAGATAATGTTCAATATACACACACGAGGTAATACAGCAATGAGAAATATATATACAAGTATGGCTTTAGGTTCTTATGGAAGTGTCCTCAAATTGGCCATAACAAGAAGATCATATGGTAAAACTCGTCAAAAAATCAAAATGCAATGAGCATGAGGCTCCGTACTGTGGGATGATCAGTCCACACAAGTTGGTGACTTCCCCGACCAACTAGGATTCAGATACGATGTGCACAAAGACTAACACTACCATGTTAGCATGGGTATTCTAACTGACATACCATAGGTTCATAATCAAAATCTAACAAACATATTCATATCTCAAAGCTCAACTCATGACATCAATCAAATGAGGAGCTATCAATTCATAAGTCAATTCAAAATATATGTTGGTTCATATCAAGAATTCAGATTCAATAATTGATCATGCTTTATCATAACAAGGATAATAATCAACATATATATTATCAAGAAGCATGATTCAATTCATATTAACAAATCAAATATTTATACTATTTCTCATGCATATGGAAAACTCGAAAGCAACAAAACTCAAAGCTGATATCGAAGAAAATCCTACTGACGTCCCGCCGGTAGAATATCAGGATTATCTGAATATAAAGGAGACATATTTAAGAATGACTCAAAAGAATATATATAACCTATTTAATACACTTATCTAAGGGTGTATTCCATAACCCTAAATGTTTTTGAGCTAACTAGTTATCTTTTCTAAAAACCCAACATTTAACGGTTTTCCCGAAATCTAATCCATAATAAAACAAATAATAAAATTGGTAATAATTCACTAAATAACCCTCAATTATTCATCAAACCAATCTGAAAAAGGTAATATTACAGCTAGGGACTAATCTGTAATTTATCATATTTTTAAGGGTCAAATTGCAATTTTTGTCTAATTGGAGGACCAAACTGAAATTTATCATAAATCCATGAATATACTGAAATTATGTCCATAATTCATCCTCATTTCTGTCCAGATCATCTCATTATACTCCAGGGACCATTCTGGAATTTTACCAAATTTTTAGGATCAAATTGTAATTTTTGTCAAATTGGAGGACCAAATTGAAAGTGTTAAATTCTCTTATCTATACAGTAATTCTGTCCATAATTCATATGTTATTCTGTTCAGAATCTCGGAATAGGCTCCAGGGACCATTCTGCAAATTTTCCAAAGTTTGGGGACTAAACTGTAATTTTCCAAAATGGAGGGACCAAATTGAATTTTCGTCATCTTCAACCTCCAATCCAGAATTTCAACAGAAAACCCACTGTTCTCTCCAAATTTCTAACACAAATTCACCATTCAAACAAAAATCATAACTCAAAATCATCATCTTTCAATTCAATCTCTCAAAATCAACCAAATAATCAAATACCCATAACAATCAACCTTATAACATTCAATTTAATTCATCAATTAAACCCAAAATATAAATTTTCAAAACCCTAACATTTATCAAAACCAAAATTAAAAGCTCAATAATACAAATTTATACATTTAACAACCTAAATCTTACCTTTAAACTTATTCCCTTCAATTCATTTCTATTTCCCTTCTAATTTCCCTCTTTTCTCTTCTTTTTCTTCTTTCTCCCTTTCTCTCCTGCCGGTTTGCTCTCTTAATTTCAGATCTCTCTTTTTTTTTCTTTTTTTTTTCCTTCTCTCTATTTATATTTATCAAATATTGTTCAATTACCACACTACCTCTCATTTAATTTATTCCTACATCTAAGCCTTCAAGGGCTCTATAGCCTTTTCCTATCTCTTTATATTCAAAACATTACAGAACCTGTACCTCCTTATCCTATGCATATGCCAAGGCCACCGATGTTGCCCCCATATGGGACGTCATTGCCAGCTCCACCATCGCATCCAGTTAATCCCATGATCCACTATAATAGTTATGATGATAATTATCGCCCTTGTTGAGCTGTATAACATGCAAGATGTACAAACACAGACTTGAAGTTCATATGCCGTCAGAAGGATTGCTGTATTTTTAATGTTTGCTAATGCTTTGCTTTTTTATAGACAAATGTCATTAGCCAATTGTTCATTCTCGTACTTAAATTTATGATATGTAAGCTGGTGACTTTTGTTCCTGTTGAAGATTCTCTTCTTGGTAATTTCAGTCCGAGTTAATTTCTCAAAATGAATATCTGTCAATGTTTGAAAACTAGAATCTTTGTTCATGGGGATTCAAATTATTCCAAGTGGAGAAACAAGATGTTATTCTGCATTAATTCCAGTAGGGAATTAAATGATTGAACAAAAAGGTTAATTTTAGCTTTGGGGAGAGGGACATTGGTGACAGGCTGATCATTTCCTTGAACCTAGTAATTATTTGGTCAAAAGAAAGCTCTGCTAATGATGCATTCTGTTTTGGACTTATTTTGACAGGTTGAAAGCTTATTTCCATTCAATTGGATCACAATACTATATGCTACAACTTCTAGCAATTCAACCTTTTTCCTCTTGCTAATTTTCGCTTGTACAACTATTAGGTTCTATAGCAACATCTTACATCTAGTTTATCTAATCTGCGTCGCATCTGATTACGAGCTATAAATTAGTTGTTGCAATCATGTCTCTAATCGCAGAATCGAGCAGGTTGCAGCAAGTTTCTTCTTCCTTAGATACGGCAACAAAGCGACAATGGCTATTCGTTTGCCCATTGCTCCTGCTAAACAAAGTCTCCCTCGGTCTGTTTCCGGCGCCAATAAAGCTGCTTCAAGGCCCTTGGATGTTCCAAAAGGTTTCCTGGCAGTTTACGTTGGGGAAGCTGAGAAGAAGCGATTTGTGGTTCCCACATCCTATTTGAAACAGCCTTCATTTCAAGATTTGCTACATGGAGCTGAAGAGGAGTTCGGCTTTGATCATCCAATGGGAGGATTGACGATTCCCCGCGCAGAAGATACTTTCCTTGATGTCACTACTAGCTTGAGTAGATAATAAGATGCAACAAAACCAATCAAAGAAAAACAATTCTGTAAAGGCAGGAATTGCCGATTCAGTGTAAATATTTTTTGACTACATATTACCAAAAGAAAAATATTTTTACACAGAAGTTGTTGCTTCAACTCTCATATTCTGCAATGCTCTGTCACAAAGTGAATGGCCTATTTAGTTTCCTATTCCCCTCCTATGAAAAAACTTGTTCCTAATCGCTAATTAAATTGCAGTCTTATACTAACCGTGTTCTAAGTAGAATATTCTTATACCTGTTCAGTTATATATATATCTGTTAAAAGAAGAAAAGAAAGAAGTTCTGCTTTAATTTCAAGTTGTAGAATCAATCTGGACATTAGAGATCCTTCACTCCTTCTCCATATATATAGTGGAGAAAATGCTGAGGAAGAATTTGGGTTTAATCCAGTGGGCGGTGTTACACGATTACACTTCCTTGCAGAGAAGATATCTTCATTAATATTATATCCCAGTTGAGGGGATCATAATATAAAGATTATAAACTCAATGGAAGAGAAAAAGATGAGAGCAGAGAGATTGAGAATTATTTCTACACAACCGTGTCTTCTATTAAGTTGTATGCAGTATAAATATTAGTACATCGGTAGACTTTTCTATTTACAGAAACTCAGCAATGTAAGGTAAGTCCAATCAATTACATGTATTACAAAGGGAATGTCAATTAATCATTCTAACTAAGAATGCAGTTGCTTGGGATTAGGAGACTTCCAAGGCTGATGTAGTGGAATCAGCGGATTGCATGGGACTAACAGATTTTATATATTTGCTGATGTAATTGTCTCTGCAGGTGTAATATTCTCTTTACCCCCCCTCAAGCGTAACGGAGCAACGCGAAGATTGAGCTTGGACTTAAGAAAAGAGAATCAATCACGACTCAGGCCTTTGGTGAATATGTCAGCAAGCTGATGAGAGGAGGGAACATAGAAGGTATGGAGAGATTTTCGAGCAACTAATTCGCGAACAAAGTGATAGTCAATCTCAATATGCCGAGTGCGAGCATGAAAAATTGGATTGGCAGCCATGTGGATAGCAAAGAGATTATCGACATAGATGCAAGGAGCAGTCTGAAGAGGGATACCAAGTTCGCGAAATAAGAATCCAAACCAGCATATTTCAGCGGCCGTGTGGGCAAGGGCACAATATTCAGCTTCAGTGCTAGAACGAGAAACAGTAGATTGTTTCTTGGCAGTCCATGTGAGAAGATTAGGGCCAAAAAATATACAAGCACCAGTGGTAGATCATCGATCATCAACAGAGCCAGACCAATCAGCATCAGAGAAGCTGTGTAAAGTGAAGTCATCGGACTGGTGAAACACAAGGCCTTGCTCAACTGTACCCTTAATATACCGAAGAATGCGTTTGACAACCTGAAGATGGGAAGAACGAGGGTTGTGCATGAACTGACACACTTGATTGACAGCAAAGGAAATATCAGGTCGCGAGAGAGTGAGATATTGGAGGCCACCCACCATGCTGCGATAGGTAGAGGGATCAGGCAAGGGATCGCCATCCAAACAAGATAGTCGCGTGTCAAACGGTAACGGTGTAGGACATGGTTTACAATCAATCATATTAAACCGTTTCAATAAATCAACTGCATATCTAGTTTGAGAGAGGAATAAATGATCAGTGAACCCTGTAATTTCCATGCCAAGGAAAAAGTTGAGCTCACCCAATCGGCGACTGTCAAAGGTGGAGCACAATTGATTAAGAAACCTGTGGATATGTTGGAGGTCAGACCCGGTGACAATGATATCATCCACATAAACAAGAACATAGATTGTGCTGGAAGAGGAACGATGAATGAAGAGCGATGCATCAGATTGACTATGGGCAAATCCCTGAGCAAGGAGAAATGCACTGAGACGTTGGAACCAAGCTCTAGGAGCCTGCTTAAGGCCATAAAGAGCCTTATGGAGCTGACATACATCCTGAGGACGTGAGGAATCATGAAAGCCAGGGGGCTGTTTCATGTAAACTGTTTCCTCCAAGTAGCCATTCAAGAACGCATTCCGAACATCAAGTTGTTGAAGAGACCAGTTACAGGACACAGCTAGAGACAAGATAGTGTGAATGGTGGCCGGTTTAACTACCGGGCTGAAAGTCTCTGCATAATCAAATCCTTCATGTTGATTGAAGCTTTTAGCAACAAGGCGAGCCTTGTAGCGATCAACGGAGCCATTAGCTTTCCGTTTTACTTTGAATACCCATTTGCAGCCAACAATGTTCATGTGAGAGGAGGCGGGAACCAGAGACCATGTGTGATTCTGCATAAGGGCATTATATTCATCTTGCATGGCAGCTTGCCAGTGACTGTATTTGGAGGCCTGGGTGAAACTTGTGGGTTCAAGGGACATGGGATCAAAGCAAGCGGCAGAGAGAGCCTGGGGTAAAGGGTGCGAAGTGGTGTGAGAGTAGAGGGGTTTTGGTTCAGGACCAAATGGGATGATGGTCTTGAGACTCTTAAATTTTTTAGGAGGGTTTGGTGTAGCAGGAGAGTTGGGGAGGAGAGATGGGTCAATAGGGGAAGGAGGAGGCGTTGACATGGGTGAGGGGGTTGTGGTGTGGGTGACAGACGTGGGGTTTGTAGAGCTGGTTTGTAGAGGATGGCTGGATTGGGACAGGGGAAGGAACGACTACTATTGGACTAGGGGAGAAAGGTGGCGTGGGGGAAGGTTGTTGTGGGCTGGCAGAAGTAGTGACCGATGGGGAGTCAAGGATAATAGGGGTAGAGTGGGTTGGATTTGTAGAATTGTTGGTTTCTTGAGAGTACAAACCGGGCCCAATATCAAGGTGAACCGTGGGTGTGGATTGGGCAACTGATGTAGATTGAAGTTGTGGGTAGGGGAAGCTTGCCTCATCAAAAATCACATGCCGAGATATATAAATCCGACCTGAAATAGGATCAAGACAGCGATAGCCTTTGTAATGATCATCATAGCCAATAAATACACATGGAACAGATTTGAAGGATAATTTATGCATGTTGTATGGGACCATATGAGGAAAGCAGGCACATCCAAAACTTTTGAGAAATGCATAATCCGGTGTCCGTTGAAGTAATTTCTCATAAGGAGATATGTGATCAAGCTTAGGAGTTGGTAGGCGATTAATCAGAAAAACCGCAGTAGAGAAGGCTTCAACCCAAAAGCTGTGGGGCAAGCGGGACTGGGCCAATAAACAGAGTCCCATTGCAACAATATGTCGATGTTTCCTTTCCACCACTCCATTTTGTTGAGGAGTGTACGGACATGAGATCTGATGAGATATTCCATGATCACGTAAAAATGTCAGAAATAATTTGCTAGTAAATTCACCTCCACCATCAACCTGCAGTTGTTTAATGTGAGAGCTAAACCGATTTTCCACCAACTTTTTGAAGTGAACAAATGTAGTAAGAACATCTGATTTCTTAGCCAATGGATATAACCAAGTAAATCGAGTATTATCATCGACAATGGAAAAATAATAACGATAGCCAAAATTTGAGGAGATTGGTGCAGGACCCCATAAATCAAGATGTAAAAGTGCTAATGGAAATTGAGCATGAGATTGTCTGTCTTCAAAAGGTAAGCGACAAGATTTTCCCAACGGGCAGATATGACAGTTTTTATTAGAGACAATTGCACCATCAAGTGGTAAGTTGTACTTATTCAACAATGTAGTAAAAACTAAATGAGATGGGTGTCCGAGTCTGGCATGCCATACATCTTGTGTTGTACGCTTTCCATAACAAGCAATTTGACGAGCAATAGAAGGGGATGTCTGGATGTGATAAAGGCCATCGAAACTATTGCCAGTAAGGAGTACCTTCTCCGTTTTGTTGTCCTTCACAGAAAAACCATTAGCATCCATCTTAAAGTAACAACCATTATCACAGCAAAAACGGCGGATAAAGATCAAGTTTTTGCGAATAGCAGGCACATACAAAACTTCATTAAGATTTAATGATTTATGCAACCCGGTCAATTGTGTATTGCCAATATGAGTTATTGCTAATTGGTTGCCGTTTCGAACAACAATTGTATCTGTACCTGTATAAGGATGAGCATCGGGGAGAGAGGTTGCGTTGGCTGTCATATGGTGAGTAGCACCTGAATCAAGACACCAATTGGTATTTGCCACATCAGCTGTAGGAGAAGAAGAGGTGGTAAAGTTTTCTGCCATGTATGCATGAGGCCGACGGTCAGGACAAAAACGAGCTATATGCCCCTGCTTATCACACCGAAAACAAATGACTTCACTGCGTTGGGTATTTGAGAATCTGCCTTGAGGTGTTGGAAGCAGAGGAGGGCGCCCATCAGAGAGAGTAGCAGGAGAAGAAGTGAGGACAACAGATTGAGGGTCACGTGGCTGAGAGTTGCGGTCTGGAAACCAAGCCCCTTGAGCCGGCTCCCAATGCCCTGTTCGCCTTGGTCCACGCCTTTGATTCCAATTCCTGCCACGACCGCGTCCTCTTCCAAATCCATGATTATGACTGGGCATGTGTGAATTGAAGGGGCGTTCTTTGGGCATACGGTCAGCAGCCATAGCAACTCCTGAAGTCATGGTAAGAGACATGCGTTTCTGTAAATGCTCTTCTCTTAGAGCTAAATCATAGAATTGATCAAAGTCAATATCGGGATGCAAGTGAAGTGTTGTGGCTAGCTCTTTATATTCAAGACCAAGTCCATCCAAAACATAACTGATTAATTCATCATCGTCCATGGTTGCACCAGATTGTATGAGAGAATCAAAGAGTGATTTGGCATAGTTGAGATAATCAACCACTGTGGTGCTGCTGTCCTTCCGGAGAGTGCGAATTTGGTCTCGAAGGATCCGTACACGGGTGCTAGCAAGAGGTGAAAGACGCTTGGCCAGCATGGTCCAGGCTTGATGAGCAGTGGTACATGGGATGAGAAGTGTTTTGATGGAAGAGGAGGAAGTTGCTTTGATCCAACTCATGACCAATTTATCTTTTGCTAATTCTGGGTGCACAGAACCATCTTCTTGCACTTTGGGTGGTTCTGTGTTGTTTTTTATGATTGCTGTAAAGCCATGCATCTCCAGTATATCTTCAAATTGGAATTTCCAACTCAGGTAGTTGGTGCGATCCATGGGGACAGTGAACAAGGATGAGATATTGAAGGAGGTGGGCAAGGAATGGGATGAGAGTGGAGGAGAGGAAAGTTTTGACATTTCAGAAATCAGTTTTGACATATCAAGATTACTTGATTCTCCAGATTTGGGTGTGTTGGCCATTGGTTTGGGTAGGATCGATATTTTGAGGGTTAGCTCCAAAGAGCTCTGATACCATATAAAGATTATAAACTCAATGGAAGAGAAAAAGATGAGAGCAGAGAGATTGAGAATTATTGCTACACAACCGTGTCTTCTATTAAGTTGTATGCAGTATAAATATTAGTACATCGGTAGACTTTTCTATTTACAGAAACTCAGCAATGTAAGGTAAGTCCAATCAATTACATGTATTACAAAGGGAATGTCAATTAATCATTCTAAGTAATGAATGCAGTTGCTTGGGATTAGGAGACTTCCAAGGCTGATATAGTGGAATCAGCAGATTGCATGGGACTAATAGATTTTATATGATTTGCTGATGTAATTGTCTCTGCAGGTGTAATATTCTCTTTACATAATACACCAACCTAAATTTGACAAGTCCTGACAATTTTGTAAATTAATGTGCAATGTCTACTGGAACTTATGGCAGAGGCAGAGATGGTTTGGGAAATTAAGAATAGAAATTAATACTTTTTTCCAATCTTCCTGTCAAATCTTCAAATTAAAAATATTCGGTTCAGGTTTCGCTTTACTTTGTATTGCTAGGCTAGACCCCACTTGGTGTTGCCTTTATACTTGAATTTCAATAAAATTTAATTTGTTTGTTTAAATTTAATTTTTTTATATTTTGATATGAAAATATCAAAAATAACTTTTAAAAATTAAATATATATATTATTTTAATATATTTTCAACTAAAAAATTATTTTAAAAAATAACTATTATCAAACTCTCAAACACCTTACTAATCACATGGACCTGAAAATCCTCACTGTACAAGGAATTGGGGGATTGATAATGTGACGGTTTTGCGTAAAATTTTCCCTTAGAGATCCAACTCTGACTTTTGAGATGTCAGAACTATTTTTATATTGTATGCCATGTTTAAGCTGTAAAATGAGAAAGAAAATTTTGAGAGGATATAAAACTTTGTAATTTGTTAGGATCAGATCATAAATCAAAACTAAATAGGAAATAACTTGGAAAAGAATTTAAAAAAAAAAAAAAAAACCGTGTATATGCCGGCCAGTTTGTGCATCACATCCAATTGCTTGATTTTTCTTCCTTCTTCTGAGAGCACACCCTTGTTCAGTTGTCCAAAGCATGTCCCTAATCCTAGAGAGACTAACTTGTTATCTCACAGGCTGATCGCCTCAAACATGTCCATATCCAATGGGGTCACTTAGTTTTTGCTTTTATATCAGCATTGAAATCCAAATCCAACTGTCTATTTCCATTTTTTAGCTAGTCCTCGATTAGCCTAACTCTGTACATGTAGGGCAAGTTGTTTTTATAAAAAATTTCTATATTCATCAAGTAGTTGGAAGACAGAACCATGTGATATTACATGAACTATGTCTGAAGGAAAGCCCTGCTGATGATTCTTGGCCATAAACTGATCCAGATTTTAGAGGATCCTTTCATCTGTATATTACCCATATTCTTGGGTCACACTAAACAATCTCAACTCAAACCTTCACATTCTTTACTGAGATCTTCTCTTTGAACAACAAACCTCTTGATTTCTTTTTCACTCGTCCTGTTCTATACAGATAAACCAACAAAAAGAGCATGGCCATTCGTTTGACTGGAAGTCTTGCCAAGCAATTTCTCCGCCGATCTTCAAAATCTTTTGATGTGCCAAAAGGTTTCTTAGCAGTATATGTTGGGGAGACCGAAAAGAAGAGATTTGTGGTTCCAGTATCCTATTTGAACCAGCCTATATTTCAAGATTTGCCAAGTAAAGCTGAAGAGGAGTTTGGTTTTGATCATCCAATGGGTGGTTTGACAGTTCCTTGCAGAGAAGACACCTTTATACATGTCACTTCACGCTTGTGTGGATCATAAGCAATAGCAGTTAAGCCTTTCACTGAAGAGTGAAAAAAATTTTGCTTAGCAGGAGTTGAAATTCAATGTAAAAAAAAATTCTCTCTCTTTTTTAACTGAAAAGCTTTGTAAGAAGATTAAGAGAATCTTCATGTACGAAACTTATGAATAGACAATGTTGCTTTGTTGCCAAAAGCATGATCATTACAGAAGTAGTCTCTGTTTTTTTATCCCATAAAACAACATTTTTCCTGCATAATGAAGGAGCAACTATTACAATAACATCTATTACAATAGCATAAGCTTCAATTGTTTCATATGCTAAAAGGTGTCTTAGCAATATACGTTAGATAAACCAAGAAGCTATTTGTGGTTCCTGTGTCCTATTTGAATCGGTCATTTTTTTAAGATTTGCTGAGTGAAGCTGAAGAGGATAGAGCATCCAATGGGTGGCTTGACAATCCCCTTCTGTTCATATCTACTGATATCCGAAATAAACATGGGACATGTAAATGCCGTTGTCCTCGTCACGACCCAAAAATCAAGACCAAGGTAAGCTTATGCTCCACCTTGTCCACCCCTCGCCTGTAACCTATACAAATACTAACAGATCTTTAAAATAAGTTTAAAAATCAAAAAGTGAAACTAAATCCTATTTAACTGGAATAGAAAATGTCCATCCTATTAAATGTCATCCCATTTAAATGGCTGGTATCGAAAGTTACCAATAATTAATAACTTTTGGTGCACCACTTTCTTTTATCCTCATTTTTAAATGAGGTGAGGCTGAGATGTTGTTGTATCCCAAGCATTTCTATATTGTTGTAGTAAAATACGATGAAGAATATAAACAAAATAAAACTTGAGATGTGTACATACATTGTCTTTAAAGATATTTCCTCAACACAAGGCTATCCTCCAAGATTCAACAAGTTCCTCATCTATAACGAGGGTTACAGAACAAATAGTCAAACCAAGAGTGAAAGAAAATACTAGCAAGTTTTGTAAACACAAGAAAACAGTATGGTTTTCAACACTATTTGATTGTAAGAGTGCATGGTATATATAGGTTATTAATATGTAACAGCTAGGCAAGAAATAAATTAGAGAATTAAAGAGTTATTACAACAATTCAAAAAATAAAAGAGTTGTTAGGGAATTAAAGAGTTATTGCTGTTAAAAAAAGTTTTAAAATAAAAGAGTTGTTAGGATTTTGTGACTTTTAGAAAGTTAATTCCAAGTGTTTAAAAATTATGGTTTCAGTTTAAGGGCCAAAAAAATTATTGCTAGAAACAAAAGGTTCAGAAAGTACAAGCATTGTCTTGCGCGCAGGGGGGACAAACAGAGGTTTCCCTCCTGCTCGGCTCAACCTTATGTGCGCCAGCCCACTATCATTTCCTTGTTGATTACTATCTCATTCCAAAGTTCACTATATAAACACTAGATAAGGTCTTATTTTTTTAATGTGGGATAGAAATCTATATATATACTCTATGTTCATAAGAAGTAAGTCGTGTTTTTCCAATGTGAAATAAAAATCTTTTGAATTAGCCTTTATTATTTACAATATACATGACATACAAGAGAAAAACACAAGAGTGTGAGAGAAAGAGAGGTAGAGGGAAAGAGATGAATATCACTAAATTATGAGGTATTTGTAAGAGTGTGTGTGAGGTTTTTACTTTTATTATTATAGAGATTTTCAATTGTTCTTTTATTAATAAAGAATGGTTGTAATTTCGACATTACTTGTTAAAACCCTTCTATGCTTGCCTGTAGATATAGACAAATTTAGGTAAATCAC
Source organism: Populus simonii (assembly GCA_007827005.2). Classification (NCBI taxonomy): domain Eukaryota; kingdom Viridiplantae; phylum Streptophyta; class Magnoliopsida; order Malpighiales; family Salicaceae; genus Populus; species Populus simonii. The sequence continues at coordinate 16,496,719 of CM017467.2, read as the reverse complement.
ATAAATTCTTATGTGTCTCATTTCTCATTTTCCCTATTCTCTTTAGTTGTGTATTTTGTTTTGCATGTTGGGATCTTAACAATGATATCAGAGCAGCCTAGTTGTTTTTGTTTATATACAACACTGTTCACATATACATTACTGTCTAGAAAGTTTTGTCTAAGAAGATTGAGTTTTAAGTGGGATTGTTTATGATCTCTCCAATCTTTTATGGGAACTTACTTAATAGAAGTATTATTCATACAATTCTATTTCCATATATGTTGCAGTTCGTAAGTGAAACAATGATAGGTGAATAGATCATAGTAAATAAAATGACAACAAAGTACGAGATTGAAAAGTTCAAGGGGAACAATTTCTTATTATGAAAAAATGAGAATGAAAGCAATTTTAAAAAAAGACAATTGTCTGCAGCAATTAGAGATAGGCCCATAGAAATCATTGATAATGCCAAGTGGATTGAGATGGATGACAATGTTATTGCTAACATACATTTAGCATTAACTGACAAAGTATTACAAGTGTGGCAAAGAAGAAAATTGTAAAGGAGATTTGGGATACTCCGACAAAGTTATACGAGTCTAAATCTCTGCATAATAAGTTCTTCTTAAAAAAGAGACTTTATACCCTATGAATGGCAGAATCCACATTGGTGACTGACCACATCAACACAATAAAAATTTTATTTTCACAACTCACTACGTTAGGTCAACAAATAGAGGAAAATGAACGTGTAGAGCTTCTACTTTGAATTTTTCTTTATTCATAGGATAAACTCATTATCAACTTGACCAATAACATCCTCACAAACTATCTAGTCTTTAATGATGTTGCAGTCGCTATATTGAAAGAAGAAAATAGGCACAAGAATAAAGAAGACAGAATTAATAGTTCGCATCAAGCAGAGGCTTTATTGATGTCAAGAGGAAGATAAATGGAACGTGGCTCCAGATGAAGTCAAAGGCAAGGAAGTTCCAAATCAAGAAGTAAAAAGACTATGAAATGTTATTGTCATAATCCAATTATGGGTTATTCCCCCAAAATTTACTTTTTTTTTCAAAACAAAAATCCAAAAATAAAATAAAGGCTGGCAACGTAGAGAAAGCAGGCCGAGAAATCAAGCTGCAATTTTTGGAGAAAATTCAAGGCCTCATTGTACCCCATTATGCCCAAAAATGGAGAAAAAAATGCAAATTCAAGGTCAAATTAAATGATTATTGAACGAATTTGCATAAAAATTAAGTCCAAGGATATAATTAAATTTTTAATAGGCCAATTTGATTTAATCATGCGCCAAATTAAATTTTAATTATTTTTAAGAATTAATTTGGGTCCAATTTAAGGATTTAATTAAGTGTAAGGACTTAATTATACTTTAAATGGGTCAAATTAATTTTATTTGGGGCTTAATTTGTGAAAAATTAAGTTTGGGAGCCTAATTTGGGCTTAATTGAGAAGATTGGAATTTTAATAGACCAAATTTAATTTTTTCCAAGATAATTGATTGAAATTAGGGGCCAAATTGCAAGAAAAATTGAAGTTTTGGGGTCAATTAGGGGTTAAATTGACAAAATTCGCAGCCAAGGACCATTCTGCAATAGGCGGCAAACTATGGGGTCTCAATTGACAAAAATCGGGGGTGAAATTGAAGAAATTAAAAGTTTGATGGTCAATTAGGGGTTAAATTGACAAAATCCAAGACCAAGGACCATATTGCAATAGGCGCGTAACTTTGGGGTTCCAATTGAAGTTCATCAGGGGCTTAATTGCATTAAATCCAAAGTTTATGGTCAATTAGGGATTCAATTGAAAGAAATTGAAAGATGGAGGACTAAATTGAAAATCAATTTAAATCCCTAATTCAACCTAAAACGGCGTCGTTTTGAGTATAAAAAAAAAAAAAGAGGACCAGACGACGCGTCATCTGGTCACTGTTCATTGTCTTCTTCTCGTCATCTGGTCACTGTTCATTGTCTTCTTCTTTTATCCGAAAGAAACTGCTTTGGAGCCTTATTTGCAGGTGCATTTAATGCTTGATTTCTCCATCAAATCGAACAAAACTTGCAAGAAACGGATCCCCTGCAGTTCCTTTACAACCCCATGTGAACTTTTCAGGATGAATGATAGCACGGAGACACCGACGACGGCGTGAAGAGGTCAACTCAGGCAGCCTTTTCCTGCAGATTTGACAACTCAGGGAGGCTACTTTGAACCAACGGTTGGGATCCTTACCAATCAAATCAAGGGCAGAAATTTTACCCCGGTATGGATGAGATTACCCTCTTCCACTGCCTATAAATAGAGGCTCCATTGATGACCTGAGGGGGGAGAAAATCAGGTCTAAAGTCGGCCAAAAACCAGCCCCTCTGCCCACGTTTCTACAGTTTTTCTTTCCCTCTCTCTCTCTCTCTCCGTCTTTCCAGCCACCAACCAGAGCCACCACCAGGCTTCTCCGCCACCAGCTCCATAACAGGAAGCCACCACAACCACCAAGCAGCCATCGCGACTCTCTCTCTCTTCTCCTACCAGCCTTTCTCTCTCCTCTGCAAACTTCTTCTTCCTGCACAATAGTAACTCCGGCGGCCAAGCTCTCCATTAACGCCACCACAAGCCTCTTGTCAGCCACCTAGACAGCGACTCCTTCTCCTCCGCCAGGTTGCCTTCCATCTTTCTCCCCACAGTCTGCAACTGTGTTGTTGCATGCAGAACGTGAACAGTAAGTTCATGTTCTGCAAAATAATTAACCTTTGGGATGGGCCGGACCCGTTGCAGCCCAGACCAAATGTCTGGGCGGGGTCCGGCCCACCCCAAAAAGAGAAAGAAAATATGTTGGGCCGAGATCGACCGAATCATTTTCTGGGTTTCTACCTAGCCCAGTTACCTGGGCCAGCCCAACCCACTTGTTTTAATAGTATTTAATTAATATATAATATTATATTATATATTTCCTTTTAAAAAAAAACAAAAAATTCCAAAAAAATTCAAAAATCCTTTGAAAAAAAATTGTGATTTTCTCAAATATGTTTCTACCAATTTTGCATAATATCGGGTTGTATATTTACACTGTAAAATACAAATCCGATATTAAAATATCCGGTTTTCTCTGAAATATTTAAAAAAAAATTCAAAACATTTTCAAAAAGAAAAAATATTTTATTGCATACGGCCAAATCCTAAAATTTTTCCAAGCATATTTTTCAGAAAAACAAATTGCATCTTTTTCATGTTTAAAAAGTCAAAAATAGATATTGTAACCAGTTTATGATTATCCTTTAGGATTTGGCCTACATGTCAAAAATCTTTTTCCAACCTTTTTTTTAGGGTCTAAATGTAGACTTTAATATTTATGGGGTGTAAAATTACACGATAAAGTACACCCTTAGGTATTAAAGATACAAGGTGTAAATAAATGCGATGCTAAAATTCAGATTTTAGAACGGTTAGGATTTAACCCGATAAGGTAAAGACTCTCTCATGAAGAGAAATCTGCCTTGAGCCTTAGAAAAGACCAACAAATAGAAACCCGACTTAAAAAAAACAATCAAACAACAATGCAGCTTACTTTAGGCAGGGTGCACTGGGGGTGATGCGTCTTCCCCTTGCACAACCAGTCCCTTACTCAGACTCTCGCAGACCATAGGTTCCTAGTGACCATAATACTAGGTGGCGACTCCTAAACATTAATCATAATTTTATGATTAAATCCAAAAAACATTCCCAACACACCACACCTCACACAGGAGGCACGACAAGAGCCTCCGTCGTCGCGCCCCCTGCGACAGCTACAATGGTGGAAAAAAAAAAGGCATTATAAAAGGGATTGTTGGTATAAAAAAGATATAGAGAATAATACTCAGTCATCAAAACCTCAAGAACGTGTTGCAAACACTTCAGATGATGGATAAATTTTATCATAGCTACAGTCTTTAGAGATAGAATAAAGCTTACTTAGGTTTGGTTAATGGATTCAAGAACAACATGGCACATGACTCCTTGTTAGGATTTGTTTTACACATATGAACCCATCTTTGGAGGCTTGGTATTTATGGGTAATGATCATGCCTTAAAGATTGTTGGCATTGGCACCATGAAACTAAAAATGAACAATGGGTCAATTTGTACCATTCATGAAACACAACAAGTGAAAGGCTTGAAGAAAATTTTTTTATCGGTAGGACAATTTGATAGTCTTTGTTGTAAGATTCATATAGATAATGGCATCATCAAAATTGTCAGAAGAACGTTGGTGGTATTAAAGGCAAGAAAGATAGCTGCAAACTTGTTTATATTAATAGGAGAAACATATCATAAGGTAGATGCATCAATTGCATCAGCCAATTCTATAAAAGATAAGACAATGATGTGGCATCAAAAGCTAGGCCACATGTTAGAGAAAGACATGAAAATTCTTTTTTATCAAAAGTTACTCTATGGGCTTACAAAGATTTCTTTACCTTTTATGAACATTGTATTACAAGTAAACAACACAAGTTGAAGTTTTGCACTTCAACGACTAAAAGTAATTATATCTTAGACCTAATTCATTTTGATGTTTGGCGAGCATTGGTTATATCTATAGAAGGAGTAAGATACTTTGTATCATTCTTAAATGACTTCTCCAAGAGATGTTGGGTGTATCCAATCAAAAGCAAGGCATGTGTGCTTTCAGTCTTTAAAACCTTTATAGCGTGGTTAGAACTTGAATCTAAAGAAGAAGAAGAAAGATCAAGTTTCTGATGATAGATAATGCAGGAGAATATACCAGTGATGAATTTGATGACTTTTGTCAACAAATAGGTATTAAAAGACAGTTCACAACAACATACACTCCACAACAAAATAGAATGGCAGAACAAATGAACAAAACTCATTTAGAAATAACAAGAGCAATGTTAAAGGTTGCATTCTTAGGAAAGTCATACTGGCCAGAAGTAGTCAAAACCGTCTGTTATATGATCAGCCAGTCTCCATCAACCGCGATTGATTTAAAGACACCAATAAAGATGTGGATTAGAAAGCCGATTGGTTATTCTTAATTATATATATTTGGAATTCTTGTGTATGGGATTTGCAATACACAAGAAGTTATCAAATTAGATTCAAAATCCAGAAAATGTATATTCTTGGGATATGCTAAGGGAATGAAGGGGTATTGCTTGTTAGATCTCACTACCCATAAGGTAGTCATTAGCAGAGAGGATAGAGATGTATCGAGTACCGTACGTATCTTTAGTGAGAAGTTTAATGTTTGTCATGATATATATAAGACGGACATTACACAAGTAATGAGAACAGTTAGTCAATACTTGGTAAATCCTGGTAAAGAGCATTGGAACATTATTAAGAGAATCTTGATATACATCAAGGGTACCTCGGATGTTGCATTATATTATGGAGGATCAGAATTGACAGTTACAGGTTACGTTGATTCAGATTTTACAGGTGACTTTGAGAAGAAAAAAAAATCAATTTCAGGTTATGTCATAATTACAGGAGAAGCTGTGAGTTGGGTATCTAAACTACAAATTATTGTAGCTTTATTCACAATAAAAACTAAGTTCATAGTAACTACCCAAGCTTGTAAAAAAGCAATATGGCTAAGAAGAGATTCTCGTGTATTGTGACCATTAGAGTACCTTGCATATTGCAAGGAATTCAATATTTCATTCAAGAACAAAACACATAGATGTTCAGTATCATTTTATTCATGAAGTGGTGGAAGATGAAAGTGTGGATTTTCAAAAGATTCACACCTAAAAGAACCTAGCAAATGTTTTGACCAAACCAGTCAACAATGACATGTACATATGATCCTCATATGGCTTTGTAAGAATGCATGCAGCATGAAGATAACAAGTATAAAAAGAATAGAAAATTTACAGATACAAGTGTGATGACATGATTAAAATCAAAGTCATCAAGTGGAAAAATATGGAGTTTGCAATCCTATTAAATGTCATCCCAATTAAATAGCTGGCATCTAAAGCTACCTAATAATTGACAAATTTCAGTGCACAACTTTCTTTTGTCCTCATTTTTAAATAAGGAGAGTCTAGGATGTTCCCCTATAAATAGGCTGCATCCAAAGCCTTTCTATATGCCATACAAGAGAAAAACACAAATGTGAGAGAAAAAGATATAAAGGGAAGGAGAGGAAACCCACTAAATTAAAGGTATTTGTGAGAGATAATGTAAGATGTTTATTTCTATTAATAGAAAGATTTTTAATTGTTCTTTAATTAATAAAGAGTTATTATAATTTATATATTATTTAATAAAATCTTTCTATACTTGTCTGTAAACATAGTTAAATTTGAGTAAATTATATAAATTCTTGTGTGTTTTATTTTTTATTTTATTTTATTTTATTTTTTTGAGTTGTGTATTTTGTTTTTTGCATGCCTCTATCCTAAAAAAAAAATATAGATATCAAAATTTATAATCCAAAACCTTTTATAATAGCATAGCTATAGCTAAAAACAAATTTATACAAATAAATACAGTTCATAAAACGAGGAATAGACTGGGAAGCTCTCACGAATAAAAAAAAAAAAAGAAATGCTATGCATACCAAAATCATGATATACAAGATTCTTCTCCTAAATAAATAAACGAAAACCGTTAAATCAAGCTACTAACATATTATACAAGTACACGGAAAATAAAACATTGAGGTGTGTAGTTTAACTGGTAAGATTTTAGATTTATTTTCTAGAGATCACCAGTTTGAGTCCTATAAATTTTAAGGCTGCTAGAGGCTTATATTGTCGTTAACTTTAGGACCCGTGGGATTAGTCGAAGTACATGCAAGCTAGCCTGAATATCCACGTTAATAAAAAAAAAATACACATAAAATAAGATTAGATTAAGATAATATTAGTAATAATATTTGTTCATATCAATTACTATGCTATAACTTTGAGTCAAGGTTGTCAATTCCGTTTCGGTAGGTGTTTCGTTTTTTCAATTAGAATTGAATGTTTCAGTTTCAGAGTGTTTCGGCGTGCCGTTTCGGGGTTGTTATATATATATATATATATATATATATATATATATATATATATATATATATATATATTAAAATTCAACAAATATAATTCAAATTCAAGATAAATTAATTATAAATTATGCAATACAAATACAATGTCAAACAAATATAATTTTAAAATTTAAAATATTTCTAAATAGTCAAAATTAAATAGATCTTTAACTTAAAGTAATTCAACTTAAACAAAATATCAAAATATTATGAAAGTAAAATATTTTAATACAAATATTTTAAATATAAAGTTAGGTCAATGTTATCAAGGCTAATAGAATCTAAAGCATCCCTTGTTTTGCTCAAATTCCTACAAAGTATAAACATGAATATAAACCATATATATTAGTGATAAATCTAATTTTAAAAAATTAATATCATTGTTAATGAAAATAGTAATAATAATTTTCAATATTATTATTAATATCATTGTTATTGAAAATAGTAATGAAAAAGAGCTTTTTATACTTGGGTTGTTTAATTAATTAAATTGAATAAGGTTCAATTTGATTCAATAGCTTTTCAAGAGCGGAACGGAACATGTGGAATGAAACCGGAACGTTCCGGTCGAAATTTAGTCGAAAAATCCGGAACGGACGGAGATTTAAAATGAAATGAAAATTATTCAGTTTTATTTTATTTTTTGAATTGGTATAGAATGTTTTGAATATTCTAAACAAAACATAATAAAATTAACAACTTTGCTTTGAGTAGAGTTAGACATATAGAAAATTAAATATTATTAAATCAGTTTAAGATGTCACCATGCTCAAAAATTCTGTTCAGGGTTGGAAACAAATCCTCCTCATTTTGTCTCCCCGATCCAACAAGCCAAACATCACTTAAGAATCAGATACACTACATTAACATACAGTTGTAAAAACCACCAGATCAAACTTGCCACGACTTTAGAAGAAGGGCTCGTTAGTAACTTTACTTAATAATGTCTCCTTGATTGACATAATTACCCCTCACTAACATCATACCTCTCCATCTGATTTGCTGGGAATAGATCTATAATTAAAACCTGCAGTAGGCAATCTTATTTCTTCAACCAATCGATCAGTGTAACTGAGCCGAAAACGAAACCCTAATTTTATTGAACCAACAACACCAATGTTGAAATTAGTAACAAGAAGGTGGTGTTAAAGGGGCATGACAAACAGTTCATCGTCATCAAAAAAGAACGGTCAAGATCATCCTGTTGAAATTAGTGGACCCATACCAAAATCACAGAGAATCAAAATGAGCAAAACTGAAGAGAACACTGAAAAGAAGGTACTAACTTTTTTGTGATCTTCTTGTCCAATTTTGACAACCATCCATCTCTCGAATCAATGAAATAAGGTTGCCCAGATGCTCAGAATAATTTCTTGATGCAGTTTTTTAGTAACCCAATTGAAAGATTTTGTTTTCTGATTTGTTTAATTAGGGTTTAGCCTTTCGTCATGATCGAATGTGATTTTTTTTTTGTTTTAATTATGATTTGGATAGTTATAGTTACTGCAATTAGTAAAATAATTGAGCCCAGAAAGGTAAAACTTGTTTTTATGAAAGCTCTTTATTGAAACTCCATAAAAAAAATAAAGCTCTGTTTTTTAATGATTGGTTTTTTAGTGTGGACAGGATTTGTTAGTGTAAATTTTATTGCAGTTGTTGCGAGAAAAAAAGCTCAAAATTGTTTGTTTTGTAGTTTTTTAACCAAATTGAAAAGAACACTGTTTTGTGACTGCTGCTTAATTTAGTGTTAATGGGGTTTGTGTAGTGATTGAATGTGAATTCTTTGTTTCCCGTTGCTTAATTTCCTAGAAAGGTAAAATTTGTTTTCTTAGAAAGCAGGTTTTTGGAACTCTGTAAAAAGCTCTGTTTTCTATGACTGGTTGAGTGTTGATAGGAGATGTTAGTGTCAAATTTTATTGCATATGTGAAATGACAGGTTGCTTATTCTTAAATTAATGATCTTACTAAGAAACCAAAGGCTGTTTTTTTATCCCAGCCTTAAGCTTTGTTGTTTTAACTTTTATCTCAATTGGGTGTTGTGTATGGTCGTGAATTTTGGGTGGTTTATGTTAACGGTATTTGGTTTCGAGTGCATGCTTGATGTGTTGTTTATCATTATACTTGTAATAATAAACTAGGAATCATGAGGCATTGCTTTGTTAGTTCTGTTACTTTCTTTGTGTTATCGTATATGGCTGGCACAGATTTTGAATAAGAAGCTCAAAGATGTTGAGATTAGCGTTCCAATAGTTTACGGCAACATAGCATTCTGGCTTGGCAAAAAGGCAAACGAGTAAGTTGTTAAATAATCTTCAGGATAATGCCCATTCTTTTGTCTGTTGAGTGCTTGGATCATGATTTCAATATTCTGTTAATCAGGTATCAATCTCATAAGTGGACTGTATATGTACGTGGGGCCACAAATGAGGATCTTGGTGTAGTAATAAAACGAGCTGTTTTTCAGCTTCATTCTAGCTTCAATAATCCTACAAGAGTCATCGAGGCACCACCTTTTGAGTTATCAGAAGCAGGCTGGGGTGAATTTGAGATTGCCATTACTCTGTATTTCCACAGTGATGTTTGTGATAAGCCTTTGAACTTGTGAGTTCCTTTGTCTATTATGTGGTTCTGATTTCTGTATAAAATGTTTTCAGAAGCTAGTGACCTGACCAGATGATTTTGTAACAAGACATTCTGTGTGTCATTGGAGTACATAGCTAAAATGAACTGCTGTAAAATTATGGAAAGGTATGATAGAGCCATATATAATGTAAATTAACTCCCACTCAGCTTCATATTTGGCACCTCCCTTTTTCACCATATAAGAGAGAGAGAGAGCATTGCCACATGAGGGAGATTGCTCAGTTACATGTCAAAAGATATGGAATTTCTGACCAAGCAGTTCAGATTGAAATGTGGGAATTTAGACCGAAAGTGTGTGTTTTTGTCTCCTTGGACATGGTCGATTGATCAGCTGCAAGGTATTAGTGGCATGTAGCTTAAACCAAATGTTCCTTTCTCCAATCACTTGTTTGGGAATAATCAAATAGTTGACTGAACATCTAAACTGAATTGTCCAGTTTAATGACTGTGATGGCTGCTGATAGTGGAAATATGTGGTGAGACAGTGTATTTTGGTGGTGATTCAATTGAATGAATTCTAGTCAGTTAGAACCAAAATATATTGTGCTTTCTAATATAATGAAAAGTTTAAAATTGGTCAAATTTTAGAATTGCATTGTTGAAGGGTTAAGTTTTTTACAGATATCATCACTTGAAGTTGTACCCAGAAGATGAATCTGGCTCCTTGTCAATGAAGAAGCCAGTTGTTGTAGAATCATACGATGAGATTGTATTTCCTGAGCCTTCAGAAGGTTTCTTAGCTCGCATACAGAGTCATCCAGCCGTAAACTTGCCCAGATTACCTGCTGGTTTTACTTTGCCTCCTCCTGGTCTGTATTTTAGCTGTCTTCTGCCAGTAAATGCTCTTCACCTTGCTTTGGATGAATAAATTAACTTCTGTTTTCTTACAGTGCCAGTTGAAGATACAAGTAAAAGGAAGAGAGGTGACACTAAAGATCATCCTCTATCCCAATGGTTTATGAATTTCTCTGAAGCAGACGAGCTACTACAGCTTGCCGCAGCTCGTCAGCAGGTCAGAAAGAATTTCTTTCTTTCTCTCTTTTCTTATATATAAAAAATAATTAGAAAGGAAGAATATAATAATGCAAGCAGGGGTATGTGAACTAGCTTTCGGGCTTGTTATGTATGAATAAAAAAATGTCTTGGTGGTAATATTTGCGAAGTATCACTTCCTTTGATGCTTGTTCAACAGTGGCTTGGAGCAAGACATGCCATATTAATGGACTAGCCTGTTTGAAGGATTTGAACTAGTAATAAACTGTCAGCTGGGACAGAAGGAATGAAAAAAAACAGTACAAGGGCACTATTTCCTGCAATAATGGCTCTCTCTACTACATAGTAAATACATTAAACTGGTAGATCAATACCTCATGGAAATTTTGATCTTGTAGGAGCTGGGAATTAGTGGAAAAGAAAGCATAATTCAGATATATGGTTATCTTAAAAGTTCTAACAAAAACTAGTCCTTGAAGCAAACATATAGAGAATATTTCTTGCCATCCATTGCTTTCTCACTCTACAATTTCTTATTCAATTGTGCTGAACTGCTGTCCTTTTTTGTTTATTTAAAATTGAATTAAAAAATAAATTGGAATTGATTGTGGATTGAACCCCAACTTTTTCTATCATTGATGGATGGGTTTTATGTTTGAACATTTAAGAGCTGTTGAATTCTATGTTCTTTTTTGCATTAGCAGCGTGTTTTTTAATTTCACTAATTCCCAATGAGTCACATTATGCATGGAAAACTGTAAAGCTATTCTTTGACAGTTTGGATTCAATGTGTTAGGTGCAAGCTCATATAGCAAAACTCCGACGACAGATAAGCTTGATAGATGGGCAGAATCAACAGTTGAAATCTCCCTCCGACCAGTGAATGCACTTTACTTATGCAGAGTTTTGAGATGTCTACTTCACATTGGCTTAGGCTGAAGCACACAGTGGCATAGGCATGTAGCAATGATACTTATTTTCTCAGCAGAGGGTAGTTTTGTACACACACGCACACCCCCCCCCCCCCCCCCCCTTCTTTTTTTTTATTGTATTTTCTTACCATCTTCCCCCTTTTTGTGCTTATACATGAAAATGTAGTTCGGTATCAATTAACAAAAATGATGTATCAATTGATTAAATTTTATTCAGAATTAAGTTTACTCCAGATATCTGTTGTCTGCATTAAGTGCTTTCAGAAGTGTATTTGATATGTGTACGTTAACACATTGACTAGTGCTTATTTGTTCCAAGCAATATGCAGGAACTCCAAACAGGCATGAAACTTCTCTGCTTTTTTAGATTTGAGAACATGAGCTAGATTTTTATAGATGCCTTTCGATTCATCAGATTTGTGGTGCACAGAAGGCATATATATGATTAGAATTTATGATTTAATACATATGCTTAGAACACCATATTGGCGAGTAAATTACTAGCTGTAATGAGATACACAATCATTTTTTTATCTTTCTTAAATTAATATAGAGAAAAGAACGACGTTTTAGGCTGTTTGAACAGCTTTTAGATTATCCTGCCAATGTCTGATATTCCTTTTCTTATACTGTCAGATTTTGGGTAACAGCAAGGGTATGCTGATTAGGTTATCTCTGGCCTTGCAACTATTTTGTTATCAAATTATCAGCTTGATGTTACTTTCAAGCACTGTTCCTCATGTTTGATTTGTGTTTGTATCACACTGTTCCTTGGGATGTTTTATCAACCTGACAACAATGAGGTACTTGGCTGAATTTGGCTTTGAGACTTCAATGATTATCGGATTTGTTCAGAGTATTCTTGTGCTGAAACTCTTCTCAAATGAATTGTATAATACATATTAATGAAGCTGAGGGCCCTTCTCAAGCATTAATCAAAACCACCTCTATCTGTCCTTTTGATGCTTTATTATGCAAGGCATGTGAAAATGGGCATCCATTATGGCTTTTGGGTTGATCGCACATACGGTGTCGTGGTGATTTCAATTCCATTGTCACTCTCACCTTGGTTTAGCATAACAGGTACAAGCATATCCTTAATTCTTGCAATTGTTTTCAATTCTTCTGAAGCGGACCCGGCTAAATAATATTCTCCTCACCTAAACCCATACGTTCCATCTCTATCTAGGTTTCTGCAGTCAAGGGCCTAATCTAATTATTAATGCTTGCTCAATCGTTTTTTTATTGGTTGTCATATTTGAAGTCCTTATCTTTCACCGATCAATATCTCAATATGTATCTGATTGATAATCTTAGCTGGGTATTACTTGCACGTCTGCGTTCTTGGGCCCTTTGTTTCTGACTACTTTCCTTACAACCCATGTGACTGTAATTAGTTTTGCGTGTTGACGTTTCCATTGCATCACCATCGGTTTCCTGACCATAGAGTACATGAACGAAGAGGACAGCACAGAAATTTTTCAGCTGATATTGTTGTTCTTATGAACCAGATTAACTTGCTGTGTTAAATAAAATTTCTACTAAAGAACCATACTGAGCGTGCTGACATGATTATTCAAGTTTATAATCGCATTTTCTTTCATTCCATATCAGGGTCAGTTGTTTTCCCCTTTTCACATCTTGATGGCAAACTGATGTAATGCCATTCGATTCTTATGCTACTTGCTATCAGATGCCAATAACATGTGGATGTGGAGATGAACAGTTTCATCTTATATAGTTGTTTCTCTTACTGTCATGACTCCAGGTCTTGCCAAATTTCTGGCAATAGCTAGTAGAGAGGACTGATGCAACTAACAAAGGAATTAACGTAATTTGGGTTTGTTCATAAAAGATCCCAAGTGGGCACTAGGCAGTTACAGTTTGAGACATGATTTGCTTGGTAAAGTAGCCGTGTGCAGCAGTTGAAATGATGTTAAAAGACCTTACTATGTTGTCTTTACAGGAGTTTAGGGGCAAGAGTAACATGGCCTTCATGTGCTCCTAAAAAGGCAAGGTCATTATCAACTATAAAGAAAATACGTTAGTCTCTTGGTTTAGCGGGGCACCGCATTTCAGTGAGAATGGTGGGCCTTTGCAGTCGCATATTTCCATTGTCCATTCTCTCAATCAATCTCATTCACAGAACATGGGAGAGCTTCTCTCAAAGACGGCGACGTTAAGGGTAATTTTTTTTCCCTTCTCTTAATTAGTTGGTTTAGCTGTACAACAATTTTTCCGTCTCACTCGTGTATATTATATTTGTACAGTATGTGTCACACGTATATAGTATGCATGCGGTGTACTGTGCACGCCAGTTATTTCTATGTGGGTATTTATGATTTATTTCAAGTGGTCCATTCAGAGGAAAAATTTTCATGCTGGTTTCGGCCTTCACGTTACTAATGGACAGTGGTAAATGTTATTCCCTGGTTATTACCTTTTGAGTTTTGACTTCCAACTTTTTGGTTGATTTTCCTTCTTTTTTTTGCATGAGAACTTTTTGAAATTTTGATGGTTCTAAGTATGGGATTCGAACGACGATAAAGTTCTAGTTGGTGAATTGAGAGTTAAGACACTGTCATGGACATTGGGAGGTTCAGAAAACAAAGAGAGAGTGACAGATATACTGGACATTTCCGTATTGTGCATTAAACATAGTTCTTTGCAGATCGCTTTCTCAGCCTTAGAACATGGAGACATAACTTTTCTGAAATGGAGCCAGGCTAGGAAAAAACCAGTGGTACAGATTTTAAGTAGATTTATACATATCTCCTATTCTGGTGATGGTGGTTTGTGCTGGATGTAGGAAGCCTTCTATTGTTGAGATATTAACCCTTGTTTTTTTCTACAAGCATTACAGTACTTCTGTTCTGGATAATCTGATAGATAGGTTTGCAAATTTAGCAAGAAGGCACAATTACTTCCATTATTATCAGGCCATCTAGAGCCGCCTTGGCTTCTTCATTCCCTTTGCAAAAATCGTGATTATCATGGAAAACAAGCTTAAGTACGCATGGTGGCTCTTTTAGAAACCAAAGCTTATGTCCTGCTGCTTTAGTATCTAACATATGCTGGAACAACAGTTCAACTCTTGTTCCGCTGCAGTTCCATGCCCGTCAAATCATTTCATTGCAATTATATAGGATTCAGAGAAGCCAGTTGTACTTGCCAATATTTTATGAAAGTTCAGCTAATAACCTTTCTCATAATCATATGGAGATTAGATTACTTCGAGATCGAATACTCAAGAATAAAGGGGTGTTGTCACAGGGTCGATTTTCTCATCAAAATCTCAACTTCTATGCGGCAGCTCAGCTCCCTGTTAACCTTTTTTTTAATTAATCCACTTGTGTTTGTTTAATAACTAAAGTGTTTCTCTTCATCAAAAAATTTCTCTCACACTAGCGGAAATACACAAGTAGAGAGGATATGCATAGTTTAACACACTTAAATACAGGAACCATAATAACCTTTTATTAATCTCAACAAAAGAAATATATCAATTCGTATGTGTGCTATGCACAATGGTTCTACCTACACACAAAAATTACATGCCACACACTTATATGTAGCCTATTTAAAGAGTAATAACGTGGAAAATTATAACAAAAATCATCCCCCAAGACTTAGAACACACCTGATCAGTTTTTCCCAAAACAATCAACTGCCAAAAACTTCCCCGATTGTTGCTTCTCACCCTGGCCTGCCACCTAACAATCTAGTTGTTCATTGTGCCAACTCACAAGTTGCCAGGTCTGCATGGCTTGGACTCTCTGTAGTTCAAGTCAAAATTTACGACGAACATCACTACAACATTATACAGTTTCACCAACGGACTAATTCCGTCAGTGAAAGCAATGAAATCCGTCGGTGAAATAATTACCGACGGCATCACCGACGGAACACGTCCGTCGGTATAACAGTAGTCGGTAACTCCCATTTTCGTCGCTAAGTCTGTCGCAAATAAAAAAAACACACACCGACGGAATACCGACGGTCTTTCAGACGGATACGCGGGCGCCAAAAAAAAGTTTCCCGCGGGAACATTACCGACAGAATAAATCCGTCTGAAATTTCATCGGTATATACCGACGGACTTGCCGTCAGTAATGATGGCATGGCTGTAATTGTTTGGCAACTCTCTATGTAATACCGACGGATAGTATCCATCGGTATATCCGTCTGAATTTAATCACCGACGGATAATATCCGTCGGTGATGCCGTCGGTAAGGATGGCATGGCTGTAATTGTTTGGCAACTCTCTGTGTAATACCGACGGAATAAATCCGTCGGTATGTATTTAAAATAAATAAAAAAAATTATTTATTAATTGTAAAAAACCTTAATAAACAAATAAAAATGGATTAAACATTAAAAATATAAAAGTAATGTTAAATAATATTCATTACAAATTTAATGTGTTTAAAAAACAAAATTAAACTAGAATAGCGGCGGAGCTGGAGGAGGAGGAGGAGGAGGCTGGTTGTTCCCGGGACCATACGGTCAAAAGAAGCTGCACAAGTATCGTCACCCATCTTTGATATCATCTCCATGACTATTTGACGGAGCTCATCATAATTCGTCGAGAGTTGTTGGTATTGTTGTTTCAACGCAATGAACTCCTCAGACTGGGTGTTCGATACTGATGGAGAGCTTCCAACAGTTGAGACACTACGAGCCGAGCACAAGTTTTCAGCCGTAGTGTTGGAGAGCCCGTAGACCCGATTTTTATCGGGTCCACCAGACGATCCCGCCTCCATCCATAAATCTGGATCGAAATCTGGATGGGTCGACGGATTGTCCCCATATCTCTCCCTCAACCGGCTATTATAGGTCTCCTAAAAATTCCGTCGGTAAAAAAATCATCAAATGCAATTCAAGAAATTAATAACTTACAAAATAAAATGAATGAACAAACATACCACGAAGTGCTGAGCACGGTTGTCCACGAACTACTGCACCACCTTTTGGCGGTCTTGACTCCGCACATGCGTCTCTACAAACAGCTCCATTGGACTCGGTTCACGTCCAAGAGACGCAGCCTGTAAGGAAAAAATAGGTTGAAAGTTAAATATATTATAAGGAACAATAAATTATTTAACGATATATTTCATTAAAATTAATCTTACCATCCGCTTTGCATGTGCGCTGAATGGGACGGATCCGCCAGTGTGAGTGGTCACCAAACCATGAATTTGCCGGTTTCGATTGTCGGCGCCGGACTGTGAGCACCGTAAGAACCGCTCTGAGGTCATGTGCTCAATATATGCCGTCCATATTTCCCCCGAGATGAATGGCGGTTTGAATTCCTGCCAAACCGCCACCTCATTCCATCCTTCAAGACCGTTATCCCTCGCTTGTCTTTTTGATTTTTTTTTGGTGTCATACCAAAAATCACGCAACCTACTTCCATAGTAACAAATTAGAATTTAAAATATAAAATTATAAAACAAAAATAAATATTATTTTCGATGTTACCTAGTTGCCGCGTGATTCTCCCATACCCTCCTCACAACATTGTTGTCCGCCCTATCCCACTCAAATTTGTGCTGTGTATATAAATAATTCATATAAAATAAGAATAGTACAAGATATAAAATTATAAAAATCATTTATTAAAAATAAGCTGGAAATTAAAAATTAACACCGACTTGAAATCGCTTAAACCATGCATCGATATTAGGTTTCCACTCAGGATGTCTGGAAACCTGGCTCCATTGAAACAATGGAATCTCCATCGACGATTTAAACGCCAATGTTATAGTCCTTGCAGCCTCAATGTTTGTGAACCTGATATTAAATAAAAGTAGTAATATTAATTAGTTGTTCATAAATTATGTTATAAGTATATAAAAAAAAACACTAAAACCTAAACAAACTTACATTGAGAGGTCATCCTTCCATTGTGCCTGGTACTTGCGGGTGAATTGACCCCGCTGTGAAGGCACACCGCTTCTGCGCTGTGAAACCGCGCTAGAAGAGGCAGCATCACAAGTTGGCGTTGATTCCTCGCCATGATCAGCACCTAAGGATACGTCCTCCTCGCTGCTAGAAGAACTAGCTGCAACCGTCTTCTGACGACGTGCTGTAGATTTCATTCTACGCATCTACACAAATTTATACGAATAATTACATAATTAACTTCGATTATTTTAAAAAAAATTCGACAGAGTCTCCCCTATACTGGGGGGTCCCAAGTTATCGACAAAATCATATTACACTTCTAATTTTATTTCACATCCCGATCCAATCATCCTAGATCTCAACCCAACTCATCATCATCAACACAACATTTTATTCAATAACATCATATAATGATATTCAAGTAAAAGAATCAATTTCAACTATGAACATTCATTGTTAAATTGGTACTTAGAGTTACAAACATTAGATTAAAGTCATACATTCAAATTTACGGATTAATATTACATTTCAAGTTTTAGGGGACAAGACTCTTAATTTATAAATAATTACATGGTCATAAGCAAAAGATAACTAAATCAATATCATTCCTAACACGATCGACCCTAATGGACCTCAAAATAGAAATTAACGTGTACACATAAATATAAAAATGTAATAACAAGCAATAACAATGACATGGAAACAATAATATCCTAAATTAAGATAAACTAATTAAATGTAATTCTATATATATAAATTAACATTTTTAACATAAATACAACAATAACAATTATAGCAATACAAACAATAATATCCTAAATTAAGATAAACTAATTAAATGTAATTCTATATATATAAATTAACATTTTTAACATAAATTCAACAATAACAATTAGAGCAATACAAACAATAATATCCTAAATTAAGATAAACTAATTAAATGTAATTCTATATATATAAATTTAACATTTTTAAAATAATTCAACAATAACAATTATATATATAAATTAACATTTTTAACAAATAACAATTATATATATATATAAATTAACATTTTTAACATAAATTCAACAATAAAAATTATAGCAATACAAACAATAATATCCTAAATTAATAAATAAAATTAAAAAACTAAAAAACACTACACAAAACAACATAAACACAAAATAACATAAACACAAAACAAACAATACACAAAACTAAAAAACACTATATCAATTCAAAATAAATTTGGAAATAAAAAATGCTTACCTTAATAGTGTGTTGAATTTAAGATTTTATCTACAAACAATACACAAAACAAAGAACACCAAAAAAAAACATAATTAAAATAAAAAAAAATACAAAGATAAAGAAAAAAGAATACATACCTTGGTAAAATCACAACCACAAAAACAATAAAATCTCTTCAATTTGCCAAATAGAAACGGAGAGGAGAAGAGAAATGAAGAAAAAGAGAAACGGAGCCGAGAGAAAAAAATGAACCAAATGGGGGAAAGGGGGGATTTATATAGCAATTTTTCCGACGGAATTACCGACGGACATTAATTGTTGTCGGTGGCGTTAAATTCCGTCAAACACAATTTCACCGTACTCTGACACAACATCAAACAATTCTTCACCGGAAAGGCACGGGGGTGCAACATCATTTTCAACTCTGCCAATAAAAAAATCATTTATGTTCTTTCTGTACCTGTGATTAAGTGGCAAGAAGCGACGGTGACAGTCAAAAAAAGAAGCTTTACCTCCGTTTGCTAGCGTGAATGCCTTATTATTTTCCATGCAGTATGGACATGCGAGTTTCCCATGCGTGCTCCAACCAGAAACCATTCCATAAGCTGGGAAATCATTGATAGTCCACATCAAAGCCGCTCTCATAACAAAATTTTGTTTCCTCGAGATGTCATAAGTCAAAGCTCCAGAGGACCACAACTGCGTCAACTCATCAATCAACGGACGAAGACAAGCATCTATATTCCGCCCTGGACTGCTCGGACCTGGTATGACCATAGATAAAAACATGAACTCCGGCCTCATACACATCCCCGGTGGCAAGTTATAAACCGTCAGTATGACCGGCCAACAAGAATAAGGAGCAGCAAATGACCCGAATGGGTTGAATCCGTCTGTACACAACCCAAGATGCACGTTCCTTGATTCAGCTGAAAAGTGAGGATGCATACTGTTAAAGTGTTTCCAGGCTTCACCGTCAGAAGGATGAACCATCACTCCATCAACCGCATGGTGTGATTGGTGCCATGTCATGTGCTCAGCAGTCCTTGGTGACATGAATAACCTCTGCAGTCTAGGTGTGATTGGGAAGTATCTAAGTTTTTTATATGCCACGAGAGTCTTCCCTCTACCAGTTCTGGGTTTGTGCATGGTCATCTCAGCATTTTCAAGGTAGTATAACATGCAGAAGTTAGGGCATATATCAATTTTTTGGTATCCTAAACCGAGGGGTTTCATCATGGACTTGGCAGCATAGAAGTTCTCTTTCAGCCTGTTCCCTTCAGGTAAAATGCTTCTCGCCCATTCAATAATCTTGTCATAACCGGCCTCACTCAACCCGTGATCTGACTTGATGGTGAACACATGTGCTACGGCTGATAATTTACTGTGGTTCGTGCAGCCATTCCATAATGGTTCGTCAGAATCTCTCAACAGATCAAAAAACCTTGCTGCATCTGCATTAGGTTCTTCTTCTACGATTGGACATTCCCTAACATTACCTTCACTCATTCTCATTGCATCCATAACCATATTCCTGTAAGGATTACTGTTCTCATTTCCAACTTCATGCATGTTGCTAGCACTAGAAGTTGACCCAACCACCTGTTCTTCCATGCTCTCATCAGGAACAAATAGTTCTCCGTGAGCATACCAACACAGGTAATCTTCCATGAACCCTTTGGTTAGAAGATGCATCGTTACAACATCTTGATGCAGAAACTTTAAATTTTTACACTTCCTGCATGGACACTCAATACCGCCATCAGTAAAATTCCTCGGAATAGATGTTGCAAAATTAATAAAACCCTGGACACCGTTACAATAATCCATCCTCCGCAATCCTTGGGGTGAGTCCCGATACATCCATGAACGATCATCCATGACTTCTATTGAACCTCTATAAAACATAACAAAAATATTGGTTTTCCCCGACATTATCCAACAAACTAAAACAACACTTATGTTAAATATTCATTATCAATTATCAACTATCAACGTTCATACATACAAATTTATACATATATAAATTTACAGAAATCACAACTTCGAAATAGAATTGATAACAATTAAACAAGACTCGTTAAACAAGCTATTAATTATTTATTTCATCACAACGACACATTTAATTCGGTGTAATTCAAACAAAATTTCAACAATTTACAAACAAATATAATTTGACAAAATCTAAAACAAACTATAACAACTACAAAATTATACAAAAAAGTTTCTTTGACAAATAACAATTAAACAAGTACAAACATTAACAAAATACATATACTAAAACAATAAAATTCACAATTAAATATTAAAACTAAAAAGGATAGATTTACTTACAAAAAAATGATAAAATCTACAAGAAATGGATATTGTGACCACATACAAGATATAAGAAACTTGAGTGCTCGTGTTGAGAATAGTGGAGAGTTGGGATGGGTGTTTGGCTGCAGTTTGGGAGGGGAGAGGTGGGATGGGAAAGAAGAAGAAGGAGAAACAGAGGAAGAGAGTGTCGGCAGAACGGTGGGATATAATGGTATTTTCCGACGGAATCACCGACGGATTACTTCCGTCGGTGATTCCGTGGGTGAAAGTGCCACGTCACTGTACGGCTATCTCAGTTTGAATCCTTCGGTACTTCCGTCGGTAAATTGCCTGACGTCACCACGCCGTTGCATATTTCCAGACAAACTGTATACCCCATCGGCGAAACGGTCGGTATATACCGACGGATATTTCCGTCGGTATATACCGACCGTTTCACAGACGGAGTTATTCCGTCGGTATATACCAACAGATTTTGAGACGGAATTATTTTCGTCGGTACCGTCGGTATATATTACCGACGGAAATAGTCCGTCGGTAATTCCGTTGGTTTTCTCCGGTTTTCTGGTAGTGCATTAACCCATGTTCTGAAGAATCATTAAACATAAACTATTACTGAATTTACCACTGCTCATGCACACTGTCACTATTTATATGTATTGTTATTCATGCTAATAGTGTTTTGTTAAGTCTTGAACTATTCATCGTACATACTTATCGTTAACCCATATTATTAATTCCGTTGGAGATATAGATTTTGTCAATACTACCGAGTTTGACATTATTTAATGGGCTATAAATCTGTTAGAGAATAATATAAATCATATCTTGAAACTTCATCTAACAGTTTAAGCTATTGGGTTGAGATGATTTTTTGACATGGTACGGTCACTAGTTCGAATCTCATCATCCCCATTTATTTGATAAAAATTAAGCACAAGGTAATGTGGATCTGTACATAAGTTTTAAGCACAAAGGATTTTCACTTGAAAAAATATATTAAAAAATAATACAAATCATATCTTGAAATATTACCTAACAACATAAACTATTAAATTAAAATAATTATTTGGCAATATAATTCTCCACTGTATCGTTCCAGCATTGTTTACATCCGCATACGGCATACCCCCTTACAAGTTTAACCCCGTTACAGGTGTTATGCTACAATATGCGGGTAAAGATGCAAAGGTCAAAAAAACTGAATAGCTTGCGGTGATATACACATGGGTTTTCGAATATTTGGACGCACGAACTGTACTGTGTAGGAGCTGCTGTTTTAGTCCGCGCTCCACAGAATCACAAGCTCTACAACCACAAGAAACCAAAGCGTCAACAGGCTTGTACTCTCCAGTACACTTATTGTGTGTACGTGATTTCAGGTGTGTGTGTGTGTGTGTGAGAGAGAGAGAGAGAGAGAGAGAGAGAGATTAATAAACATTAATCTTATAGGTAGAGATGTTTTTTATAGCGACTGAGAGTGAAGACTCTTATAGCTAGGTAGAGATTGAAAAACCGAGGAGCCCTATTCTCGATACATTATCTTGTCTTAAGTGAACCAAGGACATAAGACCAAGGTATTGTGGACAAAGCAGTTGAGAAGATGGAGATTCCTCGAAGATGATATATGTGAGTTCTCACTAGAAATGGAAATGAAAACTACAAGGCAAAATGAGCTGGGTTTTTGTGAAAGAGTGTGAGAGATGGCAATCAATTGCGAAGTGGAGTTGAGTTGAAAGGGTTGCTAGCAATTTGCATGAAGGATTGAACTTCGAACTTGAGCCGTGATTGAAAATGCTGAAAAATATGAAACTAAGAGAAGCACAAGCAGATTAAACGTCTTCGCCAACTAATTAAATGCAAGTTTTTATATTATTATTATTATTTCCTTTTTTCAACAAGGCAAGTTGAAAATTAAAGCTGAGAGCGGGGGGGGGGGGGGGGGGGGGGGGGGGGGGGGGGGTGGGGTCAAAGTGTCATTAGGAAGGCCAACATAGAAGTGCAAACCCAGTAAGCTTGCTCCCACCATGTCCTTGCCTCACGTACACATACCCCAAAACGCCCGTGGCATGTCCTTATCCCCCACACTCCACATGACCCCTCTCCCTATCTATCTCACACCATCTCTCTTTTTCTCTCCCCCTTGACTTCTTCATAAATACCCCCATCACCCGCAATCCTCCCATCACCACCACCTTTTACTACAAGTACACACTCTTATCACTCTTAAAACTTACCCTTTCTCACCACATCTTCTCTCAAACTCCAAATGGCTATTAGAAAATCACACAAACTACCTCAAACAGCAGTCCTCAAGCAAATCCTCAAGAGATGCTCGAGTTTAGGCAAGAAACATGGCTATGATGATGATGGCCTCCCTCTTGACGTGCCAAAAGGGCACTTTGCTGTGTATGTTGGTGAAAACAGAAGTAGATACATTGTTCCAATCTCATTTTTGAGCCACCCTGAGTTTCAATCCTTGCTTCAAAGAGCAGAAGAGGAATTTGGCTTTGATCATGATATGGGCCTTACTATCCCTTGTGAAGAAGTAGTTTTTCGATCTCTAACATCAATGCTCAGATGAAAAGATGATCAGTAGGGTGATGGCGGTGCATGTTTGCTTGGAGAAGATGGCTTAAGATGAAGCTACACTATATCTAGCTTCTCTTTTTTTAACATCTTCTCAATTGTGATTCGTGATCCTGTTTTTTTTTTCATGTATTCTCTCTTTGAAACCCTGCTGGTTTCTTATGTCTAATTAATTACTAACTTAGAACCCATGAAAAGAATGCATGGGTTTGAGATGTATAAATTAAATCTGGTTTTCCTCACAGATGTTAGTTGTTAACACCACTGTGAGAGAGCAAGGATTAATGCAAAGGGTGATTTGCCTGTTTAGCTGCACAAATTTTCTCTCTTCCTCTCTGTTAGTTAAGATCTGTGCATGGCTTGAAAAACATAGGGGTAAAGGCTTAAAGCAAGACACTCGGTCAAATAACATCAAGTACATGTATGACTTTAGAAAACTGCATCCATTAGCACACTCCAACAGCATAATTTTGTCAGAGAATGTGGGGGTACATTGGCATGTACGGATCATCGGTTTAGAGCGTGTTTGGCAGTGTGGTTGCGGGTGCTTTTCAAATAACTTTTCGTGCCAAAATGCATGCCAATGATGTTTTTTTATTTTTTAAAAATCATTTTTGACATCAGCACATCAAAACGATCCAAAACATACAAACCATATTAAATTTTAACAAAAAAAAAAAACAAAAAATTTTCAAATTTTTTGGGAACGCAGCCGCAGCCGCGTTCCCAAACGAGCCCTTACTGTTGGGGTTTGAATTTTAAGACACACTTCACGAAGCAAGCTTGTTCTTGAAAATAATTTAATATCATGGTAAATAAACAAACATTGTTAGATGGTCCAAAGGAAAAAAGCATTTTAATAAACTATTTTATATTTTGCATAGAATGAGGAAAAAACAAGTGAAGTTTAAAGAGAAAAGTTAGTTTAAATTTTTCCTTTATTTATATATAAGAATGACTATTTATTTTGACAAAAAAAAATAGCATCCCATATAGTTTATTACTTTAAAGATCTAAAATTAAAAATAAATAGCTACTTTTATAGTTTTTTTTACCTCTTCGTATAGCTTTCCCATTAGAGAAGCCCTTGGAATTCTAAAAGATGCTTTGGAGACTATATTGAATGTGAAGTTAATTTATTTACTATCTTATAATAAAAACAAATATAAAAATAATGGAGATACAAGAGAAAAAAACCATTTGTATCATAAATTATTTACAAAAAACTTATGATGAAACTCAATTCTATCCTATGGATTTAAAGGACAAGAGATGTGTAGGATAAGATTGTTAATCTCGTTATTTTAATAATTTAGTCCATCTTTTCTTGACGAAATGGCTTATAGA
The DNA here is from genome assembly GCA_007827005.2 of Populus simonii. Taxonomy (NCBI): domain Eukaryota; kingdom Viridiplantae; phylum Streptophyta; class Magnoliopsida; order Malpighiales; family Salicaceae; genus Populus; species Populus simonii. Next base: position 16,471,716 of record CM017467.2, on the reverse strand, counting down.
TAATGTTCGATACCTAGAAAAAATCCCTTCCTTCGAGTTTAAGAACTCTTTGATAATTATATCAGTATCATATAAGAAAAAAAAAAGTAGTTTTCCTTCATAAGAAAGTCCTGTGTGTGTGTGTATGATTCGTAGTAGAGAAAAACTGAACTTGTCCGCTAGAGAAGGTTACATTGGTTCATTTTATAGCCCTTGAGGTCTACTTCTTCATGGAAGGGAAAATAGTTCACATATCAGCAAAATATCTTTTTTCTTGTTAAGATAAAATATCTTTGATTTCTCAGGATAAAATATCTCTAACTTACGGTATCACCATGAAGCCCAAGATACTTTTAGAGTTAAAACGAGCACAAGCTCAGCGCGGCCCACTAACGTCTGGACTCAGCACTTGGTTAAACCCATGAAAGATGATGAGTCTGACATCTCGCTAGACCCACAACGCATGGGCTTAAAACTTGGATGAGCGTGAGCCCAAAAATGATAGGTCACAACCCCTTCTATAGTCATCCTTTTGAAGGGTTCTTCCAAATAAAAAAAAAACCGTTAATCCATCAACTTCTATCGCATTTTCCATCGATAAAATGAAACGGAATATCGCTAGATCTATTTTTGTCTTTTTAATCAAATATGTTTTTGTTTCCATTGTTTTTATTTTTTTATTTTAAAATACTAATCAAACGCTATTCAGGAAAGCATGTAAAATAGTTCAAATTATGATTATTATTTTATTTTTTTTGCAAACTTCAAATAACATGTCATGAACCATATGAATTGGAGATAGTATTTGTTTAGTTTCTAAATCTTCAGTTTTTTGGGGTTTTAACGGTCCAAGTCTTTAGAAAGCATTAATTAAATATGTATTTGATAATGTGATTTCAAATGATTAAAAAATCACCAAAATGATGTTTTTGGCATTTCAAACCACACTGAAATACTTTCCCGGTCAAATACCTTAGGCTACCTCTTGGTGCGAATCCAAGTAGGTTCTCAATTTGGAAACCAGTGTTGTTCACAATCAGAGCAAAGCTAAGCACATTAAAAGGGAAGGTTTTTAGTATGGCTTGGAAGATATCTACGATAAAATCAGTTATAAGCTCTATACCTCTATACTACATGTCAGTTTTTCCTATGCCAAAGGGCATTACTAAAGTCATATCCTCTATCAATCGTTATTTTCTCTAGAAGGGTACCCCAAATTCTCATGGCATCTGTAAAGTGGCTTGGCATAAGGTAATCAAGAGTAAATCCTTTGGCGGTCTCAGGTTGGGATCTCTCCATAACAAAAATTTGGCTCTACTTTTTAAATGGCTATGGAATCTTGATAAAGGAGTGGCAGGAGGTTGGCAAGATCTCATCCTTTGAAAATATCGACCTCATTTTATAAACGGTCTTCCTATGTTTGCAGGTTCTTTATCTCCAACTTGACGTGGCATGGTATCGGCGATCTCCTCAAATCAAAGCATAGTCATTCCTCTTTAATCCAATGTCGGGTTCAAGGTGGTGATGGGAGAAATATCAAGTTTTGGACCGACTCTTGGCTAGGCTTTGCAACCCCTCTCCAGCTCTTGTTTCCCATACTTTATAACCTCTCCCTGCAACAATCAATAAGCCTTGCAGATGTATATAGCCCGACTGATACTTTGCTTAACCTGTCTTAAAGAAGATCCCTTCGGCCCCGCGAGCTCTGCATGCGGGAGAGCTTAATTGCAGAGGTGAAGTGTGGTCCAATCTTCTCTGATGGTGAAGACATCAAGATATGAAAATTCCATAGCTCTGGCGTCTACTCAGTTACTTAGGTTGCTATTTTTTTGACAGACTCTCTGCTTCAAAGGATTATCCCTCCCCCGTTCTACTTTGAAAAGAGTATGCCCCTCCAAAAGTGGATGTGTTCATATGGCTCCTTCTAAATGGGAGTCTAAATACAAAAGGTTTTTTTAGCTAAGAGAAGGATCATTAATTATAATGTAGCTCTTTGCCCTTTTTGCTGCAAGGAGATTGAGACAATAACATGGTCTCTCTAGTGTAGATTCTTGAATTGGTTTGGATGTTTAGGTTGTCTGCTTAAAGATCCAAATCATAACCTTCAGGAATGGTTCGGCATGGTCAAAGAAAATTTTCAGTATCGTGCCATTACCCTTCTCTGTAAAAGCTTATATTGGTCAATCTGAATAACGCGCAACTACCTAACATTCGAGTTCAAGGCACCAGATTGGGATGCGATTTTTGACCTCACCTTTTACCGTTTGGTCTTTTGATTGAAGTTTTCAATTAGAAATTTCAGCTACACATGTAGTTTCAATCTTTTTAGAAATCTAAAATGTATCAAGAACTGAACTAGCTACTTCTATCCCTCATTGTCTAATTTTCAATTTCAGGTTTTCCTTCTATTCTCTTTTATTTTTTAGCCCTCATTTAATTGATGGGACTGTTTTATATATAATTCTTTTGATTACTAAAAAGTGGAGCTCACTTGAGCATGCTAATAAAGTTTGACAGTTGCAACCTTGAGCTCTGTATCAGGTTTTATTATTAGCAATTATTGAATCAAGTGCTTTAATCTCCACAGTGATGAGTAGTTTCAACTTATAATGCTTAATATAATTACCCGTGCATGGTGGAGATTGTCGATTTCTTTTTCTTTTCCCTTTTGCTTTAGTCAAAGACAGCATCATTTAATGTAATTATAGTGGGGTTTAAATTGTTGTCGGGAGTGAACAGAAGAGCTGACACATTATTGTGAACTAAATTTCCTTTGAGCTTGCTTCGAATTGAGATTTGAGAGTTTACTAAGAAACAGAACTCCAACGGTTTCTTTGAATTCTGTGGAAAATGTATTAGGGAATGAAAGGGAGATTAAGAGCCTGTTTTTGCATTTAAAAAGAATTTTAAAAAAATATAAAGATTTTTTTTTATTTCAAATTAAATCTATTTTTTATATTTTGATATGTTAATATCAAAAATAAATTTAAAAAAAATTAAAAAGTTATTATTTTAATTTATTTCTAAATAAAAAAACCTTTAAAAACAATCACAAAATCTAACTACGAAAGACTCCTGCCGTTATATGTTGCATTTTATGCCACTAGCAAAAGTGAAATGCATGAACCTATCTTTCGTGACGGATCATTGGACTTGATTTGGCTTCTGTTTCACTTCAACAAGCGATAAGAGATTAGAAGTATTAATCGTACCTTTCTCAAAAAGAAAAGCAGTGGTACGATCATTAGCTAAAAATGTCAATGTTACGATCACTTTCATGATAATCAAGTGTTTGTTGAAATGTCCCTTTAACAACATCTCCAGTTGGAATTTTTAGATACATGTTACATTTAGACTGTTATATTCATAAAAATTCTTCTTGAATTTGAATCTTGGATACGACTTAATTTTTCATTGTTTGTAAACTAAAATTATTTGCATATATGGCCTTCATTATCATCGAAGTTCATTGTATACGAGTATGCTGCTCTAGCCTCTTGGAATAATATTATTTAATTACTGCTGGGATGCAGCCCACGGATCAAGGTAGGGGTTCTATATTGTTTGCATTTGATTGAATTTGCGTTCAATACTCAAATCGCATGACCATGAGATACTCTCCATGATCACTCTAAGACTCCATCATCACCCTTAGCTTATCCTCCTGAAATGTATGTCGTCCATCACTCTCTTGCTTCAAGGCCGCCTTGTTATTCGTTTGAACTACTACCTAGCTAGACACTTGCAACCCTTTAATCCACTACAAATCTACTTAGCGACTTCTTCAACGGAAAAGCCAAATTTTGCTTTCAGTTGTCACCTTCAAGCCCTTTACTCTATGAAAACAATGAGGATTATTAATAAAATATGTATATGATTTGCAGAGAATTCGTTTGGTGCTCCATTGGAGATGATGGGACCAGTCCTACCATTGTAATGAGATTGTCGGTGAAAATGATAGTGCATGTATACATATTAGATGGTCCTGTATATATAGCCCCAGAAGATATCCATGAAGTCGTCAGCTGAACTATAAGCCTTACATTTTTCCCAGCTAAAAGTAACAGTTAAAGCTATCATACTTTTAGTGGGTCTTGGACAGAAGGAAATTAATAATAATAACAACAATAATCAAGCCATGACTTGCATGAAACTCTTCCTCCACCTCAATGTTTGGAAAAGGAAAAAACTAAGCAATGCATGGATATTCCGTCTTTCTTGCCACTACTCTTCCTTCCCTGTCTCTGCTAATACACAACTAAACTATAAAGAGACATTTTTGGTGACCTGTATATATAGTCTTGAAAATTATCAATCTATCATTAACCCATTGGAGGTCATGTTTATGTAATCTCTAATATTAAGTAGTTTTTTCATTAAAAAAAAAACCAGTGGTTTTATCATAGCAGGACCATTAGAGAGGAGCACAGGCTGCCTACGGATAGCTGGTCCTCTCATCCTTTTCTTTTAATGCAGTGTTTGCCATCTTTTTATTTCAGCCACAAAACAAGCCTGACAATCACATTTGTACGCACAGTAGAATGAATATCTTCTGTTACACAAAATCCACATAGAATTTCCTCCTCAGAAAAAATATCGACCCCCTTTATTGCCATGATGCTGTTTGATACCCATTTTCTCCCACCTCTCTCTATAATGGGTCTTATTTGTCTGGACTTGAAAAATGAATTGATAACTTGGGAAATCTTTTTTGCTCTAGCCCGAGAGTTACTCGTGTATTATGCAATTACCTCAATTGGGAGAGATTGAGAAAATACTGAGGTATCGCAATTTTAGTGTGTACTTCTCACCTGAAAGTATGTTTTGTCCTTGTAAGAAATCCAAGCATCTGTCTCGCGTACCTGTGGTATCTATAGTTTACTAGTCTGTGAAGCTTTATTTTGATCTACAAATAGTGCATACATTCCCAAGATGAGCCCTGCATAAAAACAGCACCTGTGTGCCTCTTCATGCTCTACCTACCTTCAGTTAATTCAGACCCTTTGTCCCTTTGCATTGTTGGTCAAAAAGTAAACACCAGTACCAACCAAAATAAAAGTATTCCATCTACTTGAAGGTCTAGCTGCTGTAGTCAATCGTGTGACTTGTTCCGCTCCCGTCCCGGGTTCGACCCTCTATGTGCACGCCTGTCACCCCCGCGGTGCCTTACCTGCTCCTGGGCTTGCAGGATGTCCAGTGAGCCGTGGGGAATAGTCGTGGTGCGCGCAAGCTGGCCCGGACACCCACATAAATCAAAAAAAAAAAATATCCCATCATATTTGAAGTTAAAAAAAAACGAATACGAATATATATACACTTAAACTAAATGGTAAATACGTAGTACCTTCCCTTATTCATTATAACATAACCCATCTACTGTGATGGAGACATAATTCACATGTACCCTCAATATCGATTGAACAGCGAAAATTGTCGCGTCTTTCAAATCAATTTTCAGAAAAATGAGTTGGAGATTCAAATCTATGGGCACAAGTTCACAGTTGGCTACTACATGTTTCTTCAGGATTTTGTCCCTGGTGTCCCACCCCACATTCCGAGCGAATTCCTGGAAGGAACCTTGTCTGTCAAATTCCAGTGCCTCCGTATTTTTCTTCTCCGAAAATCAAATGAGTTTGTTGTTACTTTCACTGCATGTATAGTATGAGAACGAAAATGATGGCATCCAGTTCATTAATTATGATAATGACTTTATTTCCTTTATTAATCATTTCCCCTCACACGCATATGTGTGTTTTCTCATATCAGTGTGTGGCAATTAATGTTTTCCTTTGGCATGCAATACTAATAATACACTAATGAATTTTCGAAGAGATAATAATCTGTATTTCAAGCATGATTGGTATAGGTTATTTTATAAAATATTAAAAAAAAATTCATCAAAATAATATTTTTTTTATTTTTTTAAATTTTTGTTTAACATTAACATATAAAAACAATTTAAAAAACATTAAAAAAACTTAATTTAAAACAAAACAGATATTAAAAAACTAAACTATTTCAATTAAAATACAAAAATAAACATATTATTTATCTTTATTACTATATATACTATTTTACTCGTTCATTATAACTGTCTTTGCACTTGACTTGACAACGTTCAATATTATTGTTCACTATTAAAGAATAATATAAAACATATCTTGAGATTTTATTTAACAGTTTAAGTTATTGGGTTGAGATGGGTCTTTGACATGGTATCAGAGTCTTAATAACCAAATAGTTACGAGTTTGAATCTCATCATTCTCAATTATTTGATAAAAATTAAGTATAAGGTAGTGTGGATCTATACAAGTTTCAAGTTCAAAAGACTTTCACTTGAGAGGTGTGTTAGAGAATAATATAAATTATTTTTTAAAATTTTATTTAATAACTTAAATTATTGAGTTAAGATAATTTTTTTAAGGTAATTTCTTCATGTATTTTTTTAATTTTTTATAATGTTTTCGTAGTTTTGAAATGACATTACTTCATGGCCGTGTTTATTATGACTTGACATCATTGCACAGTAATGTTGACTTTCCCTCTTTTTGCCATACCACTTTTGCTCAAGCCTCAATTCATGATGGATATGAGAATACATGCATAAATCCATCATTGATCTAAAAAAAACAGAGAGAACAATGAGTTGTTGCTTTTCAAGCTTCAATTGAACAGGTTTTTGTTTTCATGTCTCTATAAGATGGGGACTTAGGACCAACGGTTGTTATTATGAAAATGACAGCTTTAGTTAATTATTTGTGGTAGCTTTATTTCAGGAGATGGAGTTTTGGTGCCTCAACTTGCAGCACGCTGATCTCCAAGTTTTATTTTCTTGTTAAGTTATTTGTGTTTTTCTTTTGTATTGGTCTTTGATAGCCCTATGAGGTGTTTAGTCGTTTCTTGGCATAAACTTTGTTGCTTGTAAGAGGGACAAAAAAAAAAATGAGCTATAAGTATGTTGACATAATATTTGCTCTTAGCTCTCAAACAATGTATGTTTGCCCAGAGCTTCGGTCCATGGCTATGAATTAAACGGCTGGAAAGCGCTAGCTTTGCATGTCACCATTGCCAAGGAAGATGCATTTGATATACAATGTATCATATGATGTATCGCGGCCATTACAAACATGATAGGACGTTAGTGAATGCCATTAATAAGGCCTCTTCTGGTACAGCAAGAAGGTCCCGGAATGGATCAGAAGCCCTGCGACCCACAGTATGATGACATGTTGAAGATAAACATCACAGAGACTTAGAGAAGCGTGTGTTCATAAAATATGGAGAAATTCATTTGAAGCTGCCAACCCTTTGGATCCTTACTCATGTCCAAAAAAAAAACTGGGAACATGCATGCATGGATCTACAGTACCTTGTCCAATTCTTTGTATGTGTTTGCTTTCGTCATTGCTAAATGTTTGGATAGGCTTCGTTATTTATCATAAAAGATGGAGGTCATGCCTCTTCTATGAAATCGGTGAAGAACAAGGAGAACCACTCGTGTGGAGAAGGTGGGTGGTGCTGTGGGGAGAGCATGTTGGGCTCCTAAATATATTTGAAGAGATACCAATATGAGAGTGTGTTTTGTACGTCGGACCGTCTGCTATTCACTCGTCATCTCATTTTCAACTTTTTTGCCCTACTCCATGATCGCGAGCTCCTCTTTTATTCAACAAACATTCCTCACCATATATAGCCTGCGTACAAAACTGAAATCTCCTGATAAACCTGCTAGTTTAAATTAGATATAAGAAATTCTTATTTCTCAAAGAAATATCTCAAACTACAGTATCTTTATCAATAATAATAATAATAATTATCGCAACTGAAATCATGGTAAAATTAAAAAATAGATGAATGAATAAAGAGTCGCCTTAACTAGTTTTTAAAGATTTTTAAATAAAAAACTAATTATATTAAAAATTGACACATCATCCTAAAATATCATAACTAAGATAAGTTACTTCTATGTTATGCTAATTTACCTAACAAGTCTTTCTACTTATTTTTCTAAACTCAACATGGGTTTTCTTAAGTAATTTGGAATCAAAACTTAGGCCACGTTTGTTTGCTGGAAAGTAGTTTTCTTTTGGAAAGTGAATTATTTTCTGATGTTTGGCAGTATAATGAAAAATAAGTTGGAAAACACTTTCCAGTGTTTGGTTATGTCATGGAAAATGAGTTGGAAAATAACTTATTAATTTTTTATTTTTCTCAAGTTTATTAAAATAATGAGGAACAAATCTTACAAATTAAAAATTTGAATGAGAATGAAATTGAAAAAAAATATAATTTCATAAATTATCTCAAATAAAATAAATAATAATCAAAATAATAGAGATCAAATCTAAAAAATAAAAAAATAAAAGATGAAGAAATTAAAATAATAATAATTAACATTTTATAAATTATTTCAAATAAAATAAGTAACAATCAAAAGAATGAGGATCAAATTTGATACATAAAAAATTTCAATAAAAAATGATAAGGAAAAACCAAATAATAATTATAAAAATGAGGACCAAAGTTAATATAAAAATTAAATTTTAAGAGATGAAATTGAAAAATAAATATTCAAAACAATATATATATATATATATATATATATATATATATATATATATATATATATCAATCAAAAGTTTGAGGACCAAATTTGATATAATCAGCAAATAATATAACATTTCTAAATTTTTCACAACTTTCGGAAAGTGTTTTCCGCCCAAATTTTCCAGGAAAACACTTTCCTGGAAACCAAGCCAAATTTTCCTTTGACTGGAAAGTGTTTTCCGTTGACCAACTTTTCTAATGGCAAATAAATACAGGAAAGTTTGGAAAATGATTTCCCAGAAAGTGAATTATGGGAAACAAACATAGCCCTAGTCTGAAAGCCCAATTCTGACTTCTTGAAACAGGGGCATTGAACCCGAGAAGATGGTGGATATTGAAATGGGCTTTAAAGCCAATTTTCTTCGTTATGCTCCAAATTAGGCTCGTGAATCATCACTAACTCTCAATGGATCTTTTGGGGTCATGTTAACTCAGTTCACATCCTTCAACAATAAAAAACAAATCTGATAAAAATCATAAATAAACAATTTTAAAATTACATAAAAATAAAATAAAAATCTATTTTTTAAATTCAAGTAACAAAAAAAAAATAAAAGATAAAAAAAAACAAAAAATAAATTTGCTAGTTTTTTTTTTAAATAATGTAGTCACCTCTAGGGTAACTCTGTTGGTAGGTCGATTTACTATATGATGTGAAAGGTAAGTAAGAGGATATTGCTCTACAGCACCCTTGACTTATGAATCTAATTCCTTGAAAATTAATTTTTATTTTTATTTTTTTATAAAAAAACAATTTAAAGCATTTTTATAAAAGAAAATTCTTACTTAATTTATTAGAAAAAACTTTTTATTTTTTAGAGGATATCATGAAATAAAAGAAAAAATTCAAAAAATCCTTTAGTTTTCAATTCCAACAAGGGCGATTGAATTCTCCTTATCACTTTATACACATGAAACTTTATAACAATTATAAATCCCCAAGGGTATCCCTGCATCGGGCATGAATTTAATCCCCACATGCTCATTTATGCTTTTTTTATTATTATCCATTATTACAAAGTTTACAAAAAAAAAAGCATATAAAAGAAAATAATTAAAAAAAACTAGAATCAAAATTGACCTTCATATAGCTAAATAACATCAAAAACAAAATACTGAAGTAGATACTTGAAACATTGTAGGTGTGTGTAATTCACACGACGCTTGCTGGTAGCACTTGAAAAGCTTGGCTTGAAAGGAACATGCTTCTCACGTGCTTTATATAAGAAAAACCAAAACAAACATGGAAAATGAGAGCAACAAAAATCTTCTCCCACAAGTTATTAGAAACTATCTAAATTTAGTCATGATTTGTGGGTATATATTGAAGAATATATACCCAAAAATATTCTAAAAATATATGTAATTATGTCATTGCCTAAAATAGGTTATTTGTTACCTAGCTTAGATATGATTGTATCATTATTATTAGTATATAGTTATGGCAAAAATTATAGAAGAGATTGCGGGCAAGATATGATTTCTTTGCTTCATGTACTCCTTATATAGTTTGTACAATTCCGAAGTTTGAATACAAGACAATATTATTACTCTTAAAAAATTTTCATGATATTAGAGCTTTAATTTCTATGTCCCTAGTCTGCACTGTGATTTAATTCGTTACAGTTTGTTTTGTTCTTGTCATGGAAAACCACTCAAAGAATACTATATATGTAGGCTTAAAAGTCCCTCTTCTAACAAATGGTTTTGATGATACCAACACCTCACAAAGATTAAGTTTAGTATTATTAAATGAATTCAATTTTCTTTGATCAAGAGTTATTACTATTGCCCTTGGTAGAAGATCTAAACTAGGTTTTATAAACAGTTCTACTAGTCATCCAGATGTGGATGATCTAGAATATGAAGTATGGTTGTCCAAATACCAATTGGTTATGTCCTGAATCCTTAACTCAAATAAGCGGAATCTTGTTGAGATTTTTAGCTATTCAAAGTCTTCATTGGATCTTTGAAATGTCATTCATAGCATGTATGGCAGCCAAAACAATTTTGGTAGGATATTTCAATCTATCACGAGATCACAAGTCTACATCAGGATGAAAGACCTTTTGTTCAGCTATTGGATAGCCTGAAAAGCTTGTGAAATAATTGGAGATATATCACCCACGCATTGTTGATGTGGTTGTATTACGAAAAAAGAACTAATGAGGATCAATTTTTTCAGTTGTTGGCAAGTCTTAGCCTAGATTTTAAAGATCTGCGAAGTCACATCCTGATGAATCCAGAACTATCATCTTTGCAATCAGTATGCACTACCATTTAACGTGAAAAGACACGCAGGAAAGTAATGACATATGATGTTTAATCATAGAGTCCTTGATGCTTATGCTTATCAAGCCAAAACGATGTTATATGATATTAATCTCGGACCTTCTGATCGAGGTCAATCCAGACCATTCTCTGATTCCAAGTCCTACAAAGGGAAATGGTTTGATTTAAAGTGTCAATATTGTCACAATCTTGGACATCTAGCAAATCGTTGTTGGCTTCTTCATCTATAAATTAAGCCCAAGTTTGCTAAGAATCAAAATGGACATCAAAGACAAGTCAATAATCATAAGTCATACCTTGCTAATCATTCTACCAAGACTTTGTTAATCTTACAGTGTTGATAACTAACTTTACAAACTACCTGCAAGACAGGCATGGTTAAAGAAAATTGCATGATGAAGCTACTAGTCAAGAATAGAAACAGTCGGTTTCCCTTCTCAGTCATTTTGTTGAATTCTTAGTTGAAGCAAACCCTAAAAATAATCAATGTATTTTGATTGTTTTTATGATTGCATTAGAACTTGTAAATTTGCATGATCTTTGGTAGTTAATTATGGTGTCATGGATTACATGTTAAACAAATTAAGTAACATTCATGATTTTAAATGATTCTTCACTCTCACTTTTGTATCATTAGCTAATAAGAAAGCATGAAAATATCAAAACATCACCATAAACCTATTAATTACACAAAATACTCATGTGAAATTATCAAAATACCCTCAAAGAAAAAGTTTATTTTTTATCTTTTTTAAGGTTAAAAACGTGCTTTCATTGTAGATGGATCATGGAAAAACCGTAAACACCCCTACCTAGCAACTCAACAAATTTTTTATCTCAAGAGCAAAAAAATATTTTTACGTTCAAGAAACTTGTGAAAAGTCAAGAAAACCCTTAATCAACATTTATAAATTTTGTTTACTCTAAGGATAAAAGGGTATTTTGACTGTATAAAAAATGTAAAAAACACAGATACCCTCAAATAATTTTTTAATAACTAATGAGTTAATAGAAAAGACCAACAAACCTTAGCCTCATACTTAAGTTTCTCCCACTCAAGAGTAAAACTCAAGAGTAAATCAATAATTTCACTATAGCAATATAATAATATTTATAGTTTTATATTAAAAAATAATAATATTCTTTTTAAAATGGAATCTAGCTAAAATGGGTCGTGATAAACTATTACAAATTATAAAGAATTAAACGACAATAACATCAAAACTATAAATAGTGGGTTGTAATATTAAAAATTTAGAGCACGAAAGTATAATCAAATTGTATGTCCTGATTTTTAAAAAAAAAAATTGATAGATGAAAGTTGATCCAAACACGTCCTTACCATGAAAAAAACTGTAGTTTTATATAATAATTTTCAAGAACCACTATACACTTTATAAAAGAAAATTAGGGGGAAGAAAAATTGACGACTTGGAAATCTTAAAACGGAAGAAAAAACCATGGTCCCAAAAGCAAGTTGTTCTAGCGACATCATTATCAAGGAGTTGAGAATATTCTCATTCCACTTTTAACCAAAAACATCCGGTGCAATTTCTGAGGCCAGGAGTAAAGACTGTACAAAAGATAAGGACAATATTGTCTTATTACGCCAAAAGTACGAACCTGTACTGGTGGTGCCTGTGCCTCCTTTTACATTAAATTTCTTTTTCTTTTTTAGTAAGGACATGATAATATCACCTCTCGCACATTAATTAAAATAACTGAAGGGGGGAATCTGAATACGACACTCGAAATTGTGATGCGAACTTTGTGGGTTGGTCAGATATTGCTTGGGGTAGCCTGAGTGTTACTGTTTCTGGGGCTGAGAAGCATGTGATTATTGCCCCACACGTGGGCCCTTTGGAAAGCTAGTGGAGCATAAGAGTTGGGCCCACTTGGCATGGCAGGCCCATGTCATACTCACAGAGCCAATGCTTTGCCGTCAATACATTTATACACATGCACGTGATTACATGATCAGAGCTCAGTTTTTTCTTTTTCTTTTTCTTTTTCTTTTTTATCTATGACTTGCAAGCACAGCAAATTAAATCCTCGAAATACATTTCTCTAACCCAGATTTGTATTTACCTTTTTCAAAAGCTACTGGTCTGTGCTGCATCTAACTGCAAGACCATGTCATCGAAGCTTTGCATACTTGAAAATGTTCTCGCCAGTTCAAAAGGAATGTTCCTCAGTGTTATCCAGACGTCTCCATGATGATCTCATTATATTTCTAATGCTAACAGTTTTCGCCATTGATTAGACATTTTCAGTTTGGTTACCTTTGCCATGACTAACATCCATGTCCGTTCTAGGTTGTCATTGACACAATAGGACAAGGTTTTGCATAATATCCGCCTTGATTTTCGTAATCTCACAACCCTCTTTGTCCCTCATGACTACGATCAATAATATATATATATATATATATATATATATAATTTGAAGATTATATGTATTTTTTTATTTTAAATATTTATTTTAGAGTGGTTGTCGTAAGCTATAGGTCGTTGTAAACTACAGGTCGTTCAAATATTCAATTTCTAGCTATGATTCATACAAACTACCAATAAAAAATCTCATAAACTATTTTAGAAAAGAAAAATTGTTATATCTTTAAGTGTTAACTCTTTTCTTTTGTATTTAGATGTTTTTATATTGTACTCTACTCATCTTCTCATAAAAAAAATAAGAGGCATAACATTCTATTTATATGAAAATTTAAAAACCTTATAGATTATAAAATATCAATTTGCCCTTTAAATAATATCACATGTATTATTTTAGGTTAATTTTAGAAACTTATTCAATCAAGTGGTTACTTGATTGTTTATAGATCTAGAATTGTAATCACGTATATCAATTACATTGTAATCCTTAATTTCTAAAATTTATTTATAATCAAGTCACATGTGATTAATCATCTCAATTTAATTTTTGACCAATGATTTTTATCTGAATGACTCAATAAGTTCTCTAATAAGTTGTTCCAAATATAAATCACAATCTTTTTATTGCTATTTGTTTTATTTTAAATAATTTATGATTTTGCTTTTAATTTTATCTATTAGATTTGGTTTTTATTTTTTTAATATGTTATTTTACATAAAAGTAAAAAATACTAAAAAATATTCTCCAATTCTTTTTTAATAACACCATTAAATATCAAAAAATAATTCATTTTCTAATAATTCACTTCTCGTCAAAATCACTTAAAAAAAACCACTGCCGGAGGCTAGACAAGAAAGGTCCTTCAAACCCAACGCGGGCATATGGCTAGCAAAGTTCAGACTATAAATAAAGAAACAGTCCGGATTCTCTTATGGGCTCCATATATTCTAACCCTTCATCAAACTAATTCGACCCTCAAAAACTTTGCTATCTACCACGAGGCCTGAGCATTGAGCAATGCTTGTTTGGTTTGACGCTGTGTTGTGTTGTGGGGCTCCTTGCATATGCACTCTGCCTAAATTAAGCTGGGCAAAACTTGATCACTCTGCCTAAATTTTTGAAGACCACTTCGCTTAGACATGAAAAAAATAAATTAATATATTGATTTTTTTAATGCTTCTTAAAACAAAGATGAAAATTGAAAATAATACCAATCAATTCAATTTTTTTTTTGTTTTTGTACAAAAGAGACTCAAATCCAGATCCTTTTAATAGGAATACATGAAAATTGGTTGTCATAAGTAATGTATAATCAGGGCATTGAAATGGTAAAACATCATTCGCACCCAAGCCAAGCCAAGCCAAAAGCGTCCGGTATTTTTTAAAGTGTTTTTTAGTTGAAAATATATTAAAATAATTTTTTTATTTTTTAAAATATATTTTTAACATTATATATCAAAAAACGATCTAAAAATATGCACTTGAGGGTCTAGCTGCTGTGGTCAACCGTGTGACTTGTTCCGCCCCCGTCCCGGGTTCGACCCTCTATGTGCACGCCTGTCACCCCCGCGGTGCCTTACCTGCTCCTGGGCTTGCAGGATATCCAGTGGGCCGTGGGGAATAGTCGTGGTGCGCGCAAGCTGGCCCGGACACCCCACGTAAATCAAAAAAAATATATATATATATATATATATATATATATATATATATTAAAAAATAATTTAAAACTAAATAAAAACTTAAAAACTCATAGCACCGCAATTCTAAACACCTTCGAAGACCCTGAAATAAGCCCTGCCGTATGAAATATGGTCGACAACAAGCGTCAATAATTACATATTTCGTGTACACTTTCCTTTCCTCTGAAGCTAGGCATGGATTGCGTCCATACAGCCGTATTTGATCATGATGTCCAGAATAATTCTCTTCGTTAATACGATTCCCTTGCCTAATCTTTTTGTAACAATATGATTGGTCTATCGTTTGACAAAACGGACCAAGATGAAGGTATGAAAGACTAGGGGGCTAGGGCTGCCCTTAACTTCTAGTTCCATACTGGGACAGCGTCACCTGGACAGAGGTTAACATCAGCAGCTCTCTTTGTATAATAATACATCTTTCATAGCCCTCAAGCTCCATTGATGAACACTACAATTGGTCTGTGGAGAACCTTGTCATTTTCGTTAGTTTTGGTCTATCAAGAAGCATTTGCACGGCAATCATACTAAACTTTCAGACGGTTTTGGATATTAATTGCAAAGGCAAACTACTATTACTACTCTAATCATTCAACATCATTTTAATTTTAAAATAATTAAAATTCTCAACTTTAATTCGACTTAGCCATGGATTAATGCTAAAGGGGATGTTTGAAAGTATAGTGACAGTTGTTTTTCGAGGTGTTTTTAAGTTAGAATTACATCAAAATAATATTTTTATTTTTTTAAATTTATTTTTGACATCAGCACATCAGAACCTTCCAAAAACATAAAAAAATAATATTAAACAAAAATATAAATAAATTTTGACCAGTCTTTATTTGGATCGCACTCTCAAATGCAGGCGAAGTTCCTAAGCAATTAGATTTGGGCTTAGTTGCGAAATACTAGTAAAAAATATAAAGGATTAGATCAGGTTACAAGTACAAGCTCATTGAAGAAATCTCTCGAGTGGTTCGGTTCATTGGGATGTTTCTTACACAACGAGCCCAACCAACTTTTTTCTTTTCTTTCAAACCATATAATGTCCTTTTTCTGATAATGTTGAATCTATCATGTGTCTATTCGACCAATCAAATCATAATTTTTCTAATTTGTATTGATATTTTAAAAGCTATTTTGAACGCATGGCGTTCATTTTTTTTTATCGTTTTGATACGCTGATGTCAAAAATAATTTTTATTAAAAAAATCTAATTTAAAAATATTTTCAAGTAAAAAACACGTTGGAAAACAACAGCTACCACACTCTTAAACATTATCTTGAAAAGGAACAACAAAGGGTGATTTAATCAAATTTGATGCGTGTTTACATTTTTATGTAATAATGTTTTTATTTGAGAAACATCTAAATTTGGTTGATAAGTTGGCTTATGTTAAATCTAAAAGTAATTTCCGAAATTAAAATTTATAATAAATACATTAATCTAAATAGAAACGATTTGTTCATAATTCGAGAGATTTAGTTTGTAATAAAAGAATACCATTAAAACCAACAAAGCAAAAGGAAATATGATGCGATGTTACATTAAATTGGGGCTCTGAGACGTTAAGCTTATGACGGAATTTGATATGGAGGGGGCCAAATAACATGAATTGGTAGCCGGCCCCATATGACATGATGACAAAGTACCGGCGCCACCCTATACTTTTGCCTTTTCATAAATACCCACCTTATCCCGACAAATTTTCAAACCATCTTAATATCAAAAATAAATATAAAAATATAAAAAATATTATTTTAATATATTTTATATTAAAAAATATTCTTATAAAAATATTGTATGCTGCGTTAACAAACAAATACTAAAACTAAAAAAATCATACAAAGTTTTATACATGGAATTATGATGCCATTCTAAAGAAAAAGTAAAATTAACAGGAAAAAAAAAAGTTAATTACTTTGCTAGGAGAGCATAATGAACATTTAGCAGATTATTATATATTCATTAATTATGGAATTGATCGAATACAAATTTTGCCATATTCTTTTCAATAATTAGTCCAAAGAGTCATGATTTACACTTATATTAATAATAATTCTATAAAAAAAATATGATTACAATAATAATTCTCCATCCCATTTTTTGTTTAACCCGGGATGACTCGGTTAATATAAAAACCAACTCTTCCTTGCCATCTCCAATAAATGAAAAAAAAAAAAGAAGAAAAAAACAAACACACACACCCCCTCACTGCCTCCCTCAAAATAATAGTTTAAGAATTACCGATACTGTTAGTCTACTTGACTCATTGACTCACCGAGTCAACCCGAACCGCTAACCATGAAGCAACGGTCTTGATTCACCCAAAAGCTTAATATTTTTCCTCATGCCCACGTGGCAGCATCTCTTAAGATCCTCAAGATTGAAAAAACGACCCAATTTGCTGGGGTCGGATCTCGATACGACCCGGAGAATCTCTTCAAAGACAGCCTCGTCACATGGGATAGCTAACGGCCCAGCGGTTTTGAAACCGTACACTTCCTCGGCTTCCACGAGCAAGTTTTTGAAAATGGGATGGTTAAGGTACGTCGCACGTACAACAAACCTCTTGCAGCTGGCTCCAACACAGACTGCCACGTGGCCCGCCGGGACATCAGATGGTGCAGCGGTGCGTGAACTCGTTGCTCCTCCAGTCACTCTCGCCTTCCTACGCCACCGTTTAAGCATTTGCTGGATTCTTACAATGTGCCGGATTTTGTTGCACTTGGACATATTTTCCCGGAAAGGGAGAGAAAGTGAGAAGAAGTGAGAGAGCGGGGAGCGCTGGAATAAAACGCAAGGTAAGGGTGGATAAAAGTGATGCGGGTGTTTATAAGGATGTTGAGGTAGAGAAATGGGCTAGGTTTTGGAGATAATTACGAGATTGGGTGTGTTGTCGAAACCATGTGAAGGGCAGACCACTGACATTAGATTACTTTACTCTCTTTTTATTATTTTTTTTATCATATGCTTTAGATTCCTTATAAATGTGCATGTTAATGGACTTTAGGAAAAAGGATTAAAATCATGATAAGACACCGTGGATATATTTCGGGCCCATAATTGGTAAAAACTTGAGAAATATGTATCTTTCTAGAGAAAAGTGTGATGCTCCATCTAGGAGAGGACAAGGTATGAACATCTTGGAGATGGTGGAAACCTGAAGTTAGCATATAATTTCCAACCATACCTTCAATGCATTTAAATGGGGTTTTGAAAAATTTAAAGATTCCGAATTACATTTCTAAGGCATCCTCCATTTGACAATAATTAATGTTGCTTTTGAATTTACACTTGTCATATACAAAGCATCGTTAGGTTTAAATCAATTTTTAGATCAAGACTTGAATCATTATCTTAGTTTATACTTTATTATTGTTTTTTTTAATTGGATTCCTGAAAAAAAATTATTCATCTAAATCCGATGGTGCCTTGTAAAAACACTTGAAAATTTGACCCATTACATAACTATTATTAGTGAGCATGAGAGATTTTTCAATAATTTGTTATTGCAGCTGATTTTTTTTAAAAAAAGACAGTTTAGGATCACTATTTAGTGTTTATAACTGAGAGAATTGATCATTTGAGCTTATTCTAAAAATTATTTTTGGAGTCACTTTAATTAACTAACATGAGGATTATCCAAGACGAGTTTTAATCTAATGAATTCATATATGGCTATCCGTGTATCATTTTGATAATATTAATATGGTATAACAAGCAATTTGTTTTTTTACTTAGATGATAAAAGACATCCTATATTAATTTGAGACTAGTTAGGTGGCACAAGCTGTGCTGCGAGCTAATTTTTTTTTATATAAAAAAAATCTAAGATCCAAGAACGTTGGGTCTGTTTGCAAATGTGAACCAAGAACCTTAGGTCTGTTTGCAACGCCGGACCCAAAGCGTTTGGTTTAGAAATAATGCCTAACCCAATAGTAATATTTGTAATATTAATTATAATATCAATAGTAATATTTATAATACAAATAATAATATTTTTAATATTACTAATAATATTAAACTTGTCTAATCAAAGTCTTTATAGTTTTTAATCCCTTCAAATCAAATTTATGGATTTTCTCCAATGGTAATAATATTTTATTTCGAATTTATTAATGATAATAATAATAATAGTAATAATAATAATAATAATAATTTTGAATTTTACCATTCAAATTAAATCTATGGTTTTTTTTCAATATTAATAATTGTTTTTTTCAAATTTATTAATTTTATATTAATAATATTAATTATAATTAAACAATAATATTTATAATACAATAATAATATTTCTAATATTAATAATATTAATTATAATACAAATAATAATATTTATAATACAAATAATAAAAAATTTAATATTAATAATAATATTAAACTTGTCTGACCCAAGTTTAAGTGAATTTGGCAGCAATAGCAAACCTAAGAGATTTGGGCCCCATTTAAATGTCAAACTCAAGAGCTTTGGGTCTGGCTGTAACGCCGAATCCATTAGACTTGGGTCAGGATGTCGGACCCAAGAGCCTTGGGTCCTGACGCCGGACCTGGTAGCCTTAGGTTCAAATACCGAACCTCAGAGCCTTGGGTCAGGCAAGACCGCAAGACTCAAGGGACGTGGATCGGCACCCCTGCCACACCCAAGCAACTTGGGTCAGCCACTCCTTTCTAGTTCCAAGTTTCTTAAGTCTATAAGGAAATGTCAGACTCAAGTTGTTAACAACAATAACAAAAATTGATTTTACCATTCAAATCAAATCTTTTTTTTTATAGTAATAATATTTATTTCAAATTTAATAATATTAGAGAATTTAATAATATTTATAATAATATTAAACTTATCTAGCCCAAGTTTTTATAGTTTTTAATCTATTCAAATAAAATTTATGGTTTTTCTTTGATAGCAATAATATTTTTTTTTCAAATTTATTAATGATAATAACAACAACAACAACAATAATAATAATAAACTTGTCTAGCGCAAGCTCTTATAGTTTTTAATCCCTTCAAATCAAATTTATAGTTTTTCTTCAATAGTAATAATATTTTATTTCAAATTTAATAATAATAATAATAATAATTTTATCCTTTAAATTAAATTTATGGCTTTTCTTCAATAATAATAATATTTTTTTAAAATTTATTATTATTGTTATTGTTGTTATTTTTTAATTTTACCCTTCAAGAGACTTGGGTCTAGCAGGAACAAGTGGGTCTGCAGACCCAAACTCATGTCTGCAGCGGCGAGGGGGTCTGCAGACCCCAATTATTTTTGAAGTCACTTTAATTAACTAACATGAGGATTATCCAAGACGAGTTTTAATCTAATGAATTCATATAAGGCTATCCGTGTATCATTTTGCTAATATTAATATGGTATAAAAGGCATCCTAATTAGTTCGCGATTTATTGAAGACATTTTCTAGCTAACCCATACCCAATTTTATCGAGATTACAACGCTATATTATTTGGAGAAAAAGCATTCATTCAATGTACAGAAGTTTTCAAAGATGGCTATTTACCTTTTTTCCGTGACATGTTAATTAGGCAATATAAATTACCCTAGTTTCGTGCTTCTTGTTCCTTTTGAATTAGAATGACAAGATTTGATTAGATTCTTCTTGTCTTGGAATTGCAGAGCCCCATATGACCACAAGATCCTGCAGCCAGTTTGAAAAACTTGGAGCCCCAGATCTCTTCCATATCACGTCCTAAATTTATGCTTCATTTGAGCAGCAATCAAGGCACAAGTTGCAAGTCCATGCATGCCAATCATTATGGTAGTTTTTGAGCCAGTACGTGCTCTACTTTTTTCGGTGGGAGTTGTTCTTTTTTTATTAGCTTTTCTTCCTGTTTGGAGTAATATAAAATAGACGTAATACGAGAAGTTTACAGATTTGTTCTGTATGCGAGCAATCAATATCTTTACAAGTCGATATAGATCCTAAAGTGTTAATATAACATTCTATTTAGCTATCCAAAATGTAGCTCAACTAGTCATATTCTAAGTTTGTGTCCTATAGATTACCCGTTCGAGCTCCACAAATCTCATGACCACTGGATGCTTACATGCTCATTAATTTTAGAACCTGTAGAATTAGTCGAGATGCGCGCAAGCTGACCCGAAAACCAACGTTAATAAAAAATATATATTCTATGTTCATGTCAATCATAAAAAAAAAAAAAAAAAGAGGGCATGGAGTAGCTTTTACAATCTGCTCCTAGCTATTTAATGCTGAAGAATTGCTAATTGGTATAAGCTTATTATTCTTTGAATGCCGAAATGGCAAAAGATGAAGGTGAAAAGGGCATGCGTATATATTATACCACGTATCTGTGAGTGTCTATCACAACATAAATAAAGTGTACATATATACGTATTGTTTTTGCTGCAGTTTCTTGTGCTCCCATGATCCCTTGTCTCCCAGTATCTTCTATACACAGCAATCCTGATTAAAATAGTAAAGAGTCCAAGATTTGGGGGATATTTGTTGGGGCCTGCTCATGAACTGATTAGATGTTGTCAGTCTGGGTCTCAAGTAAGCGTGTAACAAAAAAAAAAACTCTAGTTCCAAGTAATTTTTTCTTGAATGGATCGGTCTATAATTTATAAAATAACATAAGTTAGATTGTGTATTAAATTTGACCTCGCCCAACTCATGAACACCTCAAGTCTTAAGAATAAAAAATCCAAGTAATCTTATATTGCAATTCTAGCAATCTGATTTAATTTTTTAAGATAAGATAGTTGATAACTAGTGCTCAGTAAACTCATATGGATGGTAAAAGATACATGCAAAAGATTATAATGTGAGTATTTTTTAATACTTAAGTAAATATCGTTTTAGAAAAAAAAAATTAAAAAAATAAACTCTGAAAATATATATGCTAACAAATATTAAAAATAAAGAGATTATAAATCTTTTACCTTAATAATTCAATGGTATATTCTCTAAATAAATATTTTAAGGGTAGTTCAAGAACATCATATCGAAGCCCATATCTTCATGTAGATTTATTTCTAAAAACGTTAGTGTAATTTTCTGACAAAAAAGCTAAACAATAGTGCTGTGTTTACTAATAAACCGACAGGATATAAGATGACAAAGTCCACAAACTACAGGAATTGAAGAAACTGGATGTAGATACAGTTGATAAATGGAATATAATCGATGTTTATTGTTATTTTACACATGAGAATCAAAACAAAGCCACTTTAAGTAACTTCAAGTTCAATTCAATAAAAAATTGCAGGAGGCAGAAATATAGCGCAATCAATACCTGTAGTGTTCTTCCACCTTCTAGCATTGCTTGGCGAGAGACAAGGCAGTGCACTTTGGTTTACATGAATGAATAAATAAATAAATAGAACAAGACATGTATTTATTGTCTTACCCTGTCAGGTTTGAAGCTTTTTTTTTTAATTATTATTATTGGTTGGCTTTATTAGTGTTTTATTGCTAGAAGTGATTTTTTTATTAGCAATCTGAATTATAGAAGTATATTTTGGGTTGAATCTTAAAATAATGACAAGATTTGACGACTGGCATGTTTAAGCCACAATATCTTAAATATCCATCGCTTTGGATGGTCTCTGCACGCCTGGTGGTTAATTGTCCCTTGCAGGAACTGAGGCAATAATTTTTTATTTTTTATTTTTTATTTTTTATTGAGTTGATGTAATTTTTAAATTTTCAAGATCCCACCTTGAATGTTATCAAATAATCAATTTAACTTGGAAGCTTAAATTTTTAGATAAAATTTCAAAATATAATTTAAATTATTCTTTAATATATCCTATTAAATAAAAATTCTTTGAACTTGAAATTTACACGGACTTATAGTATTTTGTGTTTATTTTTTATCAAATAACTGAAGATGATGAGATTCAAACTTATGACTAACTAGGCCATGTTTATTTGCTGGAAAGTAGTTTTCTTTTGGAAAGTGAATTCCGGAAAAGTGAATTATTTTTCGATGTTTGGTGGTGTAATGGAAAATAAGTTGGAAAACACTTTCCAGTGTTTGGTTATGTCATGAAAAATGAGCTGGAAAATAACTTATTAATGTTTTATTTTTTTCAAGTTTATTAAAATAACGAGGAACAAATCTTACAAATTAAAAAGTTGAATGAGAATGAAATTGAAAAAAAATATAATTTCATAAATTATCTCAAATAAAATAAATAATAATCAAAATAATAGAGATCAAATCTAAAAAATAAAAAATTGAAAGATGAAGAAATTAAAATAATAATAATTAACATTTCATAAATTATTTCAAATAAAATAAGTAACAATCAAAAGAATAAGGACCAAATTTGTTAGATAAAAAATTTCAATTAAAAAATAATAAGGGAAAAACAAATAACAATTACAAAAATGAGAACCAAAGTTAATATAAAATTAAATTTTAAGGGATGAAATTAAAAAACAAGTATTCAAAATAAAATATATATAGCAATCAAAAGTTTGAGGACCAAATTTGATATAATCAGCAAATAATATGACATTTCTAATTTTTTCACAACTTCCGAAAAGTGTTTTCCGTCCAAAATAAAATAAAAACACTTTTTCTGGAAACCAAACCAAATTTTCCTTGATCGGAAAGTGTTTTCCCTTTACCAATTTTTCAAATGGCAAACAAACACATGAAAGTTTGAAAAATGATTTTTCAGAAACCACTTTTCGAGAAATAAACACACCTTAATCATCAAGACTTTAATATTATATCAAAGAATTAAAATCTTCAAATTATAATTTATATTATTTTCTAATAAATGTATTCATCAGCTTTTGATAGCTTTTATTTTGTAGTGTTTTGCCTTCACGTGGCTTGTCCAAATGGAAGTAATGTAACTCAGCTTTGCAACATGTTAGTTGCTTGGAAAATTTAAGAAACTCAAGATGTGATGCCACGTTACTGTTAGGGAAAAAAAAAAAGAGTACTCTTTTCTTTTTTATTTCGTACTGGTCAGAAACGAATATTCTTTTGCTTGTATAATTTAGGCATTTGGTTATGAAAGTTGAGATTGAGACAGCAGCTTGTAGGTGAAAGTGTAATTATTTTGAGTGCTTGGGAGTGCAAATTCTACTTGGATGTGTTTTAATTAGTGATTTTGATAATTTTAATATATTAGTGTAAAAATATTTTTAAAAAATATTTTAATATATTTTCAAGTAAAAAACACTTTTAAAAATACAATATCAAACACTTTTAGTATTTTTTAAACTATTTTTTTTTAAATCACAATTACAAGAACTATAGTAATACCAAAAACATATAGAAACTCTAAAAATAATTCAAAAATATATTTGATGCTAGAGTTCAACAAGCCAACACTTAGCTAGTATAAATAGGTGGAAGTAGAGCTTTTGTCGGGTCTTGTTTGTTTTTTATAAAATAGAAAATGAGTGTGTATATATATATTAATGTTATGAAGAAAATATTGTTTTTTTCATGTACATATACAATTTAAAGAGTTTCATGACCAAAACTAATGATTATTTTTCAAGCATTAATCAATAAACAAAAAATGTAGATATGTAATATAGAAATCAGACTAACTTGACAAGATAATCTAGTGCCTTGTTAATTTAGAGTTAGCTGATTGAGTTCCATTTCAAAAAAAAAATATTAAAGTAGCAATGTTTTATTTGAAAAAATGAAATAACATTATTTACATAAAAAAAAATGAATTAACATGTCAACTTATAGGTTAATTCGATCAATTGATCAACTTATAACTTAGTCTTGATTTAATTCCCGTAACTATGAAAAGGAAAATACAATGATAACACTAATATCTCCAACTAGATTTTTCTTCAATACATGCATAATCAAACTAGAGTATTTATAAACTCATTGTGTTTTATAAGATTTAGAGATGGAACTGCACGGGGATGAGAGGAGACTCCGCCACCAATTTGATTGTGCTAAAACAACTATTTTTATTATTAACTAATGATGTCCTAAACCATCCAAGTAGCTTAAAGGCAATGCTTAGGTTTTGGATAATGAGCTAATCTCTTGGTTTTGACAATCTGATTCATTTTTCCTAACCAAAGTGTCAAGTATCTGGTGTTTAGTCAGCTAAGGTGGCAAGTGATTGATACTTGCAAAAGATTCTCTTTTGTGTATTTAGGGACTATTTGATGATTAAAATAAGTATCTTTTTGAGAGAAAGTGCAATGATATTTTAAAGAGATACTTTGAAAATATGTATATAATAGAAAATGAAGATTGTGAATTATTTACCTAGGTGATTTAGAGAATATTTATGACCCTTGTACCTTGAACCTTCTTGTTTTCATTAAATGGATCAAAAGTCTTTTCCTTTCAAATATATTAGTGGGGAAGGAGACCCTTACTTTAATATTAATTTTAATAGAAATATCTTCTTATATATCATTAATGTTGATAGAAATATCATGTGCCTACAAAAAACTTTCATACATTATCACGTACACAACATTAATGCTGATGGGAAGAACCCTTATAATAAGCATTAATGTTGATTGACATATATTCAGCTCTTATGAGATTTTACACAACAAGGGAGTAGGGAGATGATCATCTTAGGATCTCATCACTCAATGTTAAGGGTTGACAAGGATAGCATCATGACCCAACATGAGGCCAATAAAAGTCATTAATTATATGTTTAGACCTCAAATGATTCTAGACCCAAGTATGTTGGGCCTAATGTCTTCATAAGTCCAAAGGCATTTAAGCTCAGCGAGTAGCTGAGTCCAAGGTCATTGGGTTTGGAATATTTCCAGACCCATGTGCATTTAGGGCTAGTGTGTAATTGAGCTCAAAGAAGTTGGGTCTAACATCTTGTCAGATCAACAGGCGCTCAGGTCTAGCATATAGTTGAGTCCAAGAAAGTTGAGTTGACATCTTGCCCGACCCATATGTGCTGTGCTTGAGGTTGTTTTGCTAGACTTATATGTGCTTGGGCCTAGAACATAATAGATTCTAAAGGGGTGGGCCTAGCTTCGTACCAGGCCATTTGTGATTGAATCCAGCGCTAAACTGATCTAGAAGGGGTTGGGCTTGTGAACAAGTCAGACTCTCATTTCACGGGCTTGATTTACATTGAGCATTTATGCATGACAGGTCATCCTTCTCTCCAGAACTTCTATCAATGGGCCTTTTTTAGTAAATGGATTGATCCATCACTAACATAAGTGAAAGTTTGAGATATCATAGTGAAAGTTTGAAATTTCGCAATGAAACTACTGAAAATTTGATCTCCTAAAAGATGGATGGTTGAGCAACGAGTGCTCCTCCATTCATTGGTGAATAAGTGACTGGTCAGGCCTAAAAAATCTCAATACTTCCACTCTAAGGAGCAACCTATTTGCACTTGGCAGTTGCTGGTTGAGGGCAACAAATGACTGTGTGTTTAGTAATGAATATGGCAGGGGAGAGTGTTTTTTAAAATTATTTTTTATTTGAAAATATTTTAAAATTATTATTTTATCATATTTTTTTAATTTTGTTATTAATACATTAAAACCATAAGAAAAAAACACAGAAAAATATCAATTTGATATTTTTCAAATAAAATATATCAAAAAACAGAAGCTAGCAAACCTGCTTGACACTCACAAATCAAAAACTACTTTCTTTGCAAAGTGTATCAATTGTATGCTGCGGTAATCAGACAAAGATCAAACCATGCAAAACTCCTGATAGATATGCTGCCTGCCTTTCACCTTATGAGTTATAAGACTCAATTAATTTCCCGACACCGTACGAAGTTCAAGTTTTTATAGAGATAATTTACTAGGATGTTGTGCATAATTGTAAAAATTACAAAAATCAAGCTATTAAATATAACAATAACCATTATTAATTCTTAAAAGCACTGAATAATTGTAAAAAAAAACAAAAAAAAAAACAATAAAACCTCAACTGCAATAACATTCGATTCCTGTCTCAGGACCAATCTCTCATGTGGGCCTGTGGGCCGACCTAAACTATGTGTTGCCTTGTGCCCGACTAGTACCCATAGCCCATGGTGCTTCTTCAACAAATGGCTTGCCTTTGCTAATCAATTTGTTAGTTGCTAGCCAGCAACTGGCTAGTCTTGCCTCCAAAGGCCTATACCCATAGCCCATAGTACCTACCACTTAAAACGGAACCGTTATACCCAGGGTTCTTAATTCTGTTCTGGGTGGTATTCTGTTTTTTCAATTGCAATAATATGTTTTGGTTTTGCGTGTTATTTTGGGGTTTTCTAGATTATTTGTTAATTCTGTTTTGGTCGATGTTATGTTTTTTTAATTGCAGTTTTGGAGTGTTTTAGCGTGTTATTTTAAGGTTTTCAAGGTTATATATATAATTTAAAATATTAATTTAATAAACATAAATTTCAATTCAAATTTAAAATAAATTAACTTGAAATTATATAATTTAAATTTTAAATATAAGTAAAAAAATGGGAGTTGAACCAATATGATTTAATTGACTTGACAAGTCCAAAGACAACTTGGATTATTGATAAAAATATAGTTTGATTAAAAAAAAAAATATTGAGATGACAACATATTAATTAACTCGAGTCAACTTTCTAAATCTTGGATCCAGGTCTTGAGACCAAAATAACCCCCAAATAAAGTAAATCAAGACAAATTATAAAACTCAATTCCCAATAAACCAATTGTTGAATGATGAAATTAAAAAAAATTAATATAAAAAATGACACAATAAAATAACTTTTCTGAACAAAATAAAAAATTTGAACAAAATTATAAAAATATCGTAAGTACTCTAATTACTCTAAAATTTCAACCTGAGATATAATAATATATTAGGAGATTTTTTGTAAAATTTTAGTTTAATCCAAAAATTAAATTGAAAAATATAATAAATATCGTAAAACTAGACAATAAATTTTTTAAAAAAATAAAAAAACATTACTTAGCCGGATCATAACCGGAACATTCCGATCATGATTTGGACAGAATTTTTGAAACAAATTGAGATTAAGAGAAAACAAAATTTGTTTTAATTTGTAAGGTCCCATTTCTTTTTACATTTCAAAAATATTTTTAAAAATTTTAAATTTTAAATTTTTTTTATTTTTTTATTTTAAATTAATATTTTTATAGTATTTTCAGATTTTTTAAATATATTTATATAAAATAAAATTTTTTAAAATAAAAATTTTTATTTTAATATATTTTTAAATAAAAATATTTTAAAAAATAAATCCCGTACTTTGAAACAACCCGGAAATATAGTATCCATTTCAAATGAAAGGGAACGCAAGTGATGACTTTGTGGTATCCTCTCAACGACATCCCCAAAATGCCCTTGGACATGAACACTGGATATCCCAAAAAAGAAAAAGTAAGAACCCAAAAAACAGAATAAGAAATCATCAGCAAAATCACAGAGAGAAGAGCCACAATCCTCGACACAATGATCAATGTACACCGTCACCTTCTACACCAACCTCAGCCTCTCCTAACCTACCAATCCAATTT
The DNA here is from genome assembly GCA_007827005.2 of Populus simonii. Lineage (NCBI taxonomy): Eukaryota > Viridiplantae > Streptophyta > Magnoliopsida > Malpighiales > Salicaceae > Populus > Populus simonii. The sequence goes on along the minus strand of CM017467.2, from coordinate 16,443,245 downwards.
CCTACCAATCACAACCCTCTATTCCACTTCATTCCCAATTCGGTCACCAAAATCAACGGTCCCAATTCATCTTCAAAAGCCATTTATGTATAAGACAACAATAAAATGCATGGCAAATCCAAGGAGAGTGAAAATGGTAGCTAAACAAATACAAAGAGAGCTATCTGATATGCTTTTAACTGATAAAGTGTTACAGTATGCTGTTTTGCCTGAAGCTGCCTTAGGTGCTGATAAGTACCTGTCTTCTCTCACTACCATCAGTGATGTTGAAGTTTCTGCTGATTTGCAGGTAAATTTTTGGTTATTTTGTGTTTTTGTGAAATGGGTTTCTGTTAATTTGTGTGGAAAATTATTGCTTTGGAAGAAAGTTTGTGTCTTGGTGTGTGTTGTGTGGTAAAGTTGAGGACTTCTTTGTTTTTTTTTTTTTTTGAGTTGGGTTGTTTCTGGTGGTAACAAATATCAGTTGCAAAGCTTGATAGTTTTGAAATTATGGGTTAATGAGAGTTTCCCTTTGTGTATCCAAGAATTTGTGAGTTTGAGTTGTAGAACTCAATGTGTTGCCAGGAGGGATGTTGAATGTTATTTACCTTTTCTGCTCTGGTTGTTTCCTTTCGTGAGATGTTTCAGGTGTACTGCTGTATTAGGTTTTGTTTATTCGGATGTAAGTTGTAGTTTTGTGTTCTTTTTTGTAGGTGGTTAAGGTTTACGTTTCTGTTTTTGGGGATGATAGAGGGAAGGAGGTTGCGATTGCTGGTTTGAAGTCGAAAGCTAAGTATGTGAGGAGTCAGTTGGGTAGGCGCATGAAGTTGCGGTTGACGCCTGAGATACGGTTTATAGAAGATGAAGGCTTGGAGAGAGGAAGCAGGGTAAGTGATTGTGATATCTTGTTTTTCATTTTATCAATGTTACTTTATAGGGTCATAATTGTATAACGGGAATGTTATATAGTTTAGCAACTTCTCTCGAAAAAAAAAATCTCCACTGTCAGTAAAAGTCAACCCAGTTCCATGTTTGCACATGTAATTCATGAATGTTGATGCATTCATTCTGCTCCTGGTTCTAATATTGTTCTGGTAAAGTGGAAAATGGTAAAGTGGAAAATGCTTTGTATTATCCTGATTGATCATGTGGAGTCTCATTCTGTCTTATCTATAATGTTGCTTTATAGTTTAAATAAAGTTCTCAGAGTAGGCTAGGCTGCATTCATGTGGAAAATACTCCTGTGACATTCAAGTGTGAACGTCTTTCAGTGTTTATTCTCTGGGTTCATGTTGCCTTTTCCTTAATAATACTGCATTGGTAATTGTGATAATGGATTTGTAGCTATTTCTTTCTCCAATCAATTTGGTGAGAAAGAACAGTTCTTGCTGCAGAAAGTTTTGTATTTATCCAGGCAATTTAAGAGTCAGAGCATGGTCTCTATGGATAAATTTTTAATTCTTCTGACGTGTTCTCATCAGATACTGATAGGTTGAATTAACCCTTTCAGGTGATTGCAATTTTAGATAGGATAAAAGCTGAGAAAAATAATGCAGAAGGTCAAGTTGACGAGCTCTCTGACTCTTCCAATTCAATCCAATATGATGAGGATTGGGAGGGTGATGATCCGGATGAAGACATTATTTATGTCAAATAGTTGCTTCTGTAGATGAATGTATTTATTACAGTAATATCATTTAGGCAGCCAAGCTTGTCCCAGGTTAGTTTCCCACAGCTTGTGATTTCCTTATGAAGTATGATACTTTTAGCTGGGTACATTTTATTTATTGATTTTCAACTTAAAAGCATAATGATTTTTGCTCACCAATGCTGAAATGGATACTTTTATAGGGATTAGATCTTTGTTTTTTGGCAAATCAAGAGCAGACTTCCTTGAAACGTAAGACTCAATTTTAAGAATCTATTTCATTACTTCGAAGAATCACAAATGCCCGATGTGATTGGAATTTTGGAATGCCCTTTAGCTTTTGTGTCCAGTGATGACTGGATGGATGAACTTAGAACACAAGTGCAGTAATGTGGGTTTTGATAAATTAGCATCATCTAGGATAGTGAGCATAGTTGTAAATTGTAATGCATGTGTCAAATGTACATTTTCTGCTATGCATTTGTTCATGGCCTGGGAGTTGCATCAATCCATGATACTAAAGTCTACCCCAGCATATGATACCACATCTTGCATGCTTAACGCTTTTGATTTCTGGTGCTTTTGCATCATTGATTTTGAACTGAGTCAAAGAGTTGGACGATGTTTTTCTCCTGTGAAGTTGCCTGAGATTTTTTCATGCTGGACTCCTCTGCAATTTATTTGTATGATAAAGAATATGATTTACCTTTTGCACTTAATCTGATCATAGCTTCGCTAGAACCGATTCATGTTCATTCTTGCACACGTGATGTCTGCCTTTGGTTGAAGTTTCTCCTCGATCCTGAGGCCCTCGCAATATTGCTGGGATTTAAGTTCCTTCTTTGTCGTACTTGTTAAGCCAATAGACATCTCTTACCAACTACTGTATCTAGAGCAAACCGTCCACGTTGATGTACTGATTGGTTCCTCCGGGTTGCGGGTACATTGGAAATAAAAACAAAATCCTCAGCTTCTGTTTTAGGTTACTCTTGCTGGTGATCTGAAAGATTTGTTAGCTTAGCTAATGTACTAGCAGTTGAACAGCATGATGCGAGTCCTCTTATAAATGAATCTTTGTGGGATTTGCCAATAGGTAGCACAGCATCTGTTATCAACTCCCAAGTGAGAAAAATCATCACAAGACAAGTCGATATGAATCAAGTCGATTTCTTGGCTGGTTTGCGCAGATTTCTTGAGACTAGAGGGACCAGCCCCAGCGGGCAGGGCTGAGTTTTTGAATAAGAACAAGTCGATATGAATCACCTGGAGGAATAGGAATGACTCAAGAAACTGAAGAAGGCTTGTTTGTTTTTTATTTTAAAAGTGTTTTTAAAAAGATTTAAAGTTTTTTTTTTTGCTTCAAATAAATATTTTTTTATGTTTTTAAATCATTTTAATACATTGATATAAAAAATAATTTTATTTTTTAAAAAAATATTATTTTGATACATTTCCAAATAAAAAAATACTTTAAAAAACAACAACAACCAAACTTTTAAACAAGTTTGAAGTTCGTCAGCTCTTCAAATGTCACCACACTACTAGGGTTCGTTATCATTGATTTGTCTTGAGACAATGTGATTTGGAAAAATAAGTTTAGTTATCGTGTTGGCATCGTGAGAATAAAATGATTTTGCTTTCATCGATGTTCTCATTTGATGGCAAATTAAGGTTAAGTTGAAGTACATTTAACATCATTTATGAAAAGTTGCTTTCAAGTTTAAATTATAATTTAAAACAAAAACAAGCTTAAATGACTTGAAATTATAAGCAGATTTGATAAAACTGATTTAAAGCAATTTTATTTTATTTGTGAAATGGTATAAATAGAATACATGGTTAAAAGTTAAGAACTGTACCTGTTGATTAAATCAAAATTTAACTCAATAATGGATCATTCTGATCGATATTATTTGTTTTTCGGTTATGTTTGTGACTTCTTCCTTTATAGTTGAAGTTGATTTTGCATCGCATGATCAATTTGCTTATGGTCCTGGCGAATTAATTTGGAAGTTGAAACATGGACCCATGGTCCTGTCTATCAAATAAGAAAAAAAAGCACCAGTGGTCCTTCTCTACGCTGAAGATTTGCTGCTGGAGAGCACTCCTCGAATTATGGATTTGCTTCAAATTAACAAGACCAGTCTATTTCACTGGCAAGCACCTGTAACTTTTCCTTTCGACGCGATACAAATTCCTATCAATGCCTAATGGGTAATGCGTTGCATTTCTGCACCTCTCAAAACAGGAAAGATACTTCCAGGCCTGCCAGTGAGACCCCAGATCATCCGCTATGGGCACTGAACTTTGCACCACCCAAAACAAGTCCACCTCCAGCAAGAAAGCGTACAGTTAGCAATGTGGAGCGCAGTCTTGCCTGGTGCAAGAACAACTCGCCAGACAATTGTTCAGAAACAGAGGAATCAAACTCTTTTTTTCCTGACCAACTGAAAAGAAACTAATTAAATGAGAAAGGAGGGGCTTAAATGAGGTGGGGAAATCAAGTGATCATAATTGGGAAAACATCAAAGAGAAAAGCGGGCATTCTCTAAAAACTGAAACTTCAACTCCATTGATCAATATGACAGCTAAAGAATGGATCAAAACTTGTCAAAACAAAGAAAAAAAAGGGAACCGAGATACCCAAAGACACAGATCATTATTTTAATCAATGGATGATTCAATCTTCCAACATTTACCCATTGTTATGGAGCAGTACAAAACTATCGTGGCTGATCAAGAAAATAAATCTCACAAACTAAGTCATCAACTTGTGTAGAAAAAGATCTTAAAAGAAACAAAAGCAGTGCGCCAAGGTGCAAAAAGCTTTACACCAGGATGAAAGACTGGTACAGTGCCGTTGATATGCATTATTTCTTGTCAACTCAGTTAATCTCAACCCCAACATTCAACAAAATTCTTTCTTTTAATGATGAGCCTTTGCTTCAGCTTTCTTTTGTGACTTTGCCTTTGCCTGCATTTGAAATAATAAGACACTGGGTAAGCATTTATAGATCAAAATAAATCATGATACAGAGTCAGTGTGGCATGAAATGAATGTGCAAGTGTCACAAACACCACATCAAATATATTTACAGATGAAACCAATCATGATTCAGTGTGGTGTGAAATGAATGTGCTAGTGTCGCAAACACCACATCAAATATACATGAAAATGGCAAAGATTGAATGTCCTTGTGAAAGAGTTACTTAATATAAACCAACAACAATAAAATGATGAAAAACACAACAAGCTTAGAAGCATTTCACAAGAGAATCCTGTTCCAGCCTTTAGAAATATTACTGAGTTTGTCAAATGAGTTCATTTTCACAAATCCAAGACTATCTTATCTATCTAATTAACACATTTCCCATCAATTTCTCAAGCTAACTATCACTTCCCAATATTTTAGTAGATAATTCATGGTAAAGTAGTCATCTTGGCCAAGAAATAAACCCTTCTTAATCATCAGATTGTTGACTTTCCACACACAAAAAAGGTACCTGGAGATACTTTAGCTTCACACTCCCGTAGACGAGACCCAAAGAGAAAGCAGAAACACGAGCCACCTGGAAAAACCCAAAAAATAATTAAATGAAAATATTGACTACGATAGATCAATTTTAAGATCGAGGTGATTTTGACTTTCGATTTTCTTGCATTTTCGAGGGAACAAACAGAGTGGTGGGTGAGGAAGATTACCAAAGCGAGAGTGCTGGTACCAGAGTAAGGTCCAGGAGGCGGCGCCATTAGAGAAGAAGAGAGAGCCTACAACTGCAAATTAATGGAAACTTTCTTTCTTTTACAGAGCCCTAGATTTTGATTTCTTTTGGACTGATGTTAGACCTTTGTATTTTGTGATTGCTTTATGAATGCCTCTTTAATCCAGTGCACTCTTCTGCAGTGGAGATAAGTACATTTCATAGCGCCAGTCGTTGGATGTAAGCTTATTGGAAGGTTGGGATTGCTGGACAACGGGCAGTCAATTGGAGTGGTAAAATTGCAGGGGTTTTTTTTTATTAAAACAAAACTCTAAAAGATATTAAAAATCCACGTGGCTTCTGAGACATTTTGCCGTGGGTTCAAGCAGTGAATCTCGACTATTACATTATTATAATTATAATTAAAAGCAATAGGTTTTTTTTTAATTATTATTTTTTTAATTTGTTAATATTAAATTATTTTTTATTTATTTATCATATTTTTATAGTATAAATTTCAGATTTGATGAGTTAACCTGATTTGACAAGTTAACTAAGTTGATGGAAACTTTTTTTTAAATTAGTTTTTTTCTTCTAATTTCATCTTTTAATATCGATTTGATTGAGACTTTATGAATTAATTATTTTATTTACTTTTCATTAGATTATCGTGATCTCATGAAAAGATTTTACTATACCCCTCATCTCAAAGCACTATTAATTGGAATCGTGTTTTTCTTTGTTTTTTTCTTTTCAATTAATTTTTTTTAATTTTATTATTTAATATTAAATTTGTTTTTCTATTTAGTTATTATACTTTCATGATACGGCCTTGTAGTCAAACCCCCATTCAAGGTTCTTGAGTTTGGCGTTGCAGCCAGACCCACTTAAATTTGGCTTCTTCAAGTTTAATATTATTATTAATATTAAAAATATTATTATTTGTTTTAAAATATTATTATTTTTATTATAATGAATATTGCTAATATAATAATTAATAATTTTTAAAAAATATTATTAATATTGAAAAACAACCATAAATTTGATTTTAAAGGGTAAAATTACAAACTATAAGAACTTGAGTCAGACATGTTTAATATTATTATTAATATTATAATTATTATTATTGTCATTATTATTAATATAATTATAATTTTTTAAAAAAATATTATTACTATTAAAAAAAATCATAAATTTGATTTGAAGAATAAATTAAAAAATATTGTTGTTGTTGTTGTTGTTGTCATCGTCGTTGTTGTTATTATTATTATTATTATTCTTAATATTGTTATTATTTTTATAATTATTAAATTTTAAAAAAATTATTATTGAAGAAAAACCATAAATTTGATTTGAAGAAATTAAAAACTATACAAACTTGGGTCAGACAAGTTTATTATTATTATTATTATTATTAGGGGAACCAGACCCTAGAAACTTGGGTCTGGCTAGGGCGCCAAACCCAAGTTTATAATCATCAATATTATTCTTATTCTTATTATTAATGTTATTATTATTGTTATCATTATCATTAATAATTTTTTTAAAATATTATTAATATTGAAGAAAAATTATAAATTTGATTTTAATGAATAAAAAACTATAAGAACTTGGGTCAGTTTGTATTATAAATATTACTATTTGTATTATAATTAATATTATAAATATTACTCTTAAGTTAAGCGTTGCAACCAGGCTCAAAGCTCTTGAGTCTAACTTTGCATATAGACTTACGCTCTTGGATATTAGCCTTTTTTGATATTTTTTATGCCAAAAAATCACGGCATAGCGCGGGCCACCCCCCACTAGTAACAAAAACTAAAAGAGATCATTATATTACTACTTTTTTTTTTTCTGTTCACATAAATATATATTACTGTAGATTTGAGCAGTATAATGATATAATTGTCTTTACAAAAGAAACTTAAGCATGCAATTTGGGTGAAATTTTTTTTATTAGATACATTTGGTATTAAAATAATGATTGGGGATAATGTAGCCTGTTCGGGTTTTTTAGGCTCCAATATAGATACTGAAGGGCACAAAATTTTAAATTTTGGGTTGGGAGCTTCTTTTGTCTTTTTTAAAAAATAAACAGTGAAGATACAGTTACCCCCTTGAGAAGGAGAAAAATATGCATGTATTGAAGGGTTTCATCATCTTTTCCTTTTATTAAAACAATTCAAATATAAAATTACCCTTGAGTTTCAACAAAAACAAGGATGCATGTAAGGGTATTTTCGTAGTTTGACGCTTGGGTCTGGCGTGACTGCCAGACCCAAAGTGTTTGGATTTAACAATTAACCAAATCTACAGTAACATAGGTCTGACATGTTTACTAGATCTAAAACACCTGAACTTGATGAATTATCAGATCTAACTTGAATATTAAAACATTTACAAATCTAACTTAGAACTCTCATTATAATAACCATTAGTATTATTACAATAATACTACGCGTGATATCTATCTAGTCTCCTCTAAAATCTCGCATCTTTTCCTTTGGATTCTCAAGTTTCTTTTGGATCCATGGCTTGGGATCAGTTTGTACAGCTTGTTTGGGAGTGTGATTGCGGTTATTTTTTAAAATGTTTTTCATTTAGAAATATATTAAAATAATATTTTTTTATTTTTTTAAAATTATTTTTGATATCAGCGTATCAAAATAATTTAAAATTATCAAAAAAATATTAATTTAAAATACAAAAACTTTAAATTTTTTAAGAATACTTTTAAAATATAAAAACTATAAGTGAAAAAAGCAACTTCCTCGGGGGTGGCTATTTGGCGCGAGATTGAGGTCTTTTGGTGGCCTTTTTTTCCGAATGGTTAGTGGGTGTGCAATGATTTTCCATTAAATACAAACCCCACTTGCCATGTCCTTGCTCACTTCCTATTAATTGAGAGAGACTAGGCTTTTATGGGAGATTTACTGCAGAGTTGGTTTCTGATCATATTTTTTTTTCGTTGTTGCCCCACCTTTGTTGCCTGTCGTCTGGTTTCAACTTGAGTTGCTAGATAAGCTAACTATTTCCTTTTGGTTTGGTTTCTTTGCAATTAGGTTGGTTTTGGATCTTTTCTGTCGGTCTTTTTCTGCTATCTGAGAGAGTTGTTTATGCTTGAGAGTCACTTATTAGTTCAGTGTGCATATTTTATTTTATTTTCATGGGAATTCAGGTGTTATTGGTGTTGTATACTATATAAACCTTTTCCTTTGAAATGATTTTCTATTAGGGTAACATATAACTAGCTTCTAGGTTTGTATGTTATTCCATATCCTTCATATGTTGTTTTTGCCCTTCTTTTTTCCAGAAATTGTGCTGGTCCTTTTTCGGCTTGGTGATGTCGCCGTTGCCTCAATTGTTGTGTCGTTGCTTTTTAGCCATCGAGTTATTTTGGATTTCTAGAAATGGGTGCGCCTTTAAACTTGCCATTATTTCCCTATCCATTAATGTTGGCATTTAACAACGAATTAAAAGACCCTTCATTTTCCTTCTCCCTTCTCTTCACTTTAATCAGCAGGAGTCTCGGTGGGAACACCATGCTTTTTTTTTCAAACTTGCCGCAGTATTATGCACATTACTCGTTTATTTCCCTTGATTCTTTTATATGGTCTTCATTTCCCTCTGTGTTTTGCATTACCATCTTTAAAAAAAAATTGAACAGTGCTTTGCTTATTCTGTGTCATCCATGGACAATTTATTCGATGACTAGCTGTTTACAAAGGCTTCAACTTCAGTAAAATTGATGCTCTGCTTTTCTACACATTTTCGCTCTCCCTCACAGCTCATTACACTATTAATTATTTGCTTCCCACTTCCAACATAACTTGGAATGCTCCTTGCAGCACTTCACAAGCACATGAACTCTCAGATGACTCTGCTCAGCATGAAGCACTTCGCACAGCTGCTGACCCTCTAAAAAGAACATAGAAGAACAGTGGGTCATCCCACATACAAGTGTCATTCCTAACTTACATGGCATGCTATAGATTTGATAGCAAAACAAAAACAATCACAGCTGATTTGAAATAAATTGCCTAAAAGCCAACTTCTTTGGCAATAAAAGGGGGATGGAAAAAAGGTCTTAGCACCTCTTGGATTGCTGAGAAAACATGCCATTTGTTTCATAGTAGTTGCATTCATTCCTTGCTATGATCATGATGCTACGAAAAGATTCCAGCCTACTCCCTTGCGACTACCATCCTATTTTGTTAATATTGTGCAAGGTCACTGTGAAACACTATCAAGGTAGCTGCCTTTTGCACACTACTACAAACCCTACGTTTTCTTTCAATGATGATCTTCCATCCAAGCAACCTTTTCTGCATTTGTTCTATTAAATTCCATTTGGCAGGGCAGTGTGCTTACATTGATTGCTAATGGTTATCACATTTTTAGTTTAAGGAAATATCATTTTTCCTATGCTAGGGCAATTTTTAACAATTACAGCCATTCACAACACTTACTTTGCAAGAACTCCCAATGCCATGACATTTACCATTTCTATTATACAGGATGACTGATTTCATAGCAGCATGCATGTTGGATCAACTGCTACGGCGATTACAGCTCTATACTCACTTTTGCATCAAAAGCTCCATTTCCATATGTTCGAGCATAAAGCTTTTGTTTGAAAATTTTTAATTTGCTCCACTTGGTGTATTGCAATAACATGCAATCCTGCTACTTACCTCCATCCTCATAGCATGCACTTCAGCTATTCAAACTTGCTTTTATCTCTTTTTAATTGTCATCAGATCATAATATCCTTTATGAAACCCAACTAGTATATATAATAAAAATGGATATAGATTAGGGGTGAGGAAAAAAACTGAAAAACCGATTTAATCGAGAAAACCAAAAAAAAATTAACCGAAAAAACCGAACCGGTACAAAAAACCGATTGAACCGGTTAAAATATTTAGGAAAATGTCCGGTCCGGTTCGGTTTCTGGTTTTGGTGTGCCTGAATCGGCCAACCCGAACCGAACCGGTTCGGTTTAAAAATGAAAAATATAAAATAAAGTAATAAACCATGCGCGGGCCACCCCTCTCTTCCATTAGCCAACCCTAGCAAACCTTTATCATTTCTTTCCCTTGCACACACCCGCCCTCTCCCCTGTTTAAGTCTTTGAATGCTTTCACATTGAAGGGCCCTTCATTCACAGCCCCAATGCTATCTCTCATCTCTCAACTCTCAACGTGAAGGAAAAGTAAAGATTACAGGTAGAGCTTTAATATTTCCTTTCAACATTTGAGTAAAATTTGTCTTCTTCTCTTCCAATCTTCCATGCTTTCTGTCTCTCATCTCTCATCTCTCAAACTTGCCATGTCAAAGATGAATTGCTGATGATTCTTCCATTGATTTACTTGATTCTCCTTCATGGATCACGACTTTTAACAGATCCCACCTCGATTGCCAGAGAGGGATTATTTCGGGTCTAGAAGCTGAAGAGTGTCCAGAAAAATCAAAGCAGTGATTGCTAAGAATTGATACTGTTTTTTTGCAATTATTTTTTCCTTTGCAAGAAGTTGTAACAACGAGAACAACGTTGTTGATTCTTAGAGGATGACATCTTGGCATTGCAGTTCGGTTTGAACTGGTTTGGAAGGGAAAAAAACCGAACCGAACCAAAATTAATCGGTTTGAACCGGTTTTCGGTTCGGTTCAAAAACTAAAAAAAAAACGGTTTGGTTGTTTATTTTGGTTCAAAACCGGACCGGACCGAACCGAAAATGCTCAGCCCTAATATAGATGAGTAGTCACTCAGACAAAAAATATTATAATTGTATTTATTTTAAATAATATTTTTAATTTTCATCTCAGATTTTTTTATTTGTTTTTAATAGATTTTTTTCATCAGAAATTAAGTAAACATGTTTGTTATATACAAAAATTTCAAAAGAAAAGGACCATATTTGATTTAAATTTAAAATATTAAAATGAATTACCATAAAACATTAGGTGAATTAAATAAATCCCCTGTTTCTATACTAGATGATTTGGAAAAAAACTATTTTGGTATTTTTTAAAAAAATTTCCAAAAAAGTGAAAAAATAGAAATTACATGTTTTTTTTTTTTGAAAAGTAATTTTCATTCCAAGTTAGCAAACGTGTTTTCTTTAATTTTTTTTATTTATTAGAGAATTTTTTCGAAAAAGTAGAAAAATTTTCACAAGTAAAGGCAACTTATATCTTTCACGTTAAATTCGGAGAGATGCTACCATATCAACATGAAAGGTTTATGTATTCCTCAAAAAATAAAATCCAAGACCAAATTAATATATGACAGTTATATATTAAAGCACCATCACTCATATATTTAAAAACCATCTAAGTGGTGGTCCAATGATAAGAGCTTGGGATCAAGAGGTTTGCTCCCTCTGTGGTCTCAGGTTCGAGCCCTGTGGTTGCTCATATGATGGTCACTGGAGGCTTACATGGTCGTTAACTTCAGGGCCCGTGGGATTAGTCGAGGTGCGCGCAAGCTGGCCCGAACACCCACGTTAAACTAAAAAAAAAAAAAAGTGCAAAGCCGCAGCAGGGCTTCTAGCCCAGCGGCAGAGGCAAGGTTTCCTTGCCTCTGTCACCTGGGTTCGAGTCCTAGCGTGCACGCCTGTCATCCTCGCAGTGTCTTACCTGCCTACTGGGCTTGCAGGATGTTCAGTGGGTCTAGGGATTAGTTGTGGTGCGCGTAAGCTGGCCCGGACACCCCGGGTTATCAAAAAAAAAAAAATAGTGCAAAGCCAGAAAAAATAAAAAAAGGTGCAAAGCCAGAAAATAAAATTAAAAGAATTAAGATTTTAATTGTTTTATTATTTGGACTACAACTATAAATATTATTAAAAAAAGGCTGGAAAAATAATTTTTTTATAGGGCCGGTGGCTTTGCCAACCCTCTTATCTCCATTGTCAAAACCATGTTTTATTATATTTTATTTTATTTCAGTCATCTTCTACCGGTACCATGGAAGCATCGAACAGTAATTATGACAGATTTTATTACGAAAAAAGTCGGAAATTAATGAGAGTTACTGTGCATATGAAGTTGCCCACTTGAGCAAAATACAAGGAGGAGGTGAGTGGCACAATCATGATATTTATAGTATTTTTTTTTGTTACAGATATTTAAAATTTTTTGGGATGTCAACATTAGGTTGTTAATTTTTTAAAAAAATTTTATTTAAAAATATATTAAAATAATATTTTTTTAATTTTAAAAAATTATTTTTAATATCAACATATCCAAATAATATGAAAATATTAAAAAAATATTAATTTAAAATAAAAAATAAATTTTTTTAAAAACATTTTTAAAATGTAAAAATAAATAATTTTTTAATAATAAGATGGTTTTCTTATATGTGACTGTATGTTTCTGCGTTTTAAAAATATTTTAAAAAAATTTGAAATTTTTTTATTTTTTTATTAATTTCAAATTAATATGTTTTTAGTGTTTTTAAATTATTTTGATGTGCTGATATCAAAAATAATTTTTTAAAAATAAAAAAATATCATTAACATGTATTTTAATACAAAAAATTATTTGAAAAATAATTATAATTATACTTCCAAATGATTATTATTATTATTATTAATTTTATTTTGCATGAGATGCACTCACAAGTAGCACGCGGTTCGGGCACTAGAAATCCCCGAATAAGAGAGGATTTTTCTCCGTAACTCCATGTAATTGGGAAAAGATGATTAAATTGCAATTTCCACCCTTTCTTTCTTTGTAGTTTCCAATAATAACCCTTTCTTTCTTTGTAGTGTCCAATAATAACCTTCTAGGAATCTAGGCGTGCGGTAACCACAAATAGGATATTTGACGTTTAACTTATTTTTTATTTTAAATTAAATTATTTTAATATACTATATAAGAAATAAATTTTAAAAAATAAAAAATATATTATTTTAATACTTTTCAAAATAAAAAAATACTTAAAAGATACTCATATAAAACATCTTCCGTACCCTCCATCAAGTAAAAGTCTCCCAAAACCTAGTCAAATTGCAAACTACTATTAAAGCTCCGCAAACTTCTTCCTTCACTCTACCGCTCAGCCTCTCTCTTTCTCTCTCGCCCACACGCACGCACGCACCATTCTTTTTCTTCTCCTCCATCCATGGCAGACACCACTAGTTTCTCTGCTCTTTCAAAGCCTTCTTATTCCTTGAAACCTAACCCTCAAATACCCCAAAAGGCCCCTCTTTTTATCCTCCCCAAAACCCTTCAAAAACCCTCTCTTTTCCCTCAAAAACCTTGCCTTTCTCACACCACCCACATCACTCTTTCCTCTAAAAATCCAATCTCTGACCTTGTTTCCACAAACAAAAAGAGCCCAGATGATTTGTCTTCTTATTTTGACGATGATGACGATAAGCCTCGCGAAGAGTGTGGTGTTGTAGGTGTCTATGGTGACCCTGAAGCTTCGCGTCTTTGCTATTTAGCCCTTCATGCTTTGCAACATAGAGGTCAGGAAGGAGCTGGTATTGTTGCTGTTAATGAAAATAAGGTCTTGCAATCTGTTACTGGTGTTGGTTTAGTCTCTGAAGTGTTTAATGAGTCAAAACTTGACCAATTACCTGGTGATTTAGCTATAGGTCATGTTAGATATTCAACTGCCGGGTCTTCAATGCTTAAAAATGTGCAACCTTTTGTTGCTGGTTACAGGTTTGGTTCTGTTGGGGTTGCCCATAATGGGAATTTAGTGAATTATAGGAAATTAAGGGCTACGCTAGAAGATAATGGTTCAATTTTTAACACTAGTTCTGATACTGAAGTTGTTCTGCATTTGATTGCTACATCAAAGGCTAGACCTTTCTTTATGAGGATTGTTGATGCTTGCGAGAAGCTAGAAGGGGCTTATTCTATGGTGTTTGTCACCGAGGATAAGTTGGTGGCTGTGAGGGACCCTTTTGGTTTTAGGCCTTTGGTGATGGGAAGGAGGAGTAACGGTGCTGTTGTGTTTGCTTCTGAGACTTGTGCTCTTGATTTGATTGAGGCCACATATGAGAGAGAGGTTTATCCTGGTGAGGTTTTAGTGGTGGATAAAGATGGGGTTCAATCACTTTGCTTAATGCCCCACCCTGAACCGAAACAGTGCATATTTGAGCATATTTATTTTTCTTTGCCTAATTCAGTAGTATTTGGTAGATCTGTTTATGAGTCAAGGCACGTTTTTGGGGAAATACTGGCTACCGAGGCTCCTGTTGACTGCGATGTGGTGATTGCAGTCCCAGATTCTGGTGTGGTGGCTGCACTTGGCTATGCCGCTAAAGCTGGTGTCCCTTTTCAGCAAGGGTTGATAAGGTCGCATTATGTAGGAAGGACTTTTATTGAGCCATCCCAGAAGATTAGGGACTTTGGTGTTAAGCTTAAGCTATCTCCAGTGAGGGGAGTCTTGGAGGGGAAGAGAGTTGTGGTTGTGGATGATTCAATTGTGAGAGGAACTACCTCGTCGAAAATTGTTAGGTTGCTTAAGGAGGCTGGGGCTAAGGAGGTCCATATGAGGATTGCTAGTCCACCAATTATAGCTTCTTGCTACTATGGAGTAGATACACCAAGTTCCGAGGAGTTGATATCTAACAGAATGAGCGTGGAGGAGATTAGGGAGTTTATTGGATGCGATTCGCTTGCATTTCTACCATTGGATAGCTTGAAGAAATTGTTAGGTGATGAGTCTCCGAGCTTTTGTTATGCTTGCTTCTCTGGGAATTACCCTGTTCAGCCAAAGGAGGTTAAGGTGAAAAGGGTCGGTGATTTTATGGATGATGGATTGAATGGAAGTCTCGAGTCTATTGATGGGAGCTGGGTGCAAGCACCCCTAAATCAGGAGGTGCATAAAGTTAGTGAAGTCGGGAAGTTGTCTTCTTTGCAGAATTGATGGATTTTGGGTCATGACAGCAGGATTTATTATTATTTATTATGTGATGTGGTCAGGTGGTAGATGACTTATCTAATGATCTCAGTACAATCTATGTGTGCTGCCTTGGATTAATAAAGGTTCCAAAAGTAGAAGCTACACAATTTTGTTTGGTATTCTAAATTTTGCAAGATTTAATCCTAAAAGTGCTTGGTTTTATTATTTTTTCTTAATGGTGTATCGGCATCGACAGGGCTTTTGTATACGGGGATTAGTGCTCCATCAAAGTTCTATCTGTGGGAGTTTTCTAATCTTTAGTTCCCTGTTAACATTCCCTTTTTGGTTTATAAGAAATTCAGCATCTCACCGTGCATCAAATCACTCGAAATTTTACATGATTGGTTACATTTGCTTCGGATGAATGTGAGTGAATTAGTTCGGTCATATAATTGATGATGCTGAATGATTTTCTGTTTCTGCGTATGGCATTTATTTTCTAATGGAGAGCCTGAAATAACTAGTCATTGTTCGTGTTACATCCAACAGTAAAATAATTGGCAGCATTAAACCTTCTCATATGTGCCAAATAACTCGCAACAAAACCCTGTGTAAATCATTTAACTTTTATCTTTAAAATACACTGTTTCAGACATTATAGAAAAACAAATGATACAAAATTCAGGTGAAGATAACCACCTCGTTCCTCTCAAAATACCACGTTAAAATTAACTCTCAAATTTGTGCTTGCGTTGCTACAAGAAACTAGCACCACAGAGCCCTTGCGGGTGCATAGGGCACTGAAATAAAGTGAGTTACTGACATGGAATACAGATTTGCTCGGTCTGATGCAAGTTAAATGACATGTATGATTTATGTTTCGGTGCACATGTAGAGCCATCTGGGATGACATCTAAAAGACCAACTGGTACGTATCTGCATGTGTAGCCCAGCCATTCCAACAAAAAATGCCTGGTTGTCTCCACTCCTGCAGTTGTTGAAACAAGGAATTGCTGTTACATTGGAACCTCTTTTGAATCACCCTTCGGTACAAAATTACTTGTTTGACACATATACCTTTGGTGTCAGAGCCCCAATGTTCTAGGCCAGAACGCACATAATCCTTTAGAATGTTCAACCGCTCTCCAGAACTGATGTCCCTGCGCCTCTGTTCTTTGATTTCAGTAAAATCCAAGGCTGAGAAACACAGTGGATATTATTCAGGCAACAAAGCTTGATTTTGAGGAAACAAGGACTTGATCCAATAACAATTACTTAAAATGTTGAAATCTACAAGTCATAGCTCCAGACTCCTGACCTTAATCAATGTACCTCTAGCTATCATGCATGAAGAAAGCTCTAGGCAGTCGGACTGTGCTTGTTCCAATCTACACGTGAAAAAACATCCCCATTTCCAAAAACTTGAAAATATTCCGGGGCCTTTCTAGCACATTGGTAAATGTAATCCCAATCAGCAAGATTGCTATGGTGTTGCTGACATGATCGGCCATGAATAGTCACAGCACCGGCTTCCCAGTTTCCAATATCCGCAATTAATGAGTCAACACGACTTTTTCCTTCGAAATAACCTGTTCGTACCTACATAATGAAAAGGCAGCATGAGCCATCAAAATTAAGCTTAGTCAGAGAAGCATGAGAGTAACACAGGCTGAGCGCTAGAAACACAAGCAGAAAAAACACAAGGAAAACACGAGAATCTGCATTTCCCTAATGGTAAAATATGCTGAGCTATGAAGTTGCAGAACAACATAACAGCATCAGCAAGGGGTTGGCATGAATATTGATTATTGCCTCGACAGTTATAGGCTTTTCCAATGTACCAGAAGCAGCTTCTATAATGCTTTTCATCCGCATTGGTTTTGTAAGAAGAGATGACCCCGCACCCTTGCTGACAACAATATCGATCGGGCAACCCATTTTTATGTTAATGAAGTCCACTACATTCCTGGTCTATAAGCTCAACAGTACGTGCAACTGTATCTGGATACGCTCCACATATTTGAACACCAAACAAATCCTCAAATGAATGACGTCTCAGCAGTGCCCATTCTGAACTTTGACCCTATATAATCAACAGGAAATTATGATAAAAAAAAATGTTCCAAGTCTTAAATTTAACCAAATCATCCACAACTAAGATAATTTTATTTTAAACATGAAATTTTATTAAGGCTCATCTGAATTTAATTCATTTCACAATTAAAGGAGTTTTAAACAGTCTATAATCTTGAACATAATATCTACCAAATTTAACATGTTTGAGGGTTCGGTAATTTTTATTTTTAGATGTATTTCACTTAAAATTATATCAATCTAATTTTTTTTAGTGCTTTTTAATATTCTTGATTTATTGATGTCAAAAATAAAACACACACACAATATATATATATACACACACACACACACACATTTTCAAGCAAAAATATTTTTAAAAAACACTATGCATCACAATATCAAACACACTTAAATCAGTTGGCTTCTTCTGTGCCTCTATTCTCTTGCCTATTTCAAAACTAGAAACATAACATAGCAAGAACTAGCTATTTGACTCTCGCTTCATCACGTGTCGGATAAACTTTTTTTTCAACATAAAAAAATGAATATGATGGCATTTCATACATGTTCTTTTAACATAAAAAAATCTCAATCGTAAATTTAAAAGTTTATCATACATTTAATTAAATAAATTGAGAATTATTTGTGTAACCGAAATAAATTATAAAACCCGATTCATAACCAACATAAGTCAACTAACCAAATCTATGACCCGAGTCATGAACTCAATCGAGTTCAATAAATTTTTTATAATTTTTTATTTAACTATATGATAAGAAAAATAAACGTACGTAAAATTAAAAACGACCTAAAATTGAATTATTTATTTGAGATTGCGATGAACCTATAAATATCAAATCAAACAAATTTCGCTGTCCAATTAAAAATCAACAAAATATTAAAGGATAGGATTGGAAAGAAATGAAGAAAAATCAATAAAGGTCAATGAAGAAGGATCAAATTGAAAAACAAAAACTATAAAAAAGGTATAAAAAAAGTCCAGATGCGCTGGCTTGTGTAATTGTTTTTTACACGGTAGACAACTTGTTGCCCTCCTCTTTTAAAAAAATAAAATAAAGATAGATGACATGTCATTTATATGATTCCATCCAATATAGTGCCAGGAAAATCATGGCTTATGTTTTTTATTATTTAGAAACTCATTTTGACCCAAAAACACATTGATAAACTTGTATGTAACTTTAAACAATTTAAAAATTCATCCAAAAAATCAAAATCACTCGAAACTAAAAAATTTTCTAAGTCCAAATCTGTCATCTCAAGTAAAGTTAAGGGCAAGAAACACATAAGATAAATTTTTTTCATTGAATGAAACTTATTGACACCTAAATATATCTTTTTCATAGTCAAAATCTCTTTTTCATAGTTAATTAGCCACTCTTTCTCATCTCTTAAACTAAGAATAAAAAAAAATTTAAAAAAATAAAATTGAATAAAAAATGAATTTTAAAAAAAATTGATGGATCAAAAGTTTATAAATTAAAAAACATAAGGATAAAAGTGTATTTTTAAAATCAAATTTCAAAATAACCATCTATTTTCGTTCTTTTCATGCTTATCCTCTTTTCAATCTTATCATTTGTGACAATAATTGAGCTTCAATTAGACCAAGGAAAAAAACACACCACAATCAAATGATAAATAGTGTTTTTAGCTAAGTGAAACTCCCAAACCATTTAGGATCTATTTATTTTTACATTTTAAAAATATTTTAAAAAAAATTAATTTTTTTAATTTATTTATTTATTTTAAATTAATATTTTTTGATATTTTTAAATTATTTTAAAAAATATTTTTTAAAAAATAAAAAATTATTATTTTAATATATTTTTAAATAAAAAACATTTTAAAAAACAATCGATTGCATTCCCTGAAAGTTTCTGTTAATTAGCAGCTCCTGATTTGTCTTGTTTGGGTTAAACTCAAAATAACAAGTCTAAAGGCATTCAAAAGCACAAGTAATTATAAAGGAATCAGCCATTCTTTACTGAAATAAACAAATAAGAGTTTTCAGTTCAACTCTTTAAACGTCTTAACAAAACATGTCACGTCTAAGAAATGTTCTCTTTATGGATTAAATATCTACCAGAAACAAGTACCAATCATAATCATGAATAACATATATATATATATATAAAGGCCTGTATATATATCACTTGAAACGAAATTCCGAGCTGGAGATATGCGATGCAGGTTGAATTTGTAACTACCAAACCATAGAGACGTCGCTTGGAGATGGAAAACAAATGAATGAATGCATTGTAAGTAGTAAATGTAAAGCACCGGAAGTTGATGAGACGATTAATAATCAACATAGCCATCCTTTTCTTCCCAGCCTATTGATTTGAATCTGGCTTTGGGGTAGTATTTCCATTTTGTTGAGGCTGTGGCTGGGAGGACTGCTGTTGCTGTTGCCGTTGATGCATGTTGAATTGGGAGGCTGATGACTGCTGCTGCAATTGATGCATGCCAAGTTGTGAAGGTCGTGGCTGCTGCAGGTACATCTGAGGGTTGATAGAAAGCTGCTGCTGAACCATACTCTTGGATGGATCAGAGTCCCCACCCTGCTCCGCAGTCGCAATCTTCAACCGTCGGACCTCAGCAGTTAATGCCTCGTTTAAAGCTGTAACAGTTGAATACAATTACCAACAAATCTACCAAACATGCTGAAGGTCAAAGAATAAGTAAATAATCCATGAAATGACATATTTTTTCCATCAACAAATCTACCAAAGAATATTAGCCATGTAATTCTTTCAACAGGTTACGCTAACCAGTTGCACACTGTGACTATATGTTAGAAGAGGAGTTACATCATACACTAACAGATAAGACTTTCAACGCAAGTGATTGCTCACCTAACTACATGGACACAAGTTAATAATAGAGAAATGTACATGGCAGCATGACCACGCAAACAAGAGAGCTAATCACCATGGACAAAACTTACTCACCATAAGGCTTAATTCTGGATACGCAAGTTCTTCACACAACAACGAACAGGAAATAACCAAGGATAGTACATTCACACAACAGGCACTGACGCTATTCGCACACTAACAGAACATATAAATGCAATGAGAAAATATGCAAAAAAAAATGGGATGGGAGAATCCATACCATCTCGGAGTTGAGCTTGTTGCTCCATGGCTTGGATGCGAAATTTCAATTCATTGTTCTGGTTAGTAAGACCAACAGAATCTCTCTGGATATGTAGAAGAAAATAGTTAAAGATTATAGAAAAGATAACGCTACAATTACATGGAAACAAGTTTCAATATTTCACATCGCTACCTGTAAAAGAGTAAGCTGGGCAGACAATGTGGTAGCTTCTGTCTGCAAAGTCTGAACCTTGTGTTCCAGTTCTGAGATATATCTCATCTTCCTCTCCTTGGAACGGGCAGCTGATTGACGATTTGCCAAAATCCTGAAATTGGAAAACAAATGAGGAACATGAAGCAATGAGGCAAAGGATTATAACATCATGTATCTGGTTAATTAGTGATGGATCCAAATTGAACGTACCTCTTTGCACGTTTTGGGTCAGCTAAAGCGATCTCAGCAAGTTTCTCATTCGCCATAATTTTCTTCAGTTCAGCACCACTAAATTCACCATTCCCAAAATCCAAGCTAAAGGCATTCCCATCTATTGAATCGGTAGGTGATAGCTGTCCTGGACGAGTTCCTGGGGAGGGTGGCAGCTTTGGAGATTCGTTACCAAAGTTCAATTTGCCCATGAAACTATCCATTGACAGACTTCTGTAGTGTCTGGTGGTAGGAGCAATGTCACCCCCAGCACTCCTTTTGACCCCTTCCCTCTTCTCTGTTGAAGAACTCAATCCTGCTCTTGGCAGGTTGCCACCACTTTCATTCACGCTGCTTTCTGCCTCATTATCGCTGCTATCACCACCATTCGTCTTGGTCCCACTAGCTCTACTATCCAAATCCTCACGATTCTCATTACCATTCTTCTCATCAGTACCCGAGGAGTTCAACACGTCAATGTTATCTAAATTCATGTAAGCAGAAAATAAATCATCCACGACTTCCCCTTCAGATTTCCTCTCACCCATCCCCTCCGCATTGCTGTCACCACCTCTCTCCCATTCCTTTTTCACCGATTGTGCTGGCTTAGCCATCCCTAAATTTTCTCTCCCAGACATCGACCGCTCCAACCCACTTGAACCCCTCGACGGAATAAGGGGCGGTGAACATTGCAACACATTAGCAAGTCCAAATGGAATATCACTGTTAGACCTTCTATGCGCTTTCCGTGGAGGCAAACTCTCAACAACCCGTGGAGCATTGCCCCTATTAAAAGGCGAGGGAGGCAATAACGAATGAGAACCACCATCCTTCTCCTCCATGAACACGTCAGTAGAAATAGGGTCCGAAACCGAAGGCGAAGAGGAATCCCGGAAAGGGGCCGGACTCAACGGGGGCAAGGAATCAAGGGAGAAAAACGATGATGGCTGCGACAAAGATCGCGAATGAGTAGGCCCCAGACTAAAACTCTGCGGACCCATTTGCTGGTTCACTGGCCTGGACACTGGGATCTGGGAATAAGGCGAAATGGGTGGGATTTGATTGGGATGGGAAGGCGGAAACCCTACTCTTTTGTTACTATCCCCACTAAAATTCGTAAAATGCCTCGCCCGCATTTGGGTTGGGTTCAAACTCAACTGAGACACATCTATTTGGTTTATCAAAGAAAAGGGTTGCTTAGCCATGGTAGTAGATGATGATTGCGTTGTTCCAAAAGAAGATTGCAACCTTTGTATCATTTCACTATTTGCTTCCTCAGTATCACCCATTTCTCTTACCTCTAAACCGACAATCAATATTTCACCAATGCCACTTCGAAAGCTTGATACTCTTAACAGACTTAAGCCCCAATTTCAAGATTAACCCACTTCACTTCCCACCAAAACTCGACGAAATCAACAGGCACACCCTTAAAAATCTGCAAAAATAAGAGATAGGAACAAGAACAAATTAAATAGTAGAATACTGAAATAAAAAGAAATGAGAGCGAACACAGAATTCATACTTAAATAAGTAAAGAGCAGACTACCTCGTTAACTCAAAACGTTCATTTCCACAAAATGACACCAACCGGCGAGACTGCTAAATTAAATAAACAAATAAAATTCTCACAGATTTTCTTTATCTCACTTTGTTTTTCAAGGCGGAAATGGCAAAGAAACAAGCAAAGCAGAGGGCTCTGTGTGCGCGCCTCTCTCTAGAATTTGTTCTCTCTCAAAGAGAAACGAAAAGGGAGTGCGTGATTTCAGTGAGGGTTTTTTTATTATTATTATTTACGATGGCGAAGACTACGACCCCCCGGATTTTATTTTTTATGACGGTAGAGAGAGACGCGTGAAGTTAATAAGAGTTTGTTGTGAATTTGAATTTAGTGTGAATTTGAATTTCATTCCGACCTCATTTTTTTTTATCTTCGCTCCCTTTGTCACCGCAGCTTATTGTGCAATTAATTCGATTGTTGGATTTATTTCCCCATTTAGGGAACTCTTCCTCCACGCGCTTCCCGTCTGTGTCCAATCCACGGAAGGTTCCTTTTAAAAATAAAAATATAAAAACAATTTCACCCCTTCTTTTTTATTTATCTAGATTAGATTCTTTTCACATAACTGGAATGATACGAGTAAATCTATTTAAAATATCATATATTTGATCCTTGATTATCTTTATTCTCTCTTAATTTTATTTGATTATTTCTTATAATGTTATGGTTATTTTTTAATATTTGATTCATATATTTTTACGCCAAGGATTTACCTTCTATAATCTCCTTTTTAATATTAAATTATTCCTTAATTAAATATTTACTCTGATTTTCTAAAATTTAAAACCGCAAATCATATAATTTTAAAAGATACAATTCAGCTAGTCAGATATTAAATTTACTTTCTAGAGTTATCAGTTCAAGTCCCATAAACCTCAAGGTCACTGAAGACTTACATGATCATTAACTTCAAGACCCGTATGATTAGTTAAGGTACACGCAAGCTAACCCGAACACATATATTAATAATATTAATAAAATACTGCAAATCACATGTATATTTCTTAAATGTTCACGTTAAAGAAAAATACAAATGACATTGCAATTTCTTTTTTTAACCCTCTCTTGTTCCTATTTAGATTTTAGTAGTAATTTTTTTTTTTAAAAAAAAACAATTGCAGCTAAAATTAAAATAAAAACAAAGAGAGGGTAATAAAATAAAATAAAATAAGGCCCTAGTTCTCTTTCCATGACCCGCTTCGTCCAGGATCGTGACACCCTCCTAACTTTGACAACCTTTTCATTTAAGTCTTGAATTTTTAATATTTTTAAATATATCCTCAAATTGAAGACTTGCCAAAAAGATCGTTCATTATTATGAAAAACATTATTAATATATTTTATATCAACATCCTCGTAACTTTCTCCCTCCTTCTATCAATTTTATAAGAGTTTTTAATTACAGAGTAATTTATTTTCTCAAATTGAGAGGTTTGTTTTATGTTTCGTACAAGCTTGGTATGATGCGCAAAGACTTGCTATCTGAGAATGCTTAATTTTTTTTCCATCAATTATTAATCCCAAATCACATCCCATTAGTCCAGTGGTTGGCCTAGATAGTTAGCCATCATATCTTGGTTTTTTTTAAAGAACGCTTCTTGTGATTGAAATGAGAAGGTGTTGCTGTGAAATTGATTGTTTTTTAAAATATATTTTTATTTAGAAATATATTGATTTAATATTTTTTTTATTTATTTTTGATAATAATTTATCAAAATAATGTGAAAATATAAAATAAAAATTTAAAACGAAAAAATAAAAATAAAAATAAAAAATTAATTTTTTTAAAAAATTAAAAACATAAAAACAAACAAGCTCTTAATTTTTCTCGTGACTTGCATTGAGAAAAGAAAGCGCACTTGATTGTTGCAATAGCAATCCGAGACGTCGAGAGTGAGAGGTGTAGCTCAACTGGTTAGATTCTGAGTTTGTTTCTCAATGTCATCAATTCGAGTGCCGCAAACCTTATGGCCACTAAAGGCTTACCTGGTCGTTAACTTCAGGGCCTCATGGGAATTAGTCGAGGTGCACGTAAGTTGACCCGGACACCCACAGGTTAAAAAAAAAAAAAAAGAGCACAAGCACATCTAGCAAGGGATGTCGCATAATTAAATTGTATAATAAAATAAATCATCCTTGCACATGAAATATATATGAATCAATACTCCAAATCTCAGCTCGGCGAGGACATGGGTGGTGCTTTGCATTTGGAAGGATATCATTGCTTGCACGAGACATATTCAAATTAAGTTTGATATGATCTTTGTTGACTTGGTTTGCAGTGCCAACCACCAGCCAGCCAGCCAGCCAGCCAGCCAGAATAATAGATCCTGGCTAAGAGATTTACAAAGTTCCATGTCCGTGACCTGGTCCGCAGGCAGGTGCATGGACCCCAAGAGCTCACAGCACAATCCGATTTTTACAAATTATACAGTGATTTTGGAATGAATCTTGCATCCCTGGCCATCACGGGTTTTTTCTCAAATATATTAAATGTTCTCTTCATTAGGGTAAAAGATAGGTCATTGACATTCAAGTCAATAATAATGAGTATTGCCTTTACTGTGCGGGGTATGGATCATAAATAAGATTGGTTAATATATTATCATAAACAATAAAGTGATCATTTGTTGCCTCATTATGAGTAATCAGTGCATTTATTTTCCTTCAAATTACAACAGCACACAGATTTCTTGTGTATCCAGCTCCTGCTTGCTTGCACAGGTGCCTTATGAACAAGAGCTTATTTGTAACCTCTTGGCAGTGCCACAAGTTGGCACATGACTATAGAGCAGTGTCGCAGCTAGGCAACCATTACACGGTGCGCCGGAACTGGCATTCAAGTGAACCGAACCATGAGGGCCGTGTTAGTAGACGTGTTTTATTGTCAATTAGTTGGTTATACGTAGTACTGATTTTATATTTATTATAAATAAAGTTTTTTTTATCTTTAATATTCAATTATATTTGATTAATTAATATATAGTAAAATAATATATTCTTTCCTTTATAAAAGAAAACAACTGCTCTTATAAACTGGGGTATGAAAAATACATGTAACAAATATATATATACGTGTCAGATAACATGTACGTTAAACTGACTCATAAGATAATTTCATGTGAAGATATCACTTATTTTTATGGAAAGGCTCACTAAAATTTCTAATAACCAAGTTGGCCTGAATATCATACTTTAACTAACAAAATGTTTATGCAGTTGCATTGATTGTTTTTATTTAATAAATATAAAATATTATATTGATTAAATCTTTTTGTTTTGGATGGATAATAAAAGACCTTCTATTTAAGACATCAATGTTAATGCTCTTCTAGCAAATAATGATGTTTATACTCCAGCGAATGATGTGGTTGCTCCTACAAAGAGCAACCTTGTTTCAACCACTTCTACAAATGCTACTTGCAACAAAGGTAACAAGAAAATAAATGTGACCTCTAAAACTATATCTGAAGTTTAGCATCATTTTGATATATAAAAGGGTTGCATTCTATTATTAAGGAGATTTGTATACAAGTATTATCAACAAGATTATACATATGCTTTGAAGACTCATGAAGCTAGTAATTTATAGACACGCTTAAATAGCTTGTGTAAAAAGTTTTCTAGTAGGTTTAAGTTTGATGACAAAAAACAAAAAATATTGATTCAAACTTTTAAAGGGGTTAAAGATGGAACTAAGGGTACTCTTAAAGCTGTTAATTTTAGTTAATAAACTTGTAGAAAGACACTTACTAGGATGGTTATTTATGATGAGTTTTCTTTTAGGATTGTAAAAGGTTTAGGATTTAAACAGTTTTCTTAAGCCAAATTTTGTATCTCCTGATGAATCACTATCACAAAGGATTGGTTGAACCTTTTATGCTGAAAAGAAGACAAAGTTAAAGAAAACCATTAAGAATAAGTGTATGTCTTCTTATTTTTTTATCCATTGAAACTCATCACTAGTTTCACCTACGTTACAAGTTTTAAACTAAAAATCATAACCCTCATTTTGATTTCAACAATACCTTTAAATTTGTTTATAGAGATCATTCTCTCTTACATGACATATTTATTATCATTCATTCTATTTATTCATTTCTTTCATACTGAATCTTCATTAGTCATCGAGACCTCATTACTTCAATCCTAGTTTCTTTTTGTTATTTATTTTTATTTACAAGGGTTTACAATATGTTTTACATGTGTGTACAAAATATAAATTACATATGTGTCACAAGGTATTGGGTGGATAGTGATTGGAACTTGCATAAAAGAATTTAAAACTTTTATCAAGTTTTTAATCACAAGGGTAAGATCATTGTGAAAACAATAAAGAGTTGCTTGGCTGATTGGAGTATTGATAGAATTTTAACAATCACATTAAATAATATAAGTTCTAATGACAATGTCATTAATTATTTAGAAATAAGGACTAAGGATTGGAAGTTTAGAGTTCCAGATAATGAGTTTATCCATGTTAGGTGTTGTGCTTGCATTGTTAATTTTCTTGTCCGTGATGGGTTAAAGAAGTAGATGAGTCAATTATTATAATTAGAAACGCTATTAAAATTATAAGATATTTTTCTAATAGGCTTATGTATTTTAAGAAATGTATGGAGAAATTGAAAGTTAAAAGTAAAATTAAGGTTCATTTAGATGTCCCAACTCATTAGAATTCTATTTATTTGATGTTACATACAACTATAAAATTAAAGAAAATGTTTGATAGATAAGATGAAGATAATCTTTAGTATTTGATGTTCTTTTTAGAGGTAGATTCAAAAGGTAAAAAGATACATAAAGGACCTCCTAACAATATAGATTGGAAAAATACAAGAATTTTTATAAAGTTCTTGAGATTATTCTATAGGGTAACGTTGAGATTTTTAGGGCCTTTGCATGTCATGAGCAATTGTTTCTTTCATGAACTAGTCCTTATACAAACATAAATTTCAAAATTGTCCAAAAATAAATATTTCTTAACAAATGAAATGACATCCAATATGAAATGCAAGTTTGATGAATATTGGAGAAAGTTTGAGAATATAAATTCTTTTTTATTTCTAGTAATCAATTTAGATCCTCATTATAAGTTAAAATATGTGAAGTCTTGTTTGTCTTAAGAGTATAAGTTGGTTGTCATGGTGAAAGATTTGATTAAAAAGGTGAAAGATACAATTGTGAGGGTTTTTTTTACTTTTATTCCTGCTAAGATAATAGAAAAGTGGCATAATATTCTACTATAAATAATCTTTCTCAATATTTGAATGATAATAAGGTGGAGGAAGATGCATTTCAAGCTATAACCTTTCAATTCAAGAAGCATTTAATGGAGGAGGATAATAAGGAGAGTAAAACTAAATTAGAGAAGTATTAGGCACATGAATGTGAAGATCAAAATGATACTTCTCTTGATTTTTTAACATGGTGGAAAGCTAATAGCTCCAAGTATCCAATACTTTCTATGGTTGCAAAAAATATCTTTAGTTTTTCATATTTCAATATTTATCTCAAATTAGCTTTTAGCATAAGGATCGTGTATTGGATCCCTTTAAAATTTTATTGAATCCAACAACTATTGAAGCTCTCATCTGCTGTCAAAATTAGAGTTGCTCTTCTCTATAATCAAAAAAATATTTTACAAATAATAAATGATCTTGAAAAGTTTGAAAAACTAGAATTAGGTAAAAAGTTTACTAGTTTAGCTATTTATTATCAATTTGAAAAACTTTTTAAGTTATAATTTATTAAGCTATTTTATTATATCTCTTTTATTTCAGAGTTTACTAATGAGGTTGGAGAGTAATGAGTAATTATTGACAATATAAGACAATGAGAAATGGTAAAAAAAATATTACATTTTGTGTTTTTATTATTAAATACTTGTTATAAAATTAAGTTTAAACAATTAGCTTTTTAACAACTTTTTTTTTTTGTGGTGATATGTACTTAAGCATCACCTTTATTATTATTTTTATATGCTTCTAGGACTTAATTTCATGGATATTATAGGCTCATTTAGTTTTTTGTAATTCAAGCAGGACCAATATCATCTAATAGAGATGATCATTTTCGATTTGATTTGGTTTTTACCTAAAAACAACCAAGCTAAAATTTTTTTAAAAAACAAAACCCAAAACCGAACCAAAATCGGTTCCAATTGATCGGTTTCGGTTCGGTTTGATTATTTTAAGTTAAAAACCGAAACCCAACAGATTGGTTTCAGTTCGGTTTGGTTATTTTATATTAAAAATTATATTGTTTTTTGGACTTTCTAATTGGTTTTTTGGGTTTTTTTTTTGTTTGGTTTGGTTTACTTCTTAACTTAATCAGTTCGGTTCGATTCAGTTTTTTATTTTGGACTTATGAAACCGAACCAAATTTTTTAAAAAAATATTCTAATCGGTTTTTTTTCTTGGTTCAGTTTTTTCAGTTATTTTTTATGTTTTCTTGGTTTGTCGGTTTTTTGCTCACCCCTATCATTTAATTCCCATACTTGAGTGAACTTTTTTGTTAAACAAATATATTTGCTCAATGAAAATGGTATGTTGGACGAATGCCTTTTGTTAATTGTATAAAGTTTATAATGTTGACATTGACTAGTGTGTTGTATTGTTAATTGTATGAAGTTTGTGAACAAATCTAATATCATTAAGATCCCATTAGAACCTTATGTGTATATGTTGGATGAATACATTCAAATGTTTTGGATCTAAATTCTTTTGGGTTGATTTGTTGCTTATATGAAGGACTTCTAGCCTAAATAATATCTTCATGTTGTGAAAATTGATTTAATATTTTTATATTTCAAATCATTTAATTTTGGACAACTTGATACTTTTAGACTACTTATATTTCAATATTTGAATATTTCAACAACTAAAATATATAGCTTAAAAAAATAAGTATTCAAAAAAAAAAAATTAACCCAATATGATATATTCAACTCGTTCGGGTGTAATATTTTTGAATGGATCAGGTTTAAAATTTATAAAATATCAAAAGTTGAATTAAATATTATTATGGGTTTAAACTCAACCCAAATATTCATGAACACTCCTATATGAAAAATCTAACTCTAACTTAGATTTCAAGAAAGTCAAGCCCTAAGTTTATTAAATGAGGAAGAAAAGGAAGAAAAATCAAACCTAAGACGTGTACAAAAGAGGCACTCTCACGCCGAATTTATAAGTGGGGGAAGGTGGCTATCAGATTTAATGGTGGGAGGGTAGTTGTTTTAATGGAGAAGAAGAAGGAGAAGAAATGAGAGAGATGAAAGGAACAATTGAGTTTTAATTTATTTTAAAATTAATAATGAAAATCTCATTGGATATTTGACAAGTCATAAATAATGATTGAATTGCCGACAAAATATTTTTTCAAACAGATAATTCAGCAGCGATTCCGGTGTGTTTTTTTTTTTTTCTAGTTAAGAAAACTACATGCGACAAAATATCATCCCTGTTATTAGGAGAAAAATGCAAACAGCAGCTTTCTGTGTTGAAGTAACAGAATGTTTACAAAGTCGTGAGAAATATTTGTCCGCTGGTAATGGGTGCATTAAGTTGATAACAACAAATGAAGAATCAATTATTTGTTCTTTGAACGTCAATGTGAATGCGAGATGTCTCTGGCTAAGGAGGAACCATTAGGGCTCCACAGCTGGGTCCCCCAACAAATGCAATTATATACATGTCATGTCATCGCGGTAAAAGAAACCAATCTGATATAATCTGGAGTTGTGTAGTATAATTAATCACGTTTTATATTTGCTTTTTATTTTAAAAAATATCACTTTAATTTTTATAAATTTATAACTATTTAAGATTTATATTATTGTTAATTTTAGAACTCGTGAAATTAATTGAGATATATATAAATTCACTTGAATATCCATATTAATTATAAATAAAAAAACAAATTTAATATGTATGTATGTATGTTAAGTAAAAATACTTAAATAACCATGTTAAAAAATAAAATAAAATTCTAAAAACATTTATATAAAAATCATCCTGGGTAGAGGCGTCATTTGGTGAAGACATGCACATTAAAACATGCATAAATAATCTTAATTAATTAAATATATTAATTTAAGTGTCGAATAAATTTGATTTTTATATTATGGTATCAGTTTTAATCTTAAAAAAAAAAAGATTCGGAGGGAGGAGTTTTCTTAGAACATCCAATCTAAAAATTTATACCTTTAAGTGCAGTTTAGAAACGCGGTACAAACTATATTCTATAAAAATTTAATTTTTTTAATAAAAATTAATTTATTTTATATGTTTTGGATCGTTTTGATGCATTGATCTCAAAAATAATTTTTTAAAAATAAAAAAAATATCATCTTGATACATTTTAATATGAAAAATACTTTAAAAAATAATTACAAACATAACTAAGTTTGCTAGGGATTTTTGGATGCATTTTTTTAATTTTTATATTAAGAACAATCATTGCAAGATAATATTTTTTATAGGCGTAAGAATAAAACTAAAAAATATATCATATAAAGTTGAGGAAAATTATAATTAAAAATGATACAATTATTCAAGTTCTTTTTAAAACATGTCTCCGTGGGACCCATACCATGCCCCTGGACCTCGTTTCACTTGTCGTGGTTCCCACCTCCAAATCAAAAGCGATGATGTCCACGTGGTTGTCTCAAGACCATCGATAATGCTCTTATGTTGACTTTCACTGGTGGACCCTAAAAGGGACACGTGTTGAAAAGAGACCAATAGTGGATTTGCTGAACACGTGGCAGATTTTAGTGCTTCAAAGGAAAAAGGCAAGCTTATCCACTTGTCAATCATCGACGACAAAAAAGACTGGGCGCGCCATTTAATTTTCTTCTAGTCGGACCCACTAAGAGGTAGACATGACCTAAAAAATGTGAAAAAGGTTGATACATTTTTGTCATTTTATTTCCTCCCCTGAACGATGTCGTATTCACATCAATGCTCACTTCGCCCTAAAATTTGGACTGTGTTTGGCTAAAAAAGTAGCGAGTGTCAGATTTTTAGTGGTGAGACTTGGTAACGAGACTGGGATGTTGATTAAATGCCTGTTTGATATTGGTTTGAAACTTTATCTGAAAGCATTTTATAAGTGTTAAAAAATATTACAATTATATTTTTTAGTATTTTTTTATGATTTTGATATATTAATATTAAAAATAAAAAAAATTAAATGTATTTTAATACAAAAATACTTTTAAAAAATATTTTCCACTACAATACTAAACAATTATTAAATGCGTGATTTTAAGTTAGTTTGCATTAAAATTAATGCACACACACATATTATGTTCTTTTTGTAATTTATATGATATAGTTTTCATATAATATACTAATACAAAAAATATATTTATAATATAGTGCAAAACTAGAATTGTGTCTCGTGTTTTGCAACAACCAAACAATTTTTTTAAAAAAACTTGATAGCCAAAAACCCCATGGAGGATGAAGTTTTTAAGAAAAAAAAACTAAAAATAATTCTAAATAAAACAAATAGCAATAAAAAAAATAAAGATTGAATTTGATAGAGAAAAAAATAAAAATGGTGAAATTAAAAAAACATTTGTAATTTTATGATACAAGCATTTTTTATTTTAAAAAATTAATATGACTCGGGACATAGAAATGATTGAGACTGATATTTGGACAAACAAAAAAAAAATGACCAAAAATACATGGTTAAGAAAATCATATTAAAAGCAAATAAACAAAAAAAAGTCTAATAAGTAATGATATAAATGTTAAATGATAAAATTGAAAAAAATAATTAGTTTTAAAAGAGAGAAAAAAACACACTAATAAAACTTGGACGAATCTTCTAAACTTGGGTAAACGTCTCAAACTTGTGATCAATTAAACCCTAGACCCAGACTAAATTCAAAAGCTCAATTCCTAAGAGTTTAATATTATTTAACCAAAGTAAATCCAACAAAAAGCAACAATTAAAAAAAACCAAAGAAAACTTGGGTTATTTTAAAAATCAATGGAAAATTCTAGAGAAAACCAAAAAATAAAAAAAATATATATATATTAAATAAAAAATAGCAATAAAAAAAATGAAAACTAAAATCAAAAGAAAAATAAAATAATGAGGGTGAAATAGAGAAGGAACTCTAACCTTATAAATTGTTTTAAAAAATCATTTCAAGTATTGAAAAAAGGGATCAACAAAAAAAATAAAAATTTAAAGAATCAACCAAAAATACCTAACAAAGAATGATAAACAAAAATACCTAAGTCTTCAACTGAATAAATAATGAAGAATAAAATGAGAAAAAAAATTAGCTTATACAAAGGAAAAAAAATAAATTAGGCTAGGAAAAATATTCTAAACCTAGTCAAATCTTAACAATTTGCAACCCGTGGAACATCGGATCCAAGTCCAATCAAGAAGTTTATTATGAATAAATTTTAAATATTTATTTAAAAAACTTATCAAAGTAAAAAAAATAACAATCAAAAGAATATAGATTAAATTTGATAGGATAAGAAAATTTGATAGGATGAAATCGTAAAACAAAATCAATTTGAAAAATGATTTGAAAAAAAATAGCAATTAAATGAATAAAGATTAAATTTAAAAGATGATAAAATTTAAGAGGTATGAAATTAAAAAGGCGTACAAATTTTATAAATTACTCAAAATAAAAAAAATCATAATAAGAATAAAATGGACCAAATCAAGGGGTTGTTTTTAAAGGGCTAGCGTGAAATTTTAGGTGAGAAGAGAAAGAAAAAGAGGGGAAAAGAAATAGTTGTATGTGTCAAATTATCATAAATCTTGAAATATGTGCTGTCTTATTAGGTCACCTGGACGAAAACCTTTTAAACGCCACCTCAGAAGGTAAAGTTTGGTTGTTAAATAGCCCTTCACATGCCTTCCGAACAACATGCATATATATAACAAAGCTCATTAGCACCCTTGAAATTTACAATAAAAACAATGTAAAATAACAAAAAAGCTCTTGGTGAAAGTTTTGTTAATTTTGTCTATAAAAACATCAAAATAATTATATTATTTTTAAAAAAATTAAAAATACAAAAATATATCTGAATATTAGGCATTGAGTTATGTTATTCTAGAATTAAATCAGTAATTTTACTACATAAAATAAAATAAAATTACTAATCTAACCCCATATAATTTATAAAAGATAATTATATTATGATGAGAAAACCATCATATCTTTAATATCTATATCAAAAGTTTTTTTTTAATTTAAAAGTGATTTTATACGATTGCAATGAATAAGTATATAATTCTTAATTTCTCATTCACTTTTTTTTTCCCAATCCATCATAAGTTGGAGCTTCCTGCATTTAACTTCTCAAGAGTGAGGTCCACTTGGTTAGGCACCAAAAATTGTTTAGATTGTTTACCATCATGTGATTGACCACGATAACAAATCAAATCCTATAATTATGATCAAGCATGTGTATGTAAAATAATATTTTAAATAAAAATATATTAAAATACTATATATATATATATATATATATATATATATGTGTGTGTGTGTGTGTGTGAACACATTAAAATAATTAAAAAATATTAATTTAATATTTTTTTAATACAAAGAATAATTTAAAAAAACAGGGTTAGCCATGAAAACACCACCACCTGAGTACATAGTGTTTGGTTGAAATAGCTCATGGCATGCACATCGAAAGATTGAGAAAATCTATAAAATGAAATCTCTCTCTTAAAAAATCGAGTTTTGGGACTATAATACGGCACGTATGGAAAAATTAATTTTTTATGTGTTTTGAATAGTTTTAATATACTGATTTTAAAAATAATATTTAAAAAATTAAAAAATATATTATTTTTATAAAATATTTTAAAAAATAATTATAACCACGCTTCCAAATAAGCTCCAATAGTTAACCAAGGGATTACTTTCTAATAATAATAAAAAAGGCCCTCCTCCCCCTTCAAGCCATGTAGCGTCAGGAAATTATACTCATATGGGCAGAAATGCATCAAAGGACTGTCTTGAAAACACAAGTAATCTCTTATTGCTTTTACTCCTTTTCGTTGAAACAAGCACATGAAAAGTGTGCAAGTCTCGCGCACATTATGCACTTCCTCGGCGATGAAATTTCAACAAGATTGCCTAACATTTACTATGTCAAAAGCATACTGACATGAATTTATCGCTAGTGTTTCTAACCAAACCATATCTAATGAAAATCTGCGGCGAGACTTCCCAGAATCTTACGTTTTTTTTTTTTTTTTTTTTTATATATATATAAAAAAGCAACACCTGTTTTCATGTGTTTATGGACTTTAGAGCTGCTTTTTTAACCACAAGCGTCTTAAAATTCAAAGGAAAACAATAAATACAGTAAACTCCTTCAATGTCCCGGTATCAAATATTTCCACACCACTTAAACTCGATTTCCACCCACGCACGTGTTGGAGTTCAAAGCTGGTGGGCAATCACGATCTCCGTCGTCAATTAAGCCAGTCAAAGCTCCGATCGTGATAAATTGTATAATTATTGGAGTTGAACCATGTCGGTGTCAATACGCCAAAATTTGAACAACAGAAGCTTCCACTACAACTTTTTCTACAAAGTATGTTTTCATTCTGACGTATACATTAACGTAGATTAACTTATTTTTTAAAATTATATTAAAAGTTTATACATTCTAGAAAATTCAAGTAGTTTGAGAATAAATTTTATATCTTGAATAATTGGTTGATATTTTAGTTTTGACAATCTGATTCAGTTTTTTAACCAATGTGGCTCGTAGTTGGTGTTTAATATCTGCAAAAGGTTTCTTTTGGTAGATTTTGAGACTTTTCAATATTTAAATAAGTATTTTTTTGAAAAAAATATATTTTAAAGAGAGATTCTAAAACTAAATATGTAGTTGAGAATGCAGATTGAGAATTTTTTTTTTTAAAAAAATCCAATGAGTCTTTATACCCCATCATTCTTACCCTTTGATGGAGAGAAGGACTACAAAGTTATCTTCCTCTCGTAGCATTAAAAACTCATTATGCATAAAAGAAAGCAAATATCTCTGACTCACCAGATGAAAAGTATCTCGTTGTTTAAAAATAGAGCATGACAAGGTTTCTAGAGCCATATGTACTTGGCCTCAGCGTTTAGCTAATCTCGAAGGTAATTAGCGTGGCAACGCAAGGCTTATTTATGTGGGGGCTCTACGCTTGGCTGAGCCCAAGGATGCTGGGTTTGGAAGCTCGCTAGATCCATAAATGATGAGCTTAAGGATGCTGAGTTTGACAATTCGTCAAACTCATATATGATTGGGCTCAATGTTTAGTTGGGCCCAAGAATGTTGAGTCTGACAATGTGCTAGACTTGTATATACTTAGGCTCAACATTTAGTTGAGCCTAAAGATGCTGGGTCTTCTATACCCATATACGTTTGGGCTCAACGATTGGATGAGCCTAAGAATGTTAGGTTATTACCTTGCCTCTGGTTCCTTTAAATGTGAACTTCAGTAAAAATAAAATATATTGATCCATTAGTAGTCCCTAAGTCTTTGTGTATTTATTACGCAAGGATTTTATAAGGTTGCCAGTAGTAAATTAGAGCCTTTTTATCTTCCTCATAAGATTTGGTTGTCCCATATAAAACTATTGGGATCCTCGTGACCAGGTGGCTCATTTTTATTGGAGGAGGTGTCTCTTGGAAAACAAAACGATGGCTTGCATTTAATACAATAATTAAGTGGATCTCTAAAGATCTAAGATGACATGAAAAGTCATTCATCCAATGGTGAGGGTGGAGAGATGTTTCTTTTATAACCCTAGTCATTCTTACTTCTTTTATATTTTCTTTTGCTTTCTATAATTTTTGAAAAACTACTATGTTGAAAACCCTGAAGTATTTTTGTTCCAATCCATGGAGAAAAGCTCATTCTAGGTTCTTTTCACTATAAGGTTTTTCCTTTTCTACTTTAAAAAGAAATATGACCAAAAAACAATCAGATATATCTCTAAAAAGAGGGATGTTGTTGCCACTGAAAAAGAGCTTAGGTTCCAACCCGAGACTAAAAGAAGCAGCAGGGGGCAGAGGTTCATCAAACTAGGCCACAGAACTAGAAGGGGTGACACTCTAATGTCCACCTCTAGCAGAGGGGAGTAACTATTCTCGCATGAGTCCTTCTCTTGTCATTACTAGGGAATCCCAAGACAGAAACAGGCTATCCTAGACCCCTAAGGATGACGTTCCTAGCACTTT
Organism: Populus simonii; assembly: GCA_007827005.2. Classification (NCBI taxonomy): domain Eukaryota; kingdom Viridiplantae; phylum Streptophyta; class Magnoliopsida; order Malpighiales; family Salicaceae; genus Populus; species Populus simonii. The sequence goes on along the minus strand of CM017467.2, from coordinate 16,406,619 downwards.
ATGTGCAAATGATATATAATTTATTTCTCATCTTCATCTAAGAGAGTACACAACTTCGATGCCTAATCAAGTTGGGCGTATCAGCCAAGAGATCTTGGGCTCTTTCTAGGGTCATTTTTAGATTACGATCCCTTTTTGCATTTATACGATGAGGTATTCCTTCCATCTCAAAGGATTCATAAGGGAAGTATTTAGATACTACCAGATGGGTCCGAGCTAGTTGCATCTTAATAGATGGATCACTTTGTCTACCTTTGATAAATGTTGTAGGCTCATCGGAAATGAGCCTGTAATCAATGCCTTTAGAAATTGTTACCATCTAGTTGTTGGCACTAATGGTGGCAATGAAGTGCATTTTTTTTTTCACTTTTGTTAATAGGCCCATGAGAGCCATGAAGGGAATTCTAAATGTAAAGCTTGTACATGTTAAGAAATAGAGAGGGAGATAACTGGAAGTAAGGTATAGAGAGCCAGCCAATCCTAGAGGTGAAATGTAACAAGTCTGGGGTTGTTCATATTATTGGAGGGTTTCTCCCCATGATGTAAACAATAAGCCTCGTTTGAGCTTGAACGAGAAGAAAACGCATGTTGCACTAGCTTTGACTTCAACTGAGTATAAAGTTAATAGGATGAACAAAGGATATTATCAGGCTGTAATGCAAAGTATGCAACTTCCTTATTGTTTTTATTTGTAGATAAGTTTATTATTGATTTTTTTTACGAGACTAACAATTGAAGGAGAAAGAGAAACTTCAGTGAGGTTTATAAAAGAGAGTTCACAAAGAAAGTCTTCATCTCTTATCATGGGTAGAGGTAAGGCTGAAGAAGTGATGGCGGACTACCCCATCATTGTTGATGAACTCTTTGTTCTTAAGGGTTGTCTTTCTGAGGAAATAGCGGTGAGCAAAAAAAAAAGTTAGGGGTGGTCGTACTCCCGTAGCTGGGGTTAAACATACTTGACTTCCATTGAAGTGATTGTGGACACTGCTACCCACTTTAAGAGAATGAATTTTTCTACCCTTATAGAGGTTAGTGTTCCAGTCTCGAATGTAAAGGCTCATGTGGTGGTATTTCCTTTGCCTCAAATTCTAGCTTTTCCGGTAGAGGTTGTAGCAGTCGAGCCCTCTACTCCTATTCCCGAGGAAATTGAGTTCATGGATGCTTTCGCCAACCTTGTTCTTGGTCGAGATCCCTTCTTTTTCCCTACCCTGATTGAGAATGAGAGGTAACTTATGAAGGCTATTGGTGGTGGTAGGTCTACCATTAGAGGGGTTACCCTTGAGGTGATGAGACTATTGGAGAGGATCCTCACCATCCCATCAGACATCATAATTATGTTTGATGAGAGCCACAACCACTATTTGGCTTGAACTACTTAAATGGCCTTTAATGTAAGAAAAATTCTTGTTTCACCTTTCTGTTTGGTTCTATTATTCTTTATTCCTAATACTTGTTCTTAGCAGACTTTCATGATGTGCACCCATTCTAAAAGGCATTAGGCGACCAAGAGGAACTATATAAGGGAGGCCATTTTCATAAATATGGCAAACTAGGTTGCCTTCGAGAAGCTAAAGAAGGAAAAAACTATTGTGGAGGTCGAATTGAGGATCTTTAAGGTGGTTTACTCATTGCTAAATTAACAAACATAAAGTGTTGTTTTTTAGTTGGGCTCTAATGACAAACTGCTTCATACCGCTTATAACCAAGTGAATACCTTGAAGCGGGATATCTTTGAGGTGAAGACCACCTTAAGATGGTTTGAAGGTTGAGCTTCTCGCTACCATAGAAGAAGCTCGGAATTTACAGGCGATTGGGCCTGTATTTCTTCAATCAATCATGAGGAATGCAAGTGGATTTCAGCGCTGCTTCCCATCTAATCTTGGTGGCTTATTTTATGGATGTGTTCTACGTTATGACTGTTATTGCCTACCATGAGGAATATCTAGTTAAGGAGCCCATGCTATATAACTAAGGTTATTTTCCCTTTCTCGCCTTATTCATATACACAACCCTGATCTTGTGGGGTTTATCTGTGTAACATATATCTTTTATTTTATAAAATTTTAATTTAATTTTTTAACGCGTGTGTATGGATCTAACACCTATAGTAAATGTTCCATGTGAGGTTCAAGACCTTTAGAAAAAATTCAAAATTTCATACGGATTCAACGCTCGTACTTGGAAAAAAGTTAGGGGAATTCCTTAAACATTATATGAGTCCAACGCCCATTCTTGAAAAAACATTAGGGGAATTCCCTAAATAGTCGGTGTGGGTCAAATGCCCATATTAAAAATTCCATGCAGGGTGCAAAAACCCTTAGGGAACTTGTTGAAAATTTATATGGGTTTAAAGTCCACACTTAGAAAAACATTTATCAAATTTGAACTTTATCTAACTTTAATCAAGATTTAGGAAAGATCTGTCCCTTGCTAGGAACGAAGAAGAAATCCTAGTTTCGTGTATATTCCTGCTAGTTAAGATGAATCTGTAGTGGATTGTTAAAAAGCCTCTAGGCAAATAGTGGAGATTGGTGTTGTAAATCCTGTTTTTTTATATAAAAAAATCTTGTGGTACGAATATATGTCTTTGGTTGACTACCTTAAGTTGTGAAAGTTTTAGAAAGATTTACTCATTTAATATAAATGAATAGATTTTTAATTAAGGAAGCTTAATTAAATGTAAAGAAGAAATTGAAAGAGTGAAAAACTAATAACACTAATCAAACTATAAGAAAATGGTGGGGTTCCATGTGCAAATAAAAGAAACATTGGACCAGAAGAGTAAATATATAAGCATGAATAGTGTTTTTTAAGAACACTTTAGTAAATCCATCATAAAAACACAAAATAGAGATATATTAAGAAATCAAAGTGTGTTAGAAAGAGATTTGAACAAGAAAAATTGGTTGATTCAATGTTCAAATCCTTGAAAATTTTGGTTAAGGGGTTCTTGGAGGAGAGGAAGAAAATAAGGATACGGGTGTTTTCCCAAGCTTTGAACCTTTTTTTTCTATGAGTTAGGAGATGGGATCACGGGTAGCAGCAAAGCACAGGTACCTCACAGCAACACATTGGTCCACAATTTGTTTTAAGAATTTACACTTGTATTAAATTTTATAATGTAACAAATTATTAGGTCATTTTATATTTAAACATGTCCCAAGATGTTATATTTTGGGCTTATTTTAAAATGTTAGAAATTATTATGAATAATGTAATGTAAATTAGTTTGAAACTTGAATGATTTAAGTTATGTTTTGCTATAAATTTGCAATAAATCTTTAGATAGAATATGCCATGAATTGTGTTTAAATCATATATAATAATTTTAATAATAAAAATATCCTTTGATAAGGGTTTATAATGGATTTTTTTAATTAAACTATAAATTAAGAATGCTAAAAATTAATTGTCAGATGATATTAAGAATGTTGAAGTCTTGAAAAATGGGACACTAAATTGGTGAAAGTACTAGATTATGGGAAATGTTGAAGTCTTTATTTGCAAGTTGTGAAAATTGGTTGAGTTGATGACTTGGTGATAAAATAATTAGAGTTCGGTGAAAGAGGGCAAAGGCGTGTGGGAGAAATAATTCTAAAAGGAGAGAATCTTTCGTCCACCAAACTTTGCTAATTTGTTTTTTAAAATCATGTACTTTTAACGATAATATATTATGTGTATATGGAATATCATGTCATTAAATTTGGGGTTGTTACATGTGTTATAGTCTTTAGGCAAAGCATCGTTGTTGTGGTCGTTTATCCCATACTTGGAGAAACATGTAATCGCACTAGAGAGACCAAGTTGATTATTTTCAAGGTAAATTATGCAATCGTACAAGAGAGACCGGGTCCATCCCATCCTTGAAATATTATGGGGTTGTTGCTTTGGAAAGATGTCGTGTCTATCCTATCATTGGAGAAATATGTAATCGCACTAGGGAGACCTTATAAATCCTTTCCAAGTTCAATTGTGAAATTTCATTAGGAAGACCAAGTTAATCCCTTTCAAGGTAAACTGTGCAATTGCACTAGGGAGACTGAGTTCATTATATCTTTAGAAGGTTACAAGGATGTTACCCTAGAAAGATGTCATATCAATCCTATCATTGAGGAAATATGTAATCGAACTAGGGAGACCTTATCAATCCCTTCCAAATTAAATTATGCAATTGCACTAGGGAGACCAAGTTGATCCATCCCAAGGTAAACTATGCAATCGCACTAGAGAGATCGAGTCCATCCAATCCTTGAAAGGTTACGGGGTTGTTGCCCTGGAAAGATGTTGTGTCAATCCTATCATTGAAGAAATATGCAATCATACTAGGAAGACCATGTTAATCCCTTCCAAGGTAAATTTTACAATCATACTAAGAAGACCGAGTTAATCCATTTCAAGGTAAATTATGCAATCATATTAGGAAGACTGAATCCATCTTATCCTTGGAAGTTTATGTGGTTGTTGCCCTGGATATCACATAAAAAAAGAAAAACAACATTAATTTGAATAATTTAATTCATATATAAGAAACTTACATTCCTAGTCATTGACCATGATATATTTTTATTCTTAGAAGTATAATCAATTTGATGACATTTCTGTTGAGATCATGGTCTCAATTTTAAGGAGGAGAGAATAGAGTTTATTCAGTAGATATTTTCTGGGTGGTTGACAAACAGATTTCACATGTTTTATGGTTTGAACCAACATTTCACTTGTATTTGTTGAAATCTTTCCAAAATCTTGAGGCTCCAACAACATTCGTGAAGTTGGCAAACACTCGGCCTAAAATTTGCTCGTCTTATTAAACACATAACAAGTAGAAAAAATCATAATCTAATTCAAAGCGATCAAGTTGTTGCATAGTCTTTCCTACTCTTTATTGAAGAGTTGTCAAAGCTTTGATAGAATGGATATGCCAACAACTGTAGGAAGGTCATTGACACTCCCATTCCAAGAGTGTTTTGAATACCTATCTTTTATAGTGATTATGAATGTCAATAAACCAGTTCTCGAAGAACAATCAATAACTTTTTTTTATCAAGTTCCCACAAACGTCATTGATGAGGTCCTGAAAAATCCGAGTAGCTTAATAGCAAGGCTTATGTCTTGAATGATTAGTTAATCTTTTGGTTCTAGTAATCTGATCCATTCTTCTTAGCCAAGATGGCTGGTGGTTAGTGTCTGATACCTGTTAAAGATCCCTTTTGCTGAATTTGAGGACTCTCTAATGCTTATATAAGTATTTTTTTCAGGGAAAAGTAATGATATTTTAGAGAGAGATTCTGAAAATAAATATGTAGTTGAGAATAAAGATTGAGAACCCTCTTTTTTTTTAGAATCTAATGGGTCTTTATAGCCCATCGTTCTTACCTTTTGATGGAGGAAAGGACTAAAAGTTCATCTTCCTCCAATAGCATTAAAAACCCTTATATGTAAAAGATAGAAAATATATCTGACTGATTAAAGAGAAAATATCTTGTTGTTCAAAATAGAGTCTGACAAGATTTCCAAAGCTATATGTACTTAAGCTTAGCACTTAACTAAGCCTAAAGGTAATGAGTGTGGTAGCTCGTCAAATCCATTTATGTGGGGGCTTAGTGCTTGGCTGAACCCAATATGTTGGGTCTAGCAGCTCTTCAAACCCATTTATATGTGAGCTCAGTGCTTGGTGGAACCTAAGGATGCTAGGTCTGATAGCTCGTCAGACCTATATATTCATGGTCTTAGCTTTTAAGTGAGCTCAAGGATGTTGGGTTTAGCAATTCACCAAACCTATATATATATATATATATATATATATATATATATATATATATAAAATTTGAGCTCGTTGTTTAGCTGAGCCCAATGATAATGGATTTGATAGGTCACCAAACCCGTATATGCTTGGGCTCAGCATTTAGCTGGGCCCAAGAATGTCGGGTCTAACAAATTGATAGACTCATATATTCTTGGGATCAACGTTTAGCTGAGTCTAAGGATGCTGGATCTTGCATATTATCAGACCCATATATGTTTGGATTTAGCACTTGGCTGAGCCAAATGATGTTGGATTATTATCGTGCCTTTGGTTTCTTTAAATGAGGACCTAGATAAAAATAAAACATGTTGATTCATCAAAAGTGTTATAATAGCTTGCTTATTAGGTACATAAACAAATAGAATTTTATCTCACATTGAAAAGGTAAGAGGTTTTATTATAACTTATAATGTGAGGGACACCAAATAAATTGATTTGAATGTTTGAGGGAAGATTTGAAGGGAAAGCTAAAATTTATATATACAGATGATGACACTCGGGCATTTAGCATTGTTTAAAATAAATATTTTTGTTATTTTTCAGAATTAATTAATTAGACATGATACCTCATATCAAATTATCCAGTTAATTTATCTGAAATATTGCATTTTCAATTCTATAGACACATTGACATGAAAATATATTATTTTTCTTATAAATATTAGTTTGGTACTAACAAAAATCAATTTAGAAAACAATCTTTTTCTCTTTTTATTTTTCTATACAAACTCTTTATTTATATTTATATAAAAAAATAGAAATTCTTAAAAAAATTATTTTTTATAAGTTTTAAGACTTTATTATATTATAAATGTATATTACTTTAACTATACAACAAATATATAGTAAAGAGTCTAAAGACAATTAATATTTTATAAATAATAATATTCACGTCTCAAAACCTGTTTATTATACTCCCTAACTTAACAAAAAGTTTATTCTTTGGATAGATTTGATGTACTTAAGAAAAATTAATTTTAAGATTCGTAGTCAAGCAAAACTCATCATACAACTTGATACGCAAAACTTCTTGTTCCTGCCTTCGAACGACAATAGAGAGGACCATCTCTTATGGAGACTTTGATCTCGCTCCGATTTCGAACAAGATGGGAGTTTTTTAAGTTCTCGCCGCTCTTTGTATTTCCAAGTTATACCAAAAGTCAACTTTTTGACTGTTTCAGCAGGGAATTAAGGGGAACTCACTTGTTTGTCTCTCTTTCAGTTCTCGACATTAGAGACATGCATGATCTGATGATCTTCCTATGTATATATATAATGTCGTTCGTGAATCTCATGCTTTAAATTTCCAATGTAGTACTTTGCTCGAAGTTGATAGATAATTTTTCAGAGAATATGCTAATGCAATGTCAACAAAACTAAGCAAAAAATAAGAACAAGGTAATGATGCCAGATCTGCTTATGAAATAAGAATGTATTATATAACGCCATAACTTCCCACGATTCATGGAGTTTGTCTAGCTTGGCTCCTAAGCTATCGAGTATGAAACATGCCATCAAGATGTTTTTGTCATCAATGTCTGCGAAGAGGTACTGGTTCTATAATTTGTGATGCACTCTGATCTATGCTCTGCATACCATTTGGTCTCTGGTTCAAATGGATTTCTTTTAGCCATGGATAGAAGTATAGTGAAGCAATATACTAGGACTAATCTTTGCATAACTTCATTCACTAACATGGAGGATTGGGTAGATCCGATTTAAGATCGGGCAGATCCAACAAGATGCCAATCCGGAAACTAATTAACTGAAAAATTAAAATGCATGGGGTGAATACTATATAGCCAACATGATTCATCCCCCTACAAACACTGTGGATGGAATTGTTTATTTTTTAACAATTCATTTTGGTCTTTAAATTTTTATTTTAGGTGATTTGATCATAATTTAAGGATAAATACTTTTGATTTCTCAGTCAAATATGAAATTTAAAGAATATAAACAAAAATGAATAGGGCGCTAAACATGGGTGGCGTGCTAGAAATTTAAGGAAATATACACTTTGATCCTCTAACTTTAAAAATAACATAAATTATACGATTTCAGTGTCTCAATTTTTTTTCAAATTCAATTTTAGTGCAAAAGTTTTTTTTTTTGTTATTTTTTAGTTCCTGATTGAGAAAGGATAGAAAAAAATTGGTAGATTTCAGTGATAGGCGAAGAAAAATATCGTTGACACTGATTTAGACCATCAAAATGATCGATGTTTTGGTCAAATTGCTTCATTTGATGAGGGGAATTCATATTAGGTGTTTTTTTTTACCTTTAAAATTCATGAAAAAAACATATCTAAGCTTTATTTGATTTGTGGTTTCGAGTTGATTTTGATTTTTGAGATGATTTTTTGAGGTCATTGATAGATTTATTACGGTTTATAAGGTGTTTTGGAAAAAACATAGATTAAAAAATGGGTTTTTGGGCATATTGATCAAAATCTAGACAAATCAAACAACACGTCATCCTACTGTTTTTTTTTTTTTAAAAATGTAGTCGCATGGGCTTGCTAGGGAAGGCTTGCACATGGGCCCTAGGAAAATGGGCAAGGTGAGCTTGCCTGGCCTTTGCTTTTTTTTTTTTTTTTATTCTAAATTATGTTTTTTCTATATTTTTTTATTAATGGTTTTTATATGTTTTTTTTTTATATTTGTTTTTTTTATTTATATTAATACCTCTTTTCTCTTTCTTTTTTTTTCAGAGAGCATCTTTTAAATAATAATTATTGTTTTTTATTATGAATTTAAATTTTAAAAAGTTTTTCTAATTCATCTATTATTTTTTTATGTTTTGTATTTATGAACTTTAATTTTGAAAATAAATAAAAAATTCAAATAATATTTTTACTATGTGTAGCCATGCATAGTATTTTTTTTTCCTTTTATTCTATTCAATCAATTTAATTTGTTTCTCTATTTTTATTATCATTTGCTTAAATAAAAAAATTATTTTAATAAATAAATTTAGCATACACAATCGAGTAAATGTTCCGGCTTGTAAAATTAAATATCTTGATCTACATTCATCTCTTAATTTCTCTATTTTTATTTTTAGTTATCATTTATGATTTTTTATTTATTTATTAACACACATAGTTCTTAATTTATTTAAGTATATGTATGTATAATGTTTTTTATTTTCAATTAAAAAAATATTAACTACAAAAACATGTCGAAAAAACTTATATATATAATTTTTTATTTTAAAAAATATCTAGCCATGAGAAAGCGCTGGTCAAGTATCAAGTTTGAATAGATATTATGTGATGAATTTTATTACTAATATGAACAATCTGCAATGTAATCAAAATTCAAGAATTACGAGGCAAAGGTCACCGAAGCAGGATGAGGCGATGAGGCATGCATTCGTGAACGTTAAACTTTGGAGTAATAAGAGGGGTTTCCTAAGACGAAATGATCTAGAGGCCCAATGGGCGAGTTTGTAACAGTAACTGTGATGTCGGGCATAACATGGGCCAAGCCCAGAACAGCCTTGATAAATCTTGCACCGAATAAAAGTTCTTGATTTATTCATTATTTTCAGCCCAAAGTCCACCATATGAAAAAGGTATAAAGTTAACAAAAGTTTACATATCTCCTTTTATTTTTATATTTTAAAAGTATTTTTTAAAAAAAAATTATTTTTTTTCTTTATTTTAAATTATTTTTTTATATATTTTCATATTATTTGATGTGTTAATGTTAAAAATAATTTTTAAAAATTAAAAAAATATATTATTTTAATATATATATACAAGTAAATTTAAAAAAAAAAAACAACCATTAACACACTTTCAATCAACTATCACACCTTTTACTTGTAATTTCAGCTTTCTTTTCCACTAAAAGATCGAGCCACGCAGAAATACCATTTTATGAATAAATCATCAAATTCTCGAAAGCATTTTTCACTGTATCCTATAGCATCAGCTCAAAACCACTTGTATATTAGTGCATTACCATTTAATTTCGGCAACTTGTACTTTAGAACACGTTTTTTATTTCTTTTCAGTGAAAAGCTTTATTACTGCAAAAGATAGCAGCATGGCTGTCTTTTTTTTTTTTTTTTTAAAAAAGGAAATAGTTGAAGAGAGAAGCCAGAGTGGTCTTCATGTAAGGCTGCAGGGGCCCATGCTCTGAAGATTGCCCTTGGATCATAGCAATGAACACGGCCATATAGAATGCAGTCCTAGACAAGGGCCAGCACTTTACAAGTCTCCTTAAACGGGACGAATCTATTGATATGGATTACAGCAGCCTACTGTGTGAAAAGAGGAAACAACCTTTCTAATAAAAAAGGTACATGTTCTGATACAAGGCAGTTCGCAGTACAAAGAAGAACATGATAAATTTAAGATCAAATAGGGGCTACAGAAGAAAAACATCTACTTAATGGTGATATAGCGATTTGTTCCGTGTCTAGCCCAGTAATCCTTGAGATCAAGAGGGATAGAAAGATCATGACCTTCTGCTGCCAGCCGACTAAGCAATCTTGTGAAGACATTACCGCTCATCTTCCGGCCACCAACTCGGGCACGTCGCTTATTTGGCAGCTGTGGTAGTGGATATGATGACATGGTGGTTGTGCAACAGGCTGACTGCCACCCACCACTACCCCATTTGTAGCATTGCCTGGGAGCTCCAGTGCATGAACAAACGGGTGCTGTCATGGTGGTCTCATCAAAATTGATGAGGTTTAAGCCCACATCCTGACTGTCCCACTCAACCTTAATTTTCTTCCCATCAGAAGCACCTTGCTTATTCAGATCCTCGCTCACTCTATTCCCCTTCCATGGTGACTTGGCTGCCTTCAATCCAACTGCCTTATTTTCCTTTGATCGCTTTGTCTGGCGTGACTTTGCATTTTCAGCAGGAACAGATGATATAGGCAAGGCATTGGTGACGTGCATTTCCCCCGAGTCAAGAGCTTCGGACATGTCACTTGAGTGGTAAACTGGATGGGGTATGCGCTTTGATCCTCTTTGGCTTCCACCACTCAAAGGATAGTTCATTGCATTTTCCCGGTATTGAATCGCTGCTAGAGCATTGTCTCGCTCCATCAAGGCTTTATCCCGTTCAGCAAGGGCCTTCTCTCGCTGCTGGATTGCTTCATCTCGTGCAGCCAAGGCTTCCTTCTTTTCAGCAAATGCCAAATTGCGTTCTCGAATGGCATCATCCCTCTCAATGAGGATGGTCATTATCTTCTTATTCATCACTAAGGCATTAGTTTGCTCCTTCACTTGATTTCGAGGCATCATATTCCACTGAAAATAACATTATGTCTTAAGCTTATATTCATCTGAAATTTCATGGCAAAACAATCAGAAAAATCTACATGGATCTGAGGCAAATATCTTCTTACCGGAGGGTGAGGGTGAGCTGTCTTGTAATAGTCTATCTTATACCTTCCATTTTGATGTTGCCCGCCATCCTCCATCTTGAACCCACTTAAATATCAGTTAAGCAGGAATCAGTCTCAACCTACCACTCACTGTTGAATGTTCAGTTTGGGCCTCCACTAAGCTTCCAGGAAGAGAATATATCTCCTATTTTGGAAAAAAATAAAACCAAAAGTAAGATCTCAAGTCTTCTACAAATGGCACTGAGAAAAAAAGAAGAAAGGACCGCACCAAAGTAACAAAGAAATGCCAAAAAGTAAAACATCACAAGGCTTCTTCAAAAAGACGAAAGAAACAGCTTTGAAGCAGTTAGCTTTAGATAAGTGAAAAAAAAATCCAAATAAATCAAGCATTATCCAACTCTACACACACGGGCACACATACAAATCAAGTATCAAAGATAAAAGTGCCACCATAAATCCAGTTCCACCTAGACTGCTAAGCATTTCAAAACATCACAAGAACAACTACAAGTAGCCTATTCTCCAGCTCAATGCAGCATTGAGATAAAAAGTTCAGGGTGTATAGTGTAAACCGTATTTTCTGCAATATCCACAAACAGACGAGCAACAGCCATTCTTACCACAAAGTTCCTACATTAGTATACAGTAATCTAACAATAACAAGCAGTGACTTGATCAACGTCGAACTCTTGACACTCGAAAGAAAACATCAAATACTTGCAGTTCCTCCTTACGAGAAATAAACACAAAACCCATGTAATCTCTGCACTCATCTTACAATAATTTTCTTAATTAAAAAACTTCCTTCGCCGGAAACCTTAGACCTATCACTAAAAAAAGAAGATAGCCCTCGAATAGGAGAAAAACATCAAGCTTCAAACATACCTGATTCGAGCAAACAAACCTCAATGGCTTTAGCAGCTGAAAAGAATAACTCAAAATCTAACAACAACCCATTATTAATCTAAGCAAAAAAAAGTAAATTAATTTAAGTAAAGTAACAAACTTTTCTATGGACAAGTTCAAATTTGAAAAAATCTTACTATAAAAATAGGGTTTTTAAGCCAGAGATGAATGTCAAGATCAGGAACATACAGCATACGAAACCTCATAGAAATTAGAATGAATGATGACGTTAAAGGGAGACACAGATCAAAGAATAAATTTATGAACTTACTGATTTATTTTATCGAAGAAGTTACATAGATTTTGAAGAGAGAGTTTCCTGTCTGGCTAGGGAGGGAGGGAGGGAGGGAGGGAGATGGCCGATGGGGTTAATGTGGTGAATTTTAGAGAACCGAGATGACCACGGGTTTCTCTCGCGCTCTCACGGCAAAAACTGTCGTTTTTAGCGTTTGCTTTATGTCGTTTCAGTACAGTTCAGAGGATAAAACGCCAATTATGTATTCACTTTTTTTTTATCAGCTCACGGCAACTCTCTTCCAATTACGTTCTTATTGAAGTGAATATTGTTTCATAATTAATAATAATAATAATAATATCAAATGTAACAAAATGTAAATCACAAGTATTTAAAAAGGAATTATCCTCGATATCTTAATCCCGGCTTGCATCTTACCATGTCGTAATTTTGTGGTTTCAAACTCGAAATAATTCTAAATCACGGTCCATTGTCGTATTTTATGATAGTTTTAATATTATTTTAAATAAAATTATGAAATTTATCATGATATAATTTAAAATAAAATTTTAAAAAAATCAAATTAAATTTGAACATCCATTAATTTACCTTAAAACACAAGCCATGTTTAATTTTCAAGTGTTGTGTAAGAACTGATACTACAAAAATAACAAACCAAGAAGTTTTGAGTTCAGAGTTGTACATAAAAAAAAATAACCTAATGTAGAGTTCATAACATCTCTACTACGGTTTGCTCATTGAAATAGAGGTGTCATGTAAATAATTTTAAGAGTATAATAATTATTATTTTTAAAAATATTTTTATTTAAAAATATATTAAAATAATATTTTTTATTTAATTTTAAAAAAATTATTTTTAATATTAAAACAATCTGAAAGCACAAAACAAAATTAATTTAAAATAAAAATAAATAAATTTAATTTTTTAAAAAATATTAAAACAAATAAAATCTTAGCAAAATCATTACACTATAGAACAATATTAAAATATTATAAATATTTATTATTTATAATATATGGTATTGAATATTTGAAGATTTTACAATCATGATTTGCATATAATATTTATCAACTTGGTATTAAGCTAGATAAAAAAATATACGACTTGTACGGTTGAAGAATAAAGTCACATATATTTAGATATAATTTCCTAATTTTTTTTTCTATATTACTTTTTTAAAATATAAAAAAATCTATTTTAAAATCAGCTACTTATAAATTTCAATGAAATAATTTTTTTTAATAACACTATTTTAATTTCTACAATAAAATATTGGAGTAAGAGTATCGAACCATGAATTGCATAGCTTCAACTCTTTTTTTTCCCTTACAAACTCTTAAAGATGGTTTTTTATTAATTTTATATAATAAAGTAATGCAAATTTTATAGATTTTTTCTAAAAAATATATAGATCTTCTAGATTTTTTTTATAGAATCACACGGTTGAAATTACCTTGAAAATGATTTCGGAAAGGATCTAAAGCTAAAACCAATAAATATTATAAATGACTTTGGACGGTCCTCGTGAATAGGTCATGGACGAGTGCTATTACTACCATGTCAGTCCCGCATCAATTTCTCTTGAACAACGTGATTCCTTAAACTCCCGATTTAACTACCGGTTCTCTGTTTTGGTCAGATTAATGGTTCACAACTCGTAAAGCTGAGTTCTTTAATCTGGGTTTCTGTTAAAAAATGGAACTTGGGCTTGTGGAGTTGTTGAGAGCAGCTTGGATTGCTGGGACACTGCCTATACTCATAGCTTCACTGCCATGTTCCTGGCTGGGTTCATTTCATGGACTTGTTTTGGGGTTTGCAAGGAGAGGAAAGATCATGAAATCATCATCTCATCACGTAAGTTCTGAGATTTTCCTGTTTCCTTGAATTCTATGATTTGTTTAACCTCTGGGAGATAGATTTGTTGGGTTTAGTTTGGTCGGGTCGTTTTCTTACGTTTTACTGGTAATATAAAGATAATTACTGTTTATGTCGTCTACGTTGCATGTTTTCCCCTTCTAATGCACTGAAAAATAATACAGAAACCCATTTTAAGATGAATGTGGATTGAATTTAATGATAGCTTGTAGATTATCGAGGTTTGTAATGACTGGTTGGAAATTGATTCATCAAAGTTTCTAATTTACTGTTTTTTGGTTTGTAGAAATTCACTGTTCCTCAAAGATTCTTTTCTCATTTCTATGTGGTGGCTGTGGTGTGGACTGCTCTCTTGCTTATTGCAACATGGATTTATGCGCATAGAATGGCACCGATTGTTTCTGAGCCGTTTTTCTACTCTGATTTAGGCAGCTACTTGGCAGGACGTTCAAACACCTTTTCATTTCATCGATCACAGCTGATTAATTCAGAGAATATATTCAGGGTTTGGCTTTCTGTGTTTCTGCTCCTGTTAATGGAAGTTCAAGTCTTGAGGCGTCTTTTTGAGACGTTATATGTATTTAAATACAGCCCCTCAGCTCGGATGCACATTTTCGGCTATCTTACTGGTCTATTGTGAGTTTCTTGAAGCCCTCTGATCCAGTTCTTTTGCTGCAGCCTTTCTGCCCATGACATGCACACACAATGTCAAATTGCTGTTGGAAACATTTTTTTCCTCGAATATTTTATACTAGATTCGTGCTGGTTAATATGCTTTCTACCATATTGCCAAACAGCCTTGTGAACAAATCAAATCACGCCATAATCCATGTTTGTGATCAAAGCACTTTCCAGTACAATCTGTTTCCTCCTTTTGGTTTTCCATGAATTTGTTATACATGAAGACATGTTCTAAAATGTTGTATTGGTTTATATTTTCCTTTTGAGCTTAGTTTCTACACAGCAATGCCCCTGACACTCTGCTGTACTTGTGCGCCTAATGTATTCAAATTTGGCACAAGTGAAGTGACGGAGTTCATTGTTAAAGACAGAAGCTCAATGCAAGCCATTGAATTTGATTGGTGGGACTTTGTTAATCCTTTTTCGAAGCTTGGATGGTGCCAATGGATTGGTGCAGCTATATTTCTTTGGGGTTGGATTCATCAGCATCGTTGCCATGCAATTCTTGTGAGTATCACTGTTTCATGATCAGTCACTGGTCAGATGGCAATATCACTTCTCTTAAAAAAAAAAGGAAAGCAAATTAATTGCTTATTTTTCTGGCAGAATTTGTCAAAAACGTTATGCCTGTAGCTATATTATGACCAGGGTGAGGTTCTAAACTGGTGGTTAATAGCTATAAGTTAATTAAAAATCAACGAAGATATAGTGGACACTGGACAGGATACTTCTCCTTGCTTTGGATGGGAAAGTTGGAATATTTACAACTCATCTATTCAAGAAATATTACCTTGTAAACATGTGTAACTAATTGATACCATAGAAGCTTAATTCTGATAGGTTGGTACTTACTGCTACCAAAAGGAAGTTTGTGGAAATCAGATGATCTTCCGTGAAATGAGGTCAAACAACTATATGTTTTCAGGTTGGGGTCACTTCCCTTCTGATGTTCGTATGGGATATGTGATTCAGTTATTGGTAGTGTGTGTTTCTGTTGTCGTGGTGATTCCAAAGCTTGAAACGTGGTTGAGTGGTTTGAGTTGCAATTCCAAACCAAATGGCCAAGGAGCTTTGGATATTGGTATTGTACCTGTGAACAAGTCTAGTTGTATGATGAAACATGTTAGTTTCCTGAATGTTATACCACTTATCTCTATTGATGCACTGTGGAACTCATTTGATTTGATGCACTGTTTGACTGGTCTTAAGACCATCTGACTTTACAGTCAGCCATGAGAATGAGTTAATAGAAACATTGTGTCTGCATGTGCAGGTCCTGAACTCTATTCTCTGTTTCTTATAATCCTGTTTATCAAATCAACTTGTTTCAAATATCATCATAAATTGGGTGATATCAGTCTACCAGGCACCCATCAGTGTCCAGCTATCTTTACTGTCTTTTTTTTTTTTTTGAGGAAAAGGGAGACCAAGTTGTTGCAAAATTAAGAGACTAGCATACATTCTCACCTTCACTATCATGATGGTTAATTAGGGCTCACTAAGGGAACATGTGGGAAAGGTTGATGAATATGTAATACCCCATGGTGATTGGTTCGAGATTGTTTCATCTCCACACTATTTGGCAGAGATTGTACGTTCTCTCTCTCTCTCTCTCTCTCTATCATTCATGATTTACACACAGTAATTGAGTGAAATTCAGGTGCAGAGGGCTCACACTTCATGTTTATGCTAATGATACAGGTTATATATGCTGGCGTAGTTTTTGGTAGTGGAGGGGCAGACCTCACCATTTGGTTGCTTTTCGGATTTGTGGTATCTTCCTCTTTATATTCACAAGATGTCTCTCTTTTTTCCCTCATTGTGGATGTTCTACGAGAGCTGAAAGTTTGTGTAATGTGTTGGATGCAGGTGTCAAATCTGATATTTGCAGCTGGAGAAACACATAGGTGGTATCTTCAGAAATTTGACAATTATCCAAGCAACCGTGTTGCAATTATTCCATTTGTATGTTGAAATTTCAAATAACACGTTTCCCATTGTTGCATGTAGTTGCCATCATGGCTACCACAAATTCTTGACTTGTGATGAGAAAATTTTCCTAGAGAATCAAATTAGTTTGATTGGTGAGTTTTGTATCACTTGAAAGACGGGGTTTTGGTGAGTGTTTATGGGATGCCTCGATATCCTCACAGAAGCGATTGAATTCTATTTGATTGTGTTTTTCCTGTAAGCTGCTGACATCTCGTCCAATTCGATGGTGCAAGGACTAAAAAATTGAGCAATGTGATTTCCTGATCTGTTCATTCAAATTGTTGCTCGACTATAATTTGATAGAACCACTCATGAAGTGAATCAAGCAGGCTGTAAAGGAAGAGGTCATGTAAATATATGCTATGAATCAACCCTTGACCACGATGTCAACCACAGTTTCACAAAACCAAGTACAGTAAGGAAAATATCCGTCTCTATTATTCTGAGCAGGACACAAGGGAACGTTTTCGAAGGATATAATCATGGACATGATTAAGCAGACAAATTTATCCCCCAGAACTCGGCAGGTTGGTTGGTCCTTTAGCTTCTGTCCAGCTCTTTCAGCAGGTCCATATCCTCTCTGGATAATTCAAAGTAGAAAACACCATGATTTTCCTTCAGTCTCCTGATCTTTGATGTCTTCGGGATGATGACCGTGTTTCACTGGATGCCCACCGGAGAACAATCCAGGCCATGGTTTTCTTATATTTTTCTGCCAGACCCTGATAAAAAAACAAAAACAGAGATGATAAGACTGTTGATGAAAAGCACCACAGAAGAATATTTTCTTAAATATATATATATTTATATTTTTTTTTTGATGAATTGTATCCATAGGTTTGCCTTTTAGGCTGTGTCAACTCACCTGATTCCAATGCTACGAACTAAGACCATGGAAACCAGATCTTCCATGGCCTGCTAGGTGGTTTCCATGGATATGATTGTGTCAATGTCCAGCACTCCATCCTCATCCAATGCAGTGCCAGTCGAACCAACTCCTGTGTGCATGCAAACACAGTAAGAAGTTTCGGAGCACGAGATTCTTGCTCTGACCCAGTTTGTCAAACTGCTAATCACCTAAACACAAGATTTTCCTCCTGGTGCTAATTTCATTGACTCATGACTGCAGTAAGAAATTGTAAATGGGGCGTACAAGAAGAGAGCTAAATGGAAAACACAGCATATGTTCTCTTTGCATCTGCATTCTGCAGTAATATTTTGTGGGTCATGTAGTTACTCTCTAAGTACTCTAAAAGTCTAAGATTTATCCCTTCTTTATCATGTAATGGGTGTCGTTCCTTTTTCTTTTCTTTATTGAATAGATGATCCTATAAACTATTCTCAATAAGGACGACTAAAACTAGAGTCTACATTTAGAGTTTCATCCATTTCCTTCCAAATTCAGCATTCAAGACAAAATCTTTGGCATTCATATTTTCATCATAAAAACCTACTGTCATTGTCTTAAGGAAATATAGACTGATTTGTATAGATATATGAAGTAGTAACAATAAAACAGAGTGTTATAAGCACCGATATGCTTTGTGGCTACGGGGAAGTGAATAAGGTAGAGATCAAGGTAATCAAGCTGAAGCTTCTTTGAACTATCCCTGCACGCCTCAACAGCATGTCCATGGTCTGAATTCCATAGCTGCGCACATGTTCAAAGCGAGGAAAAGACAGCAATTGTCGTCAACACAACATAAAATGAGATGTTAGCCAACAAGAAATTGCATATGTGCTCTTGAACCACAGATCCTCCTTTTTTTTCCAAGAAATGGGCTAGGAAAACATCTATGTTTAAAGTAAACCTTGGTGGTAACAAAAAAAAGATCCTCCCTCTTGACAAGTCCGGTTTTTATAGCTTCAGCAAGCATTAACTGATCAAATCCCACTTGCCTGTTAAACACCTTAAAGCATAAGAATATATATATAGTTAAATGGATACAAGCACAATAAAAAATGGCGATAACCCATCTTGGTCTTTGGTATCTTTCTTTGGTATCGTTAGGCCAGGCCAGGCCAGACTATCTATATTTAATGATATCAGCAAGCAAATTCTGTCAATAGTCACATGATGATAAAACAATATATCTTGACACTAAACAGCTTTGTAAAAAACATTTCTACAGCTACACCTTTTCTTTTCAAGTACTTCAAAACTCTTTTTTTTTTTTTTTTTGTAACCCGGGGTGTCCTGGCCAGCTTACGCGCACCACAACTAATCCCCGGACCCACTGAACACCCTGCAAGCCCAGTAGGCAGGTAAGACACCGCGGGGGTGACAGGCGTGCACGCTAGGGCTCGAATCCAGGTGACAGAGGCAAGGAAACCTTGTCTCTGCCGCTGGGCTAGAAGCCCTGGTGCAGTACTTCAAAACTCTTAGTTTTTAAGGTAGTGGTTGACATTGTAGTAGCAATTATTTTTCAAAGTATTTATTATTTAGAAATACATTAAAATAATATATATTTTTTATTTTTTAAAATTTATTTTTGACATCAGCACATCAAAATAATTTAAAAATACTAAAAACAATTAATTTAAAAGAAATTAATATTTTTGAAAAACACGGACACACCGCAGTAACAAACACTTTCTAAATTATTGGATTGCTATCTTTCAAGTATTTCAAATTATTGGATTGAATTTAAACTTAAATAAATGTTGGGGACTAATTTGTAGTTACGCCACCAAAATGGGCCCATGCTACACCATTATAAGCCCAAGACTATTTATTTTTGAATAGAAAGCCCAATCCAATAGATCAGATTGGGCTTCATTTGATCGAAGCTTGGATTTAAAACGCCGACATTTTATATACTTTTTTATTCATTTATTGCCTTCCTCTCGCTCGTTTTTTTCTCTAGCAAAGCACAGAACAGAGAGATCCAAGAAATTTTCAACTCCAAGAATCTCTGTTCAGTTCAGATCTAAAGACACCGTCTCAGATTCAGTGATCAATCATGTCTACTTTCAGCGGTGACGAAACTGCTCCGTTCTTCGGCTTCCTTGGCGCCGCTGCTGCCCTCGTCTTCTCATGTAAACAATTGCATATCTTCCTTCTGTTTCTATTCTATTTTTTAATTATTTCGTTATTTATTTGCTTTAATTTTCATGTCCTTGATCGGTTCCCGAGAAATTGAATTGCTAGGCTTATGATTATCAGATCGATCTTGATGCAATTTTACGAGTCTCAAGTGATTTAATTTTAGTTTGATATTATAACAGTTGCAATTATTCGTTAAATTTGAAGATTAGCGGTTGTTTATCCGTAATTAATAAGTGCTATTGATTTTAATATTTTTTAATGACCCTGGAAAAGACGTGCTTGATTTAAATTTTGATTCGATAAGCTTTATATTACAGAACCATTTTGCTTAATCAATATTAGATTTTTGACTAATTACTTAGATCTGGGGAACTTTTGAACCTATCCATGTGTTGTGTTTGTTTGTTGTAAATATTGGGGTTTTGGTGTTTGTATAGGTATGGGAGCAGCGTATGGAACAGCTAAGAGTGGAGTTGGTGTGGCGTCGATGGGAGTGATGAGGCCAGAGTTGGTGATGAAGTCGATTGTTCCAGTTGTTATGGCTGGTGTGTTGGGTATTTATGGGTTGATTATTGCGGTTATTATTAGTACTGGAATTAACCCAAAGGCCAAGTCTTACTACCTTTTTGATGGGTATGCACATCTCTCGTCTGGTCTTGCTTGTGGCCTTGCTGGGCTTTCTGCTGGGATGGCCATTGGCATTGTTGGTGATGCCGGTGTCAGGTATGTTAGCCATCTTTTTTGTCTAGAAGATATGCTACAGCGTTTGATTTCTGTTGTTAACTAATAAAGTGTTGGTATGGTTAATGTGTCTCAACCTGTATTTATTTTTTACAAGCGTGGTACTTTGTTATTGAGTTTTGTAGTTGGGGTGCTGTCCTGTTCTTCAGTTTTTCAACTTATGATCTGGGTGCAACTTTTATCTCCTTGATATGATGCAGTAGTTCTTAAATCTTTGAGATTTGTTGTCTAGTTTTGCTGCGCAAACCTTGCAATGTCTGGATGTTTTTCTGTAAATTTAAGACCATGAGAATTCTTGGATGAGACTGCATGGTACTTGCACAGGCAAATTTTCCATTCTTGTGTAATATCTCTTGTACTTGCAAGATTGCTGTTTAGGGAGAATAATCGTTTGATTCGCAATCCATTCTGATACGTTTTGCTGTTTTTTTCACAGAGCTAATGCTCAACAGCCTAAACTTTTTGTTGGAATGATCCTTATCCTCATCTTTGCTGAAGCGTTGGCGCTGTATGGCCTTATTGTTGGCATCATCTTGTCATCCCGTGCTGGCCAGTCCAGGGCAGAATAAGAAGGGTGATTGCTAACTACTGCTATTCTTTTATAGCTTGTCAGTGTCGCTTAGGAGAAAAAACTGTGGTTTGCAGATTATTGAGGGTTGGGCAGCACTTTCAGCATCCTCAAATATCTTCTCATGGAAGTGTCTGCTCTGCCAAGCATTTGGTGGTTTCGTTGTGCTGTTTGCAGGAGTAGGATTGCGATTTATCCGCAAAATAAAAGCTTTTCAAGCTCGCCATGTTGGGTTCTGTCTATGATTGTATTTTGCAGACCATAAAACTGTTATACAAACTTCAAATCTTGACTTTTGCACCTGTGATCATATTATTTATTGAAGTCTTATTTTACAACTTAAAAGTTTGGTTGCCTGCTAACCTAGTGTGTGCTTACATAACTTCACTCCTCTTCTCCACGGAATGAGAGGCTCGAGGCAGTATTTTTCCCTACAATCATTCTCATTATTGACAGGTTTTGAGATAGGAAGTTTCTCGATATGATTTAACATGTTAATGGCTTAATGCTGAGTTATATTTGCATGTCATATCACTGTTAACTTTGCAAGAGTAGATGTGATCTGTGATGCAATTGGATGTTTCGTGGAAATTTCTCAAGGGAAAGTTCATTCGTGCCAGGATCAAGCCGTCAACTTTTGACAGGACAAAACCTGTGCACGTGATGTTATACCCAACATGTTCCTAAAGCGTTGTTCAGTGTAATGGGCTATGCTTGCCAGTAGAACATCTCATCTGTAAACAAAATACGTGCAAATGCAATCTGAAAAGCAATAATTAAAGGAAACGTGCATCCAAGTAGGGAGTTGATAACACAAACTCAAATGGTGGTCATGCTGGTTTTGGAGCCCATTGCCATAGCAATCTATCTCTGATTCTCATGCTCAATGAAAATCGAAGCTGCCAGCAAACAACCAGAGACTGTTAATTATACAGCTAAATTCCCCCCTCAATAGAAAATATGATAAACAATTGGGCTCAAGTGAATAGAAATTGTTCGATTCCTTGAGATTCGATTTTACATTAGAGGCCCAATATATACTCAAGAGAGTGAACTACCCAGCCCAGGAAGTAAAACGACCCAACCTATCCAAATGACGAGCCCAAAAACCCGCACCAGTCACCAGGTTCGGCATGGAAGATTTGAATGCGAAGGGATCCCACGTCGGATTTCAAATGCACTAGTTACCGGTCATGCACAGTACCTTAAAAAACGCGTTTAAGGCAAAACCTTCAAAACATTAACCAGCAGTTTCATGTACTTCGAAAAGTCCAACCTTTGAGAATTCACATAAAAACGTGTAATAAGAGGCTTTGACTGAAGCCGAAGTGTATTGTACTCCTAGTAGAGACTTCGAAACTGGTGCCTTCAAAGAACCTGTATTAGTGATTTGTTCAAGAACCCTAGCGTCAGAACGCGTTGATGTGCTGATATCATATGCGTATCAAAACAATGCGAACGACATTTATTGGGGGAGGGAAGTTTCCGGTCGAAACAAAACTGTGCTTTCACAAGTTTGTTTCGAGGCTTGGATCAACTTAAATTTGGGGCAGATAAGGATTAACAGTCACTGCTACATCGGGCCCGCTATCACCAGCCTGTGAAACACGGCTCGGGAGGGACCTCTCCCCTTCCAAATAACTGGCGAGAAAAACGTCCATGTTTTTTTTTAAAAAAATTGGATTTTCATGTTTAATGTTGTTATTTATCTTTGAATATTCATATAAAATAAACCATCAAATTAATGGTACATATTACAAACAGGAAGAACCGAATTGATGAACTTCACATTACGCCAGCCATTATATATTTAAATTGTTAAAAAAAAAAAACGTAATCGGATTAGATGTTTTAGGATGGATAACATTAATTTTTATTTCATGGTTTTCCTTTAACACTTTTTTTTATTATTTTTTAGGAAGAAAAAATGCTCTGTTTTTCTTTTGGGTGGACAAATAAAGAATGATCCAAAAGTCGTTTGTGGCTGAGAAATATCGGAAGAGGCACATGATTCTTTTTGAAGGATTATGCACTTGCCCTCCTCAGGATTAGTCTTGGTTTGGAAAGATCCAGCGGAAGATGCATAGCGTTAACCTTTCAAATGATTGGGTTTTGATTAGATTATTGTTTCTAGATTGAAAGTGCCCTTTAAAAATTTTTATCAACTTAGGAAAAGTGATGGGGTGAAGATGCCTAATGCATGAATACGACATGGGCGTCTCAAGCTATGAGATGTTATGGGTTTTCCAATCTATCTCATGAAAATGGTTAAGTATTTCTCGTTTGCATGATAAGAGTTTTGATTTTTCATGAAAAGGACGAGTATATTTTTATTGATTGAAAAAAAAAACGATTGTGGGAATAGATGGTGATATACTAACAGTTAATTTGATTTTTTGGAGTTGTGGGAATCTGTGTTAGATTGTTCATTACTAGGGAAGAAATTAAACTCGGAACCTAACCTAGAGGAATCAAAAGAAAGAAAGAAAGAGGCCACCTAGAACAAGATGGGGGAGGGGCTGCGTTGAAAATTAAAATGTAAGGATGAGAGGTTGGGATTAAATTTTGATTTCTATGATTTAAGGATTAGATTGATGTTTATCCTAACACGAGGGTGGTTTCTTGACCGTAAACTTAGTTTGATTTTAATAATATATATAAAAAAACCGATTCAATTAATATTAAAAATGACAGACTAACATAATTAATACTAAAAGATTTTTTTTCATAAAAACTCATGACTAGAAAGAACCAAGACAAAGAAAAAGCTCAGTAAAGACCGAGGCCAAAGATAAAAAGGTCATGCAAATATAGTCTTTTTTTTTTTGGTTAGATGCCTAAAGCATCTATGAGCCTAGAACCTTACCGAACGTAATTCCCTTGGGTTTAGATACGTGTCAAGCTCAAGCACCTGTGAATCTAGCACCATGCTGGACCCAATCCTCTTGGGTCTGGATACATGCCAGGCTCAAGCGCTTATGGGTCTGACACCCTCTCTGAGCCAGGTCTTTCTTCAAGAACAAGTGCTTGAAGTGAGAATCTATAGTCATCTCCCTACTCCCTGACAAGTTAAAAGGTCTTTTAAAAGTCATCCTGCTTCAAATCAATTTTAATATTGATTATAAAGAATGATTTCATCAACATTAATATTATGTACATATTGATATAAGATTATCTTATATAAAACATGTGATATTCTCAATATTAAAAATCATGTAAAAAAACATTAACCATCAATATATCTGTAAAGGTTCTGCTAGTTATCACCTTTTCTTTCTTGGTTATGCCTAAAGCACATGTGGGTCTGGAACCTTGCTAGACTCAATCCTCTTGAACTCGGCTACGTGTCAGGCTCAAATGTCTATGAGTCTAGTACTATGCTGCACTCAATCCTATTGGGTTGGATACACACCAAGCCCAAGTGTTTGTGGGTCGGCATCTTGTCAGATCCAATCCTGTCTAAGCCAGATCTTTTTTCATAAACAAGTGCTCGAAGTGGGAATCTATGGTCATCTCCATGCTCCTTGGCAAGTCAAAAAACCCTCTAAGAGTCATCCTTGCTTCAAATCAATATTAATTATAAGAGATGATCGCATTGACATTAATATTGTGTACATATTAATATAGAATCTTTTTTTTTTAATTCAAGGAAACTCCACCCCTCCAGAAAGTGCACTTTGTGGGCCCAGATGAGCGACTAAAACTCCGGTTGTCCCAGGTTCTTATAAAAAGTACACGCCCTGACTCGAACTCGAGACCTGCCGTGCAGATCTCAAGCTCTTTGTCATAACGCTACGCCCCTTGGAGATATTAATATAGAATCATCTTTCATAAAAACACGTAATATTCTTAACATTAAATATTATGTAAAAAAACACCAACCAACATTATTAATATTGATTATAAAGGTTTTCTCGCACTTAGCTAGTCATTGCTGTATCTGCACTTCTTGTTGGTTGCATCTTTCCATTCTCTTTGTTACAAGCACTTTTTTCAGAGTAAAAGACGGGCTTCTTCTTTCTTTCTATTTTTAACTTGGTTAGATATATAAAGAATGACCCAAGGGTGGTTTGTGGTTGAGAAAATAGCGAAAGAGGCACCGATCCCTTTTCAAGGATTATTTACTATTACTTCAACACCACCGAAAAGAAAGAAAGGATGCACTTGCCCCACTTAATTTGAAAGGAGCCTATGGAAAATTTGTAGATGCGCATTGTAAGCCCTCTAAATGAATGGTTCAATAAAATTTTGATTAAATTAATGTTTTCAGATTAAAAGTCCCACATAAAAAAGAAATATAATTTAGGAGGCCTAATGCGTGATCACGATTGGAGCATATCATCTTGTGATCAAGACTTGTGGGTATGGCGCTAAGGCTTTCTAATTTAGCAAACGTCAGGTTTGAGAAAATCGAAGTTCGAGTTACTGATGAATCGGCAAAGAGGGATAAGCTATAATAACTTATCTTACCGTAAGATGGAGGCAGCATCTTTCAAGAAGTCATGTTCGTGAAGTAGGTTACCAGAAAAAATTAGGTAATGTTTTTGTAAGCTAGTGAAGTTTGAGCTCCTTAATGCCAATCCAGCTCCGTCTCCTTTCGGCTTTTGAACATGAAAGTGGAACTCTCTGTTTTCAGCACAGCGTCCTTGGTACGAAGTTACATACACATGCTTTTGTTTACGAGACACCAACGTTAGCCACCAAATTTCTCGATGTCCTTTATTGCTCGACTAGAATCTTTATTGGATTCTGCATATCATGTGTTGTTAGTCCGGAGAATAGATAATTAGAGAATAATTAATTAGTGAATCGAAGGGGACGAAAGACCTAAATATACATGTCAGATGACGACCTCCATGAACCCCTTTTCGAATAAAATACAAACCCTTTTCTTCGTGCATAGAACAAGTCCAAGCTTTTGCTGACCTCGTTTTAGAGCTATCAAATTTCAATCTTCAACTCATGGTGATCTGTCAGTGGCTTGCCCATCTCTAATTTCCTATCAAATTATCAAGAACGCTTAGGGCAGGTAGTGAAGTACGTGAGGACTGTGACGTTGGAAACCATTTCTGCCTCTTTTCTGGAACATGCATCTGGTACGAAACAAGGAGGTTGAAGGGATAACATTCCTTTAAAAGCTGAGGTAATTTCAGTGCTCTTTTTTTCACGTGATTTGCTAAGGTTTTTGGCTTCTTTCTTGTAAAGTCCCTTTAATTTGTGGTCCAGATGAGGTCACAGGATCATGCCACGAAGAAATGCAATTTGCAAATGGACTGCATGGCCTAAGATCCTGAGATCAAGCTTATATCATCAAGCTTTTTTACTCTTAATCAAGTTTTACTCGCTTCTCAGTTTCAGCAATAGAAGTTCTAAGCAGGCTTTGTGAGATTCAAGGGCCGGGATAACCATGCATGGCGTCCCTTCGGGCTATCCATAAAATTGAAGCCATGCCACAGCAGGACGACAAATTTTGTTCTTTTATATATCCATTCAATATTTTAATTGTAAAAGAATTGATTGATTTGTACTCTTTGATAATCACCTTCAACCAATCAAGGTTGAAATTACATCACAACTAGCTAATTAATTGTCCACCGCTATGCTGGTGGCTTGTATTCTTTTATTGTTTTAAAAAATTATATTTCTTCAATCAGATCGATTACAGAGTGCACGATCTTTCGACGATGCTTACAAATACTTAATTTCATGATTTTTTTATATTTAGTTGTCTACTCCTACTATGATTGATGATGCTGAAAAACATCCCCAGTAGAAATACTAGTACGCTTTTTATATATTGATAAAACTGGATTTAAAAAGCTTTATGAGTTCAGTGATACTTGTAAAAAAAACACTCTGGTGCTTAAGTTAATATAGTGTTTGTATAAGTGCTGGGAAAAATAAGTTGTATCTCTGTATAAGAAAAGAATAAATGGTATGCTCTAACTTAAATGTTCTTTACACTTTTTATTACATTTGTATTGAGTATTGTGTTCTCTAGAGAAATGATGAGTTATGCCCTCCTATGCTCCTAGATAGATTTGTTTATATGTACTTTTTTAAGATAGATATCTTAAGAAATATCTAAGTTTTAAAATATTTTATATAAATATCTCATAAATATTTAAATTATAAGATATTTATGGAGATATATACATTGTATAAAACACCGTAGTCTTTTCAAGTATCTTTAGAGCCTTCAAGTCCCGTGACACCTTTTACGTGTACAAGCAGTCATAAGAGTAGCTTGTAGGTGTAGTTGTGGAGCTTAGTCATGGGCAAAGTTGCGGAGCATAGTCGTGGGCGTCGCTATGGGTGTTGTTGTAGGTGTAGCCATTGGCATACCCATGTGTTGCATAGTCATGGGTGTAACCGCCAGCATAACCATGTGGGAGTAGTCGTAGGCCTAGCCACTGGCATGTTGTTGGCGTAACTATAGATATAGCCGCTGGCGCTGGCATAGCCACGATTGCGTTGGAGTTTCATTAGACATTAAAAGAGGTATTGAGAAACAAAAATGAACTGGGTTTTTTTTCAATTCCCACATACATCATCAATGATGAGGCTAGAAAATATCATCAGTAGAAATATTGGGGGAGCTTTCCATAGGTTGATAAAACTGGACCCAAAAGACTTGGTGAGCCCAATAACACCTGCAAGAAAAACAATCTTATGCTTAAATCAGTATAGTATTTGAACAGGTAATGAGGAGGGTGAGTTGTATAAGCGTGTAGACAGAGAACAAATAGTATTTTCTAGACTTAAATGTTTCTTAAGCTTTATTTAAGCCTTATATTAGACTTATGTTCAGTCTTATGTTGTCTATAGAGATGAGCTCCGCTCCATATATACTCTTGGATAGATTTGTTGATATAGACTTTCTTAAGATAAATATTTTAAAAAAAATATCTAATTTTTAATATATTTTATATAAATATCTCATAATTATCTAAGTTATAAAATATTATATATATATATATATATATGAAAAAACTATCATAGTTTCTTTCATGTATCATCACATACTCTTCCTTATAAATTCTCACACATATCATTGCAAAAAAAAATATGCAAACAAGAAACTTCTATACAAACCTATTAGACTAAAATAATTTTAATTGATTAGTTCTGTTCAGTTGAACATATCAAAATATTAAGTTTGTTTAATATTATAAAAAACACTAAAATTAATCAATGTTTTTACAGTGACATGTGAGACAATTTAACATGAATTATAACAATGAATTGTTTTTTTTTCTCTTCTCTATACAAAACAATTACCTAGCTTATGGGGGTAAAATTATCTTTTCTATGGGATCCAATAATTATTTGTAAATTGGTTGGGGATAATTTAGTCGATTTATTTTTTTATACAGTAAAATTACATTTTTGTCCTTAAAAGCAACAAAAAATAAGCCTTTTAACTAGAGGTTTTTTTGTCTTTTTTATTTTCTTTGCACGGTAAAATAACATAAGTACCCTTAGCAATTGCAAAACATTGAACTTTCAGATAGGGGTTTGTTAATCTTTTTAATATTTTTGTATAATAAAATGACGAGTTTAACCTTCTCTAAGGTTGGTTTGGAAGGGCGTTATTGTGTTTGCCATATGGTTTTTTTTGTAATATTTAGATGCTCTTAGGGATTGTTTAGTAATTTCTTATTTCAAATTATTATTAAATAAATAAAAGATGTTGACATGTGTGCAACACGTGTCAGTGCATCATCATCCCAGGCTCCATTCTGGAGGCGCGTGGGTAGTCATCTGATGGATAAAAATAGCCAGCTACCATCATTTGATATATCTAGTAATGGTGAAGTCAATACGGTAACACATGTGGTATGATTCGTGGTGGTTTAGTGGCAATAGAGTTTTTTCTCCTCCCCCTCTATTCTCTTACTTAGGCCTTGGTATCCGTGTCGAGGCTTAGAAAATTGGTGATTTGTTATGCTTTCGTTTTTGTTGGGTTATCCTTACCTCATATCCCAGGACGCAAGTTAATCAAGTTAACCCAAGTTGATTCAAGTTTTTTTTAAAAAAAATTATTTTATTCTTTGGCAGTAAATTATTGCCCCTTAAACTGTCATTTTTTTTTCCATTTTTCTTTATGTTAGGTTATTTCGAGTGCGAGTTAGTCAAGTTAAGTTAACATGTGTTGACTCTAGGTTTTTTTCATTGGTTTTTTATTGATTTAACTTCGGTTTTTTTTCTAGTTTTTTTTTAATAAACTCTTTAATATCGGTCTCATATCGCACTTGGTTGGTTAATAGAGTTAATCTGGGCTGATTTGATTTTTTTTCTTTTAACGTTTTTTTTAATTGATTTTTCTTTACTTTCATCTTTTGAAATTAGATTATTAAACATTGAGTTTTGTGAATTTTTTTGTTTTTCTTTTTATGAGGTTATCTCCATCTCATATCTTAGGTTAGGAGCGGTCAAGTCAATCTAGATTAACATTATCATTGTCCAAACATCTTCATTTATTTTATAAAAAATTTGATTCGGTCTTGGCATAGTGCAAGTCACCACTTTAATATGTAATAGACTAGTCCAAGTGTTTATTTGTTTTGTGGGTGTAACCAAGTATTATATCAAAAAAATATCTTTTTGATATTTTTAATGAGATTGAAATGGAGTTTAAACTTTATTATCAAACTAAACCTAAATTATAGGAGATTATTTTGGTAGTTGATGAGATTTGTTTTTTTATTAATTTTCTTATTTAAAATATCTAGATTAGTATTTAGAAGAATTTATTTTTTAAAACGCATTAGATCGATGTAAGTAATTAATTTGTTCTTAAATTTATCAAGAAAAATAATAGTTCTGAATAGAATATAAATTGATGATTTTTAAAAAAAAAAACCATTAATTTTGAAAAATAAACAATCACCACAAATTGCAGATCTCGATAAAATAAATAATGAAAATTATAAATTGTTATTAGAAAGAATACTTACAGACCAAGAAATAATTTTTATAGCAATATTTGGTCATAGAAATAGATATAAAGAAAATTCTATAATCTTTTCAAATTTCTTCAAACTATATAGAACCTATAATCAACATAAATGAATTATATCCATTAAAATAAGTAATTGTTAATCAAGATTAAGTATTTGTTTGATAATATGATATAGGATGTTTTTTAATTAAAAATACATTAAAATAATATTTTTTATTTTCTATATGAACAATAGAAAACACCTAAAAACATATTAATTTAATATTTTTTAAAACGAAAAACAATTTAAAAAACCCGTTAACAACCAGGTTTAACCACGAAAATAAACTATCCAAAAACGGATTAAATAATAGTGGAATCTTTGAATATTTTATGAACTTTTCGAGACCTTGAAGGCCAGGAATATTAATGAAAAAGAGATTGATGGATCCACTGTCGAGAACCAAGATATTCATTGAGAAGGAAGGAAGGATGGCCCTGCCTTGACGAATACTTTTGTGAAAATGTTGCCTCAGCTACAAATAAAATAGCGATTATTATAAGTTATGAATGTTTTTTTTCACAAATTAAATAGTCAATGCTATAAGTAGCTAGATATTCACGGATATTAATAGATTGCTAGAGGAGACATGATCACATATATCTCGTTAATTGATTGCTAGAGCAGACATGATCACATGATTGATTCTTTGAATCTCCCTGCGCAGAAACAGAACGAGACTTCCCAGTAAAACGAAAGCTCTAAAAAAAATTTAATATTTTTTTATTAACATGGATATTCGAGTCAGCTCGCATGTATTTCGATTAATTCTATGAATCCTGAATTAACGACCATGTAAGCCTCCATTAACTATCATATTAGCAACCATAGAGCTCGAACCTGAAACTACAGGAGAAGCAAAGCCCTTAATCCCAAACTCTTACCACTGACCACCTACTATATGGTTAATCTCTATTGTTTTTTGTTAGTATTTATTGCTATTAAAAATATTATCTTTATCTTTTTAGTCATGGCGGTAAGATTATCAGTATCATCAATATTCCATTTTTCAATAACATTATTTATCAATAATATTGTAAAATATAATCATCTAGGTGGTGGTCTAGTGGTAAGAGCTTGGGATCCAGAGATTTGCTCTCTCTGTGATCTCAGGTTCAAGCCCTGTGGTTACTCATATGATGACCACTGGAGGATTACATGGTCATTAACTTCAAGGCTCGTGAGATTAGTAGAAGTGCGTGTAAGCTGGCCCGGACACCCT
The DNA here is from genome assembly GCA_007827005.2 of Populus simonii. Taxonomy (NCBI): domain Eukaryota; kingdom Viridiplantae; phylum Streptophyta; class Magnoliopsida; order Malpighiales; family Salicaceae; genus Populus; species Populus simonii. The sequence goes on along the minus strand of CM017467.2, from coordinate 16,375,147 downwards.
TGTTAAACTAAAAAATATATTGCAAAATGTTCTATCCTAAATAAATACCCTTAATATTTTTTTATTCTTCTTATCCAGAAATAATTAAGTATCATATCGCACAACCAATCCCAAGCGGTGAATGATTAGTCTATTATATATATATATATATATATATATATATATATATATATATATATATATATGGCTAGGTATAAGGCATTCCTCCTGTCTGTGTTTTTTTGGGCACAACCGTTCATGGTAGCAACTGGCAGGTGGGAAATTCACAGAGAAGCAAAGGGAGACACTTGCAAGCAGACGGATTCCATCACCCACTTCCATGAAGCTTGGGAACTGTGAAAGCAATTTATCTTTATCAGCTTTATCCTTGAATTCAATGCTCTGCCCAAAATCATGGCCTGTTTAATAAATTGAAGGTGGCAGTGGTTTCTCCGGTAGTCTTTGATGTTGTAGCAATGTTTATTTTTTATAAAATTATGTCATTTTTTATTTTAAAAAAGTATAATTTAGATGCAAATATAAATGAAGAGCTTTCTAAAAATAGATGAAGGTTTTTAATTAAGAATTTTTGAAAGTTTAATATACACGAAAGAATTATTTAGCACTAAAATAAAGACTATCTACATATATTGGACTATCTACCATTCAATTTATCTACTCAACCCACGTTTACGTTTTGAATGAGAAAAATATTGGATTAATTAACAAGTGAGAAATTATTTGAGAGTTTATAAATAGTGGTTTTTTAAAATGATTTGTGTGATATTATTTTAGTTTTTTTTATTTTTTGTTTTAAAAGATCAAGTTTGAAAAGAAAATAAAACTTCCTTTTGTTTTCGTTAAAAAACTTATTAAAAAATAAAATATATTTTTTTTCTATAATAAAATAAAAACTAACACGTTACCGAACCGTATTGAAACACCTCCTGTGGTGCGTGTAAAGACTTTGGGAACAAGTGTTCGGACCCACAACGGAACAATTTTCGGGACCGTATTTATTGAGAGAGGATACGCAAGACCCGGTGGCTCTTACTTTCTTTATAAGGCAGGGATGGAAGGAAAACGCATCGTTTCTGTTGGCTGTTGCAAATTTGAGTTTTCCACAGGGAGTTTGGCATGGCTAATTTGTATATTGCTAGTGTGTAGTAAGCAACAAATGGCATGTCTGGTGAGTCGCACGCACATGCATTATGTCTAGAGTGACAAGTCTCCCTTGGCGGGCATATCTAATCAAAAGTATGGAAGAGTAGGTTTTGAACAATGAAAACAAAAGGTTGAAAAGTAGATGATTAAGAATCTTGAAGAGTCTTCGCGGTCGCTACATTGCTCCAAATTTGAACAACTGAAACTAATAATTCAGAAGTCTCGGCATCCCTCCATGTTCAATGTGGCTATAATATTGTATAATTTAAGCACCGGATATTTATATATATATTCTATTTCTTTTAGTACTCACATATAATTCATAAAATAATGATGTAGAAAAATCCAATATGTTTACTAATGAGATTTTTTTTAGTATTTCACTTCAATATTCCTCTCTACAAAGTTTACGAAGTTGATGATTGGTGATAGAAGACCTTACGTCAGCAAAACAGTCTCTTTTGGTGGGATTTAGAGACCCTTCTATGATAAAATCAGTAATTTTTAATAATTAATTGTAATAAATTAGAGAATTAGCTTTAAGTTCTAAGAACAATAGTATTTATTCTTAGTTGTGTATTATAAATACTTTGAAAATAAAAGTATGGATACTTTGGAGAATAGAAAAGGTATGAACTATTTACCTGGATGGTTCAAATGGTAAATATACAGCCTATGCACTTTGTCATGTTACTTAAATGGAGGGGTTGGAATGTATTCTCATCCTGACAGTATTAATAAGAGATAAACATTTCTTACACAACATTAATAAGGGTATATATCCCTTACACAATATTAATGTTGATGAAAATATGGTAAGCCCTTAGAAGACTTTTATACACCTACAGATGTAGAGATATGATTATTCTTGACTATTAATATTTTATGTTAATAGACATAAGAATGAACAAACAAATCCGCGTGACCTATTATGGGGCCTAAAAAGATTATCAACTCCATATGTATTTAGTTTGGAATCAAGGGTAATGGGTCTAGCATGATGCTAGACTCATATGCATTTGGGCTTTGCATATAATTGAATGCAAGGATATTGGGTCCAGCACCTTACCAAACTCACATGCACTTGGGCTTAGTGCGTAGCCGAATCTAAGGATGTTGAATTTGGCACCTTGCCAGACCCATATGCAATGCACTTAAGCTCAGCGCATTGTTGAACCCAAGAATGTTTGCATCTAGCACCTTGTCACACCCACATGTATTTAGGCCTAGTGTGTAGCTGAACCCAAGAATAATAGGCATGGCACCTTGTTAGACCTACATGCATATGGATTCAACGTGTAACTAGACTTGATGATACTAGGTCTGACACCTTGTCAGACCCAGATACACGTGGGCTTAGCACATAGTTGATCCTATAGTTATTGGATATGGCACATTTCCATACTCATATGCATATGGGCTCAACGCATAGTTGATCTCAATGATATTGAATCTAGCACCTTTCCAGACTCACATGCACTTAAGGTCAGCATGTAGTTGAACCTAGGAATATTGAAACTGACATCTTACCAGAACCACATGTAATTGGGCTTAGCATGTAGCTAAATCCAAGGATATTGGATCTAGAAGTAAGCTAAGCTCATGTCATCAAGGCTTGGCACTCTGCCAAGTCTAGATATATTAGGTCATTACCATGCTCTTGGCTCTTTTAATTATTGGTTTTTAAGCAAACATATCAAAAATATATTGATACATCATAAAATGTTTATGTTCCATGCACCTGTTTATTTTTAAAATGAACAATAGTTGGAGTGAAATGACAAGTTTTCTAATTCTCATTCAAAGTGGAGTGAGTCAAATCTAAAACTTTAATTTTATTATAGACTATCATGTCTCCTCCTTTTCGAGTCTATTATTATAAATTCAAATAGTTATTAGTTGAGAAGGCATTTGATGTTGTTGTATTTTGAATTGTATGTTAGGTGTATTTTAAAAGTGTATTTAGTTTGAAAATATATTAAATTGATTTTTTTAGTATTTTACAAAGTATTAATGTCAATAAAAATTTTTTAATATATTTTTAAATAAAAAATACTACGCACCACAATATACACATGAAAACTTGTTAAACTAGGTAATGATTGAGTAAGGTGTTTTTTTTTTCATGGTAAGAAGAAAAATAATGATAATCAATCCATTTGAACAGTTGAAGATCACAAAAAAAATAAAAAGATGAAAGTCAATTAGCCTTATATTAGAAAAAAAAAATGCAAGTAAAGAATCCTTGATCTTTTTGTAAAACAAAATTACATCTAATTTTTTAGATAATAATTGATATTGTAGTAAGAATTGTTTTTTAAAATATTTTTTATTTGAAAATACATCAAAATAATATTATTTTTTAAAAAAATTATTTTAAATATCAACACATCAAAATAGTTTATAAATAGTAAATAACTTATTTTTTAATTAATTTAAAATAAAAAATAATTCTTTTTAAAAGCATGGCATCACCGAAAATACATCGATGCTCATAATCTTCATCCATTCTTTCACCATTCTCCAATCAAATGGGAGTCTAAGATTCATTAAAGGGATCTGTATCTCTCTATTCTTTACCAAGAAAACTTTAAATCTTATTTGTTTTTACCTTTCAAAAGTATTTTTTAAAAAAATTTATTTTTTTATTTTAAATTAATATTTTTTTTGGTGTTTCTAAATCATTTTAATACACTAATATCATAAATAATTTTAAAAAAAATAAAAAATATTTTTAAATAAAAAGTACTTTTAAAAAAAATCACAACCATATTCGAGACAACTCTTTATATACAGAATGTGAAGCTGGCGAGCCACTCAGCAATCTATAGATTCCATACAAAAGCCACCAAGCCCCTTCCACGTCCCTGCCTGCTCTAGAGTGGACCCTCCTATGTTCATGCAGTCCCCATAAAGGTTTCGGCAGATCCTCCATGAACCTTCTGGACCCACAAAAGTGGGCCCGTTTATGTGGGTCCTTCTTTTAGTGGGCCCGTCCGATACATAACCCCGGAATAACCGCTTGTCTAGCATCAAGGCCTAGCACTAATCAAGCAGCTGAGTTTGCTGTCCTTAGATTTATGCCGACCTATAAGATTCTGCCATCTCAGAAAGTGCCGTTAGGTTCTCTCATAAAGAACAATATCACATTCTCGTTATCTTAACATGGGCTGTTGGTCGGCTAGCTTAAAAGACGGAAATACCCTCCATCACTCAATATTCGGGTTAATCATTGAATTCGAGACGTGGCAGCATTTGGGAGCATGATCAAGAATGTGTGGTCGTTTTTAGCTGAGAAGTGTTTACTCCGTGTCTTGTCATGAACTCTTGATCTCCAAGCAATTGCCTTTATTTTGTTTTACGTCACGATGATCTTGCAGCATATCTCGGGCATCAAGATCAAGCCTCTAATGAGAGGATGTTGGTTACATGAGCTTCAAAATATTCCGACATCCTCGTATAATATTTTCCAGCAGAAAAACAAATATTAAAAACAAATTCACAAGCAAAATTTTAAAGGTTAGCAATGGCAGAAAAAAAGTTGAAGAAAATGAATGGCTGATAAAAATAGTTTTTGGAGAGAAGAATGAAACAGTTGAAAATAATCTCCAATTATCTGGCTATGAATGCCGTTGATAATGCAATTGTTATTACAAATACCGTAAAAAGAAAGAAACATGTCTTAATTATGTGTAATCATAAAAAATTTGACAAAAAAAAAAAAAAGCAGCTCCTTTTTTTTCATTTTATTCGTTTATTGCTGAATCTTCAATTACTTCTTAAAACACCATTATTGTCTTGTAAATAGTTGAAAATGCATTGTGGATTAAGAAAGGGGAATGAGAAAGTCTTTTGTATACTTTCAAAGATTCGAATATAAATATAAAGTCTTTTGTTAAAGAAACATCTCAACTCAATAGCTTAAACTGTTAGGTGAGGTCTCAGAATATAATTTATATTATTCTCTAACAATTTTAGCAACCACTAGTTTGATAATTTACAGTCACTACAAGAATTTTGTATACTTTTGATGGATTATTTTGTCTGTATTCAGACTTTGAATCTATTGGAAATACTTTTACTGATAGATTCATGAATGGTTATTGCTTGTTATAAAATTTATCATCGATGATTTTTATTCTATTGGTCATTACATCGATAATATAATCACTGATAGAATTACAGAAAGACAAAGCACGCCAAACAAAATTATCGGCATCATTCCTTCACTAATTTCATTGGTGAATATGACATATCAAAGACATAAAATATCATTTGCATTTCCATTGGTGTTTTACTTTCATATTACCAACAAAATGAACTCATTGATAAGTACATCTTGTCGATGGTATTTGTTGTAATTTCTTTTCAACTCTCTAGAATTCCTCGAGAGATTTAGCCCATCTATGATTCTGTATGCAATAATGAGTGGCATTTCATGTAATTTTTTGTTAATTTTCTGGAACTTTTCAACGTACTCAGTTTGTCAATAAGTCCTTCAGTACTCTGTTTAATGTTTTTTAAAAAATATAATCAGCAAAGCAAACAAAAAATTAAATTAAATTAAAAAATCAAATATTTATTATAGATTTAAAAAATTCATCAATTTAAATACAATTCATCCAAAAAGAGAGGGGCTGAAAGAGAAGGAAGAGGTGTATCTTCATTGGAATCGGGGGCCATGAGGTGGACCACATATGCCACCCATGTTTGATATCAGCTCCATGTACAATTGCCAAAGTTCGGTCATCTTAGCACCAAGTCATTCTGTCTCAACAGCAAGTTGGGTCATCCGAGCTTTAACTTGTTCGTTTACAATAGCTTGGAACTCCATAGATTGAGTGCTCAGAACTGATTGCAAGTATCCAATGGTTGAAATACTACAGGTTGTCCACAAATCCTTGCTTGTAGTGTTTGAAATACTGTAAACCCGATTTCTATTGGGTCCACCAAAAGATTCAACCTCCAACTAGTAATTCGAAACGAGTTTTGGATAGGTTAAAAGATCGTCCTTGTATCTCTTTTGCAACCGCATGTTATATGTTTCCTGAAAAAACTAAAAAAAAAAACAAGTTAGCAAATTAAGAATAATAATAATAATAACTTGCAAAAATTGTTTAAACCCAGCTTATCATGCACTTCTGAGTTCCGCTATTCACGAGCTATGAGAACCTTTTTTTGATGATTATCACTTTGCATGTGATTTTGTACAAGAAAGCTTTATTTGTCCTTGTTCATGTTCAAGAGCCATAACTTGTAAAAAGAAACTGTTGTTAGTTAAAAAAAATTATATAGAACAACAATTTTAGAAAAATAGTTGTAATAAAAAAAAATTACCAAATAAATTCGAAACAAATAAAATAAATTTATCGATGTGCATGGTAGTTGAAAAGCGGGGTTCATAAGTATTCCTTGCAACTCTCGTTAAAAACTCATCAGTATCATATAGGGATTGTTCTATCTATAAATGAATTGAAAATAATCTCAATTCTCAACTACTCAACCGCTCTTTCATGCAACTCTTTATCTCTTCTTTTATTTTTTCATACCGTGTATTGAAAACTAAAAGTATTTTTTTATTTTTTTTAATATTCCTGTTTATTTATTAAAAAATAGTTTTTTTGGGGAAAATGATTTTCATAAAAAGTAAATTATTATTTTTATTTGATAGTATCATGATTTTCCATGTACATGTTTTTTATTAAGACAAAATCTCTCTATAAAACAGTGATGACTGTATAACTTTCAAATCCAAAACACTTTTATTTAAAATATATATTAAAGAATATAATATAAAACTATTCTATAAGATAATAACTTGTTACGCAAGAAAGACCTGCATAAATCAAAATTTGGTATACTTAAAATTGATGAAATTATGCTGTGAACCATGGGATTGTTTTTCTCCTCCCGAACATGCTATATATCTACCGGTTAGGCTACCGAATCCGAAAGAAAATCTCAATAATTTTTTCAACTTTTTATTTCATGGATGAGATATAGCAGTCCTCATCCATGAGGTGTCCATGCAACTGATGATTTTACAAGAGCCTAACAAACACGAAAGTAGTGTTTGAAATGAGGAAAACAAGCAACGGCGAAGCCCGGTCAAGAAAGTTCTTGCAAACAAGCAGATTCAATATCCAGTTTCACCAAAAAGAAAGAAACTCGGCTGAATTGTTTTCGTGTTTTAAAAATATTTTTGATTTTAATATTTTAAATTAATATATTTTTTTATATTTTTAGATAATTTTGATACGCTGATGTCAAAAATAATTTTTTAAAAATAAAAAATATAATTTAAAATATTTCTAAGTGAAAAATACTTTAAAAAATAACTGCAACCATACTCACAAACATTTTACGTCAACAATAACACAAGATATTAGTTTAGTTGTGGCCAATGATTAGGCGGTTCAAAAACCTTGGCTTTTGCTCGTGAAAAATCAACATCATCAGCATGGGAAAAAACCCAGCCCAGTCGATACCATGTGACATGTTGAAACAAAGAGAAGAAAAAAAAGGAATCTTGATTCCTAATTTCATGACATGTTCAAGCAAACAAAACCCGCAAGTTTTTCAAGTCAAAATAGCGTTCGAGTTACGGGTAAAAGAAGCACATGAGATGTCTACTTCAGCTAGTTTTTGCACGTGTAGCCAATGTCTCCCTGGTCTTCGAGTTCGTGTCACCATTCTTCGAAAGTCCAATGGCGAGGTTTCTTGATTAAGAATCAAAGTGATTAGCATTCTCCTCTGTAGTTTAAAAAGGAAAAAAATGCTTAGCCATATTAATAGTTTTCATGGAGGTGTTTGAAACTGTAATAACAGTTGTTTTTAAAAATATTTTTTGCTTGAAAATATATTAAAATAATATTTTACTTAATTTTTAAAATTTATTTTTGATATTAGCACGTTAAAATTATCTAAAAATATCAAAGAAATATTAATTTGAAGTAAAAAAATAAATAAAATTTTAATTTTTTTAAAAAATATTTTTAAAACACAAAAAAAACATATCACTTGTCCAAAACAAGAGACCTCCTGATTGTCATGTAAAGCAATGCGATTAGAGTTGAAGTCGTGTCCACTATTCGGTGTTTTAATTAGAAGATTTAGACTGGGATTGCTATACTTATTGGAATCAGTCAGTGACAATATTATAACTATGAACTAATTATAGTCTTTGACACGAGTAGAGTGACCAAATCTTCGATTGGTGGGATTACCTTACATCGCATCATTCAGGCTGGCTATGGTTTGATTATTTTCTCCTTTTTTGATCTTTATTACTTTCTTTCAACTTTACACGGTACCTTTGGCAATAAAACTCTCGTGATGTTGTTTAGAGTATGTTTGGGAGAATGGTTGTGGTTATTTTTTAAAGTATTTTTTATTTAGAAATATATTAAAATAATATTTTTTTATTTTTTTAAAATTATTTTTAATATCAGCACATCAAAATGATCTGAAAATAACAAAAAAATTAAACTTTTTAAAAATACTTTTGAATCACAAAAACAAATAGATGTTAATATTTTTTTATCAATTTTTCATAAAAAATAATTCCGCCTCTTGTATTTAGTGAAAATAAATTGTCCACAGAGGATTAAAATATGGGAATTCCATCGCATTGATTGACCCGGTTTCTTTTTTCCCGAGATGCTTTCAGGATAAGAAAAGCAAGGAGCTAAAATCAAATTTTGCCATGCCGCTCGAGTCCAATGCTGTCCATTCGAGATGTTAATAATATATGGACTTATGGACCCGACAAATGGATATGTAGAGCCCCTGTGATCCTCGAGAATCTGAAGTGTATGTGGAATGAACTCCCAAGGGATAAAGGGTGACCCTGTAATTTTGCCCCTCAACAACACGCAAGCTATGGCGTCCTCGGAGAGGAATTTGAACAGATCTTCTTGTGACCACCGAATGTACCTAACGCTACGCTTTACTTTTTTTTGCCGCATTTGTTGTCTGATCCTATTTTTTGTACATTTTATTTAACTTTCACTTTCCCCTTTTCATTGCTCGGGTGAATTTCTTACGGTGTTTCTTATTATAATAGCTTTTACTGTTATACTTTTAAAAAGAATATATTTTTAGTTGTGATATATATATATATATATATATGGTTAAAACTATTGTGAGATGAAATTTTAAATGCAAATTAGATAAAAAGTAGGTCTCAACGAATGAAAAGCACATCATTTTAGCGTTTACAACGCTAAGATTTGAAACGCAGTTATGTGTGGAATTCAACGCAAAAAATTATAAGAATAGACAGGGTTAAATAGTTTTTTTGTATTTTTATTGCACTATGTAATTGCTTTATTACTCTTGATAACAAAAAACCATTAAACTTTGATTAATGAGCTTTTTAGTCTTTTACTTAATTTTAAAACAGTTCAATTAAATCATTGCCCTTGAAATTTGAAAAGCTTTGCCTTCGATTCAAGGGTTCTTTCATCTTTTGTATTTGGTTTTATGGTGGTTGTTAGGTATCATCCGGAGTAGCATGTTAATTTCATAAATAAGCAAAAGAAAGTTAAAAGCGCGTGAACAGTGTTTGCCGAGTTCAGACAATATATGGTGTTATCTGGTGACCAAAACCTTACTTTTAGGGTGGCGCCCGAAGCGTCTCGACATCTCTATGTGCAAGTGGCGTGTGTGGCTTGGTTGTTGCTGGTTTGGCGCGTATGACCTTTTTTTTCTCTTTCCTATTTGATTTTTATGTTGGCCTTAAAAAAATCAAATCAGCCCGAGGTTTATTGTCCTTAAGATTTTGCTCATACTCTCTTTATTACAAATTTTCTTATTTATAATAATTTATGAAATTAATTATTTTTTTTCAATTTCATTCCCAATAGAATTTTTTATCTATCAGATTTGGTTCTTCTTCTTTTTATTACTATCTGTTTTATTTTATATGGTTTTTTATTTTTATTTTTATTTTTATTACAATTCCATCATTTTTGGGTTTTTTTCCTATCAAATATAATATTTTTATTTTTATTATTATTAATGCTATTTTTTTTACCTTGCAAGATTTTTTTAGATTGATTTTTTTTTTATTTGGTCCCCTAACATTTAATTGGTTAGGTGTTTAGATTTTTAGTTGGGTTCTAGTCTAGTATTTAATGAGTTGTAGGTTTAAAAAATTAACCATGATTTACAAAATTGACATGTGCTCCCCTTTTTTTTCATCCTCTATCATTTTTTTTGTTCACTTTCTATGAGATTTTTTATTTGTTTTGAAAATAACACGGGGTTACTCGAATTTTTTTTATATTTGTTAAATTTAGCTTTTTAAAAGGATTTTTGTTTTAAAATTAATTGATTTCATCCTCCAACATTTAATTCTTCAGGTGTTGCGTTTCTGGGTTGATCCCGGGTCGAGAATTTAACAAATTATGAGTTTGAGAGTTTAACCCAGGTTGACAAGGTTTATTCAAGCTTGCTTGTTTTTTTTCTTTTTTTAAGCTTTTTATTTTTTGCGATTTCATATTCCAACATTCTTTTTATTTGTTTTCTATAGGTTTTATCTTTCTTTTAAAATAACAAGGATTGTCTCATATTTTTTATGGTCTTTATTAAATTTATTGATTTTATCCTTTAATAATTAATTTGACGAGTGTTTAGCTTTTTAGTTTAACTTTGGTCTATAATTTAACTGAAGTTGAAATATTATTTTTTATATCACATGAATATCATTTTTTTTGTTCGCAAAAATTTAGCTCGTCCCTCAATATAGCACGAGACATTTATCTGGTATAAACTATGTGGCTAACTATATATTCTTTTTTCCTATGTAATGGACAAAAAAACAAAAACTAACACGAAATCAAACAACTTCTTAGTCATGATCCGAATACCAAAATTAACCTTCCCTTTTCATTTGGTTAAAAGTTACGGTAGTGATGTTTCTTTTCCCTCTCCTTTTCGCTTTGTCCCAGATCAATCTTAACGTGTAATTTAATTTTCAATTTCCATAAAAAAAAAAAACAAATGAAATAATTTTGATCCCTAACATTTCAAATGTTTTCCAATTGGGTACTTGTGTCCACATTGTTGATATTTCCTTTGAAATTCTCCTCATAAATGGTCTTGTAAGACACACAATACTGTGTGCGCGCTCGCGCGTGTGTCTATATATAGAGAGAGAGAGAGCTGAACAGAAATCGAAAGAAGGCTCAATTGAGAAATGCGTGAAACATTAGAGTTCCAATTGATACAATTGTTTTTGTTCGGGGACGAGATTGAAAATATTGGGTACACTAGAAACAAAGTTGATGCTTCCCTCTTTGCCTTTTTTTTTTTTACCTAAAGAAAGATCTGGGGCTTGGGTTACGTGTGGGGTGCGCGTCAAAAATGAGAGGCGAGGCACTAGGTGTCAAGTTGTCAACATTTAACGTAGCGTTAATTCCTGCCGATTCTATAGAAGATAAGATTTAGCTTTGCCAATGCCAGAGAAGGGCGACTGGTCCTTGGTCTTCGTATTGAAAGTTTGAAACCTTCTCGATCCAAGCTTACCCCAGTCACCACCCTCTTTCCTCTTTTTTCCTCGTGAGATATCTAGTGCCTCGTTAGATAACATTATCTTTTTGTGTTTAGTATATAGTTATTTTTTAAAATATTTTTTATTTAAAAATTTATCAAAATAATACTTTTTATTTTTTAATTTTAATTTTAAGATATATATATATATATATATATATCAAAATAATTTTTTTAAAAAATTAAAGCTGTAACAAAAAGAAAAAAAAAACACACTGCCTAACCATATTGCCAAACGCACTTTAAAGGCTTCGAGACCGAGGAGGTCACCTTTTTCAAAAAACTTCTCCATGCAAAACACCCGGCTCAACCCCACACGCCCTTTTAACTTGTTTTTCTTTTTCCGTCGTCACGTACTGGGCCCGGAATCTGATCATTCAATGAAAAAAAAAAAAAACAAAATTTAAACTTCCTAATCAATCTCTACTCTTCTGTGTTGTGAAATAATTTACTGTGAGTGATTGAAAAAGTTACCATAAAGAAATTATTATTCGATATATTGAATTCTATTTTTAACAATTTAAAGTATAATTATTAAACCCGGTGTGAGATGGACCTAATTAAAAGGCCGAGTCCAAGTCACACCGGTTAATATGGATAAACCCAGAAAAATTAAAAAAAAATATTTGAGATTTTAATATTTCTTATGAAAAAAGTTAAAAAACAATTCATGTGGATATATATTATAAATAATGAAGTTTAAAAGATTATTTTAAAATATTTTTTTATCTTATATTAAAAAATATATAATTTTTTTTTGTGAATATAAAATACATATACCAATAGACTTCCAGTTTCATATTTAAAAAATAAAATTTTATTTTAGTATTTATATAGTAAAAACTTTGATATGAATTAATAAAATATAAATAAAAATGTGACAGGATTGTGCAAACAAGGAAAAAAAGCCTTTGATTGCCCTCCTTGGGCAAGGCGCAAGGCAACACTTACCTTTTATCTTCGTAGGCAAAAAAAATTAGTTTGTAATGGGAACACTCACCCATGAAAAAATTGTTCCTACCAAGAATAAATATATTTTTGGAACAATGACAAGAGATCCCAAGTTGATTCGACAAGTTACTCGAGTTTTTTTGACCAACTGGAACTCCAGTGTTTTCTTCTTCGGATCCGGTCAAGGTGCTGGGCCTGATAACTATGATTCAAACACAAGAAGTTTAATAAATTCTATATATTAAATAATATCCTATCGGGTATCCTGGGATTTAGGTTTTACCTGTATAATATGCAGCTTGTATTACATTATATTTTATCATCTAAAAATGCTAAGTAGCTGAGGAAAAAAGAAAAAGAAAATGAATCTAATTACGAATTCCAAGAACTTATATGTATTTTCAGAATCTTTTATTTTGTTTTGAAAAATATTTTTTGAAAGTTTTTTTTTAATAAAACAAGGTGAAATAATTAATTATTTGTCAGATTTAGTTTTCATCTCTTAACTAGCTTAAAAAATAAAACATTAATAAATTATTTTTTAATTTATTCTACGTCATATAACTAAACACTAAAATTTATTTTACAATTTATTTTTTATAATACTATCAAATATAAAAAATAATTTATTTTTTTATAAAAATTACTTTGCGGTAAATAAATACGTGCGCTTTCCTTTTATGGCGATTGATTGCAATATCACCACGCGTCAATCTTTTATGAAATACCTTTTGATTTTGATATACTTTTCACAAAAATGTTATCTATTAATAATGCACACCTAGATTCCAGAATCTAAAATAAAAAGGCATCCGACACGGACGTGGCAAAATCACGACTCTAGATGAAAATCCTCAACTCCAAGAAACTTCCTGCCAGTTTCCTTTGAGGTCCAAAACCGCACGCACATGAATTTATCGTGGTATCTAAACTTACTCCAATTTATCGCCAGAAACAAGACCTGACCATGGGTCCCAGGGCCCCAGGCCACGCGGCAACCCGACGCTGATTAATCGATACTAAGGGAATCTAATCTCTAGACGTTATAGCTAGACCAGTCCTCCTCCCTGAAAAATCCTCAAGGAAGGAAAAAGGAAGAAACGTTTCCTTTGTGGTTTTATTTTCCAAATAAATTATTTTATTTTTTTCGAGGATCAAATATTGTCAAAGAATAAAGAGTTGATGGGATTGGACTTTGACTGTTAAGGCGTTCAAACATTGCAGGAGAACACACGCTTTTGTTAATTGTCAAGACTATTAATTATTTAGCTTTTAAATGCTTCAATGTTAAACAAGCATTACTTTAAATTAAATTATTTAGCTTTAAAAACAAAACGGGTGTCCTCCTTTAAAAATACTTATTTATTTTAACAAATTAGACATTTACTAAGAATACTAGTGTTTTATGTAATTTAATTCCAAAATACTTATTTTGGTTTTTTATAATAAAAATAAATTACGTCTCATCAATTATTTTAACAAATTAGACATGTACCAAGAATACTAGTGTTTTATATAAATTTAATTTCAAAATGCATTCTTTTTAATATTGTTGATCGTATCGATTTTTTTTAATTGAAATTACGTAAACTCCTAGTTAATTTTTTTTGAAATATTAAAATTTCAACCCGAAGATAGAATAAGTAAAATTAAATTAAGGATATTGAATTTAATTACAATGGATTAAATTAAAATAAATAAAAGGAGAATATAGCACTAATTGTCAGAAAATAAAAAAGTGGGGATATAATGAAATAACTAAGTAATATCGGTCAATATGTAAATATCAATAGATTTAAATACAAATACCACATTTTTTTCACTATAAAGCCAATAACAAAAAAGAATAGAGAGCCGATAATATTTTTCAATTTCCTTCACCAAAATTGTGTGGAAATAGTACAAATTGAAGGGTTTGGGTAAGATCTAGGCTAAGTAGTTAGGAAACAACATCAAAGCAAAAATCTAAAAAGAATGAGTGGAAGAAATTTGGGGATTTAGAGAGAGAAGGGAGCTTACCAAGAGAAAGAAAGAAGTGTTAAAAAACTTCCATATGTTGAGAATCAAAGCTCATTTTATCACCAGGTAAAGAGCTTTAGACTTGATTATGCAAGTTAAATTGAATACGATTAAGAATTGATGTCTAAATTGTAAATTGTTGATTGAGGTTCATGAGGAAATTTAAGGGAGATGAGAATTTTGCTTGGTTTGATATAATTGAGATGGAAATGGACAAAAACAACTTACAATAATAAAAAAGTGAAGAAAAATTCCTAGTTTTGTTGAAGGTCGTGGTGTCGGCCATAAAGGGAAAAATGAAAAAATAAAAAATAAAACGATGCATGAATGATGTTTGATTGTACTTATTATAGCATGTGTTAAGATGTGGAGAATGAATTGAAAAGAAATGGAAATTTTGTGTTTAATTTGTAATTGAAAGATTAGTTATGATTTGAATCATGAACATTGTAACTTTGCAGGGAATTGTAGAATTTTTGTGCAATGTTGAAGTATAATGAAGGAATGTTAAAAAAAATAAATGTATTTTTGATGAGAGAGTTTTGGTTAATTGTGGTCATTTCAAGTAAGACGTGAGAAAAAATCGTTGATTGTTAGGGTGTTATGTTTAATAATGTTATAAGATATGTGGAGGACAAATACTTGTTTTGAATGATGAAAAAATAAATGAAAGTACTTTGTTGTATGTTAAGAGCAAAACTTGGAAAATTAGAGAGCTTCATCACCCAACTTCCAATTAAGTTTAGGGCTTGAAAATTATATAAAAACAAAAACTTATAACAACCCCTAATCTTATGACCAAAACCACAAGCAAGAACAAAATAATTTAGCTAAGATTAAGTATTTTTTTTTGCATTAAATCAAAAATCTGAAATTTTCCTTTTCTCAATCGCACATACATATATAAATTTAAACAATTCAGGTCATACACGAATGCAATCAATGAATTATTTTACCAATTACAATTAAATTACGTTACATAATTAAAAAGTTATACAAATAGTGACAGCTAAAGAAATGATAATTGAATTAGATACATAATTAAAGAAGAACTCATAATTAAAATTATGCTACAACATAAAAAAAACTTTTGATAAATTATTAATGCGTTAAATTCTAAATTTATATTATATAATAAAATAATAAACTCGTTTATTACAATGATGCCCAACAAAATATAAAAAAACTAATTTACTGCTCATTCATATATGGAGATGTATCTGAAAATTTATTTAATACAATAATTCAATTACACAAACAAAATAGAATATCAATAAATTCTTTCTTTCTTTCTTTTTTAAAAAATTGTTCATAAGATCATTAAATTAATTTATCCATCTAGCATTATATCTCATTTAAATCTTTGATGTGATACTTCATAAAAATCCAAACACAAGTTTTCAAACAAGAAAAAGTAATTCCTTAACGTTGTACATCAATCAAAAATATAATTCTTCTCAATGCTCATTGACCATGGCATTAATTCCACTAATAAGTAATTAGTTTCTCAACTCCATAATAAACAGGGCACTAATTCTATCAATATGAAAATTTGTTCAACGAATCGCACATTCATTATGGCACTAATCTCAATAATCAAAGAATTAGTTCAATGTCTCCCCCATTCATCCTGGCACTAATCTTAATAACCAGGAAATTAATTCAACGACTCGTCCATTCACTAGGACATTAATTCTATTAATCCAAGAATTAGTTCAATGATTTGCTCATTCATTAGGTCACTACTCATTGACCACAAAATTAGTTCCTCATTACGCCCATTCACCAGGGCACTAATTTCATTAATCTAGGAATTAGTTCAACGCATCACATATTTTATATCCTCAAATAAAAAATATAATATTTGCTAATTGATTTACCATAATTTATCAAATAACAATACATATTGACTAATAATAAATTCAAGGCACTGCATATTTACTTGATGACTAAGCACGTGCTAAAGTTCTCTGTTGTGGTGTTGGTCTGGCAGCTTCTTCTGCATTAGCAGGAACATCAAATCATTTCTTTTCTTTTGTTATACAAGAAAATTATAATTTTTTTTACTTTTGATTCAAGTTCTCAATTAGATCAATATCAAAACTTTCAACTTATACCATGAACAATAATTTTTATTATACCAAGTTTCTTTTCTCATGTACAACCAATATACTTTCTTTCTCACTTAACTATCTCAATCAAGTTTATTCATTTACATCAAACTTTAACTATTATCATATATTCTACTTTCCATATTGACATAATCAATAAATGAAATCCCTCAATTTATTTTTACATTTGTTGAAATAATAATTAAAAAGGAAACATGAAAATTCCTTCTTTTCTTTGTTAATTTTCTTTTTTCCATTCATCAATTAATATTCTTTTCATTTTAATCAAACTGAATTTCATCAAATATGTCAACATTCCCAGTATTTCAATTTCTTCCCCTTTTTTGGCTGAAACATTCCATAAATGGGAAAATGGTTTGATTTTCTTCCTATTCTTCAAATTCCTATATTCTGACATAATTCATTTCATCAATTAAATAAAAAATATATCTTTCTTTAATTTTCTTTGTTATTGGCCAAAAATTAAATTAAAGGAAAACATAAAAATTTCATGTTTTATTCACTCTTTAACATTAATTTCTTCTTTTTTATATACAATTCCATCATCTCATCAAAATTTCCATTTTATTTTATTTGGATGAAAATTCCTTCTTCAAGAACACCCTAGATTTTGCTTCAATTACAATAATTTCTCATTTTCTCTACTTACTTCAACAATTTTAACATGATTTCACATTCAATTTCAATTTTCTCCAAGATTAACCAAGAACCATAATTTTAGTTTCATAAAGTTTAATCAATTCAGAGCATGAAGTTTTCAAGAATCTTATTTAAAGTGTTATAGAACCTCACCAAGTAAGAGTCAAAACTTTAACACTTTTAAATTGAAGAATTCCCTAGCTTTGATTTTTCCTCTCTCTTTATCGAATGCTTTCCCTTCTCTTTTGAAAAATCAAGTTTTTTTTTTCCCGTCCCGCACACACACATAAACAAACAAACACACACATATAACTAGGTCCTTCAATGGTAACTTTTTGATTTTCAGGTAAAATTTCTCAAATATTGACACCTATTTATACTAAATTTTACCTGAGCTATTTCAAATTTCACTAAATTACATGCTGGTACTTTTGGTTTTTCGCAATTCACTTTCATTTAAATTTTATTCTTTATTCTATGTTTTTTTAACACCCATACAAAATATTTTATTTCAAATTCTCAAATCTATCATCATTCTCATAATTTAATTTATCATTTCCCTCCATTTTTCATAATATTATCTTTTATTATTATCAACAATTTTACATTGGGGTTTACAAGACTAGAATAAGTTTCTTTATAAAAGTTGTAGTCAAGGATATTATCTTTTCAACGAGATTGACCTTGCTTATTTTGAAGTTATAAAATTCTAGATATTGGTTAAAAACCGAGAGAAGGTTAGATTAAATCTTGCTGAATAATTTTTAAATGTTGCAATAACTTTGTAGTTTTGAATGTGTTATTGGTAGAATTGGTTTTTTCCCTTTAGTAAAGTTATAGCCTTGTATCTTAGCTTTTGAAAGGAATAAACTATGAGCAAAACCAAATTATATAGCTTTAGATATAGTTACAATATTGATCAATGTTGTAAGCGATTAAGTTAAGTTAAGTTGCCTAAAAGTAGCGAACTTTAAAATTTGTTTAGAATTGCTCTTAATGTAGGATTTAAATTGTATACAATTTTGTATAAACTGACTGTATTTTGTATTAAATAAATTTTCAGGTACCTCATAGTGTCATGTCGAATATCAGAACTTGTATTTGTAATTTTTGTTTAATCAAATGATTTAAATGAAAGAAATGAATATTTTGCTTTGCAATGTAATTTTGTATAAAACAATATGTATGAAACTAAATTAAATATGAATGATGTATCTAAAATAGTTTTCTTTTAAAAACAGCATGTGTGTAATTATGTTGTACTCATTTTTAGATTTGCTTTGTTTTAAAATAAACTCGTGTCTTGATTTATGTTGTAATTAAATTAATTATCTTATTATTCATGAGACTTTTTGAATAATACAATATTTGATTTATTTAAGTAAATATTTAAGAAAAAAAAGAAGTTTGTTCTTTTGATTGGGTTCAATATAAATAAGGAAGTTTTCAAATGGTCAGATAATGTTGACTTTATTATTTACAGGTTATGAAAATTATTGGAGTCAATAACTTGATATTGAAAAAATCTGAGGAAACTATACCGTATTTTTGGTAGAAAATTTTTTTTCCCATACTTTCAATGATATCACACACACATGGAATATTGTATAAATAAATTGAGATTATTACAATACATGTATTGTTTGATAAAAAAAATAAAATACAAATAGGAATACGTTAAAAGGCTAGTAATTATGTATTGTGTAATAAATAAAGTATATTTATGATATTTCCCAATCATTTTATATTTAAAAACACAACATTAAAACTTCCACCTTCATTATTTATCCTTAATTACTCATAGCAAAACAATAAAAAATACAGCACAGCACATCGGATCCAAAATTACTATTCCCTTTCTTTTCCCTCCAGCGTCACAAATAATTCTAATGGTAGTTTCACGAGGAGAAAAACCCGAGAAATTGAAAAGATATTTAAAAAGGCCCAAGACCCTGGCCCACAAGCCCACTAGCCTCCCTGCCGATCTCCCCCTATATAATCGACCTCAACCGTTCATGCAATTCTCGCCACTTGCACCTTCGTGTCTTCCTCCATCTCTTCTTCCTCCGCAACCCTAAATCCTTCGCTTCCCTTCCCATTCTTCCTCCTCTAAAAACAAAAACCCCGATCTGCATGGTGTGGTCTCTCTTCAGCTCTTAGATTTGGTGTTTCTTGCATTTGTACAAGAATCTTAAATTATCAAATTGTTACCATCTTCTGAGTGGTGGGTCGGGATTAGAGAATCAAGTAGGGTTAAGAGAAGGAGGTGTTGTTACTGTTTCAATAGATCCCCTTACTGCTTCTTTTGAGGGGGTAGCCGGGGCCTCGCGCCTCGGCGGGTTTTAAAGCCCCCACCTATACAAAAATAGTGGAAATAACATCAACCAACAATTTCTTCTTAGTTCTAACAAACTTCTTCTTCTTCTTGTTCATTTCTTTGTTATAACAACAAATCTTTGCGGAAGAGGATGCCTGCCCTGGCTTGTTGCGTTGATGCTGCGCATGCGCCTCCCGGCTACGCTTTTCCTGCCGGGGATAGCTCTCTTCCGTTCCCGGTGCCATGTTCGCCGGGCGTACCTCTTTCAACAACCTCCATCCTTACCGCCGCCGCCGCCTCTGAAAATTCCTCTGCTCATTGGTCACCTTCCCTCTCTGCCGCGCTTTACAAAATCGATGGCTGGGGTGCTCCGTATTTCTCTGTGAATTCCTCCGGCAATGTTTCCGCCCGTCCTTACGGTACGGACACGCTGCCTCACCAGGAGATTGATTTGCTAAAAATAGTGAAGAAAGTTTCGGATCCAAAATGGGTTGGTGGGCTGGGGCTCCAGCTCCCAGTAATTGTTCGCTTGCCTGACGTGCTTAAAAACAGGCTCGAATCTCTGCAGTCTGCTTTTGATTTCGCAATCCAGTCTCAGGTCTACGAGGCTCATTACCAAGGTGTTTATCCTGTGAAATGTAACCAGGATCGGTTTGTTGTTGAAGATATTGTGAGATTCGGGTCTCCGTTCCGGTTCGGGTTGGAAGCTGGGTCAAAACCCGAGCTTCTCTTAGCTATGAGCTGTTTGTGCAAGGGAAACCCGGAAGCGCTCTTGATTTGTAATGGGTTCAAAGATGGAGAGTACATTTCTCTCGCGTTGATTGCGAGGAAACTCGCTTTGAATACAGTGATTGTGCTTGAACAAGAAGAAGAGATTGACCTGGTTATTGAGCTGAGCAAGAAAATGTCTGTTAGGCCTGTGGTTGGTGTTCGAGCAAAGCTGAGGACAAAACATTCGGGTCATTTCGGGTCCACTTCAGGTGAGAAAGGGAAATTCGGGTTAACTACGACCCAGATTTTGCGGGTCGTGAAGAAGCTTGAACAAGCAGGAATGCTTGATTGCTTCCAGCTGCTGCATTTCCATATTGGATCTCAGATCCCCTCTACATCCTTGCTTGCTGATGGTGTAAGCGAGGCTGCGCAGATCTACTGTGAGTTAGTCCGTCTTGGTGCCCGTATGCAAGTCATAGACATTGGAGGTGGGCTTGGTATCGATTATGACGGGTCTAAATCTGGTAATTCGGATCTTTCCGTGGCATATGGGCTTGAAGAGTATGCTCTAGCTGTCGTGCAAGCTGTCAAGTTTGTCTGTGACCGTAAGAATGTTAAGCATCCAGTGATTTGCAGCGAAAGCGGGCGTGCTATTGTTTCTCACCACTCAATTTTGATATTTGAGGCTATATCTTCAAGCTCGACTAGTGCTGCGTCAATGACTTCGTATGAAATGCAGTATTATCTTGGCGGGCTTACTGAGGATGCTCGTGCTGATTACCGGAACTTAACTGCTTCAGCAATAAGAGGTGAACATGAGGCCTGCTTGTTGTACGCTGATCAATTGAAACAAAGTTGCGTAGATCAGTTCAAAGAAGGAAATATTGGTATGGAACAATTAGCTGCTGTTGATGCATTGTGTGAATTGTTCTATAAAACCATTGGTGCATCTGATCCAGTTCGCACTTATCATGTGAATTTGTCTCTGTTTACTTCAATTCCTGATTTCTGGGGGATTGGACAGTTGTTTCCAATAGTCCCTATTCATCGACTTGATCAAAGGCCTGGCGCGAGAGGAATTTTGTCTGATCTAACATGTGATAGTGATGGGAAGATTGATAAGTTCATAGGTGGTGAGTCCAGCTTGCCACTTCATGAAATTGAAGGTGGTGGTGCCGGTGGTAATGGTGGGAAGTATTACTTGGGGATGTTTTTGGGCGGGGCTTATGAGGAGGCGCTCGGTGGAATTCACAACCTGTTCGGTGGCCCTAGCGTCGTGCGGGTTTCACAGAGTGATGGGCCACACAGCTTCTTAGTCACGCAAGCTGTGCCTGGCCCGTCATGTGGTGATGTCCTCCGAGTTATGCAGCACGAGCCTGAGCTCATGTTCGAGACCCTGAAGCACCGCGTCGAAGAATATTGTCACCATGATGAGGATAGCGATGATGGTGATAGCGATCATGGAATGGGAAGCATTGCTAGTTTAGCCAACAGCCTTGCTAGCTACTTCCATAACATGCCTTATCTGGTGGCTCCTTGTTCAGTTACTGCTATGAATAATAGTGGCTTCTACTACTGCAACGAGGATGATTACAATGCTGCTGCTGATACTTCTCCCTGCGAGGATGAGAAGTGATCTTATGTCTGTGCTTGAGAGTAACATCCCCGTTAATGGTTGGTTTTCTGTTGGAGGTCGTCATGTCAATTTTTAGTATCTTAACTTTTATTTCTGTCCATTTTTAATGTTCATCAAAGAGCAAAAGATGTAACGATCAGGACAGTATCTTTTGCATTTCCTTGTGAAAGAGGGGATGGAGAAACCGAATAATCTACCCTTTTGTAAATTCGGAAACTTGTCCCCTCCTTTTAGTAGATTTTTTTCAAGAGTTCTAGTGCAATAGTTCTGGCTTTTTTATTTTCCTTGTTCATATTCTTTCGAGTTACTCATGCTCGGCACGAAGTTAAGTTTTCAGTTAGGCCCAATTGAATGCATATTCATGCTCCGATGGTTGCCTTTTTCTAAAAAAAAAAATAAAAAAAATGGGTGTACTTTCTGTTCTGTTTTACTACTGACTCCCTGATCTTATGTAGGGCCTTTTCCTTCAATGTGGTTTTGATCTTATGTGGAAAAAAAATGAAAATGGGGTGTCTTTTGATGAAAGGCTAGATTACACGATTCGGTGCTCATGTTTTGTGGGGTCTCATTGTCTTTATGCTTTGTCTTGGGCCTTGACAGTTGATATGAAAATTAGACTTGAATTGTTAGCTGCAACGATTACTGTTTGTTATGTTGACGGAACAAACATTTCCTTGCTGAACAATCCTCAGATTCTAGTGATAACTTGTTTTCTTAGTTCATACTTGACGGCTTTGGCTATTGAAGTGGGGTTTCCCTGTGTGTTGGCTTTGTATTTGCTAGGAGTGAAAGTGCAAAGTGGAAGTGTGTGCTTACATACTTTGGCTCGAGGGTGTTCTTTCTTTCAAAGGAGTCGCCTTTTTTTGACCACAATTTCGTGGGCTTGTGTACAGCCTCAATGACAACTTGTGGTCAAAAGTGGAAGAAGGGCGTGCTTATTGTATTATGAGTGAAGACTGGTGGGTGGTTGTGAGGCACACAAATAGTGTGATGGATATTTTTCTATGAATTGTGAGATAAAAACATAAGACCACATTACTCGGGAGATGTTTCTTCGAGTCTAATATATTCAACGAGATGGGAGAGGATAATAGAAACAAAAATAGTGTTGCTGCCAGTTTTTCTGGAGGTTGATTTGATGGTGTCTCTA
This sequence comes from Populus simonii, assembly GCA_007827005.2. NCBI lineage: Eukaryota > Viridiplantae > Streptophyta > Magnoliopsida > Malpighiales > Salicaceae > Populus > Populus simonii. The sequence goes on along the minus strand of CM017467.2, from coordinate 16,351,895 downwards.
ATCTAATAACAAGTCAAAGATCCACTTGGTGCTCGTATAATTAATTAATTAGGCCGATGAAAAACTGTGAATCGGAGGATATAATGCACAGTAACCTTTCTTTTGTTCCTTCTTGATCTCTCCTCCTCTATTTTGGAACTGATTTGTCATTGTCAATTAAGGAATCTAGCAACAGGTAGTGGCATTCAGAAAGAGGCTAATATTATGTCCAACGCTCTTCGTACATGCTTAGTGAAAACCAGAAGCACGAGTAATTGAGTATATGTTCTTGCGCAGGCGAATTTTTATGGTTCAGGTTCTCTTTTCTTCTACTTTTAGAGAGACGCGTCTCTTGAGCCTTAAAGTCTCGAAGCTGGGGAATTGTAGGGGAGTTGACATGCATCAATTTGGAGTTGACATGCATCAATTTTTTTTCTTTCTTATCTTTGATGTTAAGGAGAATAGAACATCCCTGTTCACCAAACATGTAGGAGAAGTGGACATTATGGGTAGAATAACAACTTTTCTTTGCTTTAGAGTTTAGTATTAAAAAGAAAGGACGAAACTAAAGAAAGAGGCATAATTATTGTTCGTTGCTAAATAATCTTTCATGTCCAGGATGCATGATGTGCTCCCGGCTCCCCCAGCAGTTGATTATTACTACATTGTAGAATAAGCATCTTTAGTGCGGAAGATTATTTATGAGTTCCAACTGGATTGAAATCTTATCTTCGGATGCTGGATGTAGCTTGACCTTCTTCTACTCCACAAGTCTCAGGATGCTTGCCGTGGGCAAATCATGAGGGGCTAGGACTGCAAAATCAAGCGTATACTTGGTGTAAAATAGCGTAATCTGTAGCGAAGACGATGTACATATTGTGATTCAAGGAATAACACAGTACTAGGTTGTTTTGGCTCAACTGCATTCAACATGTTCTGTGACTGTCTGTAGGTTACTCAGAAGACTGCTGTGTTCCTATTACGTACCTGGGACCAAATTTTTGTGTTGTTGCATGTATACGACCAGCTCTCATGGGGTTGATGATTAATTTAGCGCTGTCTAATTAGCTCTCCGCTTGATCTTCTTATTGGTCCCCGTAGTATTGAACACATTAATGTGTATAAATGCATGAAAAAACGAGGGATTCTATACGTAGAGCCAATTAGTCTGTCTTTTTATTAAAGAATCTGCAAGACTGATATGCTAGCTTTCAGGATTTTTTTTCTGATAACATTTTAACCTTGATGTCTGCCCAATGTCATTCAGAGGATTTTCTGAAGTTACAACCTATGCGAATCCACTGGAGTAATGTTAAGAAATTCCAGCTAGTCTTGTTGGGGGAAACGTATGCGGTTGAATTTCATTTGAAATTTAATTCTTAATACTGAAAAAAATTTCAACATGAGAAATCTCTGAATTGAATTCAATTTAGAGGGTTATAATCACGCCGCAAAGCATAACTATATATTTTCTTAACATTGGCTGGTCCAACTCCTACATCTGAGTTAAAGATGCTGGCATCGAAAATTAAGCTACATGTGTTCTCAACTGAGCGGAACGAGTGCAATTCACGGGACATTAATGCCATGAAGAATAAGACTTCTTAAAATGTCTATTTCTGTTATGTTTGGAATAAGAACAAAGCACGGTATGTATTTACCTTTCTTTTCTGGTCGGTTTTTCAACTGTTGTGTCCAAGTCAGTCAATCTACTCTTCTCAAGAACATGAGCTCTTTCGAAAAAAGAGTAGGGAAATCCTTGCAGAGACGCTAATTGTATTCGGGTTTAGACAGACAGAATCGATGGAGTTAATGTGCCGATGCTGTGGATGACTAAGAACCATGCAGGTTGTTCTTGTGATTGTAATCAGCGAAGCGTTTATAATCTATGAACAGAGATTGATTTGGTGATTAAAGAAAACTTGCCCTTAAGATTAATCCGAAAAGAAATGTAATTTTAATGATGTGCAAGATAGTTCGAGAGTTTCTTTCACCAAAAAAATAAAAGAATTGTTTACCAAGATTGCATTTTGAAAATTGTTCAAGTTGTTTTGTGTTCTTTTATTGGATGTTCAAGAGTACTATAGGAATTGTTTTTTAAACTATTATTTACTTAAAAATATATTAAAAAAATATATTTTTTAAAAAATTTATTTTGAATATTAATATATCAAAATGATTTGAAAATGCTAAAAAAATATTAATTTAAAATTAAAAAAATATAATTTTTTTAATATTTTTAAAACATACTTTTAAAAATAAAAGAATTGTTTATCAAGATGATTTGGCTACTGTGACAATTGTTTCCTTTGGTTGCATTTTGAACATTAAGTTGTTTTGTCTTGCTTTATTTGGGTGTTTGAGAGTATGATAATGATTATTTTTTAAAGTATTTTTTACTCGGAAATACATTGAAAAAATATTTTTTTCTTAAAATTTATTTTTAATATCAGCATATCAAAATATCTGAAAATACTTAAAAAATTATTAATTTAAAATAAAAAAATATAATTTTTTTAAATTTTTTAAAAAAATACTTTTAAAACGCCAAAATAAAAGCACTTCCTCAAAAGAACCACTGGATTATGCCAAGGAAAGGAAAGAAATGGGTATACTAGCTCACACACCTTTGATTCCTTGAATGAACAGGTTTGAGTAAAAACAAGCATGCGCCATTAGATTTTAGAAGTGCCATGCTTATGTTGTCTTCAAGGTTGTCTAGAAATGCACCAGCAGCAACTGTAAGAAGGTCAAATATGGTTGACACTGTAAAGAGGTTGCTGAACGATGACAGTTGACACTGTAAAGAGGATGCTGCTCATAGTTGCATTTGTGTTCATCTGCCCCGAACTACATTTTCATTCCCTATTTTTGTACGCGCTCACTTCTGTTGTTTTCTATCGGTCTTTCGGTGGTAAATCATGGATTTTGTTTTGGGTTTTAATTAAGAATGTGTTTATAAAATATTTTTGAAAATTTTGAATTATTTTTAAATTAATATTTTTTTTATAATTTTGAATGCGCTAATGTTAAGAATATATTTTAAAAAATAAAAATATTATTTTAATATATTTTTAAATAAAAAATATTTTAAAAATAACAACTACTGAAATATCAAATATTATCTAAATATTACTATCTAAATATTACTGTAAACATTTTGTACTAACAAATTAGGATAAGAAAAAAAAAATTATTGTAACAACAATGATTATAATTGTTTCATTAACTATATATATATATATATATATATAAAAGGTTTTATTGTAACTCTCCTCACAAAGTACTATTTATTGAAATAATATTTTGTTTTTTTAATTAATGTTTTTTTTTAATTTTATTTTTTAATATTAGATTTTTTTTCTATTTAGTTATCACACTTTCATGACATGGATCCTAAATTTGACGGGTTAACCTGGTTTGGTGGGTTAATTTGGTTGACTTAGATTTTTTCTTTTTCTTAATTTTTTTTCAATTTTATCCTTTAATATTGATTTAATTAAGAATTAAACTTCATGATTTGTTTTATTTATTTTTCATTATGTTATCCTAGTCTCATGACCCAAGAATAATGCTTAACGAGTTAACTTGAGTTGACTCGGATTGTTTTTTGTGTCTTTTATTTAATTGATTGTTTTTCAATTTTATCATTTAATATTAAGTCAGTTGAGAATTAAGTTTCATAATTTGTTTTGATTTGTTTTTTATAAGAATATTTTGGTCTCACGATTAAAGTCACAAGTTTTGACATTTTAACCATGATTAAATTAGGTCATTTTTTTAATTTTATTTCTAAGAGATTATATTAGTCTTATGACCAGGTTCACGAGTCCTTCAACATTGGTCTTGCTTTTTTTATTGGGTTGTCCTCGTCTCATTACCTAGGTCAAGAGTTTGACGAGTTAACCTAATTGACTCATTTTCTCTTTCTTTTTTAATTGACTTTTTTCCCGATTTCATCAATTAATATTGTGTTTGATTGAGAATTAAGTTTCATGATTTGTTTCAGTTTGTTTTTCAATAGGTTATCATATTCTCATGAACTGGGAATAGTGCTTAACGGTTAACTCGGATTGATTTGGCTTATTTTTATATCATTTTTTTAATTAAAATTTTTACAAATTTCATCGTTCAACATTAGATCTGACAAGTGCGATTGAGAATCGAGCTTTATAATTTATTTTGAATTTTTCTATGGGATTATCTCAGCCTCAAAACCAAAGTTGCGGATTTGACCGGTTAACCCGGGTGAAATCAGATAATTTTTTTATTTTTTTCTATAAGATTATCTCGGTCTAATGACCCGAGTCATATATTTGGTGAATTGACTCAGGTTGTTTTTGTTTTTTTTAATTAATTTTGTTTTTAATCTCATCTTTTAATATTGGACTGGTTAGGGATTGGAATTCATAATTTGTTTCGAATTGCTTTTCATGAAGTTATCTCGGTCTTATGACCCGGGTTGCAAGTTTGACATGTCAAATTAGGTCATTTTTAATTGATTTTTTTTCAATTTCATCCTTCAATATTGGTTTGATTAAGAATTAGACTTCATATTTTATTTTGATTTGCTTTCTATAGAGTTATTATAGTCTCATAACCTGAGTCACAAATTTGACATGTTAACACGTGTTGTTCTAGATTAATCCAATATGTTATTATTTTAATATTAATAAAAAATATCATCTTGAAATTTTGTTTAGTTAAATATTTTTTTTACAAGATATATGAGTTATTTTTAAACCAGTAAAGTCAATTGGGATATGTTGAACAAACTCTTACATGATTTAATTTTTTAATTTTGAAATATTAACAACATTCAAATATTCTTTTTATATTTTTTTAAAAATTTAACTTACAAAAAAAGGAATGCTGTCTAACCTGCGTCCCTAAAAATTTTAAAAATTTCTTTTTGCTTGAAATTAATGTTTTTAAATTGTTTTAGTATGCTGATATAAAAAATAATTTTTTAAAAATAAAAAAATATTATTTTAATATATTTTTAAATAAAAATTATTTAAAAAAATAATGACAGCAAAGTTCTGAATACACACCTAACTACAACCCTGAACGGAGGTACACTCTTTCCCATCATTCATTGCTATTTGTCCGTACCTTATTTTAATGCAAAACATCCTCCTGATGGGAAAAAATATTTTCTTAATAGCTTATGCATATTTTAATTATATGATTCACTTCAATAATTTCAAAGAAATAAAAGTTGTAAATTTAACAATTTCGTCACTAGTAACAAAGAACTTTATGCCCCCGTAAAGTTGTAAATTTAAAAATAAAAAATATTATTTTAATAACAATTTAATAATTTTTACGATTATTGTGTTGATAATTATTGTCTATATATAATCTCTAGAAGATAATAAAAGAAAGCAACTCCCTTTTGTGATACCAATTATGCCCTCCGTAATGAACAAAGAACTTTCATTGGACATCTAACAAGGCAACGAATTATATCTTTGCATGTTTTCTTTATAATGATAATCACATTCATACTTTTTTGAAAAATGACCAAAGGGACTGTCCACGTGTCTTTCCCTCTCTTACAGGGTTCATACTTTGGCTCCGTTTGTTTACTAAAAAGTATTTTTTTTTAAAGTAAATTTTAGAAAAGTAAATTATTTTCTAATATTTGATAGTGTAATAAAAAATAAATAGAAAAACACTTTCCAGTGTTTGGTTATATCATGAAAAATAAGCTGGAAATTTTTTTATTAATATTTATTTTTCTCAAGTTTATTAAAATAATGAGGAACAAATCTTACAAATTAAAAAGTTGAATGAGAAGGAAATTGAAAAAAATAATAATTTCATAAATTATCTCAAATAAAATAAATAATAATTAAAATAATAGAGATCAAATCTAAAAAATAAAAAAAATAAAAGATGAAGAAATTAAAATAATAATAATTAACATTTCATAAATTATTTCAAATAAAATAAGTAAGAATAAAAAAAATGAGGATCAAATTTGATAGATAAAAAATTTCAATAAAAAAATGATAAGAGAAAAGCATATAACAATTATAAAAATGAGGACCAAAGTTAATATAAAAATTAAATTTTAAGAGATGAAATTGAAAAATAATTTTTCAAAATAAAATATTCATAGCAATCAAAAGTTTGAGGACCAAATTTGATATAAGCAGCAAATAATATGACAATTCTAAATTTTTCATAACTTTCAAAAAGTGTTTTCCGCCCAACTTTTCCAGTAAAACCAAGCTAAATTTTCTTTGACTAATATTTCTAATGACAGACAAACACATAAAAGTTTGAAAAGTAGTTTTCGAGAAACCACTTTTCAAGAAACAAACATAGCCTTCATACTAGCCAATTCAGCTGGCTCGGTGTTGCTATAATTTTTATTTTATTTTATTGCACCGATTATATTTCAAATCAATCTTAATATTTCAACACTAAATAATTTTAGTATTTTTATTGTTTTAATATACTATTCTTAAAAATAAATTAAAAAAATTATTTTAATATATTTTTAAATAAATAATATTTTAAAAAATAAGATAATAAAGAACCAGACAAAGGCCGACGACAGTAACATACTCGTCGCAGACAACGACGTGGCGTTAGCAATACGCACCGAAGAGCATCTGTCTTTTCACCTCGTAAAAAAAAAAAAAATTATTCGTTTCCTTATTACACAATCGTTAAAATTCCTTTCGTTTTCTCCAATCCAATTCCCCTAAGGAATTTTTTTTCCTCAGGTGATTCCATTCAATTATCAATTCCATTCCCTCTCCTTTTTTATCAGCGTCTTTTAGTTAATTAACTTAAGATCTCTAGCTACTTTACAGTTACTTGCTCTCTAATTCAACCACAACCTGAGTTAAGGTTGTCTTTCTAAAAGAATTTGGCTTATAAATTCTCTAATTCGAGCTAAATTTTAATTTCTGTTATTTTAATGCTATAAATTGAAACACGGGAGTTTCAATTTTGCTTTCCTTTTTTTGTACTGTTTATTAGTAGGGGAAAAGAGGTTTTTTTTTTTTAATTTTTTTTTTTAAATTGTGATTGATTTTCTATTTTGAGCTCCGTATTTTGAATGAAATTCAAATGCTTGACTATAACCCACTCTCTATTAGTATTTAGCTTGTTCTGGGTTTTAATAAATTTTGAAAAAGCTGTGCACTTGATTTGAATTGAATGTGCATTTTAGACTTACACATTTGTTGCTGTCTTGTTTGAATAGGGAGCGGGAAGGTTGATTGATTGCTCGTTTTTTTCTATTTGCTTTGCTCAAAGTACAAAATGGTATGATTTTCTTCATGATGGCTATGCCTTGTTCAACTCTTAATTGAAAATTGTTGCTTGAGATTATATATATATATATATATTATTTTTTTTTGGTGTTTTGTGTGTGGAGCAGCAGTTTTTCGATGGATATGGATATCGCGGGACATCGTTTGAGCAGACATATCGATGTTACCCTGCTTCATTTATTGAAAAGGTTGGGATTTTTTTTTTCTCCTTCTGTTGGTTCAGTTCACTGATATGATTTTGAGGTGTTCAATAGAAGAATGGCTGTGATCGTTTGTTTATTAATTGGCATTGTTCTGAGTTTTGGGTTATGAGGCTTTAAATTTTATGGCAACTGTCTACTCATTGGGAAAAAAGCTTTGTTTCTAGTGCTGCAAAGGACTATGTAGATATGATAAACAGTAGCTGAACTAGCCTTTCTTCCAAACTAGTAGAACTTAGGATAGTCTATGTGTATTATTCTTCCACTCTGCTTTATTTTGAGCCAAGCATTATATCACCAATTGCCAATGTAACTTTCTGATGACACTGATTTGATTCTTTTTAACTGCCATGCAGCCACAAATTGAAAGCGGTGATAAAAGTAAGTCTTCAAAATCATATTTGGGTATACATACTTCTTTCTTTTACACTTTAACAATCCCTTGATGTTGCTCTTATTTCTGTTGTTACAGTTATAATGCCTCCCTCAGCTCTTGACCGTCTTGGTTAGTTGTTTTAACGGTGTTTTTTATTTTTATTTTGGATTGTAATTGAGCCATGATTGAGATCTATAATGCCAATTCTGGATAAAATCCTGCAGCATCTCTGCATATAGATTATCCAATGTTGTTTGAGCTTCGGAATGCTGCTGCGGAGCGGGTGTCTCACTGTGGGGTTCTGGAGTTTATTGCAGAGGAAGGCATGATTTATATGCCATACTGGGTAGGGATTGGATTTCTTTTTGGATTATACTTGGCATATTTATTTTGATTTTTTTGTATCCCAATTAAAGAATAAGACATCAAAATCTTCAATAGCTGATTTTTTTTCTTTTGCCAGATGATGGAGAACCTGCTTCTACAAGAGGGAGATATAGTGCGAGTGAAAAATGTTACTCTTCCCAAGGGAAAATATGTTAAACTGCAACCTCACACAAAGGACTTTTTGGATATATCCAACCCAAAAGCTATGTGAGTTCATTTTTTTTTGTTTGAATATTAACAATAGAAAATGTATGTTCACACTAGTCACTAGCCTGGTACGGTAGTGCCTGTAATCTGAGGCGTGTTGCTGTGCTAGAACCTTCAACGCAACATCTTTAGCCTAAAAATGTCTAACCAGCCCAGTTGCAGGAATTTTTCTTTCTTATGTAGCAGATTTAAATAAAGCAGTTGATATGCATTTGTAATATTCAAATAAAAAGTATTTTTCCATTCTGAGGTTTGAGCAAAAAGAGTTTCTTACATAAGCTCCACTTGTATATTACTTCACATTCTCTATTGACTTCATGATATAAACTCTGGTCCTCTCTTGTCAAATTTGCTTTTTGGCTGGAAACTCTAGGATTAGTGGATGGGTTCACAGGATCAGATAAACCATTTTTTTTCATTCTCTCACACTTCCTTATTTTCTTATTCTTGTATGTTTCATGTATGCCTACTTATGTATTTCCTTATCTAAGGTGGATATCCTGTAATATGACTGGACTTCCTTTGGCATGCAGCTTAGAGACAACATTAAGGAATTATTCCTGCTTAACCACTGGGGATAGTATTATGGTGGCATATAACAACAAGAAATACTACATAGATATTGTGGAAACAAAGCCATCAAATGCAATAAGTATCATTGAGACGGACTGTGAGGTGGACTTTGCACCTCCCCTGGATTACGAGGAGCCTGAAAAGCCTGTTGCATCTGTTCCTCCAAGCAAGGCAACCTCCCAAGGTGCATGCATATCTTTATTCTTCCATGAATTCATTTTGTAGTATTGAATCAGTTAATTTGAACAATTACAGTAGTCGTATAGAGTTAGGCACCGTTTGGGACGCGGTTTGCACCGTGTTCCATGAAATTTCATTTTGTTTTTGCTTAATTTTTTTTTTATGTTTTCAGATCGTCTTGATATGCTGATGTCAAAAATGATTTTTAAAAAATAATAAAAATATTATTTTGATACATTTCTAGACGAAAAGCATTTTGAAAAGCAACCGCTACTACACTCTCAAACGCCCTCTTAGTCCAGCTCTTCATGCTTTTAATGATTGGTTGTCTTTGTATGCTTCTCCACTTATCTGAGTAAAATCTGTGTCTTCTGCATCAATGGCTGGAGCCGAAGCATGGAATGATTATTGATATTTCTTGTGTTCTAATAAAAATTCTGTCATGCCTGCTATAACAATATTTAGTTAAAGAACATAGAAAGCAATCAGAAGATTTTTTTTGGGAGGATGAAAAATGCTTGATTATGACATGGAATTTGATCAGCAAGTTGTGAAGAAGGTTGCATTTTTCATTTTATCAAAACTTATATTTGATTCTTGCAGCTGAAGAGGTTCCAGCTGAGACTGAACCAAAATTCAACCCCTTTACGGGAACAGGTAGACGCTTGGATGGGAAACCGATGAGCTATCAGCCCCCACCAGTTTCATCAGGGTCTAAAGACAAGCAACCTGCTGTTGCCAATGACAGCAGGCAGCCTTCTCTCGGATCTATTTCAAAAAATACTGCACGCCAGTCTCAGGGAAAGCTTGTGTTTGGGTCAAATGCAAGTCGCTCTCCTAAGGAAACACAGCAGGTGCTATTTTTCTTCCACTAAGAAACTGCCAACCACACTGAGCCAGTGTGGAAAAGACGTTAACAACAGAACTGCAAATTGATTGTTTCTTTGATTTTGCAGGGAGCTGGAAAAGAGACCAAACAAGAGCAGACCAAAAAGGAAGAACGGCCAAAATTCCAGGCATTCTCAGGGAAAAAGTACTCATTGAAGGGTTGATTGCATTTTCCAACAATCAACGTGGTATCCGTCATACCTGGTCTGCCCTTTCTGGATCAGGAAAAAACAATAGAATTTATATGTTGATCGGAGATGTTGTATCATCAAAAGATGGAACAGTAGGTTCTCATCTGGAAAAAGGAGTGGTGTGTTAAGCTTCAAAGTGGACTTGCAATTGTGCCTTTTCCTCTGTATCCTCGTGCCAGGTAGAAACATTTCTCCGCCACCCATTTTCGTAGTCTGTTCCAGTCACTAGATTCGGAAGGTTTCCTTGGTTTTGCATGGGGAACAAAAATGACATGTTCGGGTATGACCTAATCATGTTGGATGCTCGTAGTCTTCTGCTTCAAGTTTAAACACACAAAACATTTTAAAAAAACCTAAATTAAAAAAAGACTAAATAAGCAAAATATATATATAAAAAAATCATAGAGAAGGGATACTGTCTGAAACATAAATTTAAAAATTATTAAAAAAAACATTAAAAATAATAATAATTAAACTAAAAAATAGAATAAGAAAATCAGAAAAAGATAGGGATAATCTAGGTGATGCAATTACGTTTAAAAGAAATAAGAAAAACAAAAACAAATGAGTTGGGTTAGAGGCTTGATTAAGTTTAATAAATTGGTTCTATTTAAATTAGATGATAAAAAATAATCGAGTTTAATAAATTGGTTCTATTTGAATTAGATAATAATAAAAAAAATGACAACTTAGAAAAAAAAATAAAAACTTCAGAAGTATAAAATTGAATATAAAAGAAAACAAATGACTTGAATCAACCCAAGGTAATGTGATAAACATATAACCTGGGTAATTAGGGGTAAGCTAAACCAGGTCAACCTATAAAACTCGTGATCATGGTCATGACATAATAATAATTCGATAAAAAAATTAAAGATAATTACAAAACCAATGTTTTTTAAAAAATGTAGAATGATGAATTCAGAAAAGAAAATTAGCCAAAAAAATAATATCAACCTGCATTAAATTTTCAAACTTGTAACCCTGGTCATTAAATCATAAAGTATCATAAATGGAAAAACGTAAAGCCTAATCCCTAGCAAATCAAATGTTGAATAATGAAATAAGGAAAAAAATTAATTACAGAAAAGGATCTAAAATAAAAAATTATAATTAAAAGAATGAGGGTGAAAATCAAAAAAATAAATAAGTTAGAGGACAACAATTTTTTTTATTGGAGAGTTAAATTGAAAAGAAAAATTACTTTAACAAAAGGAAAAACAAATCAAAAGAATATGGGCAAAAATAGAAAAAATAATACATCATAAAATTTGATTAGAAGATGAAATTAAAAATCAATAAAACTTTAACAAAAATGCCAAGGATACAAATTAAAAATCTAAAGAATAAAGACTGAATTAAAAAAAATAATACATGACAAATTATAATTGAAGAACTAAATTCAAAACAAACAAAATTTTTATAAAAGGACCAAGAAAAAAATTAAAAATAAAGATTGAGATTGAGATTGAAACAAACAAAACAAAGAGGATCAATATATACTTTTAGGGGAGGAGATTTAAAAGAAATAATTAAAAAAATAGCTACAAGTGACAAACCACTCATCTTTTATCGACACGCGCTTCATCAAGAAAAAGAGGATGTAGCGAGTAACGACGCTTCCAAAGAGATGTCAAGAGGTGGCATTTGACATAAAGGCATCGCCACACATGCCTCTTGAAAGGTGCGGTCGCATCCATTTATTGGTGCCTATGTCATGCACCAACAACTTTCTTTTTAATATTTTATATCATTGAAAAACAAAAATTCCTTTGTACCCACTCAAAAATTAAAAACAAAAAACAAGAGATAGATGAAAACACCTTTCAAATGAAATTTTAAAAACCTTTGATCCTGAGAGTATTTAAATACTTTTATTGTTCATTTAAAAAATATTACCACAAAGCTACTAGAAATTTTTTTTTAAAAAAAAAAAATTATTTTAGTAATTTTACTATTAAAAAATACAAAAAAAAAGTGTTCCCCCAATTAATTTTTGTAAGACACTTGTATCCCTATGAAAAGACAAAAACACCTCTATTGCAGGGCTTTATTTTGTGCTAAGAGGGGTAAAATGGAGAAAACACCGTGGGTTCACTTTGACATTCAAAGTGTTTTCCCACACATTTTAGAGTTTCTTTTAATATAACTTTTATCCTCGTTTCCTTCAACATGATTAATTGAGGAGTATAGATTTGGATTTTTGGATTTGTCAAGCTGCCCATTATGCCAAAGTGATGGAATGTTGTTAGCTACCATCCAAGCAATGTCTCGATATTCCTTCCTCGACCAGCATTTCTACTGGAAATTTTTCATAATCTTTAGGCCTGGAACCATGAATGTTGTTATCTCGTGTTCTTCAAGCTCGGCTACCTGCCCTGGAACAGTTCTTACTTCAGCCTTGACAATCATCCTGTTGATAGCTACTTATATTACTGGGAAAAAATGCAACAATTACGCGCAAAGTGGTAATCTAGTTGAACAAAAAAATGCAAGGCTCAGCAAGTTAATGCCTAACAGAACATCATTCTGAGAAAAAAATTGCTCAGTTCCAGAGGACCAACAAAAACATGCTTCAAACGCAGATATATAACTTCTTTCATCCATCTCTATATTTTGAGTCTATGCCTCTCTGGTGTTGGTAGAAGCTTGATTCTCACATCAAAGAATAGCCATGCAAGCCACAAATGAGCTGTCTCGATTCTCATGAAAGAATGGTTTTAAGAGCATCTTTCACACGAGGATATTTAAACTGGAAACCCAACTCTTTGGCTCTAGCAGGAAGAACCCTCTGTCCATCCAATACCTGCAACGAACCCAATATGCCTGTTTCAGCACTGTGCCATGTGGAGGAAAAAGAGAAGAAACAGAAGGTGTGCTAGTCCTTGCAGCCGTAGCACCTTCTCCGAGGACTGCTTTGAGGTCAAAATCGGGCGGCTGCAGGAAGCCACGACGGCCGGCCCATACCATTTCCCAATCGTTCACACATCTCAGCCAATCGAACAGGATTTGGTGCAGCTCCATTGATGACTCCTGGCATTAGGTTAATAGAGCTGATTTCAAATTGTGAAGTTCTACATTGAAGAGTGCTGAGGTTATGTCCAACAAAAAGACTCCATTACCATGGAAAACAAGCTCATATGGGAAGGAAGTGCAACTGCCTTGGGAATGTACAAGGATATCCACAGAGAAGCATGACTTCAAAAATCTAACGCTTCTTAAGATTCACTGAGGGAATATAAATCTCACACAATCGATTCATATGAATAAAGGACCATGTCCGATTCCAAGTTTATTTATGTAGCACAAGAACCCAAAACGCCAGATTATCTGGTATGGAATGTGCAAGACAAACATATCTTACATTCGCAAGGTTGAGTTGCTCCCATAAATGTGCAGGTGAGAACAAAAGGATAAAAAACCATACCCGACCCGATGTCTAACCTAAAAAAGTATCTTGGTCATTGGATTGTTGAGTTAACTCATATCACAAGGGCCAATTATCTTTTTTTTTTTTAAATGATGTTGTTTTTTTTTAAAAAAAAATTTATTGATATTAACGTAGTTGGGTTTGAATAAATTAAGAGTTATGAGTCAACCCATCACGATAATCAAGTTTGATGAGATCAATATCTTTTCTGATTCAAATTAAAATTCATGGGTGAAATATGGAAAAAAAAAAAAAAAAGCTCATCAACAATTTATTTCCCTTATTTTCCATGTGAAATAAAGACAAGAAAACCATTTTTTGAAAAAAGAAGAGTACCTTAATAAGAGGGGTTTGTTAAGGCTTCATAAATGAGATTCACAATGTCGTCCCAGTGAACCCAGGAGAACCTGCATAGAAACAAGAACATCACAGGGGACGTTCATCAATGATCACTATACTGATTGCTTATATTTGAGATGAACTTATTGGATTAAAAAGAACTAAAAAATAAAAAAAATCTTTCAAGTTCTGTGAGAGATATAATAAGGAAGAAGATGTTCAAACAACCATGATAAAAATGTCGTTGACTTCTTCCTCAGGGACTTGGGTTCAGAAATTATGCCAGGGGACATTTTGATTCAGAAATACAAGGCTTATGAGAGTTTCTAAGAAAAATGTTTCTTCCAAAATGCTAATCAAATGATAACTTCGTAGCAGAAAGTTTTTTTCTCTTCTTTTGTACAAATAATCACTTACCATTGTTGTCCAGAGCTCAAAGGTCCACCGACAAACATAATGAATAGAGGGATCATTTTAGCTTGAAGGAAATAAACAACTACATGAAAGAGGTAGAATATCATCTAAAAGAAGACCGGCTTAACGGGTCATCTCATGACCTGATTGACTCGGGGTTTGGATTGGTCTAAAATGAAAAAAAAAAAATCATGGTTGACCAACTAACCAGGTTGGAAAAAAATCTTGGTCGACTCGAACATGATCCATTTAAAACAAGACCCTAAATTCATTGATTTTGTTTTTAATTTATTTAAAAACTACATTGTTTTAATCTTTAAAAATAAAAATTGAGGGTTAACTCTCTCGGCTTGCCCTACAACTATGCTATAAGGTGAATGCTTTTATCTTTGAAAATTCCAAGTAGGAACAATCCCCAGTCCATCTTGCAGATGAGAAATGAAGGCTCTCTTTAGCCGATGAAATGACTTCAAACAATAATAGTACAAGTTCTTCACTGATAACATCTATTAAGTTCTAGTTCTCTGTGAACTGTATTGAAATCCGAGGATTTTCACAAGCCTAAGAATCGATTAACTGTAAAACAATTAAAAATCTATGTTTTGATATCAAAATTAATGCAGGAAAATAAATTAAACAATAAATAAAAACAAAGAAAGAAAGAAACCAATAATTAAAAGCATAGAAAGAAAAATATAAAAAGAAGAGAGAATTTAGAAGAAAAGTCTATTATTTTTATCAAATCATCAAAATTATCTCAAAAAATAAAAAAATAAAAAACATATAAATAGCATAACTCTAAAACATCTCATTATTAGGATCAACTCATTAATTACAACTATCTAACATAAATAACTAAAAACAAATAAAAATCAATAAAATAAATCTAAATGGGCTCAGTATACCGACCTAAAAATAACAGGCCGAGCAATCCTTTGCCATCTTCATTCATATAATTGTGTAATCAATGGTGTCTCCACCGAGCTATCTCCAAAATGTTAAAAGCAAATGCTTAAAATGACACCAATACTGAATTGAATAACATTCTTGAATAGTGTACGAAGAGGAGAGAAAAAGTGGACCTGCATGCAGTCTTTGCACCAATCTTTTACCAATAAAAACCAGTAGGTCTTGTTACTGATACAATCATCTGTTTTCCCTTGATCAAACTCTCCAAGAAATCAAACCAACCATCCTGCATTATTATGTTAAGTAAATTACAACTTTTATTTTTATTTTTATTTAAAGAACATGTATACCTTCTGGGTCTGATCACAGCATATTCTTGATCTCTTAGAGCCATGAACCTGCAACAAAAGTTAACATACACATTGCCTAAGCAAACAAGAATCCCAATGCTTAACCTTGAGGGTAGTTTAACTAGTCAAATCTTGAGTTTATTCTCTGACGATCACGAGTCGAGTCCCTTTAGGGTTATCGAGGGCTTAAATAGTCGTTAACTTCAAGGCCTGTGAGATTAGTCGAGATATACGCAAGCTAACCCGAACACTCACGTTAATAAAATAAAAAAATCCCAATGCTTCAAAACAAGAAAACTATAAATAATGTGAAGGCAAGTAGAGATAGAGTTGCTCGATGTTAAAGTAGTGACTCTACTCTACACCAACTCCATTTTAACGATCAGAAGCAACATTTTGCTGTCTCTGTGTCTGTGTATGGTGCTACAATGGTGGGTTTTGTTCCATGAATTCTCACGAATTGGCCCAATTTCGCTCATGAAATTCTCCTACAAAATCCAACCATCAAACTACTTAAAAGGACCAATTTGATCCATGATACTGATCATATCCCGCCATTCGAAACTTAATACACTTGAGAAATTATCTAATACTTCCTGACATTGTAGTCCCTTTTTCTTACATTACATAAAACCAGAGCTCATCAAATTGTCCTTTTGTTACTATAAAGATGGCAAGTTTAGTCCCTGTTGTCTTTGGTTCAGGATAGAAGGCTGGAAGCAAGTTACGATAAATTAAAATCAAGAGGTTGTTGACTACTAAGACTTGAGATCTTAAATTCACAATATAATGCTTTTTTTAAAATATTTATTAAAACATATTTTCTAGATTGTGAAGACGTTAAGATTTTAGAATTCAAAATTAATATATTTATTAAAAAATATTAATGTTCAGAGAATTCCTTCGTTATAAAAAATAAGATGAATTAAAGCAATAAATGGTCTGATATATGAGTGAATTCAGCCTGGATTATTGGAAAATAAATAAATTGGCCTATCATAATCATAATTTAATTTAGATTAGATAAGAGCAAGCAAGCGCACAAATGGGAACAGATTAGAAAACAAGATAAGCTAAATAAATAAAGACCTGATAGGCCCATAAAGCAAAACAAACCCAGAAAGAAATAATCTCGCACTTTAGATTGGCCCATTAATATTACAAAAAGGCCCACCCATTCCTGAAAAACAAACTAAAACCCCCGCAAACTTCACTTCACAGAAGAAGGGGATAATCAGTGAGAAATGGCGACGGTGATGCAGTGGTGCGGCGCAGTAGCGAGGAGGGGGATGGTGGGTCAGAGATCAGCGTTATTCTCAACATCATCAGAAACATCAGTATCAAGCGGTGCAGCAGCGATGGCGCCAAACCTTTGTGGAAGAGGGGACAAGAAAACGAAGAGAGGGAAAAGATTTAAAGGAACGTATGGAAACGCAAGGCCAAAGAAGGAGAAGAAGATTGAAAGAATTAAAGATAAAGTTGAGGTGCCCAGGTCCACCCCTTGGCCTCTCCCTTTCAAGCTCATTTAATAAAAATTATATAAATTGTTATTTCTAGCAGCTGCCCCACTTTTCTTTTCAGGATTTGAGGTAGTTAGCATCGTGTACATTGGATGTGGGCTTTTGATGAAATTGTGTTTTGTAGTGTTTTTTCGAGAGAAAAAATCTGTTTCTTTTGAGTTCGGTTCAAACGTTAAATTTGTCTTCTCTTTGGTATGTTTTGGAGGGTTTTTTCTTCAATTTTATTTGGATTCGTGTTAATTCGAGGGACTTGTAGAACTGGGATTTGAGGTTTTTCGGTGTTAGGAGAATTTATCTACAAGTGGATTGATCTGTTCTTTGTTTTAGAGATAGTTAAAGTGGCGAAGAGTCTGGTTGAGCACAAATGTAAGTCAATTTAGCCTGGAAAGAACCAAAAAAAAAGGTGGTTATGTGGAGAACTGTAAAATGGACTTAATAAGATAGTTATCAGACAATTCAGTTTCTCCTTAAAACGAGTGTATTGTCTTGAAGATGAAATTGGATATTAGTTTCTGATACTTATCAATGCAGATTCCTCTTAGTGTGAAAAACTTATATAACTTAGGTTCGATCTTTTTTGTGATTGAGAGAAAAATCTGATGACAAGAGGACTGAACTGATCATGCTCAGTAACATTGTATCTGAGTGGATCTAGAATTCTAGATGTAGTATGTAGTAGTCACGTGGAACAGAACCTTGGCACCACTGCTTTAGCCTTGATGAATGCAAATTCCTTTCTTTTCTCTTTTGCAATTGGCTTAGTAAATCCAGTCCTAGCTCTGCTAGTGGAGCAACTCCAGTGGCGAAATAAATTAACTGCCCGCAGAGCGTGAGCAATTGTAATCTCTAGATTTTTCATTCTAGTGAGATGTGTCTAAGTCGGCGAGCATATACATGAAGGAGATTTAAGATAGGATGGTAGAACAAAATGACTAGATATACAAGTCTTAACAGAACCTCTCTTGATTTCATTGTTTTTGCGATTGAAGACAGTTTTTTGTATTCTGTTTACATGTCTCAACCATTCCCGTTGGCATGTATAATTGGATGGAATTAAGATAGAGTTCAATTGTGCAACCATCTGAATTAGATTTGCCCTTAGTTTGATAAGTTGTCAAGACTTGAAGTTTATTGTCTTATCCTGGACTAGGACGAACTAGTTGCGTCAGAAGAAGCTACCCTCGGAGCAACTTTAAGAGAGCCTAACTAGACAAGATTCTTAATACAGTCTGCTTTTTTACCTTCATTACTTCCAGCTTCCTCCTGCAATTGCTCTGAGAGATTTAGAAATAAGTCCGCTACTATTGGTATCCCCAGTATCAGAAACAAGCAGGCGAAGAGCATAGTTAGAGTTCCCATACAAAAGGCCCAGTCGGCATCAGCAACATACCTGCTTGAATGTTTTGCGAGTTTGAATCCACTAAAGATTGCAAATAGGAGCATTAAAATAGCAACAATCGACAGGGTTATTCGCATTATTGTTGCATGTACGGCAGCAGTACCCCAATGCTTCACCTTCCACATTCTTGCCCTTGCCTCTTCGTCATCCATAGGACAGGGCAATAGAAATAACCGACCCAGATGTAAGAAGGTTTGATAAAGGAGCTTGCTCAAATTTCAGCCTAAAGAAAAATGTTAGTATATGCATATAAAAAGCCTGCGTTTCTGTTTGATCCAACAGATAAGTAGATCATGCGTTCTTTACATTTTTCTGCAGCATTGCACATCCATTGCCTCGTGTCACCCAACAAATTGGAAAGCCATGTTCTCATTTTATTTTTGTGCCAACTCTCGAGACGCACCAACTTCTTTTGGTTCTTGTTTGATGCGTGACATGGCTAAATTTTTTGGCACCGACCTTATGATGTAGTAATTCTTAGCTATCGCAAGTTATTTCCCTCTCATTGTTGGACAGTTTACAAGATTTCAAGGCATAATTCTTATTTTTTTTTTGTTTTTATATTATTTTTATATGCTGTTATTGAAAATAAATTTTAAAAAATAAAAAATATATTTTTAAATAAAAAATACTTTCAAAAACACGGATCTCCTTTGTAACAAAAAAACAAAAAACCTTTCCTAGCTCCCCTCCTCAAACTGCTGTTAGACCATCACTAACCAGTTTCAGACGATCCAGGGCCGCTAATGAGAATATTAACAATTACTACTGGCTTATCAGGAAGAGAGAATCGTGTTTTAACTAATGTACTGTTTGTTTTGAAAACGCCTGTCAGTAGGCTCAAGCAGAGCGTACGAGTTTTTCCAGATTCAGCAAGTTCACGCTCCATTCTAACCATACCAGGAATCCAGTTGCTGTCCTATGCTTCAGAGAGTTCAAACACGACAAAATATGAAAAAGAAACAAATTAAACAAGTTATTATTCACTTTAAGGATCCAATGCCTTAGCAATCCAGTTATGCACCATCTCATGAATGCTTGGTACTTCAAGAGCACATATCCTTTCTTCATAGAAAAAAGCCAAATACATAAAATGAAAAATGGGAACATGCATAATGTCCAATTTCTGCCTTGACTGAATAGCACAAAGCGGATGCTGGCTTCTATCACATTATCTCCGGCAGCAGTCATAGATCATCTCAATCTGCACAGGAGACAAAGTTGCAGTTGTTGTAAGAACAATAGAGCTCCTCCAACTTCAATGTTAGAGGAATGCCAAGGAGAAGACAACTCAATCCAATACTTAATGCTAGTTCTTCAAGAAGCAAAATGCCAAGTGAAAAAAAATTGTAGGAGCCAGCAAGAGGAGATCCTATATACAATCTCCCAATTCATAAGCACATCACACCCACGAGACTCCAAACAAAAACCACATGCAGGTTGCCCAGCAAGCCTCATTGATCTCTTTTTTTAATCTTTTGATCACTATGTTGCATAAAGTAGTTGGAACAGATAAAAATTCCACCAATACTAATTTGGAGAACAAGAAGATGCCGATCCCAGATACATTACCATCAGACCAGATTGGGAATTGGATCAATATAGATACATCCAGGTGCAAGTTTCTTGAGAAACTAGAGCAGGCAATAACACTATATGTCAAGAGAATGATTAAAGTGCTAACCTTTATTTTTCGCCACGCAAAAAGAAGTGGGTTTTAGTCATTATCTTCTCGGCCATAGTTATAACTATCTCAATCTGCAATGCTACCAAATTATTAGAAAGGGAGAAGGCACAAAGCACAAAAAGCATAGCTACTTCGATGAAGTTGTTAATGTTCATGCCAAATATCCACCAGTAATTGGTGCGATCACCTATCAAATATAAGCAACTGTTCAAAGATGCACTCAAAAAACAAAACAGTGGAATTCCTTCTGGAAGAAGCCCAGGCGAACCCAAGGAATGTGCATTTTTAAGAATATAGGCCAGCCTGATAAGATGATACCTAGCACCAAGGCATAATGTTATTCTTAAGAACCAAATACACCAGTCTTCCAGTTTTCTAATTTGGACCAATCTGTGTTCACTGGGCTTAACTTTTACAAGGGTCAATCACATATAAATCCCCAATACAAAGCTTGCAATGATGGACAATGTTCTTTACTTTTCACATTAATAGAATTTATCCAATTTAGCTACTAAATAAGAATGAGATATTAATGCTCAGCTATCCAAGATTTTATGTGCATGCATGTACTTAGACGATGCAGATGCACAACACAAGAAGCCAACGAAAAGTAATTGACTACAAAAGTTCCATGTTGTCTGCCACATGAACAATAAAAATTAAATAATTAATCATGATCGTTACCCCTTCAGGTGGAGTCGGGTTCCGAGTGAACTTGCTACCGCCAGGAGCCCAAGGTACTGTACACAAATAAAATCAGGACCTGAGAATGCTATCTATAAGCTTAAAAACTAAAGCATTGCTGTCACAAAAAAGCTTCATAACTTCTAAAAACCACATGAATCAATTACGTCCACAAAGGGAAAAAAGTTACTCAATTAATTTAACACCTTGCGACTTCCCTCCCTTTAAAGTCCCCTCTTTTCACATTTTCATTGCACATTGGAACCTGTCATTCAAAAGCTGCGACTAGAGAAGATGCTACTCTTTCTTTTTGTTTGAGTTTAACTATCTGTTAAGACCCAAACTTGACGCTGTCCAAATCACCCTCTTTGCTCACACAATTTGCCCACCATTTTAACACTTGTCTTAATTCAACCCTACCTTCCCAGGAAACCACAAACCAGTAAACAAAAAAATTAAATACCAATATAAGGATCAGGGTGCCGCCACTTATTGTACTGTGCCTCGCCATCAGCTATCATTCTATCAATTGTATCCGGATCTTCCTACAATTCCAATTACAGTTCCAAGAGTAGGCAAAAAAAAAATCAGAATCCCTGAATAAAATGCCTAATTAAAGAGTTAAAAAAAATTAACAGTCTGAATTAAAAATATATAAAACCAGATTAAGATGTCAAACATAATCCTAGGCATTCCAATTTCCAACGAACCACGTGTTTGCTTGTTTCGAACCTCGCGCGCAGAAGATCGGCCTGGTCGCAGAAATTAAAACAAAATGGAGAGTTAATTAGTAAGAAAACAGAGCAGCAAGATCTAATCGAAGAATGAGTGTGAGCGATTAGAAATGGGTACGTCTTCGTAAAAGAGGTGGCGATGGACTGCCCAGTTAAGAGTGTCTTTGAGAGCACGGCGGTAGAGGATTCTCACTCTCTCCTTCTGTGCTGCTCTTCGACCCAGGTAGCCCGCTACTGTTGCTGCTGCGACGCTCATCTCTCTGTCTCTCTCTCTCTCTCCCCTCCAAAGGCTTCTTAGTTTCTCGCTGCTGAAGCTACGAGGAGAATCAAATGTCAGGCAAGCGCTGTGAAAGTAAACCTACAAAACGGCATCGTTTTCTTAACAATTTAGAAGCTAGAAAGTACTCTACTTTCATTATTAGACCTGGGCCTCGAGATGAGACCTTGCAAGTTTTTGTATACTGCAGGACCACGTCCATCAAGAATTTTCTGAGCTCAAGGATCCGGCCCACCCTATGAACAGATGCGGGCGTTTGTTTATAATTTTACCCTCATGTATTTACATATCTTTTTTCATCATTTTAATCACATTTCATGAGTGATTTTTGATACCTCAGTAAATTTTTGTATATATTCTTTTTTAAAAAAATTTCTATTGAGAAAGACGCACGGGTATAGTTTTTTCAAACTCTTGGATGTGTTGGGTTGTTAGATCCAGTTGAGTGCTCTGGTATTTTGCCAAACCAATAAAATAGGGCTAGAATGCATCTCCCGCCGGTTCAAGCCCAAGGATTTTAGCAATCACACCTAGACGTGGTTGAGCGCTCCATCTTCACCTAGGTCTAACATGTGGCTGGATCCACTATCTTCATGAATTCAAATATTATGTATGAATCTAATACCATATCTCCATAGATTTTACATAATCTTAGAGGAATTATTTCTTAATAAATAGACTTAATTAAACAAGTCTACACTTCTTCAATACTATTTGGTGTATTAAAATCTCTCATGACTCATCATGTCTCCATTTCTTAGCTTGATAAAATGGGTGGAACACAATTCATAATATAAAATTGATTTTTAAAGGTGGAATAACTCTTCAACCTCTCTACTTTAGCAAAATAACAAGATTTATGAGCTACGAATACTCCCTAAAACACTCAGGTAAAAGTTTCGCGATCTATTCATTCTCAATATTTCTAATATATATATTTTTAGAGTCTATCTCTCTAAAATATTATTGTATTTTTTCTCTCTAAAAATTAATTTACTTAAACATCTGAGAATTTCTAAATCTACAAAAAAAAAACTTTTTACAAGTACCAGCTCTCAGCCATCTTAATTAGAAAAAATAAATTACTAGAATCAAGAGATTAATTAATTATCTAACATATAAATTTTGTTCTTTATCTGTTTAGATTTTTTGAGACATAATTACATTGTTAATGAGAAATCATTGGATAGGAGTAATTTCAAAATATTCATTTTGAGATTAATTTTTTAGAATAATGTATTATTTGTTGATATTATTAAAATAACTCATTTGAAATGAACAATCTTATCCATCCAATAATTACGAGATAATATGCTCCCATTCATTCATTTCATTCATGTGGAACCACATTATCATTATCATTATTGATTTCATATGAATGTGAGATAGGGAGAGAATTACCTTGAAAATATTCAATAATTTTCTTATATATTTTTTACTTTCAATTTGCGAGGGTAATTCAGTGCAATACAGTGACAATTGGAAAGCAAATCATTGATTTTTCCGTTGAATACGTTCCACCCAAAAAAACAGTTGCTGAATTTTGCTCTAACCCTAACTAAATTATTCCTTCAAAGTTTCTGGTCGATCTCGAATCTCACGAGAAGGGATCAGCATTCCGAGAGTATATTTAAAAACTTGCTCTAGAAATTTTACCATCACTTGACCTTCAGGAATTTTTTTTGAAAATAGAAGGGTTTCAAATGCACAAACATGAACAAAATGAGCAAAACAAAACCCGCTTCAACATTTAACACGATTCAAACTCCTACAATTTTTACAACTCTAACAATCACAGAAGTTATTTGTTTATGATTTCATTCATGAAAACAATGATAAAGGGCCTATCTAATTCAAGAAATCACAGCTCTCGGTGTAGTATATATATGTGGCACAAAAAAGAAGCCTATAAAAGGGATGACTTGCTGTATGTCCATCCCAAAGACCTTCGCTTTGTGCTTGAGGTCGGGGGAGTAAAGCTAAGCCCAAACATCTCCTTGAGAGCTTGTCCCTGTTCTACAAATCTGACCAGCTTTGCAACAACGGCAGCACTTTCCATTACATGGTCAATGTCCTTTGTGTTGCTCCATATGCGGTTAGCCAACTGCAGCCTTCTTCGCTTTGAGCTCAGCCCAATACCCCACTTCTTGTAAAGTCTGTTTCTCTCTTCTTCTGAAAACCTCTTGTTCATCATCTTGCTT
This sequence comes from Populus simonii, assembly GCA_007827005.2. Lineage (NCBI taxonomy): Eukaryota > Viridiplantae > Streptophyta > Magnoliopsida > Malpighiales > Salicaceae > Populus > Populus simonii. The sequence continues at coordinate 16,327,675 of CM017467.2, read as the reverse complement.
AGCATCCCTCTCTCACGATGAAGAGCCTTGATGCTGTCTCCCCGGATGAACATAGTTAGTTTTACAAAACTTAAAAGCAAATGTATATATATTTCACTAAGCAGCCTGAAAATTTCAGCTCTAATCAAACAGCTTTTCTGGCAGGGCAAGGAAAACAAAAGTTTGCATCCTTGAGCTACAAATTAGTAAGAAAATTACTTTCAACTCGAAATATGTCACGCTTCAGAAAAGGCAATGGAAGTCCAGCCCCCCCCCCCCCCCGATTCTCTTGGTTTATTCACAGATCATGTGAAATATACATGCTTGATGCAAGTATATTTCACAATACAGGTGAAAAACATATGTGGATATATGCATGCATGGATAAGAAAGAGAGATTACCTTGAAGCTAGTGTGAGAGTCCGACCACCTCCCACACCCTGATTACCTTGAGAAAATGTTTCCTTGAGGAAGGAAAGTCTCCTAAGCTCCACTTCCATGTATATGGAATCAGTGGGATCGCCTTGAAAGAGCAAGAAAAAGTAAGTTCGGTGGACCAATGAGACATTGCAAGTTTGCCAGAGTTCCAGTATTGCTCTCTGCTGTCTCTCAAATTCAAGAGGCCAATTGCGAGGAGTTTCCAATGGTTCATGCATAGGATCCAACCCTATGTCCTTTGAACTTTTATCATATTCACCAGTCATTGCCTCTGTCTCCTGAACCTGCCACATGATCAAACCGAGCCAAAAGTGAATCTTGAGAGAAACTCGATCACTAAGAAGTAAAGACACAACTTCAAGCAATGACAATGAAGACAGTAGTATATAAGGATGTTCTCACCTGAGCATCAACTAGTTGCTTCTCATACTCCTCCTGGGCCATCTCCTTCAATCCTGCTACAAAAGTGTGGATGCTAGGAATGTCCTCATCTGCAGAAGTTCTGATGCTCTGTGCTCTGAAGTCATCTGTGCAAGCACTTCCAAGAGATGACTGGGAATCATTTCTCGACAACATTGTACCACTGGTACCGAAATCCAGCGGGGGAATTTTCCTTCGAGATCCTGCTGGCCTCCCGGTAAATTTTTTCTCGAATCCATTTGGTGGTGTGCTCTCAATTTGTTCTGCCTTCTCAAATCCAGGAGAGGAGCCACTCATGAAATTCTCTCTACAACTCCTGCTCCTTGTTAAGTTAGGGCTTCTAGAAGTCGTCAAATCAGCTACTGACTGTGGAGATGATTCATCAGGGTAAGGACTCACAAGAGCATCAATTGTCCTTTGCACATGATGCAGTCTCTGCTCCAACACATCATATGTAAATCCATTTTGCATGTGACTTCCTTCTCTATCTCCATTGGCAGGAGTAGATATTCCTTGCCCTATGGCTCCATCCCTGAATGCTGTCACCGTCAAAGTTCCTTCATTTTCACCATTTGATACCGAATGGTGTTCAAAATTGCTCCTGATCCTTGTTTCTTCCATTTCAATACACTGAACTTCCTTGCAGTAGTCATCAGCATCTTCTGCAGCATCCTCCAGACTCTGAGATGAATTGTATCTGACAATCTTCTTTCCTATTGACATTGGAGGAGAAGTGCCATCAGATAAACCATGGTCATCTGTATTTTCATGAAGGTAAGGTTCCTCATCATCATTGCTCCCAGTGTCACCATCATAACAAGCATTGTTGAACTTTCCGACACCTCCATTCAGATAATGAGGACCACCCATGCCTGATGATTCAGATACTGAACATTCATCTTCCCAAGCATCTCCTGTTTGTGGATTATGATGATGACTGATCCCATTCTGAATTGAGAGTATGGAGCAATATTTAGCAATTACCAATTGGAGTAATATCATCAAACATATAGTGACACTCTCTGATTAGGAAGTAAATATACCTCTTTTCTTGATTTTTGACCATTTCCAACCACTCGCAGCAAATCCTCTAACCGAGACTGAGCAAGATCCCTTTGCTTAGTCAACTCTTTTATCTCCTTCTCCATCTGCATGGAAGGAACCATTTAATCGGATGAAGTCAATGCATAACGTGGCACTCAGATAGATGATACAGCATCTTTCTACACTATACGTCATAAAATATCTTTTTAGTCTTTTTCATCATATAAGCTCGTTTATACAGCAGGGAGTAGGGAATGCTGACTAGGACCATCTATGCATTGAGAAAATTATAAACTGGTTTGGGCCAAATGATAGCAATGGGTTAGGGTGGGTTCTTGTGTACCCCGCACCTGCACTATAAAGAAGCTACCAACGCATTATTGATTGAGAGTTAATTGTCATACTTCTGCTGGTGGTAAAATTTATCTGCGAAGTTCAAAACTGAAATAATTGATTCTGAATTGAAAAATCAACAGCGTCTAGTGCCTAAAGACTTTGGTTACTGTTAAAACTTTTGTTCATCTTTCACATAATTACCTTTTGAATTTGAAGATCTCTCTTTCTCAGTAGGGATACATAATCACAAGTTGAGGAAGCAGGGGCAGGACTTCTTAACTCACTCTCCAACCTAGCCACTTCTTTTTGCAAATGCTTAACCAATGCCTTATCAGACATGACCACATTGACCTGTGCTTTTGTAGTAACTTCCTTTGCACAACAAGCAAACAAAAGAGTATTTCTAGATTGCTCAACATGGCTACGTGCAGGGCTCAATGTGCAGATGATGGCAGTTCTAGCATTGCCACCCAATGCAGGCTGCAATAACCGTGTCAGCTTAGAATCTCTGTAATTGATATGTCCCTGTCTCCCCTTACTGCACAAATCATAGCACCAAATAGCTGAGATATGAATAGTATAAATCTATAAATTGAAAAGATTTCAACTTTCAATTTAGAACAGTGGCAGGGGAAAAGGAAAAGGCAACAAAGAAATCAGTGGGAATAGAGAAAGATAAGATAAAGGCAGCTCTGTCATGATTCATGAGCAGTTCAAATAAACAGACAACATTAACAAAATGCTCTGAAACCTGTCTGTTATCACTCGGTATAGTTCTAGAACAGCTCACTGTGAAATACATATGCCTCCATGTGCATGTCTTTGTACTTTCATGACATGCCTACATGGTTAATAGCCTTCGAGTGCATGCATGAGACCAGCCCAATCTTCCTATATTCAATTTTAGCTATCTGCATGACACTGCCATTTTAGTACTTTCATAAATGACTAGCAACATGGTTGATGTCAATATTTCAACACAAATCATCTAAACTTGTGAATTTTTATTGAAAAATATACCAATGTCAAGCATCTTCGGAAAAATATTCTTTAGTATCATGAATGGCCATGACAGCAAATTGAGTCCTAAGCAAATGCTGAAAGGAACTAGATTTGATCCCAATGGCAATTAAAGATTAGTCAGTGAACATCAGCGGTGTCAGAAAATCTAGATGCAGATGAACAAAGTCAAATTAACCACCACAATGAAATAAGCATGCTTAACCCACGACCAGTTTTGTCACAAACACAAAAGCTAAAGTTAAAAAGAACATATGAAATAACAACCTTAGCTTGCGAATAACCGTTCCCAGAGTCAGTAAACTGCGGTTAATGTGGCAGCCTTCTTTCAATCTTGCTCCAGTGGATAGTGCCTGAGATGCACGCTCACTTCCTGCCAAATCAACAAAATTCTGCACCAAAACAAGAACTTGTTATAACTTATCATCTTTTATTAATATTTTATTCCTACTTTATTAATTTCAAGGGTATAAATAGTCCTTACAACAGTGGCAGAAAGAGTGGTCGAATTTTCCTTGCCTAAAAATTCACGAGCAGAACTTTCAATTGTCTGCAAAAATAAAATAAAAAAGAAATAATCTCAATAATTCCAATTCAAATTCTACACATTTTCATCTGCAACTAAATGCTTGTACATCTGTACTAGGGAAGATTTGAAAGGAAAGAGGCATACCAATCTAAGGATTTGATGCGATCTGGAGCTTTTCTCATTCAAGGAGGTCTCCCCTATCCGTCTTTGAGCTGTTATAATACTTCAAGATAAGTAGATGTACAAAACCCAATAAAAGCACCAGGACTTTTTACAATGCTTTACCTTCACAAACAGAAAGAAGCTCCTTCAGATGATCCCAGTCCTTTAGTGTTTCCTCAGTGGCTTTTTCCACTACAGTCCCTTTCTGGCCAAAAAAAGAAGAAAACAAACAAATCAGACAAATTCGTCAACATATTTGTGGAAGCTAGACAGGATAAAAGCGTTTTCACCTCTGGATCATCCAGCAGTCGAAGTGGGGTGTCATCTGTGCTAAGAAGATCTCTAATAGCTTCATTGTATATCTCAATTGCTGAGAACTTCAAAACAAATGCTCTTTCTTCATGCTGTAATAATAAAAATTGTTATATGTAGGTAATAATTTAAAAGGAAAAAAAAAGCAACGAGGAAACAAAAACAATTCTAAATTAGAAACTTTTATTACCCTATGCATGTAGTCAAATATATCTGCCACTGTATACTCAGTAATTCCCATCATCGTGTATGTTTTTCCACTGCTTGTTTGCCCATAAGCAAAGATACTTGCTGGAAAAAGCAAAAGTAGGTGAAATATCTTCAATTATTGGCAAATAAGGTGTTAAAAGATATACGAGCATCATACTTACAGTTAATACCACTGACAACTGAAAGGGCAACTTCCTTGGCTCCTGCCTCATACACTTCCCTTGTACTGTCGTTACCTCGAAATACTCTGTCTATCCCCAGAGCATGGGTAAACGATAATGAGATGAAGCAATTAGGCAGGGAATTATGTTTCTGAAAGCTAGCTGTTAAAGTTTGATGCACTGAGATGTACAATAATGTTAAAAATGAGCTAATGGAAAAGGTTATGATCAAATGTATATGGAATAGCTATGAACCAAAAATCAATGCTTTCTCCAGCACACCACTGTTCACAGTTCTCTAACTATCTGACGTGGACTGCAATGAGAATACAGTTCAGCACTTCTAAGATCAGGGATTACTCAAAACCTTCAGCTTCCCAGAATGTTAACAAAAAACAAATGATCAGGCAGATGGTAAATGACATGCGAGGTAGAAAATCCACTATGGGTTTCCCTTTTGTTCATTGACAATTTGTATGAGCCTATAAGAAAATCGAATTGTTCCGGTCTCAAAAGCATCCTAGCTTTTGTTATGCAAGCATTACAAAGTATGGGGAGCTGAAAAGCTCTCCAGGCTACCGTATTAAGAATATGCACAGGATTAGCTATATTTTGAGACAATGATTCCTGAGATATTAAAGGCCACCTAAAATCTCAATCTGACCAAGCAAAATAATTGCCAGAAAACAGTGTTGCTCGGGCACAAAACATTTAAGGCCTAACCTCATCAAGAGGGACACATATCATCTCATTTTCAATTTTGACACCAAAAAAAAAATCATGGAGCATCTCCTTACCAAAAGTACAAGCTGATGGAAAAGTGGAGCCTTCACGAAGGGTATTCCGGTACAAGATGGTGGTGTCATTGATGCATTCCCAATCTGCAACTTCATTTGCCAAAATCTCCTTGTCGCTCAAAGGCCTCAACCTCACCAAAACAAGAATCTTCTCCTCGCGGGCACTCGCCATTTGCATCTTTGCCATCTTCAGCAGCTCTTCCTTACCAATTGATCCCATTCTCCACTCCACGCTTGTGCTTCTCAAGCCCACCAACAAGTAAATCAAATAAGTCCCATAATTTTCAAATGTTCTGATTAAAAGGAAAATCTAAGTCAATGAGTCAAAAAAACTCACTGGTGCACTTGCTTTCCTGTAATGCAAGACGGTTTAGATGTTAAAAACAAGGTTGTTGTATTTGCCTAAAAGACAACAGGCCCATCATTTTACTCGATAGTCTCTGCAGCAAGATGGCAAATCATAGGTAAGAATCTAACAGACCCCAAAAATAAGCATAATACACGCTAATTATATGTCATATCAACAACAACAATTGCAACTAATCATCCTTTTTAACCATCCAACCACCCAAAAATACCTTTTAAAGTCACCTATAAATCTTAATAAAAAAAAGGAGAAAATGCCAACAAAAGATAAAGACTTTAAAACAACAACAATGCCAATCTTGGATTTCAATCTAAATCACCCTCCCAAATAAATTAAAAAAAAATCATAGGCATTATTTAAAAATTGTAAAATCAAACATAAAGGTAACTAACCTTAACAACCCATATCCGAATTTCTAGACCTTACCTTAAAAAATGGTTCCTAACCAACTTGAATGCTTGAAAACTAAGTAATAGAATTCCATATTTCTAAGAACTTCCAATTCACAACCCCAAAAAAAGCCCATATCAGCAGCGACTTAACCAGTGCACGGTCCCCATTGACATGTCATATACATACACATGTCAGCACATCCCCACGTATAAAAATACATATATGTATGCGATATACTTACAAAGCATGGGTCATTGTCATGAAACGGTAAGTGAACACAGTCGAAGCAAGCAATGCAGCTCAGGTAAGATATCCTCTACATTTTATCAAGCAAAACGCCATCGTTTCTAATTCTCTCTCTTACTCCCTGATCTGAATGTGAGAGGGTGTTACCTTCTTCTTCAAATCTCGAGCTCTCCAAGACTGCAACCGCAACACAGAAGCCAAAAAATTAGTACCGAAACACAGCTTTTAATAACACCACTTACTTGTCAGTTAAAAAATTATTTAAAATCCCCGAATTTCACGCATTTAACCGTTACAAATTAAAAAATACAACGGTAAAAACAAATTTAATTAAACAAGAAAACAACCTCGAATGATTTAAAATTAGTTATTAAGCGTAAAAGAAATTAAGTGATTCGATTTAGCTTTGTGCTTGAACATGAACTGAAGCGTAGCTTTGAAGAGAAGAAAAATTGTGAATCTACTACTTTACGCGTCGAGTCGAATAAAGCACGCAAAAACGGAAAATGTGAGTCAAAAGGAAGGGTAAAACTGGTACTGAAAGAACAAACCGAATACAACAGTAAAAATCGGCGAGGTTTTTCACTCTCCACAAACAAGATCTCTTCCACAGAGAGGGGGAGAAGAGGGAGTTTTGTTCAGTTTTATTTGGCTTGGTTCTAGCCGTTAACGGCCAAATAAAAGGTGTACTTGCGTCTCCCTCTCTCTGCAGCTTCTCTGTCAGATGTCAGTGGAGAGCAAATCTGATGGAGCGTCAAGCTAATGCAGCCTTGAAGGTTTATGCTGTGAAGGGCAAAAAAAATTTCTTCCACTTTTAGATTAGCAGTGTTACAATTTGGTCGATATGTTGATATTAGCACCTTAGTTTCCATAAGATAACGGTATAGTCCTTTACTGCTATTAAATAGCTTATGAGAGAATAGCGAGCTCACCTCTTGAATTTTACAAGTTTTTATCACCTGTGTGAGAGTTTGGAAGAAAAAAAATGAAAAATAAAATAAAATAAACTGAGAGAGGGTCCACCGTTAGATTTTGTTCTGTCAGCTATTTATAGATTGTCAGGCCGATCTTGTGGTTTTTCATAGCCTACAAGGGCATTATTGAAAAGATCTCAAGTGTGAGTGTGCAAGTGAAATACTGGTGAGACTCCAAGGAGAAGTTGATGTGACCCTTTTGGAAGGCTGGAAGGGAATCACGTGGGAAGAGGACTTTTTCTTGTTTGGCGCCACGTGGTACTTGTCGTTTTCGAGAGGCGCCATATCGTTTGGTCACAGTTGGAGTAGGACCACCGATTGATGTTAGGTGAACGGTTGAGATGTTGAGGGAATAAATAGTTGAGGTGAACAGAAAGTGATGAGTTGGCTACTTAATCACGTTAATTAATACAACAAAAAAATTAGACTGCAGTTAATTAAGCAATGAAGGAAACGTCCCCTTCACTACTCTATTGTACTCGTGGTTGTGCGACTTCAACGAAAAGACATTTGCCTAGGTGTTTCTGTTAGTTGAGATTTAAGCTATAGATTCTTGTTTTTCTATTTTAAAAGTATTTAAAAAAATTAAAATATTTTTTTAACTTTAAATTAATATTTTTTTAAAAAAAATTATTTTGATGCGCTAATATCAAAATAATTTTTAAAAATAAAAAAAATATTATTTTAATATATTTCCGACTAAAAAATACTTTAGAAACCAACTACAACCACACTCTTAAATAAACTATTATTATTGAGAGGTAACATTATTATTTGTAACAGGGTGTTTAGCAATGCCATCAAAACATTATTTGTTTAAAATTTAATTGTTTTTTATTTAAAATTAATTTTTTAAATAATTTTTTATTGTTTAATATTTTAATATCAAAAATAAATTTTAAAATATAAAAAATATATTATTTTAATATATTTTTAAATAAAAAAAATATTTTAAAACACAATATTTACGGCAACTCATTCCCAACAGTATAGTTACATTTTAAACTTCAGCTATAATTAGCAAAGAGTCTGTGTGCGTGGGGGTTTGAAAAGTACAAAATGTTTATATCCGATCATTATACGAGTTTATTTTAATGATAAAAAAGAATATTGTGCTTGATGAGTAATTATAAAATATTCTTTTTAGCGTCTATATATATATATATATATATATAATGGAAATATTGAAGATTTTCTCAATCGGGAATTAAGATTTATCTATTTTTTAATCTCCATGTGGATGATATAAAGGGGGATGGATGGAATCTTTTGGTGAGAGGCGACGAGAAATTTAATTTCAATAGATGGGGACTGGTTTACTAACGGCGCAGCGCTGGAAAATAGTGTTGGGTGAGTTTTTCTTAACAATTAAATTAAAAAACTTAATTGTCTTAATAATAAAATTGTCTCTTGTTCATTAAATTTTTTATCTAGGCATTGGGGTAAAGTGGTTATTTCACCATGGCATGACTATACTTTACAAATTATAAGGGTTAGATTGGTCATTTTATTTTTTGCACAGTAAAATTATTAACATAATATTGGATTAAAAAATTTTAATGCATGTTATTAAGTGGTGTTTTGTTCTTTACAAAATTTTCAATTATTTTAATGTTTTTAAAGATAAAATCAACATAACTTCCTCACATGTTTTTTTTTGTCATTTTATATTTGTTTTATTATAAATTTAAAGATTTCTCAAGGTCATTATTATAATTAACATATATTAATATTATTTTAAAAATAGTTATTGGCGTGTGCATACGCGTTAGTGTAGACGATCCTCATATTTTTAAGACAACAAGTGTGGGGCTATCTAGCTACCAAACACCGCCTTCTAGGGCGATGTTTAGAAGGTCTCGCCCCCCTTAATAGGGTTGCGTGTGCTCCTAATATACATCGGGCTTCGTGTCAATGATTTTTTTTTTCTTTCTCTCCATCTCGAATTTAGTGTCAGTCCTTTTAAAAACTCATACTAGCCCCTGCAAATTTATTTATCACTCACATTCACCCCTTGTCCTTTTAATTATTTATTTTTTAAAATTTTCAATAATCTTTAATTAAAATTATGAGTATTTTTCATTTTTACTCTTATGATGTTTTACTCTTAGAAATTTAGTTCTTATTTTTTTTATTGCTATTTATTTTTATTTCGAATAATTCAAAAAATAATTTTTTTTTATAATTTCATCCTCTTTGGGGTTTTCCCATTAAATTTTATCTTCATTCTTCTTGTTGATATATTTTTTTATCTTTGCAAGTATTTTTTTATTAATATTTGTTTATGATTTCATCTTTCAATAATAAATTAGTAGGGAATTAAACTTCTTAATTGAACCAAAATCTAGAATTTCACGGGTTGCAAGTTTTAAAGATCATACCAGGTTTAGAAAGTTTGTTGGGTTTGCTTGGGTTTTTCTTCTTTTTTTTAAATTGATGTTTTTTTTTTTGTTTTTTTATTCCTTTTTTTTGTTATTTTTTACGGTTTGTCTTTTACTGGGTTAACTCCGGGTTTGTAACCAGAATTGCTGATTTCTTTTGTTATTTGTTTTTTTTTTATCAAATTGATTTATTTTAATTTCATCATGTAATATTTTTTCATGTTTTTTTTTCTATAAAATTATCTCAATCTTGTGCCTATAGTCATGAAATTTGTGAGATCACCTGGTTTAAGAAAGCTTGTTTTTTAAATTGTTTTTTAATATATATTTTTATTCTTCAATATTAAGTTATTTGATAATTCAAATAAAGTTTAATACATTTTATTTTTAACTCTTTTACTGTCATATTTTTGTCCATTTATTTATTATTCTTGTATTTTTTTATATTATTTAAATTATTAATTGATTCAATAACTCTCGTATTTTTCTTTATCTTAACATATATTCCTTTTCAAAAAAAAAAACAAAACCGGCACGCTGAGGATTATGGCAAACAAATCTAGTTTCAGCTATTTGATTCCAATACGAGCGTAAAATATGTGATGGTGCTAGGCTACTGGCTGACTATCTGGTTAGATAACATTGAAAGAAGACTAATTAACTATATAGCAGGCATAACTAAGGAAGCATTGTTGCATAAAAAAAATGGTGGGAATAATCAAGCAGCAAGACTTTGCACGCCCATGAATATAGTGAGCATATCCAAGTTTACTGTATACTCTCCAAACATAGCTGTACTTCTCAATGGTAGATTTGACTAAATCATGAAGAAGGGTTGACAAAAATGCAGTCTCATAAACCAAAACACCGTGATCATTGGTTTTGAAAAAGCAAGAAATTTCGCCTTTTCTTTTCCTCTAATGCTGATGCTCGTGAATCACGGATCACCTTTTCGGTGGTGATGAAGGGGATCTAAGAGAACAGACCAATAAATTTAATAATATCGATGAAAGAGCAGCAGTAGTAGCATTCACACCTTTTTGTCGGTTAGATCAACTACTAAAATGATGCTAGGCACAAAGTGTAAAGAAACAGATCGCTGTTGAAAGTATTCATGGCCATCCACCTTGTATTGTCTTAGGTCTTCTCTAGGGTTGATAATTCCTGTGTTCTCCTCTTGATTTGGTCAAGATTCTTGTTTTTTCTTGAATTTTATCAACCATGTATAGCATCCCTGTTGTTCTTGTTGATATAATTTTTTCGTGTCAACCAGAAACAAGACTATTTAAAATATTCTTGCCGTATCTCAGTTTTGGTCGACTAGGGGTAGCCATGATGGGAGCACTTCAGGCGCTGACAAAAGGGAGCATCCGAGACCCCAATCAGCAATACAATAATAAAATTTGTACATGGACTCAAGGAGATTAAACGTTTTCTGGGCAATTATTATCAGGTTGCACGCCGCCTATTATTAATTCTATGGGTCCATCCATCCCTCCCGACCAAGGAGGTGGAAGGATCGATGGTCTAATCAAATTTAAAAGGATATAAATAACGAATGGAAGACTTGCTTAACAAGGAAGTTCAGCGGCTAGCTGTCGTTGATGGTATAGTTCAACAAACTTGCAAGCATAAGCTCGAATGAAATGGGATTTTCATGCCAAACTATACAAGGGCAAGCCCCATGCTGTCTAATTCTGCTGTGCATTTCCACTCTCTCGTGGATATATGGAAAAAAGAAAGGCTGAAATAACAGTGCTCCCACCAGAGAACCTGTAAAAGAACATGTAAAAGAAGAAGCGACAGAGAACCTATAAAAGAGGGAGCTCCAGATATTTTCTAGGACAACTCAAAGATCCATGTGAATAAAGTTAACTGTATGTACATGTCCCAGGTTATTATATTAGGAACTCGATCTAGATCACGTGCCACTGCCATGGTTAATCACATCAATTACTGCTAATTTACCTAATTACTGCTGCAAACTCGAGTAACTTATGCGAAAGACGACAGTGACTGACCACATTAATATGATGGATTTGTTGTGTTAGCCGGGAAAGTTGCTATTTATGTAATAGAATATTTCTTGCTTCCATACCACGGTAACGACACTCAAGAAAAGTGAAGCGCCAATGAGTACCTGTGGACTAGTTGCTGGTGAAACTACTCTCATCTATGGCAGTCAATTTAGAACCTTCTTTCTCTCTCTCCTCATTACTCCAATATCCCATCACCAACAATAATTACTCTAAACCAATGAATTAATATTCAATAACGTGTGATTAGTTCGCACATTTCTGTCATAAACAAACTGTCATGATGATGATGAAATATGGATTAAATAGCTTTCTGTAAACTGCCTTAATTAGCTGAAGTTACGCCACTAATACTGGGTCAGTCAGAACCCAATCGAAGTCCCGATCATGTTTTCATCAGTACTGTTATAAGAAAACTTGATAACTCGCCGCTGGCTGGTCCGGGCAAGGTCAGTACGAAAACCCTGTATTTCTTTTTTTTATTATTAACTGTGGATGTCTGGCCAACTTATACGCACCTCAATTAATAACCTTTAAAGTTAACAAATATATAAACTTTTAATAGCCATGAAATTTGTAGCACTTCAATTAATAACCTTTAAAAAATCTTGTATTTCTTTTATATACGTGTGTGTGAATTTGTTTTAAAATTTAATTTTTTAAGTTAAAATTTGGATTTATCCGACTTAGCTCGAATCAATTATCCTATTTATAATCCAAGACTTTAGTCAAGTCGGTATTATAATTATAAGCTTTGTTTATTTTATAGTAAATAGTTTTATGTAAATCACTTTTAAACTTTTTTATATTTTATAAAATTTTTAAAAGTTGGTTAACTAAAGAGCGGTTTTCAATCAACTTAAAAAGTTAAATTTTTTTTAGGAGAATGTTTTCCTCTTCTCGACAAAGAAATATATGTTTTGACTTTATTTGTTTGATAGAAATTAGTTTTTTTTGAAAGTTAATTACTTTTTATGTTTTATAGTATCATTAAAAAATTGAAAAATACTTTATAATGTTTGATTATGCCATGAAAAATAAATTAAAAAATCACTTATTAATATTTTAATTTTTTAAAAAAAATTATAACATTAAATGTAACTATTTAACCACTCATAAAAAATAATAAGATATAAAAAGTGTAATGGTAAAAAAAAAATTATTGTTTTATTTATTTGTATATGGTTTATACTTATAATATAAATATTTTAAATATAATATTATATACATATAATCATTTTTTAGTGATGGGAGAACATTGAAAATATAATTATTTTCTATGGTATCCTAATTTTTTAATACAATTTATATGATTTAAGATGTATGGTTATTATATGATATAGCATGTTTTGTATTTGAATGTATTTTCTAGCAATATTATCTAAATTAAATATTACATGCACTAGCATGTCAAATTAATATATTTTTATATTATATATTAATAAATCCTAATATGTTATTTCCTATATAAATATATTATTAATTTTCTAATAATATTATGCTTAAAAGTATTTCACACTACTTTTTAAAAGAAACTGCTTCATGCCAAGTGGAAGGGGTGGAAGTGAGTGGGTATGAAAGTTCTTTCTCACATGAGAAATTGTTTCTGTATAGAACGCATTAAAACTTATTCTAATAGCAAAATATTGTTCTGATATATTTTTTTAAAAAATAATATTTTAAAAAATAATTATTTTTATTTTTATTTTTCATTCTGTGTCGTTGGATTGAAATTAAAAGGTGTGCCAGTAGCATTTTCCTTCCTCCCTTCCCCGCTCCCTTTCTATCTTTTTTTGTGGAGGTATTGTCCTGAGTCCTGACCTTTCTTTGGGCTATGGTCTCTTCGAAAGAAAATGCTTTGGGATTTTTTTCTTTTTGCACAAACCATGGACATGTGCTTACGCAAGAGGCCCGACATTTATTTGCCTGAAAAACGATCCCATCAATGCTTCGGCCTTTGCCAGGGAGGGCCTATAATGGGCAAAGATGCTAGAGTTAATATCCATTGCCTTAACCGTTTTCAATGTCAATCCATATGTTCTTTGTTTTTACGTTTTAAAATTATTTTTAAAAATAATAATTAGAATACTGGAGTGCAGGCAGTGTCGCCCTATCTGCACTCAACTATACTCTCCTCCATTTTTACTTTTTACTGAATGAAACTTCTGGTATATTAATATGAGAGTGGCTAATTTGGTACTGTGATAGCTTTTATGATTGTTATTTAAAAACAATTATTTTATAAAAAATATTTTTAATTGATGTTAGTTTGATATTTATATACGTTTGGTTAAAACTAAGGTTAAAATTAAGGTTGAATAAAAAGTAGTTTAATGTGTTTGGTTAAATATGCTTTTCAAATTGAAGTTATAAAATAATTAAAAAAGATATATATTAATATTGATGGTTTTTAATTTAAATATTGTAGATTTAACTACCATTATTACATCATTAAATAAATAATGTTTTATATCAAATATTTTTTTTATTATTCCATTAAATTATCTACAATTTCATCATGTATGAAATTCATCTGATAAGTACTATAGTTTCTACGGTTTTTTGAACGTACAACAAAATCAAGTAAAATATTATCAGAAGCAAAATTGAAATTGCTATTAAATTCCACAAATACTACGTCATCATGCGATATTCTTCTAATTTATGTAGTGTTATTAAATAATATTAAACACTAGTTTTTCGAGTAAAAAATAATTTTTTAAAAATAATTTTTTTAATATAAGTAATTATAATCATGGCACTGTTCACGTGAACAGTGCCGCGTGAAATTCACCTGGCACTGTTCAAGTGAATAGTGCCCAGGTGAATTATAATCACCTGGTTTGCAGACGTGCTTCTCACTAACCGGCGTTTCAATAAAAAAACATGGGTCCCACACGAAAGCCAGTTACATTTGATGTTACCAAACATATGTTTACGTGGTGAGCTTTTAAATGCAGAAGCTACCGCATAAACGAACACCAAAAGAAAATGAGGATTGTCTGGGATTGTACTTCAACTGTATGTTTCTTAATTTTTTTTTAGTTTTCGATTAATTTTTTATATATTTTTGGATTTTTTTAATATATCAGTGTCAAAAATAAATTTTAAAAAATATATAACAAAATTATTTTAAAATATTTTCAGATAAAAACGTATTTTTTAAAGTAATCTTTACCACAAATATAGAAGAAGATACTGTTTGAGAATGCAGTTCAAATCATGTTTTCAAAAAATTTTAATTTTAATTTTTTAATTTTTTTTATGATTTTAGATCATTTTGATATGCTAATATCAAAAATACTTTAAATGATAACCGCTATCACATTTTCAAAATAATAAAAAAAAAGTAACGGCCTGAAAATAATAGATTTCTCTGCGATGCGGGTAAGAGGGGACAATATATGAGATAGGTGGGTGAGAATTAGATAGGAGGAGCTTTTCACCACACACCATCTCAGAAGTCAGAAGTCTGTGGCCATGAATTAATTGCCGAATCGAATCAAATTTCTTGACTATTTTTGGGCTCAGTGAGGACTCAAGATAACTAACTCATCGGCTACCCTTTTTGGGGCTTTACTTGTGGGTCCACCTAAACGATTCCGTGTCGCCCCCCACGACCCCAGCTTCTCGAACTTTCACGGACCCATCCTCTCCTGGTCTCCCATTTTTATTTTTTCATAACTCGCACGTTGTTCGTTTCTTCAACTTGAACCAAGTTTTTTTCTTCCTTTCAACATAACCTGAAGAAATACTGACACGTGTAAGCAATAACGCGCACACACACACGATCAAAACCAGGAAGTAAGAGAAACCAAGCAAGAAAGTGTAGTGCTGTAAAATGGAGTTTTTGAGAGGGACAAATATCAATATATTCCTCGACGACTCTCTCCCTCTCTTTCTTTCCCAGAATCCTTAGACTGTAGAGTAGCACTGCAGTGTCTTTAATTTCATTTCATCTCCAGGATTTTGACTTGTTCTTCAAAGCGGGCGAAACCGCGATTTGAGATCTTGTGATTGGATTGATACGGGCAAGGTTAAAAACCGGTTAGTACAAAAAAAGTCAAACCCAGTCGAACGGGTGGGTCAACTTGTGACCCGGGCGAACCGGGCGAGACCCGGCGTATATATTCATCAACTTTCCTTTGAGTCGCTGGCAGCAAAACGATGCCCTAATTTCCTAAGAAGAGCAGCCCGCCCCCAATTTCCTTCTCTGTTATCTTTTGCAGAACAAACATTTGGTGGAGATTTCAGCGGAGAAATTAGTGTTTATTTCTACAGGTGCTCTATTTTCCTTACGCTGCTTACTTTTTTATGTTTTTTTCTTTGTTGAGATTTTTTATTGCAAACAATTGCTGCAGATTTTGAATGATTCCCTCTTTTTTCCATGCTTTTTAAGCTCTTCTTCGGATTGGAACAAATTATTGAAAAAAGTACTCATTTGACAACCATCCTTTAGTCACCCATGAAGAGAAACATCTGATATGATTTGCAAACATGAACTTTGTTGTTGTCGGTTTCATTCTTCATTTAGGTTTTTAATGAGACTACAAGTTGTTCAACTTTTTCAGTTACTCTAATAGCTACCACAGCTCCGGGCATACTGCATAATCCATCGGCTAACAGCATCAAACACAGTTCGAGCACATCCACATGTCATATGCACATTGAGCACTGACTGTGAAGGCATTTCCTCCATGTTGCCTGTATTATTAGTTTTTTATCTTCTTGTTGATTGATTAGCTTTGCAACAGTGAACATATGGGAAATGAATCGAGTGAGCTTTAGTTTTTTCTTCTTCTTATGTTTTATGATTTATTGCGATTTTTAAGGAATCTTTTGGATTTGTTGGAAGCCAATACCATTTTATTTTTGTTCTACTGCTTAAATTTTAGTTACACAAGTATTTTCTTCTTCATTCGGTTGCTTATGCTCAAAATGGGTAGGAAAAGGTAAGCAATTCATCACTGGGTTATGCGGTTTAGGGATGATGTAGCAGTTTGATTTCTTTATATTTAAGGAGAGGGGTTGACCCGGGTTGACCCACAAGACCCGTGACCCGGTCATTTTACCGGGTCAACTACCGGGTCAGGTTTTATAACTATGATGCACATAACATGAAAATCATCCCTGGATTTATGCTCAACATCCTAACTCAAATTTGCCTTTGCCATTATTACTCAAGTGTGAACACAAAGAAACCATCTTTTGGGCTTTTCTAACTTGACCCGGCAACCCTAACAAAGGCCCAAATAAGTCTGTTCAGTGTTCACAAAGATATTTATAGCATCTTATCATTTCTTCAAACCTGGTTAAGAATTTAAGAGCCGACCCTCAAGGGTTTTATATTTTCTCTTCACAAAAAAGAAAATAATAAAATCTTCGTTTTCATTTGGATCTTTAATCAATCAAAGGTAAAGACTTGATCTTGTTTTCATTATCGTTGCTTATTTTTCTGGCTGTTTCCCGAGAAAATTTTAGGAAAACAGTAGAGGAATTACAAAATTTGACTGCTTCTTTGACGTATATGATCTGGCTTCTTGCTTGTTTGTTATTTTTTGCTGTTTTTTGGCGGTTGGGTTTTGGTTTAGTTTAGTTTAGTTTTTTGCTATTATTTAAGATTTTGCTTTTCAGACGGCTATATCGGTCCTTTTCTGGGTTTTGGTTTAGTTTAGTTTAGTTTTTTGCTATTATTTAAGATTTTGCTTTTCAGACGGCTGTATCGGTCCTTTTCTGGTGCTTTTGTTAAGTTGCTTATAAGCTTATTAAGGAAATTTTGACAAGACATGTTTAAGTAAGTTTGATAAAGTTAGGAACTTGGTGGAGATTTTGAATCTTAAGTCGAAGAAACTGAGGTTGTCACCTGGGGTTTTGAAATACTTGTAGTTTTAGCTGTTTATGAGGTTGTTTGGTGTGTGTAGCTGGTATATTAGATTAAAGAAGCATTGCAGTGATTTATATTGTTTAGTTCTCTGGATTTGGATTGTAAATTTTGTCTTTTGATGGAATTATAGTCTGTCAAGTTAATATAAGGGAGAAAAGCAAATCTTGATATATATGTGTTTGCTTTGTGGATGCTAAATTGTCCGTGTTCTTATTCTTTGTGTTATACTTGCCAGATATGGCCGAAGAAGCAGGCATGTTTATGGTTCATCAAACAATTGGAAGTGTTTTGTGTTGCAAATGTGGTATTCCTATGCAACCAAATGCTGCTAATATGTGTGTTAAGTGTTTGCGCTCTGAAGTTGACATCACTGAAGGTCTAAAGAAGAATGTAATTCTTTTACATTGCCCGGAGTGTGATACCTACTTGGATCCACCTAGTACACGGATTAGGGCCCAACTGGAATCGAGGGAGTTGATGGCATTTTGTCTGAAGAAGTTGAAATTGAAGTCCACAGGAGTTATTTTGGTAAATGCGGAATTTATTTGGACTGAACCACATTCCAAGAGGATCAAGCTCCGAGTGAGAGTTCAGAAGGAGGTCCTTCATGGTGCAATACTCGAACAAGCATATGTTATTGAGTATGTTCAGCAGGACCAAATGTGTGATTCTTGCACAAGAGTTCAGGCCAACCCTGATCAGTGGGTTGCTGGTGTCCAGCTCCGGCAACATGTTGCTCATAGAAGAACTTTCTTTTACTTGGAGCAGCTGATTTTGAAGCATGATGCTGCTGCCCGTGCCATTAAAATAAAGCAAATGGATCATGGTATTGATTTTTTCTTTGCAAATCGTAGCCATGGTGTTAAATTTGTTGACTTTGTGGGTAAAGTAGCTCCAGTAAAGAGTCGCAATGACAAGCAACTTGTTTCCCATGATACTAAGAGCAACAACTATAATTACAAACATACTTTCTCTGTTGAAATCTCTCCAATTTGCCGTGAGGATTTAGTCTGCTTGCCTCCAAGGGTTGCTGTTAGCTTGGGGAATCTAGGTCCTCTTGTGATCTGCTCGAAAGTGACAAATAGCATCGCTTTGTTAGATCCTTTCACCCTGAGACACTGCTTCTTGGATGCTGACCAGTACTGGAGAACACCCTTTAAGTCTCTTCTCACTAGCAGGCAACTTGTAGAGTATATTGTATTTGATGTGGACTTTGTTTCCCCTGAAGTTAATATTGGTGGGTCTAGATATGCTCTCGCTGATGCCACTGTTGCTCGCATGTCAGATTTTGGGAAGAATGATACCATGTTCAACATAAAAACGCACCTGGGGCATATTTTGAAACCTGGTGATTATGCTCTTGGTTATGATTTACATGGAGCTAACAGTAATGACATGGAGCTTGACAAGTACAAAAATCTAGTCATTCCAGAAGCAATTTTGGTAAAGAAAAGCTATGAAGAGAAGCGCCAGCGGAAACGAGGGAAGCCTCGTTCCTGGAAGCTAAAGTCCCTCAATATGGAGGTTGATGACACGAGAGCTAGAGGTGACCAAGAGAAGATGAACTCAGAGTATGAACAGTTTCTGAGAGATCTGGAAGAGAACCCGGAGTTGAGGTTCAATGTATCATTGTATCGTAACAAAGAATATCAGCCTTCTGAGATGGCATCTATGACTGATGGGGAAGATATACCTTCCATTCCTCTAGAGGAGTTGCTTGCTGATCTTGAGATAAATGACGCCGAAGATGAGGATGAAGGCATGAGGGAATGAATAGTAAGTTTTGTTTATTTTTCTGGTTGGCTTGAAATCATCTTTTCATCAAGTAGCTTTACTCTGTGCTTGACATGTCTTTGCTTTCGCCTAATGTAGTTCTTTCAACAAATGATGCTTGTAATTTGTTGTGTTTGTTAATTAGGGAATTTTTGCTGTATTGACGATGCTTATGCTGAAATGATAGCAGAAAGGAGAATTTTTGGCTGTATTAACCTTTATTGTTTGAATTAGCCGGTGATGCAAAACTGTTGCCTGATTTCTATTATTTTTAGTGGCAAATGGCTTAACCACATCTCGATAACCTGCTAAATAAAGAAACCAGCTTCACACTTGACAGAATGATCACTGACCAGCATTTTTGAGAAAATATTGGTGTTGTACTATTTCAGAGCATGAATTGTTGACAAATACCGGAGGATTTCTTTCCAAAAATGCAATGGAATCATGCAAAACATCTCATTTTACTTTCAACTGAGCTAGAACTCACAAGATCAGTCCAAAAAGGAAGGTCTAAGAAGAAATTCACTAAGAAATGTAAATGCATTTGGTAAAGCACAAAGGCTTCTTTTGCCAATAATCTGGAAAGAAGAAACAAGTAAACATACCTTTGCCACATTGAGTCTTTCACGATGTAACTGCATTATTTTGCCTAGAGCAGAAACAGCAGCGCCATTGACCATTACACATTCTCTGTCCAACGCCTTAGGATACCCTACCACCAAACTTTTAAACCAGGAACAGCCCCTGCCAGAAGAACTCAAGCATTGAAGGACAGTATAGGAAATAACTCATATAGCAGTAAGCAGAATAACAAAGCTATCTCGAATAAGAGGCTTGAATACCGACCCACCAGGCCACCATCTTCTGCAAATATACCAATTTCCTGTGGAACATTAATGAAGTGTGCCATCATGAGAGGCCTGAGTCAGAGATAATCCTCCTGAACTTCGGGGATCTCATCCTTGCAAGGTCTAAGCTGGTCTGGAAGACTATTCCTGAAGTACCATTCTGTTCAAATTGAATTAAAAAACATTCAAGCAACATATTCAATAAACAAAAACATATTTCCCCTTGCATTGCGAAACTGATACTGTTTGCAACACACACTGGCTTGCAGCTCTTCTATTTACATTACTAACTAAAATCAGTACAGTGCTCAATAAAAGAGTTTCATATTTCTAAGGATCTAGATGGCCTTGGGGTGAACTTTGCAGAGGGATTAGGAGAAAGCCTGTTACCCTTTTTCTTCGTTGGTGGTGCTGGTTGTGGACACAAACATGCTTGGAGAATCTGTGTTTCTTGTTGAGACTTTCTTTGGAGATTGGTGGTGAGCGTGATCTCTACTTCAAGGTTTGTATAAAAATATAAAATATACATGATTGCTTGGTCAAAGTGAAGTGAAGAATTTTTATTGTTTTGGGATCACTCAAGCAAATAAACAGGCATTAGGTTGGCATGGCCACGGTTTGCACACAATAGTATACAAATTGCTTTTTTCTCTGGCTAGACGCGTCATTGTGAATGAAGCTTTTCCACCAGTCTCATGGCTATATAGGCATCCTTTTGCTGGATAGGGTTAACAAAAGTGGACAGCTGGGGAAGCAGCGTTGAGATATGTGTTTTATGATTAAGGCTGAGATTGTAAGAGAATTAGGGTGATTGGGAGGGAAAGGGTGGTGGTGGCTATTGGTCTGGGTGAATTGAGGAAGTGGGTTGATAAGAGGGTAGAGGATTTGTATCCGGTCGAGCTTGCAGAGAGGATGTCGTTGTTTGGGATTGGAGTGTGTGATCCAGAGAAAGTGTCTAGATTGTCTATGGAATCGAAGAATTCAGCTGAAAATTTTGGATTTCTCAGTCACAGTGGCACTTCGATGACAGTGGTTTGTGAAAAAACGATTCATCAACAAATCAGAATTTCTGCATTAATATGCTTTCTTAGTTTCTTACTGTCATTACAACATCTGCAGTGAATGCTTCCTTCTCTGGATGCAACAGCCTAAGAATGTTGCCTTTAGTTTGAAAAACATGCTTGTTTGTTGCTGTCATTGCATATTAGCTTCAACGTTGCTGGAAAATCAGCCTGGATAACCTTGCTATTTACCTTTCCATGTTAAAAAAAATTATCACCACCTTAGACTTAGATTTTAGTTTCTGCCTAGCCCTGTCTTTAAAAAAAATATGACAGATTAACTCTTTCATGCCCATAAATAAATGGCAAGAGCTTGAATTGAATCCACTGTAAAACTTTCTTTGAAATAGGATCTAGCAGTCCCCAGAATCAAGACAATTCCATTACAAGAGCTTATAGCTCTATACATGAGAAGCGTCTTGGTTTTCTTTAGCATCGTTGATGCTCCAAAAAAACTGAATCACTGTGATAGGACAACTCTCTGTCAGGTCCCATTTCCTATTTTTTGTGTGATAGGATGGACGAGTCAAAGCTTTTGCAAGTTCTCAATCTTAGAAACAATCTTTTGTTAGAAATACTTGATTGTTGGAGGCAGTGACAATATTTAGGCAACAATACTTTTACCAGTGACATTCCAAATTCGCTAGGAAACTACAGTTACCTTCAATCTTTGAGCCTTGAAAAGAATATCATTTCTGGTGGCATACCTTTGTCACTTGAAAATTGATCACAGTTACAAACCCTTGACTTTGCTGAAAATCAATTAGCTGGTATTGTTCCCTCATGGCTTGGAGAAAGGTTATCTAATTTGAAGGTTATCATGCTATGATCAAATAATCTTTATGCCTCCATCCCTGAAGAACTCTGTTATATAACTTCTTTACAAGTTTTAGACCTTTCTCACAACAAACTGTTCGGAAGCATACCTGGATGTGTTTAAGAAATCCAGTGCCATGATGACCAATGAGTAATTCTTCTGAAGAACACATACAATCTGATTTATACTACACTAGCAAATATGAGGATGTATTGCAGGTGATGAAAGGGAAAAAAAGCTATTATGGCACCACCATTCTGAAGCTGGTAAGAAGCGTAGACCTTACCAGCGCCAGCATTCAACTTGACTCTCTGGCTAGCACTGCTATATTCAGTTCTTTTTTTGGATTTATCAAGCACCTCTTTTTTTCTAGAATCATTGGACAACAACTATGTTCTCTTCGTATCTGCTTATTCACTTATTATGCAAGCATCACAGGTGTTAAACAAACTCCTTTTCACCTAAAGATATTATTGCTTAACTGCTGCATTCATTGCCTTTCAGTGCAACTAGATCCTGCTTGCATGTTAGGAAAGTTCTTCCTTCTTTTTTTCCTTGCTATGCGATTCAGAGTTCATCAATTTGTAATTGCCAAGAAAGCCCACAGCGTCGCGCGGGCAATCCACCTAGTAGAAACAGAACCAATTTGATGGAAATCAGAGAGTCATCACTGTAGCATCGTCAGTTTCATCTCCTATGTCCTTCAACTAAGTTTTACCAATAGTCGCCATACAACAACGTAATTTAAGGGATGAAAATTTTGATCATTGTGCATTATTTAGACGAGAATAGATAAACTCACCCATATTGCTTAAATATTAGGTAAGGCCTCAAATATTATTATTCTATAATACACGCTTTTAATATTTGGTTGATAGAACTATAATATTATGATAAAAACCATTTTAATTCAAAAAATTAAACTATTACATGACATTTTAAAATTATAATTTATATTATTTTCTCATAGCAACTAGAATAATAAAAAAATACTTATGAGTGCTGATAAAAGTGGCCATACAACCAGCAGTCTGCATCAAGAAATAAACACAAGGCAACAAGCAAACCTCATTCCAAGGAACATGTACAAACAATTAAATCTGAAATGAGTATAAAAGCAGCATGTCCAGTTAAAGATGACAGAAACTACAGACTTTGTCAGAAACATTTCTTCTTTCTGATTTTCCTCTTCTACTAATTCTTGCTTTCTTGCGTCAATGTCCACCATTTTGCTTCATGAACGAGATGGTCTGTTTATGAGAACCTTCATTATCTCCACCTAGAAGAAGTTGATTTGGTCTTCGCCTAGAGTTGGTCCTGACAACTGTAAGAGAAGAGATCATGGTTAAGAAAGCAGCCTTAATGCGAGCACCACTTGTTGACGATACTGTTCTTGAAATTCCAGGCTCAAATGCTTGGAAAATTCTTTAATTGTATTTAGAGCTGCCAACAAATGCGAGGGTGGATATGTTCATTGACAACTTCTGCAAGTAATGCTGTCATATCATTCAAATCGTGTTTCCATGCCTGCAACACATATAAGCAGCATTAGCCCAGGGATGATTGAAGGAAGCTCTTTCTAAGAATTTACCCTGTTCCTCACCCAGGGCAGCTGCAATTCTAGCCAAGGTGGTCTTCCCATGAGCCGAAAATCTTGACAAGTCCTGATTCTTGTCATCTCTCTATGCAGTTTCACATTCTGGTTCATCTTTTATGACTTCGAGCATAAACAACATCTTTTCATTGAACTTCGTGATAAAATGTGGCAATTCGAGTAGAATTCTCGATCCTGATATCTTTCTTCAGCTAAAATGACTACAAATTCCAGTGCAAGAGCCTGGTTTTCCGCTACAGTTCAACTACATTATCAAAATGGGTACTTAGAGACAATGAATTATTCTTTGCCAACCAAATCAATTTGATTCCTTGACCACCACTTGTGCATATTGGTCTGAATAAAGATAGACCGAAATGAAAAGGGTATTCACCATTTGATCCAAATGGGAAATGTACCTATAGTAATTCGATCGATTTTTCCAGTACAAGATAAAATTAGTTGAGTTATGAACTGCCTGAGCATATGCCTCCAAACTCATTTTAGAATCAAATATATTCAACAACCTATTATGGCATTGTGGTATCAACTTACAAAGCAAATGAAGTGCACACTTTAGTTTCCCCTCGGATCTAGAATTCAAAGATTCCTAAAGAAACTCAGTAGGCTCAGGCCATTCATTTCGATCAATTACTACTTTTTGACTAGCTTGGCTACAAAATCGTGAATTTTAGGCAAAAACCTTTCTGGCCTTGTGTATAAAGGCAATCAAGAATTGCAGATTTCAGTTTTTTTATCCTCGAAGGAGGTTTCTTGCCAAAATCCGTGCTGATCATCACTTAGAAGAAGAGTGAGGGTCTCAAATGTACTGTATTTGGTGTCCATTTATTCAGGGATTAGATTAAAGCATTTGCGTTAATGAGGTGGTCAAATTACAAAGTCGTGGTACTTTAGCCCTTGGATGGTGGCAACTCTATGTCATGTGGCCCTCGAGCTTCTTTTCTGACATAGGCGCGGTGGGTGTTATAAGAGCAATGGACAAAGACACGTGTTTCTTTCTTTCTGGCAGATGTTCAATATCAGAATGAGTACCTCTTTTAGATTAGAAGTGATTGAATAAGCAATCTATTCCTTTGATTTATGCATTCCAGGAACTGTTAGGGCAAAAAGGGTGAATGCACATAAGAATAGTTCATATACATTCTGCAATGAGAAAACTTGCTGATTAGCACCAAGGTTTCGAAGTGGGACAGACAACATTGACGACTAGAAATAACAATCTAGGATGATAATTTTGATTCCAACTTCCTTCGCAGATGGTTTTCCATGGATAACATGAAGGATCTCCAGGTAGAGGGGATTGACCTTCTCCTGTAAAGTTCCAATTGCTTGATCATTTGGCTTACAGTTTCCTCAGTTGCTAACTTCTTACCTGCCCACAGGATCTGAACAAAAAGAAAAAGGAGTTACTCTATGATAAGTAGAATTCACAGAAATTTAAGCAATTTTCTGTTTTTAAACAAAGGATGGAACTACTGGACTGTACCTCGGCATAAACAGTAACAATATTGTGTAGATTTTTCTTTTTGGGACCAAGAAGTTCCACATCTGACCTGAAATGAAATAAGAAAAATACTTCATCAGTGAAAAATATAACTGACTGTTTCTAGTTGTACTTCAAACATGTGATGAAAATTTGACTTACACTTCAACTAGTGAACAAAGTTGATGATGCGCAACTTCGGCCTCGTTTAGATTATTTTCCTGCGGCAAATATCTTAACCATGTCTTTAAAAACTGTTAAATAGAGAAACAAACTTCACAGAATAGCCATAATATGCTTTCCATTGGACAAATTAATTCCTAGCTTTGCGTGTGCTACTGTTTTAT
The DNA here is from genome assembly GCA_007827005.2 of Populus simonii. Classification (NCBI taxonomy): domain Eukaryota; kingdom Viridiplantae; phylum Streptophyta; class Magnoliopsida; order Malpighiales; family Salicaceae; genus Populus; species Populus simonii. The sequence continues at coordinate 16,302,039 of CM017467.2, read as the reverse complement.
TGACAACATACTCTCCTGTTGAAAATCAGCGACATAACATATAACGAAAGAGAAAGAAAGAACTAGGGTTTTTCGAGTCTTAAGGTTATAGCCCTAGACCTAAACCATAAAGAAAACACTGTTCTAATATGTTCTGAAATTCAATAATTCCAAAAACTCTTCTTGAAATAACTTACAAATGGTTTGAATTGATGCTAAACTAACCTAAACTAATTAAAACCTAATTAAATCAAAATTCTAAAACCTAACTAGGAAAAGAATATGAAAATAACTAGGAAAATAAAGCAAAATCCTGAACAATAACTTCTAGATCTAATTTGAACATGACAACAAGTTGACCCATTATACCGTATTTCTTCTAGTAAATCTCCTAATTGTTCGAATCCAATTTCTTACTAGTGAAGAATAGTTGGAATGAACCAGATCAAAATTATGTTCATTTTCATCAGAAAGCTCGCTTTACTTGTTCAGTCTTTCTTCTTGGACTTAAACTTGTCAATACGCATTGAGTTTTTCACGATGGAACTGCAAAAATTTTCCTAGAGCAGAAACAGCAGCATCATGGGCCATTACATATTCTATCTGCAACGCCTTAGGATGGTCTATAACCGCTTTCGAAGCATAAAATGCCCCTGCCGAAGAAAAAAGTGATGTGATTTATTACAGTAACAGACTGCACTGGACTAACTCATGTAGCAGAAAGCAGTATAACAAGCAACCTTTAAGAAGAGACTTGAATGCAGACCCACCAAACTCAGCAAATATCCCAATTGCCTGCACAGCCACCTGAAACGACAGTATTTTGAATCAGAAATGCACCACATGAATGCGTGCCAACATTACAGGCATGAGTGGGAGATAAACCTCTAGAACTTCGGGGTTCTCATCCTTGCATGCCTCAAACAGAAACAGAAGACAAATATTGTACTGCCTGTTTTATCAGATTGTATTAAGCACATTTAAATAACAAGCTGAATCAATAAAAACGAAGTGTTCTACCTGAATGCTTCTTCTGGGAATTGCTTCGCAACATCACAAAATATGCGCAAGCCAGTTCTTCGCTCTTTAGCTATTTTATCCTTTTCCTGAAGGCAAAGAAACAAGGGAAAACGAAAACAAGAAAGTGGCCAAACAATCAACGGCCTGCATCAAGAAATGAACATAAGGCAAGAAACAGAACTCATTTCAAGGAACCTGCACAGATAATTAAATTTGAAATAAGCGGCAAGGCATATCTAATCAAAGATGACAAAAACTACAGACTTTGTCATAAACTTTTTGTTCTTCTTGTAACGTCTGCTTTATTACATCAATGTCCTACTTTGCTTCTTGAATTCAAAACATTCATTATCTTCTTCAAGAACAAGTCAGTCTGGTCTTCATCTAGAACAGGTCCAGACATCTGAAAGATAAAGAGCACATTAGTACGCGAACAGCATTTTGCTATAACATATGAATTCGATTAGCAGAATCATTATCCTTGGAAAGATATATAGAGGGAAAGAAACATGATTAAAGTAGAAACAAGCAATTTGAATTCTTCTGATGTAAGATCATAGACAGCTATACGCAGTACAGATTTATTAAAAGCAATACAGACCTTCATGCATTCCTCCAATGAGTCCAAAATTATTGCAGCAATTTCGGCAAGGATTCCTACTCAGCAATAGCAATTACAAATTACAAATTTCTTAAATGGCAGCGAAGCTTAACAAAAAGTCATTTCTTTGATTAAAAAAAAAAATGTCATTTCCAGATAGAAATCACCTTACTTAGTGCTTTTACCAAAGCTGGTAACACATCAGAACATAACTTCTCGAAAGGAGATTCATCAGACAATTCAAGATTCCCCTTTTATTTTGCTTCTTTAGATGATTTTAATAGCACTGGCATGGCTAGTGTGGAAGCACAAAAAAATTAAATTGTTACTGTCAGTGATGCAGGAGCATTCCTGATAAATAAAAAATTTACATTGAGAAATTAAGATGAGATAAATGGTGCTTAACAAGGTTTAGGACAGCTGAAAACTCTCATAACAAGCTCAGATTTTGAATTTAACTTCGAGGGAAAAACTGTATTAATTCTAAGCAAAACACTATGCAATCCATATATGACTAGAAAGCTACACGTATCTAGGTTCTGATGCTTCAAATGGTGTGTGCGGTATCGGAGTTTCCTAGAGGAAGTTGTGACAGTTTTACTCCAAGGTGTGCAGGCTGTCAGGAAATCTGCAATCTATTCTGAGCATTAGTTTTAACTTGCAGAATTATGCCTTCCTTGTCAAGGAACATTGATGTGTAAATACCTGAAGCAGCAACTCTTCGAATCTCTTCGTCGAGTTGAAAGTTGAGAAATGGAACTAAAGTCTGAGCAACCTACACATATACAGCCTTTTACGTTTTGTTTGAAGAGATTCAAGAAAGGAAAATCATATGAAGTGCTACATAACTAACCTCTTCGATCCATACAGAAAGTCCTTCCTTCAACTCATCAGCAAGTAAATACAGCCCTTTACAAGCTGCAACTTTCTCCTCCAGGACCTTAGTCTTGATCCATATCTTTCGTTCTCCAAGAATCAGGGCCCTGATACTGTAAAAATCATATATCCCTCAGCAAAAGGAAAGGGCTAAAAATCATAATATCAGATCATAATGCGAAACACCAAATGTTGCTATCTTATTGTTAAAATAATTTCTTCTGAAAGCATAAAGCTAAAAGAAAAGATTTCTCGATTTCAGAGTATAGCTTATGCCATTGTAGCATTGTTTCTACAAGTATAAAAAATCAGGAATAAGAAAAGAAATTTACTTATAACATATGCATTAGAGGAATGAAGAAAAATTTTCATCTTAAAAGCCAACCTTCCGTCTGATTCATCAACATTGTCAGGATTCTCAGGTATAAGGACATATGATCCAATTTTAGCAGACCTGAGCAAACGAGGAATGGAGACACTCATATAAGGTTTGAATTCTTTTCCCGAGCATTTCCCCAGTCTGGCCCATGCCTGAAACATGGTTATCGATTTGTGTTAGATAAAAAGCAGGTATAAACGAAAGTACTGCGTTTATGTTTCAAATGAAATCGAAGAAGTAACATTAACATACTTGCAACAGTTGACATCTCATTGGATCATTTACCTCTAATTCAGATCTTTGTAAAGAGAGAAGCATTTTCACAACCTTGTATGAGATAACAAACAGTTAGTGAGGCAATGATCTCACAATTACAGATCATTTGGCCTTGCTGACCCCATCTGTTTGGGTTACAGGCTGACTTCAGGTGGTCGATTCTTAAAAACTTTATTGACAATTACCATATCAGTATCATCTCTGATCTTCTCCTTTCCTACAGCCATCCAAACCATAGTGATGCAATCCACGGAATTGGCAAGAAGGTTGTGATCAAGTTCTTTTTTCGCAGTCATCATTATAACCTTAAGGTAAGGCATGACAGTACTGTAATACTCTGCAAACTGATCCTACAGTGTCAAAATAAAAGGATAAATGAAATGTAAGAAAAATAAAACTTAGATTAAGAGACTATCAAGAAGTACCTGTGATGAATAAGCAACTGCTGACAATACTTTCAAAGTTTCACCCTTGATCATGTGCTTTTCTTCCTGCATTAGTGCCAAAATGAATTATAAACAAGGGTGCATACAGTAGAATGAATTGTATTTAAGATAATATACCCTTAATTCTTTGAGCAATTTGGCGACAATTTCTTTTAGGTAAGGATTTAGAATACTTGGAGTGCAGTTCGAGGTGAATTCAAACAATGCTGAATAAGCTTGCACCTGAGAGGATATATAATAGTAAAATATGAAGAATCAAGGATATAAAATCTATAGGCAAGATGGCAAAAGGATACTGATAATAAGATTAAGCCAGGATTAACTACTTCAGGAATCGAAGTACCTGAACGCGGGGATAATTGAAATCATCCATGGCTTTCGTTAATGCAGGAAGAACTTGGTCACGATACTGGTCTTCAAATTCAGGTTTCAAATTCTTGGAAAATTGTTTAATTGTATATAAAGCTGTCAAACGCACACAAGGGTGTATGTCTTCTTTGACACTTTATAATTCTTCCTGCCATTTGATCCCAACTGTGTTTCGACTCCTGCAAAATATAGAACCTTAGGGATGATTTTGAAGTCCAATAAAGCCACAAGAATTAGAACCAATGACAAAACATTAGAATGGAAAAGGAGAAATAATCTGAGACCTTTAGACTTGAGCATCTCTCTGCAACAATGCCAAGGGAAAGAACCGCAGCGTGGCGGCTCTGCCAATCTTCAGCACAAAAATTAATTGCAAATAATCGGGGGAAATACCTCATAAGAACTTCCCCACCTAAGGCGGCTACAATTCTATCCAAGCACCTTACCGAATGCAGATTCTGTGTATCACTCTCTGCAGTTCCCCATTCTGAGTCATCTTTCAAATTTGCTAGCAGAAGCAAAATCTTTTCAAGAAACTTTGGGATTGCGAGTTGCGATCCTAGCAACATCTGCGACCCTGAACTCTTTCTTCAGCTAAAGCAATCACAAATTCTAGTGCAAGAATTCTTGTTTTGTCTTGGAGTTCGACTTCACCTAGGATCCTCAGCACAGATAGAACTACATAATCAAATTGGCTACTCAAAGTCCATGGCTTCTCCTTTGTCAACACAGTCAATTCCTTAACTACCGCCTGTACATCTTTGTCTGATTTATGCTCAACCAAAGTGGAAATGGTCTCCACTATTTGAATCATAAGGACACTATACCTATCATGCTTCGATCGATTCGTCCAGTACAAGAGAAAACGATTTGAGGTCAGAACTGCCTCAACCTGTACCTCTAAACTCATATAATCAGAATAAAAAATATCCACTAAACTATCATAAAAGGAATCAGGACTAACAACCAGATCTTCGACAGCACAATGCGGAATCAACTTATAAAGCAAAGAAACAACATACTTCACTTTTTCTTCAGAATCAGAATCCAAAGATTCATAAACAAACTCAAGAAGCTCAGGCCAATCATTTCCAAGTCTACTTCTTTAGTGGCAATCTTGGCGACAAAATCGCGAATCTTATTCAAATTCTTTATTGAACTCTCTGTATTAAAAAAAATCAAGAATTGCAGATTTGATTTCTTTATCCAAGAAAGAGGTTTCTTGACAAGGTCCTTCCTTATCTTCTGTAAGAATCTGGCATAGAATATCAAAGGCATACTCCTTGCAGTTTCCAAATTCAGGCCGCAAGTCTTATAGAAAGAAACAAGGCAAAAACAGAAGGACGTAAGGTAATTGTTTTTAAGGTAATTCAAGAGGTTTTGGGCATACATTAAATCAGTGGAGGTTTCAGGGAAGTTAAGCTCTTCAATAAGACAAGTAAGAGGTAAGGTATCTGGTGATTCCAGGATTTCCATGGCTTTACTTCTGAGATAGTCCCTGGTTGAATCAGGGATGACTGCGTCGGCGGTGAAAGTAATGGTGACCTCTGTGAGCCCAATGATGGTGGCCTTAGTCTTGATGTTGGTGGTGGTGACCAGTTTATGGCTGAATTTGGGTTTCCTCGGGTCGGACGGAGTTTGGCCCTCAAGAGCGAAGGCAGGGACATCGATGGTGGTGTAGCTGAATCCTGAGGTAGTGGCGATGAAGTAGTGGAGGCCATTCTTGAAAGATTCTTAAAAATGGAGAGTTTCTTGAAGAAGAGCTGATGTGAATCATTTGAAGGGAAGGAACTGAAATTTTAAAAGGGCGGGCTTTCTGGTTTTAGTTAGTTGGTTGTTGAATCTAACATAATGTGATTTCAGGGACTAAATTGAAGCATTTTCTTTAATGAGGTGGTCAAATTGGAAAATTAGATTAATCACGGGGCTTTAAAGAGCACAATGACATTTTTTTTATAGATACCACCATAGAGATAATACCATATATATATATATATGTGATAAGAAGGTTACAAACAATTATATAATATATGAAAATAAATTCCACGTTAAGAAATACACAACCTACCTACCTTATCATCCCACTCCCTCTTAAAATCATTATTATTAAACTTGCCCTGTCCATAAATTTTTTTATTAACTGGATCAAGGTTCAAACCTGCTAGCTGGAGTTAACACCATGCAAGATGTTAGATTCGCAAACATAATTATACCATCTTTACAGAGATGGGTTAAAGAAAATAAACAGGTTTAACATTACTGATAGGGAAAAATGGCATTAGTCTTGAACTATTAGCAGACTTTGAGGCATTTTTACTAACACTGGCGGCTGTGCAGATCATATTTCTTTTTATGGGAGTAGTTGTTATTGAATGCTCTCCATTTTCTTCTGGAACTATGAAGTAGGGATCTCAATATTAAATAAAGCTAATATATCAAGTTATTAAGCTGACGTTTATGGAAATCTCAATGAGTTGTCTTGCTAGTCGAGGAAGTTTGTTTCATTCCTTAATTTTTTAGGTTCAAATCTTTTTTTTAAAAGATTAATGTGGGTGTCCGGCCAGCTTGCATGCACCTCGACTAATCTTACAGGCCCTGAAGTCAATGATCATGTAAGCCTCCAGTAGCCTTGACATTTGTGGAACATGAATAGGTGATCTCTAGAAAGTAAAATGTTAAATCTTGACATTACACTTGATAGTAAAAAAAAATTCTTGAATATAAAAATGATTATTCAGTTTATTAGAAACTTTTTGGTATTGTTATTACAATCACTAAGCAAATTAATCTTGAAATTCACTTATCTGACTTCTTATTTAATTCATATTTTAAAATAAATTGTGTTGAATTTATTTTTATATGATTTAAAAATAACTTGATAATCGGGAAAAAATATGGGTTAACTTAGGTGAGGTTCTCTGCTCGTATATTGAGGAGTGTATTAGGGGATAAGAGTGAGTTCTCAACCTCTTGGTTGTTTCTGTTCATGAAGCTTTCTTGGAGTCTGGTCTTGTTGGATTCGATCCTGTATCTAGAACACCTGTTGATGGACTTCAATTCCCAGAAGAGTGGCCTTCATCAGCTACCCCACTGTCGCTTTCCTACACTCTTCCTGAACTTTTGGAGAAGGAGGATGTTTCTGAATCAATTGTTTTGAATATAAGGAGGTTGATCAATAATGGTGCTGTAGTTTCAGGGTCTTCGGCCGAGAGCAGGACAAAGTTGTATCTGACTTTCGATCAGAATAGATTTGCCCCAGTTTTGGATTTGTTGCAGACAAATTGTCTTGAGAACGACAGGATGAGCGAAGTTAACGAGTTTTGGAAAGCCTCGAAGGCTCAACATGTTATGCCGTTGCCCATATAACTTTTCGAGAGGACTGGTGAGACTTCCACCTTGCTTTATGAGCCTATCATCAGATTTAAAGCTCAGATTTGGGGTTTCTTCCTGCCACGGATGTCGCGACACTTCATGCATTAATTCAAAGCAGCAGAGTTTGTGTTCAAACAATGATATATGGAAGCAGAAGTATGTGGATGAGTTTGGATACGCCTCCGAATCCCAAAGCTTTGGAAATTGGAAAAACAGATTTGGCTCGGATTGGAAGATTAAGAAGAACAATTACGAGGAGACAAAATCTGAGTCCTGCCGGCAGGATTTCTTCGACCCAGAGGCTCTTTCACTTCCCAATTCAGGCCTTCTCTTTTGACGCTGAATACTTATTTTAAAGAGAAGGAGATGATGTCCATAGCTCGAGCAAATGCAAGTTTCTGGATGTCGATGTTTTCTGCTAGATCTTAGAGCAACATGAAGTCCACTTGAGAGAGTGCATCAGTTTTGATGTTTATTTGTCATATGGTTGGACTCCTGCATTCTCTCAGCTGTAATTTTATCTTCTTCGATTGTTTATGTTCATAATTCAACTATCTTGGGGCTCGCCTTCTGTCTTTTTCATTGATTAAATTTTGTTTGCATGGGTTTCAAACAGTAAAGCTTGAAGAAAAATATCTCTAGTTAAAACTCACTACTTTGTTTATATATTTCATTCTGATATAAGAATATTTTATATATATATATAACATGCTTTGTGTAATAAAAACTTATCATGAAAAGCAAGTTTAAATAAAAAATAAAATATAAATAAATCTTGATAATTTTTACGTGAATGTATAAGAAAATAAAAGAATAATTAATTTAAATAAAAATGTATAAAAACTTCACAATAAAAAAAATAGATATTTTACTCTCATTGAATATTCATGAGAATTTTTAATAGAAAAATATCTACATTAAATTCATATTTAATTATACATAAAGTACTCGTTAACATTACCATTAAAAACATCTAATCTTATGGTGTCATCACATGTTTTTTGAAATATTATTGTAATTATTATATTTAAAAAAGGATTTCATTTGAAAATATTAAAAAAATTAAGAAATAAAAAAAGACCAACATAATCAAGCCTAGACATGTTTGAAATTCCGACCAGCGGATCTCAAGTAGCCATCCAAGTCTGTAATAAAGAAATCTCAGTAGCATTTATTTCCATAGCAAGAATGCTCCAACTCATCATTGTTCGGCCGTGACATCAAATCCAATCTAATATAGTCACCTGTCATGTCATGGCTAGGATTTGATCAATAGCATCTCGACACCTAGGCGTCCACTGAGACCTTATCAGTAAGTAGTTCATGGTCTACGGAGGTCATGATGATGGCTAACACATCAATCAAAGTCCAGGATGCGCAATGCTTGATGTAGTGCGTGAACAGAGAATGCACCCTTCCTCATACTCGATCTTCCTTGCGTGGCTGGACTGTGGTAATGATTAAGTTTAAAGTATTTTTTTAAAAGATATATTAAAATATTATTTTTAATAATAACATACTAAAATATAACTTTTAATAATATTTTTTATAAAATTTGAAGCTGCATTCCCAGATATGTGATTATATTTAAAGTGTTGTTTAAAATATTTTTTATTTGAAAATATATTAAAATAATATTTTTTTTATTTTTTAAAATTATTTTTAATATAATTACATTAAAATAAATAAAAACATAACTTTATTGTATCTCGTGTACACATTAAATATGATTAAACTGGAATATGTATAATGTTTGCATGACACAACCCACTAGTTAGCATTTTGATTCTTTCTTGGCTTTATCTTCTGTTTAGAATTTTATTTCAAATAATATTTTATAAAAATTTGATTTTTTCATTTAAAATTATTTTTTTTATACTTTTAAATTATCTTGATTTGTTGGTGTTAAAAATAATTTTTAAAACAAAAACATATTACTTTAATATATTTTTAGTAAAAAATCATTTAAAAAATAACTGTTAATATACTTTATAAACCCTCTTAATAAACATTATGGATAATGTTTGAAAAAAAGGACCCGTAAGGGGATTGTACTTGGAGTCCTTGTGATCATGTTTCGAGGGGGAAAAGAGAGAGTTTAAAATGATAGCTCATGGCTGGTGATGAGGGACAATATTGGCCCCCTTTAGACAGCAGAAACATAGAAGACCGCTAACTCTACTGTTCAATCAGACAGTCAACAAGACAGGGATCATGTATGATCGTGGAGCCCACGTGCCACGAACCCCAAGTAGGCCCGTGGTGTCTACAGCGAACGTGCTACACGCCGCGTGAAATAGAGCGTGTGGCAATCCAGTCACTACCAACAGCAGCGGAACGGATCACAAACATTAACAGCTCAGCTCTTAGAAGTATACTCTTACCACGCGCTGAAAACACCATACTCGCCGCGGAGTATTTTTTAATTTTCACAATCGATATTTTTTTTCCTCCTAAAATAAACTACTCTAATTTTCTTTTCTTCTCTTTTTTTTTTTATCTCTATGTGAAATAACAGTGAAAAGATTGAAGCCAAGTTTTAATAATCTCATTCCATGAAAGGGATAAAATTCTATTTTTTTTTATTAGGATATTTTTACATCCTTTTAAATAATGAAACTAGTTTTATTCGATGTTTGTGACTGTATCTCCTTATAAGTGTGTTTTTTAAGGATCGAACTTGTATTCTCATCCTTGCAGAAATATAGTAGTGTCTTAACCGTAGACTAACACTTTATTAATGGATAAAATTCTATCTAGATTCGTTAAAAAAAAACCCTCAAAACTTCATTTATTTAAAAAAAAACATAAAACAACAATAATAAACTTACACCGCAAATCAATGGTTTTTTTTAATGAAATTCAGCGCAGGAATGCTGATGTAATTGAAAATAAAAGGGATAAGATATCTAATGATTAAATGTAGTTTTTAAAATATAATTACTTATATGATATATCATCATAATTAAAACTACAAATTACATCATAATAATAATGTTTATTACTCCTAGTAGTTAATTCCATCTACTAGGAGTATTGTAGATTTCTAATTTCAATGGAAATTATCATGACAAGTAGTTTTGATCTCATAATTAAATATATATTTGAATAAGGTTATATATATTATAAAGGAAGTTTACCTCAATGATTAAGGAAAAAATCAAATGATTTATATTAAAATAATAAAATTCATGATAATTTTAATTCTCATAGCCTACTAGAAAATCAAGACAAAATGAATAAAATAGAAATATATTTTGTTAGCCATGTTGAAAAGTAATTCCACCTTCATCAAAACAAATCATTTAAACCAAAACAAGAAAAAATCAATAAACAAAAAAAAATCAACAAGATTTTAATTATCATTGTTATATTCATATCTCATGAGGCTACAACTCAAATTACATGAACAAAAAAGGAAATGGATCTTGTTAATTAGAGTGAGTTACAAATTAATCTTTTAAGTTTTGTAAAAAGAATTAAATATCTTTATAGTTTTTAAAATAACTAACTATTCTCTATTTTCTTAATCTACTAATAAATTAATCCTTTTAACTCATTTTACTTTCCCACTTTATTTTTTAAAAAAATAAAAAAATAGAGAATATGAAAAGATTGTCGAGAAAAAAAAATATTTTTAAAGTACAAAAAAATTCAATTATCAATAAATTAAATAATTACTTTTAAAACTAAAAAAATATTTAATTTATTTTAAAAACTAAATGGACTGGTATGTAATTCATAATACTAATTATGAGACCATCCTTTCAAGTTTGTACTCGTGTACATATTGTCGATCCTTCCACCTAATCGTTTTCCTTTTCGACAAATGGAAAAAAAACGTGTCAGCCAGACAGAGAGAGTACCAAAAGTTAACATAAACTAGAGATTTGTATGCGTAACAGAAGGCAGGCAAAGCAAGCGACGAATATCACTCCATTTTCCTTTCTTCTTCATCGTCTCCAGTTTCATAGACTCATAAACAAGTCCTGTTGTATGCTCTCATCCCCTCTCCTCTTCACCATTTAAATCTCCCTCTCCAGTCTGTTTGTCATTGACTGTTTAACTTAATAATCTTAATCTCATGAAATATTGACAAATGGTGATGAGATGGAGAAAGGAGAAATAATAGAAAGTAGAGATTGAAAGGTGAAAGGACAGTGACAATAATAAAGAAAGAACCAAAACTGATTCTAAAAAACGGAAATGCGAATGCTTTGTGATGTGTGTGAAAGCGCAGCTGCGATTCTTTTCTGTGCTGCTGATGAAGCCGCGCTTTGCCGCTCCTGCGACGAGAAGGTAAATCAATCACTTTCTCCTTTTTCCATTTTTTTCCCCTGTTAATTGTGTTTATTTCACTGCTTGAGAATTATATTAATTGTATTGTTTAAGTGAACAATTTAAGCGCTAAGGTAATAATATAGCTCTGTATGTGATAAATCGAGACGGGCTTCATTGGATTTGTAAAAAAACTATTTCTTTTCTTTTCTTTTCTTTTTTTGATATTGGAAGTGTGAAAATTGTTATTTCCTTGTTAAGCCTATAAAGTGACGATCTTTTATTGTGAAATATCAAGCTTGATAGTTTTTTTTATGATGGTTCAAACTTCAAATATTGGTCTTTTTAAGTAAGCATGATCGAATTTGTCATGTTTAAGCTAATGGGTTTCTGTTTTTTGTGATGGGATTGCAGGTTCATATGTGCAACAAGCTAGCTAGTCGGCATGTACGAGTAGGACTTGCAGATCCTAGTGATGTTCCACGGTGTGACATATGTGAAAAGGCACCAGGTATGCAGGCCTGTCTTTGCTGACATTTTGGGTTTTTTTTTTCACGGGACATTAATTTTGAAGTTTTTTAAAGGATTTTTTTTCCCTTGGCTTGAAATGTATATGTAGCTTTCTTTTACTGCGAGATAGATGGCAGTTCTCTCTGCTTGCAATGTGATATGATAGTGCATGTTGGTGGTAAAAGAACCCATGGGAGATATCTCCTATTGAGGCAGAGAGTTGAGGTTTGTCTCTCGGGATTGAAGTGTTTTGAGTTTTGTATCAAATATGTAAGAAGCTTTCTGAATTAACATGCTTTGTTTGATTGTCTCATTTAGTTTCCAGGGGATAAACCTGGCTGTACAGAGGAACAAGGACAGCAACCGCGTGATGATAATGAAACAAGAAGGGACCAAAATCAGCCGCCTAAGCTCACAGCTAGAGAAAATCAACAGAACCACAGGGCCTCTCCAGTTCCAATGGTAGAGAATAACACTGATAGTGACGGGAAAATGGACAACAAATTGATTGATCTTAATGCCAGGCCTCAGCGTGTACATGGGAAAAATCCAACTAACCAGGTAACACTAATCATGCTTTCTATTTACAGGTTGATATTTCTTTAAACCACGTGCACATGCATTGCAATTTTGTATGCTTTAATTTTAACCTCAACAAAATTGTGTCCGTCTTCTGTTTAGGAAAATCATGAATCCTCTAGTTTGGCTCCTTTTGCTCCTTTTGGATTCTTTAAAGGGGAGCCACAAAAGTAAGCAAGGTATGATCTGCATTTAGTAAGCCTAACTCGTGTTTTCTTTTCTCCATTTATTGTTTCATAAAGTTGACATTATGGATGGTTATGCGGGAAGCTTCAAGTTTCCATTGAAGTCGATTTTCTTAAAACAGCTCTTGGATGACTTCTACATGCAAGTATGCATAGGACTCTAAATTCCGCTGCTTGTAAGATGGTGAATGTAATCTTCTTTTATTCAAACTGTGGTTTAGATATGTAGCTATATGGATCTGAAATGAAGATAAACAAATATTGTTATGGCCTTTTACTGTGTTCCATGTTTGCAAGGGCATAACAAACTGTGGTTTAAATATGTACCTATATGGATTCTCAAAAGAACAAAAAGGGTGCATCTGTTATTGAGATGGAGCCTAGCTGAAATTTACTATACTATTTTGGTTTTCAAAATTTCGCTTTAGCTGCTAACTTACGAGATGCCATTTGAGGGCATGTCAATCCTAATGTACACAAAGCGGCTATATATGCAAATCCACAGTTATTTGAGGGCATTATCGTGTTGCATGATCAACTGTTTGAAATAGCAGGTGAAAACAGTGGAACGAAGAGGTTAAGGTAGCTGTTCCATTAGCCATCTATCACGTTTGCCATCAGGCTCCATCTTTGTTTTTGACCAATTGTAATCGGGAGGATAACATAGAAGCTCTAAATCTTTGAAAAAGAACGATTCGCCCAAAAATGGCTTCTCATACTGGGCAGATAAGTTAGCTGCTTTGCTGATAACCATATATTATGTCGGATTTCAGAAGGATGCTTGTAATTGAACAGGAAAATTCTCTAGTGGGCACAGTTGTGATGTTTTAATGGCCCTTTGTGAAGTCAAAATTTAGTGCTCTTCATGCCACACATTATTAAAGGATTAATAGCATTTTACTGGCTATTGATGGACGTGCCAGCATTTCACATTTTCAATGATGGAGTGGACATATCTTTTTGGTTGCTGGCTCTCGTTGATAAGCTCAGACATACTGAGTATGGCCATGTAGTTTGGCCTTGTTGACTTGCAGATTGGTCCATGCAGTGTGTGGTTGGTACTTATTTGCTGATCACAGTTACGGGTATTGAGGGCAGAACTTGGAAATCATGGAATTTTCATGTTTCTCTTACCCTTGTACATTTGTTCATAGCGAGGATAGGTCTAAAGCCAGGCCAAGTGCAGCTAGTGCTTTCAGAAAGGGACATCCAGGTTTTTCCTTTAATTTAAGTGGTTATTTCGCAAATGTTTGTCATTCACTTGTCTCAGTTTCTGGATATCCCCAACTTACAGAACAAGTGTTGTTCTATTTGTCCTAATAAACATCGGCATACATTCGTTGCCTTGTTTTTTATGTCAGATTAAGGTGCTGCAAATGCTAGGTAGTCTATCTATTGTTTAGCAGGAACGGTTGACAGATGTTTATAAGCCTTTGGAGACTGGACTGGCGTGCCTTTACATTGTTTGCCAGATTCTGTAAATTATGGCATTAGAAGTTGCAGTTGAAACCCAGAGGGACCTTTATTCTTATTTGTGGAATAGCAGAATGCTACCTGATATGAGAGCCAAGGCAGATGGACTATTGCATTATCCAGGCCTTTATTTTTCCATTTGATTTTCAAGATGATTTGATCCAAGTGATTGCAAGCCAAATCCTTCGAAGTGATCACAAGTAAGACTGATGGATTATGCTAGTTTTGAAGGGAGCTTAAGCAGGCTGTCAGTCTAGAGAGGCTATAGAAGTATAGGGAAATGGTGTTTAGCCATCATTGGATGCTTTGCCGAGGGTGTTTGGCTAAACGGTAGCTGCTGCGTTTTTTCTAAACTCAATAAAACTAGTGTTGGTTATAAATAAGTAGCTGTGTTTTGTATTATGGGACCTACTAAAAATAAGGTTTAACTGCAGGTTTTGATGAAGCAACTTTTTCATGCTTCTTGCTGTGTTTTTGTTCCGTACTGGTAATTAAAAAAAATAGATATATGAGTGCCACAGTCGAGTTTCCTCCAGCCACTTGCGAATATTGAATGCTTGGTGTCATCATCATCAACGTACAGAGAAAAGAAAATAGTCGTCGTGTTGAAAATCAATATTACTCGGCAATATCCATAAAAATCACAGGAAATAAAACCTGAATCTGCACGAGGTATGGTTAACAGAAGAGAAGAGATAAAGAGAGGCATATAATATCTTGGTGGAGAGGAGGGGAGGGGTGTTAACATAAGGGGAAAATGCTTGGCTTTTCTCTCTATTGTTCCGGCCGGACTGAGTCCGGTTCAAAACTAAATACATTAAACTGGGTCTGATCCAGTTAAAAAAAATTAATTTTTTTATTGTGTTTTATGTGAAAAATTAGAAGGTGATCGTTTGATGACATAACATTTACAGAATTTGATCGAACAATAAAAAATATTTGATATCAATATTATTTATTTCATAATATAGTAGCAGTAGTTAAATCTACAATATTTAAATTAAAAACCATATATATATATATATATATATATATATATATATATATATATAATATTATTTTATAACCTCAGTTTGAAAAGTATCTTTTTAACAAAACATATTAAACTATTTTTTATTCAACTTCAATTTCAACCATAGTTTTAACCAAATATATATTTTTCTAAACCAACCTCAATTAAAAGTACTTTTTATAAAATAATTTTTTTCAAATCACAACCATAACAGCTACCATAATACCAAACACAACTAAAAGCAAGTTTGCTCTCGTTCTTGATTTTCTCTGGATTTTGAGAATTTATTAAACTATTTTGAATGCATTACATCTACGTAGAGGTCACCGAACTTCTTTGTAATTGACGCACAAACTTGCTTGAGGACACTCTTTGCTATCAAATGACAAAAAAAAAAAAAATCATTGTTGATATGAATACAAGTTCTTGTGCATAAAAATACAGGTCAATGATGATTGTGCTTATTAATTAATCTCCCAATTGAATTTTTTTTTGAAAAATCATTATGGAAAAGATTATCAGCAAGTATCTATAATTAAAACTTTAAACTATAATTTTTATTTTGAAAAAAAATGACCATTAAATATCCTTAAATGGTTTTGAAAAAGAAAAAAATGTCATCAAAACATATTTAAAATATAATTTGGACTCAGGCAATGAGTTGCAGGGATAAAAAAATAAATTCTATCGACTTAACCAAAAACCTGATGTCTCGTCTTCAAAGTCTTATCTCCTAGTGCCCAGTCTCCATAATTTCATTCTCTCATGTCCAGTATCCCAGGCTGCTATGTTCCTGTTGGATTTTGGTGGGGCAGTTCCAAATTCTTTTTCATTTTTCTCTTCTTTTCCACGGTTTCTTGTCACGGCTCAAATCAGCTGAGAAGGGAAAAAGAATGAACTATGATTTATTTTTTAATAGTTACGAGTTCGAATTCTCTCAAAGCCACTACAAACTTAAATGATTGTTAACTTCAGGATCATAGATTAGTAAAAAATTACGCAAGCTAACCTGAATATCTATTTTAATTTTTTTTAAAAAAAACAGAGACGCTACGTTTCATTGATCCTCCAATGCACACCGTTTCAATTAATTACTTCCCTTACTCTACGCTGCGTTTTGATTTAGCTAAGGTCTCTATCTTTCAGAAAAGGGTGCTGTATTTAACCTGATGCTGTATCAGAATGAATATTATGATGATGATAATGAAAGAATTACAAGGAGGAGGTTTGCTCATCACACCTCTTGTCCTTCCAGAATTTCTCTCTGTTAACTAGTTAGCCTGTTTGTATGATAGCTCCTCCTAGTTTGGAATGTTAATGCATCAAACTGAAGCATATTAAATATTAAAATAAACACATAGTTTAGTGGGCCGAAATCTGTTGGGCTCCCTGGATGAAACAGCCGTAAGGATACCATGGCTTACCGTAATAGAAACTACCTTTTTATCAGCCGCGAGTTTTTTAAGATTAGTTTTTGATATAAAAATGATCACTTTGACATGACAATACCAAAATAAGTAGCCCAGCTTTCTCTTTTAAATTGCGTGGAATTGTAACAATAATAATTTTTTAAAAAATTATAAAAAATATATTAAAAAATATTTTTATTTTTAAAATTCAATAGTAAGATATTAAAAATTTAAAAAAACACGCGCAATGCTAAATGGTATTTTTGTCACCTGTTGTAGTCTGAAGGCGTCACAATTGTTGCAACTCACAAATTACAGTGCCTCGGAATTGGTGAAGAATGCTTAATGATATATTGTTTAACCTTATATTTCCTTTTTTACATAAATGCACAACTCATATTTAGCCTGCTTGATAGCTTTTGCTTGTAGTATGAAAATTTAAAACCCTAATACAAACAAAGGCATTTTTTGTTCCTGCATTTAAATATATTTTAAAAGTATGTTTGGCTTAAAAAATATCATTTTTTTAAAACTTTCAAATAATTATGATATACTAATATCAAGAATAAAAAAATATTTTAATACATTTTAAAGTGAAATATTTTTTTTGAAAATACCAAAGGTTATCAGGAGTTGAAGCTCGGGGGGGTGGGGGGGTGGGGGTGGGGGTCATTGAATTTTAATTTATGCGTATTATGACAAAAATCACATTTGTGCAAGTTTAGCTAGAATGACCATGTCTAATATCTTAACATCAAGAGTGTCCTCCAACTTTACAATTCCATCAGTGCCATCTACACCGATTAACTTGCCAGTAACACCACGATGCGCACCACCCAAGATCTTGATCTTGTCTGATTTCCTAGGCACTACTATCTCAATTTCACTAGGAAGAGCAGTTATTGTCTCGCCGTTGCCATTTGCCCCAAGGGCTATTTTACAAGAGCCATCCTGGTCCCATGAACACCAGCATTAGTATAGCAGCTGCATGAATCAATTCAGACAAAAATTCTACTCTGTTCCCTCTTACTAATGACAATTCTACTTTGTATTCCTTCCATATAAACTGGTGCAACTTCATAAAAAAATATAATTAAGGAACTTGCTGTGGATTTCAAACATCTAGTTAATAGTTATCAGCAGAGAGATGCAGATGAAAACTTTCCCAAATTGATTTGGAAAGACATACCTGAAGCACCTCCCTGATGATACCAACAGTCGGTTCGTCTGTGGTCCTGTGTACATTCACCAATATGTCGGGTATGAACCATGGTCCTTCACCATCTCCACCTGTAACGAATGAATTTCAACTTCCATAATTGCTAAAAGAATGTTCATGAGTTTTTAATACCCTAGATATTGTAAACATCACAATAGGCATGACAGCACCAAGATTTTGTAGAAAGCTGATCAAACTCCATGTATCTTATCTATTTAAATGTTCTGCCCATTCAGAGAGGCTTCACCATGAAGATTAAATTCTAACTTCTAAAATAAACCACTGAAAAACAGAAGGAACAGAAAAGAAAATTCATGAAGCACCAATTCATTTCCTGGAATTGAAAAGGGGCAAACAATATATGTACTCGTGAAATATCTATTTCATGAAGAAAACAGAATTAATTTTCTTCTTTTAATAAATGGCAGAGCCGCTCCCAGCCTCACCATACAAATACTTGATTCAATGTGAAAACTGGATTCACTTAATCACATGACACATACAAACCAAAAACTGAACCATGAAAAGGGACATACTAGATATATTCTATTTTATATAAACTAGTAAATATCAGCAGGTCCAACACATTAAGTATGACAAATGGCAAAATAAGAAAGTGCAGAACAAACCTATAACAGGGGACATCATATCAAGACCATTAGTTCCAGGTGTCATTAGCTGCCCTCCAGGAGTGCCAGGGAGGTAGGATGCTGAGCCAGGTGTCATAGGCTGGCCGCCAGGAGTTGATGGCAGGTATGGGCTTGGAGCATTGGCTATAAGAGGTGCACAAAGTTAGCTACAGAATCAAATAAACGCTGAAAGTATCATTTGAAACTGAAAAAGAAACTACCATAGGCAGAACTGCTATCTCTTGGTGTTCCAGCTTCACTATAATTACCACCAGGAGTGCTAGCCCAGCCTGAACCAGGAGTTGGAGCTTCATATGTTCCAGAGGGAGGGCTTCCTGGCTGGAAAAAGAACAATTTCTTTATTATAACATAGAATAACTTGTACTATTTATAGGGTCAAAGTATACCAAGTTCTTCACCTGATACTGCGGACTGGTTCCCCAAGACCCAGGATTCCCATCTTCCCAATTATCCCTGCATTTTTGTGGATACAATTCCAATGACCATTTATCAGTTACAATGTATAAAAGTGACAGTCAAAAGTTCATTATATTTGTCAGATGATACTTTCATTAAACTTATGTCAGTGTCAAAATACAGGAAATGCAGGACACTTTTCATTTTAGTATCAGATATACCAGAAAACAGGATTATGCAATGCAAAACATATGTTCTAATTTGGCAATGTTGGTTATGAAAAATTGAAAAGAACAGATTGCTGGGCTGAGGAAAAAAAGGAGAGATTAGACCAAACCACAAAGCAAGATAAATATTGATCCTTGAGCACTACTAAAATCTGCGTAATTTCATCATGCTAAAGTTATCCATCATGACAGAAAAATCACAAATTGGAATAAAACTATGTAAAACGATGTAGTAGGCCTCCAACTGTTTTAAATTAAGCAAAAGAAAATAACTTGTTAATAACTAAAGCAAGAGTGTTAATTTAAAGACAACAAAAGGAAAAGAATTGTCTAATTCTTAAAAGCAAAATGGAACAGATGAATGACATAGAAATAATTTTAAGGGATATGGTTATAATTCATGATCAATCTGGTGAGATAATAGGCCGCATAGACAGGGAAGTAACTATTAAAGATGCCAAGAAATTATTGCAAACGGGTAAGTAACTTTTAGAGATGCAGTGTTAAATTGTGCCTCTTATTTCTAGTTTGTCCTTGAATCGTTATTTTCACTATTTAGGTGAAACAACACTATTAAGACCAATTCATTAAGGATTAAGGAACCAAGATAACTTTCTATATTAGAACATGACTATTGATACAACTACTACACATTCCTCTAGGCATGTGCAAATTTTAAATTGATATTTGTGCAAAAGAGGAAAAACTGCTGAATCTTCAAATCCAACCCATTCACTGTTTCTGCTGCAACTGCCATTTTACCAGTTTCTCTTTCTCCATTTTATTTCCTATGAAGTTGTGTCCACCAAATGAAGGTCATATTTTAGACAGATTGTAGTTAAGCAAAACGGTATCATCAGCAGTTCTAATAAGGAAGCAAATATGCCCGTGACAGGGGATGGCTAAAACTAAATGAAACCAGAAATTCTTAAAAGTGATACTATCAATCAAAATATTCAACAGAGAGGATTCAGGATAGATATCTAAATAGGAAAAGCATTAGTATTAACAAAATTCATGGTCAAACCTCGGAGGACTCATTGGTGCATAAGGATTCCAGGCCCGATCACGCATAGGTGTCCTCATGCCATCATGAATAGGTGTCGCTGCAAACATGAGATATACATAAGTATATACACCAATCACTTCTATACCAAAATGATGATTGATCAAAGTATCCAAATCTGAATATACCAGAGTAGCTATCAATTAAAGAATCCAAAATCTAAATAGACTTGCATACAAAGAACAAACCTCCAGCATCTCTCATTGGTGTCATGTATGGACGCAATGGAGTCCGAGAAGGATGCATTGGGGTTTCACTTCCCATACCATATCGAGATGTATCGCTGGTAAAACATGTGAAAAATAGTTAATCAGAAAGATAGAATCATAAAACCAGTTCAAACAATTTTCAGTGTGTGTATTTACCGGTATGGAGTTGAAACAACCACATTATCTGAGATGTGGCTCCGATCAACTGCACTTGAAACAGCATTCATTTTCCATAAAACAAACAGGAATACAAGGGGCTAGCTTTTCATTGTATGTAGATAGGTGAAGACTTGCCTGTAACAACTTTCATTTGCGATTCCAGTTCAACTCTAACAAGTTGACCTTTGATATCTACAACACGCCCACGGTAACCCTTGAAAGGACCCTGTCGTACCTTTATTGTGGTACCAACCAAAGCATCATGCCCTCCCCGTCCACCTCTATTTCTTCCTCCAGCTGCAGAATTCAATTAGCAGTTAATATTAGAACTCGACTTGAGAAAAATATGACACCATTGTAACAAAAACGTCCTTTCCTTTCTCGGGTAAATAACAATTAAGGAAGCCCAATTATGATAAAATTTATTTAAAGAAAAGAGTTGTCACTTTAAAAAACTTACACTCAAATGGAGGACCTCCTCTAGAAAATCTCTTTGGTGACGGGGTTACTCGGAGAGGAGTTTTAAAACTGCTCAATCTTGAATAGGAATCACCCTGAAAATTTAATAATGAGTGAGAAAAGGGACAATTTGGTTTAAATTATTTCTGCTGATTTGATCTGAAATTGATATAGTCAGTTTGCACTTTAAAAATCATGTCCTGCTAACCTCCATAGGTTACTAACAAATAATGATTGTAAAATATTTTAACAAAAATAACATAAATTGAAGCAACATGATATATCTGGCAATAGCTTCTCTAAGTAATTAATTACAAAGATATAAAAACAAATCTGCTATAACAAAAGTGACAGTGACTATCAATCATCTTTTAAGCTCCAATTCAGTTAGCAATTATCAGCAACTTTTGATAATTATGAACACCAATCCACTTCAAACCAAACACACCTGGAAAAAGCCTGGATAATTAGAATTAAAAGCTGCATGCACAAAAACTCAGCTAAAACAGAAATTTTATTCCTAAAATAAGACAGAAATGCTTACATTTCTATCTCCATTGGAACGTGATCCTCCGACAACCACACATGAATGGGATTTAGCACAAATAAACCCAGCATGCTCAAGGTGATGCCGATCATAGATGAACAGAACTCCTCTATATATGTGTTCTACAGGACCTTGTTTTCCCTAACAAGACAGTAGGGAAGCTGTAACCAATGAACATGTGGTAGCAAGATAGATCATGCAGTGGCTGGGAATCTTACTTTGCAAGGACCATCAATGATCCTAACAACATCTTTCACAGATACAGTGTTCTTGTACCGATCTTGGACATTGGTTTTCTTCTCAATTTTGCATTTGATCTCTCTCAGTCTAACAAGTGCAACATCAGGTCTCTCTGGAACTCCCTTGAGAACCTGGAGAAAAAGGATGGATCTTGAGCCAAAATAGGTGACAGGTAAACCTAGCAATGTAGGCAGTTCAGTGATGACTAACCTGAAAGGCTTCACTTTCTACACGAATAATTAAACCAAAGCTCATATTACTGCAATAAACACCAAAGAACAAATAAGGCCTCAAATGATAAGGACAAAAGGATAACATTTTTAAGCAAATAGGCTTACTCCATTAGCACAAGATCGTGAAGCTCATAGCCCCCAATTTTGGTAGCTCCTGTAGTTACCTCAGAACTTTCCACAACATCATCAGCAAATACACGGATCTGAAGACAACAGATATTGACATTGGCTCCACACATTAGTTTCCTTGTCAAGCAATAACTAAAGCAGAGAATTAATTTATGCAGCAAAAGCATCACTCACATGTTCCTTTGTTGTATCGGACAGAATAATGAGCACATGCTGCTCAACCTTAACAACCATGCCAGTTGCACCTTCATGTGTGCCTGAGACAACCTTCACGTGATTGCCAGGTTCAAAATACTTGCACAATTCCTTTTCATTTACTGCAAGTGTTTTCTGCCAATAAATAGTTTGAATACCAATAAATGAAAGGATGAGACAATAAGCAAATTCAACCTATTCTTAACAACATACAAAGACAAATGATTATTTTCAATTTACCAACAAATTCTTACCGGAAGACCCTTCATTTCAGGTCTAATATGTACATTTTCTTCATCAACTTTCTCAACCCATCCCTTTAGATTTTTCAGATCTCCCTTGACAACAATAACTGCATCACCCTTCATAAAATGGCCCTTCTTTCTGTTTGCAAACAAGGTTGACAAACTGGCCATATCACCATCTCCATTCTCTCCAGGTGTACGAAACTTCTCAAGCTCATCAAATGATGGCTTAATGTTCTGAGCACTAATTGACTTCATTGATACAGTTTTATACAAGAAACCATCTTTAAAAAGCATCCCGCCAATATTTTCAAAATAATCACCGGTCATTGGATCTCTTCTGCGTTCTACACGAATATGTAATTCCCTGAAAATTTACAGGGCCAACAAATAATCATATAATAAACAAAAAGATTCAGTACTATTGATATTTGAATGAAAAAGAAGCAATCGGTATTTACCTAGCTTCTTCAACATTCATAAAACGTGGAGGAGGTACAAATGCCTTCTTTTTTGGCGCTTCTCTGCCTTCCTGGGGAAAAAGGGGTAACAAAATCCATCTTCTATTATGAAAGTGCACTAACATAATTAAGTTTCACACCATCTCATGCATCGGCAAAGTAATATTGATGATAAAAAAGGGAATGCCTTGTGCATCTATATGAGGTCACCAATTTGATGAGACATGACCTTGAACAAGACAATTTTCTCAGTCGAATATGTCTACTATCAACCAAACAAAGGGCAATAATGGAAGTGAAAACTTACCAGTTTGTTTGCAAGAGCCTGCAAGTCAATCCTTGGAATTAACTTTACTGTAACTCTCTGCCGGACATTATCTACATCTACAACCTTCAAAATAAGAGAACGAAAAATCAGCAAGGAAAAACTGAGAACAAGAAGGTGAATAGGAACAGAAGTTATAAAACATACTTTGGCAAGGTCCCCCTTTGTAATTCCCAATCTTCATTCTGACCCAGGTGTCCCTTGAAAGATCAATTACTTTGCTTTCAACTGAAAGAACATCAGTCATTTCTTTGATTGGAACAAGCATGATTTTCTGCCCAAAAATATTGCGCAAGCCTTTACAAGCCTGAAGCAGAAGCAAATCAATAGATCACATATTCCATCCGTCACAGCTGTAAGCATGAAAACGCAAAAAGTTGAGTCGGTAATCACTGGAAAGCCCCAAAGCAGAAGGATACCTCTCTCACATGGGCTTCTTTGTCTGCTTCAATATAAATATAGTTTTTAAGATGATCAAGAGCAATAGCAGACCGAATTTGCAACTCCGATCCTTTATCAATGTATTTTTGCATTAAACAAACAGCCGTCTCCCGTTCACGGCCAATCTGATGAATATTAAAGAACAATTAAATAAGTACATGAATACATCTAGTACCACAAATAAGAAAACCACGCCCATTGACGAATGATAAACATACCGCACACTTAACCATCCATAATTTCGGATCCCGAACAGATGGCAAAAGAGCTTGTTGCTCCACTTCCGTAGTCTCTTCATCATATTCTGAGTGCATTGACTTTGCATATCTTGCTTGAATACTTCTTCAAGTGCTTCAACATCTTCTTGATCCTCTTCTGCAGGCAGTAACGGCCTACGATGCATCCTTCTACCACTACCCTCATCAGGTAAATCAGCTCCGTGATCGTCAACTATAAAATCTGCATTTACAAAAGCACAATTAAGAGCATTAAATTCACCACCATTACTAAAAAAAGGGCTTAAAATTTAAACAAACATACCGTCCTCGCCATCATCTTCATCCTCCTCGTCATCACTGGCAACTTGAGCAATATCATCAAAAAACTCTGAGCCACGCCGCTTCTTCCCCTTCTGCTTCCTACCACCACCTCCTCCACCACCACCACCACCACCATAATCCTCATCCTCATCCTCATCATCCTCTTCCTCCTCCTCCTCCTCCTCCGCAATATCATCAAAGAAATCTGATCTCCGTCTCTTCTTAATCGACGCTCCTATATCTTCCTCTTCTTCACCCTCATAATATTCCTCCTCTTCTTCATCCATTACTTGCTCTTCCTGCTCCTCATACTCTTCATCTTCAAGGTCGTCGTCTTCGTCTCTTCGACGAGACATGGTTAATTGAATTGACGGCTATAGTTGTAATCTGATCCAATAAATCGAAGCCAGTAGGCAACAGTTCATGCTAATTTCAAGAAAGAGAGAAAAAACAATAGGATAGAATCTTGTACCTGCTGAAAGTGAGAGGATTAGGGATTTTAAGATTTTCTAAGCTCAGTTCGATCAATCGGGGAGCAAGATACAGACAGAGAGTGTGCTAACCCTAACAGAAACAAAGAAGAGAGGAAGACGTCGAGAATTTTAGTGAATTTTTTTTTATCTGAAAGGAAAAACGATATGTTGTTTGAAGTCGGATCCCCCGCCTATTAGAGTATGAAGCCGTCTTATCCATCAATGTACGGGTTTAAAGTTGGGTTACGAAACTAGTTGTTTTTAAAATATATTTAAATAATATTTTATAAAATTATTTTTAATATTAATATATTAAAATATAAAAAAATATTTTTAATCAAAAAATTTATTTTTAAAAAATATTATTGTAAATGTAATTCAAGCAAGCATATGTATGGCCATATAAAAAAAAAAATTTAAAACTTATTAATATTCTATGCCATGTATAATCTAGGTAACCTATATTAACACCACCATACAATTCTATTTCTTCTAAATTATAAAATTTGTAACATCAAAAATATTTTAAAACTTATTTCTTAGTTATAAGAGGAAAAATAAGGAAATTTCTCATTTTAAAATATAAAATTCATCAATTAGAGATGCTAGGACAAGGAAAAATATTGATTTATAAAAACACATAAGATTAAATAAATAATTTAAGAATTTATATAATATTTTATCAATTTTTTTTAAACAATTTACTATTCAGGTTTTAATTCCAATTAATCAGATAACAAATTTTCATAATTATCCATTTAATAAGGCATCAGTTCTAAGCCAGAAAACTAGTTTTACTAATTATCCATTCTTATAGCATCAGTCCTATCTTCAAAAAACTGGTGCAACCAATAACTCATTTATAAGGTACCGGTCTTATTATCAAAAAACTAGTCTAATGAATAACCCATTCACATGACACTTGTCTTTTCATTAGGAAATTGGTCTAGCCAATATTTACATAATAAATTTGCATAATAAAAATTCTGACATGCATTTTACAACAATCTCAATAACAAATTTGTAATAGACTTTTACAAAATAATCTAAGGTGTTGAGCACTTACCTGAAATCTATACTTTACTAATTGTCCCCTGTTACTGTTTGATGCCCTCGATCTTACGTGTATCAATAGGTACACTTTATTAATTTCAAGCCTTGTTCATGCATACACACACTTTTCATTTTCATTCCCTCAATAATTTAACATTTTTAATCAAGAACAACTTCAAACAAGAATTAACATTTTATAAATTTCAAGTGGTTCAACGTAATTGACTCAGAATATTGTTTCATATTGTGTTATAACTGGATTTATAGAACTTGATTTTATAGGTGATTTCTTTATTTGGAAAGCAAAACATAGGTATAAAACTTTGATGAAGATGACTAAACTCAGTTTTTCCATCTACAAGCCTAAACTTGCAAATTACAGTAGTAAAAGAAATTGTCAAGCTGATTTTAGTTTAGACCATTCTTTGGTTTTTATCTTATATCTAGCATTTTCTCATTCTGATTTAAGCAAGGTTAGTTTTTTTTTTTTTTTTGAAATGTAGCATCAATGTATACAACTTTTATGAATGAAATTATCTTAAATTCCATCATCTTAGGGTTCTAATCTTAAAGAAGAAACCGAGAGACAAACTGTACAGTTTTTTATTTCTAAATTTAACAAGTTTTTACTTGTTTCCCCGTGTATTTTCCATTATTTTCAACAATAATAACATATAATACCTTCATATATCATCATTTAACATAAATATTAAACTCATCAACCTTATCAAATCCATTTATTAAAATAAAAATTCTCTCTACTAATCTATTTTTTTATTCATCACATGTATCAAATATCATCAAAATACAATTTCATATTCAACTTTATAAACCATGAACCTCTACCAAATAGTCTATCAATTTAAGAAAAACACAAAACAAATTATAACAACTTATTAAGAGAATTCATTACCCCTTAAAAACAAGAAATTAAAGAAGAAATCCCAAGATGAATCAAATTTCTTTCACCCTACTTTTCTTTCCTTTTTGCTGCCCCTATCAAGGTTGCATCCCTTGGAGTTCTTCAATTTTTCTTGTGTAAATCTCCTATTAACACCCTTTAATTCTCTAATCTAACTTTTTTTTCTTTTGTGTTTTTAATGTAATTTTTATAAGATTTCTAGCTCATTTTTTCCTCCCTTTTTTTTCCTTTTATAGCCGGCCATTTCAAGATATTTCTAAACAATTCTTCTATATTTATAGCTATAACTTCTTTATGTGCATCTTACACTCACTTACTTTTTTTATTTACATAGTAGTCCCTTATGTTTTCTTAATTTCCATATTAACCCCTCATATTCTCTCTTATTTTTTTTCACATTGACCCCACTATGTCTTTTATTTATACATTGACTCCAATATTTTTTTAACCATATTTACCGCTTTAATTCATCACTTTAATTTAATTTATTTTTTTTACTACTTCAATATAAGATTTTTATCCAAAGGTTTACACACAATGTCTTGGGCTCAGCTCATGGCTGAACCTAAGCATATTGTGTCCAACAACTTGCTAAACCCATGAAGACTTGGGCTCATTTCATGGCTAAACCCAAGCATATCGGTTTAAGCAGCTTGCCATATCTATATTTGATTGAGTTATCACCCTATTATGGATTTGAGCTCTTTCAAAACATAAAAAAATATTGAGTAAAAAAGACTTTCTCATCGGTTCCACCCCAAGTTTTTTATGCATTTGATGCATAAGGACTTGAAAAGCCTCTTGGGAGACAATAGTTAGAGAGAGGTGAAATGATCTTTTTAAAAAGACCATTTGGTTATATGCAACCATTATAATAGGTGTTTATCCTTCCTAGGTTTATAATATAAGGTCACATGTCCTTCATTCATTACTTGGAGTAGAAGGCGGTGATGTATATAAACCCTCTTCTTTTTTAATTTTACTTTTGCCAAAAATTTCTTTGCATTCTATGTATTAGAAGCCTTATATAGGATCAAGTTTCTTTGTGTTTTTGTGCAGAAAAAGAGTCATCTTCTAGGTAAACACATGACACATTATCTTTTTTTTTTTAAAAAAAAAAATCATCTTAGGTTAAAAATGACTTCTAATGCAAAGAAATTTCATCCATTGAGGGAGATTTCAGTTTCAGGCCTGAAACTGGAAGTACTAGCCATGAATCTATGGCCATTAAAATAGGTCATGGATCTAAAAGTGGTATTGCTCAACCCTCTTCTATTGGAAGAGGGAATGAGAATGTCCCTAAAAAGGTTTCAAACCTCTTTGGGGCCAATAGAAACTTACTCGTATAGTCTGAGCAGCAAGATTTCTAGAGCCTGTGTGTGGACTACATATACCTTTATATATCTTTCTTGAAGCATAAGTGCTTTCTTTTAGAGATGAGCATTTTAGTAATGAAGTTGAGGTAGATCTTCGATATAGTACATTTTCAATTATGTAATACCCTACTCCTCGCCCAGTTAGATGAATGACTTGATTTTTGTTGAGGGTAATTCTTCAACAAGTAGGTAATGCATGATCAGGGTTCTCCAATCTTTCTCAATATTGATGGGAATAACCACAAACTTTTTTTTATCTACACAATTTTTCTACAGCTTCAACCCAAACATCCACAAGGAGGTCTACAAGATTTAAACTTGCTAACTTAGACATAAGATCTGTCTTGTGGTTGTCTTCCCTTAGAATACGAGTGGTTAAAATACTTTTTATCTCCAGCTTTTAAATAAGGCCGAACCTTCTAAAGATACTGTTGCATGGTCGGTTCTTTGGCTTTATATACTTCTTGGCATTGATTAACCACTAGCCAAGAGTCACTATAAACTTTAAATGGGTATGCATTCAAGGGCCCTGCAAGGTGTAATCTTACTAGAAGAGCTTTATACCTTAATACATTACTTATGGTTAATGTGAAAACCCGCTAAATTATAATCTAAGTAAAATAAATAAAGTACCGAATAGATTAAATAAAAGGATTTTAAGTATTGTAATTGGATAAAATAAAATAAAATATAAGATGTTATAGTGAGAATTAAGTAAAAAGAAGAGTTGAGTGACAAAAATAGAAATAAGAAGAAATGAGGGCCACTGTGTGAATAGGTAAAAGTTAGACTATAAATGCTTCATTTTTTCTCTTTTAGCCGTGAGCTTTAAACAAAGAGAGGGGGAAGAATTGTGTGGTTTTTCTACTTAAATTCTCATTGATTTCACTAATTAAAGTGAGTAATTAGAGTGATTAACTTAATTAAACATCAAGAGGGGGTTCATTTTAAGGCGGTGAGTGCATTGGAGGAAGGATTTCAAGCTAGGGTTTGAAGAGGGAGAAGAAGAAAACTTGATTTTTCTTGTATTCTTTCCTTAAATCCTTATCAAAGTGAGGTAAATAACATGCTCCAAATGATTAATTCCTTTAATTTTATGTTTGATGAAGGATTATGCAAAATTATAATTATGTTAAGTTGTGGATTTATGTTATAATTTATAGGAATGATGCAAATTATGTTTGAACCATGTTAGAAAGCATGAATTATGATTGGGTAAGTGTTTAATTTTAAGTAAAAGAAAAAAAAATTATTT
Source organism: Populus simonii (assembly GCA_007827005.2). NCBI lineage: Eukaryota > Viridiplantae > Streptophyta > Magnoliopsida > Malpighiales > Salicaceae > Populus > Populus simonii. Next base: position 16,272,456 of record CM017467.2, on the reverse strand, counting down.
TTCCTCATTTAATTGAATATTTGGCCAAAAGAGGAATAATTTAGGGGATTTGAAGTTTAATACAATTGTTTGGAAAATATGGGAAGATGAAGGTTTATAAGTGTTATTAAATGAATGGAGTAAGAATTTTTTAAAGAGAAAAGAAAAATCTTCACTTCCTTCCCTATGTTGTTTTTGGCTAAATAGAGAAAAAAATTAGATAATGGAGTTTAAATGATATTATTGAGGAATCTTACCAAATTGAAGGCAATTGATGTTGATAGGTTAAATTATATAGGGACTTTTGTGAGAAAATAAGTAAATGTTTCAAAAAGGAGGGTTTTGTCCTCCTTCAATTAAAAGTCAATTAAACTTAATTAAGGGTGTTGGATTTAATCAAAAAATATGTAACGAGTATTAGAATTTTACCGGTTCGAATGAATGATTTTTGTTGGTACAAAGGAGGCCGTAGGACCTAATCAGCAACAAGGGACCTCTTCACGCTCACAGACACCAGGTAGGTGTTCGATACCTTGGAGTAATTAATTAGTTTATATTTTTTTTTATTGTAGAAGGAATTTTATAGATTGTAAATTCTAGGGCTGGTTACTGGAAATAACGCCCTGGCGAATGGGCAAGCCTTGAAAATTATTTCCTGGTTGTTGGAAATAACGCCCTGGCAAATAGGTAAGCCTTGAAAAATTATTTCCTGGTTATTGGAAATAACGCCTTGGTGAATAGGCAGTTACTGGAAATAATGCCCTTGTGAATGGGCAAGCTTTGAAGATTATTTTCTGATTACTGGAAATAATGCCTTGTTGAATGGGCAAGCCTTGAAGATCATTTCCTGATTATTGGAATTTATGCTTGATTGAATGGCCATGTTAAGAAAATTAATTTACAAATTAAAGGGATAATCACTCGATGTAAAATAGATTAATTGTAAAACTTTGAATTTAAATATACTGGTTTGTGGGAGACTCTTGATATTTTTATTTTAGTAGATTTATCTCTATGTTTAGAAGAGAATTTATGAAATTAGAAACTTCAAAAAGAAAATAAGATAATTTATTCTATGATATGAAAGTCACTTTAATGTATATGAATAATTAGTTTTTAATCAATTACTTATTGAAATGTGCAATTGTTTTAATCATGTTTAATGCGATTATGTTTTTAGGTACATCGCACCCTCAATCTGGAAAGTAGATGCTTAGATAAATAATTTTGTTATGTGATTAATGTAATTGGAAGAACTAATATTTTGTTGTAATATACTTCCATATCTAAAATTGTAATGTTTAACTTATTATTTTGTGTATGATGTAATTTATAATGTTATTATTATTATTAAGTTGAATTATGGTTGGTTGTGTATATATTTGAGCACAAATACTTAAAAAAAAAGAGACGATGTATGTTAAGAACTTATTAGTTTTATTATAGTGTTCTATAGAAAATAGAATTGAGATATTGAAATATGCTTGAGTTTTTGAAGTCCAAATGATGGGACGAATATTGTGATTGATGTTACAGGTTAAGAAATGATTGAGTCGATAACTTGGTATCTAAAGAATACAAAGGACACTCTGCTGAAATTTCAGGATATAGTCCATAAACCTTACTTCAACTAGAAAATAAAAATAAAAACCTGAAATTACAAAGGAAAAAAACCTAAAATCCAAAATAAGTAAGAAATCCAAAAAAAAAGAAGGAAAAACACAAAAGCTACCAAAATTGAGAGGCTTTGATGAGATTTTTTATATCTAAAAATCCAATGGTCCATGTAGCAATGCAATGAATATTATAGAGAAAACGATCTCTGTAAACTTTTGTAAATAGTTGAACACAATCCAACAAACAAATAAAAAGTTATGGACCTTTTGAGTTGTTATTCGGTTTAGTACGACCAAACCTCTTCTTAGGTTTTGACTTACCCACTGGTCCATAAATGTATTTATTAGGCCATCTACGTAATTTGTTTAGGATAAATCTTCATTTAGTTATGACAGACTCATACGTGACGGTTTAAAATCACTCGTTATTGTAGGCCCGACTACATCAGATTGATATGTCAAAACTATGACTTGGTGAGCTTGGAAATATGGTTTCATCTTTCTTAAGGCACTCACCAGAGCATGGGCCACTTTCTCCACTTCAAGTGTCTCATTTCAACATCATGAATAGTTTGACTATAGTAATAAATTGGACATTATATTCCTTCATCCTCCTTTACCAAAACAAAGTTTACTGCTGAGTCAACCATCCCTAGGTAGAGAAAGAGGTTTTCACTCTCTCTTAGTTGAGACAGGATCTTGCGAGATGAAAGATAAATTTTAAACTCTTTAAAAGCCTTTTGACAACCTGAAGTTAACTCAAAGTTGGTTATGTTTCTCAAGGTCTTAAAAAATGGCAAAGTACGACCCTCTAGATGAGTTATAAACTAATGAAGGGCAATTAATCTCTCTATAAGACAATGAAACTTCTTTATTGACCAAGGATGAGTCATGTTTAAAATGGCCTGAACCTTTTCTGGATTAGGCTTGATTCCCTTGTTGCTTAATAGAAAACCCAAAAACTTTTCTCTTTTGATGGAAAAGACATACTTGAAAGGATTTAGTTTTATTAACATGTCATCAACATATCCCTCTATAACCCTTTTAAGTTAATTCTTGAATATTTTATTAAGCATTCATTAGTAAGTAGCTCCAACATTCTTAAACCCAAATGACATTGCTCTATAACAAAAATTCCCCCATTCAGATATAGAAGTTGTTTTTTCCTTATCATCTAGGTGCACGAGGATTTGTTAATATCCAAAATTGGCATTCAAAAAGCTCAGATATTTAAAGCCTACAGCGGAGTCAACTAAATGGTCAATCTTGGGAAGAGGATAACTATCCTTTATGCAAGTTTTATTCAAATCAGTGAAGTTCACACACATTTACTACTTATCGTTGCTTTTCTTAACCATTACCATATTTGCTAACCAAACAGAGTACATCACTTCCATAAGAAAGCCAACATCTAGGAGCTTATCTACCTCTTGTGTTATTGATTTCTGCCTTTCACCCCCGAAAGACCTCTTTTTCTAGTGGACTGGATGAACAGTTAGGTTATTCTTCAACTAATAAGTTGCAATTTCAGGACCGATTCCTGGCATACTAGAAGTTTTTATCGTAAAATTAAACCTTTAGATATAGATGAGCTTTGTCAATGACTGTTATTGTGTTGGTGTCAAGGTTAAACTCACTTTTATGACGACTTAGTCATTTTCTCTTAAAACAATATTCTTTCAATTCTTCATTAATTTTAGCTCTAACCTCCACTCTTTCTTTCAATAACCCTTGTTGGTTCAATACCAGGGCCTTTTTTCCCTTCAGATAAGTAAAGGCACATTGCCTTGAGGTTATTTGATTCTTCTTCACCATGGACACTCTTTTCAGAGTTAAAAATTTCAGTGTCATGTACTTGGTGCTAATGACTGTATTAATCTAATGCAAAAGAGGTCTACCTAAAATGACACTGTAGGCCAAGGTCATGTCAATAACCGTAAAGGTCTGCTGGAGGGAGACTCACTTAGGGGGAGTGCTAATGGTGACTGAGAGTTTTAGGGAGACTAACTGGTATGCCTGAATCTTTTATCCTAATAAGAGGAGTTTTTATTGGGATTAGTCTTGTATGGGATATCCCCATCCGGGCTATTACTTTGTGGGGGAGGGTATTGATTGCATTGCTATTATCCACTAACACTTGATATACTCGATGATTAGAAAGGATTGTAAAGATGAACATGTCATTTCATATGGGAAAGTTATTCCCTCTCCATCTTCTAGGGTAAAGACAATAGGCGCATGCCATTGGTTTAGAAGACGAGTAGTTGTAAGTACCTCCTTCCTATACTTTCTTTTCCTAGTGCTAGAATCACCTTCCGTAGAGGTTCCACCTAAGATCATGTTGATTGTAGGTAGTGCCATCATGGATTGACTAAGCACTTCCCTTTTTGGCTCGGGATGGGAATCCTTCTTCAAAAACTGATGAAGATAGCCCTTAATTATCAATCTTTCAATTTCCTTTTTCAAGGCGTAACACTCCTTTGTGTTGTGTCCTTTATCTTTATAAAATAAACAATTCTTATTGGATGTATGAGTATTTAGTGGCGATTTCATGAGAGGAAGAGGGTATTAGACAAACTTTTTACCTTGGATGGTGATACGGATTTCAAAGAGACTAGCATTTAGTGGAGTAGTATGCATTTTAGGATAGTTCGAACGTTCCATGATCTGTCTCTTTTGATTTTTTCTAAAGTTGTTGTCCCTTATAGTAAAGCGATCCCACTTAAGAGATCTCTTAGTCAAACTTTCTTTTGAGGAAAAAGGGAGAACCATGACGCAACTTACTTAAAACAAGGTTCATGTTTTTTTTTCACCCAAAAACTCATTTCAACTTATTTTAACCTAAAACACCTAGAAAACAATTTAGAAGCCTTGTTAAACCAATCTATAGCCCTCAAAAACACAAAAAAAATAATCTCAAAACCCAAAATCAACCTAAACTAAAAATCTTTTCAAGCTTAGATCTGTTTATTTATGCACTTTCAAGGTAAAAACACCGAACTCGAACTTCTCTCATTATATAGAATCATTTAACACAAAAATCGACCGTTATGGTGGCCATAATTATCGTCAAAGACAATTTTCTCTCTCTATGCTTAAATCTGGCGTCTCTTTCTCTCCTCCTATAAAAAAAAGGACTAAAAAATGAGAAAAATAAACAAAATTGAATTTAAAAAAAATTAAAAGGAGTGGTTATGGAAGAGCTAAAAAAGATGGGGGGCTAAAATGAACTTTTTAAACAAATTTCAAATCCGCCACTTATTTTACTTGCTTTCACTTCAGTTTTTTTTCTTTTAATTCAACCCTCCCTCTCAAAAAAATACAATTGAGTTATAATTTGAACTCAAAAAGCTAAATTATACAAAATAGAATTTCGAAAACCAAATTGAAATTTTTCTAAAAAAATCGGTAAATTTGGTACCTCCGTCTCATTTTGGTCACAGCCTTATATATGGCCCTTATTTAAGGTTGTTGGGCCTTATGTTTCGTGGCTAAGGTTGTTGCTCTCCATTCCATGTGGCTGGCTGGCCTATGTCATCGCCAGCAAATATTGTTGTAGCTTACGAATTGCAGGTTCCAAAAAATGGGTAGATATAACGTTTCAATTTGCCTAACATCTCGAGTTTTTTTATGGTGGTCACATAGGTCTTAGTTTAGTCGGCTTGGATGATAGATTCTTCTCCTAGTCTGGAATTATGAACATTTTCAATGCATCAACTAGAGTTGATTTTTTTTTTCTAATCAGGACCCATATTAGGATTTGAAGTTGCAGATCAAAGCATTTCAGTGCTTAATGCATACCAAATCTCATTGGCAAAGAGGCTTATTATGTGACTAAAAAGTGCATGTAACAAGGAACAAAAATAGTCTCCATGGCTATAAAATCTTTTAAACATTGAGATAAATTAGTGTTGCAGTTGCTCCCTCGGATCCCCATCTTCTTCATCTATAGATTTCAATCACAACAGAGCTTAGTAGGCGTAGTTCTTGACGAACATTCCTTTCTTGGCTTCATCTGACTCTCCCTCACCGGTGTACTTGCCAAGCTGAGCAAGAGAGTTGGCCTTGGCACGGATGAGAAGTGCTTCCTGAGCTGCATTCACGTTCTCTGGCCTGCCTCCCCATGTCTTCAGGCAAGTGTTCTGAAGAGCTCTAGCATATGAGAAAGACACGTGCCATGGGTTTGCAGATTGGTTCATTGCGTTGAGGTTCAGGGTTGCTTCAACCTCGGATTGCCCACCAGACAAAAACTGCTCAAAAAATAATCCATTATCAGTACATGTTTCACTATTATTGCTAAAGAAGCCGTCCTGCCTAAAGCATGTTAATGTTGATAAACCGAAAATTTAACACTTCATGCAAAAAAACAAGAAGTAAAACTGTGAATGAAAGTTGAAATGAAACTTGCCATGATTCCAGGGACGGCTGGGGGGATTCTCCTCTGAAGGAGCTTGAGTGTGTACTCAGCAACTTGTTCAGGGGTGGCCCTGTCCTTGCATTCAGCACCAGGAGTGACCATACTAGGCTTGAGAAGGATACCCTCAAACATGACATTGTTCTCTGCCATGTAGAAGAAAACCTCAGCCCAAACCTTCTGGGCTACTTCGAAAGTCCTGTCAATGCCATGCTCACCATCAAGCAAGATTTCTGGCTCCACAATTGGGACCAATCCATTGTCCTACAAGATCCAAGTAACAAAATCTTCTCAATCAGAAAGTAGAGATTATAAACAACAGGTAGCAATACAGCAATTTGTTTGGGGTGCTATACTTGAGAAATAGCAGCATAGCGGGCAAGACCCCAGGCAGCCTCCTTCACTGCCAAGGCAGATGGGCCGTTGGGAATGCTCACAACAGTACGCCTGACCAATGAAAGTAAGCATTTAGTTCATTAGTTACGTTGCAAAGTAATGGTTACAGAAAGTTGGCATTTTGCGAAACATAGAGAAACAGAATTCATACCATTTGGCAAAACGAGCTCCCTGTTGGTAGTAAGCAGCTGTGCGGGAGGCGAGTCCATCAAGACCTTGGCACCATGACTCATCATTGGAACCAGCTAGAGGCACCAAACCCTATTGTTTTCATTTTTCAAACTGTATGTTACTAAAATTTCGTTCAATAAACAATAAGATGTATACTCTTTTGCCTATACTATTTAGTTAACTCAATGACAAGAATAAAGCACGAGTTTAATTTCAATAAAAAAAGTTTTGAATTCGTGAAAACTTAATGTTGAGAGACATGTGTCGGAGTATTACCTTGTCAACTTTGATACCGGGAACAATCTTTTGCTCAACAAGAACATCAACCATCTTCTTGCCATCAGTGGTGGATTGGTAGAGAGTCTCCTCAAAAAGGATGGCACCAGAGACGTAATCGCCAAGGCCAGGGACTGTCACAAGAAGGGTACGGTATGCCTGGCGGTTAGCCTCGGTGTTCTCTAGCCCGATTGAGGCGAGACGTTTTCCACAGGTAGCGTTGGACTCATCCATGGCCAAAATACCTCGGCCAGGAGATGCAATAGTTTTCTACAATATCCAGAAACAAGAACAGATAAGTACTGCGGTCTCATTTACCCAAAAAACCTAAAAGGGCAGTGTCTTATATATATCATGGACTTAAAGCTGGCAAGAGAAGTACTATCACTTTCTACTTAATTAAAGCCTATGCTTTACACTATATACCATGAATGAGAAAGTCATTGCATGTCATATTTTTTGCAAGTGTTGAGTCTCACTTCAGTTAAAGTGATTGAAAGATGTAACAATATTACATACCGCGGTTTTGACAAGCTCCTCAGCATAGGAACCAGCACGGACGGTAAGAGCAGAAGGGGCGGTGGAGCGGCACCGGACAATGGAGGCAGAAGGCAAGCGGAGGGTCTGACCCTTAACAAACTCAGACTTGTCTAGAACTGGTGATGACTTGAGAAATGATGCCGAGGCCATCTTTCTTTTTTCTGTTTTTGCTGATAGGAGACTACACTGCCAGTGCAAGATAGCCTATAACAAGTGTCTATATCTTATCTCCTCTCTATCTTGTGCCTCTTTACCACACATGCATGCACTTCCACGAATTTATATTTGGCTTCCATGTTATCACAAGATGTCACATTTGAGGCTGTCCTTCATCGACAAATAACAATTTGCCACGTGGATGATATATATAGCACGGTACACTTTGTTTTGTGTATGCGTGGTTGAAATAGATGGTTTTATTCCCACCTCGTAAATTAATGAAATTATGGAGTCATAAAGCTGATATTTTCTCTTCTATGTCAAGAAGAACAGACAACTGCTTCCTGTTCACTATGTTACAGAGTCCAAATCAGTGTCGCTTGGGAGATTTCTCTGGAGAGTAAATATGAGGTTGTAATCTCTCCTGTTTTGTTTCTTAGCTTCATTTGATTAATGGCCATTGTTTAATAGCCAAATTTGATAGTCTATGATTCCCCTCTCAACGGTAGATAGCTTGCCATATCAGCTTTTTATGTGATGGGCACGAGTTTCTATTCCCCATAGTGGGTCTAAATATCACTGGGTGGTTCCATTTGAAGGACCCACTAAAATAGCATAGATTCATGGCAGAGGCACCAAATTGCCAACGTTTTTTGGTTAAAGGATCCCCAGTACGGCTTTAGACAAATTAGAGCCTTAATTCTTGATTCCTTGCCTCAACGTGGTCGTTGGTCAAACTGGTGGTTCTGAACATCAGTTGCAGAAGCCTGAAGAACGAGAACTGAGAATCATGTGAGTAGGGCTGCGGTTCCTCACAATTAGTACAGAATTCAATTGGACGTGAGATTTCAGTCATGGAAAGCCCCTGTCAAGTTCATTGGGACGGTAATGCATTGTATAATATGAACATCAGAAGTAGATATAAAATCTTTAATGTACATGTCAGTATTTCAGAGACAACAACTAAATTTAAGGTTGTCCGGTCCATCATTCATTCGGTTGAATAGAATGCTTATGTAAAAATATTTCACACTTACGCAGAACTCTAAACCCTACGTCCATCACAATTAAAAGCGGTTGCTAGAAGCAGGAGACGTGCAACGAAGTTGAAATTATAGAATGTACAATGTTGTCATGTAAAGTCAAGAATGTTGATCCAAAGACAGGTCAGCAATGCCATGAATCAAAGTATCAAGGGACTCCTCTTTCAAATCTTTCCGTGCTCCGGAATCATCAGATGATGATGGAGTGGATTGAACAGGATTTTCAGCAAGCGCCTTGTTCAACTGTTTGATAAGCTCATCTTCCTCATCTGGAATGCCGAACCCCAAACCTTAAAGATATCCTCACCAGTTGATGGCTCAATATCAGATGCTGTAAAACCCATATCAAGTCCTGAACCTACTGGTAGACACATCTTTGTGTCATCATCTTCTTGTAATTAGGCGAGAAGGCATGTTCGAGAGAAGTTTCTGAGAGATCTCCCTGAAAGAGTTGTGATGATGAAACATCAATCTCCTCGTTGATTGGAAAACCGTTGCTTCTTGTTTGTATTTCTTTATCAATTGTAGAGACCTCATCATCAGTTACTACACGTGACTGTAAATTTTCTGCTTCATTGGGAGGATGCATCAGAATGTCTGTTCCTCTTGGCAAGTCATCATTTCCAGGTTCAGAAGAGTCATGTGACTCTGGCTGCAGACTGAGAAATTCTAGCAAAACATCTTTCAGAGAACTCCAGTCACCATCTGAAATTTCAGGATCTTTAACAAGGCAAGAATCAACCCAAGCTACATCTTCAGGTGAAAGCGCATCTCCGTTCTCATTAGACTCCAACGAATCAACAAGAACAGAAGAAATAGAGCCTTGTACCATCTCACTATCACCAGCAGTCATGGCTAAAGATATGTAGGAAGCAACGTCAATAAACAAGAAGGAAGACAGGTTAATGCACAACCATAAAAACTCAAGAGGCAGAGACAAATTGATTTTCTAGTGAGGACATGCAAATTACATTTTGTCCTAAGCAATGAGGCCTCCAAGGTGGCATTGCCCTGCACAATTATCTAGTCGAAGAGCGCTTCCATAACAGTTCAAAATATGGTTCAAATAAGACATCTAGTCCACCAGAGGCAGAAAACTCATGTTCTCTTTCTATTAATGATAAGCTCACTGCATTTCCTCGAATAAAACCAACTTTCCCAAGAACACAGGCCAGCTCACATGCTGAGAGAAACGGATGTCCTAAAAAATTTATTGCAAAAGGGGAGCTTTCGAATTATCTTGTCCTACGATGAGAGTATGCGGCAAGCCATCACAACCCACAGTAGCTACGGAAAATACCCAAATCCCAGCATTTGTCCAATATCAAAGAATACAGAAGCCAGGATAGAAATAAAGCCACTTGGAATCCTACAATTCCACCAATATAATTATCTAGAACCGTAACCATACCTTTACCTATGGTAATCATAATATTCAGCTCCCTTGCAATGAAACTCATCATCAGACTATTACAAGCATTATCATTCAGTCATATCAGACAGCAATTCCCATTCCTAGTTAGCAAGCATGCTACTAACAAAATAAAAAAATTTATATAGACACACACACACTGGTATGACCCTACGACAAAGTTTGCATAGACAACAAATGCATCATAAAACGTAGTAGTTACAATTAGGGCAAAATAATTCACAATAACATGAAATTTGTTGAATTTCTAACAAACTAAATGCAAGATTTTGGCATTGTTACCAACTAAGCTCGACATTTAAAGTTGGTGTCTCTTACTAGAAATCGACCAGAGGTTTTCAATGCAGCAATTTTAAAGTAAGAACCTATCAATGATGGATGCTGATGAGTTTCAAATTCTGTTTAAGAATAAGGTTAATGTGTTATATAATTGGTTGATCTTTTAGTTCAAGCAATCTGACTTATTCTTTATAGTTAAGGTATCTGATGATTTGATATAAAAAGTCTAAATGGTTGGTAAATGATAGTAAGTGATGCCTGATAAGGCAAATAACCAATAATTATAGTAGTAGTAAGTGGTGCTTGATAAGTCAGGTAACCGATAGTTGGTATCTGCAAAAAATCCTTTTTAATGGACATGGGGATTCTTCAATTATAAAGTTAGTAACTTTATAGAAAGAGAAAGTGTAATGATATATTAGAGAGATAAACTATGAAAATATGTATGCTAAAAATGTTGAAAATGAAAAGATTGTGAATCTTTAACTTGAAAGATTCATGGTATATTTATAACCCATAAATCTTGTCCTTTTTATAGAGAGGAAGGGCTGAAGTGTAATTTCATTCTTGTGATATTTTGAGCTGTATTTTAGTTAAAATAATATATATTTGATTAGTATAAAATACCGAAAGACTCGCGTGGAGTCTAAGAAAAATTTTCTAGCGAGTGTTGGGCTCAAACAAGGTGCCCATGTTCTTGGTGCGTGGGCTCGAGCTCCTTACCCGAGTCTATGCTTTTTGGGAGCTAGACTCGAGCTACCATACCTGAGCCCTTTTTTTTTTGGTGTTTTTTTTATTTTTTTAAGGATTTTCTTGGATCTATTTTGAAGGATTTTTTGGGTTTATTTTATTTGGCTATCATGCCTAATACATGAGTGAGAAGCAGAGAAAGAAAGAAAGAGATAATTGTAGAACTTACTGTTTTGAAGAAAAAACCCTCATTCTTAGCTAATAAAATCGGTTATTACAATTGAAGTTTTTGAAAAGAAGAGAAAGAAAAGAGAGACAGTACTTGATTTTGTTGTTGTAACACCTATGTTGTGTCTTCATTTGGTTTAGTGGTTTAGTAACTCTAGTTAGAACTTGCAAGTTGGTTTAAATAATATTTTTGGGCCAATTATCCATTAACCCAATAACAAATTTTTATGTTTATTATATTGAGCCAATAGCCCAATAACAGCCTGGATAAAAAAAAAAAAAAAAAAAACCACGTCCATGCTAAAGTAAAATCTGACATTTTCTTAAAGTCTGTTATATTTTTGTGTTTAACAAATGCTTTTGAAAAAATTAAAAAAATTTTATATTTTTTTATTTTAAATTAATTTTCTTATGTGTTTTTAAAATATTAATTTTTAAAAAAATTAAAAATAAAAAAATTATTTCAATATATTTTTAAGTGATAAGTAATTTAAATGACCACTACTATAACAATCAACCGGAGCTGGTACGTTTTTTTTACTTGAATTTCAAGGAGAAACCCACGCATGGTTTTTAAACCCGACCTAGTGATCGACTCGGTATAATGATCAGGTCACGGGTCAGATAAGTTGACCCAGACCCGGGTCAACCCAAAAAGAAATAATCCAATGTAACACTTATATAAACCAAATTTAAATTCAATCAACAACTCTTTCACAATCTCATTACCGGTTGTTGTTGCAGCAACAACAGCAAACCCAATATTTAATACTTCTAAACTTTCACTTCCATCCATTAAAATGCCAACCACCATCTTTGGTCCATCACTGGATCGAAACATTTCAGTATTTTGAACATCTACAAATTACAAGGACACAAACATTAGAAAATTCCACCAATAACAAATAAATATAGGATCAAGTCATAATCTTTTTTCCTGTGAAAGTAAACATTGAAGATTCAATGAAACTAAAAAATATATATAGCAGAAATATAAACAAAATTGCCTTCCGTAAAAAAAATATTTTCTCATAAATTCACACTCCAAACTCTAAATCCATAAACCAACCATCTAAAAGAACAAAAGGCATCATCCTGCACAGAAAAAAGCACATACCATGAATTAACAATGCCAATGTTTTCAAAGCCGAAACAAGAACTTTCTCAGACACAATAAGAATGTAAGAACAAATAGAACAAACCAACTCCAGCCCACCATTTCTAACACCAGTGGTAACATTCCTAGATCCTTCAACACCAGTAAACAATCCATTCAACTCATCAAGCAACACAGTCATTTCATCCAAATCATTATATGGGTTAAAGAAAGAATCGATGCCAGGTCAACTGATCAAGAACTGCAAGTTCAAAAAAGAGGCAGAGAATAAAAAAAAGAGAGGGTGAATGAAAGAGAGTTGTGAAGAGAAACAAGCAACATCAACTTCATCTAACCTTATTTGCAGATTTGAACTGGTATGGCTTACCTTAATGTCTTTTGCTTCTCTGCTTTTCTCTGCGAATCGCAACTGAAATGGCTTTAAAGATTTATGAGATTAGATAATTTAAGTTTTTTCATTTTTGTCTTCATCGTTTTGGCCATTTATTGTCAAACCGCAGACATTTCATCTACTAGAAGACTATGAATGTTGGTTTGGACATTTTGTTCACTATTATCCATATTCCAACTTTGATGATCGTCGAAACAAAGTAACAACAATTCTAGAGATGCAATTGTTGGAAAACTTGAGGGATTTTATGAATTTCTAGGGAATTACTGAATAAGGCAAAACAATGCTGTTTTACGTGTATATATATTTAAAAAAAAGTCAGGTGTTGGGTTTACCCGGGTCGCCAGGCCAAATCCCCAACTGGCTTTTACTTAGATCCGACCCGGTTCCAGACTGGACCGGGTTTTAAAATTATGAACCCACGATTATAATCTCGATGCAACAGCTCAATTGCTGGCCCAATTCGCTGACTTTAAGCAATTCGTGTAATGGGTTGTCTTGCTTTTGTCAAGATAATGGTGTTCGGCACATAAAATACAGTTACATATGAGTACACTAGTGTTCTAGTCTATAAAAAGGGAGGATCTTTTGCACTAGATCAAGTGGCCCCAAGAGCAAGAAATTTAAGATTTATATGGAAGAAAGCTGAGATAAGCACACTTTGCAGTAGCGCCTGGAGAAGCGTTGTGTGTGTTCCTGATCAATTTGGGCTCTTGGGTTATTTTCGTGCATTTGTTAATGGATCTGCTCATTTTCTTGTTTCTCAAAAATGTGAGCCAATTTGTGAGCGCGCGGAGGCATTTGATTTTAGTTTATTCTCAGTGCCCTCTGTTTTTAGGGCGATTATAAGAATAGAAGGCTGCAGGAAAAAAGAAATTATTTCCGTTGCCGGGACTTGAACCCGGGTCGCTCGGGTGAGAGCCGAGTATCCTAACCAACTAGACTACAACGGATTGTTGGTAAGCTGTTGGCAAGTAAATTTGAAATTTAATTTTCATTCAGAAATTATTCCTATTCATTGATGTTGAGCGATTTGGACATTTCCTTTTCAGCTTTTGGAATAGATCCTGTATTGAGCCCAGTTAATTGAGCGGTTCGAAAAGGCCCATAAAACCTTTTTTAGGCCCACTAATCCAACTCCATTTTTACGCAGCTACCCGGCAAACGTCTGTTGAAGACCTGAAGTTCTTGAGAGAGGAGAGCAGAAGGATAGCTCTCTCTCGTGAAGCATTTTTGGAACAGCTTCTTTCTGTTACATCCATGTCCAAATTGATTTATTTATTTAAATATAAAAAAATTCCTCCTTCTATTTATCTTCTAAATCTTAACCAAAATGATAAGCAAATGAGTAAGTAAATCTACAAACCATCCAAGCTTAACACCTCGAGAATCCCATTAACTTGTTTACCAGATCAAAATGAAAGAACCTGTGTTGGTTTTCACAGTCCATCAATTTTTGGCAACCACGCCACATTGTTTTGATAAACTTGCAAGTTGCCTCATCTTCCATTTTCTTGATATAATGGCGAGTTTAATTATAATGGTGAAACCAGTTGAATACGGCAGATAGGGAACAAGATGACTGGTGTTGGGCCAATAAATGAACTTTACTAACGTTAGATGATCCAAGAAATCAATGTCTAACCATTCATAAAAGAGAAACTTGGTTCAATGTTCAGTAGGTGTCAATGTCATTACTCTTTCAGCCTTTCTCCATGCGATCTTTAGCCAATGAACATCAGGCCATTTGGCCAATTTTGCCTACTCTAGGAAACATTTCTCACACCCCCGCTATCATACTACGCGTTTTAATTAGCAGGATAAGAAAAAAACAAAAAAAAACAGGAATGAATAAGATTAAGCAGCACAGTATTTATTGGACTGGACTGAATAATAATGGACTGGACAGTAATTGTCTTATCCTATGTTACGTATTGTATTGACTACATAATTTATTTTATTTTGTAAATGATATACTGGGATGGTTATTTTCGGTTCGGTTTGATTTTTATATAAAAAAATAACCAAACTAAAATATTTTTTAAAAAAAATCGAAACCGGTTCAAACCGGTTTGGCTCGGTTTTTTGCCGGGTTTTTTCGGTTTGGGTTCGGTTCGATTCGGTTTTTTGGTTTTAGGCTTATAAAACTGAAACTGAACCGGCTGGTTTTTTCGGTTTTAGACTTATAAAACCGAACCGTCCAATTTTTTCAAGATTTTAATTGGTTTTTTTTCATGGTACGGTTCTTTCGGTTCTTTTTTTCTGATTTTCCCGGTTTTTTTGTTTTTTTGTTCACCTCTAATGATAGATACTAGAAGAGTCTCGGTAGATTTAAGATCTTCATTGGTTTGGGTTTAAAAAAAATATAGGAAGGATTCATCTAACCTGACTCGATCAAAAACTCAGGTCAACTCATGACCCGATTAACCGAAGATAAAACTCAGGTCATCATTCTTTTGTTTGTTATTTGTTTTATTTGAGATCGTTTTTAAATTGGTTTTTTGTTTTTACAATTTCACCCTTCTTAAGTTTTTTCTATCAAATTTTATCCCTGTTCTTTTTATTGCTATCTTTTTTGCTTTGCATGTTTTTTTTTTTTTGCGATTTCATCCTTTAAAATTAAATTAGTTGGGAATTAAGTTTATTAATTGAATCCGGGTCCAAGATTTCACAAGTTGTAAATTTTAGAGATTAAAATAATTTTAAGAGATTTACTAGTTTCAAAAGTCAATATGGATTGACTTTGTTTTTTTTTTAAGTTGATTTATTTTAATTTCATCTTACAATTTTTTTTTTTTTTTTTGCTTGTCCTTCTATGAGATTAGCTTAATCTCATATCCATGGTTGTGAAATTTGTAAGTTCACCTAGTTGATTTTTTGTTTTTTTTAAATTATTTTTTTTATAGTTTCATCTTTTTAATATTAGACTGTTTAATAATTCAAATGGACTTATCTTTATTTTTTTTCTTTGTTATTTTTTTATCAATTTCTTTTATTATTTTATTTTTTATTCATATTATTTAAATTATCAATTAAATCATTAACTCATATCTCAAATTTTTCTATCTTTTACATAGAAATTGTTTTTGTCCCACTGGAGTGGATAACGGGCATCAAATCTAGTTAATCTCAAAAGCTGACCTAAGAACACACAAAAATTAAAGAGAAGCTAAGTGGCTTTTGAGTCAAGAGCCCACTAAAAAGTGGTAAATTGAACGAAAGCTTTTCAAGAGCGGAATTAAATTTTCACAGGCAGGAATCTGTAAAGGGGATGCCTATAAAGTCACGAAACACATCACATGTCTTTCAATTGATTGAAAGCCGGCCAGCGAATGTTCTGTTCTTACAACCAAATTGAAAATGAAATATCAAGAAAATGGAAGATGAGGCAACTTGCAAGAAAATGGAAGATTTCATTTCCTTGTATCAGATTAATTAAAGCCAGAATGGGATTTCACATCTCAAAATCAGTTCCTTACCTTCGTAAGAAGTCACGACGATTCTTCGTGATCCAGTGCTAACAATTCAGCAGCTACCAAGCCTCCACCCTCTTTGCTTTCGCCAGGATGAGAGACATTCCTCCGACTTTTAAATGCCAATAAACACTGGTTTATGTACAGAATTGAGCTCTGTTTGTCTTAACTAAAACTGGGATTTGCTGCAAAATAAGCAAGCACACCAACAAACGGTGCATTAATATACGTTGTTGGCTCGGATTTTCTAAAATCATCTCGACTATCTTCGTATGAATCATCTTCGCTAGGTCCACCCACAATAGCCCCAACATGAACGTTAGGGTTAGGGTTTGATGAATTGCAGTAGATTGAACCTTCTTTGCAAGCTATAAGATCAGGATGATCCTTAACCGACGGCAACGATGAGCCACGGTGATGAATCCGTTGAGGATAATGGTCGCTATATCCGACCATATAAGACAATCCCAGAGGGTTATCTCCTAAAATGTAATCAACTTGCCTCTTAGCCTGTTGCCGAAGTGAATATGGACCGACATTTACATTTCCACAATTGACAGATTGCGATGTTCTTTCTAGGTAATTTGCATAAGCAAGTAGCAAAAATGAAATCGTTGTTGCATGCTGCAGGTTGCTGCCTCCTGGCTTGTAGATTAGGCCACCGGGAGTGTATTCTACGTGAGAGGATGGTGATTCAGGTATGAGGGTGCACATGAAGCTATCAGCTGATTCTTTGTATGACTGGAGAGAGTACATGTTTCCTTCCAGAACTTCCTATGACACAATAACCAAATTAACATATATAGAATCTCAATGAATCTAAATGGCCTGGGCAAAAACTATAGATGCAAACTTAAAAATATTGTTTACTGGAATGGTGCAATTATAGTTTTATCTCCCTGTCTAAAAACTTACACTAGTTTTTTAAAATTATTCATTAATTATTATCAAATTAATCAGTGATAAATAAAATTTTTCCATTTTATTTTCATAATGAAACAACAAAAACACTCTTAAAAGCAAAAAATTTAAAACTAGTATTATAGAGCATTTTTATATTTTTCACAATGATTTATTTGTTATTATAATATCAACTGAAAAACAATTTGATATTTGACTAAATATAAAAATAATAAACAATTTAAAAGTACAGTGAAATAACTAAAATACCCTTAAAAACAAAAATTTTAAAATTACAATTAAGGGGCTCTTTCATCTTTTTACATGGTAATTTTTGTTATTATCATGTCAGCTAAAGAATAATTTGGTATTTGACTAAATATAAAAAAAACAAAAGAAAGAAAAAGGAATAGGCATGTATATAGCACCAGGAGATGTGTTGGAGGTTCTCGTGCACTTCAGGCAATGAGAGTGGTGCCTCTCGATGCCTAAAAATATCCTTCCATTATGTCGTTGGAATTGTCATTGTGTCCTCTTCCATTTGGAGCAACGCATGTCAGTGTTGGTGGTCTATTTTTCATCAATGGACCTTTCTTTCTTTCCTTTTCTTTTCTCTCTCTTCCCATGAAAATTATAATTTGATCCTCTTTGTTGTTGGTATTTTAACTTCAATTCTTATTCTTTTGATTTTGATTTTTTGTTCTAGACCCTTTTGTAAAAGTTTATTTATTTTAAATTTCATCATTTAATCCCAATTTACAAATATTATATTTTCCAATTTGATCATTCTTCTTTTGATTTCTATTTTTTCTCCTTGATTCAACAATTTTATTTGTTTTTAATTTTATCCTTCAATTCAAATTAATAATATTGTATTTTTTAATTTGATCCTTATTATTTTTATTTTTATTTTTTTTCTTGGTCATTCTAAAAAAGTTATTATTCTTTTCAATTTCACCCTTCAATTATAAATTTGTTTTTATTTTTTTTATGTCAATTAGATATCATTATAATTTTGCAAATTACACACCAAAAAATGTGTGATTTACTTCAGAATTGATCGATCAAAAATTAATCTCAGCACCCTTTTCTCTCTTCCTCTCACACGCATGCCTTAAATTAATTTTGTTGGAACAAGACAAATTAAGTAAATAAAATGTTTTCACTAGGTCAGATAAAATGAATTTCATATTTTTAAACCCCATTTCAAGTAAAAGAATTCAAATAACAAACTTTGAAATCAATTATAGTATAGAATTGATTCAAAACTGGTGCAAAGAATCAAGTGTGCAAGCTTGTTCAAATTTACCACTAACCTTTGAGACAAGAACATTAAGGCCAGCATGCTTGTTGTCCCACCCAAATTCATTAATATTTTCTTCAGCTCCCAGGGTCTCCCCATTGTTTTGTAAGAAACTAAGGTAAGTGTCATCGTAAGATGCCCTCCTAAGCCATGCTGCTCCCCATAGCAATTCATCCTGACGAAACCAGTCAAAATAGAATCAGATCAGTCTGAATTTAATAATTTAACACCTCCTTTATCCAGAGTACTTAAAATAGTCTGATTCCTACAAATGGTAAGAAATTAGCACGCAGACAGCATTGCAAATTGATCAAATCATCAAAGAGATGTCTACTCACTTGATAACCATCAAAATCGCAATAGAATGGGCATGCACCATCTTTAATATTGGAGTTGTCACTATAAGCTCCTCTGTAACTATCAGCAAATTGGAAGGCATTAATGGCGTTTCTTAGTAATGTTTCTGCATATCCCGGGTCCGACGATCGAAATGCCATAGATGAAGCTGCCAAGGCTGCCGCAGTCTCACCGGCAACATCAGATGCCGGGCTTGGCGCATCCACAGCATAAACAATCCTAGGAGTATCCATGTCCTCTGGTCTTTCCCAGCAAATATGGTCTACATTTGGATCCCCCACCTGCAGCATAGGAAATTTAATATTAATTAAACATCCAAATCAAATTATTATGGTCAAAATAAAACATCAAACAAAATGTATTTATGTTTTGATTCTGATTAATTATCACTATGGGCTTAATTAGTCCTTGAAATTAACATAGCAATCATAGTAGATTAATCGTCCCGTCAAGGGGAGTGTAGGCTAAATTCTAATTCCCCACGAAACATAAACATGATGGGCCCAATTTCTTGACCCATACAAGTCCTGGACCTTTAAGGAGAACAGAGCACTGTCATGCATCATTGCAGCACCGATGATGGCAATGAAAATTGAAAAGGAAATGGCCCCCTCCCTAGCTCCTATTATTTTTTTAATTTATTTTTAATATGATATATTAAAACCATCTAAAGTCATAAAACAAAATTAATTTGAATAAAAAAATTCAAAAAGTTTTTCTTAAAAAAAAAATACACTCTCTGAGTAGATGGCTTTAGTTGATTAAACAACTTTCATGAACTTCTAAATCATGGATTTGGATCCATGAACTTAGCCAAACCTAAATCAGAGAGTGTCAAGCACACACTTAAATGCAGTGTGAAGGCAGGTGAAATCTTAATCAGGTCAAACCTAATATTTCACCGGGTGACGACTTGTGGGGGGCAAAAAGGTCAGTACAGGACAATCTGTCGACCAAGTTTTACACAATTCGGCCACATATCTACATTTCTTCACTCACTCCCTGATTTCAACCTCGCCGGACGCAACTCACATACCCCAACTCCCCAGACTACCCCTACCTCCACCTTGAAAAATCACAAAACTACCCCCTGGCATTTACCAAAAAGAGAGAAAAAAACTACAGTGTCCCATGCCACTTATGACTTACCTGAACAAAAATCCGGTTAGGCTGAGAAACAGTCTTGAGCAGATAATCGGTGGCCCAACGAATGGCAACTAAGCTGTTTCTCAACTCATTCGGAGGCATTAAGTCTCCAAACTCATTCACACTCCACGCCAACATTGTAGTTGTGAATGCCATGGGGAAGCCAAACTTGACATTATCACCGGCATCATAGTAGCCACCAGTCAGGTCTGTATTATATGTCCACCCATCACTTAGGCCTGAATTAGCACGCCAAGTTACGCGTTGGTCTTGTGGCAAATAGCCTGACCTTTGACCCTCGAAGAAAAGAATGGACTTTGATAATGCATCTTGGTACTCGTGGTAGCTTGACTGAAACAGGGGTAATTGAGCGAGCAGTGCAGTGAAAAGAAGAGCGTAATGGGGAGGAGAGAGGTTCTTCATGGTGCTGAAGATGGGTTGTGGTGGTGGCTTCTTCTTTTAGTATATGCAAATGTAAAGTATAGTGTGGTGTTGAGGTTTTGGTTTTATTTATTTATTTATTTTTATTTAATGTTGCATTTAATCCCTTTATTTCTCAACTTATCTTAGTCTGGGCCTCGTAATCGATTTGCCTTGACTGTGGACATGTAAAGTGGGTCGTGTCATCCAAGTTTAATTCATATTTACGGTGTATTTTTACAAAAACAAGTTGTTTCGTGTAGGCCCATGTTCTAGAATCATGTTTGTTTAGAATCGAATTATTTTTCAACACAACCAACTGAATGTTTGAATATTGTTTATTTTATTTTATTTTTTTAATTAATATGAGTATTCAATTCAGTTTGCATGTAATTTAACTAATCTCACGGGCCCTGAAGTTAATGACTATGTAAGCCTTCAGTGATTATTATATCAGCAACTACAGGGCTCGAACTCGAAATCACAAGGAAAACAAATCTCTTGATTTCAAGTGTTTATCACTGAACTGCCTATTAGATGATTGTTATTTATTAACATGTCGAATTTCAATCATTATGTCTTTATTTTAGTTTTCATTTTATATTCAATTAATCATTCTATAAATAGTTGTATTTAATTAAATCTCTACCCAAAGTTACATGTAATCTGAAACTTGACTCCATTTAGACAGTATTTGTTATTATGATAATATTTAATTTTTAAAATAATTTTTATTTAGAAATATATTAAATAATATTATTTTTTAAAAAAATAATATTAATATATCAAAATAATTCAAAAACACTCAAAAAAAAAATTTCTTAAAAATACAATTTCACCGCGGAAGAGAAAAACTATCTTATTATAATTTCTTCACTTGAGAGCTCCGAGCTCAACAAGTAGTTGATGGAAAGACCAATTGATTAATAAACAGAGTAGGAGGATGTCATTAAGATAAGCATAAGTAGGAATATCGAAGATGAGAGAGTAAAGGGCTAAAGGCCCACCATTAACCCGCCGGAGAGTAAAGGAAGGTGCTGTCACGAGACAAGGGGATGGGATGAGTATAAGCGCCGACACTTGCTATGTCTGTCAGTTTACTTCACAGGTATACCCAATGTCAGTGCAGAATGCATGGACACAATTAATTATCTTGGCTTTTTCCTTTTATTTTCGTGGGCCCCTGAAATAATTAAAGAAGAGCTGTGAAATGAGGGAGATACATGGATTAATCTATACCTTCAGTCAACCGGAAGTTGAGGGCACTCTCCGTTGCAGTGGTCGGAAAAAAGTGGAGAGCTAAAGGCTGGTTTGGAAGCTCGGGCGAGATTGTGCTCAAAATTGAAATTCCAACTTCATAAATTGTCTACTTTTCTGCGATTTTGCATCTAGAGTTCTAAATCCTTAAAACCATCAATACTGATTTATGTAGCAACTGAGGTTGTTCTTGAATGTTAACTGAAAAGGGTTGATGAATTAAGGTTGGTGTTGAGAGTAGTTAGCTAGTCTATGGTTATTATATAAAACACTAGTCTATAGTTTTCTTTTTTTCAGAATATGGATTAGAAATGACAATTTATCCAATTATGTCATCATCTCGTTAATTATGATTCTGTTGGTCTATATAATAGAATATTCGACTTATCTTCCATATAATTGAATATTCACAGGAAAAATATATACGTGAGTTTTTCACTTTATCATTAAACAAAGTACTAATATTGCTATAATAAAACTATCGTTATATTATTCAGTTAAGAAAATGGGAGGTTTATGCTCATTTGTAGTTTGATACTTTTTTTTATAAATTCATTGATCATTAAAATTGTTCAAGAATTTAAAAAATTTTAAAAAAAATTTATGCAGCTAAATGAACTTTTATTCTAAAATTAATAAAATATAGAACCGTTGACCAATTATTTTTTTTTATCTTTTCCTAAACTTTAAAACAATAAAAATATTTTTTAAACCCTAAGGTTAAAAAAATTGTTGAGCTATTGGCAAGTGATTTTTTTTTTCCCCTTCTTAGTACATAATAAAAATACACATTTGACCTTGGAAAATACAATAAATAAGTTATGTATTTAGGGTGTTTTTGTCTTTTCACATGGTTTTTTTATTTCCAGAATCATTTAAGTGGCACATACGACGCTACCCAGTAGCCTAACCTGACCTTGCACTATCTTTTTAGAAGCATCATTGTGTCCTCTTTCTTCTAAAGCTGCGCGTGACGGTGTATGATTGTTGGATTATCTCTAGGGTCGTTTTTTTTTCTCTCTCGTGTTAGAAAAAGTGCACGATTATTCTTTTAGTTATTGGTATTTCAATTTCAATCCTCATTCATATAATTTGTTATTTTCGTTCCTATTTCTTTTATAAAAATTTTGTTTATTTTCAATTTAGTTTTTCAATTACAATTTCTCATATATTTTTTTTTTTGTTATTGTTCTTTCAATTTTTAATTTTTTTTCTTGGGCCCTTTACTAAAGTTATGGTAGCTTTCAATTTCATCCCCCGATCAAAGTTTATGTTGTCTTAATTTTTTTTAAAAAATAGCCTTAATTCTTTTGATTTGTTTTTCCTTTTATTAAAGTTATTTTTCAATAAAGTTTAACCCTCTAATTGTAGTTTTTTGTTTTCGCTCTAATTTATTTTTTTATTTTGATTTTCATCCTTATTCTTTTAATTATATTTTTTAGATTCTTTTGTGTAACTGATTTTTTTTCTGGTTTCATCATTTGACTTTTGATTTGTTGAGGGTTGAGCTTCGTAATTTTTTCATTTATAGTGTTTCCGATTTAATGACCCGAGTCATGTGTTTGAAAAGTTAATGTCTTTCAACATCTTTTTTTCATCTAATTTCTTTTGCTATCTTAACGTTTTATATTAGTTTTTTTTTAGATTGGTTTTTGATTATCTTTAAATTTTTTTTCTAGAAGTTCATCACAATTTCATAATTTAGATCACATGTTTTGAAGCCTTTTTTTAATAGAAGTTTTTTTAGAACATTTGTTTGTATTTGATTTTTGAAAATATTATTCTAATTCATCCATTATTTTTTTTGGTTTTATACAAATGAAATTTATTTTCATAATAAAAAATATTTATTTTTAAAAATATTTATGATATATTTGGCCTTGTGTAATATATTTTGTAGGGTGTGAGTTTATTGAATCAGTTCCATTTGGTGTTTTTATTTCTATTATTTTTTATTAATTTAAATAAACAAGTTCAACAAATACAAACGAGTAAATATCTTATTTTTTATGATTGAATATTTTGATCTACACTCATCTTTCAATTTTATTTATTTATTTTTAATTATTTTTTGTAATTTTCTATTAAAAAAGAAAATTACATCCCGCAGAGTTTCACGAGTTAAATAGCCGAAGTTAGTATATACTTGGAAGGAAACCATTTGTCCTTACCATGGTAAGTGGAAAGCAACAATATCATGCTATACCTGATGACAAATGACAGGCAAACCAAATTTCAATGACAGGGAAGCATAAGTTCGTAAAAAATCTGAAACCTTAAGAAAATGAATGCACTAGTTTTCCTGTAACTTGTTAAATAAGGAAATGGCAAGTTCGATTTCCAAAAGAGAGAAACCAAACATGGGTCGTGGCCATATTTGCCTGTGTGCACACGCAAGTTGAGAGGCAGTGGTAGTGTTTTGATTCGAGATGGATGCAATAATTTGAGAGGCTGAGGATTCCGAGCATGTTGAAAAGCCGAGAGACAAGGAGCAGGCGGGCTTGTGTGTATTTTTCAGATTCTTATCCCCTTGTCACGAGCTTTTGTCATAGTTATCATTCCCCGTTCCAGGTTGATCTGGCTAAAAAAGATGGATTTTAAATTACTCGAGTTAATCTAAATTAATTAAAAATATATTTAAAATTTTAATATTTTCATATAAATAAATTAAAAAATAATTAATGTAAATATAAGATATACATGTTATAAATAATAAAAATTAAAAATTATTTCAAAAGTATCTCATATTAAAAAATATTATGTTAAAAAATTTTAAAATAAAAGGGATTTTTTATTCCACATTGAAAAAACATTATTATTTTTTATGAATATAAAGTATATATACTAAAGTGTTTCAAATCTTACATTAAAAATAATTTTTTTCTTGTGAACATATAATATATATATATATACACACACTTGAGGGCTTCAAATCCCATATTTAAAAATAAAATATTCTTTTAGTATTTATATAGTAAATTTTGAAAAAGATTAATAACCAACAAAAAAAAAGGGGTCTCTACTAGGAAAAAAACACATTTGAAAAAAAAAACAGGTCTCAACTGAGTTTTGCAAAGGCACCCGGGTTACGGGTCAACTGGTTTTTGTCGGGTTTTTACTCATCCCAGTCTCTTACCTTACCCGGACCGGTCCAGCCACCGGGTCGACCGAGTCCCGGGTCGATCCGTCAGGCCAGTCCTGGTTTAATAACTATGCTTTTGCCTACTGTGGGAGGTGCTTGCACTTATGAGTATTTTCTCCTTTTTTTTTTGGTAATGAGATATTTAAGAATATACTAATGGTTGCTTTTTAAAATATTTTTTACTAAAAATACATCAAAATAATATTATTTTTTATATAAATAAAACAATCCAAAAAATAATTTTTAAAAGAATTAAAATTTATCCCATCTCCATTTAAAAACCAACGCAATGTTTCTTTTGGTACATCCCACTGCTTTACCAATGCTATAAAAAAAGAAATCAATCATCCATAACTAAAATAAAATATTATTATGTATTATAACTTTATTAACCAATTAGCATGGTATTACTATATAGTATTTTTCAGGGTATGCAGTATTATTGTAAGATACATTAGCAGATTCATCTATGTCAGGAATTAAAGATGTTGATATTGTGATTTACAAATTAATATATTCAGTGCTTGTCACTCAATAAATATATTAAAGTTATCATCAAGAATTAGTTTTTTCTTTCACTGTATAAACCGTAGCATATCTAAAAAATATCTATTAAACCACCATGCTTTTCATGTAGTGGTGATGTTTCTTATTTGTAGGAAAGTACAATATTCAGATATGGTAGAATATATAGTTGTATGCTTGACAAATAAATATAGAAGCAATTATTTAGATATCTCCTATAATATTTTCTACAATCAATGAGGATCACATCACATGATTATGATGCAATATTCTTGTATCCCAACACCCCCCCCCCCAAAAAAAAAAAAACTTAGTGTGAGATTGACCCGAACATAAATTTAGAATCAAAAAAAGTAAAGAGAGATTAAGAGAGGCTCTTTGTAAACACATCAACAATCTGCATCTAAGACCACAAATTGAGGATGAATAACACCAAAGGTAGCTAGCTCATGAATAAAATGATAATTAGAATCAATATGTTTAGACCATACGTGAGAAACATTGAGAGTTAAGAAGATTGCATTTTTTTTAATCACATAGAAGTAAAGACTGGTGTTTCAAAGAAACCTTAAGGTATCGAAGAAGGTGAGAGAGCCAAATAACTTTAGAGGCCATGTGAGTCAATGCTTGATACTCATATTCACAACTAGAACGAGAAACAACAGGTTGTCTCTTAACACTCAACTATACAAGGTTTTCACCAAAAAAGATTACATAACCAGAAGTGGAGCAGCAGGTGTTAAGGCAATCAGCCCGATCAGTTTTATAGTAGGCAAGAATACCTGAAGGTGGAGAAAAGGATAAATATGACTCATAGTGGAGTGTGCCCTTAATATAGTGAAGAAATCTATAGTAAGAGATTGCATGTATTGACTTACAAAATTTACAGCACAAGTGAGTTCAAGACGAGTTATAATCAAGTACTGCAATGCTCCTACTATGGAGTGATACAAAGTGGGATCAGAGAAGGAATCACCATCACTAGTGAGCCGCTAACAAACAACCATTGGTATACACACTAGCTTATTGTCAAGGAGTTAAGTATGAACAAGAATATCATGAGCATATTTGACTTGACTTAAAAAGAGTCAAGTTGCAAAAAAAGACACCTCAAGACCAATAAAATAACTCAAATAGCCCAAGTCTTTGGTGACAAGTTCACGATGAAAACACTGAATAAAATCTCGAAGTAAGGCATCATCATTGTCTATCACAACAATATCATCAATATAGAGTAATAAATAGATAAGATTGTCATATCTGGTGAGGATAAAAAATGACGTATCACCATGATTGTAAAAAAAAACAAAATAAAGTATGAAGGAACTAAAGCAGTGAAACCAAGCACAAGAGGCTTGCTTCAAGCAATAAAATGCCTTGTTTAGCTTACAAACATCATAGGAAATAAGAAGGGAATTATATTTAAAAGTAGAAAGAAACATTGAATGACCATGCTTAAGCATATAGAGACTATCATCACAACGACTAATTACCACCACCTTTCCTGTTATGCAATTCTGTATGGTAAACGACTATTAATGAAAGTAATATAAATTGGATAATCAAAGGTTAGTTTGATGATAAATAACAATAGATTTAGATTTTTAGATGGAGAATGAGTACTAATATGAGTGATTGGTAAAAAGACTATATTACCAAATATTACACAATCCTTACCATTATAGGGTCCAACCTTGTCCAACTGAGATGCATCGAAAGTCATATGAGCAGAGGCTCTAATGTTTGTGTACTAGTCAATAGTGGTACCTTCTAAGGAACATTGAGAAAAAGATTAAGCAAGGTGAGCATGAGAATCAGCTGCCCTTACATATCGATCATGACATCGCTTGATAATGTGTCCTTCACTGTAATAGATTTGGCAACGAGGAGTGTAATTTCCACAGACCTGGCCACCACCAACATTAAAAAATTCCTTTTTCCATGTGATTTTTGATTCTTGTGAAATGTATTAAAGGTGCCTTAATGTCAATAAAAGCAGTTGATGAAGCAACAAGTGCTTCAAGAAATTTTTTAAATATTTATGAGCTTTTAGCCTTTGGAACAAGATCATGAAATATGGGAATAGATGAAAGAGAGCTGAATAGTAGAGAAATTAGCAAACTCGGGACCAAAACCATGAAGGTACCAGTAGATTATGTCAATGTCATTAACATGATGATCTATGGTAGCCAGTTGATCGCACAATACCTTAAAAGTGCGAGAGTACTCAGTAACATCGTGAGTACCTCGTTTCAAAAGTTGCAGATCGTTCTTTAGATGAATTTTATGAGTCTTCAATCTATGGCTAAAAACAGAATCCAACACGGTTCAAACAACATAAAAGGTAGAGAGACTGATAACCTCAGTCATGTGCGTTTCGTTTGGAAATGCATCAAAATATTATTTTTATTTTTTAAAATTTATTTTTTGAAGCAGAAAAATCAATTTTTTTCAAAATATTTTTTGCACCGCAAAAACAAACGGTGCCCAAATCTCTTCTTTGTATTTTTTTAAAAGATATATCTTGCTAAATAAATATTCATAACAAAACAAAAAACTAAACTTGGAAAGTGTTTTAGATGTTAACGCATTCCTAAAAACATCTTAAAAGCTAACCATGACCACCACCAATACAAAACACTTTTTAATTAAATTAAGGGGGTTTCTGAGAGTGTGGCAACAATTATTTTTTAAAGTACTTTTCGTTTGAAAATGCATCAAAATAATATTTTTTTTTAAATTATTTTTAATATCAACACATCAAAATGATTTAAAAATAAAAAATAATAATGTGAAGTAAATAAAAAATATAATTTTTTTTAAAAATTCTTTTGAAATGTAAAAACAAATAGGTTATAAACCGTTTGAAGCAATCCTCTTTTTTATGGGCTGGATCTAATACATGACTGGGCTGTATTTGGCCATGGTTAGTGGGCCTTAAAACCCATTCACACCTTCTCTAAAACAAGAGGCGACACCAGTCGTGCCCTAGGCCTTGATAAACAAACACGCACTCGCCGCTCGCTAGCTTACTGACCTCCCAAAATCCCCAAATTGAACCCCTTCCTTTTCTCGGTTCGTACAGCTATTGGTTCCTTCACCTCTCTCTCTTACTGGGTCACCTCACCCCGTTACTGTATTGTTAGCTTCAGGTTTGCCTCTTCAATTCTCAAAAAAATTATTTGATTTCAAAATATTAGGTTAGCGATAACTATCTTATATGTTTCAAATTTTGGTGCAAAACTGGTTCTTGTTTTTGGTATAATTTATCTCACAACTTGTCATTAGAGTTTTTCGTGTTATTTTTTTGCCTTTTGTGCTTGGTAATCTGTGATTTTTGCTTGGAATTGTAATCTTATTTAAGGTCTAAAAGTTCTGGTATTCATGTTCACACAGTGTTTAAAATGGGTTTTTGGCTGTAAATTGTAGTGGCTTTCCATTACTCAGATGACCCAGATAATTTTGTTAGACTGACCTGGATGTGTCCTCTTTTGGATGTCTAGATAACAATTAGGAGATGAATGAATTGTTAGATCGCTGTTATGCTTTGTGGAAGAGGTTGATTAGGAAAATGGGTAAAAAAGTTTTACTTTTCCGATATTACAGATGAGACGGGGAGGCAGAACCAACCTGCAGCGTTTTTTAAGGCAGGGAATGGAAATGTAATTATATGTTGTGCATTGTGGTTGTATATTACGGTCAAATGTTAAAATTCTTGCCAGAGGTTTCCGAGGGCTTATATATCTAGATTCTGGCCCTTTTCCCAAAAATTTTGGAAACTCTCAACAGAACTACGAAAAGGCTCCAAATGCTTGTTGGTAATCTTCTTTTGCAGTATTGGTCAGGACCTGTTAGCTTAGTTCAGGATTGTATCTCTAGATATGGTTGATTCCGTAACAGAAAGAAATAGCCAGCTTGCTTAAATACCCACCCTCTCCTCTTGAAACTATTTTTTGAACGTTTGCCTAATTATTGATGGACTTCATCTGTTGCAGGGAGAAAATTTTACTAATTAATAACTGAAGTTTTTCTCACCTCGTATCATGTTCTTTTAATTTGCCTCTTTCTGTAGTGGCTGGTTTGGTTTGAATAATCAGTGAAGAAGATGGAGTTATGTAGTGTCATTAATAATTATGTAGATTTGACTCTGTTGGGGGCAGTGATTGTTTGCAAGAGATGTACAATTATCATCAAAGGATATAATTGAGGAACGGGGTTACGTGTCCTGGTGCTGAGTTGAGTGGTATCATTGTTATGTACTCTTAGTAGGATGGATGCTTGTTGAAAAACGTTTTGTTTTGTACTGTTGGGATTTGGTGTTTTTGTTTTGGAGGGGTAGTTAGGGGTTTGGGTTTGAGTTAATGGATGATGATGGGTGTGTGGTTCTGATGTGGACAGGAAGGAGGCAGCAGCGGTGGGTGTTGGTGTTGTGTTGTTTTGCAGATCAGTGTTGGTAGGTGTTAATAAGGGTAAGTTTGAAGATGAGTTCTGACACTAGGAGCCAAAGCAGGAGCAGGAGCAGGAGCAGGAGCCCAATGGATCGTAGGATCCGCTCCGATCGCTTTTCCTATCGTGGTGCACCTTACAGACGAGAGTCACGTCGGGGTTACAGGTTTCTGTTTAGTTTCTTTTCCTTTTTATGTGCTTTGCAAGTGGCCTAGATGAGCAAACTAACAGTGTTAGAGTTTAGTAAAGAATTTCATTTCATCTGATGGTGTCATGGAGAGTGAAAATCTGTGGTTATGGGATGGGAGATTCTTAAATTTTTGGTATTGCCAGGTTGTGCAATTGTAACAGCTTTGTGTTCCAAGTCAAAGAAATGCACAGCACTGGTGTTTCTGCTGCTTCTTCTAGATTGTGATTGAATGCTAGCTTTCATTCATGGAATAAGGATGTGGCCGTACTTATTTTTTATTTAGATTTATTTTTTGATAAGTGGTGCTATTGGGTGCTGTTCCATTTCCTTCTTTGTTGTGGTATTTGGTTAGACAACAATTTGTGTGGAGAAGTATGGAATCAACTCTCTCTCTTTCTCTCTGCTGTTTGTTTGTGTGGAAGAAACAAGGGCTTCTTTATGATAGATGTCCGCCCTATTCATTTCCTTGATGTTGTGCCTACATATCTCTCTTTGTGAAGGCTTGTTAAAGAATCACTGATTCTCTTATTCCTTTTCTTATATAAATTCAATTCTATCTGTGCTGTTATACTCTGCTAAAGTTCAGTTTTCTGTGATTTTGCAACCAGCCAAAGCAATCTGTGCAAGAACTGCAAACGACCAGGTCATTATGCTAGAGAGTGCCCCAATGTGGCAATTTGTCACAACTGTGGCCTTCCCGGGTATGATTTTTTATTCTAGAGACTGTGAATTGGAGCATTATGTTCATCATAATGCAAATCTGCATTTATTCATGAGCAAAACTGTGCAGGCTTAGTTTAGATTTACAATTTATGACATGTACTCAATCTCACATGGTTAAATGATATTCTATAATGATAGGCTCCACTACAACATTTACTCGACCTCACATGGCTAAATGACATTCTAGAATGATCCACTACGACATCTACCTGACCTCGCATAGTTAAATGACATTCTAGAATAATAGGCTCTATTGTTGGAATCTTGTTCTACTTTCAGGGTAAATGGAAGAATATATGTTTCACTGACAACATTTTGCAAACTCAACATCTATGGTTATCCACTAAAGGATGTTTTGCTTTGGTCTGTTGTGTTTTGAAATTTTTTTCTAAGCATCACACGTAGAATTGTGATTTCTGAAAATTTCTTTGAAGCTTCTTCCATGTCATTTTTGGTTTACTTCTTCCCTTTTCTCCTATTTCTATGCAAATCTATTTATTTTTTCCTCACCTGGTCCACCCATAAATATGAACAAGATACTTGATTCTACTGCTGGCACCTGCAACATATGTTTTGTCATTATAGTAGTCTAGCATCCATTCCATCACCTTTTTAGCTGTATCTTGGCATTACCAATATACTATTTTAGCCTTTTATCTTTGTACTGATACTGAAATCCTGGAAGTGTGGGACTTGAATGCAAGCTATGTGTTTGACTGGAGAAAATTGTCCTGAGAAATCTCAAGTTTTGGTCATAGCACTGCAAGTACACCAGTGTTAAATGGTATTTCCAGTTTCGATTTTAGTTTCCCTTGCAAACCAAATGGACCTTCCAGTTACTACTAAGCTGACTAAGTCCATGCATAAAAATCTCAAGTTTTGGTCATATCACTGCTAGTACACCAGTGTTAATGGTATTTCCAGTTTCGATTTTAGTTTCCCTTGCAAACCAATTGGACCTTCCAATTACTACTAAGCTGACTAAGTCCATGCATAAAAATCTCAAGTTTTGGTCATAGCACTGCAAGTACACCAGTGTTAATGGTATTTCCAGTTTTGATTTTAGTTTCCCTTACAAACGAAATTGACCTTCCAGTTACTACTTAGCTGACTAAATCCATGCATAAAAATGTCTGGCAGGCATATTGCTTCAGAATGCACCACAAAATCCTTATGCTGGAACTGTCGGGAACCTGGGCACATGGCCAGCAATTGTCCAAATGAGGGAATCTGCCACACCTGTGGAAAGGCTGGGCATCGAGCTAAAGAGTGCACAGCTCCACCCATGCCACCTGGGGACTTGAGGTTATGCAACAACTGCTATAAGCAGGGCCATATTGCAGCTGACTGTACAAATGACAAAGCATGCAACAACTGTAGGAAAACAGGTCACCTTGCACGTGAGTGCCCCAATGAGCCTATTTGCAACATGTGCAATGTTGCTGGGCATGTAGCTAGGCAGTGCCCAAAATCAAACATGCTTGGAGATCGGGGAGGTATGCGCAGTGGTGGTTACCAAGACATTGTATGCAGGAACTGCCACCAGTATGGACATATGAGCAGGGATTGCATGGGCCCCTTGATGATCTGTCACAACTGTGGGGGCCGAGGACACCGGGCAATTGAGTGCCCTTCTGGGAGGATGATGGACCGCTATCCACAGAGGTTCTACCGTTGAATAATGATCTGAGTGTTGGCAATATTTCTAGCTGAGGGATGTAGCTTAATTAGTTATTAGATTTTTTTATCGAGTGTTGAACACTAGGCTTGCGGGGGCATTTGAAACTCTCTATTTGATAGGCAGTGATTTGATGATGTTTCATGCGGAGCATTTATTTTATAGTAGTACCTAATAATTGTGTTAAAAGTTGCTCTGGTTTGGAATAAAGGATTTATTACGCAGTGTGCTAATTATGTTTTCTGATGGTGAGGCGAGTTTGCCATCTGCAATTTTTTTGCCTGAGCTCTTCTGAGTTCTTCACTGTACCATGAGCTCATCTGGAAACCTTGATAACGGTTATCTAGTCAGAAACAAGCAAATGCAGTAGCAGACGGTAAGACCAACTAACCTTTCTTCAAATGCCAAGAGATGTAACAAATTAGCCTTTGTTTAATACTTTGTGGTGAAGAAACTGCAAGCACCATGAAATTCAAAATTAAATCATCCAACTTTCATCAAGCAAATCCATTTGTATTGGAAAGATAGGACACGCCAATAACTATCGATAGTGCAAAATCATCAAGCTTAAGATCATCAAATAACATTACCGCCTGACTATCAACCTGACAATCAGCATATAGAAGGAAAGCATGGTAAATGTGTGACTGATGATATGGCTGGAGGTGTTAGAATTATGGTTGGATTGGAAATAAAAAATAAAAAAATCAAGCCCATGCTTTGGCATTTCCACCTTAATGTTCCTTCTTCTTCTTTTTAGTTAAATGACAGGGTATCTTAAGCTTGGTTGGTGTGTTAACCGAGTTTAAGTTTTTTTTTTTTCCAGGCAATCTTAGTATTTGATTATTGTTATGTGACCACCAAAAAAGAAAACAAAAACAGTGAAAATAAAATAGATAAAATAAAGCAGGAGATAGAGACACAATTAGGTTTCATGGTAGTGTATAGAATAAAGTGATTATTTTTGTATCATATTTGGTCGATAGTTGATAAAATATGATAAAATATATTTTACTCTTAATATGTGTTCCTGACAAACTTGCTTGTTTTAATAAATAATTATATTGTTTTTTTATTTTAGTTTATATTGAGTGTTGAAATTAATAATAGTATAATAATTATGGTTATAAAAGTCCGACTATCTTAGGGGTATACTTGGAACCTAATTGTCTTGGGGTTTGGATCGGTCCGAGTAAAGAAAAAACAAAGGAATAATTGACTTGATCCGACCACGTCAACCTAGGTAAAAAACCCTTTGACTTTTTAAAACATGGTCAAAATGACTTAATCCTTCAAAGAAAAAATGGGTTAGCTCGGGTTAACTCTCTTGATCCCATAACCAGGGCCTTACCCGGGTCAACTCTCGGATTGAGTTTTAAAACTATAATAATAACCTCTTTTATCTTATTATGTCTTAGTTGGATAATTTTAAAATTAATAGTTTTTTATATGAATATTTTAGGGACAAAAAATAAATAAAAAATATTATTTTTGAATACAAGTACCCTTTGTACCTCCTGTTTTGAAAGTACAAAAATTGACTTCAAAATTGTTCTAGGGACATGATTATTTTTATATCTTTGTATGTCCTTTTCTCTTCAATCAATCATGTTTTTGCCTTTGTTATCTCTGTCTTTTTTTTTTTTGTTTCAAAAGAATAACCAAACACTACCTTAAAGACATACCAAGATTAAGTTCTCTTCACATTGATTCAATGTTTTTGAAAAAAATTAATTAAATCCTCTCTGATATTAACCTCAAAGTTTGAATCGAGAAAAAAAAACTCCTTTACCATCAAGCATCCTCCTTAAAGTTTGCATTAGATCATCATATGAATTAAACCTAAATGTTTTAAAATTGTTTTGGTGGGCTCATATTGGACCTGATGGCGAGGATAGCTTATCGAATGGCTTGAATCATTAATTATAAAACAAAACTAACAAAAACCTAAAAGCGAAAGAGAAGTTACTTTAGCCCTCAAAACAAATCACTATGCATTGTGTAAACCCCCTATGAAGAAACTTATAAAAATTAAGGAAGGAAATAATAAGTTAAATGTCAAGAATGAATATTTAACTCATGTGAATGATTATTGATGAGAGAAATTAAATAAAAATTATTGTAAAAGGATTTTAAAAAAATAAATGTTGAAAAATACCTGGAAAATATAAAAAGTCCATAATGCAAATAAATCCAAATGAAAATAACTTAATAGGAAATAAAACCTGGAAATAGAGTTGAATGAATTTTGAATTCGCCCTGTCAAAATTTAGTAGAAATAGATCTTCGGAACATATAAAAACTTACCCAAGAAAATAAAATGTTGAAAAGTAGGAAAAAAAGAAATTAATCAAATTGTGATGTGTGTGTGTATGAGATGTTTGACCGACCAATAAAGGAAATAGAAATGAAGAGAGAACTCTAGAGAATTCTAAGGAAAACTTAGGAAAAACTTGGGAGAAAGGTGAAAATTAGAGATAAAAATCTTGAAGATTAGTAGAAATTAAGTGTGCTATGCTACACACTAAATTAAGAAGATGTCAAGCAAGAGGAGGTAAAGAAAGGTGGAGGGAGGGCCGGCCAAGGAAAGGAAAAGAATTTTAGGAAGTCTTTTAAAACACATTTAAAGCTTGTACAAGTACTTGGTAAGGTATTCTCCCTTTAATTTTAACAAGGTTACATGAGAAGTAGATATATTGAGTTGAGGTTTTCAAGTTGTCCCTAGGGTTTCAAATGAATGAATTGGGGTTCTTAAAAAATTAGTTTGAATTAGGATTCTTAGTTTGCATATAGTTGTGAAACTAGTGAAATTATAATAAAATTTAACAAAATTCATGGTTATGTTTTATGATGCATGGCCAGCCATGCAAGAAAAAATTATAGGTGAATTGGAATAGTGTGTTTTTAATGTGTACATGTGTAAATCAAGGAAAAAAATTGAATAAAAAATTATGGTTATTGGGAAGGAGAAGGAGTTGGCATGGTAGGGGAAACTAGGAAAATATTTTATATAAATTGTATGTAAGGACATTGTAAGTGAATTGTTGTAAGATGAATGATGCATTAAGTATACAAAATATACATGGATAGTGAAATCATGTTGATTTTGTTAGTGTAAATATGTTAATGATATTTTGAAATTTACTAGAAGTGTGAGAGAAATAGTGTATGTTGATTGATAATGAAACAGAATACTTGGTATTTTGTAAAAGGTTGGATCATCGCAAATAGGAGGTATGTGTTTTTCACCTCATTTAAATTTTAGAATTTTATGTTTATAATTATATCTTCAAATCATTTGGTTATTGGATATGTATCTTATATACAAAAAAAGAAGCTAAGAGAATAAGAATTATTGGTAACCATGAGGGGTTACCGGATTAATGGCAATCAAATGAATTTCCGGAATTATTAGTAACCGTAAGGGCAGGGGTGAAGCTAGGATTATTTGTTAGGGGTGGCCAAAAATAATACAATAAGATATAATATTTGTTTTAATTTATTGTACATGAGTTGTAAAAAAAAAACATGCATGATTTAATTTTATTCAAATAAATTATTACAAACATATAATGACCTTTGTATAAGGTAAAAGGTTTGGAGCAATACCAAATTGAGTTAAAGCAATGAAGTTAATTTCATCTTCATGATGTATCCATCACTTTAATGTTGTTTAATGGCAATTGAAAAAAAAAAGCAAAGTATCTTTGAAATAAAAATATATTTTAAACATAATAAAAATGATAATGCTGCCATGGATATTAGAACTAGTAAATTTGAAAAAAAAAAGCGAAAATAATAAAATTATATAAAAAAATCTCATCAAATTCTTAATAAACATCTCAAAACAAAATAAAAATATATTTTAAATTTGAGTTATGGATACCCAATTACCTTGTTTTGTTTAAGGAAAGATAAATTAATTAGTACTCTGCTTCAAGCTTTCCGCAGAAAAATTATATCTGTGATTTGTATCTTTATTCATGTTTTTGTTTTTGACCAGCTGCGTTGCAAGCATTTATATTAGGGTTGTAGCCTGTAGGGAAAGCAAAGGTAGCAAAACATATGGATAACTTTATTATTTTTTCTTTCCACATAGGCACCATTTAATCAAGGCAAAGTCTTTCCATGTAGACACCTTTTAAAAAAATATTACAGCATCTCACATTTAATTACAAAATAAAAAAAAATATTGCAGGGGTTCAGGCCCCTGCTTGCCCCCCCTTCATTTCGCCCCTGCATGAGGGGTTATTGAATTAATGCCAATTAGATGGATTGCTGAAATGATTGGTAACGATAAAAGGTTACCAAATGAATGACAATTAGATGGATTGTCAAGATTATTGATAACTTGTGGGGTTATGCAATTCTGGGTAACTTACTGGTTTGATGAATAATCGAGAGGGGTTACTGGAGTAGTGGCATTAATTGAATCACCATATGCATTATTTGTAATTGAATATATTAGAGATAATTAGGAGAAATTATAGATATTAATTTACTTGATACTGGATATTGAAATTTTATTTATAAATTAAATATTTAATTACAAGTTTCTCACAATCTCAACCAGAGTAGCAACAATTAATATACGATCTTATTATATAATTATTGTAAATGTCATGTTCAAATCTTTTGATTGTATAATTAGAACTATTAGTGTAGTAATTAAAAACATGTAATGCTATATTTTTATTTTGGGGATTGTATTTAATTGTAAAAATTTATATGCTATTAATTAATATAGGACTATGATACATGTAATGTTTGTATTATTATTTTGAGGCTTGAAATTTAATCTTGATTTATATTATATTGTGTAGAGTTAATATTTTATATGTATTAATATTATGAATTAGTTATATTTCAATTTATGTTTGAAATGTATCTTTGAATTGTTAAGATAATGGAAAATGATGGTGAAGTTAAATGGGACATGATTCATGATAATTGGATCAGAATTGAAGATGGATAATTTGAAAAGAAAGAAAGAAGTGAAAAGGTCGACAACTTGGTATATCAATTTATAGGGAAACTTTGTTGAAATTTTAATTCAATCAGAATTGATATTTATATGTAATAATAATAATAATAAATAATAATAACAATTTCCTTGAAATATGTGCAAATTATATATATAAATATTGAATAATAAAATTATGTGATGATGTTACATATTGGAATAATAAATTGATGAAATTGCTTATAGTTCAAAAAACTTTTAAACTATATATTGAGGGCAAGTTGATCTTTTCATCATGATATAATTGCAATGACCTAAACTTGCAATGCATTTTTTCCCCTTTCACAATTGTCATGTACTTATTAAATGGGGTAATTTATTTCTAGAGCCATATTGGTAATCTCATACTCATCATCCATTATTTTCTTCATCAAGTATTATGATACATATAAAATTGTAAGGTTGCAACTCTTTCTTGAT
The DNA here is from genome assembly GCA_007827005.2 of Populus simonii. Lineage (NCBI taxonomy): Eukaryota > Viridiplantae > Streptophyta > Magnoliopsida > Malpighiales > Salicaceae > Populus > Populus simonii. The sequence continues at coordinate 16,234,722 of CM017467.2, read as the reverse complement.
TTCATATATATAAATTTGCTTACAAACTTTTGTCTAACATTACAAGGTACTGTTTAATGTAAAAAGCAAGATATTTTGATAACACTCTATTGAAGTTTAAGTATTTTGAGAGAAGGTGTTTGTAAAAACATATAGGATCACGAAATCAATAATCGTACTATTATAGTTACTAATATTTACCAAATCAAACAATCAAACATTCACATCTTAAACGCATCTATAAGCACATCAATTCCATGATAACTTTTTGATTTAATACATTCTCTTCAATAATTTACAAACTCTCATTTATAAAATTTTCAAAATTACTCATTATTCATTGTTCAACCAATTTCGAGTTTATTATCCTTTATTATACTCATAAATCGTACTTTAGTTTAATTATGGGTTCATCAATATAATTTTTTTCAGTCCTGAACATCTATTATACCAAGTATGGTCCATTCATATATTTGCCCATCATAATTATTCATTTTACCCATTTATGACACATTCATATTTTTTCTATAATAAATATTCCTCATACCCATTCATATCACATTCATTTATTTTTTCTCATAAATATTCTTTATCTTCATTCATGGCACATTTAAACACACACACACCCCTCTTATGTCCATTCTAAGCACATTTTATATATTATTTTTCCTCATAAATATTCTTTATCTTCATTCATGGCACATTTAAACACACACACACACCCCTCTTATGTCTATTCTAAGCACATTTTATATATTTTCCTCCCTTAAACATTCCTTACACATTCATATATATTTTTCCCCATATATTTCTTATGCTCATTCATGGCACATCTATATTTATCCATTTAAAATATTTCTTAAGCTATATCATATTCCTATATTGTTCTAACATAAATATTCCTTATATTACACCATGTTTTGTCATTGCAGTCCATTTAATATTTTCTCATTTTACACTCTGTTGTTGTAGTCCATTTAATCTTTACATCACATATTATATTCTACCATTACGATCCATTTAATACACATAATATTACATTCCACCATTACAGTCCATTTAATAATCTATCATATTACACTCTGTTGTTGCAGTCTATTTAATCTTTAGACATTATAGTCCACCAATATGGTCCATTTAATACACACGATATTAAATTTCACCATGGCGGTCCATGTAATATTTTCTCATATTACATTCCGTTGTTGTGGTCCATTTAATATTTTCTTATATTACAACCCGTTGTTGCAGTCCATTTAATCTTCACACATTATATTCCACCATTATGATCCATTTAATACACACAATATTAAATTTCATTGTTGCAGTACATTTAATCTTGACTCATTATATTCTACCAGTATGATCCATTTAATTTGCATAATATTTAATTCTGCCATAAAAAAAACCATACTTTTATTTATATCATTTTCCCTTGCCTTATAGACATATAATATTATTATTTAACATTCATTTCCTGCTCAACAAGCATAATTTGCACGATATTTATTCTAAAAATAGACCATGTCTAAACGACTGGCTCTATTTAATTTTATTTTCCCCATCCATGTGATCATTTTATTTTCATGTAGCAATTCAAATCATTAGTGCGTACATCAAATCATGTCATCCTACTTAAAAAGCATAATAAATATATAGACCAGTTGTAAAGGCTTAACATTTATAATACCTTAACCTGAAGGTATAATATTCATATAATCGCCATGAAGACACAATTTTCATATAGCCTGTCCCGAAGACATAATATTCATATAACCTGCCCGAAGGCATAATATTCATATATTTCACCCTAAAGGCGTAATATTCATATAACTCGCCCCGAAGGCATAATATTCATACATATAACCTGCCCCAAAGGCATAATATATTAAATATTCATAAAATCATCTTGAAGGTGTAATATTTATATTTCCTGCTTTAAAGGCGTAATATTCATATAACCCACCCTAAAAGCGTAATATTCATATAATATACTATCTTGCTTCATAGAAAGTATTCACATAATATATTTTATTGCCTTGTAGACAATATTTTCTCATGATACACATTTGTACAACACATATATAATTTCTATTGCATTATAACTTTACAAAAGCAATTTAAACAATTTATGAGGCAAGAGGGCAACTCTTACCTTGAACTCATGTTATACATGCTTTTCAGAAGTTAGGTCTCACTCCAAACTCTTCTCCTACATTCCAATAAAACATCCCAAATTAGCACTCAAACCTTTCACCACATTTACTAATTCACATAATCAAATATTTTTGTAAGTAAGTTCATGGATATAATATTTTTTTATCATTTGAATTCATTTTCATTATCCCATGTCTTTATTATAACAATTAACATCTTAACGTTTTGTTATTCATTTTCGTCAACAAATTTTAATGTCTCAATGACTTAGTTTTTCGTCAGCAAGTTTCAATCTCCAATATTTTATTAAACTCAAGGTGACCATTGACTTTTAAACTATCTTATACTTGGTATTTGAACATACTCAATCCTCTTAAACACATTAATGATCACTTACACATTCAAAATAACAGCTATAAACACCATATATAACCCAAACAAGGAAATTATCATCACATCATACACAAGATAATTCCAACATACCATCAACAAGTTTAACATTAAAGACAATGCAAATTAATTAAATTATCATGATTAACTTCTCAAATTTTCTAAAATTCTCTAAACTAACAATTTGGCAAATTTAAACAACATTCACAATTTGTTATAATTTTCTTAACACAAACTCAAACATATTTCTTCCAATCATGGAGCAAAATATACATTTCATTTAACCATTTCAACATCAAGGTATTCAAACCTCATTTCTACACTTTCTAAACATATATCACAACATGTCAAGTATTTAGTAAAACAAGAAATCTACTTCATTTACAATTTATAAGGCTTTCACATTACACCATAAGTATTCAATATCATAAATTCATTCAAACTTAAAATCCACAATTTTCCCCAAACACACATATCACATGAAATTCACATATCCAACCAAGAATCTTTCTTAAACATATACTCATATCAAACCCTTATCCCATATCATGTTTCTCACACGTACACATTAAATTAACATATAATTTCACAATATTTTATCTGATTTTTCCAAAACACTCCCAAAATAATTTCATACATCCTAACTCAACTTCATAACTACTTTTGCCATTCTCACCCTTTCATTTCATCTATAAAACATATAATTTTTTTAGTCTTCTTAATTTTTTTTTTCAAGTATGCTAATTTCCATACTATAAATACCAAAACACCACACACAATCCAATTCAACAAGTTCTTATACAACTTAAACAAATTTCTAAACTTCCATGCAAGTAATTCACATACCCAAACAAAACTCTGTCTTACTAACAATATCTTAGACTTTCATATTCCTTCATAAACATTCAATATCAAAATTTAACAAGTTTCCATCTTTCTTTTTTTAATTTCTCTACAACACAAATCCAACATAAAAATCAGACATCCTACTAAAACACCACACACACACACCAAATCAAAATTTAACTATCATTTATACCATATATTACATTGATTTCAAGTCAAATTACACAATTCATAACAATCTCCTTTTTTCCCTAATTAGTTTTACAAACCCTAAATTTAAGAATTTGGCACTTTTCTATTCTTCCACCATTAAACCCATTAAATAAGAAAATACATAGGGAAGAACACCATACCAATAAATTTCAAACTCAATTTAATAAGTTCTTCACCATATCTCCAAGGATTTTGCTTCTCCTCTTCCCAAAACCCAAACTTTCCCTTAATTTTGAACACTTTTCCTCTCTAACTTCTCTCCTCCTAACCCATTTTTCTTTGGTGTTTCTTTATTGGACGAGTCTCCCTAAAACAAATCACCCTCACACACTCTTTAACCCATGATTTTGGAAGAATAAGCACCCATCTTCAAGAGAAAGTGAGAAAAAAATGTCCAGCTCTCCTTTCTTTAAAGAGCTCCCGGCTAGAACAGTAAAGGAAAGAAGGATTTGCCCAAAATTATGATAATGTCATTAATGAGTGATCCATATGCTATTTTGTTTTTGTATTTTTTCAACTATCATCGCTCTCACAAGACCTTCTTAAACTCCGATTGTCCTGGAATTATAAAACAATATGTCATGAGACTCATCATAAAATTTTAGCCCGATTAAACAGTTAGATTAAGTATTATGCTTGATACCATAAAACTAGACAATAGATAATTTAATGCCAAAAATCTGAATTCACTTACTATTTTGTTTGCTTAAATCATCATGATTTTTAAACTAATTCATTGAGGGATCCCATTCATAATCATTGTAAAAATTCCTTAAGAATTTTCACTACTTCCAGTCAAAATTACGCGATTATACGTGAGGCTTATATTAGCGATCAAAATTTTTTGCATGTAAAAGTCATACATTTTTTTTTTATTTAGAATTCCACTATATTATTATTATTATTATTATTATATTCTCATCTCAATTTATAAAATTTTTTCCTTTGCATAATTATTTTATCATATTGGAAAATTTACACGATTCGTCACTAGGCTGATATTTCACATATCAATTTAATACTTTATCTCATTTGAAATCTAAATCAATTCACTTGGAATTTTCTTCCCAAGTCGCAATAATTTCCCTCATTGTTTATCATTTTCAATTAAGAATTACCCTATTTAACATCAATTTACTGATTTTTAGGTTGAGGGTTTACAACAATTATCTTTAACAATTTATGCAGGGCTAGGTTAGAAATTTCATTTTCTTACTAAATAAAATTAATTATTTATTCCTATAATAAAAAATACAGTGCCTTTCAACCCGGGGTGTTATGGTATTTTCATTTTTTAAAATAGTGAAATTACTATATTGCCTTTAAGGACAAAATCAATATTACTCTCTTATAAGGGCTTTTTTTTTCATTTTTCATTGTTTTTATTGTTATTGTGAAGTTTACTCAGAGAAATTATTGTAATTGATTATATAATATTTGTTATTAAAAAAACATGTTGACATGTGTTTAGTATGCATCAACAAGTGGACAACTTTCGAGCCCTTCAGGCGGCGCATGTGAAGTCATCTAATCACCAAACGTGTTTCAAAGATCTCAATGCCCCTTTTACGACGAGGTGACGCATGTCACAAACACATTTATGGTTTGGCATCAACATCCATTTGTTTCTCTCTCCTCCTCAAATTTAGTGTCAACCCCTTTAAAATTTCAAACTAGCCCCTACAATTAATTTTTCCTTCACATTTGCTCCCTACCCTTTTGATTTATATTTTTTTTTACTTTTGAATGATGTATAAAATTAAAAATGTTTCATTTACTAATCTTTAAAATTTGGTTTTCATTCTTTTGATTACCATTTATTTTTATTTGAGATAATTTTTTAGATTTTTTTATAATTTTGTCCTCTTTGAGTTTTTTTCTGTCAAATTTGATCATTATTTTTTTATTGTTATTTTTTTTCCTTTTACAGGTTTTTTAGATTTATACTAGTTATTTGACATGCGCTTTGTCACAGGTCAGATAATTGTTTTTAACAAAAAAAAAATATGAAAGCTTTTTAAATGTATTTTTTAAAAGATTCTAATTATAAATAAGAAAAAGTCTATGCATGCATTTAATTAAAATACATCAAGAACCATCCATGCCAATAAATGCAAAAAACAGAGTGTTAACGCGTCTTTTCAACTTGCCTTGCTGCACGTTGAATAATATTTTTTAACGCAAAAGAATTAATATGTAGGTGTTATTAGCATGTTTGTTTACATTGAGTAAAAAATATAACCATGAATAAAAAAGTCGATGATTACATAGAATAAAATATAGTAAATATCATATGCATCAATAAAAATATGTAAGATTTCAAACTAATTTTTAACGTAGCAAAAGAATGGAATAATGTTGCAATTTTTATAGTGAAACACCATTTACTTAATCTTTGTATAATAATTTTACAAAAAAAGTGTAAAATAATAATAATTTTTTTTATTTACAAAAGAATAAAGATAAAAACAAAAAAAGGTATAAATTGGTCAAGTGTGGAGTGATAAACATTCAAAGTGTAAAAAATAGAAAATAATATTTGTTTTCCAAAAAAAAGTGCAACGGAAAAAAGAAGGAAAAACTAAAAAAATATTTTTTAAAAAATAAAGATAAGAAGCAAAAATGGTGATAAGTAAGCCAAGTCTAAAATGATAATATTGCCAAGTATAAAGAGAAAAACATATAAGAAAAACTTATTTTCTAAAAACAATATATGGAAATTACAATTTTACCATTGCTACAGTAAAAACAATTGAAAAAATTTACAATTATGTCATTTCTACAGGAAAACACCATTTTTTTTATGTACTAGTTATTTGACCTGCACTTTTTTGTGGGTCAGATAATTTTTTTGGCATAAATAAATAAATATACAAGCTTCTCAAATGTTTTTTTTCCAATTCTAATTATAAATCAGAAGGCCCATGCATGCATTTAATTAAATACATCGAGAACCATTTGTGCCAATAAATGCAAAAAATAAAGTGTTAACGTGTTTATTTAACTCGCCTTGCTGTTCGTCAATTTTTTTTTTCTAATGCGAAAGAATTAATGTTTATGTGTTTTTAGCGTGTTTTCTGACATCGAGTAAAAAATATAACAATGAATCAAAAAGTCGATACTTATATATAATAAAATACAATAAATATCATATGCGCTAATAAAAATATGTAAGATCTCAAGCTAATTTTTAACGTAGTAGAAGATTGGAACAATGTAGCAATTACTATAGTGAAACACCATTTTCTTAGTTTTGTATAATAATTTTTCAAAAATAAAGTGTACGGAAAAAAATTTACAAAATAATAAAGATAAGAATAAAAAGAATGGTATAAATAGATTAGGTGTAGAGTGGTAAATATTCAAAGTGTAAAAAATAAAAATAATTTTTTTATAATAAAATGTAAAGAAAAAAAAGAAAACAAAAAAATATTACAAAAAAATGAAGATAAAAAAATGATAATAAACCGGACAAGTGTAAAATGATAAAAATACCAAGTATAAAGAGAAAACAAATATAAAGAAAACTTGTTTTCTTAAAAAAGAAAAGGCTAAAAATTATAATTTTACCACAACTACACTTCCGTTACAGTAAAACAAATTTAGCAAAATTTATAATTATGCCATTTCCATAGGAAAACATCATTTTCTTTTAGTATATGTATATGTTTTCATGATTTGATTATTTAAAACTAAATTAGTTAAGAATTAAGTTCTTTTTAATTAAACCTTGATACAAGATTTAATGATTTGTAATTTTTAGATATTAGATTAAATTTAGAAGGTTCGTCTAGTTTTACAGCGGAGCGCCGACCACAAATATAATTAGAGTGTATTTTTGTGGTCAAAAATATTTTTGAAAATTTATGAAAAGAATTTTTTTTTAATTTTTTTATCATTTCAATGTGCTAATATCAAAAATAAATTTTAAAAAATAAAAAATTATTATAATATATTTTTAAATAAAAAATATTTTAAAAAATAACTACTATAAAATAAAATAAAAAAATTCTAAGTAACTATTTACACAACACGGCGTCCAACGGAAGAAACAACTACAGTTCTGCGCACTTGCTCATTATGGATGTGCTTTGACCCCAAAATCACCTAACAAGATAGGGCCCATTTATATTAGGGGTAGATGCGGTATTTTGAAGTTGCCTTCAATTCCAAACGCAATTTATCTCCTGCGCGAATTCTTCTCTCTCAAATTTGTTATTTACTCCGTGTATACATTTTAGGAAAAAACGACACGAATTTCACCTAAAAACTCAAAACCCTAATTGTTTTTAGGGTTTCTCAATTTTTTTTTCAATCTCTCCCAAATGGAAACCGAAGAAGAAGAGAATTCAATAAACCCTTCCAGAAGTTCTATTGAACTCGAAAACGAATCTAATTTAACAACCACAATAACAACTACTACAACAACAACAGACACGGAGTCTGTGGCCGAGTTGAACGAGTCGAACGCGTCTCAACTCGGTATTACTGATACCGATTTACTACAACAACAATCACAACCGCCACAATCTCAAACACAAACAACAGTTGTCGATATGAGCGATGCTCAGGATTTTGTTGTAGGCGACTCTGGATCGGTTTCTCCTCAACATTTGGTGATCGAGGGACGCGAAGGCGAGGAGGTCGCGGAGGCTACAGAGGGGAGTGGAGAGATTGAGGCACCGCGAGAGGTAGTTGAGAAAGAAGTGGAAAATAGAGATTTGGTTGCTAAAGAGGAGAGGAATGAGGATGTGAGCGGATATGCGAATGCTGGAAACAATGAAATGGAGACCGAAACAGAGGGCGTTGCTGACGTGGCAGCGGCATTAGAGACCGAGACATCGAGTCAGGAAGTAGAGGCAATGGAAGAGGAGGTAGCTGAACTGAAAGAGGAATTGGCAGAGGATGAGAATACTGAGAATATGGAGAATGCGGATGTAGTGGAGGAGAAAAAAGAGGGTGCGGACGTGGTGGACAAGGTGGAGATGGATAGTGTGGTGAAGGAAACTAAAACTGTGAGGGTGAAGGAAGAAGAAGAGAGAGTGGAGAATACGGAAATATATGGTGTGGGGGATGAAATGGAGGCGGTGAAGCAGAGGGAAATAACTGACGTTGTGGAGGAAGGGAAAGTGGAGAAGACAGAAGTTGTTGCTGATGTTGCAAGGGAAACGGAGGATGTGGAGCGGGTTGGAATGACTGAGATTGTGGAGGAAGATAAGGCGGACAAGATAGAAGTTAATGAGGAAAAGCAGTCAGCATTGCAGGTTGAAATGACAGACATTGCAGAGGAAATGGGAGAGGATGAGAAAAATGAAATGACAGACATTGCAGAGGAAATTAAGGTGGCAGGGCAATTAGAAACAGCTGATGTTGCGGGAGGGACAGAGCAGGCTGTTAACGAGGAAGGGGAAGCTATGGAGACAAAAATGATTGACGTGGCAGAGGAAGGTGACAAGGAAGAGGATACAGAAATGGAAATGGCAGAGAAAGGGAATGAAGGAGATGATATGGCAGATGAAGCTGAAGGAGTGGGGGAGGGAGTTGAAGAAGTGGGTAGAAGTGGTGGTGGGAAGAGGAAGCGGGGAAAGAATGCTAAAACTCCCTCTAGAGCAACATCAAAGAAAAAGATGGAGGAGGATGTATGTTTCATTTGTTTTGATGGAGGTGAACTTGTGCTGTGTGATCGCAGGTAAAAATAATGAACCACCTGTTGAAGCATTGCTCTGTGTTTTGTAATTCTAGTTCTATGCTCATTATTGTGTTAGGTGTTATTTTTTTTTTTATGGTTTTAATATATAATTGCTTGTACAGGGGTTGCTCGAAGGCTTATCATCCTTCTTGTGTTAATCGAGATGAGGCTTTCTTTCGGGCAAAAGGTCGATGGAATTGTGGTAAGTTTGTCTTTTTAAAAACTTTTCCTTGCTGTTACCAGTCATTTTGCTAGGTTTTATTTGATGGAGCTTATTTGGATTTGGTTATTCATTATTTGTTACTGTGTTGTGTTTAATATTTTTGTTTCTGCTGATCAGGAGTATTATGATGTTGCTTTTGGCTCTTTTCACTTGTGATTTGCTTTCATATATTTTTAGATGACTGCAAGAGGTGAAAGTAAATTTTGTCATGGAAAAAGCAAGAATGTGTGTTTACTTAGTGCGGGCAGTGTTTCTTTTTGCAAAAGATAGTCCAAATTTCCTCACAGCACTTGGAAAGAAGAAAGCCACTTGTAGTGTCTAGTTTAAAGGAAACCAAACTACTCAAACCATAGTTATCATAATCCTGGCATTTTTTTTTCATCTCTCTTTTAATTGAAATTGCTTCCAAGTATTTAAGTTGTTATTTTTTCTTTTCTTTGCAAAAAAGTTTGATGTACACAACAGCAAAGTTTGTCACAGAAGATTTGTGTGAAGGGACAGAAGTTCTTGCCCATCACATTATTTAAGTTTTGCAAACTCACCCGGTTGGGTTGTTGTGCATCATTTGACATGTTACATTTTCTTGAATGTTTAGGGCGCGTGAATTGTTGAAAAACCAAACTAATTGCTGGTATTTGCAATGTTTGGGTTTGATTAGGATGGCAAAGTGTGGTGAGTGGAAAGTGAAAACAAAAATCAATGATTCAATTACATGGTCAATAAAATATCTGAGATCTCCAGGACAATTGGTAGCACTAACACCGATGCGATGATTCCATTGCTCTGTAAACATGTTTCTGTGAAGGACTATATTATACATGTTCTCAGCTCTGTCCTTTTGGCCTCTTTATACAATTTTGGGTCAGTTTTCAAGTAACCATAGAAGCTAAGAGCAACATATTCTGTTTTTTTTATTAGAGAGTATATTCTTTTTAAAATGGTTGAGAGGGAATAAATTTTATCGTGCAAAATGGTTTGCATTCTTTCAAATCATTTTATTTATGGAAAATTGTAAGCAAAAAGAACGTTAGTTGATTGTTCACTCGTGGCAATCAACATATTTAAGGGCTTGGATATGATTTTTTTTTAAACTATTATTTGTTCACAGTAGCTTGTTTGTAGAACTAGGGAAAAATATTAGAATTCTACTAGCATGAGAAAAAATTGTTAAGGGTCTTGTCATTCATGTAAAGGAAACTTTAAAAGAAGGGGGGAGTTTGAGGTGAGGATTCAAACCAATTTGTTATACTTATAGGGTATGGCAGCTGGAGTATTTATCATTTCGAGCTGCAAGATTCCTGAGTGCATTTTATCAAGGACCCTTTTTCCTGCAAGTACATAGATGCCCTTTGTCTGATTTCTGATTTCTGATCCTTGCTTCTTGAACTTGACAAGTGGTAATTGTTGTATTTAGCATAACAGCCATGTAAAACACAAGATACTTGACTTCTTTGCCGCTTCTTGTTCAGTGAGATTATCAATTTCAAGAGATGTTGAATGTAATAAGCGTAGTGTTCTGGGCAGAACACCGGGATTTGATATGCGGAGAACACGCTTTTAGAGACTCTTAGTTCATCTGAAAAGTACTTTCTATGGGAAAGAGAATTTGGAGATCTTGTTTTAGTATCTCAAAATTGCATTCTAGATCATTTCAGTTTGAAAGAATGTGAGGTAGTATTATAATACAGGGAAACAAAAATTCCCTCTTTGTAAATGGAATGGTAAATCACTTGCTTTGTTAGCATTAGTGACAATGATGGTTGACTGTTGTATGATGCTTTCATTGCATGGCAGATGTGGTAAGCACATTGAAACGTCTTTTTGTTTCTCTTGCATAAAATTTGTTGATGGCTCTTTCACATATGGCATTACTTGTAATTATTGTCATTTGATATGCAGATGTGAATACTTTTGGGAATCTATGATTTTTCTTTCAAGATCTGTTACCATCTATTCATTTGTTTTCATTGAATTCCTGCATATGAATTTATGTTAACTTTGGTCGTTTGTTCTATCTAATATGAGTTTTGTTTCTTTGTTGATTTAGGTTGGCATCTGTGTAGCAACTGTGTGAAGAATGCCTACTATATGTGCTATACGTGTACCTTTTCCTTGTGCAAGGGATGCATTAAAGATGCTGTCATATTATGTGTAAGAGGTAACAAGGGCTTCTGTGAGACATGCATGAAAACTATCATGTTGATTGAAAGGAATGAGCAAGGAAGCAAGGAAACGGTATGTCCAAACTTATGTTATGTTTTTTTCCCTTTCTTTCTTTCTTTCTTTCTAGTTAGCATCTAGCTATTAGCTCTACAATTTTGGTGTCATTTTGTGTTCGTCTTCGACTGTTTCCTGTATGCTCTCTATGAATATCAACAGGCATGTAGATTAGCAATATGCTGGCCATGGAAAATAAGTGCTGAATACGAAATCTTATCATTTGACAGTTGTACCTATAATGGCTAGTGCATATACAAAAAAAATAAAGATTAAAAGCATCACTATTTTATTCCCGCATTATCTTTGTTCTGACTTTTTAAGCTCTCCTCTCATTTTCTTTTGGAGAGATTTAGGAAAAAGAGGTTTTTTTTTTTAAAAAAATGTTCTTAATCTCACTCATTATATTTTGGAGGCGGTTTTTTCCTTTTACATATCTTGCAGATGCATGTTATTATCTAATCATGCTTTTGCTTTATAGGGTACTGTTCCCCATTTTTTAGGGGAGCATCCCTGTTCAGCACACACATAATTGTATAGATGTTGCTGCGATCAGTTTTCTCTTCTGCCAATTGAGGAACTAATGCATCCTTTCCAGCCTCAACTAACTGTAAACAAGCTTCATTTCATCCTGAAGTTGGTGCTTCACCAATGTTTTTACCTTGCCTTACATTTTTAATGAGAGGGGAAAGATCAGTAATGTACCACTTTCGTATTCAGTTAGAAGGTAGAGTTTTTTTTTTTTTTTGCCTTATAAAAAGTACAAACAAATCTTTCATAATCTTAGGGTAAAGGAGATTTTGAATTCAATCCTTCCCTCCTTAAAACCCAATTTGGTGTTTTGGATTTTTTAATAGGAGGGAATTGGGGGTTATAGGAACTCTCACAACTCCAATACAGTGTCTCTTCAAGAATGTATCACTTAGGGAATTCCAACAATCTGTTATTCCTTGAGCGGTTCTAAAAGTAGCTTTTCCATGGTCCAGAGGTTGGTCTGGACTGCCTTTCCTTTAAGAAGGTGCCTTTTTTTTGTAGCAGAAAGAGGGGATATTTGATGGAAGTACAGGAGATCCTCTTGAGTAGCCTGTTATTGTAGGAAAGTCTTATATCTTGAAATTAATCCATCAAATTGCCTTTTTTCCTTAGTAGTTAGCACTTTGCCTTTGAAATTTCATTTGCTGCATTTCTTTCCGTCCTCCTTAACTGCTCCTATCCAAACGTAGTGTTAGTTTTCCATCAATTTTTCTTGTTTTCTCTTACATGGTTGTTGAAGTGTTTTCTTATTTTTTGTCTTATATATTCCTTTTGCTTTTCCGTGTGCCTATTCCTTTGTATTTTTGCAGGTTCAAGTAGATTTTGATGACAAAAGCAGCTGGGAGTATCTCTTCAAGGATTACTGGAATGATTTAAAAGAGAGGCTCTCTCTAACACCGGAAGAACTTGCTCAGGCTAAAAATCCATGGAAAGGTTCCGATTCACATACTGGAAAGCAGGAATTGGCTGATGAGCTTTATGATGTGCATAATGATGGAGGATCAGGATCAGGATCAGACAGTTCTGCTGATGCAGATGTCACCACCTCTAGAAGAAGGAAGCCTAAAAAACGGTTGAGGTCTCGTGCAAAGGAGAAGGATTCACCAGGCTCAGTATCATGGGCTGAAGGGGAATCAGCAGATGAAAGTGTTGAGTGGGCATCAAAGGAACTTTTGGAGTTTGTTATGCACATGAAGAATGGTGATAAATCTGCTTGTTCTCAATTTGATGTACAGGCTTTGCTGCTTGATTACATAAAAAGGAACAAACTTCGTGATCCTCGTCGCAAAAGTCAAATAATTTGTGATTCTAGGCTTGAGAATTTGTTTGGGAAACCACGCGTGGGGCATTTTGAAATGTTAAAGCTTCTTGAATCTCATTTTCTTTTGAAAGATGATTCGCAGGCAGATGATCTTCAAGGGAGTGTTGTTGACACTGAATCTAGTCAGTTGGAGGCTGATGGGAACTCTGATGCTCTTACAAAGGCAAGTAAGGATAAGCGACGAAAATCACGTAAAAAGGGTGAGGGGAGAGGACTGCAATCTAATATTGACGACTATGCAGCCATTAATATGCACAATATCAATTTGATTTATTTGCGACGTAGTCTTCTGGAAGATCTAATTGAAGATACTGAAGCTTTTCATGATAAAGCTGTCGGATCCTTTGTGAGAATTAGAATATCTGGCAATGCTCAAAAGCAAGATTTATATCGGTTGGTCCAAGTTATAGGTGAATTTATAGATAACTATCCGCATTCTGCATGAATTTTGACCTGGGCCTGAAGAAATTGTTAAAGATTTTAAAATCTTTATACGATGTGTGCAGGTACAAGCAAAGCTGCCGAGCCTTACAGAGTTGGCAAAAAGATGACTAGCTTTATGTTGGAAATATTAAATTTAAACAAGACAGAGATTGTATCAATTGATATAATCTCAAATCAAGAATTCACAGAGGTGAGTAGTGTTAACACTTTTATTTCAGGTTATTTTTGCCCTTTTCTGTTAATATGGTTTCACTGCAAGGTGAATTTTCAGCAATCCCAGTTCGGAGTGAAAAATTGATGTGTGAATATGAGAGGAATTTTTTCTTTCTACACCTGCCAGTGATAATTGAAGTCATAAACATGTTTCTTTAAAGTCATTATAACTGCCAGAGTCATTTTTTATGCTTGGCGTCTGTTTTTGTTTTTTAATCTGCAATGTTTGCTTTGAGCGGCTTTTTAATGAAATTTTGTCCTGTTTACATATCAGCAGTGATGCTTTTTTGTATATGAATATCTCCTCATTAAACTAGACTTCTTATATTTTTTAGGATGAGTGCAAGCGTCTGCGCCAGAGCATAAAATGTGGACTTATCAATCGGTTGACTGTGGTAATGTACCTTTCTTTTTATTCATCTTTTTAGGTTACTGGATTCTGTCCTAAAAGGCTATTTGTTGCTTGTAGGGCGACATTCAGGAAAAGGCCATTGCAATCCAGGCAGTCAGAGTTCAGGATGTAAGTTTTCTTGATGTGATCTATTGTTGCAATACTTCACTTTTTCACTATTGATCTTCCTTGACAAATTTGGAATATGGTCAACCAAAATGTAATGTTGACAGCACAAAAAAAAATGATTGACAACCAAAAAATGGATGGTGCTAATCTTCAAAGAAATGAATGATTAATTTGTCGACATATTTTGCCTTTATATGATAAATAAAATCCTTTCTAGTTGAAAGAGAGCTGAGTTGACCGAGACTATATGGGTCCAAACTTGACAGTAAAGGTAAATAATATCTGGTTAGCAAAAAATCGATAGAACATTTTCTTCTTTTAAAAAAAAAAACCCTGTAAGATGTGCATTTTTTGGCATCATGAAGCATCCTGTTTAAGGTTTGGAGGAATCAACAGTTATAATAAATCAACTTGTATAGCATGTAATTTTCACCTCATTTGGCTTGCATCCCAACTTAGAGTCAACTGGCTGGGAGCAATAGAAGAAGTTTTCTGTGGACAGGGGCCTCTCTCATCACAATCTTTTGATATGTTAACTACGAATAAGTGTGCCAGCCATATCAGTGATTGACCCCCCCTATAAAATGCTACCTTAAAGTACTAAATTACTTGGTATTGAATGTCTCCTAATCTGTGAGTCTGTTTTTCAACCAAACTAGCAGACCTGGATTCTTTGATAGTATCTGTTTCCTTCTAAAATATGGAATCTCCGTAGGTGCTATATGATTTAAAACTTCTCGAAATCATTTTGTTCCAGATGTCCAGATGGAAATGGCATAGATTTTGCGTCAGATGGAAATGACATAGAAGATTATATAAATGAACTCAATTAGATGGGTGTTTGTGGTAATGCAAAATATTTTTGCCCACATGACAATCTATAACTTTTGCCTGTATATCCTGTTTTCCCCAAATGAACACTGTTTTTTTTCAGAGCAACTTTATTTTTTGAGGAGCATTTGCTCAACCCTTATAGTAGATGTTATTGAGATCTTTTTCTGTGAATTTACCTCTGATGTAGACTCAATTGTTTTGCTAAGCATCTTGAATATGTTTCTTTTACCCCATCATAACCGTGGCTTTGCTTATCGAATACTCTTTTCATTTGTTATGCTGTGGGTATGTGATAATTATGCAATGAAGTTTGTTTTCTATGGCGGTTAATGATCTTACTTCTGATGCAGTCCTTGGAGTCAGAGATTACACGTCTCAGTCATCTCCGTGATCGAGCTAGTGATATGGGACACAGAAAGGAATATCCTTTGCTTGTGAAATTTTATTGGCAATTTTATCATTTTTACATTTTTCTGATTTTTGCAGTCATTAACATTTTGTGTCCTGTTTTACATTCTGAACATATGATGGAAGTTGTGAGTGTTCTCTGACTTCTGTAGCCTCATTCTGGATGCCTCAATAGCTGTTGAGTGGGTAATCTAATTCCATTTGTGATTGGGCTTAACAATCCTTAAGTCTTGCAAGCTGGTTGAGATAAAGGTGCTGCATGATATAAACTCTTAAATCCAAACTGAAAATGGATAGTTTACACGATCTGATAATCTTCTCTATTTCCAGTGTCACGATACTTAACCTGCGAGCTGCAATTCATTATATTTTTCTCTTTGGTTGGGTTGCGGGATTAAAATGTTTCTCACTTAAAATAAACAATATGTAAATGGACATCATGCTCAACCCTTTTCGCCTTGCCACTCCCCTTTCTTTCAAGGAAGAACCTGGTGATTATGTAAACAACAATTGCCATCTGCTGGATTTGGCCCTTTTCTCTTTTCAGTATATTTCTTGAAGAAAGGAGATTGTGTGAGCTCTATTCATATGATAGTGACTAGTAGGTTTGTTAAGAACTTCTATACGTGGTTGTTTTGTTGACAAAACCTGTAACGGTTTTGAATATTGCTCTAGATGCATAACACGTTATCAGTCCCTTTATCCACATCCTTGTGCAAAATATGCATTCATTTGCATGGAGCAAGCAAGCATTTAAGATGTACTTATAATTATATACAAATTGCTATTGATGATCTGATATGAAGTTTAAATGTTGTTTTGTGGTAGCTTATCCAGTTAAATAGCTCCTCTCTAAAGCAGGCTAGAATGTCCTATTTCAATCTAGGATTTGATATAAGCATCCTCATCCATGGAAAAGAAGAGAAATCTGATCAAGTAGAAGAGCAGAACACTTTTCTTTATTCTATTATATCATGATCATTGGATTTTTTCTATAGAAAACGGTTGCATTCCGTTGGATAGTTAAGTAGTCCTTGACTTCTGTTCACGCTTAGAGAATGTGTAGAGAAGTTGCAGCTTCTAAAAACACCTGAGGAGCGGCAGCGTAGATTGGAAGAAATTCCAGAAATACATGCAGACCCAAATATGGATCCAAGTCATGAATCTGATGAAGATGAAGGCGAGACAGAAGATAAGAGACAAGGTCCTTTCTCTTTTTCTTGTGCATTTCAAACCTAATCTTCCAACTTATACTGACTATATTTACATCTTTTATTATTTCTTATTTATGAAATACATTTTGGTGTTGCAGAGAACTCTCTCAGACCGAGAGGTGGTGGCTTTAGCAGGAAAGGGAGGGAGCCAATTTCCCCCCGAAAAGGAGGTTTTACTTCAAATGATACCTGGGGTGGATCAAAAAGTTATTCAAGCACTAATCGGGAGCTAAGCAGAAACTTGTCTGATAAAGGTTTCTCAAGCAAAGGGGATGACATTGGAGGTGGTGAGTCTGTGAATGAGAATTTCTGGGGTCAAGGAAGAGAAAAACAAACACAGCAGTCCCAGAGTACTAATTCTACGGTAATATCAGAATCTGTTCCTGGGATTGCCCTAGAGATTTCACCTTCAACTCCATCTACAGTGGTCACACAATCTGCTGCCAAAGTTAATGAAGCGGAAAAAATATGGCACTATCAGGATCCATCTGGAAAAATTCAAGGACCATTTTCGATGGTGCAGCTGCGGAAATGGAGTAATACTGGATATTTTCCTGTTGATTTGAGGATATGGAGAAATACTGGGGCGAAAGATGACTCCATACTTTTGACTGAAGCACTGTCTGGAAATTTCCAGAGAGACCCTCCAGCAGTGGACAATAGTTTCCTGAAGACTCAATTGGTTCAGAGTCCGCATCTACCATCGTCATTTACAGGGAATATAGCCCAAGCTGCTCCGGTTCCAGTTGAGGTCCCCAAGTACTCTACGGATAGGTGGGATTCTGGGACAAACCTCCCTTCTCCAACTCCAGGCCAAGCAACCCCAAGTTTGACAAAGGGGCAAGTGTTTGAAAGCCAATGGTCACCAACTCCTGCTCAACCAGTGGGTTCTGCCTTAGGAGCCAATCAATCCTCAGGAGGCAATGTAGAACTGCAAGGTGCTACTGTTATCTCAGGGACTCCATCAAAAATGTCTCATGGAGTGAGCCCATTGCCCAAGTTAGAACCAGGCATGCTTTCAATTTCTTCAAATGGTCCTCAAATGCATTCTCAATCAATGTTGCCAGGTGAATCACCCAAGGTACAGGTCAATTCCCATATGCATTCAGTACTTGATCCCAATGGAACTTCAGTTAACGCAACTGTTGATATGAGAAGTCTCCAGAACCTGGTTCAGCCAGGGACTAGTGGTAACTCTCTTGTTGGGAAACATGGATGGGGGGCAGGTTCAATTCCAAGGCCAGAAATGTATGCCTCACATGCAGTAACTGGGGCTGGATCTCAAGCATGGGGAAGTACCCAATCCCAGAAGCCAGAGGCAAATAATCTGGTTTCGATGCCCTCACAGCCCAGTGCTTATAGTAACTGGGGCAATGCACAAACCTCTGTCCGGAACCCCTCTTCATCCTTGACCACAGGAAATCCAAGTGGGGTTTCCCCTGTGCCAAGCACGGGCACCAATCCTTGGAGAGCTCCTGTTCCAGTACCATCAAACATTCAACCTTCTGTTCCATCCAGCGGACCATGGGGCATGGGTATCACAGACAACCAAGGTGCTACTCCAAGGCAAGGGCCAGAAAACCAAAATACCAGTTGGGGACCAATTCCAGGAAATCAAAACATGGGCTGGGGAGTATCCTTACCTGCAAATTCAAATCAGGGGTGGGCTGTGCCTGGTCAGGTCCCATCAGCTGGAAATGTGAACCCTGGTTGGGGAGCTCCTGTCCAGGGACAAGCACCTGGAAATGCAAATCCTGCTTGGGGTGGTGCTCCTGTTCAGGGGCAAGCACCTGGAAATGCATTTTCAGGTTGGGGACCATCTGGTCAGGGGCCAGCACCAACAAATGCAAATACTGGTTGGGTACCACCCAGTCAGGGGCCACCACCTCCTCCGAATGCAAATACAAATTGGTCAGTGCCTACTGGGAATGCAGGTACATGGGGAAGTGATGCAAATCAAAATGGAGATAGAGATAGGTTTTCGAGCCAAAGGGATAGAGGTTCTCATGGTGGAGATTCTGGTTATGGTGGAGGCAAGCCATGGAATAGGCAGTCATCATTTAACAGAAGCAGAGACTCCCCTAGGCCTCCATTTAAAGGGCAGAGAATCTGCAAATACCACCATGAACATGGGCATTGCAAAAAAGGAGCTTCATGTGATTATATGCATAATTGAGAGCTTTAGGAATTTTGGGGCAGCATAGATTAGTTAATCCCTGTACAGTTATGTTCTTTGATAGAAGTTTGATGTTATAATAATCATCATCCATTGATGCTTTATACTTCTAAAAACCTCTTGCATCAGCTCGTTCATTTCCCATCTTGGATTTTCGTCTGCGTAGATGCTCGGCTGTTCACCTCTATGTCAACGGTTTATTTGAATAGTCGAGGCAGCTGCTTGGGATCAATTGTCCCGTTTCCATACAAGGCTAGTATGACACTTCTGATTTGATGCGTTTAGGTTGCTGATCGAGTGACAATTTTTGTTCCCTTTTCGTCTTGTGATTGATAAAGAGTTATAATTTATGTTTACAGCCTTTGTTTAAGCAATGGTTGACGATGAAAGGCCTTGAGATTATTACCTGATTTTTTATTTCTTCTCTCTTTATCTCAGTAGTAACTGATCTGATCATATCAATGTGTTCACGGGATTCGCACTATCGAATTACGTGGTAAATCACATGACATGGGAAGCAAATCCACGTAAATGGATGTCCTTGGGTGGGTTGGCGTTGGAGGGTATAGTAGACATTTGGATGAAAAAATATATATTGGGTGCATGGTAGTCATTGTCTATTGATTTATTAAGTTTTCGGCAATTTATCCCTTTTTTTTTTTAATCCGGTTTATTTTTGTATTTTAAAAATATATTTAAAAAAACTGATTTTTTTTTTATTTTTATTTCATATTAATATATAAATTTTTTTCAAATCATTGATGTATTTTTTAATAAAAAAACATTTTAAAAAACAATTATTAATACATTTTCAAACACATCATCCTTGATCGCTTTGATGCACCACCATTACTTCCAAACACATTCATAATCTTTGGTTTAACCAAATATTTAGCTAATCTAGGGTTTCAAAATAGAGCTTTCTTTCCACGTCCAAATTAATTCATTCGCCTCTCTTTAGATTGGTAATGACACAAACAAAATCTCAACAATTTTGTTTTTCTTAATTCTTTTATAAAATTTTTGTTCTCTTTAATTTTATCGTTCAATCCAAGTTGATAGTGTATTTTTTTTTCGTATCTATGTTTTCCCGTTTGCTATCATTGCCTTTTTTTTCAATATAATTCAAATAAAACCAACTTTTTTAGTTGGACAAGACTAAAATGCGCTTGCAATGCTGAAATATTTCACTAAAAAAATAATATAAACCCGCAACATTACACGAGAACCAATAATCGATAATTAGCTTATCAACAATGTTAGAAGTGTGACCTCTACAAGTGATGGGCATATAATGTGCGAGATTTTTTATTGGGTTTTCATGGTATCTATTGAACCTTAAAGCAATATATAATTGATATTTTTATTAACTAGAATAGTTTAATTATTTTTTTGAGCTTCCAAAAAAAAAAATTTGTTAACTTTGGTTGATTTGGTAGTTTTCAAAGCATTTATCCGTCATTATCTAATTATTTAGGATAATTTTTTTTAGCCTTGCATTAGCACAATATAGAGACTATATCACCCTTGGAAGTAAAATTTGTTTAAAGGTATAACAAGGTTAATTTGATCTTTTTATATTTTTTTAAGAGTAGTATAAAGACTTTTACACCCTTAAAAGAAAAAAATAAAATAAAATAACAAACATGGGTATTTGTTTATTTTAATGTTGGTTTTTTTTGTAATTAAAAGGTTGACCGAGGTTGATTTGGTCTTTTAACATATTTATGAACAATATAAATACATCCATGCCCTTGAAAGCAAAAAAAAAAACCCTTGCAACCAAGGGTATTGGAGCTTTTCAGGTTGGCTTTTTTGTAATTAACATGTTGGGTTGAGAGTGGTTTGGTCTTTTTAATAATTTAAATATTAATTAAAAAAAATTCTCGGTGTGTGTCACGCATGAGTCAGCATGTGGACGACACCAACGTCTTTCGAGCGACGTGTGCAGCGTCGTCCATTATCCAAACATCACCTTCCAGGACAGCGTTAGAAGCATCTTGTCATGGTCTTCAACAGCGCCGCACATGTGGTTGTCAGATCAGTGGTTGGGCTATTATCAACTTTTATCTTCTCCCCCCTCTTTTTCTCTCTCTTCTCCTTGCCAAATAATACATGTGTCATTTCATTTGGTTTTTGCATACAATTTGATCATTATTATTTTTATTGCTATTTGGTTTGTTTTTATTCTTCTTTTTTATTAATTTTTTTTTCAATTTCATCTCTTATTATTTGGTTTGATTTGATTTAAATTTTAAAGTTGGTCCCCATTCTTTTGATTTTTGTTTGTTTTTATCACTTTTCTAATTGAATTTTGTTTTTAATTTCACCCTCAACATTTTATATCAAATTATTTTTGTGTCAAATTTAGTCCTCATTATTTTAATTTTCATTTCTTTTATTTTGGAGGGTATTTTTTATTTTGTTTTTCAATTTTTTCCTTGAAAATTTATTGATTTATAGTTTTGCTTTGTTATTTTTAAGGTTTGTTTTCGATGATGTTGGTCTTAAACTCATGACCAGGGTCGCAGATTTTAAAAGCTAATATGGGTTGGCTATGGTCTTTTCATAAAATTAGTTTTTTTTTTCCAACTTCATCCTTAAACATTTGATTTATTGGGAGTTGATCTTCATGCTTTTATTATTATTATTATTATTATTTCCTTTCTATGTTGTTGGAGGCTTAACCCAGGCTAACACATTTTTTTTTATTGCTTTTTTTTTTCCAGTTTCACCCTTGAATATTAGATTGTTTTATAATTGATCTTCATAGTTTTATTTGGTTTGCTTTCGATGATGTTATATCATGCATGATCAAGTTATGGATTTGACATGCTAACTCGGGTAAACTTTGATTTTTTTTTTAATTGTGATTTTTTTATCAGTTTATTTAAAGTTGTCGTATTTTTTATTTGTATTATTTAAATTAGTTGAGCTTATTAAATCTAATCAATTTAATGTCCCAAATCTAAAAACAAAATTAGTTTTTTGTTTTAACACTTTCATTACCTTGACTTTTTTTTTCACATTTAAAAAATTTTTAGGCGGGCTCACAGGATAGCCCCAAAGTCTATTCTTTGGTTATATGTTGTAGCAGAATAGCTTTGAAGATCCCAGGAGACGCCAAGAATCCAACTTGTAGACATCTCGTTTGCTAGTTTTATACTTCCATCCAATATATCGAAAAGACAGAACAAGTCATGACTATCGTTTTTCAGGCTTAATTTGAACCATAACTCGCACATGAACCTAGCAGAACAGGAGACGTACGGAAAGACGGCTAAAGTAAGAAAGTTGCACACAAAATACTTAAGTACGTACTAAGGATAATGTCGAGACTCTGAGACAACGGAACCATAAGATCATACTGAAGAGATTGACCGCCATTTTCCTCTTCCCTCCCTCTTTTTACTTCAAAAGGAACAATTCAACCTATAAGTTGGCACAGCAACAAGTCGAACAGCCCTTGCATTCGGGTCACGCCCGATAGCCCATGCATTGATCATGACACGCGATCTCGCCGGGACTCTATACCCGTTAAGGATACTATATATCTTCAGCTGTTTCATGGAGGAGGAGAGGGATTGGAGGGTGAAGACGTAGAGTTTCTTTCATTGCGCATTTGAGATAGGTAAGTTTCTCAAGGTCCGATTCATGGACTCTCCGATTCAAGCCAACCACGTCTTCAAGTTCTTGCTGCACTCTCTTGAGGTCCCCTGGGCTCTTCATTAACTCTGCAACTGCCCATTCTATTGCTGATGCCACAGTTTCAGTTCCACCAAACATCTGTAGAGGCGAAGTACAATGCATGTGTTTAAAACTAGTTTTCTTGCTCACCATGCTCTGAATGCTTTTACCAATTTCTAATTGATTATTTTAATTTTAATTAAATGAACAGATTGGATAGTTTATTGAATTAAAGATTCACACACACACACACACACACACACACACACAAATCCCATCATTATGGCTAGAGGCCATCATGAAAGAATCACAATTCAACTATCACTAAAAAATAGCCATTTGTTCACCAAAAAGTGTGTTGATTTTCAAAGAATCTTTAATGGATAAGATCGAAAGTGAAAAATGAGGTAAATAGAGTAAAAAAAAAGGCAAAACGAGAGAAATAATTGTAAAAAAAAAAAAAAACGTATTGATTAGCTAGTACGAGAGATTCTAGCTTGCTCTGATGTTAAATTTATGTCACTATAATCAATAAAAAAAATAAATGAGGGGATATCATAGAGTAAATGTTCTTAATTTACCATGATGAGAGCTTTGATATTATCTTCGTTGAACTTGATGGTGGACTTTGATTCGTCAAAATTATTTTTCGAAGCATCTTCACTGTAAAAGGCAAGTAATTCATCCACCATGTCTGTGTCTACCTCTTCATTTTCATCTTTGGAATTGAGACTTTCGCCTTGATTAAATGTTCGTCGATGATTGTCTCAATGAACCCATCTAAAGAACCAAAATAGTTTACAAACTTTGGCCCCTGTTCTTCTTCAGGATTTCTTGCCTTAGCTAGCCTTTTATTGAAATCCCGTGCATGAATCCAACCCAACCAAGGAAAGAAATCAGCAACATTATACGCTCCAAAAAGCTTTGGAAATTCTTGCAAAATTGACATAAACTCTTCTTGCCCTTCATTTGGAGATGAGCCTAAAGCAGCCTTGGACGTTATACTCCTTGTTAATGCAAACACCAGCCCACCAATGTTAACTGGGTCACCAGTTTTTTTCAACAGCTGTCTAATTATAAATTCCACTTCATCTCTTACGGAGGCCCAAGATTCAGCCCTTTTTCGACTAAATAGCTTCATGACACAGATTTTTCTCATTTGACGCCAGAATGTACCATAATTGGCAAAGGCCACATCTGCTCTATCATAGGTCAAGTAGACAATTGCAACATTTGCAGGCCTGTTGGCAAAAACAATATCTTAGACTTGGAGGACTTCACGAGCTATTTCTGGTGGTGACACAACCACAACATGAAGCCCTCCCATTTGAAGGTGGCAGAGCCCACCGTATTGTCTAGAGAGTCTAGCTAAACCACGGTGGGTCAGTTGGTCCATCATGCCCATGTTGCCAATAATCGGATACCCTCTTGGGTATGGGAGCTTCTTACTCATCGGAATCAGTAAAATTATGGAGACAAATAGAGCAAGGTTGTCAATTTCGTTCCGTTCCGTCTAGAATGGCCGAAACATTCCATACCAATTCAAAAAACGGAACAAAACAGAACAAATTTCATCTCATTTTAAATCTCGGTCCGTTCCGGATTTTTCGGCTAAATTCCGCCCGAAACGTTCCGGTTTCATTCCACATGTTCCGTTCCGCTCTTGAAAAGTCATTGAATCAAATTGAACCTTGCTCAATTTGATTAACTAAACCACCCGATTATAAAAAGCTCTTTTTCATTACTATTTTCAATAGCAATGATATTAATAATAATATTGAAAATTATTATTACTATTTTCATTAACAATGATATTAATTTTTTAAAATTAGATTTATCACTAATATATATGGTTTATATTCATGTTGTTTTTTTCATGTTTATACTTTGTAGGAATTTGAGCAAAACAAAGGATGCTTTAGATTCCATTAGCCACTTGATAACATTGACCTAACTTTATATTTAAAATATTTTTGTTAAAACATTTTACTTTCATAATATTTTGATATTTTATTTAAGTTGAATTACTTTAAGTTAAAGATCTATTTAATCTTGACTATTTAGAAATATTTTAAAATTTGAAATTATATTTGTTTGGCATTGTGTTTGTATTGCATAATTTATAATTAATTTATCTTGAATTTGAATTATATTTGTTGAATATATATATATATATATATATATATATATATATATATATATATATATGAACAGTACAACCCCGAAACGACACGCCGAAACACTCCGAAACTGAAACATTTCATTCCAATTGAAAAAACGAAACACCTATCAAAACGGAATTGACAACCTTGAAATAGAGAGACCAAGATGAAAAAAAGCATCGGAGAAAATTGAAGAGATTGGAGAGAACCCATGGGTTTGTGTATGGCACAATGTGACTCTTGGGGTAACAGGCAATAACCATTGCATGGCTGCGTTTATATAGAGAGATTAGTAAATTAGCAGTATCTATAAAACGCTGTCGTACAGAGAAACAATTTTTTGGTTCTCCAATTACTCTGCATACCCAATAAATTATGAGTAGTAATGCTAATCTTATTCCTAAAAAAAATGTATCTTATCAAATTACTACCTAAAAAATTTCAACAACTGCATTTATTGGACATAGTGCATGAAAATCCCATCGAGGTGAATTGAAATTGGCCAGGCTCATTTTGTGAGAACACTTCTAGGACTAGGAGTAATGACCTAAAGTGGGTTTTAGGCCCAGCCCAGCCCAGCCCATGGATGCGCAGATTAAATTTTTGAAGCCTTTCAATTGATTAAAAGTAAATTTCAACATGAAAAATGCGAAATTACGTGCATAATAAAAGGAATAAAAATAGTTCTAGTTAAATTGATGGCCATGCAATTAAAGTCTCCTAGTTTGGCCTTTTCAACATGAAAGTTATAAAATATATTGAGAATCTAAAGATTTTTTTTTTTTAATTTCATTCTATCCATGGTGATGATTTTATTTATTTTTAATTGTTATGAAATTATATTTTAAGTCTGTATAGGTCCCATCACCCCTGGTTCTAAATAGTAAATTTTTTTTTATGTATTTTCATTTTTAATTTATATATCATTACATGCTAGTGATATCTTTGCATTTTGCCTTTTTATATATAAAAAAGGCTTGGTTGGTTTTTTATTACTCTTTTGAGATAAAAATCAAACGCTATAATTAAAATAAAAATTATATCTACAACAAAAATTCACTTAACTTTTTTTAAGAAATAAACTTATTTTATATATTTATTTCTTCAATTATATTATATTTTTGTATTGAAATACTAGCTAGATATCATGGTAAAAAATTATGTTTTGAACATTTCATTTAATTAAATAAACATACAAGTTCAACAAAACAAGTTACAAGATATTTAATCTACATTTTAGCATTTTAATAAGTCGATCCATAATATATATATATATATATATATATATATATATATATATATATATATATATGGAATAATTTGTTATTCTTAATAGCCACCAGCACATAATTTCTAACTTTGTCGTTGTTAGGAGATGACATTTGCTGGTTTTTACACATGACTAAAATTATGCTTGCACAACTTGCACGTCAGTAGTACTTGGCACATGTTTTGCACGTGAACCATTGTTTTTTTTCTTTACCATTAAATGAACAATTTTTGTATATATCATGATGGAAAATTAGTAAATATCACATTCCATTTAAATCTTTAAATTTTTCTAATAACTTTTTTTTCCTTTATATAACATCGAGTTTTTTTTTCAAACAAGACAGTTTTAAATTTTAATTTCCTAAATATCATGTTTTAAACTTATTTTATAAGAAGAGATGTTGATAATGTATTAAAAAATCCAAGTAGTTTGGTAATAAGTCTAATATGTTAGATAATTGGCTAATCACTTAGTTCTTGCAGTCTTATACGTTTGATGTAAAAAGTCAAGGTGGCTTGTAGATTGATATGGGAAGCGAAGTACCTGCAAAATGTCTTTTTTAATAGACGCGAAGACTTTTAAATGTTTACGTCAATAATTTTATAGAGGGAGAAAGTTCAATGATATTTGATAGAGATAGGTTCTAAAAATATTGAGAATGAAGAGATTGTGAACCTTGAACTTGGTGGATTCATATGGTATTTATAGATCATGAATCATGTTCTTTTATGGAGAAGACGGACTGCTGAGTAATTTCACCCTCATAAACTAACATGTATCGGATCAAAATAAAATACTGGGAGGACTCGCATGAAGGACCAGAAAGATTACCAATGGACTCGCATTGGGTCTTGGAAAAATTTCTAAGAAAGTGTTAGGCTCAAAAGAGTTTTTTGAACCTAATAGGAGTGAAAAATAGGCTCAAACACGCTATCTATCCCTGTGGTAGTTGGGCCCGAGTCCATGAGGGTGCTAGCCTGACACCCAACATCCTAGTTAGGCGTGTCACACCTAGTATAGCCCCCGCAACAACCTTGGTCAGTTCCTCTTGGCTAGGCAGCATGTCCAACGTGGACCTAGACTCCTACTCGGGTCCTTATGTTTACAAGAGAGTTTTATTTTAGTATTTTAAGAGATTTTTTTAGGCTTGTTAAATTTAAATTTATCAGATATACTTTGTCACATAAACACCAACTAATATGACAAATTATACTATATTTTAAAATGCATGGGAAAAACATTGTGCAGGTACTATAAATATAGACTCATTGCATTGTGGACCACACTGTAGATATAAAGTATTTGCACTGTAGACGACATTGTAGCACCACGAGGGCTTTGTCTTTGCTATTTTTATGCCAAAAGTTGTTAGGTCTGGCTCAGCCGCCAGACCCAAGAGACTTGGATCCGGCTTAGTCACCAGACCTAACTGTCTTGGGTCTGACATGGCCTCCAGATCCAGAACACTATACAGATACTGTGGATATAGACTCAATACCTTGTGGACCACATTATAAACATAAAGTGTTTGCACTGTGGACAACACTGTAACATTATGAAAGCATTGTTTTTGTTGTCTTTTATGCCAAAAGGTGTTGGGTCTGGCGGCCATGCCAGACCCAATGCTATTAGATCTGGCTCGGCCGATAGACCTGGCATGGCCGCCGAACCCAACTATCTTGGGTGTGGCATGGATGTCAGACCTAAGGCTATTGGGTCTGGCTTGGCTACTAGACTCAACTTTCATGGGTGTGTCATGAATTTAGGCCTAAGGCTATTAGGTATGGTTTGACCACCAAACCCAAAAATCAAAATAATAAAAAACATTTTAAAAAATATTAATTTAATATTTTTTTCAAACTAAAGATACTTTAAAAAATATTTAACAACAAGTGTGCGAATATATTCAAATTCCCAGAAAGGAACAATGAAATGTTACTTTTAAAAGTCAATTCATTTACATGTACTAATTAAATATCTAAACGAATTTTGCAGGTCCCTCCAAAATATTTTGTGAACCAAATATTCATCCATTTTTGGTGCATAAATGAATAGTTGTGTTCATCCAAACTTTTTATTTAATATAAAATAATTCATTGATCCTATTATTATTATTATTATTATATTGATTAAATTTGTGAATTAAATGAACCATGGTAGTTCAAGAATTTTCTCCTCCATCCTTTAAGTTCTTTTTAATCAAATTCATAATCTAAATAGTAAATACTTTGTTACGCAAGAAAAATGAAAGTGAAATTCATTTTCAAGCCGTATTAGGAGTCTCAACAAAATTAATTTGATTTCTTTTTGGAAACAAATTATGAAAAATACAAAAGGTTTGGACAATTCAATTCATTTGATTTGTTAATGCAATTTGTCACATTATCGTGCCCGATGTTTATATATATATATATATATATATATATATATATATATATATATAAGATTTCTGTTTAGGTTATTTCAAGGATAATTTAAAAGTTTTTTTATAAAAAAATTATAAAAAAATTAATTAGAATTTCTGTTTAGGATACTTCAATGGTAGTTTTTTATTTTATAAAAAATAAAAATAATTTATAAAAAATATTAATTATGATTTTTGTTTTGAATACTTTAAGGATAGTTTAAATGTTTTTTTTATCAAAAATAAAAAAAAATTATAAAAAAATAAATTAGAATTTCTATTTAGGTTACTTTAAGAAAAATTTAAATGTTTTTTTTTCTATAGAAAAAAAAAATATATAAAAAAATTAATTAGGATTTATCTTTAGGATACTTCAAGGATAGTTTAAATTTTTTTTATATAAAAAATAGGAAAAATTAAAAAATAAATTAATCAGGATTTATGTTTAAGATAGTTCAAGGGTAGTTTAATTTTTTTAATAAAAAATTAAAAAAAATCAATTAGAATTTTTGTTTAGGTTACTTTAAGGATACTTTAAATGTTTTTATATATATATAAAAAATAATTAGCATTTCGGTTTAGTATACTTCAAGTGTACTTTAAATATTTTTTTATAACAAATAAAAAAATAATTAGACATGGCCACAGGACCCATGGCTATTAGGTCTAGTTTAGCCGTCAGATCCAAGGTCTTGGATTTAGAATTGCCACCAGATCCAATGTTCTTGGGTTTGAAATTGCAGCTAAACCTAAGATATTGAGTCTAAAATTGATGTCAGACTCAAGATTATTGAGACTCAATACACTTAAAAAATTCTCTATATTCTTAAGATTTTTTTACATTTTAAAAAAATATTATTTATTCACTGCAGAATGCGTGACAATATACTTGGAATATTTGATGCCATGTAAACAAGTTTTTTTCTAAAATAAAAATAAAATCTTAATCTCTAAACATCTTATAGTTCAGACCCGTCTAATTACAAGAGGCCAGTTGCCAAATCATGTGTAATGTCTTGTAACGAAACTTTATGAAAATGGGACAGTACAAAATGATTTTTTTTTCCCTGGTCTGTGATGATACCGTGGACGAACTCTAACAACTAAGCACTCCAATCCACTTTTAATAGTAAACAAAATAAATTATTATTATTATTATTGCAATACAATAAACAGAGTAATTCTAATAACAAGAAAATTCAGAAGTTGAGAGATAATATATATAGAGGAAGAATAATAATTGAGAAACCCAATCAAATATGATACTTTGCTCAAATGTTTTTTTGTCGTATTGTAGAAGATGAAAGCCTATTTAAGAATGCGGTCTAAACGAGATCAATTAAAATTAAAAAATTATTTAAAATTAATTTTTATATATTTTTGAATTATTTTGATGTGTTATGTTAAAAATAAATTTTAAAAAATTAAAAATATATATTATTTTAATGTATTTTTAAATAAAAAATACTTCTTCCAAACACCGCATGAATTTCACTATACACCAGGTGGGGAAGGAAAACTTGGAAGATTACTAACAACTTATTCTGCAGCGCTTACAGTAAACGGTGCTCAACATGAGATAGCAGTTCTTTTTCATATAACAAAGAAAGCATTTAAATCTCTTTTCCCAGGGATCAATCCCTTTAAGGGTTTTTAATTAATTAGTTTGTCAGTTTATGCCAAGATAATCACATTCCTAATCCATCTTAATCCGATATAAAAATAAAAAAAAACCCATAATGATTAGCCAGTCCCTTTCAACAGCTAAGGTGTAGCTCCAAGGAGGGTTTGGAGGGATTGGGTATCCTACCCGTCCATCCAGCCCATCTAGAAAAAACAGAACAACGATCATGATTCCATTTTGAAGGCCACTTTAAACGTTTTCACTTTATGAGTGTGCTGATTTTTTTTGTTCTTTTTAAATGCATAAAAAGCCACCGGAAAAAGTATGTTTTTGATCGTAATGTTTTTAAAAATATTTTTTATTAAAATATATATTAAAATAATATTTTTTTTTATTTTTTAAAAATTATTTTTGATATTAACACATCAAAATTATCATTAAAAAATATTAATTTAAATAAAAAAATAAATTTAATTTTTTTCAAAAGTACTTTTGAAACACAAAAATAAACAATACCAAAAGTTTTTTCTTGGTTTTTTATCCTATTAAATA
This sequence comes from Populus simonii, assembly GCA_007827005.2. Lineage (NCBI taxonomy): Eukaryota > Viridiplantae > Streptophyta > Magnoliopsida > Malpighiales > Salicaceae > Populus > Populus simonii. The sequence continues at coordinate 16,203,642 of CM017467.2, read as the reverse complement.
TCCTATTAAAAAACAAACAAACTATAACTCCATCCCAAACATGCCTTTATCTTAAAAACAATTTTCAACATGATTGTAAAAAGAAAATTACTAAAAACAAGCTTTGATACGAAGACATATATCCTTAAAAATTTTCAAAGTCAAATGATTAAAGTATTGCTTTATATTATAACAATGATTACTTTTTAAATTATTTGAAAATATATTATAATAATATTTTGTAGAAATAAAAATTATTTTTTATATTAACACATAAACACAATTCAAAATCATAAAAAAATAATTTAAATTACAAATTTTCAAAAATATTTTTTGAACACAGAAATAAAAAAAAAAAAACATTTTTTTTAGTCAATCATGTTCATGATTTATTTGGTCCTGAATAATTGCAATGAATAATGATCGCAACTAAAATAACATCATGCCCGTGTAAGAAGATGGGAATTATAATGTTGTCCCATATCAGAATGATGCTGCTTTATTATTTCACGTTCATGGAAACATCGCCACCCCTGTCAGCCTCGGGAGGGTCAGCTATTTAGTTAAAAATATAAAATAATATTTTTACTTAAAATAATATTTTTTATTTTTTTAAAAAAATATATTTAAATAATTTAAAATTTTTAAATTTTTTCAAAAACACTAAACCACTGTGCAAAACACACCAACACGTAAGTGCACCAATTGATCGTGCTTATCCATCACCGTAAAATCAAGGTTGTTTTGTTAATAAATATTAATATTGAAAGTTGGCCATGACTCCTGACTTGGATGGTGTTTGATAACCCTAACGTAATATTGGTTATTTTTAAGAGTATTTTGTTATTTAAATACAGTATTAAAATAATATTAATATATCAAAACAATCTAAAAATATTAAAAAAATAAAATAATTTTTAATAAAAAAAAACTCAATCTCAAATACAATTTCAAACACGTCATTCTTGATAATGACACCAGGGGCATGCTCTTAGTCAGCAGACCACTAAACAATTTATAGTGCACCCACTCGGGAAAGCACCATTTGTCCAAAATTGAATTAGCTTTGGTGGTCTGAAATCTAACTCCACCATATTTTATTGTCTAAATTGTCTCCATCCATCCATCCATCCATTCAATTTTTTTTTAATTTTTTTTTATTTTGTCAAAGGTGATGGCTGGATTGTTTTGAACATTTCAAAGGACATTGACAAAAATGGGCATTTTACTAGCAAATACTAATAATGAACAAAAACAGACTGGGAATTCTAAGAGTAGGCAGAGACTGGATATTCCCCCTCCGCTATTTCAAAAACCCTCCCAATATAAAAAATAAGAAATTAGACGGTGGAGAAACTAAACTAAAAGGAACACTAAGAAAAATGAAGTAAAAGGATAAGACTATATAGAGATACGAATCTCCCTATAAACTATGGTAAGAACTAAGAAATGCCCTTCCTATGATACATACGATGTCTGCAACCTAAAAATAAAACCGGACTAACTGAACCGGGTTTGACTCTGGTTCATAAAAAACCTACATGTTACCGATAGACCTTCAAAAACTAGGAACCATCTGGTTCAACCTGGATTCAGGCCCGCCCATCTCCTTCTTCCTTCTCATCTCTAACACCTTTCGATGGCTATTCGAGTGAACTTGACTCGAAAAGGTAGGGCTACAGGCTGGTCTATACTCCGGAAAGAGTCGACCGGATTTATAACGAACACCACAAGCATTACATAGCGTTTTGGCACCAAGCGGCCCGGTTCGCCACTGTGGGGTCTTCTGAACCTGGCAATGACTGCACCGACGCTGGAATTGGGGCGACACCGTTATCCCACTAGTTTGAACCGCCGGTCTTTTCTTTGGTTTTTTCATTGGCGGTTCACTCAACCACGATAACGAGTCAATTGTTTGAACCGTGTTGGCTGAAACAAGACACGGCATTGACGAGGTTGAGGATGCTGAGGATGACGGTGTCTCGGTTTGGTTCGACCTACCCGACCAGGTGCGACCAGTGCGTCTGGACCGTTTGGTTCTTGCCTTGGAGGGAACCCGTGAAGGGAAAAAACCAGGAGTTTTTGCGAGAGAGGGTTTGGGTTCTGGTTCGAAGCGGTTCTTTGCATGGCTTTCTGGTTTTCCTTTACAGGCAGGAACCAGAAGAGAGACATCAGACAAAGAATCATCGACAAAGTGAGATACCCATTCAAGCTCTGCTATGTCATCGGTCTGTCAAAAGACAAAACATGGGTTTCATTAAGAACACAAAAAATATCAGAAGAAGGAACAATAACTGACAATCATCTTCACTTACTGGTACAGCGAGTTCACTTGAGAGAAAGGAATCGGAGAAGCTGCTGGAGTTTGAGTTAAAATCATCATCAACACGGTCTTGAGAGGAAACAGAAAGAGAGTCTTTCTCTTCCTCTTCTTGTGCATAACCATCTTTGAATTCACCATTAGAGAAGTCCAAGAAACAATCAACGGAGAAATCTTGATCACTTGAAACAACAGCAGATGCATTAAAAGCAAAGAAATCTTCAGAAATAGCTTGTTGGGTTGATTTTGTAGCTAGTTCGTTGCGTAAACTTGACTTCAAGGCTCTTGTCTCCATGCAGAACTCCATTTTCTATATTCAAAATTCAAGAACCAAAAAAACTTTAACCAAAATTCCCTAAATATACAACAAGTTTTTTGTTCATAGACTAATTGCTTGCTTATGTGCTGTAAATGGCTAAATTACCTGACAAAGATGAGGAGAAGGAAGAAACTGAAAGGATAGATGGTGTTACTTGGGCACTGAAATGAAGGCTTCTTACTGGGCGAAACTGGTGCGGAGTTAATGGCTTATCTTTGTCTGCCTCTCTTAGATATCTCTCTCTTATTATTAGCAATTCTTTTTCTTTTTTTTGAAAATTTAATGTTTGTATGTAAAAGTTAATGGTGGCGAATTATTTTTGTGAGTGATATGTGGTCAATTTAGGAGATGACTATTCTTGGGTCTTTATAGGCTGGCCATGCGAATCCACAGTTTCCGTATAGATTTCTTACCTTTAGCCACCATGCCTTGGTCATACGAATCCACCAAAGCCAGAAAAAAAAATATATATATATATATTTCGAAGAACTTTCGTGGTTAGTTAGGCCCCGATTCTTTGATTTTCTACCTGTGTCCAGCTGCGCACTTGATTTATGTTGAGAAAGACTTCAGAAAGCAACTGTTTTACACTTGTAGATTGAAGGCGGTCTTTAATATTTTTTTAAATTTATTTATGACATTAACATATTAAAAAAATCAAAAAAATCAAAAACTCCAGAGAAATTTAATTTTAGTTGGCAATTTTATTTTATTCTTTTTTTTTTTTTGTGAATTCATGGTTTTTAAATCCTAAGGTACACCTCGGTTAATCCTTAATTATTAAGAAATTGAGAGATTCTATTTCTCTCGTGACACCTCCACTGAAGATTTTACCAATAACAGAAATTGACGAAGATTGCAGAGAAGAAACTCCATGGAAGGATAAGAACACGGAGATCGATTGTATATGAGTTGGGGCTACGGAGATTAAGTCAATCAATTAATAAAATGATTTGGCTGGACAGATTATTATGTCTTCTCGATATATATGTTTTTTACTCATATAAAATTAAATTTATAGGGATATATACTCCTTGTCTCAAATAAAATGAAATATATAATAGTGAAATTTTGCATGTAAGTGATTTATCCTGCTAATGTCTATTAATAAATAATTTATGATATAATCCTTTTTATAACACTTAGCCCTATTTGTTTGCTACAGAGTAAATTTTTTTTTGAAAAGTGATTTTCTTGAAAAATAAATTTATAGAAAGTAAATTATTTTATAATATTTGATAGTATAATGAAAAATAAATTGAAAAATACTTTCTAGTATTTGATTATATCATGAAAAATGAGTTGAAAAATAAATTGTTAATATTTTTTTTCACGTTTATTAAAATAATGAGGAACAAATCTTACAAATTAAAAATTTAAATGAGAGTAAAATTAAAAAAAATATAATTTCATAAATTATCTTAAATAAAATAAATAGCAATCAAAATAATAGAGATGAAATCTACCAGATAAAAAAGTTGAAAGATGATTAAATTAAAAAGAAAATATATTTTCATAAATTATTTCAAATAAAATAAATAACAATAAAAAGAATAGAGACCAAATTTGATAGATAAAAAATTTTAATTAAAAAATAATAAGAGAAAAGCAAATAACAATCATAAAAATAAGGATCAAAGTTGATACAAAAATCAAATTAAATCAAATTCTAAGAGATGAAATTGAAAAAAAAAATTCAAAACAAAATATATAGTAATAAAAAGTTTGAGGGTCAAATTTGATATAATTATCAAATAATATGACATTTCTAATTTTTTCACAACTTCTAGGAAAAAAATTTCGCCCAAAATAAAAATAAAATAATTTTCTGGAAACCAAACCAAATTTTTTTTAACTAAAAGTATTTTTTGTTGACTAATTTTTTTAATAATAAATAAACATAAAAAATTTTAAAAATAATTTTTAAGAGAATTTATCCATGTCAAGTTGTCTATGTTAAGACTAGACGTCCTCTTTCTTTGATATTGTAATAAACAAAAACAAAAATAAATAGCTGTAATATTTGTCTATGTCATGTAGGGTGCATGGCACGTGTGTGTTTGTCTTACAAATACGTACAGTCTGAAAATTGCACGTGTGCATATGTGAGAACCCCAAATTTTGGTAACAAGATGCTCTCAATTGCATAAAAATATCCACACATTTCTTCGTACTTGTTCCCCGTTTTGAATATTAAATTTTTCCATTCACATGTATATAGTTGAAATGAAGGATATATAAAATAGATATGTTTTTAAGATAATTTTTTATATTTTTAAAATCGTATCTCAATTATCTTTTATTTTTTTTAATTAACTTCAAGGCCCGTGGGATTAGTTGAGGTGTGCCCAATTTAGCCCGGACACCTACGTTAAAAAAAAATAATAATAATAATTAAATGTTATCTAAAAAAAAAAACTGTACAATGTGAAAAGAGCACAAAATCAACAAATGGGATAGGATCAAAATTAAGTCATGGGAGCACATGGCGCCAAATACATTCAAAAATAAAGGGAAAAACAGCGACGAATCATGTAAAAAGCCACTAAATCATTTTGGCCCTTCTGTCTACATAAATTGTCCTTCCAGATTCAAATTATTTGCCAAATTAGCTTCCTTGGCCGCGTTAACCACGCCACCATCTCTGGCTGATTTTTCATGTCCTCTTCTGCTTCAGCAACCATTCGCATCCTTAACGCGTATAAATCTAGCGGTCACTAGTGTTTGGAAGCTTGCATCTAACGGTCACGCTGCGAGAGGGAGTGGAGGGGGAGTTCTTTATTTTGAAGCGTGAAACGATAGTGCACCACATTGTCAAGCAAAGTGCAAGCGCGTTGCATTATGGTCTCTAAGCTGTCTGTTGGGACCCACATGCTTTCTGATTTGTTTCTTAATTATTTAGCTCCCACTAGATTACACTTTTACACGGTGCGGCTTAAATCAGTGAAATTATTGTGCGTTTGTTTACATTTAATTTCTGCGTTTACAATGTAAAAAACACAATACTTATTTGATAACATATTAAATTGTGTTTTATATTATGAGTTATATTAAAAAATTAAATTTAAAATGGAGTTTTTGTAAAGTAGTTTTTATATTATTTTAACTGAGTTTTATAAAACGCTATTTATTTTTGTATTTAAAAAGTGCTTTTGAAAAACTTAAAATTTTTTTTATTTTTTTCTTTACTTCAAATTAATATTTTTTTTTCAGATCAATTTGATGCGCTGATATCAAAAATAATTTTTTTAAAAAAAATTATTTTGATGCATTTCCAAGTAAAAAACACTTTGAAAAGCAACCGCAACCAAACACAACTAACCAAATATTTTATACATGTTTTTTGCTACATATAAACCTCAACCATAATTTTTACCAAACAAGTATATAAATTCAACTAACCACACTTTTTTTTAAAATTTACTTTTTTTAAACCGCAACCACAAAAAGCTACCTCAAAAATAAACACACTCTAAATTAAATAATAAATATTAATTTTGTGTCATTTATTTGACTTGATTGATGAGGTTATAAAAGTCACATGAAATGTTTTGGGATGAATTACTTCTAGAAATTCTTCTATATTATTTATGGTGAATTCAATGACTTCCACTTCAAGTCCACGTCGCCTTTCCTTGGGCAAATCTTTCTCTAGGGGGATATCAACTCTTCTGGAATAAATGCCGGCACAAAATCCTCTGAGGGTGTTTATAAGGGAGCCTCCGAAAATCAAGTCAGTACCAGAAATATTTATGTAAAGAAAGACATTAATGGAAGTATTAATTAGCTTTTATGAAAATAGAGAAGAGAAGAAGAAAGAAGATATAGAATTAAGAAAGAAGAAGAAGTAGAGAGTGTGTTTTTGTCTCAGAGTATCAGGTCTCTAACCCCCTTCTGTATATCCCACTCCCCTTTATATTATCTGGCTTGAGCTGCTTCATACAATGTAGGAGGGGTAGAGATGAAATCTCATAATAGTAAAATAATATTATTCTACTGCTTGTACCATCACATCTAATTAATATAAGTATGGACAGCTTGTTTGTATTTAATGAGATTATGATGAGCATCATGATTATTAATTCAGGCTTAGGGCATGAGAAGCTTAGTGTAGAGTGACCCTTCAGTTTCACACCTAATTTGAGGGATGTGGGGCTTAATTCATGCTCAGAGCCCAAGAGAAAATAGGTCCAGCTTGTGGCTGCACCCAAAAACGATCAGGGACGATCGCATCCAGGCCCAACACAGGGTTGGGCACAAACGCGCCCACGCCCAACACGAGGTTGGGCGTGGACGCGTCCATCCCTTACAGAGGGTTAGGCGGGCACGTGCCCAGGCCCAATGCGGGGTTGGGTGCGATCATCCCCTCCCTCACTTAGAATTGTTCGTTGAGAACTCCTATCTCAGGTTATGACTTTCATACGTTGTCTCTTAAATGTGGTTGATTTTGAGAAACCATGACCCATCACTAACGAGTTTAAAAATAACTCATATAACTAAGTAAAAATTAAAGTTTATATTCTTTTAAAAAATACCAAGATAACATTTTTTTTATTACTTAGATGATGATATATTAAATTGACTTGGGTTTCACGGCTTAATGTGTCAAATTTATGTTCTGAGTGATGAACTTCACTGGCTTTAAGAACATTATTTTTAAAAACTATTTTTTTACTTAATTATACAATAATAAAAATAGACGCTCATAAATCAAGCTCAAATTAAATATCAAAATTTTGTTTGAGATTGCGATAACCTTAAAAAGCAAACTAAATAATTTATAAAGATAAATTCAAAATCAAAAAAATATTAAAGATTAATTTGTTAAAAAAATAACAAAAAAAGGCCACCTCTTCAATATTAATATATTGCACCCAAAGTATTTTAAATGTGTGAATTAATTTCAATTCAAATCTTTTTAAGTGAGATTTTAAAATAAATATCTTATTATTATTTGTTAAGAAAGTGAGTTGATTTGTTCACATATTGTGTCTTTTTTTTTTTAAAAAAAAAAAACTTGTTCACATATTTAAAATTAAAAAAAAAAACAATATATCTCGAAATAAAAAAGACAAAACCAGTCAGATAAAGAAGATATATTTGTCTTTAATTCTTGTTTTGTGAGTGTAAGAAATAACTAAAAAACTACCATAAAAACAAATTTATTTTATATTCTTGTTTCTTCAATCAAATATATTTAGATCTTTTTTATTATAAAAAAAACTAAAAGGTATTGGTCTTTTATTATTCACCAAAACACGTATTATTATGGATTGGAGCAGTATAAAAATGATTTTTCCCTTGCCAAAAAAACTGACTAGGCATGCAATTTGGGGTAAAGAAGTCTTTTCCATGGATACATTTGATATTGAATATTTGATTGGGGAAAAATGGTGTATACACTTCTTTTTGCTACAATATAAATATTATTTTGCCCTTAGAAATACAAAAAAATAGTCTTTAAGTAAGGGGGGTCTTCTATCTTTTTAGATAAAAAAGAAACAATAAAAGTATGGTCATACTTTTGAGAGGGAAAAGAAATATACATGCATAAAGGGGCTTATTCATCTTTTCTTTTCATTTAAACAATTAAAAGTAAGAGTTACCCTTGGAATTTGAAAAACCAAAGGATAATTGCGGGGGTGTTTTGATCTTTCTAAACTAGTTTTTTTTGTTATTCTTGGATTTTTACAGCGTCGTCTTGGTAATTTTAGGTTTAAGAATATTATTAAAAAAATATTGTTGATGCGTGCATGCGTCAACACGTGATGACCTTCACACCATTCACGTAGCACGTGAGTGCTCGTGCAGTAACCAAAATCCTGCTTCTGTTGCAGTGTTAGGAGCGCGGCGTATGCTTGCGGAGGAGATTCGGTTGGGCTGCGATGAAATTTTTTTTTCTTCTCTCTTTTCCCTAGAAAATCATGCCTGAACTTCCAAAAAAACTATTGTGTTCTACGGTTTGTAATTTTATTGATTTTGGTCCTTCTTCTTTTAATTACTATTTATTTGGCTTTTGAAGCTTTTTGAATTTTTATTTTTTCAATTTTTTCCTTAGGCATTTTATTCAATTTGTTTTTTTATCGGATTCGGTCTCTCTACTTTTAATTACTCTATTTTTGTGTTTTCTACTTTTCTTGATTATTTTTTCTTGCAATGTTGTCCCTTTTATTTTATTGCATTTTTTTTAATTCATTTTTTATCCCCATTCTTTTGATTGCTATATTCTTATCATTTTCTTGATTTATCTTTTTTTTAAAAAAAAAAATTATCCTTCAACATTTAATTTCATTTGGTTTTCTATTTAGTTTTGGTCTTCGTTTTTTTAGTAACTTTTTTCTATTTTTTAATTTTACAAATTAGCCCCTAATTATCTTATTTCATTTTTTATACTATATTTTGTCAGAAAATTTTAGGTTTTAAATTTTTTTATGATTGGATATTTTATTTTATTATTATTATTGGTGGTTGCCTTTCAACAAGGCATTTCTTTATTAAAAAATGTTAGTAATAGGTTAGTCAAATTAATCATGGTTGCCTTATATTTTTTTCCTCGGTTTTTTAATGAAATTTATTTGTTTTCAAATTTCATAAATTGGTGTTAAATTATTGGTGCTATGTGATTTTTTCACTTTTTTTCTTCTTTTGGGTTATTTCAGGTACGTGTTAATTAAGTTAACCAGAGTTACCTTTTATTTTCTTACTCAATATTTTTATTTAACTTTGATTTTCTTTGCTATGTTTTTCTTTAGGAAGTCTAGTTTCTTTTTATCTCGATCCTCATGTTGGGAGTGGTGGCACCGTTAGTCGAATTAACCCGGATTGACCTAATTTTTTTCTTTAATTTTTTTGTAACTTTAATTTTTTTTCAATTTCATCATTTTGCATAAAATTATTTGCCCTTAAGTTTTGTCATTTTTTCTCTTCTCTTTCTGGTTTGTTATTTCGAGAGTGGGTTAGTCAAGCAAACTCGGGTTAGCTTGCGTTTTCATTCATAATATTTTTTTATTTAGATTGGACATTTTTTGTTGGGTTCTTTTTTTGAAAGTCTACTTTTTTTTTATCTTGATCTGATGTTGTGGGTGACGAGGTCATCAAATTAACCTAGGTTGACTTGAATTTTTTTTTTCCTTTATTTTTTTGACCTTTATTTTTCAATCTCATCATTTTGCAATAAATTAGTGGTGCTTGAACTTTGTTATTTTTTCACTTTTCTTTTTGTTTAGTTATTCTGAGAATGAGTTGGTAAAGTTAACTCGGGCTGGCTTAGGGTTTTTTCAATAATTTTTTTTTATTGAATTTTGACTTTTTCTACGAGGTCATCATTTTGATATATATATTTTTTCTCGATTCCATATTAAGGGTTGTTAATTTGTTAAATTACCCCAAGTTAACTTGAGTTTTGATATATATTTCGTTAAAGTCCATTTCCATTAATGACCGATGGATTTTGCATCATCATAATATGGGTTGCTGTTACTGTTCTTCTTTCTCCCTCCAATAATTGCGCCTGTTTTACCAATATTTATTTTCTTGTTAATTATTTCTTTTTTTCCCTGTTCCTTTATCATTTTAGATACAGTCTAAAATTGTGTTTTAAATAATATTTTATAAAAAAATAATTTTTATATTTTAAAAATAATTTTATTTATATTTTTAAATTATTTTGACATGTAAATATCAAAAATAATTTTTAATAAATAATAAATATTATTTTAATACATTTAAAAAAAATAACTTTTAAAAAAATTATTATCATACTCCCAACCATCTCTTTCATTAATATCAGCAAAAAATAACCGCTTCTTCATTAACTTAATAATAAGAATTTTAACAGCACCAGAATTTATTTTTTTGACCTTGCCTGATATTTTTCTTTGTGAGGTATGCAAAACAGCAGTTAACTCGCTAAAAACATAAAAGAAAAGTCGAGGTGAAAAAACAACAGTGAAGCTATAGATTAAAATAACCCAAATCAAATCATCTAGGTGGTGATCTAGTGGTAAAAACTTGAGATCAAGATGTTTGTTCTTTCTATGGTCTCAGGTTCGAGCCCTGTGGTTGCTCATATGATGGCCACTGGAGACTTACATGGTCGTTAACTTCAGGGCCCGTGAGATTAATCGAGGTACACGCAAGCTGGTCTGAATACCCATATTAAACTAAAATAAATAAAAAAAATTAACCCAAATCACACGAGGTCCACATAATATAATTTAAGAACATGTCAAGAATATTGATATTAATGAAACATCGATCAAACCATTAGATTTTTATGAAAGATGCCATCAAATTCAAATATAATGGTCTAAAATATCGTTATCCAGAAGGTCACTAACCCTTAATTTCAGTAGGTCCAGTGGCTTGGGTGCCCTGTCGGGAAATTGAACTCCGGTCACCATCCTCAGTCCTCGCCCATGGGGCAAGGATAAAAGAGAATGGAAAATGGGAAATTATGAATGAGTCCACCATTTATGTAAGAATGCTTGATAGAGTCCCAGGCAATGTTTTGTAATTCATCTGATTGGACTCTTAAATGTTAAGAAATTGTCAATTAAATTTTGGATATTAATTTAAGATTTTCCTAGAAAACAAAATTGACTTGAAGAAAAAACCAGATGGTTTGGTATTTAATTTCTACCTACTTACATATATCAACCCTATTTTTATTTTATTTTATTTTTTAATCAAAGATAGTTTCAAGTAGGTTTTAAATGAGGAGAAGTTGTCTTTTAGCTAAAGTTATTTATCGTAACTACTATGGTCGTGTAATAAAAATACTCGATTATTGTTTGACGTCAAGCAATTAATTAATGATCGTGATTTATTTATTCTAATTATATATTAGAAAATAATATGAAACTCACAAAACTAATTAAAAGCATATCTAACAAGAGTGAATTAAATTAATAGAAATAAACTATTTTTTTTTTAGAAAAATTAGAAAACATGATTATTGCTTCATTGAATGTTGAATTATATTATAAGTACCATCATCTTGGTTTATTTATGGGCTATGATGACAAATAACTGCTTATCTAAATTCTAGATAAATAATTGTCTCGTATTCTTTTTCTATATATATATTTTTTTATTATTATTAATATGAATGTCTGAACCAGTTTATACGTACTTTAACTAATCTCATGGATTTTAAAGTTAACGACCCTGTACGCTTTCAATAACCCTGAGAAGACTCGAACTCGTGATTATTAGAAAACAAATCTAAAACCTGATCAGTTGAACTACCTCTTAAGATTTGCTATCTGCCTTTTTTATTTAATTCTTTGTGGTTAAATCCATTATATTTTAACAATAAACTTGTTATCGTCATGAAAATTGCCTAGTAATTTATATTTCAACAGTACACTCTTCTTCTCAACGAAATCATTCCTTCACCAAAACCAAATCATTCCCTCACGAGGGATCTCAATGAACCAGAGCCATGTTTAAGGTATTTGCAATATTATGCAATGTTAAAATGATTTGATGTTACAACATAATCAAAAGTTTAAATCCTCATTTTTAGTTTGTGATTTTTGACTTCCCATTGAATTTCAAAATAGTTTTATAATTTCACCATACACTTTTTTTATTGGTTCGTGGAGAAAATCTCAATAAAAAAAAAATGTAAAAGTCTCTTTTGTTAAACGAGTTATTAATTTTCACACATAAAAAACTAGTTCTCTAAAATAAATTTTATATAGATAATTGATAAACATAAAATAAAGTAAGTGAACTTGTTTGGACTTTGGCCTAACTGAGCCCCAACACTCAGTTAGGTTTTAGCCCAACATAGTTCTATCTCTCTCTTCATTTTCTCTTTATCTTTTTAGACCCCGTTTGTTTGCTGGAAAATAGTTTTCTTTTGGAAAGTGAATTCCAGGAAAATAAATTATTTACCGATGTTTGGTAGTGTAATGAAAAATAAATTGAAAAATATTTTCCAGTGTTTGGTTATGTCATGGAAAATGAGCTGGAAAATAACTTATTAATGTTTTATTTTTTTCAAGTTTAGAAAAATAATGAGGAACAAATCTTAAAAATTTAAAAGTTGAATGAGAATGAAATTGAAAAAAAATATAATTTCATAAATTATCTCAAATAAAATAAATAATAATCAAAATAATAGAGATCAAATCTAAAAAAAAAAATTTGAAAGATGAAGAAATTAAAATAATAATAATTAGCATTTCATAAATTATTTCAAATAAAATAAGTAACAATCAAAAGAATAAGGACCAAATTTAATATATAAAAAATTTCAATTAAAAAATGATAAGGGAAAAGCAAATAACAATTATAAAAATGAGGACCAAAGTTAATATAAAAATTAAATTCTAAGGGATGAAATTGAAAAACAAATATTCAAAACAAAATATATATATATATATATATATATATATATATATATATATATATATATATAACAATAAAAAATTTGAAGATCAAATTTGATATAATCAGCAAATAATATGACATTTCTAAATTTTTCACAATTTCCGGAAAGTGTTTTCCACCCAAAATCAAAGGAAAATACTTTTCTAAAAACCAAGCCAAATTTTCCTTTGACTGGAAAGTGTTTTCTGTTGACCGGAAAGTATTTTCCGTTGATCAATTTTTCTAATGACAAACAAACACAGGAAAGTTTGGAAAGTGATTTCCCGAAAATCACTTTCCAGGAAACAAACGCAACGTTAATATCTTTTTATTATTACAAGCTACAATCTTATTACAGCTCGACGTGGAGAAATAATAGAGAAATAAAGTTGTCACTTTAAAAAGTTGAAAGATTTTTTCTAGATTTTTTCATATTTATTCAGCTATAAATGTCAGGATTTAGTAAGAGAGAAAGAGGGATTCTCTCAACATAATACATAAAAAAATATCTTACTCTCTTTAGAGAATATCTACCTAAAGAAAAGCCTTAAATTGACTTTGACATCTGAGAGTTTTTTTTACTAGTAACACCCTTATCTAACCGACTATCATGCGTGAAGAAAGACTAAACTCAGTGAAGATTTTTCAAGCTTTATTAGTTGCGCTGTCTGTGGGGGAACTCTAAATAAAAGTTTTGTTCATTTCTTATGCCAATCTTTCTCATTTACCAGATTTTAATGTTTTTATAAAAGGTAACATAATAACCCTGGGAAGAATGGTCAGAAATCTCCCACCTTCTTCATTAGCTCATATGGATCTCAATCAACCCACTCAACAAATAATGACATTAACTGAGATTGTGTTAGCTATCCATCAATAGCTTAGTTCTCTCTAAACTTGCTAGTTGGTTTACATATTCATGTCGCGCCTGTGACACCAATTACCCGTATTGCTCATCCTGTACAATGGTAGCTCTAGCATTCTGATGAAAATGACCAAAACAAGGTAGCAAGTAGATATCATACCCACATTCTTAAAAGAAGTATATCATATCACCAAGAGCAACAATCTCATGTAGGGTCATTTAGATAAAATCTTTATAGGTCACGAGGCAAGGCTGAGTGCCATAACCATATTTGTCAATGAGCACCTTCTCTTCTAGAATCTTATTTCATCATTCAAGAATAAAAAAGGCAACATAAAAATAAAGATAAAATAAAGTCAAGTCAAGTAGAAAGGACTTTGTAGCTAACAAAATGAACTTGGATAACTATGATGGATTTTCAAACCTTTGGGAACATGTTCAAAACATCAGGAGCAACTTGGAATTGGTGGTGTAGGACTCGAAAGTTATGTGCAAGGTCCTTCTATTTACTCTCCAAGGGTCTACACGAGCCTGCTATAATAGCTTGAAACCTGGTTCCTTCTATAATTTTTTATACCTTTGTGACAAGTTGATTTAAAGTGTGTATTTGCTATAAAAAGAGAAAAGATTATGGGACTTTAAGTTAGTAACAGAGGTATTGATCTTAATCCTCAGAAAATCCAAGCAATATTGAATATGACTCTTCCTTAAATAGTAAAGGATATACAAAGACTTGAAGGAATAGTTAACGCCTTCAACATGTTTATCTTTTGTTTGTACGAACATTGCTTACCATTCTTCATAACTTTGAAGAATATATCTAATTTTTACTGGACTTTAGAGTGTTAATAAGATTTGAAAGAATTAAAGCTCTACCTCTCCTCTTCTATTGTACTTTCATAACCTAAAAAAGAGAATAACTTTATCTTTACCTGAGAGCTGCCGACTTGATAGTTAATATAGTACTGGTGCGAGAAAAGGAAGGAATTTAAAAGCTAGTATATTATACCAGAAAGGTTCTAAATTATGTAGAGACGAGGTATTTAAGGATTGAAAAGGTGACCCTCGTTCTAGTTAGTATTACTAGGAAGCTGAAACTATATTTTCAAGCACTTCAAGTTATTATATTAATTGATATATCTTCAAGGAAAATTCTCTATAAACCTTATATGTCAGGTTGTTTGGTCAAATAAGCCATTAAATTGGTAGAGTATGGACTCTACTATGAACCTATAACAGCTATCAAAAGCTAATTTTAGCTGATTTCATTGCAGGATGTTCCTTTACCAAGGCATCTCTACTAAAGGTTAAGACTGAATCAGTAAAAGACCAATTCCTCACTAAACTTTGGGTGTTATATGTTGATAGAGCATCGGACATGAATGAGAGTAGAGAGGGACTTGTGTTAAATATCCTTAAGGGGTAAACCTTTGAGTATGCAATCCACTTATAATTCTCGTCCTTCTATAATATGGCAGAGTATAAAGCTCTCTTGACAAGCTTTAACTTAGCACAACGTTTGAAAGCTTACCCATTTGTAGTGTCCAGTGACTCTCAGTTATTGATTGAATACTGTTAAGAGCTATACGAGGCTAAAGAGCCTTCCATGGTAAAGTATCAATAAAAAATGATTTCACACACCAGTTTGAAAAAAAAAGAAATCTCTATCTCTAAAATTTCATGAAAAGACAACATCCTAACTAATCTATTTTCTAAACTTGCTAGCAGGAATTTAATGCAATTGGCACCTCAGGTGTGGATTGAGGTGCTTGAAAAACCTAGTGTGGAAAAAAAATAGCATGGTAGTAGTCATACATAAAGATGTATGAGAAGATTAGAGGACTCCCCTTAAGCATTACTTGTTTAATAGAGAGCTACCACCAGATAAGGTCAAAAGCATTAGGCTAACTGGAAGAGCTGGAAAGTATTGCCTTCAAAATGATGAGTTATATAAAAGGTCTATCACATCTTCATTGTTTAAATGCATATCATATGAAAAAAGCGAGTATATACTTAAAGAGATCCACGAAGGGATATATGGACTCCATACAAGGGTAAGGGCCTTGGCTGCTTGAACAATTCGAGCAGGATTTTGTTGGTTTATGATAGATGCTACAGAAATGGTGAAGAGGTATGATAAGTGCCAGAGGTTTGCTCTAGTGCCTTGCCAACCTTCAACTTAGATAACCACCACCATTGCCTCTCTGTGACCTTTCTCACGATAAGAAATGGATATATTGGGACCATTCTCAAAAGCTTATGGAAGAAAACAATTCATCTTGGTAATTGTTGAATACTTCATTAAGTAGGTAGAGATAAAGGCACCAACAGAGATAACCACCAACAAGGTTATTTTTTTTTTTTTTATGAAAGAACATCATATGAAGATTTGGAATTCCATGCATGTTTATTACTAACAATAACACCTAATTTAAAATAAAAAGATGAAAGAACATTATCAAATGCTCAAGATTGAGCATAGATTCTCCTTGGCCCCCCATCCTCAAACAAGTGGTCAAGGTGAACTTAATAATAAAATATTGTAGAATGGATTAAAGACAAAGATAGAGGGAGTTAAGGGTGAATAAGTTGAATTGTTAGATGAAATTTTATGGGTACATCGAATGACTCAGAAAACTGTGAAACACATTTTCTCTTGATTTATGGTTCAAAAGTAATGATCCCAACAAAAATAAAATGCTCTAACCATATTATATTTCTCTACCAGTACCAATGACCAAAGACTGAGGGCAAATTTGAACTTTATTAAAGAAGTTAGATTCAGTGTTGTAGTGAAGAATGAGATATTTCAAAATCAAGCTACTCAATACCACACTAACAAAGTGAATAACAAAAGATTTAAAGTGCAAGATATTGTATTGAAAAAGTTAAAAGCAACAAGCAATGTTAAAAGAAAACAAAGAAGCTAACACCAAAATAGGATGGACCATTTAGAGTGATGAGAGTAATCAAGTCTAACACTTATCACTTACACGATAAAGGAGAAAATATTCCACAAGTATGATAATCTGACCACTTGAAGATATGCTTCAGTATAATTCTCTAATTTTCTTTCTAAAATCTCCAATTAGATGTATCTTTAAAGTTTGTGTCTCCTGTACAAAACTTAATGAAATTTTTATTTGTCATTTTTTCTCTTGTCTATTTATCTAAGTTAATCTCTAATATAAAGGTGAAATTATCTCCAAGGTGTTTCTATGTTATTTTCTCCAAGGTTTATTCATCTTGTTACTTTATCTAAAGTAATATTTGGTCGACTCTCTATGATAATCTTCATATCTCTAGGTTATTTTCTTCAAGGTTTATTCATATTGTTACCTTATCCAAAGTAATGTTTGAGAAATCCTTCATGATAATCTTTATATCTCTATATTATTTTCTTTAAGATTTATTTCTCTTTTCCTGAATTCTAAGTTAAAATAATTGACAAAACAGGCTAAGCAATAATTTTGGTTAGGATAAGCTTGGTTTGATCATATCAAGTTTAGTATAACTGACCTACACCTAAAGTTCGGTTAAGCCAAACTAAGTCTATAGTCATTTGTATTTCATTCATACCCAACTTAAATTTTTCTTAAGTTGGATTACTTTTCTCATTGTAGCTTATGGTCAATCTCCCTTAAACTGTTAGTCTTCAAATCATACCAAGTCATTCTACAAAAAATAAAAAATAAAAAATAAAAAATCAAATAAATTTCACTTTTTTTTATTCATCTTCAAATCATACACATCACAATATTACATATAAACATAATTCCAAACATATCAAACATAATACAGATATTGCTAGATAGACTTCTTATGGTTTCTCACTCCTCTGGCTTATTAGATAAGTATTGTTCTTTAGAGGCCGCTCGAGCTTTCCTTGGTTGAAGCTCATAAAAAAGAGGTATATTATGATAAAACATTAATGAGACTTCTTATGGTTTCTCACTCCTCTGGCTTATTAGATAAGTATTGTTCTTTAGAGGCCGCTCGAGCTTTCCTTGGTTGAAGCTCATAAAAAAGAGGTATATTATGATAAAACATTAATGAGAAGTTTGCATTAATGCTTTGAGAACTATTACGGTAGTGAAGGGTTTCTCATTATGTCAACTAGTCTATCCTCAATTGTTGTTTTTAGTGCAAGAATGGTATCGTAAGTAGTCTTAAAGTCAGAGTAATTTTCTCCTAGTGATTTCCAACGTGAACATTCTCCCTAAAATTAACTCACTTTACCTTGAGCCTATGCTACTTTATCATGTACACCAACTAGTGCACTTTGAGCATCATATGATATCTTCTCAAGCTCTTCAATTCTCTTCTTATAATTAGCCAGTTCTTATCTAGATTCTATTATGGCAATATAAAGGGATGTAAGCTCTGCATAGAAAGTATCTCTTTTTATGTGCAATGAGCGATATATTGATTATAGTTCACGAAAACTCTCATTTACTTGAGCTTGGTTCTCCTTGCAAGTTGTAATCTCCTGATGAGCTAATATTAAAGACAATTATTTGCTTAAGTTCTTCTTTCAATATTCGAAGAACTAATACTTACCTTTGGAAATCCAATAAAATAAAATAAAATAAAATAGTTACTAGTAGTAAAAAATAATAAAGGATAATGATAAAAGATCAATTGCCTTTTACTCACATGAAGAGTTTCAGTTAGGTTACTCGTCAAAAGATTAGACACACTACCTCCTCTAAATTGTTGAATATCTCATGAAAACTGAGTTATTCTGACGATAATATTTGTATTTTGGCTATTGCTATCAATAGTTGAAAGATTATCCCCAAATATAAAAGTTATGAAGTCTCTCTCTCTCTCTCTCTCTCTCTCACTCACTCTATCAGTGTTGCCATCTCTCTATGAAGTTAAAATCCTATAAAGAAAGGTTCCCCAAGCATATGACCACAACCATTAGCAATCATATAATTTATAAAAGTTTGGGTGGAAGGATGATGAAACCAAAGAGGACATGAAGAAGAAAAGGTGCCAACAACAATACTATTACTTAAATTTATATCATCAGGATTTAAAACAATAAGATTTAAGGTAATAACATGTGTAGGGCTTGGTATAGGATTAGGAGAAGGTGTCATTTTCATAAAAGAGTCAGAAACTACAGGCTGAGAACTACTCATTTTCTTATTCTTTAGGCATAAAGCATACGTGTTTCTATCTATTTCCATGTCAATATTGGTATCCATTTCACCACTCTTCTATTAAGTTTTTTCTATTACATCTGCTTTAGGTTCTTCTACAGTCTCTTCCTTTTTATAAGCTTTTTTATTCTAAGATTCCTCCTCTTGATATTCTTCTTCATGAGACTCTTCCTTCTCCTTATCCTCTTGTGTTTCTTTAGAGGATGAGGATGATGACGATAAGGAATTTAAAGCTTGTTTTTTTATTCTTTAATTGTCTTAAAAAGTAGGGCCCACCTGTAAATAACATAAATAAATATCAGTATAATAGTTGTGCTTTCAAAAATGTAAGGAAGATGACAAATATACCTCGTACTATAAATAATGTCGTCTAAATAATATTCTTCGGCCAACTAAAGGAGATGGTATTGACAATTGTTAACAAGATTCTAGAATATATTCTACTCATTTCGACTAAAAAAAAGCAACATTATTTACAAAAAAAAACTTTCCAAACTTGAAAACATCCCCACATGTTTTTAGCAAAGGTTATAGAACTACTATAATACACTATTACCCAAGCACTTCTCCAATTCTTTATTGATAATGATTTACATTGAAAAATATCTTTCAAGGGATTTTGTGTTCTTCTCTTATAAAAAATGTAAAACTATGCCATATATTTCTTATCTTCAGGTGAATTAGACAGACTATAACAATATTTAAACAAGCCAACAATAGGATTTTGACCTTTAAGTCTTAACTAATTATAAAAAACTGCTACAATCATCCATCTATTTAGGTGAAACTAACTCATAGAGAAGTTATAGTAGGAAAACATATCTCTTACAAAACCAAACAAGGGATAGAAATACCCAAACTTAAACGTGCATATAGAGGTGATGATCTTAAAATTTTTGATTTCTGCCTCTAGTGTTTTACTTATTCTTTTATCAGGAAGTAAAGTCATAGCATTATACCCGCCCTCATATTAAGTGTTAGCTAAGTAATAACATTATTAGCTATAATACTCCTATATGGATCATGAGATTGAGGTGGGTTAGGTATAGATGTGGAGGACAAATGTACCTCATGAGAAGATGTAGCACCTCTACTCTCACTAACGTGATGGGAAGGATTAGCTCCCCTACTCCCACTTGATTCCTTATCTTTATCTCTGCACACTAAAAGTTCATCATAAGTAATTCAAAAGAAAAAAATATATGATGCCGTAGTGAAGAAGAAGTAATGGCTATTTATAATGGTGATTCTGCCAACAATCATTAAAGTGATTATGACATGCCCATATAAAACAATGAAGAGAAATGTCAAGATTCCTAAGATAATTATTATTATCATGATAGATCAAGATTTTCCAACATTATCATGTACACAACCATGTGAAATGTGTCTTATGATTCTTGACATAGCCACAAACTTTAATTCCCATAAATACCGGCCATGATATCACTAGTTTTATGGTATGTTCACACTTTTTTCTTGTAGATATTATCATTATTTGTTTTCCCCTACTGTATATGACTTTCTAATAAAGTAATTTTTTAAAAAACACTATGTTAAGAATTTACCTAAAAGGCTATTGATGAAAATAAAAAAAGTGAGTGAACTCGGTTGAGTGTCGGCCCAATCGAGTTCTCTTTTTTTTTCTTTTTTTTTTCTCTCCTCTTAATCTCTTTTTATTATTACAAGCTACAATCCAACTAGCGATAATTCTACACGGCGAGCTAACACTAATAGGGTTGCCACCCTAAAAAGCTCAAAATTTTTTCCTAGATATTATGTAAATTTTTTCTGTATATAATTGTCAGGTTTTAGCTGAGAAAATAAAGAATTCTCTTGACGTAATATTTTCTTTTTATCTATTATTTTTACCGAATATCTATATTAAAAAAAAACTTAAACTGACATTGAAGACTTTTTTTTTTTTTTTTTGCAAGTAAGATCGTTATCCAACTGTTTATCATCCGTGGAAAAAGACTAGCTTGATCAACAATCCATGCTACATTTATAAAATAAAATTTATTTATAATTCACAAAATTGAACTAGACCCGTAGCCTGGTGCTGTGACGTTTGGGTTTTTGTGAACCAGGATAACAACGCTGGGGACCGGCAGCCATGATTAAGCAGCCTTTTTTTTTTTTTATTTCGTTCTTATCGTTCTCTCTCTCTCATGCTTGTCTGTGTGCGGCTTCCTTGTATTTTCCAGCTGTCGCTTGAGACTACGTACAATCCACTTGTAATCACAGTAGTCAAATACTGTCATTGTTGTCCCCATGGCTTGTAGTTTCGTGTTCTCGCAAGCAAAATCCAGCCCGACCATTGACACAAGATACACTGATCAAACAGTGAGTGAGAATTAGTCTCTTCCTGTATAAATAAATGCCTTTTAAGAGAAGCAACGAGGCCACCATCGACAAAACCACAGCTCCACGTTCCTCTGCATCTACGGTGCGGCTGCAGTCACATGCATGTCTATTCTCTATATCCAGCTTTTTTCTCCAAACATTCAATTCCATCGACCACTTACATTGTAGCCTGTCACTTGGCTCAGTGAAATGTTTTTTCTGAAGTATTTTCTCGGCACCATTTTTTTTTATCAGTGTTTTTCATAATTTTATTATCTTCATTCCAGAATTATATAAAAAAAGAAACCCAGAAACCATAAACTTAATGTGTTTTTAACAGGAAAAAAAACATTTTAACCATGCACAAAATAGAATGTAACTAGATCAGATATGATAAATCGAGACAAGATTATTTTCTATAAAGAGGCGCAACGAAGATTTTGTCATTGAAACTACTACCTTTTATACGTATCATAATACTGGAAAATGATCAGGGAGTTGGGTCATTGAAGCAGCCGAAAACTCTCTAGAACTATATTGGTGAAAAGAAAAAAAAAAAACCCATGGAATTGATCCAATCAACATAACCGAAAATATAATGTCGTGAGATTTAACAACCTTGACTGGATATCAGCCAAATTATCAAGAAAAAAAAAATCTTTAATGTGTGGGTAGGAGTTGACCAGTAGACCAAGCAATTCACTCCAAAACCCACATAGTCTTGGCAGGTGATTTTTGTCCTTCAAATAATACAGACCCCTTCCAAGAAATTATCAGAAATTTAGCCATGTCTATTCTGATGATGAGTCGTTATCGATCAAACTCACATGTCTATTTTGTAGTTCAAAACAATCTACATGGGCAAAATTAAATTTAAATGACTTGGGAGTCTTTTTTTCAAAGGCCTGTGCTCTTGATTCCGCTTATGGGCAGCATATTGTTTTATAACACACACACATCAGCTTAATTAGCTAAGGTTGTTCACCTAACACAGTCATGTCTGCTTAAATCAAAGTCAACTCGCCGGAAAACACTTCCCGTATACAGCCTCAATTCATTACGTGAGAGAGATGGTTCCCATTAATTAGTCGAGATTAAGTCCAAGTTATTGATCCGGTAAAGAATAAGTCATTCATGCTAGAACAATAAGATTTATAAATAAAAATTTAGATTCTCACAACCAACATGATCTAATTCAAAATTTATATCACGACGGTGGTCATGGATATAGCTAAATCTTTAGCCATCAATATCAGATGCAAAGAGCTCGAAGTTATAAAAAATAAACAACTGCGAAAAAAGAAGATCCAATTTTGTTTGTAGTTTGTGGTTTATATGAAGATACCGGAGTGGAGAGAGGTGGAGTGAGAAAAGCGGAGCGCACCAAGCGAAGTGGAGCAAAATAACTCTAAAGCGGCTAGGTTTTTTTTGGCAGTTTAAGACCTACTATAAATACACATTATGTAACCCTATTCAACATATAGTGAAAATAAATCTCGCTCCTATAAATATAGGTATATTATTAAACCATGTTAAATTAATCTTGTGTTTTTCTCGTTTTTTTAACTATTACAATATTCATCAACAATCACTTAAAACAAATTCTATCAATGTGTTGTTGCATTTCTGGTTATAGTAAATAATTAACCTCTCCATTTATTTATAGTGGAAACATTGAAGGTTGAGGCTATTGGCACATTAGAATTTTAAAGCTGAATGAACTCTTCCCATGTCAAACAACATTTTGTTACAAGGAATTATCAACAAATGACAAATTACTCATAAAATCTGATAATCCCTTTTGGATCATATTTCTGCATAGAAATCATCAATTACAGTTCTAGCTATCAAAGGAATTCTCACTACATGAAAGCCATCTTCCCAAAACAGATTTCCGAATGAGTATCTTCCTTGAATCCTCAACATAGAACAAAAGGTTACCTTAAACTTGATCTTCTTTCTTGTCGAATCAAATGACAAAATTGATGGCTCAACTGTCACACGTGTGCCGGCTGGAGCTAGAACGCGAGCAACGTAGATAGATGTCATAGGACCAACATTTGTGACCGTTCTTGACACAGTTAAGTTCTGCTTCAGCTCAGGAATGGTAATAGAAGGCAAATTAAGATTTACAAGAAAGGTGGTTGATTTCTTGCATCGGGTGCGAGTCCTGGTCATTAAGCTGATTGCAGAATTATTGTAGCCAAGGGCACAAAGAAAGCGGATATAATCTGAGGTGCCCATGTCAAATACGAGACCAGGATGCATGGCTCTGTCAGGATCAACATGACCACCGCCATAATCAAATGGATCAGCCTGCTTGTGTGGAGCTCCTTCAGCTACTGTCTTTTGACCATATTCGTCCTCTATAGATGCTGTGTAGGATAGAGACACATTTATATAACCAGTATCGAGGGAAAACTGGCAGTAAATATATGGTTTCTTACCTGTTGTGATTAGTGCAGACTTGATTGCAGCAGGACTCCATTTTGGATGTGCAGCTTTAAGTAGAGCAACAACACCGGATATATGGGGGCAAGACATTGATGTTCCTGATTCAATTTTGAAGTCCAAGGGCCGTGCTTCATTGTCAATTATGGGTGAAGCGGCAGGAGACCAAGAGGCCAAGATGTTAACCCCTGGAGCAGCAATGTCAGGCTGCAGAAGACATTGAAACACATTGATCACTAAAACGGCAAAAACGATGACTTTCTCTAATAAAAGGTCCATTACCTTCAATACAGTAGCGGAGATGGAACTGGGTCCTCGAGAAGAGAAGAATGCAACTTCCGGGGATATCTGTTGTCCAATAACTGTTTTCGTGAAGCTGAACTTTACTACAGGATTTCTGTCGCATAAATATACTTCTTTATGTAAAAATCAGGTTGTGCAACTTCTTGTATTTAGGGAGAGAGCTTTTAGCAGCAGGGCTTTAATAAGTACTTCAAAGATGCATGAGTATACCTTTCCAAAGCTCGCAGACACACACAAGGATACACTGCTCATGCAAATGATGCAAGAGGTCAAGAACTCTCACTGAATGCAGTGAGTTAGACTTTACCTGCTTGACTCAATGTATGTAAGTAGATATGTTCCTATTGCGAAGTCCACTTGGATACAGGGAATGTCCAAGGACAAAGTAACATCCTTGGTGGGAGACTGTGCAAATATAAGGCCAACACCCTTGACATCTAATACAGTTCTTCTGGCAATGATATTTGACCTCTGTGACCGAGACTCAAAACACAGAATCACTTTTCCTCTTGCTAAAGTAGCATTCAGGCTTCCTGAATCACAACCTCTGTTAAAAGTACGAGCGATTAGAATCTGGCTTTTCTCAGAATAATTGGGATTTTGATATGCCAGTAATAAAAGGGTATTATACCTTGCACTATCTTCATCAGAGTCATCAGCTACAATCTCTTCTCCATAAACAATAGGGTGGAAAGTGTCTACATTCTTCCCCGTATACAAAGCCTGACCCTGTTTGAGAAAATAAAATTTATTTCTAGTCTGTAAGGCTTGCTGCTATTTATTTACAGTCAGCAGTGACAACGCTGTACATATCATTTAACTTTAACAGGCATCTTAAGATGAAAAATATCCCTTCTGTGTAACTAATAAAAAAAATTTGTGAAGAATGCAGCCAAGCATAAAGAAAGTTGGCATCTGTGTTCTTTATTTGGTCGACTATATATGTGCAAGTGCATCTACATTCTGTGCTTTTGCTGGACACGCTTGTTCCAATTGATATCACATACAAACTATGCACAAGTTCTCTAGCTGCAAAGAATTTAGGAAGTACCACTATGGTTTGATTGTTCCCCAGGGTAATTATAGTAGGGAAAGCTCGATCAATGGTGCTTGCTGCTACAGTAACAACCCATGGAGCTGTATTTGTAATTGTTTGAGGATAAGGACCAGAATTCCCCGCAGAGCATACTACAGAAATTCCTTTAGCTACAGCATAAAATGAGCCAATAGCTACTGCATCCTCAACATAGGTGGCAAGAGGAGGTGCTGATCCAAGAGATACTGATAGCACATCCACACCATCAAAGATTGCATCATCAAATGCAGCAAGAAGATCTGCCTCAGCGCAGCCACCTGTAGCCCAGCAAACTTTGTAGATAGCCAGCCAAGCTGATGGGGCACCCCCTCTTGCCAATCCTTGAGCTAGTCCCACAAAACTTGCATTTTCCACTAGACCACCAGTTGCAGTAGATGATGTGTGGGTGCCATGGCCCCCAGCATCTCGAGGAGATAGGAACTCATCCCCATCGCTCGTATTTAGCTTTCCAAATTCAGCTTCATAACCTTTAATATACCAGCGAGCACCAATGATTTTCCTACCCAAAGTATTCAAGCAGTAAGCATCAAGTAAATTCCTGCTGAAACCTTGATAGAGTACAATTCATAAGCAGAAGCCATTTACTAGTGTTTAATTCCTCTTCAATTTGAGTTAACTATCTCCTTGCAGCAGAGCCATCATGTATCCTTATGACCAGAATTTAAGATCATACAAGAGAATGTACTTACAATTGACACGTCTAAAAATCTCATATCTGTTTAGAAGTATAGAAACCCGGATAGAAAGTAAATATGAATAGACTATAATTAGCTAACCTATTACAATGCGAGCGATTAAATCCTTCTCCTTCTTGGCATATCCCTCTCCAACGAGATGGCACCTCTGCCATACCCTCATCTCTGAAGCTTTTCGACTCTGGCCATATACCTATGCAACAAGAAAGTAAGATCAAGAAAAAGTAAATTGTCTAAGAAACAACGATGTCTTCGTCTTGCCACTCACCTGTGTCCATGACACCAATGATGGAACCAGCCCCGGAATGTCCCGTGGAAATTCGACCCACAAGTTGAGGCACTTGTAGAAAATCCCAACTCCTAGTTGTGTGGGAACTAATAATTTTGTTTCGAACAACACCAACAACTCCAGGGAAATCTGTATTGGTGCATCAACAAAGAATAAAATAATTTCAGGGACTTGTTAAGATTAAAAAATTAGACTATGAAAACGGATTTCAAATTTCACCAACATTGTAACACCTGCAATAAGCTTCTCTTGGGACTTGGTTAACACGGCAGCGAATCCTGAAAATCCATGCTTGTAGCTATACAAAATCGATTCCTTTGCAGCGTCTTTGCTGTCAAAACCATTCCACAAGATGCTAATTTCTCTCTACTGCTTAATCAAACCTCACAAATAAATGCATCCAGAGCTAAAAACAGTGAAAAACACATTTCATGCATCTGAAATTGCATAAAGCAAAATCAAAGAAGCCTAAGACATACAAAATCATTCGATATCCCTATGAACATATATACCAAGAAAGATAAAAACTGAACGTGTTTAAGGTAAAAGTAATAGCAAAACTGGGCGTTTTTAAGGTAAAATCAAAAGATTAAAAAAAATGGAAATGAAGATTATAAAGAGCCAGAAATAAAACCTTCCAACAATATCAGCAAGAAGCTCATGATGGGACTCTTGAACCAGCTCAGGCTCGTCATGGAGTTTGTCTCCCATATACACAATGTAAACCTGCCAAGATAAAGATTAAACACGGAGAAATCCATGAAAGAAACAAATCGATACACATAGCTGAACTCAAGTAGAGAAACTAACATTGGTTTCAGCAAGAATCACTAGGGGCAAAGCCTTCAACAGTAGAGCAAGAACATGAGCAAGGAAAATTCCAGGACTCCATAAAGAAGCCATTAGAAACCTGAAACATAAAACCAAGTGATAAACAGTGTGATTTATATGCATAGATCACGGGATCATATAATTTTATTGTGTGCGTGCTTGGGGACCCCACAGTAAAGGTTACACTCCTTCTTCACTACTCCTACTACTAGCATTATTGTCTGTCGAGTGTGTTTTCTCTGTTTGGTGCTAACTGTGCTGTGCTGTTGAAGTCTGATGAGATGTGGATTTATCTGTTTAAATGTCTTTTCATGGGGGAAGCATATGGGGAGACTGAGAAGTGGCGTTGACTTGATTTTCTGTAAATGTCAATAGGACAGTGTATCCTGAGGAGTTGCTTTCCAGCGGCCCAGTACAATTGAGGAAGTATACACTTTGGTAGTTAAGGGTCCTGAACATTTTTTTTAGCATTGAAAAGGGACACTCATATCCTACACCATCAATGCACTTCGTGGTTATACACACAACTGGATGTGCAAATCTTGTCTTCCATTTAATTTGTAAATGAAATGATGATGACACAAAGAAATGGGATGCAAATATGACAATGGCTTGAGTGATTCTTTAGCATGGAGGCCGTATGAGGATATATATATATATATAAGGGATGGTAATTTGAAAATCTGCTTCCTCTTCCTCTTCCTCTTCCTCTTCCTCTTCTCCTTCTTCTTTTTTGTGTGTGTATTGATTTGCGAAAGAACAATAAATTATTCATGGATACCAGCAAACTACAAGTACACTTTCATACCAGCAAACTAGAGTAACATGAATTAACTCACATGGCGCTAATATTCTCCTCAAGTTTTCATGAACATAAACTGCAAGTTTTGGTTCCATGCAAGTAATTAAAAAACTTGAGAAGATTTAAGTTTCAGAAGCAAATGTTTATTTAATACTTCTAATGAAGTTGCACTAAAAGGGAATTGGGGTAGTTGAAATTGGCAAGGAAACAGCTACAAGGAAATCGAAACATGAGAATTCGAGTTGTAACGGGACAAATTAACATGTCACTAACGAAGAGAAGAGAGAGGCATAATTTTGAAGGGTTTAGTGTTGTCATCTGTGCAATCACTGGAAATGGACTTAATTGAAACTTACTCAATACATGGATGGCATAACTTCAGTTTGACAACTCACCCTCTCCCAACCACTATTGCAAAATAGTTGCATTGCTGACCCAATAGTGTTTGTCTAAAATTAGAATATTTTATTTATTTTATTTTTTTAATAATTTTATATCATTTTAATATGATAATATTAAAAATAAATTTTTAAAAATAAAAAATATCATTTTAATATATTTCAAAACTAAAAATATTTTAAAAAATAATTATTAATTATCATAATATCAATTATGCAATTAGTTTTGTATACTACATTTCCAACATAGCAGCCAAAGCGTATTTTATCAATTATCACTCTCTAGAAGATGAGTGGTAGTAGTTGAGATTGGAAAAAGTCTTTTACCTGCAACCATCTTCAAGAGTTTGACAAACGGAGAGCATACCGTATAAAGGGCTTATAGCCAATGAGATTTCAGATAAGTTGCTTTCGAAAAGTAATATACCTTTTGGTTCTTCAATTGGAAAAATGAATTACAAGAATGTCATCATCTTAAGTTATTCAAGTTTATATTTGAATTGATTACTTTTTATTTTTTAAAGTATTTTCTTATTTTAAAATATATTAAAATAATATTTTTATTTTTAAAAATTATTTTTAATATTAACATATCAAAATAATTTAAAAAACAAAAAAAATTAATTTAAAGTAAAAAAATAAATAAAAAATCAATTTGTTTTGGAAATAGTTTTGAAATACAAAAACAAACTAAGTCTTTGACCGCATGTTGATATTGGGCCACCATAAAGAATTATGTTCCTCAATTGCCCCTGCACGAGTTTGTTCTTTTTTATTTTTTGTAACTTCTTGATTCTTTGGATTAAGTTGTGGATAATTTAATTCATTGAGAAGGGATTAGAAAGGAGATTGTTTTTGTTAGAAAATTATATAAATTATATTTTAAGATTTTATTTATTTAATTGTTTAAGATTTTGGGTTGAGAAAGTTTTTTTTGACATAATATCATAGTCTGCTTGACCAAGCGGTCTTGAGTTTGAATCTCACCATCCCCATTCTATGGGATAAAAAAATAAACATAAGGTAATATAAGTATGTATAAATTTTAAGTCTAAATGACTTTTTTTTTTATGAAAATCTTTACTTGAGAGGTTATATTAAAAAATTATATCCTGAAAATCTTAATTAATAATTTTTACATTAAAATAATTTTTTTACTGGTTTAATTAATCTTGTGGCAAGCAACGGTGCCGTAGAAGAGGTTACCCGGATTTTGTGTCTAAGATTACATATAAATATACACACATTACTTGAGCATAAGATCGGTTTGAAAGCAGGGGCCAATACAGAATTTGTAAACTAGAAGAATCAAAATGTATAGTTTGTTGTTGGGGAGCATTTGTTCTTAGAAAATATCTTCAAAAAAAAATAGTATAAGTTTAAGGTTAATTTTGAAAAACTCCAAACTTTTAGGGCTAGGGTACATCCCAAGATTCATCCCTATTTTTTAATATTTAATTTTTGACTGATGTGCAAACTAATCGGATAATACTCCTCATCATCGAATCAAGAAAAAAAATTATTTAAAAACATCATTTTATATGCACCAAGGGACTAAATTTACCCTAACATTGCTCCTCCCATGGAAGGCAGTGACATCCATATATGTCAGGAGTAATATAGCTGTTAGTTGCTGGATTTAGTTGTTATAGATTGTAATGTCGTATATATAAAATAAGGATTGAATTAAAGCTAAGTGATCATTGTTCAAGAACAAATAAATTTAGGACCAAAGACACTAAAATACGTTAATATCATCGAAGGGAAATTAGATCCACTCCATTTTTATTATTATTATTAATGTGGGTATTCGGGCCAGCTTACGCACATCTTAACTAATCTCACGGGTTCTGAAGATAACGATCATGTAAGCTTCTAGTGACCCTGAGGTTTATAAAACTCGAACTAGTAATCTCTAGAAAGTAAATCTAGAACCTGACCAGTTAAGTTACATCCCTCCGAGGTTAACTCCATCCTATTCTTCTTCTCATGCATTAGTGAGAGAGACGGCAAAATGATTTCTTTAAATTGAGTAGGTTAGAAAAGATGAACAAGGAAGGACATTACGGTCGTCTAAAGAAATTATGCAAGCATGGAAGTATGTTGTAAGCGCACCTAGAAACTTTTTAAAATAAATACTTAGACCATTCATAGAGTTTTTTCCTGGATTACAACAGCATGCAAAATTATATTCTAATCTAGCATAGTTGGAAAAATAATTTTTGCTCTAGTACAAAAATAATAGTTATACATGTATTACATGCCTAACTATTTGGGCGGCCTATTAAAATACTATGCAACTCCATGTATCAATACTTTCAACTCCCTACACAGTAAAAAATTCACAAAAACAGCAGCTATAGCTCAAGCCAACAAGTTATTCATTGGAACCAATTCAACACACTCATTTAAAGAATTCACCTAATTTTCATAGCTAGTAATTTCATAATAATAATAAAAAAAAAAACTCAATCTCAACACCAAAATAATCCATTACAATAAACAATATCAAATTAATTACATAATTAAACAACATCTAACAAATTAACTTGTTGATAGGTCTGCACCGTCAGAACCACTGACATGTCGTCATTTTGCATGATGAACGACCTCATCCTCCTCTATCTCATTGCCCAAATATTAAGCTTCCCCAACCTCATCAAGTGAAAAACAACATGATTAAAATCAAGTATAGAAAATGTTGTGCACAACATTGTCGGTAGCATTACGAACTATGACCGCAACTTTCCGACCTTTGCGTATTAAAAAAATTCATCTAATATATGATAAAATATTACATTATCATTTATAATATATAAATAAAAATTTTATTACATGTAAAAAAAAAACTAATCCATACATATCATTCTATTATATCTTGGTGCACGAGGCTCATAATTATCCGGATTACATGTCAGCTAATGCAGAGTATCATATAGACGTCTCGTAACATACTCTTATGGTAGTTTTATGAATCGCCTTATTATGTTGATGCACCAAGACATGTAGAGATCTAACTCAATAGGAAAATATCACTTTGTAAATATGCAATCTCTCCTCACATGCCATAAATTGACATATTGTATGCTGCGGGGCGACGTCGAATGGCGCGCTAGTGCCTCCTGAAAGGTGTTGTTGGAAGGGAAAGAGGGTTTTGGGTATAATAATAAAATTATGATTATAAGGTTTAGGAGTCGCCACCTAGTATTAAGGTTACTAGAAAACTTATGGTATGCGAGAGTCCGGGTAAGAGACTAGTTGTAAAAGGAAAAGACGCATTACCCTCAGTGCACCCTATCTAAGGTAAGCTGCATTGTTGTTTGATTGTTTTTCTAGGCCAAGTTTCTATTCATTGGTCTCGTCTAAGGTTCAAGGTAGATCTCCCTTCGTGAGGAAATCTCTACATAATCAGGTTAAATCATAATCATTCTAAGATCTAAATCTTAGCATCATATTTATTTTGCAATTTATATCTTTAATATATGAGGGTGTACTCTACTATATAGTTTTACACCTCCTAATATTAAAGTTTACAGCTAAACCATAATATAAAATGAACAAAATGATCGGTGAATGATTTTTGATATTTTGGCCGAATCCTAACGGATAATTATAAATCAGTTATTATATCCATTTTACATTTTATAACATGAGAAAGATGCATTTTTGTTTTTCTGTAAAAATATGCTTGGAAAACTTTTAGGATTTGGTCATATGCATGAAAAAAATAATTTTGAAAGAGAAAATTAATTTTAAAAATTTCAAGATTTTCTTTAAATTTTTAATTTTTTTAGAAATGTTGCAGAGAAAACAGGGTGTTTTAATACTGGATCTGTATTTTACAATGTAAATATATAGCTCGATGTTATGCGAAATTGGTAGAAAAATATGCGAGAAAATTAAAAAAAAAATTGAAAAGACTTTTGAAATTTTTCATTTTTTTAATAATATAATATAATATATTATTATTATATTATTAAATATAAATTGGGCTGGACCCTGCCCAGCCATTTAGGCCGAACCAAGCCAGGTAGGAGCCAATCAGTGACCCAACAAGCTTCTTTTTTAGGTGGCCCGAAATCGGCCCAACCATCTAAGCCGAGCCAAAACGGGTTTAGCCCAGACCTTTAACTGCTGGCGAAAGCCAACAATTGCAGGACATGAATTAATTCATGTCCTACATGCAAAACTGGGGGGGAGTCTAGCACAAGAGAGATGAAGGATTACTTGGTGTGGAGATGGTTGGTGGTCGCGCTAAGAGGTCCGACGTAACCCTGATGGAAGAGGTGGTGACCGGCATTAACTACTAGAGGAGAAAAAAGAAAAAAACTAGTAGAGGAGAGAGAGAAGCTAGCGGTGGTTGTTTATGTCGTCGACGAGGCGATGGATTGGAGAGGAGGTTGTGTGGTAGTTGTTCATGGTGGTTCTGAGGTTATGGTGGTTAAAGAGGCGGCAGAGAGAGATAAAGAAGAGAGAGAATTGCTGGCTTGGAAAAAAAACTGGAGGGAGGCTGGTTTTTTTATCAACTTTGCACTTGATTTTCTTTCTCCTCGGGCTATGAAACTCACCCATATTTATAAAGGGGTGGAAAAAGGGATATTTTGTCTTTAATGGTGTCAAATCTTGACCCGTGATTCAGCCCTGAAAGATCTTAACCGTTGGCTCAAAGTGTATCGTGAGCTGTCAATTTTGGCAGTTGAAGGCTACCTGAGTTGGCTTTTTTGGGCTGGCGCCACAACTGTTGTGGTGTCAATCGGCTAGAAAGGACCATACCGGAGTGTAGTGAGATGTCGAGTGATAATTTTTTAGCAAGTCTTGTCAAATTTGTTGGAGAGACGAAGCATTAAATGCCCTTGAAAAGTAGCTATCGAGTAGTTTTTTCAGTGAAAATTGAAGAAGAAGAAGAAGAAAAACAGCAATCAAAACGGCGCCATTTTGGTAAAGTCCATTTTAGTCATTTGATTTATGATCTCTCAACACCCTTGATTGACTTCAAACTTTAAATTTTGTTCAATTTTGCCCCTGATAAACTTCAATTTTAGCTCCATATTTTAGCGTCATTTTTTATTTTGGTCTTTAGTCTTGGATTTATGCAAATTAACCCTCAATTAACCATTAAACTTTTAATTTTCTTCAAATTCACCCCTGATTTCATCCAATTTTATCCTCATAGTTTGGCGTCTTGTACATAAAGGTTCTTGGCTGCGAGTCTCTTTAATTTAGCCCTTAATTGACCCCAAAACTTTAATTTTCTTGCGATTTTATCTCTAATTTGAACCAATTGATTTGGTAAAAATTAAATTTGGACTTCCTAAAATTCCAATCTTCTTAACTAAGCCCAAATTGGGCTCCCAAACCTAATTTTTCACCAATTAATTCCCTAATAAAATTAATTTGACCCATTTAATTTGACCTTGAATCTATATTGTTTCTCTAGTTTTTGGTATAATGGGGTACAATTAGGCTTTCGATCCAATCCAAAATTGCAGCTTGATTTTTCTACATTTAAAATCTTTTCTCAGCCAGCTTTTTCCATGTCGTCAATCTCCTTGCTAGTATTATTTTATTTTTTATTTTTATTCTGGAAAGAAAAAAGGTGAATTTAGGGAATAACCCAGAGATGGATTATAACATTGTACATGAACCACCGACCAATTATCGTCCATTTTGCCTCGACGATTAACAACATGCAAGTCATTAAGTGTTTTAACATTATTAGGTATGTGTTGATGCAATCCAAACTTATATATTACCCGATCAGGGAAATGCACCTCAACTATAGCAAAATAGTACATGGGGACCATTGATAACCATAAATCACTTCCTTCCATGTATAATGGAGATGCTCTTCCAATCAAATCATTGGTATACGATGTCCATATCACTTATGAAACCATAAAGCATATATATTAAAAACATTCACAACTAAAAAAATAAAGTTAAATAAGAAAATAAATAATTAGGTTCCCGCATACTTGGTGAAGCTCGTATGAATCCAACTCATCCTGATAGAATTCGTGAACATAAATGAGATTTTGTTTAAAACATCTAGACCTCTACCCAACCCAAGTAACATGCTAAATAGTTAATTTAGACAATTTCTTATAGAAAACTTAAATTTAATAATGTGTTTATAACTATTATTACCGAGCTTCAATTGAGAGTCATCCTCTTGTAACCGTGTCCAACATCTTATTTCTCTTAACATCAAGATGACCGATGTGAAGATGCTCCAATGACTATAACTTCATATTAACAATAAAAAAATATTAAATATTTAAATTAACAATATTTTATAGAATATAATATCAAATTATACATGTAGGAACAATAAAAATATATCGATTTATTACTCGTCTGACATGCAAGCGTGCCAAAGTTGACGGTACAGATTTACAAGCATCATCAAACCCCAACAACAGTTATGAATGACAACAAAGTTCTCTAGTAGTGGCAGAAAGTAACATGAAACTACATTGCCTGTCAAACCAGTAAAGATTATTGCCCCAAATATATGCATTATGTATGCTCTAACATAATAATTCAATACAATCTCTGTAACACCCTTTGGTGGAGTCTTAAAAATCTCATTCAACCATGTCAACTTAATATAGTCTTCTTTATATCCCTCAAGGAGAAGCACCAATCCCAACAAACAAAGATATCATTCTTTAAAAAAAAAAATGTTGTGGGGCCTATAATAGGAGCTTCATCTATAGAAAGGATGACTAGCATGGCTACACCTTAGTTTAGGTTTTCTATACACATGGAGCTCTAATATTTGCAATCCATTTACTGTGATCAATCCAATCATTGCATTAGAACTCATATCACTAGTAATGAGATACCGACATAACGATTCGGATGGCCCACATCCAATATCCTTCAAGTAATATCAACATCAAATTTAGACAAATTCCACCCAACTCCTTGACATGCTAAATTTTTAAATTCATTAAACGAACTGTCTAATCTCAAGCTACATAACTCAGTACTTCCTCCATGGTGAGTGATACCATTATCACTATTGATGATTTTACCATCATAATAACATAATATTCTCACTATAAAAGACATTTTTTAAAATGAAAATCACAATTAAAAAACAATATTAATTTATCAAAATAACAAATTGTTCAAGTTACATTAAAAAATTCATAATCAACGCAACACAATTCATCGAATTTTCTCACTAAATAAGACAGTGTATATGCTTACTTAACCATTTTTATATCTATTTAATCTCAAATTATAATTAAATTAGGCAAAATAACAAAAACCCTAAACTAAACCCTAAAACTCTTATTCTAAAAAAATCACAAATTAACCAACTAAAATAACAAATTAATAGAGAGTGAAGGTTAATATACCTCAATTTGGTTAAATTGAGCTTTTGTGGATCGCGGCGGCGGCGATAAGGTACCAGTGATTGCCACAGGTGGATGGCTAGAGAGAGAATCAATGATGTAGAGAGAGAGAAAGGTAAGGTTTGTCGTGGTAAAGAGGGAGATATATTTTTTTTGTGGTGGAGAGAAAGATCAAGTGGCTTAAGTTGAGAGCGGCATCAGGAGGAAGGAGGAGCAGGGGAAGAAAAAAGTTAGGGGAAAGAATAAGAAAAGAGAAATTGACCTCCAAATAATTAACTAAGTAATCGCTCGTGTAGTACATGTGCGTGACCTATGGACACGTATGTAACAAATAAATGTCTCTATGGATCGTGCATATACTACATGTGATTTTTATTTCTGTGTTAGAATGAAAATTATTTTTTTAACTATGTTAATTTAAAAAATGTTTTTTTTCCGGTGAAAAAAAAACTCCCATTTTTATTGAAAAGAGATGCAAAAACCAACCACCTATCAACCACATGCCTATGACCACATGTGATGATGTCTACATTAGAAGTGAACTTGGATTATGTAATTCTGTGCCCGTTTACTCACTTTCCATTTGTTAAACCCTTGCCCTCTTTTTTTGACCAAAAGGATAGATTAAAAACGAAAAAAAAAACAAAAACAAGGGGCATTATTAAAGTGGGAACATTGATGAGTAATAATGCCAAGTAACCAACACTAATTGTTTCTTCGTAAACAAACTTCCTTTGGACGATAAAGAAAAGGTGTGGTGCAAGCTTTTAACAATTGATTGCTTCAATCCACGATCCATTGATGGTATCATTTCATGCAAATTTATATATATATCGTTTAATATTAAAAAAAAAGATTAAATTTTTTCAGAAATATAATTTAGCCACACTCTCAAGAACACTCAAGTAGCAGCATACATTTCTAAAAGGATGAGGAGGGTAATTTCCTTGTGCAAACACAGTAAAACTAATCATGTACGGGCAACTTTCTCTTCCTTGCTTTTAGCATACCAATTGCTAATCCAATAGATTGAGTTCTAGGAAGATCATCATCCTAAATCCCTTTTCTTTTTCTTTTTTTGCTAAATTTCATGGCAACTTTAGAAGAACACATGAAATCAACTTATAAAGGAAATGCAGACATGATGAGAACAAGTACATGTTCAAATAGCAAATTTTTCAGTACAACCATTCCTTGGGTTAATCCCAAATGACAATAAATAAAACAAATTCACGAAACATCTAAATCAATATTCAAAGGTTCCATTACTGGATTTAAATCTATGATGTATTTTTCAACCTTATTCTTTGAATTTGAGAAAGTTTTGGAGATGGAGTGACCCACGGACAAGAATTTAATCTTGAGAATATTCTAACTAAAATAAAAATATAATTCCCCTCTCACTATTTCTTCTTTGGGGTG
Organism: Populus simonii; assembly: GCA_007827005.2. Taxonomy (NCBI): domain Eukaryota; kingdom Viridiplantae; phylum Streptophyta; class Magnoliopsida; order Malpighiales; family Salicaceae; genus Populus; species Populus simonii. The sequence continues at coordinate 16,166,608 of CM017467.2, read as the reverse complement.
TTTTTGGATTGATAGGAGAGAAAAAAAAAGAGCTTAGCAATGGTAAAATGAGAACTGCCGCAGGCATACATTAATCTTTTTGGTGCTTTGAAAAAAATACAAATGTCTGCTGTTGGAAGCTCCAAAAGGAGTCTCCCAAAGACCCAAACTGGCCACCAACATTAGTCATTAGCGACACCATCCCCGTCTTCTTTCTTTTCAAAAGCATCTCCCTCTCTAACACAGCGTTTGGTTTCACCTCTCAAAAATCGATCAAATTCCCAAGACTCTTAAATCCCTCCTCTTTGAATGGAAGCAATAAGAAAACAAGCCACAAAACTTAGAGAACAGGTCGCTAAGCAACAACAGGTACCCCTCTTAATCAAGCCCTAAAATGTTAGATCCAAGTTTGAATTTTTATTCTTTTTAGCTCAATATCATTTTTTTTTGTCCTCGATTTATCTTTTCTGATTGTTTTATGGATAACCCATGTTGTCTTTTAGGTTTAGGAATTAGAAAGATCGCGACTTTGGTAGAAATGTTTTGCAAATTTGATTGATTTGGTCAAATTTGTGGAGTAGTATTAAGCCTTGGAGATGGAAATTGTTGTCTTGGATTATTAGCTGAAGAGTTTTTGTGGATTTTTAAGAATGCTCAATGGAATGTACGTTAGTGAAAATGAAGATTGTAGGGAAAATTGTTAGTGTTAATTGATTTTTTCTTATTAAGGTTTTTCTATTGTGAAGGTTTGGGATTTAAATTTAATGTTTTTAGAGGAGTTTGGTTCGGGGGAGTGAAGGAGAAGAGAGAATAAAGTGATTGTTTTTATGCATGGAGAGTGAAATTACTTCATGTTTACGACGTATGATTTGCCAAGGCATTGTTCTACACCACTTCGGATGGTGCTTGCAACCGTTTTTTTACAATCGTAATGCTAGGTTTAGTGTGTAAAACTGTAATTTGGTATTGACACCTCAAGTTGAAGCTTCATTTTGCTTACCTTTTGAAGTGATTCGCGATGTGATTTTCTTTATGTGTCTTTAAATAAGGTTTATGCTTGTAGCTGATTTTTTCTATTCCAATATAAGTTTCAGTTTCTATGTGCTTTGTTATTGGAACATCAATTTGAAGCTCCATTTGGTTATCCATTTGATTGTGATTCCTCATGATGCTTGACTTAATTAGGGTGCATCTCTGGCTTCATGAAGCACAGCATTTTATTTTCCCCACATTGTAGTAGTTTGCTCTACAAAGCCACTAATCTAATTGTGTGGGGTGTTACTTCAGGCTGTTCTCAAGCAGTTTGGTGCTGGTGGATATGGAGGTTCAGATACTGTTATTACTGATGAAGCAGAACTCCATCAGCATCAGAAACTTGAGAGGCTTTACATATCAACACGTGCTGGCAAGGTTGTCTAATCCTCCTGTGTGGCATATTGTTCTCAATTTGTTTTAGTCATTGACTTATGAATGTCAAATGCTGTTTTTCAGCATTTTCAAAGGGATGTTGTTCGTGGTGTAGAAGGATATATTGTCACAGGATCTAAGCAAGTTGAAATAGGTGGGCTAGTGAAAGTCTTGAAGTTATTTTGTTGTATTCTATATTGAATTTCAAGAAGGAAATGTTGTGTTCTATACAAATTTATTATGTTCAACAGGAACAAGGTTCTCGGAAGACAGCAGGAAATATGGTGCTGAAAATACATGTACTAGTGGTAATACATTGTCAAAGGCTGCTGTGAATTATGCTAATGCCCGTGCTCAGATGGAAAAGGAACGTGGGAATCTGCTGAAAGCTCTTGGTACACAGGTTTGATCTATAACAAAACTTTCCATTTTTCTACTTATAAATGTGCCTATTTAAATCAATGTTATTAATGAGCTTATACACATCGCATGTTTCCTATGCTGATTGTGCTGTGCTCCATTGTCTTGCAAGCTGCAAGTGGTTTTAGTTAATTTGCATACTAGACTTTGAGTAACCATACAAACAAGTGTCAAGAAAGCATCAAAACGGAAAAGATCATGCATGAGATCTAAAACATTTGAAGAATAAACAATAAGACTGATCCAAAATACTCATGATTTAGTGGAAGAACTGAATTGTCTCAAGACTTCTCTTTACTCTATGGTTAATAATTTTCATCATAATTATCATCATCATTCTTGTTATTCTAGGGCATTTTATCATGCACTTGGTATGGCATTGACTGCTTTGATTATTAGGTAGCTGAGCCATTAAGAGCAATGGTAATGGGAGCTCCTTTGGAGGATGCACGACATCTTGCTCAACGTTATGACAGAATGCGACAAGAAGCAGAAGCTCAGGTATACTGAAATATCACTCCTTTACCAAGTTTTTGAAACATATTATTCAATGAACATCTTGTATGAATTGATCCTGAGATTGACTTGCTAGATTTGATTTTCCTTCCGATTGCATAATATTGATTTAATTTCCTTTGATTTTTGCATTCCCTAGAGAATTCCCAGTCATATTTATTATGTGATCTAAACATGAATGATTATGGATCAATTCAATTGCATTTCACAACAAAATTATCATGTTGTATGGGTTATTTTTTCCCCAAAATTGTTTAGTTACCCTTCATTTGAACTTAGACAGGCTATTGAAGTTGCCAAGCGCCAGGCAAAAGTGAGAGAAATGCCAGGTAATTCTGAGCTTGCAATGAAGTTAGAATCTGCAGAGACAAAGCTGCAAGATCTAAAGTCAAACATGGCCATATTGGGGAAGGAAGCAGCTGCAGCAATGGCTGCTGTTGAAGCCCAACAACAGAGGCTAACTCTCCAGAGACTTATTGCTATGGTAATGTGAATGATCCCTTGTTTCTGCTGTGGATTCAACTAAGTTATGTATTATGTGTTGGGAAGAAATCATTTTGAAGATTTATCCTCCTGTGATTCACCTTTTACTTTGAAGGTTGAAGCAGAACGAGCTTATCATCAGAGAGTCCTTCAGATACTTGATCAGCTTGAAGGCGAGGTACATTATCCTGCCTTGAAGTCTTTTTACCCAACCCAGCCTGAATTGGGATGAAATTGTCTTAATTGTTTTTTGCCTTTATTTTGATCATAATCCATGTTTGTTACTATTAATAGATGTCATCAGAACGACAACGAATTGAAGCGCCTCCCACCCCAAGTGCAGAGAGCAGTATGCCTCCACCTCCATCATATGAAGAAGTTAACGGTGTGTATGCTTCTCAAGCACATCATAATGGAACCACAGACAGCATGGGTTACTTTTTAGGGGAGGTGAGGAATCAAATTTATCTCGCTGTTAATGTTACCTTATATTCTTACAAAATTGCACCTTGATGGTGGCTTATTGATTTTATTTATCGAGTGCCATCACTTGCTTTTTACTGCAGGTCATGCATTCATATCAAGGTCAATCTGATGTGGAGCTGACTTTGTCAATTGGTGACTTTGTTGTTGTTCGAAAGGTTTAAAGCATTCTGAAACCACTTCTTTTTATGCATTATGTCTGCTAAAATCTTTGCAAGGTTTAATGTTCTGCCATGCATTCTTGATAGGTGACAAACAATGGCTGGGCTGAAGGAGAATGCAAGGGTAAAGCAGGCTGGTTCCCATATGGGTACATTGAGAGAAGGGACCGTGTTCTCGCTAGCAAAATAGCTGAAGTGTTCTAGAGTTTTCTTCTGCGTTGGCTTTTGGGCAGAGGATTTTGTTTTGAGTGTATGTTTTGCACTGCATGTTGTCAAATGCAGAGGATGATTGCTGCAGATCGAAGATCAGGAAAAAAATTTGTTGAAAATCAGAGGCTGTGGCTTTCCTTTCTTGTGATATAGATACTGGTATTACGTTGTGATCTTATTGATATATGAATGCGTTCATGTGTATTATTTGTTAATTATTTTGTTCTAGGAATACGACTGAGATTTTGACCTGAGTTGTTGATATTGTGAATTTCCTGTGAAGAAACTTTTTTCTCCAATTTTATGTTTTAATCGAGTCTACATATTTTCTCCAGTTTTTTTAATCGAGTCATACATGTCGGTCTTGAAGTTCAGAGATGATCACTACAAAAGATTTAGCGACCTCTTCCTGTTTTCCTGAAAGTGCACGTTTAAGATTCTGCTAGGTCAGAAAGCCAGGATGACAGGCAGCATTGGCCAACTCCACCTCAGGATAACATCTATTTTTTTTTAGGATAAAGCAGAAGCCCATCCAGGAAAAGAGAACGGTCAAGTGTTGCCATTACAAGTATACACGCGTTAGAAAAGAGCGACTTCGACAGAACAAGTCGAGCATTAGGTGTCGCCAGCCATCATCCATGAGCAGAGGAATTTTAGGAAATCAACCATCCTGGACAGATGAAACAAGGTTTCCAGTGAAACCGTTCTCAATAATGAGTCTGATCAATAGCTGAACTTACCCTTCTTACTTGGTCGTTCAGTCCACGACAACCTGCGATCATTCAACAAAATAAAAATACAAGAAGAAAAAATAGTATTGTTCTCACTCCACAACTTGTTATTTTCACTATTGTAGAGACCAAAATAATCTTATTGTATATGTCTTAATTACTCTTTAATTTAATTTTATTTTAATAAAAACCTTTCAATATTCATTTCAAAATAATAAGAAAAAAAAATGATGACTATAACACCGTTATTTAAAAGTCACGACCATTGTTGACTATTATATTACAAATAATGGTTCAGTAACAACCCAGTAACAATTCATTGAGTTTTTCATATTTTTTCTATTTTAAATTTATGTTTCATATTTTCACTATTTTTCATAGTTAAAATATATTGTTTGTATGTTTTGACCCATTAAAGACAATGCAAGATCAATTCGTAAAGTTCTCACATAAAAAGTAACCAAGGATTATTAAAAAGAATTCTAGAACTTATGAGTAGCAAGTTAGTTATCAACGAACATTAAAAAAAAAACAGTGTGATGAGCATCACTCATAACTATCTCATCATTTAACAATCATATTTCTCTCTAGCTATTTTGTTACAATGCAAAGCTAGATCCTAGCAGGGTATCCTTCTAGAGAACAAAGCTTATGTTGCTTCTTACTGGCTACACGTGGCAATATATAAAGAAAGTAAAGAAAACATGATTTAAGCAAAATGCAACATATAATTAAATGTTTAAACAAAATGTAGCATGTAACTAATTGAAATGAAATGCAGAGTATGACTAAATGAAACACATCATTTCATAACGGTCACTTCTCATTCAAATATTCCAATGGTCAAATCCTCCTATATTCTCTTTTCCATCCTTAGTAGGACTAGATTGTGACGATTTCCCTCCTATATCATATGCGAATTCCTAAGCAGCTTTAGATGGTGGTAAGTGTTTCTAATGAATCAACACTTGTGTAGCTGCTCTATTCCCTCGTTTCACCATCCTCTTGTCAAATATTGCTTGAGGTTATAGTAAAGGTTCCATAGGAAGGTTTGGCAACTGAGTCTACACCACTTTGCTTCCAATGTGCTTCTTCAACTGTGAAACATGAGATGGGGTGAATTGTAGCTGAAGAGGAAAGATCTAACCGATAACCCATTATGTCCACTTTCTCTAATATCAGATAAGATCCATTGAACCTTGCTGATATTTTTTAGGAATTTCACTTTACCATAGACTGATGTGTATAAGGCTGCAACTTGATGTACACTGATTCACCCACGTCAAACTACCTCTCACTCCTTTTTTTATTAGATGATTGCACCATTATATGTTAAGCTATTAAGAGATTACTTCTAATTACCTTAAGCATTCCCTTCCTTCTAGATAACATCCGGTCTACTACCTCCACTATAGAGTCCTTAAGGAAGGAAATAAGGAATATGAATTTGAGGACTGGATTTAAATAGGGCCTTATAGGGAGTGGTCTTATTAGAAGAATGGAAGTTGGTGTTATACCACCATTTTATAAGAAACAATTATTTCACTCGCTAAATTGGAGAGTGTCTAGTCATGCATCAAAAGTAGTTCTCTAAGCATTTATTGTCCACCTCTGTTTGATCATCAAAAGCTGAATTGGAGTGTCTAGGATGATAAGTTGTAGAGTAGTGAGGGTTTGCTCCCTAATGAGAGAAAAGGTCATCCAAAATTGATTGAGAAAGATAGAGTTCCTATCACTAACTATGGTTACTGGCATATTATGTAGCTTGTATATGTTGTCCATGAAAGCTCTAGCCATTACAACTACAGTATAAAGGTGTGATAGTGTTAGGAAATGAGCATATTTATTGAAATGATTTACCATTACAAATACAACTTCTTTTCCAACAAACTTAACTAACCTTCTATAAAACCAATGCTTATGTCATTAAAAAGGACTATAGGAATTGGTAAAGGCTATAATAGACCTGGGGTAAAAACATTCTCATATTTGTTTCTTTGGCAGACTAAGCATTCATGCATAAATTTCTTGATGTGCATTTGTTGTTTCTTCCAGTAGAATAAATTGCCAACCTTTTTACAGGTAACAATAACACCCTTTTAAATAACTGAGTCAAGGGTTTGCAAAATGATTCATAACCTTTAACAAATTTTATGTAGTATCCAATTAGACCCAGAAAACCCCTCAGTTGTTTGATGTTTTTAGGGATTGTCCATTCAACAATAGCTTTAATTTTATGTGGGTCAGTAGCTACTCCTTCTCAAGAAATAATATGACCTGAGTATTCCACCTTACCACTGCAGAAAACACACCTACTAACTTTAGCAACCAACTGGTGAGTTATCAGCAATTCAAATACTACTTTGAGATGCTTCAAATGGTCATCAAGGGACTAACTATACACTAGTATATCATAAAAAAAAAAAAAGCCAATATGAATCTTTTGAGATGTATTCTGAAAAATTCATTCATTATACTTTTGAATGTGACAGATGTGTTGGTGAGATCAGATGGCATCATCATAAACTCATAATGGTCATTATGGGTTCTAAAAGTTGTTTTGTAGATGTTCTTTTGCGCCATTCTGACCTCAAATTGATCTTTAAAAAAATAATGGCACAAACTGGCTCTTCCAACAATTCATATAGTAAAGGTATGAGATACTTATCTTTAATATTGAGCTTATTAAGCACCTTATAGTCCACACAAAGTCTCCAAAATGATCCTTCTTCTTCACTAATACAATTGGAGATGCAAATAGGCTTGTGTTATTCTGAATAATGCTTGTTTCTAACATTTCTATAATCATTTTCTTCATAACATCTTTCTGCAATCTTGAATATCTTTAGGGTTTCAAATTCATAGGCTAAGCTCTCTCTTTCAGTGGAATATAATAGTCATACAATCTAAATGGGGGTAATGTTTTTAGCTCTTTGAAAACCTCAACATATGTTTCAAGTAGTTTCTCTAGTACAGGGTTGCCTTTTGTATTAGGTGTCAAGGTTGCAGTCATAGAGTAGGAACCTTAGGTATCCTCATTTAGTATTCTCAAACTACACAAGATAGTACTTATTTTGTGAGTGACATTGTCCAATAATCCATTAAGTTGCTCAAACCTAATAATTTATAGTTGAGCAGGGTTGTCTCCTTTAAGTATAACCTATTGTCCATATCAGTAGAAGGACATCTACTTGTCTTTGTAATTGCACTATATATCACCAAGTAAAGCTAACCATTTTATTATCATAACCATATTACAGCTGGTTAGTTCTATAATGAATACATTAGCTATAAATTCGACCCCTGCATTTTCCACTGAAAGTTTTTTTCACACAGCAGTGCAAGTTATTTTCCAACCATTAGAAGCCTCAACAATAATTGGTCTGATGTTAGTGAGTTGACGTTACAACTTACTAGCCATCCTAGGACTAGAAAAATTATGTGTGCTACCTGAATCCACTATAATGTATAGGGATCATTTATACACCTTTCAGTCACTTTCAAGGTGTGGCAACAATATTCCTTTTCAATGAAAATAATGGATATGTGTGGACTAATGTTTTCATAACCACACTCTTCCTCTTTTGCTTCATCTTTTTTTATCTTCAATAATGAATAAAGTATATAGTCTTTTGTTTTTGCATTTGTGACCAGGCACAAACTTTACATCACACCAAAAACACAACCATTTCACTCTTTTATCATCAAACTCCTTGTTTCTAAAGGTCTTAAAGGGTTTGTTAAGTGTCTTGTTGATGTTGTTTTGGATAATAGAATTGGTCAAGTCCTTTTTAGGTTTTTTAAAGGTATGAGTATTATGGTTTGTGGTGTTTCTAGAGTAAGGGGATTGGGATTAGTATTGTAATTGTGTGATTTGATTGGTTGAATGTTAAATAGAGGGTAGGTGATTGCACTTATAAGATATGATGTTTTCATGGAGCTTAGCTAAATTGTAGGCTTGTTTCAGTTGTTTTGGTTCAAACATTTTAACAAGATTTCTTAATATACATCTTTATACCTCCTATGAATATCACTAATGCTTGTTTCTCTCCTACTTCAGTCATATTCCACAAAATATCAATGTCCCTTTTATAAGTTTTGAAATCTCTTTTCTACTTTAGATTCATAACTGAAATTTGGATGCCAATAAAGAGTCATCTGATCAAGGTAATAGGAAGCTAGTTTGAGTTTCTCACTTTCCTTAATTTTTTTCAACCTCAAAATATTGATTGTATTTGTAAAGCCACTTATAAACATCTTTACCATCAAAGTTAGGAAAATCCCATTTAGGTTTACATGCCTTATAAGAATAATGACCCCCATCACAAGTTCCATGATTTCTAGCAGCACGCCCAGCTTGGTAACCCCCTTAATGGTTATGGAAAGCACTTGTTTTCCCAACATTAGTATATCACTTCTACTGCCATGAACTATGTTGGCAAGTAAGCTCTCCTAATATTTCTTGAAGTTTATCAAGTCTAAGATTAGTTTTCTCATATTTGACTTCATTATTAATCTTAGATTCTTCCAACTATTGTTCATACACCTCTAAGAGTTTCACAACCTTGTCATACTTTTGGTCATGATCCCTATTGACAGTTATAATGAATTCATCAACCTTATCTTCAATCATTTTAAGAACTTGAGAACAAGAATATGGCGGCATAATTTGATTCTGAAGATTTGTGGCTCTATTACTAGTTGATACAAGTTAAATTTGTAAAGTTCCCATACAAAGAATAGCTAGGGATTATTGAGAAGAATTCTAGAACCTATGAGTAGCAAGTTAGTTATCAATGAGCATAAAAAGAAATAGACGGTGTGATGAGCATCCCTCATAACCACCTCATCATTTAACAATCATCATATTTTTCTTTAGCCATTCTGTTACAATGCAAAGCTAAATACTAGCAGGGTATCCTTCTAGAGAACAAAGCCTTTGTTGCTTCTTATTGGCTATACGTTGTGACATATAAAGAAATTAAAGGAGACAAGGTTTAGGAAAAACACAGTGTATAACTAAATGTTTAAACAACAACGTGTAATTAACTAAAACGAAATGCAGAGTATAACTAAATGAAACACTTCTGTCTCTATTTTTTTTTTCCTTGGGAAAATATTTTGTTCCTAGTGTTTAACAGTTTATGTTCTGGCTTCTTGCAACATGGTTGTATTGTGTTCTATTTTTGTCCCTTGCTTTTGGATGGTGCTTCATCATCCCAAAAATGAGAGGAAAAAAAAATGCTACAAATAGTAATCTTCATCCTTGTTATTCTAAGTTTCATTAGTACTTCCAACAAGTTCTGGATGGATTTGCATATCGGTAAAATCATAATTTTTAAACCAACTCGGGTTGATTTAGACAAGTCGTGAATCATGAATCAAGTGGGTTGACTTAAATTAACCAGTTTTTTTATTTTATAAAAAAAAAGTAAAAATAAAATCATTTTAAAAAAAATTAAGGGTTTTCGTGAGTCAATTTGAGTTTTTAACCGGGTGTCAAATTGAATAAAATTTTATCTATCTAAAATTTGACTCTAATCAAGATAAATATTAGATTTAACGGATCATTTGACACTAAATATTCATGAAATTGCCATTCCATTGAAACGGATAATTTCCTAGCTTCTTTGATACAAAGCTAAAGCTGTTATTAATGTTGAAGAAAACAAAATGGGGAGATATCTATGACCCAAAATGGAAAGATATTATTAATTGGTTTGTTAATGGGCTAGGTCAAGTCATAGCTCTTTTTGTGTCTCAAGGGAATTTCTCTGTTTCTGTCCCTTTCTCTGGTTTGTCTTCCATAGTATATCTGTGGTAAGACTCAAGAGGAAACTTTGAAAATTCTTTGGCCGTCGTGTGCTCTATAATCATTCAAAGTCTCGTTGTCTTTGTCGAAATTCTTGCAGCTACTAATAGAAACTTCAGAAAAACTTGGGTAGCAGCTTTTCCCATTATAATTGCAGTCCATCCGGTAGGTTGTTTTATAGTTAACTTACTCTTAATTGCTATGTTAATCACTCATCTTGAAAGCTCGCGAGTACTGAGTGGCTGATAAAAACTACAATTAAATTATAAGTTACAACTAAAAGACATTGGAAGCTATTGGAACTGTAATAACATTATAATATTGGATGCACTGAATTAAACTTTACTCATTAGTAGTTAGGTGGTCTGCTTTAGTCTCGGACCAACTTTATTTTTCATAAAAAAAATATTAAAAAGGCTAAGATTCAAAAGTATTGGAACACGCAGGGTTGCAAGATCCAAAAGCCTTGGGTTTGACGTCCCTGCCAGACCCAAGCAATTAGATTGGGCTCTCATTTCCAGCCCCAAGTTATTTGGGTCTGGAAGGGGATGTCAGACACAAGTTAATAACAAAAATAATAACAATAATAATAATATTAATGGATTTTACCCATCAAATCAAATCTATATTTTTTTTTCAATATTAATAATATTTTTTAAAAATTTATCAATCATTATATTAATAATATTAATTATAATAATAATATTAATATTAATACAAATATTAAACTTATCTTACCCAAGTTTAAGGGGGTCTATCTGCAATTAATAATATTAATTATAATAAAAATAATAATATTTATAATATTAATACAAATATTAAACTTATCTGACCCAAGTTTAAGGGGGTCTATCTGCAACTTCAGGCCTGAAAGCTTTGGGCCCCTCTTAAACGCCAAACCCAAGAGCTTTGGTTTTGAACACCAGATCCAAGAGTTGCGTGTTCGAACGCCGGCCCCAAGAACCTTAGGCCAGGCGGGGTTGCAAGACCCAAGGGACTTGGGTCTGTACCCCAGCCACACCCAAGAAACTTGGGTAGGGTGCCTTTTTCCAGCCCCAAGTTACTTGGGTCTCGAAGGAGATGCCAAACCCAAGTTTATAATAATAACAACAATAATTTATTTTATCCTTCAAATCAAATCTATGTTTTTTTTTTCAATAATAATAATATTTATTTCAAATTTAATAATATTAATGAATTTAATAATATTCATAATATTAATAATAATATTAAACTTATTTAACCCAAGTTTTGATAGTTTTTAATCCATTCAAATAAAATTTATGATTTTTCTTTGATAATAATAGTATTTTTTTAATAATAATAATAATAATAAACTCGTCTTACCCAAGTTCTTATAGTTTTTAATCCTTCAAATCAAATATATGGTTGTTTTTTAATATTAATAATATTTTTTAAAAAAATTATAAATTATTATATTAATAATATTAACTATAATAAAAACAAAAATATTTTTAATACAAATAATCATATTTTTAATATTAATAATAATATTAAACTTGTCTGATCCAAGTTTAAGTGAGTTTGATTGCAACGTTAGGTCCAAAAGCTTTAGGCCCCTCTTAAAAGCCAGACCCAAGAGTCTTGGGTGTGGCTGTAACGCAAGGCCCAGGAGCCTTGAGTCCGGACTTGATTGACCCAAGAAACTTGCATCTGAATGCCGAACTCAAGAGCTACAGGTTCAAACGCCAAACTCGAGAGTCTTAGGCCAGATGGGGCTACAAGACCCAAGGGACTTGGGTCTGCACCTCTGTCACACCCAAGCAACTTGGGTCAGGCGCCTCTTTCCAACCCCAAGTTACGTGGGTCTGGAAGGTGATGTCAGATCCAAGTTAATAATAATAACAATAATAATTGATTTTGTCCTTCAAATGAAATTTATGTTTTTTTTCGATAGTAATACTATTTATTTCAAATTTAATAATATTAATAATATTAATAATATTATTAAACTTGTCGGACCCAAGTTTTAATAGTTTTTAATCCTTTAAAATCAAATACATGGTTTTTCTTCAATAGTAATAATATTTTTTTAAAAATCTATTAATGATGATGATAATAATAATAATAATAATAATAATAATTTTTAATTTTACCATTCAAATCAAATCTATGGTGTTTTTTCAATATTAATAATATTTTTTTCAAATTTATGAATTATTATATTAATAATATTAACTATAAAAAAATAAAAATATTTATAATACAAATAATTATATTTTCAATATTAATAATAATATTAAACTTGTTTGACAAAAGTTTAAGTTGGTCTGGCTCCAACGCCATGCCTAAAAGCTTTGGGCCTCTCTTAAACACCAAACCCAAGAGTTGCGGGTTCAGACGCCGAATCCAAAAGCTTTGTGTCAGGCAGGGTTGCAAGACCCAAGGGACTTCGGTCTGCACCCCAGCCACACCCAAGCAACTTGGGTCAGGCACCCATTTCCAGCCCCAAGTTACTTGGGCATGGAAGGTGATGTCAAACCTAAGTTAATAATAATAATTGATTTTACCCTTCAAATCAAATCTATATTTTTTTTTCTATAGTAATAATATTTTTTCTAATTTAATAATATTAATAATAATATTAAACTTACCTGGCCCAAGTTTTGATAGTTTTTAATCCCTTCAAATAAAATTTATGGTTTTTCTTTGATAATAATAATATTTTTAAAAAAACTTATTAATATTAATAATAATAATAATTTTACCCTTCAAATCAAATTTATAATTATTTTTCAATATTAATAATATTTTTTACCTAAACACACAGATCTACAGCCCCACGAGAGTGTGCAAACTCTGGCGCACGAGTCTGACCCTTACACCTAGGTTCTGACTGACATGCCTGGTTCCAGCATTAGATGTCTATCAGCCATGTCATTCCCCCACACCAAACCCCAAAAAACCTAAATTGTCATCAATCATCCTTCCAATATCAAATGTATCACATGGAAAAAATAAACTTACCCCTAACTTCTTTGACAATGACAATCATGATATTACACTTTTTTAATCTACAGTGTTTTATATCTTGGTGAATAATACAAGGATGAACAGTAAAAACTCCATTGTTATAATAATGTTGTACACAAATATAAGAAAAGCAGCTTCCATGGAATAGAGCAGTCACTTGTGTAGCCAGTCATCATCCATATGCACACCGATAACTCAAGAAATGGACCATCCTGTTGCATCAACAGAAGAAGCTTTAAAAAATCATTCTCGTGATAACAAATCCAATCAATAACCTTTTGGTGGACAACTTACCCTAGTAACTCGATCTGTTGGCAGAGAGATACGCGAAAATAATAGACAATATAATGAAAAGTAGGACGATCTGCATTAGATGATAAAAGAAATCAGATGATATTCCCAATTGATATTCTTGGAACCCGCAAAGCATACTAGACTGGTATAGGCATCCAACTGTGGATTAATCAGTACGATTGGAAAGGAGGGGGGAAAGTTAATCTCATTCATTCTTTTTCTATCTAATTCATATCAAATAAAGTGTGCATATTTCACAGAAAAATTAGGATTAAAAAAATATACAATCCAGCAAGTTCTAGTCTATGCTGAAATTTATATGCATAGCATGTAATTAGAAATAAATGAATTGCTTGGAACAAGAAACTTGCAACTAGGCATGCACGAGAGGAAATCAGGTTGACAATTCAGCAGAAACTCACCAGAACAGAATTATATTTTGGCTCATTCCTAATTATGTAAGATTTCCTGGTAGAAGAAAGAAAGAGTGTCAGCCAAAAAAAAAGAAAGAAAAGAAAAATACCATTCAATGCTCAGTGGATAGGTTGACAAACCTTTTGTTTAGAGCCCCAGATTCCCTGCAAGATTTTTGTGCTGCTTCCAGCCTGCTCAAGGTTTTTATTGCATTAGGATCACTGTTGTCAACCTGCAGTAGCCAATTTCACATTTTCTCAATATAGGCACGAGTTTTTTTTTTTTTTTTTTTTTTTTTTGAGAATTCAGCAAGCAAACTTAAAGGTAGAGAAACTTGGTGTGCATTAAAATCGACCACACCAAACATTCACAGGCACTTGGCGAAAAAGCTCACAGCTTTATACATAAGACTTCCATTCTCGGAATCTGACAAGACCACCGCAGTTGTCGATTGTTGTTATCAAGATGTGACATTAGTGAATTATACAATGTCTCAAAGCCTACAACCAAGCAGGGGAAACAATGTAGCAACCTAATATCATTTGCTTATCCATCAAAGAGGGGAGAGGTGCAGTCCTAACCGCATAAGGTTTTGATGGAAGAACATAAATTCGTTCTTATAAGATTCTACCAAATTGAAATGCACAATAGGCTTCCTATTGTCAAGGATTGGAAGCATGAAAAGTGTTGCTCCCTTCTATGAAATTATTGTCTAGAAAGTCTATTTGGCATAGATTGTGCAGTCATACTTCTTAGGTTCAAGATGATGAATAAGTCCAAAACAAGCTAGCAAGAGAAAACTGAAGCATTAAAGGGTGCAGTATTTTGTTACAAGTGGGAGAAATATAACTTCCATGTTGGAACTTCAGGAAAAGCGATATATCAATTAGAATTTAAGGAAAGCATCATACCTTGGACTTCAGCATACAAGAGAAGTCGAAGAAAGCACCATAGACATCATCCATTGTTTTCGTTTGATGAATAACTTGAGCGGTAAGACCTAAAATCGTTTAACATTAAATTAAACATCATTGAATAAGGAATCATGAAAACCCAGTCCATTATATTTTGATGTTGGTAATAAACGACAAACTAAAATCCTTTAAACACTCAAGAGCAGCAGGGGTGATCTGGTGGATGGGGCATGGGATTTTAAAAAATAATCCAAGATATACAAGTCGGGTCATGATTTACTTAGTCTGATAATTATGCAGTTCCTGAACAAACAAATGGTTTTTGTGGAATGGCCATTTTGGGAGATTATATCATCTATTGCATTTGCATTCTAAATGCAATTCCATGTTATGATAACATAACAATAATAAAAACCTTCCAGCTTCATAAGATATTTACATGAACCAAAATAATCTGTGTTACAGCTATAACATTCCACCAGTTTCAGGTGCCAGGGAAAGAATGCTGTCTATAAATTAGTCATACCTCGCCTCATCTTCACTACACCTCTGAAGACATTGACATTGTTGTAGCACAGTGCTAGAGTTCCAATCGCCATGATCTGGCAAGAGAGAAATCAAATTAAAGGAAACCTTCCACCAAAACATCAAGCATACCTATTACTAAACAGGGATTTGTTCCCCGAGCAATAAAATATTTGACAGGATGAAAAATTCAGAGGAGTTGCAGATTATGTGAAAAAGCATAAGTATAATTCAAGTAGTCAAGCTACAAGACAAGAAACAATGATATCTTCAGATGTCAGTTTAAAGTTTATTTCTTACCTGAGGAATAGCACAAAACCGAAATATAGCAGGATCCCGCAATTCAGACAAGTACTTCAAGCAATCATCCATATGTATCAAGGCATTGGTAACCATATCATTCAAGCACTGCACTGCCTTCACCGAGTTCTCTTCATATTTCAAGTCCTGAGGCACAGAACACAAAATGGGGAGAATGCTAATCAGATGGATGGACCAAATTTAAAAAAAAATATTACTTTCAAGTATTATGATTAAATTAACATCATTCATGAACATAAAGATGGCAAAAGTATGTCGATGGTACCAAGGTTGAGACAATAAATGGAAAAGAAGTAGACCTCAAGTTTGTTGACATATTTGCTCCAAATCTCACGAGGCCAAAACATGCGTGACTTAGGTATCTCGTTTATGTCCTCCAAATAATCACGAATAATGTTTGTTTTCTGTGTTTTATCAAATCCAGGATTGAACATGTTAGAATTACATCTCAAAACAAAGTTAAGCCTACAGATTAAACACATTGATCGCTCTTGCATAATAGTATTACCTGAAGAAACAAACCCATTGAATTGGAGAGGCTATCTGGTGCCAAATCTTCTAATCCAGAGGCATGGAAGAGTTTGGACAGGCCCAGTCCAACAAGTCCTGCTACATAGTGGCAATATTCATCATAATCATCAATGCTTTCCACCTGCATACCAGAGTCTAATGTGTCACATAAACATAACATTTCACCTTCTGTATTAAGAAAAACTGGAGAAATTGAAGCTTGTGCAATTTGATGACTAACATTAAAAATGAGGAAACTGTTATAGCCTTATATTAAGTTCAAGAATTTCTTTAGCTGACATCCAAAGGGATCAGATATGCATCCCTAGTGTCCTGTGCTCTCTCTAGAAGGATAACTAAATACTCTTAACTTTTCACCATTCATTCTTCCCTCTCTTGATAATCTATTCTTCTACTTGATAACCAAGCAACTGAATCCTGGAATGCATATAGTTTGAGCTCACTACAGTCCACAATACACATCTGCATATTTATTATATTTTTGATAGCATGACAGATGCATTCACAGAGACAGACACCACACACACACACACACACACATCTGTATCATGTATCATGCAAATTCAGCAGTGGAACCAAGAGAAATCATTTTTTCTTAAGTTAATTATCCATGCATCATCCTTCAATCCTGCATTACAACACCCCACATCACCAACCTCCTTCAAGATAAACTTTGCCATTCCTGCACCCATTCTTTTGGTAATATCCTCAATTGCCTCCTGATAACTGCAGAATAAATTGAGTTCCATAAGTCTTCTATTGGAGAAGAAACACACACACAAACACTATAGTGATCAGATGCAATGAGTTGATAGATGTGTAGAGCAGAATACATAGACCCTAAAACAATTAAATCCTCAATCATTCCACAGTCAAGCAGGAGGCAAAAGGTTGTAGAACTGACCCTTTTCCAAGCTCCAGAAAAGCATTTGAAACATTATGAAACTGGTCCATGAGAACCTTGTACTCCTTGGTACCACCTTATGCAAAAGAAGAATCAAATTAGAGAGTCAAAATATTCAGTTGATGTTACATTTTACAGATATAAGTGCCATAGAATTGTCACCTCTCATGTATAAACTTCTGAAACTTCATCAAAAAGGAAAGACTCGGACATGAATCAACAGTTTGTAAAAGATAGATGTAAAAACAAATTTTATAAGAATGTTCAAGCTTGGACTAGATACATGGTTATCAAATTAAAAATGGTAAAATCAGAACACGTAATTTTATAGCAGGTCATAAATGCATAAGATTTTCTGGCATTTCAAAGCACCCTTATGCAAACTGAATATAGTTATAAGCAAATAGTGTTAAAATCTGTACAGTGATAGAACAAAAGAATTAGGGTAATCATAAATTAGATTGGTATAGTCTAGATGCCCTAATTTGTCAGTGGAAGAAATTACTTGCACAGAGAAGAAATGTTAAGTGCTGGCAGATGGAAATTATCAAAGCCAAAACAAATTTAGTCAAATCAAATGTTCTCCAATTTGTTAGAATCAAGGAAAATAAAAGTAAAAATTCAGAACTCACATGAGAAATGCCAGTCATGATCATATATGTGGCGGTGAAAAGCTATCAGGATAGGCACTTTGACATCTGTAGGTATGCTTGTATCATCCTCTGTAAAGGAATGATCAGAACAGATTAAAACACAAACAATGTATCAACTAACAAAATGACATCAATAAGTGAAACAGTTAAGAGGAGATCAAGTGTTACTGAGACAGGGTGTTTTAAAGAATCTTCTCCTCACTGTAGGCCAAAACTACTTAGCAAAAGGCAAAAGCTACCACTCTCTCATCTCAGATTTCTTTTTCTTCCACAAAACGACCTCGTGACTTCTGGTTGCAAAACTAAAATCTAACATAAAAATTCCCACTAGCCATATATTAGAACATAAACAATTTTAGAGCTAGCAAATTCAAACTCAATATGACACTCGCGGATTTTAAAATTCAGCAAACCCCATTTCAGGACCTAGTGCATCAACATTTGTCTAACACAAAAACAAAACATAATCAATCTTAAAATTCAACAAAACCCGTTGAGGATTTATCAAATTTTGCGAGGCACAAAATCAAAAACCACATACAAAACATAAGGTTAACAAGAACAAACCAACAGTGTCAAGGGCTCGAAGAACCAAATAAAATATGCATACCTGCAAAGATGAAAAAATCCATAATCAACAAATAATCACAACCCAAAACGCAGATAAAGAGAGAGAGAGATCAAAACAAGGCAAATAACACATGAAAATGCAATGGAAATTATGCTTACAGCGTTACGGAGTTCTGTGTCAAGTTGTTGGATAACGAGAGCAAAGCTACGAGAGACTCTTTGGAGCATAGAATAACAGAAAGCCCAGTGAGGTTCAGGTGGGATCTGTTTTTCAGCATGCTTAGCTGCCATTTTCAGCTTCAGCAATGGGTAAATGTCAACTGGGTGTTTCAAAATCGCTCCTAAACTCCCCATTTTCGATTCTTTTAGGAAAAACCAAAATCGGAGATCACCAAATGAGAGGATTTTGATTCTCACCCAGAATTTAGAGAGCGTTTTCTTTTTTGTGTGTGTGTGAGAGAGAGAAGAGAGGGACAGGGAGAAAGCTGTGTTTTTTTGGGTGAAATCTTTATGGTGAAGAGAGTTTCCTTTTTATAACTTTATATGGGGAGGGAAAATTGAAATAGGAGGCTTGGTCCAGCGTGGTGGCGAAATAGAATTTTTAATTTAATATTTTTAGGTAATATTTCGTATTGTAGTAATAGTTATTTTTAAAATAATATTAATATATTAAAATAATATTTTTTATTTAAAAAACTTATTTTTTTATATTAACATATTAAAATAATTTTAAAAAAAAAAAGCTCAATTTACCCATAAAAATAAATGGCTCTTTACTAGATTTATTTCTTCTCTTTAACTCACGTTTTTTTTTTATCATTTGAGACCCGGGCCACTAACCGGCTTAATCCAAGACTTGAATTCCAGATTTTGACCAGGTCATCAGGTCGACCAGGTCAAATTTTTTTTAAATCAAAACAATGTCATTTTAGTAAAAAAAACAAAAATCAACGGGTTGTAATCAGGTTTTTGATCGGGTCTTGCCTAGTCAACTCGGGTTTTTCCTTACCTTATTTTTTCTTCAACCTGGCTTGGTTCCAGCCTTGAGTAAACCAGCCGGGCTGGATCGGGTTTTGAAACTATAGTTTTTATTATTCAATTTAGCCTTTTTATTTATAAATATAATTATAATATCTAATATGCTATAAATCCGGTATAAAGATTTGTAACACTAGTGGAGGGTTTAACTTGTGTTTTGCTTTTTTAAAAAAAAATTAATACAATATTTTAAAAAAAAATCGATTTTTTTTACCGATCAAATCCTGGACTGGTGAGACATCAAATTTATCTAACAGACCACGTCTTATACTATTGTGAATGACTGCAAAGATAGACTTAAAAAAAAAAACGAGGACAAAAGGGAGAATATGAATGAGAGGAACATGTACTATGTGAGTCTAGCTGGTAACTCGGCACTAGAAGCAGGGGTTAGTTATTAATAATGCCCCAATGTTTCTAAGTATATACTATTTTGGTTCTCAACCTTTGAAATTTCATAATTTTTGCCATGGATAATGCTCGAGGATAGTAATCAATGGCGCGAGCTCTGTGAGTGTTTCGATGACAATAATATTGGGTTCTCATATATCATACATGCTGTAAAAATAATAAAATAAAATTATTTAAGAGTTTTTATAATCATGTTAAACAGATCTAGAGTCACTTAGGTATCTAAAAATTTGATCTTCTTCGCTTTTGAATAATCCTTTAAAGGCTAGGTTGTCGCAAACCATAAGTTGTTTAATTATTTGGCCTTCAATGAAAATGCACACAAACCAGCAGTACAAAATCTTTTAAGTTTTTATTTAGAATAAAAGGATTGCTGATCCTGTTTATTTTTGCATTTCAAAAACGCTTTTGAAAAAAATTAATGTTTGGGAGTGCTTTTCAAAAGCGCTTCCGAAAAAATTTGAATTTTTTTTTTTTTTTGCTTTGAAGTAATATATTTTTTATGTTTTCAAATCATTTTGATGTGCTGATCTCAAAAATTATTTTTAAAAAATAAAAAAATATTATTGGCACACTTTTCTGAGTGAAAAACACTTTGAAAAGCAACCACAATCACACTTCCAAACACCCTCTAAAATTTTTTATTTTTTTTCTTTACTTCAAATTAATATTTTTTAGTGTTTTCAAATCATTTTGATGTGCTGATATCAAAAATAATTTTAAAAAAAAATATTTTGATGCATTTCCGAGTGAAAAGCACTTTAAAAAGCAACCACGACTACACTCTCAAACACGCTAGATAGTGTTAGCACTTTATTCTATAATACTTTATATATTATTAGTGTCTTCTTTTTTAATAATAGGACGACTTGAGTCATTACTTAAATCACCCACATGCTCTGGCATTGATCATTATACCAATAAATTCACTGATATGGACCTGCTAAAGATCTCATGCTGGCACTCTGCACATTTCTATATATATTTTTGCCATCAAAACTAGAAGAATGATCTAAAAAGCATGGACAGACAGGCTGAACTAGCTAGGTGAATCCATTAGTTTTGATATAATTGATGTTTTATTAGAATTGTGAGTAATAAACTCGTGTTACTAGTGAGAACATACAACGTTAAATCTTGTGTTCTCAATCTTACGTGAAGGATAGTTTTTATCTGTACGTATATGTTTATACATATATACAAGAGTCGATTTTACGTGTATAAAGTAGGTTATTTCAAGTCAAAGTGAAATACTTGTATTCTAAAATTCTAAGATTTTGAAATTTAGAAACTGATTTGACATTAACCCAAAAGAGGAGAGATTAATTTGTAGTTAATAATCCTAATAAATTCAAGTAAGGTTAAATCTCGGAATAATTCCATCTTTCAGGTACTGGATACGAGTTCTTTCTTTCTCTCTCCCCTTTCATTTTGGGTCAACGCGTGAGTTCGTTGACTAAAATTAAAGATAAACATGGAATGCGAATTTGCGAAAGGGAAATGGTGAGTGGTGGACTTTACGAGGATTTAATTTCTTTAAAATAAATTGTCCGGACTCGGATTATTTCACGCAGTAGACCGTGTTTGGATTGTTTTTCAAAAACGTTTTTTAGTTATCAAGAAAATGCCCCTCTAGATATTTTATTAAAATTAATTACAAGCAGCGTATCATGCTGGCAATTGAAAGGGTCATCTCTGATATAGCACAATCGAACTATTGGCTGAAACTAGGATAGTCTGCCCTTCCATTCAAGAATTTCTTACCTGGGAATAAAATAATTCGTAAAAGAAGATATTGTGCTGAGCAGCTGCCAGTTTTAATATTGACTTTGAATTTTTCTTTTGCTGCAGTTTTGACTTTGAATTGAACTAGCTTACACACGCAGAGAGTACTACTTTAAAACGATATCAACATATAATTAACCAGTTGTTTATGCCGCCAACATGCTCGTCTGACCAGCGAAAAAGCCATCGCACCTTGCCGAAAGCATAGCATGTAGCGTTTCAAATAAAAAATATTGAAACCAGTTCATTTAAATAAAAAATAAATAAAATTGTCAACACGCTGAATCCCAGATCCTTCTCACCTTCCCGTGAATAATGGGACGAACATCTGTTTATATATAATAGCAGAATAAATTAGCAAAATCTTTTCGAAATATAACATCTAGTTGTTGAACACTGGACTGGTATCATTGCTGCTACTCTAACCTCAGACAATATTGCATGCAGTAGCAGAACACGATAATCACAACAAGTCTGCATGCAGGAGCAGAACACGATAATCACAACAAGTCTGCATGCAGGAGCAGAACACGATAGTCACGGAGATCTTAATTTGGAGTGTTGATGGGTTAAGTGCAGTTAACGTACGCTTGCCCTCCTCTCTGCTCGTCATGCTGCCATAAGGGTTCTTGTTGAATCGTCGGGTAGAGTGAAAGCAAGAACCCTAGCTCGAAATCTTAAGGGATTCTCGAAACTATTTGCATGTTAATGATATGGACAATCATGGTGGATTCGTGGAAATATTGAATCACTGATCATGTATCAGTGTATCAGTGTCAGGATATGAAACAAGTTTTATTTTTATTTATTTTTTTTCGATTTGCAAGAAGATTTAATAAACTTGAAATAATATTATAATAGATAGTTCTTGATCATTAAATATTTTCAACGATTTTTAAATTCCGGATTGTTAGAAAAGGCAACTTCTGCAAGCACATCAAGCAATTTTAGCAATAAATTAATAAACCAGCAGCATCATAATTATAAGGTGCATTACGAAGACCGCTGCTGGCTTCTCCTAATTCTCCTCGGCAATTCAATGTTTTTTTTCTATGTTTTTCTAATGGAAAATGTCAAGAAAATGGCAAAATTGACTGGCTGATTGTGATTTTCGTATAATCAAAAATTGGTGGCTAAAGAAGGTAAGGTGGTTGGCTTAATCATATGATGATACACAAAATAATAAGAGAAGAAAAGATTTGCTTGAATCTTGGTTGTGGTTTAACTTTGTTATAGGGACATGCATGCATCTGGAGCAGTGGCTTTTATAAAAAAAAAAAAAAAAAAAAAAGCCAGATTGGCCTTATGATTAAGGAATTTTAGCTTGAAAAGTAACTGTGTCAAAGGAAGGATTTAGGTACGACGGAGGAGTATTTCTATTAAAATTAAAATTTACTTCTTATCGGATTGCGGGATACTCCTGGTGTCCGGTACATGGCAGCTCTTCAGCAAGGTAACAATAACGACGCAGGTGACTTATGACTTATATATTGTATATATTGTAGGCGTGAGCATTTCTGCTAAGTTATAACTAGCTAAATTAAAAATTTTAATTTTTAAAATTATGAATTGGGATTGATTAACCATCTCAAACCAATCAATTCAGTTCAGATTTTTTCTTTTAAAACTAGTTAGACCCATTTCAATTTAATTGGGATTGGGTTTTTTTTATTTGGGTTTTTTTTTTATAATTACCTAAGATATTTTAGTTTTTTTAATTTTTAAATTAATTTTAATGTAGTTCAATTTACAGCAGTAGTTCAAATAATTTTAAATTTTTAAAATCAAAATTAAATCAACCAGACATGTAGGTTACTTACTAATGTGAAATCCAAGATTCCTAAAATGGATAAAAAGCACTCATTACACCCAAACAGTATCGATCGACCACTGTAAATCAAAGTTTCATTACTTGAATCAATATTAATGCTTGACTCTTATAAGAACGCTTAATTCCACATTGTCTCATTAGTTGATCATAAATCCTTTTAGAAACCTTAAAATTATAACTTCATTTTCATCATGTTATCGCTTATAAACACATTTAAAACACAATATTAACCTAGATAGATCACTAAACAATCCCCGTTACAAAATAACTCAAAAATAAAAATCAACCAAATAAAAAATTAAATGAATTTCAATTTATTTTTCTAGCATGTTTATAGAAAAAAATCATCATTGTCAAACTTTTATCGATAAGACGAACACATTTAGACAAATATTGACCTTTTTGTTGCCATAATTGTTCGACGAACAACTTTTTCTTTCCTATTTTATGGTAAGTTTCTTTTTTATTTCTCAAATTGATAAATTGAAATGAACAAGATAAAATTTTGAACATCAATTTTTTTGCGTGAATTCTATATGGGCCACATCATTTTTCCATGTTTTATAGTTTGGTCATTGTTTTGAATTTTATTTTTCTTTCACAAATTTAAACTACAACTTATTAAATTGGCTACAAAATGATGGGAAAAAAATTAGAGAGAGATTGAAGAACAAAAATGAAAAAAAATATAATGCAAAACATATTAAATTGACATAAAATGATGAGATTTAAAAAAAAGCATTATTCATTTTGAATAGTAAAATGATGAAAACACAATTGTTCTTGTTTTTTAAATATATTTTATATATATCAAAAACTCAATTGCTCTTAAATCTAATTGGCAGTTACATAAAAACTAGAGGAAAATGATGAAAACACCCCTGAATCCAAATCCAAGGAAAACAAAATTGGAGAGTGGTGGCCCATTATTCTTAGACCAATACATGGCCTCTCAGGCCTGTCTGATCCAACCAAACTCGAAAGGTATTTACATGACTTTTTCTCTGTCGAAGTTTGGCCCATGAGAAACCTATTTGTTTATTTTCTCTATCGAATTCGAAACATTCACTGCTGAAATTTCGTCCCTCCTCACATTTTTTACGATAATATCTCAATCCACCACGAGATTTTAATAGGAAAAATCGGTGTTACAAATGTGACCTTGATCAGTTTTTGCTGACAACAAATTGGAACTAAGATGCCGTACATTCATGTTTGTATGGATTCATATTTATGAACAAACTATATGATATTTTTCTTACAAAAATTGGCTTTCTGAACATTTTCTTGCTTTGTTTCCACCTTTGTCAGTAACTGTTGTGCTGAGCACCCTTCAATGCCAATAATTGCCCGACTCACAGGCAGGCCAAGTGCTCTCTCTCTCGTATCTTTATCCATTTTCCGTTTTTTGCACCTCCTCCCACGGGACCACCGCAACCAGATTTAATAGTTTTAACGATTAAATTTTTTGTCGGTATTTATATTAACAGTTTGGCTATAATTATTTTACCATCAGGATCAAAACATCAGAAAAACGGCATTCATTTAATTTGTTTAAAAGCTCGCAAAAAGCTTGCGAGCCATCCTGCGTCCACACGATGGGTGAGCTGCCAAGGTCGTGAGTCCATTGAGATAAGGCTTGTAACACCATAAACCAGCCTTGTTGGGAACTGAAGAACTTGCTAGCCATGAGTTGCGACTTGTGAACCACTTTTTTTCTTCATTAATATGCATTTCTTTTAATTAGCAAAAAGTTGATAGCGGAACTTTAACATGTTCAACGCCTCGTTACCACAGAAACCCCTCGGGCCGTAAAACCCACAACAGTCCAGGCCGCGGTGTTCGAGGAGTTCTGTCATCTACCAATATACATGATACAAAGAGAAACACAAAAATACGTGTTTTTTAAAAATTTAAATTATTTTTTTATATGTTTTTTAATTTTTAATGTTCTAATATTAAAAATAATGTTTTAAAAAACAATTTTAAACACCCTTTTAATTTGTTGGTCTGGCTTAAGTCCTTGGCAAGATTATTTCCAGAACATAAGGTCCTCGTCGGTAAGATTTTTTTTATTCGAACATAGTAAACGCCAGTCATCTATTTCCCACTAAGCTCTTCTTTCTTTTAGAATGAAATCTCCCCAAATCTCGAATTCGGTCAACGTATTTGGGAAGGAATGTGGAGGGTGGAGCTGGACAACTTGGAGAGATTTCAAGACCAAACTCAAGCTACTCTGCCACTCCATTTCCATAAATAAACTGCTGAAGCTAAAATAGCCAAGAAGAATAATTGCCACTTCCATTTCCGGTTAATTGACCAGGTCGGTTTTCTACAGTTGGTTGTAAAGGAGAAAAGGAAAGTGAGTTTAGACAATCCAAAGCAGAAACCCAATTCCAATCAACCTCAACAAATTCTGGATGGGATTGAGCAACTTTTTCCAGCAATATTTTTATATACGAGACCGTGATAAAAATTGTATTTTAAAGTGTTTTTTAATTTTAAAATATATTAAAATAATATTTTTTTTGTTTTCTATATAGCATATTAAAATCAAAAAAAAATTTCAAATTATGAACAAATAAAATTTTATATATCCTGTCAAACACTTATCTGATGATTAAGGAGGTATGTTTGGAGTATGGTAGTGATCGTGGTTCAACATGTTTTTTGTTCATGAATATATTAAAATAATATTTTTTTTATTTTAAAAAAATTATTTTTTAATATTAGTATATCAAAATGATTTAAGGATATATATAAAAAATAATTTTAAATAAAAAAATTAAATCTTCTCCCAAACACGAACACTAGAAATGGAACTCTTGCCCCACATGTCAACATATACATGCCTTGAGAGCACATGAGCAACTTGTATGGCACAAACATAGTGGAAATGACAGACAGCTACTTCACCTCACAATCACAACTCACACAAGACATGATCAAAAGAATCCACAATCATACACATCTCTAGGGCCACCTAAAAGGTTGCATGTGCCCATCAGGCCTCACAAAAAAAAGATGTCAATTGCTGACGCAGACATCTATCTTTACTTGTACTCTTGTCAGAAATTAAGTCATTTGCAGGACAGAAGGCGCATAAAGAAAGGAGTTACTTCAACAAGTGAGTGATTTATCGCAGAAGCTAACATTTCTCTTGGTCCTAGATGACGTCTTTGGACTTTGGAGCTGCCGATTGGAGTGATAGGGTAGGTGGTTAGTTTAAACAAGCCCATCTCTAGAAAATCACATGTGTTGCTATTGGACCATTCAATTACACCTTACCTCTTCTCCTTTGTGTTTCAAGGCACTTCGTAATCTGTTTCATCGGGGATGGTTTTGGATATCATCGTTGCATGTAAGAGACTGATAGCCATGTCCCTTTTGTCTAAAAACTCGCATCTGCCATTCCTTTTTTTTCTTTTATAAGTAACTATTCTTTTTTAAAATTATATCACAATAATATCTTTTTATTTTTAAAAAATTATTTTTAATATAAAAATATTAAAATAATTTAAAAATATTAAAAAATATTAATTTAAAATAAAAATAATAAAAAAAATTCAATTTTTTCAAAAATACAAAAACAAACGGGCCTTAGTGATGTGATACCGCAGCTTCTTTGATTTCAAGAACCATAATTTGAAACTCGGAGGGGTAGCTAAATTAATTAGTCTTTGAATTTGTTTTTTAATGATCACATGTTTGGATCATCTTCAAACTACTAAAAATTTACATGATTATTAATTTTAAGACCTGTAAAATTAAAATTAATCGAGTTGCACGAACAGTATTATTAGTCAAAAATAAAACATGATTTGATGTCTTGATTGTTAATTATTTAAAAGCTACGCTAGTAATTTACAAAAATGAACACAATATTTAGAAGCTATATTTAATTGATTTCTGATTTCCCTGCAGCTTGTATGTGATAACATAAAATTATAACTTCATCTTAATCCTGTTCTGACTACCTGACAATATGGACTGAGTAGATGGTTGAATTCTATGACGATGTATTGCCGAACTGTCAGACATCCCCACGCGTGTCCAGACAAGATAACATGAGAGTCGATTGCGCATTTTGCTTTTCATGGACGTAATTATTCTTGCTTTTTATGTTGCAATCCGGACAAGAATAGGAATTGCCAGTTTTAAACTATATTTGATGTTGTTTTTTATTTAAAATTATTTTAACGTCATTACATTAAAATAGTTAAATATATATATATATAAAAAAATAAAAAATATAATTGTGCTATAATGCCAAACATCACCCAAGTCAAATCACATAGGACAGCTCATGAAAATATGGAATCTTGCGTCTTGTTATGTCAATGGGGGCGTTGTTATACTAGCCCACATGGTATAAATTCGAGTTTCAGTGTCCTACAATTGTAATTCGAATAAATAGGTTTACTTAAAGTTTGTTCATTTTTTTTAATTTTTAAAGTTTAAATTTTACTGGAAAAAATATTTTTAAAATATATTAAATTGATGTCAGAATATTTCCTTAAAATCTCATAATCAAGTGACATTTATGACCTTCTGTCAAGTATATATTGTTACACAGCCAAGAATTTTATTTTTATTTTTTTTAATATGGGTGTCCGGGCCAACTTACGCGCACCTTGACTAATTCCACGGGCCCTGAAGTAAACGACCATGTAAGCCTCCAGTGACTATCATATGAGCAACCACAGGGCTCGAACCTGAGACCACAGAGGGAGCAAACCTATTGGTCTCAAGTTCTTACCACTGGGCCTGGTTCAAGAATTTT
Organism: Populus simonii; assembly: GCA_007827005.2. NCBI lineage: Eukaryota > Viridiplantae > Streptophyta > Magnoliopsida > Malpighiales > Salicaceae > Populus > Populus simonii. The sequence goes on along the minus strand of CM017467.2, from coordinate 16,138,438 downwards.
AATTCTAACAATATAGAAAATTTGTCAAGATATTCCAACCATAATTTATCGATTATTCAAAATAGTAAAGCATAACAAATTTTAAATAAATAAATAAATAAATTGCAATTTTATTATTGCGTGCTTCAATTACAGAAAATCTATTAATATATCCTGACCATGATGTGATTTTATATACTCAATTATATGCTTGTAGCACATGCTAAATTTTTGTTTTAATTATATTGCAAGTATAAAGACTACTAGTCTAATTTTTAAACAGCAGCCATGACTAAATTATAATATACTCAGTAAATTCTATTATGGTTTCTTAGTTATGTTTCTCATCTTTTTTTTCTTCGTGACCTCTTTACTGAAGTTACTGGTTCCATGACCAAATGATATGCCCAGGAATAAAAACCCGCAACACTTATTGAACTGTTACGCACAGGGTTCTTAATTTTGTTTATTTTAGATTGGCCAATATATCTTGTTTTAATTAAAAAAATTAGAACAAATTCAAATAAATTTTAACTCACTTAAAATCTTAGATCTTTCCGGAAATTCTACCTAGAACATTCCAGATCTGTTCAGGCTAAATAGTATTTGTGTTTTTTTGTTTTTTTTTTAAGAAAAATCTATGCCTTTTTCTCTAATTCCACCACTCAAACACTTAGTTTATTTAATATTAAACTTAATAATTTTTTTGTGGTTGTTTTTTTATGTGGTTATCCTTATCTCATTATCTATATCGTGAGTTTGATGGGTTAACCCAGTTAACTTGAGTTTTTTTTGTCTATTTTTAATTGATTTTTTTCTTCAACTTTATCATGGTTGATTATGAATTAAAGTTTTTCATCTATCTTGGTTTGTTTTCTATAAAACTATCACAGTTTCGTGACATGAGTCACGAATTTCAGTGAGTTAACCAAAATAGACTTGAGTTATTTTATTATGTCATTTTTTATATTATTTTTTTATTGATTTCATTACTCGGCAATGAGTTTATTGGAAATCGAGCTTCATAATTTATTTTGATTTGTTTTATTTTGGGTTGTCGTGGTCTCGTGATTCAAATCAAGAATTTGAAATTTGAATCCGTTTTGACTCGGATCAATCCAGTAAGTTATCATCTCAGTATTTTTTTTTTTTTAAAAATGTCTTTTTAAATTTTTTTTAGTCAAACTATATTTTTACTAGTTGTCAATATTATCTTTGAATTCGTTAAGTTGATCGGGTCATATCGGTTTAACTTTCACTTTTATACTCGTGTTTGAAATTTGAATTACATAATTTAAAGTTAGTTTATTTTTAAATTTATTCAATTATATATATATATATATATATATATATTCAACAAAGAAATATAAATAGTAAAAACAAAAATATAACACCGAGTAGAGAGAATTGATAAACTTAGACTTACTAACACACGGTTATTGCCGTGACCATGTTTTTTACCATTGAATCCAGGCAACTACGGATGTGATGTGTAAGGGGTGGAGTTCAAATATTTGAGTAAAGAGTTAAAATTCAACTAAGAGTTAATTAAACAGGTTGCATCTTATATTTGTTATTTGATATTTACGAGTTTGAATTTTTTCAGGTCATTAAAAGTTTCTATGATTATTAATTTCAGGATCCATGAGATTAGTTAAAATATACACAAGCTGACTCGAATACCTATATTAATAATAATAATAAAAGAGTTAAAATCCCTAAAACCAGAGAGATAATGAAACATCCATAACACCGTATTTTTACAAGCAAGACATTTTTAGGGAAGCCACGATTCATGGAAAAATAGTTTAAAATTCGTCACATCTGAATGTATTTTTATATACCAATAATGACGTCACTCGGTTAGGAAATTTGTTGTGACCAAAGACAAAGGAATTGATGATGTTCAAAAATACATTAGTCTCATAAATAAAGTTTTTGAATGTTTAAATAGTGAGTAATCAATCCTTCACTCTAATATTCCCTTATTCAAAGCTTGAAAAAATAACTAATTTATGATAAAAGACTCTAATATTTCATATTCAAAGCTTGAAAAAATAACTAATTTATGATAAAAGATTCAATATTTGTAAACTAGTCTGTTCATAAGAGTTTGGATATCATCCGATAATGTTAGTGACACTTTAATTAAATAATTATAATAGACAAGAAAATAAGTTTTAAATTTTAAAAATAAAAGTATTTGTTTTTGCTTTTATATAGTAAATGTTTTGAGAATTAAAGTGCAAATACTTGAAAAATAGAAATTATGAACCCTTTACTTATGTGATTTGATGAGTATATATTATATATAGCTTTTGAATATTGTCATGTTACTTGAATGAAGGATTAAAATATTATTTTCTCTCAAAATAATTAATGAGGGATAAAATCCCATATTGATGAAGAATAAGTATAATAGGCCCTTGAAGACTGCTACACACATGAAAGTGTAGGTGGATAATGATTATTAATATTAGCAAATTATATTAAAATTTTTAAGAACAGACAAATAAAATCTCATGGCTCAACATGGGGCTATAATGATTGCCAGATTCATTTTTATTTGGGCTTGACATGATGCTAAATTCCCAGACAATGAAAGCCAGTCAAATTCATTTTTATTTGGACTCGATGCATAACCTAACTTAAAAATATTGGGTTTAAAAGCAAGCTAGATCCTTGTTATTCAGGCCTAACATCTTGCGGTAGCATAATTATACTGAGTTAGTATCTTTTTAGACATGAACACTGGAATTAAAATTAAAATTAAAATTTTAAATTATATTTATCCATCATGAATAATTTGTTGCAATGTCCAATTAAGTTTTCAGGAATATGTCAAGAGAGGCTGCAAGCAAACGAGTACGAGAAACTTGAAAATTTATGTATTAATTAATAGTAGTCACTGTATAGATATAATTAAAATATAAAATAATATGCCAAAATAAAAGACAAAATCACATCTTATCCCATTACAACGATCAAATTTTTTTAATCTATACTCAATTTTCTTATTACATGTTGACGCCGCCTTAAAATATTAAGAATAAGATTTATATGTTTGATAATTGATTAATTTTTTAATTATAATAATTTATTTTATTTTTTCTAGTGAAGAGAATGGTTAGCGCTTAGTAACCAATATTTGCAAAAGTTCTAGTTAATAAATGCTTAAATAAATATTTATAGTGAAAAAGAAAATACAGTGATATTATACAAGTAATATGAGTTTTTTTATAATAAACCTATCAACGAACACAGCCGGGCAATGTCATATTGAAACAAGTCGGCAGTGTCGGGACTTTCGAAAAATTCCCGGAGACAATAAGCTCATTTGCCCTTTCCAGCTCGAGTCTTGATTGTCTACGGGACGTGGATTATACCGGAGTGTGGGTTTATTCTGAAAATGTGATATTATTATTATTATTATTATTATTATTATTATTATGTTTTAAAGTGTTTTTTTATTTAAAAATATATTATAATAATATTTATTTATTTTTTAAAATTTATTTTTAACATGTAAAAACAATATAAAAATATCAATAAATTTTTGATAAACAAAGTTTTTGTGTAGTATCAAACACCCGCTTCATAACTCGACCATTATACACAATCTTTTTTCTCCTTGTCAATGCCATTAATTGCCTGGCAATAATTCAAGCAAGACCTTTGTTTCCTTTCTTTAAATTACAACTCCAATCTTCAAGTTTTTGTATTTTTGTTACTATTCACAATCCAAAAAAACAAATGTGGTGTAAGGATACCCGGCATGATCAAATGTTTGTTTGATTCGTGTTTTAAAAATATATTTATTTTTTATTTTTTATGTTTTCAAATTATTTTGATATGTTAATGTTAAAAATAATTTTAATATAATTTTAAATAAAAAATACATTAAAAAATAACTGTGACCACAAATAAATACCCATGTAAATGCAGTATGCACAAAAAGATAAACTATATATGCAATTTTCAAACGAGTCCCGTCGCATTTGACAAAAGAAATGAGCTGTAATGAAACTCTGCATTTAACATTATCCAGATGCAAAAAAAATAAAATAAAAAAAATAATGTGCTTGGTATATAGAAAAGAGATAGAGAAAAGGAAAGGATACAGATGAATTCGAATCTTTTAATGATTCCTTGATAGCATACTGTGTTCGAAAATGTTAATCACAACTCAGCAACTTTCCCTTTATTTCATTTCCCATATATATATATATATATATATCCTTTATTTTCTTATAATATTCTTTTTCTTTCACCATCGAATCCTCCTATTTCATGACATCACGACACGAAATATTATCTACCCACAAAGTTGACAATTCGTCATGTTACATAGTCCCTCCATTTAACATATATAATAACTAAAAAAGGGTTGGTGTTAAATTACAAGTAACCTGTGTGATACCCAAGCCACGGATAACGAAAAGATGTGCGCTCCACGAAGCCAGCGGGACAAAAATAAAATATATATAAAAATAAAGCTAATCAATCCTTCCCAATAACATTTAAGTCAGTTAGAAAAGTGAATAGGTGTCCGCAGTCTGGATTTATTTATTATTTATTAGGTAAATTTTTTAAGTATTCATAAATTAGTATCTATTATCTATTATTATTTATTATATAATAAAAACAAAATTATTAATATACATGAAATACATATTAAATAATAAAATATTATATGACACATATATATGTTTCTTTCTCGACAATGTTGATATATATATATATATATATATATATATATATATATATATATATATATATATATGATTTAATAATATTTATACTTTACTTGTTATTCATCGGGTTTATATTAAATTGTTATCTCTAAAAAACTAACTTGATATTGTTATAGTGATTGCTTTTTAAATTTTTTTGTTTAAAATACATCAAATAATATTTTTTAAATTATAAAAAAAACATTAAAAACAATTTTTTTTAGCAAAAAATAAAAATAAACCTACCAACCACGTAAACAAAATCAGCTAAAGTCAACCACTAAAGTCCCTCCCATCCTGTTTTAAATATCTATAATTAATTATTTTGTTTGTTTCACTTATTAAACTCTGATTAGCGATTATTTGTCCGTTCTTGTGGCTCTCTAATTTGTCGTAATCATCATCTCGCTATAATTCCCGCTCATTTTTATTTCCTTAATTTCAAACTGTCCCTGCTGCGCGGGTCCATCTTACCAATTTATACTTCCACGCGCCACCCTTGCCACGTCATCCTACACAGTAAATATTTCTAACCCCCTTCGAAGAATCAAAAACACTTGGTGGCACTGCTTCGCGTCTGTAATATACTATTTTTGTCAAATGTAGCCTCAAACTATAAACACATGCAATTAAGTCCCTGGTTGTGATTTGCCACTCGTCCATTATGTCAACAATTTTAAAAATCCAGCACTGATTCATAATTAGAACAAGAGACCGAGTATACCCTTGAAATCAAATAAATCATGTAAAAGTAGAGCACAAGGTTAGCTTTCATGGTGGCCTTATAGTCTCGTATGACATGACTGAGATTACTATCCATGTCATGAATGATATATATTTTTTAATATTTTTATATTTAAAAATATTTTTTTTATTTATACTAGTATATCATAACCATTAAAAAATACTTTAAAAAATATTATTTTAATATATTTTTAAAATAAAAATACTTTTTAAAAATATAAAAAAACTTAAGTAGAGACCATGTCAATCTCTATCGTAAGATTAATATTATTATCTTGATTAATATAAGTGTTCGAGCCAGTTTGTGTGTGTCTCAACTAATTTCACAAGCCTTGAAGTTAACGACTATATAAACTTCTAATGACTTTAAGATTTGTAGGACTCGAACTAGTGACCTCTAAGAAATAAATTTAGAACCTGATTAATTAAGCTACACCCTTTAAGATTACGTGATGTTATAATTATATAAACAAGATGTGGTCTAATATTAGAATCAGGTCCATGCCAATTTATTGAATGAGGATATAACAAAACCAACAATCAACCATTATTTGCCATTTCACAATGTTTAAATCAATATTAAGATTATAGGTAGGTTTGCTATCAGTGCATTTGGATTTAACATTTGATAGCTGTATTTAATTTTATCCTTGTATTTTTATTAGTTTTTAAAAATACTCACTCATGTAAAAAAAATAAGATAGCACTTGGAATTACGAGTCTACCATACAATGATTTGAATAATACCATGAAATGTCATGACAAATTTTTACATGTTACCTAAAAAAAGGAAATAACCATTTTCTTTGGATGAATTGCTAAATCTTGAAAAAATAAAAATGAGAAAAAATTGAATAATCACGTGAAAAATGTCCATAATCGCAAATTTAAAGCCGTATTTCTTCAATTAAGATATTTTTGTGCGACTAGTAAATTTAATTTATATGCTGGGATTCTCAATTTTGGATCTATATTAAAATGAATTAAAAAAATCAAATAAATGAAATGATCTAGGCTTGTAATATGTCGAAGATGTAAACAAAAATGGATCGACTTTAAAAATCTACCAGAGTATATATTTGAATTGTTTATAAATTGTATTGTGATAATAGTTTTTTTTAAAATATTTTTTATTTTGAGATATATTAAAATAATATTTTTTATTTCTAATTTTTTTTTGAAAACATAAAAAAATAATTTAAAGTTAAAAAATAAAAAGTTTTAAAAAGATTTGTTTTTTAAAAAACAAATAGAATATTTTTTTAAAGTCTCTGATTGCAGAAGATTTAAATGCAGGCCCAATATGACAGAAAGACACACTACAAGGACGTAGAATGTCACCAAACCCTCAAAAAAACACAACGAAAATTTCAAAAGAATTTTGAAATACAGAAACCTATCGTCCTCAATCTCTCCCCCTCTCTCCCAAACCCACAGCAGTCTATTATAGAAATCAAAATCAACTCCTCCCTCCCCCCCTCTGCTCTGCAACTCTTTGTCTTCAAGTAGAAGGAACAGTTTCTCTCTGTTGCTTCTCTACTTTCACTCCTCTCTCCTGCTTCTTCACTTACTTAAAGTATCAAATCCATTAAAAAAAAAGACCACTCACACAATGTTACTCACTTTTTTTTGCAGCAGATACCATGTGACCTCACCTACTCACCCTCTCTATTTCCTCTCTCTCTACACTTCCTCCACCGAGTCAGCTTCCTCTCAATGACTCACTGAGTCAACTCGACTCGACTCAACTCAACTCCACCTAAACTGAACTGAACATACATTTTTATTTTATTTCCCCCCCGGAATGGCGTCATCTTCCAGAGCGAGAAGCAGCTCTCCATTCTCGTATCGAAAACCGTCAAGTCCTTACTCTTCAGCTTCTTCAACAACATCTCATAATAACAGGCTAATGCCACGTTCGTGCTCGACTTCTGCTTCTTCATTTTTCGGTTCGCGATCCGTGACGCCGAGTCGAGATCGGTCTGATTCAATGCACTACGGCCTCTCAAATGGAGTCGGTGCTTATGGTGGTAGTCTGAATCCGGTCGGGTTCGAGTTGGAGGAGTTGATTGCTGAACCGATTGATCAACCGAGGAATGGTGGTGATAGTATTTCGGTTACGATTCGGTTTAGACCGTTGAGGTAATGGTAGATCTGAGGGCACCAGATCAGATCTTGAATCGGTTTTGTAATTTGAATTTTCCAGGGTTAAGTATCTTGATTGGGATGTGTTTGGATGCAGTGAAAGGGAGTTCCAGAGAGGAGATGAAATAGCATGGTCCGCGGATGGAGATAAGATTGTTAGGAACGAGTATAATCCAGCTACTGCTTATGCATTTGGTAATCAATAATTGAATTTGAATTTCTTAATTAATTGAGTTAATGAAAATGTAAATGTAAATGCGAATTGATTTGTATTGGCAGATAAGGTGTTTGGACCGCACACAGCCTCTCAAGAGGTGTATGAGATTGCCGCAAAACCTGTGGTCAAGGCTGCAATGGAAGGTGTTAATGGTATGGTATTGATCGAGATTCGGATTTTTATTGACAATCAAGTAGCATTTGTTTATTCTAGTAGTTGTGGTTGATTGATTAATGTTCATTAATTTCGAGTTTTTCTCTGACAATGCAGGAACTGTTTTTGCATATGGTGTTACTAGTAGTGGAAAGACACATACTATGCATGTAAGATTAGTTCCTCCCTGTAACTTTACCTTGGTGCAGTTTTTGTTAGGAGATTTACTCCAAATCTCCCAGGATAGTAAAAGCTGATTATGATTGTAGTTATGAATCATTGAAATTGTCAAGATTACCCTTATTTAAAATCACAAGTTATTAATTAAGCTGTAGTGATTGTTTATGGTAGTACAGGCAAAGTGCTTTGCTGATATTTTGTTTGCATCAGAAGAGCATTTATTGTTGGAGAAGTCTGTGGTGATCCATTTTATTGATGACTACTTTTTTGTATCCTGCAACTCCTCACTCTACTAGATCTTACTTTGTAATTTGCAAAAGCTATAACCATATAGAACGCTCAAAGTGCAATGATTTGATGATCTGTTGAGGAGTATTACTGAGGAAACTGAAAGGTGTTGGTCATTTTAAAGTTCCCTTTGTATGGAATACAAATACTCTCAGTTGTTGCTTCCACAAGTTCTCCCATGGTTTCCCTCTTTCTCTTGTATCCATATCTATAACTTCATTTGATGCTCAAACATGTTTATCCATCTTGTTATATCTAGGAATTAGGATCACATTACTGAAGTATTTTCAGAGACATGGCAGTTTCATCCTGCACTGTAATTTATCACTGAAGTTGATTCTTATGTTATGTATTATTTGGCACATGTGTAAACATGTCTATCTTTATGTTTTCCTTTTCTTCTGGCTAGCTTTACTTGTTTTAGTTCGTTATTGCTGACAAGTTTTCAGCTCTGTTGTTTTTGACTTGTTTGTCATAATCATAAATGCAGGGAGACCAAAATTCTCCTGGTATTATACCACTTGCCATAAAGGATGTTTTCAGTAGCATCCAAGATGTAAGTATTTCAAAAATATTCTCTCCTCAATATATTCTCTGCAATGCTGTTTAACTGTGTATTGCTTGGCTTTTATCATCCAAGCATCTGAATGTGTGTGCATGCATGTGGGCGGTTAACACTGTCATTACACTTAAATATTAATAGGTATTATTGTAAACCTAATTTGTTTGTTGTTTTTCCCCTATATTTAATCTTTTCAATTATCTACCTCTTGATCAAGTATGGATGACACTGCTTTCTCACTTCAGACTCCAGGAAGAGAGTTCCTACTACGAGTGTCCTATCTTGAAATTTACAATGAGGTTAGTGTCACTATACTATAAATTTGAGAAACAGCACTTGAGTGTACCCACAACAAGTTGAAACTATTATCGCCATCTTAGTGAAAGTTGTCTGATTTATGCTTTGACTTATGCTTCTGATATCAGGTGATAAATGACTTGCTTGACCCAACAGGTCAAAATTTGCGTGTCAGGGAAGATGCACAGGTGTTGTGCTTAGCTTTTATGGATTTGCTTAAAAAGCTTTGTAGCGCGAACTTTCTTACCATGAAAAAAATTATTATTTAATGGATCTAATATATTGGTTTATAAATACTTGTACTAAGTTTTCCAGGGCACCTATGTTGAGGGTATAAAGGAAGAAGTGGTTTTATCTCCTGGGCATGCACTTTCTTTCATTGCTGCTGGAGAAGGTACCCTGTATATGTATACCTATTTGATATTTTCCTGTGTGTTTCATGCAAGCTTACTCCTAAGTTTTTGATTGGTATTTGGTATTGCAGAGCATCGCCATGTTGGTTCAAATAATTTTAATCTGTTCAGCAGCCGAAGTCACACCATATTCACTCTGGTAAATAGTCCATAAGCTGATGAAATTGAGCATTCTGATAATAGTTAGCATTTTTTATACATTTTTATGGAGTATATATATCAAACTATTGGTCGGAGGTAGTCATATCTTAGCCCTCACCACCTCATCATCTACTTCACATTCTTGTCATTTCGACCTTAGTTACTCTGATGCTGTGCCTTATTTCACAGAAGATTTTTTTTTTATATAATTCACTAATATGCCTATGCATTTGCAGATGATAGAAAGTAGTGCTCATGGAGATGAATACGACGGAGTGATTTTCTCTCAACTTGTATGTTGCATTGAATTGATACTATCAGAAAAAAAAACATTGATTCTTCTTAGCTGCATGGCTCATACTCTTCTCTTTTATGTCTCTTTGTAGAATCTGATTGATCTAGCTGGATCTGAGAGTTCCAAAACTGAAACAACTGGAATAAGGAGAAAGGAAGGATCTTACATAAACAAAAGTCTTCTAACTCTTGGAACTGTATGCACCTGTAATTTTATATTCAATTATCTACCATGTTTTTCATTTTATTTGTATTTGTCTACCAGAAACTGCTTGCAGAATAAACAAGTCAAAACCTTCAGATACACACAATAATTGCATATAATGTGGTTGATTATCTGATGATTTATGAGACCAACTCGAGGATGGTAGAAAGTGTTTTTGGGACATTAAGTTTATCTCAAACATGAGTCAATGAATGAACTCACAATGCTCCTCTGTGTGCGTGCTGAGTCTGTTGACACTTAAAGTGCAACTACTCACTTTCTTCATTAAGAGGATGTTGAGACTTTTAAGCTTCTGAATGTTTAGATGTACATGGCCATATCATTTCAATGTCTGTAGCTGACTACGTGGTTCCTTTTTAAAGGTGATTGGAAAGCTGAGCGAAGGAAGGGCATCTCATGTTCCATATCGAGATTCCAAACTTACACGCCTTTTGCAGTCTTCGTTGAGTGGGCATGGGCATGTTTCGGTGAGTTTGAGATATAAAAATCATGCTATTTGTGGTCAACATTTACAAAATTTTACTTTGTCGTTGAAGATCATGTAATTCACTGAACATACAAGATCATTGAATGATCCATTGTGCTGTTGTGTATTGAATTGTGTATAATCTTCTAGAAACGTTTAATTTTCACATTCTCATTCCCTTTCTGTCTTTTTGATTATGGAGTAAAGGTTTTACAAGTGACTGACTATACATATTCAATTACTCCTAGCCAAATTCCAATGCCTCTTATACATTCTTTCTTGCCTAAACCAATGCACAGCTTATTTGTACCGTCACTCCTGCATCAAGTAACATGGAAGAAACTCATAATACATTGAAGTTTGCTAGCAGGGCAAAGCGGGTTGAAATATATGCTTCACGCAATAAGGTACAATATGAACTTAGCTTATGATATTATTCATCAACAACAATATAGTTTAATTAAATCTAAAAGGTGACTTAACCTGATTTTGAAATGATTTAACTTCCAGATTATTGATGAGAAATCTTTGATCAAGAAATATCAGAAAGAAATCTCAATCCTCAAGCAGGAACTTGATCAATTAAGACAGGGGATGCTTGCTGGTGTTAGCCATGAGGAGATTCTGAGCTTAAGGCAAAAGGTTTTGAAATTTTTTCTTGTTTTCTTCTTTTGAATATTGTTGTGCTGTTTTCATTTTATGGTTTTATTGCCACTGACAAACCATTCTTTGTTTTCTGTTGAATAGTTGGAGGAAGGTCAGGTGAAGATGCAATCAAGGCTTGAGGAAGAAGAGGAAGCCAAGGCTGCTCTAATGAGTAGGATTCAGAGGCTAACTAAACTCATACTTGTCTCTACAAAGAATACGATTCCTGGATTGACTGATGTTCCAGGTCACCAGCCGAGTCATTCTGTTGGGGTGGATGATGTGAGTTCTTTTCCCATCTGTTTTGCACACAAAAGCACGGTCTGCTAACTTTTGTTATTACCTAATTCCAAACTGGCCCTGGAATTTGAATATTTAAATATGAATGACATCCTTTCTGGCTTATAAGTTAAACTGCAGTTCCTGGGGTTTGAGCTATGGTTGTATTAGTGGAATGTAATAGTTATAATGTGAATCTGGACAATCTTTGGGTAATGTTTAGTTTTAAAATTTGTAAAGTGATTCCGTGTTTTCTTAATACCTTTTATTGTCATTCTGTACTTTCTTATTTTGTAAATGCTCAAATTCTCCAAAAAGGCTCCCCCTTATTATTCTAATGCCCCACAACTGATCTGTCTTGTAGTTTTTTTTGGCTTTGCAATGGTTTCTTTCCATAAGATACACCCTTTGTTTAGTTTTACTAAATTTCCTTTTGGACTGCTTTCTTTTTCTTATTTTTCCATTTGGAAAATTTAAGTGTGATTTTAAGTTTCATTTTTTTGTCAGAAATCAGATGTTTTGCGAGAAGGTGCTTTACTTGCAGAAAATGAGAATCAAAAGGACTCTCCATCTTCTGCTTCTTTGATAGCATCAGATCTAACTTACGAATTTAAACATCGAAGATCTTCCAGTATGTGGAATGAAGAACTCTCACCAGCTAGCAGTACTGTTACTGAATCGACTCAATCATACGAACTTATGGGTACTTCAAAACTGGCACCAGTAAGTTATATTTCTCTCCGGTGCTCACCCCCTAGGATATAATACCAAGTAAATTTTCCCTTCAGAAAGAATCCAAAATTCACTCCTCTCTCCCTCTCTTTCTCATATTGGACCCTCAGGTTCTTGGATTTGTCAGATTTTCTCTATTTTTTTTGCTTCCATCTCCTTTTATTATTGAATCGGAAAAACCCAAGTCTCCCTTTTGCTGATTAGCACATTCATACCACAAATGCCATGTCAATCTAACATTTTTATGCCTTATGTTCTGGCGGTAATCTTTCCTTTGGGTGACCAGACCAAAATTTTCATATTTTTATTAGTTACAGGTTTTCTGAAGAATTGTTAACTTGACAGAAATGTGTTATTTCTAGGGCGGGATGACCCAAGACCAGATGGACCTTCTTGTGGAGCAGGTTAAGATGCTTGCTGGAGAGATTGCATTCAGCACTAGTACCCTGAAGCGCCTGGTGGAGCATTCTGTAAATGATCCTGATAGCTCAAAAACTCAAGTATGCTTCTCTTCTCTTGCAAAATTTTATGGTTGCTTGTGTTTAAAATGTAACTTCAAAATGAGATGCAAGGCTATGATGATACTCTATTTAACATATCAAATAGATTGCAAGTTAGCATTGTTGTAGACCCCTTATCACTCAGTGATGCTGGAGCCAATTTGAGATTATGTGGCTGCTGTGATTTTAAATTTTATTCGACTCCAAAGGATGTGTTTGATGCTTATCACATACTAAATGATTCATGTTCTTCTTTTGCATATTATAGAAGGCAGTAGCTGGGAAAAACACCCTTCCCCCCCTGCTTCCTTTCTGTTTTTCACTGCGAATAATCGATTGTTATATCAATTAACAGATCAGAAAACAGAAGTTTTCCATTGTGGAATGCCTTAATTTTTATAATCCAACATGTCCAATATGGCAGTAATATATACCTGAATAGAGGCTATATGAGTGTTCATAGTTTTGCCTAAAGCTCTGTTTTTCAACCATAGATCCAGAACTTGGAGCGAGAGATCCAGGAAAAGAAGAGGCAAATGAGAGTTTTAGAACAGCGCATTATTGAGAGTGGTGAGGCTTCAATTGCTAATGCCTCATTGGTTGATATGCAGCAGGTTGTTTCACTTTCTTCTACTTTTCCTGTTTTTTTCTTCTTCTCTCTTGTATTCTTTCATTTTATCTATTTTTCAGATAATAATAGCTCAATTATTTTGATTGCAATTGTGCTGCAACAGACAGTAATGAGATTGATGACCCAATGTAATGAAAAGGCTTTTGAGCTGGAGGTGAGCACTTCATATCACAATACTGTTGAAATTTTATCAAGGCTTGTGTGTTCACCTATCATTCTAGTGTCACATTAAAACCAAATGGAGACAGGCACTTGTGTATCCTTAGGTAAACAATAATTGGTTCCTTGGCAAGTATGCCATTCAGAAAAATTCAGATCCATAATATCATTCTGAGAATCTCTCAACTTCACAATCTGCATTGTAATTTTTATTTTTATTTTTTGTTTTTTTGGTAGAAAGAGGAATCCTTTTATAATGGAACTCCCATATGCCTTTGTCTTAAGACTAGTAAATATCCCGAGGAACCAATTCACAAAGTATGTCTCCAGTTGTATATTAGTTTCAATGATCTCTAGTGGTTGGAATGGTGCTCCAACTTGCATAGATTGTAATTTTCCTTCCAATGAAATGATTTTGATTTGTTTGCAGATAAAATCAGCTGACAACCGTATTCTCCAAGAACAGCTTCAGAATAAGGTTTGACTACCACTCCCCATCTCATTTTTCCTCTTATTTTTTTTCTTTTCATTTTCTTTCATCCTGCCACTGTAATTGATGTTCAGCATCTCCTTGATGTGTTAACCTTTTCATCAGCTTGGAATGCTAGTACTTTTTGTTTGTCCCCTGGTTTACTTTGTTTTAAGCTGTTATTTCTGCATGTGGTGATTATTGGCAGTGTTCCGAGAACAAAGAATTGCAAGACAAGGTGACTCTCCTAGAGCATCGGTTGGCTTCACTCTCTGGTGATAAAGCATCAGTAAACTCTGAACACAACATGTCTGAAGAATATGTGGATGAATTGAAAAAGAAAGTTCAGTCCCAGGTGATCACCAATATACTACAACTTAATAAATCTGATGGGCTTATTGAAAATAACTCTATTTTGGTTGTGGTCATTGTTTTTATTTCTAGTTGAACTAGGGGTTTTGGTTCAAACATCTCACATGGAAATAGGATTATTACTGTTCTATAGTGTCAAAAACATAAGCAAAAAGTTGATACCAGCTGGTAGTTCTAACTTCTAACAAAGTAATTCCAAGTTTTTACTTACAGCTAAGAAACATGCTTTTGTTTTCATCTGAGCAGGAGATTGAGAACGAAAAGCTAAAGATTGGACAGGTTCAGATTTCAGAGGAGAATAGTGGATTGCGGGTGCAAAATCAGAAATTGTCTGAAGAAGCTTCTTATGCAAAGGAACTGGCCTCTGCTGCTGCAGTTGAGCTGAAAAATTTAGCTGGTGAAGTGACAAAGCTCTCGTTACAGAATGCAAAATTGGAAAAAGAATTGCTGGCTGCTCGAGAATCTGTGCATTCTAGAGGTGCTGGCATGCAATCAGTTAATGGAGTTAACCGCAAGTTTAATGATGGCATAAGACATGGGAGGAAGGGGCGGTTCTCTGGCAGAGGAAATGATTTTTCAGGAATGCATTCTGATGACTTTGAGTCATGGAATCTTGATCCAGATGATTTGAAAAGGGAACTGCAGGCAAGAAAACAACGCGAAGCGGCACTGGAGGCAGCCTTGGCTGAAAAGGAATTCATAGAAGATGAATACAGGAAAAAGTGTGAAGAGGCAAGAAAAAGGGAGGGGGCTCTGGAAAATGACTTAGCAAACATGTGGGTGCTTGTTGCGAAGTTAAAGAGAGAGGATAGTGCTATTTCTGGGATGAATGCTGATGAAAGGCATAGTGATGGTATAGATCACACTAGTGATCCCAAAACAATTGGTGTTGAAGTTGATCGTAATAGCATCCTGAAAGAGAGAGAAGATTTGGATGCATCACAAGTTGATGAAACTCCCAAGGAAGAGCCCCTAGTTGTTCGGTTGAAGGTAAACCTGAATTGTTTGATCCTTTTCTTTTCTGTCCTGTTGTTGCTTTGCTTTGTTTTGTTGTATCCATCTGCTGTAATAATTCTTCACTCCCTTCTAAAGTTCAACTTGTGGGGTCATTTGATAAACATCTGTTTGAGGCATGTTTTTACCTTCTACTTCTGGGATAAAATGTCATGTTTGTTCCTGAATCTAGATTGCATTTTTCTGCATGCAGGCGCGGATACAAGAGATGAAGGAAAAGGAGCTCAAACAACTGGGAAATGGAGATGCTAATTCCCATGTGTGCAAAGTATGTTTTGAATCACCAACAGCAGCAATTCTTCTCCCCTGTCGACATTTTTGCTGTAAGTCAGTGAAGTTGCCTACATTTGAACTGTTTCTAACCTTTCTGCCCATCATCTCCAATCGTGACTGCTGCTGGTTTATTTTTGCAGTGTGTAAATCTTGTTCGCTTGCATGTTCTGAGTGTCCAATTTGTCGCACAAAGATTGCAGATAGGCTTTTTGCATTTACTTGACATTGCAGCTTGCACCCTCAAAACGAAGGTCATGTATACTAGTTCTGCTCATTTTTTTCTTCTAATTTGCTGATAAGTTAAGACTACAGGACAAATTTAGGTTCCTTAACACCTTGTCCTATTACGGGACAAGTAGACAAGGAACATGTACATGTACGTAGGAAAATTGAGGACCCATCGAAATAAAATACAGGTTGCATTTACTGCTGCTTGTTCAGAGCATTTATGACAAGGCCAGCTATCATTAGCCTACAGACAGAGGCTATTGGTCCCCCATGGAATGGATCTGCTGATCCTGTGTCCTTGGACTTACATGAGTCTCGCTCATGCAACAGAAATCTCTCTAGCCATCTGGAAAGCCAGACTACTGCTAGTGTCATTCATGTGAAAATAAGGAGATAAATTGACATGCTCTCTGTTTTTTTCCTTTCCCCCGATTGCAGGGCTTTGTGGATGTTTACCTGTTCACTACATCGGTGGAGCGGTGGTACAATTCTTTTATTAGTTTACTGTATGTAATTGTCAAAAAGGTATATCAATATATTGTTTCTGAATCTCACCCCCTCTCTGGGGCTGTAAAATAAGACTTGATCAAAGGTAAACAAACAATCAGTACATTCAAGATGTTGCGTTATTTTTGAACATGCAGCAGAATGTTGTGGTTTATAACGCTGTATAGAAACAATGTATGCTTCCATGAGAAAGTGTCCTTCCCTGTGTATCTGCGCAACGCTGGCTCCTTGTGTATCCTTATTCTCCGTTTTCGTTTCCGAGAATCTTGATATTTTAGGTGCTAACTAATGAACCGAGCGATTTAACACTCACTGTTGAATTCATTCAGAACTTGTTCGTAGTATGCTTAAGATTAGCTTTGATGAAAATTTTCCTGAGAACACTCGAGCGTTACCATTGACGTTAATCGTGGAAGAAAAAATAACTGCTATGGTTTGCGCTTTGCAGGCAGTCCTTGTTTCAATGAGAATTTTAAGTTTCACTGTGGTTGTGTCAGGCTTATATCATATTTTAATTCGTGCCCCTGCATTTTTAATTCCCATTCAATTAATGGATTTAAAAACCTAATTCTATATGCTTGGATTGCATGATATTTGTAGCCTTGAGTAAATCTGTATCTCACTGAATTTATGTCAGAAAATTTTGTGGGTTGGGGTTGTTAGATAGGTGTTCAGCCTCTCTGGCTGGCTACAGAGAACAAGAATTTGAGCGTCTTGCACGCGCTTTTAACTGATTTAGCTGCTGTTTGATATTGGTTTTAAATGGGGTAGAATAAATTTTGATTTTGATTTTGATTTTTTTTGAATCAGATGTATTATATTAAAAATAATTTTTTTAAATAAAAAATATTATTTTAATACATAAAAATATTTTTAAAAAGAAATTATTATTACATTCCTAAACACTATGATAGAAACAGTTTGAAACCCATTCAAATAATATTTTATTTTTATTTAAAACTATTTTCATGTGTTTTTTATGTATTAATATTCAAAATAAATTTTTAAAATTAAGAAAATATTATTTTAAAATATTTTAAAATAAAAAAATATTATTTTAAAATAAAAAATAATTTAAACATCTATTACTACCGCATTCCCCCGTATAATCTTAAAATATACAAAAATTACGGAACTTCATTATTATTCTATCACAAAAAATTAAGGAACTTCACTGAATTTATGTCTGAAGATTTTATTATTATATCACAAAATCTTAGAAAAACTAAAAATCAAACACTGAAAAGAAGTGGGCAACCATTGAAAAAACACTGCATAGGACAACGAAAGAGAGATGATGTTTTACAGTTGAAAAACTGATCAAACAAACGTGAATGAAAATGCCTGGATTTCTTGACAGATCGATCGGGGGCTGATCTGAGGAACTGTAAGACCATCCTCGCTCCATTCCCATCTAACTTTCATTTTGCTTGCTTCTTTTGACTGACTAAATCCACTGGGTAAACCAGGCTGGGGAATATAACGATGAAGTTGAGGGAAGTGGGGTGTAACTTGAGGGACCGAGAAGCCTAGATCTTCTGTAGAAAAAGAACTCCTGTTGCTTTCAAGATCTTGATCCAGCAATGGCAAAATTAAAGAAGGTCACAAGTCTGCATCAAATTGGGTTACGTTAGGGAAAAGGGTGTAGATGAGTCTTAAAAAATACAACACCCTAAAAAAAACAGGTCTCTCTCTTTAGAAATAGGGTGCACTCCAAACCTAATTGCAACCATTATTGCTAGCAAATGAAGGATCAAGAAAATCGTCGATGCGCCAGCCTGGTACTGTCTCTAAATACTCAGATATGCTACTTGTTGAAATTGAACCATTGTCACTAACATGATTTTCATCGAAATTATATGCCGTTGTTGCTGATGCTGTCTCAACTGAAGGAGAGCTGAGGATTTCGTTGGAATTCTTTAGGTATGGCTGATGGTTTCTATTGCTAGTAGTGTTAATGTTTGCGTCAGAGTTGTTAGTGGAGGTCGATGATGCTGTGTGCAGAGAAGAAGAAGCAGAGAGCCTTACACCTGTGAGAAGAAACCTGTTGTGTTTCTGAGAATGTTCATTAGCTTTGTGAATTGGGAGGTCACATTCTCTGCATAGAATGGCCCTATCCTCTTGACAAAACAGAAAGGCTCTCCTCTCCTGAAGAAAAATAACCACGAAGACTATATTTTATAACCTCAACAATCATAGTAAGTGAAAAGCAAGTGAAGGATCTAGCTGGTAGTACCTGACAGATATCACAGAGAGGGGATTCTTTGAAAGAAGGATGGACTAAAGAGAACCTGGAGTGTTTGCTTGCTAACTTGTTTGCATGGTGAACTCTGTGATCACATCCATCGCAGAGAGCAGCTTCATCCGCACAACAGAAAACTGTCGCCTCTACATTGTCACACACATCACACCGGATCTTCATTACCATCCTAGTATACCCCCTCTAATATTCTTGGTTGGAGTTTAATGTAAAGATAGATTGTGGTCTTTTGAAATTGACCTTTAAGAGTGAATAAAAGGATACTGACAAAGCTGTTGTGGGAGTATGGGCAATAGGGGAGTGGAAATGGATGAACAGCTAAGCTCAGGGGTCTTGAATGTATATCTGGCTTTTTTAGAGAAAGCTCTGGATAGATGCCATGTAGTTGTCCTTAGTATTTCTCTTTCTATATAGTAAAGAAGATGAGCGCAAGTTGGCTTCTGGGCTATAAAGTTATTGCACAGTTACCTAGAGCTTTCACTCTCATTATCAGTGCTGTCTGAAGTTGGAGGAATGGCTACCCATTTTCATTCACCTTCTATTTATTGATCCAAGCTCCTCTATTCATATTAAATCGGCAGTAAATATAAATTTACTCCTGTGGGTGGTGGAGCAATGCTAGCTCATGAGAGACCAGAGCTGGTTGCTTGACTTGCATTGCCAATATTTTAGTTGATTCAGAATCCTGCCTTTGATTAGAATATTTAGACACCCTTTTTTGTGAATGAAAAAATATACTTGTCCTGATTAAGCTGAACCCTTTGTAATAAGTGGTTACATGTGAAGAAATAACCACACCACCAGCAAGCTTGTAATTTTTATCTCTTCATTTCTGAGCTCCCCGATGGCGCCATCCATGGCACAAGTGTCATAGTCAAATACCCACCCACACCACCAGCATTATGATGGCAACGCCATGGGAGCATGGAAGATATCCAAATGGGTGGTGGTTGTATCAAAGATAGGTTTCAAGATCTTGTAAACGCAAAAACACTTTGAACCAATCTGTCTTTACATGAAAGGAACCAATTCGACAAGAATTATGATGTTTTTATTTGTTAGATAAATTAAATCAGGTTTGACCCATTGTATAAGCGAGTTTATTTAACATATTATTATTTTAATTTTAATTTTTTTTATTAAATTAGATGCAGGTGTGGAAGATTTATTTAAAATCATCATAAAAAAATATATTTAATATTTGAAAACCAATCTAAAAAGACATTTCCGATTAAATTAATAATCCATGTTGTTATTCTATTGTCAAATTGTCTCCGCAGCATAAGCTAAAAGTAGCCGCATATCTTTTGACTCAATAAGTTAAAATTGTTTTTTAAAGTAATTTTTTTAAAATATATTAAAATAATAATTTTTTATATTTTAGAATTTTTTTTAACATCATTTTAAAAAAATTAAATTTTTTTTATATCATCTTACAACGATTTAAAAATATAAAAAATATTAATTTTTTTAAAAAAATATATTAAAAAAAAGGCTCGCAGTACCGTATAAATTAAAAATGGTCAAAATATTGAAAACCTCCTCTTAAGTATGAAGGAAGGCAGCTTAATCCTCCTCGGGATATTTTCGAGAGTCAAGCCTACTCGATCCTTGTTGAAATTGAACACATTTACACCGACCCATAATTAAAGGCAGGCAAAAGGGGTGGTATCGTGTACCAGAGTGATTCTTAAACAACGTTATTTGTAAGAAGAGGAACTATGTTACGAGTTCCAAAACAATCGGTGCCACTCATTGACCTACGACGTTCCCGGCAAAAGTCAACGATTACCATGCAACATAACAAATTATCTATATGAGTTTGCTCTATCGATCAAGATTTAAGTTTTGCTTATCATGGATAAGGTTGTTCTCATACGTACGTACGTTTCACTTAAGCCCATGGTTATTTGTGCAATATTTCGTGATTTATTATTAGTTGTTCTACAGCATCGATCTCTAAGGCAAGAGGCAAAAAAAAACGTAAAATGAAATAATTGCCACTTTAGCTCCTTTTCTCTCTCTTTTCGGCAACTCCAATGAAATTGCTAAATCATCAGGTAAAATAGCCTTTCTCTCACTGAAATGCCATTTATATGCATTCTATCAAAAAAAAAAAAGAAAACGAACAAGAAAAAAGAAGCTAAAACATGGAGAAGTTACCTCCATAGTTATCTAACCCGATCTGAAAAAATTAAAAAATAATTAAAATTAAAGGGCTTCAAATCCCACATTGAAAAGATAACTTCTTTCTTGTAAATATAGAGTATATATATATATTAAAGGGTTTCAAATACCACATTGAAAAAATATTCTTTTAAGTTAAAATATTTAAACTAAAAAGTTTTTTATCCCACATTAAAAAAATATAACTTTTTTCTTGTGAATATAAAGAATATATATACTAAAGGACTTCATATTTTATATTAAAAAAATAACTTTTTTTTTCAAAATATAGAGTATATATATTAAAGGGTTTCAAATCCTACATTGAAAAAATAAAATATTTTTCTAATATTTATATAGTGAACTTTAAAACGTATTAATAACAAACTAAAAAAATATAAAAAAAAGGGGTATAAAAGAAAAACCACAATTGAAAAAAAAAAAGATCTCGTTCAGGTTCGTTCGAGTCATGGATCGACCGGGTTTTGCTGAGTTGTTGCACCGGTCGGTCTTTTAACAAATCCGGACCAGTTCAACTACCAAGTCGACCAGGTCCAGGATCAACCTACCGGTCCGATCCGGGGTTTAATAAGGGTGGTTACATCAAATGATGATGTGATACCTGTGTATATAGTTTAACAGTATCCAGAGTACCGAACCTGCGTTGATTTCCAAGATGTGTTTGTGTTTTTATTTTTTCTTTGTTGATTTCCCCTCCGACACGGTGTATAGATTTCTTCCCAGTTATCTCAGAACACCGGCTCTCACTCCGAAAAGAAAAAAAGCCAACCTCCATTCTTTTTTTTCTTTTTGTGATGACCCTCCACTGATGATTGATGTGCCATGAAGCTGAGATTCATGTATTTTCTGATCTTACTAGCAACGATAATATTTATGACCTTACAAGTGAAGATCCATAATGTAACATTAAGATTTTTTCCATAAATATCGTCCAAAGCTGAAATGTTGACTGGGGTTGATGCCAAGGGAAAAGCAAACGACTGATCAAAAGCCAGATATTAACCATTTAGCATCTGCCATTGAAGATGCTCTTTAACGGTGCGTAGGGTCTTTGCTTGCATCGGATATTTACGCATTGACTATTTTTATTATTATTATTTTGAAGCTAGGTAACCCTTTTACATCAAAGATTAAAGCCAATCCCTTCATTTTCTCCCCCCACCCTTTCTAACAGGATCATTCAATGACCAGATCATGCACGTTCTAATGAAGTGGGAAACCAGAAAACTATACAGATAATACTTAACAATTGATGGAGGCGGCCAACACTAGAGGACAAATAACACTTTTTCAGGGCCCAGATATGGATGATCTTTTGAGCATCTTCGAACAATGACATTGTAATTGGACATCTTGAAAGGGGCATGGAGATAAGGAGGGAACATTGCTCTTTCAATTATTGTATGCCTACGAGTCCCAGTACAAACAGTTGTGGGTCTTTTCGAAAAAGTTCTAGGAGAATCATGTGGAACACCTACTCCTTTGAATACAAAATTGGCGTTGAAATGTAGGTAGACACTGTGTTAGAAACCCTTCCTTGGACCTTGAGAGGGTGATCGTAGAAATCAAATGATCAATCTTGACGCCATCTCTATGTTAGCAACTCACAACGAGTCCCGTCATCTTATATATTAGTTTCAATTATAGTTTTATTTACACGAGATATAATTCTTCTTTGATAATTTTCATGGATGTAGCTAGGTTATTTATATTTAAATTAATATAATTTTAAGAAATCTTTTTAACTAAGATATAGTATATATAAATATATGTTTATGCTTAGTTTTTTTTTTCTTTCAAGATTATATTACATGCTATTGTGTGCTAAAAAAATAGTTGACAAGAAAAATTCATATTCCTAGGAAATTGGGATGCTTGAGATTCATTTTTGTAAGTTATTTAAAACTTGTATTGATTCCAATTACATATTTTTTTTCTTTTTGCTTGTAAATTAGGTATAGCCAAACCATATAAAGTCATTATATTGTATAATTATTATTTTTTATTTACTATGATATTTATCTATGTTTTAAATCTTCAACATGACTCATAAGGTCAAAAATAAATCTTGAAGTTTACGTTGTCAACCTATTAGCTGCTCCTTTGATGTAGCCTCCATACAAAGTTTTTTTTATTGAAAAAAGAAAACAATTAGAAAATAGATGGTTTGTAGCATTACTAAAAGAACGTTTGAGAATATAAGGCAAATCATGTTTCTTAAAAATTCAATTTTTTTTACTAAAAATTATTTTTTTTTGTGTGTTTTGGATCGTTTTGATGCGCTGATCTCAAAAATAATATTTTTAAAAATAAAATAAAAATTATTTTGATGCATTTCGGTAAGAAAAACACTTTAAAAAGCAACCGCAACCACACTCCCAAACAGGCTCACATGTGTTTGGTATTGTGGTAACTTTTGTGGTTGTGATTTGAAAAAAAGTTATTTTACAAAAAGTATTTTTAATTAAGGTTGGTTTGGTATTTATATATGTTTGGTTAAAACTATGGTTAAAATTGAGGTTGAATAAAAACTAGTTTAAAGTGTTTAGTTAAAAAAAATACTTTTCAAATTGAGGTTATAATATATATATATATATATATATATATATATATATATATATATATATATTGATGGTTTTTAATTTAAATATTGTAGATTTAACTATTACTATTACATCATGAAATAAATAATACTTATATCAAATGTTTTTTATTGTTCCATTAAACGATCTACAATTTCATCACGTATGAAATCCTTCTGACAAGGACTACACTTTCCTTGGTTTCTTAAGCGCGCAACAACATCAGGTAAAATATCATCAAAAACAAAATTGGGATTGCGATCAAATTTTGCAAATGCTACGTCATCAAACGATCTCCTTGTAATTTTTCGAATAAAACACAATTAAAAATAAAAATAAAAATTGAATTTTTTTTATCTGGATCGGACCCAGTTCAATACATTTAACTTTGAACCGGACCCGGTCTGGCCAGAACAGTAAAGAGTTTCACTCTCCACTGTCCGCAGGTTTGTGGAAAGTAGCTGAGAGCTGCTTTCTGCAAACCTGCAATTTAAACAAATTTTATATGGGTCCCATGTAAATAATAAACTATGTTTTAGCATTACCAAATATTCAAGTGTGTAATTTATTTTTAAAATAAAAGCTATCGCGTAAACAAATGATCTCGCATTGGTGTGTGTGTGTATATTTTGCAGGTGCTGCCCCTCATTTTAAGAGAAGAAGAGGTTTTTTAGCTCAACGTGATGCTTGACTGAATTGGATCTAAAAATTTGCCAGACCCATAGATATGGGCAACATTTAATTGAGAATTAAAAATTTTTTGTGGTCCATCAAGTTACATTATTTTGTCAAGTCAATTCATATACTTTATTTTTACAAATTAAACTTTCTACTTTCAGTTTGTAAAGAGGCCGTCGTTCCATTGTAAACTATCAATGCAACGAGCATTTCAGCAAACCTTCATTAGCTTTGTGTACAAAGAAAATTCTTAAGGTTACAGATACACGAATGACTAACATATCGAGAGAGAAAAGTAGCCGTGGAGTTGAGCTTACATTCACACACTTTCTATTGTATTGTATGTGGTTGTGAATGTTTCTGTGCTATAGAACTCATGATTCGTAGCACTATTTTAAAATCTGATGCACGCCTTCTTGAATTCAGGGGGTGGAGTAAACGGGCGGTGGTGGCTCTGGCCCCTCAAAAGTTAAAATCATCTCCCCCTTCCCCCACGGTAATATAGCAAGTATGGTTTGTTTTCTTCATAGAATTTCGATTTAATCCCAGGAAAAGTGAAAAATCAATGCATTTTATCCTACAAGACTCTTCCTTCCCAGCAACTTTAACCCTCTTAAGATATAAAATTGGTTCTGACAATACATTTGGTCCTGTTTCTTTTAAGAAATAATATTCTGACCTAAAGAAATTTGTATATTTTTTATCCATAAATGAAGATATACATCTTGATTGTATTGAGTATTTTGCCCTACCCTCTCAGGAGTAAGACCAGTGCCATGCCCCCTTTGGTTTTACTTTTCTCTGTGTTTCCATGCAAGAACATTGCAATTATTTTGATTCAAGCAAGCATAGACTCTCCTTATTTTCTTTAAATGGCAACAAATAATTTTACAATATTTTTCCTAGATCGAAACTTTCTTCCTCCAGCAGTCGGGTCTTGGACTTGTATCTAGACAATGGAATGGACGCATGCGCTGGTGATCTAAGTTTGGCCCATTCGACACAAAACCCAACTTTAAAACCTGGAAACAAAAGGATCAAACATCAATTAAACAGAGTCCAAACTATCGGATTTCTCACAAGCACGGCCCAGGCTAAAAAATCCTTCCAGTTTGACTATCGCCACTCATCATTAACACGGCCACTCAATATCAAAGATGTGGTCACCAAACTGAACGGTTGTTAGTTGTTACTGGCTTCTCCCGCCATTGTCTGTACAGCAAGATGGCCACACTATTTGTTGTTCAGCCAAAATTTCCACTCGTCAGCTCTCTCTTTTTCCTCTTCAAGTCATTACCAGGTAAGAAACTCACTTTCATATGCACGACTCGGTTCGTGTAGTTCTTGCTTATTTTTTCTTTTGGTGTTTCAGGGATGGAGAGTTAGGCCTTTCACTGTGCAGAAGCTCAACCCATTTTTATCAAAATCTCTAACAAAGTCAAAGAAGAGGTAATCATCCCATGATTAATGACTTCATCACATGCTTTAGCTATCTTATCATTTCTTTCTGCGCATATTGGGTTATAAAGTGATTAGGGGCATGTTTTACTTTTGTTGATGAGCCAAGTGATCAGGGTTTTGTTGGACTTGTTAAATTATGTTTTTAATGGGTTTGACATGCGACAAGGAAAGGAAAAATAAGGATTTGGATTAGGAGATGGGGACAGCCCAAGAATTTGTTTGGATTTGAAAAGCACTAGGTTGAGCACTGTGGCCTCACTTCTGGTTATATGGGAGTTAGAGTTGGTTAGGTGAGAATTAAGGTCGCAGATACTAATTTATTATTTTTCAAATCATTTGTTCTAATTTTACAGTTTCAGATTTGTGCTTTTAAAAATGGAGCTATTGATAGTGAAATGTTGTATTTGGGTCAAATAAACAGGAGAACTTTAATCTGTGCAGTCAATCAAGATCCAGAGGAATCATTTAAAAAGACTGTAGAAGTGGATCGGCTAATAGATATGCTGAGAGATGCAAATCCAAGAGAAGTAAGCAAACTTGTTTGTAGTTTGCGTTTTATTAGTTTTCATTCATGGGATCCACATTTGTTAACTTATTCTTGTTCCATTTTCTTCCATGTGAACAGCTGCAGAAGCTTGTTGTTGAAAATGTCCTCGCTTTCAATGAGGGCTTTTGGATACGACTTGCTGCTAGAACTGATTCCTGTAAATCAGAGGATGATAAAGCATGTTTTTGACTGGCTTAGTTTAGTTTTTTTATGATGTTTATGAGGATGACTTGATTCCGGCTCTTACATAGCTAAGAATTTCTTCGGCATTATTTGTATCTTCGCAGAAAGATTACGAGGAGTTGGCAATATCTGTGATGAGCATAGTGGACTGTCTGGTCCATAAGACCAATGTAAATCACCCCCTCCCTCTCATAAGCATTTTTTTTTTTGAACTCCTTTATTGTTTCACCTATAACAGTTTCATCATTGCCTTCTCTTCTCTATATTCTTCTTTTTACTCTGTAGGAAAAGATTGAGTCAGCCACTGATATTCTCAAGGAAATTTTAAAACCTATAGTTGATGGAGAGGAAGAGATTCACTGGCCTCCTACAGATCCCGAGGCCCTCAAACTAATGGAAAAAGTAAGTTTATGCGTCAGTTTGATTATAAGTTTTCCCTTCTTCTCATTAAAAAATTATCAATGTTTATACGGCTAACTCTTAAAGTCTCTTTTATACAGATTTTGCATTAAAAAAATAAAAATAAAAATGAAGCTCTATAGTTATCAGTTCTTCGTTCCTTGTGCTTACAGATATTTGTCCTACTTGATTTTGAATAGCTTATTGTTAAATCACTTGAATGTCAGGTTCCTATAAAAACCTTTGATGGGTAGGATAATAGGCATTGTTTGCATAGAAGAATGGAATGTGAAAAAATCTTTCGATTAGAAATAAGATGGAACTCTGACGTTTATTAATCCACGATTGGTTTAAAAAACTAAGAAAGGGCTCGTTAAATTTACAGAATATAGACTCTCAAATGTCTAGTCATTAATTTGAGTCCCTGCTTGGATTGATCCCTGGACATTTGTTGAGTTCCTATATTGGGGCTGATGAACATTCTGAAATTGATTTCCACCAGAAAAGAAGCATCTCTGGGGGATTAGTTATCAAATTCTAACAAGATTTTCATGAATTTGTTTTCCGAACCATCCCCCCATGCATGGAAAGAAAGAAGTAAACGACTTAAATGGAATTTCTTTTGCTCCCTCTTTCCCTCGTGTTTTTCCCATGTTGGATTGCCCTTAGTTTCGTTGAATTCAAATAGCAGCATAGGAGGAGCAAAAATATAACGTTGTGTTATTGTTAATGATTTCATTCACTTGTGTTGAACTTATGCAACTGTCTGTACATTCATTCATCAGGATATAATTCAGAGGGAGCAAGAAGGGCAGCTAGATGAAGGGTTCCTTGCAGAAGTTAGTGCACAACTACGACAAGTGAGTGCTTTCTGTTCTTATGGTACATATCCTAGCGTGTTGATCATCAAACTCATCTTGCAAACAAATTTAATTGAAGTGATTTTGGGTGCTTGTTAGATGGGATGAGGGTTGATGTGGGATATTCTTATATGATTTTATTACTCCAGTATTTAAATGCTGATACGAGTTTTTCCTTAAACATGGACTAGTAATTCCTTTTCTACTCATCGGTAGGCAAAAGAAGACGAAGACAAGCCAGGGCTAGAGGCCATGTTGCAAAAGGTTCTGCAACTCTATGCTTCCAGTATTCTCTCCAAGCGGAGTTACGCGAAGAAAGGTAATTATATTGTGGTACTTTATTCCATTACTTTGAAATTATGTCTTAAAAAATGATAGGTCATTACAAAATTGAAAAATGTTGTTGGTCACCATGCCAAGATTTATAAAATGTCTTGAAATGAAGTCCATTGCTCGAAGCCATGTGAAACTAAATTCTTATAGCTTGATTTGAGTTTAGCTTGAGTGATGTTTTTGGTCTTTCAAAGTATTAGGTTTTTCCTACTTTAATTATCTTGTACTGAGAGTTTGATCTCTGAGATTATACTTTTTTTTTTAGAATAATCTCCCAAATTTTATTCCAGAGTTTGATTACGTCTGTCTATCATGAATTTAAAATTTATTTGCCATAAATCTTCATTTAAAACATCTATTCTCCATTCCCTTCCTTTCTTTGGAACAATCCTCACTTCCATATTCTTGTTGTCTGCTTCAGAGTACAAGTTGGACGCCTTGAGCAACTAGTATTGTTAAAGAGTAATATAAATCTTATCTTAAAACCTTTTCTAACAGTTTAAACTTTTGGGTTGGGATGATTCTGTGATCTGGTATAAGAATCTTGTTGATTATTTGGTCACGAGTTTGAATCTCATCAATCTTATTTTATTTGATAAAATTAACAGCACAAAATAGTGTGAGCCCGTGCAAGTTTCAAGCTGAAAGAGTTTTCAATTGGGGGCGTGTGTTAAAAATAATATAAATCATATCTTAAGACCTTACCTAACAGTTAAAGCTTTTGAATTGGGATGATTATTTGACATGTATTTGTCTATGTTTGTGGTGCAGGAGAGGAAGTTTTGAAGGCTGAGCAGTTTCTGGAGACTATAATCAAAGGTGCTGTTTTCCTTAACAATTGTGCTTTCGAGAATAAAAATGAGCCATAAATATAGATTGTTGCTGCAACACAGAGATGCATAGGCATATGAAATTTGATCTTGGATAGCTTAGGCATGCAAACATCTACCTGATGTAACCTGCCTCGGCATTGAATCAAGTTTCTAGACCATTAAAAGCTTAGTCTAGGATTCTTTGGATCATTTGATAAGCATCCAGACTCATTCATACATTTGTTTGCTGCAGCTCCTGAAGAAGAATGGAACAAGCTTTTGCTCAATGGAATGACAGTTGGAAAAGGGGAAATTTCTCCAGAGGAACTCTATGCTGTCATTAAGAAACGAATCGAGAGGACATTGATCCGGACAGTAATAAAACCTTCTACCTTGTATTTATTCACTTGTATTTTTGTTGTTCAGTATTCCCTACAACTGGACGCCACACCGCATGCCACTGTCTGCTACGACTCATACACACATGCATACCCTTTTCTATATACTTCCCCTTTTCTCACATCTTCTCTATCACTTGTAGGAAGGAGGTTCGTACCAGCAGCGCATTCTTACCGAGTATCTTAAGGGTATCCAGTCAAGAGCAGAAGAGATTGTCCAAGTGCTTCAGGGAAAGCCATAACAGCCCAAATACACGTCTGAGTATAGATTCCGTATTTGTAAACCATTGATAGTGCACAAACTTGGAAAGAATCTGTTCCTTCAATCTGAAACAGGGAAAAGGCTACCACATAGCAATTGAAAAAGGAGATGCGTAGTATCTGCAGTTCTTATTGTGCGCAAAAAAGAGCCAATGCGCAATGAATTCTATCCTTTTTGTGGCAATGGTTTTAGGTTCACATTTTATTTCGATGGAGGCCAATGTACTGCCAGCCCACCGTGTTAACACAGTCAATCTCCTATTGACAGCTAGAAGTCTGCTTCAGATAAATGACATGGATTTGATTGCAGAGGCATTGCCAGAGCTTCTCTGGCTAAGTTTTGATTAATGACCTGTCATTCGTTTATGGTATGCGAGTGCCTTGATCAGATAATTCCAATTTGACCTTGTTGTGCTTAACCTGGATGCAGAATCTATCGTTATTGGAAACGTGGTGTAAATGATGTTTTTTAAAATTTTTAAAATTTTTTTATTATGAAAAATTATTTTTTTATTGTTTTATATTATTTTGATGGGTTGATATTAAAAATAATTTTTTAAAAATAAAAAAAATATTATTTTAAAATATTTTAAAATTAAAAATATTTTAAACTATAATTGCTATTAAAATTTCAAATTATCACGCTTCAATTATTTTAGAAAGAACTTTAACATCCACCAATTTTTTATGCCAATTTGGAAAGAATTTTACAATGACTTAAAATCATAATTGATAAATCTAATTTTATATGGTATGTTAATTAAAACATTAATACTTAAAACTTGATTTAAATCTATCTGATAATATATTGACCAAATGAAACCCGTTGAAAAAATAAAATAATGAAAAAAATATTTTAATAAATACAATTTATCTAAATTATCCAGTAATTCAGAGATTAACTTGATGACGTAGATTTTTTTATATATATTTAAATCCACAACAGAACAGTTATAAAGAAAGATGCATGAATTCCAAAAAAGAACCAAACACTAAAAAACAAAATAGAGTTCAAAAAGCGCAGGGAAAGATGCTAAGGTACTGCGCGCCTATAAAGATTACTTTGCTCCCACTCAACGTTTGCTAGTCACAACCTGTGTTTATAAGTAACGATCATGAACAACCATATGGGAGGGTCGAATTAATAAAAGTTTGGGATTAAAAAATTTGTTTTTTTTTTGTGATTTTAGGTTCGAGTTTTAAGATTGTTTATATGATGACCACTAGAGATTTAGATGGTCGTTAATTTTAGGGCCCATGAGATTAGTTGAGGTGTGTGCAAGCTGCCCCGGACACCAACGTTAATAAAAAAAAAGTAACGATGATGAACTATTTAGGTGGTGGTTCAGTGGTAAGAATTTAGAATTAAGAGATTTGTTTCCTTGTGTGATCTTATATTCGAGCCCTGTGGTTGCTCATATGATGTCACTAAAGATTTATATGATCGTTAATTTTAGAGCTTGTAAAATTAGTTGAAATATACGTAAACTGATCTGGACAATCATGTTATTCTTAAAATAAAAAAAAAAGTAACGAATAACGATGATAGCAAAGATGAGGCTGTGAATAATATCTTTTTCCCTCTTTGTTTTTTTTTTCGTGGAAAAGGCAAATATAACAGTGCTCGATCAAGTGCCACGCAGACAATTTTCTAATTGAATGCCTTGGGTGGTGTTTTTAATTGTAGTAATTATTATATTTTAAAGTATTTATTATTTAAAAATATATTAAAATATTTCTTTTAAATTTTAAAAAATTAATTTTATTATTAAAATATCAAAACAAGATGAAAATATATAAAAAAATAATTTAAAGTAAAAGAAAAATAAAAAATTTAAAATTTTTAAAAACACTCTTAAAACATAAAACAAATTAGTTTTAAATATATAAAAATGATAATTTTTTTTATTTTTTAAAATTTATTTTTAATACCAACTATTTAAAACGACTTATAAATATTAAAAAAAATTAATTTAAAATAAAAAAATTAAATTTTTTTAATTTTGTTTTAAAATATAAAAACAAACTGTTGTAAATACACGCTGTAATAAGTCAACAAAATTATCTGGCAGGGGAGTCGATCAAGACCGGGATTACAGGTGGCAGGACACAGTCCTTTCCCCTGCTCGTCCCACACCTGAAATAGTGGGGATGAAGGTCTTGGGAATTGGAGCGTGGTTGTCACCGAGCCTCCATAGCCTGCTCGCTAGATAATCCGTCCTGTCAGGGTGAGAGGCGACCTGCTACTTACCGGTTAAGTAATTAAAAATCTCATTCCACAATAAAATATAATCTTTTTAACGGCATGCCAGGTGTGTGTGTTTTATTTGTAAATATATTAAAATAATAATATTATTATTATTTTAAATTTATTTTTATATTATTAAATTAAAAAATAATTTTTTTAAAAAAAACACGATTAAAACTTCGACACTTCAAATTTCAAAAGCAACCTTCCTATTTTATTAAATAATTTTCATTTAAATTATTAAATAAGAAGTGAAAAGGGAATAAAGAAATCCACTTTCTTTTCTTTTCTATCATACCTTTCTTAAATCTGAAGTCGTTGTTGTGCAATCAAACACTGCAAAATTTAGGACGAAAATTAACCGTGAAGTAGGATCACTGTCGAATATGCCTCACGTGGCAACAAAAGAAATATATATAAAAAAAGACAACCATATGTCAATCCACGTGGCTCACATTCATTGGTAACAATACGTGGTTTAACAACACCAAACTGTCGCCATTTCATCCCCTACTACGTCTAAATAGAGTATAGGTCTCGCACCCAGATCCTTCGAGGAAGGGAAAAAAAACACCAACACACAAACAAAAATGGCAAAGAAATCCATCACCATGAAACCAATCTTTCAAGAGCAAGATGCTGTTTTATTAGATGAAGCTAATGATTTCTCTAACTGGGAACTCATTAACGAATCTGATGCTGAAGACTCAGATACTGATTCTTTACAAAGTCTGGAAAATGGCTTTGTTTCTTGGTCTTCACCAAGATCACCGAAGACAAGCCAAGAAATAGTAGCCCAGGACACTCAACAACACCGAGATGTTGTCTTTCATTTCAACCCTCATGATCATGATGTTGACGATGACTATGATGACGATGGTGATGTTTATCGTGGGAGGCCTATATTGTTTCCTGCTGCTAGGATTCAGTATGTTGATTTTGATGATGAAGAGGATGATGATGATGATGGGTATGGGTTAAATGATGAGCTAGTGCCATGGAATGTGAGTGGGAAGTTAGGGAGGCAAAGGATGAGGAAGTTAGGCAAAAAGGTATTTCCTAAGATGAGTAATTCGAAGAGGAGTCCTTTTCTTCATGTGAAGCGAGGGTGTGTTCATGGAAAGCATGGGTTGGGCTTGAAGGCTTAGCAGAGGAAGAGATTGAAGGTAAAATAGTGGCGGGGGTGGAAAACGATGGGAACTTCTAATTTGGTACTGTGTAAAGAATTGAACTTTGGAGGTGGCTGGTTAGATGTAATTAGTGGAATTTGAGGCTTATTGCCTTTTATTTTTTAACCTAGGTTATGCTGATTGGAAATGACTTGTGTGGATGCTATTATCATTTTAATCCTCATTGATATTAATTTATCTTACAGTGTTGATGAGTTTTATGGCTTATATCTGTGTATGTGTGCGGGTTGAATTGGTTGAGTGCAAGTGGGAGAATCGGGGGAATGGGTGTGGGATGGTAAAGTGCAGCTTTCAAATGAACCCATCTAATTGTTTTTATCAAGTTCTCTTTGTATGAATTGTAGTTGTCTTGATGACAATTTTTGTTTTGGGATTAAAATACTAGTGGTGGAGGTTTAATTAAAGAATTGTATGAAAAATTGGATCTTAAAATGGGTTCATGTTGGATCATGATTTGGTTAGATGTTTATTACTGCAGTTGAACTGTGGACGTTGGTGATTTGTTTCTAGTCTAATCTATTTTGAAGTTTCTCATTTTTTCTTTTTTTAAAAAAATTTACTTGCTTATATTTGTCTATTGCTTGTTAACTAATTGTCTAAAGTGGTGTGTGCTGTGCTGTGGTTTCGTGTGATTGATTAATTTTGGGTGTCGGTTGGATGCTTTTGGGGGGAATTTTTTTTTTTTTCATGTGAGACTTTGAAGTTCAGGCACAAATGAATAGTGATAAGTCCTAAGGTGGAATCTGTGAAATCGATCTGACTTTATCAGGTTCTGCTGATTGGATGTGGATGTTATTATCATCTTAATGTTGTTTGATGTTATTCTTAGTGTTCATGATTTTCATGTAGTTTATCCGTGCGTGTGCGTGTATTTGGTTGGAATTTGGGGAATTTGGATGGATAAGGGTGGGTGTTATTGCAAAGTGGAGCACTTGAGAGAGACCCTCTTAATCATTTTTTGTGTGTGTGGATCGTGGGCGTCGGCAACCTTTTTTTGATATTCAAACACATCGTTGGAGGTTAAACTGGATAAGGGATCTGATCATGAAATGGATGCTCGGTAGATCTTAATTTGACAGTAGTCAAACGGAGGATGCTTTATCATTTATTTTTAGGTTAATCTACATGGACTCACATTGTGCAGTTAGCACTTTTATTATGATATTTATATTGAATTTCAAGGTGATTTCTGTATCTACTTCGCTGTAAGGTGGATGTTATTTATCACTTTTGGGGAAAACTGTGGTGAAATGACAGTGAGATATTTTGAAGCTGAGGTTTAGATGAACACTTGCTCGTCTTATGGACCGAATTTCGATTTCTTTGAGATGATTGCTGTTCTGTTGCATAAAATTGTTGTTTTTATTACTTGATTTCGGGTATGGTTTGCTTGAACTTCTCTCGGAAGCAGGCACTTTTGCACTCACCTCTTTTCAACTGCAATACATGAATCAAAGACGCATTAGGAGTATATTTATGGTTTGTATTGGCTTTTGATAAATCACTATCTTGTGCAGGATTTGGTTTGCTTACCCTGTTTCTTCGGGGTCTTGAGTTCTAGAGATTAGTCTTGTTCCTTTCATTATCGTCTGTCCTGTTTTCTTCCAGCTTGTTTGACTTGTTCTCACTCACACTGTCCACTCTTCCGCAACCTTGACACATTTTTTTATTCGCGGCCCCTCATCCATGATGAACCATTGCTATCTTTGTCATTATTCTAATGAAAACCACAATCTTTTTCTTTGCCATGAACCACTACCATATCTATCATAATCGGGACAAAATGTATCATCTGGCACCGAGTGCCATATCATTTCTATTTCAGCCCCCATTCCACCAACGTTCCATTTTGTCCCTCTTGGCTGTCTGCTTCATTGAGAGAGAGCACTGCTTTTTTTAAATGCCGAATTTAACGAGTAGGGGCCTTTTCAAGTGCTCAAAAAAGGGTTGCTTTCCCTTTCTTTTTGTGTGCTGAATGGGTAGCTTTCATTGGCGAACCCCCACGTCCTTGCTTTCTAGCAATGGAGAGGGCGAAGAAAACTTTCTTTTTGTGAATTATTTGAAGTGCACCCATTTTTTTTCCTTCTGTGATTTTCTCTGCTCCAAGGGACCACGTATATGAGCAATAAAATCAAGAGAAAGGAAAATACAGTAAACACCGTGTTTTTTCTTGACCCCCTGTTCTTTGTTTATCCCAGTTTGGCGTTCGCTACTGTGGAGTGCGGCGCTTTGTCTTGTTTAAACAGTTCATGAACAGTGCTGGACAACTGGTCAACATTTCACTCAGTAAGGCTATCATAGCTCAGGCACTTGGAACGCGGTCTAGGTGTCCTCCTTTTTAACTGTGAATGTTTCTGCTGACTTGAGCAAAATCAAGCCCCTCCAGCTAGTTTGATCTATTGAACTGAAGGCTTCAATTCTATTTGGAAGCAATGGCTTGAGAGCAATCCTCTTTGAGCTTTTAGCCCACTAGCTTGTCGCCCAGCAAGTTGAATAGGCTCGGCTTAGCTCAAACTGTATCTAGTCCGGAAACGTCTAGGTTCAAGAGTCATTTCGGCATGCAATTATCTATGCTTTTGATCCTTGAACTATAGGGCGAAAAGAAAAAACCTTTACCCTGATCTAGAGTCTAGAGGATATTGGTCCCCGTCTCACTGAAACATGGCTTTGAGACTCATGTTTTTTCTTCTACTGTGAGCAAATTTGTCATTAAAAGTTTAGACGGGGAAAGTGCTTGTGATGTTTGGCAACGGTGAATGGAATAGAGAGAACGAGAGTGAAAGTTTTTTTTTCCCCAAAGAGATTGATACGATGGTTATATTCATTGTATATTAATTATTTTTATCATCATTATTATCTCAATTATTATTTTTTTAAAAAAAGTTAAATTATTAATATTGTTATTGTAATAAATTATTGTATCTTTCATTACTCTTCAATTATCTCCCAACTTTTCTTCCGCAGTCACCATCAAATCTATCCATACGTAACATGGCATTAATTTATTTTTTAAATATGTTGATGTTGTTATTGTTGTTGTTGTTATTATTATTATTATTATTATGTTATAATATTATCATGATCCCACCATTTATTTTAAGATTGTCAATTCCATTTTGTTTTGTCCGGAATGGCCGAAACATTCCATATCAATTCTAAAAACAGAATAAAACGGAACAATTTGCATCTCATTTTAAATCTCAGTCTGTTCCGGAATTCGGCCGGAACGTTATGGTTTCATTCCACATGTTCCGTTCCGCTCTTGAAAAGCCATTGAATCAAATTGAACCTTATTCAATTTAATTAATTAAACCACCCAAGTATAAAAGCTTTTTTTCATTACTATTTTCAATAACAATGATATTAATAATAATATTGAAAATTATTATTACTATTTTCATTAACAATGATATTAATTTTTTAAAATTAGATTTATCACTAATATATATGGTTTATATTCATGTTGTTTTTTTCATTTTATACTTTGTAGGAATTTGAGCAAAACAAAGAATGCTTTAGATTCCATTAGCTTTGATAACTTTATATTTAAAATATTTGTGTTAAAACATTTTAATTTCATAATGTTTTGATATTTTGTTTAAGTTAAATTACTTTAAGTTAAAGATCTATTTAATCTTGAATATTTAGAAATATTTTAAATTTTAAAATTATATTTGTTTGACATTGTGTTTGTATTGCATAATTTATAATTAATTTATCTTGAATTTGAATTATGTTTGTTGAATATATATATATGAACAATACAACCCCGAAACGGCACGCTGAAACATTTCGAAACTGAAACATTCTATTCCAATTAAAAAAATAAAATACCTATCGAAACGGAATTAACAACCTTGATTTATTCCCCTTTTCTACTCCGACATCGTATTATTTTTATAGATATCACTATTGATTAAATTATTTTTTATTTTCATTTTAAGAATAAGGGCAAAAAGAGAACCATTTCTCTACTAATTTCACTCGCGTGTCATCATATCAACTTTAATAGAGTTTTTCCTATTTGAGAAGCAATAAATTTTGATTTTGGTGAAATTAGCGAGAGAAATGGTACTGTGAAATAAGGACCAAATTCCAATAAAAATAAATTCTAGAGGTTTATCGAAGCTTTATACGGACATGAAAACTTTTTGAAAAACTGAATTGGGTTTGATGCAAGGAAAAGAATTATATATGATGAATGAGTTTTTGATACGTGTCCCACCCTCCAAGAGTCAACACAAAATGTTGACTCTAAGAACATTCTCAACATGTATTCTCTAGGTGATGAAAATTCATTGCAATTCAAGGAGATATATAGGGAAATAAACGTGACACATTCTAGAAATCAATTGATGTTTTTCAAATCATATGTTTTAAACTGACAAATCCCGCATGAAACCATGAGGATCTATATCCGCTACCATTAAACACAACCTTTGCTAGCGAGGACCCATCACGAAAACGCAAAGATTGTGATCATAAATGTTCTTGGCTTCTTGCAAGCTTAACAGAGTTCGTTTTTTATTTTTTTAGTTTAATATGGTTGTTCGAGCCAGCTTGTGCATATCTTAACTAATTTAATATACTCTAAAATTAACGATTATATAAACTTTCAATAATCATGAACAATTAGATAATAAATAGAATAAATCTCTTAATCCGAACTTTTACAAATGTATTTTTTCCTTTTGACATAATTGATAAGGCAGCCATCCTCTGACGGGGCGATGATGTGTTTGACGCAGGCTCTGAAAGTGATTAGCTTAGGGTAAATACCATAAAGGGAGCCTCTTGACTGGCAATAATTAAACAAAAGCCGTACAGACGGTACACGAGATAGAGGAGGGGGAGGAGGAGGAAAGACCGTCGCGGTTTAACCTGGTGTGTGCGTGTGTTTGGCTTTGTCACGGCAGCTTGGTCCCTTTTAAGTGCAAGGACGAGTAAGTGATAGCGCTGTCAGTCTAGAGGCACACTTTTTTAAACATCATAGATATTGTTGGGGATACTCAAATATTGAATCATCAAATCCTTACTGTTTTTGCATAATGATATATATGTCTGTAGCCAAGTGCCAAACAAGCTCTATCCATTACAAAAACCATCCCTATCATGGCCACAAAGAGCCAAACTGATCAAGTCATGTGAGACGATGGAGGGTAAAAAACATTTCTCATAGCCCTTCAAACGAATACCCCACAATCTGGCAGTACTAATTTGTATTCAAAGCATGCATTAGCCAGCTCAGTACTCCAATCAAATCAGGTATAGTTAACTCAATTGTTAAAATGATGAGACAAGTCCCTTCTTTTCTTAATCTGTCTCTTTAAATTATTATTGTTTGGTTACATGTTTCTTTATTTATTAATTAGTAGCGGTACCATGCCTATTCTTTATTTGCTTTTTTTACTAGTGCTAGCTCACTGGGTAACGGCTGGGAGAATGAATGGGTTTTGAATACTTGAAGCACTGATGATCGATGGTTTTATGGCGGCTACCATTCATCCTATTTGGTAACTCTTTCATTTATGAGCACTTAATTTACCAAAACAATGATTCTTAAGCATTACTAGTTCGAGTAGTATCTGCAAAAGCTGAAGAATCCTACAATTCTCACGAACTAAGCATGGTCATGAACAAAAAATAAGAAACCAAATGATTTGACCCCACCAGCCCAAAACTACAAACAACACATCCATTACCACCATCAAAACAAGATCACCTTCCCAAAGAAAATCCCTGTTGAATCAGTCTGGTACTGTAGAAAGGTTGAACAAGGATAAGTAGGAGCTGAAAAGAAGGGAATTCAACAGTGAGGAATGGTGGGGCTTTTCTTTTGTGATGAATAGTGGTGGTGGTGATGATGATGATGAGACAAGGAAGTAATTTGGGGGGCTCAAGGTGTCAAGAATGTGGAAACCAAGCTAAGAAAGACTGTGTTTACATGAGATGCAGAACATGCTGTAACAGTAAAGGATTTCAGTGTCAAACACATGTTAAGAGCACTTGGGTTCCCGCTTGTAGACGGCGACAGAGGGCTCAAAATCTTTTGCCTTGTCAACAGCAGCAGCTTCAAGGACACAACCCTAAAAGGCCTAGAGAAAATCCCTCAACAGGTACTGTTACAGTTCCTTTAGATCTATTCTGTACTATTTAGATATTGTCAAGAAAAAACTCAAGAAAACCATATCACTTGCTTGATATGTATGTGATGAACATAGTAATCCTAGTAGGTATGTAGTACTACTCTTTATTCTATTCTACTGTCAAGGGTGTAGCTATGACAAAGAGCATATTGCATATCCATATACATGATTCTCCTTATCATTCATCACGAAGTTTATCTTTGTTTTAACGATTTGCTTATTTTTAAGAGTTTTAATGGTGTATATTGGGTCTTTTTTAGGTTTAGAAATCGAGAATTTTCCTGCTGAAGTGAACACAACAGTCACATTTCGTTGCTTTAGAGTGAGCTCCATTGATGAATCAGTTGATCAATTTGCATATCAAACGAGTGTTAATATAGGAGGCCGTGTTTTCAAGGGAATTCTCTACGATCAAGGTCCTCATGAAAGTCGTTATTACTTTGGTGAAAGCTCTTCCAGACAACTTCAAGAGCCTAATCTCCCAAGTGCAGATGCCCTAACTCCTGGCGCTTTAGCTTCAACTTCAGGTGCTGCAGAATCTCTTGCACACCCTTCATATCCATTTCCCCTTACTGCTTCCATGTCCGGTACGCAACTTTTCCTGCACCCAAAATCTTAGGGCTCATCAGTCTTAATTTTTGTAGTTATCAAAAAGAAGGGAATTAAAATGTTAAAAGGATCGATCCCCAACTTTTTTTGTCAATCATAAATTGGATTTTCCTCTCTTCTATATTACCATAAATCGCCACATATTCGTGGTTGTGGTTCTTCCTATGAGTATCCATTGAACTAGAAATGAATAACTGGAGATTTTGTTCTTTGTTCAAATCTTAATATATTT
The DNA here is from genome assembly GCA_007827005.2 of Populus simonii. NCBI lineage: Eukaryota > Viridiplantae > Streptophyta > Magnoliopsida > Malpighiales > Salicaceae > Populus > Populus simonii. Next base: position 16,098,405 of record CM017467.2, on the reverse strand, counting down.
ATATATATAATTTAATGTTCAATTAGTCTCAAATATTTTAAATGTGGCATGCTCCTGCAGACTGATTTTTCAGTTTGTCTTCTTATTGATTTCCTTGTTGCTTTTTATCTTCTGAGCCCAGGTTTAATGTTTCTTCGATCTCCCTAAATTGTTGTTTATGAACTTCGAAGCTACCTTTTCCAGTTTATCCGTTTCTTTGCCGGCCTTAAGCTGGACTGTATCTGCTTCTTTGTGTGTTTAGAGAGAAGCTACGAAGATTTTAGTAATTAAGATAGCTTTTACAGGTTTATATATTATAGTTGTTTCACCAATGCATGTGCATCAAAGCCAAAATATTCAGGAAGACACAAACACCCACTTGGAACGTCTGTAAGAAAAAGGAAACACAGTAATGCTTGTCATCAGCTTTTATTGATTTTGTTTTCTTGAATAGGAATTAGTATTACTAACCGCAGAAAGAAGGCAAATGCTTAATATTACGTTGACATGCATAGTCATCATGTCTTGTGGTTGATTCATGTGTCTGATCTTAACAGGATATTGTCTTTGTATGTCACGGTAATATAGATCATGAGTGAAAAATGCACTTCTAGTTTAGTTCTCATTGCATTCTTTTGTTCTCTGGGAGGGGGAGGAGGGAATCAGAATCACACTCGCACTACAAAGCATAAGCTAAACCCTAAAGTTGGATACTTAATGGTTTAAACCAGAAAAAAAAAAAGGAGAGACAGATTTGGTAGGCATCTTTGTGAGATTTTGGAGATGATGACTTTATCTGAAAGCGCTACATAAACCTCTTGCTTAGGTAGGTTTTCTAATGTTAGCTGAAGAGACAAACATACTAATTAATAAACTATATATGGGAAAAGATTGATACTCTCAGTGACACAGCCAGTCGAATATATCCCTTGTACTTGGAGATGGAACCATGGTACAAGAGTCGTTGTGGAATAGCTAGGTATTGAGTGAAGATGCTGCGCCTAACTCAGAAATTTTTAAGTGGATTCTCATTCAGAAAGGTAGAAAAGAAAGTTTTAAAGATCCTTTGCTTGTAAAGATCAAATGACTTCTCGTGGAAGATAGACAACAATTTGGATGGGACAAAAGACACAAGAGTGGTTCAACCAATGATGTTTTTATGTGAATAGATTATGAGGGCGTTTATTAGTTTTATAACGGTTGTTTTTTAGATTTTTTTTTTTTGGAAAACTATTAAAATAATATTTATTTATGTTTTAAATTTTATTTTTTACATTAACACATAGATTCAAAAATATTAAAAAAAATTAATTAAATTTTAATAAAAAACATATTAAAATTCACTCCCATACATCAACCTTTACCCACAGCATGACCTGCATGCCTTGAGAAACCTCACAAGCATCCCTTATGAGAATGTTGTTCTTTAGCCTTTTTTTTCTTCTCAAATAAGAAAAATCCTATTCATGATGTTCACCCAGAAGATTTATGCACAGATCCTTTACTTTATTAATTAAATAGAAGATGGGACTTCTATTTTATTATTAATTAGTTTGGTAGTGCAAAGATATAAAGTACTTCTTTTGTTTTGTTAGGCATCATTTTGTGATGGTAATGTGTCTCTGGGGGCAGGAGGCTGTTTCCTGCTGTCTCAAACTGCTCTGAAATTCTTTTCTTTTTCTTAGGCAAATCAAATCTAATAAAAAAACGAGACCCTGTGCATGACAAGAGCTCAGAACTAGAACACCATCATCTATATTCTAGTAGAGACAAAGCTAGGGAGCCTAATTTATGAGCTAGCTAGCTAGCTAGACTGTTAAGAGTTTCGATGCTTGAACTTGCATCATTCTGGTAATTGTTAATTTTCCCTTGAGACAGTACTAAACTCAAACTATTGGTGAAGATCGCCATTGGATGCAAGGAGAACAAGCATGAGAGCACTTGTATTGTTCATGATACTAGATATTAATTAGGTCATTGCAAAACTATAATTATATGTAATAATAAAAAAAAGAGGAGAAATTAGGGATGTTTTGATGCTTCGGCTTAAATGCTATACAATCTTTCTGATGATAAGCATGAATGCATGCGGTTGATAAGCATGAATTACCAAGATCATGCATGATTGCCTTCTATAGCTATGATTAATTAACAGCAAATCAACTAGTGCTAGAAGCATAAAATTAATCAAAAAAAATAAAATTACAGTTTTATTTATATTCTTAAGCATCATAGGAAACCCCTCTTATGTTTTTTTTAGATATATGAATCCAACTATCTGTGATTATTTATTTGGATAAAAGTCTAGATGCTCATTCCGGGCTATTATATGCCTATATGTTCCTAAGCTGCATAAATTAACGGGTGCTATTCGATGCCTATGCTTATCAAATTCAATATATATATTATTTTAGAACTCAATCCTTCACTCAATGTCAGTATTTTATTACCCTATACAGCAACTTTTAGTACTATATATATAAAATACTTTTAGTACTATACCCGAGCAGTTAGCTGGTGTGCGTATATATTAAATGGAGAGCCAAAATGTCTCCTGCATGAAAAGATGGTGTTTTTCTATTATTTCTACGTAACTCCATGTATTATTGCAGCCATGGCATAATAGACAAGAGAGGTAAGCGGTAGATTTCAATCTTTTCTTTGCGGATGAAGTTGCAGGATCACTGAATAACTAGAATGCTTGCAAAACTTGTAAAAAAAAAAACACGATTGAAATTAACAGATTAAACTGTATTGCGATTTATATATTATTATTTTCCTGGTTCTTGTATTTCGAAGATCATTCAGGTTCTTACTGGCCATGGTAAAGATGGCTTGCCGATATATATCTGGATGTAAATTTGAATGTAACGTATAGTGCTGTACATTTCATGGCAGGCAATCTTCAGTTCTGTATCGTGTGTTTAATCTAGTATGGAGATTAATTAATCTGCTAATTAGTTTATGTACCAACGACATCATCTAGGCATCTATAATTTCTTGTCCTAGTTTACTCCTTTCTTGGGTGCAGATTAATACTCTGATTGTCTCTTAATTATATCCACTTATGTGACCAATTCCTCCTGCAAATTAAGCTTATGTGATCCATGTATATTAGAACCAGAAAATCATTGCTAAATATGGCTCTTTCATTGATGAAATTAATCAATCATTCTGTGTTTGTTTTCTCATTTCACACACACACACACGTCTGATGAGCAGCTTCGGCCATGCTATGGGTCTTGTGGTTATAAAAGCAAGAGCCTGGGATTCAGAAGTCATAGCCTATCCACTGGGCCTCTCATTTTAAGATTTTATTAAGGAACTCTTATTTTTGTCTTTTAAAAATATTTTTGAAAAAAATTAAATATTTTTTGTTTTTTTACTTGAAATTAATATTTTTTTAGTGTTTTTAGATTATTTTGATGCTCTAATATTAAAAATAATTTTTAAAAAATAAAAAAAAATATTATACATTTCTGAATAAAAAACATTTTAAAAAATAATCATAATCACACTCTCAAACACGTTCTAGAAACAAACCCATCAAGACCAAGATAATCTGGCACGAAAATCACCTTCATTCCTCGCGAAATCAACCCAAAAGAAATTCCCGTATCTTCCCTCCATGCCTAAACAATCTCTAGCTTTGCATCAATGGCTTTCTTTCGACTCCTTTCCAGGCGGCCCATCATCACCTAATGATCTCGCGTCCAGCCCAATCAGCAACACATAATGTTCTCTGGCCACTCGAACCCGGTGCAGACGCTGATACACCATACCGCTCCCTTACAATTACTCCTCCAATCAACCAATCACGCTTTGCCACCTCAGAATCAACCCCAACCCTAACCTTTACAGCATGCGCCACCATGTTTCTGAAAATCAAAGTTTATAAATATATATAGAGTAGTGTATAAATATGTTTAGTTTGTGTAATAATATTGTAATTTAAAAATAATTAGTATGGATTGGTAGTTTATCATTATAAAGGTATGCTAAATAAAATAAAAAGATTATATATGTTTAAATCTATAAACCCAAGACAAATATGTTTAAATTAAAACAAAAAAGATATTTACTTTTTGAAACACTTTAAAATAATAAATTTTAATTGTGTTGTTATCAATAATGAATTATTTGTCATTAAAGCTTTATTGCTTTTAACTTGTGCAACTAGAATGTTTGCAATATGTCTCCCAAGATTCCAACACCCATCTTGGTTTAGAAGCAATTCTAAACAAGGTCTTTAAATTAGAAATTATGTAACTCAAATATCTCTAAGCAAAATGAACATAAACTCTAGATTTAAGAGAAAAATCAAAGCATAAAAAGGAATAAAAACACTAAAAATAAGGTCAGAAAGAGTGGAAAAATTTATAAAATTCTCGAATTAAACTCTTCATTCACCTCTCCCTTTTATAATAAATTTTAAAAGCTAAAAGGTTGAAAAATTAATCCCACTATCATCAACCTTTAATTAGCCATCATAAATCAAGAATTAAATTTAGAAAAAATAAAGGTTCTTTCTATAAAAAAAACTAAGGGTTTTCAGATATTAATTTCTTATTCATCTATAATTTATTTAATTAAAAAAAAATTCCAACAATCCCTCGCATGAATGGAAATCATCTCACTAGTTTGAAAACGACTCAAAGATTTGTTGAGAGATACCGATTTGGTATATTACTACATCAGAATATGTAGCTTTTGGCTTTGAACCATTCTTAGTGAAATACTAATGGATTTACTCGATTAAATATTGAATGCGATGTCTTGAACTATTCAATATTTTATGTAAACCAAGACAATAGTACTCATATAGTTCTTTCATAGATATTTCATTTGGTTCTCGCTGTTGTGCTCATTTTGACCCTGAAAAACTCTTGGGATTCATGAGCGCATTTAGCCTTTATCGAAATTTTTAAAGAAATGACCATATTTCTCACTCATATAGATGATCTTTCATTAAGAGTATTATGTTATACTCCACTTGGTGTACCAAGATAAGAAAATAATTAAGAGTTCAGCTCACTTTTTATCACAGTACAGCTAACACTTATTTTATTATAAGAATAAACATGGAATAATATTTTCTAGTGCTACTGAGAATGTTATATGATTTAGTTTTTCATTTGAATCTAGATCTTGGGATCTCTAATTAATTAGGTATGGTTACCATCATTACACTTTTTCATCTTTTAAAAGCTTTAAGCTCATTCCCCTCGATGAATTATACACAAGCTCTTTGAACAAACTTTTAATTAGCAGATCCATAATATTTTTCTTTGACTTTACAAAGTCAATGGAAATAATTTCATTTGAGAGCAAGTACTTAATTGTAGTATGTCTATTATATATATAAACTTACCATTATATATACTACTTTATGTCATTCTAATTACTGACTGACTATAGCAATGGACATAAATAATTGGCACTAATTTTTGGCCAACATGAAATATACTCTAAGAAATTACAAATTCATCTGGCTTCCTTTACAACTTTATCAAAAGTAATAAACTTTGATTTTATTATGGATATAGTGATAAATACTTGTTTGGAGGATTTCTATGACACATCTATCCATCAAGTGTGAAGACATATTCATTTGTGGACTTTGAATCCTTAGTGTTGGATATCCAATTAGCATCATTATACCCTTATAGTACTACTAGGTAACCAATATAGTGTATCCCATAGTCAATGATGTACCTCAAATATTTAAGTACCTTTCGTATTACTTTCTAATAATTTATAGTTGGATTACTTAAAAATCTACCTAGTCTGCTAACTGAGTAAGCAATATCAAGTTTTGTGCAATTTATAATGTATATCAAGCTCTTAATTATCCAAAAATATTCTAATTGGCCTATTAATATTTTGTCTTTATTTTTGAACAGATAGACACTTATGTCCATTAGTATTTTTACAATGCTATTGTCACCCTTAAAATATTTTTTGAGAACTTTCTCAACATAATGAGATTGAGATAATACCAATTTATCAAATGTCCTGGTAATATTTATTTTTATTATTAAATCTGCAACACCCAAGTCTTTCATATTAAACTTGTTTAGTTAATAATTTTTTAGTAGACTTGATCATGTGATCATTACTACCTAAAATAAATATCTTCCACATAGAGATATCCAATGACATAACCTTTATCTATATTTCTTACATAAACACATCTATTAAATTTGTTTATTTTAAATTTATTTAACAACATAACCTTGTTAAATTTCTCATGTCATTGTTTAGATGTTTGTTTCAAATCATATAATGATTTGACAAGTTTACAAACTTTTTCTTCTTGTCTATTGACAATAAACCCCTCGGGTTGTTCCATGTATAAACCTTCTTATAAATGTCATTCTTTTAAGAAAGTTGGTTTTATATCTATTTGATACATTTCAAGCCTATTAATAATTGCAATGACTATTAATATTCGAATGAAAGTTATTTTAGACACGATCATCCACAACTTTTTCTTGTTTAAAACCTTTAACAACAAGCGTAGCTTTATATTTATCAATAATGCCATCAACTTTTATCTTCTTTTTAAAGATTCACTTATGACCTAATGATTTACTTTTGGGAGAAAGATCCACTAGTTTCCATGTATGATTATTCATAATGGATTTAATTTCATTAACAACCGTCTTCGTGCAATAAGAAGCTTCTGTACAAGACATTGCCTCAGAGTAGATTTGATGTTTTTTTTTTAACAAGTATATTAAAAAACCAAGACCAAATGTTTTGGTTATTTTTGCCTTTTTACTCTTTCCAAGCTCAATTCCATTATCTTTTAATTGATAATGATTAATTAAGCTAGTTTTAATCATTCTTGTAAATAGCATTGTACACCTCCATTACTAAAGATAATAACTTTGTTCTTTCTCACATAAAAAAAAACTGTACAAATTTACTCTAGTTTCATAAAGTATGTATGTGTGTGTGTATAAAATATGGTATCTATTCTAAATTATATTTTTCATGATTAGCCTTGTGGGTCTTCGATTCAATGTAGCATTATTGTGATTTGCCATTCATCAAAGATTAGTAAGGTGCTGTTTGGTATTGTGGCTGCGGGTGAGGTTCACCCACAACCACAAATATTGTTGTTTGGTAATGCTTTATAAGCAATTTATGTACTGGTAGGGCCCACATCAACTGTGGCTGTGCCACAGGTTTACAAGAAGCAACTCTTTATTGCTGCTTGTGCTGAGAAAACCCATGAACAGTGGAGCATGACTCCACTGTTCATGGGTTTTCTTCAATGAACAGTGGAGCATGCCTCCATTATTCTGGCTGAACTGGTCCGGTTCAAAGCTAAAAATACATTGAACCGGGTCCAACCCAACAAAATAATTTTTTTTTAATTTTTAATTGTGTTTTATTTGAAAAATTAGTGTTAAATATTATTCAATGACACTACATAAATTAGACGGAGATCGCTTAATGATGTAGCATTTGCAGAATTTGATCGCAATTCCAATTTTGTTCCTGATTAAATTTTACCTGATGTTGTTGCGCTTTTAAGAAATTTGTAAAAACTGTAGTCCTTGTCGGATGTATTTTATACGTGATGGAATTGCAGATAGTTTAATGGAACAATAAAAAATATTTTATATAAAGTATGATTTATTTCATGATGTAATAGCAATAGTTAAATTTACAATATTTAAATTAAAAACCATAAATTTAATATATATTTTTTAAAATTATTTTATAACTTCAATTTCAAAAGCATTTTTAACCAAACACATTAAACTATTTTTTGTTCAACCTCAATTTCAACCACAGTTTTAACCAAACATATATTTTTCCAAACCAACTTCAACTAAAAATATTTTTTATAAAATAATTTTTTTCAAACCATAACCACAATAGCTACCGTAATACTAAACACACCTTAAATCATTGGTTAGAGCAAAATATATTTCACACCTATACAATACAATGAGGCTATTTTACTCATAAAATGAATGATTAATGTTATAAAATAAAAGATTATTATCGTGTATTTTCATGACATTAAGATATTTTCATCTACTAATATTTTCATAATTAATCTTATTCAAAAAGATTAATTTGGAATCCATATATATGGGGATTATTATTATTATTATTATTATTTATGGAATGCAATGTCTGTATTCGTTATTTATCTAAGACGAAACTGAAAGGAAACGTCCTAAAATAGGATTCTCTTATTTTGTTTTTTTGTTTAAACAAGTGAAATATATAATCCAATAAAAAAAACAGAAAAAAAAAAATCCAAGGATATAACTGTAAAACAACCAAATCTTGTACGCAAGGTGACGTGGTACGGTGGTAGTTCGCTTAGAAGAAAATCGACATCTCCTCCCTCTGTTCCCTCACGTCTCCTTTGTTATTTTTTTCTTTTCTTTTTTTTTTTTTAAAAAAAGAAAACAATTTCACCTGATTGAATCAGTAACCCCGTAAATAAATTCATAAAAAATCTCAATCAATCTCTGTGACTTGCGAGATACAGAGAGAGAAATCGAGTCCAGGATAGGAGAGGAAGGGAAAGGAAATGGCGGCGGCAAGAGTGGCAGGAGGAGGATGCTGTCCGCCGATGGATCTGTTCAGGTCAGAAGCGATGCAATTGGTGCAGCTTATCATCCCTATCGAATCTGCTCACCACACTGTCTCTTACATCGGCGACCTCGGTCTCCTCCAATTCAAAGATGTCCGTACACATTCCTCTCTCTCATTTTTGTATCCATCTCTCCTTATCTTCTTCTAATTGATGCTGAATTGATTGTTCATTTATCGAATTGGATTTCTTATTTATTTACTATTATTTTCCGTGCTGCTGGCAATCTTTCTTATTTGTAATTAAATTATAATTAAATCGAAATTCGAAATGTGATTTTGTGAAATCTGATGGCTACATGGAGAATAAAAAGGAGTTCAATAAAGACTGCAACTCCGTTCTTTTTTGTTGTTAGGGTTTTTGTTTTTGTAGGTAAATTATTGTTTCTCTTGGGATTGGCAGTTAAAGAACGTGATGCGATTGATGTGATAATTGAGTTTGAGCTTTAATTGTGTTTTTATTTATTTCCTGTTTGCAGCTCAATGCAGATAAGAGTCCGTTTCAGAGAACTTATGCTGCTCAGGTGTGTTTATGTTCCGAGTCCATTTCGAGCTCTTACCTATTTTGAGTTGGAGAAGAATTTTAAATGCATATTGTACTCTTAATCACTACTATTTTCATGGATTGGGAGTATCTCATGATTTAGTATCTGATAGCATTTTCTAGTGTAGATTTTTCTCAGACTAAAGTGTACCTTAGATATCTGTTTTATGATGCCTTTTATAATTGGTAATGGAGTGAGATTTTAGTGGTGGAAATGTTGATTCCCCCCCCCCTCTTCTTGTAAGATCAAAAAATTTGGAGAGATGGCTCGAAAGCTACGGTTTTTCAAGGAACAAATGGAGAAGGCAGGTGTTACACCTTCAACTAAACCTATGACACAAACTGAGATTGATGTGGATGACCTAGAGGTATGCTACAAAGTTGAATGTGCTGCTAGAAATGTTTTAGATGGGCCATGCCCTTACTATTTCGCTTTGTTTTGGTTGTCACAGGTAAAACTTGGGGAATTTGAGGCAGAGCTGGTTGAAATGAACACAAATGATGAAAAATTACAGCGCTCTTATAATGAGCTTGTGGAATATAAGCTTGTCCTCAACAAGGTATGGCTATTTTTTGTTTGGTGACCCATTGGTAATCATTCTGCTATTAGCACTTGTAGACACACCATGGAGAAGCTGGCACTTCTGATAATTTTTAAGTAGACATGCTGTGACTGGTTTATTTTAAGGTAAATTGTAAACTAAACTTGGAAGAGGGGAAAGAACACATTTCCTGTAGCACACATAGAAATCATTTAACTGACGTAATGGATATCAGTAGATAAAGGAATTCACCAAATGATTTTTTCTTGTATGATGTCTAGTGTTTATATTTTTGAGCCTCTTGTTCAAGTTGCATTCTTAAGCAACCTTGATTGACAGATAACGGTGCATATCTTGGATTTCATTAATTAACCAGCCTTGTTTGCAATGATTGAGAAACTCAATTGTGCTGTAAAACCAAGTTTCATAGTTCCTGTGATTTGTGCTAATCTAGTGTTATAGAGTGGAGTCAAAATGCTATCAACAGTCACTTTTCTTTATCAAGTCTCGCAAATTTATGTAACAGGCATCCATTTTTCAACTCTTTTTTTTTTTTAATGTTTTCAGGACTTCATATTCTGTCATTACATAATTTGGTTCATGATCATGCATGGCCCTACTTTGGTGCCTTTTCTCATCAGAACTTCATTTATGTATTAGATTTTTGTTTGCATATCAGCAAATGTTACAGTAATGTTGGGTAATAATCAAGACAATGATCTTTTTTTTGGTAGGCTGGTGGGTTTTTCTCTTCTGCCTTTAGCAGTGCAACTGCTCAGCAAAAGGAAATAGAATCCCAACAAACTGGCGAAGAATCACTAGATACTCCTCTATTACAGGACAGAGTATGAGTTTCAATTACTTGTTAGTTTATCAATGTCTCTTTATCCTATTTCTAGTGTAGCAGTGTTACTTGATCCTCATATTTGTATTTGTAACAATAATAGTTGATTGGCTATTCTGTAGGAAATATCAATTGAGTCATCAAAACAAGTAAAGTTGGGGTTTATTACTGGCCTTGTTTCCAAAGAAAAGTCTATGCCATTTGAAAGAATTATATTTCGTGCTACCCGGGGTAATGTGTATACCAGGCAGGCTGCCGTAGAGGAACCTGTCATTGATCCTGTTTCTGGAGAGAAGGTTGATTTTGGTTGCATTTCTGCTGAACATTTTATTCTTGTTGTTCCTTATACACACTCATGTATCTATGACACAGAAACAATAATGAACTATTGTGCATCATGTCATCATTTCATCTCTATTAGTGTAGCTCAGTTGTAATTCTCAATTTTAATCTATTAATGACAATTTACCCAACTGCTGTATCCCATTTGTACATGTCCCTTGCACTGCTCATGCCCATGCTAACTTATACTAGTCAGCCGCATATGATATATCAGAAGTTTGTCTGCTGCACTCGTTGATGCATTATATACACTTATACAGTCCTAATTGCATGAAGGCTGCTGTAAAAGTGGCTCACTGAATGGCTTTGGCTCTGTGATGACATAATGTTTCTTCCTGTAAATTGTTTCAAGTATCCAAATCAAATCAAATCATATACTATTTTTTCCATGCAAATTGCCTGAGTTTTAGTATATTATTCACTTGTTTGTTTGAAATTTGAATCCAGCAGTGAATGTTTTGTTAGATTTCTAGTTAAAATGTGAGGGCTATGTGTGATTTATTAAGTCACTGGTTCCTTTCTTTATTTATTGTTTAGTGGATGAATTCTGGACTTCTTGGAGAAAATGAATTTGATTGTCACCTATTTTTGTTTGCCACATTAACATGTTTGTTTCTGATTTGTGAATGTTGACAGGTTGAGAAGAATGTATTTGTTGTCTTTTATTCAGGAGAAAAAGCAAAGACCAAAATACTAAGAATTTGTGAAGCATTTGGTGCAAATCGTTACTCTTTCACTGAGGATTTTGGAAAACAAGTTCAAATGATCTCTGAAGTACGTGCTATACCTTTGTTGATGTTTCGTTCTCATTAATGACAATTGCAATTTTTGCTCTTTCCAAGTCTTGTCACACTGCTGCTTGCTTCTTTACATGTATTGACATTCTCATTTTTCTCCAAACATCTTAAACTTCCATTGTCCATATATCTAGATTGTTATTATCAGACATGTTCAACTGCTTTATGCATATGCTATTAACCTTTTACCTTTTTCTGATTGATTATGATATGTCCACTCACTTCAAATTGCAGGTTTCAGGAAGACTTGCTGAGCTGAGAACTGCTATAGATGCAGGATTGCTTCAGAAGAGTAAATTGTTGCAGACTATTGGTGATCAATTTGTGCAGTGGAACACTTTGGTCTGTTCATAGTTGTATTTACTCAATTTTGTTGTACATGTATGATATTTCACTCTTTAGATCATGTTCAGCCACTAACAATCTTGTCGAACTCATGAAGGCGAGGAAGGAGAAATCCATCTACCACACGATGAACATGCTCAGCCTGGATGTGACCAAGAAGTGTCTTGTTGCTGAGGGGTGGAGTCCTGTTTTTGCTACAAATCTGGTAAATCCTGATACTAATTTTTAATGGGCATTGTTTTGGGAAATCTTGAATCACATTTCTGAACTGATACGGACCATGAAACCTTTCGAATTGGATTGCATATAAAATAAGTTTGAACTTGATGTCTGCAGATCCAGGATGCACTGCAGAGAGCTGCATTTGATTCCAACTCACAAGTTGGAACAATTTTCCAGGTTCTACATACATCAGAGTCACCACCTACATACTTCCACACAAACAAGTTTACTTCTGCTTTTCAAGATATTGTTGATGCGTATGGGTGAGTTTCACTCTTAAGGTCATTCTCGCTGATGTTGCTTTCTTGATTAATATGCTAGATCACCACCAACCTTGTTACCTATTAAGTAACCTAATCGATTTTGATTTGTTTTTTCCTTTCCCTTAAATTTATTTTCCAATGATGACATTTAGTTACATGTTCCTAACTATAAAGAATGGATTAGAAAGAACTGATTGAGAGCAATCAAATGTCATGAAATTTAGGTTTTAGAAACCTGATAGATCAAAACAACCCAGGTAGGAATAATGCACATATCAGCTCTGTTTACTTGCATTTAAATTGGCAACACATCCATATTGTTTGTGCCACATCATGTAAGATGATCTAAACAGCTGCATGCTGCACAATCCAAATGCATGGAATGGGTTCAGTTTTACATACAATTAGACTTGGCTAGATTGTTTAGGAACATGCCTCCCTATTTTCTGTACAAAATATTGTTTAGTTTGCTGTTGAATGTAGCATTTACTTGCATGTGTGGACTCACAGATGTGTGCGCGCCAAACATTCATATGCCAGTTTTGCCTGTTTTTGTTCTGTTGAAATTAGTAAATTCAAATAAGATGATTTTGTTTTACATGATTGCAGGGTGGCTAAGTATCAAGAAGCAAATCCAGGCGTGTACACTATTGTTACATTCCCTTTTCTTTTTGCTGTCATGTTTGGTGACTGGGGGCATGGAATTTGCTTGTTGCTCGCAGCATTAGTCTTCATAATCAGGGAAAAGAAACTTTCTGGCCAGGTAATCTCTCGGTAATTTTGATGGTTGATAGGACATTTTATACTTTGATGTCTAGCTTGACTATTGTATTGTTCTGTATTGAATGTTGACTTCTCTTACTATCAGGATTGGCTTATCTCAGGAAAAGATTTGGCTTGTTCTAAAAGATTGTCATTTTTTGCATGCCTTTTTTTTTCTAGATTATATACATCCTGGTGGTTAGCATCTAAAAAAATTATACATGTTTTGCTCATCAGAAACTTGGAGATATCACTGAAATGACCTTTGGTGGTCGTTATGTTATCCTGATGATGGCACTCTTTTCAATTTACACTGGTATTATTTATAACGAATTCTTCTCGGTCCCCTTCGAACTATTTGCTCCATCAGCATATGCATGCCGTGATCTCTCTTGCAGGTATTTGATTTAAACTTACCAGCTATAAAATCTTCATTTACTGTGCTCTTTCAATTTTCACATCACAGTCCCATGCACACTTGTTTTTCAGGGATGCTACCACAGTTGGTTTGATAAAAGCGCGCCCCACTTACCCATTTGGTGTAGATCCTGTATGGCATGGCAGCCGCAGTGAGCTGCCTTTTCTCAACTCTCTGAAGATGAAAATGTCAATCCTTATTGGGGTTGCTCAAATGAACCTTGGAATCATATTGAGTTATTTCAATGCAGCATACTTTAGAAACAGCTTGAATGTCTGGTAAGCTTTGAAAAACTCAGTTGCTGGCTGCTTCAGCATCTTTCATTTTTTTTATTTTTTTCCTCGACTGGAGTTTTAAAAATGCTATGTTCTCTAAAGCTGGCCATTGTCATGCATTTTCCAGGTTCCAATTTATCCCCCAAATTATATTTTTAAACAGCTTGTTTGGCTATTTGTCACTCCTTATCATTCTGAAGTGGTGCACTGGTTCTCAAGCTGACTTATACCATGTGATGATATACATGTTCCTGAGTCCAACAGACGAGTTGGGAGAAAATCAGCTTTTTCCTCAGCAAAAAACTGTACAGGTGGACTCCATTTTCTGCTGCTTTTTACTTTATCTTTCATGTATATGAGATGCGGGCATCCTACTAATTCATCTTGTATATTCTGTTTTCAGCTTGTGCTATTACTATTGGCCCTTGTTTCGGTACCATGGATGCTACTCCCAAAGCCTTTCCTTTTAAAGATGCAACACCAAGCTGTATGATATAGTTCTCAACTACCAAGTTTCACAACATGATTTAAAGTATATATACATGTGTCTATGTATGTAGCATGCAAACCATAAACAAGAGCATTATAATTTGTTCTCTCTCTTTATCAGTTCTGATTGTAATTTTTTCCCAGAGGCAAGGTGAATCATACATGCCACTTCAGAGCACTGAGGAGTCTCTTCAATTGGAGGCGAACCATGATTCACATGGTCATGAGGAATTTGAATTCAGTGAAGTTTTTGTACATCAGATGATACATACCATTGAGTTTGTACTGGGAGCAGTCTCAAACACAGCTTCGTATCTTCGATTATGGGCCCTAAGGTTTGTCATTTGAAAATGAAGTTAAGCAGCATTTAGTTCAAATTTAGAGTTAAAAATTAGATTATGTTGCATGCATGATTTTTGTTGATGAGTGATCTATGTATTCTTTTGATAAAAGATGCATTGATGGAAACATCCTCTCTTGTCCTTCTATGATGTTGAATTCCACGTAGTTGTAGTCATTTCTCTATATTTCCAAAAAATTCATCTTTCTGTTTGATGGTTATTTGATCCCCTTGATGGGAGCTAATTGTACGCTTTATGTTGCCTCTTCTTTTACAGTCTTGCGCACTCAGAGTTGTCTAGTGTATTCTACGAGAAGGTCCTTCTCCTTGCGTGGGGGTATGTTAATGCTTCTTATGATGTTGTGTGGATGCACGCGCCAATTATACTCAAATATGGATGCTAGCTAATATTGTGTTTTACATGGGCCACAGGTACAACAATATTATCATCCTTGCTGTTGGTGCCATCTTGTTTATTTTCGTAACTGTTGGTGTATTGCTGGTGATGGAAACTCTGAGTGCTTTCTTACATGCCTTGCGTCTTCACTGGGTGGAATTCCAAAATAAATTCTACGAGGGAGATGGTTACAAGTTTTATCCCTTTTCATTTGCATCAGTAAATGATGAGGTAGAATGATACACCGATTTACAATCATAGCTGCTGCCAAAAACGGAAGTCCTTGTGTATGGGCATGGATTTGTTTGCTTGTTTTTCATGGGAACATGATGAGAGGTGATTGGTATGTATGTATCTTGCAGGGAGTTTGAGGAAGCTTCTGTTTTCGGACCTTTGCTTATCTTGTCCAGTCCTTTTATTTATCTCTTGTCCAATCCTTTATTTGTTATTTAAAGGACCAGGCAGCTTCCTAGAGGGGAAGTGGTCTTCTGTATGTGATGGCAGCTATGGCCGAGTGTAATAATAAGGTTTTTTTTTTATTTATTTAAACTTTCCTTGTTGTTAATATGTGGAAAGCTAGAATCTATAGTTGTGTGCGGAAAACAAGACTTTATCCGCTTGTATTTAATGGAACGTCTGGATTTTACAGCGACTTTTTATTTATTTATTCTCTCTTTACATTTTACTGAAGGGCTTGACAACAGTCTCGTCATGCCTGATTATTTTAACAAC
Organism: Populus simonii; assembly: GCA_007827005.2. NCBI lineage: Eukaryota > Viridiplantae > Streptophyta > Magnoliopsida > Malpighiales > Salicaceae > Populus > Populus simonii. The sequence goes on along the minus strand of CM017467.2, from coordinate 16,082,489 downwards.
GGAACCAAACTAGACCTAAGGTTTTAAGAGCAGATCGATTGTGGTTATTTATTGCTCATGACAAGAAGTCTTGATTTTCTGTTGTCTCTGGTCATCAGTTTGCTTGTTTTGAGGTGTCCAAGGCTATTTTAGAGAGTTGATGGCATCTGCAGAAATCAAGTTTCCCTCATGTCGTGTTCATTAGCATGATTAGAAGCGTTCTTGGGGATGTCGACCGTACGAATCCGATTAACACTAATTATCTACTCACTGTTGGCGATGATTCCTGCATTATCAAGCAACGATTGAGTACCGAGCTGCTGTCTTCTAATATAGGGTTTGTCGACTGAACTGATTCCATAACGCAGCATGCAGATCAGTCCTAATGCCGTATTGTACAAACCGTTTGATCTTTTCTTAAGCACTATGGGGACATGATATCGTATGTTGCCACATCAAAATAGATGAAAAAAGACAAGCATCATTGCAAGTCTTCAAAGGGTTTAATTGCACTAAAAAGACAAACGACATAGGACAGCTGCTTTTGCAGACCCAAGGCATGGGAAATTTCAAAGAAATTTCACTATCCTATGATTTGATTGAAAATGGTAGGCATCTAGATAGATATGTAAGACTTAATTGTAACCTTATTTACAAAGATCCAAAGCAAATCATATTATTAGGATTTGCATCCTACTGGGAGCTGGTCTGCACAGCAGCAACAGTTGAGACCATGGAGTCTACTCCGCAAACATTGCGACCCCTGCAGATCTTGTAGAATCCATTCTCTCCCCACTTTTCTCCCCAGGAGTTCTTGATGATCCAGAATGGCTTTTCCTTCATCCTGACAGGAGAATAGCCAGCTGAACCATATCCCACCAGCAACACTCCATGATCCAGCCTCCTTGAGCAGATATACGGGCACGACACTCCTCCAATGTATGTTTGCATGAACACAGCATTGATGGCCACTGTATTAGAGCAAAGCAAGGAGTTATACACAACTAAACACTACAATTGTGGGCGTCAAAAGAGATATAATCACTCAACCAATAAAACTCAGGTTTATTTACCTGCAAGAGGTCCGTTTTTCACAAGATTTGCGGCAATTTGATCCTCGTCAAGGGAAACAACACTAAAGTTGGCCACTCTTGCTGCAACCTTGTTCTTGTCAAATTTGCAAGCACCACGATCAGTACCAGTGTAAGGATAGTCTTCCTCGCGCATAAGACCACCAGCTTTGAGAGTGTACTCAAAGGCACTATTCATCAACCCACCATTGCATCCAGAGTCACATGAACCTGGTTCTTCAGGATCACACTGCATATAGGAATGAGCTGAATTTAGAGAGCGCGAAACAGCTAATCTATTAACCACCTTACTGAAAAAAAATGTGATCCAATGAATTGTTTTCACTTCTTTATTTCTCATCAAAATGAAATTAATTCCAGGCAATATGTCAACAAATTAAGCAGTTACTGCATGCGTTGAACCATCAACAGGAAACTGCAAGGTTTTAGAGAACATTGAATCTGTAAGTCTAATTAATTGAATGAACTCTCCGACATGACAAGAAGGCAGCCATTCATGAACAACCTTCCAGAATACCGACAGACAATCAATATATCTTGAACAAAAGATAACCAACAACCCTTGCCAGATAGATACTTATTCAATCCTTTTATTTATAAACTTGATGATTTTGAAGATTGAAAACAAACAACCTCCAGTGACTCCAATAACATAGCAAACAAACTTTTTTCTCTTCCTTGCTAAAACCTTCAATAAAACATGGATATCAACACCACGCATAAACAGCAATCATCAAAGTTAGCATGTTTACTCTAATTTTAGATCACTATAGAACAATGAATCATGCTTCAAGTACTCAAAGTCGTCATGTGCTCAACCCTTTAAAAAAAAATATCATGAAACATAAATAATTAAAAACTTAAAAGACTAGTTGCAAAGAATCACACCTCATGATCGCAATCCACAAGCTGCTGCTCACTGAGGCTAACAAGCTCTCCAGTTGCAAGAAAGTGGGCACCTTCCAAAGCTCCTGTGGCACTAAAACTCCAGCATGACCCACACGAACCCTGACCCCAACAAAACAAAATCAACATCACCATATTAACCTTGATAACCCCAAATAGATAAATCATCAATAAATAAATAACAGCTAAAAAATCACGAATTTAGTATAAGTCAACGCTTGACCCCCCCACCTAAAACCCATCCTTGAAAAAAAAAGAAACCCATCATATTACAATTAAAAACACGAAAAAAGTAAAAAAAATCAAGATTTAAAAAAAAGACCTGATTTTTAATAGGACCAACAGCTCCTTTTTCTCTCCAATCAAAATCCTCAGGCAAAATCACTAGTAGGTAGAATCGGAGCTTCATTCGCATCCTTAGGCAACCTCAACCTGCGCAACCCTAAAACCTGCTTTCTAAACTCCGCCGGAGTCAAATCGGAGAACTGAGTCACTCCATGACTCGCCGTTGGGTCCAATTCCTGATGACGCGCCGCGCGTCTCAGATTAGCCTTGAATACCGAGAACCGGTAATCATGCTCTTCCTGTGAGCCGTAGGATTTCTTGAATTTACTCTTGAACAGCGAGAAGTGATGCTGCTCTGCGCTTAACAGGTTTGATGATGACGCATCCTGACCGTCCACTACTTCCCTGATCAAGGGATCATCACCGTTGAGTGTGTCCGCATGAACTGCGGAGATAAAGAGGAGAGAGAGGATGACAAGGAGCGAGAGATTGAGAGACATTGTTGAATGAAGGCAAACACTCACCGAGAGAGAGATTTTATATAGAAAAAAGATTAGTTTTTGTTTTTGTTATTATTAATGTATTATTATTATTATCATCATTATTTATTATAGGTATAAATATACGAATGGATTGCGTGGATTATGAGATAAGGTACATATATCATCCTTCAAGAATCAATTTTTATTATTTAGTCCAATTTGTCTCTCTTCCTTAGGTTATTTTCCCACAAGAAATCACCTAGAAGGTTCCTCTATAAAGTAAAGGGCTTAATGTCGCCAGGAGTCGAAACTTTAAGGACCATGAGTGGTAGTAAAATAGGGGGTGGGTGGTGCTTATCTAACAGTCGTAACGGTGGTTATGGGCCTTTTGTTGCTTAGGGAGAAAGGAAAGGAAGAGGCAATAGGAGAAGGACATGTGGTAGAGGTGAACCGTTTGACTTTTGAATGGTAGGTTCTTCTTTTTGGACTGGCGGTTTCGGCATGGGAGTTATTTCTGTTTCTGCTACTTATTGGAAAGAGTGTGAAAATGGGTTACAGAGGCCCATTAGTACAGGGGAAAGTTTTAGTGGGCTGGGCTGAATTTTTGCTTACATGTTGTCTTTGGGCTCCTTTGCTATAACTTCTTATGGAAACCTTTTTTTCTTAATTTTAATTAAAAATTAATTTTTAAAAAGCATTAACAATACACAAAGGCTTGACAAGGAGCTACGTACCAAAGTTTATAGACGCCATGGCTGAATGTTGTTTTGCTCGTAGCATTCTGTGGAAGGTAATATGCTCTCGCTACGCGGAAGGGGAGTCCACGGCAGTAGCTTGGAGCCTGTTTTTGTTCGACATTGCATACAACATTACAAACGGAGATTGCTCTGTAAAAAAAGAATCAATCGGCTCCTGTGTTACACCGCCATTGTCCATTAGTGATGGAGGGCACCTCGGAGGCCTGGCAAACAAGTAAATAGATCGTTGATTTTTTTCCTTCTCTTTTATGCTTCTCTTCCTGTGCAAATTCCTCGATTGAACCAACAAATATAAATCAAGATTCGTACAGATATGCCTCTTAAATGTAATGTATTGATCTGGTGATGCAGCTTGACACGTCCACGGCCACATCACTCAATAAATCGTGAGGCCAGTTTTGGTCATGACGTTTTCGATACGAGGAACAGAACTCATGCTTGCTATAGCTGGGATTGCAACGAAGATGTTGGAAATTTGTTTTAAATAAATAAATTATCGGTGATAATGTTTCAAAATATATAATGTCAAGGAATTTACTTTTCGCCATGTTTGGATGATGGATGATCATGTTTTCATATTCATCTTCTATTTTCTATAATTAAGGATTTCAGGAGTTGGTGACGAGGATTGAATTTCTTGCAAAACAATATTTTTTTAGAGATTTTAGGAACCCTCAATAATTAAGTTGGTGATTTTATTATAAGGAGTTGCAATAAATAAATATTAAAATTTTAAAATAAGAAAATATGTTCTTAGTTTATGTATTATAAATGTTAAGAATAAATTGTAAGAGAGTGAAGATGACAAACCTCTTTTCTGGACCGTTCAGAGAGTATTTATAACCTTGAATTTTTCTTTTTCTTACTCGAGAGGTCGTAGGTCTTCTCATTCTTCATATCCAAATGGGGGGAAGACCTTTACAATTAACATTAATATTGATTGTAAGTATTTCCTTACATGGTATTAATTATTGATGGGAGTATCACGTACCTATAGAAGACGGTTCTACATCAATTTGTACACGATATTAACATCGATGAGATCAGTCCTTTAATCAACATTAATATTGATTAACGTATGGACAACCCTAAGAGGAATTTTTACATAGCAAATGTGTAAGGAGATGAAGACCCTAGATTCTCACTTTGGGTGCTTGTATCCGAAGGAATTCTTGTCTTAAAAAGGCATTGATTCTGGCATCTTGGCTCTATTATGTATCCAAGCCCAAGGGGGTTGGGTCTGACATCTCTCTAAACCCACAAGAGCTTGGACCAAAGGTGTAACCAAGCATAAGAGGGTTAGGTCTGGCATCTCATTAGACCCACACGTGTTTGAGCCTTGTACGTAGTCGAGCCTAAGGGGTTAAGTCTGACATCTCGCTAGACCCACATGAGCTTGGGCATGGCCCGTAGCCAAGCTCAAGTGGTGTTGGGCCTGACATTTTGCCATACCTTCTTGCCATAGCGTTTTGGGCTCTGTATGCTTCTATAATGGATCTTATTTCTCTTGGTCCCTTCTAGTCATGAGCTTTATGAGAGAAAAAAAGGTTTTCAATATGAAATACATCTATCCATCAATAATTAATTTTTCAACCTTTTAACTTTCAAAATTCACTATAAAAAAAAGGTGAAGGAAGAGTTTTTAACTTGTATTTTTTAGATTTTTTCACACTCTTTCTTACCTCATTTTTAGTGTTTTTATTTCTTTTTATGCTTTGTTTTTTCTCCAAAATCTAGAGTTTAGATTCATCTTGTTAAGAGATATTAAGTTACATGATCTTTGGTTTAAAGGCCTTGTTTAGAAGTGCTTCTAAACCAATATGATGTTGGAATCTTGAAAAGCATATTGCAAACATTCTAGTTGCACAAGTGAAGAATAATAAAGCTTTAAGGACAAAGAATTCATTCTGGACAACAACAAAAGATTCATTACTTTAATGTGTTTTAACAAGTAAGTACCCTTATTATTTTAATTAAAAAATTATTATTTATTATTATTAGCGCATGTGTGTGTTACAAGTTTGAATATATGCTTAGTATGCATGCTAGAATTATATTATTATTTTTGTGTTGAAAGCACTTTTGTCTTTAGTTATGCTTTTACATCCTTTTAGTTTTAACTATGTATAAATTCTAGATTTTTATTGGACATCTTTTATTTAGCATGCCTTTATAATAATAAACTAAATATCTTTTCTCACCAGTCTGTTATTCATATCTACAAACTTTGGATCTATGATGGCTTTACTCTTTATATTAGACTTTATTTAGTTTATCATGTGGGAAAAAATAATATTAATTACATAGATTAATTGTTAAAGAGATTTTAGCATATTTAAAATTTAAGTTATAATTTAACTTTCTTTTAATTTGCTATATTCTCACATATAGATTTATTTCAATACTATATATTTTAATTTATAACCTTTTGGTTTACTTATTACTTTATGTTTTTTTTTCTTTAATTAATTTTAGAAGTTGTTATATATCTTTTTTTAAAGTTATAATTTATCTTCTAAAATTACAATTCATGCAATTTATTTGAATCTCTATGAGTTGTTGCATGATATATATTTTATGAACTAAACTTTTATAAACCATGTTTATATCTTTGTTTAGTTTATAGATGTTATTTGCAAACTTGTTGGTAAAATCATGCATTTTGTTTTTCTTGTTTAAACATAATGTGTTGACATAATACATGTTTAATTTTAACTAAAATAAACAAAAGTGTTTATTTTTTATCTTGTACAATTTAAATATTTTTTTATCAAGTTGCTTTATTTCAAGTTTATATTATTTTAATTGTTTGTTGTGGAGCTGAAATATTTATTTATAAATATTATTGGCTATTGTTTTTATAATTTATATCACGCTTTTAACTCAAGAATTGGTTTTTCCAACCAATATTGCTTCGGTAAGTACTACTTCGGTAGTGAAAATTCCACCATCACCTTTTGTGATGCACAGTGAAAAACCTGAAAAGTTTAATGTACTGAACTTTAAATGGTGACAATATAAAATGTTGATTTACATGCCCGTCTCGAACTTGGTTAAGTTATTGGAGGAAAAAATGTTAAAGTTGTCAAATAATAAATTTAGTTTCATTATTATAATAGCTTTAGACATAGGGAATCATAGTGATTTCGTGCGTAAAAAAATTATATTTTGAATAGATTAAATAATACACAATATGATGTGTATAGTTTAATCAAGAGTGAAAGACACTCCGAAAAGTTTTTAACAAAAAGTTCAAGGTTGAAGTTATCGTTATAAAAAAGTTTATAATTAGCAAATTTTTAAATCTAAAAATGACATCAATGTTATCTGGTCAGATTTGTTCATGTATATAATATTATTAATGTATGTGTTACTGTTTACATATACAAAAAGCTAGTGTAGTTAATAGATATTATCTAGTAAGTTCTATCTAATTAGATTAAGTTTTAAACGGAGTCTTTTATAACCCCTTCAATTTTTCTCAAGAACTTATTTAGTGAAAGTATTATTCACACGAAGACTAATATGATTGATGAGTATTATAATTGGATGTTTGAGCGTAAATTATGGATACAAATATAGTCTACTGTTTGGATGGTGACTAATATGATTAATGAGTATCATAGTCAGTTACTTAGTAAGGTCTCAAATAATCTTACAAAAATAATGCTTACGGGGTAATGAATTAATACAAATAAATTATGCAAATCACTAGGTAAAGCAAAGAAAAATTTAAGTATGTGAGAATTTAAAATGCAAGAATTAAATGAAATACAACGATGAAAATTATAATACAAAAAATTAAATAGATCATGACCACATAATATGATGCTGAAAAATTGAATAGACCACAACAATGAAATTTTAATATTGATATTTGAATGAGTCATAACAATAAAATTTAACTTATGATATATTAATTGTCCCTAAAAGAAAAATGTACTATGAGATATTGAATACACCATAAACAGGTATAAGAAAAATAGAAGATGGAAAAATATTTGAATATGCTATAAATAGGCATAAGAAATGAAGTTATTAAGATAGAGAAATATTGAAATATATCATAAACGAGCAAGAGAAACATTTGAATTGGAAAAATAACAGAACTTGCCATAAATGGATATAAAAAATATTTAAATTGGAAAGAAATATTGAAATGTATTATAAATATTTTTTTAAAATAATATATTCAAGATAAAAAAAAAACATAATTAAAATGGTTAAATTGAACGTAAGATATATGAGAATAGAAAAAATATATGTGTAAGCTAAAGATGACCGGAAGTATACTACATTTTAAAGGAATTTATATGAATAAGTCATAATGAATATAATATACTTGAAATTAAAATTGATATTAATGAATCAATAATGATATAATGAATAATATAATAAATTAACAAAATCAATTGATAAAAATAAAATAAAAGCCTGGAAAAGTCAATAAGTCATATAATTGTAATGGAGACATAAAATATAGCAAAAATTAAAGGTGTTGTGAAATGAAATGATGGCATAACTTAATTGTGCCCAAAGGATAGAATTGGTGTGGATAAAATGCGATGTGGAAAGAGAATATGTTGTGGAAAAGTTACAATGAATCTAATAAACATAAAAAAAATGAGTGAAAATCATATTGAGATGAGTTATGAAATAAATGTTAAATCCAATAGTTGTTATATGTGTGATGATAATAGTATAATTTGTTTAATAAAACAGAAGAGTTCATTAGTGATTGAAATACAGATTGATATGCTTATAGAATAGATTAATGATATCGGTTATATTTATATAGTTGTAAAATGTAGTAATCATGATAAGGTAAACACTTAAGGAAACTTTTGTGATCTTATGTGTTTTACAAGTGTTTTTTTTTTTTTAAGGTCTCAATTCAAAACACAAAAGTTATCGAGTTACTTGATTATTTTTATCGGATAGATAAGATAAATGCTATTATTTTCTTACAGTTGTATTGAAATCAAGCTTATAAATGTAATTTGTAAGGGTTGTAACCACACAAACATGTCGGTATAAATTTATAGATTGTGAACTAGAGACTATTTTTAGATAGAAAAAAAAATACATAAAAATCCAATATAAAAAACAATTAAAAAGATAATAACCAGGGCATTATGATCGGGTTTCAAAAAGCATGACCCATCATCAAATTTATGATATTCATTTCTTAATGTTTTTTATTCACTATCACTTATAATATTTTCATTATCTACTTTAATGAATAAGATAAAGTTAATTTTCCGTATAATCCTGTTTTTCAACACCTTTAATGCCATGTAATGATCATCAGAGTGCAGATTTCACTCTTATGGCTAGGGACTGAATTACTTTGACCATCCTCTTATTGGCAGTGGTAATGTGTTCCATCAAGATGTTGCCGTGGTTCTGGAACCCAGACTTCGTAATTATAAGTCACCTTTCGTTTTGGGCTTGGACTTCTTTCTTAGAAAAAAAGTCACATGAATCAATTTATTATCTTGTTAGAAGCAGTTTAATATTTCTGACAGGAATAATGTTGTCAAACTCAAAATATCATTTCAGATGGGGTTAATTTGTGGAACCCTTTTGGCCTTTTCCCTTCACAGATGTCGATAATTATGAAACGACCTGTCCGTGACTGCAGGGTCACGTTTATATTTTCAATTTTCCTAGAAAGAACAACCTCTTCATATATATTTGCATTTCTTGGATCTATCAATGGCCACATAAATTTCTACTCCAGATGCCATTTGGGCTCAAACCAAGACGTATAGATAACAGGCTGACCTACCTTGTTAAGCAAAACATGATATAGATAACTGGTTCCAGTACATCCCCCGTAGTACATGGTAAGGTAAGGGCCACACCTGTGTTTCTAAAAACAGGCAAGCATATCTATATGGATGAATGTTAAAAGGGTTGGAGGCGGAAAGCACAAGAATTTGGTGTTGAACTCTAATCTAAAGAAGATGGGCTCTTCTCCTTCTTCATCATCCATTGTTTCTGCTGTATTGTTTTTGGTTTTCAATGCGGTTGTGTTGTGTCATGGAGGCAAAACCAGTAGTTTCGTTAGGAAAGTGGAGAAAACTATTGACATGCCTCTTGATAGTGATGTTTTTAAAGTCCCTCCTGGCTACAATGCTCCTCAACAGGTGTGTATTTTTTTCATGTTTTTTTTTCTCTTGTTATTTACTGGCCCTTTTCTTGTTATTTTCATCATCGAAGCATGTAGTATTTGTATTGATTAAAATTTTGTCTTTTCTTTTTTATATTTGTGATTTAGGTGGGTTTGTCAATTGAGAAAGGGAAAGTTCTAATTTTTTTTTTATAAAAAAAATGCAAAACTAAACTTTAAGTGTTTTTTTGTCCTTAGAACTCTGGGGAGTCTCCTTGAGAGTTTTGTTGATTTTCTCATTGGATGGACTCTCCTTAATTTATTGATATGTGGGTGATTAAAATACAGGTTCATATAACACAAGGAGATCATGTGGGGAAGGGAGTGATAGTGTCATGGGTGACTGCTGATGAATCAGGTTCAAATACAGTGATTTACTGGAGTGAAAGTAGCAAACAAAAGAAGGAGGCTGAAGGCAAAACTTATACCTATAAATTCTACAATTACACCTCTGGCTACATTCATCACTGCATCATCAGAAACTTAGAGGTGAATTTCTTAAAAAATTTATGTTCTATTGGATGTTCATTTTGCTTCATTCGCAGTTCCCATGTTTATGTTCTGTTTTGTATTGGTACCTGATAGTTTCTCAATCAAATTAATTGGAAGTTTGGATTTTTACTTGAAAATATTCACCTTTTTTGTTCAAATTAGAGTATGGTTTTGATTAATCTGCTTATCTGACTTCGTGTGGCAGTTCAACACCAAATATTACTATGTAGTAGGGGTTGGGAACACCACAAGACAGTTCTGGTTTATCACTCCTCCTGCAGTTGGTCCTGATGTCCCATATACATTTGGTCTCATAGGTATGTATGGCTTGCTATAGATTCTGTTTGCTTATATTATGGGAATTGTGGTCCATGCATACCTGCAGTTTGCTCCTGTATTTGTGTATGGTTAAGATTCTTTCAGTGGATAGGATGTTCAGGTTCTTACATGCGCTGATGTCCTCTTATTGGGACTTTACTTGCAGGGGATCTTGGTCAGACTTATGATTCAAATAGAACACTTACTCACTATGAAAATAACCCAGCAAAAGGGCAAGCAGTTTTGTTTGTTGGAGACCTCTCTTATGCCGACCACTATCCAAATCATGACAATGTGAGATGGGATACATGGGGAAGGTTTGTAGAGAGAAGTGTTGCTTATCAAACTTGGATATGGACTGCAGGAAACCATGAGATTGATTTCGCCCCAGATATCGTAAGCATCTATTACCATAGTTTATCATCTAATCAAGAATAATATCTTCGACACCTCTGAAATAAGTGAAGGCCAACAGGAGATGGTATCTTCTGTAATTCTTATTTTCTTATGGGTAGAAATGCTTCATCTCACACCGTTAGAATAATTCATGGCTTCCAATATCCTTTCAACTTTGTTCTCTCAGGAAATGTTAATTTCCATTCCGAGGGCTACTTCTCACATCTTGCTTGCCAACTAACTTCGTTGCAACTACCTTAATTTAGTTGTTGAACTTGACTGTTATAGATACCATGTGGTTTCTATTGTCTATGCAAAGCTTGCTACGAGTTTAATTGTTAACTTTGAATTTAGAAAGTAAATTGCACTTGGCGCCTCTGCTTTTGATTTTTGATGCTTTGTGTTTTATGGTTTTAGTCCATAGATTTCCATGTGCTTGTTTGATAAATGCACAGAAGCTGCTGAAAAGAAAATTCATAACAAAAGAATGAAATGTTGTTGCAGGGTGAAACTAAACCTTTTAAGCCTTATACTCACCGCTACCATGTCCCTTATAGAGCATCGCAAAGCACCGCTCCTTTTTGGTACTCAATCAAGAGGGCTTCAGCATACATCATCGTGTTGTCTTCATACTCGGCATATGGTAAGGGTTTTATTTCTTTAAGAGTCGTAAAATAGAATGAATGAAAGACTGAGTGTGTGTATCAGTGTATGTGCAACTTATTTTCATCAAACATTGGTTCAGGCCATTTTTTTGTTAGACATAAATGTCGAGTGCATATATTGCTTAGGAAAAGACCTTGGAAATCATGACTTGTACGCTGCTCATATTTTTTTGCAATTGTTTACCATAACTCCTGTAATCTCTTCATTTTGAAACCGCATTCAGTTATTTGGAAAATCAAGTATAATCCCTGCTTTTGCGTAATTGCATCTGTTTTTCTACCTTGTTTTTAGGCAAATATACTCCTCAAAACCAATGGCTTGAAGAGGAGCTACCAAAAGTCAACAGGAGTGAGACACCATGGTTGGTTGTTCTTATGCATTCTCCGTGGTATAATAGCTACGAGTATCATTACATGGAAGGGGAGACCATGAGAGTAATGTACGAGCCATGGTTTGTTAAGTACAAAGTTGATGTTGTGTTTGCTGGTCATGTTCATGCCTATGAACGATCTGTAAGTGTCCCTTATCCCTTATAAGTTATAAATCATGTGATCAGGTTCATGTTTCTCTTGAAATGCTTTCTTTCCACCTTTTGGGATGTCTATTATAATTTTCTAAAAAACGTCCAAAGTTTTGTAAAGATTCCTCTGTTTGGCTTCAGTTTTGTTTTTGCTTCAGAATGACATTACATGCAAATCCTTTAAGCTTATCTAATACGATGAGATAGTCAGTACTATCAGATCATTGAAGAGAAGTTTGAGGTTGTTTGCAATCAGAAAGAACTACCAGACTAGATTTGAATGTGAAATCTTTGTCAAAGTAACAATTGGTGCATTGTCTCTGCAGGAGCGCATATCCAACATTGCATACAACATTGTAAACGGACAGTGTGTACCGGTAAGAGATCAAACTGCCCCAGTTTACATTACCATTGGCGATGGAGGAAATATAGAGGGCCTGGCAACAAGGTAAGATCATTGAATAAATGAACTAATCTTCTCTGATATACATCTCCAAGTTGTCTTGCAATGTTAAATATATCATGATCTTACCATATCTTGCAGCATGACGTATCCACAGCCAGAATACTCAGCATACCGCGAGGCCAGTTTTGGTCATGCCATTTTCGATATTAAGAACAGAACCCATGCTTACTATGGCTGGCACCGCAATCAAGATGGATATGCTGTGGAAGCTGACACCGTGTGGTTTTACAACAGATACTGGCATCCTGTCGATGACTCAACAAATTCCGATTCGTGATCAATCAGTTCTCGAGATCCTTTCATTTCCTGGAATAAAATTCTCATATAGAGAAGTGGACCGCAATCACGTATCGTCCCTTGGCCCCTTTGTTGGTCAGCGTTTGTGACAAAAAATTTTTTTTTGCTGATCATACGGCAAAATACACCAAATGAAAGTGTATTAGGATATTGGCTCGTTATCAATATTAATTTTTTAAAAAAATATAATAAAAATATGGTGAATGTTTTAAGTATCTTGTATCTACAATTATGTCAGGTCAGGTGCCAAGTAAAAGTAACGTAGGCAAACATGTTAGATCCATATTATTTGGGTCTACCATCCTAGTAATTTGAGTCTTATTTATTTACTAGATCCAAATAAATATGGGTCCAGCATAATTTTTGAAATTTAAAAATAATAAAACAATATCAAAATACTAAAATGTCTTTTATGATTTTAGAAAATTACACAAAAAATAGTGTGAAAAAACAAAATATCCCTATATGCAAACCTTCTTTTTTTTTTAATCTTTTTCAAGGTTAAAGATGTATTTTAACTTATTTAACAGTTTGTAAAAGATAAAAAAAAAAAACCTTGGGCAACATGTTTTAATTTTGTTAATCTTGGGGGTCAAATAATATTTTTACTATGCAAATAATCGTGAAATAGACTACCATACCTACGTTGAAACGTTTAATGACCAATGAGCCTATGAAAAATACTGAAATACTCCTACAACCAAGGCTTTAATTTTTTCAACTAAAAAGTAAAATGATAATTTAACTTTTTGTGGAAAGATAACATTAGCCTTCAGAGCTTGGAAAATACATTGTGCAAGTTTACTGTGGATTGTGTCTTATTCCACGGTACACTTGCACATGATTGCCAGACCTAGGCAGCTTGGGTCTGGCAACCATGTCAGCCCACGTGCCTGGGTGTTACACTAAATATGATTGTCAGACCCAAGGCATTTGGGTCGCTATGGTTGTCAAACCCGTGATGCTTGGGCCTGACATAGCTGCTAGATCCAAGCGCGGGTCTGATATTTTTTTGGACTTGGCCTGGTGTGGGTCAATATTTTTTTTCATTCTCTCCTTTTTTAATATAACAAATTTATAATAAGTTACACAAACAAAAAAGAGTTTGCAGTTAAGTTCTACTGCATATAAATGAAAAATCCTGCTTGAATGAGATAGTGTTTGTTTTTGCAGTCCAATCATGCTTTTGAAAATTTTTAATTTGATCCAAGCATGGATCTGACATGGTTGTCAGGCGCTTAGGTCTAGACTGAAGCAACTTGGGACTAGTAACTATATCAGACCCAAGCGACTTGAGTCTTATAGCCATGCCTGATTTGACAAATAACAAAGATAATTGTGCACTTTAGTTGTCAGGAGAGAAAAAAAAGAAAAAACACAAACAATTGATCACCGACGGCAATCCAACCATTATCTGTCTACATGCGCCATATCATGTGGAAGAGGGCACAACTGCGCATTCAGTGAGACAACAGATGGCCAGATTTGGCCATCAGGAAGCGTCACAAGCGCCTCCTTAATAGCGCAAGTGCCACCCTTTTGCTGGGGAAGAAAAAGAAAGCAAAAGAAACGTCTCGTGAAAAGATAAAAAATTAAAAATGAAAATAATATTACAATTCATAGTAAAAGATCTATTGATCTACAGTGATTTCCTCACATCATTTAGCTTTTGATATAATTACATGCATTGTAAAGTGCATCATAATAATTTATCTATACTTTTCCATCTCATCTAGAGCTAGTGTTCGGAACGTTGTTGAAACCATGTTTCTCAAAAATTTGAATGTTTTTGGCTTAAAATTATTATTTTTATGTTTTTAGATAATTTTGATATGTTGATATTAACAATAATTTTTAAAAAATAAAAAATATTATTGTAATATATTTTCAAATTAAAAATAATTTAAATGTAAAAAACTTCCAGACACCTCCTAAAAAGGGAAATGAATCTAAAAATTCCAAATCAAAGTCAATCTTATGCTTGTAATCGTTTGCCAATTACCATTACTCTAAATCCACGAAAGTCATGGAATTTTATTCATCGAATTCCATCCGTGTTAGCTATTGCAAGGCCACTGCAAGCATTCCTTGTGGATTCTCGCTAGCCATTTTCAAATCAATTTATGTTAACATTGGTTCGGTTCAATATATTGATTTAACTTGGATTTTAAATTAAATTATATTAAATTAATTTAGTTGACTTTTTAATAATTTGATTGACTTTTAGAGCTCCACCGAAGCTAAAAAAATTAACTTAATTTGGTCATCTAAGTTTTTTAAAATCAGGATTGGGTCCACATGTTAATCCAGATCTCAAGAATAAAAAATAAGAAAATGTTTTTTCAGTAAAAATTCCTCTTGTTTTTTTAACTTCCATGTTTGCAACGATGGAGGATGATTCGTGGAAAATAAAAAAGAAAGGGGGAAAACGGAGAGGCTTTGTTACGGATTAGTAAGTAAACTTTACGAAAGTGAGTAAAGCTAGTATACTATTTGATATAAAATTTCGTAACAAAGTCCCTTCATCCTTTCTATTTGAGTCGCGTGAAGTTCAACCCATCACCGATTAACGGCCATCCCCTCCCTTCCATCAATCTGCACTCTCTCTCTCCCTCCAGCTCCTCCGTCAAACATTCATCAAAACCCTCCCCACATTAAAAATAAAAAATAAAAAAAATTGCTACTTCTATCACTCCTGCTAATTCTCCCGACGATCTGTAATGAAGAATGCATCGGAGTCTCAATAAAATGGCGGAGCAGGTGGAGGAGCCAGTAGATAACAACAGCAACGACAAAGTAAACAACGGCTCAACAGAATCTAACAGAAACGAGAATAATAATAACAATAATGATGAAGAGAAAAAGGATAAGAAGAAAAATGTAGATCCAGAATTATTCAGCTGTTTGCTTCAGCCTGTTACTTCGGATTCCGATCCTGATTACATCGGCATTCGCCGTCTCCTTCTCTACAGGAAAGCCGAGTCCGGTGTTCGCCGCCGTCTTGTAAGCTTTCTCACTACTCTTCTTGTCGTTTTGAAGCTTATTATTATTATTATTATTAACTAGTTCGTTTTTTTTTTATTATGCGCACCACATTATTTTGTTTCGTAAGTGCGTAATTGGTAGATCTACTGGTTTGGATTGTAAATTGTTGCTGGATGGTGCTTAGTTTAGGAGAGAATTAGTAATTAAATTAGCTGTTCTGCTGATTAAGCTTGGAGGAACCTTTTTTTATTTAAAGAAAATGGTTAATGAGGGTGCTCATTGGATTAGATGTAGAACAAAAGTCAAGTTAGAAATTATAACTCTTTTTTTTTTTTATTTTTTTCTAATAGAGATTCGTGTGTGCGCCTTTACTGAACTTATTTGCCTTTGGAATAATTTGGAAGACTTGTGCAGTCTAAAACAATGAATTTCTGATTGTTTCTAGATGAATTCTTGTCATGGTACTGTATCTTGTTTCAATGATTCATGAGACGAGTTTAATCAACATCTTGAATTTACTTTCATTGTGGGATGATTTTGTTAAGCCCCAATCGAATAGTTAGCAACATTGATATAGTATAGTAATGGTACCCTGTCAAATGACGCTTTGAGAATGGTCTAACAAGTAGCTATCTGGTTTTCTTTGTGATGCCTTGTGTTTTTTCATTTTCATTGAGAAGAAATTTCAAGTATTCTAGTGTTTTTCATTTTATTACCTATGAAACTAAAGTTACATTTCTTCTACAAGTTCTTATTGTGAATGCATTTTATGAAGGATTGGAGATGCAATGGAAAAGGGTATGCGAGCTATCGTAATTACATTCGCAGGCCAAGAAATTGGGATGGTTTGCCAAGCCACCAAAGCACTCCCGGAAACAGGTTGCTGATACTTTACTTGAGTGCAGCTAGTTGTGTATATTGATTGACATCTTGTACTAACTGAATTATACTCACACACCTTTGCACCAGGGGTTCAGAAATTTTTGCAACTATCTGACATTTGACTTCCCTTACATCAAGGAACATTTCTATGTATCTAACTGAGCTAATGTTATTTTCTTTCACTTTGTATTGAGAATCAACATGAACTTATATAAAAGTGCACTTTGTGAGTTGTGACTTCTATTTTAAATCTATTTCTCTATACAATTCTGACATCAGGATGATTTACTGGTTGATGCATCAGTGGGCGATGGCTTCAATCTTCGACTCCACCTTCCCATTTGTTCGAGGTGGACAGTTGGACTTCCAGCAGGGTATGCTTCAGTTTCTTGTGGATTTTCTTTTGATAATTAAAAAAGTTATATCTGTACCTCTGACTGCATTTAGTGCTTCTTCCATAAACTCTTAACAGGCTCCATAGAGTTAAAAATATATTTTTTCACAACAAGTAATGAACTTATTCAAGGAACCTGCCATGGCACCTGTCCCCACTACCTCCTTTTTCTAACATGTTTGATATTTGACATTAGTATGATCTGACAAGTTATGCGTTTTACTTTTATGTTAACTCATCAACCGTAAACTTAATTGCTGAAAACAATATTTTTACCTGAGAGGAAAGTAAAAGTTACATGATTAAATTGAGCTAAAGCCTTTTTTTCTCGCTTACAAGGAAAAACAATCCAAAATATCCATGTATGTGTATACTAACTAGTCTGATCTGACAAGTTATGCGTTTTACTTTTACGTTAACTCATCAACCTTAAACTTAATTGCTGAAAAAATTATTTTTACCCGAGTAGAAAGTAAAAGTTAACTGATTAAATAGAGCTAAAGCCCCTTTTCTCACTTACAAGAAAAAACAAAGCAAAATATCAATGTATGTGTATAACTACTAACTACTCTTCATCTGCCCATTCCACCTCTTCTCTTCTCATTGGACTTTAGCTTCCATTCTGCACCAGGAACTACCAACTTAATTTCTTGTGATTTTTAGTTATTGATTATAACTTTGAAACTACCACATCATTGATTAATTTTTTTTACATGTGTGAACTTCATTTGCAGGACCTGCGAAGTACCAACCTGCCTTCTACTCACAGAACAAGTTTCAGCTCAACTGCAAGTGATAATGATTCCCTACGCCGACGAGGGGCTGAACCTGCATATTCTTTTGTAGGAATGCATTGCATCTTTGATCAGTGCAAAGCTGCTGGTATTTCTTTATGTTACTGATATAGACTTCTTTCATTTCTCTTGTCATATTATACTTTGAGTGGTTAATCTATCTTCTTAGACTGAGCATCCTTGGTCTTATGTGCAGTTACTGTTTTGAAGTTTGGGCACATGAGTTCTGATTTACTTGCATATGGGGCGTCAGATGGAACCTTGACAGTGTGCTTAGTCTCAGACCCACCTTCAGTCATCAAAAAATTAGAGGGCCATTCTAAAGATGTCACAGGTTTGATTGACTGGTATTGTTTCTATGGTCTTTTCTTATATTTCAGGTCCTAACAATTTGTTTGTGTGGGTTTGCATGCATGTTTCCATTATTAAAGACATGATTTCACATTCCATTATAATTAGACAATTGAGTCGCACGTGGAATTGCTAATCCTAAGCAACAAGCCCTTTGTTTGTATTGGAGTGACACTGTATTCTTGTCTCTTGTGCAACCTGTGGTACTGGTGTGATAGGTCAAGTGAAGATCAATGACAGGTATCTTACAGGTGAACAACTAGATATGGAAAAGAAAGCATGATCTCATGTATCATTCAAAAATGAACAAACCAAAAGTGGAACCTACCTAGTAAAGTTATTTGTGTGTATGAATGGACTGTAGAACTGTATGAACTTCATTTTGGCTCTGGCTATTGCATTTTCCCAGGTCTTTGTGAATTAAGTTCTGATGGCTCTGAATCTTGTTTTTATTTAGTTCAACACACCATGTACAATCTCTTTAGTTTAACAACGTTGGTTTATCTTTGAAGACTTGTGTAAGCATGACTATTCCTCCACATGCATGCTCTAAGAGGAGTCATCAGAGAGAGGAGTGCAAATCTTTAGTTTCTTTATCCAATATAATCTCACCAACCATGCTGCTAATTATATTGATTGAGTGCAAGTTTATATTTTTCTGCTATCATTGCCACGTTTCTAAGTCAGAAAAGTACTGCCAGACTTCGACTTCTCGTCCAATAATCAGTACATTGCTTCAGCATCCATGGATAAAACTGTGAGAGTATGGGAGTTATCAAAAGGGATTTGCATTCGAGTAATATATGGAGTCTCTTCACAATTGTGTATTCGTTTTCATCCTGTAAGTATGCACTGAACACCCTCTCACCCTCTCACCCTCCCTCTCCCCTGATAATTTGTGCATGTGTATATATGTGATCATCTGACTGGGAAATTTTTTATATTTAATACGTTCAAATCATTCTTCATGACTTGATTGGCCACCTAACGTTTCCTCTTTTGTCTCCATCAATGCAGGTAAACAACAACTTCCTCTCAGTTGGCAATGCAAACAGAGAAATTACCGTAAATACCATTTTCCTTTCGCTGCAACATCATAACTCATTTACATGACTAGCTGTATCCACCCAAATTTTTCTCACATAATTGCTTGAATTTGAGAAAACTTCTACCACATTTCACAATTTAAAGTAAAACAATCGTACTCACTCAGTTTGTGAGGTTGCCAACTTATATACAAGCTTTCATGCTGATGCAATTTCAAAATGAGAACCTCTAAACATGTGATCATACTTGGTCATGCCCTTCCCTGGCCTGGCCTGGCCTATAGTTTTCACTTGGATTGATTCCACTTGATTTGTAGCTCCTCTTCATTGATATACCAGGTATTCAATTTCAGCACTGGCAGGATTATTAATAAATTGGTGTTTGACGATAAGGTTACATCAATGGACCATGATCACACTGGTCACCTCATTTTCTGCGGGGATGCACAGGTGACTCTTCTGTAAATACATTAAATAATCATCACCATTGGATGACTTTTTGTATACCTTTTCAAATAGCTATTAACTGACCTATACATGCAGGGATGTGTATACACCACAAGCATGGACTCACACACGGGTGCATTGTCCCGGTCTCATCGCTATCGAAGTAGTGGCAAGAGCAAATATCCAGTAACAACTGTTCAGTACCGGAGTTTCTCTCTGCTAGCAGGAGGCCCTGTGTTGCTGACCTGTACTCAAGATGGAAGTTTGTCGTTCTATAGGTTTGTATATCTGACATGTCTTCCACTTTTAGGTCTTCTAATTTGAAGTGATTTAGAGGATGTTATGCTTGTGTTGCAGTGTTGCCTTGGAAATAAAAGGTTATCTGACTCTTCGTTGCTCACTCAAATTGGCTCCACGAGTACATAGCATCCGGGCTTCTTTCTGCCCCTTGCTTTCCCTTGAAAAAGGAGAGTTTATAGGTTTGTATTTAATTACTGCAATGAAGGTTCTAATATTTGG
The DNA here is from genome assembly GCA_007827005.2 of Populus simonii. NCBI lineage: Eukaryota > Viridiplantae > Streptophyta > Magnoliopsida > Malpighiales > Salicaceae > Populus > Populus simonii. The sequence goes on along the minus strand of CM017467.2, from coordinate 16,062,240 downwards.
TCAGCTATCATTTGTACATGTGAGCTTAGAATACAACTCAAAAGCTTATGCAAAAAGAACTGTGTATACACATGTATGTCTGCATGTCAATGAAACGTGATGTATTTGTAGGTCATCATATGCTTGAGTAGTAACTCTGTTGTCACCTTCCACACTCAACTTCTATGTGCTCTTCTGCAACAATCCCACAACCTCACCCCTGAGATTTTCTGCAACATTCGTTTCCAACCACTGAATCTTCCTACTGTGCGTTTCTTAGAGAGAATCTAATAAAGGATAAGAGTAGGCAGTGAAGCATGAAAATTTCTGTTAAAATTGTGAGGTTTTGGTCTAGAATTGAGTGTTCACATATCCTTGAAAGAATCTTGAGTTTGGGAACAGTAATGAAATTTTTATCTCAAACTGAAATGGTTTTTTTTTTTTTTTAACATGAAGTTGCCGGAAGTGAGGATTCAAACGTTTATTTCTATGATTTGACTCGGCCAAAGCATACATGCGTCAACAAGCTACAGGTCCATCTCTGTTGCGTACTGGCTTTTGATGTTTCACAATTTCACCACTACCACCATGTTCTCACCATGATGTGCGTTTCTGACTGCAGGGTCATCGCTTTCCAGTTGGTGATGTTGCGTGGAACCACGGGGAGAATTTGCTGGCTACATCCGATCTGTATGGCATCGTTATTGTATGGAAGAGAGAGAAGACAAGTCAGGACAAATATAAGCGGTAACAAGTCTCGCCCACACTCCAAGATGAAACAGGGAAATTTAGCTTTGCGTTGTCTCATCATTCTTTGGTAACTGCTAAGCCACCTGTAGCATATGTTTCGTGATTCATTTGTATCAGAATGTGAAAACTGAGCTTCCATTGTTTGTATTAAATTTTGCACTCATCCTCTAACCATCAGCATGCACATACATGGCATTGAAGAGCCTAAATGAAAATGAAACAGAATCATTCTTGTTATTAAACAGTAGCATTTGCGTAGTACTTATTTCTCGGTAGGCAAGATGATAAAACAAGCGGAGGTGGCCTTTAGGAGCTCTACTAAAACGACACCGATGACTTTTATTTTATATTCCAATTGAAGCGTCTGTTTTCATGGTGTGATCGGCATAAAAGTCCTCGTTTGAATTATTAAACATCCCAGCTTACTTGCATTGCATAACAACTAGATTTATTAAACGGCACTTGATCTGAGATGGCATGACAAAAAAAAAATGAAATTAAAGCATTTTTTAAATTTCATTTTTGAAAAAAGGATTACTTCCCGTCCAGTGGCAGCTTAGCAAAATCCTCCTCTGGCCTCTGTGCAGTGCCTTCTCCTACTTGCTCCAACCAGTGGATTCCCCATGTGTACCAAGGTAGAGGCATAAACGTGTATCTATTTACAAGTTAAACTAGTTTGGATTATACACAGCCCTGGTTTATAGAAACAAGAAACCAGAGTGAAAAACATGTACATGATCACATAACCTCCAAACAACCAAACACATCCTCGACGGGGTGACTAACCCTCAAATCAAGGTTATCTACACATGACAAAAGGTTTTCAAGCCAGTTTCCCTCTGCCATGAACTCACTCACAGATATACAACAGCTTGTGATGCAGATGTATCTGCCTGCGTGTTTGCTTGAAGCCTAACCAGGGTTAAAAACAGAGCTCCAGTTCCTCTGCTATCATTGTACATCAGCATTTGTATTTTATTTACTTTATCACCTCCGGCGCCTCTTTGTTTCCGCCTGCAAGAATGTGGTGGAAAAAAATATCAATGATAAGTAAATTCATACTTGGTGTATTTGAGTTTATCTGCCATTTACATGCAACTTCAACCTGGATCCCTTTCTCTGTTGGAAGCACAGAATCCCCATTATCATAGGACAACAGCAAGCTGCCATAAATTAACAAAGAAAGAGAGAGACCCCCTCCTCCAAATTAATTAGCACACAAAGGGAGTCAGAAAATTAACTAAAATGCTCTTGGCATGCCAAGTGACTTGTTTGCCTTGATGGGCACACGCTTCCCCACTTGCCATACATGTCCAGATCCACCATCATACCTAAACTCTTGGCAAAACCCCACAGGCTTTGTAGCTCTAAGCAGCAAAAAAATAAATGCACAGTCCATGGTTTTTATCCCAGGATGCAATTATATCAGATTGACAACGGGAGTTTTGATTGCACTGTTCATTCTTATCCAATAATATCATAAAAAGGTTCCTTAGCAATAACGAGTTGAGAATACCTTTCCATGTCTCAGCCTCACTCCTCTCTATCTCTCAGAACATATGCATGTGTTGTTAGGTGATTGTTGGATTAAGTTTATTCGTGCATTTTAAGCATTATGCACTCATTATACAAAAATATCCATACCCCGCATTCCATGAAAAGCCAAAGCAATTACAAATCTACTAACACAAGAAACATTTAAAAGAAGAATGGCAGATGTGCATGTCAGCTTGAGTCCAGTAAAAACAATTTGGATGACAAATGCCATGAGATTATTAATATGTGCATGCCAGATTCAGTCCAGGGAAAACCAGGCATTTGAATGACAAATAAAGACTTCAAAACACGCTCAACACTGCAGTGGATGAGGATACCTTTCCATCTGATTGTCTGGTATTGTGGGAATTCTGCAGCTTCTTCTGGCCTTCAGATGAGCAGTTTTCACAGAAGAAATGATCAAGTCTTGTAGCTTCCTCTGCAGACATTTCTATACAAGCAGGATGAAACCTGAATCAAAAAGTAGTATGCTGAATGATGCATTGTTTTCCCATTGTATTTGCATAAATCGGACATGTCTGCACTAAAACAGTTGTTTGGTAAAAACATCCCATGAAAATGCACAGACATCCGCATAAGAAAAGGCATTTGAAACATAAGTCTCTATACCCTAGTTGTCCACTCCTTCTGAACTAGGGACACGTATTTATCCTCAGAACTCAATATAAGAAGCTCCTTAAAAGTGAAGGTTAATAACAAACCTCACGATCGAGGCATGTCCATCCAATCACATGCTAGAGGAAGTTTGGAAAAGAAAAGGGAAGAAAGCATGCTAACAGAAGACATGGTGCAAGCATTCTTCTTTCTTTTCTTTCTTTTCATGATGACATTTTCCCATTCTTTTTAATATATCAGCTACTCCCGTTTTCAGTTTCAAGTAGAGAACAACTTATCTGTCCTGCCCATTGCTCCTGCTGGATATATTTTAGAGAATCACAGAGTGGCTGTAATTGCTTAACAAGACAGATCTAAATTACTTCGTATACCACGTGCCAAATCAACTTCTAAATAACTGTAGAAAATATTACTGTAATCCAATCTCAATTGTCATCTATTACAATCCCAGAGCGACTTTGCAGATAAAATGCAATGCCTATTCCCCTCAGTTTGAAAGAAATATGACAAAGCAACTGATAACTGGAAATATGGTGTTATAAATCTAATTATATTCTTTCTCGCAGAAAGGAAAATCAAAGTACAGTCCCATTGACATTTGGATAGCAAGCAGCCACAGCTTTCTAACAAGCTAAAACCTGCAGGCACCGAAGTAATAATGGCATTGAAAGATCTCACCTAGCAAATTCCAAACAGCATCACAGAACAGAAACCCATCCACAAAACCTGAACTAGAACTCGGAAAAGGGCTTCAAAACAATCTAAATAATCTCAAAAACACACAGCTTACCAGTCACTGCAGCCTTCACATTGAACCATCAAGTCATCAGGATTGTAAGGCATCTCACATTTGCAATACCTGCCACAATTAAGAAAAGCCTTTTACTCAAAAACACTATTCTAATCCCAAATTAAAAATATCAAATTAAAATCCATCAAACCACAATTAAGATAAGATTCCCGAATTAACAGCATAAATATCGCCACTGAATTAAACCATCAAAATCGCATTAAAAAAGGGGAAATTCGAGACATACACGGCAACTCTATCAGGATTAAAAGCACCAGTAGACGAATTATACTCAAAACGACAAAAGAAATCATCGTTTCCAACAGCATCAAGCTTCGTGTAATTCTTGAAACTATGAACCATACACTTCCCTTCAATCGTATCTGCACTCTGAGTATCATAGTGATCGGATAGAAAAACCTCCTTTGAGCCATGAAACTGCCGGCGACCACCGATTGATTCCTCCGGCCGGTAATACCACCGCACCCGTACTCTCACGTTGGGCCCTCTACCGTCGGATTCGATCCGCTCAATCTTTGCCACGTAAGAAGGCTTCGACGGATCCGATGGCCGCATCAACACGCAATCTCCAGCTACAAAACGAAAGAATTTCATTTTCATTTTCTAGTTAATAGAGATGATATAAATTGGAAAAGAAAAAGGGTGGGTTGAGCAGTGAGGGTGAAGGACTTACGTTTAACGGTTTTGTTGATGGGTTTAACAGTGTAAGAGTCAAGAGTGCGTCTTGGTGCTTTAGCTTTAGCCATGGAAGTAGTAGCGTGTAAACAAACAAGGTCATGCACAAAGACAAGAAAGAGAATGTGGCAGAGAGAAGATAAATTAGCACAAATGGTGTCATCACTATTATTATTATTTTATGTTAAGGTTGTACATGTAGTAAATCTAAAAAATTATATTTTATTTAATTTGTTGTGAAATAACTGTACAAGGTTAGGTTGCTGGAAAGTTAGCTGGTTTGCAAAGAATTTTTCATGAAAACCTAAACCAGGTTGAGTGTTTGGTCTACTAACAGGGTGTTGTTCATGCGTTAGTTAAAATGTTTTTTTTTTAAATATATTTAAATAATATTTTATATTTTTTAAGATTCATTTTTTATACAAGCAAATTAAAATAATATAAAAATATATAAAATAATTCTAAATAAAAAAATAAAAATTCTCGAGAACACTCGGCCAGCTGTCGTTCCGCTGTTCGAGAGTTAAAGGTTGAGTTCACATCATGGAAGTGCGGAGGAGTTTCAGGGTATTTTGCCCGGCAACCGGCAAGAGGCAAAATAAAAGGCATGTGTTGTGACGGTTGTCTCTGGTATTGCCATCTCAGTATTCAGGTGCTGCCGTTTCTCTGTTAATTTCCCACTTCCGGTTCAGGAACTTCAGGTCGGTGTCCTTGGTATTGCCATGTCATCGTTCTGGAAATATTTGTCTCTCGACTCAACGACATGCGCCTCTTGCGGTTTGAACTTTGTAACGACCAAGCATTTAGTTAGTTAGTTGTCTTAGAATTTTGCTTTAAGAATCTATAAATCTCAGTAAATGGTAATGATACTTAAATATTTCCGAGAATCACTCTGGGAATTTTTTTTTAACATTCGATGCAATAGACACGTGGACATTTTTCCATATCCAATGTCAAGCATGGGTGGGTAAGATATAAGCTAATCATACTTGGGCTTCTTTTTTTTTTCTTTCTCCCCTGTGATTTTGAGAGTCTCTTGAGTTTTTTTATGTTATTGGCAGTAGCATTTTTTTCTTTTGTTCTTTTTATCCTTAATAATGTCCTATGAAGAGGGCGGTAATAATTATTTTTTAAAATATTTTTTGTTTGAAAATATATTAAAATAATTTTATTTATTTTTTAAAATTATTTTTAACATCGACACATCAAAATAATTCAAAAACATTAAAAAATAATTTTAAACAAAATTTTTATAAAATTTTCATGAAACACCGTTTGGAATGCAATTTTAAACAAAGTCTTATTACTAAATCTAATGTTTTTTTTGGTATTTTAGTCTAATTTATATGGTATTTTGTTTTTTATAAAAATTTTATTTTATTTTTTCATTTTTTTTTCATTTGCCTTTATGCTCCATAAGATTTTATAAATTATTAATTAATTAATCTTCAGATTTTTTATCTAAGAAAAAAGTGTCCATACAAGATCAAGATAATAAAGTTATTAGTGCATTGCTGGAAAAAATGTGCCAGCTACATGTTCACTTATAAAATATTTTAATTAGTCTAATTGTACTGCACTACTTTTCAAGTAGGAGCAAATATTGTTTTTGAAGTATAAAATAAATCTAGGTATTGTTACGTATTTTTTAGAAAAAAAAAAAGATTTTATTAATGAATTTAAAATCAATTAAATAGTGGATAATATTTTTATATAATATTAAGATAGAAACATATTAGATCTACCTGAATCAATCTAAGTTAACATGCAAAACTGAAAGCTAAATCTTTAATTAACTCAATATTCAAAGATAAAAATAATAAAAAATAACAGTTAATTAAAAAAACATCATGCAAATATGGGTGAACCAGCCAAACTTACAACGCAAGTCATGCATGTCATCAAATTCAATAATTTTTTTTTTGATAGATTTATATGACAATAAAGTTTTTATCAATTTGTTTTGCATGAAATATTTTTTTAAAAGAGAAAAAATCATGAGAGGCACGTGAAACTGAGATAGCAAAGATAATGGAAGAAATTGTATTTTTTTTTATACATTGAGGGACAAAAAAATGCATGCAAAAGAGAGAGAGAAAAAATAGCTTGGGTGATGTGGCTTAATCCGTCAAAGTTGTTATTCGGAGCATAAACTTAATTGGGTTCAATATTTTTTATATAAATTTATATCTAACTTAAATATATTTTAAAAAAAGGGCTAAAAAAGAGCCCACCCAATGACCCAGTGCCTTAACTTTTGAAAGGAAAAGCCCAGACTTGTGGGATTTCAAGTTCAGGCCTCTGCACCTAGGCCTTTTATTTATTTAGTTTGGGATGTATAACTTGTCATCCACTCCTATTTTAAAAAAAAAAAGATACATAACCAACACGTTGGCTGTTGGGGCCAAGATTCTAGCTACCACTGTGATGGCCAGAAAAACAAGGCAAATAAACTCATTTTCAACTTATTTCAATCCAAAAAAACCTTACAAACAACCTAAAAATAATAAGAAATCAACCTATCAACCTAATAAACCCACAAAACGATCCAAATCATAAAATAAAACAAATAAAATATATCATTCTTGACTTAAATCTGGTTTTTTAGGCTATATTGAGACTTAAAACAATCACCATAAAACTTCCCTCACATAGTGGAACCCGTTGACACCAAATATTAACCATTTTTGTAACAACCCATGTTTTAATCATACCAATGTCAGATTAACTTCATCTTCTCATGGTAGATAAGGGTATTTTTTTTTATATTATTATATATAATCACCTATTTAAAATTTCTTGTTTCTACCAAAATCTTGACATAATCTCCTTTATTTGTTTATCATTATCCATACATCATTATTGATAGTTATAATGAACACTCAACACAACAAAGTCTTCGCAACCTTAGGCATGTCTATAACAACATTATTCATTGCACTTTTTCTTTCATCCAATTCACATAACATTTTAATACAATGCAAATATATCTATGTAACTTAATTTAAATTACAACTAAAGATTATCAATTATGCAATTTAGAATATGAACCCATACATGTTATCTATACATTTTTACAAACAAAAGGAGAATAAGTTTAGAACATTAATTAAACAATATTTTTTAGTTGATACAAAACCAAAAGAATAGTTTTTCACATAGTTCGATGATGTAACAAAATACTATCTTAACTACATAAAACTAACAACCAAGAAGACAGATCAAGATGATTCGATTATATAGAAAGATCATGTATGTTAGATTACATATCAATCATTAGAGAGCAAAACTTTATTTATAATAAATTAATGAACCAACACAAACATTCAATTTACATCATAACATAACCAATTGACATTGCCTCTCTTTTTTCCGGTTCATTTCATATTTTTAATAATTCATATCTTCGTACATTAAATCAAATCATCAAGTTTCTTTCCTTCGCAAACTAGTTTTCTTTCATGCATCATATAATTAGAACTAAGTATATTGCTTAATCTCCTTCTCAATGATAATTCCATTCTATAATTCAAATTCCACAAAACCTCTATACATAATGGGCAGGTTCTAATTTTCCAACCCCCATACCTGATGGCAAGTTAACATCGACCTTTGTTTCTATGGCAAGTTGGTATTGACATTTATCTTAATGGCATGTCAACATCGACTTTCATATATAATGGCAAGTTGACATTCACCTCTACACCTAATGGCAGGTTGACATTTTTTAAATTAAATCACCTCCCCGTCAAGAGTCCATTTCTCACAATTTCATTTCAAGTCAACGATTCCATTTACTCTTTCTTACATCTTGATACTCATTCATAAAATTTCAAGATATATTCGTGACTAAAGATTGTTATGCATGGAATATTGGAATTTAAAAGAGTAAGGTTTAAAAACATATATTTGCTTCTTATGTAGGTCCAGCTCTTTTCGTTTGGAGTCTCACTCTTGAAGTCTCTCCTGCATCGATAAGATACCATTTATTAACAAACTACTTTATTTATCGATTTTAGAAACCTACATTTTAGTTCCATCTCAATTTTATTTTATTTACAACTTTTATTTCTTTATACACAATTATATGTATATGAACTTTATGATTGTATTCAAAATTCACATTCCAAATACATTGAGCTTCTTCTAACATTAGTAGTCATATTTGCTTATGTTTAATACACATTGGTATTTCATAACTTTTATAAATTTTACCTAACTCTTTTACTTTGTACTTCTATACCTTAATTTCAAACACATTCAATTTGATCATTCAAACTATATTTATGCATTAATTTTAACATCGTTTAAATCATAAATTTCAAATAATTATCCTCCTTTTTTTAATGAGATTTTAAGCTAAAGTAGGTTTGTTTTTACCACATTTAGATAGATTAATTTAAATCCAATTCAAATCATTATAACCCCTCCTCCCTAAAAAAAAACACTTATCTTTCTCTTCAATTATTCATTATTTTGTATCATTTATAACCTATTTCATCACAATTCCATCAAACTTTGACAATTTCATATTTTCTCCAAATTGTCTTCCAATAACCTTAATTCAAAAATTATACATTAAATTTATTTATTTTCATTCAAACTTATTTAAATGAGTTTATAGCTCCTTAACAGGTAATAAAATGAGTTTTGAATACAAACCAATCAAAGTTTTCCCCACCTCTTTTCCTCTATTGGCTATGACTTCGAGAAGCTCAAAACCCTGTTTTCCATTTTCTAGGATTGTAATTGTGCATTTTAGAGGGGTTTTCAATCTTGGTGGTTGGAATAGGTGTCAACGATAAGTCTTTTCTCTCAACACCGAAATTCCTGAAAACCTAAAGGGCTAATCACCTATTAAGTTAAAAAGTTAAGGGATTAAATTAAATTTTCTTGATGAAATTAGAATATGCTACCTATTTTGCCCATGTTTTTCACTTTGGTCATTTATTTTTTAATTTCACTCTCTTAAAAAAAAAAAGGAACTAATTGGCTATTAATTTGGATCTATAAGGGTTCAATTGTGCAAAATAAAAAATTAAGGATCAAATTGAAAAATAAAAAAAAATCATTACTCCAATTCATAATGATTTGTGAGAGGATGAATCAGTAAAACCACTACCCCTTTCAATTTCTTTTAATATTTTAAATTTGAATTTTACATCTTTAGTTTCTATATAAATTTTTTATTATAAACTTCTTTAGTATTCTTAAAATAGCATGTAAGCCCATTTGATTTTCTATATTTAAAAAATCTTCTTGTATTTTAGTTAGTTTCAAATCTAGATGTAGAAGCGCAAGTGAAAATGAATGATGCTCTCTGGAGAAAGTGAGGCGATAAATGCCGAGAAAGCAAATTTTCTAGCAAGATCAAACAAGAAGATCAAGACAAATACAATATAACAAGCTATAAAGGAAGGCAACACAGATGTATGGATCATCTCAAGCCCCTAATGCTTAAAGAAGTTTTGTTTTTGGAAGACAGATTGTAGACAGATAGGCACGTGGAATGGAGGACAACTCCATTTTCTCAGTCTATTCTGGTACTGGTGTTCATTTTTGCCTTGTAATAAGCTTTTGAAAGTGCGTTTTAATTTATTTTTTTTACTTGAAAACGCACTAAATTAAAGATTTTTAAATGTTTTTAATATCCTGATATTAAAAAAAATCTTAAAAAATATTATTTTCGTATATTTTTGTAACATGCTATCAAATACACTCATTCATATTGAGACATCAAGCCATAAGAGATTCAAAAGGAATTTGTTGCAATTCGCGAATCAATCAATATAACAGCAACTTATAATTGTACACAGAATCAGAATCCCTTGCAGCAGTTTGGGTGATCAATCAAGATTATGCAATGATCTGGGAGATTAATCAAAATAGTCCACAGTCTAACCTTCTGTATCTCTCCTGGATCACTTCTTATAACATCAGTAGGCAGGCTAGCAAAGTGTCTGCTTGGTTGGCTAGAAATGCAAGACTTCTCAGTGCCCGTCAAGTCACTTGGATTTCTAACCCATCGCAAGCTCTGTTTCTCTCTACTTGTAAACGATTACAACGAGTAATGCTATGCTACACAAAGGATAATTTGCCTGCAGATGCCAGGCATTGAAGGGAAAGAAGGGATAGTAATTATCACGTATCTCATGCGGCTCGTGAGCCATGTAGCCTATCAAGTGAGGTTCAGTGCATTGATTCATGAAAACACCCATTGAAAAAACTTGTAAAGAACCTTGTTTTTCTCTTTTAAGATGACCTTCAATGAGAATTAAGTTCATAAACTTCTTTTGTTGTCGCCAACGGGTTATTCTTTTAGTCACTAAGATTCAAGATTTATAATTTCATTTTATATCTTGTATTCAAATCCTAAGAAAACAGCTAAGCATTTATAAATTTGAGTTATCTTGTTCAGTTATTCATCCATCGAGCTTGGAAAAAAAACATTGCTTGCTATTGAAAAATTCTTGCATTTGCAAGATTAACAATGGATTACGTTTCAAATCTTAACAGGGTTTTCTCACAAATCACAGCATGAAATGTTTTGTGTAATCAGTTGAGTATCTCTTGTAGAAGCAGTCTTTCGCACATTAACCTTTGCTAACTAAGTTATACTCTCTTGTTTTTTCTAATAAGCTAGGCTTGGAGTAGCCTGGAGACCTGGACCATTTACCTTTTAGGTCTATTCATTGCCTTATTGGTTCATTTGTTAGAGGTGAATTGCCGTAGTGGTTCTTGAACGACCTAAGATGAAAACTGAAAAGTAACGGCGGACCCCAAGGCCCGGGACTGTCAACCAGAACCAGCATCAGAAAAAGACGAGGGACTCCAGAAAAAGACGAGGGACTGCAAGTTTTATTTATAACTTATGAGCGAAGGGGTTTGCCATCACCTAACAACTAGCTAGGTACACTAGAAAGGATATCCTATATAAATAGTGTTGAAGGATGGTAGGAGGAAGGCTAGGGTGGTATGTCACGGCTCATGAAAGCACTCATAAGAGCATGGAGAAGCGTTTTTCTTTGTCGAGGGTATGGCTTTGAATCAATGACTTGTCACCAATCGTTTTACAAGAGAAATTCTTGACGCATCGCCTCCAATTTCTTCAAATAATACCAACAAATTTCGAGTCGACTTCAACCATGACCTCGGAACATGGTACCTGAAAATGTAAAAAGGGTTTTAGCAAGAAAGTAGAGCCACGCACACATACTCTTATAGTGATATTTTCATCAGCCTATTACGTGCAACAATCGAAGTCAATTTAGTAGCTGTTTTTTCCCTTGATAGTGCTAGTTACTCTGTAGAAAGAAGCTTTTACCATTTTTGAGTTGGTTGGCCACAGCCCAGTTGGCACCTTGCAGGCCTGAATGTAGCCGAATAGCTGCATCCACTGCAATTTCCTTCAGCATAAAGAGTCCAATATCTTCCGATGCTATGCCCATTGATCCACACTTGGCCCTTCCCCATACTGCCCATGTCCAAAGCCAGGGGATCATCTCCTTTTGGTGAATTAAAATAGGCCTGCAAACCCAATAAGAAGTTAAAACAGCTTTAACCATAATCACTAGCTTTCATGTTAAAGTGGTGAATTAAACTCAATAATATATTTGGTTTTTAAAATAATTAAGTTTTATGTTTCAGAATTTATTAAAAATTTGAGCTCAAAAGTTATTTATTGTGCAACAGTTTGCATTCCTTTTTAACTGAATTTTGTAAACATTCATTATAATAAAGCTAAAAAATTTTATCAAAATATTTTACACATGTTTTTTAATATATATTAGCTTCAACTACAGTTTTTACCAAACATGTATTTAAATTCAATTAACTACAACTAAATTTTTTAAAATCATAACCACAAAATCTATCTCAAAAACAAAAACAACCTATAAACTGCAAGAGTCAAGAGACATAAATTTTATGCTGTTTTACCTTGTACCATGTCAATGGTTGTTGTTTCCCTACCATCAAGGACCCTTGTATCCAATCAACTAGTGAAACAGATTTCCGAGATCGTAGATTCATATCTTCTCCTTTAAGCCCAACCTAAGGAAAAGAAACAAAAAAAAAATGAGACAAAAGAAAAGGTCAAGAGATAAATCACAAATGTGTACAGCTGAACGACCTTGTACGACCATTTCTGCCAGGTCAAGTCCCTTTGCCCTTCGTCCAGGCCATGGAGAGTAACTGGCCCTATGATTCCCGTGTTCCATGTCTCAAAACGGGGACCATTATTCTTCAACAATCAGCAGCATAAAAATCAGTTCAAAACAGTCCGAGTGATAATTTAAAGATGGCAAGGACATGACATAGATTACGTCCAAAAGAAGAGCCAGATTTATAATAAGAATCAAAATGCCAAATTTATTGTTTCTCAGTCCAGAAATCAAATATTGTTCTTTGTCTTTGATAGTTTTAAGATTTTCAGTCCCCCCCCCCCCCCCTCCCCCCCCCTTACTATACAATTTGCCCCCGTAGTTTTTGAAGCTTTCTCATTATTCCACCACAAATCTACAAAAAAGTAATTTGTTTAGAATAATTGTACAGGGAATTATCAAAATAGACTATTTCTTGTTTTACAATTCAATTTTGACTTTGTAATTTTGTTTATATCCAGTATCATATAGTAAAGTAATACTAGTTATGTAATACTATCTATTGAAAAGATATTTTAATTTTTTCCCTAGTTCTAGCTTCGCCCCTGTTTAGGGGCATATTGGCTTGCAGATGAGACAGAACAAGATTGTATGTGGGATACTTCTTGTCTTGTTCCCTGTGACCATGTCCGTGCTCCATGCACCATTTTAAGTTAGACAAGTATAAATTGTCGTGTCTTGTCCTGCCCCCATCTCATACCCCACCCAAGTCTTCTGTGTGGGGATTGGAGAACTTACCGGCAATCCAACGGCCACACTGAGCAGTGAAATTCTATTTTTCCCAGCATGGAATTTCACATCTTCTGTAAATGTGAATCTCCTTTGCTCCCTAGTCCCATGTGCAGATCCTGCCATAGTTAGAGATCCAGTATATCTTATCTTTCATGGTGTTTCATTCTGAAGAAATAATAGCCTTGCATCGAATAATCCAGCACTACTTGGTGCATGTAAAATTCAACACTTTACCTGAAAGTTCTCCATTGATAAAAACATGCAATGCATGGCCTGCTGACTGCACTGTCAGAACGGGAAGTCGGCCTCCACGCAGAAATGATTCCGATGAACTTATATGAACACTAGAATCACCATGGAATCAGAAATTTTGATTGCGAGTAGTTACTTTTTATTTGTTGTCAAGGGAACAAAAAAAGGCAAAATTAACTAAAATTCACCTCGTTGTGTACCACAGGTAGTCACTTGTATCTCTGGTTATATTTAATTGTTCCAACAGGCCAGCAACTGTGATCATTTTATCATCATCCACTGATGATATGTCTTCGTTGAAGGTTTCCCATGAGAGCAATTCAGAATCTGTAGGCAACATATGTACTTGGGATGTTTGAACTCCAACCTGCAAATTGAGGGGTATTATATGGTTCATTTTTCACAATATCTTGCGAAAAGTATATTCTGTTTTTGCTGAAATCATACCAAGTAATGTATCTCATCATGATGATAGGGATTGCATGTATTCAATTAAGCCATGATACAGGATGAATTGCAGTAAAATGATTGCATAGTAAATAAAAAAAAGAACCAGTGAAAGATTTACAAAGTACGGTGAATTGGAAGAAAGCCTTATTGTTTCCTTTCACGTACTTGGGCAGTGTTGAAAACAACATTTTTGCAATCTGGAAGGATGCTGATAGACCAAGGTGGCAGGCTGTACTGGATGTTATTGAATTTTACCCTTGCAGCTTTCTTCGTGTTGTAGTTTGACAGGAAAGCTGCACAGCCTCCAGAATAAGAAGAGAATACATGTGCCTGAAAAATGTTATATTGCATCAAGAAGGGTTTGCATATATAAACTACACAACAGTATCCATGTGCTGGTGAATTTATTTCTCTCACATCCTCCGTAGAGTTTACATTACAAACCTGCTCATAACTTCCCAGGGATGTGACAGTAGAATCAGCAGCGAGCAAAGCTTTTTCACATAATTTAATAGCCTTATGTAGCTCCTTTAAGTGGCCATACTTAGGTTGCCTGATCAATCCTATTGAATTAGTATGGAGCTGCCATGAGTTGGTGAAATATCAAAAACAGACTAGTTGATTAAATCACAGGATGAGCTCAAATTTGTCACCATATTCATCGATCGGCGCATCATAGTCATAGCTTGTAGTGATGAAAGGGCCTCCAGAAGTTCTCCCAAAGTTGGTTCCTCCATGGTACTGCAAAAATAATTATCTTGATCATAATGATATTTACATTTTTTAGAGCGTGATACAATTCGGAGTAGCGTGTCAAATGAGAAATCCAGCTTATGCCTTATCAAGACCATAATCTGTTAATCACAAGATGTAATGTTTCTTTTGACAGCCGAAACTTTATAAAAAGCAGAAAAACTTTATTTAGAACCTTTATCACATGCAAAGTTCAGAATTTTCCTTATCCTTAAAGGAAGCTGTTCTGCTTTTTCTTTGAGGACTGGAGGACAAGAGAAAGTAAATGCATTTGCTTCTTGTAATAAAAAGAATTGTGTAAGTTTGTTAATGGGATTTTAGCATCGAATGTAATGGTTAAGTTGGCAGACTAACCATGTAGTAGTTAACCAAAGAGCCTCCCTTCTGAATGAACCGAGCAACTGCAAATGCTAAATCCTCAGCCGGGCGCTGGTGGTTTGGACCACCAAAGTCTGTGAACCTATACAAAATACCAAAAGCAAATAAAAGTATGCATCCCACACAACACTTTTAAGGACCGATGATAAGCATGAAACTTACCAGCCAGTCCATGCCTCAGTCCACATTGTGGGTTTGTAAGGTTTATTTGGAGAGAAATAGTCACAGTAAAAACCATTGCAGGTGTTTATCTGTTGATAAGATTTACTAACATGGTTTAAGACCCTCATTGTTAGAGCAGAAATGACACTTACATTAAGATTAAGGGTTCTGTCTTAATTCCTCGCAACAAAATAAATTTCGCAACTTGTTGATATCAAATGTTGTCATTCAATGAAGGACTTCAACAGCGAATCCATCAACATTAAATAAATTTAGAGGAAATATACTAGTTTTCTTACCACTGGGTCTGGGGCATCAAACTCCTTGCACATAACCCATGGAACCCCGGTATCCATCGAAATAGCCATATGTGCAGCCCAAGTCATATATGCATGACCAGGAGATCCAAATGCTTTGCTTTCAGGCTCATACTCATTCTCAATCTGCACTAAAGAAATCTAAGAGTATAAGAAAGAGTAAATTTAATGAATATGAAGTTGGAGATCTTTGTGATTTATAGCTCTCTTGAAAGCCTGAATTATAGAGCAAGATAACTGAAGAAAAACTGAAAACCATACCTGAGAGAGGATTATTGGGCCACCTTGAGACTCAAAAAGATTTTCATCTTTCATCATTTGAACAATTTTTTGGGTGAACTTTTGCATTGCCGACTGCAAAATCAAGATGATAAAACAGTAACAACCAAGTTCACATAGCCATTTGGATTCTTGCAAAATGCCAATAGATGTTCAGATAGAGAGAAACCTTGAAAGGCTCATTATCTGTCCTAAAGCTTATCCCTGGAACATACTTCAACCAGACAGGAAACCCTCTAAAATAATGAGACAAAAGATTGGTAAAGAACCTCAAATCTTGAAGCACATAAAGGAAAAACTATCTCTACTATTACCCAAAGTTCCATTCTGCACATATATATGGTCCAATCCGAAGATGCACGTAAAGTCCAGCTTCATGGACCAACTTGATGAACCGAACCAAATCATATCTCCCGTCAAAATTATACTAGAAAAAAAAATATTACAGAAATAATCAATGTGATAACAGAAAATGCAAGAACAACTACGAGAAAACAGAGGAAACAGAGTTTAAGGAGCAAAGCACATTGCCAGGAGAAGGCTCGTGAAGGTTCCAAAAGACATAAGTGTCTATAACATCCAAACCACCATCTTTAGCCTTCTGTATAAGACCTTCCCACATCTGCATTTCATGGACACATACATAGAACTACACATCAGCCAAAATTCTAATAAAATCTTTAACATGGAAACAGTATTTTCTTGGCAAAAATGCGAGAATGGTTATTGAGTATGGGAAATAGAAAACCTCAGGGGTGCTTCTAGGATAGTGAATAGAACCAGAGAAGAGAACCTTCCTCTGCCCGTTGATAATAAGTGCCTTCTTGTCGTAAGTAACATTGCACTGTATCAACTGGAGACTTGTTAACAAAACTACAGAGACAGAAAACAACCACTTGGTAGTTGAGTTGGCTGCCATTTTCTCTTCTGAGATTGAGAAAGAGAGACAAGGGAGCCTGGGAAGTCGATAAAAGGAGTATAAAATGTGGGAAAAGAAAGAATAGAAATTGGAAAGAAAAAGAAAGTGGTTATTGGACTACCAATCCGCAGCTACACAATGGTACTTTTGTCTTGAAGTATTTTACTACAAATAATATGAAGATAAAGTACATTCTAACCACTGCAATGTTCCACTTCTGCCTCTGTTGTTTAAAATTTCCCGATACCAGCCTCAGAATTTCCAAGCAGTTCAAATCTTGGCCCTTTGTTGTTAAATAGCCAATGGCAAATAACGCCGAGACATGAAAGAAAAAAATAGGAAAAAGGTGAGCATTAAGCGAGCAATTTCACACAGAAGCGACGCATTAGAGTTTAAAACTTTTGGGGGATTATAGGGTTTAACTTTGTAGAATTTTAATCTATCAGGATAGAAGTGGAGCATTGCTTAATCTATAGGGTCTAAAAAACAATTTACCTAATATTACATGATTGTAAAGGAAGATTGTTGGTTCAAAAGGGTAAACACAGGGCATTGCCAACCACTCAAAAGCACTGCCTCCACCCCTATAGAAAAATTAGAGGTGTAAAGGACTGGTGGTAATATTTTATGCAAAGCAGAACGAGGGGCAGTCTCAAAATATCCCACATTTCCTTTGTAAAGGAGGGAGGGAGGGAGTAAAAAAATGAAGCATAAGAATGCTTGTACTGAACATTCAACCTAAACCAACAACACAAATTACAATAAAATAAGATAAGAGTATTTGGCCCGAAAACAAAATCATTTAGTATCTGTGTTTGCGAGAATTATGCCGTCTTTTGATGATCCAATCCAAATGAGAGCCACTACTTTTAAGAAATACATGCAATGTAATGATAAGAACAAAGAACAGGAAAAGGACATGCATGGGTCATATGCTAACAGCTCTGGTAACCAACCCCATATACGTGTTGTGTGCCAACCTCAGCACGTTATCCTCTACTTGATTTTGAATTTCTTCTTATCACAAACAATCCTTGATCTTGCAAAATATATACTAAAATCTGGATTAGAAAAACTACAAAAAATCAATAATTTTATGTCGGTTGGCGAGAGCTATTGGTGCTGCAGGAATGGAAAAAAGAAGGCCCATCAGAGTCAAATGAATGAATAGATGCAGTGAAAGCAGTACATCGGATTCAATCCAAATGAGCGCCTTTTTGAAATATATGCCCATGCGAGGGGTCCCATTGATTTATAATTTAGTACCTTGTATATCAATCAATGGAAATAAACCCTATTATATCAGCAGTGGAGTGGTTTTCAAGTACGTGTTTTTGTTCTTGGCCATCTCCCACTAGACATGCTCTGTGCCATCATGCCAGTTATGCACTTAGGTTACACCATAGCAACATGGATCAAAAGCACGCACAAGAAAATGGCACCATGGCCCATCATTTAGCATCGCCACCCCTTTAAAGAAAAGAACCGGGATACAGTAAAGTACTCTCTCTCTCTCTCCCATCATTTCCTCCCTAATTGGCACTTGGAAAATTACAACTTGATTCCTTTACTTTTGTCGTGGCCAGCTGCCTAGCTTTTATCATAGAAAAAGAGGTCTCCTGTCAAAGACTCAAAATAGCTTTAGTGAACGCTAATACTGTGGATTGTTACATTAATTTTTGGACGGCAATGAAATATCTATTTGTGAATTGGTTGGTAAGGCATGTCTATTTGTGAATTATTGCTTTATTTCTTAATCAAAGTAAACTCCAAACGATGCATTGATAAGATTGAAGGGGAAGCTTCCAGCCCGAACATTGGTGATACTCAAAACTCCATTGAAGACAGTAGTGGAGAATATCCATTAAAACCAAAAGAAAGAAAGAGAGAGAAAGTTAAATATATCAGGTGGGTTCCCCCATTGGTAGGTTGGACAATGTTAGGTACGGATGGTGCGAGCAAAGGAACTCTAGGTATGGCAGGTGCAGGAGGCTTGCTTAGAGACTCTTTGGGCAATTTTCAAGTAAAAAATGCTTCCTGCCAATTAATCTTGTATTATAATACTGAATTACATCAATCGGCTAAGAACCGTTCTTGCTGAAGGAACAGCGAATTCAACATATTTCTACAACACATGCGGGATTACAGGTTAACCAAAACTGTCAGATTTGAGACTACAAAAATGTCTAGCAATTGCATTAAAATCAATTACCGCAACTCTTCTACGAAAGAATCCACCATTAAATGCTACAAAAACCCACTAAAAGGAAATCATAATCGGAACCATCTTTTAAGCTGTCTATTGGCTTGCTTTTCACCTTAAGGTTTGTCAGAAGTATGCTTGGAGAATTTCAATTTGTATTGTTCGATCAGCATGTCAGGTTTATCTACCACGTCCTGTCCCACAGAGTCTTAATTCTTTTTGAGCCCTTTTCTTTTCTCCGAAATTTCACCTTCAGGTTTGTCAGAAGTATGCTTTTTAATACCACGTTCTTTCAAGAATTTTCTGTCAGAATCCTTATTTTTCACTTCATCAATTCTATTTGATTTCGAGTGTCCTTCACTGCTCTATTCTCAACTCTGGATTTCCCTTTTCTGGACATCTGCTTTTGGCTTGGAATGGCATTTGATGTCTGTGACTCATCGTTTTCCTGCATATCTTGAGAACTTTTATGGGTTTCCAGCTGCTGAGCTCAAAGCTTAGCTTTTCGTAGCTTCAAAATTTGAACATTATCAAGAGCAAAAGAGACTATCAGGCCATGTTCAGGACCAAAAGTTTCTACAAGTAGGTAAACATAGCATTGTTGTTAGGAAAAGATTTTCTGACAAGATATTAATAGGAGATAACAAGACAATGAAATGCCTTACCAGGATTATTATGAACCCTCGGGGCAACCAGCACATGCTGATGCACGGTTAACTCAACAAAAGCAACTCCCCATGAATGATCACAACCTTTCCCTTCTTTATACTCTTTAAAAATTTTATCCGCATCAGCAATATGAAAGTAAGGTAGTTATCTCAGGATATAAGCAAAACTCTATATAGAGAAAAAAAAAAAAGACAAGAATCCAAAATAACTATAAAGAATTGTAGCTAACCTGTTGAGTGACAGGCTTTTGCTCTGTAGCGCGTGAGGTAACAGCATCAATGAAAGCTTCTTCAGTTGTTTCTCGGTCATTGACTTTGGTAAATTGTATACAACATGAAAATTTGGAGATTGAAGCTTAGTCATCTTCTCTTCCTGCAACCTGCAAAGCTCAAAAACATTATGAGATATGGGAAGACAGTAAACTTGTACAAAAGCAGCACAAATATCAATTCAAATGTTGAAAAGCATCATCATAATGTATCTGAAAGATACATCCTCTTTTCAGGGACAGGAACCAAAAATCAAAGGCACTATCCTTGTATAGCTTCTCATTTCTGGGGATGCTGCATGAGTTGAGAGAGAACCATCTCTACCAATACTGCCTGGAACAAACACTGGCCAACCTTTCAAATATAAACTAATAGACTACATGCATGCACCATACATTTTCCATCTTCATTTCCAAACACAAAGAAATGGAAAAAATAAAAATAAAAAAAGAGGAAGGAAATTACCTGTTCCTCTTAGCCATATCGCTAGTTAAAATGCCTTCAGCAGCTGGAGTTCCCTTGATAACCATCATCCAAAAAACCTCTGTATCATCTTCGTCATCGTCGTCTTCATCATCATCCAAATCCTCACTGCTACTGTCTCTTTCATTCTGATGTTCTGTACAAGCACTAAAAAGCTTCACTAAACCTTACAGACTTAAGTAAATGTCAAGGTCCTGTAAGAAAACACAACACAGTTAGACACCCATTTACCATCTTCTGAAGCAGCAGACACATTAGTACCAGTACTATAGATCTTTTTTGGAACAGCCCGGTCAACAGCTGTGGGTCTTTTGCCAAATTTTTTCCCGTCAAACTTCTGGATGGCCTGAAGAAAAAAAAGGCAAAAGTAAAAATTTAAAATTTTATGGAATCCAAAAGCTGTATTCTAAGAGTAAGGCATCATGGTTCATAAGGAATAAATTTTCTGCATCCTGCTTGCACGTGAATTTGACAAATGCAAAACCCTTGGATAACAAACAAATCCCGATGATGCAAACACATCTTTAGTCTCATTTGGTTTTGCATGCATTTATGTTTTGTAAACTAGTTTAGAAATCGAGCTCCTCCAGAAAGAAGTATTGGTGAATGATAACAAAATTAGCAATACGAATAACCTTGAAAGGAAGATTTCTGGCATTAACTTTCCATTTCTGTATCTTGGAACCCTGACCCGCAAACACAATACCTCTAGTTTCATTAGTCAATAGGCGGATCTTCAGCACATCTTTCACTTTTCCTGCTTTATTTAGGTAAATGCAATTAAAAACCTTCAACTATTATTTTTCCTATGCTCAAAGAATTTACAACTTTCTTGGCTCATCTTAGCAAGATCTAATTGAACAACACTAAAAGAGATAATAACTGGCAAAAAGATAATTTTTTTTATCAAAAAGAAATCCTTGAAGCGGACTCGATGATGGAAATACATGCAGAGTAAAAAACAATCATCATTTTCATGTAGCAAGACTGCAATGCTAGCAAGCAATTTGAAATTAACCACCACCCCAACTGCCATGCCCAAAGAATTCCATCTTTTATTTATTTTTGGTGTAACATTGCCACCGAAGAACATGCTTCTTTGACACTTGTGAAAAGTACAGCTGAAGCACCTGATTTGCATCCATCTTGCTTGAGGCATAGAAATTTTACAAAAAAGCAACCTTTTTATCATCAAAACAGGGCAAACTAAAATCCCTTAAGTTTCTGGACCTATAGGTTTACAGTTTCCAAACTGGAAATAATCAATTAGATGTCTGTATTCAAATAAGATCAAATCCCTAAATCCATAAGTAAATGGCAAATGAACAAGCAAGAGGACCATAACATGTGTCAGAGGCATTTAAATAGCATGCAAGAAGAAACAGAGCCCCACTCTGCTGACATTGTAAATCACTCTTGCAGTAATAATATCATAGCATTTAATATAAATGTTTTCAAGCAGCAAGCAAATATGCAAGAAAGTAAAGGCAAGTTTTTTGTCAATTTTTTTTTTCAAAATTATCATCACAGCTCTATGAGTTACAGGTTGAGTTGAATTACAAAGGCCACATGTATGGTCACGGAGCTTGATGTCCTAGCTTTAAGATGGAAGAGATTGAATCAGAACGCATCCTATTTAAAGGAAAACTTGCATCATGGTATGATTGTAGCCGTAGGGTTCACATCAACTCATCATCTGCCTACCAAATACAAAATAGTAAAACAAATTCTGAAGATAAATTCAATTAGCCAAGGCTCCTGCTTCCCACCACCACACACCAAAAAAAAAGGGTGGGGAGGGGGGGTCAAAAGCTTGAACTTGGTTGTTTCCGATTGGAATTAGGAAACCTAGATCAGTATTTGGTAGAGAGCCACCACATAGTTATGATTTGCACAAAATTTACACTATACATGAGGTATGTGCATGCAAACAAGGAATTCAAATAAAGTTAGCAACAGCTTACAGCATCTTATCATGTTAAAATCTGGAAACTTCCACTATCCATTCCCATGCCCACACACCCCAAAGGATCAGTTAGTCACAGAAAACCCTTACCATGTTTTCACAGCTTTTCCTTGGGAATGGGTAAGTTACAGAGCACACAGTGCCAGTCTCTTTGGCACTTTGATGAACATCTTCTGCCATAGCACCATTAAGAGGGCCACCAAATACTACAGTCCTGGCAACCCTTCATAAATCAAAAAAATACAAAAATACAAACACAAAACGTTGGAGAAAAGCAAGTATGGTGGAACCTAAAATCTCGGCTTTTATTTGTACTCAGTTGGGTTTTGGGCTGCTTAAAGGAGTGAGAATAAGAAATTATGGGCTTTATTGGGCTGGGTTGGATCTTAGGTCCAATGCTTTGATCTGGCCTATGTTATTTGCTCATTCAAACCAATAAGGTATCCAAATTCATAAATTCATAAAGGTTGCAATTTGAAACTGCAACTTCTAATATCTAAATTCAAAAAATCTATCCTTTGAGATTTTTCCAATAAAAAAAATATATAAAATTTTAAAATACTAAAAAAACACAATACTTCGAAGCAAAAGAAACAAGATATTTTTTTTTAACCTCAAATTCCGGATTCTTTGCGATCTTATCCCCTGTTCTCTTCTTTTTTTATTTTTGTGCCAAAGGATGTTAACTATCTATTTGCAGGCGTAATCATGCACCATAACAAAGAAAATCCATTTTCATTTTCAGATTGAGTTTTCTAGAGATGTAACTAGCTTTGAATTCTCTGCATGTGTATGTCTCTAGCGTTGAATCTTCTGCGGAAGACCAAACCAACCGACACTGAAAGTTCACAGTCTCTCAGTAATGTAGCAAGTCCTATTCAAAGAAGGAAGAAAAATCAATGATATCGAACAGAACTTAGAAAGAAAAAAAATCACGATCGAGAAAAATCCATGTTAATGGAATATCAATGCACGTAGCAGAAAAAGGGCAAGGACCACTTGTTCTTCTCATTCATGGCTTCCCCGAACTGTGGTCCTCATGGACTCACCAAATTAATCACCTGGCTGCTGGCTGCACATGGTTACCATGTCGTTGCACCAGACCTGCGACGGTATGGAGTCTCAGACTGTCCGCAGGATCCATCTTCGTATACCATTAATTCTCCATATCGTTGGAGACTTGATTGGCCTTCTCAATGAGCTAGGAGAGGACCGGGGAAAGAATTTTTAGGCTGTCGATTTTATTTTTTATTTTTTGACTTAATTACTGTGATAAGAACTCGTGTTTTATGAAATAAACTGATGTCTCGTTGTGCAATATTGTACATGGTCCTGAACAGGCATTTGTGGTAGGGCATGACTGGGGTGTAGAATGTTAGAGAATAATATAAATCATATCTTGAAATCTCACCTAACAGCTTAAGTTATTGGGTTAAGATGGTTCTTTGACATGGTATCAGAGCCTTGATAACCAAGCAGTCACGAATTCGAATCTCACCATCCCTATTTATTTGATAAATATTAAGCACAAGATAAAGTGGGTTTGTGCAAGTTTCAAGCTCAAAGAGCTTTCACTTGAGGGGGTGTGTTAGAGAATAATATAAATCAAATCTTGGAACCTCGAAACCTCATTTAACAACTTAAACTATTAGATTAAGATGATTCTTTGACACAGAAGTGGCAAGCCACCTTTGCCTCTTCATGCCGGGGAGGGCACTTGTCAGCTTAGGCGTTCCCTTCCGTCCACGTTCCATAGAACTCAAACCTACCAAATTGTTTGAAGAAGAAGAAGAAAGAAAGCATTACTAGCTAGTTCTAGTTTTTGGTCTTTTTCATTTTTATTTATGGATTAGATGGTATCTTTCAGTTGGACGTGTTTGCATACGTATGCTAAGACCAATCCACCTTTCTGATCCGACTAGGAACATATCATTTACTTCTGGAATTAGAAAATTTATAAGAAAATATATATTCACGGAATGCATAACGTATGCCTTTTTTATGAAGGGACTGGGAGCTTCTTGGACCATGGCAGGGAGTTAAAATTGCTGTGCCCACAAAATTCGTAGTTGGTGACAAAGACGTGGGGTTTGTATCTTTTGGGACAAAGGACTGCATTAATGGAGAAATATTCAAGGAGTTTGTACCTAACGTTGAAGTGGTTGTCATTGATGGCCACCATTTTATTCAGCAGGAGAAAGCTGAGCTAGTTTCGAACGAAATCTCGTGTTTTTTCAGTAAGAAATCACTTCTTTGACGAATAAATTGTGTACGTTAAGCTTTAGATTCATGCATTTCGTGCGTTCTGTTGTTGTTTCACTTTTTACGAGGACGATATCGAATGGTTTAATTATTGAATTGAACACATGCTTTTTCAATTGGATTTGGCATAAAAGATCTGTAATTGTAGCAGCTCAAACATAGGAAAGCCAGGGAACAGTACTATTTTTTATACAACTCACTTGGTTGAAAGTCCCATGAATAGAAGAAGGTCAGAAATAAGATGGGAATATAATATCCGTGGGTGTAGTAGCATGTTAAGCCTAAATATTTGTGAGTCTGATAAAATACTAAATTGACCTCCATTAGACTCAACTATGCACTAAAATCAAGTGCTCGTAAGCTTGGTAAGACGTTAGACTCAATATTCTTGAGCTTAGCTACGTGCTAAACCCAAGCAGTTATGGGTTTAACAACTCCATTGAACTCGACTAGTACGTGTTGAATTCAAATGCTCATGTGTCTAGTAAAATATTATATCCAACACCCCTAGGTTCAGCTATATAATAAACCTAAACGGTTGTAGATTTGAAAACTTCATTGGGCTCGGCTACACACTGAATCTAAATGCTCTCGTGTCTGGCAAAATATCATACCCAACATTTTTTGTTCAACTATGTGCTGAACCCAAATGCTTGTGGGTCCGGCAAGATGTCAAACTCAATTCTCTTGGACTTCCCAATTATATTTGAGTTTGGAAAGATATCATACTCAACTTCCTTGAATTTAGAATCATATAGACAATGGTCTTTATTGACTTTATGTTGGGTCGCTATGTTATCTCTAAGACCCTTAACTTAGGATGTTAAGAACTCAAGAGTAATCATTTCTCTACACCTTTGGATGTATAAAAATCCTTTAAGAGCCAAATATATTTCAATCAACATTAATACTACGAAAGAATTATTCTCATCAACATTAATGTTGTGTACAAAATAAGATATAAAAGTTTTTCATAGCTTTATTGTTTGTCTACCAGCACTAATTTTGTGAAAAGATAATTCCCATTAATATTAATATTGTGTAAAAGATATTTCTATCGGCATTAATGTTGATATAAGGGATTTCTTCCTTACTAAGATATTTAAGAGGAAAAGATTTTTGGTCCTTTGAGAAAAGAACATGGTTCGTAGTATAAAGGTTATAAATATCCCCCAAACCATCGAGGTAAAAAAATTTATGATTTTTATTTTTTTATCATGTATTCTTAAAGTATTTATCACAAAAGATCAAGAACAAACAATTTTGTTTGTAGAGTGTAATGCTTATTTTTTATTATTTCTTATAATTTCTTACATTAAAGTCATTGATGTAATAATCAGAAAATCTCAAAACCTCACAAAAACAACTGTTTTACAGAACTGAGACCTTAACCACCAATCTTTTGATCTTTCAATTTCTAAGAATGAACATATAATCATTCAGTATCCAAATAATAGGTTAATGAGCATATTGAATTCTAGAAAATCATGAAGTTCCTTCTCCATTATTTCGGTAAAAGTGATAAGGCTTGAACCATTTAAAGGTGTGGACTTGATTTTAAGACAAGAAATCAAAAGATTTTCAAGATTTTCGTTAGATGTTTGAGATCAGATTTGTCGCCCTTTCAAGAACTGGGTTCGTCAACTTGCCAAGTAGATGGTCGGAGCGCCAAATCTAATCTGCAACTGGCACCATCTTGCAATATGTATGTATAAAGGAAGATTTCAAGAATTATATATATATCTATATATATATATATATATATATATGCCATGATTGGAATCATGTGGTGTAAAGATATATATAACTACGTAGAGGAACATTTTAAACAATTGCATAAAACACGACGGAATCGTACAATTCAAAAACACATCCGGTGGTTCTTCCATTCGAATAAATAATATTTTTTCATTTTTTATTTCTTTTTTTCATGATCTTGAGTCACCTCCTCTTATACATTGAAATTAATTCTACTTTTTAAAAATTTCCAAAAGGTGAATTATTCATATTTTTTTTTATTTTCTAAGAACTGGATTGTTTATATTTTGAGATTTTATTGAAAATTTGAGTTATTAATTTAAAAGAATTAACAGGCCTCTTTAAGATATGATTTTATATCATTATTTTTAATAAGTATATTATAAAAAAATTTAGAATTTTACTTGTTATATGGTATTGTATTTTAAATTCAAACAATAATTGATTAAAACTAGATTGGTACCCCGCGTGATGAATAAATATTAATTAATTTAATAATCTGAAAAAAAAAATTCAGAAGACGATTATGTTTTTAAAAAAGTAAAAGTAATTCGATAACTAGGTTAAATATTGATAACTAGGTTAAATATTGATTAACTTAATAATATGATTAAAAAAATAAGACGACGACGACAACAACAACAAAAAATCAAATTTTTTGAAGCCTCGAGTTTAAAAAAAAATTATCTTTGACAAAGTTAAGTTAACACGTGAAACCCGTAATCTGACGCATAATAATGGGATAGCCCTATAGAAGGATGACACTATCCAAAATCAATTGTAAAAAAGATCAGAAAAAGAAGATCTAAGCTAACCCAGTCAAATCTTCAAACTTGTGATTCGAAAAGTTACAAAATCCCGATCAATAAATATTGAGGAATGGAATAAGAAAAAATCTAATTAAAAAGGATTAAAAACAAAAGAAATAGCAATAAAAAACATAAGGACCAAATCTGATATAAAATAAAATGAACTAAGATATTAAGGTATGCAATTGAAAAACTAATTCAATTAAGAAAATTTGGTGAAATATTAAAGGATGCAATTAAAAAATATATATACAATTAAGAGAATGATATAAAATATTGAGGGATGCAATTGAAAAGATTATTCAATTAAGAGAATATTTTTTAAAAAATTAAAATTAAAGTAATGGGGATCAAATCTGAAAGCTGAAAAAAATCAAATAAGGATTAAATTGAAAGAAAAATCTAATTGTATGGATAATCTAAACTAAAACAAATAAAAAAAAAATATGGAGCAAATCTTAAAGAAAAATAAACTAAAGGGTTGTTTCGAAAATATACAAGGGTTGGCTCTGGTATCAAAAAAAAGCGAGGAAAAAAGGAAGGTATCAATCCTCGGTTAAAATTTCCTCCGGGTGTTAATAATTTTAAATTTAACTCAAAGATAAAAATAAAATAAAGAAATGATGAGTTATTAGGAATGATGTTTTATGGAATAAGACTTGTATACTTATTTAAAAAAGTGAGTTGAGATGGGATACTTAGTTAAAAGAAAAAATACACAAATTAAACATAATGACCAAATTATAAATGAATTGTGGATTAATAAATTGAGATGGATTCATGAATACTAGTATAAATACAATCACAGAATATAAAATAGGGTATGAATGAATTAATGTCGGGCGAAATGAGAACTTTAGAGTAATTGGTTTGATTGATTTAGCTTTGTTATAAATTATATGTGTTTCGCATGTATGATTTAAATAGGTATTGATGATCGGAAACTTGTTGATGCGGGAAAAGTCATAGAAGCTTTCCAGCTACAGGCTTTCCAGCTACAGGGAATTACAACATGAGTATATGTACCAAGTAGGTGTTTTTCACCTCCACTAATTATATAAAATCTCTAAAAATTTATAATTGTAATTTCCTTAAATACACATTATTTATTTATTATGTTAGGCATGGATGTTAAATAGAGATAATTTAATTAGATTAGCTGTCTGAAATGAGCTAGTGATATTTGTGTTCAGATGACAAAGATAAATTAATTACATTAGCAGACCAAAAGGAGCTGGTGACATCTATATTCAAATGATTAAGATAAATTAATTAGACTAGCTGACTTAAAGGACCTAATAGTATCTGTGTTCAAATGACCAATATAATTTATTTAGACTAGCTGACTATAAAGAGCAATTGACATCAATGTTTCAATAACTGAAATAATTTATTTAGACTAGCTAACCAAAAGGAACTAATAACATGTGTTCAGATGACCAGAAAAATTATTTAGATTACTTGATCGGAAGGAACTAGGGGCATCAATAAGCCTAACCGCTAGGATATTGAATATTTTTTAAGGTTTAAGTGCAAGCATGAACTATATACGAGTCGAAGATAGTGACATAAAAAATGGTTATGAGTGTCTATCTAATGAGTTGATCAGATCAATTATATGTGTGTGTGGGCGCACACCCATATGTTTTATTTATAAAATCATTGTAATACAATATAATATGATAAAATAATCAGTAGAGCATGCCAATAGATTTCTATAAAACTACCTTTTAATATAAATATAATTATTGTAATGTGTATATTTTAAACTGATATGTAATATAATTTCTAGTATTTTATTTTAGAAAATTAATTAGGCTTATAGTAGCATGAATGCTATTATTTTGTATTTCTTTTGTTAATTTTGTGAATTGATATTGAAATTTATATTATTTCGGATAAAACTTTAAAGATGCTTGTAATTTTAAATCTAATGTTTCTTTGAATGGTTTAAATAAGCATACTATATAAAATTAGAGTTAGTTAGTTCTTGCTTATATTGTTTAAATTGCATGAAAAATAAATGTATGTTATCCTTTAATTGTGTTGACGTGGGATAAAGTTTATGATGGTTAAGCCATGATTGTGGTATTGAATTCGTGATATATATGAAGATGTTTATAACTTGGTACGGTTCAAATATAAGGGAAACTCTATCGGATTTTCGGTAGAATGATTAAAAAAAACATTTACCCTTTTTTTTATATTTCCCTGAAAATACAATATTATGGAAATTATATTTCTAAAAGTTAGGGATGTTACAAAAAAAAAAAAAAACAATCACCAGCACAAAATACAACATACCTTTGCTACACATGACACTCGGGAATGGAGGCAACGACGCTGTGGGTATTAAAAGGCCGTCATGGAAGCCAAAGGTTGGCTGCCAGACATCGCCGTATGCACTATCCAAAAACCACGATAAAATCATGCACGACTCGTTTTTTTAGACTAAATAATATTTTATTTATGGTTAAACTATATAATAACAAAAAAAAAACACATGAAAAGGACAAAACAACCTCTGACCCAAAGGCAAAGAAAATTTTAATCCAACAGTTTTATGGTAATTACACTATGCAAATAAAATAAAAGGTCAAAACTAACCTTGCCCATCAGTGAATATATTTTTTTCCCCTCTAAGAGCACTTTAGTCATTTTTCTGTTAAGTAAACCAATAAAAATACTTTTATACCTCCGGTGCTAAGGCCATTTGGACGTTGTCGTCCAGACAAAAATATATTTTCACTGTTAATATCAACTACGAATATAAATCTATAGCTATAGAGTGTGTGTGTGTGTGTGTATAAAAGTACAGTGAAACATAATCTGTTTTAATTTTTTTCAAATTCCATTAACTGTTTTTTTCTCCCCACAGTAAACCTATTAACCAAACACTTTAAAAACATTGGTATAAAGAGATTTTCCATAGATAATGATGCCAACATTGGTACTAACAACTGGGCAATGAGTTATGTGGACTTCAAGATTTCCGGAAGTGTTTTATTGTGCTGTTGGATTTCCTTTTTAAAATATTTTGATTTTTTTTAGTTTTAAATTAATTTTTAAATTTTTTTTTAATAAAAATATTATTTTAATATATTTGTAAAAAACCACTTTAAAAATCAATCCCCAACACTTGCATGCACGCTGAGATCACACAATTTAGGGTGTGTTTGGTTGCTTTTCAAATAACTTTTTGTGCCAAAATACATGCAAATGTTGTTTTTTTATTTTTTAAAAATTATTTTTGACATCAGCACATCAAAATGATTTAAAAACACTAAAAACATATTAATTTGAAGTTAATAAAAAAATAAAAAATTTTCAAATTTTGTCAAAAGCGCTTTTAAAACGCAGAAACAAACAGGCCCTTAACTTCAAAGAACCACACAACAGACCCTCTTCGGTGCTCGTGCAAGCGACCCGTACTGGTCTTTGATAAAAGTTTGCAAGGAGGCATGGCCCTGACCAAGAGTTTCATCTCTGGCCTCTTGGGTTTCCATAAAGAGGTAAGGAGATTTTTGAATCGTGCATGCTTCCCACAATGGAAAAGCAATAATTTAGTTTTTTTTTTTTTTACTATTATAGTAGTTGTTTTTTTAAAATATTTTTTATTTAAAAATATATTAAAATAATATATTTTTATTTTTAAAAAAATTATTTTTAATTTCAACGTTTAAAATGATATGAAAATATATAAAAAAAATATTATTTTAAAATAAAAAAATTAAATCCTTTTTAAAACACTTTAATACACGAAAACAAATATAACAAAGCAAGACCTTGTGGTGAAAAGCAGCTGTGCCCCAAAAACTAAAGAGGTTAGGTTAAAAGAATGAAGCATTTCTCTCATCACGACAACAACAAAAAAAGACAAAGTGGCTTCCATGGAACCAGAGAAAAGAGAAGCCTCCGAGTCCATGCAAGCTAGTGGGTCCCACGAGGCATTATCCAGGTGGGGCCCTACCGATGTCGTTGCTGACATCAGCAAATGATGGAACTATGTGCCCTGCTGCTCCCCTTTGGCGTCAGGCTAGACATGGGACCCGCATTCCATGCCAAGAAGCCAAGTGCGAGCGTCACTAAAAAGTTAAAACCCAACCCACCTTGGCTCACCCAAGTAATCGAGCAATCGGAACCGCCACGTGTCAAATAATACACTCGAATTCCTGCCTAATCCTCGAGTCTTAACCCCCCTGGTTAATATTGAGATTATTTAATTAATTAGCTGTTATTCATTCATCATACCGACTAAGCTCCGCATAAGTTAAATTAAAGCTGGCGATTTTCTGGTTATCTAATATTTTATTTTTGAGGTGGTTGGATGAGATAAGGTGGGAGTTTTCAAAATAGCTTATAAAATCAATTTCCTTCGGAGGGTAGATTGTGTTTTTGGCTAATGAAGAGAGCCTACGTGCCGGCCGGGGCTTCGCGTGATGGTCCCATGGGATTTATTAAATTAGGGTTTGGTGCAATAAAAGTCCAACCAACATGCATCCAAAAATGTATTTTCGAAGCTTATGATGGCTTGCAATGGCGTGTGTTTCTTGATCTTGACACTGCTCTTGAATCGGTAGAGTCCCATTCCACCATGACCTTTCCTGTGCCGGTGTCGAGCTGAAAAAAGCAGTTCATATTTGTTTTTTCGGTTTATAGCAGTAGTGATAATAATGACAGTAAAAACAAGATAAATTAATAGTAATAATAAATGAATCGAGGGAGTGATTCTCAATTTCTCACCTTTGAAATCTTATTGCACATAAGAAATTAACAAGTTCTTGCGAGTAGAACTTCTATTTTCCTTGGCACGCATTAATTTCTCCCAGAGATATGTACTTCAACAATCAAGATAGAATGGAACACGGGTGAACATTTTTTATTTGGTTCGGTTTTTATCTATAAAAAACAATTAAATAGGTTTTTTTTGAAAAAAAACCGAAACCGAGTCAAACCGATTGGTTTCAGTCCGATTCGGTTCGGTTCTTGATTTAAAAAAACCAAGAAAACCTATACACTCATATTTCTTCTCAAACTCGATAGTAAGATGTCTTTTCATAAATTTTGTTTTCCCTGCATTGTGCAAACAACCAAAAGCTAAAAATCAACACTACTGATTTCAATTAAAAATTAAAATTAAAATAAACATCTCAAATCCAAAACTCTCTATAAATCAAAACCCTAAATTTCTTGCAAAATAAACAATTTTTCCTATATTTTTCAAATGCCTAAATGCCAAAAATCCAAACCTGATTTTTTAAAATCAAAACCCTAAATCTTCTTATACAGATAAATCTTATCTTCTCTGCGTTTAAAAGAATACCTAAAAGCTGAAATACAAAACCCATGTTTTTTTTATATAAAAAATATCAAAACCCAAACCCAAACAATACTAAAAATGTGTTTAGCAGTGTGGTAGCGGTTGCTTTTCAAATAACATTTTGTGCCGAAATACATGCCAATGATGTTTTTTTATTTTTTAAAAATTATTTTTGATATCAGCACATCAAAACGATTCAAAATATACAAACTATATTAAATTTTAGCAAAAAAATTTTGAATTTTTTGGGAACGCGGTTTGCACCGCGTTCCCAAACACATTCTAAAAATCAACAGGAAACACAAAACCCAGATTAAAAAAATTCAAAAATATTAAAAATCATAAAAACTCATGATAGATTTAACCAAAACAGATGCACATACTTGTGTCCCCATCACCAACAACAACAATCTGCTATAGAAAAAACCAGAAAAAAAACTCAGCAAGGTCATTAATCATTATGGTCTTGCTATAGAAAGGGCTGAAAAAAATAATAATAAGAGAATGTTGACAAGATGCATATGTTGATTGGCTGGTTGTTTTGGATCTCTGTCACTCTGTGTTTCTAAGTTTAGGGAGATGGAGAGGGAGAGAAAGAGGCGAGAGGGGGCTACTGGTAGCTAGGGTTACTGGGAGGGGGGATTATTTTTTCTATTTATATTGCCTTGTTTTGAACCGGTTCGGTTTGGTTTGGATTAATCGGTTTCTGCCTTACAAAACCAAAACGAAACCGAACCGAACCAAAATTTTTTCTAAATATTCTAATCGGTTTTTTTTGTTTAGTTTTTTTGTTAATTTTTTTTTTGTTTTCTCGGTTTAATCAGTTTTTTGGTTTTTTATCACCCCTAGAATGGACCATTTGCTGCGACACTCACAAATCAGACGTTAAAAATCACAGAATTATTTACATCGAGAGTTTGAATTGCAAGACACTTACACCTATTATGGAGTGCAGTAAAAATTTCTTTCCAAAATTTTTATTTATTGTAAATGTATTAAAATAATAATTATAATGCATTGCCAAATGAAAAGTATTTTGAAAAGTGATGGGTCGGTGTATTTCATACCAAAATCCATCCCCTTATAAGGCCCATGGCTAAAACCCATGAGAAAAGAGTCTGGAGAGGCGTTAGATCCAATTTATTTGGGCTCAACTACGCGCCAGACCCAAAGTCCTGGGGGTCTAACAAGATATCAGACCCAACTATCTCGAGCTTGGTACGCGTCAGGCCTAAGCTCTTAGGATGTTTGACAAGATGCTAGACTCAAACATCTTCGGACCTTGGATTTCTTCGGATTCAAGCACCCCACGTGGAGATCTAGAATCATCATCTCTCTACACTCCACCTGGGCAAAAGGTCCTTTAAGAATTGTCCATACATCAATCAATATTAATGTTGATTATAAGGGTTGATCTCATTGACATTAATATTTGTATAAGCATGTGGAGCTCCCATCAACATTAATGTCGCGTAAGGAAACACTTACATCAACATTAATGTTAATGTAAGGGTTTCCCTCCCTGCTTAGATAAGAAGAAGGAAAAGACTATTGACCCCTCGAATAAGAGAAAGAAAGTTCAAGGTATAAAGATTATAAATACTCTTTGAACAACTCAAGTAGGGGGGTCGCAATCTTCACCCTCTTACAATATATTCTCAGCATTTATGATACATAAACTAAGAATAAACATTCTTGTTCTTACAATTTTAAAGCTCACTTACTATAACTCATTACCGTAACAATGACTTAATCATCGTGGGGTTCCTAAATCCCATGAAAAGGGATTGTTTTGCAGGAATTCAAGTCTTTGTCACTAAGCTCTTGCACCCTCGATTATAAAAAATACAAAATTAACCTGAATATATAATCATTCATTATCCAAACACTCAAAAACTCAAGTTCCCTACACACTAGATTCCATAGCATTATCAAAAATCAATATTTATCACGCTTCCATATAGTCATTAAATTGACAAGCTGAACGAACAATCACTGGTCCTATAGTAATGGAAAGACAGGTTGTCGCTTTAGATCAATCAACAGGCACTTGTGAGTTGCAGTTCAAAACGAGTGTTAAAAATGTGTTTAAACATACATGTTTGAATGCAAGAACTATATGGAAGAGCTACGTTGAACATCATAATTATAAGTTTCTTTTTGCCCTTAATCTGTCTAAAAAGAAAGGACATCTATTTGTCTATTTATAAAGTTTTGAAATAAATCTTTGGTATATATATAAGTTACGAAGCTTCATTTCCAACCAAACCAATGTCAACTGCTGAAATAGAGAAAAATAAATAAATTTATGATGCCGAGATAACTCCACGAAAAGCAAATTAAATTTTTTTACAAATCTCAACTCCCAAACAAATTAACATTGAAAGATTAAATTGAAGAAGAAAAACTAAATAAAAAAAAAAAGAAGATCGAGTTATTGGAGGGTGACATTTGAAAATAAAATCAATTAAAAAAAATAAAAAAACCATACAAATCAACCCGGATCAACCTGTCAAACCTGCGACTCGGTCATGAGATTGGGACAAACTTTATTGAAAAAAAAAAGATGAAGCCCAATTAAAAAAAATCAAGTTAAAAAAGAATAAGAAAAATGAACAGAGTTAACCCCGAGTCATCCTGCTAAACCTGCAACCCAAGGCATGAGACCAAAATAATACCATAGAGAGCAAATCACTGAAAAATACAAAACTCGGCTTCCAACCAACCCAATATTGAAAGGTGAAATCGAAAAAAAAATTAATTAGAAAAAACAGCTTAAAAAAAAAGACCTTGGTCAACTCGGATTAACTAGTTAAATTCATGGCATAAGTCGTGGGATTAGGATAAAATTCATAGAATGAAAATTAGAAAAAAAAATATAAAGCCTTATTTCCAACAAATCTAGTATTTGGATGTTGAAAAAAACCAAATTTATGGGTTCAATACATAACCCAATAAGGAAAAAAATGAAAAAAACAGGAAGCATAATTTTCAAAACAAGTTAATATTGAATGATAAAATTAATTAAATAAATAAATAAAAGATTGGGTTGTTGAATAGTTAAATTAAAAAAAACGATAATAAACTATCAATTCACAATACGCTTTCTAAGCTTAAAGAGTGATATTTCTTTTAATTGTGAGGTACTTATAATGAATAATATTTCGTGATTTAGCCACAATTGTTTAGTATTTTTATTAATTTACACTTCAAAGTTGCTAGTTTTAAACTTTTTTTTCCCAATCACTATTCTTTAGTAGATTTGAAACTTGAATGATTTATTATTATTTTTTAGTTCAATAATAAATAAAATTGAGTTTAATAGTTATTATAATATTAAACAAATTAAATATCAAAATAAGAGTGGAAATTAAAAGGACACTTTTCAAATTTTGTTTTGATAATCTTGCATGAACACACGTTCAAATCTAAAATTAGTATATTAGCTTGTGCTTCGTAGCGGGTTAATAATAATTTTTTTAAATATAAAAAATATTATTATAAGTTTCTTGAATCTGACGGTCATATCTTAACTCAACATGCACTAGCAATTTTTAGAATAAAAAATAGAAAAGACAATGCCCTTCACAGTCCTCTGAATATCTATAGTGTGGTCGACAATACAAATATTTTATGTATACAATATCAACACAGTAATTTTCCCACGCGTTTTAAAGTATAGTGTGGTAAATATTTGATTTTAAAATTTACCCCGTCTTTGAGAGTAGTGATTTATGTATTTTATTTAGAAGAAAAACATTAAATTAATTTTTTTCTTAGATTTTTTTATTTTTAATATTAGAATATTAAAATCATTAAAAAATACAAGAAGAACAAAAGTTATTATGCTTCTAAATATACTGTAATACAGCAAAATAAAACACTTAAAAATACTTATTTAATTTTTTTCTTTTCAAGATAAACATATTTTAAAAAATAATAATACGAACAACAAAATGCAGTGATAAACCACTTGGTTTAAAATAGGCCGAATATCTTTATTTTATATATATATATATAATTATTTTTAAAAAAATATTTTATTTGAAAAAGCTTTAAAATAATATTTTTTTTATTTTTTAAAAATTATTTTTAATATTAAAATGATATTAAAATATATTAATTAAAAAAATAAAAAAATTTATTTTTTAAAATATAAAAATAAACAGTTACTAATTTAAGATATTAATTTCAGGGTAGGGTGCGGTTGTGTGTCAGAAAAAGCTTTCACCTTTGAAAATCAAACGTATGATAGCGATTCCATGGCCTCTCCTCACTCATTCAACCAATCAGAGCCTTCCTTTTCCTAACCTTAGATTTCTCTTTCACTTTCTTTTCACGAATCCCAAGTACCACATCTCTTTCTCGATAAGCCCTTTTCCCACGTCAATAGACTCCCCCCCCTTTCTTTTTTAATATTATTATTCTGTTCGCTTTCTCGGTTTGGTCCTAGGACTTTGTGTTTATTACCAGACTGCCCCCTCTTCCTTGCCTTCGGATTCAACAAGGTTGAGGTTGTTAGAAATTTGAGAGATTTGCAAGTCATAATTATTTCACTTGTTTTATCTTTTAAGCTAATCAACGATGTATATGTAAATTGCAACTTGTGTTTAGTTAGGGGTCACAGCAATTTAACAAATGAAAAATCAGTCTTATCCAACATCCATCACGTGGCACTCATCCGTCCATCATTTGCTTCAATAAAGTTTTTTTTTTCTTTTTTATATTCCCTTTGATTGAGGCCCGTGCTGATATTTGGTCAAATTTTTGTAATTATAATTATTTTTATATATATATTTTCAAATCAAAATTTACTTTAAAATATAATCTATAATTCCAAGTAAAATATTTCCTAAGGCAATATAATTTAGTTCCGTGACTTAGAATTGGATATATAATTTAAATCGTGTTTTTAAAAAAATTATTTTTTTTGTTAAAAATTAAATTTTTTATATTTTCAGATCGTTTTGATGTGCTAACCTCAAAAATAATTTTTTAAAAAATAAAAAAATATTATTTTGATGCAATTCTAAACAAAAAACACTTTAAAAAAAATTTTAACCACACTCTCAAACACGTTCTAAGCCGGCAACGGGGCATAAATCATTAAATAAATTTCCATAAAATAGAATATATCAAAGCTGGAAGAGGTCCACCACACAAAAAAAAAAAAAGAAGAAGAAAGAAGAAAGAAAAACAATTTTGGAAATTGCCTGCCAAAACATGTCATTGGACCCATCATCATCGTCCAAACTGCCTAACATTTGTATAAATGCAGGGGTCCATTGGCCAAAGAGGAGGAGTCTCTTTTAGTTCTGCAACTTTATACCATCAAGGAGAAAATGACCCTTGATTTTACGACCATGGAACGGTCAATACCCTATGATGACAGGAAAATGAAAAGATCAAAGGGATTTTTGGAACTTTTCCATGAAAACACAATCTCGAGCACATTCTATTCACTCAGACCGCATCTCATATGGAATATCTTTCTTTGTCAATTAAGACAGCAACACCACACTGTCCCAAACTTATGTTTGATTAATCTTATTTCAATGATCAATTGTTGAATCAATCCGGTATCATTTGTCAAGTATTACATCAAGCTGTTTCCCCCTACACTGACGCTGATTAGTATATCTTCACTCGTTAACTCGCCAAGCTCTTAAGCAACTGACTGTTTCTTCTCTTTTACAAGTAGTAATATATGTAGCTGTCTTGCGTACAGAAACGAACCAGGTCTCTTGAGGCCCTGGCATGAAAGAGCTATGCCTGGTTGCCTGTTCCCACGAGACCATGCTTTTGCTTGCACACACATACATTTATATAATCTATCAGCATATCCTTTCTGAATTTTGAGATAATCCCTTTTGCCTTTGGTTTGATGATCCGTGTGATAAAAACGATAATGGTGATTACATAACAAACAATCGAAGGATAGAAAAGTACTACGATGGACTATTTTTCGTCCTGCTCCTATCCTAGAATATACTTATAGCAAGGATAAATACCTTGTAAAATACTACATCATTCCTCATCTGGGGTGAGCATTTCATTAGAGAGGTAAAAAGATGCAAGCACTCAATCACAGAGTGGGGTTGCAAAAACTCTTTAAATTGAAAGAGCTAGCTGGTAATTGTTAACAACAAAAATGGCAATGTTGGATTCACAAGCAAATGTTGTTTCTCTTATTCTAGTTTCATTATCATGGCAGATCATAGAATAACGCAGACTGCAGGGGAAGAAGTATAATACAAGAAAAAAGAGAGGGTCCAATACAAAATCCTCAACATTTGTAAGAACAAGAGGACAAATATAGTGATATAGGCACCTAATGGTGCTCCTCACAAATTAAAATAAATAAATAAATATAAACAATGTAGAATAGAATAAGTTGTCAAATTAAAAACCAATTAAAAAAGAATAGAATATGCTTATATGGTGGATATTGCAGCAAAACCAGACCTTCCATGCCAAGGATGAGAAAGACAGCCAGCTTGAAAGCTGTTAGAGAGAGAGAGTAGCTAGAAAGAGAAAGAAATGGTTGTGGTGTTTTTTTAAGGAGGTTTAAGAGAGGGTTTTAGGTCTACCAACTGGTAGTTAGAGATTGAACTCCTTAACCAAACTCCTCAGTCTTCAACAGCCAAACAAAGAACCCTCAAGATTTTACAACAACAAACAAGAACTAGAACTAGAAGCAACAACAGCCACAACAAGAACAAGTCAAGCACCAACTACTACTACATCTTGTACAGCTGAATTATCAAGCAAAGAGAGAACCCCAAAAGCCAAAGCTTTTTCCACGAAGAGAGAACTATTTCAAGAGACAACAAAACGATACACACCAAGAAATCATTTCTTTTGAGAGAGAGAAAGAGAGAGATGCTCACGTGGGGTTTTAATGGAATGATGGATAGAGAGAATATATGATGAGAGAAAAAAGATGAAAAAAGTGAGAAGATTCATTGCTGTTCCTGCTTTCAATTATTATTATTAGCACCTTCTTTTCCTTTTCTTTTTCAGGGCAAAGGAAAAAAAAAGAAAAAAAAATTGAAGCTTTTCTTCTCATGGCGTGTATGTGTATGTATTATGCGTACATACATAGGTCTGTGTAATGAAAAGTGAAGGGTTGTGCTGCTGTTGTTTTGTTGTATTGGGATCATCAGATTTGTGTATCAGCAGATCAAGTTGTCTTTGAGATTTTCTGTTCCCTAAAACACCTACAAGTGTTACTGGTTTCCAGGTAATTTTTTATTGCTTGATTGGTTT
The DNA here is from genome assembly GCA_007827005.2 of Populus simonii. Classification (NCBI taxonomy): domain Eukaryota; kingdom Viridiplantae; phylum Streptophyta; class Magnoliopsida; order Malpighiales; family Salicaceae; genus Populus; species Populus simonii. Next base: position 16,022,441 of record CM017467.2, on the reverse strand, counting down.
CTTGGATTTTTTTTTTGTTCTCAATCTTTACTAGTATTTTATTATTATTATTTCTCCTTCATGTGTGTCTCTGTCTGCTATCTCTTTTGTTGCTGGAGATAGAGAAGACGATGATGGTGATTATATGATTATAATCTACGGACCTTTTTTCCTAAAAAAATTGGATATATATTGGTCTTGTCCTGCTTCCTGCTCAGGATCATGTTCTTTTTCCCCCTCTTTTCTTTTGCTTGATGGGCATCAAAACTTTTGTTTTTAAATAATTCTCCTGGGTTTTAAATCTCTGTAAACTTGGAAAAATTCAGAATTTTTTTGTTTTAGGGGAATTTTTGGATTTAGGTTATGGATTTTGTTGTTTCTTTAGTACGTCTATACTGGATCGATTCAAAGAGGTTTTTTTAATCATTTCGGTTCTAGAATTCACTAACTTCTATTGTTTACATCCATTTTCTTTTTTTTATCTCTTTGAAACTGTCAAACCCCTTAAAAAGCTTTGGTTTTTTTGCATACAAGGATCTTTTGATTTTTGATTCTTTTGTTCTTTATGTCCAAACTACCTGTGGTGTTAACTGTTGATTATCGTAGCCAAGAACTTGTAAGCTCCCCTTTTAGCTCATGATACTGAAATACTATGGATTTCATTTCAGCTTAAAGTGTATTCTTTCTGTGGATTATTTCTTTCCCTTGTTGTATTGGTCAATTTCTCCTGTAATTTTTTATTCTCTTTTTGAGCTTATACTTAAGTGTGGGTGCAATATCTACGTGTGAACACAAAATTGCGAATTTGGAATTCCAACTCTAATGATAAGAGTGGTTAAGCACCCTCCAGGTATTAAGTATACTTATTACAGTTGATGGTAATGGAAGCTCGTTTTCTATGTTCATTTCAGTTCCCTGGGCGGTATGTGATTAAACTTGCATAACCAGGCAGGAAAGTCTCAAGGCTAATACATATGGCTACCTATTATACTAGTTCAAATAATCAAAGAGATGGTGCTGCAATGGTATATCTGCCTGGTTCATATCCAGAGGTGCCAGTTCTTCCTGGCAATATGATGATGTACATGAATTCTGGATCATACTCGGACAATTTGGCTGGGAATTCTCACCAGCAAAACAACTGTATTGAATTTCAGTCCGTGGAGAATTCTGATTCAACCCCACAGCAACAAGAAATCCTGTCAAATCTGGGTGGATCACGAATAGGGGAGCATGGTTTTGGTGCATGGAGGGATGGTAGAAATGAGATGCTAGTCATGCATTCAGTGAGTGGTGCTTCCAGCGTTCTTCACGGGGCACAGAGCTTGCAGGGCCAGGGTTTATCTCTCAGTCTTGGCACCCAAATCCAATCTGGAATTCAAATGCCCTCGATTTCCTACCGGAATACCAATCCAGGCCTTACTTCGTTCTTGAGTCCTAATTCTTCAATTACAGGTGATGGTGGTGGCAGGAATGGCTCTTCCAGGGATGACCAGTCAAGAAATATTGATTATTTGACACCTGGTTTTTCTGGGGGTAATCACGATATGAATAAAGGTGATTTATCTCCATATGGAATGAATAGCATTGCAAGAACAATTCCCAATTCCAAGTACCTGAAGGCAGCACAACAACTACTTGATGAAGTTGTCAATGTTCGAAAAGCGATAAAGCAACCTGATAAAGAGAAAAACCAGACCACAAGTGAACATGGACTGAACAGTGCGAAGGATGGTGATAGTGGATCAAAGAATGGTGCTTCAAACCTTCAAGAATCCACCAACTCGCCAAGTGAGCTTTCACATGCTGAAAGACAAGAATTACAGAACAAGTTGACAAAGCTTTTATCCATGCTAGACGAGGTAACACCAAACATTATTGTTTCCCTGAGCCTCGTCCTGAAGAATCATTTTCTTTCTTCTCCTTGTCCAGTACCTTGACTAATCACTATAATTTTTTTGTGTTAAATTCTTGTTTTCATTTTTCTCTGAAACCATCTATCTACCTATGCCAACTTGTTGCATGATACTGGTAGCAGATACAAGTCCTTTGAACAGTTTCATTTTGTTAATTCAATGAGTGCAGCCTTTTTCTATTTTTCTGTGTTTTGGAGGCAATGTACTGATTCAAATAAAAGAACTTGAGGATCTTTTTGGCTATATAACCTGTTATTTGCTAATGTCTAGAAGGGATACCACTAGTAACTGAAGCAATGATTCTGCAGATGTCTCTGAGATTCTTAAAAATGATAGTACAATAACACTGTGGTTTGATAGTTACGAGCTTTCACACTGGGACAATCTTTGCTTTGATAATTGTGGGTTCCAGCCAGAGGCGTAAATGAATGTCATTGTTCATACTACAGTATAATCCTCAAGGTGTCCCATGGGCAGTTTTAGGAAGATCATAGTGTTACAACTTTTGCTTTTTACTCTTGCGGATACCCACATTAAGTAGAATTGGTAAAGAGCTTTTACTGAGCTTCATAACAGAAGTTTCTGGAGAGCCTTGGGCATTAATTCTCTTATGGTAGCGATTATTGTTCATAATATTTAATAACATTACAATTCAGTCTGCATTAAAGCCTTGTGCCTGACATAAAATTTTCCTCATCTTCCAAGAACATTTGGGATTGATGCATGTGTTCTAAGACTGCTATTCTTCAGATTTTAGTTAACATTCAAAAGAACCATATTTGGTAGAGTTCCCAACCTTCTATGCTGTGCCTTTCGGCACTGTATATAATCATAGTATCACCTTAAAAAAGTTGTGGAGATATCAAGCTTCTATGTAGTTTTACAGACTACCTCACCAAGTCTTTTTGTGTGTCTTTTGTTGTGCGATGGAAGAGGTTATATCGTTTTTAGGGCCACTTCTCAGTGTAATGGTAAAAGTCTTGGACTTGCTACCACAAGGCTGCAAGTTCCAGCATTGGGATCAGTTCCACATGCATGTAAATGATTTCATTGTCAGTCTATCTGATTATTGTATAAACCTTGCTTGTGATTATATTCATACTATTGCTCCAACTTCCTTTTCTATGAGGTCTGAAGACGATTATTCTGTTGTCACAGGTTGATAGACGATACAAACAGTATTATCATCAGATGCAAATTGTGGTGTCCTCATTTGATGTGATATCAGGATGTGGAGCAGCTAAACCATACACAGCGCTTGCCCTCCAGACTATTTCCCGTCACTTTCGGTGCTTGCGTGATGCAATAACTGGCCAAATTCATGCAACCCGTAAAAGCCTCGGGGAACAAGAAACTTCAGAAAACAGTAAAGGAGTTGGAATTACACGACTCCGGTATGTGGACCAGCACCTTAGACAACAGAGGGCTCTTCATCAACTTGGTATGATGCAACAGCATGCGTGGAGGCCACAAAGGGGTCTGCCTGAAAGCTCTGTTTCAATTCTTCGTGCTTGGCTGTTTGAGCATTTTCTCCACCCGTAAATCCACTAACTATAGTCTTTTCTCTTCTTTTCATGGTTTCATACCTTTTTCTGTTAACATTACCACTTCAACAATAGTTAATTGTCTTTTTATTGCTCACCAGTTATCCAAAGGATTCTGATAAGATCATGCTGGCAAGGCAGACAGGCTTGACTAGAAGTCAGGTAAAAACTAACTAAAACTTGTTTTTCATCTAGAAATTAGTCTTCAATCAGACTTGAGTGTCTTTATCATAAGAGAGCTGAAATACACGAGTCTCTCTAAAAAAACAAACAAGAGTCAAAATAGAACACCTCCTTTTGGCAGCGTTTTGGGTCCTGCAATTTAAATGTTGCTGAAACCTAAAGGCTATGGATGTGGCAAATGGGGAGATGTTGAGAGAGAGTTTAAGTATGGTGAAGGTGAACTAAGTGAAAAAACAGCATATACTCTCATTTTGTTGGATTCAAAAGTTACTATACTGTTTGCCGACATCTTCTTCTAAAGATATAGACCAATTTTGCATATATAATGGGACTTCAAGAAATAGACTGGTAGGGAAGATTTTGAGTTGCCAACAAAATCATTGGGGGAACCAGTCCTCTCTATACCTATCTTTCAAATATGAGCTATATCTCTAAATTAGTTGTTAATTACTGAAACTGTTATTGAGTTATTGAATATACTAAAACTTCGATTCAAAACCTTGCTGGTCAACTTGCCTTCGATCAATATGTGCCACCTGTTTCTTGACACTTCATTTGCCTTGCTCAGGTATCAAACTGGTTCATTAATGCACGAGTGCGTCTCTGGAAGCCCATGGTTGAAGAGATGTACAAAGAAGAGCTTGGTGATGCAGAGATGGACTCTAATTCTTCTTCTGAAAATGCAGCCAAAGCAACAAAAGGTGATATGGGAACCTCTGAAGACAGAGGGGAAGAATTCCAACAAAGTGCTAGTTCCACAGCCACTGAAAGATGTAGTGCAGGACAGTTGATGGATCCCAAATCTGACCACGTTCCTGATATGGAAATGGCAGGATCAACTACAAGAAGCAACTTCCAAAATGGCACACGTGGTGAGGCTTTTACTGAGTATGGCTTGCTAAAGCTGAGGGAGGACCAAAGGCCTAGTATGGATGACTGTGGTCTCTTCTCTGATGCTATGGCTCACTCCGAGGGGGGTGGTGATAGGTTTATGGCGGCGGCTGCTGCTGCGTACCAAATGTCTGAGGTGGGAAGGTATGGAAATGGAAGTGGGGTGTCTCTTACATTGGGTTTGCAGCACTGCGAGGGTGGCAACCTTCCAATGTCAGGCACAACTCATCATGGTTTTGTTTCCATGAGAGGGGATGATGATATCTACAATGCAGCATCTTCGGTGGGGGCTGGGGCCACAGATTTTGAGTGCTTAAATCCTGGGAACAGGCAGCACAGGTTCAGTTCCTCCCACGTATTTCATGATTTCGTAGCTTGAAATAATTGGTTGAGGATTTACATGGGGTGAATATATCACTTTTGAAACAGTAGCAGCCAGACTTTGTTCCAGTAGGAGCATTCATCTCACTTTCATATGGTGAAAGGGAAGGTTGTGTATAACAGAGCTGTTGTAGCATATCAAAAGAATTGATTGGCAGGTTAGCATATTGTAAAGATGCTTATTTTTTTTATCTAATACGTGGAAGGAAAATGTATAATTAGTGGCAAATTTGGTATTGGAAAAGAAAGTTCTGGTTTGAAATAAAGATTTAGGAAATGGCTGGTTGTTCTGAATTTGGTAACGAACTACAACTATTAATACAATTCTGAGATTGTTCCATGGTTTGGAAACATCTTCAAACTATCAGGTACGCATCCGCAAACAAAGCTGATCAAGGAAATTCCTGCATTTCCTTGGTGCCGTTGCGAGTGCAATATATTCATAGAGCAACAAATTCATCACCTGGCCTTGTGAAATCCAGTACATAATCTTTACTTTTTTCTATTTAAAATAGGTGTTCCCATAAACTTGGTTGGTATAGCAACAGCAAAGAGAAAGTAACTATCCGCGGCACTACAAGTTTCAGTGAGCAAAATATACAAAGTTAAAGATCCTGGCTCTACCGCACTGTTTTACAGCTTCTTGGAACAAAATAAGACTGGCCAGAATCAGTCAGAAAAATAATTTCCACCTCGGACATCAAATTCCTTTACTAGGGAGTTCAATTACCAGTCCTCTGTCTTTCAAGGAAACTAATGTGCATAGAAGGCAGATCATTCTGAGCCACGGTGACTTGATGGTAGTCAAATCTACTGCGTCTTCCACCAACTCACCATGTTTCCCACTCTCCATATTAGTTTCCTAGGTAGAATGAGGATTGGTAATTGAACTCTCAAGGAAGGAACTTGAATGTGTGAGATGGAAAATGAGCTGTTTACATCTATACCAGTGGTTTTTGCGTCCTTCGCCAAGAACTTACCTGAAATTATTATTGCATGCATCAATATTGGTACAAAATGAAGTGTTATAATATGATGAATCTTGATGAAGAGAATATAAATACACTGACCTTTTGTACAAAACCTTCAAATCTTCCGTGAGTCCTGGACTCTCAAAGAACACATCGTCATACTCATTCACATCGACAGTCTTTGCTTCAAACTCTTGATCTCCACAATAGTCATTCCACTCAAACCACATTTACGAAATCAACTCCTTTTTGCAGCATGATAAGCGGTCTTGCTCCTCAGGTGAATCTGAAGTTACGAATCTATACGCATAAACTTTCTTCTCCCGACCTGCCCGGAATGCACGCCCTATTGCTTGACGGGTTACCGGTGGGTTGGGATGAACATCTAATATTATAATTCGTGATGCACCAACCAAGGAGATTCCTCTCCGCATGCTTTGATTGATCCAAAGAAGACCTTGGCATCTGGGGAACCATTAAAGCGCTCCATGCACCTCTCCCTGTTCTCTGCATTTGAATCACCTGTAATTATAAAGAGCTCTTCCAGGACTCCAGCCATTTATCTTTGCAGACAATCTCTCCAAAAGTCTCAGAGGCACGATATACTGACTGAAAACCAGTAGCTTCTCACCAGTTGACTCACAGAGACCCAGTAAATTGAGAAAAAACTTCGGTTTTGCTCCAAGCCCAACTCATCCAGAACTGTATCTAATTATCTATCTTTACATCATCACCAGCTAAACCTCTTTCTCCACTTGCTGGATATTTCTCTAAAAAGCATTTTAGCTTTGGGTGCATATACAGTGCACTTCCTACAGAAGTTTGCTTGAATTTACTCAACTTCTTTAACCTCAGAACTTCATTTTTCTGTCTTGCACTGAGATTTAGCACAACAGTGAAATCAACAAGCCCGGGTAGCTCATCAAGGAAATCTACTTTATAGAAATGGAGGACTTTGCAGGTCATCTCACGGAGATTTTGTATGGCAGCCTTTCTTGTTCTGAGATCTTCATCATTCTGTAGTGTGTACTCTACCAAGTCAAAGAAAGCTGAATCTGTACCAGTATGGCTCCTCATTTTTGGTATCTGCACTCTGCTCATGATGCGATTAACAATTTCTCGGCAAGTTTTAAACTTCAGAAACTTGGGCCGAACAAGGTTCAGAATGTTGAATACCTCTTTGACATGATTTTGGTATAGTTTTCCTGAAAGTATCACTTCAGAGGGGTTTGAACTTGCACAAGACATTGAAGAACCTCAATTTCCTCATTTCTTGGAAGATGACCATCATCAAGAATAAGCAAGGTGGGGACCTTTAGCAGTACATCTTTGCAGTCAGCAGCCACCTTGTTGCTCACATTGTCAGAAACTATGACGGGGAACTGCTTATAACCTAAAAACAAGATGCTCCTTTGTTTTACCCATTGTTCCAAAACATCCAGTTGCCGAGACCGTTTATCTGCTTTTGATGAGTAAAAATCAATTAACGGGATATCCTCAACTTGCCATGTCGCAAATTCCTTCTTCCAGGTAGCTAAGATTCCTTTAGGCATTACGACTAGTGGTCTGCCATCAGGATTCTTCGCTAGGAAGCTTTTTATAAAGCTGATGACCATGACTGTCTTCCCTGAACCTGGAGCATGGGCTAAAATGCAGCCCCCTGGATCATCAGCCAACAGATTGCTGCAGAGAAACTTAAAGACCTCCACTTGATGGGCTTTCATTTTTTTCCTATGCTTCGGATGAGCAGAAATTTCAGTCTCCATCAACTTATTTCCAGGAAGTTTAGCACCAAATGGAGTAAGATCAGCAGACTCTCTGTCTTGGATATTTTTAGGCTCACGAGCATAAGATCCTTTCAAATGCGACAAACATAATTCCACAAATGCTCCTATGAATAATTCCACAAACGACAAACATAACCATTATCATCCCTCATGACAAAGGAATGATCACATTCCTGACTATCCTTCCTTCTTCACATGTTCATTGGTAGAGGGATTTGCAGCAAAATCCCGTCGAAAGAAGAATCTCTTATATTAAATTACAACATGAGGCAATCTAAGACAGTTGAAAAACTTGATCGAGTATGACCAACGATTCTGACATACAAAATGAGAATTTCCAAATCCACTGCAAAGATGTAAAGCCTTTTATGCAGCAATATGCAAGTGCTCCCTCAAACACTGCATAGAAGACGAGCAGTACCTCCAAATGATATAGTAATCACATTTATGAATATAAATTACAGGTGTTATTCTGCAAGGTACAAAGTGCTGGGATACAGAGCTATACAGCACACTGCTACAAGCTTTCAACTTGAAAGAAGCCTTCTATCTATCCCTTCAACCAGAGATACCCATTCAACTGTTGAAGTTTGGTACCTAAGCTAGAACAGGATTCTACTGCATGATTATCTAGTTGTTAGCTGAGATTACTATCTAGATTATGATATGTTTTTAATTCTTTTGTTAAGTTTATCTAGGATTAAACTAACTTGTAAACATCTCCTTAAAATAAAGGAGAAGTTGGCTGGTACGTTTCTAGAGTTTGTTTCTCTTTGTGATTCTGTTTTCTTTTCTTATAAATAAAAGGGCATGGGATGGCAGTAACCAATAACTCAATTCTGCTCTTTGTTCTTTATACATAAATACTAAGTTCTGTGTTCTTTCTCTTTTTGCTCTTTCCATCGTGGACTTAGTTCTTTGTTCTTTTCTCTTTTATCAGCAAACATAAGGTTGTTCTTTATATTACTACAATTGGTATCAGAGCATCCTTAGGATCTTTGAAGGGTTTTTTTGTGAGTGAGAAACACGAGAGTACAGTGAGGATAAATCAAAGTCTTTACTTTGAGGGTTGGTGAGTGAAAAACACGAGAGAATAAAGTGAGTTTTTTTTAAATGGATTCTGCAAACTTTTCACCAAAAACACCATTGTTTACGGGACAAAATTTTGGTGTGTGGGCTGTAAAAATGGAAACCTATCTCAAAGCTCTTGATTTATGGGAGATAGTGGAAAGTGATAGGCAACCTACTCCTTTAGGTAACAATCCCACAATTGCACAGATGAAGTTCTTTAATGAAGAAAAGGCAAAGAGATTCAAAGCTCTTTCTTGTCTTCATAGTGCTGTAAGTGAAGACATCTTCACAAGGATCATGGCATGCAAATCTGCCAAGGAAACATGGGATAAATTAAAAGCAGAGTTCCATGGTGATGAGAAGTCAAGAAGGATGCAGATTCTGAATCTGAGAAGACAATTCGAAGGTCTGAAGATGAAAGAAAATGAGAGCATCAAAGATTTCTCTTCTCAAATTTCAAAACTTGTGAATCAAGTAAGACTTTTGGGAGAAGATTTTCCAGACTCTAGAATTGTAGAGAAAGTCCTGGTGAGTCTGCCAGAAAAGTTTGAACATAAAATCTGTTCTTTAGAAGATTCTAAAGATTTTTCTGAAATGAGCTTGCAAGAATTGGTAAATGCATTGCAAGCTGTGGAGCAAAGGCAAGCATATAGACAAGAAGGATCAAGTGAAGGAGCTCTTGTAGCAGTTTACAAGGATAAGAGTCGGGCTAAAAACATTTTCAGAAATAATCAAGAAGGAAAAAGAGAAAAAGGGAGAAGCTGGAAATCTGCTAACTGGCAACAGAACATCAATAACAGTTTCATGAGGGGGAAAGAGAAGAAAGAGCATTTTCCTGCTTGCAAATACTGTCAGAAAACTAATCATCTTGAAGCATGGTGTTGGCTCAAGAATGCTCAATGCCGAAACTGCAAGCAATTTGGGCACATCCAAAGATTTTGCAAAAATAAAACAGAAGCTGAACAACAAGCTCAGGTAGCCGATTGTTCAGAAGTCAAAGAAGATCTTTTATTCATGGTCACAATTCAGGACATGTGTAATTCAGCAGAGCCAAAGGACTCATCATGGCTCATTGATAGCGGCTGCACTAACCATATGACAGCAGACTTAAGCTTATTCAAAGACTTGGATAAAAGCTACCTATCTAAAGTCAGAATTGGCAATGGAGACTTTGTGAAGGTTGAAGGAAAAGGAGCAATTGCAGTAGAAACACTGTCAGGTACAAAAATTCTTAAAAATGTTCTTTATGTGCCTAAGATCAACCAAAATCTAGTTAGTGTGGGTCAATTGATTGAATCTGGCTATTCAATAGTCTTTAATGATGGAGTGTGTGACATTAAAGATAAAAATGGAGTACTTTTACTTTCTGCAAAAATGATGAACCGAAGCTTTAATGTTAACTGGAAGGAAGTATGTTTGAGTGCCAATACCTATGAGAACAATGAATCTGTTCTTTGGCACAAAAGGTTGGGACACTTCAACTATGCAACTCTAAAAAGAATGGCTGACCAGCAGATGACTCACGGGTTACCAGATATTCAAGAACAACAAATTATTTGTGAAGCTTGTCAGCTGGGAAAACAAACCAGAACTGTGTTTTCTGACAATGCATATAGGGCAGTGTCAAAACTCCAGCTTGTACACACAGATGTGTGTGGACCTATGCACAATGAATCATTAAATGGTTCAAAGTATTTTCTTCTATTTATTGATGATTTTAGTAGGTACTGCTGGGTTTACTTTCTAAAATCCAAAGCTGATGTGTTTGCTGAGTTTGTTAAGTTCAAGGCAGCAGTTGAACTAGAAACAGGAAACAAATTGAAGATATTGAGATCTGACAATGGAGGAGAGTATACCTCTCGACAATTTGAAGGATACCTTGCTAAAGAAGGGATTAAACACCAGCTGACTATTCCCTACACACCACAGCAGAATGGTGTAAGTGAAAGAAGAAACCGAACATTGATGGAGATGGCAAGATGTTTGCTATATGAGAAGAAGCTGCCATTGAATTTCTGGGCAGAAGCAGTAAACACAGCATCATATCTTATAAACCGAATGGCTTCAAGAGTTTTAGCAGATAAAACTCCTTATGAACTCTGGTATGGTTTTAAACCTAGTATTGATCATTTAAAGGTGTTTGGTAGTATTTGTTATGTTCTGAAACCTGAAGTTGGAAGAAGAAAACTTGATCAAAAGGCTGATATAGGGATCTTTATAGGCTATAGTACAACATCTAAGGCTTATAAAATTTATGATCTGAATTTTAACAAAGTTGTGGTTGCTAGAAATGTCAAAGTTGTAGAAAATGCTACTTGGGATTGGAAAAATTCATCAGGTGAAGGATCAAAACAGATACAACAAACTGAGTGGGATGCTGCAGAGAATATTGATGATCAACCAGTAAAGGGAACAAGATCTTTATCAGATATCTATAGCAGGTGCAATGTAGCTGAGGCAGAACCTGTAGATGTTGAAGAAGCTATGAATTCTCAAGTTTGGATAGCAGCAATGAAGGAGGAGCTTGCAATGATAGACAAAAATCAAACATGGATGCTAGTTGACAGACCAACTCATAAGAAGGTAATTGGAGTGAAATGGATTTTCAAAACAAAATTAAATGCAGATGGTAAGATCAACAAGCATAAAGCCAGACTTGTAGTGAAAGGATATTCACAAGAGGCAGGGATCGACTTCACAGAAACTTTTGCTCCAGTTTCTAGACATGAAACAATGAAGCTCCTGCTTGCTCTAGCAGCACAAAACGGTTGGTATATATTTCAATTAGATGTTAAATCTGCATTTTTGAATGGTGTGCTAAATGAAGAGATTTATGTTGAGCAACCTGCTGGTTTTGAAAAATCAAATTCAACAAACAAAGTTTATTTACTGAAGAAGGCATTGTATGGATTGAAACAAGCTCCTAGAGCTTGGTATAGCAGGTTGGATAATCATCTTTTAAGCCTGGGATTTAGCAGGAGCATGAATGAGGTAACTTTATATGTGAAGCATGCTGATGGACATAAACTTATTGTATCAGTTTATGTTGATGATTTGCTAATCACAGGGGACAAGGAGCAGCTTGTAGAGGAATTCAAAACCAATATGAAAGACATGTTTGAGATGAATGAACTTGGTTTGTTGACATATTTTTTAGGAATGGAAGTAACTCAGTCTGATCAAGGTTACTTTCTTTGTCAAAAACGTTTTTCCTTGAAAATACTGGACAATTTTGCAATGAGCAAATGCAAGCCAGTAAGCACACCTATGATACAGGGGCAGAAGCTAATGAAAGAAGATGGATCTCCAAAAGCTGATGGGAAAGTCTACAGGAGTCTAATTGGGAGTTTGCTATATTTAACAGCCACACGTCCTGACATTCAATTTGCTGTGAATTATCTTTCCAGGTTCATGCAAGAGCCAAGTCAAAACCACTTTGTGGCAGCTAAGAGAGTATTAAGATATTTGAGAGGGACTGCAGGTTTTGGCATACATTTTGTGAAGTCCAGCTCAATAAATCTTGTTGGATTTTCAGACAGTGACTGGGGAGGAAGTGATGAAGGAATGATGAGTACTTCAAGCTACTGTTTTGCTGTGGGAAAGAGTGTGTTTTGCTGGAATTCAAAGAAACAATCGGTGGTGGCACATTCTACAGCAGAGGCTGAATATATAGCTGCTTATGTAGCAGCAAAACAACTTATATGGCTGAGGAAGATGCTAAGTGACTTAGATTGCAATCAACAAAATCCCACAACATTGTTTTGTGACAACACATCAGCTATAGCCATTTCTAAAAATTCTGTTTTTCATGATAGAACCAAGCACATGAAAATCAAATATCATGCAATCAGGCAGTTTCAGCAAGAAGGAGAACTGGAACTATGCTACTGCACTTCTGAAGATCAACTAGCAGATTTTTTCACCAAACCGTTGGCTAAAACCAGGTTTGAAGATCTGAGGGCTAGAATTGGAATGGCTAGCTTTGGAACCAAGGAGGAGTGTTGAAGTTTGGTACCTAAGCTAGAACAGGATTCTACTGCATGATTATCTAGTTGTTAGCTGAGATTACTATCTAGATTAGGATATGTTTTTAATTCTTTTGTTAAGTTTATCTAGGATTAAACTAACTTGTAAACATCTCCTTAAAATAAAGGAGAAGTTGGCTGGTACGTTTCTAGAGTTTGTTTCTCTTTGTGATTCTGTTTTCTTTTCTTATAAATAAAAGGGCATGGGATGGCAGTAACCAATAACTCAATTCTGCTCTTTGTTCTTTATACATAAATACTAAGTTCTGTGTTCTTTCTCTTTTTGCTCTTTCCATCGTGGACTTAGTTCTTTGTTCTTTTCTCTTTTATCAGCAAACATAAGGTTGTTCTTTATATTACTACATCAACCACCAGTCTCATCACAGACAGCCACGACCCTTCTTCACCACCAGCAAGATCAACCGACCAGTTCAGCATCCATCACAGCAGACAGGTGACCCGTATGCTGCGGCCTTTCTAAATTTTCTCAGGGTAAAAAATTAATATTCAAAGCATGATGACCCGTTAAATTTATAAAGCATGACTCATGATATAAAACTAAAACAATACACACAAAAAAAAAAGTAATAACTCAGTATCCAAGATAAAAAAATAATCTAAAAATATAGTGCTAAAGAACCAAACTCAAATCAACTCGGTGTAATTTTATAAACTCACAATCCACAATATCATATGAAGATAAAAAAATAATTCAAAAGAAGCACCTAGCAAATAAAACAAACAACAAAAAAAAACTTTTAAAAAACCCTGAGTTAACTTTACCAACCCGTCACCGTAATAATCAAATAGAAAGAAAACAAAAAAAAAATAACAAAGTTCAAGGGCAAATTATTCCATGCAAAACAATGAAATTGAAAAAAAAAAACCCATAAAAAATCAAGAAAAAAAAATCAAACTTTCAAAAAAAGAAATTGGAAAAAATTACCAAAGTTAAAAAAAAAAAACTTAGAATGAAAATGCAAGCTAACTCAGGCTAACTTTACAACCCCGCACTCGGGATAACCCATCATGCGTGCATTTGTTTTTAAATAATATTTAACAAAACACGCTTAAGAGTCAATAATTCAAGGTCAACCTAAGAATGCTAAGGATATATATTCTTTCTCACTCCTTAATGATCAAGTGTGTCTGTGTGTGTGTGTTCTTTCTCATTCTTTAATCAAGTTTATTCATTCATTTCAAACTTTAACTAATATCATTATTCTACTTTCCATATATATTGTACATGTGAAAAGAAATGATGTGATATACTTATCGATTCAGGAGAGACTGTCAGACCAACATCGCAGCTGGGAACTTCAGCTTAAACTTAGTCGTCAGGTAATTTATTCATTCATATCAAACTTTAACTAATATCATTATTCTACTTTTTATATTGACACAATCAATAAATGAAATCCTTCCCTTTATCCTTTCATTTGCCAACAAATTAGATTTAAGGAGAAACATGAAAATTTCCTTCTTTTTTTTGTAAATTTTCTTTATATTCTTCAAATTCCCATATTCTAACAAAATTCATTTCACCATTCAAATAAAAAATATACATATTCTTTAATTTTATTTGTTCTTGGCTGAAATTTAAACTAAAAAAATCGTAAATATTTCATGTTTTATTCACTCTTTAACATTAATTTTATCTCTTGTCTATACAATCCCATCATCTTATCAAAATTCTTAAGTTTTATTATTATTATTATTATTTGCCCAAAAATTCCTTCTTCAAGAACACCTAAAACTTTGCTTCAATTACCATAATGTCTTACTTTTTCTACTCACTTCAATAATCTTAACACAATTTCACAGTTAATTTATCAAGAATCCTAATTTTAATTTCACAAAGTTCAATCAATTTAAAGCATAAATTCTTCAAGATTCTTATTTAAAAGTGTTAGGGAACCTTACCAAACAATAGTCAAAGCTTTAACACTTTCAAATTGAGAAATTTTCCTTAGCTTTGATTTCTCCCTTCTCTTAGCCGAATGCTTCTCATTCTCTTTTGAAAAAATCAAGTTCTGTTTTTTGTTTTTCTATGTTCTTTCTCGCACGCACACACATTTGCACACACATTTATATACACAATCTTTTTACAAATTCCTTTTATGTTCTTTAATATTAACTTTTATGATTTTCAGGTAAAATTTCTTGAATTCTAATGCCTGTTTATACCAAATTTTACCTAAGCTATTTTAAATTTCACTAAGTTACACACTGGTACTTTCAGTTCCGTGCAATTCACTTCTATTAAAAATTTATTCGCATTTCTGTATTTATTTATTTAATTTTTTTTTACTATTATTATTTCTTTTAACACCTATACAAAACATTTTATTTCAAATTGTCAAATCTATTATCATTCTTATAATTTAATTTATCATTTTCCCCTATTTTTCATAATATTGACTTTTATTATTATCAAGGATATTACCTGGGGGTTTACATATCATTTTGGGTAGGTCATGAATATATGATTTAGACATTATCATTTCTAGTCAATCAAATTCATGTTCTTTTTTTAAAAAAGGTAGAAAGATCAAACTCATTGGATTACCACTAATACCTAGCAATAAGAACAAGAAAAAGGAGAATGTGAACGAACAAGGACTTAATACAATGAGTTCATACGAGTTTGAGAATGAGGTTAAGGAATAACCTATCTGGTTTAGTTGTAAAAGAAATTTCAAGAAACTCTTTAGTGGAACAACCTAAGAAGGTAAATATGGTTAACATAATAGGTCTAAAAGAGTTTTAAAATAAGGTTCTGTCTCATTTAGTTGTGTCTCATAATACGGTTAACAACTTTTTAGTTATAAATGAGTCAGTTGTGTCTCATTTAGTTGTAGGAGCTTTTGGAGATTCTCTAGTAAAGTTGCCTGAAGAGGTAAGTGCAATGATGAGAGAGTTTAAAGATAATTTTCATTATGAGTTCCCTAATTCCTTGACCTCTATACTTGACACCTAGCTTGTCATAGATTTTGAGCAGCCTTCCAAGCTTCTTGATTCTTCACCCACCATGCTTGATATCCAGCGCATTATATGTTAGAGCAACATGTTGAGTTTCTTGATCCCTTACCCCTGACATATAATGAGAAAGATGAAGATAATCATAATTTACTAGGTTATGTCTAAACTATATCTACTAAGGCTTTAAATAGTGTTTGTTCCACTTCATACCACCAGTTATGTATGTTCATAGTTACAAACATAAGAAGCTTGTAGATTTTCTTCCTATGTCTCCTCACTCTAAAATATCTGATTTAACTGAGTTTTTTGTATGTAGAGTTTATAACTTGCATGTTGAGATCATAAAACAAATTCAAGTAAGTAATGATCAATACAAATTTTGAGCTAATTTACATAAGTATCATGATTTACTTAATGTTGAAGATTATTTCATAATATATATTAGACTTGAATGATGTGATTTGAAAACAAGTCATAAATGATCAATAATATTTGGAGATTATTAATGTTGAAATAACAAAACAAATTCAAGCAAGTAATGATCAATATAAATTTTGAGCTGATTTACATAAATATCATAATGTGTTTAATGTTGGAGATTATTTCGTTACATATTAGACCTAAACGATGTCCTTTGAAAACCAATCATAAATTGCAAGTAAATAGTGCTAGATCATTCAAAGTGTTGCAAATGATTGAATCAAATAGTTATGTCATTAAATTGCCACTAAACATTGATATTATCTTTACTTTTGACTTGAAATATCTTGTTATATATAAAACACAATAGTTTATCTCTAATGATCCATTTGAAATCCTTGCCCTATTATCCTTATCTTTGGCACAAAAGAAACACATTAATACTACTTTGAATGCACAATTTGCTTTTACCAGGGATGTTGAACTTCAATGAATCTTAGTATATAAGCTAGACGACCAGAATCATACTATACTTGAATTACCAAAGAGACATCATAATAGTTTGATCCTTACTTTGGGAGCATTATTAGAGTAGTTTTGAACTATACTTGATGGGGTCAAGTTTTTCCAACCCCGGGAGAGTTGGTGGGGATATTAGGCTCGAGACATGTTTCACATGTTTGTATGATCTATGATGACAAGGGATAGCTCAACCCTTATTTATTGGATTTTATTTAGGTTTGTTTAATGGGTTTAATTTAGTTATTGTAGAATATTTTATTTCGTGGGTTATTCTAGTTAGAATCTTAGGATTTGTATGTTACTCTTTTTTTCTAAGGTCCTGTTTGTTTGCTGGAAAGTAGTTTCCTTTTGGAAAGTGAATTCCAGGAAAGTGAATTTACTTTCTGATGTTTGGTAGTGTAATGAAAAATAAGTTGGAAAATACTTTCCAGTGTTTGGTTATGTCATGGAAAATGAGCTGGAAAATAACTTATTAATATTTTATTTTTCTCAAGTTTATTAAAATAATGAGGAACAAATCTTACAAATTAAAAGTTGAATGAGAATGAAATTGAAAAAAAAAAATTTCATAAATTATCTCAAATAAAATAAATAATAATCAAAATAATAGAGATCAAATCTAAAAAATTAAAGAAAAATGAAAAATAAAGAAATTAAAATAATAATAATCAACATTTCATAAATTATTTCAAATAAAATAAGTAACAACCAAAAGAATGAGGACCAAATTTGATAGATAAAAAAATTCAATAAAAAAATGATAAGGAAAAAGCAAATAGCAATTATAAAAATAATGATCAAAGTTAATATAAAAATTAAATTTTAACAGATGAAATTGAAAAATAAATATTCAAAACAAAATATATATAGCAATCAAAAGTTTGAGGATCAAATTTGATATAATAAGCAAATAATGACATTTCTAAATTTTTCACAACTTCCGGAAAGTGTTTTCCGCCCAAATTTTTCAGGAAAACACTTTCCTAAAAACCAAGCCAAATTTTCCTTTGACTGCAAAGTGTTTTCCGTTAACCAACTTTTCTAATAGCAAACAAACACAGGAAAGTTTGGAAAATGATTTTCCGGAAACCACTTTCCGGAAAGCAAACATAGGCAAAAGGAAAAACACTTTCCTGGAAACCAAGCCAAATTTTCCTTTGACTGAAAAGTGTTTTCTGTTGACCGGAAAGTGTTTTTCGTTGACTAACTTTTCTAATAGCAAACAAACACAGGAAAGTTTGGAAAGTGGTTTCCTGAAAAATATTTTCCGGGAAACAAACATGTCCTAAATGTTAATAAGTTTTGTTGAATTGAATAAAATTTAAGAGTGGCCACTTTTCCAAGCCCATTTTCTCTTCTTCAGCTTCCTCTTATCTTTCTTTGGCTTCCTCTTCTTAGCTTCTTCTTTTCTTTCTTCTCCGGCTTCAAATCTCTCTTACCCCGCATCTCTCCTCTCCTTCGGACAGAATTTTCCTTCCTTCGTGTACTTCAGAATATCCTCCTGTTATCAATATGAAGTTATGAAGAAACATTAAGTGAGCAATCGGAATTGCAGACAAAATTAAAGCAATTGAACAGTACAGACACTACTGAAAACACTTTGTTCTGCTCATTCTGAACGTTAAAAACCAAAAGCAGAGCATAAATTGACCGCTTTCAGGTCTCTTTCAGTAATTACTTAACAAGTTCAAGTTATCCTTATCCCGTAGTCTTTGGAATTGACACTAGCAAGTCTAAACTCTCAATCACGCTGAAAGTTACAAAAAAAAAAAAACAAGAAAACCCCCTGAATTGTTAGCAACAAAAGAAAGTTCGATCTTCTTCCTCTCTTTCTTTTTTTCCTGTTTTTGGAGGGGAAAAAAAGAGTTCTTGAAGTTTCTCTGATTTGAGAAATTAGAAAAAGTTAAAAGGTTCTTGTTTTTTTCCATTGCAAACATAAATTTCCATTGCAATAAACCTTTTATCCTTGAGAAAAAAGCAACAACAAACCCACCTCCATTTTTTTAAAAAAAGAAGCTACAGATAAGAATTGATGAGCATGAACCATGGGTGCGGTGCATATGATAAATTTACATCACCGTGACCATGTTTGTCATACATGTAGCATAAAAAGACGCAAAAGAAAAGAAAAGGTTCTTCTTTTTTTCCCATTTCTGGCAAAAAAATGTTCTCGAGTGTTCCTCGGATTTGAAAAATTACTTCGACGCAAAATTGCAGAAATTTAAATATTCCTCTTCAGATAGCTTGGGGGAAAAGGTCTAAAACTATTTCTTGAAAAAACATGATTCCCCATTGATTGCAATTTACATTTAGCCATTAAAAACAACAAAACCCACCTCCATTTTTTCAAGCATAAGAAGCCACAAAGATTAAAAGAGGGACCTTTAGCATTAATCAAGGGTACATGAGAAACACCATCGATCATTGCCATAAACTTAAAGAAACTATACAGAAATGCATCGTTATAAGCACATACCTGACTTGGAATCTGCAGGAACTGAGCTGCTAGCTTCAGTTTCAGCTTCCATTTTCATCCTTGACAAAACTTAGACTCAAAGAAACGGAAGGGTTTTGTAGAAAGGAAATAGCTTTGTTATGTTTGCTTTACAAAACCATACAAAAGATTCACTTATTTCCTCTCTTTTCCTTACTGGACTTTCTTAAAAGTAAAAAGCATTGAGAGGGACTGAAGGGTAGTCGAAAGTGATTCCCTTTCACTCTCACATTTTCAATGTGGTGGTCTGCTTTTGATTGAAAAGGGAAGGGGTACTAGCTGGAGAGAGCTTGCTGATGATTATTGGTACACGGGGTGAGAGGACAAGACTAGCCTGAAAAAAAAAAAAAAAAAAGATATAGACCCACAACTAAGGAGGGAAATCAGCAATAGGATCACAGACCTTTGCTATTCTTGTTGTCAAGATGATGTATTTAAAGCTTAAATAGTAGTAGGTAACGATTCATGAGCTGAAGTTAATCAAGTTCACAATTTAGTAGAGTTTAGCCTATGAAACGTTGTGATTTTTAAGCAGGATTGGCTTCTCTTTTTTTTGGTGGGATTCCTCACTTTTTTAGAGAATATTTGGTAACATGTTGAAATCATGTTTTTAACAAATTTAATTTTTTTTTACTTACAATTAATTATTTTTTATATATACTACGTAAAATAAAACATACATGTCATTGGTGAGAGGACAAGAGCCTGAAATCAGCAAGCCAATAAAAAAAAAAAGAGAAAATGCTAAGGAAGGCAAATCAGCAAAGGATCAAAGACCTTGGCCATTCCTTTTGTTAAGTTTTGATGATTTTTTAATGATGTTCAAGCTTAAATATAATAGGTAACGATTGAGCTGAAGTTAATCAAGTTCATAATTTAGTAGAGTTTAGTATACAAGTTCGAATATGATGTTTTGTTATATTTTGGTAACGCTCACTTGCACGGTTGCCTCTAGGCTAGGTGAACAAGAGAACCATGTTTCTGCCAAGTGAGTTCAGGGAACATAAATCCACTAGAAGGGGGGAATAAAAGGAGGAACTCCATGAAATTTCTGTTAGCAGCTCAAGAAAGGCTTAATCATATCGATTCCTGTGATCCTTTGGTGGATGAACACATTGCTAGACCAGATAATTAAAGACCAAGCAATTCGTATTTGTCATCCTGTCTCGTCCCCATGGTTCCCTGTACAGTAATCAGTCACAAAGCTGATTAAGAGCGCGAAACCTTTGAATGCTACGAGCACAAAGACATGCATCCTATACTTCAGCTGATTACAATCACTTAACAGAAAAACAATGAAAAAACACTGATGAATATTTACAAAGGCTAAAATTCTGGAGGTGCGCGCAGTAAGTTCGTCCACCTAAAGACAAGTAAAACGAGTTGGGAATAAACAGCCCAGAAATGATAACTTTGCATCTATTTTTCAATCTTGCTTTCAACTTTTAAGATATCTGTCAGCATTGCTTTAAGACCATGGACCAGGAAAGTATGTACAGTTTCTGAGTCAGAAGTAATAATTTATCTCCACCTACTCCAGTGCTTCAACCCTATCATCGCCAGGTCCTACCTGGAACATATATAAGAAAAATCTGAGGAGAAATAATGGAGTTTTGCTCATGGAAAATTAACAGAGTTACCAATGTGCACTGACCTTTTATACAAAACCCTTACATCTTCCCTCACCAGCGGACTTTCCAAGAAGCGATCTCCACTGTCATCCAACTCAACAGTCCCCACCTCAAAATCCTGGTAACCACAGTATTCATTCCACTCAAACCACATTTTTGCGATTGCTTCCTTCCTGAAGCAAGTGGTATGATCTTCCTCTTCAGGTGAATCAGCAGCGACCAACCTATATGCATACACTTTCTTTGTTTGCCCAGGTCGGAATGCACGTCCTATCGCCTGGCGAGTTACTGAAGGATTAAGGTGAACATCTAGGATAATTATCCGAGATGCTCCCACCAGTGATATCCCTTCTCCACATGCCTTAATGGACCCAAAGAATACTTTAGCATCCGTGGAGTTGTTGAAACGCTCCATGGACCACTCCCGATGATCAGAACTTGACTCACCAGAGATCACAAAGATTTCTTTTCCTAAAATCCAGCCCTTTACTTTCATCACAAGTCTTTCTAAAAACTTCAACGGTGTGAGGTACTGGCTGAAAACCAGGAGCTTCTCCCCAGCTGACTCGCATAAGCTTAATATATCGAGAAAGAATTTCGCCTTGACTCCATCTCTCACATCTACTGTCTCTAGCAAGTTATCCATCATATCATCAGTTATGGCAGAGTTCTCGGAGAAGGAGTTCAACTTTGGGTGTAGATAAACAGCACTCCCAACAGAACTTCTCTTGAACTTCATTGCCAACTTCTTCAACTTTTTCACCTCGTGCTTCTGTCTGGAACTGAGGTTCAGCATCAAAGTGAAATCAACCAGCCCTGGAAGCTCATCCAAGAAATCTCCTTTATAATAATGAAGAACCTTGCTAGTCATCTCACGCAAATCTCGTATAACAGTCACCTTCCTTTTGAAATCTTGGTCTTTCTGTATGGTTTGCTCTACCAAGTCATATAAAGCTGCATCTGCACCTGCTTTGAATTGCTTCCTTGCACCTGGAATGTTTACTTTACTCAAGATGCGCTTGACAATAGCTCGGGAGGTATCCATCCTCAAGAACTTCGGACGAACTAGATTCAATACATTGAACACCTCCTTGACATGATTTTGGTAGAGGGTTCCAGACAGCACAACTTTACGAGGCGTCTGCACTTTGGCTAGAGATTGTAACATGTCTGTATTCTCATTCCTCGGAGTATGGCCTTCATCCAAAATTAGAATTGAAGGTCTTCTTAGCAATATCTCCTGGCAAGTAACTGACACTTGATTCTTCCCATCATCACATACAATAGAGGAGAACTGTTTGTAACCTAAGAAAAGTATACTCTTCTGCTCCACCCACTGTTTCAAGACCTCCAATTGTTGTTGCCTACTATCTGCTTTAACAGAGTAGAAATCATACAGCGGAATATCCTCGATTTGCCATATCTGAAACTCCCTTTTCCATGTAGGCAATATTCCTTTTGGAAGCACCACTAGCGGTTTTGCATGTGGATATTTGGCTAGGAAACTTTGCATAAAACTGATTATCATAAATGTCTTACCGGATCCCGGAGCATGAGCCAGGATGCACCCCCCTGGATTATCTGCCACCAAATTATTGCGAAGAAAATTAAAACCCTCCACTTGATGAGGTTTCATTTGCTTCATGTGCCTTGGATGAGCAGGGATGTCAGTTACCATCAAATCTTCTTCAAACAAGTCAGCTCCGACTGTCCCATTTGAATCTGTGTCCTTGGCATTCCGGGATTCAGAGATGCAAGTCCTTGTATTCCTTTTGACCTAGATTCAAGGAAATATTTATTAATTAAATTGAAAACAATTCCATACAAGGACAATTAGCTAGAAAACAAAGGGCAGAGCAGCAGAAACTGCAGTAAATAGAGTTCGGATTACACTGTACCATGTAACATAATATCAATAAAGCATGACTAGGAAAAAAACGAGAGACCAGCATGTACAAAAGTTCTGCAGAAATGTGTATGCCAAATTCCAATTCTTGATAAATTCTTCTCCATGCCAAAAAAATTATCAAGAAATTATAGCAGCAGGAACAGGAAACAGCATCATTTATTTTCACGTATGTTATCTACATATTATCTGTTGTTATGTATATTACTACACCAGAAAAATGCAAAAACAATTTGACAACATTACCTTATTGAACTGGATTTCAATTATAGTATCAATTGCTCTCTCAATAACCCCACATATGCGACAAACATAACCAATATCATCCTTCAAGACAAAAGAGTGATCACAATAATCTTCACCTTCTTCCATGTTTTCATCAGATGGAGAATTTTCAAAAATATCCTGCCAGAATCACCAGAGATTCATAATGAAATACAAAAGGAATGACTTTAAACCAACTATAAATAGGGTTTTTCTCATTCTCTCAGAATGCTAGACTCAAATGCTGGAACTTAAACAAGCAGTGTAAGCAATAATATCAAAAGTCATTTATGATCCCTCGGCTAATGGTGCATACAAGTAAAATAAGCTCAAAAAGCATGTGCTGAAATAATAAAACATAGCTTCCTAAAATATAATTAATTTCATTTCACCACTGGATGTCAAGTAATGATAGTCTCTAGAAGCATAATCAACTAGCCATTGATATTTTCGTTTCTTTTCATGACTAATTATTCTGCTTGCTTTCTTAAGACAAACCATCTCCTTCTTCTATCAATAAATAATGAATTCAGAGGACTCCAAAAAAATGAAAGAAAGACATAAAGAAAAAGGGGAGGAAACCTGGTTACAAGTTAGGCATAAAGAAGCACGCCAAGATATTAAAATTCAAAATAAGACAGAGGTCCAGGAAATCAAAGCCTTTAAAATTAATCAACAAATAATGAATCCGCAAAACCTGCCTTAATGAATAAAAAAATAATTATTCAACTGGAAAATTTAACCAGCACTTGTTGTGTCCACCACGGCCAGAGCCACATTTAGACCATGATGGACATTAAGGTAGTTCTTATCAACTACGCTTCTTTAATTTTTTTTAATCCTATACACACACACACACACACACACACACACACACACATACCTTGGAACATTCCAATGCAAATGACATTTCTTTCCAGATATCTCCTAGACCATCATCTTTGATCTCCGTGTCAACTTCATCATCCTCTACACCAACATAAACACCTTTATCTTTCTTGGAGTCAGGTTCACCAGTAAGGCTCGCTACTTCTCCTTGAATTCTTCTACCAACATTGGCACTAACCTGAAGACCATCATCTTTGATCTCCGTGTCAACTTCATCGTCCTCTACACCAACATAAACACCTTTATCTTTCTTGGAGTCAGGTTCACCAGTAAGGCTCGCTACTTCTCCTTGAATTCTTCTACCAACATTGTCACTAACCTGAAGACCATCATCTTTGATCTCCGTGTCAACTTCATCATCCTCTACACCAACATAAACACCTTTATCTTTCTTGGAGTCAGGTTCACCAGTAAGGCTCGCTACTTCTCCTTGAATTCTTCTACCAACATTGTCACTAACCTGAAGAAATAACAATTAACATATGACATAAGACAGAATTGGCATTGGAGCAAGCAATTGTACTTGTACGAGATTCTGAAAATGAAAATAAAGGCGCTGCTCATGATACACAATTTTGAATTTAGAATCACCATTCCAGGGCCTATACTGATAACTGTGTATGAAACCAATGCAGGTTTAAACTGTGTCGATGATTGAATGAATCCTCTGTGATGAGCTAAGTATTCGATTTTCAACCCACTCCCTGTCCTGAGCCCTTTCACTTGAAAAGGAAAAGGTTACTACATGCATAAATATGTTTGCATGTTAGGCTGTTGTATACAAATGTTTGGATATAACTTCACCAAGCAACTAGTACTCATTTGAAAACTAGGTTCTATTTCATAACAATGCATTCAACAAAGCACCCACATTCATATTAAAGCGGACAGTTACCTCACCACATTGACAGAACATATACAATAAGATAAATGTTGGATCATGCTCATGAAAATCCAGAGTTTAGCGCCGCAGGGGCACAGCACATCAGCATGCATGTCCCACGCGCATGAACAACACCAGCAGCTACGATTTGACACTACAATAAGATAAATGCTGGATCATGCTCATGAAAATCCAGAGTTTAACGCCGCAGGGGCGCAGCACATCAGCATGCATGTCCCACAAGCATGAACAACACCGGCAGCTACGATTTGACACCCGTATAAATAGAGACATATCAAATTATCACATGTGATACATTAAACCACATTTTACAATTAATTGCACTTCAAAACACGCACATCCCCAGAACCACAAAAGCTGATGAAACTTACCATAACGTCAGTGGAAAATTGCCCCTCGGGCTTAGGCAAAACAATCCCCTGAAAATGCCCAACCATCCTATTCTCATTACTCTCATCATCGTCCGAGTCAATAACCACAACCGGCGTTCTCCCCACAGCGACATTTCCAACAGAACCACCACCACTCTCAATCTCATCATCATCCAAATCAATCACATTACACTTTTCCTCACCGAAACTCATCCCTCGACCACGTGGCTCATTCGACAGCGTAGGATGCATAGCCAAACACGGATGTATCAATTGAGCTCTCCGGTAAAAGAGTGATCGGATATCGTCCGTAACACTTCCATATCTCCCACTATCTAACCGCTCCAGTAAACCACGAATTGCAAATGGCTTGGCGTAATCAGTTACGTTTTCATTCGTCTCTTTCATCCTTTTACTTCCCTTTACATGCGCTTTTAACCAAAAATAATTATTTAAAAATTGGAAAAATAAATAAATAAGAAGAGAGATGGAGAGGGAGAAGATAAAGTACCATTTAAACCTGCGCGTTTTAGAGGCAAAATGTTCAGTGTACCTTCCATTAGAGAGCTGAGATTGAGAAGAAAGCATAAACGACATGAATTAATTCATGAAACGACGGGGGTTTAAACCATGCAGAGAACTAACAGAGAATGCAAAGAATGAAAGAAACCCTAAAGAGAGATTAAGAGACTAACCACTGCGTTTTGGCTTGATTAATAAAGAGATTACATGGAAACTAAAGATAAAGAAAGAAGGGAGGACTGAGGAGTTTTTTTTATTATTATTCTTGTGTTGTTTTAATGGTGTCAGTGGAGAGAATTACTTCTGTGTAGTCTGCTTGTACTGGAATTTAAAAGTTTCCGTGATGCTGACCAATGGGAGGTTTAAAAGCGGTGGATTTGGGTCTTTTGGGAACAGATGAGTAAGGACTAAGGAGTTCAGGACAAGAGGGGCAAAGTGTAACGTGGGGCGTGGGAATCTAATACGGGAATTCTATTGTTTGGGTTTCGGGAAATGGGTGATCGAATTCAGTATTGGGTTACCGCTGCTCCATTTAGAGATATCTTATTACTTGGATTGGATAGTACGTATTGGATCTCTTGTGTGAGTATATAAATGGGCTCAGTTGGGTCTGTTAGTTTTGACAGTGGGTCCACTTGTTTTGAGGGGTCTCTTCGTTTTCCTCCCTTCATCTCGACTCTTAACAAAGTCAGTGAAAGCCCGAGCGGAACGGGGTCATGTCGGATACCGTACGGATTGGTGAAATAATACCATCCATTTCCGAGCTATCACTCCTTTCTAAGTGAAATCGTAATATTAATATTATTTTAATTGTCTAGGAGGTTTGTTATTTTTAGGTTCGAATATTTATATCAGTGATGATAAGCAATTTGTTTTAGAGATTTTCTTTATTGTCAAGAAAAAACAAAATAAAATTGTGGATATATATATATATATATATATATATATATATATATATATATATATATATATATATATATATATATATATATATATTACAACAATATTTAAATGATGAGGGGGAATAACTGTTCCCCCCACCTAATTTACTGTGGATTACAACAGTAATTCACAATACTTTTTTTTTCATTTTTTCTTTTTAACTTTTCCTCTTTTCTTTGTTTTTTTTCTTTTTTTTTTCAAAATTGCATTCCTTTTTTTTTTCCAACTTTGCTTTTATTTCTTTTTTTTCCATTTAATTTTTTTAAAAAAAAATTATCTTTGTTGATTTTACTTTTTAAATATTGAGCTGATTAAAAATTCCAGTTTGTAATTTTTTTCCTTTAAAATATTGTGGATTGCTACGGTATTTTCTCACATAGTTTTTCTTTTTTATTTTTTCAAAATTATATTTGTCGATTTTTTTTTATATTGAGCTGATTGAGAATTTAGTTGTGTAATTTTTTTCTTTAAAACATTGTTGATTGCTACAGTGTTTCACCGCATGGTTTTTTTTATGATTTTCTCCTAAATTATTTTTTTATTTTATTTTTTAATATTGAGTTGGTTAAAAATTACAATTACAATATGTGAGGAAAGCACTGTAACTTTCCTTGCAAATTACTATGGATTGCTACAGTGTTTTTTCTCATATGGTTTTTTCTTTTTTGTTATGTTTTTCCCTAAAATTGTTTTTGTCAATTTTATTTTTTAAATATTAAGTTGGTTAAGAATTGCAATTACAAGTAAATACAAGTTTTTCCTCACAAAACACTATGGATTGATACAGTTTTTCCTCGCATGGTTTTTTCCAGTTTCTTTTGTGTTTTCTTTTTTTGTAATATGTTTTTCCAAAATTATCTTCATCAATTTTTTTTTTTAATATTGAGTTAGTTAAAATTTAACTTTGTTATAAAACTTAATCATGTGGGGAAAGCATTGTAGCTTTCCTCACAAAATATTGTTGAAAATTACAATTACAAGTCATTACAAATAAGGTTAAATCATGTGGGGAAGCACTGTAGCTTTCATCACAAAACACTATGAATTACTACAGTGTTTCCAACATGATTTTTTCCCTTTTTTTGTGTTTTTTTAATATTTTTTTTCTAAAATTGTCTCTGACGATTTGATTTTTTTAATATTAAGTTGATTGAGAATTTAGCTTTATAATTTTTTTCTTTAAAACACTGTGAATTATTGCAGTGTTTTCCCATATGATTTTTTTATTATTTTTTCCAAAATTATCTTTGTTCATTTTTTTTTATATTAAGTTGGTTAAAAATTATAATTACAATAAAGCTAAATCATATGGGGAAAGCGTTGTAGTTTTTCTCACAAAATATTATGGATTGCTATAGTATTTCTCTAAATGGTTTTTTATTTTATTTTATTTTATTTTATTGGGGAAAGCACTGTAGTTTTCCTCACAAAACATTGTCAATTGTTACAACGTTTTTCCTCATGGGTTTTTTTCCTTCCAAAATTATCTTTGTTGGTTTTTTTTTAATATTAAGTTGATAGAGAATTTAGCTTTGTAATTTTTTTTGCTTTTTATTAACAAAAAAGCTAAATTATATGGTGAAAGCACTGTATCTTTCCTCCCAAAACACTGTGGATTGCTACAAATTATTTTGTTCAGTCTCTAAGTTTTGATCACCAACACAACTATTTTTACCGTCATGAAATATTGCTTCATCATACCTTTAGTTTCTATTACTTATCTAGCGCTGATTCACAATTATAACACGATTAAATATATTTGTTTTATAAGCCCGCGGCAGCGCGCGGGCATGCATCTCGTATGTGTGTGTATATATATATATATGCAAATAAAATTGTTTTTTTTTTTCTAAAATTACCTAGTGTTGAGGTTCGAATGAATCCAATGGGCTTAAGGGCCATACTCATCTTAGATAATAGATTAATCTTTTGGTTCTAATGATTTAAAAGTGTTCTTCTTGATTAAGTTGACAGGTGAATAATACTCAATACCTGTAAAAGATCCCATCTTGTGAATTTAAATACTCTTTTATATTTTAATAAGCATCGTTTGATTGAAAATGTAATTATTTTTTAAAGAAAAAAATTTAAAAATAAATATGCAATAAGGAGTGGAGAAAAAGTAGAACCTCCCTTTAAGAGATGACTTGGTCCCTTTTATAGTCCACAAGGCTTATCTTTTTCCTAAGATAAGGGGTTAAAGTGTAAGAGAATTATCTGACTTATCAGAATAAAATATATTTGACTCGTCAGGGAGTAAAATATCTCTAAATCATTATCTAATTATGGAGCCTAATATTCTTCATAGTTAAAAGGAGTATGGGTCCGAAGATGGTAGGTTTGGCAGCTCGATATGCCCCTATATGTCGGGGCTTGATACTCAATTGAGCCTAGAGATGATGGGTCTGACAGCTCGCGAGACCCTTATATACCTAGGCTTAGTGCTCGGCTGAGCCTGAAGATGGTGGGTGGAGCAGCTCACCAGACCCATATATGCATAGGTTCAGTGTTGGGCTGAACCTAGAGATTGTGGGTTGGGCAGCTC
Organism: Populus simonii; assembly: GCA_007827005.2. Taxonomy (NCBI): domain Eukaryota; kingdom Viridiplantae; phylum Streptophyta; class Magnoliopsida; order Malpighiales; family Salicaceae; genus Populus; species Populus simonii. The sequence continues at coordinate 15,993,302 of CM017467.2, read as the reverse complement.
CCCAAACCCATATATATCCTGGTTCATCGCTTGGCTGAACCTAAGGGTGCTAGGTTATTACCTTATCTTTGGTTACTTTTTTGGAAGAAATGATCCAGGTAAAAAGAAAAAAAATGATGATCCATCAGTTGAAAAGCCAGAGCTAGATTATTAAACTCTTTTTTGTGTGTATGTACACACACACACACATTTATTTTTATTATTATTATTTATTTTTATTTTTATGCCTTGGTTTTGTGGGGTTGATTGTTGTAATATACTTTATTTAATAAAAATTCTTTTTCATAGAAGTCATTTATCTAAATGTTAATTTGTATGGATATAAAGTCTTTGTGTAGAGGTTTTATCTGGGTCCAACACCCATACTTAGTTAAATATTTTTTATTTTTTAGCTTTGAATTGTCTAACCTTAATAGGGTTTAAAAGGGTTCTACCTCATTCTTAGAACTGAGAATAGATCTTTCTTGAATGTGTCCTCTTCTCAGTCTGGATGTATCTGTAATGAGTTATTAAGAAGCATTATCTATTATCTCATCCTTAGAAAGATATGTGATTGTGTTAGGGAGACCATGTCAATCCCTTCCAAGGTAAAATATGTCGTAGCACTAGGATTTCTTTCAAAGTAAGTGTGTAATCACACTAGGAAGAAAGAATTCATCTCATCTTTGAAAGGTTGAGGAGCTTGTACCTTAGGAAGATTATATCAATCCTCGTTGCTGAGACAATGTTTATCCTATCCTTAGAGAGACATGTGATTGCACCATGGAGACCATGTCAATCCCTTCCAAGGTAAAATATACCATATCATTAGGGAGATGTTGATTCCTTCTAAAATAAATGTACAATCACACTGGGGAGAGTGAATCTATTAAATTCGTGAAAGGTTAAGGGGCTTGTTCCCTAGCAAAAACCTGGAGAATAAAAAGCATTGTTACTTTGAACAATTTAATTCATATATAAGAAACTTACATTTTTAATCATTGACCATAGTACACTTCTATTTCCCATTAAGGTATGATTAATTTTAATGACATTCCTGCTGAGATCATATTCTCAGTCTTAAGAGGGGAGAGAATAAAGTTTTTCCGATAAATATCTTCAAGCAGTCATCGAATAAACTCTCAAATTGTATGGTTTGAACCAGCATTTCACTTGTATTTATTGAAAGCTTTCTAAAACCTTGAGGCTCTAACTGTGTTTATAGAGTTGACATGTGCATAACCCGAGTTTTTTTCACTTTATTAAGCTCATGAGCAAGTAGAAGGAAATCCTCATCTGATTTAGAGCGATAAAATTACTGCATAGACTTTCTTATTTAAAGAAAGATTGTTGACGCACTAATGGAGCAAGTGCGTAAATGACCGTAAGAAAGTCTGTCATATGTCTCGTTCCAATAGTTCGTTGATAATTTATCTTTGATGGTGATTAGAGATGTCAATAACCCGACTCTTGAAAGAACAAACAATGGTTTTTTGATCAGTTTCCCACAGACGGAGCCACTATTAAGGTTCGTATGAATCCAATAGGCTTAAGGGTCAAGCTGATATCTTGGATAATGAGTTAATCTCATGGTTCTGGTGATCTAAATCATTCTCCCTAACTAAAGTGGTTGATGAATAATACATGATACCTACAAAAAGTCTCTTTTTTTTTTTTGTCAATTTGGGGACTTTCTAATACTTTAATAAGTATCATTTTAGAGAAAATACAATCATATTTTATAGAAGAATTCTAAAAATAGATATGCAATAAGGAGTAGAGGAAAATGAGAACCTCTATTTAAGAGATATCCTGGTCCATTTTATAGCCCATGAGGCTTATTTCTTTCCGAGAAGAAGATATTGAAGTGGAAGCAAAGTATCTCTGAATTATTAGGAAAAAATATCTTTGACTTGTCAAGAAGTAAAATATCTTTGATTTATAGTCTAATCATGGAGCCTAAGATTCTTCAGAGTTAGAAAAAGATAGGTCTTACAGCTCATCAAACTTTTATATATATATATATATATATATATATATATATATATATATATAGAGGCTTAACGCTATGCTAAATACTGGGTTATTACCCAATAAAAATTAAAAATATTAATTCACCGTGAATTATCAAATGACATAAAGTCCAAGCCGATCCACCAAGTACGAAATCAACAATTAGTTAATTCTCTCCCTGTTTTTTTTCTCCCCGTCATACCAATTGCTTTTATTTTTAACTTTACTCCTGGAAGGTTTAGGTGTTTGAAATAAAGCAAGCACATGAAGGACCGAATGAAGCATGGGCTACGTTCGGCTCTAAAACTATATCCTAAAAGCAAAAGTCATCACGGGGAAAAGTTTTTTTTTTAAAAAAAAAAAAAATAGAAGAACATTGCCATATTCCATTCAACTACCTGCACTCCGATCCGAACTTACAAGGTACGGTGACTTATAAATAATCCACCGTGTTGTCGATGCACTTTCCGAGGAAAGGAACCGGTTGAATAGACACGTGTACGGTAATGTTTTTATGGATCCTCTGATTTGTTATAGATGCTTGTCTTTGGTCGAATCAAATTGTAATACTACATTTAGTTCGAAGAGATTAAAAAAAAAAAACTAGAAAATAAAAAACCATATAGCAAAAAATGTAGAAAAATCAATCCAAGCCAGGCTATAAGCTTTATAGCATAACGCCCCCCCTGTCCTTGAATTAGTTGTTTTAAAGTTGGATCTACTGTTGTATTTCAGCATAGGTCGTATTTTTGCTATTTTTCATGCATTGGTATATGATAAAGAAAATGCCATCTTTAATTATAAATTGAAATAATTTTTTTTAAAAAAATAATTACTTAAAGTGGTTCATCACATGCTTTTAAATTAATACAATGTATAATTATATATTTTATTCTATATAAAATTTATAAGTGAAAATTAAAGACTTGGAGTCCATTAATGAGTTGGACACATCTAGAGGTGTGAAAAATATGTTAAAAATGATCTATAATCCAGTCATATAAATACTATAAAAGACAAGTGTCTTCTTCCATCAATAAAAATAAATAAATAAAGTTTAAAATTATTGATGAATAATTGTATGATAAACTAAAAATATATGTATTATGTTAATTTACACTACAATCATGTACATGGACATATTTAATTATTCTCACACGTATAATTAAAAATAATTAAATAATCACTAGAAGTTTACATGATCATTAATTTCAGGACTTATAGGATTAGTCGAGGTACGCGCAAGCTGATCCGGACATCCATGTTAACAAAATAATAATAATAATAATATCAAAATGCATGAATCAAATCATGTAGATTGCAGATCCTCGTGTCTTTTTAGCTATTGATAAATTTTTGAATCTAATTACAATAACTAAAGTCTTAAATAGATCATAATATTTAAACAATTACTTTTATGATTTTTTTTTACTAAACCATGAGAAACAAACTATTTTTTTCATTGAAATGGTATTTTCACCAATCATAATTAAATTTTCTCTATCTTAAAAATTTATTTTATATTAATAAGACACATTTAAAATACAAGCATGTTTGATCATGCATTTAAAAAAATTTTAAAATATTTTTTTACTATAATTTTTGTATATGATAAACACTTTAAAAATCATCCTAACATCAATATCAAATATTTAACTAAATCATCTAACAAGGAAGCTTGAATGGATAAAAGCCTTGTTTTGCACTGGAATCCAAATGTATTTTTGAAAATTTTTAATTTTTTTAGCTTTAAATTATTATTTTTTATATTTTAAAATTATTTTAATATAATAATATTAAAAATATTTTTTTTAAAAAAAATATTATTTTATTATATTTACAAACAAAAATATAAATTTAAAACAATTTTTACCACGGTAATAATGGCAACTAGATCACTAGTCAACGAGTGCCTTCTGGTCAATTAGTCTCGTCATCTTGGCGCTCGTCTAAAGCCGCCTTTTACTCGCACACTAGTCACTCGCCCATTTAGCAATCCAAGATTCCCTCAACTTTCCTTCACGTCTTGTGTTCGATTCCCCACAATCCCCTTCTCTTCTCTCCCCACCCATCACTTTCCCCTGTGTTCCTTGACATAACAAATCCATAAATACTATTTAACACTAAAAAATACATTTCAACTTCTCTAACACTCTTTCTTGTCTCTTCCTTCTTCTTCAAAAACCAAAATAATGGCTTCTCTTCAACACTCACAGGCAATAAAGGTAATTAAAACTGTCTATTCTTTCAAATCCACTTTTTATCTTTGCTTACCGTTAATGGGTTCTCTTTGTTTTAGTGAATTGAAGTGTAGTTTATTAAGGGTTTTGTGTTTTTTACTTTTTAGGGTGCGAAAGTGCTTATGGTTGGAGCAGGTGGGATTGGTTGTGAGTTACTTAAGACTCTTGCTCTTTCCGACTTCCAAGATATTCATATAGTGAGTGTATATTTGTTTCTTTCATTTTTGTTTTTTAATTTTGTGGGTTTTTTTAGACATGGGATTCTGTTTTTGTTTTTTAGCTAGTTTGTATTTTTTGGGGGGTTTGAATTGATTAATTATGTGTTATTAACCTTCATTTTTGTATTCTAGGGTTATGATATGATGTTATTTTTTTTGTTTATTGGAGTTTTTTTTTAATAGCGCAGTTAGGGTTTGACACTACTTGAACTTGTATTAATTTAAAATCTCCAGTAAGGAAACAACTTGTGGAATTTCTTATTGTTTCAAAACTTATGAAATTACACGTGCGTGAAATTGAATCATTATTGTTCAAGGAAGTAGTGGTTTTGATGTCATGAGTGCGAGGATGTTATTGACTGGGTTAATTATAAGGTTGCGAATGTTTTCCCAGTAATGGCTGGGTGGTGGTAATAAAATGCGGCATTTGTGATAGGAGTGAACATAGTATTGATGGGTATATATGAAGTGGTGATTGCAGTGGTTGTCTGGGGCTTTGGAAGTGAAGGGTTTTGCTCAATTGAATGCAGGGTGTTTATTAACATGCGCGATGGTGGGGATGGTAGGGAATGTAGTTATGAGGTGCTGGGATTGTTTTTATATCTGGTTATCTTTGTTGTTCGGAGTGACAATTGTTGCATGGTGGTGGCCAGGTGCTTATGATGAAAGGTTGCCCAAGAAGGTGGTGATGGTATGAACCAAAGTGGGTCCCATGAAGATATGTTGCACTTATTTGTTAGGGTATGTTATGATCATCAGCAAGCTAATCTTTGTAATGGGAAACTACTGAAAAGCAAGAGGAGGGGTTTCCCACCAGGAAGTTTTCACTTTAGCTGAAACTTACATATTGAGTTTGCATTCATTGTTTCACAAAAAGGTTACAAAATCTTTATTGAATTACTGGCGTACCAAATTAAGGAGATAGTGTAGTTTGAGGAAAGGACATGGTTGTGCAAGAACTTTTATTCTGTTGGGCATTTGCATGGAGAGTTCATGTTGTGGCCTGCATAGTATTGCAGCTCTGATGCATTCATTTGCTTGCATTTGTCTGCAGATTGACATGGACACTATAGAAGTCAGCAACCTCAATAGGCAATTTTTGTTCCGTCAATCACATGTTGGACAGTCTAAAGCAAAGGTTAGTGTTTTTATGAACAGTTTTTCATTGTTTGATTGATCAGCAATGATCAATTTCATTTCTTATCTTATTTCACATTAATGTTTTGACCAGGTTGCTCGTGATGCTGTGTTAAGATTTAGGCCTCACATAAACATTACCCCTTACCATGCAAATGCGAAGGATTCTAACTTCAATGTTGACTTCTTCAAGCAATTTAATGTCGTTCTGAATGGACTAGATAACTTAGATGCAAGGCGACATGTGAACCGCCTTTGCTTGGCTGCTGAAGTTCCTCTGGTTGAAAGTGGAACTACTGGGTTCCTAGGACAGGTGATCCTTTGTTGTGCATAATAGCTCCTTCCAATATAAAAATGAATAGAAAAGACTGTTTTGTCATTAGCATGTTTTCATTCATTACCGAGTCTAATATGAATAACGCCTGATGATTAATAATTTGAATTTTCCAGCAGTTTTTTTGCCTCATCCCCCCCCCCCCCCCCCCCCCTCCTTTTTTTTTTGGTAGAATGAATGAACAGTTATTTTGGCAGCTGAAAATTTGATATACTTGTGTTGATTTATTTCATGTTTTTAAATTGCATCTTTTCTTTTCTTTTTTGTTTTGATCGCTTCATCTCCCTTCTTTCCTTCTCCCTGCTAGTTGTCTATGTCTGGAAGGTAATGTTACTATACTGTTTGTTTAAATGTTTTTGTGAACCATGATGATCTATGTTCTTTTTTTGTCATTGTAATTTCTCGGTGGCAGGTCACAGTGCATGTGAAGGGAAAAACAGAGTGCTATGAGTGTCAACCTAAACCTGCCCCAAAGACTTATCCTGTCTGCACAATTACTAGTACTCCATCAAAGGTAAACGATGAACTGTTAATGTTTCTTCTGGTTGTTATTATCTTTCTTGATTTTGCTTCTTCTTGGGGATGAGGTGCTCTTTCTTGTTTATGAAGATCAGTGTTTTTGTTAACAGATGGGATTTCTTGGCAATATGTTATTTGAATTAAAACTTTACTCTGCTATAAATTAGGTTGTTTCTTGGTCAGAAAATCATTGATAATGGTTATCATGATGGCTCTTAATGTAATTAGCAAGATGGAATTTCTATGTTTTTAATTTTCAATGTAATTTCTTGCAGTTTGTTCACTGTGTTGTTTGGGCGAAGGACCTGCTTTTTGCAAAATTATTTGGAGACAAGAATCAGGATAATGATTTAAATGTGCGTTCTAATGATGCTGCTAGGTCATCTGAACACGCAGGTGATGCATTTGAATGGAGTGGAAATGAAGACCTAGAGCAATATGGAAGAGGAATATATGATCATGTTTTTGGCTATAACATTGAACTAGCTTTGTCTAATGAAGAGACATGGAAAAATCGTAATAAGCCAAGGCCCATCTATTGTAGGGATGTCCTGCCTGACAGAATGACCCAACAGAATGGAAATGTTGATAGAACTGATGATCTTTCATCGGCATCAGCCATGGCATCTTTGGGCCTAAAGAATCCACAGGATATATGGTGCCTAATGGAAAATACAAAAGTTTTTCTGGAGGCGTTGAAGCTATTTTTTACTAACAGAAGAAAGGTTTGTTGTTCTCTTGTTTTTAAAGAAGTGACTGATGAAATCCTTGGACTTTTGTATGATCTTCCTTTTGTTTTCTTTTCACTGGCAGGAGATTGGGAACCTGAGTTTTGACAAAGATGATCAGCTAGCAGTGGAATTTGTAACAGCTGCTGCAAATATTCGGGCTGCTTCATTTAACATTCCTTTGCACAGCCTTTTTGAAGCTAAAGGTATCGCTGGCAATATTGTACATGCTGTTGCCACAACAAATGCTATTGTAGCTGGTTTAATTGTCATTGAAGCAATCAAGGTGTTGAAAAAAGATACTGAAAGTTACAGGTGTGGCTCAATTTTCTCTAAGTTTTTTCTGGGATCTGAATGTATATCTTTAAAGCTTATCTATTTAAATGGTTGAAAGATAAGTTTGAGGTTGATCCCTTTCTCGTTTCCAGATTAATAAGGTTAAACGAGTCCTTTGACTGATCATTGTATGCTTCTTTGTCTTTGTCTTGAATGGATAAGTTGTTTGCTATAGGTTCCTTGTTTTAAAGAGCAAAGCTAAAAGGGTATTATTGCTAGAAATAAGGACATGATTCTGAACGTTAACTGTTAGTGTGTCGGAGCTGGTTTGTTCTAATCATATGAAACACCTTTTCAGGATGACATATTGTCTAGAACATCCATCTAAAAAGATGCTTCTTATGCCAGTGGAACCTTTTGAACCGAACAAGTCCTGCTGTGTTTGTTCTAAGGTACATCCAATTCTCTTTTCTTATTTCATGGATTTCCCTTGCATGTTTTTCAAGCCAGGAATGCATTCTGCTCACATTTGATATGGTGGGGAACAGACACCACTGTCACTAGAGATCAATACTCATCGCTCAAAGCTGCGGGATTTTGTTGAGAAGATAGTAAAAGCCAAGCTTGGTATGAACTCCCCACTGATTATGCATGCCACAGCCCTTCTTTATGAAGTTGGCGATGATCTTGAAGAAAACGAGATAGCAAATTATACGGCAAACCTTGAAAAGGTATTTTCTTGCGCTCTTTCCAGAAATGTTATTACTTAAATTCAAATTAATATGGTTTTCTATATCATTTTCTTTTCCTCCCTCTTACATTAGGTACTATCTGAGCTTCCTCCTCCAGTCACTGATGGAACAGTGCTCACAGTAGAGGATCTTCAACAGGAGTTCACATGCAATATCCATATCAAGCATAGGTTTGTCTTTACTTCAATGATGCTGTTCTTCAAAGCTTTTTGAGTTCTGATAAGGAAAAGTTCTTTTTATTCAATGATATCTTTTTTTTCTTTTCTTTTTAAAGATTAGTGTCCTTCCAGTTCAATGGTAGTAAACATAATGCTTCTTGGAATTATTGGTCGTCAATTAGATACTTAATGGATATTTGGTTTTCCTTTTGATATAAGATGCCATGGGATGATTTGATATGATGTGCTCTGATATTGGATGAGCTACTTAACATTTGTCATATACTTCAATCCTACAGAGAAGAATTTGATGAAGAGAAAGAACCAGATGGAATGGTTCTTTCAGGATGGACACAAGCTCCTCCTGAGAAGAAGGATGGCAAAACATCTATTGGAAATGGTGCAGGTACATCAAAATCATTACCAACAAAACTGGGGATCACCGAGATAGATATTGAGGTCAAAGAAATTTCAGATGGGACTGTGAGTCCAGGAACGAAGAGAAAACTATCAGAGTTTTCTGATGGCAGCACTGTGGATCAGTCAAGTGATGTTGATGAAACTAGGAAAAACAAGAAAACCCAAAAGCATGATGACGACGATGACCTTGTTATGCTTGATCACTGGGATAGCAACATGAGCAAGAAGCAAAGATCGCCATAGTTCTTAGCTGCTACTCCAACTTGATTGCATAGAGCTTCATACATCCTGATTTTGTACCAGTAGGGAGAAATGGTGATTCTTTTGGTGCGCATATTTGTTATTATTAGGTTGCGATCCATTAGTATTTTGCTCGAGTAGATGATGTATTACTGGTTATTCTCCATTCCCCTTAGTCTGGTTTATGACTGTAGCTACAATGTGCATTTTTCATAGCTAGATTAACAGAGTGGAATTTGTAACAAGCAAGTACCAGAATTTGTTGACAAATGGATTCGTGAAATCTGCTAGATTTTTGCTACAGTATCTTGGGACCAGCTTTTAGCAATGAAAGTCTGGGATAGGTTTCTTCAAGATTGTCATCATATTTTCCTTTCGTGAATGCAGATGGCTTTGCTGGTCTTATAACAGTTGAGGGAAGGCTTCAAGCAAGATTCAAAATTGCCTGAAAATGATTACTGATATGTTACTCTCTTTCAATTGATCGCATGCATCACTCGCGTAATTCTATCGTGATGGAGGGCACTGACATGACGACATTCTCGAAATTAAATCATCATACGGTACTCAACTACTCATTTAGATATAATCAACTACAAAATTTATTATCATTTACGAATGTTTATCAAGTATTCCTCTTCTGCGCGCAAAGCGGCAAAACATCACAAAATTGCTAAAGGAACCCAGCTTGCTTGTTTGGTTGTTTTCTCACACCAACATAGGGTGGGACACGTTGGGTCGTGCAAGAAACTCGTCGACATGGATATGGAGGAACGTTCAAGTCTTTCCTATCTGAATATTTCTTCCTTTTCTTAGGATCAGGACGTTCTGGTTTCTTTAGATCTTCAAGACAACGAACATCAGCTGTGCATGTAAATGACCTTGCTTTCCCTGAGTAATACCTTGACAACCCCCTCCTATTCAAAAACAATTCCCCACTGCATAAAATTTATATCAAGTTGCAAACCAGACTAGAGAGAGATGAAAGAAAATATATCCTCACTTTTGTGGAAGATTGGCTCTTAGTGCATCCATGCAAGTGTCGCTTGTTCTGTCTGATTCTCCATTTTAACAGAGAGAGAATAGAGTTCTGGCTATGATAAGATGGTGTTGTATACGAGTGGTTATGCATAACAAGAGGGTTGGATATTTGCATGCAGCCTCTAAAAAAATAATAATAAAAAAAAAAAGATGAACCAAATTGTTTTTTTTTTTTTTGTTTCGAAATTATTGTTCAATCACATATCCACATCCTTATCTACACTTGCTGCTGTTCTTCGATAGGGCAGACATCTTTTTTGAGGCATGCCACTTTCTAGCCCCACCTTACTTCTCCTTTAAAGATTTGTTGTCAATTTTGATCACTCAGCATGTTTACCACTCGGCTCGCATGGCCCAGGATGGTCTATTCTAGCTACCTGATTTCTGTAATTAAATTGCCATTTGCTGTGCTGGTATTAATGGGGTACTTCCTGTCCAAATCTGCCACTTGTACTGGCATGCCCTAATATCTTCAAATTCCCCATGTTAACATGAACAATGCCTGCCTCTAATTTTCTTTCACTTCAAATATATCATGTTTAAGTTAAATGGAGGCAGCAAGGGACAAAAACTCTGTGAGCTGGTTCGTTTAAACGTGGAAGGTCAAAAGGTTACCCAGAGATATCTTAATTGTTAAAATAAAATAAAAAATTAATTTGGACCTTGATAGAAATTATTCCCACAATGATTGTCTTTGATCTAGACAACCTCTTACTTACTTATGAATTCTGAACTGTGTACGGGTTTGCTGTGACTATGCTTGCTGTGACTCCTTAATAACACCATACCGAGTGAATTTTCTTTTCCAACTTTTGATATCTTTCATTTCATGTATAGCAAGGTTTTGGACCTTTCAGGTAAACAGATAAATCAAGTTGTCTGCCATTTCATGTGCATGATCTCTGAAGTTATAGATCAAACAACAGGAACAATGGCAACACACACATTTTGCACTAGGATAGTTAATGGTTCTGTGCTTAGACTATCTCGACCTATTATGAGGCTACTCTTATTAAAAATTTCCATTCGCTTAGCTGAAAGATCAAAATCTGCACAAAGCTGATTCTTAAACAAACTATTTCAGCAACAAGTTTCTGAGCTATGCTTTCTGCCTTAAATACCGAAGCTTGGATTCAAGGTTTAAATTGTCTACAGTTGCACTTGGACTAGATGAGCTCATTAGGAACTGCTTTGTATTTTCTGGAAACAAAAATTCAAGTAAGGATATAATTGCAGGAGGAAGCGATTCTTGAAAATCCACTTAAAGGTTCTGCTGAGACATTTAGTCCAAAATCCCCATCATGTTATATATATAGGAGTTGATGGATAGAGGCATGATACTACTGCAGGTATACATCTATCAATACCAGTACATTAATCAGTTATTTTTCTTACAATTTTTATAACCAAGAATCAAATACTACACACAAGAAAGAGGATAAATAGAGTGTCTAAAAAGAAAACCTGTAACATACACCATGATATGCAATTATAAGAGCGATGCAAGCTCATCAAGCTCTCATTCTGAAGCAAGAGCAAAAGCCACCATTGATGCTCCCGAGTTTAAGATCTTCCATGAGATGCTTAAACTATTCTGTTCTTGATGACTGCTCAATTAGAACAACGAATTTATAGAATTTACCTGCCGTTTAGCCCAGCAAATTGAGAAAACATTGCAGTTCCTGAATGATCATCAATGACCTGAACTTCAGCAGGGCTTTTGTTGTCTTCCGTGACCGAGGTGGAAATAGCTTTGGGAGTAGCTACAGCAACAGGGGAGTCGGCTACGGCAGCTGATAACTTACTTTCATCTTCAGCTTTTCCTTTAGAGAAAGCTTCTTGGAGCTGCAAAGCATACTCCAAGTTCCACAGCACGTCTCCCATAGTTGGCCTGTCAACACCATGCTCAGCCAAGCACTTCTCTGCAGCCTCGGCAAACTTCTTCAATGATTCAGGATTGATGGTACCAACAAGACAAGGGTCGATGATCTTTTCAAGCAACCCCTTCCTCTTCCATTGCATTGCCCATTCAGCCAAATTAACTTGCTCTCTTGGAAGTTGAGGGTTAAGGGCAGGCCTTGCACACAATACCTCAAGCAGCACGACCCCAAATGAGTATACGTCAGATTTATCAGTCAGTTGCTGCCTCCTGAAGTACTCAGGATCCAAGTATCCAAAACTTCCCTTCACTGCAGTACTGACATAACCCTGTCCCATAGGCGCATCTTTGGACAGCCCAAAATCAGCAACCTTGGCGACAAAGGCATCGTCGAGCAAAATGTTTGTGGTCTTCACATCACGGTGAATGATACCTTGTGCAGTTCCCGTATGCAAGTAATGAAGTCCGCGAGCAGCTCCAATAGAGATCTCCAGCCTTTGCTTCCATGACAATGTGGGCAAATTCTTTCCATAGAGGTGGTCCCTAAAAGGTCCATTGGACATGTATTCATAAACCAGGATCATTTCATCGTTCTCGTCACAATAGCCAATCAAGGACACCAAATGCCTATGCCTGAGCTTTGATAACATCTGAATTTCTGTCTGAAACTCTGTGATTCCTTGTTCAGATTGTGGGTTACCTCTCTTGACAGCAACTTTGGTACTATCATCAATCATTCCAATATAGACATTGCCAAAACCACCAACACCAATTATTTCGCTTGAATCGAAGTTCTTGGTAGCCTCCTGCAACTCTGATAGAGAGAAAAACCGGCCTAGACCAAGAGTTGATGAGTAAAAGTTGGTCTTGTGAGATCCCAGTGAGGTTTTACTTGACATGAAGCTATGGTCACCAGCATGGACAGGAAGCAACCACGAAGAAAAGCTATTCCTCTTTTGCCAATCTTGAGGTCTCTTGTGCCACTTCAACAGCATTGCACCTAGGCCAACAAATGCACCAAACATCAACCCGAATCCTACGTAAACAACTGCCTTGTGATTCTCAAGCATCTTACCATCAACCCCAAACACTCCATCCAAACTGTTAACTTTACTGCTCATTTTGAAGACCTCCAAGCCATTCAGAATAGCATTTCTCGTACCAGTTTCGTCACCCATAGGACCAACCTCAACTGCGAGTCCATTAGACATCAAGGAAGCATCCACCACAAAGTCTTTGAAATATGATACTGCCAATTCGTCTTTGATGGATGACAAATCCAATCCAGAAATTGCCATTTTCCCATTAAGATACACATTAAAGTAGAGATCATTAAGGGATTTGCTCACAATGTCACAAAAATGCAGCCGAACAACGTAGCTGAATGTTGCATCAGCCACAAAATCCCATGTTAAATTGAAATTTTGAATCCTTGTCTCTGAATCAGCCATTTGCTCAGCAGATGCATAGACCGTTGCTGGCGCAATAAGTGATGAGATTCCAGGACCATATTTGATGGAGGAAGTAGGGACAGATGCACTTTTGGCCAAGGCTTCGTGCTTAAGGTATGGCTTATCGGGTACCCATCTCCTCCAAAGTGTGTCATTTTCTGAGGTGATCAAAGGTCCCCCCATGTTGAGCCTGTACACTACTTCGTACCCAAAGTTGTTCAAACCAGCAAAGTTGTTAACGGGGAAGAGGTTGGTGGCTTGATCAGATATCAGAATGTCAGGAGCTGAAACAACCTCAATGGCATTGATGAAAGCTGCAGAATTCTTCAGAGGTATAAAGTGGAGGGAAAAGTTTGGGTCGGTCATGTTAATTAGATACTCCTTCAATACAGCTTGAGTATCGTTATTCGTATTGAAGTTGTGAAGGAGGGCATACTTATCTGTGTTGACAGAGAAGGTTGCTGTTCGCAGATCGAATTCTGTGTTATTCATTGGAAATAAATGCAGACGCACCCAATGCCACCCCGCACTCTTCAATGTAAATGCATAAGTCGCATCCTCTTTAAAAATCCTCGCTGACAGATATAGAGGAGAAGAAACATTGGCGGACGGAATAGATACTAAGATATCTTGCTTGGTCTGTAAGTAACCTTGGGCCTCCTTGTCAGTCTTGAAGATTCTTCCATCAGGAAAAGAAGCCAGGTTCTTGGCTCCACAGTTGATGAGGAACTCATCAGCTGGCTTGAAGGCATTGCCACCCGCAGATACAATGCTGGGGCTAGAAAGCAAGGCAAAGAGGAGAACAAGGAGGAAAGCCATTATCGGAGACAACAAGGAAGGCAGAACAAGATTGATTTTTGATGTTTTTAATTTATTTTTTTCCATCCTCCATCCCTCCTGGGGGTGAGGGTGGGATGGCTGGAATTAGAAAGAGAGAAGGATCTTGGAAGGAAGGAAGGTTTTCGATCTCCCTATCATGGGGCTGCTTTAGATGGCTAACTTAATTACTCTCTTTTTTCCTTTGATTACAAGTGGAGGGAAAGAAATTGACAGGTGAGATGAGATGGACTTTGCTAGCTTTGCCAATTCTGAGGCAATGTTTATGGAGAGAAGATTTTTGTCATGCAAATTTTAGTTGCCTTTTCCCTCCTAATTTTGTAACCACCAACAGAACAATGATCATAAATAGCTAATCTTATCTGAAATGGTCAAACACCATTGTCGCCTCTCTTCCTCTCTACATTTCAAGACTTTAAGATGCAGTTCTGTTTTGGAAACCATTGGTCTCATTGTGCTGTAGTTCCTTCTCCCTTCAGACACCAATTACTTTATTTATTTACAAGATCGGTAACATGTTGTTTACACCACGATCCGATACAGATTTTTTTTAACATAAGAAAAAGATGTTCAAGAGATGATAATGTTTTTAAAAAAACAAGAAAAACTTGTTATTAAATTGATTTTATTCAATAAAATCAATTAATTTGATAATTTAATTTCTATCAAAGACAACAATAGCAATCCAATTATAAAAAAGCATCTACAATAATTAACTAAAACAACAAGCTTTCAATATCATAATTGTTAGAAGAATAAAGAAAAGATCGGTGAAGACCCACCATCACTTAACCATAGACATCACCCACAACTAAAAAGAGTTTGCTGAAACGGTTTAAACCTAACTACAAAAGAATGCACAACGACATAAAAAGAAATCACATGGGTCGGTTGAGCAACACCCTGGAAAAGCAAACCGAACAAAACACAATAAAGTAAGTATTTGTCTATATTCAATCAATCAATTCTATTTAATTCAAGAATAAGATTTATTTTTTAAAAATAAATTTAACAAAGAACAACAAATAAAAAAACCCGAGATAACTCGATAAAATAAAAAACAAAGGACTTAGAAAGCATATAAAAAAAATAAAAGTCAATCCCTAATCAAATAAATGTTGAAAGAAAAAATTGAAAAAACATTAACTTAAAAGAATGATAAAAAAACTAAAGCAATCCCTAACAAACCTCCTGAAACTGGGTGAATTTCTCAAATTACAATCCGTGAAATCTTAAACACGAGCTTAACTAAAAAGCTCAGCAAACCTCCTGAAACTGAGTGAATTTCTCAAACTACAATCCATGAAATCTTAAACACGAGCTTACTTAAGAAGCTCAAATCCAAACCAATTCAATATTAAATGATGAAATCAAGTAAAAAAAACCTAAAAAATTTAGCAAAGCAAAAGAAAACAACAATAAAAAAAATAAAGATAAAATCTAATAGGAAAAAAAATGATGGAGTGAAATGGAAAAAAAAATTCAATTATAAAAATTATTTTAAATGGCATGAATAGTGATTAAAAGAATGAGAACGAAATTTGACAAATGAAAAAAAATCAAATAAGGATGAAATTGAAACAAATTTTTAATTTCATAAATTATTTCAAATAAGACAATTATTAACCCAAAAATTAGGGACTAAATAAAAGAAAAAAAAGTTAAGGAGCTAATTTGAGAAGTTGCAGGGTAGAGAGCAAACATCGAGGGAAAAAGAGAAAAGAATAAAAGAAAAAAGGTTATCGGAGCTAAACCGGAGGGTCATTCACACACGCCACCTTTACATGAATAAGATTTTGAGACGAATCTAAAGCAGCCCCATAATAACTTTTTTAGTTACCAGAATTAGTTGTACACGTTGTTTAAAGACAACGAAAAGATTGATATGCCTAGCACGCGATAGTGAACTTTTCAAATTCTTTTAATTTATTAAAAGACAAAATTGTTCCTAACTTTATCCAATAATAATGAAAAAATAAATAGCATAATGAAAAAAAAACTATCAGATTCAATGCATAAAAACTTAAACTTTAAGGGTAAAAAATGTGGAAGTTAAAAGTTTTTTTTTTTTTTTTTGTTAGCAAGGGCAAGTATTTTTTTACTATACACCTTTTAATAAAAATAAAAAATTACCTCTAAAGATTTTTTTTTAACAAGAGCAAAACAAGTTATTTTACTGTGCATCTTTTAATAAAAATACAAATGAACTCTTCTGTGGAATCCAACAATTTATGAGTCTTTTATACCATCTTATTGTGCAATTTAAATATAAAATGCTCATCTTACCCTCAATCAATTTAAACATATCAAAATGCTCATGTTATAAAAATAATTCTATCCTTAATCATTAGCCTAATGTTTTTTTTTAAGACAAGATGGTAAAAGTAATATTCCCATCTACATTGTAATATGTATAAGGGAATGTTGTTTTTATCATCTCACAATTTTTTTAAAGAAATTATTAGGTCTTAATAACCTTTTAAATTTGATATAAATAAAAAATAAAATAAAAAGAAAAGGCAAGGCAAAAGACACACACCCAAGTTGCACCGTCATCTAATGAAATATCATTTATTTATAGATGATGTGTTGTTGGACCTAATCTGTACAGGTGCAATGAGTACTCAATGAAATTCAAACTTTAAAAAAATTGAGCAACTAACCCTAGCCATTACTATTTTTTCAATTGCATTACCAAACTATCATAAATTTTAATTAAGCACCTATATCATCCGACACTATTTGTTTTTGCGTTTCAAAAGCGCTTTTGAAAAAATTTGAAAAGTTTTTATTTTTTTCTTTACTTTAAAATAATATTTTTAGATCATTTTAACGCGCTGATATCAAAAATAATTTTTAAAAATAAAAAATATTAATTTAATATATTTTTAAATAAAAACCACTTTAAAAAATATTCACAAAAACTGCATTATTATTTATCCACGCCAATAAAATCAACAGAAAGAGCATTTGCATAGCACTCTCTCCCGCACTCCCGCCCCAAGAATCTTATTTTATTACAAAAAAAAGAAAGTTCCATAACCTGTTTTATTTTAAAATTAATCAAATTGGATAAAGTAATTTTTACATGAACCTAAGCACACCAATATTATGAAAATATATTCTTCTAATATTCCACGTGAGATTTAATTAAAGAATCGAAGACATTGATGGAGTCATTGAGGATCAACACCGCATCAATAATAACAACCATAGATCTCATCGCCTCATTTTGCGATTTCTGATAAATTAAGGACTGGATTGAAATATTAGTAATAATTAGAGGGCTAGACTCAACCCGTAAATAAAGAGCAGAAAACGAATAAGTCGTGTGCTTTTTAAAAATAAAAAAATATTAATTTAATATTTTTTAAATTAAAAACATTTTAAAAAAACAGAAGAAGAACCTGTCCCAAACTTCCCTTTAGGAGTTAGCTTCGTTTCTTGAAAAACAAGTGAGTTAATTTATAAACGAAACACAAACCTCAGTCTCTGTTAGTCATCAAAACAGTGAAAGAAAACAAAGAATGTCGAGCGAAGCAGAGGAAGCGGCACGTCGGCGTACAGCGATCGCCGATTACCGCAAGAAGCTACTGAATCATAAGGAGCTCGAATCCCGAGTCCATGCAGGTCACCGCAACAAAACCCTAATTTTAATTACAGCACATTTAGGGATTTCTTGCTTAGTGAAAAAGCAGTCTTTGTTTCGTTAATTTTTAATTATTTATTTTAAAGAAATGACGTAGATTTGTGAATAATGAGATAGGGTTTAAGTTCATAATTGAATCCTGTTTCTTGGTTTTGTGTGGCCATGACAAAGGGTAGGTGGTTTTTTGTTATAATTCATTAGATTTTTGGGGATTTAAAATAGATGCTTGTAGAAAAGAGGGTGGAAAAGGAGAAAAGTTCAAAGCGGCTGCATTTTCGGTTTGATTAGTTTGGTTTAATAATGCAACTTCGGCAGATTGGATTTGGGTTTATGTTCAAGCTAAACATGACTCTTTGACATGCTGTGATGCTTTGTTTCTGACGCAATTTGTGCGAATTTGAGGTGGTTTCTGGCGGATAAGATTAGATGATTTGAGCGAGTTGAGTTACTAGGAAAATGGACTGAGGTTTGTTTGGGTTTGAGATGTAAATATTCACTGCTTATTAATTAAATCACTCTAAAGGAAGAGGGAATACCGATGCTTAATTTTCTTTTTCCAATTCATTGTCTTGTTAATTAAGATACCATTTTGTGGATAAAATCTGAGGGAAGGAAATTAACCTTTAGGAATTTGGTTTTTGGTGGACAATTTTCCATGTTTATATTTGCAGTAAATATTGTTTTGTCCTTAAAGTCCTGTGGTTTTACTTTTGTGTAACTGACATTTGTTGTAATTGGATGGATTCAGTGAGAGAGAATTTGCGGGCTGCCAAGAAGGAATTTGCCAAAACTGAAGATGATTTGAAGTCCCTTCAGAGTGTTGGACAGATCATTGGCGAAGTTCTCAGGCCGCTCGACAATGAACGCTGTACTAATATCTACTTTTGCTCATAAAATTTAATTTGGAGACTCTTATGTTTTCTACATCCTAAACAGAAGCTGCTCATTTTCCCCCTCCTTTCATGCATAGAGGGTAGATTAAATATATTGATTTTTTTAGAGTTAAAAAGTATTTTCATATTTCAGCTCAGCATTCTGCTTTCATTAATAGCTGCTTTTTCATGAAGTTACATCTTTTCTTATCTTTCCCCATCATCTTGTTCTTGTTGCTGTCTATTGGCTGTTAGGTATATTACAGGCTGGGGACTAATATTTATTATCATACTGTTTAGTGATAGTTAAAGCAAGCAGTGGACCTAGGTATGTGGTTGGTTGTCGTAGTAAAGTGGACAAAGAAAAACTAACAGCTGGAACCCGAGTTGTTCTTGATATGACTACTCTCACAATCATGCGAGCTCTTCCTCGTGAGGTAAGTATTGATGCTGTAAACTATTGGATGGGATTATTAGTCGGTTAAACTACTGATTGTGCTGTAATATTCTTTTAATGTGTCTGTCTCATAAATTGTTGTTAAATTTTTGTTTTACAGGTTGATCCAGTTGTATATAACATGCTTCATGAAGATCCTGGTAATGTTAGCTACTCTGCTGTGGGAGGGCTCTCAGATCAGATTCGAGAATTAAGAGAATCTATAGAGCTGCCTCTCATGAATCCAGAGCTCTTCTTGAGGGTGGGAATCAAGCCTCCCAAGGTAATAATACTGTTGTATGTTGCTTCATCTGTTGGCTAGAAAATTGAAAATACTTCGGAGGCTGAATTTCAATTTTTTCCAGGGTGTGCTTCTTTATGGACCTCCTGGAACAGGAAAGACATTATTAGCCAGAGCAATAGCTAGCAACATTGATGCCAACTTTTTGAAGGTTAGAAATTGTTTTTTGCAATTTGAATGTCAGCTTCAAAATTCCTTGTTTTGAGTACTCATGTATTTTTGTTAACCAAGAATTTGATTTTTACTTTGGATTTAGGTTGTGTCGAGTGCCATAATTGATAAATATATTGGTGAAAGTGCTAGATTGATTAGAGAGATGTTTGGGTATGCACGGGATCATCAAGTAAGAGCTCAAATTATTAGAGAATATATTTTTCCTTTGGTGAGAAATCTGCCAAGATATATTTATCGTAACGAGTTTCTGCTTGCCAGCCATGTATTATATTTATGGATGAAATTGATGCCATTGGTGGACGCCGTTTCAGTGAGGGAACAAGTGCTGACCGTGAAATCCAAAGAACACTCATGGAGTTGCTTAATCAGCTGGATGGATTTGACCAGCTAGGGAAGGTAACTTACTTTTGTTTTCATCCAACAAACCCAATATCTCGATTTGTATATGTGCTAGTTTGACATGGAGCACTTGTTTTACTAGAAATTTGTTGACTCTAGTTTGTGTTTCTAGGTTAAAATGATTATGGCAACTAACAGACCTGATGTACTGGACCCTGCACTTCTTCGACCGGGCCGTCTAGACAGGAAGATAGAAATTCCATTGCCAAATGAGCAGTCAAGAATGGAAATCCTCAAAATCCATGCAGCTGGAATTGCCAAACATGGAGATATTGACTATGAAGCAGTTGTAAAGCTTGCTGAGGTAAGCTGGAGATGCTTCTATCTGTACAAATCGTTAGTATCTTTTACGTGACTGTTAAATCAAGCACCTTTGTTGCAGGGTTTTAATGGTGCTGATCTTAGAAATGTTTGTACTGAAGCTGGGATGTCTGCAATCCGTGCAGAACGTGATTATGTCATCCATGAGGATTTCATGAAGGTAAGGTGTTCTTCCTTTCAGAAATGCATATCAAACTAGGTGTAAGAGATTTTATTTATGTCAGGGCCTGTTTGCTCATGACACTTGAGTCCTTACCACTCAGCCAGTGATGCTGTCTTTGAGAGAGCACTTCATTTTTCCTGTCTGGTCACTTACACTCTGTTTGTCAAGAGGGATTGGAGGAAGGGTGGACACGTGGGGAGAGATTGGAATCCATCTCTCCTAACAAACATAGCCTTGGAGAATCATTTAGTAAAACAGACCACACCTCTGCTATGCAAGAAGTGAAAATTGAAAGCGTTTAATTTTTAAGTCAGCTCACTGTGACAATGGACTTCTAGACAATTCTGTTTCCTTGGACATCTCTACTCTGGTTGTGCCTGTTACTGTGTTCGAATGGCTTGACATGTTATGTCTTTCTTCCATTTCAGGCTGTCAGGAAATTAAATGAGGCTAAGAAGCTTGAATCTAGTGCTCACTACAATGCTGACTTTGGAAAGGATTGAAACCCGTGCTTGATTTATTTTTGGTAACTTCTCAGGCTGCCCAGAACTGAATGAAATGGAGTTCAGATCTTGTACCATTTGTTGTTCCTTTCAGTTGAATTGCTGTAAGGATATTTCAGAAAAACAATGTTCCAGCAAGGAGATATTCCATTCTATTATGGTTTTCATTCTTGGCTCTTGGCAAGCAACATTGTTCTTTAGGGTTTCTACTGTCACACGACAAGTTGACCTTAATGTTGCTAGTAAGCGAATTGCTGCGTTCATTCAATCAATTGCTTTCTGTATTAATTAAATAGCTATGGTTTTGTGTTTTTAATTATTATTTTTTTGCTTAATTGGATCATTTTCTACCCAACCTGAATTCTTATATTTGATTGGTATATATCCCTCTGGCAATCAAACGGTGAGAGCAATCTCCTTGCATAGCAATGTTACACCATGTATTAATTATTTTTAATTATAAGGTAGACAATGCATTCAATATTTATTCAATATTTTTAATCCAAGTTGGTACCATTTCCATTAAGCTTGCTTCAATTGGTATCAGAGCTGCTGCTCCTTGGACTCAGGGCTCCGGACACTAGGTCCCAAGAGCTCGAAAGGCTTGAAGACTCCCTTGAATATGCCAGTAAAGAGCAAGCACAAAAACATGAACAAGTAATGAGTTTGCTTAATTCATATGGCCCCCAAGGCCTTGTGTGCCTGGAACAGGCAGAAATGATGGAGGTGCACTTCCCTTGCTAAAGCGGCCGCCAGCTACTTTTCACCATGGAGGTGCACCATGCGGTTGTGTAATTATGTAATCAGTCGGATCTAATCCTCTACGAATAGAATTTTTTTGTTCTGTTAATCAAGACCGGAAGTGCTCAGCAACAAGGAAACGCGCGCGCACAGCGGGAACATGTTTCTTTTTCTATGAAAAGAGTTCTTTAAGACCCTTTTCTTGATTATTTTTTGCATGCGAGTTAATGTCAAGATTTAATATTTTTTTCTAGGACAAACTGAAAACTACTTATGTAACCCAAAACATGATTACATGCTTAATACACAGACAGCCTATTAAAATTATTACAGTAACTAACCCCAACAGCTAATTCACACACAATTCAACCAACCCTGTCCACACGAAATCACTAACAACATATTAACACCACAAAACAATGGACTGCCATAGCAGACTTCTTTTAATGATGGCTATGGTGGCCAGGCAACTTCTCTTTGATTTTTTCCATCACACTCTTCTTCTGATGTTCCTGGTACCGTTCTCCAGCTGGACCGGTGGTTGTGGTGTGTACCTCAGCGGTCTGTCCATGCTCTTCCTAGTGCTTCCCACAAGTTAATTTCTCCTTTATTTTCTCCTTCAGCCCTTTTCTCCCTCCTCGCCCATCGTCCTCAGACTACAATTAAAAGAGATAATTAGCGATCAAATTTATTTGCAGAAAAGAAGTAAAAAAACTCCCAACATTTCTTAAAGAATTTGGCACGAGCGTCATGAGTCTCATGGCACGGCGCCACTGTAGGATTCTATATACGCGTCATTGTTCACTACATATAACCTGGAGGTTTACCTGATAAAACTCATAAAAAATTTAGACAGTTCTGTTCAAAATAAGGATTCGAGGGGCGATCAATGTGTAACCATCATTTCGTGTCTTAGTTATATAGTTATGTCGGTCAAATATGTCTTACCGTGCCAGAGCTTGAAGTAGATGAAATCTCTTCCTGCTCCTCTTTCTTATGTCCACCTTGATCAGCAGCAAACCCACCATGCTGTCCAGTCTCATGAATGTCAGTGCCCTTCGTTGTATCTTCGCTCATGGCAGTACTAGACAAAAGTCCAGTACCAGGTACCTGATCACTACTTACATTGCCAAGCGTCGGAGGTTGTTTGGTGGTGGCTATGCCAGTGATCTGTACAGGGTTACCATGTTCATCTGTTAACTGAACCGGGTTGCCATATTCATCTGTGAGTTGAATTGGATTGCCTTGCTCATCTCTTATTGTGGCAGCCATCTTTTTTAGCAACAGTGATGAATTTCGATTTTGACAGAGAAGGATAGAGTTTAAGCTTAGCTAGCTAGGCTGGCCTAATAAAAGGTAAATAAAGTGGCGGAGGAGAACAGACGTGGCTCATGCATGTAACCAGGTTTCTACACCTGGTGTTAGAAAGTCCAAAAGAGTCATGAAGGATTGTTGCCACGCTAGCCATTACAGGAGACGTGTCACTCATCTGGGCATATAAGGTTTCAGGAATGAGTTGCATAAATCCAGAGGTTTGGAGTTTCCACCACAGGGCTCAAGAGGCGTTCAATGTAGAGCATAAATAAGCAGATGAAACAAGTTTAGACCTTCCAAAATCCACAGAAATATCCCGGGCTAAAATAAAAGAAAATGAGGTTGATTATTCATGTATGAGGGAGGGGTCTTTTATCCATAACTCATTGATTTGAATCAGTTCATGAACTGTGTCCAAGCAGGAAACAAATTGATCTGTACAAAACACCAATAGGATCACCAATCTTGTGATACATTTTAATTCTACTAATCTTTTCATGATCATATAGGAATTCTATAAGTTCATTTACTTCTTTACAGTATCGCTCCACAAACTAATCCTGTGGGCCAGTTTGAAAATGTGTAAATGTGTATGCAGATGGAGATGGAGATGTTCCAAAACGAATTCTTGGAGGAAGACGTCCCGCTGCCCCAACAATCCTTTTTTGACAACGCAGAGATGGTCAGCACTGGAATCTGCACCCATAAAAGTCGATCAGTCATGTTGAGTTCCAAGAATTTGATGTTTAATAAAAACACCTATGCTTATTTTAGAAAGTTTCCGGTCAATCAAAATCTTCACTAATACATCTGCTATACACATCATGCTATCATGCATTAACGTTTGGAAGCCACAAGGCTCTCGCCGTGACAATTTCCAGTGATTTGTATGGACAAAAGCAGCATATACATGAGTTGAAGACTTGAAGTACTCACCACTTCACAGCTGAGAAGAACATCAACCCCTCAGAGATCTTGTCCAGAAGAAACCTTTCTTTCTGGTTGAGTGATTCTCAGTAGAGGATCTACTCGCTTTGGATGCAAATGAAAAATGCCGCCTCAAGAAAGGCTTTGCCAAGGAACTTTTCATGCTGGAACTTAAGCCCATCTTTGGACCCTTTCCTTCATTTCCACCATCTTTAAAGCGATCAAACATTGCCGAATCACCATCAAGATCACTATCTACCACTCGGCTCCTCAATTTCTTGTTTCTAGCCTTCAAGTCCATTTCTGTTTTTAAAGCTTTTTGAGACAGCTTAAAGGCCTGCTTCTCTCCCAAGGTACAAAATGGGCATGCAGGATCATACTTGTCAATTTCAGGAGTCAGAGCTTCCAAACACTCAGCATGATAAGTGTGACCACAAATTAAAACTGCGACAACAGAGAGCTCATTAGTAGCAATGAGCTTCTGGCTGCCCCACAAAGATTTATCAGTCAATAGCTTTGAGCAGATTCCACATGTTTGAAGATCAACAGAAGTAAAACCTGAGCATCGACCACTGGATCTGGTCTTCTCATGATTAAACCCCAAGCACTCGTTATCAAAAGACCACCTTTCTCTATTAGAAGTGGCCATGAGCTCAGAAAATGCATGCATAGACCAGCCATCTGAAGACTCACCATGGCATCCCTGAGTTGATTCATTGCTCCATGAAGAAACAGGAGGCCTCTCTTCAGAACCTGGGATGCTCTTTGATGACCTCAGTCCTGGGATTCGGGCATCAGATACTGGCTTTGTTAGCTGATGTCTCGGAGAGTGCTGTAGCCACCTTGATGTTGATGGGCTGGCAGGATGTAAATGACTTTGGGGGGGAAGTGGAGATGTTGCTAAGGATGAAGTAGAGGGCAATGACAGAGAGATTTTCTCAGGAGATGGATTCAGAACCGCCATGGATTCTGTTGACTCCTTCACCTGCAAGATGAACAGATTCGGTAATGTATGCCATTTGAAGGAGAAGAGGTGAAGTCAATCATTGAACAAATATAGAAGTTCCTTCAATGAGAAGAAAGCTCTACCTGTTCCAAACTCGTGTCCATTGAGATATTCCTTGGGAGGGATTGATCTGCAATAGAAGTGTAAATGATCACAGATGAACATGTGGGCTCATGGGAGGTCAAAAACCCACAAGATGAATAGATTTCTTACGAGTATTCTATCAAATGTCCAATGTAATAAGAATCTTGAGAAAGCGATGAACGTAGCTTATGTTTCATTTTCCCCAATCAAAACTTGAAACTAAGAAAACCAGTTGCCAAAAGAAGAACAGGAAGGGAACCATATAGTACACAGAAGAATCTAGCCGTCCAAAGAAATGTACAGAAATAACAAATCAAGCTCTAGTCATGATTACAGTCATTATTCTCCCATGTAAAAAGATTCTAGTAATTATTCTGGGTTGCATCTTACAGAAGATAATTGAAGATGCATAAGAAGAAGAAGAAAATATGACAACGGAATAAAGGAAGGGAAAAAGGAAGAAGAAAGGTCAGGAAAATAAATAGCACAGAGTAGTAGTTTGTGAGGGATTACAAATTTGTTCTTTAAGCAGATTCTCAAGGTTGCTCCATGACAAAGTAAAATCCTGTAAATTGGTGCAATAATTGCAAAAGATCTGTGTTTCTAAAATATGCATTCAACATTTCCCTTTTGAGCTAAGCATCTCTCTTGGTATCATGCACCTTGCATGTAATATGAGAAGAATTTAAGTGTGAGGACAAACAAGCCCAGTAAGCACACAGTCTATTTTATATACATGTTTTCTTCAATCTAATATCATAACTATGCAATGAGCTTATTTTAGAGCTCATGGTTATTGTCTTTGCATACATTTTCAAAATCCTAAGCACTGCATGAATCTTTCTGCTTTGGGTATTTATTGTTCCTCGCCACCAGTTTTCAGTTATATTGGAGTATATTTCATCGAGTTCTGCTTCTCACTCAATAATGAATAAGGTTCCATTGCCAAATCAAACAAATTGTTTATCCTTACCTTCTATAACAATAAGCAACTATGATGGTTTAAGCTCTTATAGACATGCAAATGTCCAGTAAGGGTATTGCTTCTACTTTTCAATCCATGCATCTATATGCAATACAAAGCTAACTGCAACAGTATCTTAAATATAGAGGTAAATTTCAGAATGAGCTGAAAAATCATGTGAAATGGGTCATTAGATACTAATGTGAAGAACCATATCCACCAATAGTTTACCTGAAGCAGGAGTCCTCGCATGAGCTGCGGTTCCTTCAGATGTTGGGGACTTCTGCCACGTATGTGTCTGGAAGCTCTCCGTTGGGCTTCCATCCTCCGATGTATAGGTTGATTCATATTTAATATCTGATCCATCATTTCTGCTAATTCCATCAGAAAACCAACTTATCGATGTATCTTCCCCTGCTACTCGCCCTCGATTATCCCATCTAAAGCTCCAAGTTGGCGAATACCGAATATTTCTATGCAAGATTTCACCACCTGGTCCACTCACTATATTTTTATCTCTCGCAGCAACGCAACAAGCACTCCCCATGCTCAAACACAAAGTGCCTCCAGATTCTAACACAAACCCAAAATCTCCACTCACATGCTCCACCGTCCAAACACAACTCAAATTTCACTACCAATGGAAAATTCCCAGGTACAAGTACATTTCTTCCGCTGCAATTAAGAAAAAGAACCAATATTTATCACTAATTTGATGATCTCAAGCTAGTCTTAACCGCGAACTTGCTGTACCTCAGAATTGGGTTTCCAACTCATTTCCACCACCAAATATGCGAAAACAAGATAATTTTCAGCACACACGAGAAAAATAAAACTAATTCAATAAAAAATAACAATAAAACAAGGAGAAGATTTAAGGGTCTTGAGACAGCAATTAAGAGAATTCCAAGTCAAGTTAACTTTTTTTAAAAAGCAGTAGTCAATAGTGAACTAATTACCAATAATTCAGTAAAAATATATATATATATATATATATATATATATAAAAAGAAAACAATCAAGGAAATTTACAGGAGCAAATAAATTAAACCAGCAAACTAATTAGGAAACCAAGGAGTCTCCACTCTAAATCCATAAAGAGTTTTAAAAAAAAATCCAAAAATAGAAACCACAAAAAATAATCACTCGTGATAATTTTTCTAAGAAAAGGATCCGATTTTAGGTCCTCAAAAACAGCACTAAATAGTCAAAATCGTAAGTAATGAGAAAACCGAAACCGACGTGATCGAGAGACTGTCCGTACCTTTCTCAGAGCCAAGACGACAGCGTTTTTAAAGCGAAAGAAGAATTCGAGAGAGAGCGAGATGGAGAGCGGCCTTTAGAGAGAGAAAATGAAAGAATATGAAGAGAGTGAGGCTGCTGGTTCTTTTAGGCACAGGGAGAGAGGGAAGGTCGTTTTTGACGGGTTTAACGTTGACGACGTTAGGATTTATTGACGGTAGTCGACGGTTCATATTTGAACGGAGTTGGTAGGTGACGTATGGTTTTTTTGGACGTTATTGCCACGTTAGCATAATTGTTCCTTTTCTTATTCGCGGTGAATTTTTAAATGAAAATAAAAGGGTTGTGACTTGTAGTGCTCGAGCAACCAAAAGTCTCAGTAAATCTTATGGTATTCATTTTATAATTAGTAAATATTCACAGCATAAAAGAATATAATTTTATTTTTTTATGGGTATTTAATAGTTATTACTTGAAAATTACTTTAATGTTCGTTATTTTTGAGCGAGCACATAATAGAGGAATAGAATCTTGAGTTATTTTTGGATGCTTGAGGTATTTATTAAAGCATAAAAAACGAGGGAATGCTGTCAAAGAAGAAAATGGAGGAATAGACTTGCAGAATAATATACGTTGCTGGATGCTGGAGGGGTAATTGTTTTTTTAAGTGTTTTTTATTTAAAAATAAATTAAATAATATTTTTTATTTTTTAAAATTTATTTTTTATATAAACATATCAAAATTATTTTAAAAAAAAAATTAAACAACCTTGTTTTTTCAATGAGGTTTAAAAGATTATTTACGTTTCACAAAAATTTAATTTTGTTTTTGTTTAAGATTTATTTTTTTATTTTTTTATATTATTTTAATATGTTGATGATAAAAATAATTTTTAAAAAATAAAAAAATATGTATTATTTTAATAAATTTTTAAATAAAAAATATTCTAAGAAATAACTACCGTAAAACTTTCAAACACATCTGGAGTAGTTAGCCACCACTTATCGGCGATGCCTTCTACTGTACGCGGAGTGCGCAATACGCATTCGATTCTTTTCACGATCAGGGGAGAAAGTATAAATGGTGGGGTTAGTTTCAACAAAGATTCTTTGAAAAATGTCCCCCTCCTTGTTCCTCCTCACAGATTGTAATTTTCTTTTTTCTTTTTCTTTTTCTTTTTCTGTTTTTTTTGCCTTCCGAGTGAGTCATTGCTTTCTTTTGGGGATTCCTGGTTCTTATGCTATCTGATAAATATAGGCTTTCTTTTACAAAACTCTACTGTATCAAAATGCGGAGATTTTCGAGAGATTTTTCAAAAGATTCTTTTTCCTTCAAAACAAAATTAAATACACGAATAACTTTAATTTTTATCTCTTGATGGTTAGAAAATATGATCAGCCTTCATCATGAATTAGCGTTGCTAGTGGTAAGAAAACGTTTTTTATTTTTTTTAAAATAAAAACGTTTTCTTACCAACTTTCAACATCGAAATTGATTCCTTGTTTCATAATTTTGAAATCCAGCTCGGCCAGCGGATGGATCAAGGACATGGCCGATCTGGGACTGGAACCGAGACGGGTTGAAGAAAAAATAAGGGAAGGAAAAACTCGACGTGACCTGGCGGATTGATCCGATGACTCGGTTGTCCTGACAAGACCCGATTGTAACCCGTTGATTTTTGTTTTTTGTACTAAAACGACGTTATTTTGATTCAAAAAAAATTGACTCAAACAGTCCGGTGACCCGGTTAAAATCCAAAACCCTGGCCTTAGACCGGGCCGGGTGTGAAGACAAGGCTTGTCTAGTTAGATTTAAGCAAACTATTCAAATTAGGACTGGTGTAATGTAAAAAAAGAATTAGATTTTTAATAACCTATCTAAAAATTGAAATCCAGATGATAACGTGCAAAACATACTCACTTGACATTTAAACTAAACTATTTAAAATTATACTATAAGAATATATATTGATTATTTACATATGAGACAAACCTTTTTTTTTACCTCTCACAGCCGACACAAGCTCGCACTCGTATTTTAACATCTTTTAGTCATTCATTATCCCAAAAAAAAATGGATAAATATATATTTTTTATTTAAAAAAATATTAAATTAATATTTTTTTAATATATTAATACTAAGGATATTTTACACCACAATATAAATATATATATTTAAATGTTATCAAAAAAAATATCTTATTTAAAGCATATTTGATATTGTGATAAATTTTAATTTTTAAAATATATTTTTATTTGAAAATATTTTAAAAAAATAAAAATTATTTTTAATACAACCTATCAAAACAATAAAAAAATTATTAAAAAAAAACACATTTGACGGTAAAAAGAAACAGTGCGTTAAGAAATTTCGTGCGACAGCAACGATTTTCAGTAGGTGGCTACAGATGGACGGCGCCAACAATCCGAGTAGAAGCATTTTAAGATGTGCACGTAAATGGCGAAAGAGTTGCTGTGGCTGCTGCATGCTAAACAGATTTGGTTGACGATGTGGTTGCGCTCCATGTGTTGAGAGTCAAAAAAACAAGTGGACGACCTTGGGATAAAGGTGTCATCGGGCTACCAAATATATCCTCCGAATTTGTCCAGACTTGCCCAGTGCGCAAGGGTAAAAGTGGCATTATGGACGCCTTGCTAGGGTTTTGAATCTGGGCATGCAAAGTGGACTGGGGTCTTAGAGAAAGTGGTGGCGTGTACTGCGTAGAGACGCTAAATCATCACATAATCAAATATTATACACCAAATCAAGGGAGATTAGGTGAGTCACCAAAGTGTTTAGGTTATAAGTCCCTTGTTTTGTGATCATGAGCCCTTTATTTAGGAAGAACGTAAAGCATGAAACTTTGATGGACTGCGGAGATCGATCGTTCACGTATGGTCACGAGAAAGATTTTGTTTGTTTTTCCATTTTAATTTTTTTATTTACTTCAAATTAATGTTTTCTTTTTTATTCCAAATCTTTTTGAAATTCTAATATCAAAAAACAATTTTAAAATAATATTATTTTAATATATTTTAAAATATATATTTTAAAAAATAACCGTTACTATATTTTTAAATATCGTTACTATATATATAGTTCATGCAAATCACTAGACATGAAAATTTGAGGTGTTTAAAAATATAGTAACAGTTATTTTTTATAATATTTTTTTTAGAAATACATCAAAATAATATTTTTTTATTTTTAAAAAAATTAATTTTGATATTAAAACATCAAAACGATCTATTTTTCTATTTCCTTTCCATATATATATATATATATATATATATATATATATATGAATTTAATGTTTGCAATATATTATAACGCGAGGAGGTCATCGATCTTAGCGAAATGTTCATTGATTTTGATCTCATATTATAACAACATTTAAAATCAATTAATTAGTTGACAAGTTTGGGACAGAGATGTGAATGAAATTTGAAGACAAGACAACATTTTAACCACCCAATTGTCATTTTCATATTAATACACGAATTAAGAGCATTTTTTTTAATTAATTAACAAGATATATAGAATCTTAGTACAATAATTACAAGCAAAAGCCTAGTAGTAGAGGGTTTATTATATGATACAGAGTAGGTTCCAAATAGCTTTCAAGTTAAGTGCCCGTTTTGTATTATAAAAATATCTAAAAAATAATTAATTTAAAATAAAAATTATTTTTCTTATAAAATTATTTCCACCTACAAAAATAAACTGGATCTAAGATGCAGATCAAACAAGTGTGGAGGCCCAGACATGGCACCGGTAAGCCTGGCCTAATAACAAATAATCACATTTTTTTAGGGAAGGAATTGATATTAATTAATTAATCTTTACCTTTTATTTCCTTATTAAATATTTGCTAATAATTGATCAAGCAGCTTTACGACATTAATTGTTCAAAAATATTAATTAATTAATATATGCTTTGCAGAAATGCTTAACTATTAATCTCTTCACGTTAGAATGTCCAGATTAAAATCCCTCCAATCTCAAAATATAATTACTAGCAAAGCAAATATAAACGAATAAAAACATCATTATTGACATAATCAAAGTTTAATTACCATGCATGCAAAACAACTCAACATGCATGAGAACTGAACCAACCATCAGTTTGGTATGAGCTTGAAAGGAGGCCTAACAAGAGCTGGTGCTGGATTATAGTTTCCATAGTCTTTGGTGTTAACTCTTAGAAGAGCCTTTCATGGATGGTTGCCCCTTCACTGTAGTGTGATGGCTTGCTTGGTATCTCCTACCAGTACAGTAAGAATTTTGAGATGAATTATCGGACAGAACTCGAAGAAATTAAGCAGAGAGATAGAAGAAAGGAGGTTATATATGAAAATTGTAATGTAACTAATTACTATGAATCTGATTCTATGATCTGGACGTGTGAGCTACACTTCTCTATCTGTGGTTGAAGGATTAAGCTCCCGTACTTGTTATAAATCTTGAACCATCAGCAGCAATGATAACGAAAATCGATGCCCATCATGAGTATAACAGAAGAAATTTATCAAACCCCATGAGTGGCACTTCTTGCTCAGCCAACTTGTTCACGAACTTGGACAGTCGACCTGCAATCTTTTGAAGGTGTGCGTTAATGGTGAGCTAGCTTTTCCTGTTACGTGCTACAGATTCCGAACATAATAAGAAAAGGAGTTAGATTGATCAAAAATGCCTTTAAATTTCTTGTTAGCATAGTGAAAACCAGGTCAGGAGTTCTTGTCGATTCGAGTGTTGTCTGTCGTCTGGTTGTGTTCTAAACATGAATCAGATTGCACAGTATAGTTTTTGTAGATGACTGGTGTACTTTCCGATTGTTCTTAACGACAAGGACAACCCATCATTAAATACACATAAAATAACACTGATAAACAATAAAAAAATGGCATTATCTTTCTTCTTCTTTCTGATAAAATGGTGTTAGGAGAAGCACTCCTTCTACTACTACTGATCCAATAACTGGTCCATCTCTTGTTAACACGTCTTAAAATGTATGAAGTTTGAACGAAAGTGCCTAATTAACAAGTATGATTAGAGTACATCTATGAGATCATAAATGTAATTAGTTCTTCCTCTATCCTTGGTGCCATGGAGTAACAAATCATCTTGGCAATGTTTATATCATCTTCAACCTAGAAGGGTCATAATTAAGTAGAATGTGATGGAGTGACGGACTGAGGATGAAATACATGCGGGATCATGCCTTTAGGCAAAGAGCCCGAGAGGGTTAAGGCAGGAAACAAATTCAATCATGTTCTCAAACCTTTTTCCAAACACTGCTAATCTTATGTCATATAGCATTAGCAACACAACGCTCCAAGGTCGCCAAAGTTCAGTGGACCTAAGGGGTATTTTTTACCTTAAATGATATCTTATTAGTTATTTTTAGGGTTTAATGAGTGATAATGTTTTTATTATATAAAATTGTAAATTTTATATTATCCTTTCTTTTTATGTCTGTTTTTTTTTTTTTATTATTCAAAATAAACACTAGTAAAATATCTTTAGTTTACTTGATGAGCACCATGACATTCCGTCCCTACTTCCACCAAAAGAAATACAGCAAGCAATCCTTCAACATTGCTAATATTGAGCACTTGTGACAAGGCGGGTCATTATAGAATCCAAAAGCAAAAACCACTGACGGAGGAGTCTTACTCTTTTTAACCAGTTTTCCCAAACCAAGATATCCTGCCTCCTCAACTCATTCGAGGACAGCGACTTCCATCAACGTACCTGATATAAGAAAGGTTGATAGAGCTTCAATAGTAAGGAGCCAGCACCGGCTTAGCTAGACCCTTTCGGTCTACTCATGGCTAGGCTCTATGGGCCCGGACAGCCAACCGAAGACTCTAAAAAAAAACAACCTTGACATGACCTCAGAATCAGAGATCCCGAGAGAACTAGTGATCAAGAATGACTCGATCCTTAACAGTGAACTGTGGAAAAAGCGTTTTGAAAAGCCGCGCTACACTAGAGAGTGATGATACACACTAGCAATGGCCTCAAGATCAAGGATTTTGAGGAATTACAGGTAGATGGAACAGGAAATGCGCATTAAATTAGAAATATTTGGATCGTACATGATAATGCAAAGGCTCATTCAGATTCTACAATGACTAACATGAATCAAGACCATACTATATAACAAAATGCTGCAGGTAGTGAACTCGGTGTTCGAAGTACAGCAGACAGGTATGACAGCAGATACAAAACCAAACACAGTGGATACTACACGTTTATTTATAGAGACGACAAAATGGGAACCGCTAAGTATCAATCAATATAACTATGATGATGAACCGGCGTTCATTGCCTGGTCTTTTTCATGGCGCAAACTGTTTTCCCGACTGTATGCAGCTTTGGCACCCTGAGAAGAAGACTGAATTGATGAGACATAATTGATGAGACAACGAAATATCATACGTTACATGGATACAGAAGAAGGTAAGCAGTACTCACTTGGAAGATTGTTCCAAGTTTTTTCAATCCTTTAGCTCGTGACTTCAGAACATCACGGGACACGCTAGGGTCTATTAGTACCTGAAACAGAAAACATAATTAACAAATCATTCTTCTTTTCACTACGTTCATCATCATTTTTTCTTGCAATTCCTTAGTAGAGACCAATTCATATAACATGTCTGCTGAGTTTTAACACGGTTTTAAATCATTCAGCAACCCCCCGACCTCGACCTAACATTCAGAACAGGCACTCTTACAATAACGCATCTCGATGACTAAATCAAATTTTAGATTGCATAAAAGGAAATGTTGCAAGACAAAATGCTTCACACAAACTGAATCCAGGGTGCATGCTTGTGCCAAGCTTCGACATATAGCAAGACGAGGGCATGTGGTATGGTTAGCGAGTAGGCCGGAAGAGGAGGATGAAAGCATATTAGGCATTTTTCCAAAGAACTCAATTGTCACCTCATAATTTACAGGAATGTCAGCCTAGAACTGTGTGTAGCGGTAGAAAGAAATCACCAGAAGTCACCAAGTAAAATTGGAATGTTGGCAGCTATCAAAAACCAGGGCTGTTGTTTTCGAAGGTAAACAGCTACTTCAGTTTGCTAATTACAGATGAAGCTGAATTCTAGTTCCTCCTCATCTATTTGAACTACCAATAAGATGTGAAATGTTTTAAATCAGCAATTATCCACTTGATTTCTGAGTCATAAAAGACTTGAAACTGAGATTTAATGTCATGAGAATGTCCACTATCTAAGGGATAAACCCATTTGGCCACTACCCTTTCATAACATCAGAACTCGCAGGCTTGCAGAATGAAGTTAGCCGTCATGAGAATAAGAAAGGAAAAGAGAACAACTTACTTCCAGGCAAACACGTGATAAAGTACGTTCAATATCAACCACGTTGATCTGCCAAAGTGATTGAAGCATAGCATCCTTCTTATCTTCAAGGATTTTCTGCATGCTCTCTTCTTGGTTTTCTACTCCATTCAAATTCTTCAACTCCTCCTGTATTTGAATTAAGGAAACAGCACCTGCAAATTCAAGAGAAAATAATCTTGTTAGGTTTCGTTTAAATTATAAACTAACATGAATGACCTTGAAGCCTGTTTCAAGATATTGAAGCTTTAGTTTCAGAAAACTGCACCTGAAGCTGCCATTACTTGTGATTTTATCAGGTGTCCTTTATCTCGTACCCATTCTGCGAAAAATGGTACCTTCATAAACCGTTTGTCCTTTCCAAGCTCCTTAGAAGCTTTCCTTGTGTAGATATAGCCAATGGTGTGCAGCATAGCCTCGCCAAATGCTGATGATTATAGTGGTTATGAGTTGAGTTGGAAATTCAGATAAATTTTCTTTTAAAAACAAGAAGTTAATAAAACAACGCCAACAGCATTTGCATGTGCACAGTTACCCAAATCATAGTCTTTTCATGTTGCTATGTAGCTAAAACTTTTAAGAGTAATATTTGAAAAATAACTCCAGCATGGAAAATTTTAGCACCACATAGGCATTGCCATGGAGTCCTGAGTTATGTAAAAAGGATATAGACAAGCTTCAGAAAAGAAAAAAGAAACGAAGTTATAGTGCATGACACAGTGGCTGAGAGCAGAACCTACTTCTACACCAAAACAGTTATTCTCCAGAATCCTTTCATTGCACTTGTACGGTCAAGAAGAAATCACCAAAAACAGCCACTAAAATGAGAGGACATAAGAATTCCTTCTTGCAGCAGGTTTTCCATAGTCAATAGTTTTCAGAGTTGATTACTTTTTTAAGTGATGTAAAATGTTAATTGAGGAACAGAATATACCAGCTGCAGAGAGGCGGCGTGCTTCTGACTTTGCCCAATTTGTAAACTCATTTTCCCGGCCCTCAACAAATTTTTCAAGACAATTTTTGAGAATTGTTATAAGCTTTTCTTCTCTCTCTCTCTGCAGCACCTGTGGATTAAAAAATAGCCAGGGGATTTATTCAAGTGCACCAAACACTGACATAGAAAAACATCAGTAAGTAAAATACCTTCATCTTCATTTCCATATTCTGTATGCCTCCTTCATTTTCAAGAGATGCTATTGTCGCCAATGCAAGTTGGCCAACATAATCTTCAAATAATTCACTCCCAAACATCATTCCAAAGACAGCTGAAGGATCCACCATGGATTCCCTGGCAAAGAGAGTATCTTTCATGAATTCTTCTCGATAAAAAAAGATGTGGGAAATGAAACAAAGATTATAAGAGGAACCCAACAATGATTAACAAAGGAACCCATCACAAGACAATATTACAGTGAGACGAAGGGGCAAATCATTCCCTGGTAAAGTTAGTGATCTGCAAATTGGTTAGAGCCCTGAAATTGGACAAGTCAGAGGCCAAGTATATTGAATGGATTAATGTGGTCTTCTTGTCGGCGTGCAAGTCTCAAATCTGGCTTTGTCCAACAGTGTTTCTTCCTCATGAGAAAAAAGATTGTCACTTTCTTCGTCAACCACTTCCTCATTGATTTAGGCTCCATCTCCCTTTTTTCAGTTGTTAACAAATATAATTCCAGCAGGATGAATTAACAAAAATGTAGGCATATTTGAAGCTGTTTTATGATGAAACGACATCCTGACTTCCATTTTCCCACAACTAAAGGCTTTTTCATGATTATACATTCAATCTTTGTAGCATCAATTTCCCAATACGGACCAAGGGAATCAGCATCTTAGGAAAAGAGACAAGTTTTTTTATACACTAAGAGTGTGTTTTCTCTAAGTTAAATTCCAGTGAGTCCCCAAAGGAGTTTAAGCTGAAGCATAATAGAAAGAATTTATAGTTGTTTAAACTTACTGTGTTATTGCTTCCTTTCCATACATGTCATATTTTTCACGCTTCTGGGGATCACTTAAGATCTGGTATGCTTCACTGAGCATCTACAAACATATAACAAATAAATAGGCTCAACAACAGATGCAAGTTGACAAATAAATGTGTTCTTCCATTATGTATATGCTCTGGCTTTTCGTAAACCATCAAGAAATGAAAGGGAAAGGCAATAAATTCCAATTTCCAAGGAAAGGGCACCCTATGTCCGAATAAATGAGAAATTTTCTAGCAAAAGACAATCAATAGAGCATATTAAAACATAGATTTTCCTCATTTATGCAGTGCAGTTGAATATACAACTTGACTCAACCACAGGATTACTTGTTCAAAATGACGAAATAACACGCAACTGAAAGCACTAAAAAACGGAATAGTAACTTTGCATAATAACCAAGGTATAATCTTCAATGACAATCATATTATGAGCTAACCTGAAAATTTTCTGCAGCTTTTGGATCTCCAGGATTTTTATCTGGATGAACTATCCTTGCCTGTTCAAAGCACCAGAAACTACACTCAATAACGATCCCACAAGTAGGGTAAACATGGGCAGAAAAAATCAGTGCTTCCACATGTTCGTGATAAAAACAAAAGATTGCATCTGCAATTTAAGACCCTTATTCCAAAATTCACAACCCTTCAATAGAACCACTTCAGTGCACTACTAAATTCTTTTCCCATGGGATTGAAGCTATAAACCTTGTGGCTAACTCACAGCTTTTAGAACCAGTTCCATTGAAAGCTCACCTTGACATAGTAAGCCTTCTTGATCTCTGCCGGTGTCGCCTCGACCTTAACCCCCAAAAGGTCATAAAAGGCTGAATCTTTGACCATTGGTTTTGCTTTTAATCTTGCTTTAGGAGAACCACATGATAGGATCAGAGAAACGAAGACTGAGAATCAGCCTCATTAACAAACAAATAAAGTAAATTCAATTCAGTAAGTTAAGCACACGGAACAACAATAATGGCAGACAAACTGTATTCACTTATAAACATCAAAAGAATCCATCCTTCCAAGAAAAACAAGATGGGTTACTTCCAAATAATAGCATGGGATAAAAAAAATAACAAGATCGAGCTTTTGATGAAAACAATGAAGTTTTTACCATTTTGCCGAGCCTAGATCTTAGCTAATACTTCCAAAAACAGGCATGTATTTATCACAAACTAAAAAATATATATATGTAATAAAGAAACAAGATCAAGATTCTAGAACTCACGAAGAGAAATTTGAGATAGGATTGCAAAGACAGGGAGACTTGCTAGTTTCTTGCAGAGAAGAAGTACTGAAGATCAAAGGAAGCGAGAAAGAATCTAACAGAATGGAGATTTTAACGTGTCGGTCAGCTACGGATAAGGCTTTTATACTTTCGAGAACGTTTTTATCAGCGTGACAGTGAATCTTATTTTTGTGGTTGTTTTTTTAGAATGTTTTGTATTTAAAAATATATTAAAATAATATTTTTTTAATTTTTAAAAATTATTTTTAATATTAACATATTAAAATAATTTAAAAAAATAAAAATAAATAATTTTTAAAAAAACTTTTAAAATGTAAAAATAAACCGTCGGTCAATAAAATAGAAATGAAACTTTAACCATGTTAAGGAATAGAAGAGACGGTATCGTTTTCTAGAACTGAAGAAGCTTCGTGGTAAGAGAGGGAAGACGTGTCGGTCATTAACGAACGGTTGGCACTCTTGACTGGTAGCAGAAGCTACTTCTGATTTTATTTCTTTATTGCAAGCTCCAAACATTGCGACTATATTTTATTTTTGGTTTTTAAGGTCCAAAATCTTGGGATGGACTTTCGAGAATACTTAGATTGAATTAACCTGTAAGAATTAGGAAATAGAAGACGAATATGTTTTTTAAAAAATAAAATAAATTTAATAACATGTTAAATTTTGATTAAAGTAATGATATAATTAAAAAATAAAGTAATAACAACAAATTAAAAAAAAATATTTTCTAAACAAAACTATGCTAACATATAAAACTCTTGACTTTAACATGAAATATGTTAATATTATATATTTATCTGCATCTTAAATCATGAAGTCACAATAATTTAATAAAAAATAATTATTAAAAAATAAAAATAAAACCAAAAAAAATTAAGAGGCATATATAGATCAAAATATTTAATAT
This sequence comes from Populus simonii, assembly GCA_007827005.2. Classification (NCBI taxonomy): domain Eukaryota; kingdom Viridiplantae; phylum Streptophyta; class Magnoliopsida; order Malpighiales; family Salicaceae; genus Populus; species Populus simonii. Next base: position 15,954,467 of record CM017467.2, on the reverse strand, counting down.
CACAAAATAGATCTTTTAACCGGTTGTGTTTAATGAATTTGTTTATTAAAATCAATTTGTAACATTAATCAATACATACATAAAATTTATTGAATAAAATAAAAAAAAATAATATGTAAGGATGCACGTATTAAAAATATTGTGAAAAAATAAAAAATAAATAAATTTTTAAAAATAAATTCAATCTATATAAAATATATAAAAAAACACAAATGAATCATGCTAATATCCTCAAAAATTAAATACACCTAATATAATTAAAAAAAATTATCATCATTTAAAAAATACTAAATAAGCCAAAACAAAACACATAAAATTAGTATTAATTAAAATATAAACTTAAAAATTATGTAAAAAAAGCATATAAAAAATGTATTAACTGGAAAAAAAAAAAAAGAACGAGGTCAGGCGTTGATGGGCTTCGTAAGTTAGGGCAAGTGTCTAACCCATCAAGAAATAGCTCGGGTGAGGGCCTGCAAAGTCAGACCCAAACATACAGGCCTTTTATTTATTTTTAAGTTAATTGGACAAATTACATGTCATCCGCCCTAATTTTTTTAAAAAAATAAATAGATAACACGTTGTCTAGATCCCAAGATCAGGCTATTATTGTGGCTGAAAAACAAGGTTCATGTTTTTTTCACCCAAAAGATCATTTTCAGCCCATTTTTTACACAAAACACATAGAAAAACATTATAGGAACCTTGTTAAATCAATCCATGACCTCAAAATATGCAAAAACAAACACTTCAAAACCCAAAAAAAAAATCTTTTATATCTATTTTTTAGGCACTTTTAAAGTAAGAAAAACACATAGCTCATCCTTTCATCATATGAAAATGATTTGTCATAAAAATCGATCGTTTTTACGGTCAGAATCATCACCAACAACAACTTTCTCTCTCTATGTTGGAATTTGTTAAGTCCTACTCTCTTCTCCCACCAAAAAAACTAAAAAATGAGAAAAATAAAGTTTTATATAAAATTGATTTTTTAGAAATTAAAGGGACCGGTTACCTAAAAGCCAAAAAAATAAGGGATGAAAATGAACTTTTAAGATAAATTTCACAGTCACCACCTATTCCACTCGTCTTTTCACTTTAGTTCATTGTTTTTCAATTCAACCTTCCCTAAAAAAAAATGCAATGTGGTGCTAATTTGGATTAAAAAAAGCTCAATCATGCAAAATAAAAGTTCAAGAATCAAATTGATTTAAAAAAATCAATATTTTAATTAATAGTGATCTGAGATGGTGAACAGTAATCATATTACAAGAAAACAAAGAGCTTAGTTATATTTTCTTTCTTCTTTTTTCTAATTTTATTTTTTTAAAACTAATTCTACTGATTCTTATTTTGATACATGCACTTACGAAGCTAATGAAAAAATATCATCACATCATAAAATAGCAAAAGAAAAAAAAAAGAAGAGAACTTCAGGTACTATTTGTTTGTTAAAAGATATTTTTTTTATTGGTTTTAATGAAAAGTTGATTTGTTATGCCATGAAAAATAAACTGAAAATAAAATTTTAATTATTTTCTAGTATATTAAAATAATAGAGGCCAAAATTAACAGGTGAAAAAGTTTAAAAGTGCATGAAATTAAAAAGAAAACATTTCAATTTTATAAATTCTTTCAAATAAAACAAATATCATTAAAAAAAATATAGACCAAGTGTGATAGATTAAAAGTTTAAAGGATGGTGAAATTGAAAAAATATATTCCAAATTAATAAATTATTTCAAATAAAATAAATAACAATCAAAATAATAAGGACTAAATCTGATAGATAAAATAATTTTAATTTTAAAAAAATATAAGAGAAAAATAAATAACGATAAAAAAATTAGGAATAAAATTGGTATAAAAATCAAATTAAATCAAAATCTAAGAGATGAAATTGAAAATAAATAAAATTTAAAATAAAATATATAATAATTAAAAGATCAAGGACTAAATTTGATATAAACACCAAATAACTTAATATTTTATTTTTTTATTTTTTGCAACTTCTGAAAAATATATCCCATCCAAAATAAAAGTAAAACACTTTTCCAAAATTCAAGTCAAATTTGTTTTTATTGAAAAATAATTTTTTATTAATCAACTTTTTAATAACAAATAAATATAAAAAATTTAAAAAAATATTTTTCAAAAAACCATTTTCTGGTCCTTAGTAATGTTTATCTCAATTCTAGATCCTAATTGGATTATGATATGCTTGCATGATATCAAGTGATATACAATTACATTTAATTAAAAATCTCAGATGGGCCTTCTTAGGGGTGAGCAAAAAAACCGGATAACCGATTAAACCGAGAAAACCGGAAAAAAAATAACTGAAAAAACCGAACCGAAAAAAAAAACCGATTAAACCGATTAAATTTTTGAAAAAACCGGCCGGTTCGGTTCGGTTTCGGTTTTATAAACAAAAAACCGAAAAAAACCGAAACCGACAAAAAACCGAAAAAAAACCGAGCCAAACCGGAAAAACCGAGCCAAAACCGGAAAAAACCGAGGCAAAACCGAGAAAACAGAGCCAAAACCGGAAAAACCGAGCCAAACCGGTTTGAACCGGTTTTTGACCTAAAAAACCGAACCGAACCGAAACCGGTCGGTTTGACCCGGTTTCGGTTCGGTTTCGATTTTTTTTCAAAAAAAAATAATTTCGATTTGGTTATTTTTTTTGATAAAAACCGAACCGAACAGAAAATGATCACCCCTAAGCCTCCTGATGAATACCAATATTCTTTAATTCAACTTGAGCCCCACCGTCCACCAATTCTCTTTTTGTCTCGATATGTATATATTATATTATATTAAAAAAATCTAAATATTCTATAAATATATTAATACAATATAAATATATATTTTGGTTAGGTTGAAGTGAATTATGAATAAAATTTAAAAATATTCATATTCTATCTATTATTTCTCAAATAAAATAATTATTTAAAAAATATATATATCTATTTAAATTAATTCAGATCAATATTGATCCAAACGATCATCCATAACTAAGTGGGCCATGAAGGATGATATTTCAAGGACCAAACCTGTTTTAAAGAAGAAAAAAAGAAGGCATTGGGCTTAAGATAGTTTCTGATTGGGCCTATTTTATTTTAGCTAGAATAAGATGGGCCTTCCTAACTACAAGCCAGGATTCCAGATGGGCTGTCAAGGCCTGTTTCGTACTTGTGTATACTTTCGCAGCTTTATTCCCCCCCTCCCTTCCGTCCATGCTTGGATTCAAATGAACCTCAAATTCCAAGCAGCATGGACTTGACTTTACTGAAGGAAGCTAAAGTTCAGCACTTTGTCCAAAGTTGAGTGGCCTTACTTCGTGGAAAAGATTAAAAATAAAAAGCTGAAAATATCGCCCGAAAAAAAGATAGAATGATGAAAGGGCAGTTTGTAACCACAGAAACTCATCTGCGCAAAGTCGTAAACTACAGTATGTTCCTTTACAAAGTTGTTGCTTCTACACAGGAAACAGCTAGTAATATATATATATATATATATATATATATATATATATATATATATATATATATATAGCACGTGACCAAAAAAAATAATAATTGAAACACGTAATGTTAAGGTACTCTTTGAAAATGTATTATGAGTTATTTTTTAAAGTATTTTTTATTATAAAATATAAAAAAATATTATTATTTATTTATTTTTAAAAATTTATTTTTAACATTAACACATCAAAATAATCCAAAAAACACATAAAAAAAATTAATTTCAAACAAAACAAATTAAAAAAAATTACAAAATGCTTGGTTGGTATTGTGGTAGCTGTTGTGGTTGTGTTTTGAAAAAAACTGTTTTATAAAAGGTATTTTTAGTGGAGGTTGATTTAGAAAAATATATATTTGGTTAAAACTGTGGTTAAAATTGAGGTTGAACAAAAAGTAATATAATGAATTTGGCTAAGAATGTTTTTCAAATTGAGGTTATAAAATAACTAAAAAACATATATATTAATATTGATAGTTTTTAATTGAAATATTATACATTTAACTACTGCTATTATATCATGAAATAAAAAATATTTTATATAAAATATTTTTTATTATTCCATTAAATTATTTGTAATTCCATCATGTATAAATTTCATCCGATAAGAACTACATTTTTCATGACTTGCAACAAATTCATAAATATAATGCGGTAGTTGACGCGCACCACCACATTCGATAGTTTTTTATTGTTTCATTAAAATGATAAAAAAATATAAAAAATAAATAATTAAAAAAACACAATTCTAAATATCACAAAAACCTATTCATAATTACCACCTAATTTCAAAACATAGATCAAAGTGTTAGGTGCACACATATAATCTATTATTTTTTATATATATAATAAAACTAATTAATTATTAATATCTTCTTATTTTAAAAAATATTTATTTATTCTCTATGTATTTTCTTGAAAATGAATTAAAAATTAAAAAATTGATTTTTATAAATAATACACAAAATAAATTAATTTTTTAAATAAATTTTATACGAGAAATATATCTTTTTTCCAAAATTATCATAATTTTTTCTAAAATAGTAATAAGATGTTATATTATCATACTTATTTAATATAAAAATATCATAAGAAAACAATGAGATAAACTAATTTGAACATTAGAGCATGGAATTTCTGCATTCAAAAGCTTCTCTCTACTGTTCACTGAACAGTAGAGTCATGCTCAATTGTTTATTGAACATTAGAGCATGGTTCAGCGTTTTGCCGCGCAAGAAGCAACTTTTACCTGCTTTTGTTTTTCTTGCGTTTCAAACACAGTATTTTATGGGACCCATAAACAATAACTAATGTTTTTTTAATTACCAAACAGGTTATATTTCTATTTTATTTAAAATGCAGACGCTACCTCTTAAATAAACACGGCCTCATTACTCTGTCAAACCAGGCACATCCATGTTACAATGAGTCGAGTAGGGAAGCAAAGTTCTCTTTTACTTTCTTTTTATCAACAAAAAGTCTTTTAATTTAGTTTTTATTTTTTACTGATATAACACTTGTTTTTGAAGAATTTTTTATTTAGAAATATATTAAAATAATTTTTTATAGTAATAACATCCAAATAATTTGAAAATACTAAAATAATAAAAAAAAATTAATTTTTTTAAAATATTTTTGAAATACAAAAACTGGCTTTAAAACTAATGGAAAATTTTGTTCGGCAATATATACTGCTTTTACAAGTTTGGAAAGATTAAAAAGAATATTACAAGATCCTTGACAATCTCCTGGAAAATCAAAAGGAGAGAAAAAAAAACCTTTTTTTTTAAAAAAAAATTCTAGTCTTGAATTTGGCATATATCTTTCGGTAAAATTATTAATATAATGGCCACGAGCATGTAGCTCAATTGACAGTCTTTCCTTCCAAGACGTTTCGTCCTCGAACCTCTTCTTTATAATAAAAAAATAAATAAATTGAAATTAATATAATGGATCACTGTATATAGTCAAAAAGAATAAGAATTCCCTGATTAAAAAGCATGTTTAAGCCAAAGAATATGGTGGGGGCATCGAAAAAGTCATGCTACAAATTTCTTTTTCTCGAAGGTTTGGTAGGGAAACAACAGTTCTGGTGTATAAATTTTGCTGCTTGATCTGGGGGGGTTAACATTAGCTAGCTCTACTGCATGCCTTGATTGTATTCCTACGTGTATTCAAATCATTGGGCGGGACTGTTGATGTCAGCAGAGCTAGGGTTCATCTCCATTCTCTTACCCCTCAAACAAGCATGTCGTCTCCCTCACTCTCAATCAATGATGATGCTTAATTACTTAGTTAAACGTCATTAGCACCCAACTTCTGTCTGTGTTCAACTAACAAGACTAATTAAAGCCTCCCTATGCTCTCTTTTCACTAATTTAATCATTCTTTGAGAGCCAGCAAAGCCTTGGATCGCTCCATGCCAGACATCATCGATCACTAATTACTTAAGTTAATCAAATAAATCCCATTTAGAAGCATATAATCTTCCCTCTTGGCCACGCCAAGATATATACCAGATGCCTTTTCTTCAACTCATGGGAGCCATGGAATAGCATGGCCGGCGCCCACATGCCATCGCCATCTCCTGGCTGACGCTAGTGCTCGTAAGATTCCTTTTATTTTCCTAGCATGCAACAAAATCCAAAGAGGAAAAGGCACGAGAGAAGATTTCATCATCCATGTTCCCTCTTTTTCCTAGCTGCTATAATTTCTTTGGCTGATCATCACGACTTTCTTTCTTTTCCCTGTGCTTGTCCAGCCAGAAGTTAGCATCCATATAAGACAGCAATTTGCATGTCATTACTCAATAATTTAGTGATTAAGTATGGTAAATGTCCAATCTAGTCTTTAATCTCTAAGGGAGAAATCATACTATATCCAGATGATTCTTCTGCTTTGTACTCGAAGCCCTGCCCCAGTTTTCTGTTTGTAGGAGGAGATCATAATGGGTATTAAATTCAATCCAAACCTGTATTAATTTGTAGCTTCCTTAGAACTACATCATTAAATATACAGTTCAGTGGTCTCATCAAGCTGCTTTGCATGCTTTAAAAGGAAAAAAATACATGTTGCTTTCTTGGCTTCAAAAAAATATATGGACATAAAATAATGCAAGTTAAACGTCAGGGGAGAACGATTGAAGAAAAGGCAAGGACAATTCTTTGAACCCAGAGGCATGTGAAAGCACTCGCGTGTTTTGTGTTGTCGTGGAAGTTTTTTATATATATTAAAAGAAATTCTAAAAAAATATTTTTTTTCAAATTAAAAACACTTTTAAAATCTATCCTAATGAAAATAAAAATATAATACTAAACAGGCATTAAATATGTATTTGTTCGTGCCGTGGATCACATGTTTAACTCACAAACAAACAAATTTTAAATCTAAATCGGTTGGAATATTGGCGACCTTCCTAGTGGACAACAAAAATTAAATTTCTCCTTTTTTTTCTCCTTTTAAATTTCAAATTTAACCTCATCTTTTTGCTGGAATATTGGCGACCCTATTCATTGAAAACTCCGTTCAATATTTAGTTACATATGAAGATTTGATCTTAGTTACTTCTCTAATTAAGTTATAATCTGTTTATATATTTATGAAAAAGGGAAAAAAAAGCATAAATTAAAAAATGTAAGTGGTTCGCCATCAGAATTTCTCTAAGATATCGAGCATCTCAGTCATCGATCAACCATGATATTTTTCTATTCAAGATTTCAGGTTCAACTCTTCTCAGGTGTTCTTGCGGAAAATTGCTTACCAAAAACCTATGCACCCCAGGATTTATTGCTAATAATAGTTAAAAAAAAGAAAAAAACATCGGCCAACCTTCTCAAATTTAATTCAAGAATCGACTGGGGCCTTGGTATTTGGAGTTATAATATGTGTTTTTTTTTTCTCGACTGCTTTAAAAATTCTACCACTCCAAAGTTCAGGAGCTCAAGAATCTAATACCACTACTGCTAATCTCTAAATTAGCAGACAGATGCTTAGAAGAACTAGCGACGATGTTGACTAATTTTCTCCAGCATTCAATCTCGTATACCACTTTAATTTACACATGTCATCAAGCAATTAAAAAGACAATAAGACGATTTTGATTGACGTGCTTTGGTGCTTGCTTTGCGATTTTTCAATTTCCTTGATCTCTCTCTTAATATTTTTTTTATATAAATATTGGGGTATGAAAAAACTTATATTAATTTCTCGAGTTTTAAAATTAATAATTATATAACTTTTCAATAAAATTTATAAAATTTAAACTAATAATTTTTAAAAAATAAACTCTAGCCCCTTCGAATTTAGGATTTACTTCCTTAATGCTACAGAAGAAGGCCATTAGGAAAAGAAAATCAAAGAAAGTTGCTCTACTGCTTACGGAACCATGATTGAGACAATGGATTGCGACTAAGGCATGACAACATTTGTCCCCTTGCAATGTTTTTGTATTTAGTGTGATCGAAACCTATAAAAATAAATCCCTCACAGCCTCCCCAACAAAACCAAGTTGGAGCCCATTCGTCCTGTTCCCTATTGGCTTTTTACTCAGACAAAAAAAAAAAAAAAACTTTCGAGTGGAGAGAACCATGAATAGTTATGCTTTTTCCATAACTATGGCCACTGATAGTACTGTTCCCTGCACGTGGGATCTGTTCCACGACTACATGAACACCTCCCACCATAACTAACTATATGTGAAACCATGCTGTGTTTTTTCAGCTTTAAGTCCCATTACTGCTGTTCTGTGTCTTCAACCATGTTCCAATTGTTCAGTCAAGTTTAATTTGCTTTCCATTGCTCCTTCATATTGAGTGAACCATGTTTACTGATTTGCTTCAGTCAAGAAGTTTATTTTCGTGAAATCATTCCTAGCAATTGCTTTATTACTTCAGACAAATGAGATTTTAGGGGTTAATCTGCTTGGAAGCAGTAATTTGATTACTTTTAACGTGTGAAAAAATGATCCGAAAACATTACTTTGATGTAATAAAACTGCTTGGAAGCAGCTTTGGACTCCATTTGTTTGTTCGTATAATAATGGTTATTTTTTAAAGTGTTTTTAAAATTTATTTCAATTTGTTTACAAGCATTTTTAAGATCCTAAAACAAATATTCTCCTGGTGTTCTTGATATTTAACGGCAACTCTGAGTCTGACACTGAAAAAGATGCTGGGGGGCCGCTGTCCACTCCTCTGGGTTCTTGTCATTCAATAAATCTGCAAACGAGAGGTGCTAAATAATGCAAGATTGTATCGGATACTTGATTCTCGTTGAAGGTCCTATTCTCTCACTTCATGCGAGAAAATATTGGCAAAAGATGCATAGCACCATGCCTTTGCCCAGTAGTTTCTAAAGAAGTAATCACACAAGTGGTGGTTTTCTGAAACATCTCCAAGTGGATCAAAAAATCATTTAGAAATTCACAAGCCACCGCATATATATAATCAGCAGCCACTACTTCAGAGTTCCCTGGACAATTAGTCAAAATGCACAGCTCAAGCTTCAAATAAAGAAAAAAAAATGAACATACACTCGAAGGAAGGAGGAAGACTGCTGCTTTGTTTTTATACACTTTATAAACAAGTATTGTGTCTGCACTCAATTATTTCAATTTGTCAAACGTAAGACAGCCCCATACATGGCTTTACAGATCTTTTTTCATAAAAAAATTTGATGCGAGAAACAAAGAGCTGATTTCACTGTGAAGGCCATCCACACAACTTGGAACAATAAGAAGAAGAGCTCGTTAAAAATAATACCATTACATTTACTATAATAGCGAAATCCTACTACATCAAACTGTAAAACTCGCAAGCCCATTTACAGACCAAGAACCAAACTAGCCACAACCCTTTTGTTCTTTCTTACATATCCATCTACTCCCCACCCCATGACTTCTACATATGTTGCCTTATTTCAAACTACTTAAATTATAATCAGCTCTTGAGTGATAATTTCTTAAGCTTGATTATTACTAAACAGATCTCTCTATCTCTCTTCTGCTCGAGAACAGATCAGTAATGAAACATCTCTGCAGACGCCATTATAGGCTGATTCAGGTAGGCCATGTTCCATGGGTTCAAGAAGCTGTCAGCTGCTGGTTCATTGAAGGTGCTCGAGTCTCCAAAAACACCATTGTTTGAATTCAAGGAACCGATTATCTCATTCAAAGACTCCAATCTATTGCTGAGCTCGCTTATTTGAACTCTTAGGATTGAGTTAGCAGCCTCAACACTCAAGTAACGCTGAGTTGTGATATTGATGCCTGTAATAATCTGGTGATTCTCCTTCCTCAATTGAGACACTTGAGCCATTAGATCATCCAAATGCTTCTGTTTTCTCATTCTAGACCTCCTCGCCGATTCGCGATTTGATATCATTCTCTTTCTCTTCCTCTGATCCATCAATGCCTGCAAATTCTCCTCCGAACCTGAGTTTTGAATCAAAGATGATCCTGAAGATGTTCCACTAGAGGAAGCCATGAGAGACCCACAAAACAGGTTTGCAACTTTCAAACAAGAACGGCAACAAAGAGAGAGTTATGGCAGGACCCAAATAGCAACAAACTCAAAAGTAATGCAGATAATAGTAGTAGTAATAGTACTAGCTTTATATTTATGTATATTATATTATAGTCTACAGATCAGATTTTGAGCAAAAATCATGAAACGTAATACAACCAGTAAAGGAAAACAACTGAGAATGATTGAACTAAATGGGTCCTGCGCCTGAAGGTAGAATTTATCATGCACCCAGTAATGAAGATTTCACTGAGAATTGGAGACATGAATCTCAAACATCAAGAACAAAATATTTATCATCAAGATAAGACTTTAAAAAACCCCACTAGAAACCCAAAAGAAAAGTATTGTGACTTGAAGCAGCCTCAAAACGCCGGCCCAGCACAGAAGAATTGTACCAAGATGGAGAATATTAATAGGTTTTGGATTCAAGAAACTGAGATCCAAGATCAAGACTGGAGAATAGAAATGGAAGAATATAGCTACAGTTCAATGCCAAAACAAGGTGCTTTGTGAGCCAGGAACATGTAAGCAAAATATTCAGAAGGAACGGTGCCAGAGAGATGCTAAAAGGGAGAAAGGAAGGAGGAAGGGGGCTTCAAACGAAAGAGAGGATGGCATTTATAGAGCAAAAGAGACTAACAAGTTGATGGGAAAAACAATTTTAAAAAAAAATAAAAATGAAGAGAAATTAAAGAATTTGGTGGAATCTCATCAGAGAAAAAAAGTTGCTGGAAAAAAGTTGATGGGACATGTGAGGTAAGGGAGGGGAGATGGGAGGGGACCTCCAAAAGTGTCCAGATCCACAGCTGGGATCAACCAACTTTAACCTCCGTTAGTGATGGTAGTTTTGTTTAGCAGTGAGGTTTAACTGTTTTCTTTTTTTCTTTTAAATTAATTATTTTTAATATTTTTAAATTATTTTGATATATTAATATTAAAAAAATAAAAATAAAAAATATTATTTTAATTCATTTTTAAATGAAAATATTTTGAAATGTAAATATAAAAAAAAAGAAATATTTATGTGATTTATAAAAAAATAAAAAACAAATTATGTGATTTATCTTGGATTCACTGTGGAGTGGAGTAAAAGTAGGGCACACCACCACATTTGTTGTATTTATTACTGAATAGGTAACATTTTTCACAAAAAAAAAAAAAAAGAATTCAAACTTAAAAAAAAAAATGAAATATTTATTGCTATATTTATTTAAATACAATCAGCAATGCGCTTGATTTTTGTATGTGAAAAATACAAGAATGTGACTAGTTATTTCTACAATTTAGCCACTCATAATAGGCTATTATTGTTGAGTTTTTCATGAACGACACTGTCTTTAAGATATTATTTAAAAATCCATTAAAAGAGATTCTAAGTTTATTAGAAGAAAAAAACAGTAAAAAGAAATTATAATTTTTTTATAAAAAATTAAAACCTTATACCATTTTTACTCTGTATTTAATTACAATCAAATCTTTTAGATACAGGTGATTATTTTTGGTTCGGGTTTTTATCAAAAAAAGTAAGTAAACCAAATTCTTTTTTAAAAAACCAAAACCGGTTCAAACCGACCGGTTTTGGTTCGGTTCGGTTTTTTAAGACAAAAACCGGTTCAAACCGATTTGGCTCGGTTTTTTAAAGTGTTTTTCATTTATTAAAAATTATTTTTGAGATCAGCGCATCAAAACTATCCAAAACATAAAAAAAAATATTAATTTTTTAAAAAACACGGGTTGACCTGCGTTGCTAAACGGTCTCTTAATAACAATGTATTAAAATAATTTAAAGCAAAAATAATAATAATTAAAAAGCGTAATCCAGCTGATCAAACAAACATAGCCTAACATCTCATTTTTATCAACCCACAGATTAATTTTTAAAAAAATTTTCTTCTATTTTCAAGCATCGAACATACACTTGCACGTTTATAGCATTTTTTATTAGTTCCACGACTGAAGAGTGCAAGTTGAGTGTCCGCGCCATGCTCACCTTGTAAAGTAAACCCTTTTCCTTTTAATCATCCTATCTATCTCACATTGAGACTACCTAAAGCAAAATCAACAGATTGATTGTCTATTGTTAAAGAATCATATAAATCATATCCTGAGATTTTACCTAATAACTTAAGTTTTTAGGTTGAAATGGTTTTTTGACATGGTATCAGAGTCTTGATGACCAAGTAGTCACGAGTTCGAATCTCACCATCCCTATTTATTTGATAAAAATTAAGCACAAGGTAATGTGAGCTTGTACAAGTTTCAAGCCCAAATGAGGTGTGTTAGAGAATAATATAAATAATATCCTGGGACCTCACCTAACAGCTTAAGCTATTGGGTTGAGAAGGTTCCTTGACATGGTATCAGAGCCTTGATGACCAAGTGGTGACGAGTTCGAACCTCACCATCCCTATTTATTTGATAAAAATTAAGCACAAGGTAATGTGAGCTTGTGCAAGTTTCAAGCCCAAATGGCTTTCACTTGAGGGGGTGTGTTAGAGAATAATATAAATCATATCCTGGGACCTCACTTAACAGCTTAAGTTTTTAGGTTGAAATGGTAATATTACTCTCTAACACCTAGAAACGGCGTTGGGTTTCGGAAGGGTGCAACATAGAAATTGGAGTTTTTTTTACTTACCATAATAAAAAAAGAAATTTGATAAAATAACAATATGTAAACAATATTAAGAAAAACACCACATATTAGAAAGTCACAAATCATATGTGCCATCTCAATGGATATGAGATTCAATGAGAAAAGACGATAGAGGAAAGAGAAAAAAAGTTACACATAAGATTCAACAAAGAGAAAGAGAAAAGAAAAGGACTTTCTATGCATACCAGAAACTTCAATGACAACACCATCAATAGCGTTGAAAAGATATCGGCGAGATGAATCTAACCACACCAAGAAAGGTCATCAATATTAATTGAAATGGGCTACACGAGTAACCCAAAGACAAGTGAGCCTTGACATATTTGGACAACTCGTGTGGCTCACTCCGTTCACTGTTTGTGACTTTCTTTGACGTCATTGGATTTGTCTTGTAGAAATCTTTTTTATGGTATAAGTGGTGTCATCATCGAAACTTCGGTTTGTCTTCGAGGTCTTTTTTTTTCTCTTTCTCTCTCTTAACAAATTTTAAGGAGAAAGAGAAAAAAATGATCACGGAGGCACACCGAAACTCCAATTACAACATCACCAGTACCGTTTGAAAGATATCGACAAGACGAACCAACAACACCAAAAAATATCATCAACGATGAATATAGTAGGTCACATGAGTCGTCCGAAGGTGTTGGGACTCACTTGTCCTTAGGCTACTCATGTGACCCACTCTAATCACCATTGATCTTTTTTAATGTCATTGGATTCATCTCGTCGACATATTTCTAATGATACTGGTGATGTCATTATTAGAGTTTTGATATACCTACAATATCTTTTTCTTTCTTTTTCCTTTCGCTCTCTCCCTTCTCCTCTTTATTGAATTTGTATCCAATAATTTATAATTTAAAAAAGTTGTATATGACAATTAGGACTCACATACTATAAATGTCATTTTCTATATTCTAAAATACACTAATTTTTTAAATATTTTTTGTATTACATTATTTTATTAATTTTTTTTACTATGCTGGAAACAAAAACAAAAAACTCATAGAAATTGGTGCATAGAGCAGGAATCACGCATCCCCGTGTGCTGTCTAATTTTTTTTTTTTTAAAAAAAAAAAAACTGAAATAGATTTGAGCTTTTTGGTAGTTTATGGTGTACAAGGTCCACTGATGATTTCCTGACACGAGTCACATAGAGAAAAGCAAATCTAGGGATGTAGGGTGTTTACTACACCTTGGGTTCTGAGCCATTTGGTTATTTTTAAAAATAGGAAATCCCCAGATTAGCCTTGAATCACTCTGTTATGGTAGGATTACCTTAACTTCTCGGATCATGACTCAACCCGACTCGCCAAATACATTCTTCAACTCATACGAGGAAGGATGAGTTTTTGCAATCCTTGACAAGACCGCTACTGTAAAATTGAGATGACAAACAGATCAACTGCGATTTGTTTATAGTTACCAAGATCTGACATGAAAAAGGATTGACTTCTTTAGTTATCAAATCAACCATTAGGGTTTCCTCGATTAATTATTTTTTTATTAAAAAAATATTCTTCTCATGGCACTGACCAATTCATCATAGCACTAAGTTCGATCAAGTAGGTTAATATTTTTTTTAGTCAAACAAAAATTCAGTCCAAATCAAATTTCTAAATCATGAATTATATAAGTCAATCTGATCAGTCTAGCCAACTGGTTCTGTGTAGTATGTATCGATAGTAGGTGAGGTATTTATTGAAACCAATAAATAAATTTTAAAAAAAATATATAAAAAATTAATTTAAAATAATAAAAATTAATTTTTTTAAAATCACGGTGCCATTACAAAAACAAACATTATACTAGTCAATGCTTACTCCGCAACTTATCCCCAGCCCGAATGATGTAATAATATTACTAGATAGTGTTTGGTTATTGCCACGAGGTAAAAAGGATATGGACAATAAAGATAAAAATGTATTTAATTGAAAAAACATGGGTATAAAAATAAATTTATCTCTGTGAAAATTTTATTGTGAATTTTTATATTTTCAAAACACAAAGTACATATGAGATATATCTCCAGAGATAATATTCATTGTCTTTTATTTCTAAAATATCATTATAAAAAAAATCTTAATTATAAAATTGTCCAATTCAAACATGTAAAAATAAAAACGGGTATCATTATAGTTTTAAAACCCAACTCTGGGGGTCGATCAGGAACAAAGCTTCAAAATAACGACTTTTAATAAATATCACGCTTCTAAAGCGTGATATGGTCAAACCTCAATCTTCTACTGAAATCGGTCGACCGTTTCACACAAAAATCATGATTTTAGGAGTTTTTCTTCCAAACATATTTTATGAGTCAAAATATACATTTTTTATCTAACTTGTTGACTAAAAAATAGAGTTCAGTTAAAATTTTAAAAAGTTAATGTCCACACAATAGTGGATGATTTTGAGCAATCACTGAATGAGGATCTGCCCCAAATAGATTATGTGAATGACCTAGCAAATGTATTTATGGACAAGTGGGATAGGTTTAGATTTAAGAGAAGATCAAGTCATGCCAGACCATAATAACAGCTCAAAAGGGCTATAATTTTTATTCGACTGTTGGATTATGCTCCAATATTTATACGAGTTTTCAAATGTTGTTTTCCCTAAAGTGGAGGCTGCGTTGCTATACGTATTGTTGGATCTTTAGATATAAAAAATCTCTTCGATTTTTGAGGTTTTGAGATCTTGTTATTTTCAGAAGCGATTGACTGGTTTCACTGACCATTATGAACCAGTCAATTAGTTGAGTTAAAAATAGCATAGTTTGATCATATCGCGTTTCAGAAACGCAACATTTACTAAATATAGCTATTTCACCAAATCTTTTTTATCCTATGTCAATGCATCATTTTTTTTTTATATATATATGTTAATTGCTCGATTGATCCGAGTTTTTTAATAATTGATGAAAGGGTGAAAAATACTCATTCAGTGTTATATACAAGCGGCGGTTAAGGTCACAATTTTATTTTTTCCTTGGAATTTATTAGTGTTTCTTCATCTCGTTTTGTATGGATGGTAATTTCATCTTAACATGATAGATATCAACACAAATTGTTTGGAATGATTATGAATTTCCTAGACTCGATCAGGTTTTGGGTAAAACCTGAAGCCAAATATTAGATTTTAGGTTGGGTATAGATATTGCCCCGCTTGATCCAAACCCAACCCCAAATAATAACTAACTCTAGAATTTGAAAAAACTACATGTATGGTATGCTAATTATGTATTAAATAGTTATAAATTGTAGCATTCCGTTCGGGTTTTTGGTTCAATTCAGGTTATAGCTACCCGACGAGTGCTCAAAACCCTATAAAATCAGGTTCAAGTAGTTATTCGTGGTTCAATTTTGCCATAAATAGTCATTATCATGCGTTGCTTGCTTGAGATAAATACATATAAGAGTACAATTGATTGATTATTAGGGATAAACGATATCTTGGATGTCATTATGGAGGAGGAAAATACCACCAACCACTTAACTACAGCAGTTGGAAAATAGCCAAATTGAAGAAATTGCTGTACCATAAAGGAAAATTGGAAGGTTTTAAGTCAAAGGTTGGCTTAATGATCCTGACGTAACAACACTAGCCCAGTTTTAAGGATAGGCATCACTTGACGTCAAAGGATTTAATTATACTGTTCCTTTTCCATCCGACTACATCCAAAAGTTTAGCAGCCAGAATAGTCTATCTCCTTGCTTTTTTTTTTCTTTTTTTTTTCTTTTTTGATTTACGTGGGGGTGTCCGGGCCAGCTTACGCGCACCACGACTATTCTCCACGGCCCGCTGGACATCCTGCAAGCTCAGGAGCATGTAAGGCACCGCGGGGGTGACAGGCATGCACATAGAGAGTCGAACCCGGGACGGGGGCGGAACAAGTCACACGATTGACCACAACAGCTAGACCCTCAAGTGCATCTCCTTGCTTCTTTGAAAATACAGTGATGGTTTTTTTAATAATTTTTTTTATTTTTAAAAAATTATTTTTAATACCAAGATATCAAAACTTGAAAAATTACTAATATTTTTATCAGCTAATAAATAATATATTTTTTAAAAAAATTACTCATGAATTAATAACAAAATTCGATTAACTTCATGTGCGGTCTTTATTCTTGTTGTAATAAAGATACAAGGGAATTTCATATATATTACGTAATACTTCTAGAAGACTTGGAAAATCTAATGGTGTTTACATGGATAATAAAGCATTTGACTTTATTTTTTTACTTTTTAAACCTTTTTTTTATAATATTTTTATGGTCTCATTAGATAAAATCATGTTTGAAATTAAAACAAAAATACCAAATTAAAAAGATATTGTACCGAAAAGTAAAAAAAAAAGAAATTATATGGCTAACTCTAAATCCACAATAATTTTTATTTTGGTACAAAAATTTATTTTGTCTATTTTCTATTTCGTAGGTTAGAGAGAGGAAAGGAAAACTGGTTAAAGAGTTTCATTCGACAATAAAAATTTGATGGTAATGCTTTTTGGCTGTCATTTTGTGTAAAAAAATAAAAGATTAGGTTCGAAAGAGAATTTTAATTCTGGCTTTGATATTGTGTTTTTTGATCAACTTATTAGTAAATATAATTTTTGATATTTTTTTATTAAATATACATACTAACCATTTCATTTACAATTTTTTTTTTGTAGAAAAAATATTAAAAATACTCGAGCCTTTTTTGCATTAAAAAAATTGCTTCGTCCTCTATTTGTTTATTAAGTGTTGACCTATTAAATTGTAACTTAGTGATCTCTCTGAAATTGCAAACTTCTAACATTTTTAATACATGTGATGGTAGAACTTAAAAGGAAAGCTACGAGCCTAACATTGCCCCGAATGAAAGTTTGGACTAGCCTATCCACATCCGTTCTTACAACCAACATTAACTAAGAACAAAGGTTAGTAAGCATAGTTTTAAAACTCGGTTGGGTCTGGTAGGTTGATCTAGGTTAAGAGAAGAAAAAACATGGTTGTAACCTGTTAATTTTTATTTTTTTATTAAAATGATATTGTTTTAATTTTTTTTTTAAAAAAATTAACCTAAATAACCTAATGACTCGATTAAAATTTAAAATCCGAGCATTTGACCGACTAAGTCTAAAAACATGAGTGTGTGTATATTTAATTTTTTTTAATTTTTTTATATCAAGTCAAATCGGATGACTCGGGACAAAGGGCTACCCAGCAAGCATTTAACTTCCGAGCACCGTCAATACTGTCAACAGAAACCGCTGCAGCTGCTCTGCTCCACCTCTGCTGCATCTGGCACAACGTATTAAATGTTGTTATGGACTCTGGAATCTGGACTTTGCCTTCACGACGAAGAAAAGTAGGAAGTGGGCACACGTTTGGAAAACGAGGGCATGGTACCAAAGTATCCAAAGTTCCTATTTCAGTAGGGTCACCAAAGATATGGGATCATATTTTCTCTACCTTTTTGCTTGTGTATCTTTGCCTGGGTGCAAAAGGCATTTGCTGATTATCTTCGAATAAAGGAAAGGCAGAGGGCTCTCTGTTTTTGTTTTTATTTTTATTTTTTTTAAATGAAAAAACCAAATCAGAGGCAGCCCCCTGCAGTTTATTTTGTGAGGTTAAAACTCGAGATTCAGAGGCAGCTGTGTTTGTACAGATACAGAATTTAGTCTCCCAAAAGGGTAGTCCTGCTCCTTCACCAATCACTCAAGTATTTGTCCAGCCTCTAGGTTTTGAACGCAAAACTTGGCCACTCATTTATCCGAGATTTCTCTCTTAGTTATAGAAGCATTCTGATGAAGACACAAAAATCACATGGAGTCTCCTGGGATGAGTTATTTCTAGAAATTCTTGTATTTTATGCAAAGTCTGTTATATGACCTTTAGTTCAAGACTACACTGACTTTTTTTTTTAATGGATCTCCTCAGAGGTGTAAGACTCTTCTGGATTAAATGACTTCACAAAGTCTCCGGTGATGTTGATAGGGGATACTTCGATGATCAAGTCAGTACTATGTATTTTTATACAGTAAAAAGTATTAATGAAAGTATTAATGAGTTTTTATGAAGATAGAAAAAAGAAAAAGAAACATGTCAAAATTTAGAAAAAAGAATGAGAGAATGTGTTTATGTCTCTGAATATAAGGTTTTTCCCAGCCCTTTTCTGTATATTCTTGTTCTCTTTTATATTACCTGATTTGAACTGCTTCATGCAACGTAAAAGATGTAGAAATATAATCTTGTATGAGTAAGATAATATTATTTTATAACTCGTACCATCACATCTAATTAATATAAACATGAACTACTTGTTCGTATTTAGTAGAATTATGATGGGCATCATAATTATTATCCCATATTCAGGGTATGAGAGGCTTAATGTGGAATAACCTTTCAGTTGTACACCCAGCTTAAGGGATGTAGGGTTCAATTCACACCCTTAGCCCAAAAGAAGCTGGGTTCAGTTTGTGACTACACCCAAAAATAGTTAGGAACGAGTGCGCCATATCCTAATGTAGAGTTGGGTGTGGTCACATCCCTAACCCAACAAGGATTGGGCCAAAGATATAATCTTATTTTGAATTATAACATTCATGAATTGGCTTTTAAAAAGGGTTGATTTACCGAAATAATGAACCATCACATTCCATCTCCATGAACCCCATCGGACCTCACACCCCACTGAAGACTTGAACATGAGTTATTGTCACGAGTCATCCGATTTGTATACTTGCGTCGTTGCAGAAGCTACTAATCTCGAGAGATCCAAGAGAAGGGACATTGTGCTGTATCGGAACTTGACAGAGATGACACCTTTCTATTTTCGCACAGTGCTTCCCTGATAGGCAGGCTGTTCCGTTTATGAATGCCCACTAGCGTATAGAGCGGGAACAAGAATTAATATAAGCTCAAGCCCATGTTTGGCCCAAAAAGATTAATCAAATCCAGCATTTTCATACCTAGTTTCTCTTTAACTTAAAAACAATCACTTGCCTTTCTTCTTCTTCTCGTCTAGTCCCCAATCTTTCTAAATTCGAATCCCTTCTTCTTGCAATTCCACCTTAATACAATCGAAGAACTTGAGAATTTACTTAAGCCAGCATCGAAGAAATGGATAGTGTCCACCATCAAAGCCAATGACAAGGTTAAAAAACCTAGACCGCCAGACTCCAAAGAAATATTTTTGTAAATTCTTTTAGTCTTTTTTTTTTTCTTGTGGAAAGATGGTAGCTGAACTGATTTTTTATTTTTTATTTCTCCTAACCTCTCATCGTTGTTTTAGAACCTTAACGGGGTAACCAGTAAAACATGAATCTGAATGATTTAAAATCTAGACTAGTTCGGGTTTGCTTCGTAAACATTGCTAACCTAAAACCGAAAAAACCCAAGTGAAACTTAACTTATTTTCAGTTTAAACAAGACTTGGTATTTTAATTGTATATAAAAATCCTCAATTCACATAACAGTAGCCACATACATACACGTAAAAGAAAAAGAAAAAGAAAAAGAAAGCGTAGGGAGGCCCAAGAGAAAATCTCTAATCCCTATCTTCCCCTTTTCTTTCTGGCCCCCACACAAATTATACTATACTTTAAAATACAGAGAGAACATTATATATTTACTATGAAAATATATTTATTGCACTGTAAACATCACTATAAATATAAAATATTTACACTGTAAACGACACTGTGGTACCTATAAAAGACGTTATCTATTCTATGTTTAGTCAAAAGGTGTTGCTAGATCATTGGGTCTTCCTGCCCAGCTGCTCAGCAGGACCCAATAACATCAGGTTTTGCCACCACCAGGGTTGGGTCCTACTGGACCCATCAACGCTAGGTTCTGTAGCTAGTAGGACTCATCAGACGGCGTTGGCTACTAACCCTAGCAGGATTCATCAGTGTTGGGTCCTGCCCCAGCAGGATCCATCGGTATTGGGTCTTGGTTGCAGTAGGATATAGACTTGTTACACTGTGAATGACACTGTAAATATAAAATATTTGTATTGTGGACGGCACTGTAGCGTCTGTGAGGGGACGTTGTCTGTTCTGTGTTTAGTCAAAAAGTGTTGTTGGGTCATTGGGTCTTGCTGCCACCAGGACCCAATACCGTTGGGTCCTGCTAGACCAATCAGCGTTGGGTACTGTGGCCAACAGGACCCATCAACACGACCCAATACTTATCTCTTATTTAATTTTTTTTCTTGCGGTAAAGAGAAAATAAATTGATGAGTTTTTTTTATATTGTACAAAAATTAGGTGATGATAATTGTTTTTTATTTGAGTTTGAATTGAATTTCCTTATTAAAACATATTTATTTTACGTTTCAAAAATGTTAAAACAAATTGAGAATTTTTTATTTTTTTCTTTAATTCAAATTAATTTTTTTTATGTTTTTATATTATTTTGATATAATGATATAAAAAAATTAATTTTAATTTTTTTTTTCTTATTGAATTATTTGTCATACGGTTAAGAGAAAATAAATTGATGATAGTTTTTTTATATTATACAAAAGATAGGTGGTGATAATTTTTTTTCATTTGAGGTTAAGTTGAATCTTCTTATTAAAGCATGTTTGTTTTTGCTTTTTAAAAAATTTAAATTTTATTTTATTTTTTTCTTTATTTAAAATTAATATTTTTATTTTTTTCCTCTTGAATTTGTTTTTTGGGTACTACACTAGCAGGACCCATTACTTTAATTTTTTTTCTTTTTTCTTATTTATTTATTTTTCATGCGGTAAAGAGATAATAAATTGATGAGAATATTTTTTATATTGTACAAAAATTGGGTGATGATAATGTTTTTTATTTAAAGTTGGGTTGAATTTTCTTATTAAATAATATTTGTTTTTGCGTTTCAAAAATTCTTTTAAAAAAGTTTGAATTTTTTTATTTTTTTATTTTTTATTTTTTTATTTTTTATTTAATTCAAATTAATATTTTTTGATGTTTTTGTATTATTTTGATGTGATGATATAAAAATCAATTTTAATTTCTTCTCTCTTATTTAATTTTTTCATATGGTAAAAAGAAAATAAATTGATAAAAGTTTTTTTATATGATACAAAAGTTAGGTGATGATAATTTTTTATCATTTGAGGTTGAGTTGAATTTTTTTATTAAAGCATGTTAGTTTTTACGTTTTGAAAATTCTTTTAAAAAAATTTAATTTTTTTTTATTTTTTTCTTTACTTTTAATTAATATTTTTATTATTTTCCCTCTTGAAAAATAAATTGATAATTTTTTTTATATTTTACAAAAATTGGATAATGATAATTTTTTTTTCATTTGAGCTTGCGTGCATTAGATTCTGCTGCCCAGCTAGACCCAACAACTTTAGGTTTGGCTTCCAAACCCAATGCACTTAAAAGATTTTCTATAATTTTTATATTTTTTTAAAAAAATATTAAGACAAAAACAGATTAGATCAACACCCCCGCACGACCCAAGTTATGTACTCTATTGTATTTATTGGGTTACAACCAAGGAATTGTTGGAGTGATGAAAAGACAATTTTTTTTTGTAAACTTGATGATTCTTCTCCCCTAAGAACATATAATTTGAGATGGGGGAAGAAAGAGAGAAATCCTAGGTAAATTCATGAATTTCTCTAATCCAATTTACTATGTTCACAAATTGAAGAGTTCTTGCATGCAATGCTCTGCCGAGTGTTTTGTGCTTGTCTAACATTTGAAGTTTTAGCTGACATATTTGTTGCCATGCATTTTAGGGTATTCGGCAATTTGGGACTGATTTATCGATGATAACAACTTTATCCTGGAAAAACACGTCAAGTCAAGTTCAAATATAAAAAGGATACCAGTTATTTTTTCGGAACTCTAAGCAGTCGTCTGAAAGGCGAATAAATCACGTAACTTTTTTTTTTGGAAGTTTAGTACCAAGTCGGCTTAATTCGGGTTATAGTATAGTTAGTGTCTTTTACACGTTGATGTCTGCACTAGCTGAGCATCGAGTGAACTGGGATATTCCCGAGGTCCTCCTTTACCTGTTCTTTTTTTTTGTGGCTTCATCTCAAAGATGGTGCTTGGGCCTGGTATTGTATTTTTCATCTGCATCTGCTGATATATAGCTTCATTTGAAATCCCTTACAAGTGGAGTACATTTCGCTTAGCTAAAACTTTTTCCTATAAGCAACCTAGATGGTTTAGCATCATCACGTGTCACAGAAGTTGGTCGTTAAATGGTATAGAATAGACAAAAAGGATCCAGGAACAACTAGTTAGGAACCCTTAATCGAGTTTAATTGTAGCTTCTCCAAAGATGGGCTGAATATTACTTTCGGGTGATGGACAAAGTGTGAACCCAAATGTAAAATAGGGGAGTTGCAAAATTGCATCCATATATATATATATATATGGATTTCATCATCATGGTGCAGTTTTATGTTTCAGAAAACATCCACTAACCTGTGAACACCAAAGTTTGACTAGACATTGGAAAAGATGCTGCCAGCTTGATTGATTAAGCTATTCCTCCAAGGATTTCTTCTCTCCTTTACCCACTCTAGAAAATTTAAGACCAACCTTTCCCTTTCTTGATGTTTCTGATTGAACTGTTTCTTTAAGTTTCTCCAGTGCTGCGCATAAAAAGCAACAAAAAGCTCAGTGTTACTGGGTACCACCATCTAAAGACATTCTATTTAGAAGTCAGAATTTTCATGGTTTCCTCGTCCAGCGAGGATACAACCAGCATTTTAAACATGATGTCATCACAAAGATCTTATTCATCACATATCATCTTTACAGCCTCTTCCTTTCCAAAGGTAATGGTGAACAGCAATTGACAAAGAAACAAAGAAGACCGTGCCCAAATCATCATGACTGTCCAATATCTTTGCTACCAGGACCAAAAAAAAAATGATATAGAAAAGTGGTTTAACATTATTATCTCAGAACTAATTGAATCTGTAGTCTAAATTCAAGACAAATTGCAACAATAAGTGAATCCTAAAGAAAAACAACAGTAATTTTTACTTTCACTCGTGAGCAAATGCAGAGTACGTATCTGCCAAAGCAATTACGAGTTTCTCCATAGGAAAGAAAAGCCAAGAAATTACCAGATAAATAGAAGGGGTGAAGTGACTTAACAGAGCTGGAAGGGATGGAGTAAATTGGACAAGAATCATTGTCAGCTTTCTGTAACAGTTTCTTGAAACGTTTCACCTGAAACAAATTAAATAGTAGATTATTTAACTATTTCAATCTGCTAAAAATATGTTAAGAATGATTCCAGCTGAGCCTCCAGGTTGCTGCAATTGAGCACTTGTGGGGCAACAATAACAAATACAGCAGACAGACAACCAATTTGTTTTGAGCAAACATGCAAAAAAATTGCACTGACATGCATTAGATGGTCAGTGCTGAATCAAATGAATACATTCAGCTTTCATCTGATGTGATGATGGCCATGGTTCATCCAGAATTTAGTTCCCCCCTTGATATAAGTAATTTTTATTATATTCCATATATTGTGAATCCAGCTTGTTAGATCATGCTAATGTTAGATACTACCAAGTTATTAGTTTCAAACCAGCTTCCAGCAAAAAGCACAACTTTCCCTTTAGAATAAATGTTTTGACATCAATACCCAAAAATAAAAATCCCATCCCACAAATGGTCTGAACAAGTATATAAAAATAGGTCAAAATCAAGCTGACGATATACTGATCTAAGAGTCTGCTCTCTTATATGAGCTCAGGCAGTTGTTAATGGTGACCAACACTTCACAACAGCAACCTAAAACATCAAACCTTTGTGTTCAACCATGGATGATAACAATGTTCCCTCTACATGTGTGTGCCTACAACATTGAGCCTGAATGTTTAACCATGTTGTGAGTGCGTGTCAGCAACGAATTTGGACCGAAGTAATCTCATTGATGCATTACCACAAAATATGTCTTGAGAAGAAATTAAAAAGAATATATACCTCATGTGTACGCAACAATGTGATGCAACGCCCAGTCTGGCCAGCTCTTGCTGTTCGACCAGCTCGATGAACATATGTCTTTACATACGCAGGCATATCATAATTAATGATATTTCTCACTCCTTCAATATCCATTCCACGAGTCATCGCATCGGAGGAAACAAGTACTTGTATCTCCCCTTCTCGGAAGGCCTTCAGGGTCTTGCTGCAACATTTAATTTAATTTTGTTACATTCATTTTTTATTAAATAAGTCAGATATAATCCATAAATCTTCTATTACAGTAAATTACAGCCTTTGGCTAGGAACCGTAGAAAGCATTTTGCAATTTTCAAAATCCCCATGATTCTTTGACATCATCTTAACAAATACAACAATTACAATGAAACCGCAATCCTAAACTAGTTGGGTTATAGATTCTTTTGCGCCATTCTGCTTAATCATAGTCCAAAACTGCCTCAATATCATGCGATATAAAATTGACACCACTTCATTCACATTAGTTTACGCCCCCCTTCCTTTTTCCCCAATACTACTTGCTAATTTATTACTTCTCCAAACTGGGGCCTCTAGCATCCTATGTAGGGCTAAAACATCTTAGGTGGTCTTCTCTCAAGGATGGAAGTTGCACCTACTGCTTCCATAATCATCACAAATGTAGTATTTAAATGATTTTCACCTAAAGTTTATTCAAAAATATTCCCTGAGAACAAAGACTTCAAGCAACATGAAGTAAATGTTCTATTTTAAAAATTGAAGTTACAGTGGACTACAAGTAAGTCACAAGGATTATATGTTTATGTTACAAATACGACAAGGATTTCCATTCTAAGCTAGAAGCATCTTAGGAAAACTACATTTTATCTCCCTTTCCCCATACTCCAAATGTCAATTGTAGATGCTTAATTTGCTCTCACTAATTTCATTTGGAGATGGTCTCACATTATGATCATGAATTAATTATGGGATAATTACAGTCTTCTATAGTTTGATCCTTTTTTCTCTGTCTCCGTGTTTTGAAAAATTATACTTTACATCCCTAGTCAAACTAAAATTTCTAGTGTGAAATGACGCTACTACCCTCATATATTATAATATATTGCAAACTAAAAGAAACGACAGAACACTCACTCTCAATCTTGTGTGCATACATTCTCATGAAAAAACCCAATTTTCTTTGTCCATATCAGAGAAAAGAACCATAGAAAAACGACGGTTTTTAGGTTGATTTGAAGCTATGAATTCTGGGTTGTTTTTAGGACTGGTTTCGGGCTGATCTTAGGTTAGATTTTAGGTGTTTTAGTGGGAGAAAAGGGAGGCGTAATCAACTGTCTTTATATGAAGGAAGAGTTAATGAGTTGAGGTGATCCTAGAATAATTCAAAAGCGGTAAGTTGATTTAATTTTTGCAAAAGAGTTTTATGTTCTCTATCTTTAAACTCTAGGCAAGATCTCGCATGCTATGAATGACAAATAGTATGAACCAAACCAGAACATGGTTGTCGGATCTAATGAAAAGCCCCTTATGGGCGAGATGAACACATGAAGAATTAGAAGGTAATGTGTTGACAAAGGGTCGATTCAATTCTGCATATGTTCCCCATTTTCTCGCGCAGGTGCAACAAACCTGGGGTTATATGGCATCATGGCAGGATTTTTACACAAGATGCACAAACTTTCAGTTTTTACTAGAAGGTTGAAAGAAAGATTAAGTGTTTTCATGAAGGTTGAACAGCAGAAATGTTGTTATTTGGAGCAGTTACATCTTTGTTTAAAACAAGGTGCCCCTTTGGGCATGATAAATAGCAGAAATAGCTGAACAATTGAAGACAGGTTGTTGTCATGCGATTGTTATGGAGTCTAGTTGTGCCAGGATTCCAGCAAGTATGGTGGAGATTGGTGGCGGCTAGGGTTTTATGCTTGGGAAAAAGAGGGAGAGTGGAGAGTGGCAATATTGTTCTTTTAACATAGCATGTGTTTTTTAATCATTAATTGAAATAAAATGGAACTTTGTAAATAATTCCAACTTTTTTGTGATTTTTTTTAGCGGATATAAAGTGTTATACAGCTTATAAATGTAAAATGTAATTTTTCAAAATACGAAGGCAAAGAAAAAAAACAATCAAACTATAGGAGGTTCAATGTAATTATCCCATTAATTATATATCATTATAGTGATAACTACTGACTTGATTAATCACGCTTTTTTGGTTTTCTTATATGGATTTGGATCATGTTTAATGGGAGCCTTGATGATGATCATGGCTCATATGGAACAATATCTTACGACGCATCATCCTCAAATTTTGAGACTGTCCTCACCTCTTCCCCCAAGTATTTCCTCGGTCTCCAAAACACCATTTTAAGCCCTCATTCAAAGTCAAACCCGAATACAACTCCCCATCATTCAAAAGTCACCATAGATTCATTCTTGGCCACTAAATTTAGTCCCCAAGGCATTATTTGGTACACAACACAACCAACAAATCCATACATAACCCCTCTACATCATCAAGCAAATCTCATCTATGCAAGGATCTATTCATTTTTGCTAGAGTTAGGACAGTTTTCTTGGATCTTAATAGTCAAGAAAAGATGAATATTATAGCAACCCATCGATGTTGTCATTACAAATCCCATTTCCATCTCGTTAGATGTGAACTAGTTCAAACTTACCTTTTTGCTATCTCTATTATAGTTCCATTCTTGTGATTTTTTAAAGATATTTTCATGTAATATTAAAATCTTTCCTTTAGCTATATTGAATAGATGGTCTCATGATCATGGTAACTCCTACTTGGTGGAAGAGACGATCATAAGAATGGTTCAAGGCTTGGTCCAACTAATTTGCTGTTTATTTTAGGTCGTCCAATGTCATATATGTAAAAGCCTTTTCACCAGCCCCACATATTCAGAGACCACAATTCAACATATGTGTTCCACCTCTATCTAGTACCCAGTCAATAATGTAAATTCATCATAATATTACCTTCTTACTGATTGACGTTGAAGACCTGAATACTCCTTGATCTTGACTTTCAAATCACCAAAAAAGTTCAGTAAGGTGCAAAGTCGATGAGTTGACTCCACAGATGATGTGAAAACAATACATTTCTCCCCTCCTAAATGTTGTAGAACCGCAACCAAGTAAAGTGGTTTCAGCTTGGACACGCAGATCTATTCAAAACATGTAGAAAGCTCATTTTAGTAGAGAAAACACGATTAATGGAGAGCTAAGCTCCCTTTGTCATTGTCATGCTTCAAGAAAATGTAACTATATGATTGGAGATCAAGTTACTATAATTAGTTTAATGAGCAGAATCCAAATTCAAAACATTTTGACTTTTGAGTCGATAGCAATATAAATGTAAATTTAAACCCTATATGGAGAACTTCAAAAAGAAAACATTGGCCTCCAATAAATCATATAAAAATATCATACTAGATCAGTCCCAAAATGAACATCATGTTCAAAAAACAATAAAATTTTAATTTTTTTCTTTAAATTCAAAATTTACTTCAACTAATTTATTTTTCTACAGATTGAACATAATCTTTCATTTTTCTCCAATTTGAAAATAAATTGTCATTTTTTCACACATAATACTCATTTTAGGACAGAGAGCATGAAAGTAAGGAACTGAAGTTATGTTTCACCACATTCAAACTGCATAGATTGACACAAAATCTCTAAATTTTCAAAGTTCTTCCCATTGCAATTCTAAGAACATTCTGGAAAATCAATACTCAGAACTTCTACCCTTTACCCTGCCAAAAATGGACTCCCTACGCCATGGAGAAATAACATCTAAATTAACTAGTATAATAGGAAAAGTGCAAAATCTGCACCAAGATAACATTTTTATTGTATTAAGCAAGTTGTACAAAGTAAAATCATATCAAAATCTGTTTAATGTATCTTTTCATATTCCCAATTGAAACTTTGATCAAACTGAGGTTGAATCAACAGCTATAAAAAGTTCAAAATTAAGCCATAAACCACAGTTACCAAGCACAGGCTGGCAATACAATAGTGATAGCGTACCAGTTTGTAGGATTCTAATTTTTCAGGGAGTTGATAACGTCTTTGACCAGTTGTCAAGAATAAAGGATGGTGCAGATTAAGTTGAGCAAGCTTGCTTGGATCTTGGGTTAATGTGGCAGATAAAACCATCTTCGCAAGCCTAGGGTAAGATTTACCCTTGAACCCCCTTTCGACACCACTGCAAAATATTTCAAATAACAAGCACATCCAAGACTGAATGTATCAAAGGATATAATTTACTTATCTTTTCATACAATAGTAACATGGATAATCTTAAAGATGTTGTATATCATCTCATAGGATGCAGGAGGTGCTCCAATAACCCCAACAATCACATTGAGCATCAATTCAAGCATCACAATAATTCTCCTACTAGCAGCATGTGTGACTTCACGAGAGACTCTCTTGGCCAGAAATATATGCAGTGACATAATACTGATGTATGGGCTAATGCATGAAAATAACTTGTTGCTGAGACAAGAAGAAGCTCATGGTAGATATTGTGGAGGGAAATAAACAAATATAGAACTCACCATCTCCTTATGGTTTTTAAGGAACCAGATGCATAAGGAAGAAAATAATTAACACCAGGCACGAGGCTTTCATCATAAGGGCGGGTCAATTTGAGCACAGTCGGAAGCCAAGATTGGTATGATTCCCTGAGCAAGCGGTCTGTTTCATCAACAACCTAAAATAATAGTTTGCTTTATTAGAATAACATTACCACATAAAAAATGACAGAAATGAAAATACGTTAAGGCAACACCTTGTGGCCCATGCATTCATACAACCAAAATCTAAAATTTTTATTTGTTTCTAAACATGATGTCCTAGAACCAATCATGTTGAAGAAACACGAAGAGGAAAACAAAAGGGTAGACTAAAGTATCAATCACGACGTTTGTTGGCCATCGATGGGATGCAGTGATATAAAAGAAAAAACATTAAAATTTTCCTATGATATGTTGGAATTACTAAAACTAATTTGGAGTTCTTCATCAAGATTTTTATTCTTATATACGATCACATTTAATTAATTAAACAGCAACTGAAAAATATATTAGCATGGAAAACCAGTAGCTAGCAGCTAGCCTGCATATTAGAATGGATTGTCAAGGCGAAATTAAAGCAAATTCCTCTGAGAATCAATTTATAATAAAATTTAACCAAAGTAATAGCATTTCAAAAGAAAAGGTAACACTCATCTATTTGTTAAAAAAGGCAACAAGAATTCAGTCCCATATAAACTTTCACAGAGAACAAAGGAACTTGGTGTTGATAAACATGAAATAAATTAGAGTTTCAGAACTAAAATGTGGCAAATGTAAGTTGGAGATAGCACAATTCGATGCTTACAAGATAACAGAGGTGCTCGAGTGTAAATCCCTTAGTGGTAGTGATATGGTCCATGAGCCTTCCTGGGGTTGCCACCAATATATCCACTGAACTCTGTAATTCTTGCAAAACATCTTGGGGGTCATAACAAATCCCAGCCTCATGCTCGGGTTTCTTAATAAGTTCTGAAATTTCATCAGCAATTGAAGATTGGCCCACAGCCAAACCAACAGATAAGCCCATAGCAGGTGCTATGGCAGCAAAAACTTGTTTAACCTGCAAGGCTAAATCACGAGTGGGCAAAACAACCAATGCACGGAGACATTTGACAGCGCGAGTCGAAAGCATTTGCACAATTGGCAAAGCATAGGCTAAAGTTTTGCCACTTCCTGTTGGTGAATTAATGCAAAGGTCTCTCTCAAAGGCACCTGGCCCTATAGTCTCTTGCCAAACCGCAATTTGAACTGGAAAAAGTGTCTTGAAACCCATATTCTGCAAAGCCATCTTCAACCTAAATGATGAGCAAAGATTTTGATTTAAACAAAATAATCTCAAAAAAACAATATTTGAATATATTAATACATATATAGATAGAGAGAGAGACACCTGGGGTCAAGGCAAGGGAGGATATCAAGCGGGTACTCTTCAAATTTGCTTACATCAACCGGGCTTCTCATCCATGGCAACACTGGCACATTCTTATTCTGTTTTGCTATTGTTGATTCCTCCATTCTCTCTCTGTTTCTTTCTGTCCCTGTTTCCACAATATAATTAAGCCTTAGTCAAGTCAAGCAAAACAGCTGAGAGAGAGAGTTGTTGGGTACTGTGGGGATGGCAATAGATTGGGTCGGGAGCGGATATTGTTCCCTTGACACCGCCCCAAAACATCAAAATCCACCACCGTCCTTCAACCAGGTCGGATTAGGTCCGATGGACTTTTTCCACTGGGCTGGTACCCAAACCCAATATGGTTTTTTTAATAGATTTTTAAAAGACAAAATCTAAGCTTAATAGTTAGTTTTTTATGCTTGATGAGCAAATTTCTGTGTATTCTAGGTTTTTAAATTTCAAACATGTTTGGTTCTGAATTCCAGAAGCTTGGCATAAAAAAAGCTACACTACAATTGGCATTTAAGCTCTTTTGGTAAAGCATAGCAATAAGCATTTTTTTAATGTACAGGTTAAGGAGTTTTTTTTTAAGAAAAAGCAGACTTTTCAAAGCAGAGACCTGTTTTTCTTAGTCATAGATGATAGGATAACAATTTGTCATGGAGTCCAATTTTTAGAACAATTGTTCATCTCTGTGCAGGTATGCTTTTATCTCTCCTAGTAATACAACACAAAATAACAACACATCAAATATAAAACTGCCTGAGAGTGCTTCATCACATGAAATATCTAATAACATCTTCTAATCGCAACTAATGACCCACCAAGAAACCTAAAAAAATAAAACTTTGACCTAATGAATCATAACACAATCACAGTCTTAGTCAAATCAAGTAAAACAATTGGGAGAGAGATGTTGAGTACAGTGGGGATGACAATAGATCGGGTTGGGAGCGGATATTGTTCCACTTGCCACTGCCCCAAAAAATCAGAATCTACCACCATCCTCCAACCTAGTCAGATTTGTTCAAGTGAAGGACTTTTTCCATCGAGCAGGTACCCATACCCAATCCGGTTTTTTTAATAGATTTTTAAAAGACAAAATCTAAGCTTAATAGTTAGCTTTTTATGCTTGATGACTGCAAAAATAATTTTTAGAATAAACAGTGAACTATTTTGTACATCCATTTTACATAGTTCAAACTTTGTTTGTTTTAGGCTTGATGATTGTTAGGTAATGAAATTCTATGGATATAATTGTATTGTAAGAGATTTTTAATTTAAACTATATATGAATTTTAATTTGAACTATGTATTTTAAGGTGTTTAAACTTTTGTATTGTTTATTTAACTTTTGTCTTAATTGTATTATATTGTTATTTACTACATGGCTGAAATTGTCTATATAATTAGTTCAAAAATTTACGTGTCAAAAAATGTTTTTGAAAACCTTGATGTAATGTAAATATGTAATGTGTGTCAAAAGGTTAAACACCTCACGCCCTCCCCAGCTTGCTTGGAAAAACAACTCACCAGTTGATGCCAGAAAGAGCTGAGCCGCCCATCTCTCTCTAAAACATCTCCACTTTTCTCCCTCCACCACTCTCCAGGAGCCTATACACCAACTTCAGGTACTGCCTCTTTGTACCCTTGAATATGTTTTACTTTTGGTGTTTTTTTACTGGGTTTCAGCTGTTTTTCTGCTTTATTTTTTGTTGTAATCACCCATTGTATGTTATTTTGGTAATGTTTTGCTTTCATCTTTCCATTTGTATTGTTTCTCATTTGTGGAAAATCAATCTGCTTTATTGATTTTTTTTGTGCTCGTCAATGAAATAATCAATTTTTGTGGAGTAAAGTTCTGTTCTTTTTGTGAGAAAAGCAACTTTGAATGTCTCAAAGAATGCATTTTGATGATTAATTGTATGAGTGTGGATTTTCTGTCTATCTATGATATGAAAGTTAGTGGTTTCATTGCTCTTACTATTGTTTTTGACTTTTTCTTTGTATGTATTTGAAATGATTTTCTGTCTGTTTTTTGACTTTTTCTTCTTTCTGATATAACAAAATGGGAAATAGCAGTTCTAAAGCATAGACATTTCCAATCCCATTAAAATCCCATACTTCTTTCATGGATAAATTCTTAGCACATGATATGATAAGGAAAATTGCAGGCTCCTAACTACTGTTGCTCCTTTTTTTCTATGCTTAACACAGAGGCAACTCTTTGTTTCAAGAAAAACGGAAAACCAAAACCATTGGATTCTACACACATAAGGTGTTATGTGTAGACCTCTCCAGATTTTTTTTTTTAAAAAAGGGTTGCGCATGCAGGTGCAAAGAAACGACATAGATGAATAAAACATAAAACCTTTTTTTAAAAATAAATTCCAGCACAGAACAGCGGTGACAGGAGCATCATTAACCCATTGCAATATAAGGCTTTCAAAACGGACAATCTTTCTAATGTTCATCTAGCAAGTGTAGATTTTATGAAAAAAGGATTGAACTCGTACCAGGATGATGTAGGCTAAAGTCCCGGGAAGAACAATTCAAAGACAGCAATAACCCTCCTAATCCTTACAGCAACTGAACCTGGAAAAGCACCACAGAACCGAGGTTATTCAACCATGCAAAACCAGTTCAAGACAAAAGATATGGAAAAACAAATCAAATGCCAATCAAAAGGCAAGCTAAAACTGCACGCATAGCAAGCAGCAACATTGAGCTATAAAAAAAAAGGAGCAGAGCAGCATCCACGTAACTGCAAAAACTGAAAAGCTCATTGATGAAATTAACATCAGAGAAGGACCACATCCAGACCTAAAACCAAGTTCCAGAACATAAAAGCATTGCAGTAAAGCAACAAGATGAGTCAGGCATGGGCTGTCCAAGTTTTTAATGGTTTGAAAGGGCCACAACAAAAGAAGCTTCATTGAAGAAACAGTGGCCAAGAAAATTAAGGAAAGAAGGTAAGCACAACAGGTAAGCACTGAGAGTCTACCCTAGACTCATCTTCTTTCTTTCTTTCCTTCCTTCCTTCTTAATGTTAAAGTCTACCTCAGCCTCTGGTGATACAGACACGTTTGATTTTATACATTTCTAGCACTTAAAAAATCACAGAAAACTTCTCTAGAGCATATATATAATTGGTAGATAAACTTTCTCCCCCTTCTAATTTCTTAGTTACCTTCTTGCTATTTTGTCAACCGAAAAGATTCTTAATTTTGTCTGAATAGCATGCTCAAAATTCAATTCTAATTTCCCACGTGGGAAATGTGATATCAACACACTAAATTGAAAACTAACTTTTGCGCTTATTGATTTTTTTTTCCTAACAGGCTAAAATTCACTAACGATGGTGCTGGCTGCTAAGTCCATCTGAAAAAAGAAGCTGCATAACCCAACACATACGTGCAGCAACAAAGAGACAGAGCAGACACCCAAACCAGAAGAAAGAGAAACAACTGAAAACCAATCTAATAACAAAGAGATGGCAGAGAGTTTCAAGAAAATACACCAGCCACAGCAATAGAACAGGTACTAAGGCACATGCCACCAACCAGAAAACCAAAGCAGAGAGAAGAAGCAATGAGAAAAATGCAAAGAATAAAATAGATTTATAAGAAGCCTAGAAATAAAAGTGGAGAAGCAAACCAAGAAAGCATAAAGAACTGCACCGACAGCGGGGATAAAGCCTCGGAAACCCTATAAAAACAAATTAGCAACTTATAAAGCACACGCAGTTGATCAAACAACAGCTCAAACCAGTAAAAGAGAAACGCAAAGACAGGAAAAAGGAGAACAAAAGGAAAAAACGAAGTCACCAATCACAGTGTGTGAGTGTAGCCCAAAGAAATCTAGCGGGACAGGTTCGGATCCGGTGAGCGGAGAAAGGCTGCCGAAATAGGTAAGGCTTCGCGGTCATGGATACTGTGGAACAGACAGGGAGGGAAATAAAAAGGGGATACGGAAAAGCTAACAAGGTGTGTTTGGGAAATAGCCGAGGAAAATCTAAGGGTTTGTTTGAAAAAATCATATTTTAAAAGATTTTAATTTTTTTTAACTTAAAATAAAAATTTATTTTATATTTTTAAATTGTTTTAATATGTGATATAAAAAATAATTTTTAAAAAATAAAAAATAATTTTAATATATTTTTAAGTAAAAAATATTTTGAACTGTCATCGACTCACTGTTATCACTCAAAAATTTTGAATTTTTTTGTTTAAAATAAAAAAATAATTATGTTTTTATATTATTTTGATGTATTGATGTCAAAAATAATTTTTAAAAAATAAAAAAATATATTTTAATATATTTTTAAGTACTTTAAATTATCACTGCTATCACTATCTCAACAGACTTCTGTCTATATCCTTCTTTTAACTTATTTATCATTTAAATTATTATTTTTTTATAAATTGTTTTTAAGGGTATGTAATC
The DNA here is from genome assembly GCA_007827005.2 of Populus simonii. Lineage (NCBI taxonomy): Eukaryota > Viridiplantae > Streptophyta > Magnoliopsida > Malpighiales > Salicaceae > Populus > Populus simonii. Next base: position 15,919,368 of record CM017467.2, on the reverse strand, counting down.
AATCAACTATTTTAAGAATATTATATTTTCCACTGACATTTTTTTTTATGTGTTTTTATTTATTGCATGCACTATGAAATGAATATTCATAAAAAATATTAAAAAATAATAATAATAAAACAATATTTATAAGATTTACAAACAATATATTAAAAATTAGATTCATAACATGTCAAATCCAACTAACCCTAGATATAGCAACCACAACATATATAAATGTTGTGGGTTTGGTAATTATGTTACATCCAAGCAAACTTGGATCTAGTTATAATAATAATAATTTTATATTTGAAATTAAATTTATGGTTTTTTTCAATAGTAATAATATTTTTTTAAATTTATTAATAATAATATTAAACATATCTCATAATATTAAACATGTCTGATTCAAGTTTTTATAGTTTTTAATTTTATTTTCAAATCAAATTTATGATTTTTCTTTAATAGTAATAATTTTTTATAATAAAAATAATATTATTAATCATAATAATAATAAAACTCATGTTTTTTTAGAATTATTTTTTTTTAAGATTCAAGCAACTTAGATTTAGCGGTAAGCGGTAAAGCATCTCCTGCCGAATCTAAATAAAGATGGCTATTTACCTTTTTTTCAGCTTAGTTAATTTTTCTCGTGACAGGCAATGTAAATTACCATGTTTTTATCATGCTAAAAGAGGGAAAAAATCATTTAACATTAAAAAAAAAATGTTCCGATGCTAGTTTTGTGCTTCTTGTTCCTCTTGAATTAGAATGATAAGATTTGATTAGATAATGTTTATCTTGGAATTGCAGAACCATATGACCTCAAAATCCTGTAGCTAGTTTGAAAGACTTATAACCCTAGATCTTTTCTATATCACATCCTAAATTTTGTTAATCTAGAGTCAAAGTCTACCTTTACCATAATCAAAGTGTTAATTAAGAAAAGTAAAGGGTGGTCAAGAATAAACGGGGAACGGTTTTGTACGTCCATTTACACCGTTTAGCAATTTAGCATTTTAGCAAGATTATAGGCAATTCAAAGAGTTAAAAAAGCAAACATTGCGGTCCATTTAGAAAGGTGTTTGAAACCGTGTTTCCTTAAAAAAAATTGTTAAAAATTAATTTTTTATATTTTCAAATCGTTTTGATGTGCTAATCTCAAAAATAATTTTTAAAAGATAAAAAAACATCATTTTAATACATTTCTAAGCGAAAAGTACTCTAAACCGCAACCAATACCATAATTCCAAAGAAATCTTGAGAGCAACCAAAGGAAAAAAGAAAACAAACATTGTGAAGAAACCAATCAAGCAGAGAGCAAACCACAGCCAGAGAACTCTCTCACATAAACCACAAAAACAAACTAAGAATCCCAGAAAAGCCTGCACAGTCCATCAAATACAAGAAAAGAAGAGAATGATTGGATGTACAAAGTAAAAGGAAAGGTGACCCATAAAGCACAAATAACATAATCAAAGCCCACACCAGCAATGAAGTTAATGAAAATAAGAAAAATTAAATCTTAAAGGGGTATAACTCAACTGGTCAGGCTCTGAGTTTGTTCTCCAGAAGTCACTAGTTCAAATGCCATAAATTTCAGGGCTTGGGCTGAGCATTTTTCAGTTCGGTCTGATTTTGGACCAAAATAAACAACCACACCGAATTTATTTTTTTACTTTTTGAATCGAACCAAAAACCGGTTCAAATCGATTAATTTTGGTTCGATTCGTTTTTTCCCTTCCAAACCGGTTCAAACCAAAATTATTCCGGTTGAGTTTTTTCTGAACTTTTTATTGACCATATTTTTTAGCACTTTTATTTTTCAAACTGAACTAAAGCATCTTCGGCACAAACACAACGCAAGGGAGGAACAAAACAAAAGAGTGTTTTTAGAATTAAACTGATTGACTCCCCATCTAACCCCTCAAAAGGGTAGATCCTAATAAATCATAGCCTCTACTCTTTCTTGGTGTAGGTTCGGACAGCAAGAGCCAAGCCTAAGATCAAGAGTGGCACGAGTAGCTGCAAGATCTCAATTAGAAACCCAGGCTTCTTGTCTTTAGGGTTTGTTCCTCCCAAACCTGGTGCTACATAGAGGCGTTTCATTGGAATTGTTGTTACATCTACCTCACCAATGACATACTTTTTCATCATCTCTCTAGCATCATCGTTGTGACCCACATCTTCAAAATCATTTGTTGCATCTTTCCCTGTAAAATAAATGAGAAAGTTCATGCAAGTAACTCAGATAAGAAGTGGAATACTCAGAGCAAAATTCAAGAAACCTAAAAGAATCCATTACCTGTCCTTTAGAAAAGAGGGAGAGACCCAAATTAACACAGGACTGAGAATGCATAGAGGAGAAGAAGACAAATTTGAGAGATGAGAGACAGAGAGCAGGGAGAGGGGGCGACTGAGAATGCATTTGGGTTTAGGGTTAGACAAAACATACTATTTATACTCTCTTTTTTTAAGTGTTGGCCTAATTGAACTAATTCGGTTTAATCGGTTTCAGACTTTAGAAACTGAAACCGAACCAAACCGAAACTTTTTTGTGATTTTCTAATCGGTTAATTCGGTTTTTTTCAATACGGTTTTTTGGGTTATATTTTTCTGGTTTTCTCGGTTTAATCAGTTATTCGGTTTTTTTGCTCACCCTACTTAGGGCCACTAAAGGCTTACATAGTCGATAACTTCAGGGTCTCGAGAGATTAGTTGAGGTATGTGTAAGTTGGCTTGAATACTCACGGTTAAAAAATAATAATAATAAGAAAAATAAAAAACAAAAAGAAGAACAAAAACCTGAGACAAAGAAAGAGGTTCACACGAGATAAAAATCCAAGAGAAAAAAAGTTTATATACCCAAATTTAATGTGCGCAATAAAGTCCTGGGCCACGAATATGAAAACGCTAGCTAAAAAACAAACAGGAGGCTGAATGACCGAGAAAAAAATAAAGGTTGTCAAGTAGGGTTGTAGGGGTGATTAGTTTTACTTTGGTTTGATTTATACCTAAAATAAATAACCAAATTATTTTTAAAAAAATAATTAAAATCAAGATCAATTTCAACCGATAAATTTTGATTTGGTTTGCTTAGATTAATTTATGTTAAGAACCGGAAAAATCTATGTTGTGTTATGAGCTTTTTATAGGTTTTTGAAAGACTTGTAATTGATGTAAAAAAACATATTTTAACTATCCAAATTTTCTTGCTGAAAACAAGTATATTAAATATTTTGCCCCTGATTATGGTATTTAACTACACTAAAACTCCATGTGATTTATGGTTTGCTATTAAAGTCTGACCTAATTTAAATTGTAGTGTCAATTCTACATTCTTTCAGCCTTCCTAACATTTCTTCTATTTTGTTTGAGTTAGCAGGGGAATTTATATAACACACGTAGCAAGTTAATAAAATCCAAGTTATGGGAAATGTGTAGACTTTATTGTTGTGATTGGAGATGTTGATAGAAATGGCTGGAATTGCAAAAAGAAATGTTAGGTTGAAATGTGAAGTGTGGCTGGAAATAATGATGGAAGTGGTTCGAATTTGACGAGGAAAAGGTCGACAATTTGGCATTTCTTGTAGTTAAAAATGGTAAGGGAAATGTGATGTCTGTGGTTGTGGTTGGAATTGATGAGAGTGATGTTTATTGTTGTTGTAAAAGGTGTGAGAGATGGCTAAATTTGTTGGTGAAATTGGCTGGTATTGATGAGAGAAGAAGAAAAAAAAAAGGAGGCATCATTACTAGAAAATTGACAAATATAAACAAAAATATCAATGAAAAAAATTCTATTGATATATTGTGATGACTTTTACCGACATAATTTTTCATCTATGTATCTTTCAGTAAACACCAACATAAAAATCTCATCGGTATATACCGAAAGAATGACAAAGAGTATTACAGTGAAATTCAAAACGGCAAATCATACGGTGATATGATATTTTTACCTGCAAATAACCAACGACGTTACTGATGGAATAATTCCACTGGTATTGCCATCGGTGATATTTAGAGCTTATTTGGCAGTGTAGTTGCGGATGCTTTTCAAATAACTTTTCGTGCCAAAATACATGCCAATGATGTTTTTTTATTTTTTAAAAATCATTTTTGATATCAGCACATCAAAACGATCCAAAACGTACAAACCATATTAAATTTTAGCAAAAAAAAAATTCAAATTTTTTGGGAACGCGGGTTGAACGGCGTTCCCAAACATATTTTTAATTTATGACCTGATTATCGATCCTCCTCTCCCCTTCCCTCATTTCTCCTTCTTTCTTATGCAATTTTTTCTGCAACAAACAGTAAGGGGATGCCATACTCAAGGAACGTTGGTCTTATTATTGTTGTTGTTGTTGTTATTGTTGTTATGATTATTAATATTATTCTTATTCTCAATATTATTGTTGTTGTTGTTGTTAAATTTGAAAAAAAAATATTACTATTGAAGAAAATAAATAAATTTGATTTAAAGGGTAAAATTAAAAACTATAAGAACTTGGGTTATGCATGTTTAATATTATTATTATTAATATTATAAATATTATTATTTTCATTATTATTGATATAATTATTTATAAATTTGAAAAAAAATTATTACTATTGTAAAAAAAACCTTGGATTTTATTTGAAGAGTAAAATTAAAAATTATTATTATTAAATTTAAAAAAATATATATTTCTATTGAAAAACAACCATAGATTTGATTTGAGTGGTAAAATTAAAAATTACTACTACTACTATTCTTTTCATTATTGTTAATATTATCAATATAATTATTAATAAATTTAAAAAACAAATATTATTACTATTGGAAAAAAATAATAATAAGATCACACCTGGGTTGGACACGGCCACACCCCATAAACTAGAGTCTGGTAGGAACATCAGATCTAAGTAACTTAGGTTTGGAAAGGGATGCCATATCCAAGGAAAGTGGGTCTTATTATTAGTATTATTTTTATTTTTATTATTATGATTATTAGTATTAGTATTAGTATTAGTATTATTGTTATTATTGTTATTAAATTTGAAAAAAAAATATTATTATTATTAAAAAACCATAAATTTGATTTAAAGGGTCAAATTAAAAATTATAAGAACTTGAGCCAGACATGTTTAATATTATTATTTTTATTAGTATTAATATTATTAGTATGATTATTAATAAATTTAGAAAAAAATATTATTACTATTGCAAAAAAAAAAACCCATTGATTTAATTTGAAGGTTACAATTAAAAATTATTGTTGTTATTGATATTATTATTCTTTTTGTTGTTGTTAATATTATTTATGTAATTATTAATAAATTTTTTAAAAGTATATTATTACTATTAAAAAAAAATAGTATTGAGGTCACACCTGGGTTGAGCATGGCCACACCCCATGAACTAAGATCTCACAGGAGCGCCAAACCCAGGTTATTTGGGTTTGGAAAGGGGTGTTATACCCGGAGAATGTGAGTCTTGTTATTATTATTGTTATTATTATTCTTATTGTTATTCTTGTTCTTGTTCTTGTTGTTATTATTATTATTATTATTATTATTATTAAATTTGAAAAATAATATTATTATTATTGAAGAAAAATCATAGATTTGATTTAAAGGGTAAAATTAAAAACTATAAGAACTTGGTCACGTGTGTTTAATATTATTATTAATGTTATAAATAATATTATTTTCATTATTATTAATATTATTAATAAATTTGAAAAACAAATATTATTACTATTGTAAAAAAAACCATAGATTTTATTTGAAGAATAAAATTAAAAATTATTATTATTATTATAATTATTATTAAATTTGAAAAATAACCATAGATTTGATATGAAGGGTAAAAATAAAATAAAAGTTAATATTATTATTACTAATAATAATAATAATAATAACAACAACTTAGATCTGACATTTCGGCTAGGTCCACGGCTCTTGAGTTTGGCATGATTGCTAGACCTAAGTCGTCTAAACCTAGCAAGCTGCCAGGTTGAAGTTAAATACTAAAACCTTCACAAATCTAACTTCCAACTATCATTATAATAACAATTTATATTATTTACAAATCGATGCGCAACAACACACAGACCATCTATCCAATATCATTATCATATCAACTCAAAATTGCTCATTACCAAAAGCAAACAAAACCATGTTGGATTCCTATTTGTATAATACAATTACAAATATACCCTTTAATGTATATCCTTTTTCCTCGTTGTTAACTACGGCTTTCCTCCTCATATACTACAATTATAAATTAATATTTTGTATTTCTTTTCTTATTCTATAATTTATTTATATAAATATCGATTTAGCTTGCCTAGTACACTCATTGTTTAATTATATTTATTTTTATATCTTAAGATTTAATGCATTTTTTTTTCCATAAAAATTACATGATGTGTGCAAAGGTGCTTTAATCCTGGCTCATAGTCTTCCTCGAATCTTTATCGACATATTTTTTCATCCATGTATCCTTCAGTAAGCACCGACATAAAATCTCATTGGTATATGCCGAGAGAATGATGAAGAGTATAACAGTGAGATTCAAAAAGGCAAATCATATGGTGATGTGATATTTTTACTAGCAAAATAACAGACGGAGTTACTGACGGAATAATTCCACCGATATTGAAGTTACTGAGTCTGGAAGAGAATGTTATACCTGAGAAACGTGAATCTTATCATCATCAACATCATCATTATTCTTATTTTTATTCTTATTAATATTATTAAATTTTAAAAAATATATTATTACTATTAAATAAAAATCATAAATTTGATTTAAAAGGGTAAAATTAAAAACTATAAGAACTTGTGCCAGACATGTTTAATAATATTATTAATATTATAAATAATATTATTTTCATTATTAATAATATTATTAATAAATTTGAAAAAAAATTACTACTATTGTAAAAAAAACCATAGATTTTATTTGAAGGATAAAATTAAAAATTATAATTATTAATAAAAAAATTTAAAAAATATTATTACTATTACAAAACAACCATAGATTTGATTTAAAAGATAAAATTATTATTATTATTATTATTATTATTAACAACTTGGGTTTGACATTTCGACCAAGTCCAGTCTTTTAAGTCGGCATGGCTGTCAGATCTAAGTCACTTGAACTTAGCGAGTTGCCAAGTTGAATTTAAATATTAAAATGTTCACAAATCTAATTTTTAATTACTAATATAATAATAATTAATATTATTTACGAATCTAATCGTAGCAACACTCATGCCATCTAGTATCATTATCATTTCAACTCAAAATTGCTCATTACCAAAAGCAAACAAAACCGCGGGGGATTCCTATTCGTATAATACAATTACAAACATACACCTTCAGGTATATCCTTTTTTTCATCGTTGTTAACCATGACTTTCCTCTTCGTATGCTACAATTGCAAATTAATATTTTGTATTTGTTTTGTTATTCTATAATTTATTTATATAAATATCCATTTAGCATGCTTACTACACTCATTGTTTAATTATATTTATTTTTATATCTTAAGATTTAATGCATATTTTCCCCATAAATATTACATGAAATATGCAAACAAGCAATATTTAGAACCATGACTTCATGGTATAGTTATGAAATTTGGTCTAATATAGTAAGTTGATTAGATTATGTTAATTCAATGAAAAAACTCAAAATTTATTTTAATATTACATTATTTTAATTGTTTTTAAGAATTTAATATAAACTTAAGATTCGATTACTTTTATGAAGATCTTTGAGTATATTGTTCTGTAACTGACTTATGAATTGTAAATATATTTGTTATTGTAGTATAAAATATTTTTTATTTAAAAATATATTAAAATAATTTTTTTAAAATTTTAACATCAGTAAAATAAAAATAATAAAAATTAATTTAATATTTATTATATGAAATACACTTTTAAAAAAATACAAAACAAATAATTATTACACCCGAGAAGTTCATGGGCTTCGGTACATGTCACGTTATTAAAACCGAAAAAACAACACAATCACCGCCGGCTCATTGTAAAATGTAAACTCAACGGCCACCCGTCTCACCATCTGCCACATGGCATTCCAAAAAAAAAATTAAAAAAATACTAGTAGGCCCCCACTATCAACCCCTACAATTCGCTCTCCTACAAACCTAACCTAACAAATACCACCATTTCTCCCTCCAAAAAAAGGCTCTCGTTTCGCCGTCGACATATTCGGCGAAATTAATTTATTCCCTTATTTATTATTTATTTTTATTTAATTTTAACCAACCTATCCGTTACATATTTTAATTCATCTTCCGTGAGGTTGATGCATTTATTATATCCACCCGATCTACATCGTGATCCGTGTCAAGGAAAAAATTAACCTCTAGGCTCTAACTAACAGGTACTTGCTTAGTCAATACATTATACTGCATTCCATTTTTTCTCCCTAATTTCAGTCAAATCCTCTCTCGTGATTTTATTTTCTAGGCTTTCTGATGTTTTTATTGAAATGCGAAGTTTTTTATCAGGTGTGACTATCTGTAGGCAAAGTTGTTGATGCGGTTATCAGTTTGATTTGATCGAGTGAAATTCATCTGTTTGAATCAATTTCCGTATACTGAGATGTCGGGTCCACTGGATCGATTCGCCAGACCTTGTAAGTTTTTTTTTCATTTTGATTTTGTTGACTGGTTTTAGGGTTTCTCTGGAAGTTTCTTACCGTTAAGTTTTTTTTTTTCATTACATTTTTTTTGTGTTGATCGCTTTTAAATATAACAATTTAGCTTAATTTTCACTGTTTATGTTTTTAATTCAAATGGTTTTAATTATGGTTTTTCGTTTTTTGTCACTTCAGCTTAATTTTTTTATATTTTCCTTTGGCTTTAAGTTGTAATTTTTTTACTGGTAAACATTAATTTTTTGTAGTTTTTATTTTTTTTAATTGAGTTTTATTACTTTACTGTACTGGAATTAAAATTGACGCCATCGATTTTGATATGGCATAACAAAGATCTTTTTCTTTATATTTGTGTGGTAGGTTTTGAGGGGTTTTCTGGAAATGATGAGCGGAGAGAGAGGAAATCTGATTTTGAGAACTCTGAGGATGAGAGGAGAACGAGAATTGGGTCGCTGAAAAAGAAAGCCCTTAATGCATCTTCCAAGTTCAAGCATTCTCTGAAGAAGAAAAGCAATAGGAGAAAGAGTGATGGAAGGGTTAGCTCGGTTTCGATTGAGGACGTCCGAGATGTTGAGGAATTACAGGCCGTCGATCAATTTAGACAGGCTTTGGTGATGGATGAGTTATTGCCAGAAAAACATGATGATTATCATATGATGTTGAGGTAATCTGTTGTGATCCTACCCGTAATGAATTCTGTGCTTTTTTGAGTCTCTTATGTTGTTTCTATGGCTGCTAAATGATAAAGGCTGATAACCTTACATGATTTATGCCCTTCAGGTTCTTGAAAGCAAGGAAATTTGACATTGAAAGGGCAAAGCACATGTGGGCTGATATGCTTCAATGGAGAAAGGAATTTGGTACTGACACCATTATGGAGGTAACCATGTTATTTGACAATTTGCTTGAAATGGCTTTGCTATTTGACATTTTTCCCTTTTCACCAAAATTTTCCATGCATGTCTCAGGATTTTGAATTTAAAGAGTTGGATGAAGTTTTGAAGTATTATCCTCATGGTAATCATGGTGTGGATAAAGAGGGGAGACCTATTTATATAGAAAGATTGGGAAAAGTTGAGCCTAACAAACTTATGCATGTTACAACTATGGACCGGTACGTGAGGTACCATGTGCAGGAGTTTGAGAAAAGCTTTGCAATTAAGTTTCCAGCTTGTACTATTGCTGCAAAGAGGCATATAGATTCAAGCACAACTATTTTAGATGTTCAAGGCGTGGTATGTCACTTGTAACATTGCAGCGCATGTTTATCAAGATTTCAACCATTAATTTCTCCTTTTCATTGTAAATCATTTAGGGACTCAAGAACTTTAACAAGTCAGCACGGGATCTCATTATGCGCCTCCAGAAGATTGATGGTGACAATTACCCTGAGGTCTGTAAAATAGTTTTTGTTGTTTTGATTAATACCTCGTGTGAAGTGTTATCTTTATTGGGTACTTGAAGCTGGATTTCTTGCATGTCATTTATTGATGCAGACACTCCATCAAATGTTCATTATCAACGCTGGTCCTGGATTTAGGTTGTTGTGGAACACTATAAAGACTTTTCTAGATCCCAAAACGACATCCAAAATTCACGTATGTTAAGATTTCTAGCTCCTATATATTGTACCTTCCTGATATCTGCTTGCTATAATTTTTTAATTCCCATGTGTTTTTGTTTTTCGGTACCTATTAGGTTCTTGGAAACAAGTACCAGACCAAATTGCTTGAGATAATTGATGCCAGGTAAAATGAGTTGGAATTAGCTGTATAATACATATCTGGTTTGTAACTTCTCTGCACGATTCTCATTCAACCTTTTATTTTGAAATTCTTGATATTTTATAATACAAATGTTTGTGTTCTCACTTACCAGAACTTTGCAATTTTTGCAGTGAATTGCCGGAATTTCTGGGTGGTACTTGCACATGTGCTTGTCAGGGGGGTTGCCTTCAGTCTGATAAGGGACCATGGAAAAACCCTGAAATATTGAAGGTCATTTACTGGACTTTAATATATGTGATGTGCAAGCTGTTATAGTTTTTAAGATCATTCTGCCACCCATGGGGGTGTATGTACTAATTTGTGTTAAATGAACACAAAAAAAAAAGAAAAGAATTTTGATCACTTTTATGTTGTTGCAGATGGTTCTTAATGGCGAACCGCGTCGAGCCAGGCAGGTCGTAAAAGTGCTAAACAGCGAAGGCAAGGTTATCGCTTATGCTAAGCCACGGTATCCAATGGTAAGATTTTCTCTATCTTCATCTTTGATATTGACGCATGTGTATCTTGTTTTACCTAACTTTAGCACGTTGCTTTGTGTCGTGAAGCAGTTTAAAGGTAGTGATACATCCACTGCGGAATCAGGATCTGAAGCTGAAGATATCGCATCCCCTAAAACATTGAAAAGTTACTCCCATCTTCGACTGACTCCTGTTCGTGAAGAGGTAGGTTTATTATTCTGGAATTTGTTATGTGCTATTTTGAGGCGCTGCTATTGGAATATTGTTTTTAATGATAGTTATTTTGCATGGTCAAAATGAATGATGATGTGACATGGGCATGGGGGTTGAATTCTGTTTTAAAATGTTTGTTTTTCTTATTTATTCTAGTAATTTCTCTCTATATTTCCCTGGGAACATCCCCTGCACTCTCTTAAATATTTCTGCTTTGGTTAGTTGCAAAGTGAAAACGCATGTGCTCAAAATGAGACCTGAATGTAGTGACAGTTTTCACTTATACCATCTAAAGTAAGTAACCGAGTGTGGTATCTACCAAATTGATCAAGTGTTGAGGCTTGATCTTCTCTTATTTATTTATGTTAATTTTCTTTGTTGAATTGTCAGGCTAAGGTAGTCGGAAAGGCAGGAGGATATGGTGGTAGCTTCCCAGGGTACGATGAATACGTACCTATGGTTGACAAAGCTGTTGATGCTGGATGGAAAAATCCAGCAGCCAACCAGAGGCCTGTTTCCAAAGGTCAGCAATTATATTCTATTGTTCACTGTATCATGTTTATTTCTTTCTGCTATGTTCTTGTCTGCAGCCTCTGCTAAGTATGTTGCTTACAATGCTGTCACCTCATCTAATTGTATGAGAGCAGGATGCCCGTGAATCATTTACTCACATGGATTTTGACACGAGTACAATGCACCATCCTCTCCCTTTTTACATTCTGATAGTTTAGCACTGACTTAAAGTACATGTGATTTGAAATAGGTCATTAGGGTTTCTTAAAATTGTTTCATGTTTTTTAGAAAGAACAAGGTTGAATCAACCACCCATTTAAGGAAGGGCTTAGGTGGCATCATAGAATGGCCATTTTGATTTAGGTTTCTGCTTTATGCCTTCAGCATTTGACCTCGTTAGTTGTGGTTGCTGGCAACTTTTTGCATCTGCCACCAAATATTGGAGTTTTCTGTTCTTTATTCAAGCAGAAGTAAAAAACAAATCCATCTGTGCTTAGTAAATGTTTCACCGATGCAAGGAATCAACGCAAGTGTAATTTTTTTTATTTTAGTCTTTGCTGTGTTTAATATGCTCCATGTATGTTTATTTGATTTAATGCATTCCCATTTGTGCCTAGTAAATGTCTCCCACTGATGCAACAGAGGCGGTGAATCAACTTTTGTGATGTTTTGATTTCAGCCTTTTCTGTTGTGTAGTTTTGATTTTAGTCTTTCCTGTGTTTAATGTGCTCCATATAACACATTTATTTGATTTAATGCATTATCTTTTTATCCATAACTCTTATTTAGTAGATCCTGAAATTTGAAATTTCTGATGCAGCAACAATCACCCTGCCCAACACTGAAAAGACTCCAGAAGGTGTTCGTGTTCGAATTTTCATAGCAGTTATGGCTTTCTTCATGACAGTTCTCACTCTCTTTCGCTCACTGGCATTCCAAGTAACCAAAAGGCTTCCCCGCACCTTATCTGATTGTGATCAGAGTTCTCCTGAACTTGCCCTTGATGCAACTCAAAAAGAGGAGTGCCGTCCCCCTTCACCAACTGCTGCTTTCACTGAGACAGACCTCCTCTCCTCTGTATTGAAAAGGCTAGGTGAGCTTGAGGAGAAAGTTGATATACTTCAAGCAAAGCCATCAGTGATGCCTTACGAGAAAGAGGAATTACTGAATGCTGCTGTTTGTCGTGTGGATGCTTTGGAAGCAGAGCTAATTGCAACTAAAAAGGTTTGATCGCTCTTTAGGCCAGAATTTCATTTTTACTAGCAGAAACATTGTTTTCATTACTGCTCTTTTTCCATCAGGCAATCGTGTTGTTTAATACCAAATCTGTGAGCTTGCATTCAAGAAACTTTTGCATGTAACATGTGATGGTGTTTTGGTATTTTTTTTTTGTTTTTTGGCATCTGCCACCACTATGTCATGATTCTCTTAGCAATATCAGAAGCAATTCCACTCGTTTTCTGTTTGTTGCTTTGAAGAGTAGTGTTTAAGTTCTTGTTTTCATATGCATATGCACATCTCCATGATCTCACTGCATACCATTCGGTGCCTTACCTCTGTATGGCTTGGGCAGTTTATATTGTTGAGGCCAGTTTATGACATGCAAACTCTAATAGCTAATTAGCTTCTTTGAATAGTTGACATGCAAACTCTAATAGCTAATTAGCTTCTTTGAATAGTTTACGTAATGTCAGCAGGGGGCTTTCGTGGCAAAATTTTTGAATTACTTCACAAATGTACATATTTTAGTCTACATGCATTTAGTTTGTTTTAACTCGTTCTACTGATTCGCATCTAATCCACATTATCATTGGGTGTCTTCTGCTACCTGAGCAGGCTCTATATGAAGCTTTAATGAGGCAGGAAGAATTGCTAGCATACATAGACAGTCAGGAGGAGGCCAAGTTCCACCGGGTAGGGAGACAGATCTCTGTTTTATTTCTATATGGGAAATACATTTTTTGCTTAACTACGTGGCTAACTTTGTTCTTCCTGCATATCAGAAAAAGAAGTTCTGCTGGTAAGCTTTTTTGCCAAGGGAGAATGAGAGATCATGATTGCACACTTGTCCGGTACTTAAATCTGTTATTTCTATACACGAGTGTCTGACATTCGATCGCAAATGTTGTCTCTCTGTATATGCTTTCAAAATTAATGTAATTTTCTGTCGCCGAGTGTAGAATACAGACCTTGTTGCGAGGAAAGTTTGCATGAGCAATTTGTCTTCTAAAATCATGTTTGGGACCTGTGTGTGATATAGTCATTGACTTCAACGTATCTTTTTCCAATCTCGATCTCCGAAGACAATACTACATATTAGATGTGACATATTTAATCTTCATTCATGTTTTATCTTTATTATCATATATTTCTGTGAAGACAAAACAGGCTTGGCGTTAAAGTTAACTCCTATTTTTTTCAAAGAAGTTGAATTATTTTTACTGGTCTACGACTCTAAAGGTAAATTTTGGTATAATGACAGAAATATAGAATTTATTTTGATTTCATTTAAAGTTAAAACTTTAATTAATCTTAACCCTTGCATTGCCCTGAACATCCGTGTGGTAATGAGGTAAAATGTATATCAATCCTACCACAGAATGCTCTCATCACACTGAAAGGGTCGGTGTTTGTATAATTTACAGAATCATGAGGATGATTTTATAATAACCATATAATATACATGGACTTTGAGTTGGTGTTATAAAAAGCAAACAATGTCTGAAAACACTCAGGTATTATGGGGCTAAAAATCCCTGCGGCCACCATTGCAAGTGCAGTGTCTTTCTATTGCCTCATCAGCATGAACTCTTGATTCAAAATCCAAAAATCTGAAGTAAGAACAGACATTAAATTAGAAAAATGCATGCATGAATCAGCTTTGCTAAGCAATATCAGAGATGTGTAGACTTACACTCTTTTTCTTCCTTTTCTTTTCGATGTAGGCTAGGAGTTCCTGCTGTTTGGCAACGGCATCCTCAAGTGCCTGTACAAGAAAAAACATAACGAAAGAAATCAGCTCGAACATTACACAAGGCTGATATTTTCATACAGGCAACAGCTCCGGATAAAATGAAAGAAAATCGAGTAGGTACCGTCTTGACCATTGATAGCTCTTGCTCTAGGGAATCTGCTCGCTTGATCGCAGCATTCAGCATTTCCTCTTTCTCAGCGGGCATGGCTTGAGGTTTGGAACTGAGAACACTCAGCTTCTCTTCCATTTCAGTCATGCGCAACATGATGTTCTTGTATTCAGAAGAGGAGATGGATGGCGCTGCCAACACGTGGCTTTTAGCCATCTCATCAGCGTAGTAGACTTGACTGCCATAAGCAGCAACCTCAGCAAGTTTCCTGGGCACGTTGCGTGATATGCGAACCATGGTGACAATTCCCATCACAACAGTCAGTATCCCATTTAATATCTGAGTGCTCCCTCCTTGAGCCTTGCAAGCACCATGCACTGGGGGGCATTCTGTGGCATTGATAAGCAGCAAAAGTCTGTTCATATGAATTCTAGAAATAATCCAAAAGTTTGGCACTGCCTTGAAACTTTCCCTCCTCTATTTCAAAATATGAACGACTTAAAAGAAGTGTTAAAATCATAAGATTTCCAAACGGTGGATTCCTGTGGTTTTGATAAGGCTAAACTTTGATGAGAATCACCGATTTTACGAGAGGTATGCGACATATGGACGGATTATGTACCTTTAGAGAGCTCATCTCTATTATTCAATGGTGTAGGCCAAGCAGTATCGATGGTCCTTTTCACCATTGGAATGGAGTTCTCATAGTCTTGGTCGCTACTGCACCTCTTGCTCAAGGGAGACTGCAATATAAAAAGAACATCAGAAATGAAGATGTGATACCAAGGAATCCCAACGATCGGACTCAAATCCTTATAGCTTACTTCAGGAACTGGAGAAAGAATTGCATGTTCTACATGATTCTTTGGATGGCCATAATCAGCAGCATCAACAGTTACTTCTTTGCTGAAAGAAATGTTTTTCTTCGTGTTGCCAGACAACAAATAAAATGTTAAGCAATCGATCAATGGCTTAAAATCTGGTGTCTATGATGCGAGTAGAGGTCACAAGATTATGAATACCTTTATGCATGGCTGGTCATCCTCGGAGATTCCTTTCTCATGAATTCCTGAAAATGTTTTCCTGTGGCATTTGGCTTCACCATTGTGAACCATCTGGGTCATCAAAATGAAAGAAAAATACGTGATTTATCATTTGTATTATAAAATGCTCGGCAAGCGAAGAATTGGTAATCAACAGAAAAATCATAAGTTGCAGCAATTGTACCTTTAAGATGTCGGGATCATTCCATGGACCCTTATCAGAACGCATACAACCACCCTTGTCGGCACAGGTGCAAGTACCACCAAAAATCTCCGGCAATTCACTGGTTGAAGTCCAGAAAAAAAGAGGGCACCTTGAGTTTCAGAAGTGGAGTGCAAAAGGCATTGGAAAAGTGAAGTTTCATGTCATCAACAATGAACTTACCTAGCATCAATTGCTTCAAGCAACTTGCTCTGGTATTTGTTACCCAGAAACTGATAAAAAAATAGTGGCAACAAATTAGTGACACTACAACGATGGATTAGTTTGGAGATTTATAGAATTTCGTATTTTTTTTAATATTTGAGATCAATAGGTGAATGCTTACATGGATTTTTTGGGCAGTCTTGGGGTCAATGAACTGTTTAACAGTGCTCCACAAAAGCCTGAATCCAGGACCACCATTGATGATGAACATCCGATTTAAGGTCTACAATAATCAGGAAATTCGAATAGCATTAGCTGAAACGAGAACCATTTATTCATCTAAGGAAAGACAACAAGCAGAAAATAAATTTAAAACAATTAAACTGATTACCTCAGGGTAATTGTCACCATCAATCTTTGAAATGCGGCCAATAAGTTCCCTTGCAGTTTTGGTGAATTGCTTAAGCCCCTGACCATGAACTTTTTTGTCAGCGTTCTTCAAATAGTGTAACAAGCAAACATAATGCAATTCAATATCTTATGTCTGTCTATTTACTAGCAGCAGCAGTCCTCACTCACCACTCCTTGCACATCCAAAATAGTGGTGCTCTGATCAATGTGTTTCTTTGCTGCGATTGAACAGGCCGGAAACTTGACATTGAAGGTTTTCTCAAACTCCTGTACATGGTATTTCATATACCGATCCAATGTCGTGACCTGTATAAGCTTGTTAGCGTCAATCTCACCCAGTCTTTCAATGTAAACTGGTCTTCCTTCCTTGTCAATTCCATGATATCCTTGTGGATAGTGTTTCAAGACTTCATCGATTTCCTTGAACTCAAAGTCCTGAAAGAACCCAAAAGCACAGAAATTCATTAACTACCATACTGCATGGTGACACATTCTTAATCTTTTATGTAAATAAGTAGGTTACCTCCATGATTGTGTCAGCACCGAATTCCTTCCTCCAACTGAGCATATCAGACCACATTTGCTTTGCTTTCTCAATATCAAATTTCCTGGCCCTTAAAAATCTGTATCATGAACAACAAGTGATCGACCCAAGCAATTAGATCAAGTCAAAGAAGTATTTTTCATGAAAGCTGAGCATGCCATTCTAAACATTAACGACAGAAAAATGAAAAGTAACCTTAGCATCATATGGTGATCATCATGCTTAGAGGGTAGTAGTTCATCCAAAATAAGTGCCTGGCGAAACGCATCCACTGCCTGTAATTCCTCAGCATTAAGGTTGTCTTCAATTGCAATAGACATTACCCTACTGTGTCTCCGGCCTCTCTTTGTCAAAGAATTCCTGAACTTGTTCGAGGCACTAATTGCCTTTTTTTTCAATGATCCAAGCTTGGTCTTCCTATCATCCTCGGAATATTCAGCGTCGGATTTCTCAAGACCTGTTTAAATCATAGATAATGAAATGCACGAACTTCGAAACTTTTAATGGAACTACTTTCACAGGCATATTTCAAACTAACTCATTATAAAGAAAGAAGTTGTTCAGCAGAGGAATGTGTTATTTTCCTTCCTGCATACTTCCTTTCCAAAGATTCAATAGACCATCGCGTGCATATTTTCATGTTCCAAAGTTTCAATAAACCATTGCATGCATATTTTCATGACTGTCAAAGAACCAAAAGAATGGCCTATCTTATGAGCACTAATCCATATTTCCTTATCTATTCCCATTTCAAGATGTGAACATAACAAGAAAAGAGATAAAATGAAGGTGGAAAAAGTTATCTTTCTTTTTGTTTCCCAAATCATGAAAAACGAGAACCCAGAATTCGAGAGTGCGAAAATGGTATGTTATTCGAAAACTGAAAAAGCACTGGCTTTGTACTACACTTGTATATACGTTAAACAGGAAGGCAAGAATCACAAAACGATTGAACAAGAATAACCCTTCAAATAAAATCGAAGTTTTAGAGCACTTACCCCCTTTGATAACTTGATCAAGCGGTCCAGACATAGTATCAGCCATGGCTAAATTTTGCAATGGTGGTGACCTATTTGTGATTTCCGTAGTACCAGGAGAATCAAGCACTTCGTAAATTATGGCCCTCGCGAAGAATATTGTCAGGCCTACAACCATGTCAAAAGGAAGGAAAAAAATTCAGCAAGGAGACGGAACCGATGCAACAGAAAGTACTTAATTTTTTTTTTCCCAACCTGTAAATCCTAGCAATCAAAGGGCTCTGAAAACATATGCATCATTTTAGGCTTATAATTGGCAAGTGTAGCGAGGGAGATCAAAACGTTCGAAAATGAACATTAAGAAATAATAGGAAACTAATTCAATGAAAATCATATTAATTACTTTCAGACAAAGAAGCTCAGAAATATTAGGAAGTGAAATAATAGCAGGAAACTGAGAAATGATTAAGGTAAAAAGTCCACGACATTATGCACATCTTGTAATCGTATGCAATTACAGGTGCTTAATGGTCCTATAAGGACACCGCATCAGTATGTCTTATTTTTGTGTCTGAATGTTGACCTGAAGATACCACTTAACCATAAAACCTTCCTGATGGCCTTGCTACACAGGGACGTTAGAAGTTTAACAATTAATCAAACCCATACGTGTACGTATTCCAGAGACACAAAATTAATGAAGCAGGAGCATTATCCATAAGAAGAGCATACATCGCTCAATCCATGCAAATGAAAGAGCTAATTGCCAAAAAGGGCTGGTAAACAATATCAAGAAGTGCAAGGTCTTGAAGCTGGAACAAGGTTCTTCAAATTAAGATGGAAGAGAAAGGAAAAAAAGAGGAAAAAAAAATTACCTTTTGGCAAGACTGCAGGGAAAGAACCCGAAGGGTGCAAATAAGAGGGATATTTAACACCCGTATCAGTCTCTCACATAGGTGGTGCTAATTATAAATTGGACAGCGAAGATGATATTGACAGAATTAGAAATCAAGAAATATATAGCTTGTTATCATGTCTTCTATTGACATGGTCTCATCTAACATCAGTCGGCAGTATCAATCTCTCAGTTAAGATAAGAGAGATACAAGCAAATCCCTTCAATCTTGGTTTAACTGACTTCGCATAACGTCTTCTCCTTTTTGCCGGCAAGATTTCCTCCTCCTTTTTTAGATGGTACTCTAATAACATTAATTCATTACAAACCAATTTCATCAAAATCTCACGAATTGAATAATTCCACTCCCTTGTAGATCTCATAAATCTGGTGGTTGGCATTTAATGGGAAGAATGTTTTTAGTAAATTTTCTTTTTCTTTTTTCAGCATTGTTCCTATATACTTATTCATCTATCTTTAGCTAATCTTTTCCGTTTGCTGCTGCTCTCTGCTAGTGTGATATTTGGTTATATCCTTTATTCGATCCAGATACCCTTAAGGCATCTGTTACTGATCGTAGTTTGCGCGCAACTACTACGAGCAGTCACCATAAATTCTCATTTCATGTCTCTGTCTAATGTGTGACAAGGCTGGTAAGCTTACTAGGAGCGGTGGATATACATGGTTGAAGATGGATGATCCAGTCCATGTGCTTGCTGATATTTAGCGATCATAATCACACAAGCTTTTCGACATTTTACAGTTAATTGCATAGAGTTTGTGGTGGTCTGAGTTGGGAAGCAGAAGTCAATTGCTTGTTTGTGGAGCTCCACTAAGTTTACAACCATTTCATTACTGCTCTAGTTGATTAAAAAAAAAACCCTGCAATTGAAGATTGCAACCACTTCATTATTGCTCTGATGGGTCCATGAAGAAGACCGGGCCTTCTATATATAAAGAAATCTTGAAATGATATTAAGTCAATTCCTTCTCCGATTATCGCCAAGAGAAAAAGAAAAAAAGAGAGTCAAATACTCCCCAGCTAGGTTTTGTAAGAGAAGGAAATTGAAAAAATAAAACCTGAGCCTGCTCTTTGTTCCCAACTTCCCATGCACAACTTACTATTAATTACAATATTCTAATTATTATGCTGCCTCTTGTCACTTGGTTTTGAGAGCAGGTTCATCTTTTCATCATTATATAAACGGGCTGCGTGGAGTTATTTTTATAATTGAGCTTTTAATTCAACAGTTAAATCACTCATTAATTTAAACCTTTAATTAAATAATTCAATGTCTACTGCACAAATATATTTTTGTATTTTTATTTTTTTAAAATAGTGTAACCTTAAAAGACAAATCCAACTAAACTCTTGTTTAAGATTTATTTTTATCATTTTTTTTTTGTTTTTATTATAAATTTCAAGGATTCCAGGAGGTATTGTTAAAAATTATATTTATTAAATATAATTATAAAAAACTTAATGGCATGCACCATCAAGTGGACAACCTCATGTTGTTCTGGTAGCGCATGAGAGGTTATCCAGCCATCAAGCACCACAGTTAAGGGCAATGTTAGGAAGGTCTCGGCGTCCTCGATACCATGAGGTGGCATTAGTGTCACAATTCACAACGGTTTGACACTAATAACCATTTCTTTTTACCCCTTTATTCTCTCTCTCTTACCTAGATTTTCACGTCAATACCTACAAAATTGAAGGACAACCTCTTAACTTGTTGGTTATTCAAATTTAGTCTTTTTTTATTATAATTTTTTTTTTATCTTAAATGGTCTATAAGACGTGCCTTTTCAATTTCACCCCTATTATATTTTTTTTAATCTTTTAATTTTGGTTTCCATTCTATTGATTGTTATTTTTTTGTTTTGAGTCATTTTTTAAATTGATTTTGTTTTTCTATCAAACTTAATCCATCTTTTTTATTATTGTTATTTTTTTTTTACAAGTTTTTATTTGGGATCATTTTTTAAATTGGTTTTGTTTTGTGATTTCATCCTTTTTTGTTTTTTTTTTCCTATCAATTTTAATTCATGTTCTTTTAATTGTTGATTTTTTTGCTTTGAAAAGTTCTTAAAATTTTTATTTTTTTGTTTGACTCATTAAAAACTTTTTGATTGGGTCCAGATCCAGATTTTCATAGGTTACAAGCTTTTTCAAATTTAACTAGGTTTAAGATATTTGTCCGGGTTCACTTAGTTTTTATATGTTTTTTTAATTTTACTCTCTATGATTTTTTTAATCTTTAAAACTTGGTCCTTATTTTTTTAATTGATATTTATTTTATTTGGGATTATTTATTTTATTTTTTCATTAAATTGCTTTAGATTTGGTCCTTATTATTCATTGATTTAATGTTTGATTTTTTTTATGGATGTTTTTTCCTTTAATTTTTTTTGTTTTGGAATTAAAAGTATAATTGAAAAAAAAATAAAAGTACAATAAAAGGTAAACTTTAGGATGAAAAGTGCAAAATTTATATCAAATGACTCAGAGCAAGTCCAACCTAGGTGCTAAACGGAGAGAGAGAAAAAACAAACAATATTATGGCCTTTTCATGCACTAAGGAAAATCTAAACAAAATGGTTTTTTAGCATTTCAATTATAAAAATACTATTCCTGCAAAAATATCAAAAAAAATTTCAGTGTAATAGTATTTTTTTACTAGCTTTTTTCCCTTTAATTTCTTTTTTAAAATCTATATTTTTTCAGTATTTTATGAGATTATTCATGTCTCGTGGTTTGGCAAGTTCACCCGAGTTGACTCGGGTTACTTTTTTATTCTTTTTATATATTTTTTTTAATTTTGTTATTTAATATTTAGTTGATTGAGAATAATTCAGATTATTTCTAGCCTTGTCAAATCAACCGAGTTATATTGAATTATTAAAATAATTGTATATCAAATATAATAACTTTTTACCATTAAAATGTATATAAACAAAAAAAAATCATATTTATAATATTCAAATGACTATATTACCAATTTGACTCTTCTAAATATCATCTCACTCCAAACATGCTCTTATAACCAATTCAACTAGCTATGATTTCACACAAAACTTATAATTTTATGATTTTTTTCTTTTAAATATATTCTAAGAGTAAAAATATATATTTTTGTGCAATTTGTAGATACATAAACAGATTCTAGTTAAAATTTTAAAAAGTTATTGTTCACACAATAATTCTCACGGGTGATTCTGAGCAGTTAGGTGTGAGTCCACCATAACTAGATAAAAATCTACCCCTGACAGATTACGTGAATGACCTAGCAGATATATTTATAGACCAAGGAGACAAGTCTAGGTCCAGAAGGAGATCTAGTTGCGTCAGACCAAAAATGATACTTTAAAATGATTATAACTTTTAGTTTAACTGTTTGATCGCATTCAAATTTTCACAGAAATTTCTAGAAATCATTTTTTTTTAAGTAGTCATGAAATTACTACTTTGATTGTTGAATTTTTAAATTTTAAAAATCTCACACCAAAATTTTAATTTTGATAATTTTATAATTTTATTTACAAACTGATCAATTGATTTAACAAACCGATTAACCAATTAAATCTAAATTTAAATAAATATAACAATTTACAACCACAAAATTAATTAAAAATTTTCACTATTCTCAACCCTCAACATCTAAAAATATATTATTTCACCACAACTTTTGTTTTTTTTATCATTTCACAGCCCAATTTATCCCATTAATTTCCACCCAAATTTTTTTTAATGGCAGACATTTTTTTTTGACTTTCTCTTGACTCTGTAAAACCCTAAAAACACAAACTCTTTTCCGACACTCACTTCTCCATCAATGGCGACTGCTACTGATCTCTCTCAGTCACGCTTCATTTCCAAAACCCTAACTCACTCCCTAAATCAAAACCTATTTTCCAAAAAATCAATTTTGCCCTTTAAACTAACAAAAAAAAACTCTCTCAAACCCCTTTCTCTCAAGGCAATTATTTCCCAACAAAACCCCGCTACAACCACAGCACAGGAAACCACACAGTTTAAGCATTGTTTCACCAAATCCAAAGATGGGTCTCTCTGCTGTGAGAACCTTAAGGTTCAGGAGATTATGGAGAATGTTGAGAAGAGACCGTTTTATTTGTATAGTAAGCCACAGATTACTAGAAATGTTGAGGCTTATAAGGATGCCTTACAAGGACTGAATTCTATTATTGGTTATGCTATTAAGGCTAATAATAATTTGAAGATTTTGGAGCATTTGAGAGGGTTGGGTTGTGGTGCTGTTTTGGTAAGTGGTAACGAGCTTAGGTTGGCTCTTCGGGCCGGTTTCGATCCCACAAGGTATGTTTATGATGATTTAATCATGCATCTGGGGAGAGACTGTGTCTTTTTATGTGTTTTGGGTTATTAGAAGACTAGGCCTTGTTTTCTCTCATGTATTTTAACTTAAAAGTATAGCGTGTCTTCTTATGAGTATTTTTTTGTTGCTGGAAGGTTGAGTTGAGACTTGTTTTTGCTTCTTTTTTGTTTTGTGTCAGTTTTGAAATTTTATCCGTGGGGTGCCAAATTTAAATGAGCTTGGTTTTGTGGTGTTTAGTTTAGTATTTGTTCATTGTATTATAAAAGGGCTAGTTAGTGTTGTGTTTGTGGGAGTTTTTGTGCTGTCTGATTTGGTTTAGATGTGTGGATGAACAGGTGTATTTTTAATGGAAATGGGAAGCTGCTGGAGGATTTGGTTCTGGCTGCTCAAGAAGGTGTTTTTGTTAACGTGGATAGTGAATTTGATTTGGAAAATATTGTGGCAGCTGCTAGAATCGCTGGCAAGAAGGTTAATGTTCTACTCCGGATCAACCCAGATGTTGACCCTCAGGTATGTAATAGCTATCATGTGAGCAAGTGACTTGATGGTAAAGAAAAAGATACTAGAATGTTTGTTAATCTGGTCATATTATTTGAAATTGGCACCAGAAAAAGTTATAGCTAATTTGTTGACTCAGTTAATTCATGGCCTAGGTAAACTTAGTTAGAAATTTGAAATGGGAACTGGAGCCTCTGGATTTTTAATATATCTCTTCAACAAGTTCCATAATGAGTATAATAGCCTAATTGTTCGATGGAGAGAAGAACCTCTGGATATTTTTGAGTCAATAATATATATGTTTAGAAAGTCCTTGGCACTCCTTACTTAGAGGAATCATAAGTTGCCTCATTCTATTTTCAGCCTTGAAATTTCATGAACAAGAACTTCAGCCACTTGAATTGATTAAAGCCACTGAAAAAGTTAGTTTAAAATTGTCGTTTTGATGGTCGGGATTCAGAATTGATGTTTGATCTTTTCTATTTAGGAATTGATATGATCAACATTGATTTGTTTCAGTAAAGAAAGAAGTTCAACTTATGCTAAGTACTTTAGCTTTTCTAAAGCAATTCACATAGAACAAACTCATATCTCTCTTCCTTCTGCTTTGGCACTCTGCATCATCAGTACAAGCAGTCATGGTCAACACCTTTTCCATCTGCTGCTGCTCCATAATGGAATCCCTGTTAACGCCACACCTCAACACTTCCTCTTTTTCATGCCTAACTTACTGCCTTAACATGGCAAGTGCTATTTTTGTCCATGCGTCAATACTTTTGGACAATTTATCTCTCTTCCCATCACCCCCTCATCCAGCTCCATCATAATATATTTAATCCTTAACCCATGACAATCAGGTCCTTTCATGCTGAAAAGTCAAGATGAGAAATTCTTCGACATTATTGTTTGTGCTGATTAAGTTTCCAAAAGTATACAATACAGATTTTTGTGGAGGTTGCTGTGTTTGATTCATTTTTATAATCAAATACTTTGTGCTTTTATTCGTTAGGTCCATCCTTATGTTGCTACAGGGAACAAGAACTCTAAATTTGGTATTAGAAATGAGAAGCTGCAATGGTTTCTGGATGCTGTAAAGGCACACCGTGATGAGCTGAAGCTCGTGGGGGCCCATTGCCATCTAGGATCAACCATCACCAAGGTATCCCAACAGAAAATTCTTGCTTTTTTTTTCCTTTCTACTAATTATTGGCTATGATGCTTGAAATATTCTCATTTATTATTCTCTCGTATTCTATTCAATTCTATTACCATCACTCTCCATTTTTCTGGGGCAAATATACTTTCATGTATTTTCTTTCTCTATACATACACTGTAATTAGTCATTGAACGCAAAGTTGAACCTCTCTTTGCTATGTCTTTTAGGTGGACATATTCAGGGATGCTGCAGTTCTCATGGTTAACTACATTGACGAAATCAGAGCTCAGGGCTTTGAAGTTGATTACTTAAACATTGGAGGTGGTTTGGGTATAGATTATTATCATTCTGGTGCAGTCCTTCCTACTCCAAGAGATCTCATTGACACTGTAACGATCATATATCTAAATCATGTTCAGTACACTCCAACACTTGGAAATTCTTAATATTGACACTATTGGTTGTTGGTTTAGGTTCGTGAACTGGTTCTCTCACGAGATCTCAATCTCATCATTGAACCTGGGAGATCGCTCATTGCAAATACCTGCTGCTTGGTGAATAGGGTCACTGGGGTTAAAACTAATGGAACAAAAAATTTTGTTGTGATAGATGGCAGCATGGCTGAACTTATCCGTCCTAGTCTTTATGATGCTTATCAAGTAAGTATCAGAACATGATAAACCCTTT
Source organism: Populus simonii (assembly GCA_007827005.2). NCBI lineage: Eukaryota > Viridiplantae > Streptophyta > Magnoliopsida > Malpighiales > Salicaceae > Populus > Populus simonii. The sequence goes on along the minus strand of CM017467.2, from coordinate 15,893,722 downwards.
TCAATATTGAGTGTGTCATGTTTAACAGTAGAATAATCTATTTATTCTATGGTATTATGATGTCATTTTTTTTATATTCTATCATCTGGAAGTGCCTTTTCATTTAGTGTGCTTTTACTCAATAGCAACACTTAGCTATCATAATGGTTTAGGCATCCCCTTCTGATCCAGTCCTACTGTCATATATTATATAATACAGTAACATCTTTGTTTGTGGAATGACTCTGATTGTAGGGGGTGCTGAATGATGCCCTTGAAAATGATTTGGGTGTCTGAAATATGCTTGACATTCTTTAGGGTTGGCAATGGTTGACTATTTCTAGGAGGGCCCCTGCTTATTATACACGTAGCTATGGATCTATTGCTATGGATAAACATAATATTTTATTAAAGTGAAGGAATTTGGCTTCCCTCAGACATGTATGTTGTTATATATATAGAAATTTTATCTCCCTGTTGACTACAATTTCAAGTTAGTGCCTTCTTTTTTTCCACTTGATAGTATCATTACTAAAAGCTGTTCTCTTTCTTGCTTGGAGTTGACTCGTTTTTTTGTTTGGTTTCAGCACATAGAGCTTGTTTCTCCTGCATCACCCAAGGCTGAAGTTTCAACTTTTGATGTGGTTGGTCCTGTCTGCGAGTCAGCAGATTTCCTGGGAAAGGATAGAGAACTTCCAACTCCAGCTAAGGTTTTTTGTTCCTCCTCTTTCTTTTGTTGTGGTTTGCAACAAGAATCTTCATTTTCTCATCAAGAGTTTTTCTGCAGGGAGCTGGTTTGGTTGTTCATGATGCAGGTGCTTACTGCATGAGCATGGCATCTACATACAATCTCAAGATGCGCCCTCCTGAGTACTGGGTATGAATTAACTTGTGATCTTACAACACCTTGTGTTATAAATTATGATTGAACGTTTGTCTCACCGACACATTGTTTGTTTGCTAATGCATTAATGATTTATGCTGTTTAAATGATCTTTGGCTAGAAACATGGTTCTCAGAGCTTGAGTTTGTGTTTGTAGGTTGAAGAAGATGGAACAGTGTCCAAAATTCGGCATGGGGAGACATTCGAAGACCATATTCGGTTCTTTGAGGGTCTTTGATTGCAGACAGTAACCACTTCTACTGAGGCAATGAAACCTGATTTTTGCTTATATTGTGTTTTCTGCGTATCCCACTCTGCTGGTTATATCAATTCAGATATTCAATCAGCTGATTCATTGCGTCAATTCCCAGCCTCTTACAACTTAAATACTCATAAGAGTTATATATATATATATATATATATTCCGTATTTCCGAGTTAAAAATAAATCTCTACTACAGTTTTTAAATAGACTCTCAGAAGAATTGAATCTAAGCTTGTGGGCTACGACGGTTTGTGCCAAGCTTTTCAAAGGCCGGTATTTGCATCCAATGCCCCATTGAAAATCAGAATCTACTAACTAGACCTCTTTGCAAAGCACTTCTCAATCTGTGTTCCTATAAATGAATTTTAGGCCGTATGTAAATGTGAAGGAACAAAGCAATACATCATCAGAATTCAATAAATTTCGAGCATATATATATATATGTATATATATATATGTATGTATGAAGAGTCCAGCCATCTATAATTATTGTGCAACCTATCTGCTTGTCAAACATATAAAGGTGTTTGACAGTGTTTTTTAAAGTGAATTTTATTTTAAAATATATTAAAAATATATTTTTTTTATTTTAAAAGATTATTTTTAATATTAACATATTAAAATAATTTGAAAAACATTAAAAATATTAATTTGAGTAAAAAAGATAAATTTAAATTTTTTCAAAAATATTTTACAAACGCAATGTAAAACATTATATAGTGTGGTTCCAACATTTTCCTTTTTTAAAAGATAACTTGCGTGACAAGTCCGAAGAGGAGAGACTTGCTGATTTAGAATATTTTTATCACTTTGGTGAAGTTACTTAAATCTTGAATCCAGAATTAAATGGAGGTGCACTATCTTTGGTAATAATAATTCTTCTTTAAAGTTTGTTTTTCTTGAAAATATATTAAAATAATATATTTTTTATTTTTTAAAATTTATTTTTAATATCAACACATCAAAATAATTTAAAAATATATATAAAAAATATTTTTTAAAAAAAACACCATGTGAACGCATATGGTCGAAATATATGGGCATAAACTATCAACTATAATTGCTCTTGTCTTTTTGCTACCCTTTATCATTTCACTTTACAAACCAATTTCTATGCAGAATGCTCAATGTTGTGAGTGGCGGTTCCAATAGGAAAAGGCAGGACCCCCTAGCTGTAAAAGTTTATTGTTTGCCCCCCGTAATTGATATTATTTCATCAAAGTCCTTCTGAATATTATATATCTCATTAATGGCCCCGTTTAAATTTTTTGTCGTGTTCCTCTGCCTCAACCCACAGGCCGCCTTTTGCCGCCAAAAGGTTTCGTGTAGAAAATCCAAGCAAGTATCATCACTGGCCCGTATAAATGCTCCGTATCAGCTGATCTTGAAATGTAATGTCCAAATCTTTAAAAGATAATAAAAGTTTCGGAGTGCCATTGCCATGGCGGCCCCTCCCAACTCCCAAGGCCATGGGAAAGAAACTGTCACCAATAAGTTGACAGGTAGCTAATATTCTCACTCCTTTTCCTTCTTCAAGGCTAAGAAAGCTTGATGCTTGATCCATTTGAGTTGCTTGGATGCTCAATCCATCAATCAATTGAATAAAAATCTAACTTCTCCGCGTGAACGCGAAACTGTTTCCAACACTCCCATTCTGTGGCCATTTTTCTTCCATTGCTTTTCACGATGGATAATGCAGCCAAATGGGAAAGAAAGAAAGAAAAGATGGACAGGAGAAAGCAATTTCCTAGTGGTCCTGGATCATCCGTGCATGATCTCGATATACCACTAAACAACCATCTATTCCAAACTAACTCTACTCCGAGCAAGATAGTGTAAGTTGCAACAAACAAGCATCTTCCTGCATCACGATCTTGACAATGCCATGGCCCTCCATTTGAGATCCATGAATCTTATACCTTTATTGCTCATGATAGTATTTGTCGGTAGTGGTTAAAGGCGGATTTTAAGGGGCCGAAAAGGTCACCACCTAGTTATTTGGTTAATGATAGCTAGAAAACATGGATGTATTGGTCTTGTCAGAGATTCGAGGGTAATAAACTAGTTGTGGTTAAGAAATATATTAGTACTAACAGTGCACTTTACTTGATGTAATCTGCTTTGTGGTTTAAAGGTTTTGATGATTTTCTGGTCGGTGGTTTATCTGTAACTTGAGATTTACTCCTATGAATAAATCTGGTGTTACGAATTTATTATGAATTTGTGTACTCAAATAAATTCTTAGGAAAAGGCTCTTTGTAATTTGTGTATTACGGTAAAAAATACTTATAATTAAAATTGATAAATATTTAGAATAACTCTGAGAATTTTCTAGTTAACTCTGATATTTCAAATACCAGCCTCACTTGTAGTTCCAACATTCTATACCAGGATTTATAACCATTAATTATCATGAGTTAAAAAAAGATATATTTTTTTAAATATTTACTAAATTCTCATAGATTTAATAAATTGATTATTAAATCCTAAAATACATGCCAAACACACACACACATTTTTGTTTTCGTAAGAAAATACTAAACAATATGATTTTTTTATATATATTTTTTAAAGATTTGGCTGTATGCAAACACATAAAAACTTATTTTTATTTTTTTCTTGTAATTTTTCTTGAGAATAAAAAAAATGAGGTTTAAGAGGAATTTTTCTAAAAAGGGCAAAATCCTCAAAGAAACTAAAAAAATGTTTTTTCTTTGTTTTGTTTTTGTTTTTTTATGCTGTTTATATATATATATATATATATATATTATTTTTTTCTTTTTTATCTCTTTTTTTTTAGGGGAGGTGGGTCAACCCGAATAGGTTGACTCGATTGGGTTGACCTGATCGAGTCAACCCAGAAACAAAACGAAGAAAAAAAAATAGCGACAAAACGAATCAAAATAGGTGAAAAACACAAAAACTCAAAAATTTCCAGGCAGAAATGGATCAAAATAGAAAAAACAAAATAAAACAGATGAATGTTCTTCGTCTTCCCTCAAAACATGGTTCTTAATTCAGAGCAGATTTCGAACAAAAAAGGGCATGTTTCTATTCGTAAACCTTCCTAGATCAAGAATCAAAGGTTCAAAACCTTTGATGATTGACAAAATCACATTATTTTGCCCCAAAAAAGGGTTTCCCTAGGATTAAACCGGTTAAAACTTATTATTGATGCTATAAACTCCCAAATTACTTATTAAAGACAATGGGCGGTTCTCTCTAAAACAAAAATTAAACCAAACGAGGTTTGAGACTAGCACTTAAAACAAGATTCAACAAATGAATCTGCCTTAAAATGCAGAAAATCTACCTAGAAAGATGGCAAACGAGAATGCACCTAAAAGGCCATTTTTGGGCTCTAAAGTGAGCCCTTCCAATCCCCATAAACCAAACTATTGATAAGGAACATTGTTATGGCTAAAGAAACAACAAAAACAACATAGAAACTAAAAAATGCATTGATTCCAAAGCTAAATAACTATAAACTCAAAACAACAAATGGATTTTTAAAAAAAAAAGCTTCAAAATCTGACTATTTCACTTTAAATGGTCAGGTTAGCTACTTAGAAGCAGGGCAATCTTTTCATTAACAGAAAGTGCCCTTGCCCTTTTACTGTCACCCTTAACAAACTTAAAATCCAAGTTTAATGTAAAGAAACGATAGAAAAGCAATAAAAAACATGTCATGGCAATCAAAACTTCATATTAAAAACATAAGTAAGATTCAGCAGGCCTTATGGACTCCACTTTCAAGGTAAGAAAATGTATACCTTAGTTTCAAAAATCTGAATTTGGATTGGTTTTTGGTATTGCCTCCCTTTCTTCTTGTTTTCAAACCTCCCTAGACCAAAACTAAAGCCTTGGAAACTTTTTAGGTACGACCCTTGCCTTTTAGCCTAAGTTTCTTTTCTCTTATCTCTTATTTTCTTTCCCTTTATTCTTCTCTATTTTTTCTCAAGTTTTCTCTTCTGTTTTTCCTCTTATGTGGTGTTCTTTGAATTCCTCTTTTATAAGCAGGTTTAAGTCTTCTAGATGGGTTGTCTAGGATTCCAAACAACTAAAACCTAGCTGGTTTTGCCAGGGAGGTGTTGGTTTTAGATGTAGGTGGTTTTGTAGGGTTTTTGGGGATTAAGGTGATCATTTCATGCCCTTGGATCCCGAGAGAAAGGTTTTAAACCCTTAAAATGATCATTTTGGAGGTTTTTAATTGGAAACCAACGAGAAAGCTAGGCACTCTTCTGCAACTGATTATTCTTGTCAAGGTTAATTGCGTTAGAGCATGCCATTTGATTGAACCCATTCTGCAACTGAATATTTTCAAGACTACGTCGGAGCATCTTCGATGTCAACATTACATAAGACCACCTGGACTTGGTAGAGGGATGCTTGCCGTTTGATCGAACCCATTCTTGCTTGATTTAGAGGTCTGTAACTCTATATTCAATCGTTTGAAAGTGTCTACTCAAACAATATAATGTCTGAAACTGTGGTTTTGGCGGAGTAGGGACAAGATATTATGGAGATCCATGGAGAAAATGGGACGTAAATGTTTGATATTACAAACATGGGGTTGTAGAGGGGGTGTTTCTTGGTCGAATAGTGGTGGTTTCAGTTTTTGGGGTGGTTGAAAATATCGCATTCAGTCGTTTGAAAGTGCCCCCTCGATCAACCAAAAACTGAAGAAAAAGAATCACAATACTTTGAACGACGTCGTTTTGACTAATTCCTATAGATTGGGTTTTTTTTTTAATTTGGGATATGTCAAAGTTCAATTCAATCCTATCAAACTATTTTATCTTTAATTTTTTTTTTCTAATTTCTTGCAAGTGTGTCCCTATCAAACTTCATTTGTCACCCCTAATTTTGAGCACCTTTTATAGTTGGTCCTTGGTTTTTTGATTTGTTCAATTACCCCCCTAAATGACCACTAGACTTTTAATATTTTTGATTTAACCCCTAATTCCTCAATGATTTCAGTCCCTGAAGTCGTGTGTGTTTTGCAAGTTGATCCATGGGTCACATAAAGTTCAATTAAGCCCCTATTTGCTCACTAGACTTTGATTTTTATGCAATTGAACCCCTGATTTGACTAAATTAAACTTTTTAAGCTTCCAATTGAGTCCTTAACATCAATTATTTTGAAATTGACTTTCAAAGTTGATTTCCTTTTCGATTAAACCCTCAATTAAATAATTAAACGCTTTTTAAAAATCTAATTGAGTCTTTAAACACCAAAAATAAATATTTTTACTAAAGGTTTTTGTCAATTAAACCCTGCGTTGCTATTTTGGCCTATCAAACTTGCATGGCATTCTGGTCTTTCATAATTCAACTCGGGCATTTCTTTTTAGGTTTGCTTCAAATGTATTTCCTCGTATTTATCTTATTGTCATATACATGTGCATTAAGGATGGTATATTTAGCTTTGGCTGATTGTGCATCATGTTTGAATGAAGAATATGATGATGTTTTAAAATTTAAAGTTTTTAGGAATATGTTTTTTAGTGGTTGAATTGTAGGTTAATCACGTTTCTAGCAAAATAGTTTATTCTTCATTGTTTATGAAACTTGTAGCTTGTTATATAAAGCTTGTAACCTCCAAAATAGTCTTTTTTGGTGGGATCTAGAGACCTTCAGATGATAAAGTTAGTGACATTTAAGCAAATAATTATAATAAATGAGAGAATAAATATTTATGGTTAAGAACAAAAATGTTTGTTCTTAGTTTTGATATGATAAATGCTATGAAATTAAGAATATATTTTTGTTGAGAATAGAGATTGTGAACCATTTACCGGTGTGATTCTGGGGGTATTTATAGCCCATAAGTCTTGTTCTTTTATGAAAAAGAGAAGCTAGAGTGTAATTTTACCTTGATAACATTAATAAAGGATAAACATCTCTTGCACAAATATTAATGTGGGATGAAAGAAATATCACTGATATTAATATTAATAGGGAATGAGAGATGAATATCCCTAACATTAAAATTTTATGTTAAAAGTCATAAGAAAAAGAAAATTGAGCCTTATGCCCCAATATGAGGCCTATAATGATATTTAGGTTTTTAGCCTTTTATGTTCGGCATACTTCCAAGCCCATTGTCAACAGGTATGACAGCAAGGCAAACCCATGCCCACTTCGGTTTGGCATGTAATTAAGCTCAAGAGCATCAAGTCTAGTAGCATGTAAGATTTATGCCCAATTAGGAAGGTCAATAAGTCGAGAAAGTTGCCAGACTTATGTCTAATTAGGCTCGACGTGCAACTAAGCCCAAAGGCGCTAGGTTTAGCAACTTGCCTTACCCATGTTCACTTAGGCTTGACACGTAGTCGAGCCCAAGGGAGTTGGGTCTAGCAGTTTGCCAGACCCATGCTCAATTGGGCTTGGCACGCAGTTAGACCTAAGGTTGCTGAATCTGACAGCTCACTGACTCCATGTCTAATTGGGCTCGACATGCAGTTAGGCTCAAGGATGCTGGGTCTAACAACTCACCAACCTCATGTCAACTTGGGTTTGACATGGTACCAAACCCAAGGGAGTTAGGTGTAGCAGCTTACCAGACCTGTGCCCAATTGGGCTCGGCACGCAGATAGGCCTACGGGGCTGGATCTAGCAGCTCATCGACCCCATACCTAATTAGCTTCAGCATGTAACCAGGTCTAGGGATGTTGGATCTAGCATCTCGCTAGACCTATGCCCATTTGGACTTGGCTCACAACCACGTCTAAGGGCGTTGGGCCTGGAAGTGACCTACACTCATGTTATCTGAGCTTGACATTTTGTCAAGCCTAGAAATGTCAGGTATTAATGCAAGCCTCACTCATCTATCAATGAGTTATCACACTGCCTTTGAACCTTTTAAACAGGGACTTGGACTCAAAATTCATTTTGTATAAAGTGCCAAAAATATTGATCCATCATAACAACAACAACCATTACTTATTGTAGTCTAGCCTGTGTTAATAAGTTATTGAGCATATATTTCCTTCACTTTTGAAAAAACAAGATCAAGATTTTTTTACAAATTCTATTTATCATGGATATGGAAAAGAAAAAAAAAAGAGAGACTAGTGGTAATGGTAGATTAATAATTGTAGTAAGTCATGCAAAGAATTTTTTTTTCCTTGTGATATGTGCAATAGTAATGATGTAAATAATATAATTACTAATCCAGATGTTTTATGCACTTCGTATAAAATATACCTCTTAAACTAAATGGTAGGTTAGGGAAGTCCATTCATTTCCTTGACTTTTAAGTTCGTGTTTTAAACCGGTATCTATGAGAATTATTTTTTTGTATATATCAAATTGATATGAAAATACATTTTTAAAGTCAAACGTAAAAAAAAACTGACCTTTATCGACAAATAAAATGATTCTGAGATATTTTTTTTACTATTAAACAAAAAAAGAAAAACATGAGATAAGTTTCACAAGCATTCAGTTAAAAAATAGTCTAAGATTATATATGTGTTTGGTATTGGGTTAGCTTTTGTGGCTGTTGTTTTATGAAGATAGGTTTAAGAAAAACACTTTTAATTGTTGTTTAAAAAAAAAGTTTAAAAAATATGTTTAGTTAAAGCTGTTGTAAGAGGATTACTTGTAAAATAAATAAAAAGCATGTCTTCATGAATAAAACTCAAGTATTTTAGCTTGTACAAAACTAAAGTTTGAAACGCAATTAAATTTGCTTCTTAATTGATTATGGTGTTTGACATTGCGTTATCACCGTATTTTTGAAAAAAATCGAATTATTTTTTTTGTGTTTTTTGATCGTTTTAATGTGTTGATGTCAAAGATGAATTTTAAAAAATAAAATAAAATAACATTATTTTTATGCATTTTCAAGCGAAAAAGCACTTTAAAAAGCAATCTCTACCACACTCTAAAACAGACATTAGCAACCTAGCTCCATTCGTGGCCCGTGGCCTATAAACAACCTCCTCTTTTAAGAAACATGTAATGGGCTTTTTACTTCCACTCTTTTTTATTTTGCTATCACAAACATTAGAGTCAAGGGGAAAGCAAAAATCTACACCTAAAATATCATGCATGTTCTAATTAATTCCCTCTCCTATCGATTTTCTGAATCAAAATCTTTCACATGTTCAAATTTTGATCAATCAATCTCTCGTTGTGTTCTATAGTTAATGAAATCATGATGAAGAACTAATTGATCAAACTCCAAATAGAGAGTAGACTCAACTAGGACAATGAGTAGGTGGGGGACTTGACTGTGATAAACATAATACTTTTGGGGAAATTGAATTGTTATGGTTATGATGATTGTAAGAATATTTGTTGTTAGAATCAAGTTTAAAAGAATGAATAAAGATTGGGCAAGTGAAGAAATTGTATAGATTTGAAATAAATTTTTCCCTTTTAAGGACACACATATTTGGCTAAAAAGGGAAAGAATGGGGGAGGGGATTTGGTTTGAAATTTTGATAAAATTGATGAGTTGTGGGGGTTTAATTGAACTAATTATAATTGAATTAGGTTGAAATTAGATGTTTTATAAAAAAAAAAAATAGAGAGATAGGGGGGCTTTTAGGGTCGACCAAGTGAAGAATTGAGAGAAAATATCTGGAAAATCTATAATGAACCCTATTAAGAAATAGTTAATTATTTTGCGGCATTAAAGGTGATAATTGTTGGGAAAAGAATGATCGAATTTATAATAAGAAATGCAAATAAGAATGAATATATCCATTTAAAATTATTGAATATTTATGAGATAAAAAGGGAGGGCCAAACAAGTACCGTAATTGTATTCATGGAAATATTGATAACATTGGTTATATATGACATGAGATGTCATTGCAAGGAGGCCAGAAATAGAAAGTGCAGGACCTTTGCAATATGTAGGTATAGCATTGCCTAAAATAAATAATTTACCAAAACATTTTATTTTTTCAATTACTTATTGTCTGGTTTTTAAATTAATATCAAGGGACTATAATATGTAGGAATTTAGTGAAAGAAAAGACTTCAAAGGAAATCTGATCAGTCATCCAAGGAACTTGGAGACTAATGATAATAATAAAATTAATATCGACCATAATGAGTTCATCATGATAAAAGAAAATGATCTATAAAAAGGAAAGTAGAGAATAAATTGGTCATTTAAAGTAAAAATGACAAATGACAGTAGTATTATAATAGTTGGATACATTGATTAGTCACTTGAGAAAAAAATTTGCTAATGATAACGATGAATATCGTTGTCGGGATGGATTAGTTACCAAGTAAGTGTAATTAATGATATCATTAGTATTAATATCGGTATAAATCGATTAGTCACTTGAGAAAAAAAAATCATTAATGATAACAATGAATATCGTTGTCGGTATGGATTAAATACCAAGTAAGGGTAATTAATAATATCATAAGTATTGAGATCGACATACATTGATTAATCACCTGAGAAAAAATAACTAATGATAACGACAAATATTGTTGTTGATATGGATTAATTATCAGGTGGGGTAATTAATGATTTCATGGTATTGATATTGATATAAATTGATTTGTCATTTGAGGGGTGAAGAATTTTAATAATTATAAATATACATGGCGGCATGAATAAATTATAAATTCAAATTATCAATGGTATTAGGAATATTTGATTTCGATAATCAAAGGATAATAAAAAGGGGTTTTGTTGTGTTGCAATAACAAATGAAATGTTGATGGTTCCTTAGTCAAGGTTATTTCGTGACAAAAAAAACACAATTACGGTAGTAAATATTTTCTAATGCAGATATTGTGTCTTACATACACACATGTTTTGTGTTACAAGTTCTTTCCAAATGCATCCAGAATAAAGTGGATTGCGCTTGTGATTTTTTTTTTTGCTATAGTTCAGTGAAAAATATAACTCTACTTTAAATTAATGTATTGAGATTTAGAACTTAGTAACTTAATGATAATGTAGAATGTTGAACTTATTAAATTGGTTGAAATGTGATGTTTTAATATTTGTTTTTAATTTTATAGTTATAATTTCTTTAATTTATTAAGATAATTAGTAATAGAATAGAACTATTTTGTGTTATGTAATAGGGATAAAGAATATATGTAAATGAATATAGTTTAATTGAGTTTGTGGTAATCAATGACAAAATAGCCATTAAGTAATAAGCTAAAGGGTATGAGAAATTTACTGTTTATCCACACTCAATGCACTGTAGATTACTGATTACAACAGTAATCCATAGTGCATTCTTCTTCTTTTTTTTCTTTCATCTTTTTTTTTTTTTCCAGCTTTCCCCTTTTTTCTTTTTTTTTTCAAAATTACTTTCCTTTTTTACCAACTTTCCCTTTTTTTTCATTTATTTTTTTCTAAAATTATCTTTGTCGATTTTACTTTTTTAATATTGAGCTGGTTAAAAATTTCATTTTGTAATTTTTTTCCTTTAAAATACTGTGGATTGCTACGGTGTTTTCCCACATAGTTTTTCTATTTTATTTTTTAAAATTATATTTGTTGATTTTATTTTTTTAATATTGAGCTGATTGAGAATTAGTTTTGTAATTTTTTTTAAAACAATGTTGATTGCTACAGTGTTTCTCCGCATGGTTTGTTTTTTTGTTTTTTGATGATTTTCTCTGAAATTATCTTTTTTTATTTTATTTTTTAACATTGAGCTGGTTAAAAATTACAGTTACAATATGTGAGAAAAACACTATAACTTTCCTCGCAAATTACTGTGAATTTCCATAGTGTTTTTTTCCACATGGTTTTTTTTCCAGTTTCTTTTGTGTTTTTTTTTTATAATATTTTTTTCCCAAAATTATCTTTGTTGATTTTATTTTTTTAATATTGAGCTGGCTAGAATTTCACTTTGTAATAAAACTTAATTATGTGGGGAAAACTTTTTTTTTTGTTATGATTTTTTAAAAATTATCTTTGTCAATTCTATTTTTTTCATATTGAGCTGGTTGAGAATTATAATTATAAGTCATTACAAATAAGGCTAAATCATTTGGGGAAGCACTGTAGCTTTCATCACAAAACACTGTGAATTGTTACAATGTTTCCAACATGATTTTTTTTTGTGTTTTTTTTGTTATTTTTTTTTTCTAAAATTATCTTTTTCGATTTTATTTTTTTAATATTGAGTTTATTGAGAATTTAATTTTGTGATTTTTTTCTTTAAAACACTGTGAATTGTTGTAGTGTTTTCCCATATGATTTTTTTCAAAATTATCTTTGTTGATTTTTATTTTTTTAATATTGAGTTGGTTAAGAATTATAATTACAATAAAGCTAAATCATATGGGGAAAGCGTTGTAGCTTTTCTCACAAAATACTGTGAATTGCTACAATATTTATCTAAATGGTTTTTTTTATGATTTTTTCTAAAATTGTCTTTGTCGATTTTATTGGAGAAAACATTGTAGTTTTCCTCACAAAACATTGTCAATTGCTACAACGTTTTTTCTTATAGGTTTTTTTCCTTCCAAAATTATTTTTGTTGATTTTTTTTTTAATATTAAGTTAGTAGAGAATTTAGCTTTGTAATTTTTTTTGCTTTATATTAACAGAAAAGCTAAATCATGTGGCGAAAGCACTGTATCTTTCCTAACAAAACATTGTGAATTGCTACAAATCATTTTATTCAGTTTCTAAGTTTTTAATTACCAACACAACTTTTTTTTCTATCATAAAATATTAGTTCCATCATAGTTTTAGTTTTTATTATTTATCTAGCACTGATTTATAATTATAACACTATTAAGTATATTTGTTTTATAAATCCACGAAAGTAACTGGCGTACCACATCCCGTGATAATTAGATAATTAGAACGCGTGATAAAAGATGATTGATGTAGAAAATTGGTGATGTCGATAATTTGCGTTATTAAATAGAGGAAATGCAGCTAGTTTTTTTTTTTAAAAAAAAATTACAGCAACTTTATTATTATATATATGTTGAATTATGGAAATAGAAAATTGAGGTTGTTACAGTTTGGTCCTTCACGTAATTATTGTTCTATTTAATTAAAAGTTCTGAAAAAGTTTTTTATTTTTTTAAAGATACACCAATTCAATATAAATTATTTAAAACCTAATAAAAGAAAAACTTAATATCGATATAAAAAGTCACCTCAGTATATTTTAAGTGAAATAAAAAGTACAGAGCACCCTGTGTTTGGGTACATTGTGGGCCTCCCTTTGCTGCTATTAAGAAGATCATTTAACTATTAAAAAAACCCTGCATTCTCTCAACAAGAAGGTACAGATTGAGATTTTGGGATTAATCGTATCTGACAACTCCCTTTGCAGCTGCTGGAGTGAACTTATTTTATTTCTTTTAAAAACGTTTTCCTCACCGGTAGAATAGTGTTAGAGTCATATCTCGTTGTTTTATTTAATATTTTAAATTTGTAAAGTGAGGTGATTATTGAATATGATATTAAATTATTATTTTATAAAAAATAAATATAAAATAATATAAATTTATACAAGTTTTATGCTGAAATAACTTTCACTCGAGGATATATATTAGAGAATTATATAAATTATATTTTGGAATCTTTAAGCTTTCGGGTGAGATGATTTTTTGAAAAATAGAAGTTCGAATCTCACCATTTTTATTTTATTTGATAAAAATTAAGCACAAGATAATGTGAGTATGTATAAGTTTAGGCCCAATTGATTTTTACTTAAGAGGAATATTAAAGAATTATATAAATTATATCTTAAGATTTTCACTTGAGAGAGTATGTTAAAAAATTATATATAATAATATTTTGGGATAATTTGTTGACAAATAGGACATCGACCGGTATTTTAATGTCGTTTCAAATTGCATTGTAAATGGTGTTTCATGAAAATTTGAAAAAGTGTTTTTGTTTTAAATTAATTTTTTTAATTTTTTTAGATTATTTTGATATTAAAAATAATTTTTTTAAAAATAAAAAATATTATTTTAAAATATTTTCAAATAAAAAATATTTTAAAAAATAATCACTAATATTATTAAAAAGAACTTTCTCTATTTGTCAATCTTACCTAATATGTTATGCCATTGTCCAATAACAATCATCATCTGACTATATATATATATATATATATATATATATATATATATATATATATATATATATAGAAGCAATCTGATCCTGGATAAGAACGTTGTATGATTGAACAACGTTGGATAAAGAATCAAGCAAATCCAATTTGAGAGTGAGCTGTTTATCCCTGTGGGCATGAACACAGTCCTATCCTGGAGCTGCAATGAAAATGCCAATTCTGAGAAATTCGTCAAATTCTTATCCGTTCAGCATAGAATACATCTAATAATAATGTTATCCGATAAAAAAGAGCATACGAATCTCTTTCCGTTCATAAACATGATGGATTATTGTCGGATAATAAAAAGGATTATTCATTTTCCAGGACAAATAACGAACGAGAAGCTATAGAGACTTTATGGCTTTGCGGTTGAACCTGTATTTGATTAAATTTTAATTTTTGTTTTTGTTAAAATTGAGTGCGGTTTGTCCTTTTTAGATCGTTTTAATGTGCTGATGTCAAAAATAATTTTTAAAAAATGAAAAAACATCATTGGTATGTATTTCGGCACGAAAAGCTATTTCAAAAGCAACCACTACTACACTGCCAAACAGGCTCATTCAATCGATTAGTGAGGGTTATAAACGCTCACACCTCAAAAGAATAGGGACCCTTCTGTACTTATGCAAAAAAGTTGTTTTTTTCCCCTTCCTGTTTATTGTGCAGAAAAAAAGAATGGAAGGAATGAATGAAGCACACCCTGTTTCACTTTTAATAGCCATAAAAAAACAGAAATTACATTAACAGAAGCTCACGCGTAGTTGCACGCGCACATATTCTCACTTGGGCGGTATTCCGCGTCGACCGTGCTTTTGGATTTTCCTTTCTTATTTTCTCTCCCCCCCATTGAAAAAGAAAGAGAGATAGAGGGCGCAAAGAAATCAAAAGCGAGGACCTAGCGAGTTTTTTTAGCTCCTTGTCATTTCTTTTAACTCTTCTCCACTCTTAAACCCACTCTCATTTTCACCGAATCCCTAATTCTCTCTCTGTTTTTTGTTATTTTGTCTTTCAGAAGTTAAAATTAGGGTTCCGAGCTATCAAGATTCTTGCGATTCACTCTTTGATCGGTTAGTCACCCACTCAAAATGCTGCATTTTTGTTTTATTTGCGTATGTATTACGTTTCTTTTCTTCATAATCTTTAACATGTTTCCTACATTATTTTACTTTTTAATCTGTTGTTAGCGTTATGGGTTTTTATTCCGTTTTAGTTATTTCGGGTTTTTTTTTTTGGATTTCTAGTATGTCTCATTAACTGTTAATACGTGTAAAAACTGTGTAATCTACTGTTCTTTATTTCACTTTCCACTGTTTAGTTATGGATTATTAATTAAATTCATTAGTTCTGATAGATTGAGTGAATTTGTTATTTGTTATTTTTTTCATTTTAATTATTGTAATCTTTTGTTTACATTTTACACTCAATAATGTTTAATTTTATTGATTTCCGAAGTTTAACTGCTTAGATAAAAATGGTAAAATTTACTGTTCTCTATTTCACTTTGTTATGTATTCTTTGCGGTTTGCTGATTAAACTCGTGAACTATTTAAGGATTATATTCATTAATTTTGATAAATCGAAGTGAATGTGTTAATTGTGAATTTCAGGTTTTACTGCACTGCCAAAAAAGTTGGGCGTGCAGTGTAGGTTACGAGGCGTCCTTTTCAAGTTTTTCTTGTGATTTCTATTCGATCATGTCTGGGGATTCTGTGGCAAACCTTTCCAATGGAAATGCGAATACACAGCAGTCTGATCCGCGGAAGACTTACCAAGTGGTTGTGGCTGCGACTAAGGACATGGGTATTGGGAAAGATGGGAAGCTACCATGGAAATTGCCTTCGGATCTTAAGTTTTTTAAGGATTTGACCTTGACTACGATGGATTCTGGTAAGAAGAACGCGGTTATCATGGGAAGGAAGACGTGGGAAAGTATTCCACTCGAGCATAGGCCTCTTCCTGGTCGGCTTAATGTTGTTTTGACACGTTCTGGTAGTTTTGATATTGCTACTGCTGAGAATGTTGTGATTTGTGGAAGCATGGGTTCTGCATTGGAGTTGTTGGCTGCGTCCCCTTATTGTTTGTCGATCGAGAAAGTGTTTGTTATTGGAGGTGGTCAGATATTAAGGTTTGTGCTTTGAAAAGTTGAATTAGTTTATGAATGATATTCTTTTTTCACATTTGTTTCTTTTGTGTTTGTATTGATTATGTTGTAATGCAGAGAATCTTTGAATGCGCCTGGATGTGATGCTATCCACATTACAGAAATTGAGACGGATTTTGATTGCGATACTTTTATCCCTGCAATTGATACCTCTGTATTTCAGCCCTGGTACTCTTCTTTTCCCAAGGTGGAAAATGACATACGACATTGCTTTACAACTTATGTTCGAGTGAGAAGTTCTGCAATTGAATCCCATAGTCAAAACAATGGTGAGAACTCTGATGGTAATTCAGAAAATAGTAAATTTGAGGTAAAGAAGTTCTCATTCCTTCCCAAGATGGTATTTGAGAGACATGAGGAGTATTTATATCTCAGAATGGTTCAAGACATCATCTCGGATGGGAATTTGAAGGATGACAGGACAGGAACTGGTACTCTATCAAAATTTGGTTGCCAGGTAACTTGAACCCTTGATTTTTAACAGCTCTGTCTTTGCTTCTTAAACTATGTATCCACATGTTTACATTTTTTAGTTAATTATGATTGCTAATTGATCAATTCATTCCTTTTGATCCACAGATGCGATTCAATCTGCGCAAAAATTTTCCACTTCTTACAACAAAGGCACGTTATCTTTGTTATGACTTGTTATTATTGTTGTAACCAAATTTCTATATGCATTTCCCATTTTCATTGTTGATAATTTGTATTCACTCGATGTGAGGTCAGTTAAAAAAGAAAAGGCACCATTCATTTATCTCACCTTCAAGTTTGACACAAAGTGTGACAATTTTTTTTCTGCAGAAAGTATTTTGGCGAGGCGTTGTTGAAGAACTCCTGTGGTTCATCAGTGGTTCAACAAGTGCCAAGGTAACGATATCTTAACTGTATGCTTTATTTATTTCCTTATCTGTCATCTATGTTTTGATGGGATTGGACGGAGGGTCTCAGTTTTTATTGGTTCCCAGTCCTTTTAGGAAATAATTCTTCCCATATTTAAGAAAATAATTCTTCCCAGTCCTTTTCAAGATTTGCTGTTTTGATATTTGGCATATTTTATTTTTTTCTGCTACAGAGTCCAGCTGAATGTCAGACACTGTTGTATATCAAATAAAAGTCATTGTATTTGCAAGGGGTGTTTATAATAATCTTGGAAGATTTCCTCTATTGTTAGTTCTAGATGCTAGAATATAACAGTATGAAACACATTTCTAAAAATGTTTCTATAATTAACAGGTCCTTCAGGAAAAGGGCATTCACATATGGGATGGCAATGCATCCAGAGAGTACCTTGACAGGCATGTATTAGCTTTTATTTTCTTGTTTTTTTTTTTTTAAATATTTTAAACACTGCTCTCATATGAAGATTTTAAATGATATCTTTACTGGTTGCAGTATTGGGTTAAAGGACAGAGAGGAAGGTGACTTGGGACCTGTATATGGGTTCCAGTGGAGGCATTTTGGTGCTAGGTTTTGTTGATTTTCCTTTATCTAAGTTCAGCTGCTGGATCATATCAAGAAAGAGTTTTAGGCTAATTGTTTTGTGTGTGCATTTTTTAGGTATACTGATATGCATGCTGACTACACTGGTCAGGGATTTGACCAGTTGTTAGATGTTATTGACAAGATTAAGAATAATCCAAATGATCGTCGGATTATAATCTCAGCTTGGAATCCTTCTGATCTCAAATTGATGGCGCTTCCACCTTGCCACATGTTTGCTCAGGTTTGCGGTAACTTAATGTTTCTACTTTCTAAACCATTTTCTTTATCTTCAATTAATCCAGATTTTATTTTCAGTTCTACGTAGCCAATGGAGAATTATCATGCCAAATGTACCAGCGTTCTGCTGACATGGGCCTTGGTGTGCCCTTCAACATTGCATCTTATGCTCTCCTGACATGCATCATTGCTCATGTCTCTGGTATGTACTCTTTGCAACCACACCATTAATTTACAAATCATGCTTGTTGAATTGCTGGGGTGTTTGATGTTTTAGATGTGCATGTCCAGTCATCTGAAATTGTTTCTGTTGATAAGACGTAAGAGTGAAGACACCCACACAAGTTGATGGACCCATGACATTTGATTTACCGGCCTTTAAATTGTTAGATTGGGTGATAACAGATGGAAATGTTTATTGAACTGATGACTTAAAGGACAAAGGGAGTCCTATGTGGATCTGCTGGTAAATTATCATTGAGAGCACCACTTTGTGGACCTGAACAAATTTGATTTGATGGGGGAATTTGTTTCTGGAAAAGGTTCTCGACATTTTCACATGGGGAAAGCATTACAAATAAAATGGTTATTTGCTATGTTTTCTGTGATAATGATATTAGTGAATTTGCATAGCTTGATGAATAGATTTTAAGGATCCAGTTACTGTCAAAGTAAAGTGGGATATTTGTGGGGGTGGAAACCTTCTTTGTGGTTTCAAAATTCAAACACTATGCCTTTACCATGGCACTGGTCTATGGTGCTAGAAAAATAGATCATTACTATAGTAGTTTCAATCAGCCTTTACTTTTATCTTTTACAGATCTCATTCCAGGCGATTTTGTTCATGTGATTGGTGATGCTCATGTTTATCACACTCATATCAGGCCTCTGCAGGAGCAGCTTCGGAAACTTCCAAAGCCTTTCCCAGTAAGCAAAATAGAAGAAATTTTACTAATTCGTCTCAAATTATCTTTGTGTTTCCTTCTGTTCTCAGTGCTACTCTATAACACCCTGTTACCTTCATGCAGATTTTGAAGATCAATTCTGAGAAGAAAGACATAGATACTTTTGTGGCAGCTGATTTCAAGCTCATAGGGTATGATCCTCACCAGAAAATTGAAATGAAAATGGCGGTATAGAGCTCCGCTCCATTAATGATTTAGTGTAATTGGAGACTCTGATCCCTCCTCGGCAAAACATGCTCGTAGTTTTGAGGCAAGTATATAATTGCAGTGTTTCTTGCTCTTTTTTTTTCCTGTTTTGTTTTTTCTTTTCAAGCACATGGACGCATTTTATAAATTGAACCTTGCTATGCCTTCACTAAGTTCTATATGACATGTGGTTCATGACTAATATATACAGTCCATGTTTGACATTCCTGCCATTTATAATTTTTCTGCTCGTTGTCTCTTAGTTGATGATATAGTTATGTAACTGGGTATCGTATTGTAGAATCTCTTAGTAAGATTGGTGTTTCTCATGGGAGGTGTGAAAACAACAAACGGTGCACCTGAAACAGTTGACCTAGTGATTTAGGACCTTTGAGGATCTCTGGAGGAGGTGCACCAGAAACAGTTGACCTAGTGAGTTAGGACCTTTGAGGATCTCTGGAGGAGGCGCGGGAAGCACAGTAGTACCCTCTTTAATGCATTATGCTAGATGCTAGACTTTTGGGGAAATTTTTCCGGTAGTCTTAACTTTGAACCGTGTCTATTCTTTAGATTTAAGAATTTGAGGTTCTGATCAGTACATGGGGAAACTTGTCATAATATGTTATCATCGAACTCTTGGATCTGAAGCTTTGGTTTCTTTGTAATGTTTCAGGCACAGCTGTCGGAGGCCTATCATGATATAGAGTGTGATACGAAGGATCAAATAAAAATTTGGTAGTTTTGGGATATACTTCAAGCTTATGCTGTCGTAGTGAGAATCCTTTAGTTCCACTCCCAGTCGTGGTTCTAAGGTGATTTAGGATACCTGTTTTTCAGTTTTGGTTTCTCTTAAACTAGTGTTCTTTTTTAACTGATCCATCGCCGAATTTCAACAATACTCTACCGTACTTATTTTGAAGTGGATTGGAATTTGGACGGGCTATTTCCTTTTGCAGTGCTTTTGCCTTTAGTGAATGTTTTGTTCATTTGGATCGTGAAAAACAGGACATTCCTATTTGAAATCATGTTAGGACAGGATTGTCAAATTCTTAAACTCAGGAACAAGTTTAGGAAGCAAATTGACCGGCACATGCGTCACCCTGTTCTGGAGCCCTATTTTAAATGCGTCCATGAGAACGTGTTATCTGTACTCCTAAAACAGTTGTGGACTACAAATTTAGACAGGGTTTTGAAGCTTGCTGTGAAGGAGGAGCAATTGAGGGTTATGCCTGTCAAGCTCTTACGAGATTTTTTAATTGCTTGATCTGAATACGTGCCCTTGCAGACGTTGATATGTATAAAGACCCAAACAAATAACCAGTTTTCTAAAATATTGACAAATTGACAAATTCTTCCATGAGTCTTAGGCAAATGAGATCGGTTTTATGGTCTCAATAAGAAGCTAGGCAGAAACCTGAATATTGTGTTGAAATCATCATCCAGGATTCAGGCGTTGCCTTGAACATCACATGTTTCTGTGAAGTGAGAAAAATAATGCTACGAGTTATCGAAGAATGAAAAAATAATCCAAGGAAAAGTTATTGGCATGGCTAGTTTCTCCCTCTCCTCCATTCATGCAAAAAACTTTTACTTGCATGGCTTCAGACATAACAGTTTTTGTCTGAAGCTCCCTTATGATGATGCTATACCTATCTCTTCACTCTTTTACTGCACATGAGAGAGCCAGTGTAATCATTTTAGATTCCATAGATGGCCCCATTTGGGCATGGAAGAAGCCTTTGCCACCATACTTTGCCTTCAACTCCAGATCATCTTTTCCAGGAAGGCAACGTGTCACTCCACCCAAATAGGACATGTAGCTATGTTTATTTTCTATGAAGTTGGATTTACCTTGCCCACAGTGCAGTCATATTTCAATCTTCGACGTGTATAATTTTAAATGTATTTCGGAAACCTTGTTAAAATCATTATGAGCCAACCAGCTGAATTTAATGATTCAAGGATCTTTCGCTTCGTCAGAATAGTTTTCATCTATGTGGGAATTTCTTGGTTTGAAGACGAACATTTTTACAATTCTTGTATCGTTTTTAAGTGGGAATTGATGGATTAAGCTGGCTTGCAACTTTCAGAACTCAAAAAGTTTAAAGAGCTTGAAACCAATGGTGCTAAATAACCACCTATCTGCCCTTGACTAATGGATACCGTACAAAACCTAGCCAAGATTTTACTTTTTCAATCACTTGCAATGTTCAAATCTGTAGACTGCCAAGGATCAAGCTGAAAGAAAAGTCCAGCTCTCTACTCTCCTTCAACATGGATCCAAGCCACACTGAAAATATGGAATAGGATTTAAGGAAATGGAACTTAAAGTTAAAGAAAAGTCTACTAATGAAATGTAAAGAGATGCGTGCAATGAATAATTTTTATTTTTTTTTTAAAAGGGGCTTTTATCACATGACTGGACAAGCCTAATTTGATGATCCCGGTCATAGATGCCAGTCCTTTCAGATAGAAACTCCATGGATGAAAAGCGAACTTCTTTAAACCACCAGACAAGTTTTCTCTAATAAAAATCTACATGTTAAAAGCCAGAAATTGTTTTTCATCTGGGAAACAAGAGAAATGATAACAAATAAAAACAGAATAAAATATCTTGTAAGCAAATTCCATTTTTGATAAGAAGAAAGAAACAAGCATGCTGCAAGTGGGAAACAGTCATAATGATGTTATTTTCAGTGAATTCCAGCTCACACAACATCCACTACGAATTATGCCAGAACTTCTACTGTCTCTCCTTGTTTGCGTATGCTTTATACTTGTAACTGATACGTCAAGTTTATATATTCTTATTAAAAAAACATTGAATCAAGAAACATTTACTAATGTTATCCCGTTTGTTTACTGAAAATTAATTTTTGAAAAAGTAAATTTCGAGAAGGTGAATTATTTTCTAATATTTGGTAATGTAATATAAAATAAGTTGAAAAATATTTTCCAGTATTTGGTTATGTCATGAAAAATAAGCTGGAAAATAACTTATTAATGTTTTATTTTTTTTCAAGTTTATTAAAATAATAAGGAATAAATCTTACAAATTAAAAAGTTAAATGAGAATAAAATTGAAAAAAAATATAATTTCATAAATTATCTCAAATAAAATAAATAATAATCAAAATAATGGAGATCAAATCTAAAAAATAAAAAATTAAAAGATGAAGAAATAAAAATAATAATAATTAACATTTTATAAATTATTTCAAATAACAATCAAAAGAACGAGGACCAAATTTGATAGATAAAAACTTCCAATTAAAAAATGATAAAGGAAAAGCAAATAACAATTATAAAAATAAGTATCGAAGTTAATATAAAAATTAAATTCTAATGAATGAAATTGAAAAAAATATATTCAAAACAAAATATATATATCAATTAAAAGTTTGAGGATCAAATTTGATATAATCAACAAATAATATGACATTTCTAAATTTTCCACAACCGCCCAAAATAAAAGAAAAATACTTTCCTGAAAACCAAGCTAAATTTTTCTTTGATTGGAAAATGTTTTCCGTTGACCAACTTTCCTAATGACAAACAAACATATGAAAGTTTGTAAAATGGTTTCCCAAAAACCACTTTCAGGGAAACAAACGCACCCTAAATTTTCAAAAATACAAGCTCTGGTCAAAACATGGTGGGCAACTATAATTAGGCTTGGCAGTGTGCCAAGCCTCGGGTATGTCCATGGAAATGACCATCCTTCCTAGACATACTCACGAGAATGCACAGATCATTTTTTCTATCACATCTAAGAGAATGAACATTCTCTTTGGAGCACGTTTAAGAGAATGACCCTCCTCCTTTAAACTACTCAAGAGACTCGGCCTCTCTTGGATCTAGCCTAGGAAAAAAGCTCTGTCTCTATGAATTTAGTTACATTTGATGTTTTAAACTTTAATCTTCCTATACTTTTTATGTGTGTAAAGTCCTATAAAGATTCATTATATTTCCATCAAATATTAATACAGAAGTAAGGGATATTTATCCCTTATTAAATGCTAGCGGAGTAAAATTATACTTCATACTTTTTTCTTTACAAAAAAGAAAGACTCATGAGCTATAAATACACTATGAAACCTTCAAAATAAAGGTTTACAATTTTCATTCTCTACTGTATATATATATTTTTAGAGCATCTCTCTAGAATATTATTGTATTTTCTCACTCTAAAAGGCTATTTATTTAAGTATTGAAGAGTTCTCATCTCCACCATAAAAGATCTTTTGTAAGTACTAGTCACAAGCTACATTGGTCTATTAAACATAAAATATAAATTATCAACTATCTTGACCAAGAAAAATAGATGAAATTATTAAGATTAATTCCTTGACTAATTATTTAACCCGAGAATCCTATTCCTAAACTACCTAGATTCTTGACACATCATCATCACCGAGAGATAAAAGATAAAGATGCCATTATTCGACATGGAAGGCCTCAACAGTGTAAAAAAAATAAAATAGAACAGCTTTGTTATCTTTCCTTTACCCCTTGTTATGATCCTTGTTGAAAAAATCAAGACTAGAATCAAAGCATATTTTTGTCAGAATTTCGACTGTAAATCTTCCTATAATGCCGTATCCATCCTACAGCAAGAACATGAAAAGTCTTTACACATCAGGGAATTCTTATCCGCATATAGACTTTTATCCATTCTTGAAATCAGACATGGCATCTAATTTACACTGCTGCAAAGTTGCAAGAATAGTCCTTCTATGCTCAGAGCTTGTACCTATTCTATTCATGAAAATGTAAAGCACAAAGCTGTAAATAGTAATTCACACAGAAAAAGCTAACAGGTAAATTTACTCTGCATTTATGATTTAGCATTGTACACGCACCTATAGACTTATAGATGTGCAAACAAAAAACGGCAAAAAGGATCTTGAATTTTTCTTACACAGTTTTTACTCCAAGACATAAGAATTCTCTTCATCTATTCGAAACCTCTTTTGCCTAGCAATGAAAGCCTCAATCGTGCATCGAAACTCCTCGTTGCTCATTTTATCCTCAGGGCATGGCCTTTTCTCCAATTCCTCATCGGAATCGATGCTTTTCCTGCATCCCTCCGTTGCTGACCGCCTCAGTTCCCGGCAAGGCTTGTTACTATTTGGCCTCTTCAATCTCTCTGATTGACTCCTATGATATTTCTTGCTTTCTAAAGAAGTTGAATTATCCTCAGTGACTTTGTGCTCAGCATAAGTGACCTGTTTCTCTCTACATTCAGCTTCATAATGATGAGTTCCCTGGCTCTTTTCACTCTTTTCAACGAACTCTTCATAAAGGTCAGTGCTTGAATTCTTTCCATTAGAATCTTGACACGAAAACTGGCCTGACTTTGCAAAGAGAGTGATGACTATCACGTTACCAAGAACGAATACGAACCGAGGACTTACAAGGGTGACTGTTAAGTCCTTAAAATACTCACTGGAGTTCCTGACAGCAACTGGGAGTTGAATGGAAAACCTGGAAATCAAGGCTAGAACTAGGCCTATTTCTATTAACCTGAACAAACTTGCAATCTTTTGAATCTTCCTATGCTTCTTGATTGCGTTCGCCTTCTCAATCTTGATGTTGGTGATGTTGAATGAATCCATTTGCGGAATCGAGAATTGAAAGCAATAGCAAGGTAGCAGAGAAAATGGAGGATTAAGGGTTTTCACTCAAAAGAGAAGTGGTAAACAAGCAAAGCCTTGGTAGCAGCCATTTCTCTGTGTTGAGACAAGATGGAGACTACCATAGTTATAGTAGACAGTGAAGGTATTATGCTGCCAAGGAGCATGGAAGCAGATAGACAGAGATCAGTACAAAGGATAGGAACAGGGGAAACAGAGTAGCTCTGTTTTTTCCTTTTTTTCTCAATCTACTTGTCAACTAGAAAATCTTGCTCCTCTTGTTAAAACCGTTAAGTTGTTTAGATAGACTACTTATAGTTAGTGAAATATGTGAGACATAAATTTTTTTTCCCCTTTTATATCCAATCTTGCTTTATTTTATTGTTTCTTTTAAGTTTTCTCTATAGGAAAAGTATATATTCCATCTTTTTCTTTATTCGAAATGTGCAAGTTGTGGGATTTTCCACACCATTATTGTTCCTTTTTTCTTACCTTATTATTCCCACCTCCCTTGAAGTTCATTCACCAAGCTTTAGATTTTACATTAAATAAATAAATCTAACACTTGCACTAGTAGAACACTCTCTTCAACTTCAGTGGAAAGTTATTCCACCCAATATACCCACATTCTTTTAGAATATCCCATGAACAGGCTAGAAGAGCAGCCTTGCATTGCGCAAACCACTTTCATTACCTCCTCGTCAAGATGTTTATGGAATTTAAGAATACATCAGCAATATTGTATGATAGAATACCATCCAGTTTCATCTATTCGCTAAAAACATCCTCGTTTTCACTAAACGAGCTAGTCATTTCAACATGTTCAGGTCCTATTTTGCCAAGATAAAAAAAAAGGAGCTCCTGGTGCTTGTTGAGCATGTTTTATTGAAGAAATTCTATGGCAATAGTGAAAGAAAGGTAGAGCAAGAAACTCCCTTGTAATTCAAAACAGGAAACATGAAAGTTCTTTTACATGATAGACAAAGGATCTGGTAATCTGGTAGATTGAATCTTCCAGGAGGATGACTTGATTGTCACTGTAACAACTGCACTAGTTTGTAGAATGTTAGGTAAAAAGTTTGGGACATGGCAGATTCAGACAGAAACCGTTAGGAAAGCAGGCCCATTCCTTCCTTGCTAAGAAAATGCTGCTTTCTCTCTCTTTGTCTCCATTATTTTATGAACTTTCTTCACCTTTAACTAGCACTCTGTTACGGAACCCCCCCTGTTCTCCGAGACAAGACCCACCACAGCCACTTATAGAGAGCATGGCGAGCCTCCTTTTCCTTGCACGTTACATTCATCACGGTAGCGTGGCATTTTGATATATTCTTGTGGGTTAGCTTCAATCTCTCTCTCTCTGTCAAAATCAGAACTGATTGTGTTTCTCTTATGTTGTTTGATTTGAGGCCATAATGATTCAGGAGGCATCAACGGTTCTTACCTTTTTCTTTTCCTTCTTTTACAAATAAAGTAAAACAGTTTTTTCTTCTTAGAATCCACTAACTGTAATAAACAGGCCCAAATCTCAGAAACTTTGAAATAAATAAATAAATAAATAATAATAATTTGTAATAGATATTTAAATACATAAATGGGCGTATGAAGTACCTTTATTTCATAATTTTTCTGGGATAAATGACTCAATCTATCCTTATATATAGTGATTTTGAAAAACATTTCTATCGTATCCTTAATTTTTTTAAAATAAAATTTTTATTTCTTAAAATTTCAACAATTGAGTAGTTTTGAGTTTTTTTAAAAGTAGCTGATATTAAAATTAAAATTTTAAAAATAATAAAATATTATTTTAATATATTTTTTAAAAAATATATTTTAAAACAATCACTACCATAATATATTACACGATCTCGCTCTTAAGCATCAAGCTACAGCCAGTTTATGAAATGGGTCGCCACTAATTTTTTTTTTTAATGAAAACATAAGTTCATATGAACTTTCTCTACGCGAACAAAATCATGTATTTTTATTTTTAATATAAATATTTTTTTTTCAATGTTGCTTTTGTATAAAGCAAGTGGAGTTCTATGGGACATTCTGAATTTATCAAAGAGGGCAACAATTTCATCAAAGAAAATGGGATGACATTACAACAAAAATAATTGTATTTTCGTTTCAGGACGTTTCTTGATTTTGGATTTGAATTCTCCTATAAATGAAGATATTGATGATGTCTTTTTGTTTTATTTTGTGGGCTTGAATGCCGAAACTAGTTCGAGATAAAGTTATTAATTTTTTGATTTTGTCAATCTAATACACTTTTCCATGATAAAAGCTCAGGTGGATCATTGTTGTTACCTATAAAATATTTTATTTTATTTATTAGAGACTCTTCGATGATTAAACTAGAATCGGTTTAAGAAAAATTAATTATTCCTTTAAGTAAGAGGTTTTTTATTAAGATAAAATTATAATTGTTAAAGCAAAGAGAAATATTTAAACCTGATATGATCATCTTTGTTTCTATCTTTTATAGATCTCAGAGTGCTTCTCTTTATTATAAGGAAAATGTTGGCTTATTCAATCAAAATAAAATTTTTTTAATCTACAATTTCACTGAAATAAAATATTTTTGATCTATCAGATATACCTGAATTTAACACTTGATTGAACAAAAAAAAAAAAAAGAGGTTTTAGCCCCCGTTTAGTATTCTGTTTCAAATGTAAATTGGGCAAAATTTAAATTTTTTTATTTAAAATTATTTTTTTAAAAAAGTTATTTTAATATTAAAAAAAACCATTACAAAATAATTGCTACTCTTCGAAACCCACCTTCTCATTGTCAACCATTCGAAGAGCCCTTACAAACAAGAAAAACAAAAGGCAATAAATACAGTCCATCATGTACGTAGTGACACGAGACCATGTTTGTAAAATCTAGCTTGGGGAATTGATATCTATCCTGATCATCTTTATTTATTTATTTATTTATTATTATTATTATTATTATTGGATAAATGAATGAATAATCCTAATCACCTTTATTTGACACGAAACTTGCCTTCGCTGCCCAGAAACAAGAGCGGATTGAGCAAAATAATATTATTATTATTATTTATTGGTGTTTAGAAATATAGTAATAATTATTTTTTAAAATGTTTTTTATTTAAAAATATATTAAAATAATATATATTTTACTTTTAAAAAATTATTTTTGATACAACACATCGAAACGATGTGAAAAAAAAAAAAATAATTTTAAGTTAAAAAATAATTTTTTAAAAAGTAATTTTAAAACACGACAAACAACAGAATCTTAGTTTTTCAGATGGAGACGTGGCCACCAACAACAAATAAATCGGAATGGAAGGGGATCCTTGTAGCTCAAAGCAAGGAACTTCGAATCCCAAGCATAATCTTTCTTTTTAAGACGTTAACAAAGCAAACTTTTCTTGCTTTGTAAAGGTTTCGGAGTAGACAAGGCATACAAATAAACTCCAAGCTCGCTTTGCTCTGTTCATTAATTGATTCCCCAGTCTTGTCATCTTTTCCAACTGGATGTAACATCCACCTTCATTTTTTTTCTTTTATTGAGCTACTTAAAGAAAACTTTGTTGAAATTATATTTTTTAAAAATTAAACTTTTTTATTTAAAAATATTGTTTTATTTTCATATCATTTCAATAAAAAATATTATTTTAATATATTTTTAAATAAAAAATATTTTGAATTTCAATCATTGATTAACTCCGAACACCTTTTAATATGGATGTTTTTTTTTAGTTTAACGTGGATGTCCAGGTCAGCTTGCGCGCACCTCAACTAATCCCACAGGCCCTGAAGTTAACGACCATGTAAGCCTCCAGTGGCCATCATATAAGCAATCACAGGGCTCGAACCTGAGACCACAGAAAGAGCAAACCTCTTGGTCCCAAATTTTTATCACTGGACCACCACCTAGATGGTAATATGGATGTTACAAGCGAGTGGAGGCTGTTTCTGGGGGCTAAAGATTCACCCTATATTTTGGTGACACAAATGTTACAAATGTCTTGACATGAGTGGCTATGTGATATATGATGTTACTTGAAGAAATAAAAGAGAGGAAGAAGTTAATATGCCCTTAGTTTGGTTACACGCCCACAAGATCAACCACGTTGGATTCGGTGCTTGTTGAGATGGATACCACTTGTTGTGTTTCTTGCTTCATTTTGTTCCTTATCCAAGTTTTTTTTTCTTTTAAGACCCACCACCCTCTGTGTGTGTGTGTGTAATGGGCCTGGAACTTATGGTGTTACTAATTGAACCAAAGTGGGCTGAGGATAATTGTTGGCCCATGATTGATTCATGAGCCCAATCTTTCTGTGGGGCCCAAAGTAGAAACATATGGCTGGGCCGATGAAGTAAATGCTCATTAGGAAAAACTCTCCAGGCCTAAAAGTAAAAGCCTAGCAAAAGAAGCATCCGACCTGCCGGATTCGAACCAGCGACCTAAGGATTACAGCACCTACTACAGTCCTCCGCTCTACCAACTGAGCTAAGGTCGGTTCCTGGGATGGTTTGCCTTTAATTATATTTGAATCATATATGGCTAGAAGGATTGTTGTTTCATGATTGGATTACGAGTATATTGTTACTTTAGCCTGTTGAGTAGTATTTTAACAAAATTGCGTGGTTTCGTTCTTGATTATTAGGGAATGGACATGTTGTTGGAAGGGATTATCGTCGATTTTTATGTAATTATCTACTATCAAAATCAATTCTTCTTCGCATGGTTGCATGCAGACCATCGATGCTTTGATTAGTACATTCACCAAAACATTTTATTCCCCGCAGGATATATATTCTGGCTCCTCCATTTCATCATTATTTGCCAGAGATATTTATGCGTGTTAACCTGGGCTGTCACAAGTTCATTCCATTGACGATGCTTAAGATCAAGTGATCAATTTTATGCTTATTATAAGCTCCCAATTAAGTTTGGTCAACAAGGATAACCGAAAACACCCATGAACATGTTATTAGGTTTCTGATTATAAGTTGCAACTAAAAATACATCTTCCTAATTTGGTTTTGGCAAATGGGAGTGAGCAATCAAGGTTAAGGTTAAGCCCATTTCAACAATTTGACAATGTTGATTTTCAACGGAATCCATTTGTTCTTCTGTGTAAGGAAGGATAAGATAAATGATGTTGAGTTCGGCAAGTTTTGAAATAATTATTTAAACATCTATATTCATCCACCAATCACTTTAAAAAGCTTTAATTTTGGAACCAAAGTGTCCTTCAATATATTTTTGAAATTGAAGAAATATATTCTCAACATAATATTTTATTTTTTAAAAAATATCCATATGAATCTAGTAAAGACATCTAAGAAATAAACATAATAACAAGATCCATAGCTAGAAATAACCGAGCTTGGTCTCTAACATCAGAATAAATTAATTCAAGTGGTTTTGAAATAGAAGGAACAGAAGAATACAAATTTATATTGTGGCTTTTAGCCATCTCACACCCGGGATAAATAATTTGTCTATTATTACAACTAACAAGTAAATTATCATGGCTAAGCATACGTCGAATAGTAATATATAAAGCATGATCAAGACGACAATGCCAATTTATAATAGAAACCCCAACACTAAAAAAACATATGAAAAGTAGTGTTGAAGAGAAAAAGAGAAGTAATAAAGGCCATCAGACACAAATATTTTATGTAGGATGTTCCACGAGTAATCGTTAAGCAAAAAAAAAAAAAGAATTGTGAAATTCAAAATAAACATGATTATCTTGGGTAAAGTTTTTAGAAAAAATAAGATTTTTTTTTTTTGTAATTTCTAGGACAAAAAATTTTTTGGTCAAGAATAAAAGATGAAGAGGAATTAGATAAATAAATAGTTTCAATATGAATGATTTTCAAACTTGTACCATTACCAATGTGAATTTGATCATTGCTAGAAAAATTATCACTTCTGATGTTTAAATTACTTATGTTGCTGGTTAGATTATGTGTTGAACCAATATTAAAATGCCACTCTTGTTCAGCTAATTGTTGCCGTGTATGATTGAAGACAAGTTTTGCTTGAAGATTTGGACGTGGTGGTGGAGTTTGAAAATTTGGATTAAAACGCTTCCAACCATGGGAGGCCATATGACCAGATTTTCATAAAATTGACACAACAAACTATTGTTGCCATGACCACCACTATGGTTGCTATTGAATTGACCACACCCCCTACCTCTAGGTGCTGATGAATAGCTATGAACCTTTTTTCCAGTAAGAGGTAGTTGTTGGGTGACAACATTGACAGAGGTAGTGAGTAAGGATAAAAGTTGATTATTGTGTTGAATATAAGCCTCACATGTCAAGAACATGGAATAAACCTCTTTTAAGGTAAAAGAGGTATCACGATGAGTGACCATAAAAATAAGAAAGTTATATTCTGAACCAAGCCCTACAAGTAGATATGTGATGATATCATCACACATTAGAGGTTGTCCAACAATAGCCAACTCGTCTGTAAGACGTTTGATTATCATAAAATAATCACTTATAAATAGACTTCCTTTTCACAAAGTAGAGAGTTGAGATCAAACTTGTACTTCTTTAGCACGGGACTATGACGCAAAGGCATAACTTAGAGTCATCCAGAATTCAGAGGACGTGCTGTAATGAGCAACTTGTGCCAGTACCTTGTATGAAAGAGAAGAATTGATGCAACTAAGAATAAGATTATCTTGGGTTTTCCAATTAGTATAAGATTGGTTGGGACATGTAAATCCATCAGAAATAGTGATGGTTTTAGCAGGTTGGTGAATAGTGCCATCTATACAGCCAAAAACTTTATGACCTTTGAGGTAGGGTAATATAGTGGCTTTCCAAGCTGGTAGTTCAAACGTGTGAGTTTAGTAAGGTTGATGAAGGATGATGGGGAGATTGCATTCAGAAGTTGTGGAATTTTAGGAGTCAAACATTTTGAGAAGGATTAATTAGAAATAAGTCTTATATAACTTTGATACCATGTAGGAATGGGCAAAGATGAGAATTTCACAAAAGAAAGAGTTGTATATTAATATGCAATCTTGAAAGAAAACACATTGTATAAGATTTTATAAATATATTACCTATAAACTCCTCCTCTATGTTAGTTATTTTAAAACCAAAGGATAATATCACAATGTTAACAACCAAATTGGTTATCCCAAGCAAGGTACTTCAGTTTTAAATGTTGACCGTTTCTTACAAAGATGTTATAAACGGCTCCCCAACTCTCCTTCATACTTGTGAGCTCTTAAAGTGGTCCACTTTAAAGGTTGTAACCTTCATACTTATGAGCTCTTAAAGTGGTTCACCTAAAGGTTGTAACATTCATACTTATGAGCTCTTAAAGTGGTCTAGTCAAAGGTTGTAACTACCTCATGATATACTAAATATGTGGGACACATAACCATTAAAGCTTGATGGAAGCTTTGACTATAAATAATGTTATTTGATCTCCATACTCACTTACTCAATTCCCTTAAGTTTTACACCATCTATATAGAATGAATAGAGTTTGGAAGTGCCAAATATATATCAAAGAGAGCAGCAAATACATGAGGAACATTAATGGCTGGAGGTACTATTTCCTTATCATTAAGCTTTACGATTCTATTATAAACATGTTCTTTCTGCATCATAGAATCGTATATTAAGTTCTACATTTTGTATCAGAGCATGGTTTTATCTTTGCCTTGATTTATAGAGTTGCTCTGTTTATCTTTGTTTCTGGTCGAAAGTTTGATAAAATTTAACTTTTGACTTCTGGATGTTTTTTATTCGAAAGAAAGAAATCATGTTGAAATAGTTTTTCTAAGCTTTTTGTGATTTAAAAAAAAAACATCCAAGAAAATCAAAGTCTGTAACCTAGTATGGAGGTTGAAGACGACAAAAAACGACATGCAGTTTTGATCTCCGATAAACAATGACATTTAGTTTCCACTTTATAGATGGCCTGGAAAGTGTGCTAATAATTGTTATGATATATTGTTATGGTCATAATTTTTATTTGATTTAATTATATGCAATTTGGATTATTATAGTGCAAATTTAATTATTATGCCCGTATTGAGTTTGCATGAATTGATTATTTCTACTCTATATTAATACATGCAATTTTTATGAGTGTGTGTGTACTTATTATTATAGTTAAAAGCATGAAATTAAGTGTTATGCATAATATTATAGTTTTGATTATGCAATATTTATGCTTATATTATGATAATATTTTGTGCATAATAATAACATGTTAGTTTTAGTTAAAATTATGTAATTCATAATATTAAACTACTCTTATGTGATTTAATGTCTAATGATCCATATAATTTTAATTAATTAGAGAATAGCCATAATATCTTTAATTGAATAAAATTATATATTATGAATGATTAGGATCCCATAAAGAATATTAGACATTAATTGTAATTAATATAATAAATTCTATCCCACATGAATTTTTATTATATTTATATTATTAATTAGGATAAAATATCAAGTTATTCATAAATTACTCACAAGAATTATGAATTAAGTAAATAATTTGATAGTTTTATCATAAAAGATTAATCTAAGATAAAATATATATCAAATTATAATTATAATATATCCTTTAGAATTATGAATTAAATAAATAATTTGATCATAAAAAATAATTGAATCTACTTGAATTAAGAATTCAGCCCACGAGCATTTTTATGTCATTAGATTTGATATTTAAGCATGATTTGCATTGGTAAAGCATGAATATTTATTGCCTTAATTAGACTTATGCATGTAATCTATCATTATTGTTGTTACCTATTTTTAAGCCATACGTGCTAATGGAGACCCTTTTTACCAACCAGATTGCTGCCACTTTCTGTTGTTTTAAAATTTTTTATCTCACTTCGAATCCTTCATCAAAGTTGTAGTCTTGGACGCATAGATGAATTTGGGCTTTTGAATCGCTGAATTTTGATATCAGAAGCTCAAAATATTCACGTTTGAGTATCTACTGAGGAAGCAAAAATTCTGCCGCTAAATTTCTACCGCAAAAAAATTTCTGCCGCAGGAAGGGTTTAATTTGCCCCCCCAAGTTTGCAGGACTAAATTAAAAAAAAAAGAGAGACTGAAATAAGGGAGTTAATTGCCGATATAAATTGGAAGAAACTTGGCTGGAATAGAAAACAGGATAGGATCAACAAATGACAGAAAAATCTACAACGATGAATTACATGGCTGCCGCTGTGTTTACCTTTGCCTTGCGTTTCGACAACAAACGACGCCGTCATGCTTTTACATTAATGTGCATTTGTTTTTCCTTTCTTCAGCCGGGGAAGCCAGGCGGCGCCGTTTTAAAACAACCCCATTTTGAATTAATGAGCTTGGTACTGTACCCCCATCTGCAACCTTTTCCCTCCTCTGCAGCCGTTTCCTGCCATTTTTTTTTCTCCTGTCCTTGCACTGCACAAAACAGTCCCCCTTTTCACGCTAGGATGGTAGCTGCGAGAGGAAACGACATTGTACCTCCAGTGCCAGCTGGGGAAGAGGACGCGCGCAGTCACGCAGAGGGAGCCTCGCCATCATCTAATGGTTGGAATTCCATCCCTAACACAAACGGCTGGGATGAGAGGGGTTTCAGGATTAACCTTCAAGTGTTTTGCTCGGCTATATATATGGGGCTATACAGCGAAAAAAAAGGAAAGAAAGAGAAAAGGGTGAGACAGAGAGAGTTTAAAGACAGAGAGAAAAAAAGAGGAGGGAGAGAAGAGTAAAAAAACAGAGAGCTAGGATAAGGCTGAGGTTAGAGAAGCCGAAAATCATTGAGAACGGGAGGAGATTACCTTGAGTCTATCCTACTTTGTCGAACCGAGGTTTACAAAGACTCTAAGAGGTTTTTGAAAAGCTCCCAACGGCAGAAAAAGAGGAAGGCTTGCTTCGGGTCATTAGAGGCAAAAAGACAGAAGCTTTGCCATCAGTTGTATATTCATTTTCTGCAGGATCCGCAGGTATGAGTTTGGACTTGCCTTTTCTTTAACATATGTAAAGCTGTTTGTTTGGTTTTTGTTCTTTTCAAAATCTGTTTCTACTTCTATTTCGGGACGTCATTTTCCATCTTAGCAACAAAGTTGTATGCTTTCTCATTGTTACTCCGAGGACTTTGAGTTTAGATTATTATTCATGTTAGAGCTGCGTTTGTTTTTCCTTCTTCTGGTTACTCATACAGCGACTCATTTAGAAAGAAAAATGAGAGAAAGTCCTCTTCAGGAGGTGATGTTTCGGCTAGTTTTGGAGCATGCTTTCCTTCCTGTTTTCTTTGAAAGAGAGATAGCTGGCCATTTGATTTGTTGTTTCTGCTTTAGTGTCTTTGATATACATGATATAAAGGCATGCTCTTTTGGTTCTTTCATTTTTGTATAAAACCAACCGTGGCAGCGTCATAAATTAGAAAAAGGGTAGGCGAGCAATGTGGTCTGTCTTAGGTTTGGTTTTCAAATGTTTAGCTTCCATATGTATATGACTTAATCCCTCCTGTCGAAGATGATGGGTCATGCTATATTTAGGCTGTGAGTTGATAAGCTATGTTTAGTTTTCTTGTTCTATTGCTGTGAGGAACCGTAGGTTTTAAAGGTTTTCATCATCCTTGCCTTCCTTTGCTTTGAGCCTCTCTGTGCAAATGGAACATTGCAGAGGAATAAGTGACTTATAGGTGCAGAAGAAAGAGTGAAACATATGAGATAGGGGCCGTTTAGTTGAGGGACTTTGTTTTTTTCCGTTTTTCGGCAGGTTCTGGTTTCATGCTTTCTTTCTCTGTTTTTTGTGAAAATGAAATAGCATACACGTTGTTTTTTAGTGTCAACATTTAATATGTGTTCTTTCCCTCTGTGTGAAACGAGCATGGCATTTGTTTTAAGATAAAAAGGATGGTGGTGGGTCACGGTTTCTGCTATAGGATTTGGGTTTCAAAGCTTGATTTTCATGTGTATACGGACTTACTCTTCTCTGTTGAAAATAGTGGGTCATGCTATTTTTGGTTTCTGAGTTTGAGAGGATAGACCGAAATCTGTTGAATGAGATTTGGCTTTGAAAAACTTTTTTTTCCCTTAATGGTTTCCTCCTGCTTTGTTTGCACGCGCTGTTTAAGTCTTGCAGTGTTAGAAATATATGTGATGGCTTGTCGTTTTAATTATGTTTACTGTGATGTTTGTGTTTTGATATAATAAAAATGTTTTATTGTGTGTTGCATACGGCCAATACCCTAACATATTTTAATTTTTTTTTTCTCAAAAAAGCAAATATTCGAGGTTTAAAAAAAATGTGTTTTAGCATGGATTTCTTAAACACAAAACTTATTTTCTTGCATCTTGGATTTTACAACGTGTTTGTAAATTCCAAAGAGTGTTGGCCAATATTCCAAAAAATATAAAAATCTTATTTTTGGGAATTCGTCTTTATTCACTATTAATGTTTGGATAAAGAAATCCCGAAGGGGTAAATATCCAAAATATTATTAGGAATAATTTGTTATTATTCACCGTTAATGTTTGGATAAAGAAATCCAAAGGGGATGAATATCCAAAATATTATTGGGAATAACTTGTTATTATTCGTTGTTAATGTTTGGATAAAGAAACCCCAAGTGGTTAATATCCAAAATATTTTTCTAGGAATAATAAGTTATCACACGTTCTTGAAAGAAGCCTCGATTATAATTGAGAACATTTCAATTTTTAACTCCACGGTTTACGAACCGTGAAAGTATGAAATACTAAGGCAAAAAGAGGTTTTTTAAAGCGCTCTAAATTTCCTTAGATTTCTAAATCTTTGTTCTTTTTTTCTTGCGATTTACGAGTCGCGAACACTCGAAGTACTAAGGAAAAATGAGCTCCTAAGCACATTGAATCTCCTTAGATTTCTATCTTACCTATCTCATAAATCATAGGTTATAAATTTAGTCTGAATCAAACATAGATTTCAAGGGATCTGCATTGGTTCTCCTTGGTACTTTGTAGATATATCTAAGAGTGTGATCCACATTGACCAAGGGTTCTTGCTTTTAGACTTTGAACCCAAATTCATTCATCATAGCAAACATATCATAGGAAACCTATTTAAGAGAACACCGACACTATAGCAATTATAAGGCAAACCAAACACCAAGCAGCTTACCTTAGGTAGGGCGTACTAGGGGTGCTAATACCTTCCCTTTACGCAACCAGTCCCTTACCTTAGAATATCTGAAAGACCAGTTAGGTTCCCTAGTGACCATAATACTAGGTGGCGACTCCCTTTTTTACAAAACAAAAACCCCGACATCAAGCCCTGCTACCGGGAAGGGTCGCCGCGACGTTGAGCTCTCGAGAGGGTACGACAATTATATACAGTTTTACAACCTGCAAATATTTCTGATGTTTGTTATGATATCCCTAAACTTAAGGGGGATAACTATAAGATCTGGAAGGAAAGAGTTCCTTTTCATTTAGGGTTGATGGACATAGACTATGCTATTAGGAAAGACGAACCACTAACACTCACTGATATCAGCACTGCAGCAGACATCATGCTTTATGAGCGATGGGAGCGATCTAATTGCCTCAGCATGATGTTCATTAAAACTAGAATTTCATCTGGTATTCGTAGTTCTGTCGATTAGCATGAAAAGGTCCAAGACTTGCTGAAAGCCGTTGATGAACAATTTATCACTTTAGACAAGGCGCTAGCAAACACCCTAATCATGAAGTTCTCATCCTTGAGGCTCACCAGTGTGAGAGGTGTGCGCGAGCACATCATGCAAATAAGGGACAATATGGCTCAATTGAAGAAGCTCGAGGTTGAAATATCAGAGTCCTTCATAGTGCACTATATCTTGAACACCCTTCCACATCAATATGGACCTTTAAAAATCTCATACAACACACATAAGGAAAATTGGTCAATTAATGAACTCATGACCATGTGTGTTCAAGAGGAAGGGAGACTGGTGATGGAACAGGGTGAAAGTGCAATGTTGGCAACACGTGGGAAGGGAAAATCTCAAGCTAATAAAAAAGGGAAAGGTAAAATACCTCCCCAAGCAGGTATCAAGAAAGATTCCAAGTGTTTCTTCTGTAAAAAAAAGGGACACATGAAGAAGGAATGCGCTAAATTTCAGAAATGGCTTGAGGATAAAGGTAATCTAACCTCAATTGTTTGTTATGAATCTAATATGGTTAATGTCAATATTAACACATGGTGGATTGATTTTGGATCAACAATCCACATTTCAAATTTCTTGCAGGCTTTGCAAAACCTAAGGAAGCTAGTGGGAAGTGAGTAAAACATCTTATCAGGAAACAAGATGGGCTCACATGTGGAATCTATAGGAACTTGCTATCTAATTTTAAGTAGTGGTTTTGTTTTAAAGTTAGAAAAGACCTTTTATGTTCCAAGTTTCTCTAGAAACTTGATTTCAGTTTCAAGACATTTACCTTTTGAATATTCCTTTAATTTTTCAGATTCATCATTCAGTTTATTTTATAAATATGATTGTGTTGGGAATGATATTTTGTTTGATGGTCTTATCTGCATTAATTTACAAAACAATGCCACTTACGATGCAATGCATGTTCACACTGGTATTAAAATATGTGTTATTGATGAAAATTCTTTTAAATTATGGCACCTGAGATTAGGTCAAATCTTCATAGATAGAATTAAAAGATTAGGAAATTGAGAGGTACATAATACTTTAGGTTTTACTAATTTTGAGACTTGTGTGGACTGTATAAAAGGAAAACAGACCAACAAGTTAAAGAAATGTGTCACTATGAGTTCAGACATATTAAAGATCATACATACTGATATATGTAGTCTAGACTTGGACTCGCATAGTAAAAAATACTTCATTTTTTTGTATAGATGATTACTATATATATACACGCTTTATAATAAAAATAAAGCATTAGATGTCTTTAAGATTTTTAAGGCTGAAGTAGAGAAACAATGCGGTAAGCAAATTAAGATTGTGAGATCAGATAGAGGTGAAGAATATTATGGTAGATACATAGAGGATGGATTAACACTTGGGCCATTTGCAAAGTTTCGTCAAGAACATGGGATTGTTGCCCAATACACTATGCTTGGTTCACCGAATCAAAATGGTGTAGCAGAAAGAAGAAACCGAACATTATTAGACATGGTGCGAAGTATGCTTAACATCTCTAAACTTCCTAAATCCTTGTGGGCTGAAGCACTTAAGACGACAATGTATATATTAAACTGAATTCCAACTAAGACTGTTCCTAAAACACATTTTGAATTACTGAAAGGTTGAAAACCAAGTTTGTGACATATACGCGTTTGGGGATGTCTATCTGAAGTGAAAAAATTTATAATCCAAAAGAAAAGAAACTAGACCCAAGGACTATTAATGGGTATTTCATTGGATATGCTAAAAGGTTTAAGGGTTACAGATTTTATTGTTCATCTCACAACACTAGGATTGTGGAATCAAGAAATGCAAAGTTTCTTGAAAATGATTTAATTAGTGAAAGCGATCAAACCAGAAACATTGTTTCTGGGAATGATAATTTAGAATCTTAACCTTCCACTTCAAATGATAGATTGATTATTGTTTACAACACTCCTCAAGTACAAATTGGTGTTGAATAACCAATCATTGAACTTCCACAAGTTGCTAATGATATTCCAGTAGATTAAGTAGTTCAAGAGTTGCCAATAAGTTTTCAACGAGTTGAACCACATACTTCTTTGGGATATGATGGTACAACATTAAGAAGATCTATTAGATCAAAGAGATCAACAATTCCTAATGATTATGTAGTGTATCTGCAAGAATTTGACTATAACATTGGAGCCGAAAATGACCCCGAATCCTTTTCACAAGCCATGAGTTGCAAAGAAACAGAATTATGGTATAAAGCCATGAAGGAAAAGATGAATTCTATGAAGAGTAACCGAATCTGGGATCTTGTTGAGTTGCCTAATGGTGTAAAAGCCATTGGATGTAAATGGGTCTTTAAGACAAAGAAAGACTTATTGGGCAATATTGAGATAATTCTTTTTAAAGGTTTTTTTTATCTCACATTGAAAAAACATAATTTTTTTCTTGTGAACATAGAGTATATATATTAATGGGCTTCAAATCTCACATTGAAAAGATAAAATATTTTTTTAATATTTATATAGTGAACTTTGATATAAGTTAGTAACTAACTGAAAAAGGATAAAAAAGAGGGGTCTCCGGCTAGGGTAAAAACACATTTGAAAAAAAAAAGATCTCTTCTGGGTTCTGTTAGGTCACCTGAGTCCTAGGTTGACCTGATGTGCCGGGCCGGGTCTGATAACTATACTTAAACAGCAAAAAATAAGCTTGAGAGCATTACTTATAATTTATTCCATTCTTATCTAGTTCAATTAAACGAGTTAATTGATCCTTAAAATTTTAAAATATATATTTAGGTTCGCTTTTACACTATTATTTTTTAATATTTTTTACCCAAGCACCTAAGTCTGGCAACCATGCCAGACCCATATGCCTTTTTATGAATGTCAAACCTAAACATGGTTGCCAGAGCCAAAACGCTTGGATCTGCAAAGGTTGCCAAACCGAAGTATCTTGGGCCGAGCGTGGTTGCTAGAATGAGACGTGAGTCTGACATTATTGCTACACCCATCCTTAAAATTCACTTAATTTATTTTTATGAATCTCTAATTTTAGTTAAGAAATCATCTACAAAATTGCACACATTAAGATAGTCAAAAGGACAACAAGTCTTTTACATATACAATATTTTTCTTTTCCTACAATATAATGTATCAATTCAAAAGTTTTCTCTTATGATCATATATTTTAAATTTTTGTATGTACTAATATTTATAATGTAGAAGAAACTCTCATTGA
The DNA here is from genome assembly GCA_007827005.2 of Populus simonii. Lineage (NCBI taxonomy): Eukaryota > Viridiplantae > Streptophyta > Magnoliopsida > Malpighiales > Salicaceae > Populus > Populus simonii. Next base: position 15,852,952 of record CM017467.2, on the reverse strand, counting down.
AACAAACTTTGACAATTAGATCATACAACAACATCTCAAACTTAAAAAAGCATGAACCCTTCAAAAAACTATCAAATATTTGGATGGAAACATAAAATTAATATTTTCATCAACAATGCATGCAAAAAAAAAAAAGAAATTTATTTTTGAAGACATGAAATAAATCATTTAGAACTCAATATTTTTTTTTCATTCTTTCCTCTTCAAATATAACAAATTTATAAAATAAGTTGCATAAATACAAATTTTTTTGCAGTTAAGTTCTACCATATATGAATGAAAAATTCTGCTTGAATAAGACAATATTTGTTTTTGCAGCTCAATCGTGCTTTTGAAAAAATTTAAATTTTTTTACCTAGGTGCGCGGGTCTGACATGGTTGTCAGGCCTATGCACTTGGGTCTAGACCTAAGTAATCTGGGCTAACAACCATGCTAGGTCCAAGCGTCTTGAGTATGACAAACATGCTTGATTTGAAAAACAACAAATAAAGAGAAAAATTGTGCACTTTAGTTGTAAGAAGAGAGAAAAGAAAGAAAAAATGCAAACAATCGATCACTGACGGTAATCCAACCATTATCTGTTAACACGTGCCACACCATATGGAAAATGACACGATTGCGCATCTAGTGAAATGAAGGATGATCAGATTTGGCTAACAGGAAGCGTTACACGTGCCTTCTTAATAGCACAGGCGCCACCTATTCGCTGAAGAAAAAAAAAGCCAAAGAAACATCTCGTAAAAAAATAAGAAATTAAAAGTGAAACTACTATTACAATCCATAATAAAAAGATCTCTTGATTTACAGTAATTTTCTCACAATATTTAACTTTATATGTGTGTGTATATATATTTCATTATAAACTTATTCAAGGAAACTAACACACGGGTTGGCCTTTTGTGTTTATCAACCTTAACTTCCATGATAAATACCACTGTGTGGCATGTGGCGAGCAAATTAACTCAGATGCAGCTGGAAGATTAGGCTAATTTCATGTTCAAGGTGCACTAACAAAAATTCGATTACATTATGATTTTGGTAGTCTTGAAATTGTAGTAATAATTATTTTTTAAGGTATTTTTTATTTAAAAATACATAAAAATAATATATATTTTTTTAAAAAATTATTTTTGACATAAATATATTAAAGCAATTTAAAAATATAAAAAAATATTAATTTCAAGCAAAATAAAACTTAAAAAATTATAAAATGCGATTTCAACTATTGGCCAGCCTGTTCTTCTTGTTGATATATTTTTTTAGAATAGCTAGATAGCTTCTTTTGCAAAATAATGTTCTCTGTGTATGAGAAGTTTGCTGAGGAAATCGACGCAAATTTACTTTTCGTCGCATTACAATTATCATGACGATAAAATTAAGGAAACTTTTTAATTCACTAGTTTAAATTATTATTCTAAATCACTTTTAAAGAATTTCAACTACTTTATAAAAGCAAATTGTTTTTAGTCTAAAAAATATTAAATTTATTTTTTATAATTTTAATTTTTTAATGTTAAATGTTTTTAAAAATATCATTTTATTAAAAAATATTTTCAAAATATATTTTACAGATTAACAAACACACTCAGAAAGTGTTTTGAAATAACACCAAGCAGTATTCACGGATACGGGCCCAAATATTCTTGGGCTTGGGCTTGTCATTAGAGAAAACATATGCGGAGCTTTTCAACAAAACAGTCCTTTAAGCGTAGCTTGAAACAATAAAAGCAACCCATTAGGCAAAATGAAATCCTACGTCGTCGTTTCTAATTCAGCTAACAATCCAAGAAACCCTAGATATATACTTGCTGCATAACAGCAAGTAACGCACGCAAAACGCCTACCTGATTTCCCTCACCACTTCCCTGCAGTAGCAGCAGCCTCTTTCCCTCTGCCTCCCCTAACACCGCATCAACAGATCCAATGGTAACCCTCTATTTCTCTACAAAATTATTCAAATCTCAACAACTATACGTTTCTCTTCACAAATCCAATTGGACTAACTTTTGTTTTCTATGGTTTGTGTAGGCACCGAAGAAGGAGAAAGCACCGCCACCATCATCGAAGCCAGCAAAATCAGGAGGAGGGAAGCAAAAGAAGAAGAAGTGGAGCAAGGGAAAGCAAAAGGAGAAAGTCAACAACATGGTTCTCTTTGATCAGGCTACTTATGATAAGCTTCTCTCTGAAGCTCCCAAGTACAAGCTTATCACTCCTTCTGTCCTCTCCGACCGTATGAGGGTACAGTATTTCACTACGTTTTTCTCGAAAGCTTACGTCTTTTCCGTATTTTAGTCACATCAAATCGTGGGGTTTTTTGTTTATGATTATTTTAGGATATTTTAGTTACTGGGTTTACGACTAAGTGTATAGCACTAACGTATGCGTTATGCTAATTTCACTGAAAATCTGTTGGATTCATGTCGGGAGGATCTTAACCGTTGAATTTGTGGGATCTATCGTTCAATAAATGATTTATGTCGATAGAAGTCATGTAAAATTAGCATTATTTAATATCTACACTCACCAAAACATTTGCTCTGAGCAGTGTGATGGGTGGGTCCAACTTGATGGCGTGTTTAGGGTATATGACATAAATCCCGAGGAATGTTGTTCTTGAAGTAAACCTTCTGATTTTCTACAAGCTGTTGCCATTTTAGGGAATAAAAAGTTTTAGTTTTTGGTAGCAATTTTTGGAGAATTATTGTAAGTTGTAATGGTAATGTGGTGGAAGAGTTTGAGAGAATGTTTAAAATCATGGATAGTTAATAAAAAGTTACAGTTGCTCAAAATTATCATGAATTGGATTGTTGTTGATTAGGTGTATAGGTCCTTTTTTATTCTCATTATTGTGACATTGTTCCTGGTGTTGTTTTATTTAGTTGTGACAATTGCATCGGTGTATTGGTTAGCATATGTGGAGCGTATATCATGTATATTTTTTGTGTTTTGGTTGTCTTTGAGATTTAGATGAATGTGGAATTCTGTGCCTCAAAAGTTTCTGTTCTGTGGTTATAGTTTTATTTTTTCCGTAATGGTGTCAAGATCTGTAAACTATTATACATGCCTTAGAATATTCTCTTTGGTGAAAGTACATCAAGTTTGGTTGCTGATCTAGTAATGTGTCTGTCTACCTTGGTCTATTGGTATGGACTAAGAGACTTTTGGCTACATAATTATAGGTGCACCATGATCCTTCTTATCAACAGTAGGATCACGATTCAAACCCAGGTTGTTAGGTACCTTGCCAAGTGCTTTGGTCAGTTTAATACCTAACACTGATCAGTCATACATTGATGTGCACTGTCTGCTACTTTTTACAATAGAGTTCAGGCTACAAGCTAGGTATTCAGCACTTGTATATTCTTATCATTTTGACTTTTGAGGTTCATGTTTAAAGGTTTTTGTGTAAAAATAACATCGACCATAGAGCAACAACTGCTGTACGCTTAATATGATATAACTGTGGCCTTGTGTATTCTACTTGGGCATTGTTTTCTTAAATGTATTTTATTAGCCTGCCAAGTATGAATGTCTAACCCTGCTTTCGTGTTTTATTTAATTTTGTGTACATGATTCATTTGATTTTGTATTTTAATGTATCTTGCAGATTAGTGGATCACTTGCGAGGAAGGCAATTAGGGAACTGATGGCTAGAGGTTCTATTAGGATGGTCTCTTCTCATGCAAGCCAGCAGATTTACACCAGGGCAACCAACACCTAGGTGTGGGCAACCAACACCTAGGTGTCTTATTGTATTTGGGGTTATTTAGTTTTCAGTAGCATGTTGCTGTGCTTCACTGCTAATACTTTTTATTCATGTGACTGTGATAACAATCTTTAGAAGGTTCCTATCTTTGGTGTTGAATGAATTTTTTCAGAGTTCTTGAGATGTTGGTTTTGCATCTTTAGATTATTTTCTCCCATGCGGTATGCACTTCTTGTTCCACTGGTTTTGGTCTTCTGTGCATGGCATTGCATTCTGCTGCCTTTTGTTTTCAGGTTTTTTGGCTGTTTGTGGAAGTTGCGCTGTTAGTTTAGAAGTTAATTGTTTTGATCAAGAGACACCTTTTCTTTGGTGTTTGGTAAGCTGCTCAAGATATGCATGTTCATTTGCCAACCTGCAGCGTAGAGAGTTTCATGGTTTTGAATATTCAGTTATGGAGGGTAGCAGAAAGGGTTTCGCTAGTTGTGACTAGTAGAATAGTATTTGTTGCCTCTCCCTCCAAGGTTTTATTAGTTTAACTATTATGAGACCAGAATTCGCTGCATTAACCAGTCCTGATGTAGATTGACGATGTCAAGTAAAACAAGACTCGCAAAAGCTGCTTCCTAAAGGAGGTGGGATGGCAAAATTACCCAATGGATAGATGGGATGGTATGAGGGTTATTTTCCAATTACATAAATAGAAAATAGGGATGGGGCTCGGCAGCATCTTTCCTGTCCCATTGAGAAACTCATCTCTCCCGTTTTTGGTATTTCATGAAGTATATTTGTTCAACAATGATCTTTTAACTTGGATTTGTTGCTATGTAACTTTATATTTTGATCATTGTATTCAATCAATTAATTCTGTTGTAGTAAAATTCAATAAATGGACTTGATTATATTATTGCATTGTGTTAACAATTGATTGTTATATTACCAAAAATAACAATTGATTGTTATACTGTAATTTTTCCCCTGTACCGAACCAATAAATATGAGGTGGGGATGAGGAGGTATAATCCGATTATGCAACAGGGTCCCTATACCCAAATGCCAATATGGCATTCTACAGTAAGGCTCGTGCTGCCTAGCATAAAAGTTGACTGCTTTCCTTCCTACAAAATGGTCCCTCTTTCAAGCATTAATTTCCAATTTTGTTTAGCACATCCCTAATCTTGAGATTTGTGGCATGGGACAGCTTAGGGATGGTTTGTAAATGACAATTAAACTGAAAAAAGTTAATCTTTCACAGGTTCAACTTTCAGAATTGGCAATACTTTGTTTTCTGGTTCTTCTATACAGGGCCCCGGTGAATTTTCAAGGCAGTTTGTGGACGAAATAGGAGGGGTCAAGATTTGATAATCTCAAGTGAGGAGGACTTGTTCTCATAATTCACTAGCATGCCACGTGAAATTTTTCCATGGAGCCTTTTGCATTGAGCTTTTGCTCGTGTATTCTTGTTTTTGAGTGCTATCTCTTATCGGACACTACTGCATGGGACTCGAACAAAATTGGCCTTGGTTCCTTCCTGTCATCAACCCACACCGCATCCATGGCGGAACCAATTCAGTCATTTGATTCCACCTATGGAAAATAGGAACGATCAATCAAGCTGATAAACTTTAATCCATGACTATTTGTTTGCTGAAAAATAATTTTTTTTAAAAAAGTAAATTTTAGAAAAATAAAATAATTTTTTAAAAAAAGTAAATTTCAGAAAAGTAAATTCTAGAAAAATAAATTATTTTTTGATATTTGAAAGTGTAATGTAAAATAAATTAAAAAATACTTTTCAGTATTTAGTTATGTCATGGAAAATAAACTGGAAAATAACTTATTAATGTTTTATTTACTTTCAAGTTTATTAAAATAATAAGGAACAAATCTTACAAATTAAAAAGTTGAATGAGAATGAAATTGAAAAAAAAATAATATAATTTCATAAGTTATCTCAAATAAAATAAATAATAATTAAAATAATAGATATTAAATATAAAAAATTAAAAAAATTAAAAGATGAAGAAATTAAAATAATAATAATTAACATTTCATAAATTATTTCAAATAAAATAAGTAACAATCAAAAGAATCAGGATCAAATTTGATAGATAAAAAATTTCAAGTAAAAAATGATAAGGGAAAAGCAAATAACAATTATAAAAATGAGGACCAAACTTAATATAAAAATTAAATTCTTAGGGATGAAATTGAAAAGCAAATATTCAAAACAAAATATATATAGCAATCAAAAGTTTAAGGACCAAATTTGATATAATCAACAAATAATATGATATTTCTAAAATTTTCACAACTTCTGGAAAGTGTTTTCCGCCCATAATAAAAGGAAAACACTTTCCTGGAAACCAAGCCAAATTTTCATTTGACTGGAAAGTATTTTTCGTTGACCGGAAAGTGTTTTCTGTTGACCAACTTTTCTAATGGCAAACAAACACAGGAAAGTTTGGAAAGTGGTTTCCCGGAAACCGCTTTCCGAGAAACAAACACCCCCCTAGTCTAGCTGGTTTTTCTTTTCCTTGTTCTTGGTCTTGATACAAATACAAAAAGAATAAGGGATCATTTAGCATATATCTCGTGTAACAAATTATATGCATAGAGAATTAGATGAAATGGATCCATCTTTTTATTCTTCCAGTGCATAAAATTTGTTATAAACTACCATTTTGATTAATGAACATATAAATAGCTATTATATTACTGGAAAGTGTTTTCTATTGACCAACTTTTCTAATGGCAAACAAACACAGGAAAGTTTGGAAAGTGGTTTCCCGGGAACCGCTTTCCGAGAAACAAACACCCCCTAGTCTAGCTGGTTTTTCTTTTCCTTGTTCTTGGTCTTGATACAAATACAAAAAGAATAAGGGATCATTTAGCGTATATCTCGTGTAACAAATTAATTATTATATGCATAGAGAATTAGATGAAATGGATCCATCTTTTTATTCTCCCAGTGCATAAAATTTGTCATAAACTACTATTTTGATTAATGAACATATAAACAGCTATTATATTATCATCAACAAAAGAAAGTCAAACATAGTAAGTAAAGAAGATGTATAGAAAGAAAATGTGATGGATCAATGTATTACACACACACACGGATCCCATGAGTAAAAAATCAAATACAAGGTAATAACTCAATATTCTAGACTTGGTAGAATGTCAAGTCCGGATGACATGAGTTTTACTTATTTCTAGACTCAAAATCTCTAGATTTAGCTACACATTAGGTCCAAGTACATGCAGGTCTAAAGAGATATCAGACCTAACATTCTTGGGTTCAACCATGCACTAGGTTCAAATACATGGGTCTAGCGAGGTGTTAGACCCAATACTCTTGGGTTCAACCATGCGCTGAACCCATACACATATGAGTTTGGAGAGATAGCTATCAGGAGGAGATGACGTTCCAACCCCTCCATTCAAGAAAATGACAACGTTCAGAGGCTATATATATATATATATATATATATATATATATATATATATATATATATATAACCTCTAAACCACCCATGTAAAAGGGTTCACACTTTTCCTATTCTCTAAAATATCCTTACTCTTATTTTCAAAGCATTTATCATACACAACTAAGAAGAAACACTCTTGTTCTTAGAATTAAAATCTCATTCTCTCATTTATATTCAATCCTTTATTAAAACCTACTGACTTTATCATCGAAAGGGTCCCTCAATCCCAGTAAAAAAGACTGTTTCGCAAGTGTCAGGTCTTCTATCACCAATCATCAATTTCATAAACTATAGAGAAAGGAATATTAAACTGAATGTGTGATTACTCACTATTAAAACACTTAAAAAAACCTTGTTATTGAGCATATTATATTATTGGAACATTATCAATTGACAACGTCTATGGAGAACTGATAAAAAAGCCATCGATTGTTCTTCTTGAATTGGTTTTTGACATCTCTAATCGCTATTAATGGCGAACAATTAATATACTCCTGGGATGGAATGTGTTATGGACCTTTTTGTAGTTGCTAGCATGTCTGCTCCATAAGAGTTTTAACAACTCATCAATCAGGTGCAAGCCCTTACCCAAGCTGTCTTGGCATCCTAGAGACAACCTCAGGCCTTACCACCCCAACAAATCGATCCTAGCACATAAGGTAGCCCCCTCAATCCCAACCTCCCAACCACAAGCATTCTTCTCTGCCAGGAGAAAATTGTACTATTTAGAAGAAGCTAAGCAAAATGACTTGGAAAGCGTTCCACCTCGATAATTTCCTTGTCTCTCTAGAGATTGTTCTCTTAGACTTGAAGCTCTCTCAATAAGCAGTTACTCTATATGTGATCCTTTTAGCCACCACATGATTGAAGTAAGTTATCAATCTCTTTGTTCCACACAAGAATTCTCCAGCTCCCATAGCCTATTACACAATGATTAGGAAGAAGCATGATTGATAAATACTTCCAAGATAAGGTCTATAACTCATGAGATAAAGGGATTACCTTTATCTAGGCGAGTTGCATACCCTCATCCTAAAAAATACATCTCTATAAAGATGACTTTGGACAACTATGATGGTCTCGTGGATCCACGAGAACATGTCCAAAACATGCGTAGCAACCTTGTACTGGTCATCCAAGATAGTGATACTATATGCAAGATCCTCCCTACGACCTTTAGAGGGTCAGCACCAGCTTGATATAAAAATCTAAAGCCAAGCTTTGTCATGGGTTTTTATGATCTTTATGTTAAACTTGTGTCACAATTTAGCACCAATAAACCCACCAAGAGAAGCTCCACATAACTCTTCGGCATTACTAAATTAGAAGGAGAATCCACTAAGGCATTTTTAAATAGGTTTAAGAAAAAAAATGCTCAAGATAGAAGAATTAATTAAGCCAGCAACCTCAAAGACTTTGATAAGTAGAGTAAGAAAACGTTCTATGTGGAAGGATTTGTATGCTCTACTAGATTCAAACCTGTTGAAGGTAAAGCTAGTCATGGAGAATCATGTAAGGGTAGAGGAAGCCAACATATTGAGGTATGAACCTCATTGTACAAGGAGGATGAGAATGAGAAACCTTTCAAATATAATCGTTCTCCTAGTAGAGATAATAATTTCAAGAAAGGTTAGCAGGTTACAGTAGCTTGAATTGCCAAGGATGTAACATGAATAATCCTTTTTTCAACTACTGATTTTATTAATAAGCAAACTTCAAAAGTAATTTTGATGTTCAAGTTGTTTTCTTAATTTTTTTCACATTTTCAATATTAAATTGATGCGAACAATACATCTTTTATTTTTGTATAAATATAAGAAACTAACTTTAATTGACATGTAAGCTAGGTGAAGGATGTCACATATTCTTAATTCAAGAGAATTTTGCTAATCATCTACTTATCATTATTACAGTCTAAATAAAATCAATTAATTATGCATTTATATCTTGGAGTGTGGTAGTGGTTGCTTTTCAAAGTGTTTTTTGCTCGAAAATGCATCAAATATTTGTTTTTCATTTTTAAAAAATTATTTTTGACATCAGCACATCAAAACAATTCAAAATTATATATATATATATATATATATATATATATATTAAAAAATAATTTTTTTTATAAAATATCATTTAAGATGTAATTCCTAACATTGGGTGTGCACTTGTAACTTGACAAAAAACCGAGCATATTTCAGTACTAAGGCATCAACTTTAATATGGACAGGTGTTCGGTATATGTGGTTTCTATTTATAGCAAGAGAATGTTAGAGAATAATATAAATCATATCTTAGGACCTCACTTAACAACTTAAGTTTTTGAGTTGAATTGGTTCTTTGACATGGTATTAGAGCTTTGATGACCAAGCGGTCACGAGTTTGAATATCACCATTCTTATTTATTTGATAAAAATAAAGCACAAAGTAGTGTGAGTTTGTGCAAGTTTCAAGTTCAAAGAGCTTTCACTTGAGGGGCTGTGTTAAAAAATAATATAAATCATATCTTAGGACCTTATTTAACAGCTTAAGCTATTAGGTTGAGAAAGTTTTTTGATAAAGATAAGGTGTTCAATTCTATTCTTTAGTGTTTTATTTTTTTAATTTAAATGATATATTTTGCTTTTTTTAGTATTTTTGCGTGTTGTTTATATATATATATATATAACTTGAAATTATGTAATTCAAATTTCAAACACAATGTCAAGTATCTAAATATAATTTTAAAATTTAAACATTTCTATTTAATAACTACTAGATTGTTTGTTTGCGCTATGCTATGGGTATGATCAATTTTTTTAATGTAAAAAGAAACATAAAGGAGTATTTAATGTTTTTCTAGTAGAAATTTTTTTTTTTTAACCGTGTGAGAGTTGACTTGACAAATCCAAAGACAACCTCAATGACTAATAATAACATAGTTTGACTAAAAAAATTCAAGACATTCTTTTTTTTTAAAAAATCAAAACAATAACATATTGGATTAACCCTATCAATTCGGGTTAACCTTTCAAATTCACGACTCATGTCATGAGACCATGATAACCATATATAAAGTAAATCAAAACAAATTATAAAACTCAATTCCCAATAAACTCATTGCTAAATGATGAAATTGGAAAAAATCAATCTAGAAAAAGGACTGTAATATTTTAATATAAAAGAGAAAGAATTGATAGTATACGGTAACAATGCCCTAAGAGGGATACATATTAAATATAAAAGAATTAGGGGCATTTAGGTAATTGCATATGAGTTGAAAAATATAAATAGGAAGAGAAAAGAGAGAGAGAGAGAGAGATTTAAAATTAGAGAGAGAGAACTAGTAGGAGAGAAAAAAAGGAGAAGAAGAAAGAAGAAGAGAGTTAGAGAAAATAAGTTTAAAAGGTAAGATTATGTTTTTATGTTTATAATTATTGGTATAAATTAAGATTACAAATTTATTGAAGATTAGGATTTTGAAGATTATGATTTGGGTTTGATTGAAATATTATGGATTACTTTTTATGGGTAATGGTTTAATTGACTGAAGTTTAGATGATTTTGTTAGGAATAATGATTTTGAGACTAATTGGTTTAATTGATATGTTAGGTGTAAGAATACTGAGAAAAACGCTTGCTAGAAATCTGGATAGTATGGTCTTGAGGTTGAAGTTTATGAGATTTCTATTTGGTCTTTTAATTTTAGTAACATACAGTTTAGTCTTTCAACTTTGAAAAAATTACAAATTGGTCCTTGAAGCATAATTCAAGATTCTGGACATAATTGAGGATGTATTGTGGGTAAAATTTCTGTATAGTTATGAATTTATGACATTTTCAGTTTGGTTCTTCAATTTGGCAAAATTACAATGTAACTTTGAGAAAATTCCAGATTAGTCCCTAGCTATAAGTTCAGTTTTTCATGTTGGTTTTGATGAATAATTGAGGTTTATTTGTGAATTATTATCAAGTTTTTTATTTTGTTTCCTTTTTAATTAGATTTTAAAAAACCGTTTGATTTTTTAGTTTTTTGAGAAAAAGGACTAGTTTGGTTCATAAACATATATGATTATGAGTTAGACCATAAGTTAAGTGTATTAAATAGATTGTACATTCTTTTTGAGTTTTTTTTTAATATGTCCCTTTTTGTATTAAGATAATCCTGATATTCTACCTGCAGTATATCTAGAGGATTATCTTCGATATTTGCTTTCGTGTTATTTCTACTTTTGAGTCAGGTGAGTAGATAATTTTTTATATGTTAAAGGATTAGTATAAATACTTGAATTATTAATAAAGAATTGATCGTGCTTCTTAGTAATTCTTATATTGTTATTTATTTCTTGTTTATGATTAGATATGATATAAATCATTATGTACTTTTGAATTAATAGCTTTTTATTTTATTGATGTCATGAGTTGAGTCTTGAGATATAAATATGTATGTGTGATTATGATATAACATATGGTATATTAGACATAATACCCATGCTAACAGGGTAGCGTTAGTTTTTGTGCACATTGTATCTGAACCCTAGTTGGTCAGGGGAGTCACCAACATTTGACGACTGATCATCCCACAATACAGAGCGTCATGCTCATTACATTTTGATTCTCTGACGAGCCTTACCTTATGATATTTTTGTTATAGCTTATTCAAGAAACTTTCCTGTAAGAACTTAAAGTCATGTGTGTGTGTGTGTTCCTTATTGTTGTATTACCTCGTGTACATATATTAAACGTTATCTACTCACTAAGTTGTCGAACTCATCCTTTCGTTAATTATCTCTTTCAGGCTTATAGCTTGTTAGCAAGTTATTTTTGTTGGACCTTCAAAACCTGCTCTTTTGGTTGTAATTAATATTTTTTCTTTATGTCTAGTTAATGCTCTACAATTACGATATTTGTATTAACTCTTGGATTAAGATACTTAATTTATTTTATGAAATTAGTTATGTTATCATGTTACGTAGAACTCTGTTTTGTTTATATAAGGAAAAAGTTTGTGTGTAAGTTTGAGTTTGCATAGGTATGGAACCCTAGAGGGAGACCTTGTCTATGTGCCGGTCATGGATCCGGAAATCGGGTGGTGACAATGACACAATAAAATGATCGAAGTTTACTTGGGTTAACTCGTGATCCGAGTCATGAGACTGAAATAACTTTATATAAAACAAACCAAAACAAATGAAAAGGCCTAATTCATAATCAACAAAATGTTGAATGATTAAAAAAAAAATGTCAATTAAAAAAATAACTTTATATAAAGCAAACCAAAACAAATGAAAAGGCCTAAATAGAAAAAACACTTGATTCAACCGGGTTAACCCGCCAAACCTGTGACATGGGTCATGAAACTGAGATAACCACAAAGAAAGGAAATCACAACAAATTATGAAGTTCAATTTCTAATAAACTAAGTGTTGAATGATAAAATTAGAACAAAAAATATAGATTAAAAAAACAAAAGGTAAAAAAAAATATTATTCATGGAACGGAACAAATGGAATAAAACTGGAACATCTTGATTGTAATTTGACCAAGAAATCAACTGACATTCAGAGCGAGATGAAATTTGTTTTGATTTTTTTTATTTTTTAAAATTGTACAAAATATTTCAGACAAAACAGAAGGAAATTGATAATTTTACTTGAAAAATCTTGAATACAAAGAGACAGAAATGATGGAGGCAACAGATCAAGAGTAAAAACAAATCTTGAATACAATGTTTGTTTAAATTTTTATTTTTAAAAAATTATTTTTTAATATTTTTAAATTATTTTGATGTATTAATATCTAAAATAAATTTTAAAAAATAAAAAAATATTATTTTAATATTTTAAAAATACAACTTTTATCGCATCTCTAACAGCAGGAGATGACGAGCGAGAAGAGAGAGATCACATTTAATATTTTAAAGGTATAAAAGAACATGAAATGCAAGATTTCACGTGAGGATTCACAAACCAATGAAGCCATATTAACCATCAGTGTCAGCATCACTTCACGTATCTCACTCCTATTTCCACCTCCTGAAAGCCCACTTGGTGTGTTTTCTAATGTGATCTTTTATGTGTTATTTCAGTCAAAAGTTTGATTCTTTTGCATTTTGCTACTTTAGATTCTCGATTCTTGGTAGCTTTTGTTATCTGGGTTGTACTTAAAAGTTTGTTTTATATCGTTAAACTCGACTTTTTGGTTGCTTAGATTTGGTACTTTCTCGATTCCTCTAGTGTGTAAGAGCATGTGACACAACAGCCATTCCATTTTCACCTATTTATAGTCGGTACCATATCTTACGTGATCTGTACTAGTTTACTTTACTTGGTTACTTGGTTTTGGAACCCAGCTTTTATAGGGATTTGTACGCGGTGCTTTGGTGAGTGAATTAAATACTTATTGATTGTGATCCATCACGATTATCACAAGTGGGCTGCCTGTGAGAGTGCAGTAATGGATTCTTGCTGTGTTGCTTTGAGGGCTAATACTCATGTGGCAAAAGCTAGCAAAGGTGGTTTTAAAAATGGAGATACAGAGTTTTGGGGTGAAAGGATCAGAGGGAGTTTCAATAACATTTGGGTCAATCAGTTTGCAAAAAGCTTGAAAGTTGACAAGAGTGTCAATAAATTCACGCCTGGTGTTGCTTTCGCTGTTTTGACATCAAATAATGGCAAAGAGACTGTGGTAAGTTGATTTAATTATATAATCAATTTTTGCATTCTTTGGTCATTCTTTGATATCCTCCATGATCAAAATTTCTTATAATATGAATATAGCCATCTTAGTTTCTGAATATGAATGATTTTGATTTTTAAACATGTGTGACTTTGATCATAATTTGAAGTATACTCGTCCCTGAACGGTTCCTAATTGATGTTAGACCTTACAACCGCCGCGATTCGGGAGAAGAAGAGCAGACCCAAAAAATGTAGCATCAATCATATTAGGTGGAGGTGCGGGGACTCAGCTATTTCCCCTTACCAGAAGGGCAGCAACTCCAGCTGTAAGAAAATATGTTTGATTCATAGAAGATGATGAGTAAAGATTATAAGTTTTGAGGTTTAATAATTCAGTTCATTGTATTCTGCAGGTACCAGTTGGAGGGTGCTATAGGCTTATAGACATCCCGATGAGCAACTGCATCAATAGTGGAATAAACAAGATTTTTGTGCTGACGCAGTTCAACTCGGCTTCCCTGAACCGGCACCTTGCGCACACATATTTCGGAAATGGTATTAACTTTGGAGATGGATTTGTAGAGGTATGATTCCAGTCTTGGTGTGTTTATTATGCCTCTGAATTTCTGATTTCGGAATCGGAAATTGAACTTCCTGCAATACAAAATCCGGGATGCCATATGATATTTTTTCCTATCGTGTAGGTTTTTTGTGCTGGTAAAACTTTATGTAATTGTGACAACATACACAGCAAGCAATCAAAGTTTGCTTGAACTTGGTTTTTTCTAGTAATATAACAATCAAATTCCAGGTTTCCTAATTCACTTGATACGAGAGCAGAAGTTACTTTTGGTAAATTTTCATGTCAATGATCTGATCAGGAGATTGCAGATCATCCAATTTTGGCAGATGAGTTACAAGCAAATCTCAATGATAACATTGACAACACGTTATTCTAATTGGAATTCTTCTATGTCAAGGGATTTAATCAATAAAAATCGCATCAAATTTCTAACATGATTTCTTCATAATGAGATGTTGAATTGTGAACACATTTGATTAACAGGTTTTAGCTGCAACTCAAACGCCTGGGGAAGCAGGAATGAAATGGTTCCAAGGAACAGCAGATGCTGTGAGGCAATTCACATGGGTTTTTGAGGTGAATATGAAAACTTATGAGGAAATTTCATCTGTAAATAACTAATCATACTCCACATTGCTCCAGTCCTTGCTCAAATTGAATTGGGGTGTTATAAATTATGTTGGCTTTTGTAGGATGCCAAGAACAGGAGCATTGAGAATATACTTATCTTGTCCGGAGATCATCTTTACCGAATGGATTATATGGACTTCGTGCAAGTATGCCATTGTTTCTCTAATGAAATGGACTTTAA
Source organism: Populus simonii (assembly GCA_007827005.2). Taxonomy (NCBI): domain Eukaryota; kingdom Viridiplantae; phylum Streptophyta; class Magnoliopsida; order Malpighiales; family Salicaceae; genus Populus; species Populus simonii. The sequence goes on along the minus strand of CM017467.2, from coordinate 15,837,713 downwards.
ATATAGTTAACATATTCTTAAATCTGGCTTACCTGTTTGCTATGAATCAACAGCATCATGTTGATAGTAATGCTGATATTACAATTTCATGTGTTGCAGTGGGCGAAAGGTCTGTTGAGTCTTTATCTTTGCTTCAAGTGATATTGTTTCTTGGTTTGCTGGTTATGGAAACTTTTGTTTTATAACATTTCATCTTTATTGCTTTGCAGCCGTGCATCAGATTATGGACTGGTTAAAATAGACAGCAAGGGCCAAATTTTCCAATTCACTGAAAAACCGAAGGGTTCAGAATTGAGGGAAATGGTGAGGATTTCAGAATTCTCTTGTTTAGACTTACTTTTGTCATAGCATCCTTTGAATCTACACCCACGTGCATGCCCCTCTTATATTCTGGCAAGAATAAGTATCTAGGTGCCTGCCGTGTCTAAAATCTCTAGCATTTTCCTCAAGACTGTTAAATAACATCATAATTTCTATATAAAATCTGAAATTTTGATCATCTGGCTTCCTTATGCAATTACCTTATGTTATAGTGATAAAAGTACTATGAAATCCAGATCATACTGAATTACTCCAATTTAAGCATATATATTTTTGTTGATTCTCTGCAGCAAGTAGATACGACTCCTCTAGGGTTGTCTCCGCAAGACGCCTTGGAATCTTCCTATATTGCATCAATGGGGGTCTATGTGTTTAAAACAGATATTTTATTGAAGCTTCTGAGGTGGAGGTATCCCACATCAAATGACTTTGGATCTGAGATCATTCCTGCAGCTGTAATGGAGCACAATGTCCAAGTAAGAGAACTTTATAGGTTTAAATATTAGTTCTTTTAGTATGTTTCTCAATCTGTTTTGACAGAAGGATGATTTGTCAGCCTAGAGCAAAACCTACCGTCCACCATGCTCCCTTTTTCCTACCACGGTGTAAAAGAAGAATAAACAAGCTTATAACGAAGAACTAAAAAACTGAGCTCTTTTCTTATTCACATTCAATTTGTTTTACTCTGTGCAACATGTACGCTTCCTGTAGAAAGTATAGTTCTAATATAATATTGCTTTGCAGGCATATATTTTCAAAGATTACTGGGAGGATATAGGAACCATCAAGTCATTTTATGAAGCTAACTTGGCCCTCGCTGAAGAGGTTAGTTTTATAATTATGACTCTTGACATTTTGGAATTAAATTCCATACCATTCTCTTACTTACCATGTGATCGAAAAGGTATATAGATATGTAGCGGATAATGTCATCTGAAGAAAATATGAAATATTTTCTGCCACTTCTTTTGTCTCTCAATGAATTCGGGCACCTTTTCTCTTGCCTTTTCGTGGCACTTGCTATTGCTACCATATATATAAGATGAGAAGATATGTGAATCATTACTGCCTTGCAAAGATTTCTGGCTTCAGATGCAATATAGCCATCTGAGTTTCCATGCCTCAGCAATTTGTAATTAGCTTTCCATATTATTTCAAGCATGTATGTTTGAATTTCTTTTCACTGAGACCAGATTCATGTTTTTGATTGACTATATATTTTCTGCAGCCTCCTAAGTTTGAGTTTTATGACCCAAAGACACCCTTCTATACATCTCCTGGATTCCTACCACCAACCAAAATTGATAAATGTCGGGTATGCTGATGTACATTGAGCTCCAATTTGTGGATTTGATGAATTACATTCCTTCTGATGTTTTAGGTTGATTTTTCAGATTGTAGATGCAATAATTTCCCATGGATGTTTCTTGAGAGAATGCACTGTCCAACACTCTGTGGTCGGCGAACGCTCCCGTTTAGATTATGGCGTTGAGTTAAAGGTGACCCATCATCTTTTCTTCCATTCTTTACATTTTCTTTTTCCTTTCTGGTTACTTGAGTGAGTTATAACCATCTCTCTTTTTTCTGTCTTCAGGATACCGTGATGCTTGGGGCAGACCACTACCAAACTGAAGCTGAAATTGCCTCTCTTCTGGCAGAGGGTAAAGTCCCAATTGGCGTAGGAAGGAACACAAAAATCAGGTACTGGACTCAACATTGGAAAATAGACTGAAAACTCAAACGAAATATATGGATGCCCCCCTCCTTTTTTTACTTCATTTATAAGAAGACTACAAGGGTATATAAATGGTTGTTTCTGACAAAAAGTTTGTGGTTTTTCTTGAAGGAACTGCATAATTGACAAGAATGCGAAGATAGGGAAAGACGTGATCATTACGAATAAAGATGTAAGTAACACCACTCATTCAAACCATGCTCATATACATAATCCTTCTCAATAGACTCCTATGAAAATTTTGCATGCATGTATCTCAATGCTTTGGTTTTGCAGGGTGTGCAAGAAGCAGACCGGGAAGAAAAAGGGTTCTACATTCGATCTGGAATCACGATTATATTGGAAAAGGCAACAATAGAGGATGGCACAGTTATATAAATAGATGTTGGATCTCAATTATTTATCAAGGACTTGGTTCCAAGAGGGTGTTGAGACAAGAACATTTTGAAGCTCTTTATTAGTGCCTATTTAAGAATGGTAGTGGCAGCATTTTGGTCTCAAAAGATATAAGCATGCAAGCTGCCCCTGCATTATCCTACGTAAACCACAGGATCCCTCCTTGCTTGTAAAAATAGAGCCCGAGTTAAGATCTGATACAAGTCCCTAGTTATCAGCTGCTTCGGGTCTTTTTGAAGTCTGTACTTGTACAAGACTGGAAAAAGAAATATTTGTATTTTGTATGGAATAATGAAATAAGCCTGCTAATGCTTGCAATAGAACTTACACTCACCGCTTATATACGAATAACTTAGACAGAGTCTCGTGTAAGAAGTGAAATAGTGGATCGTTTCTATGTATCCAGTTTCCACATCAAAGCAGAAGAAGCTGCTGCCATCATTTCTAGATATATATATATATATATATATATATATATATATATATATATATATATATTATCTAGATTCAGATTCAAAATGACATCATCATAAGTTTCCTTAGATTCAAAACCCAAATGATAAAAAGTGATAACACTTCTTTGTGATTTTCATCTACCATCCACCCTTATTATAGAAATCCAACATTATGTCACACACTAAACAATGTTGTTGTCGAGTGCCGCTCAGGTGTTGCCCTCGACAGTATGATTATATGACCCCTTTAAAGACCAGACTCCTCATCTGCTACGTGGCAATTCACGGGTTGCAACAATTCCTTCAAGGAGCTTCTTTGCAATGCAACGTGTCAAATATGTGTTGTTAGTCATTTTTAACCCCATAAAAAATTAAGAAAAAAATATAAAAAGAAAATATAAAATACAGAAGAGCATACATTAAAAAAGTCTAGAAGATTGTCCAAGATTGGTGGTAGAGGATCAAGATGACAAGTAGAAAAGCTGGAGAATAAAATGTATAAGATTGGAAAAATTGACAATCCAATTCTAACAGACAAAAAACCTCACTGATGAAAATCTTTTTATCTGGGGTAAAGAAACACAAATTTAGATGGGTAAGGACTCAATGCGAATTTTGAAATTGAGAACTTGCATGAAAATAATTTTCTGGAGTCAATTTGGGTGTTGATTGGAAGAAATTGAAGTTTGGGAATTAAAATTAGACTTTGAAAGGTTTAATTGGTTAAATCAAGAGCTTGATTGTGAAAAAAAAAAAATTAAAGTTTGGAGGTCGTTTAAGACTAAGGACCAACCTGTAAGTGGCGTACAATTTAAGGGGGTAGAAATTGGTGAAACCAGGGGTCAAATTAAAAGGAATTAGAATTTTGGTGGTCAATTAAGGATGAACTTGAACAAATTAAAAACCAATGACTCATTTGTAAAATGTGCTAAATTTTAGGGCGGATATTTGAATTTGTCAAGGGTGCAATTGCATGCATTTAAAAATTAAAAGACAATTATGAATGCAATTAAAAAGCATTGGAAGAGCAGGGACCAAATTGAAATCGGCCAAATCCTAAATTAAAAAACTCTAATTTCTAGGGTTTAACCTAGACGACATGTTATTCACCAACTATTCATCTTTTTCTTTAGCAATTTTGATTGGTTGAGTAGGCATATTCAGGTGAATGAATGTGGCATTTCCGACCACTTTAGAAGTTGTAACCACTACCATTCAACTGAGAAAAACTCCCTCTACAATCTCATGCCCATGAAATTGAATGTTTACACCCTAATTCTTCCATAGAAGTCTCCAACATCTTGTCCTTAATCAGCTCTTCTCGCATTTTTAAATTCTGAACTAATAAAGTTAGCACTTTTGGAAAAATAAATGTGAAGCTAGAGACCTCTAAATTGAGTAAGGTTGGATCTAAATGAAGGTGGGCACCTCCTCTACCAACTTCAGATGGCTCAGACAACATTGACGTCGAAGTTTCTCTAACGAGGCTTCGAAAGTGGTCAACCCAATCAATTATGACTGTGACATCCAGTTGGCAAAACCACTGACTTTATTCATGTGTTAACACTCAAAACTTTCTCAATAGGTTCTTATCAAAGGTTAACCGCATTTCTCTCGAAATCAAAAGGTCAAAAAATAGCTCCTTGGCCTTCAAGTTTGGCAAAACCACTAAAATCCTTAAAACCAAAACCATCACTACAAAACCAGCATAGTATAAAGCTTCTAACTGTTTTTTTTTTGTCCAAACCCCTTCCATTTCAATTAAAGGGCCAAGATTGATCAATCATGATCAATTTTGATTGAATCCAACAAAAAAAACCTTAGCAAAACCCTATAAATAACCCCTGAAAATCAGAGCTGAGAAAGAGGGAAAAAAAAGAGAAAAATAGGAGATAAATATTGAGAAAATATCCTAGTTATGAGGGTTTATGAGCATAGCACAAGGGTTTATTCAGTTTTAAAAAGGCATTAAGTTTTTGGAAGCAAAACTTTACAAAGAAGAGCAAAGAAGGCAGTAGTTATTGTAGGGTTTTGAAGGTATATTTTCTAACCTAAAAATGGAGTCCATATGGCCTACTTGAGGAGATTTTGGTTGTCATTAGGTCTACATTTAGGTTTGCATATATGGTGATGCTTAAAGAGTAAACATTGTTCCTTCTTTTTTTTTGTGATTTTGATTCTACAGTTTAGTGTTTATTTTTAGGGTGTGTTTGATGTTTTTAATGTGACAAAAGCTTTCTAGTTAGGTTAATTTTGATAAAACAATATTTGATCATTTTGTTTTGTTTGATTAATGCATCGTGAAGCAATATTGTTGATCCTAGGTTTACAAGGCTTGTTTATAACCAAAACATGTTTAGAAAACTAATTTTGAATCCAAATTGCATAGATATGTAGGCTGGATAGGATTTGACGGTTTTAGAAATTGAAACTTCATGCATGTTATTAATGATTTGATATTATTTGTTAGTTTTTTGAATTCAACTATGCTTGGTATTGGTAATATGGTTTGTGGGGGATCAAAAACAGTGTGTTTAGGGGCTTAGAATGCCAAATATGGGTTTTAGTAGCGGTTCTTTAATTTCTAGAAATTTTCCAGATTCTGGGTTCATGTTCTTCGTATGAACTTTGTCTTAGCCTCTTATTTTGAAGTTGTTTTGGGTTAATTCTTAGCACAAACATGTTAGTTTATCATATTTAGCAAATAATCTAAGGTTAAAACGCATCAATAACATGTATTCATGTATTTAGATTCTAGGGTTTTTTCGATTGCCTAGATATATTTTGATCAAATCATGACTTTTGAGTGTTAATAAAAGAAAATGAATGCTTGATTATTGATTTACGCATGATTACAAACAAAACATTGCCCTTGATTGCATGAAAACTTATTTGTTTCTGATTTGTGTTTGCTGGGTTTAGTTTAAGTGTTCATCGTGTTCTTAGTGTTTGATCTGTTTTTATATTAATGCTGGACCTATAAGTAGGCTAGAATAAATGAGAGTTGATTGGAATAAATAGGCTGAAATTTAAATACCAGAAGTTGACTTGAAAATTCCCAAAATTATTTTGGGTATTTAACAATTTTAATTGAGAGTATTTTTCACAACAACATACGAGTTGTGAAAAACTCTTTCGTCTTCCAAGATGGGTGAACCTTGTCAAGGTACCTACATGGATTCTTCCCACAAGAATTTATTTGGGTATACAAGCTCATAATTAATTCAAAACACCAGATTTATTCATGAGAATAAACATTTATTCTAAGCCATAGACAAACCATTGTTTAAGAAACCATCAATACTTTTAAGTTACATCTAAACCACATAATATAGTTTATCTTAGGTAAGATGCGTTAGGGGTGTTAATATCTTTCCTAGCCACAACCAGTTCCTTACTCTAGAATTTTATATAAGACTAGTCAACCCAGGTCTTATACTGACCCTGAACCAACAATTAGGTGGTGACTTCTTGATCTCGATGCCACAACATCGTGCGTACACGTGCGATAGAATAACAACTCTATTAGAGATTTTATGTTTTTGATAGTTTTGGAGTAGGATTTTATGACTTGATGTGTTTAAATTTTTGCATTTATGTTTGTTCTTTTTTTTACTTATTTACGCTTTAGTGTGTTTTATCCTTCTTATGGATGTATATTGGATATTGATGAATGTCTTCGTGCATCGCTGGTTTATTTATGATATATCACTTCGAAATACATACACATGGAAACCTCATATTAGGTGGGGGAGTAGTAGCTTACCCTATGACTTTCAATTAGGGTTTAATTTCGTGAAACCATCCAACTCTTTGTTGAGTGATTGATATACGTACCATTTCATCACCTACTGAGCCCTCATAACTTCACGAGAGTAATCATTGGGATAATAAAAAATCCTTTTGGGACTAGATAGTGCATACCTCAATGTTTCACGTAAAAGGACATGGAACCTGCCTGTAGGATCTATGTTCCATAAATAAATATTGTTGTATTAATACATGCTTAACCCTAAAAAGCATCTTAAATTGCAGGACTTAGGGTTAATAACATGGTCACCATTAAATAGATGAACTCTGTTGAATATGGCTTGGATTTTGAATCCCTACAGTTGTTAGAAGGGGGGATTGTCTAGACTAGATGATAGTAAATTGCTACCCATCAGAAATGTGAGTTGCTCCGGAAATGACTTGAAGAAGCTCATCTCACACATGAAAAGCATTCGAGATGATGAGTTTTTAAAGAAATATGAGAGGAAATTACGAAAGGTATCTGTGCAAAATTCAACAATTAAAGCCTTGATGTATTTTTTAGACCTCGGGTATTGATGTTTTTCTTTTGAAAATATAGACATGTGTCCTACTTTGGAAGAATATGGTTTACTGACCGAATTCCTTCAAAATCTATACAATGTCTACTTCCACCAAATACGCGACAAAATGCTAACTGAATTGGCTGAATTGATCAAAGTTCCAAATCTTTATAAGATATTAGAGAAAAATACTACTAGTGTAAAGTGAAAAATGATCAAAGAGGTATTTAAAAGAATGAAGAATAAATCTAAATTTGTTGAAGAAAATGACAGAATACTTGCTTTAGAAATTTTCGGGTTGATGTTAATTCCTAACCTCACATAAATAATCAATTTAAAAGCAGCTGCAGCTTTCATGGCATATGAAACACAGATAAATCATTCCTCTAATTCCATGTTATTCAAGGAATAATCAAGAATATATTATAGACTGGTATTGATATATTATAAAAAGAATTTTGAATTTTCTTGCAACTCTTTTTTTTCTCCTGATCTCTCATTCCATGTGAGAGAGAGCTAGAGAGAGCAACTCCATTCAACTAAGTATTAATCGTCCACAATATTTCTTTTATTATAATGCTCAAACAGTAACTTGGATTAGGAGACAGTAGAAAAGAATTACATCTTAAGAGAAAGGTTCACTCATGAATTGGAAGGCCTGCGTTTTATAGCTCCCAGCTCATGGCATAATAATATGCCTTCGTGAACGACGTGCTCTGCTGCCACCAAAAATGAAAAGCCTCACATTTAAAAAACCTGGAACAAAATGGTAAGCCAAGGGAACATGTGATGATGCAGTGAACTCAGAGGATCTAAATTGTGTCGCTCCCTTTGTCACCAAACACATTTTCATTCTCCTTTTTGACAGAAGGGGATTGGTAGATCATGGCAGATGTTAACCACCGCTTGTTTACGACTGACAAGGTAAAAAAGACACCCGGGCAGCACAATAAAGAACAAACCTAAATGTCAGACACGACTGCCTCTTGGAAGATGAACTCTGAGAAACGCAATTGTATCTCAAAGCTCAGAGGAATGAAAAACATTGTTCTGAGAGAATATGGAAGGAAAATTGAAACACCCAGGTTGTTCTTCTCTCTTCTAGTCATGCATTATTCTTCCATTTTCAGCCTAATGCAGGATATGACAGACCCACGCCATTCCCCTCATAACAAGCCATCAGGGAGACCAAATGCATGATTCTACTGTCTTTTTCAAGCATAATTTCAGGATATAGCTTGATTGCCATCATAAATGTCAAACCACTCAAATAGATCGCATTAAAATATCAAAAGCCAAAGACCAAACTTGTGTATACATGACAAGTAAAGCTGATGTGAGGTTTAATGATGTATTTCTGCATGTAACTATATGTGTGTAAATAATTATTAAGCATCTAAGTTTGAAGAAGTACAATCCCCTCCAGTTAAATCTTTTATTTTTAGCTTCTGATTCCAGATATTACAGCATTACTCCAGTTTGCATGCACTACATATGGAGGATCAATAGGGGCATGCTGGAGTGTGGTCAAGTCCTCTCAGATTTGCACTACGAAAAGCAGCAGAGGCTGGGTTGCTCCTTTCTCAACCTAAGCAAGGCCTCTGTCAAATCTTTCACACAAGTTCCATCCACAATATCTATTCTGATCATAGGAGGAAAGCAGGCAATGTAAACAATTTCAGGCAGGGTAAATACCAAAGCAACATTCAGGCTATACAAAATTCGTCTGCAGTCCATTGATCTGATGGAGGATTGATCGTTAAAGATTTCAACTTGCTGCACTAATGTCAACCAGTAAGATAACCAGCACATCCTGCGCACTGCCTATCTCACTTTCCATTCCTAGCATTTTCTCAAGAAAGCTTGTCCCTGAATCACTTGGTGTTCCAGACTACAGAAGACCCACTTTTTCTGAATTCACATGGACAAAAACCATTCATGGCCTTCCCCATCAGAGCCATGGCAGCAGTGCTAGGAAACTGCTTCTTCTGGAAGTCTAGTGCTGCCTCTGAACTCTCTGGCAGAGAAACTACCACAGCTCCAGGCTTCTTTTTCAGAGATGCAGATGGATTATGAAACCACCTCTGAACCCAGACATGAGACAGTGTTATTTCTTGACTTTTCCTTGCTGGGTCAGTTGAATAGGATTCAGCATTCCTCAGTAACTCTGCAGTCTGATCTGGCATAGACTCTTTACCATCAGACTCGCTTGTCTTTGGTTCTGAACTAGTCTTACTATGTCTTAGCATTTTGTTGAACAACTTACTAAATTTCTGGTGGGATGATGCTTCTTCAACTTTTGAAGCACTTGCTTTGAGACGCTTAAACCATCTGCTGCAGGGGTCCAGTCTCACAGGAGCGTCGGGGCAATCACTAGATTTTGAATTTGTGGAGTGCTCGGCATTGGGAAGGAAGCATTCCGCATCCAAACTCTGGGTTCTTGAGGTGCTTGTCTCCATGTTATCTGGTGACCTTGCCAAACCTGGAAGTACAATAAGTTCTTGGTTTATATCAGGTAATTCGGTGCTCATCTGTCTGCCCTTGATTTCTTGTCTGACTGAAGGCATTCCAGCTTGAGAAGCTGGCAACTTCTGGCCCTCGTTGATGTCCTACAAAGTTTATAACTAATCATGTGAACAAATGAGGTGACGGCCTTGTAAGCCTTTGACTCTGGAAGTTTTTACAGAGTTATGAGCTCTTACATAAATTCCTTGGCCTAAACCAAAGAGAAAAACTAACAAAACAAGGCAAAACACTTGTAGACTATAACTATTATTTGTGTGGCATGATTTCAAAGCCCAAAGGTAAAAATCCACCAAATTCCTGGGTGGCAATGGCAACTAAAACAGCTGTGTGAAATGCTGACCTAACAAAAGTAAATGAGTAGATCAAATATGTTGTCTATAAACAATGTGCATAAGCCAATGTATTTACCTTCACTAGTTTTTGTAAATGCAAGTGACCTTAGAAAATCACTAGAGGGGACACATAGCTTAGAGATCAGAAAGTAGTAAAGTTACCTTATCTGATTGCAATGAAGCCACACCTGTAACACAAAAGAAAAAAAACTCACTAATTTGCAAACTAGGACTACGCTAAAAAGATACAAAACTCATGAACACTGTTCAGATTAGGTAATTATATTTAGCAACTTCATCTGAGGGCTGTGCTCCAAAGCATAGATTGTCAACACTACAGTCTAAGATTTAACTAAACCATCCATATAAGATATGGACCATACATACCAGATAGATTGTTCTCACAGTAAGCATCCATATCCATGGTGTCAGTTTCAGCAGATGAATCACTCTCTTCATTGACAGCAGAAGTATTGGCATTCTTAGTGTTTTCTTTTCCTTCAGCTAATGAATCATTCTCCTTATCAACTGCAGAAGTCTTAACATTCCCAGTGCTCTCTTTTCCTTCACTCCCTGTGGAGCTGTCCAGAGGTAGCAGCTTCACTCCTTGCTTGACATGGAAACCAAAATCCGGAGATATTGCAAGGAGTTCAGTCACCATTTTTCCCTTAATTTCAGTGGACATTGCTGACTCTCTAAACATCTGAGCACCATCAGTTAAGTTCACGTCAGTCTTTTTTTTTATGAAAAAGCGATGAGTGGTCTGAGTGTACATCGGAGGACCTCTAGAAAATCCTTCCATGGAGTCTATTGTAGTACGTATTCTCATTGTCTCCCCATCATGAACGGAGGGCTGTGTTGGTAGTGCATATGATCCATTATATAATTTTCCTAATTGGCTATCACCTCTGGTACTGATCTGCCTAGGAAGTAATTCAAAATCAGAACGATTTGGCATCATGTGAAATGACTTGCCAAAAAAGTCTCTTGGCTGATTATTGCTTGTTGAGGGATCACGAAAGAGAAGACCTGCATTTTTATTCATTTTCTTCTCATGAACCAAAGATGTAGAGCCTGGTTCATTAATGTGATCTAACCTAGAGAAAAGGGGCTGAATTGGAGCCCTTCCAGCTTCAAATTCATATGGCACAATATCTGGGGTTGACCTTACAAAATCATCCTGAACATGTGCAGAAACAACTCTGCTACTCCATTCTAGGAAACTATTAGACTTGACCCGCTGCTCTGGAACCAAGTTGAGATCTTCGGCCAGAAACTGAGATTTTCTTTCTTGAATTTCCACCTCGGGAAGAGCTTGTGCCGGTATTGAGGGTAGGTGATCCTCATTTCTCCCGTGGGAAACATCATATTCAGAATTGGTACCAATTCGTGACTTTAAGACTCCTTCACGATTGCCAGAGGACACAACATTCTCCAGATATAAAACACTCTCCCTATCTTGAGAAGGTTTGAACATCGCAAAAGAAGACTGTCCCTCAAACATTTCATTCCTCGACCTTTTCGGACTCATTGTAAGGTTATCGTTCATGACGTTGATCCTTTTCCCCTTGTTTACTTCTCCAAGTCCCGTGACAAATTTAGAACTACCAGTTTCCATCTCTGGCCCACTAAGTAAGCTGTGATATTTGTTACCATTACCAACTTCCGGAGGATCATGACCTAATTGTTGTGGAGCTTCATTTGCTTTCCTGCAACTCGCGCGCGTCCAATGAGACATCCAAATAGACTGGCACTGCTTCGTGGACTTTACGGGAATATCATCCCTATCTTGATATGACTGTAGCACGCGATCAGACATGATGAAGTGGGATTTACAGAAGAATGCTTCAAAATGTCACAGAATTCCTCCAAGGCTATTCACGTGAAGATGCAGTCAACTAAGCAGTGTTAAAGTTCCAGACTTTTTGATGGCCTGCTTCAACCGGGCTATGGACCTAGCCACCACACAAGCAATCATAACCACCTGACGGTAATTAAAATGAATATAAGAAAATAAACCCAATTTGTCAAAATTAACTCAAATTTGCAAACTTTAAAGGTAGCAACGTCACAACATGTGAATCGTCTCATTTCCATTTTTTGTTCTAACTTTTTATTCAAAAAGCAAATAACAAAAACAAGATTTCACTGCAAGCATCTAACTTTAGTACATGTTAACCAAGAACAAAATAAATCCCACTAGAGGAAACAATAATAATAATAATAATAATAATAATAATAATAATAAAGATCTCCACTTAAAACAAACTTACACTACGAAGTACAAACCTAAAAGTCGAAAAAAAATATTACTTTATCTATATTACTTACACGCTCACATAAAAAGGGGTAGAATGTGTAAGCAAGCTTACAGTTTCATCAACTTCTTCTCTGATTCCCTCTGTAATCACAGATCCATGGATGAAAACATCACTGGGGTGAAGATCAACTTCTTATTAACTTGAAGCCCTTTTCGGAGGGTCTGTAGAAGAGAGGAGAAATGTATGAAGCGGATGAAGAAGAAGAAAGAATCTAAGGAGGGGTTGGTTGGTGCTTGAGGTGCTTCCGAGTCTGTGCCTTCTTTTTGCTTTCTTTCTTCTTGCTTAGCCACAGACTCATAAGCCGACGACATAAAACTGACCCCACTTACCTGCACTTTTCAATTCCTCTTTCCTCTATTTTTTTTTTTTAAAAAAAAATATTTTGGCATCGGATTTGCTTTATTTAAAAATAAATAAATAAATAAGCAACAACCATAAATCACATGACAATTAGGTTTTTTTTTCATGTCATTCCTAAATTATAAGCAAAGACCACAGGATTTAGCGTAATAAAGCTTTTACCATAACTAAAGTTTTATTAAGTGGATATTAAAATTCTCGGAAAGCTGCAGCCATTTTATAATGTTCTAGGATTCAATCTTACGTGCCAAACACCATTTAGAGGTATCATCTCCATATATTGTTTGAAAACAATAGATGTATGTATTGATATATACTTTAATGCATTGTAACTTACTGTGTAAAATAATTAATTGTTTCAAACATGGCTGGAGTGCCAGCGGCGATGCCTCAAGAGTATGGTTTTTGCATCAACGACAAACCATGCACAACCTTTATATAATCTAGTCATCGTTTGATTTGCTGTCGTTAACAAGAAAGTTATTTGGGTTCAACAGCCAGACAACCGCATAATTTTTTTATTGTTTTTGTTCTATGCATGAGCATGATTCTGGGGCTGACATGATCTATATAAACATCAGCACAAATGGGTGGAGGCGGAGGGAGGGTCTTCATAGTTTGGAGATGGTAGAGGGTTTTCTGTCTCATCGAAGATGTGTGACACAAATAGATCATATTCTCTTTCTGCGTGGACGTAAGACTTAAGGTATTCTTGTTGATTGGTTTGATTTAGTTCTCGTAGCATTGTGTCAGGTACTATATATGTACTTGTCGAAACAGTTTTCAGCAGTGGACTTGTATGTATCCATTGCCGGTCCGTGGCAACACTATAACACGTTGAACATGCAAGGCACCGCCATCTTTTGAGAGCGTTTATGCTCACAATTTTCTCCTTCACTGTATAATAATTGCTCTGCATGAACAACAAAAACAAATGAATAGCTTTTGTGAGGTGTTTATTTCAGTAAATACAATTTACTACAGCCAAACCCTTCCATCCAGCGGCGGCAGGAGCAAATCTCGCAACGCGCTCCTGTGTTCGTTTATGAGATCCGCGGTGTCCATGGGCATGTTATTGTATAAGAACCAAAAGAAAGCCATCACTGAACAAACCCACCAGCTAGCAAACAAACAAATTATGAGCAGCCATGCTGAAGAATATTCACATCCAATTGGAGCACAGCTCAGGTAATCCATGAATATAACAGTTGTCCATCGCTATAAATTAAGAGCTTAAAAATCAGACAAGTATCCATGCTTACTTTCTGAATGAGCTCAAAATTAGAACCCACCCGTCCCTCCCATTCATTTGCCAGATTAAAACCAGACGCATCAAGAACGGCTACAAAAACCAAAAGAGACTGAGACAACACATACAATCTGGTCAAGACGAGCTAAAACTTTGAAAACCCATCACTTCCAACACCCAAAGAGCTGGGTAAGAGGTCCCCGGAAAATTATGAAAGGAGGGCAAAAAAACGCTGCCATTCCAAGAGAAAAGAGAAGCGAGTGGCTTTGACAGATCAGAGCATTTACTGCCGTTAAATGCGCAATGATAATAGGCTGTGTAATAACCCAAAAACTACCAAACAACCGGTGAACAAAGATGGGTGCAGAAAAGCAAAAGAAAAAACACAAAGTCCAAATTTAAGCTGCCCAGGTAGACCTCGCATAGAAAAATGTCCCAAGCAGATAACAAACAACTCTCGCATAAAGGCATGAGCATGTGAGAAACTGTTCATCCACAGTGCTTCTGCCCCATGACAAACAACTCTCAGTAAAGCTGCTCATCTACAGTGTTTCTGTGCCATAACAACAATAACGAGTAGTAAAAAAGGATGTTTTTTAGTTTTTAGTTTTCTTTTTTTATTTTTGTTTGATAATTGATAGTTAATAATTAGCTTCATGCAGAAGCATATGCAATATCAAACCTGATTTGGAGTGAAGTTTAAGTTCCGGATAAGGGAAATAATTCGGGTTAATTGATTTTTAAAATAAAAATAAAAAAGTTATCATTTTAAAAAATTAAAAGGCATGTAGTTTCTAAGTTTGATTTTTTTAAAGGCATCCAGCGGGTCAAAGAACAGGTCAGCCAAGTCTCAAATCCTTCGCGTCAAATTGGGTTAGAAAATATCACTTGCATTGATCTCAAAAATATATTCGTGGAGATTGTAGTTGCAGTGCTGTTGCTGACTCAGTAAGGTACAGCTGCCTGCTCCTTACCCTTGGAAGGGGTCTTCATCGGGTTCTGCTAGCAGTGGAGCCCTTCATCAAAGAAATATTATCAGCTTAAAAAAATTAAAACTTTTTTTCCTTTGCAATCGCTCGATTCATTAGAAGATCTATTGCGAAAGATTAGAGTGTTTTATATGTGTCATTTTTATCTAAAATTTGTTTTTAAAAAATTAAAAAATTAATATCCCTTATGAGTTTCACAAGCTATTAAATTTAATATTCATGAACTCATCCATGTTAAATTTAAATATATATAGATCTAATAAGCTATTATATCTAATATTCTAGAACTCTGTTTTTCATCGAGCTCAAATGAATATTGAACTATTGATCTTTATAGGTCTCATATTAAACTACAAAACTCTATTTATTTATTTTTTGTGATTCTTAACAATTTTTATTTTTCATTGCATGTTTATTTTTATAGTTTCTCTCTAAAATATCATAGTTTTTTTTTCTAAAAAATAATGTTTTTTTAAGCATTAGAGAATTTTTAAATTCATAAAAAAAAACATCTTTTATAGACATTAATTACTGGTTATTATAGTTAATAAACATGAATCAGAGAATTAAGAGATAAAGTGTTACTCATATACTACTTTAAACTCCATCACATCTCATCATGTTTTTCTTACCTGTATGAAGAAAAACGTAGTTGGTATTTTTAAATACTTGAAAAGTGTTATGATATTTTTGAAGTTTTAATTGCATGATTACGGGTTCATTTAAGGGTGTGCTTTATATTATTTTTTAAAATAATTTTTACTTTAAAATATATCAAAATAATTTTTTTTAATTTTTTAAAATATATTTTTAACATTATATCACATGAAAATAATTTTAAACTAAAAAAAATTAAAAGTGATAATAATAATGATATCATTATTATTGGCAAAAGTGAAGGAACGTGTTAAAAGTTAATTGGTGAATCCACTGAGTTGTGGGGTTGAGGTTACAAATGATTATAGCAAGAGCTGTTAAATCGATCAACCATGGGATTAGGAGCCAAACCCGGATTGGGTTAAGGGGCTAGGCTTGGTTTGGGAGAGCCGAACCGAGCCCAGGGAAAATATAAAAAAGAAATATATTTTGGTTAGACGACGACTCGAACATGATTTGCTTAATGTGCATATGCTGGTGGGTCGGATGGCTACGTGGATGGTTCATCTACCAGAAAAACAAAGTTTTAATGTGGCTGTGTTTTGTCCACGTATGACCCGTCTCTCTGTTTTTGCTTATCTCCATTGCTACCAGCTTCGTATCACACGACAGAGCATTATCTACTAATCTCCAGCAATAATTGAAAGGAAAATCATGGCATTTGAAATGGGTGTTAGTTAGGGATTTGATGTCTTGTCTCATTTGGATTTTCTCTTTTAATTATCACCGACCACTGGCACATGATTTGTGCCTAACGTGCAAGAAAATTAAGCATTAACCAACACTAATCACATTCTTATCCCTAATTTGATTGTAAATTAAACAAATAATATCTCTCCCTAATTCCCTACCTTGGCCGAACCACTCATGTGTGGTGAGAGGCAAATTTCTTTCTTAATTCTCATCACAATCTTATCATCCTTGTCAACACATCATTTACATTTCCAATCTAATAGAGCAGATGTCTAGCTCATTTTTCTTTTAATATTTGTTTTCATAAATCTATATCTACAAAAAAAAAAACCAAAAAGGAGCTATAAAAAAAAACCTAGCATCGCCGGCCTTTAAAAGGAACACCCTAGACGTGTGGGCCTGTTTTTATTTTCTCATTTAAAAAAACAGACAACCTATCATTTATCTTTATTTTTTAAAAAAAAATAGATGGATGATACGTTACCCATCAGCCCAAATTTCAATCACCACAATGATGACTGAAAAATCAAGGTTATGAGTTTTTTACCTTAAAAACTTATTTTTTAATTCATTTAAAATCAAAAACACTCTACAAACACTCTAGAACATGTACAAACCAATTTAGCAATGTAATAAGCCTAAAAAAGGGCTCAAATAAAAAAAATCAAACTAAATAAATCTTTCCATCCTTGAATTAGATATGTTTTTTAGGTAATATTGAGACTCAAAACAACCATTATAAAACTCTTATCATCAAATGAAACCCGTTAACACAAATTTCAATAATTTTTGTGATTGTAATATGTGTGAACGATGACTTTCTCTCTTTACTCTAAAATTCAGTGGGCTTATCTCTCTCTTCACACTATAAAAGTTCTGAAAAATTAAGGAAATGAAGTTTGGTATCAAAATTGAATTTCTAACAACTAAAGGGACCGCTCACTAATAAACCAAAAAAGATCTAGGACCAAAATAAAAATTTTTGTATGAAATTTGAAGTTGCCACTTATTTTCTTTACCTTTTTCACTCTGGTTCTCTCTTTCAATTCAACCTTTTCTTGAAAATAATAATAATTGGGTACTTAAAAGGATTCAATTGTGCAAGAATAAAGTTTAAGGATCAAATTAAAATTTTTAAAAAAATTAACTATTCTAATCTATAATGATTTGTAAACGAGGACACAGTCTGCAATAAAAATCTCCACACTTAATTTTTTTTGTTTTTAATTCCATAATTTTCGAATCAATTAGTTTCTAATGGTAGTTCATTCTGCCATAGCTTGAAGAAATGGGGAATTGAACTTTGAGTTTTGTTAGTGCGGAAATCTATTCCCAATGATTGTGAACAAAGGATAGTGCATGAAGTATGTGTAAACTTGTTGGAAATTAATCAAGCAAATATGTTCTTAAGGAAAAAGGACTTTATTTATAAGTAAAGAATGAATTTAATTAATTGAATTCAGTAGGATTATATGTTAAATGAAGCACTAAGATGTATTAGATGGGAATGATTGTTATGAATAATGTAGAAAGGTGTGGAAATACTTGAATGTTCATCAAATTGATAAACTTAAATCTAGATAAATTTAACATTTAGCTTTCAGTTAAAAATAGGGATAGTAAATGAAGGAAATTGAGACATACTCCTTTATGGTGTTATAGTTAAGCGTGTTAGCTTTCAATTGGAATTGATTTTGCTTAATTTGGAGCCATAAGACTCTAGATATGAAAGGAAATTGAGACATGCTCCTTCATGGGTGTTATAGTTAAGTGTGTTAGCTTTCAATTGGAACTGAATTTGCTTAATTTGGAGTTATAAGACTCTAGATATGAATTAAAAAAGAGATAAAGGTTAAACTAAATTTTGGTAAATAAATTTCGTCAAGCATATTTGAAAATATAATTCAGTTAATGGTTGAATTATATTTTCTTCTTTTCAGAACAATTATAGATATATATATCTTATCTTTTCAAAGAGTTAGACCACATTTGAAACTATGTTCTAGAACTTTAGTTATGAAGGAAATACTAAACATTGTTTTGTATGATTGGGTCAAGTAGGCTAGAGTAATCAACTTCAAATTTGTTTAGGACATGTAAATTATAGTGGAAGAATCTATGTTGTTAAAGGAGAATAAAATTATAAGCATGTATTTTGATGGTATAGAATAAATATGAACATGAGAAATTGAATGATCTAGGAACTTCAATGGGTGAGTTGGCTAAAGAAAAATAATTGGAAGTTTAAATTAAGTAAGGATGGATTAAGATTTTACAAGAATTCACATATATTATTGGAGTTTATGGAATATTAATAATGACGCCTCATGTTTCATTCAAGAAATGTGCCTGAAGCAAAATCATTCGTATTTAGAGGAGTCACTCGATTAGAAGAGCTAATAGATGCATTGCACCTTGTCCTTTTAATTTGAATATTTTATTTGTTAAATTTCAGATTTGATAATATATAGTTATGATGAAATCGAATGGGACATGCATAAATTATTGATGAAATCGAAGGAAATATAGATAAATTACACATAGTGATGTTGAATGAACATAACTCAGGTTTGTTATATTATAAGTTGGTTGTGTAAGTTGAAAAGGATCACATTGAAATTGAGAAACGAAAGGGTCTGAATTAATACTTAGTATCTATAACATTGATGACTAAAAACAAGATATAAATTGATAGATGACAATCAATTATTGGTATTTAAGAATATGACAAGTGTTGATGTTTAATGCTGAAAAACGATGATTAAGGAAATATATATGATTTGATACTTGATTTCAGAAAGATGATAATTAGGGATATTTTTTTTATTTTTTTTTTTGCTTAATGCATTTTTTATCCCTCAAGTTTAAAAGAAAAATGTGATTTCACTCTTTGTTATCAATTATTTTCTTTTAAAAAAATATTTCATACAAAAAAAACACATACGCTTTGTTGTCATATAAATCGATTAAATGAAAAATAATCTTCATGATAAAATTTTTTTATTGAAACTAATGGTATGCATAACTTGTGTCAAGACACTACTATAATTTTTATATTTACCGACAAAATTTTCCGTCAGTATTTGTACTATCATTTCGTTGGTAATTAATTTACCAATGAAATCACAGACGAAAATGCTCTGTCGGTGAATCTTTTATCGGTAATTTTTTACTCATTGGTAATAAAAAATACTATTACCGATTGATTTACTAACAGAAAAAAAATATAAAAAAAATTACCTGCTTCATTCTGTTGGTGTTTACTGTATGTAATTTCGTCAGTAATTATTTAAAAATATTTTTTAAAAAAATCTATTTTACAAAACTATAAAATAATTAAATTAATATAAATCAACACTCTATAACACTCAAAACGCTTGGAAAAAAGAAGAACAAAATCAACCCAAACAAATTTGTAACAAATAAATAACATGAAAAAATAAATTCAACTAAAAAAATTCATATGAAAAAAATGAAGTTGCGATTGCTAAAAATCAACTAAAAATTGATCTCATATGAAAAAAAAAATCCTACAACAACATTCATACAATTATTAAGAACAAAAACAATTAGAAATAAAATAAAATAACAAATATAGTGAAAAAAAACATGAAAAAAAGAAGAAAAAAGAAAAAACTTACCTTAATGTAGTTGCAAGTGAAGCTAAGAAGAGGAAAAAAAACAAATTCATAAAGTATACTAATTAAAAAAAACTAAGAAGAAAAAAAAGAAAGGAGAAAAAGACATACCTGAGCATGGAGGAGAAGAGAAGGTGTTGAGGAGAGAAGGGAAAATAAAAAAATGGATATTGATGTTTTTTACACATGGGAAAAAAGAAGAAGAAAGGAGACGAGTCTGTTGTGAATTTAGGGATTCTAGGTTTTTTATTGGGGCGTTTTACCAATGGTTTTACCGACGGATAATTAAATATTAATATTTTAATCATTCCGTCGGTGATTCCGTCCGTAATATTTAATTTAAAATTTCAATTTAATCAAAAAAATTCAGAAACTACCAAATATCACCGATGACTTTTCAATCCGTTGGTGATTCCGTCTGTAATATTTAATTAAAAATTTTAATTTAATCTAAATTTTTCAAAAAACCGCCAAATAACATCGATGACTTTTCAATCCGTTGGTGATTTTATCTGTAAAGAACATTATTAACAGTGCAATTGGGAAGTGAACAGTTCTAGAGCTCTCAGGAAAATACCGACGGCTTTTCATTCCGTCAGTAATTCCCTTTGTAATTGACATGATGAACAGTGTTAACAGTTTACCAACAATTTTATCGACGGAATTTATTCCGTCAGTAATTCTGTTGGTAAAAATGACACATCATCATTTTTTGCTTTGTTTTAATTATTTTTTTCCCACAGTAATTCCCTCGGTATATACCGAGGGAATATATCCGTTGGTAAAATCCATCGGAAATTTAACGACTGAAATATTCCCTTGGTATTTCCGTTTGTATTTATCAAATTTATGGTAGTGAGAGTTTGGTTGGTTCATTTAAGTTCACCTGGGGTTTTTTTTAAAAAAAATATGATTTTTTTTGTCAATTATATCCTTGAGTTGATTGGAGATTTAATTTCATAATTTATTTTTTTCAAGATTATCTTCATAATTTTTACATCGCATGTCAACCAGGGTAAATAGATCTAATGTGTTTCCTTTTTCATATTAGATAAAAATATCATTTACTATGTAATTGATTTCATGATTAAAATTAATTTTTATTTTAAAAAACACATTAGCAATACTTAATTTTTTTATTTTTACATTTAAAAATAAAAATTACTTTGACTCGTGTTTTTAATAATATAATAAAATTTCTGATATTTTTAATAATATAATAAATTCACCAATATTGGCAGTCATATAAATCCAACAATGCAAGACTGTACTAAATTCCATATAATGGTACTTTCAGACTTTTTTTAGAGCTGATATTTAACCTTTTATTTTCTCTGAAATCATAAATAGAAAAAAGCTGTGAAAAATACCAGCTTCAATTCTCTTAAAAGATAGATCATAATGTTTCCATGTTTCGTTGATTTTGAAAAATTTAATTTGCTGGAATAACCATACTTTGTTAGGATGAAAAAAGCCTTTATATTTACTAATATTTTTTAAAGTGTGATTGTTTTTTAAAATGTTTTTTATTTAAAAATATATTAAATTAATATTTTTTATTTTTTAAAAATTATTTTTATATCAGCACATTAAAATAAACTAAAAAAATATTATTTTGAAATAAAAAAAATTAAATCTTTTTAAAAATATTTTTAAAACATATAAAGAGTACCTTAATGTAGTGGCGAAGCATGTATGGTTGAGGCGTGAAAAGACCGCTTCAAATCATAAGTTTTGTCCATCCTAATAATTACATTTACTGGTCCTGTGAATGGAAATGAATTTGTTGGCGCTTTGCTAAAATGATTGCCTCCATTTCTGTCATCCATGTAATTATTAGATTGAGATTTAATGACTGTATAGTTTATCTGATTTTGCACTGGATTTTCAGTAAGTATTAATATTTTTTAAAAAAAAATTCATGTATTTCTTAATCATTTTAACATTAAAAAGTTGATATATTTTAAAATAAAAAATATTTTAAAAAATAATTTCGAGAGGAAAATATTCAAAAATCCTACTCTTCCAGGGATTAGAAGATGGCTATACTCATGCAAAACAAAGAACACAACTGGGGTAAAACACGTTTTTCTGCTTCTAAAAATCATTAGAACATATTAAATTAACTAAGTTAAGTTGAGACATCATTAGTAACTGTTCTGCGGCAGATTATGTTTTTTTGATACCGAGATTGTAGACAGCTTTAAAGCCATTCTTTTATTCGCAAAAAGAGCCTGTATGTTGGGCCTATAGCTCACCATTAATGGGCTTGAATGACTCCCAGTCTATGAGGTCCCATCGGCCCGGCCTGAATCGCTTGGCAAGTTACCAGGGGCACATGCCACGCGTCCAGCAAAGGATCCGGGACTCAGCTCTGTGTGCAAGGTGCCCAGTCAAATTCTGATCCCTTCTCCGAATATCCATGTTTCTTTTTGTATTTTTAAAATATTTTAAAAAAAATTAATTTAATTTAATTTTTTTATTTAAATTAATATTTTTTTACTGTTTTCAAATCATTTTGATGCTCTAATGTCAAAAATAATTTTTAAAAAATAAAAAAATTATTTTGATGTATTTCTGAGTGAAAAGTATTTTGAAAAGCAACCGCAACTAAACACCCAAACACGAGTGTCACTAAGACCTAGTTTTTTCACATGCTCTCTTATATATTTTACCCGCGCTGGCTGATGATCATAAATTCTTTTTCTTATAAAAAAATAGTTTATATAGCCTTTTTCATTTGTATTTATATAAAAAAATTTGTGTAAAATTAAAAGCTCTCACATACTCATAATTATGTAAATTACTAACAATATGTGTACAAAAATAAAAAAGAAATCATTAATGATAAATAAATAAGAAAATAGAAAAATCTATAGACATACATAGATCAAGTTATTTGACTTTGCAATACGTGTCTCTAACTCGATCGTGTTAAATGACTTTGTTTACAAGAATTAAATTTTTATTTAATCAAACGATAATATAAATAGATACACGTTAAATTGATTTAATAAAATAAAATAAAAATATTATATAAGGTTACGCATATTAGAAACATTATCCAAAAATAAATACTTTTTTATTCATATAAAACATAAAAAAAATTTATAGATGAATTAGAATAATCATTTCAAAAAACAAATGCATTCAAAATAACTAAAAAAAAAAGCATCACTTAAAAAAAGCTACATGAAACAAAATAAAAGAGAGAATGGGTGTTAATAAATATAAATAAAAAATAATTTTGAAACAACACATATAAAAAAAAAAGAAAAAAAAAAAAAAGGAAAAGATCAGTCATTGTTGGGTCTAGCAAGCCAGGTCAACTTGCCGATCTATTTAGTAAGAGCTCGCGTGCTTGGACCCTTAATTTTTTTTTATTACAGATAGGGTCGGTGACATGTCATCTGTCTTATTTTTTAAAAAACAAATTAAATTAGATGACACGTCGTCTAATTTTGCTCAAATCTCGGCCATTGTGGTGACCGAAAAATCAAGGTCAAATGTTCTTTGACTCATAAATCTATTTTTCAACTCATTTTCTACCCAAAACACCTAGAAAATAGTATAGGAACCTTATTAAATGGATTCATGGGCTTAAAAAACCTAAAAAAACCACATCGAAACCTGAAATCAACCAGAAATCTTCTCAAGCTCATATGTGTTTTTTATGTATTTTCAAGATAAAAAAAAAACCTAAGTTGAACTTCCCGTGTCCTATGGAACCATTGACACAAAGATCGATTATTTTGGTGTTCGAAACCAGTGTCAACAATATTTCTCTCTCTCTGTTGTTAGAAACCAACAACTTTCTCTCTCTTCTCTCAATCCAAGAACTAAAAAAAAAAGATGAAGTTTTTTATCAAAATTGATTTAAAAAAAAGAACTTTAAAAAATTCTAGGGACCAATTGTTATAATTAGTAAAGAATGAGGAATAAGTTTAAGATTTCAAAAATAATTTCTAAAACACCATCCATCTTCTCTACGTGTTCTATTTTAGTTCTTTATCTTTTAATTTTACCCTTGATCAATTTTAGCTAAATTAGCCTCCAATTAGGCCATTAAAGGGAAATTATTTTTTTTTAAAAAAAAAAGAAACAAAAACTCATGGGTATAGTAAATCCATAATGCCTAGAGTTTTGGCCCACAATGTATAGGAGAATAGTATTTCCCCCCCTCCTTTCAAAGTATTTATGTTTTTCGGATAATTTAAAACTATAAGTGTAACATCTTTAATTTTTGTCTCGTTTTTTAAATTCAACATGCCCATAATTAATAAAGTCTCCATTATTGTTTATTTTGTAAATCTTCTTTTTATCACATAGTCCAATTAATATGGACATCTTGTTAATAATCATTCCACACATTTAACTATATTCATTTACAATTACTTCTTACACCTATTATATATCACAAATATCTACAATGTATTGCTAATTATCTTACGGAATTATAGGAATTATAACTATATAATTAAGGGAAATATAAAAGCATCACATTCCATCTAAATAAAAGTTTCAACTAATTGAATTACATGCCATGAAAAATAAACTAGAAAGTTATTCATAAATTCAACATTTTATATTATCAGTAAGTTACTATGTTTTCAATCCTAATACATTAATTAAAAAAAGAACTTATATCACTCCCTAAACTATAGCAAGAAAGACCTATATATATATATATATATATATATATATATATATATATATATATATATATATCAATATATATATATATATCAATGTTTCCTTTATCATTGCAACAAAACAAAAATAATTTTTATTATCCTTTGATTATTGATAACAAATATTCATAATATTTTTTATGATTCTTACTTTAAATTACCAATTTATTCTCCACTTCCCTTCTTATAAATCATTTTCTTTCACTACGATGAATCTATTATAACTAATATTAATTTCACTACTATCATTAGTCTCCAAGTTTCTAAGAAAATTAATATTAAAATTTACAAAAAAAATTGTTATAAAAAATTAAACCTAAATTATTATAATTCTTTTATTACTTATTAAAAAAATCTAAAGACCCCCATCTTTTTTTAACAGGACATTTTATTTTAACCTAATTCAATCATATTTAGTTTAATTAAACCCTTACAATTCATCAATTTTATCTAATTTCCTCACTTATAAAATTTTATTCATGTTCTAAACTTGATTCTAAATTTCTAACAACAATCATTCTTAAAATCATTATAACCATAACAACTCATTCCTTTATTCTTTTAACCTTTCTTTGTACCCTTTTTATTTTTTTTAACCAATTTTAATTTCAAAATCCACTCATTAATGTCCCTTTAAAATAATTCTCATTAAAATTATATAAGTTTGCAACTGAAAAAACCGAACCGAACCGAACCCAAACCGAAAAAAACCGGAAACAAACTGAGCCAAATCGGAAAAAACCGAGCCAAAATGAAAAAAACCGAGCTAAACTGGTTTGAACCGGTTTTTGTCCTAAAAAACCAACCGAACTGAACCGAAGCCGGTCGGTTTGAACCGGTTTTGGTTTTTTTTTTAATTTTTAGTTTGGTTATTTTTTTTGATAAAAACCGAACCGAACCGAAAATAATCACCCATAATTATCACACAAACAGATGGGCCAAGCCCAGTAACTTTTTTATTTTATTCTTTTAATTCATTCCCAAATTATTATAAAAAACTCTAAAATCACCTGACAAAAATAGGAAGGAATTATTTATTTTACTCCTCGAACTATTTTTTAGATAATATAATCCTTGTATGGTCAAATTGATTGATTGATTGATTTAAACTTGCTGAGGAAGGGTAATTTTATACATTCTTTGTTAAATCTTTTTATTCATATCTAGGCTTTGTTTGTTTGCAGGAAAGTTGTTTTCTTTTGGAAAATGAATTCCAGGAAAAGTGAATTCCTGGAAAGTGAATTATTTTCTGATGTTTGGTAGTGTTATGAAAAATAAATTGGAAAATACTTTCCAGTGTTTGGTTATATTATGGAAATGAACTAGAAAATAATTTATTAATGAATTAATTTTTTTTCAAGTTTATCTAATATATATAAAATATTTAATATAATATTTAATCACTTACAATAAAAGAATAAAATCTAAAAAGTATAATGATGAATTTTTTTTTATTATATCCTATATTCATATATAGCTTATTTTATAAAATATAACTATATATGTCATATCATATTATAGAGAAATAACATTGTGAAATATTTCTTAAGTAAAACCTATTAATATATATTTTTTTAATTTTAAATGCTTAAAATAATTTTTTTTTCATATGAAGAAAGCCAAATTAGTTTATAGTAAGAGTTAGATATTTGGGTTTTTTTTTGTATGAAGTTTTTTTAAAAGATAAATAAATACAAAAATATTTTGATGGGTTTTTTGGATAAATATTTTTTTTTACGGGTATAGGCAATTATCCCTTGAATGTTCCTTTAATATATATCAAATAAGCATCAAGAAATAAATATAAATATCTAACATCAAATATAGTCATGCATAAATATTAAGTTTTGATGTCATATACATACATATTAGTTCAAATTAACAAACATAAACATGTTAGACCGAATTAAACAAGTAAACATACTTGTCAAATAACAAACATATAGTTTCTTATCATAGTCAAATCATCTTAGTAAGCAGGCCTGTAGTAATGTTGGTTCACAAAATTCTAAACCCAAATTTTCCTCAAATTAGCATTTTTTGCCATAAATGTTTTTGCCAACATTTCATTTTGGACCAAGTGATCAAATGCATCCTCAAGAGTGATCTCATCAAAGCCTTCAATTTTCATCACTTCTGCATACAGCGCATTAACATCAAGTTGATTTTTGCTGGGGCTTTGAATTGAAAATGTTACATCTCCAATCTGTTTAGACAACGTTTCAACACCATCATCTTCATATATGCGATTTCTCTTCCTATGTTACCTCTTTTGTGTACTAGAGGAAGATGTCTCTTTTCCTTTAGAAGTTTCTTCATATTCCCCTTCATTTTCAATTGAAATTGATTACTCTTCAGTGTTCTCTTTCAAGTTGACATCAACATATGATTTGACATAATTTCCGGTTGCCATGTCTTTTTCAACAACAATTGTCATTGCCTCGTACATATTAAGTTTTTTTGTTGAGATACTTGTCATGATTGGGATGTGCCTGTTCATAAAGTTTAGAATATGCAATTTTTTAGTTCATTGTATAACATTTTAGAAACAAAAGTAAATATAAAAATTACAAAGAGTATAATATTTATCATACCTTTACTTCTTTATCATATACATCTTTTGAAACTGTAATCATCTTCAAACAATCATCCCAGCCAAAGCCATTTTTATTTTTAAGTTTGGTTATTATTCCCCATTCATTTTTCACAGTCTTGAGATGATTGTCCACATGCTTAGGCTCGCATTGCACGTTGAACTTTCGATTGATTTCTGTAGCCACCTTAACAAAAGATTCTGCTTTAAAGGTGGAAGAAGGTTTGCTTCCTTTAAGTGCCTCCTTAGCTAATATCTCAAGTAACATGTGAGACATAGGCTTAAACCATGTGAAGTGCTTACCCTTGCATTTTTCATTCTGTGTGGAACTCATTTCTACAAAAAAAAATTATAAATTTATACAAAATAAAATCATATAATATTTAGATTTAACAAATTTCATATAAAAACTACAATTAATATTTAAAAGAGAATACATAAAATACATAAGAAATTATATTAAAGTCAACATCTACTCCAAATACATAACAAAAATAAAACAAACTCAAGCAATACATAATAAAAACAAACACATATAATTAACACTCAATTACTAGTTTCTTTGAGTGTTATAATCTTTCCACATGGTTGATGCAATCATTTCTCTTTTTGTTATCCACTCCCTATTCTCTTCCCTTTCCTCCCGTTGACTTATGTTGATTGTTCATCTAATTGGTTCACTTTCCGAACATATTTCTTCCATAAGAAAGTCATAAGGATCAACTCCCATTATGTGATTATGAATAATACAACATGCAAGCACAACATCTACTTGTGTTTCATAAGACCAAAAAGATTTTCCATCAATTGATCTAAAACGACTCTTCAAAATACCAAACCCTCGCTTAATAGCGGTTCTCAATGAAGAGTGTCGAAGATTAAATAGCTCCTTTTCATTTTCTGGTGAACGTTCTGTAAACTCATTCAAGTGATATCGAACTCCATGAAAAGGAGAAATGATTACTTTTCGAAAATCGTAACCAGCATCACCAATATAATATTTCCCTACAAATATAAAAAAAACCTATTACTATCTTTATGTAATAAGACATTTTATATGTTTATTGCATATAATACATACTTTATTATATACCTTCTGGAATTTTTAGACCATTAGGTCTTGATAATGCATCACCTAAAACCCGTGAATTATGTGCACTTCCTTCCCAGCCAGCTAAAACATATATAAACTTCAAATTAAAAGTTATAGCTGCTAAAACATTTTGTGTTGTTCCTTCTTTTCGACCTCGAAACTTTCCTTGAATCTCAACAGGAACATTTGCAGGAACATGGGTACCATCAATTGCTCCCACACAATCCTATATAAACATGAAAAAATAATTTATAACCTTTTTTTCTAGATGTAATTAATTAATGTATAAAAATATTGATATTGTTTTCATACCTTAAAATAAGGATAGAATCTTCGATTACTCATTATCTCTGCTGGAATTGTATCCTCTGGATCTTTAATAAGGTGTTTGTATAACTTAAAAACTGCTTTTAAAACAATTCTAAAGTAATGATGGATAGTTTCAACAGATCTCTAGTATATACCACTAATAATATGAAATCTTTGGTTTTGGCCTACAATTTATAAGAACACAATTACTTGCTCCCTAATAGACACATTTTGAGTTGATCGTAATAGGTCATGACTTGTGAGAACATCACACAATCCATATAAGACAACATGTTTCATACGAATTTGTTCAACGCAATGTTTATCACCTCGATTCAAAATGCTGTCAATATAGAATTCTAGTTGAGCCATTGCATTTATACGTGGTTCTCTTGGTATATAAATTCTATTTCTTTCTTATTTAATAATAGCTACCCCAGTAGCTATCACAGTTACAACTGCTTCCATAGATGCTGCATGAATTATCTTACTATCCATAATATGAAAGTGAAGTTTTCTGATAACAAAACCTAAAAATTTAAGGAAATAAATATTTAAAAAAACATATAAAATACTTACACAATCAATACAATAACTTATGCTCAAGGAAGCTGACAATGTATAATAGTTATGGCAATGATATCTGATTCCCTAAACAAATAAGGTCTTAAAATTTATTATTTAAGACCATAAAATTCAATTTATCGATAATAAAACCCTTTTGAAAATTATACAATTCATAAGTTCACAACGATTAATAGACATTGTGCAATGCAATCCATATAATTACCGGCATGGTCCCACAAATTTATCCATATATAACAAATATAATCAAATACTAATCATGAATTAATCAAAGCAAAATAAAACAAACAAATTTATAAATATAGCAAAATAAAGCAATAACTGTGGCAAAAATCATGATTTTTCTATGGTGCAGGTGTTATCCATGTTTTTTATGTTTTCTGTTCATTCCCTTTAAACTTCCTCTCGGTCATTCAGTTTCCCCCCATTCTCTAATTCCCCTGTTTTCTCTGTCGGTTTCTCCTCATTCGGTTTCCCCTCATTCTCTAATTCCCTTGTTTTCTTTGTTCTCTCTCGCCATTCCCTGTTCGTTCTCTAAAGTCCTTAACTTTCTCTCTTGGTTCTCTTTCTCTAATTCCCCTATTCTCTCTCGGTTCTCTCTCACCATTCCCCTGTTCTTTAAAGAAGTAGGACAAAGATCACAGATTCAAGGGGCAAGGGGCAAGGGGCAAGAGGGCTAGACCTCAAGGACCTGCTCCTCTTTCCCAGTTCTTATCCCTCTCTCCCCCGGCTACATGTACTAATAACGCTGGGAAAATGAATTAAAAAGAGAGCAAACAACAGATTCACTAATTTCCCCCTTTACTTTGCCTCTCTCTCTTTGTGCTTCCACCTGGGCGTAATCCCTTGGTTATGTTATGGAAACATGAGTCTTTTTTGAGAGGGGAGTGGATATGATGGCTGGATCCAGGGACGGGGAAACATGGTAGGGATTGGATGGGGAAGTTTGGGGATTTTTATTTCTCTGGGTTTCTGTGGTTCGTTTGGTTACAAACGTGAGCTGCCAAATGTGCAGGAAAAAATGTGCTTTTTATGGCTTGCTTGTGATGAATTTGGTTGGTTTTTTCTGTGAGCTTGTTTGAACGTGACAAGGTAAGATAAAGAAGAAATTGGGTATGAGAAAAAATTTGACAGGTAAAAGATAAACCATGATGGTTTGTTCGAACAACAAATACAAAAACAGAGAAATAATAGTTTTTTTTCCGAACACACACAACAAATTAAACAAGATCAAAGGATTTTTTGCTATAATTCTTACAGATCTAAACGAAGAAGATAAAAACATAAAGGAATAATATAGAGAAATTTGAGGGAAAAAAAATACCTGGAATAAAAAAGGAATATCAATTGTTCCAAAGATATGCTTCTCAATTCTTCCTGCTTCAACTGTTTTCGGAAAGAGACACAGAGAGGGGAAGATGTGTTTTATGTCCTTTTGACAAGGAAAGGAAAACACTTTCATGTGATGAAAGATACTTTTTTCTGTTGACCGGAATTAACTTTTTTTGGCTAGCTTTCCAGATGGTTACCAAACATGAAAAAATAAGAAAAATGAATTCCAAGAATTTAGTTTCCTAGAAACAAACAACTAATCACAATCCCATTTTCTTTTTGGAAATAAAATAATGTTTTGCAAGAAACATAACTTTTATTGCATTTGACCTAGAAATTTATATTCCTTGATAATTAAACATAACTTTTACGTAAAATTGATACGATATTTAATTTAATATCAATTTCAATGATTACATGGATGTCTTGGTGATTCATCAGGAAAAAATTGATATTTTGGACTTTCAATGATCATGGAATTCTTTTTCCGATAATCAAAACATGAAAAGAGCTGCAAGTTATTTATCTGAACTATTAAACATATTATTAGAAAATTGAAAAATAAAAATAAAATAAAATAAAGACGAGTCTTCTGGGGTGTCCCCCCCACAGATTCTCCTTCCTTGCCATCACCGCTTATCTTTCGAACACCCTTCACTGTCCTCAATCAATACGAGCACCCTCTCTTCGTTCCTTGTTTTTTTTTTTAATGGAAATTCAGAAATAAAGACAAAAAACTAGGAAAATACCAAACCTATCCCTGCAAGCAGGCACTGGCTCTCACTGATCGATCTGCACATATTTCGCCTCCAAATATTACCTTTCGTTCCTCCTCCGCTATCTCTCACAGTCCTCGGCCATCCATAAAACAGAAGTCCATTTAAGGTCAGCTTCTCTTCTCTTCATTTTCTTTACTATCACAATCGATTTTTTTTATTTCTTTCCCCTTACATTTTTTCTCTCATTAGTTTTACCTGATTTTCTTTTACATTTACTTTCTGATTCTTTTCTGCCTTTAATCCCATATCTGTTACCATCCAATCAGCTCGTAAGTTTATGGTTCTTGATTCTTATGCTCTGTTAATTATAGATCTGTTTCTTGTATTTTTTTGAGGTTCTTGAGAGTATTTCTTTGTTTCTTGATTGCATAGATCTTGTATTGTTGATTTTTTTTTGGTTGCTTAAATGAAGCTTGTTAACTGCATTTTTTTGTGCATTTATCATCTGGGTTTCTTTCAAATTTTTTTAGATTTTCATTTTTTACACACTCTGGGTTCATAAAAATGGGGAAAGTGAAGTGTTTTGTGCGTGTTGGATAGTTTTTATGTTTCTTGCATCCATTTTGGCATGTGGGATCTTGTAAATCTGTTTCTTTTCTTTTTGAGCACAAGTTTGGCAAATATTTATCGGTTTTGCAGTTTATATTTTGCTTCATTTCATGAGATTTTGGTAGCAATTGAGGAGATTCATGCTATTTTTTTTTTCTTTTTTCTGTGGTGATTGGAAATCGATTACTTATCCAGATTATGATTCGTGAAATTGAATGGGTATTGATCAAAAGGAAGCAAGTTCATGCTTTTACAGTTGAAATGAAGCATGGTAGTATACAATGTAGATAGGGGCAGTGGTATTTGTTGCATTTTCTTCTTTTTTTAATGAGTTGTGTGTGTTGTTGGTTTAATTTGTTTTGTATTATCAAATCAGCAGGATTGTGAAGATTAAATTGGATGGAGGGAGTTGGGGCTGAGGGTGCCTCGGTTGCATCGCCTGTTGCACAATGGGGACATGATGTTTGGAGGATTTATCAGTATTATCTTGATAAGAGTACACCTCATACAGTCTACAGGTGGATTGGCACTCTTGTTGCAGTGGCTATCTACTGCTTGCGAGTTTGTTATGTTCAAGGGTTTTACATCATTGCCTATGGGCTTGGAATATACATACTGAATTTGCTAATTGGGTTTTTGTCACCACTGGTTGATCCGGAAATTGATCCTTCAGATGGTCCTTCGCTGCCGACAAAGGGTTCTGATGAATTCAAGCCCTTCATTCGCCGACTTCCTGAGTTTAAGTTCTGGTAAAGAAAACAATTTTGCCACTCGTGGCATTTAATTTTGTAATTACCCCCATGCTGTTGGTATGCTTATCATTTCAGTTGTTCTGTTGGGTAATTGCTTCCGTTGTTCCTTATAACCTGATAAATGATTCCCAGTAGTCTTTTGAGACTTCAGTCATGAGTGATTCACTTGGACACTTGGCAAGATACATTGGTGGTTCTCATAGTTCTTGCAGATTCTCGTTTGCTTTTAAGAATTAAGTGGTTGGAAAGCTAAATATTTTTAGTAGTTTGTTTGGTTAAGTCCAGATGTTTCTCTATCCCGAGCCTTTTCTCAACTACTTAGGGCTGCTTTTGAGGATCCATCTTTGATACATCTATGCATGCCAATAACCTGCTGTTTCTGTCATTACATTCAGGTACTCCTTCACAAAGGCATTCGTCATCGCATTTGTTATGACCTTCTTTTCCATGTTTGATGTTCCTGTCTTTTGGCCTATTTTGCTCTGTTACTGGATTGTTCTTTTTGTCCTTACAATGCGGCGCCAAATTGCACATATGATCAAATACAAATATATTCCCTTCAGTTTAGGAAAACAGGTGAGTTTCCGAGTGCTTTACACCTCTATTTTTCTCTTCCACGCGGTCCTTTTATTCACGCCTCCAATAACTGTGGCTGCTGTAACTTTCTTATAGTAGGACTGCTATTATGTGAGATAACATTCTGGTTTCTTTGGTATTTAACAGAAGTATGGTGGTAAGAAATCTTCTGCAAGTAGCAGTGGCTCCCGTGGGGACTAAAGCTTGGCTGGTTGATAGGCAACTAGAAAAGGACCAGATGGAAGGAAATATTTAGACATGAAGATTCATGACAATTGATTTTTCCTTTTTAAGGGACATGCCTTCATGTTGTGATGGACTTTAATATGCACTTACAAACCTAAAGTTCAATTGTGCCTTGGCATTTTATGATGGCAGAGTGCTGATGTTGCAGAAGTGAAACTTTATTGTTTATATACAAACGAAGAAGATTCATTTACGTTTCTGAGAATGAATATTGTCTATGTAAAGTGCTTGATTCCGTTGTATTAGTTCCCTCTGTGGTAGTCATGAAAAGTGGCATTGTAGCCATTAGTGTATGCTTCTGTAGTACTGGAAGTTATGACAGACAGATAGAAGTGGACGACTCTGTTTCAAGTTAACTTTAAATTCGAATGGTATATCTTTTTTTTTTTTTCTGGGTCAAGCGCGTGTTCCAACTGATATAATTGGAGCGAATTGCATTGGGTGATACTGAGATTTCTTCCGTACTTGCTGTGATACGTAAAATGGGTTGGTAAATCCTCTCTTTATGTTGATTGCCTTAACTGGTCTGCAAGATCCATCAATCTTTGCTTACGGTTGAATTCATTTCTTCATGCAAGGAATTGAATGTTTTGTCCTTTTCCAGCTGCCTCTTTCTACCTCAGCTCAGTGCATGCACCTAGGAGTCTGTCGCCTATCCGGGATGTAGGTTCGGCTTTGTATTCATCTACCCCTTCACCCTCGAGTCCTTTATCATGGCGAAGGTGGAGATTAGGGACCTCTGCCAGCCCTATGTTCATTGGTTGAAGTTGCCCAACATTTTGAGATCTCTGTCAATGAAGCCAAGACTATGGAGTCTGGACACCAGTACACCACCATATAAATCTCTGGTGTATATCACTACTTGGCCATGCCCAATTCAGTGAAATCAGTTTAACGACGAAAGGACAAAGAAAGAAAACAAAAAACCCTCCTTAGACCTCTAGGCTCTGTACCTTCTCTCACCTGCCACTTCCTTTCTTCTGGCTTTCTCACCAAGGAGACGGTGACCCTCTAAAAACCCATCAAAATATTCATCCAAGATATTAACCGAAGAAAACAAGACTTGGAAAGATGCATTGACGGAATTTTCTGTAGAGAATATAGAATTTATACAATAACCTTTCTTTACAGAAAATTCTAACAACGCATCTTTGCGTGCGC
This sequence comes from Populus simonii, assembly GCA_007827005.2. NCBI lineage: Eukaryota > Viridiplantae > Streptophyta > Magnoliopsida > Malpighiales > Salicaceae > Populus > Populus simonii. The sequence continues at coordinate 15,803,062 of CM017467.2, read as the reverse complement.
TTTGGGGTGGTTATAATTGCGCGAGTATCAGGTGTTACAATTCTTGAAAGAAAGTAGATTCACAAGAGAACAAGTTTTTGTTGCATTGCTTACTATTCGAGGTTAACCACTACTCTCCATATTTTCCTGACAATTTGGACCGATTTCCCTTCTTTTACGTCCTTTTTTCTGTTTAGGCATTTACATTTTGGGGATTTTCTTTGTTTCTTGATTCTAACACTCAGACTAGATTGATTGAGATACTGTCTTCATTTTTTTTTAATATATTTTTTAGTTACTTAAATGGAGCTTGGTAACTACATTTCGGTCCCTAGAAGGTGGGAAGTGAGATTTTTGGGCTATTGGTTTCTTTTTATGTTCCTTGCATAGTTGCATATATTTGTCATCTGGGTTTCTTTGGCGTTGGTTAAATATTGATCTTTAAGGGCTTTTTTCTTTTGTATATTTTGGTGCGTTTATGTGATTCTATAGCTATTCGTGCCTTCTTGTTTTCAAATAAATGGGTGTGAATGGTTGATTTGATTGGAAGGTGGAGAGAATGCCTGAAGATTTTGATTCTTGAAATTGATATTTCCATGAATTTGGAACATTTACATTGAATGTGAAGCTTGAAAGAATATTTTTCACTTGCAAGTTTATATAGTCATTAAAGCATTTCCACGATCTTGGTACGTGTATATCCAGGGACATGTTCTTTTCTGCTTTATTATGCTTTTTTGATTATCTTTGAATATGAGGATTTGTTATTCAGAAGCATACATTGATGTACATGTTTGGTATTTGTTGTATCTTGTGCATTTCTACCTGTTTGTTTGCTGGTTTGATTGGTTTTGTACTGTAAAATCTGCAGGTGTGAAGATCAAAACTAATGGAAGGATTTGGGGATGAGAATGCCTCAGTGGTGTCACCTGTTGCTCGATGGGAACATGATGCATGGAGGATGTATAGATTTTATCTGGATAAGGCTACACCTCATGCTGTCTATAGGTGGATTGGGACTCTTGTTATAGTGGCTGTCTATTGTTCACGACTTTATTACGTTCGAGGGTTTTACATCATTGTTTATGGGCTCGGGGTATACATAGTGAATTTGTTAAGTGGGTTTTTGTCACTTCTGGTTGATCCTGAACATGCAGATGGTCCTTTGCTTCCGACAAGTTGTTCCGATGAATTCAAGCCACTCATCCGCCGGCTTCCAGAGTTCAAATTCTGGTAATGAAGTATCTATGTGCCATTACGGTATTTAGTCTTTTTGGTATTTTCATCCTGTTGATATTAATTATCGAGTAATTCCTTCCACCGTTATCTATAACCTGATAAAAGATTTCAAGTAGACATTTGATAATTCGATCATAAACTATTCTCTCTTAGTTTTATATTTTACTCAGTCAGTCGGCAGGAAAAATGTTGAATGTTGGAGGTTCTCATAGTTTCATACAGATTCTAGATTGCTTTCAAGAATCAAGTAGTTAGGGAGCTAGTGAACTATGGTAGTTTGTTTGACCGGGTAAATTACCACCCGAACACTTTCCCCAGCCCCATAGGGCTGCTTTTGCAGATCCATCTTGGATATATCTGTTCCTGAAAATAATCTATTGTTTTGGCTGTCATGTATCTAGGTACTCCTTCACAAGGGCATTCATCATCGCTTTTGCGATGACATTCTTTCCAGTGTTTGATGTTCCTGTCGTTTGGTCTATATTGCTCTGTTCCTGGACTCTTCTTTTTGTCATCACAATGGGGTATCAAATTAGATACTTGATCAGATACAAGTGTACCCTATTCAACATTGGAAAGCAGGTGAGCTTCAAGTACTTGCATCTGGAACAGCTTATCATGTAGTAGGATTACTGGCACATCAGATATAAAATCTTGGTTTCCTTTTGGCCTGACAGAAATACGGTGGTAAGAAATCATCTGCAAGTAACAATGTTTCCTGCATGGCCTGAAAACTTGGTTGGTTCATGGGGCGCTAAGACAAGGACGAGATGGTGGAGAAATGTAGACGTTAAACGTTTTCTTCTCGAAGGGCATGCCTTCATCTCATGATGAGCTTTAACTTGCACTTACACATGTAAACTTCAGTTTTGCCTTGGCTTTTTTTAATGGCAGACATTCTGGTTTTATCAATAAATTCGCATGATTGCAGACATTTTGGTTTCTTCAACGAGACTTGAATCCAGTGATCAAGGACTTAAATCTATGGGCGTGTTAAATGGGCCAAGCCCAATCTAATGAAACCTCATTCCTTAACAATCTAAGCCAAGGATTTGAATCCAGCGGGCTTAAAATATATCCATATATAATTCTGTCAACATCTTTTGCTTCTCTGTAACACTTCACTCTTACCAGAAATTATCAGAACCGAAATCTCCCTTCAAAATCCCCCAAACCTATCACAATGGGAAGAGTAAAGGGAAATGTGCATAGCGAGCATATGCTGCACAACTTTTGGAGTATAAAGCTCTTGTAGTGTGCTCTACTTATGAGTGGCAACAGGACATTAATTCACCCTTGTGTCTCCATTAATGACTCTGAAGGGGCCACTGTTCCTCAGTAAAATGTGTCCTACATCTGTGCATTGATATTCTCTTATATTGTTTGGGCCCCGGGTTGTTTGGTTGTGCATTTAGTGTTTAACGCAGCATAGACATTAACGCATCACAGCTTGCTATAATGTACTTAAGTTGGTCTTTTGGCTGTACAGGGTGATGATCACAGTGATATTGTTCTTTCAGATAAAGAAACATGTGATCATGAAGCTCAGAGGCCTCGACGCCAAATGATGGTTCAATTTCAAAGTTGGTTTGATCTCCCTTCACAAATGCTGAGCGATCATATGATAAAACCACATTGAGTGGAGCCGAAGCTTCTGCAAAAAACAGATAGGAAAAGAGAAGCGATGTCAAACTTGATGACTTCTCCATACAAACTTTTAAAAAATCTGATACTAAGATCAGGACTGCAAGACATTATTTAAACTCAAGCTGCCAGAGGTCTGACAGATGATACCATTACCAGTGTTACGAGTACAATTTTACATATGAAGCTAATGAAATGATATTCATACCTTGAATGTCTACAAAAGTTGCTGCTCCGGCACATCGGTCCTTTCTAGGGTTTTACCAATCCTCCTACAAAGATACAAAATCAAAGGGAAAACATATATCGCAAGTTATACTTATTAGAAATACTTTAAATAAATAAATAAATTTTATTTTTTATGTAATATTCTCGACATTTTATAATACAAAATTCAAATAATCACTAAATAATTATAGGAAAAGCTGGAAATGCTTTTTTCCATTTAAATCCCCATTGAAAATTCTACAAAGAATTTGTTAGAGTTTCTTGCATCAACAAGCTAGAACCTGTATTTCTTTAATCAAGATTTTCAACACAAATTATATTCATGACAAGATTTATTGAAAGTATTCAAAAATAACATATTATCAATTCAATTAATTAAAATTTATCAAATCTAAAACACACATACAATATACTAACAAATAAATTAAGAAAGTTGGAATTTAAATTACTTAGCATCACCTAATTTATTAATCTAATACTTGAAAAGGAAATTCTAAGGTCTAATTAAACATCTTTCCATTCGACAAAACATCAATTCATTATCCAAAAACTAGTTTCAACAACTACCCATTCAACAAGGCAATGATTTCATTAACCAGGAGGCAATTTCAATATCTACTCATTCAACAAGACACTAGTTTTATTATCTAAGAACTAGTTTCAGCGTGCTGCTCAATCAACATAATAATGGTTCCATTAACTAAGAGTCAATTTCAACATCTATCCATTTGACATGACACTAGTTCCATTAACCATGAACTAGTTTCATTATTTGTCTATTCAACAGAATACTAGTTCCATTAACTAGGAATTGGTTTTAACATCTAAGAATATATTGACCTAATCAAATTATGAAGATAACATCTAAAATGTATTTTGACTTAAGAATTATTTAAAGAGTAAATTTATAGTTCAAAGGTGTTCAACATCTTCCTACTGCTCGAGACAATCCAACTCCTTTTGATAAAGATCCTGCTTTAGTAACTTCTCCTGAATCAACAAGATTTCATCACATTATTAACCTATCAACAATTTCATTATTAACCTATCAACAATTTCAATGTGCCTAGATTCAAAGTGCACATAATAAAAATTCTTTATTTTGATTCAACATACAATTTTTCATTTAATCACCAAATCATTCTAAAAATTTTATTCTTTTATTTTATTTCCTTATTATTTCCTAACAAAAACATTTCCTACATTGTTTCATATGCTAGTGCACTCTAAACAATTTTCTTTTCAGAAACACAACATGACTAAACTCTCATCACAAATAACTAATATTTATTTATTTTCTTCATCACTTAATTGTTTTCATCTTCATGAACTCTAAAGTGTACCTTATGTCACACTTAATGAATTTACTATCAACACAATTCTTTCACAAAGGTATATTATCAAGGTTAGTAAAGTTTCTAAAGCAAACATAATCAAATTTTCTTCACTACCAACATTTGAGTTCTAATTTCATTTCCAATCATCATCATTATAACTACACACATTAAATACATACCAATTTATAACTTCCAATTACATTATAACATATCCTCATTTTTTCTCTTTTGGGCAGCCATTAACACCTCTACGCGCTAAAATTCTCACTTGAATGTTAACAAATTCCTTACTTTATCTAATCTTTTAATTATTCATTACACCACTTACAACCAATTTCAATTTCCTCCAAATTTTATCCTAGAACTCTATATCCCAATTATAAGAGTTCAATCATTGTATGAGTTCAATCAATTTAAAGCATTAATCTACAACAACTTATATAAATGTGTTAGAACACCTTACCATGCAAGGATTTTGGGCTCCAACACTTGCCAAAAATCAAAATTTCCAATTCTTCTTCTCCTTTTCACTTTGCCGCTTACTCTCTCTCTCTCTCTCTACTCTCCCTCGCTTGTTTTTTCTTTAACATTTAATGTTTGATTCCATGTTTTGATAAGATTTTCTCTTAATTTTTATGTTTTCCTAAGGATTTCTATCACTTTTCTAAGCAAGATAACAAAATTTTCTTTCCTCTCGTCCTTTTTCTCTTCAAGGCCATCCATCATATATATATATATATATATATATATATATATATATATATATATATATATATATATAATTTGTCAAATTCCCACCATGTCCTTTAATAGTATTGTTTTATGTTTTCCGGATAAAATTCTCGGATCCTAACATCTATTTATAACAAATTCTTACTCGGGTTATTTTGAATTTTATTTAGTTACATACTAGTAATTACAATTCTGTATAAATCATTTCCATTATATTTTTATTCGTGTTTATGTGTTTTTCTATTTTTCAGGTATTTTTATTTTTTATTTTTTGGACTTGTACATAACATTTTACTTCAAACTCTTGAGACTATTATCATTCCCATAATAGCCAGGAGTTTATAAAAATATTGTTACTTATTTGTTTTGTTTATTTATTTTATTATAAATTAAATTTATTTTCCCAATTAGATTTTCATTAACTTCAAAACCATCTGAAGTTTACATTTAAAAATAAAATTCATAAAAAATTACAGATGAATTAGAATAATTTCTTCAAAAATTAGATACATACAAAATAATAAGAAGGTTAAATACAAAAAATAAAAAATGAGATAGAAGGGATATTAATTGAAATATAACATTAAAGATTATTAAAAAAACACATAAAAAAGCATGATTCTTTTTTTAAAAAGGAAAAATTGCAAAAGAAAAAAAGAAAGGAGGCCAGGCCAGTGTCTGACCCATTAAAGGAATGACCCATGTGCGGGCCTTTTCTATTTAAAATGTTGTTTGTCCCAATATGTTTTGAAAAAAAAAACCCTAGACGATGCTTTGTTTGGGATTCCCAAGATTTCGACAACTATGGTGGCTGAAAAAATAAAATATATGTTTTTTTTATCTAATAACCCATTTTCTAATCCATTTTTGACCTCAAAATATCTAAAAAAGAGTTTGAACACCTTTACAAACCCATAAATGGCCTTAAGAAACCAAAACAACCACAAAAAACCTCGAAAACAAAAATCTTTCCAAGCTTAGATTTGGATTTTTAGGTCATTTTAAGGTTAAAAAAACACATAAATAGAACTCCCCTCACTAAATAGAATCCTTTAACACCAAGATCGATTATTTTTGTAGTCAGAATTGATGAAAACATAGATTTTCTCTTTCTATTGCTAGATTCTGACAACCTTTCTCAAACCATGGACTAAAAAATAACAAAAATAAATTTTTATACCAAATTCAAATTGAAAAAATATTGAGAGACCAAATATATATAGGCGGTAAAGTTTCAAGGATTTAAATATACATTTTATGTGAACTTTGAAACTATCATCCATTTATGACGCCCTTTCTAGTTAAGTTTGTCTTTTAATTTTATTTTTAGTTAACAAATTTGATTCAATTGTCTTTAAATTTAGCCTAAAAAATAATGTAATCGCATAAATTTTTTTTGAAAAAAACATTAAAAAAAAAATTTAAACAGTATATGAGAGGGTGAATAGTGTTATGTGTGCATAATACTTTGCCCACGCTAGGTAGACAATGATGTAAATCCATGAACAGTAAATAATTCTACAAACAGTACTAATTGCTACTGAGATTTTAACTCTTTGTACAGCCTTACTATAAGATGGGTGATGCTAAACACAATGGTCTATTTTTTGGTAGGGGATATGGATGGCTGAGATTCTCCATGCTGTAAGAGCGAGGACATGACTGAAGCTTACAAATTTCTTCGATCGATCGCATGTTTGCATTAACTTATATAAACATCTGCTAATATGGAAAAGCAAGAGGAATGCACCACTATTCTAGAACATACTCTCTGTTAAGATAATTCAGCATGGCAACCTTGGGAAAGCTTTCAGGTTTGCCGACCTTGGCTGATGTGCTGAGGGGCATATTAAAAGCAGTTTCTATACGAAACAATCCATTAATAGGCGCTAAAACACCAATGATCACTCCAATTTTGAGAAATGTAATCTTATAGTCAAAAGGATGTCTATAAGTGCAAGTGTTACGACCATCTACATGATTATTTATTAAGGCAATGCTGCTTGACGTCGAACACTCAGGCAAATTGATTCAGGTATTCATCCACAGTAGTGTATTTGACATCAGGATAAAGCTCTGAAGCCTCCACACCAAATGATGGTTCAATCTCGAAGTTGGTATGATCTCCCTTCACGAACACTGAGTGACGGATTGATAAAATTACATTTACTGGAACTGAAGCTTCTGCAAAAATAAATAACAAAAAAAGAAGAAAAAAGAATGAATAAAGAGAAGACAAGCAACGCCAAAATTTGCTAACAGTTACTCAAACTCGTTAAAAATGATTTAATTATTTCATCGTGATTATATCCATCTCATGGGCAGATTTATTAAGAAAATGTCATGCTAATGATGAAGTAATGTTATCATCAGATGTGCCTAGGTTGACAGAAGTGTAAATAGATGCTTGTAAATCGAAGAGATTTTACTGTCTATGTCATAGCTGTTAACTTATAAGCTAGTGAAATGATATCCTTACCTCGGATATTTTTAAGAAGTTGTTCCTCTGGAACATAGATCCTTTCAAGGGTTTTCCCAATCTTCTTCTCCCACAAGGACACAAGGTCATTGAATGAGATAGTGTTGGCTGGGGGTCTAATGTAGAGAATTTTGTTCAAGGTTCTGGGATCATCTACTGCTTTGATAGTGTAGGTGGCAATGTCATCTTCTTTGTTGAAAACAGCTGCAGATCAAAACATTAACTGTAAATTCATTCGATGCATTCATCATCAAGCTTTTCACATGCTTAGATATTGGAGTCCATTACCAAATAGAGCACTTGGTAGGCTAGTGCCTACTTTGATTAAAACAGTTGCATGGCCTTTACAACTTTAGCAGACCATCATCCAAAATCTATGGAGGGTCTGCTGAAATAAACAAGAGACATTAAGAATTTAATTCTATCACGGGAAAATTCAACAGAATTTGTGATACACTACCTTTAGGATTTCCATCACCTACGATGACAACTTTATCTCTTGGAGGCGCAGTAGCTCCAGGCTGGTTCAAAGAAGGAAGGAAATAGCCAGAAAAAAAGTTGGACGATACATAGGTGAACGGAATTCCTTGAGCCTCAATAGCTCTTCTTATGTTAGCCTTCGTAGCAAATGCTGATTTTGCTGGCTCAACAGCATGCACTCTATCCACATCATTTCCAAACTCCGATGGGAAAAATCTCTGCAGAAAAACAACAATTTTCATTACAAGCACATAATTCATAAACTTGGGAATTTTCAAACCCCAATCCAGACAGGAAAAACACATGTCAATTAAGCAACAACTCATGATCACTCAGACAAATTTAACCACGTTATAAATACCTTAACATTTCCAGCTTCTTTAATAGCAGCAATGATCCTGTCTTGCTCAACTAACTGAGCATGACCCACTGTAGAGATCACCACATCCACTTGCTTTATAGCCTTCACCAAACTCTCATGATCAAATAAATCTCCCTTCAAAACGGAAAACACAAAAGCAAATATAGAGAAATATTAAAATTTCCCAGTTTCACATTTTCTTTTTCCATGAAAAAAAAACAGTTTAATTGGAGACGAACCCTATTATTATAACTTGTTGCTGTAACAACTAATAAATCGAGACAAAATTATTTGTTAATCTGCTCCCATAATATATAAGAATTTCTCATTTATAACATGGATTTTTCAAAAAATTATCCCTAAGGACATAAATTTTTATTATATGAATCACCGGTCCAACAAGTAGCGAAAAAATGGGATAGCTAACTGGTGGCACATGCCCCTGAATCCACGTTAAAGAATTAAGGAAACCCTTATAACCCCCAAAAGAAAAGCGAAAGAAAAAAAATAAACACTTACAATGAGGAAATTGACCCCAAGATTCTTGAAGTTGTCAATCACATTGGATTTCCCAGGGTTAGAGAGAGTGGAGTCTCTGACAAGAACAGAAGTAGGATGGCCTGCCTTAGCACTAGCTTCCACAATGAATTTTCCTATGTATCCTGTCCCTCCAATGAACAAAATCTTGCTTTTCGTTGCCATAACTTAAATTTTCTGTCTGGAGAATTATAAGCAGAAATTGCTGTCTTCAAGTGTCAAAAGAGATTTGATAAAAGGGAAAAATTTAAAGTTGCCGAGGGGATTGAGAGTCACTGGATCACAAATCATAGTGAGAGAATGCATGTGTGAAATTACAGAAATACACTTTAGACTGTGAGCAAATTGTGATGTGTGCATGACGATGTTTCTGTATTTTGGCAAGAGAATCTGTCTATGATCAAGTGGGTTGTTTTGTCATTCGTGGGTTCTTGTGGGAAATTTTGGAAGATTTGCAGCCGTAGTAAATTTGGGGATTAATGGGCATTTGGCCTGTTAATCGGTATTGATTCATTTGCTATTATGTATCTACCCATTTTATGGCACATCATTTGGAGCAGTCCAAGAAATAATTTAGGTTCTGCAAATATCAAGTATCCTTCTTTTTTAAAAATAATAATCAAAAAGCTTCAAGCTTCTTTCTAATCATGATAATCTAAATCTAATTTTAGATTAAATAGTTAATGATCCTCTAGAATTAGCTGGAAGAATGCTTACTGTCTTGGCAGTTAAACCATATTTTTTAGTATACTGTTTTCCGTAGCTAAGTTGTCAAATTCAGTTCTATTCCATGAGTTAATTAAAAAAATTATTAATTTGAGAATTCATTTGGATCATATTTATATTTGAATTGGATAAAAAATTAACCGAGTTAAATTTGCTTAGTTGAACAAACCTAATCACATTAAAGTAATGTGTAATTTTTTCATCCTAGCTAGGACCTTGAAGCATGTATAAGTGCATGGATGCACATGACCGATGATTTACCCAATTGTTTTTTCCAAGAGTTGAAAAATCATTTGAACTTTGTGTTTTTTTTAGTATCTTTTTTTTTTGTCAATTTACTAGAATCAACATTTGTGAAAAAGTTTAGTTTTAATCGGTTTAGCTTCTTTAAAGATTAGCTTCCATCTATTTTGCAAAATAATCCATGGCCACTAACACATATGCATCATTTTTGCTAGAATGAATATAAATTTTTAAATTTAAATCCATTGCCCAACCATTAAAATGACCAAAGTTTTATTATAGAGTGCAACTTTGTAGCTAGTACCTTGAGGCCGTTTGATAATGAGGTTGTGGCTGCGTTTTGTTTAAAACGCAGATGCAACCTGTTTAGTAAAGAAAAAAACACAATTTACTGTTTATGGGTCTCACAGTGTTTTACATCTGAAAAGCAGGGGAAAGAAAAGCAAGTAATTGTTGCTTCTTGCGCATTGTTCATGCTAATTAATTAGCATGAACAGTGTAGCATGCTCCATTGTTCCGGTCGGACCGTTTCCGGTTCAAAACTCAAAATGCATTGAACCTGGTTCGACCCAGTAAAATAAAAAATAAAAAATAAAAATTATTTTTTAATTGTGCTTTATTCGAAAAACTAGTGTTTAACATTATTCAATGACACTACATAAATTAGACAGAGATCGCTTGATGACGTAATATTTGCAGAATTTGATTACAATCCCAATTTTGTTCATGATTATATTTTACCTGATGTTGTTGCGCGCTTAAGAAACCAAAAATATTGTAGTTCTTGTCGGATGTATTTCATACGTGATGGAATTGTAGATAGTTTAATGAAACAATAAAAAATATTTTATATAAAGTATTATTTATTTCATGATGTAATAACAATAATTAAATATATAATATTTAAATTAAAAACCATCAATATTAATATATTTTTTAAAATTATTTTATAACCTCAATTTCAAAAGCATCATTAACCAAACACATTAAACTACTTTTTGTTCAACCTCAATTTCAACCACAGTTTTAACCAAACATACATAAATACCAAATCAACCTCAACTAAAAGTACTTTTTATAAAATAACTTTTTTTAAACCACAACCACAACCACAAAAACTACCACAATACCAAACACACCTGAATCCATGCTTTTGACATGGTTTACATTCTTTTCATATAGGTATTGTAGTCGTCCTTCATCTTAGGCCAATAATATCCCATTTTCTATATTACATGTACCATTTTAGTCTGAGAAAAATGAGATCCACATATTCCAGAGTGCATTTTGCCATAATGGTAATAGCCTCCTCAACTCTAACGCTCTTTAGCAGTACTCTAGACATGTCTTTTTTATACAGTTTCCTATTAAGTAGCATAATTCAATGACTTTAATTTCAAAGTCTTATCCCTGGAGTGTTGATGTGGGTTTTCTAAGCACTTTTTTATTGGGATTCTTAAATCTTCCTTCAATATCATATTCAACATGTTTACTTCATATGCCTTCCCTCTTTCTAAAATCAAAGGAAGTAGGTTTTATAACATATAAGCCATGATCTTAAATAATTACAGAGAACATTTATATCTTGATACTAATTGTTTCAATTCATTTGTCGCGTCATTTTGCTCCCTTGAAATATGTTTAACAATCACATCATCAAATTGATATAATAATTCTTCTACTTTAGACAAACATGTTATGGAGAACTATTCTAACATTTAAAGTTTCATATGATCTGATTTATTACTAGTTGAGAACCCCTTATGATTTTTACATTTATAATTTCCATGGATGTAAGTATTTCTAAACCAACTATTAAAGCTTCATACTTAGCTATATTATTAGTGCATTTTACTTGCAATTGGAAAGACATCTTAGTTACGATTCCTTTAGGAGATTTGATGACAACCCCTATTCTAGAGTTGTAAGATACACTGGAACCATCAAAATATAATTGTCATAAGATTATTCCTACAGCTTGACTTTCTTATTTGAATATTTCAGTATCCATTGAAGGGTGGTCCACTAGAAAGTTGGCTAAAACTTGTCATTTAACAAATTTTTAGGGTACATAAATTAAATCATGTTCAACCAAAGCTAGACTCCACTCACTAATCATTCCATTCAAGATTGACTTCCTCAACATATACTTAATAACATCAGTTTGTGCTAAAATACACACAGAATGTGACATCATATAATGTTCGAGCTTAGTAACAACATAATATAAGGATAAACATAACTTTTCAATTGTAAAATATCTGCACTCTATATTTATCAAGACCCCACTCAAGTAAAATATAGCTTGCTCTTGACCCCTTTCATTATCCTGGGCTAAAAAACTTCAAATTGAACTTTTTGTTGTCATAATGTATAACTTCAGTGGTTTCCTATATTTTAAAGGAAGTAACACTTGATGGATTAGTTAGATACTCTTTGATCTTGTCAAATGCATCTTAATGTTCTTCTCTCCATTCAAACTCTCTTTCTGACTTGAGCTTAAGTAGAAATGTGAATACTTTGATTTTTCCTGCAAGGTTAACAATAAATCTTCTTAAATAACTTAATAAACCATAAAAGTTCAAGAATTCTTTCCCATTTGTATGAGGTTTTGCTTTTATAATTGTTTGTGCTTTATTTATCTTAACTTCTATCTTTTATTATAAATAAAAAATCCTAAAAAATTCCCTGCTGAAACTCCAAAAGCATATTTTAATGGATTCATTTTTAAATTAGATTTCTTCATTCTATCAAAAATTTCTTGTAAGTCATACATATTTTCTCTAAATTCATTTGACTTAATCACCACATCATCGATGTAGACTTCTAATTTTTTACCAATCAAATCATGAAAAATATCCTTAGCCCTATGATATGTAGCTCTTGTGTTTTTCAACCCAACATGCATCATTACTCATTCATATGTTCCAATCAAACCTCTGATATATAGCTCTTGTGTTTTTCAACCCAACATGCATCATTACCCTATTCATATGCTCTAATCAAACCTGGACATCTAAATGCAATTTTATGGATGTCCTTTTTTGTAATGAGAATCTAGTTATATTCAAAGTATCCATCCATTGTGGAAAAATATTTTATATTTAACTATGACATCTATTATAGGTATGTGATTCTCATCTTTTGGTGTAGCTTTATTTAGGTCTCTAAAATCTATATAAACCTTAGTTTTATCATTTTTGTTCAACACTACGACTATAATGGAAAGCCATTTTACATATTTGGCAACTCTAATGAACTTAGCTTTGAGAAATCTATGTATTTCCTCCTTGATGTTGGGCATTAACTCTAGAGAAATCCTCCTCTGACTCTGAATTACTGGTCTGGTGCCCTTATAAGTTAGGATCTTAAGTTTTACCAACTCTCTATTCAGTCCTAACATATTTTTATAGTCCCAAGCAAAACACTCTCTATTCTTTTTCCTTTAGTCTTAACCAAGCATTGATATGAGTTATGTTTTTCTTTAATTCTTCTCTAATGTTTACTTCTTCTAGCTGGTCAGACTCTCTATATTTCCTTTTATTTTCTTGAACACTTAGACTTTCTTGTGACTTCTGTCTTACATTGTCATCTTTTGATTGTTTGTTTACGTTCAAAGGCCATAATTGTTGTATTATAGCCACTTATTTTTGTATTTCTCCTTTTGTTTTTTATTCCCTTAATATCTATTCTTATATTTAGTATGTTAATAATCTCTGGATAGTCGCCTAGATTGCCACTTTTTTAGAATTGTTTCCTACTATTGTTTCACTCATTAAGAGAGATTTTCCTCTTTCTTTTAGGCTCTTCAGTTAATAAAGGCTTTGTTAGGATTTCACAAATCTCATCCTCTGTTTCTTTAATTCTTATCGATGATGATGGGTGTGCAATTTTAATTGGACTATATTTTCTTATATAAAATTATACTTCTAAATGGTTTGCACATGTTACATGTGACATATCTAAACTGCTAAAAAAAAATTAAAGTTATGAGCGAGGAGGAAATCTATCAATAATTACAATTGATTTGGTTCCAATATGGAGCCTATCTTTGCAACTCCCTTCTCTTCCCTTAAAGTTACTTCTCTCAACTATTTTGTGGTCTTGGTTTTAATCTCTAACCTTTCCTTTAAAGTCCCTTGCTGGTCCAAAACCAAAGACTTCTTGCCTTTCAAACATGTAGAGGCACAATGCCTAGAGACCCCGTGATTTCATCTCATAATATCCACCATTTTCAGAGTGGAAGATTTCAAGACCAAATATCAAAGTGTTAATGGTTGCATTGATCATTTTTAAAAGAGGTCTTTCTATTATGATGTTGCAGGCCAAAGCTATATCTATCACCTTGAAGGTTTGTTGAAGAGTAAGACACTTTAGGTTAGTGCCAGTTGTGATTGAGATCTCAAGGGCACCCTTCACTAGCACTCTTGACTATTTAATCACAATAAAAAAAAGGTCTTTACAAGAGTCAATCTAGAGAAATCTATCCCTATTTAGGACATCATATCCCTAGAAATGATGTTAATTGAGCTTTCATCATCCACCAATACCATATGGACTCGATAATTAGCTAAAATCATTGAAATTACCAATGAATCATTATGAGGGTAAGTTACTCCTATTCATCTTTTGGAGTGAAAGTGATAGGCTCATGCTATGGGTTTTGTTGGTGAGTCACTATTAGAATTTGTTTTCCATACTTTCTCTTTCCATTAGAAGTACCTTTCCTTGCCGAGGTGCCCTCTAAAATCATAGTGATCTCAGGAAGGGCTTGAATAGGTTGGCTAGGCTTTTTTTTGTATCTTGTTCAATATGGACATACCCCTTTACAAACTGTTTAAGATAACCCTTGGCAAATCAACCGCTCAATCTTTTTTTTCAACATGAAGGAGTACTGAATATCATACCATTTGTCCTTATAGAACAATCAAAACTTTTTAGAGGAGCATGCAAGTGGAGGTGTTTTTATAGGGGGTGGATATTGAACAAAATCTTTCCCCATAATAGCTTTAAAGACTTCTGCAAGGGATACATTCAACGGAGTTGTATATCTCAAGGTATGTTATATATCTCAAGGTATGTTATGTGCTTTTTAACTAGCCATTTTCAATTCTTCTTTCCTTCAAAGATGTTGGATCTGAAAGCTCGTCAGACCCATATTCGCTTGTGCTCAGCACATAACTGAACCCAAGAATATTAGGTATGGTAGCTCGCCAAACATACATCTCATCTAGCTCAACATGTAGTTGAACCAAACAAAGTTGTGTCTGACAACTCGTCAGACCATTGCCCACTTGGGCTCAGCTAATATTCGCACCCGAGGATGTTGGGCCTGGAACTGAGCTAAACCTATATCATTTGGGTTTGGCATTCTGCCAAGCCTTGGGTTATTTGGTATGGACGCAAGTCCTACCCACCTATTATTGACCATGTCTTTGAACTTTTTGAACAAGGACCTGCGCTTAAAATTAATTTTAAAAAATATATTTATACATCATATTTATTGTTATATGTATTTATTAATTCTAATTAATTACCCAAGTTTAGTTAAGTTCATTCCATCTTATGATTATGTCATTTTATTACCATCTATGATTAATAGTTTTTTCGTATATCTATGATGTTTCAAAGAAGGAAATTGAATGATGATTTGTTTCTGGTTTTTATCATAGTTTTGAAACCCGGTCTGACGAATCGAACTGGGACCCAGGCTAACCCAGGGCTGGAACTGGGTTGTTTAAGAAAAAATAGAGGCAGTCAAAAACCCGGCTGACCTGTTTGGTTGACTCAATGACCCGGTTGACTTGCCAAGATCCAGTCAAAAACTCAGTTACAACCCGTTGATTAATTTTTTTTTTATCAAAACAATGTTTTTATTTATAAAAAAAAATTAAAATTGACCTGAGCCTTGAACCGGATCGAACACCAAACCGAGTTTAAAAACACTTGCATGTGTCACTTTCTCGACCGTCCAGGTCTTGCTTAGATTAACAGTATAGTTGATCGCAGCGTGGCTCGGGATCCGACACTAGTAATGCCGACAAAATTAGCGGTCGTGATAGAATACGCACTCAGCATTTATACAGCACACACTACCACACAAAATTGTTACCGATAGATCCGTGGAGGAAAGAAGCTCTAAGTGGATCCCATAAATGCACGGGCGGGTCATTATAATTAATGATAAATTGGATGCTTGTACTGATGCAGACAAGTCGTACATAAATTAAGGTCCCGGCAACTTAATTGTGCTCTTTATCCAAAAAAAGAAAAAAAAATTGATAGTAATCTTAGACTACAGTCCAAACGTTAACCCTGCATGCGTTTAATTTGTTTCTCTTTGTACATCAATTTGAGTACTTAAATTGCTAAACCTTGTTATCTTTTCTTCTTGATTTTTTATATAGCCTCTGACTTATTTACTTCTATCTCAGTCGAGGCAGAATTGCATGTGTATAGCATTAAAGAGGCATGGTCTGGGTAACGTTAATATCCCCTCATCAATTATTATTTTTTTGTTTAAAAGGTTAGAGCATACTGGGAGGAGTGTAGGATTTTCCGAGCATGGAAGCAAAGAAATTGGGCCTGGTCCTCGGCATAATCACTATTGTGGCAGCTTTATCTCGGATTCTTCATATCCTTGAAGCACCGGAAGTCCAGCATGCGCTTTTGGGGTAGGTTATTTTTCTTCTTCTTTTTTAATGGTGCTTGTCACCTCAAGCCACTTTCTCTCAATTAGCTAATGCAATGTCACTCTTCCTTTATTTTCCTTTTATTGTTGGTGGCTCGACTACATGCTTTCCGAATGCAAAATCTCTAATAAGTTGCTAATACTTGCAGGGAATTCAATTTCATAATCCCAGGCATGCTAAAAGTAGCCTCGTCTCCGGGGAAGGATCAACAGGAAAAACCTCTAGTTATTTTGCCAAATTTAACATCGTGCCATGAATCTATGGGTCGCTCTGATCTTCCTGTTTACTGCTGCCCACCAATGAATCAATCAAATGTTGCTATTATTGATTTCCAATTTCCTGATACTTCATTGCCTCTGCGTGTACGACGGCCAACCCATCTCCTCGACGAAAACTATATTTCCAAGTACAAGAAGGCTATAACCATAATGAAGTCTCTTCCAGACACTGATCCTCGGAGTTATACTCGTCAAGCCAATCTGCACTGTCTGTTCTGCACAGGAGCATATAACCAGCAGGGCTCCAATTCTCCACTTAACATCCACAGATCATGGCTGTTCTTTCCCTGGCACCGTATGTTGATCTATTTCCACGAACGTATCCTTGGAAGTCTCATAGGCGATGACACATTTGCTTTGCCATTCTGGCCTTGGGACATTCCTGAAGGAATGGTGATTCCTGAAATGTACATGAAGGCTCCATTTTTCCATGAAGCACGTGACTTTTCTCACTTTCCACCAAGTGTGGTTGATTTAGACTACAGTTGTACTACGCCTAGCAGTGAAGACTACAGATGCTTCGAGAGTGGGTTAGGACCTGAAGACCAAGTTCACACCAACTTGGTGATGATGTATAACCAAATGGTAGCAGGTGCAAAGAAGATGGAACTCTTCATGGGCTGCCCTTATAAGGCAGGGGAGGGAGGGTCTTGCAATGGGCCTGGCACCATAGAACTAGCCCCTCACAACACTGTGCACAAGTGGGTAGGGAGCAATTTGAATCCGGGAAGCAGGGAGGATATGGGTGTCTTTTACTCTGCTGCAAGAGACCCTATTTTCTATCCACACCATGCCAATATCGATCGTCTTTGGGAGGTTTGGAGGACGCTCCATGGGAACAAGGTTATCACTGATCCTGATTGGCTAGACTCTTCCTTTTTCTTTTATGACGAGAAATTGCAGCTCAATAGAATCAAAATTCGCGATGTGCTGAGTATCACAAAGCTGCAATATGCGTATGAGAAGGTCGATTTCACATGGCTTAATAACCGTCCCAAGCCTTCTGTTCCACTAGAAGTCGCCCGTAACATACTAAGGATGAGGCAAAATGCAAAGCAGCAGCAACTGCAACGGAACGACATTCTATCCTCTAACTTCAGTCCCCATGGCCGATTTCTAGACGCTACCTTAAGAACAAGGGTCAAACGGCCAAAAGTCCGAAGAACCAGAAAAGAGAAGGAAGAAGAGGAAGAGATCCTGGTTGTGCATGGAATTGATATCCCAGAGGAAAGATATGTTAAGTTTGATGTTTATGTTAATGTCGTTAATGAGACGATTATGAATCCGAGGTTCAGGGAATTTGCAGGAACCTTTGTTCACATTGATCCGGGCGTGACCAGGGCAGCAAGGGAGAGCAATATTGAAGTTTTCAGAAAGAAGACTGATCTTAAGTTGGGGATCTCGGAACTGTTAGAAGATTTGGAGGCAGAAGGAGATGAAAACATATGGGTGACATTGTTGCCGAGGAGTGAAGGCTGCATCAACACGACAGTTGATGGGTTAAGGATTGAGTATATTAGATAAATAAAGCTTCCTTTCTTTTCTTTTCTTTCTTCCTTGTTTTTTTCCCCTCGATTTGAATTCTAAATTTGATGCTATTCATGTGGTTACAATGATAGATGAGTGGTTGTCTTTGTAGTATCGAGGGGGGAGGATATAGTTCTGCCTTTTGGCAGTCTGCATTTCTTCGTTGTTTTTGTTTTTGTCTGATAAATTATAATATTACTAATTGTGATTGCATAAGTTTTCATATGTAAAAATAATTGATTGATGATGGTTTTTTTTTTTTTAATTTCATTCCATTTTTATCCTGACTATATATATATAGTAAATTAAATGTTTTATTTTGAGTAAACTTGAAAATAGCAAAAAATAATAAGAGAAAATGAGTGGAAAAGATAATGGTGAGAAAAAAAACTAAAAAACTTATTAAACCGAGAAAACTAGAAAAAAAAATAACAAAAAAAACGAACCGTGAAAAAAAAACCGATTAGAATTTTGAAAAAACCGACCGGTTCGGTTAGGTTCAGTTTTATAAGCTTGAAACAAAAAAAACCGAACCGAACCCAAACCGGAAAAACCGGAAAAAAAACCAAGTCAAAACGGAAAAAACCGAGCCAATCCGGTTTGAACAGGTTTTTGTTCTACAAAATCTGAACCGAACCGAACCCAGTCGGTTTGAACTGGTTTGATTTTTTTTTTTAAATTTTGGCTTAGTTATTTTTTTTATAAAAACTGAACCGAACCGAAAAAAATTACTTCTAGAAAAAGAACAACTTAAGACTAAAAAAAAAATAAAATTGCACTTTGATACTATACGGCACCGACAAAAATGGAAAGTAGTAGAGAGTATTTTCGAATTTTAGTGTTTAGTATTTCATAAATTCTCGGTCCATATATTTTAATATATCATTTTTAAAAGTTATCATTACGAACTTTTACTTATGTTTTATGGTATGATTATAATATAATGATGATACCAAAATTCTAATCATAATAATTGCATCTCAATAAATAAATTTTAATTATTGAAATACTTCAAATCCATTACCATAATGTAACGAACACTAGGAAGTGGGTTAATTGTAATGTAAGTACTAAAATCTGGACTAAGTCAAAAAAATAATCTGTACGTTTCTGATAAACGCGTGGAATGCACCCTCTCAACACCTGAATATTGGCTATTTATGGTTTTTAGCATATTTTTAAAAATCATCATGAAATAGTACAATTAAAAGAAATAGCAAAATAATATAGTTTATATGTATTAAAATTGAGAAATGTAACATTTATTGCTTGTAGTTATTCAGATTAATATTATTTTTTAAAAAAATATTAAATAGATGAAAAAAAAGAAAAGAAAAAAAAATCTTAGAAATACACATAAACTCTTATTTTAATATTATTTGTACCATCATAAAAATCTCAACAAGATAAATCTAATAATATTAAGAAAAATCATCAATAATAATCCGAATAGACTACATTTACCACCCAAAAATAATATATAACCCATCTATCTTTGACAGGTTCACCGTTTGATATGGTATCATCATCATATTATAATTAGAATTAAAAAGATTCTTCTAAAAAGACTAAAATCAAAACCACGTAAGTTGGCTGAACATCTATATTAAACTAAAAAAACAAAAACAACGTTTGACGGGATAAAAATTGAGTGCTAAGAATGCAGCTTTCTAGACTCTTTTTGAATTCTTCAAAGGCTAAATTGCAAGTGACTGAAGTGGTTTGAGTAAAATGTTTTCCATTCAATTAAGTGTTGGAGGTGCATGATCTGCATCATGTCTGCCATTTTTGTAAAAATAGAGAATTATTGCTTCTATACATAGCATCGATATACGACTTCGGAGGTGGATGCTCTCTGCCAAATTAATTGGATTGGTCAAGGTGATGAATAATTGGAAAATGGGCAAGGCATGTCAGGGGTTCTATTTGAAGGTCATGCAGCAGAAATGTGTTTTATATATATATATATATAGTAAATACGTTGTAAATTCACATGTTCTTAGGTCATTAGCAATTTAGAATCTTGGAATAATTTTTGGCTAAAATCAACAACCAGTGTCAAATGATACAGATTTACTAGGTTTGACAAATAACTTTTTTCGTTGGCATTGTCTGGTTAGAGCTTCTCTTTCGATGGCCTCTTGCTATCTTCAATTGTTGGATTTCTAAATAAA
The DNA here is from genome assembly GCA_007827005.2 of Populus simonii. Classification (NCBI taxonomy): domain Eukaryota; kingdom Viridiplantae; phylum Streptophyta; class Magnoliopsida; order Malpighiales; family Salicaceae; genus Populus; species Populus simonii. Next base: position 15,782,406 of record CM017467.2, on the reverse strand, counting down.
ATATATACAGCAGAAATAATAAAATAAAATTATTTAAAAATTTCTATAATTATGTTAGAAAGATCTAGAATTGTTTATGGATTTATTATCTAAAAATCTGATATTCTCTGGCTTTAAATAATTCTTGAAATGTTAGGTTGTCGCAAACCACAAACCGTTCAATTTTTCCGGCCCTCAACAGTAATTCACACAAACTATCAGTGAAAAATCTTCTAAATCCATATTTAAAAAAGAGGGATTGATATGTCTAGAGTGTTACCTCTTTATTTTGTGATTTATATAGTTTTTCTGTTTAATAGACAACTTCTTAAAAAAATAAGAGGCGTAATTTTATATTTATAGAGAATTTAAAAACTCTATAAATAGAAAACAATATATTTGACCCTTAAATAACATCTATGTAATATTTAAGGATAATTTTATAAATTTAATCAATTAAGTCTCAACTTGATTATTCTAGGACTAAAATTATAATCCCTGAATTAAATACATTCTAGTGCTTAATTTCTAAAATTATTTTCAATCAAGTCACACTTAATTAATTATCCCAATTTAATTTCTGACTAATAATTCTTAATGTACGTGACTCATTAGGTTTCTAATATATTGGCCCAAATATAAATTATAATTATAAATAAATAGAATTAAATAAATCAAACAATTTAATTTATTATCAATTCAATAATTGAGTAATTAATATTTGAAAATCAAGTACACTGTCTAGCAACGTGTCATGATCCCCTGAATATTAGGAAAGTTATAAGTGGTTTTACTTAACCTTTCAGTGACCGGTTTCTCAATGTAATTATTATCTCTTCATCAATAATGTTTCAATTTAGATATTTTAGTATGAAGTTTGCCTACCATGTCAAATCATATTTGTTCACAACATTATAGTCATTGATCATTTGAATAATACTTGACATTCTTTTCAAATCTCATTTCACTTTGCGCAAGAATTTAACAATCAATATTATTTGAGAACATGTAGAACATTTTCTCTAATTCACCTAGGATGCTGAATTCTCTCTTGATCACTAAAATACCTTCATATAGTTTATGTTATATCAAATGTCTGCATATTTGTTACCTTTACCAATATAACGTGTAACAAGATCAAAACATGATACTCCAACACTCTTTATATTAGGAAAGTCATAAGTCTAAGGATCACTTACACAACCGTCACGAGAGTCTCTTTATAGACACATGTGATATCTTTATATATAATTCTCATGTGAGTCAGTTCAACGTACACGTTTTATGATAAGAACCTACATATTAGTTCTAGATATCCCTTATACCTCAGCTTATAAGAATAATTACTTCATTTCATAAAAGAAATTACGTAATATGTATTAGTCTATACGATTTTAATGAATGTCCAGTATTTAAGGGAGTATCGACCAAGAACATTTTAGAAACAATACTTTGACGCAATAAAAATCTCATATATAATTATAACAATTTTATAATTTTTTTTGTAAAATATTTTTATCTTATGAACTTTATTTTTACTCTAATATTATATAAATATAATATTAGATTCATTAATCTAATGTTATATAAATATTAAAGATAAATTAAGTATTTATTAATAATAAATATATATTTATATGAATACAATAATATCGCATGTAATCAACTGATTGAAATATTAAATTTTATAACACAAAAATTTGTATGCTCTTTGGCTTCCAAATCTTGGTTTAACACCACTTGCTTCACCCATGGCGTCTCTCTTCTCACCTCCATGATAAACAAACACAAAAAAGATATTATTGATTTGATTACTGATTTTATTTTTGTTGTGAAAATTTACAGGTTGCTATATTAGCAGAGCTATCGGGATCTGGCAAGGCATCTGATGTTTTATTGATGATGTATTGTATTTTTTTTTTTAGTTTAACGTGGGTGTCCGGGCCAGCTTGCGCACACCTTGACTAATCCCACGGACCCTGAAGTTAACGACCATGTAAGCCTCCAGTGGCCATCATATGAGCAACCACAGGGCTCGAACCTGAGACCACAGAGGGAGCAAACCTCTTGGTCCCAAGCTCTTACCACTGGGCCACCACCTAGATAGTTTTGATGATGTATTTTTCCTTTTTGGGTCTTGGTGTGCTATGCATTTTGCGCAGGCTATTCCAAAATCTTCCAAGAGGCCTAGAAATGGCAGGATATGTACCAGCATTGGTTAGGAAAAAGAGAGCTTAATTTAACCTTTTTACTGGCAATGTTGCTCACCTTTTGATTGATTTTTAGCTGTGAACTGTAATGTTACAAGTGCCATGTGAGGTGAGGTGCAACATTTGATCTTTTGTAATGATTCGATGCCACTGATGAGCATGATATTTTTTTTCTTTGCCTGGTTAGAAACTCAGATTCTTGTGGTATTTTTCTGTTTGAAACTTTGAATTATGTGGCATTAAGCTTTCCTTTCATCGGCAATTTTCATTTCAATAATTTTTTTGAAGCACCTTGGGACTTCCCAAGCCAATTCTTAGACACCAAAACCCTCAGGCCCCCTGTGTTCATCCATCTGGTGAATCTGTTTAGGGTGAGGGGGGGTAGGGGAGGAGCTAAGGCATTTCTTCGACTTTTTGGGACAGTCTCGAGGGACCTCCTCTACAAGTATAATTACAGATTGCATTAAACAGTAAATTGAGCTTCCTTTCCTGACTCGATAATAAGCCTCATTTTATGACAGACCCTCATTTCGATAGACACCCAAAATGTCTTCTTGATATCATTAACCTTACCTCCATTGTTTCTGTTAATCCCAACGGAAAAGAAAATAAAGCAAGAACAAACCAGAAAGTGATAAAAAGAACCGCCTCATCCCTTACAGACCTGTGTTTCTCGCCACTTACCAGGGATTGAGAACTACTACCGCAGTTACATACATTATTGAAGTTCTTTCAGATGTATCGTTTGGGCCTTGGATTTACTTGGAAGGTCATGTCTTGAAGCCACGTATTGGATTCAACTAGATTAGCAATTTGATTGGAATATGCTATTAATACACATATGCTGAAGTCACATGTATGCCTTTAGAATATTACTAGCTTTTTCACCTGCGGTATGTTACGGATCAGTTCTTTTTTTTTCAATCTAAAAAAATAATGTGAGGATGTTAGGAATTTAAAAATTCCATAATGGCCAAAATACTAAATACTTAAATAGTAACAATATATTAGATTAATTCAAATTAACAATAATTAACAACATGTGAAACTCACAATCTAGGGTATAGGATCACGATAAAGCCATGAATTTAAACCCATATTGAAATAAATTAAAAGCCCAATTATAATAAACCAAATATCAAAAGTTGAAAGCAAAAAATGACCGGAGTAACTTATATCGGTGGTCAGCGCAATGCTGCAAGCCAAATTAATTTTTTTTTTTTTATGTAAAAAAAACAAAGTTAAGGCAACACTAAGATTTCTAAAGAAGTAAAATAAATTTGAGACCCAAGTTATTGAGTTTAATAAGTTTGATTAATTTAATAACATAAAAAAGACAACCCTAATTTAATAACATTAAAAACCAAGCAAGCCATGACAATCTCCTAAAATCAGGTTAATATTTCAAAATCATAACCTGTGAAATATCAGATTTGGACTCAATCAAGAAGCCTAATTCACAATCAATTTAATGTTGAAGGATAAAATCAAAAAAAAAATCAATCTATTAGGTTTATTGAGAATTAGAATAATTTATTTCAATTTACTTTCTATTAGGTTATTCCAACCTTATGACCTGAAGATATTGCTTAACGGGTTAACCTAAGTTGACTCGGGTTGTTTTTTTTGTTTTTTTAATTAATTTTGTTTTTTTAATTTTATCATTCAATGTTATATCGATTGGGAATTGAGATTCATAATTTTATTTTATTTGATTTCTATGGGGTTATCTCAGTCTCATGACTAGGATCATGAGTTTGGCAGGTTAACTTGGTTCTTTTTTTTAGGTTATCTAGGTTTCATGACTTGAATCACGAGTCATTTAACATTGAATTTTTTGTTTACTAGGTAGTCTCAGTCTCATGACCTGGGTCGCGAGTTTGACGGATTAACTCGGTTGACTCATGTTTTTTTCTTTTTCTTAATTGACTCCTCATAATTCATCATTTAATATCGAGATGATTAGGAATTAGGCTCCATGATTTGTTTTATTTTGCTTTTTATTATGTTATCTCAACCTCATGACTTGGAAATAGTATCTAGCATATTAACCCAGGTTGATTCAAGTTGTTTTAATGTCATTTTTTAATTGATTTTAAAAAAAAATATCATTCAACATTGGATTGATTAGGAATTGAGTTTTATCATTTATTTTGATTTGATTTATATGGGGTTAACTCCGTCTCATGACCAAGGTCGCGAGTTTGGTAGGTTAACTCGGGTTAAATTGGATTTTATTTTAGTTTCTATGAGATTATATCGGTTTCATAACTCGGATCACATATTTGCGCAGATTAACTCATGTATTTTTTTATGTTCTTTTTTTAACTAATTTCTTTTCTTAATCTCAATCCTTCAATATTAGACTAATTAGGAATTGAACTTCATAATTTATTTTGATTTGATTTTTTGTGGGGTTATCTTGGTCTTATGATCCGAGTCGCAAGTTCATCATGTTAACATGAGTTTTTTTTAGGTTCTTTATTTATTTATTTTTCTCAATTTTATCATTCAATATTAAGTTGACTAGGAATTAGGTTTCATAATTTTATTTTATTTTATTTTATTTATTTATTTATATTATATTGAGTTATCATGGTCTCATAACTCAATATTAACTCTAGTTGATACAAGTCAATCTAATATATTATTATCTTAATATTAAAAAAAATATTGATCTTTTAAAATTTTTTTGAGTTAACTTATGTTTTTACTGGTCGTTTATATTGTTTTTAAACCTGTTAAGTAAATTTGATTATATTGAGTCAATCTCCGCATTAATTAAGTTTTTTTTCCCCATAAAAAAACATTAACAGCGTAAAAACATTTTGTTTTACATTAAAAAAAATAATTGATTCGACCGTAGCGAAATGCAAATTAATTATCTGGTCATGACCTAAAAGAAACCAAAATCAAGCGGTGCTAATCTGCTAGGCTTAACTGGTGGGGCTATCATGAAAAAGAAATTTATTCAACAATAACAAGTTTCAATTACAAAGAATCCGAAACAATAGCTTAATTCAGTTCTCCCATTTACACTTGGCGGCTCTTTCAGCAATCAAGAAATTGTCACATGGAGATTGTAAACTCAAAAGGAGTGTTAGCCATCCTTTTCAAACATTTTAAATTGAGATGTTTGGTTCTGAATGCTAGCAAGGAGGAAGATCCTTAGGTGGAGGCAAGATTGACTGATCTGGACCTACTCCATCCTCGACGACAAATGCTGTTTTCAATCCCCAGCTTGTGTGTAGCTCCAAATGACAGTGCATGAACCATACCCCTGAAAAGTAATAAAACACTTTGATGACTAAAGAACAAGAAAAACCATGTTAAAGTCCATATGGTTATGCACTACTATATGTACCTGGATTATCTGCCTTGAACCTTATAGCAGTCCATCCACCAGTAGGCACCCCAACTGTGTTTCTCTCGGGAGGATCAACCAAGTTAAATTTTGCTGGGTCCTTTTTAGGGTCAAAGTTTCCAATTCCAGTTCCAACAACGAAGAAGTTGTAACCATGAAGGTGGAAAGGGTGTGATTCGACAGTGAGAAGATTGGTGTCTTGTAGTACCAATTGCACAGTTGAATTATAGACAATTTTACTAAGCCTTGTGCCTAGTGTAGTGCCGAGGTTTGCAGTGAGTGGTACACCAGTGTAATTGAATGGTGATGGAGGGTTATCTGGGAAATCTAACCTAAATATTCCCTTGGTGTTAAAGTAGTGAGCTTGAAGGAGGCCAATTTGGGGCATTACAAAAGTGATGTTGTTTAAGGAAGCAGTGAGTCGTGTTCCATTTAAGCAGGATGGGCATGGATTTATTCCTAAACCAATTGTGTAAAAAAGATGCCTGTCAACTTTAAGAGGCACATTTGCTGGGAATTGTGGAGAGTTTAGGCTTCTAAGCTTGGCATTGTAGCTAAGTGCGAAAGCAGTGTCATTTGGTGCTGGTAGCTTGGGAAGGATAGGGATTACAGTGTTTGGGATGCCTTTATACTGCAGTATAGCAGTGGCAGTTTTGTTGTCTACAGTAAGTGGAGCGTCCATGAAAGGCCTAGCAGCCATGAAATATCTGTTCGGTGATTGCGTTGCTTGAACAAGAACATTTGTGGTTTGTCCTGGTGCAATCAGTACTGCTTGAGTGGTAAAATGTTTGGTGTAAACTGCATCAACTTCTACCACAGTCATGTTGTGACCAGCGATTGCAAAGAAAAGCTCATCGTTGAGTGCAGCATTGATGATTCTCAAGAGGTATGTCTTTCCCTGTTCAACCTCCATGGCAAATGTATCTGCCAAAAGAAAGAGAAAGATAGCGCATGATAACCAAGAGGTGATCTTAATATACAACATTCTAGAAAATTGTTCTCTTCTAAGAATTTGATGGTACACTGGTTTCTTGTAAACTGTCTTGGTGTGTACTCCATATTTGTGAAAAAGCCTTAGAAGATTTTGGAAAATCCATTGATGCTTAACACAGGACTAGGATCAAAATATTTGCTTACGTTTCTCAGAGCATGGGAAGAGCGGCCCTGGCTTCCCATTAATGGTATGCGCGTCAGATGCATTTGGTGGCAATCCCAGCTTGCTCCCTTGTTTTTCAATCTCTTCAACATCATTGTTCCACCATTCGCCTACACATTTTCAAATTGTACAAAAATCAATTGTATTAAAAATGTAAACATCTTAGACAATAGGAGTTCGTTAATCAAGTTGTTCATTTCTGTCCAACCTAAAATTATGGTTTCTTCCCTATGAGGCTGAGGGAAAGGAAATGGGGTTCCTGGTTTAGGCATGATAACAATGGCACCATAGACAGTAGCCCTTAGCCAAAAGATATGTGCATGCCACCACAATGTTCCTCTTTGCCCTATTACATTAAAATCATAGGTGTAACTATGTCCTGTCTTGATTGGACATTGTGTTATATAAGCAGGTCCATCTGCCCAGCCATTACGAAATTGCTTAAGCCCATGCCTGAAAAACCAGCATTTATTCCATCAACAAAATAAGATCTTTCACACAAATTCATAAGGTTGCAAACATAAATCTATTCATTGATCATACCAATGAATAGACATGTTGTATTTCGCGTGGTTAGTGACATTCACTTGAACTCTGTCTCCTTCTCTAACATATACAGTTGGCCCTGGAAACTTTCCGTTTACTGTGACAATCGGCTTGGCATGACACAGCCTGCTAACATTTTTCACTTGAATCTGGAAAAAATTGAAAAAAAAAACATCAAACTGGTATGAAATTTTCACAAGAAAGAAAAAGCGTGTAAAACGCTAGTATTAATTTTTAAGCACTTTTCATAAATTAAAAATAAAATTACTAACATCAAACAGGTATTTCTTAACAGCAGCTTTGGCCGGATGAGAAATGAATCCAATTAAGCAGAGTAAGAGAAAATAATAACCCAAACAAAAAAATTTAGACAACGCTGCTGCCATTCTGAATGTTTTGAATGCAGTGTGAAATGTTATTCGATGAGACAGAGTTGAAATCCATTGATATATGTATATATAGTAATTGAAAGAGGCTAAGACAGAAGCTTGTAGAGGGAGGTGGTGTTGTCGAATTAGGTAGAGGATGACTGCAGGTTGCATACAAAAGCTTTAAGGAAAATACTGATAGGGACTTTCAGAGTACCAATTCAGCTTGAAAAGGAGACTAGTAAATCCACAGTTTTTGTTTGAAATATTAGTAATATATACATACGAGCATGAGAGCTACCTTAAGCCAAATATTTCTACTCTGAGCTTTACTGTTAAGGAAAGAGATCAAATTTTGTTCTCCTTTTCCCTTACTATTTTCATGGTGGTATAGAGTTCCCATTTGGAATGTTAAGTACATGTTAATGGGTACAGGAAAATTTTTACACCACCCACAAGGTCTGTGAATCAGAACTGCTGTTGGATGGTGCAGTAACTCCAGCACAATCACTGACCTCTGTAGCTGGTTCATGCCCATGTTATCATTTTTTAATCGTTTGGTCTTATTAGTCTCAAAGTTTTTCTTCTTTTTTACCATTTTCTGGAATAGCTAGCTTTTAATCTATGCACCTGAGTTTTACTTTGCTAGGTTTGGCACACCATGCTGATCTTCGTTATGGTATAACCGAAAGGTTTGGAAGCTAACTCCAACTAGGCTAAGCTTTGTAAATGTGATCAGACTAGTCATGAAACAACTAAACAAGAACCTTGCTTGTGAGTGATTATGTGTTTCTTTCTATTTGTTGAATATTATTTCGGTTGTGATATTAACTGCTCAAATTAGGAGGAATTGATTTCTTTAAAATGCAGCACCCTTTATACGTAGAGGCAGCTCCTTCAAGTCTCAACATAATCTTTGTTTATGGCCACCGATTTGTTGGTGAGCTTTCGTCATGCATGTGTCTTGGTTTGTTGAATAATTTTGCTCCTATTATTTTGTGAAGCTTCTTATATACATGCGATAGTTGAACCTTCGAGCGGCCTCTGTTAAGTATAAGCTACACAACATTCATGTTGGTGCCATATTATCATCTCAATGAACATTAGTCAATAGTAAAACATTTATCAATCGAAAGAAAACTTAAATCACATGTTGATCATTCCTAAAATTTAAGATGATTAGGAATGAGGATGATATGTTGATAAGTGATTAGTTTTTTAGTTCAAGCAATTCGATCCAATCTTTCTTGCCAGGGTATCTAACAACTTGATATAAAAAATATAGGTGGTTGGTAGCAAATAATACATGATAAGCCAAGATAACCGATAACTATGATAGTAACGGGTGGTGTCTGGTAAGCCAAAGTAACCAATAGTTATGATAGTAGCAGGTGATACCTAGCAAACAAAAATGGTTGTTAGTTGGTACTTGCAAAAAGTTTCCTTTGATGGATGTGAGGACTCCTCGATAGTAAAGTCGGTAACTTTGCAGAGAAAGAAACTACAATGATATTTTAGAGAGATAAACTCTGAAAATATATATGCTGAAAATATTAAGAATAAAGAGATTGTGAAACTTAAGTTTGAAGGATTCATTGTGTATTTATAACCTATGAATCTTGTCTTTTTATGGAGATGAGAGGCTAAAATATAATTTCACCCTTGTGATATTTGAAGTTGTATTATACTTAAAATAATATGTATTTGATCAATATAAAATAGTAAAGGACTCGCGTGAAGTCTTAGAAAAAATCCTTAAGGAAGTGTTGGGCTCAGAGCTCGCACTCAAACCTACAGGGTGTTGGATTTGGAGTGTGTGCCTAAGCCCATAGGGGGTGCTAGGGTATATGCCCAGCACCCCAAGAAATTAGGTGATGAATCGAGACCTTATACCTGAATCCAGTAATGGTTGTTGATGCACCCAGCACCCCCAATTAATTAGGAGGGTGCTAGCGTGTCGAGCACCCCTAACTCTTGTTGGGCGTGATACGCCCAACAAGGTGTCACACCTAGCAAGGCTTTTTCATTGAGCGTAACAACACGCTTAACATAGCTCAAGCTATCATGACCAAATCGATGTATCTTGATAATAATTGAGTTCGAGTATGGTAGCTTGAACTCAAAAATAATAGTTTTTTTACTTTTTAGGTGATTTTTAAACCCACATAAGAAGTTTTTTAGTTTCATTTTATTTGTTTTCATCACTTAATAAATAACATCTCCTCATCAAAAGGATAAATGAAAGAATATATTCAATGTAAGAATAACATAATATTAATGGTATCCATTAAATACAAGGAATTGATGACACGAGTACGAATTGGCAACAGCTTTTACTTTTTGAAATCACAATTTGCTGCCAGGCTTAATAATGGTTGAGCCTCGTTTGAAGGAGGTTGGTGCAGGTCTAAGCCAACTACTCCCTCCGATCATGTCTTTGGTTAACAAGGGTGCAGCATCGTCATTGGACAGGCTCTGTGACCATCCAACCCTCTTAGATCTATTGGCTCCAGGACCATAACACTTGTATTCGGCGTAGAACACCGTACTATCATGGAAATTGAACAAACAGAACTAAACATGTTAAAAAAGCATTCTACTCATTAATTAATGAACACAAAAAATCATGTTACGAATTGTAAGGATATTAATTAGTATTTTGTTGTTAGATTCTGACATGAATGTGTCAGCAGAACACCCACGTACCTATGCTTGCTTGGGTCAGCCCAATTATCCCACCCTGCAGGAGCTATCACACCTGACATGTAAGTGAAGGCATACAGCACCCTAGAATAAGCACCCCATGGCCGTCCTAGAAATGTAGTTCCGACACCGGTGATTTTGCAACCCAAGAAGACAAAGCCAGTATTCTCAGATGCCACGTTCCTATGTTGAGCGGTAATAGATCCATTATTTGTGGAAATTGAATGTAAATGACACCTCTGCAGAAAAGAAAAATGTACGGGTGAAATAATTTTCTTTTCGGTTGCTAGTTCTTTTGGGTTTTAATCTGTAGAAACATTAGTTTAAGCAGAAATAATGTTGTGCTCACTTCAAAGAGCGAAGCCGCATTTCCGCATATGAAATCTGTGGCTCCTTCAATGTAGCAATTGCTATAATAATGTGATCCAGTGTCGTCGAGGAGAGTATCCTGATAAGAAAGAATCCTGCAACCATTGAATGCAGCTCTATCTCCTGACACCCTTAGTGCAACAGCTTTGCCTGCGCTTCCAAATGTATTCTATTGACAATAATCAAGATAAAAAGATATCAGTCAAAATTCCTTAAAATATAGTAACATTTAGCAGCTTTGTCAAGTTTCGACCACGCAAATTAAGAAAATGAAAGGTAATACAAAGCAGCCAAGTACCTGAATAGTGAGATATCGACCAACAAAATCAGAAGCCAGTACAGTTAGTGTAGGAGACTCCATTATGTTCCCACCATCATTCCATGTTATTATAGTGTTTGAAGGCTGTGTGCCACTCAATGTTATGAAGGGCTTATCGGCAGGAACAACAATCTTCTCTCTGCTTAAGCACAAAATATATTGACACAAAATTAAAAATAATACCAAGACAAGCTCATTAGAAACATACAATAATCACGTTTTAAGCATCACTGGATAAAATAACATCAGTTGGAACATAAACTAGCACTTCAGCTCAAACCTGTAAGTTCCTGGCTTAACCCAAATGAAAACCAATTCAGAGTTATTAGATGGAACAGAATCGATGGCATCTTGTATCTTCTTAAAATCTCCTTTACCAGACTGTTCAACCCTTATCAGAATAGCAGTTGACATGTCTATTGATCCAGTGGTAGCGGCAGACATGAGGGAAAGTAAAGCAAAATGAGCTAAAATCACAGCAATATAAGCTGCATAAACCTTCATTGTAGCAGAACCCATGTGAGCATGTGATTGATCACTTTTCTTCGTCTCGGAGGCAGTGCAGAAAATTAAAATTTCACAAAACAATGGTTTAATTAGTTTAAGAATCAATCAAAGGTACTTGATTTATATATATATACTGTTCAGAGAATTTCAATGGTTCTAATTATACGTTTTATCCAAATGAAGGTCAATGAAACTGGTGGCAGCGGCCGTTTTCTCACTAGTGAAGCTTAAAGATGATGATCTTAGCATAAATATGCAGGCGAATTACAGAGGAATTATTGTAATTGCCAGCGGACAAAGCTTGACATGCACGGATTATTTGTTTTTGAAGTTGTACTGTATCGTGTTACATGGCGGCCTAAATCAATGTTCATATATATAATCCATCCAATTTAGTCCATTAAATTAATATTTTTTAGTACAGTTTTTCATTGATTTACAAGAAGAATGCATGCTCTAGCTACACATCCTATAACGTGAAAATACGGCCGCCAACTTTTAGTAGAGCCCAGCAAATAATTTTAGTAGTTTTTGGATAGGCGGCTGAGAACAGGAAAAACAGTTAGATTGGGTTAAGATTACTCTTCTTTACAAAACGAAAATATTTTCATCAAGAAGCTAACGCGTAATTCGCATTAAAAATTATTAGTTATAAATTAAATTAAAATGATTAAATTAAATTAAAATGATTAAAATATTTTTTAAAAATTAAAAAGTAGAATATAATTAATACAGAAATTATATTTCTAGGCCTAGAAAAATCATGTAAGAATTTGATTATGTTAATTTCTAAAACTATCATGAATTAATGTATGAATATTATTCAGGAGATAAATTGATATTTTACTAATTTATAGGATTTTTTATATTTTTCTATAAATAGTAAGTCATGCCTTTTATTTTTGTGGTTGTCTGTTACATAGAAAAATTACGTAAACACAATATTAGAGCTAATATTCTAGCTAGGTATAGCAATCTCTCTCCTAAATAAAGATTCATGAGATTTTTCACGGGTGATTTGTGTGATTTATCGTTGAAAGTCAGATAATTTGACGAGCTATAGTTTGCGACAACTCAATCTTTAAGGAATTATTGAAAGCCAAAAAAGATCAAATCTTCATATAATAAATTTTTAAATAACTCTAGATTTATCTAACAGGATCTTAAAAATTCTCGAATAATTTTGTTTTATAGATGTATAATATTCAAGAACCAACAAAATATATATATATATATATAGCCACCCTAGATCTATTAACGTGGCATTCAAACAAAAGATAGAATAAACAGAGAAAAAGGCATGTTGAATTTTATAAACAAATGGAATCGTGTCCTAAAAACTTGGGTTAGAAAGTCATTGCCGCGGCTGGTTAGGTATAGACTTGGGTTTTGTTCCTTGAATTTTTTCTTCATTCCTTCAAGCAACAAACACCTTGGGTGTTAGAGACGACTTTGTTTAGCCAAGGCGATACTTGATAGTTGTAATAAAGAGGGAAAAAAAGAAAGAAGAAGAAGCAATATACAATGGATTTTAGTCAGGCCAGAGATTATTGCTTTTTTCTCGGCCCACATTTATGGGCTATATTTAAGTCAGGCCCAAGATTATTGTTAAATGGGTTCACTGCGCCCCTCCTGGTCAGATATCTACTAGGGAGCTGAAAAGGGCATCCCAGTAATTATCTGATGTCCATTGTCCCATTAAAATCAGGGTATGCAAACCCTAAACCCTATATGCGTTGCTGTGGAAGATGTTATAAAAGTCTCTCCGCCCCTCTCTGCAAAATCATGATTTTATTCTTTCATTTTGATCTCTTTTGTTTCTTGTTTATACAAATCTGTCTATTTCGAGAGGGAGAAGGTGCTGTGATGATGAGACTATAATCTCGTTAATCTGATTTAACCATGAGGAAAAACCCTCTAATCCATTCTTCACTGTCTGAGCACCTTCTCTTTCTTTCCTGATTTTTCTTCTTTATATTTTGCTTGGTAAGAAATCTTTTCCCGTGTTGCCTTTTTTTTAAAACAAAAATCTCACGGTCAATACCTGACTGGGCTGGATCTATCTTGCTTTTTGCTTGATTTTGGAGTTAGAATCCGTCATCATGTGGATGCTTAGTGTCTTCACAGATGGGATAATCGTTGTATCTATTTATCAGTGGATGTGTTCATGTTACAGGAAATGTAGAAATACCCACAAGGAAGGGGATTGACTGACCAGATAAGATGTTATCTTGAGTGGTAATTGTAGAATTCCTTAAAGACAGAAGTTCTATGTTATCGTATGAGCAATTCATAATGGGATGAGCGTATAGTTCTAAGTTATTGTACAATACCTGTAACAATTGCAACAGTTGGAGTTTTTTGAAATTAAAATTAATTAATTATTTTAAAAATAATCATATAAAAATTATTTGTTTTTAGGTTTCAAAAATATTTAAAAAAAAATTTTATTTTATTTTATTTTAATTTAATAGTTTTTTATTTTTAAATAATTTTAATATATTAATATCAAAAATAATTTTTAAAAAATAAAAAATATTATTATAATGCATTTTTAATTAAAAATTACTCAATCTATCACAATCACACTTGTATTATAGAAATGATTTTTTTTACTGCTTTGAAAAGCAGTAATTAAATTAATTATATTATCTATAAAAATAATTTTTTTAATAAAGCTCGATTTTAAAAATTTTGATTAGCCAATTGTATCTCAAAAAGCAAGAAAAATAAAAAATATATATATTTTTAAAAAAGCTCGATTTGAAATTTTGCTTCAAAACCTTCTTTCGTATTTGCCGGCTCGCTCTCGTACGCGGAAGGTGAAAAAGAAATTGGCATGAAATTAGCTTCTACCTTGGAGCCTAAGACAGGTTTCAAGTGAATCAAGAAGTTGAAAAGAAAATGGGCCCATCAAGAAGTTGAAAAGAAAATGGGCCCATCAAGAAGCCCACAATATAAGAAAGAAGAAAAGTAGCATTGTGCTTCAGACACGCAAACACAGAGGGTGGAAAACTCAACTTAGCATCTAATATCAATTGAGTACTAAACTTTTGATTTTTTCAATTTTACCCTCACATGTAATCAACATTGCTTGCCACCCCTCCATCCATCAATGTAATAGCAGTTATAAAGATTTCAACTTGCAAATATTCGTTCAGTTTATTCATCTAAATATCAGAATAAACTCTAATGTATCCTAACACGTAATTTTAACCCAAATCATAATAAATCTTTTTATTTATAGGAATACTATTATAATTTTATGTTAAAAATGTCTCTTATTACAAATTGGTGTGTACTTTACACCTTGAATTAGGACTGAGCATTTTCGGTTCAGTTCCATTTTGAACCAAAATAAATCACCAAACCGAAATTTATTTTTTAAAGTTTTTGAACCGAACCGAATCAAAAACTAGTTCAAACTGATTAATTTCGGTTTCGTTCAGTTTAATTTTTTTCCCTTTCCAAACATGTAGGTTTGGTTCGCTAGCTTGGAAATCTAGAAAATGATGCAATTTCTGTACAAGCAAAAACAGGGGTTTGCTTTTAGCAACCCAATCCTTATCAAGATTTTGTACATCAACCATGGCACAACCTTTTACATGTAAAGGACTGCCTTGTTTTTTTTGTTGTCGCATGAAAGCTTCAATAGCAACTGAAGAAGCTCCCTATGAGTGATTCATAGCTCGTTTGAGTTCAAAATTTAGTGTGTTCGAGTTCGATGAAGAACAAGAAAAGGTCAAGGAGGAGTCTGTGAAGTTTATCGAATAGGTGTTTGTGTGTGTGCCTGTGTGGGGGGATGGATGGGGCTTGCTAGTTAAGATTCAGAGAATGAGAGATGCAGAGAGCAAAGGCAAAGGGAGGGGAGAGATGCAGAGAGCGGCGATTGGTTTTGTGTTTAGGAATGCTACTTTAGGTTTAGGGTTAAAAAACATCATATTTATACTTGTTTTTTTAAGTGTTGGCCTGGTTGAACCGGTTCAATTTGGTTCGGTTCAATCAATTTCAGACTTTGAAAACTAAAACCGAACAGAACTGGAATTTTTTTGTGATTTTTTAATAGGTTAATTCGATTTTTTTTCGATTTAGTTTTTTCAAAATTTTTTTTAATTTAATCAGTTTATCAGTTTTTTTATTCACCCCTGCCTTGAATGAAGCTCGTAATGGACATATGAAAATTAGATAGAATCTCTTAACTATATCATTAAGATGCGATGGATGGATGGCGGTGACATTGTGCCATGTAGACTATGTTTGGAGTAAATTGAATTAAATCAAAAGGTTTGGGACTTATCTTATAATGATATAATACGTTAGGGACTAAATGTAGGTTTTTTCTATAGAAAAAAAATACGTGGTCACAATTGAGAAGGTAAAGCCAAAACAGCCTTTGCTTTGTCAAAATCCACCAGCTTTTGCTTTTAGAAACCGAACCAGAGAAAGATACAGAGAAAACACCACAAAATATACAGAGAAAGAAAACGATGGACACACTGCAAGAAGATGAAGAGTACAACTGGAGAGAAGTAAAGTTGCCTTCATTGATTCCAGTAATACCCGAACCAGGGCTAGAAAGGGAGACGGGGGAGAGAAGGAGAGGCAGAGACATACTTATAGCTATTGATCATGGACCTAATAGCAAGCACGCTTTTGACTGGGCTTTGATTCACCTTTGCAGACTAGCTGACACCCTCCATCTTGTCCATGCTGTTTCGAGTATATATGTTGTGGATATCATGTTTGTATGTTCTGCATAGTTGAGGTTTGGAATTTTGGCTTGATTTCTTTGATGGGTTATTTTAGGTGTGCAGAATACTGTTGTTTATGAGACAAGCCAGCAGCTCATGGAGAAGCTTGCCGTAGAGGCTTTGCAGGTTGCCATGGTTGGTGACCTACCATTCTGTTATATATATATATATATAAGAAAGTATTTTTCTCCATTGTTATTGTTCACGAGAGTAAATCTTGATTGAAAAATTAGAATAATAAGCGTTTTAAAGACAATGTTTTGTTTTTCAACTGTTAATTATCTTGATTTTGCATGATCAAGTACAATTTGATTAGGTTCACAACAGATCTATTTCTGCATAAGTTTCACCTAATATATGATCTCTGTTATTAATTGCTCTCCCTTGACTATTAAACCACTTGCTTTGGATTCATGAACTAAGATGTTTTGATTCTTGTACTTGTAATCTTACTCTAATTCATGCTCTTGTAGTGATATGCAGAGTATCTAATTATTTTAACTTACATTATGTAGCTCTAAGTTCTTCGACTATTGATCAAGGGACAACAAAAATCTCCACAGAAATTGATGTTTTCCCTCAATTTATTTTTATTTCTTGTTTTTAATTAGGTTAGGACTGTGGCTCGGATTGTGCAAGGGGATGCTGGAAAGGTAATTTGCAATGAAGCAGAAAGGTTAAAGCCTGCAGCTGTAGTGATGAGTACCAGAGGCAGAAGCCTAGTTCAAAGGTAATTCCTTTTCTTTCTCTTACTCCTCTTCGTCTCCCTCTCTCGGTTGTCATCTCTTTCTTTTTTCTGCAGTGTACTTCAGGGTAGCGTGAGTGAATATTGCTTCCACCATTGTAAAGCAGCACCTGTTATAATCGTTCCTGGGAAAGGTACTGCTTTCAAAATTTAAACCTTTTGTTTAGTTAGAACTGTCATGGAATTTTTATCAAGTTCATTTACTTATTATTGATTTCCAGAAGATGGAGATGAATCGTTGATATAGCGGGTCACGAATTTTGTTCGATTGATTGGTTGGTTGTGCCGGATAGTAAGGTTTTGAGGAAGTTGATTGTCAATATGTAACAGGTCATGTATGGTGGTAATTATTTGTGGTGTTTAATATGTAGTAACGATGTGTATTATATGTATAATTACTACACATTTGAATGATTATTGTTGAAGTTAGCTATCGCGTTCACTCTTCTTATTTCTTTGATTCGATGCATAACAGAGCAGAAATCAGAGGGCTGCTCCATTCTGCTAATTTTGTAGAATTTTTCTGTTTCTGCCCGATGGAAGCAGTTGAATGTCTAATGTAAAATTTCAAGGTTGCTCTTGCAACATGCATGTCTCAATTATTCAGGCAGTCAAAACTTGAAAAATAGTGCAAGAAATCTCAAATTTTCTATGTTTAACATGTTTGAAAAGTGCTTCAGAAGCGGCAAGGCTTCCAAATTATGCTTTCGTAATGCAGTATATTTCATGGAACGATATCATTTGGATCTAAATTATCTTATTGATTGCTGGGAATCCCAGTAGTCTTGATATTTGCTATAAGGGATCCTTGCTTGCTCTGTTAAGAAATAACTCTTGAGCTGCGAAGTAACAGCTGATTCGATAAATAGGCTTAACAGAGCTGGGATAAGAAGTCCATCCAGAAAGTTTAACAATTATTTTAATCCAATAATTTTAAGTAATGTCTAATGATCTGATTTGTTAAAAAATAATCCTTTTGTCCGAAACAAACAACTGATTCGACAAACAGGTCTCTCGGAGTTGGAAAAGAAGTCTTGAGAATATGAAAGAACTATCTCAAAACTTAATATATAGTTTATATTTTTTTTAACACATATTCTCAAATGAAAATTTTTTTTAAACTTGTACTAATTAATTTTAATTAGAAAAAAAAAATGAAGGTGTTGAAATTTAAACTCGTGATTATTTGGTCATCAAGACTTTAATATTTTGTTGAAAATTCATCTCAATCTTAAAATTTAAGTTATTAAGTGAGGTCTTAAGATATGATTTATATTATTCTTTAACATATTTTTTTAAATAAAAATTGATTGAACATGAAATTTGTACAAGCTTATTATTTGATCAACAAAACTCTGATATCATGTTAAAAAACCAATTTATTTTGGCAGATCTCAAATAGCACTGGACTATTTTTGGTCAACAAGACCTAAAATAGCTCATGGTTGCAAAGCTGAACATTGTGATTTTCCAAGATCCACTTTTAGTTAGTTTCTACACGTGCATAATGCATACAAGGAAAAATTCCAACTTTGACGCGAAAGAGCTCAGCTGTCAATAAAAGAATCAAAAACCAATCTAAGATCAGAACTAAAACTTTTGTTTGATTCTTTTGTTGGGTTTTGAACAATCACATTAATGAATTCTAAAAATCTTGTAAGGAGAGAAAAACATACGTTGAAAGCGTTAGAAACCCTTGAAGAGGATGAAGAGTACAACTGGAAAGAAGTTACGTTACCTTCATTTATTCCTGTGGTACCGAAACCTGAACTCGATAGAGAAACAGGTGAAAGGAGGAGAGGCAGAGACATTGTGGTAGCCATTGATCATGGGCCTAACAGCAAGCATGCATTTGATTGGGCCTTGATCCATCTTTGCCGCCTGGCTGACACCATTCATCTTGTTCATGCCATCCTAGGTATATATGTAATTAACAAAAATTATCCTGTCATCAGAATTCGATTATGCCTATGCAAGTAGTTTGCATGGGTGCATTTCATTTTGGATTAAAATGTTGGGTTCTTGTAGATATGAAAAATGTCCTTGTTTATGATACGACGGAGGGACTCCTGGAGAAGCTTGCCGTTGAGGCACTGCAGGTGGCAATGGTCAGTATTTCGCAGATTAGTTATTTGTTCTATAATTTGAATGTAAAAGATTTAGAATTTAATTTCCTGCACCTCATCAGAAATGACAGAGAAAATCGCAAGACATAGAGTTCATAAATAAAGGGTGGTTTCTTTCTTTTACTTCTAAAACTAATAGACATTGATGCTACATTACAGAAGATACCCGGATCATATATTTAATGTTGATGTATAAAAAGTAGGGATTGTATCCTATTCTTTTTCCTTGATCATTGAATAATTCATTATTAAAAAAAAGGGACACATCAGATACAAACAAAATCATAGTCCGTATGTTCGATGGAACTAGCCTTAATTAGAAGAGAACTCAGAGCTCTATAAATAAAAGAGAATTGGAAAAAATCATCCCTTTATTTTTTACAAAATTCAGTAGCTTCTTGCCTGTATTTCTGATTTGGTATTGCTGTGGAGTTTGGCACTAATCTCAGCTTTTGTGAAATTGTATTGAGGATTCACCCTTGCCCAGTGTGGATGCTCTCTCTTGCTGTTTTTTTGTGTTAGTTTATTCTCTTGTTAATAAATCTAGTTTTAGTGTAGTGCATTGTGTTTATTTATGATCTCATTAGCAAAATCTGTATCGTTTATGCACAACCAGGTAAAAACTGTGGCTCGTATTGTAGAAGGGGATCCAGGTAAAGTAATCTGCCGGGAAGCAAACAGGTTAAAGCCAGCAGCTGTGGTCATGGGCACTAGAGGCAGAGGCTTAATCCAAAGGTTCTATACTAGTGTTAATATTATCCCTATTTGATTTTCTCTCTCTCTCTCTCTCTCTCTCCTTTTCTTTTCCATCTGTCTGACTGTGTCATTGCTGTATCATGCAGTGTGCTGCAGGGTAGTGTGGGGGAGTATTGCTTGCACAACTGTAAAGTGCCTGTCATAATCGTTCCTGGAAAAGGTATTATGATCTAACTTAGTTTATTCTTTCATTTCTCTTGCATCGGATTTCAAACGTTGGAGACTTAAATATGGTTTGCCTTTTTCCGAAGCCGAGAGCGCACCGTTGATGTAGTGGAAATAGCAACAGCAGTTAAGAAATTGCAAGTCATGTGATGGAAAAACATATTATCAGATATGCAATTAGTAAGTTTACTATTATTTACAATACTTTGTGTATGTCACTCCTCGTTAGCATACATGAGTTTCTGGGGTGGGAATGCAAGCCGATCGAGTTGTAGTGTCGATTGAGAGCTTGAAGCAGGAAATCTTTTGTTCTTCATCCTTTTCTAAATGTTGTGTCCGTGCTAGGTTTATTCAACTAACCTGCTGTTGCAAAATTGTGGTATTTGATTAACTGGCTGCAGAAACTACTTCATGCCAACAATTGTGCTTTACAAGGATCGTCATTGTTAGTCTTCCCAATTTTTAGCAACTTGGCCTGTTGTTCAAAATAGCAAGCTTTACCTTTTCCCAAGTTTCAGATTCTACACAAAACTTGGTTTGTCTCAGGAATGGCGATTGCAATCGTAATTATGATTCCTACACTGCAGACTTGGATGGATAGGACTTCTTCAGGGTATTGTTTTACTAATTTTGTGGTCTTGTTTGCCTTGGGCCAAAATTATTTAACAAAGATAGATTTCCCACCATTATATATTCCATTCAAATTTGAGCGCTGATCACGCTTGCATAGACCAAATATATCATGTTGCTTTGTCCAAAGAATCAAATATTAGATTTGTCTGGGCTATTTTCAGGATTCTGGTTACGATGTAAGGGCATAAACTTGGGAGAATACTAGCTCGAAACAATATCTTTAGTGACGAACTAAAATACACACATACTGCCAAAAGAATATTTGTGGGTTCTAGCTTTATATACCTTGGAATTGCACTATGTGAAAGGTGGAGAGAAACTTCAAAGATTATGATGAGAAAAAAACTTCGAAGAAAGCAAAAATGGGTCCAAGAAAGAGAAAAAGGCTATATCATCTTTCACCATCCATAGAAAACAAAGAGAATCAAAGAGATCTTGCCTTCGGATGAGGCCAGGCCCACCAATTTCACTATTCTATATGGCTTGAAAATGAAGGCAGCCTGAGGCTCTTGATAATCGAAGAACAAGAGGTGCCGTGAAGGTGTAAGCAGTCTCTAGTGGTCCCCTGCGTATTGCCCAAACCAACTCTGAAAGGCTCCTTTCTTATTAATTAAGATTTGACTATTAGGAGGTATGTCTGTTGATAATGTGCATTCAAGAAATAAACTCTTCACATAGGCGCAGAGCAAACAACTGCATGTGAAAGTTCAAGCTTGCTATTTCACATTTTGGCCACCTAAACCATTAAAATGGTGTCAAGATTGTAACTTCTTACCAAGAGAAGAAACGAGACGATAAGCCAATTTGAGCATGCTACATTGCAAGTCTCCAAATGAAAATCTTCTGGGCTATTGCACCAATCTGGTGGCCAAGAGATACCTTGTCATAAAGATGGTTTTGGTTTGTTTTCTAAAACAGTAGAAAACAACAGATTCTCTTGAAGAAAACCGAATGCTTAAGTTTTTGCCTGGTCCTTTTCTCTGTTCACTGAAACGAGTAGTTAATGGACTTCTGTATCTGCATGGCATTCTTGTCATCTTCTCTGGAATTGTCTATACTGGTATTGGGTACGTAGAGCTTTTAGAACAACCTCTTGTAGTTATGCATGGACTTAGTAAAGTACTGGAGCCGTTACAGCTTTGGTAGCGGCACATATGTCACCCTCTTTTGCTTTCTAAACGAAAAAACAAACACAGAAATTTCTTCTTTTGTATCATTTTATCAGAGATCTACAAAAACACGTTTAAGGAAGGAACTTAATTAGGGTCATTTTCAGGCTGATTATTGGCCTTTCTGTTGCCTTGAAAGAAGAAACCTGTCAAATGGTTAGGAATTGAAGATTAAAGGGAGTTTTTAGT
The DNA here is from genome assembly GCA_007827005.2 of Populus simonii. Lineage (NCBI taxonomy): Eukaryota > Viridiplantae > Streptophyta > Magnoliopsida > Malpighiales > Salicaceae > Populus > Populus simonii. The sequence goes on along the minus strand of CM017467.2, from coordinate 15,760,351 downwards.
AATCTAGATGAGCTAATATGAGGGGGGTGTCCTCATAGTTTCCAAGAAATGCTTCCTCCTCTGTCATGAGGGTTCAAAATCAAACCTCATGTCCTATTATGAGAAATGCAATTCCCATAAAACCCACAGTCGTGGGATGAATGACATGCCTTAGAAAAGAATGAAAGCGGTGGACCTAGCCTCGAATACAAGGTGGTCTGAGAATACCAGTGTCTTTAATGCAGACGGGACTTTTGCATATAGGCAAAATTAAACTCATCCGAGATATTTAAGGAGAGCCATAATGAGCAAACATAAATACATATGGCTGTATGTTAGGACATGGAAACCATTCTAACGGATTCTTGCTTCTTATCGTCAATTTATTGCCCAATTATCAAAGTCTCAATCAATCCATATACAATTCTGCTCTGAAGGGAGCTGAGAAGGTCCACCAGCAGGCTCATGTCCTCTGGTTTTATTTAAACTTGTCACTCTGGTTCATCCAACAGAGGGACAGCTTGTGCCATTGGACTAACAGGGACAAGTTTTGATGGAAATTACAATATACTCGTGGCCGTTCTTGCATGTTAATCACACTTGTGGTTTGTTTTACTTCTGCGCTTTTCCTCTTCGGAAAAAAATGCTATGAAAGGGGAAATTAGTCCATGAAAAGGCCACACATTTCAAGATACTTTGTGAAGCAGGACCTTTGGTTTCCTTCCCTTCATTCATTTTAAGTTCCATTGCCCTACCACTGCTTAAACTTGCCTTCAACCCTAATTCTTTGGTCCCCCTCCATCGCTATCGACCATTTTTGTGTAATAGAAAATCATTATGGTGTGGTTGCTATATTTACATTGCGAGAAAAAGAAACCTTGATGTTACTAGGTATCGATTTTATTCATACTATGTGGAAAGTATACATACAAACTATCTACGCTATGTACTAAGAGTAGTAAAAGAATCGGGAACAAAGGCAATGTGAAATAAAGTCTTCGGGAATTGTATAAATTGATATTCTGATTCACATCTCCATCTTCAGATTGCTAGCTTCAACAGAACCTGCAAAAGTTAAATATGACAACTTTTAGAATCCATTGTTAATCTTACCAGAACATGAGTCATCGCAGTGTGTGATTAAAATGGGGGGCAGGGGAATTTAGGAACAGCAAAAGCCAGCCTCATTATCTAATGATTGCTCTTTCCTCCTCCTAGCAGATTAAATTCCAACATGATAAACAATCATAATTATGAAGGTTATTTTGTTGTTAAGAATTATAGACTTCGTCAAATTTTTACCTGGGGGCTCATTTTTGTTACAACAGTCAAAATGCTTCGCACCTTTGATTGGTTCTTCTTTATAAAAAAACAATTGTGAGAAACTCAATAGTCATTGAAAAGAATCGGTGGTTTCGATCATTTGGGAGAATAGATAGGAAGTTTCCAGTGACCAACTTTCTCCATCTCTATCACAACGACTCATTTTCGTCCCAAAGCAAATTCATTAACTTTTGGGGGTTCTCTATGCTCTCCATCATTGGTAGTTAAAACCACTTTGCTTTGCTTTGTTTTTAGCCTTCAGGATTTATCAGATCAATAAAGTGAAGATAAAAAACACACGATAATTCTGTCTTACCTGAAAATGGCTGAACTGGGAAGGTTGGTTGTCTCCCTTGATCAAATGCTACATTGTAAAGATTTGGTAGATCAGCATCCCAAGTTGGTGGGGCCTGGATTTGCTGCAAGATAAGTAAAGATAAGATTAGAGGAAAGTAAATTATATGAAAACAGAGATAAATGGACAGAAAAAAAAAAGTGAACAACGCATTACAGTGAAGCAGGATGAGTCAAGAAATGTTTCGGGAATAGATACAGGAGTACTAGTGGTCCTTCTAAGCCCCATATCAGGAGGATTTATCCCCATATCCAATCCACAGCATGAAACTAATTGTTGTTGTGCTGGATTAAATTGAAGGTATGCAGCGTTAGTCATATCCGGTGACATCCCAATTGCGGGGAAATTTGGTTGAACAAGCAGGAAAAGCCTGTTGATTGAAACAAAAAGGAGTTCATCAGTAACAAAATAAACAACGAACAAACACATGAAATTTTACTTTGGGTGATAAAGATCCACCTTGTGAAAGGATTTACTTACCTCTTTGGCAAATAAGTTGTCAATGTTGAAGTCAAGCCTTGGATTTACAGCAGCTAGTTTCATCGACAAGAACTTTTCAAGAAATTGGGACAGGTAAATGTTATGTTTTGGAAGAACAATAGATAAGAATATTAATATTAAAAAATCACCAAAATCACTAATTACCTCTACTTGTCTCTGAAGAGATTGAACATAGTTAATGATTTCATCAAGCATGCCTGCCTTTCCTGTGATATTATTGCACCCTGGTACCAAATCTTGCAGATACTTCATTCTTTCACTGATTTTTTCTCTCCTCACCTGCACAACACACATGAATATATTAGGCAGGATTTCTAAGTGAAATCCGCAGAGCAGAGGGAAAAAGAAAGTATTAAAATTCCAACTCACTCTTTCAGCTAAGCTATGGCTGTCGGTAGCTTGACCGCGACGTGCCCGGACATGAATGTAATCTGGCTTTTGAACCTCAGTTACTTTGGAATTGTCCTTCGAAGTCTCGGCAGAATTGTCTTTGTTACTGTTATTGTTTTTGTTGCTGTTGTTATTGCTGCTACTGCTTTTGTTGTTATTTTTCTCTGAGGTGCTTGACTCCCCTTCCTCCGCACGTCCTTTGATCCTTTTGTCCCTGGTGTCCTTTGATCACACCCCCCAAAAAAAAATATTAAAAAAAACACTTTCATTTACTATTCTAACAAAACCAGTCAAACAATTGAATCACTTGAAGATCCTTTGCTTAAAATGCTTTGATATCAAATTAAACAAAATTGCAATAAAAACAATGGAAACAATTTTACGCTGAAAAATCAAGATTCTTCAACAGGGTTTCAAAGAAACAGTGATCACATACAAAAAAAAAAAAGAAAAAAACACACACACAGCTTTGAGTTATTTTGCACCTTATCAAACTTTCTCTTCTTGGAACTCTCTCTGCCAACCCCGGAACTAATCTTATCTGACACAACAGACTCTGCACCTCTCACTGTAGCAGTAGCCGTAGCCGCAGGGGCTACCGCCGGTGGGCAGCTAGAAGTCCTAGAAATGGCACCATAATTCAACTCAAAACCCAACCCATTAGTATAAGGAGGCCCAACACCAAACCCCACAACATGATCATTATGCCACCTATTATCCACCAAACCCGGGTCAGGTTTCACAGACCGGGTCACCACCTCACTTAACCCACCCTCATGAAACCCAGCTTGTTGGAACACCCTACTCAATTCACTAAAATAACTAATCTCTTGCTGTGGTAGTTGAACCTGATGCTGCTGTTGTTCTTGTTGCCATTTGATACGAGCCCTTTGTCTATCAAGCACTGTCATGTCTGTACAGTGCAGCATGTTCTCTCCACCAGCTGATAACAAAGCTTTATTAATCATCAGTATCCCAACAAACCAATTCAAGAAACTATAAAAACAAAGAAAGAAAGCTAAATTATTTAACAATGGGGGTATCTAGCTGCTTAAGAGACTACAAAAACAGTTTAGTAGTGTGGCACAGCTAATATATTGAAAAGATACGTGTATAGAGAAGTGAAAAGTGGGGAGAAAAGAATGAGGTAAAGGGGGAGAAAGAGGTGGTGGGGTATATATGAACGTAGAGAAAAAGAGGGTGGTGGCCGGAATTTGACAGAGACTCCTGGCCTGGACCTGAAGGGATAATTAAGAGAGAGAGTGAAGGGGTGGAAATATTGGGGCAGAGAGCCATCGAATGTATCTATAACCAGAGGCCGTGGGCAGTGGGGTCCACTGACATGACTGCCACGTGGTAGTGTCCGAAGCAAGAAAAAACGGCGATGGGGCCGGATGGATGGATGGATGGATGGATGGATGTTAGATGATTAAGATGAGATTAGATTGTATTAGATGAGGTTAAATTAGAAAGGGTGTTCTGTTGTGGATGCATGGGAAACCTGCAACGGCGCGTAATATACATACATACATACATACATATGTATGTATGTATGTATATGAGATGCCTATGTATGTATAATTTTGACGTGTGACGTTCGCCATTAATGTTTCGAGGGCTCACAAGAATGTTATTTAAGTTATTTTTTGAATTTAAATTTTAGAAAAAAAACGAGAAAAGATGTCCGATCATACATGCAGGTGAGTTTAGTCATGCAATAACAATTAGTTTTTTTAAATACTTTTTTATTTATAAAAAATTATTTTTAATTTCAATAAATCAAAATATCAAAGAATCATCTCAACCTAATAGTTTAAGCTGTTAGGTGAGGTTTCAAAATATAATTTATATTATTTTCCAACACATCCCCTCAAGTGAAAACATTTTAACCTTAAAACTTACACAGGTTCATATTACTTTGTGCTTAATTTTTATCAAATAAATGAGGATAGTGAGATTCGAACTCGTAACTGCTTAGTCATCAAGGTTTTGATACCATGTCAAAGAACCATCTCAACCCAATAACTTAAGTTGTTAGATGAAGCTTTAAGATATAATTTATATTATTCTCTAATACAAATTAATCTAAAAATATTAAAAAATTATTTCTTTACCATTTACGAGAGAGCTTGTTTAAAATTTTGGAGATAAAAAAAAAGTTAACATGGGTATACAAAAATTACCATAAAGTAAGCCCTAATTCGAAAATAAAAAAGAATTAGCAAGCAACAAAATTCATAATATTCTCAAACTTGAAAATCAAACTAGGTTTATTCCTCGCCCTACATTGCAAAATCTCAATTTGAAAAAAGTGTGGGTATTGTTAATGTTCATTTTACCATTAAAGATCTTTTAAATTATAAACTAAAAATTATGTATGTCACTAAATAATAATAAATTTGTTGATTTCAAAAAACAAAGTTGAGAAATTTGGATAACAATTATATTTTTAAAAAAATTGAATATTTATTTCAGTTTGAAACCTGATCCTTAAAGTTTTGATTTATTTAAGCCAATAAAATTAAATTTTATTAAATCTGGCATTAACTTTACATCAAAACTTATTTAAAAGAACATGTTAAATATTTTGGTTTAGTTTGAAATTGAATCCCTAAAGTTTTAATTGGTTTGAATCAATAAAATTAAATTTTATATTTTCAAATCAAGCATTAACTCAAAATATCTAGGAGCCCCATAATACTTCAACCAAAATAAAACATCAAACTCAATCCCAAGTCAACTTAATGTGAAATGATTAATCTAGGAATAAAAAATTCAAGAAAAAAAACATTGTGGGTAACTATTGCAACTCATAGTGGATTGTGTCATTCTCTTACATTGCATTTCCATCATTTTAATATTTATTCCATCTCGCATTGCCTAGCGTTCATTATTTTAGCACTAATATGGTTTTATGTTACTTCTTGAATTCATGAATATTTACAAAGTTTTCCAAAAAAATTTTGAAGTGGCACCATTTTTTATGTTTATATAGGTGAAATTTCCTTCATACATAAAGATTTTATTAAGAGTGTTAGTTATTCATCCTCCTATTTAATTTGAGTACTAATTTTGTAAATCTCAAGTTCATACATAAATTAATATACATCACCATTACTAATAAATTATTATTACTTACGAAACTCCTAATTAGCAAAAGTATTTGTAAAAATTGGATTTGATCTGTTATTAGTAAATTTAATTAAATGGTTTTAAGTTCATGCTAGCAGAAGTACTTCTAACTAAATCTCATGAGAAACCTTTATGGAAAGGATCTGTTAGATTATTGTAAGATCTAATATACAAAATGGTAATTATCTTGTAAAAAATTAATTGACATATATATTCATGTGTCAAGCTGACATGTCTACATTTTTCATTATAAATTTTATTAAATTCCCTAGACATAATTGCTTGACTATGTGGTCATAACTTATATCCAATAATATATTTCTCAATCATTCTACCTTTTTACTAGTGGCTATTAGAGCTATAAACTCAAATTCCATTGTAGAATAAGTTATACATATTTTTTTTAAAAAGCCTAAAAAAAACACCACATCCTAAAATAACACTCATCCAAAGGTTGACTTATTATCACTTGCACTAGTTATCCAACTAGCATCAATATAACCTTAAAGTATAATTGAAAAATTATTATAAAATAATTCAAAATTCATAGTTCTTTTCAAAGAACAAGTACTTTTATAATTGCTTTCCAATGATCCATACTAGAATTACTTGTGTATCCAGACAATTTTCACTATGTGAAAGCAATATCTAGTCTAGTACAATGCATGAAATATATCAAACTACCAATTACACTAGCATATTTAATTTGAGTAATTGTTCAACCAAAATTTTCTATCAATTTAAAAGAAACATCATATAAAATATTTGCTTTTTTGATATTCAAATGATTAGATTTATTTAAGACTTTCTCAATATAATGAGATTGATAAAAAGCAAAACCCTCTACCGTGTTTTCTTATTTTGATACCCAAAATTGTATCTATCTCATTTAAGTCCTTCATTTTAAACTTAGTTTCTTAAGACAACAATTTCTACAAGTTTCTTAATAATTTCTGTTTTGTTTCTGATAAATGTAAATCGAGAGTTTGTAGAGAAAAAAATAGGAAGAGAAAAAGATTATTTTTTAATTGATTTCTTAAGATTATTTATAAACAACAAAGCCTTGAAACTCATACGTACGATGGCACATGGCACTCGTCGCTTGACATTTGGCATTATGTAAAATAAATATTTTTTTTATAATTAATTAATTATGCATGACACCTCTAGCCAAGTTATTTGAATAATTTGTCTGAAGGATTGTATTTTGAATTCTATATATATATATATATATATATATATATATATATATATATATATTTATATGAAGAAGTGCTTTTAAATCTTATGTACACATTAGTCTAAAAGGGTGTTTCTTCCTTATAAATATTAGTTTGATATTGATATAAATCAATTAGAAAAAAAAATTTCTCTCTTTATTTTTTTTCTCCACAAATTTTCTATTTATGTTTATAAAAAACAAAACAAACATTTTTAAAAAACTTATACAAGTTGATGTCTTTAAGTTTTAAGACTTTACTATATCCTGAAAATATATTACTTTAACTCTATATTAAATAAAATAGAATACTTAAAAATAATAGTCTTCACACCTCTAAATCTATTTACTATAACCACCGACTGCAGCTTAACAAATAGTATTTCTACCTCAGGTTTTTTAATTGGAGTGATAATAATTTATTTATTGGGAGCAATTTATCTTGGAGATGGACCAAGGGGTGTGATTAAGAGCATGTTTGGGAACGCGGTCCAACCCGTGTTCTTAAAAATTTTGATTTTTTTTGCTTAAAATTAATATTTTTTTAGTATTTTTGGATCGTTTTGATGCGCTGAAATCAAAAATAATTTTAAAAAATAAAAAAAATATTATTTTGATACATTTCTAAATAAAAAATACTTTAAATCACTGTCACAATTCTGATCATATCATAAGTTAAGTGGTTGTGTGGATGATCACCTCCTGGTTTATCTCTAGGTGCTTACTTCCAGCTTTCAATTAAAAATGTTTAAATTCATGCCATACACTCGTCCGCATATACAACTTGAACTCCTTTCAATTAACCTTTAAAAAATTATTTTGTATAATTTTTTCATAACATTTTGGAGCAGCAATCCAAGATCTTGATTGAATACTAGCATCCTCGACGTGAATTCTTAACCATGAAAATGTATCATTAATCTTCAATCGACGTTAAGTACACAGTTAAACTTAATTAGACAGTCATATTAGTTGCTTCAATAGTGAGGATGTCATTTTTTTTATTGGATGTAAATATACATTTTTTCTTCAATTGTATAGCAAAAGGGGGGAAAAAAACGATAACAATATTTATTGGATGTAAATATACATTTTAGACAGTCATATAAATTTCACCATTCTCATCTAATTAATAACATAAAATAATTAAGATTTGTATAAGTTTCAAGATTAAATTTTTTTTATTTAAAATATAATATAAATTATATGTTAAAAACTTTTCGAATAAGTTTAATATTAGAATTGAAATAATTTTTGTCAACTGTTCTAACTAGTGCTTTAGGTTTTGTTCACGATAACAAGTGGGGAGTTGTTTGTGACAGTTTTATCGTCTTGCCTGTTAGCTGGTTCTGTTTATCCTGAGAGCTTCGCACATTGTTTTTCACATGTTGACAAGAAAGGATTTCTACTTTCTGGCATTACAAAAAAGCAAGAGACCGATGTTACTCAACATCTATAAAGGAGAAATCATAGTACACTCAGCATCTATAAAGGAGAAACATGCATGGCTAAGGAAAAAGGAAAAAGGAAAAAGGAAAAAGGAGCATGCTTTTCTATGCATATCTCATTCAATAGGACGATGTGAATGCTAGTTAGATTAATAATCCCGGGAAATCAATAATATAATACATGAGGTTTTAAATTTTGTATTAGCTTGATTCTGAATTGTGTTTTAAAGATTATTTAATAAGGGAGTTTAATTTTGCTTGATGTGCATGTTATTAAGTTTATTTTTTTCCTGTTTGTTTTTGCATTTTAAAAGTGTTTTTAAAAAAAATTTAAATTTTTTTCTTTTTTTTATTTTCTTTAAATTAATATTTTTTTAGTGTTTTCAGATCATTTTGATGAGCTGATATCAAAAATAATTTTTAAAAAATATAAAAAAAATCATTTTAATGCATTTTTGAATAAAAAGTACTTTGAAAAATAACCGCATTCCCAAACGGGCATTATAATAAAATATGAAAAAACAATTTTTTAAGAATTTCAATCGGATCATTTTGTGAACATGCATAAACAAGGGCACAACTTACTTGTTTACTTAAAAAAGAAGAAAGTATTTGAAAGTGTGGTAGCGGTTATTTTTTAAAATGTTTTTTATTTAGAAGTATATTAAAATAATATTTTTTATTTTTAAAAAATTATTTTTGATATCACATATCAAAAAAATTTAAAAATTATAAAAAATTAATTTAAAATACAAAATATTTTTAAAATACAAAAACATCCTAATGTAAAAATAATTAACAAGGTAAATTTTGATTATGGGACTCGCCTTTTTTAAGCTAGACCTCCCATTGCCTTGTAATGGCATTTATGGCTCTACATGTTTCACTTTGGGCCCGTGAAGGATGGCGGGAAACTAGCCCCTTGTTACGCCTTGACCCACATGCAGGCTCACGCGTGTCAATTAACTTTGTTCATTTGGTCTGACAAGTCACGGTGATGACGTGGAGAAACGGGGTCTTTGGTTTTTCGCATAGGCAGATGGTACCTGGGGAGTTATGACTTTAAAAGACTGTAGAAAAGAGAGGGATAGTCAAGGCCACATAAAATGCCTAGTGAAAGTTTTAATAACCACTCGCTGAAAGGTCGCGTGAGTGTCACGTGTATTGTGCATTGGTTGTGTGAATGTTGTTTTCTACCGAAAAATATTATACAGACATGGTATATGGATCATATATGCATCATAATGCGCATGTCTCAGCGCGTCATTTCCTCTATTGTTTTTGATAAGCGCGTGCACATTAAAGATCTTTGTTTTGGCATTGAAGACCATTTTTTTCTTCTTTCTTTCCTTTTCCTTTCTGGATGTTTGCATCTGCTCTGCAATTTTTCATATCAGCCCCTGAACTTATCTTGCTTTTTTATTTGGTCCTTGATCTTTTAGTTATTATTTGAATTAATACATGAAATTTGAATTTATTTCAATTGCATCCTTAATCAATTTCTTGCTTTGTCAAATTTGTTCCCTATTCTTTTACTTGCTATTTATATAATTTGAGATAATTTTAAGAATTAATTTTTTTATGATTTCACCCTCCATTTTTTTCCTATTAGATTTCATCTTTATTTTTTTTATTGTTTTTTTCCCTTTGCAATACTTTTTAGATTGATATTTTTTTTATCCAATTTTATCCTTTAACATTTAATTAATCTAGATACAAACTTCTTAATTAAGCCCGTGTCTAGAATTTCACAGATAACAAGTTTTGAAAATTAACCTAATTTTAGGGGGTTCACCTGGGATTAATTTGGTATTTTATCATTTTTCTTAACTCGATATTTTTTAATTTTATCCTTCAATATTTATTTAATCAAAGATTGGGCTATGTTTTTATTTTATTTTTGCTTTATGTGTCCTTTATTTTATTCTTTGTTTTTTTTATTTAATTGAGTTATGTCGTGTCTTTTTATTTGTTTTTATTTGTTAAATTTATTTTTTTTAAAAAAAATTGATTCTATAATTAAATAGAATTAATTGATTGAATATAGGTGGATGCTCACTTCCTTTTATTTTATTAAGTTTTATTTTTTGGGGTGTTGCTCTTGCAACTCATGTGGTTTTTTTTGATGTCGTTGTATAATTTTTTGCAATGAGGTTTGAATTATCTCAACAAACTCTTCCGATGGTGGGCGATGTCAATAGTGAAGTGACAATGAGTTTTCAACAATCCTTTTCTTCTTCTTCTTCTTGGTATACTATCAGTAGCTTATTTGTTTTAGTTAATTATAGCAAAATGTTTTCTATATGGTTCGTCTGCTATTACTACCTATGATTTAAATTAAATTATTAGATTACTTGATTTTATTACATCTAGTCAAGTTAATGACCCAAGCATTACATTTTTCTTCCTTCTTTAAAAATACTATTGCCACCAAGGCATCCATTTTGTACATTAAAAAAAATTGGACCGGCTAACGGCGTAGCACAGGTCACTGATCTAATATTAACAAAAACTAAAAGAGAAGCGGATTTTATTGTACCCCCTCCTTACAAAAAACTATTCATTAGAATAGTGTTTTTTTCCTTCCTTTTTTTTTTTTTACCAATTTTAGTTTCATATTTCAATATTATATTTATTGAAGATTGAGATTTATATTTGTTTTTTAATTTACTTTTTATGAGGCTATCTCAGTCTCATGACCCAGATCACAGGCTTGATGAGTTAATTTGGTTGAATCGAGTTTTTTTTCTCTTTTTCTAACTGACTTTTTTATTTTTCAATTATATTCTTCAATATTAGATTGATTGAGAATTATACTTCATGATTATTTCGGTTTATTTTCTATGAGGTTATTCTTATCTCATGAATTGGGTCACAAGTTCGACGAGTTAACCCAGATTGACTCGAGTCATTTTTTAATTAAATACTTTTTCAATTTCATATTTTAACACTGAGTTAATTGGAAATCAGGCTTCAAAGTTTGTTTTAATTTTCTTTCTATTAGGTCACGAGTTTAGTAGGTTAACTAAAGTTGACTCATGTCATTTTTTTTAATTTCATCCTTCAATGTTGGGTTTATTGAAAATTAGGCTTTGTAATTTTTTTTTCTATAGGGCTATCATTGTTTCATAACCCAACATGTGTATTGGAAAGTCAACCTGGGTTGACCCGAATTAATTTCATATATTGTTGTCTCAATATTTATAAAAAAAGTCTCATATTAAATATTTATTTTGATTCAAACTATGTTTTTTTTAGTTATTCGGGTTAATTTTAGACCCACCAAATCGATCAAGTCATATCAAATCAATCCTCTTACAATTTTTTTTTATATATAACATTAGCAACACCTAAATATTTTACATAGCGTTAAAAAAAATTATCTAACCTGTAGCATAGTGCAAAACAATAATCTAGTAAACTTTATTGGATAATGTATACATTTCACATGATTTTGTATATTTATTTATTTATATTGATTTAGTTATTAATGATGTTTTGTGCGAGAATGTTTATTAAAAGAGAAATTATTTTATGACCTCGTATATTATATCACTTATAAATCAGTTTAATAAACAAAAAAATCTATAGATAAAACACAACGTCCCATTTAACAATGTGTATGTTTGATAAAATGTTTTTTTATATATCTTTTTACTTATATATATTTAGTTTATGGATAATATAGTTAATTAAATCAATTTGACACCAAATTAAGTCATTATCATTTGGTACATGATATCTTTATAGACACATCCTAAATCACCCTACCCTTTCCAGTAACATAGCGATTAAATGGGAAACCTCTCAATCTAGCCTTGTAATATGTTATAATTTAAAATATTTTATATTATTACCAATGGGGTTACCAATGAAATACTTTTATCGGTATACTTTAGAGAATTAAAAAAAATTAATGCAAATATCACTACTACTATTAACTCTCCGATAGAATTACAGATGATATTATGTAAGTGATATGTTATATTTACCGACGAATATATCGACAGACAATTAAAAAGATCAACGGAATTGCATATGATATTTCATTACACTACAAGATTTAACAGTTTTACCGATGAAATTTTTCCGTCGGTATAAGACACATATTCCATCGGTAATTATATACCGATGGAATCACAGACGGAAATGATCCGTCTGTAATGTTTTGTTCGTCGGTAATGTTTTGTCCGTCGGTAAATCCGTTGGTAATAGAATCACCGACGGATTTACTGACGGAACAGACGCGTTGGTAATAATTTTTTTTATTACCAATGGAATTACTGAGGGATATACCGACAGAATTACCGATGAAATTTCCGTTGGTAAGTATATAAAAACATTTTAAAAAAATTTATTTTATAAAATTATAAAATAATTAAATTAACATAAATCAACACTGTATATTATATGCTCAAAATGCTTGGAAAAAAAATAAGAAAATCAACTCAAACAAATTTGCAACAAATAAATAAAATGAAAAAAATAAATTCAACTAAAAAAATTCATATGAAAAAAATGAAGTTGCAATTGCTAAAAATTTAAAAATCTCTATAAATAAATCAACTAAAAATTGGTCTCATATGAAAAAAAAATCTCACAACAAAATTTATACAATTATTAAGAACAAAAACAATTAAAAATAAAATAAAAAACAAATATAGTGAAAAAAATCATGAAAAAAGAAGAAAAAAAAATATTACCTTAATGTAGTTTCAAGTGAAGCTAAGGAGAGAATTTTTTTTTTATAAAGCATATTAATTAAAAAAAAAAAACTAAGAGGATAAAAGAAGAAAGAAGAAGAAGACATACCCAAGTATGGAGGAAAAGAGAAGAAGATGAGGAGAGAAAAGAAGAGAAAGAAATATATATTGATGTTTTTTACATGTAGTGAAGAAGAAGAAGAAGAAGAAGAAGAAGAAGAATTATAAGAAATGAGTCTGTCTCTTGTGAAATAAGAGGATCCAGACTTTTTATTGGGGCACGTTAGCGACGGATTTACCGACGGATAATTGAATATTAATATTTTTTAATTATTCCGTCGGTAATTCCATCGGTAATATTTAATTTAAATTTTCAATTTTGTAAAAAGTTTTCAGAAACTGCTAACAATTATTGATGATTTTTCAATCCGTCTGTGATTTTGTCTGTAATATTTAAATGAAAATTTTAAATTAATTGAATTTTTTCAGAAAACTGCCAAATAATACCGTCGACTTTTCAATCCGTCGGTGATTTTGTCCGTAAAGAACAACAATTAACAGTGTAATTGGAAAGTGAACAGTCTTGGAGCTTTCTGAAAAATATCAACGGAAATTTTCATCGGTGATTCCCTTTGTAATTGACATGATGAACAATGTTCACAGTTTACCAACGGATTTACAACTCCGTCGGTAATTCCGTTAGTAAAAATTACACGTTATCATTTTTTTTTGCTTTGTTTTAATTTTTTTTCCCACGGTAATTCCCTTGGTATATACCGAGGGAATATTTTCGTCTGTAAAATCCCTTGAAAATTTACCAACGAAAATATTCCCTCAGTATTTCTGTTTGTATTTATCAATTTTCTAGTGGTGTTAGTTATATGGCAAACTTCCCCAGGAAAATGCCGATGTAATGAAACGGTTAAATTTTTTTTGACTTGCTTTGTTCGCATGTAAATCCATTGGTAATTAAATTTATTACCGATGGACTCACTTATAGACAAAAAATTATTGACAAAAATTTTTCTTATTGATTATTTATGTTCATTAGCCTATCGGTAAAATACTTACCAATAAAATATAAATATAAATACCGATAAAAATTTTCATTGAAAAAACTATTAAATTTAAAGTTTTAGTACTCCATTATCAATTGATTTTAGTTTTTTTTGTTTCATCAGTTTTATTATAAAAGTATTCAGATATTCGAAAATGTCACTCTCATCTATTCGATATTAATAATGATTAAAATATTCGATCCAAATTGCATGTGATCGTCAAGCTATTCCGTAAATAAACCTAAATCGATCGTAAAGGATAATTTCTCCTTGAAGGAGAGCAAAATGTATTATATATGATTTGAGGTTAAAATTAATTAATCTGTGAGAATTTTATGACATAAAAAAGTTTTACAAACAGAAAATATAACATGGCTGTGGTTCTAACATACATTTGGAAACTCTTTTTTTTTTTTCGATGGTGCATGAATTCATGAAATATATCACTATCCCCAATTTATAGATGCACACTAGCCTCTGTGCCTACATTTTACTGTGGAGTTGAATTATTTTTTAAATAAAAAATAATATTTAAGTACTGAAAATGAGTAAAAAAAATATAAAAAACCATTCATGACAAATATGTAAAAATACTAATTAAGACTAAGCTAACATGAATCATTCTATCAAACCAGTGATATAAATTATGTGACTGGAATAATCTAATTAAAAATCAAAAGAATGATAAAGCCTTTTAAAAAAATATGTTAACTTTTTTAAATTCGTGATCCAAATCATTAAACTTGAAGCATCCAATTTAGAAAAATTATGAAGTTCAATTCTCAGAAAATTAAATATTAAATGATGAAAATAAAAAAAGTTTAATCATACAAAAAGATTTTAAAAAATAGTAATTCAAAAAATAAAGATTAAAATCACTATCACATCTATTATTATTATTATCATTATAACAATTATTATTATTATTATTATTATTATTATCACTACCATAATTATTGATAACATTATCGTTATTTGTAATAATAGCAGCATTTTTATTAATATTATTACTATTTTAGCAACCATCACTACAATCATCATCACTATTATTATTGTTGTTGCTATCATTATTGTCATTATCACTATCATCACAACAACTATTATCAATATTTTTATTATCATCACTATTCTTCTTCTTCTTCTCTCCCATATTATTATTATTATTATTATTATTATTATTATTTGTAATAATATTACAGTATTGTTACCACCATAATCAATACAACAGTTACTACTACTACTATTATCATCATCATCATCATCACTACTACTACCACCACCATGATCTTTATTTGAATGATAGAATTCAAAACTATAAAAACTTAGATAAAAGGGCCAAGAAAAACAATAAGAAATCAAAAGAAAAGGGACCAATTTAAATCATTATTATCATTGAAAAAATAATCATAAACTTGATTTGAATGATAAAATTGAAAGACAAAAACTTTGACAAAAAGGCGAAGAAAAAAATAAGAAATTAAAAGTAGAAGGACTGAATCGAAATACCTTATAAATACAAATTAAAACCAAGGGTTGAATTGAAGAAATAAAATTTTAAAGAAAGAGAAAATGACTAAAAAACAACAATCAAAACTAAAAGGTATGAATTTGAAAAAAATAACAATGAGAACCATAATGTATGTTTCAGGGTAGATGAGAGAAATGAAGGAAGGAAAAAAAAATGGTCACTGGTGATATACCGCCCATATTTGAAGTGCACATGCCACCTATAATGGAAGAGGAGACAAAGAGAAATTGACTAAGACGGTGAAAGAGAAATTTTGACTACCGGAAATCTACCATGTATAAAAAATAAAAAAACCTAAATACTCCTACCCAAGACTATTTTTTTTTTTGTAGGTATTTTGTTTATTTTACTGTTCACACAACATTGAATAGACATAAATACCTCCAAATAAATCTGTAATTAAAATACCAAAGTAATCATAGTCCAAAAGCATGCAATTTTTTATAGGAATGAGAAAATATATAGTCATTACACTTACACCATACCGGTGAACATTAAAAATATAAAAAGGGCTAAATTAAATCCTCTTATATTTTAGCTGTTTGTTAATATAACCTAATTAATTGACGCTACTGTTTATTATTTTATTTGAAAAAACATTATATATAAATGCTACAATATTGCTATCCTGTTAGCCCAGTAATGTAATCCTCAGCGAGCTTTCAAATAAAATAAAATATATAAAACCAAACATAGCTTGAGTGGATGAAAGCGCCTTGCTAATTATAAGCTCTGAAAAGGATAGGAGTTGGCGTCATTAACTTGCCTAGGCAGCTAGTTAGATAAAAAACGAGTTCAAAAACTTAGAGATTAACACATGGAAAGTGATTGATGGATCGGGTTAAACTGTATCGTCAAGAAAGAACGGTTGAATAGATGCCAATCCCAGGTAAGAACAGTGACATGAAATTACAGCATGCCAGATATTATGGTCGCAGATTTCCACTAACAAAGCCTTGGGATTTTGCATGTTTGGGTGTCTAATATGTTAAGCAATCGTTATCACATCGTAATTATTAGTCAGTATAATGACAGGTAAGAAACAAATCTTTCAATGAAATGACGCTGGGTTGTGTTCTTGGGCTAATTGTCTCCACATTAGAGCTGTCTGTCTGCTATCATTTCTCTGAAGTAAAATCACATACTGTGCCATTACATGTCATTTGAATCGTCAAACCTTAATTAGCATGTTTTTATGTGTATCATATTTGACATTAACACCTCATGTTGCTTTTTAATTATTTTTTTTTTCTTTTTTGGTCAATATATTAGCAGTCCAAATCAAGCTTGAAGCTCAATATTGGAAGGTAAGGGGTTACGAGATTTGATTTGGCTAGGTGGGAACAAGTCCAGAGAGGATGAAGGCAACTCCCATTATTACCTACCGGGCCCCTTCACCCCTCTCTCCATATTTCTCCTTCTTCTGCTTTGTTATTAGCAGGTCTCTCTCTATCTCTCTCTAGTCTCCTCGTTGCTTACACTTACACATGACCTTGTACCACACAACTAAAGGCAAATGGGACCCTATCGTTCTCGTTCTCATCTCTTCTATCACTGTCGACCTAATCCAGATCGATAGAAAACTACTCTTTTGTTGCCAATTATTTTTCTCACCTCAATCAAGTTTTTTCTACTTTACATTTGGGGTTTAGGATTGACTTATGGAGCCACAAATACAGTGTTTTATCCATAAATGCCAGCTTTTTCCTTCAGGGCGCACCATACACTTGCATGATCACATAAATACTCCGGATATATATATATATACACACGATCAGTAATTAAAGGGTTTCTTGCTGATTTATGGAACGATTGTTGGCTAGAGGTGGGATCTTGTTATTTCCAGCAAATTCCACAGCCTACAACTTGAAAATGGAATGATTTATCTTATCTCTCAACAGGCTAAACTTATTATAATAATTGATGAAATTGCGAAATACGAGATTGTATATATCTAACTGAGAAAGTGTTTGACATTGCGGTTGAAAAGTATTTTTAAAAAAATTAAATTTTTTTTATTTTTTTATTTTAAATTAATATGTTTTTGATGTTTTCAGATCATTTTGATGTGCTAAATTTAAAAATAAATTTTTTTTTAAAAAATATTATTTTAATATGTTTTAAAATAAAAAATACTTTAAAAAATTGACCGCAACCATACTTTAAAACACCCTTTTAATTTATAAATAATCATAGGATTCTACACATGATTGCTCGATTGCTCGCATAACATTATTTATAGTACCATTGATCATTGCTTTCATTTGTGTCTTGCCTGGGCAAGGGAGTTGTAGACGACGCAAAATCATTTTTCTTGGAATAAAGAAGATTTCAACTTTCTATTTCTTCTATTAAATGAATATGTTTTAAACTTAAAATTTGAATAAACCTATCATTATATATCTTGTATTTAGTTTAATAAAACAAATTGTCCTTACCGGCCGATATTTACCTATAAGGTATTAATTATATGGAACATGAAAAATCCTTTTCGCGGTTTCACAATTGAGAATTTGTATCTCCATTTACGAATGAAACAGATTGTCCATCCTCGCACTTATCTGCTTGTAGGTATATATTTTCATTCATTATATATCTAAATTCTAAATAAATTCAATCCTACACTGTGATTAGAAAAGAAAACCCGCTTGCTATCTTAGTTAAAACTTGAAAAGTTGAACCATGGAATATTATAATGCAACCAAAACGAGGTAACGTTGGCACTGTAGAATTTATGTATAGGTATCTGAGCTTTGAATAAGGTAACAGGTATCCCTTCTTTTACATGAACAATTTTTATCGGCTGATTGAAAAATACAAGCACCACTACGCATCGACATTCAGTAATAATATTAAAGGTCCTCCTATACTATCTTTGACGGATAATGGAAACAATAATGGAGGGGAGAGATAAATATATAGTGGGATGAGAAAGGAGGCATGGAGGCAATGAAAGATTGCAGCGGATCCGATGTACAGGGAATCCTAGTTCTTGCAGGCCCTCTCTTCTCCATTATAAGATCTCGAGCGTGCTTGTGTGCATGTGCGTGAGAGAGAGATAGAGGGAAAGACTGCCTAGAGAGAGCATTCAAGTTGGGGTCTTTGGAGACTGTTCTGTCTTTTGCTTCACTAATTCACATGCACCTATAATTTCCAATCATATACTGATGAATACCATGGGCTTCTTGATAATCTTCAATGCACCAGTGTGCTCTATTTTTTTAATATGTTTATTTTCTTCGCTTTTGAAGCCAGAATATGGGAGTTGTGATTCCATGAAAATCTAACTCGAGATGCATATGCATGGTGGTTCAAAAAAATCGAGATGCAAGGGCTTACACAAGTACCCAGAAGAACAAAAACAGGAACATTTACTCGATTTGCTTTGATGCTCTTGTTTAGGGTAGAAGTCCTAGCGTAGAATTATAAAGTTACTCATTTCAGTTATGATACTATTTGATGATAACTTGAAACATTTTTATATTACCATAAGAAAGACTCGAATTCAAATTCTATTGGAAATATGGAAACATAAGTGAAGCTGCATCTTGGCAACCTATAACATGCTCAACTTTTTGTGCAGTTCATGAGAAAATCAAGTGCTAAGCGAGAAAGATGACGCATTACAGCATTTCTTCTTTGCCTCTTGGCATCAAGATAGCTGCAAGTCCAAAACTAACGATATGCTTCATGTTTACATCATTAATTTCTTGTACTGTATAAATGAGAATATGGAACTCGAAACTTCGTTGGAAAACCAATCTTTCTCCACGACGACATGGGGTTCAATCTTCCTTCTAAATAAAGCGATATATTGACAAAAGAACTCATGTACGTGCACGAGTCCTCCAAATTTTCATTTTAATGCCAGTTTTGCCTACATTAAATCAACAGCATGGTAATAGAATAATAAATTTATTATACATATTAGCCAATTACACTTACCTGCATGACACGGCTCATAATAATAAAATTTTCGTGTGCATTAATGGCAAACATGGCATTTATGGCAATATATATATGTATAACAACAAGTACAAGCAGTACTTAATCTCTAATCAAATCTTCCTTGGCCAGAGATACTGGAGGATGTTGGAATATTCATGGTTTTATGGTTTGGATCTTGCTTAGGCACTAGGATTTCGGCAGGTTGAGCTTGAGATATAGACTCTGCCGTTCTAGCTGATTGTTTGCCTAAAGAATTGAATAATTAAGGTTTTACACGTCTGGTTTGTGCGTACGCATTGATGTTTTAGCCTGAAAATTCTCGTCGACCGGCCGGGTTCAATTACAACGCCAAAAGTGAGAACTTTTGAGGAAGGAACTTCAAATTATTCATCATCGCTTTAAGAGATTATCCAATGCTAGCTAGCCTCCACCTTCTCAGCTAGCTGCATAGATACACTATAATTAAGTATTGTTTTCAACAAGTTTTTTTAGGAAAAATCTTCCTAGTATTGATGGATTTTAAAAAAAATTAAATGTATGATAAAGGATCTTTCTTTAGCTTGTACATTAATCGAGTTTAATTACTATATATATATATATATATATATATATATATATATATATATATATATATTCCATCTGTTTGATGAGTTCCCAGCACCAATTATCATTGATTGAATCATTTTGTTCTCTTCCATCACATTTCTCTGTAAATTAGTTGTTTGCTTGCACGTCATGGACCCTATGTCACATGGGGTTCACCAAAATCTTCACCGACCTTTCATATTTTCCTTCTATTTAATAGGCTCCGTAGTATTGCTGATATCATCAGTACTTGATAGCTTCATTGGCTAATAGCTCAACAACAACAACAATATCATATTTAATATCATAACAAAAATAAATAAATAAATAAAAATTGTTATTAATTTAATTTATGGTAACTAAAATTTCTAACTTGTCTTCATAAATTCTTAGATAAAAAGTTGGTTATATTAAAGGGAAAATCCATCATCCTAAAATATTTCTTTTAAAATAAGTTTTTATATTCTAAACTTGTGGTGATATATCTAATTGGCATTTTTAATTATTTGTCTAGATCTAATATATGTTTTTTTAAAAAGTGATTTGAGATCCCTATTTTTTGAAACATGAATATTCTTTTTTATGTCTCAAATTAAACTTAGAGTTGCTTTCAATACTCTTTTAGGATTATATTGATCCAATCCAACTTAATTCGTGATATATTATAAATAGAAGTTCTAAAACTTTTTTAAAAAATTCTAGCATCTATTATCATCAAAATATCATTAATAAAAAATATAAATAATAAAAAGATATAAAATACAAGAACATGCTTTATTTTTTTTCTTTTAAAAAAATATTATTATCTCGAAGGTAACTTCAATGGTAGAATAATGAATCATTGTCATATAGGAAAAGTGAGTTGAAAGGATATAACAATGCATTACCAACTCATTTATTTGGATTTAATTTTTTTTAAAATATATTTTTTTAATGAATTAGAAACAAACAATTACATACCAACACACAAAAAAAAACCTCTTTTTTAACAAAAACTTTCCTATCATTTTTTTTTAAATGAATCAAACAGAAATAAAAAGAGCACGTTCATAATTAATACGTGTTATAACTCTGTTTGTTTTTATGTATCAAAAGTATTTTAAAAAAATTTTAAATTTTAAATCTTATTTTATTTTATTTTATTTTAAATTAATATTTTTTTTAGTGTTTTTAGATTATTTTAATGTACTGATATCAAAAATAATTTTTTTAAAATAAAAAAATATTATTAATATGTTTTTTTATTTGAGGAATTCTTATCCAGAAATGAAGCATATGTGAAAGCAATCTCTAGCAATTTCTTACTATGGAATTTGTAATGAAGTAATCCTTTAACCTCGTCAAGGACTTGCAAACATTTTACTATTGTTAACTCGTGAGCCACTTTTGACCGTTTGCTCCTTTTGACTATTTTTGAGCTTCCAGCAATATTTGAGCTATTTTTTTCCATTTGAGGTTTGCTCTTTCTTAGCATCTGATAATTTTCTAAAAACTTTCTTGCAATCTCTGGGAAACATGCTCTTGTTGTTGCATTTAGGTTAGCAGGTTATCTCTTTCTCAGCTTCTTACTGTAGCCAAAACGTTTTCTTGAGTAATTAAGTTAGGACCTAATTACCTTTTATTTTTCCAGCTCTTCCAAATCCTCATTGTATAACTTCTCCTGCATCCTAGAAATTTCTTGCACATTACTAATGGTCTGAGTCATTTTCCTTCTTGGCTCTTCATATGTTCGGTCAGCTGCTCGAGACATTTGAGCATATTGGGACCTCAGAGAATAGTTTGCTTCCTGGCCTTGTGGGGAAAAAGTAACTTGGCATTGTTTGTATTTGGGATGTAAGCTGCCTACTGAGAAAATATTGCTCTTGTTTTCCTCATTCATTGTATGATCCAAACAGGACATCGAGGTTAATGGGGGTGTCGGAATAAAGGAAAAGTTAGGTGCTGTTAGCTCTCACAAGTCACACCAACGTCGTCTTCTCTTCTCACCTATTTATGAAAACTAGCCATGTCTCCTAGGAGTTAAGGGTTGTTATGTTTGAAAATTAATAGTCTTATGGCAGGCAGTCTATCAAGTAGAAAGACGGTGAAACAATTATCTAAGTGTTGGTCCAGTGGTAAGAGCTTGGGATCAAGAAGTTTGCTCCCTCTATGATCTCAGGTTCGAGCCCTGTGGTTGCTCATATGATGGCCACTGGAGGCTTATATGATCGTTCACTTCAGGACCCGTAGAATTAGTCGAAGTACCCGCAAGCTAGTCCGCACATCTACATTAAACTGAAAAAAAAAAAAAAAAGAAGATGGTGAAAGCAACTTATCAGACTCTGAATTCGTGGTCTAATCTCGACCTTTTGGCCCTATTATTTGTGAAATGTCAGTGGTGGTCTCAGTAAATTACCAATTTGACCTATGCCCTTCCAGCCCTATTTTCATTTTCTTTTACGGCTTGGTGCGAGGGATGGTGTTGTTTTTATTTCATAATTTTTAATTTTTACTCCGTAATTTATTTTTATTATTTAAATAGAACAAAAATCCTTAATTATATGTTTCATAAATGATAAAATTAAATATTATTTTTATATTTATATCTAGAAAATATAGCTAAAATTACTAATTCTTTCTTTTTTTGTGACTAGGATATTAAAATTTTACCTTTTATTTTTATCATTACCTATAACCAAATTCATTGTTTGAAAAATAATTTGGTCATACTAATTTTTTCCTTCTAGACATTATCCACTAATAAAATATTTATTTCAAAAAAACATTTATAGAGTCATTAAAATTTTAACTTTGATTTTAAATTACTTATTGCTTTATAACATCTTGATTATATCAGAAAAAAAAAACTCTATAGTTTTACTAAAAACAAAGGGCAATGTAATCTATCAATATATTTTACAATAAATATGATGTGAATATAATAATCTATGGAATGAGAATAAAGATAAATTTTATCTTATTCAATTTAGTTAAAAACTTTAGTCTATATCTAAAAAAATAGTAGTTAAGATTTTTTTCAAGCACGACAATTAAATCTATTTTTATAGAGAACTATTTATTTATATTGTTTTTTAATGAAATTTTTATTTATATTGTATTTTTTCATTAATGAGAAAATTCTGTTGTGCAGTTTTTTTCAAATTGAAATAATAAAAGGGAAGCAAATCTTAAAAAAAAAAAGAATTGTTAAAGAAGCATTATATATAATTGGCATTCAACATTTTTTTACACAATTGTTTTTTAAATGGCTCAAACTTGACACCTTTTAGAACAAGAGAGACATTAATATCAATTAAGTTGTATATAATTAATTTATTGTCATATAATTACTTGTTTAAAATTGATGTAATTTGTAGAATCTGTAAAAAGATTTTTTTTAAGCTTTTTTTTTTTAAATCACCACGGATCTCTCGTAAATCTACTTTTCCTGACATCTTAGAATTTAGCTGCATTGTACTTTTGACTATGAAAAGAAAAGATTCGTGGATATTAAAGGAAATATCACTGTATTACATGATGCTGAACGAGACCATGTCGCTTGTCTACAAAGCTTAAAGATTCGTTCCTTTTCCATGAAGAGTTGTTCTTGCGTATATACGTTTCCGGAAACAAATTCTTCAAAGACTCTTGAACAAAGAATTACTTTCCCTAACAAGATACGTATATGTGTACTTCATTTTCTTGGACAAAAGAAAATGTAGTCGGTAAAAATGAAAAGAAGAAGAAGAAGAAGAAGAACAGCATGAAGATATATATGAAAAAAAACAGAACACAAGTGAAGGCTAGCTATTCACTAATTAAAGATTCGTGGAGGGTGCAGCATGTATGGAAGCAAGTTTAATTAGTGAAAAATCAAAGGGCTGGTCAAAGACAGTATATGCTAGTTGCAGCATCAAAGGACAGGAGTAAAGACAAACGCCATGTCCTCTATCTGTTTCACCACATCTGTGGATTGGGTCAAGATATGCCGGGACCAAAGCTTTTGCAGTTTCAGATGATCAAGTCAGTTTTACCTTGCTCTAAATATCTGACTTCACTTCCAGGCCTAGCTAACCCTTCTAGAGATGAACATTATACTCTGTTAGCTAGTTACTAGGTGTCAAGATAGCATATTCATGACAAGAACACCAGAGAAAGATTTTATCCGAGATGCTGCTGTCACATAACCTAGAGATTCCAGCCAGCTTGGAAATTTATCTGCCAAGC
This sequence comes from Populus simonii, assembly GCA_007827005.2. Classification (NCBI taxonomy): domain Eukaryota; kingdom Viridiplantae; phylum Streptophyta; class Magnoliopsida; order Malpighiales; family Salicaceae; genus Populus; species Populus simonii. Next base: position 15,735,976 of record CM017467.2, on the reverse strand, counting down.
TAAAAAATGTCTTGTATGGGCTTCTAGCTAGCTGTTATTCGTGTATGTGGAATGATGTGAGAAGTATGGACTGAGTTTAAGAATATTTGATGGCTTCTATCAATTGGCGATCTCCTAAATCCTCCATTACCCTTTAATTTTAAATTGTTATTGCAAACAATAAATCGATTAGTGGTGTTTGATAACGGATTAATATTAATTTTTTTAAAATGTAAATAAAATATTAAAAATATAAAGTTTTAAGCAACTTGAGTAGTTTTCTTTAGGTGTGTCTAAGCATCGGTCCAAATCCAAGCGTCTTGAGCTAGCAAACCATGTCAAACTTGAGCTTCTTGAGTTTGACAGTCATACCTGATTTAACAAATAATAAACAAAGATAGTAATTGTGCACTTTAGTTGTCATGGAAGAAAAAAAAATGCAAACAATCAGTTATCGGCAGTAATTCAACTATTATATATCTACACACGTCACACCATATGGAAGAGGACATGACTGCATATCTAATGAGATGTCAAATGACCAGATTTAGCCACTAAGAAGCGTTACACATGCTTTCTTGATGGTGCAGACACCATCCATTCACTGAGGAAGAAAAAGAAAATTAAAGATTGGGTAATGTGTAATAAAATAGCTAGAAGCAGGAGAGACGTTGTCCCAGGATAGATTAGGGATCACCATAAAGAAATGGCCATAAAGGGCCTTGGTTTATGTATTCTATGGTTAAATAGAGATCGTTGCAGTGAGGATATTGGTGCATCTTGAGGAATATATTAGGGTGAAAGGATAAGTGATTGGTGATGAGGAGACCATAAGGACTAAGCCAAAGCTTGGAGGATCTTTGCCACTAGCACAAGGCCATATGGGCGTGTTCCCATTATGTTTAGACAAATGTTAAACCAACCTTATCTCAAATAACACAACTTTATTTTCCTTTAATGCACCAACTCATCCTTTGTCTATGTCCCCTTCCAATCTTCTACAGTACCCACCAATGATTCCTAGAATTCCAGGTTAATATCTACAATTGAAACCCATGCAATTTCCTTCTAAAAACTGAAGTTGTTCAATATTTGATTAACAGAGAGTGTTACTGATAAACCTTGAAACTCCAGATTGATCTGGGGCTCATTTGCAGCATTCATTACAATAAAAATAGTCTTTGGAGCAGTGCAAATTCCATGGCAGCTCAGAATTGACAACTCTGCTGAAAGGAAATCGAAAGGTTTTACCACAAGAAACACTTGGTTAGTTTTGCCTCAAAACATCATCGCTATGATATTTTCGTTTAGCCAATCGATGACTGAACAAATCATCGACAACATCGCATGACGACGACCACCTTAGACCAATCTGTCTGCAGTACAATTAATACACGAAGGTCGTTCCTCGGTACCATTAATCTTGATGTCACATTCGTGTGTAGCATCATTATGGGACAGTGGGTCATGAAGAATTGAAGAAGGCCATGCATAAACGGTAGTACTGTATGAATTTTGGTTATAGCATCATTTCAGAATTTTAAATGGGGACAGATGTCGTACCAAATGAATAATTGCTTGATTTAATTCTCTAGCTATTTGCAAATGCAGATCATGTTCCTCACTCTCGCTATTTTCAAGTGACCATATATAATGGCGTTGACGTTTTTTTTCCTAGCATGATGCTTCTTAATCCATATGTAATACTGGAAGCAATAAATATTTTTTATTTTTATTTGGAAAGTCGATTTTCCATTCCACAATTTATCTTACTTTTCCTTCTTCCCGTGAGCAGCATTCAACAATCCTTAGCTACGAATCGAGGGCCCTTTTTAAAATAGATTCAAGGGGAATAATTGCCTGTACTTTCACAACTTAGACCCCTAATTATACCAAACAATAGCTTTTTTCACGGTTAAATAGTTAAATTTTTCTAAGTTTTTAATTTAATCATCAATTTTTTGGGGGGTTTTTATGGTCATGAATAAATTTATCAAGGTGTTTAGGATATTTTCTAGATATTTTTAGTAAAAATTAGGTCAAGAAATAAGTTTTTAATCGAAAAAACAAAACCCAATTTTGTAAAAAATAAAGTACGCACCGTTTGCAGTCTTTTTTTTTAAGAAAAGAAGAAGAAATGAGCGGATTACAGGTTGTCCACCCCTTTAAAAAATAGAAAAATAATAAGAAAGGCCTAAACACGCGTGCTAGGCGAGAAGGCCCATGCTTCTAGGCTTCTTTTTTATGCTTAGGCTCACACAACAAGGCTCTTTTGAGTTTTTTTTTTTCTATTTTCTATTTGGTTTTAAAAAAATTGATAAAACAAATTATTAAATACAATTCAGTCTATTATCCGGGTAGCAGGTTTAACGGGTTAATCCACATCATCCAAGCAATTATTTGTTTTGTTTAATGCTTATTTTGTCCTTTAATTTTAAAAAAATATAATTACACCCTTTGTTATCGATGATCTTTTTTTTTATTTAAGTCAAACCTAAAAATATAATTTCATCATTTATTGTCAATGATGTACCTTTACTATCTTGGCCTACTTTCCTATCATGGTTTTTTTTTTTAAAAAAAATATGTTGTTTCATACAAAAAAATCATATGGTTTATTATCTTATAATTAAATGAAAAATAATCTTACGGATAAAAAAAATTATTGAATCCAATAACATGCATAACTTTCGTCGCGAGTTTATTTGGTTGACTTGAGTTTATTTTATTTTTTTAATCAAATATTATTATTTTTTATTGATTTCGTCCTTCAACATTTAGTTAATTTAGGATTGAGCTTTTCAATTTGTTTTTTTCAAGATTATCCTTGTGAATTTCACATATTAGTCCAAGTTAACCCAAATAGATTAAATATTTTCGATCTCAATATTATATCATAATATCATTCAATTCATAATTAAAATCTATTTTTTTATAAGACACATTATCAATGTCTAGATATATTTTATTTTTGCCCTCAAATTTTTTTCCACGACAACATGTAACATATGGCGAGCCAGTAGGCTAGTATTTTACTAGTTATACATCTAGATCTAGTGGACTTCCAATGGATATTGTATTTGATTTTTGAATATCTCATGTTAATTACTCTCTACAACGTCAATCATTATAATACTGATGTTGATGGCATTGAGGCCCATGAAAAAGTGTGGACTCAGTACTTTGACAACATAGAGGCCTTTAGACGAAGATTGGGCAATTAAAATTGTGGGTTCCTCCAACTGTAAAATTGGCGGGGAATGATAGTCCTACAAGATGATGATGGTGCTTGCTTGGGTGTAAGCAAAGCCAATCTGATTTTAAGAGAGCCAGCTGTATGGAGTTATTAGTATACTTTGATGATAAGTTTGAGAACGATTATTGCTATGGTTACTATCATTATTGTTATTTTTTGCGTCTTTTTGAGCACTCGTGCATGCAATCGTCTGTGGTGGAAGTACACTTTAGGAGTGGTCTTTGTTTGCATTATGATTCCCAAAAAGAATAAGGATTTTGGGAGTGTGAAAATGAAATACTTTCAGAAAATGAAGAAATTTTGTGATTGATGCCATGGAAAAGATTTGTACTCCTTTAGGAAATGCTGTAGAGAATTAGAGAAATGGAGTTCGTTTTGATGGTAAATCAAATCTAGTCTCTGAGATCAGCTTTACTGCTAAATTCACCTCAATTAACCTCTGATGATATAACTCTTTAGATGGAACTACTTCCACAAATGAAGTGCATCATTTCCACACTAATTCATTAATATATCATGGGGTTCGCTGTTTTTTATCAAAAGCGTATTGATTTGTGACTAATTCACTAGATGGTCCTTCCAATTATTTTGTATTAATGTTTTTTTTCCTTTTTTTGAGGAAGCATTCTTGTGTTCATAGATACTTTCATTTCTAATATGGAACAAGAGACCCGAGTCTGAAAGAATTATGGAACAAGAACAACCCCAATTAAGGTTACCTACTTCTTGATTAAAGCAGTGCCCTTCATCTCTACAAGACCAGGTTGTGTATGTTTTACGGGCCAGTTCTGAAGATTCTTTTTAATAAAAATCCAATCGCACAACTCTTGTTAATGGAAGTGGTAGCTTCCCCTTGTTTTCCAATCCTGTTGAGTAACTGATAAAGAGGTTGTACCAATTATGAAGAAATAGAAACAAAAAGGTGGGGTAGTTTTCCAATCAAAGAGAATACTGGTAATCACTGCTTTTTCTAAAAAGTGATGAGTGTACCATTGATACTAAACTTAGGTTTTCTTGTCTTCTGAGATGAAGCTTTCAACTGAGGATTCTTTAAGGATTCCGGCTGAGGTTGATGGCTTGTTGAATATGGCCCTTTCAAATTTTTCGGTGTTGCGATCAAACCGGTGTCCACGAAACAAAATTGTAAGCACAAACGTCGTCCCTTTTCATACGTTTGAACATTAGTGTTTTACATGTGATAGGATTTCTTATGTGCATAACAAGCTTAGCAGCACAATCTTGATATAAACAAAGCAACTCGTTGCATGAACTGAGAAAGTCAAGTGAATTGACTCTGCGATTGAGGTTTGCTGCAAATTTAAAATTGTGGGTTTCTCCTTGAATTTCAAGCCAGTTAAGATGATCTCCCTCTTTCATAGAGAGAAAAAGACCAGTGGATTCTCTTGTTAAAAAGTAATTACCAAAACCAGGGTCCCATCAAATGTTTTCGCATCATTTCACAAAAGAATACTTTGATGATGCGACCAGGAAGTCTAGACAGTTAGCAAGCGGTGTTGATGAATGAATATATTTTTTATATTTCCTTTTTTTTAAAATTCAAATTTAAAAAGGCTAAAAAACAACGTAATAATCCAACACATTTAGATATGATAGAATGTCAAGCTTAGATGACACAAGTTCAGCTTGTTTCCAGACCCAATAATTTTTTTGTTGAGCTACGCGTTGAGCCCAAGTATATGTGTGTTTGACGAAATGTCGTACCCAACATCCTTTGTCTTAGCTACGCGGTGAGTCCAAATACATGTGAGTCTGTCAAGCTTCCAAACCCAACATCCTTGGACTCAGTTACACGTTGAGCCAAAGTACATATGTATTTGGCAAGCTGCCAGACCCAACATCTTATAGCTCATCTACATTGATAGGGTCGTGCTCAATCTCTTCTTCAATCCCGACTCCACTCAAGTCAAGAGATGAAGACCCCCATCTTGATTCTGACAAGCTCTCCTCTACAAACCTTGTTGAAGTCTTTAATTCTCCTTCCACTGTTAATCCTACATAAGAACAAAGTCATAAATGATCTTAGATGCAAAAAAGAAAAAGAAAAAAAGAAGAAGATAAAGAGGTTGTATACTTTGTAACATGGCCTAGTAATGTCATCTATCAATTTTATTGATGTCGTGCTCAGTTGAGATCGATGTCAACGCAATACATGTTTTCTCCTCCTTCGAACTCAAACGAAACCTATTGTTCACCTCAAGGGGAGGTACTCTCTAATAATAGGTATAATCCCGAATCTGTTGCATCCCATCTCGGGAGCCGACTGACCCATTATACCTAATTATTAGCCACCTCTCTCTTCATTTCTTGACATACGCAGGTTTGCCCTATAAAGTCTCATTTATAGCTCTTGTGGGTCTGTTGGTGAAAGTAAATAACTAACACATATCATCGTCACCATCAGTGTCAGCGACTAGATGGTAACAGGTTCTAAAAATATTGATAGTAGGCTCGATTCCAACAAGCCCAATGAATTTGTCAACCAAGATTATTCATCCATTAGGATGCAGCTGGCCTGTACCCAACATGTAATACCTAAACACTTCCCTCATAAGCCCTTCGAGAGGAAAGGAATAACCTAACTCATACATAAATATGGGGGCTGTAATCTTAAATTAACCTCGGGCAAAGAGCCCAAGGTCGTTTGGATGATTCATTCAACCCTAGAAAGTAATTAAGTTATGTCTTGTCCTAGCTACCGGCCATCGATATATGTCACCTTATCTGTGTTTAAAGTGTTAGGGGCATCATCCTTAGGGGCTTGGGGCACCCTTTCCCTCCCCCGAGGTTTCATAAAAACATTAGGGGAAAGACTATTACGATGATGAGAACTATCTTCCCTCATACTAAAGGTGAACACTAAAGTTTCACCCTCTTTGATTTTAAGGCCCAATCTAATAGGCCCTTGTCCTCTACTACTTTCTTCGATTTCTTGTTAAAACCTAAATTCATCACCGGAGAAAATAATGTCCTTACTTTTAGAGTCATAGCTGACTCTTTTAGGATCCGTTTTTCTTACAATAAAAAAAAAAGTTTTTAGGTAAGAAATACCTTAGATGACAATTTATTTAAGAAAAAGTGGAATCTGTTGAAGAAATTTTCAACAAATTTATTTTTATAGAGAATTTACAAAAAAAGTGAAAGTAAAATAAAAGATAGAAGAAAAGGGCAGCTAAGGTTATAAAGGAATTAACTTTTCACCTTCACCATTGGATGAATAATCTTTCATGTCATCTCAGATCTCCAAAAATCTACTTGATTACTCTATTAAATACACACCATCATTTTTTCCATTTTAATGAAAATCAGCCACCTGACCATCTATTTTCATAAGGATAAGTCACATGTCCATAAAAATCCCAATAATTTTGCATGGGACAACCAAATCTCATGGGGAAGGTAAAAAATCTCACATTAAAACTGATAACCTTTCAAATCTTTGTATCTCCAATATGCAAAGACTTGAAGGGCTACTGATGGATCAACATATTTTATATATGTTATTCTTTGATTAAAACCCAGGTTTAAAATGGCAAAATGCAGGGTAATAATCAACATATATTTGAGCTCAGCTTATGAGTCTTGCAAGATGTCAGACCTAACATCCTTGAGCTCAGCTATGCACTGAGTCCAAGTATATATGGAATTGAAAAGATGCTAGAACCAACATCCTTGGACTAAGCTATACGTTGAGCCTAAGTACATGTGAGTTTAGCAAGTTAACAGACCCAACATCTTTAGGCTTAACTACGTGCTAAACTCAAGTACAAGTGGGTCTGACTAGTCACTATACCCAACATCCTTGGTCTCAGCTATGCACTAAGCTAGATTACATGTGGGTTTGGCGAGATCCTAGACCCAACATCCTTGGGCTTAGTTGCATGATGAGTCCAAGTACATGTGGATCTAGCAAAAAGGCAAACTCATCATCCTTGAGCTTATCTACGTGTCAAGTCTAAGTACATGTAGGTTTGACGAGATGTCAAAACTAGGATTCTTGGGCTCATCTACGTGTCGAGTCTTAGTACATGTGGGTGTGATAAGATGTCAAAACCGGCATCCTTGGGCTCCATATGTAAGTGTGAGCCGGACGATGCTAGACTTAACATCTTTAGGCTAAGTAACATGTTGAGCCCAGGTACATGTGTGTCTTATAAGATGCCCAGCCCATCATTCTTGGGCTCAACACACGCTAAGCCTAAGTACTTGTGGATCAAGCTAGATGTCAAACCTAGCATCCTTAAGTTTAGTTACGCGTTGAGCATAAGAAAATATGGGACTGACAAGGTGTTAGAGCCAACACCCTTAGGCTTAGAATCATTCCATGTTTATTGCAATCCTTTATTAAAAGTAACTGATTTTATTATCGGAGGGTCTTTAAATCCCACTAAAAAGAACTATTTTGCAGGTGTGAAGTCTTATATTACCAATAATCAACTTCGTAAACTCTAAAGAAGTTACATGAACATGCGATTACCATTTATCCAAATACTCAAATACTCTTATTCGTGAGCAGATTTTGAAATCTCATCGGGTATTTTCTTCGTTGTTATATGTTCTTATACTACTTCTTTCGGGTATTTTCTTCGTTGTTATATGTTCTTATACTACTTCTTTCGGTGGTTGATGGTGAGCAGAATGTGAGAAACTCAACAATGTTAGGAATTCTTTCACTCTATTCATATAGGGATTTTGACTGACTTCAGAGACATCTATCAATTTTAGATCGCCGCTTCAAAGTTTGTAGCTCGTCAAATTCTGTCTGAATTGGAATGCATATTTTGATACGCATAGTTTTGTTCATGATTAAATTTGTAATGTTATTGCCAGCTATTCTATGATTTCTTGAGTTATTGGCATGGGAGCCGCTGCAACGGCTTGACACTGGTTAGCATGGGTGAGGACTTCCACAGCAACTAGAGAACAAAAACCAAATGCTCACTCTCAAACTGAGAGCAAGAATTGTCAAGGAGAATCCGTCCATATCTTTATCTTCAGTTCAGTGTGCTGTTCTTGGGCCTAAAACCTGAGAGCGATCTCCCGCATCTTCAAGTGAGGCAAAGCTTAGACCGTGAACCATTAGATAGAGTTCTGATTGATTTTCTTCCGCTATAAAACAAAATATCCCCTTTCTACTTAAATCAGATTTGAAGAAGATTCACTCCTGATACTTCAATCACTAACATTGCAGAATTTTCTTAATCAGATTCATCTCAGGTCTAACAAATTCTTAAAATTGGTTTCAATAGAAGGTAGAGTACAAAGGAATAAGCACAATGAGGTCTCAAACATACCACAGCCAAAAACATTCACACGCACGTAATCGAAATATCAAGTTGTTCCGTCGAAATTTTTTGACAACTATTTTCATAAATTGCCCCCAAAACCAACTATTCGGGCAACTGAATTTGTTCTTCTTTCTACTCGTGCCTTTCTACTTCCTGCCCATTTAGCAACACGGTATTTTCGAAGGTGACTGGATTCCTTGAAGTAATATTACAGGAAAGAAAGAATATAAATAGCATGAATTACGACTCGAAGGGAGAAGGCGCATCGTTCTTGATCTTTAGTTCGGTATCTTGTTTTCACATTTAGAAACCTCCAAGCTATCTCCTACCACATTTTTGAGCGAGGCAAAGCTTGGAGTGTGAACAGTTGGATAGATTTCCGATATAATTCATCGAGTTTCCAACTTTATAAGACTTTCTGTTTCAGGATTATATAGAAACAAATATGGCAAATAAATATGTTCAAATACTAATTTTATTATTTTCTTTTATGTATATGTGATAAGTAAGATCTTGGACAATCTTTATTTTGTATTTGAGATTTTTTATTAAGTGGAGAAAATTTTTATTTCATAAAATTATTGATAAATATATCTTATTTATTTTTAAAAATTTTATTAAGTAAAAGTTTTAAATTATTGTACAAATAACTTTAACTTGAGCTCGGCTCTCGTAGAGAATTTGAATTTGGGACTACCTTGCTATTTCCTTTAATATATATATATATATATATATATATATATATATATATATATATATATATATATATTGGATGGCATTGGATCAAAGGCCTACAGGCCTGCAACGATATTTGAACTCACTTGTAACCCACAATCCAACGAGACATTCTTTTGATACAGAGACATGGAGCATGGGCCCTGGATGTTTCAGTTGGAATATGGGAGTACTGATACTGTTGACTCATTTTTTTTTTGGCTTCAAGCTGGAAAAACTAAGGTTGATTTTCTTTTGACAGTTAGAGTTTTCAAGCCAGTTTTCATCACGTATCGACACTAATCCTTTTTTGATTAATTTTAAGCAAACTGTTCACACCCAAATAAGTATTTTTACGAGAGAATTCTATTTTAGTAGCTTTCTTTCGAACCCAAATCCATAACAAAACAAGCTAGAATCTTTGAATGTTAAAATACTGTCTTCAGTGCATTCAATAATTTGTTGCCAGGACTTGCTTGTCTGCGAGCCTGATCAGAGTTCAGGCCTCCTAGAAATGTCAGCCGGGAGAATTGGATTGAATTGGGCCCTCAAAAAGCCAATGGGACTCTCTAGCCCTGCTTCTCAAAGCTAGTTAGCATCTACACAACATATGGAACAGTTTATCTTAGGTAAATAACCAAAAGCATGCACGATTTGTTTTGTGCGGTCAAAACTCAAGCCACAAAATTATTATCAACTGAAATTTCCTTCTTTTTTTTTGCTCTCTTTCGCCCTCCTGTTTTTCCATCCACGCTAAACCTTTTGCTTCATGTCAACTTGTACGAAGACTGCAGAAAAAATATCCATCACCGTGGTTGCATGATGCCTTTTGGTTGGTACTCAAGAAATGCGCGTCTATCTGCTTATCCTTATATAATATATTATTGCCGAAAGAACACTTTTCTCCTTTCCACGACCTCTCAAGTCTCATTCTATCTTTGAATCACAGATTCCCCTCTCTATGCAAGATCTCAGCTTGGGCAGCAGCATTGCACATGGACCAGCTTTCGTGGGTGGTGGACTAGTGGTAGACTTTACAGGCTCGTGAAAAGTCACATTTCTTTTGCTTTCGTGACATCCAAGAGATTAGAGGGGCCTTGAAAGAATTAAGACCCATCAAGAGTTCCGGGGCCTGATTCTAGAGAAAAGGACGCAATGCTCATATGGAACCCTTGTTTTTTACAAATCATAATAATCAAAGCTAAGCACTTTGCATGGACCCTCCAACTTGCGAGGAAGGACCACCAAACGAAGAAGTTTGGCCTCAAGGGAAGTCAAGCCCTTCTAGATAGCGAAGGACCACTTTCCACTAACCATTAGTGCTAGGATAATTAGTTGAGCCCTTGTTCAAAGCCCTTCACCAGTATTTTTTTACTTGAAAAAATTGATATATTATCTCCCTATCCATCCCGTAAAACATCGTATCCCAGAAAACAAATGGTGCCTTGGGCCTGTTTATTTATTGAAAAGAATATTTTTTTAAAAGTGAATTTTAAAAAAATAAATTTCAAAAAAATAAATTATTTTTTGATGTTTGGTAGTGTAATAAAAAATAAGTTAGAAAATAATTTTCAGTGTTTGGTTATGTCATAAAAAATGAACTGGAAAATAACTTATTAATGTTTTATTTTTTTCAAGTTTATTAAAATAATGAGGAACAAATCTTATAAATTAAAAAGTTGAATGAGAATGAAATTGAAAAAAATATAATTTTATAAATTATCTCAAATGAAATAAATAATAATCAAAATAATAGAGATCAAATCTAAAAAATAAAAAAATTGAAAGATGAAGAAATTAAAATAATAATAATTAACATTTTATAAATTATTTCAAATAAAATAAATAATAATCAAAAGAATAAGGATCAAATTTGATAGATAAAAAATTTCAATTAAAAAATGACAAGGAAAAAGCAAATAATAATTATAAAAATAAGGATCAAAATTAATATAAAAATTAAATTCTAAAAGATGAAATTGAAAAACAAATATTCAAAACTATATATATATATATATAAATCAAAAGTTTGAGGATCAAATTTGATATAATTAGCAAATAATATGACATTTCTAAATTTTTCACAACTTTCGGAAAGTGTTTTTCGCTCAAAATAAAAGGAAAATACTTTCCTAGAAACTAAACCAAATTTTTCTTTGACTGGAAAGTGTTTTCTACTGACCAGAAAATACTTTTCATTTACCAACTTTTCTAATAACAAATAGACATATAAAAATTTAGAAAATACTTTTCAACAAACAAACCATCCTTAATCTTTGTTTTCTTTGAGAGGACTCTAGAATATGCATGGTCCAGGTTAAATTAAATATCTTGAAAATTAATGGGAAAAAAAGAAGAACGTAAAACACTAGCAAAAATTTTAACAAGACAGGGCATGAGGAGATGAATTGCCAACTGGGCAAATCCACCAGAAAACCAGCAGCACCTGAAGAAGAGATCCAGCAACCAAACAACAACAGTGATCAAATACAGATATATCATGGTACGGTCTCAAGTAGCCAGCTAGACCCTTTTGGAAGGTTGTTCGCGAGCAAAAGCCCGAAACTCTATTTCCAAAGATCTGAAACGTACCAAAACTGCACGAAAATAAATCCAGCGGTGCACCTCTAGCTTGCTCCTCTCTTCATATATTGGCAGTATGTTCTCAGGGATCCAAAAGATTATGTCAGGCTACTGCCATCTGATCCCATGATTTTGAGTCTGACACACAATAAAAGATATCCATTTTCATGTTAGATATCAGTTCTCATGGTTGTTATTTTTCACAGTTTTTGTTATGTCATCATCATTATCACTGTTAATAAAATCTGAACAGTGATTCTTTACCCTCAATTCCCTTACTCCTTTCTGCTTTTCAGTATTTTGGCTTCCCTTTTGTGGTTATCCATGCTCCAGCATTAGCGAAGTACATTTTCACCAGAGCAATCATGAAAAATGCCACTTAACATCAAGGAAGGAGATGGGTTTTTCTTGCTGTTATATGCATTTATCACTAGCTGGTAGTAGTAGTTGAATGGTTGTTTACAGCGAAACTAGCTTGTTCATTATCTAGGAAAGCTTTTGTAGATATTATAAATGAAAGAAGAAAAAAAACATATAGAAAAGTTTAAATTGAAATTAAAAATAAAAAACCCTTTCCTTGAAACTGATTGTCCTGCTTCATCTTGTGGTTCCAAAGAAGCCTTGTCACACCTTACGCTACCTTTTGGTAACATAGATTCTCCAACTGGATCCAACCCACCATCACCACAGCCTCTTTCTCCACCATTTATAAGCACTGCACCCTAGCCACTCAGTATCTCGAAACACCTCTTCAATTAAAACCTGCTCTCTTATGTTCACTTATTCAGTGATCAGCCCAACTAATATTCTTCTATTTGTAAAAGAGTCCCGTGTCTCTGCTTTTCCATCAAAATTTTAGACTTCGCATTGAGAATATGTCTTCCAGCCATCAAACTCCAAGGAATTCTAGCTCCTCTTGGACACCAAGGGAAAACAAGCTGTTTGAAAAGGCTCTAGCCTTGTTTGATAAGGACACACCGGACCGGTGGCAAAATATAGCCAAAGCTGTTGGTGGTGTGAAATCAGCTGAGGAAGTGAAGAGACACTACGAAATCCTCATTGAAGATCTTAAACATATCGAGTCCGGCCGTGTTCCTATTCCTAATTACAAGTCCAGTAGAAGCTACAGCAATACAAACGAAGAAGAAAGGTAATGCTTTGTCGCTCAAGATTTATGTGTCCCAGGCTCGACATTTTCTTATGCACATGCGCTGTTATATTAAGAACATGGCGTTTTGATATAGTTGACCCCTCTACTCATATCAATTTTTTATTTTATCCCTACACAACAAATTTTTTATTAAATAACAACCTGCATCTGATAGGATTTTCAATAATTTTTTTCACGTATCATGATTTAATTCATTAAGTTATAATGTTCGTGAGAAAACAAAGACAAATGGAGGGATAATACTAAATGAAACCTCTTTCGTACAAGGACAGAATACTATATTATGTTGATAGAGGGATGTAATAAAACAATTTACACTAGTAGAGGGGTACATTTATCGAAAGCCCTCGAGAACACACGCCCATGCAATAAGGTTAATAAGAACAAATTGCATGTGGCATTATTCTACATATTGAGAATCTTTCAGGATTTCATGGCAGGGTAGCTAGGTCCATGAACTAAAACTAAAAGGGGCAACATTCAGCCTTGGTTCCAAGAAGCTACCTCTCACAAGCTCCTTAATTCCTTCGATAACTTCTTATCGTGTTCCTTAAAGCACCAATCGGGTCCTCTATGCCACTTGATTCGGATCACACCTACTTATCCACTGCTCTAGTCAACTCTTCATGCTGTTTAGGTAACTTTTTCTCTTCAATTATACTGCCCTTCTAGCAACTTTCTGCTCTAGTCCCATCGAGTGCATTAAGTCATTTATTTGTTCTATACAACAATTCAGTGCCTTCTTCTGTGCCTTAGAAAAACTCATCAGTATTGTCAAGGTTTGAACTCAAATATCCGACCATAGCTCAAGTCCATGAAACATCCAATTTAACTGGAATTATGTCCTTTCCATTTCTTTAAAATTAAATAGTGAAGAATACAACTTAGCAATTAAATCAAATTCTTATTTTATTTTATTTTTTATTACATGAGTCTCACTCAAAAGGTTTTAATGAAATAGATCAGTCATGCTTTATAGGCTTCTGAAGTATGTCGACAAGCTGCAGTGAAGTCCAGGACTCGGGCAGGCTACCTTTTTATCATCCGACATGCAAATCTTTGTGAAATGTTGATGCGCGTATCAGTTGTCTTCTGCACTGTGATTTATTTCAGATCGTATTCTATTTTCCGCGTTGTAATTAAATTATCTACGTTATTATAATGTTATTCATTTATCCACAGTTCTTCGTAATCTAACTTTTAGTTCAGAAAAAAATTATAATAGTTAATTATACTTGATGGTGCCCAAAATTAAAACACACTTTTAAGACTTGATGGATTAGATCTTATTTGTTTTTGTATTTTAAAAATGTTTTTAAAAAATATTTAATTTTTTTTTCTTTACTTCAAATTAATATTTTTTAATATTTTCATATCATTTTGATGTGCTGAAGTCAAAAATAATTTTTTTAAAAATATTATTTAGATATATTTATAAGAGAAAAGCATTTTGAAAAGTAATCACTACTACACTATCAAACACTCTTAGCCATAAGTCGTGCCAATGATAAAGTTTATACATGTTTAAAATTATAAGCATGCAAAAACATAACTTATATCAAACATGATTTCAATATAAATTATAAAAAAAATTCTAACATGTATATTAAGCATCCAATCAAACTGCAATTGATATTAATTCAAAGATCTAGCATGCATACTAATAATTAAAAAAAATCTATGGTTAAATTAAAATAAAAAAAAAATACTTACTTGTTGAAATATTTTAAGGTAATGTAACTTTCGTTGTTGTCAATGATGAATTTATCATCCTTAAAACTTTATTTCTCTTCACTTATGTAACTAGAATGTTTGTGATATATTTCTTAAGATTTCATCAACACTACATTACTTTAGATACACTTCAAAACAAAGTATTTGAAAAAAAAATATGAAACTCATATATTTTTTTAACAAAATAAACTTAATACGATATTTGAATAGAAAACCAAAACTTAAAATTAAAAGAAAACTCTAAAATATAAAAGGAGGAAGAGTAAGTAAAAAATAAATCAAGTTGAAAACTTTTCATTCACTTAAATTCTAAAAGCTAAAAGATTGAAGAATTAATAATTATCATTATTAATTTTTGATTAGTCATTATAAATCAATAACTAAATATATATAAAAAAACCAAGTATTTTTTAAGTATAAAAACTAATAATTTATTAATATTAATTTTTTATTTACCCATAATTTATTTAAATCATGTTAAATTTCCAACAGTAAATTCCTGGAATCAGAGTTCAAAGTTTCATCATACAATTAATCTTGTAAACAACATATATAAATGCCCCTGATCGGGCCTCCCACTGGAAATAATAATAATAAAAAAAAGTAATTGTGATTAAAGAAATATTCTCGGTGTTGACAAAAACTTTTCGTTTTCCATCTTAGGTTTGAATCTAAAAAAATTTGTAACGAATGAAACAACCAAGTCAGGGAACATCTCAGCCATCTTGAACCCAACAATCCTTCCATAGCTCAATCCAACCAAGGTACAGTTCTCTACTCCAAGCTTCCTTAGACCCCCCTGGCCATGCATTCTGTTTGAAAAGCTGGTGAGTTAATTCAGTTTTATCAGTGAGTGAGACCCCAAGGAAGCAGAGAACAGGCACGTCAACTGAGTACTCTTAAGCCAAAGCTGGCGACTGAAATTGTGGAGTCGGGATGCCATTAAATCTAAAACCATGAAGAAACACAACAGCAGGGTTGCTCGCTTTGTTCTTGGTTTGTTTGGGATTGTTGGTCTTCTTTGTGAGGTGACTTTGAGCCACAAACTTCTCTTGGAATGGGGTGGAGGGTGGACAATTCATGGGGAGGATAACTAGTTTTTTAGTTCATTTAATTTTGGGCTTCCTAGGCACTAAAGCAATCTGGGATTTCAGCCCATTAACTGTACACTTCCTTTTATCCTTTCCATATATATTTTCGTCAGCTCGAGATTGCGGCACAAACAATGTTTGGTTAAAATATAATTTTATGTTTAAAATTATATTTTTTTTCATATTATTTTAATGTATTATGTTAAAAATAAATTTAAAAATAATTATTTTAAATAATAAATATTTTAAAAAACAATCATTATCACATTCTCTAACACTAACTCTCCTGCGAAGGAATACGCTCCATGGGAAAGACGTCCAAATTACTTTACATAATTGCGAAAAATCACAGTACTTTTTTATTTTTCACAAATCTTTTTTAGAATTTTGCTGAAACAAGATATGTAATATTTCTGGACCAGCGACAACCTGGTTTCAAACTAGCATTTTGTGCGAACAAACAAAGCCCTAAACGGGGTGAAATAAACGTACTCTTTCTCTTCAAGTTGACTGAACGACCGGTCACTGCCTGCTCAAGGCAGACAGAACCCAGGCCATTCAATGCTTCCTAATTTATTGGCGATTCTGTAATGAATTCACCTGTCGCCACCTACAATGGTCGTGGCTTCTTTCCAATCGTGTGGTGCTTGACTCGCAAATTGCAATCTACAATAAATTGTCAAGTACTGAATTCAATGCACAAGATTATATACAGATCAGTTGTAGGCGTCGGTGACGATGAGCGCAAACAATATTAAATTAGCTTAGAAACTAAGCAATCACAAATTTCTCGTAAAAATTTAATTAAACCCACTAGAGTACAAAAAATTTAGATGTTATGATTTTATTGTATATTTCTTAGCATACGCTCATTAACTTAAAATTATCTAGACTTGAACTTTAAATAAACTCACATTATATTATTATTATTATTATTATTTGTAAATTATACATAAAATTGATGAAATTCAAATTCATAAACACTTAGTACTAAAATAAATATTTAATATAAAAAATCTAAATTGTAAGAAGTCCGGATATATGCTTTTATTATATTTTCTACCATAGATCAAGTAGGAGTTCGTTTGATATTATGGTAGCGATTATTTTTTAAAGTGTTTTTTTATAAATATATCAAAATAATATATATTTTTTATTTTTTAAAATTTATTTTTAATATCAGTGCATTAAAATAATATAAAATTAATAAAAAATATTGAAGAAAAAATTATTTTTTTTAAATAATTATTTTTTTCAAAAATAATTTTGCACCAAACGGTGTCTAACTAGTAGCTAATAATAAATATTTTTTCCATAATAAATGGAAAAGTGTCCAAACCTCACCTATGTAAATGATGGGTGAAGATCAGGTTCTCGTTCGTTATGAATGATAATAAATATTTATATATATTAGGTTTTTACTATATTTATCATCTACTTATTGCCTTTAGAATAATATATATATATATATATATATATATATATATATATATATATATATATATATGATTTTGGTATCCATTATTAAAAAAAAAATATACTGCTCAATATAAAATAAAATAAAACAATGTATATAAGTTTTATACACATATTAAATGATAAAATTTTATATTTGTATCTATAATGTTAATATTGGGTATCCGGATATTATATTGAAATAAAAAATATAAATATTTTATATATTTTTTACATCAAAGTTGAATTATGTTTTAAATTAACTAGTATATTGATCCGTGCTTCATAGCGGGTTAATAATAATTTTTTTAAAATATATAAAAAAATATTAAAAATATAAAGAATATTTAAAGAGTCTTGGATTTGACGGTTATGCGACAACTAAAATAGTTGGGTCTAGCGGTCAATTCAAATCAAATAGCCTTGGATTTGACTGCTATATCAGACTCAACATGTACCAGTAACTTTTAAATAGAAAATAAAAAAAACAATGTCTTTAATGATACTCTGAATATCTATAATGTGGTTCACAGTAGATATACTCTCTATATATAATACCAACATATTAATTTTATAAAGCATTCTAAAGTATAATATAATTTGAGAATATTTATATAATATTACCGTAACATAAAATAATTATAGAAAACTCACTCTTTCAAATTGATGGGAATTAATATTCATTAGATTTGAATTTTAACTATAATTGGTGGCTTACAGCTAATTCCTTTCAAAGTTCAACACTGTCTATTGTCAACAACTTTGCATCACCGTGAAAATGTCAAACACGTTTTGTACACAATTGTCAAAAGGTTACAAGAACCAAGAATCAGTTACTCCAATTAAGGAAGACGTGCTTAGTTATGTCAACCTGTATTATATTATAGGAGAAAAGTAGTTTTTGCCCTTTTCAAGGAGACAAAATGTGAAAGAAATTAATATTAAACTAGGTTTTAAAAAAATAAATTGAATCTTATTTAAATTTTAATTGAATCATCAAATCAAAATTAAATTATTTAATCAATTGAATTTAATTATATTAACTCTCACTCGAATAAAATTCATATTAAACTAGGTTTTCAGTCAAAAGATTATGAAATTGATCTATTGGACAGGAATATATTTAATAATAATAATTTTATTATTTTTTTAAATTTTACTTTTGATATCAGTACAATAAAATAATCTAAAAATATTAAAAAATTAATTTAAAATAAAAATAAAATTGTAGTTTAAATAATACACTGAATATGTATGTGAAGCTTCGCATATATTTCCCCATCAACAAACCCGATTCATACTGATTTAGTAATCAAAACAGTACTTTCATCAACTCTTATTTTTTCTTTCCATCTTCGTGCAAAGAGGCAAGGATTTTCTTGAGGTGCTTATTGTAGGCAGAAGGTCGCTCCGATTGAACCAGGTGGCCTGCATTCTCTATGAACTGCAACGTTGCTTTGCCTTCTAGTTGCCTGTAGGTCACCGACGCACCGCAGTTAATTCCAGGCCCCATCTCATCATCCAAACCCAAATGGTTTTATCAATAAATAGCAGGGAACAGGCTGTTCTGGTTGAAACACTAAAAAACAGCGTTTTTAATGGTTGAATTTATTTATAGCTAATTTGTATTGAATTGGTTGTTGCTTTTTAAAATGATTTTTTGTTTAAAAATATATTGAAATGATATTTTTTAATTTATTTTTCACATTAATAATTCAAAATGTTATGAAAAAAAATTAATTTAAAGCCAGTAAAAAATTAAAAAAATTCAATTTTTTTTAAAATATTTTTAAAATATAAAAACAAACAGTAAATCAAAGCCATTAATACTGATAGTGAAAAAGACATACTCTTTTAAGTTGCGAGCTTCTTCCATGTTGAAAATTATGTCATCACCTCCCCACAGTAGGTGTATTTTCTGCAATGATAGAAAAACAAAAACTCTCAATGATTTTGAGCCGAAGAAAAAGGCAGATAAAGAAATAATGAAAAACCTGCTATCAGTAATTAAGTGATTTTTATTTATAAATAAATTAAAATAGTATTTTTTAAAATTTATTTTGACATCAGAACATCAAAACGATCTAAAAATATAAAAAAATCAAATTTTAAACAAAAATTAAATTTTGGCTAACCCACGTTCGGGCCGCTCTCCCGAACAAGGACTTAATGAGTTGTTTAGGAGGGTGTTTAGGAGTGTAATAGACGTTGTTTTTCGAAGTGTTTTTCTCTTGAAAATGCATAAAAACAATGTTTTTTTATTTTTAAAATATTATTTTTGACATCAGCATATCAAAACAATCCAATAACATAAAAAAATAATAAGTTTTAAGCACAAAAAAAATCAAATGTTTCAAAAACATGACTTCAAATGTGATAAAGCATTTCTGAACATTTTTATTTATTTTTTTTCCTAAAAATATTTTCTTATCGGATACAAACGAGCTAAATCCAAACAGGACAAACAAATCTGGAAGTTCTCAAGATTTAGGTAAACAAACAAAATAAATTGCTTGGGTTGTATGCATGTTTGACAATGTGATATATATTATTTTTTTAAAATATTTTTTTGTTTGAAATTATATTAAAAAATTTTAGATTTTTTTAATTTTTAATATCAATATATTAAAAAAATATCAATTTATTATTTTTTCATAATAAATATATTTTTAAAAAATATCTAAAAAAAACTACGGCAATTCCAAACTGTTGTAATAAAACAATAGAACATTATATATATATATATATATATATATATATATATATATATATATATATATATATATATATATAAAGAATCAGTGATGATAGTTTTGATTAATCCTATCCTGACCTGTGAAAAACGAGGGACAATGAAATCCTTATCACTAACAACTAATTCCTGAAGAAGTTCAAGTCTCTCCTTCCTGTTGTCAAACATGACCTGCGATTGCACCAATATTTTAGTTTTGATTAATCCTATCCTGACCTGTGAAAAACGAGGGACAATGAAATCCTTATCACTAACAACTAATTCCTGAAGAAGTTCAAGTCTCTCCTTCCTGTTGTCAAACATGACCTGCGATTGCACCAATATTGTCAGCAAAAAAAACACAGGGCGAAAATCAATTACGAAACTCTTGCGTCCATTTTTTTATCAACAAGTTCAATTGGGACTCAAGCTTTAGTGCAAACAAGGAGGAAATTATGATAAAGCTTGCATAAATTACTAGCTGTAGCCACCAATCAAATTGGAAATGATCATAAAGATCGATCGACCACTGTATAATTAACCTGATATTACTTGATTGAATACATTAACTTGCCATTAATCAAAACTAAATTCTCCCATTATGAGATTTCAGGCTTGCAATTCTTACATCAATCTCATGCATACAGATGAATTCAACAAATTCTTAAATATTAACTATCGGTTTTTTTATTTTTTAAAAAAAATACTTCAAAAGACGTAAGTACCTCCAAGATGGATTTGAAAACAAAATCTGGCATCCATGGCAACTTATTGGTCGCAACAAGCAATAAATCCTTCACCCCTTTAACCGTGTCAGGCATCAAGTATTCTGACCAAGATGAGAAGCCAATTCTCTCCAGGCCAGCACGACTGATGGATTCAGTCATGGCCATAACTGTGCAGCCGACCACCATTGACTCAACCAAGTCAGGGTACATCTCAGCCATCTTGAAGCAAACAACCCCTCCGTAGCTCATCCCAACCAGAGTACACTTCTCCACACCAAGCTTCCTTAGACCCTTAGCAGTGCACTCAGCTTGGAAAGCCACTTTTCTCTCTTTTCTATCCGTAATTGACTCTCCGAAGAAGAGTAAATCGGGCACGTAAACTGCGTACTCTTTGGCCAAAGCTAGCACTTGAAATTGCCATGTTAGAATTCCGTCTAGTTCAAAACCATGAACAAACACCACGGCGGGTTTATCTGGTTTGTTCTTGGAGTTGCCCGTGGTCTGATCACTTGGGACCCAAAAGCGCATCACTGTCCCTGGCTCAATCTCTACTGCTTGAGGTTTCACGCCGACTAGCTTCATTAGGGCACGCAACAATGACATGTACATTGTTAAAACGTTCACCATCTTCCTTAATTTTAATTTTCTCAGCTAGAGCTAGCTTTGCTCTTTGACTGCTGGTGAGAAAAGATTGGAAATAGCTATAGCATTTGTGGCGACCTAGGGATGTTTTTTATAGCAATCGCCCTGACATTTTTTCAATAACCTGAGTGAAAAAAACTAAAACATAACAGGAAATTTACTTTTCTCTTCATGATAGAAAGAAACGGGATTTGGCCGGGCAGAGCATTTATTTGTCACACAGCTGTGAGATCTGCAATTGAATTCTTCATCTGCCCCTGCTAACAGGTAATTATTCAGCATTTCTTGTTCCATTTCAGTGATGTCATATGTGCTGTTTATGATGTATGATGACCAAGTGGATGGTATCTGATCAATTTATTTCTTTTTAACATAAAAAAATAATTGGATGGATGTGTTTAACAGGTATAGATCCTCCAACTTAATTAATTCCCTTGGAGCGAACGTGTGAAGTGTAATTCTTTGTGAATTAATTCTTAATATCTGTTCGATAATGTATTGCAGATGTTTTAATATATTTAAATTATGAAATCATCAAGTTTGATTCGTTTTCAGCCCAAATGTATTTTAAAAATCATTTTTAAACACAGTGCAAATACATTATTAAAGGTAGTTTTAGTTTATTTAAATGGGTAATTTTTAAGGTAAACTTAATTAATTTTGGTTCCATAGGAGTCGTTATAGATTGATTTTTTAAAATCATAATGTCCAAAATATACACAAATTTATTTTTAAAAAGCCTTAGTTATTATTTTTTTTCGAGTAATTTTATAATGCAATAATTAGTTGTATCATATTATTTATTTTTGAAACTCACTTTAAAAATAAAATAAAATGATACTACCAGATAGAAAAATCTATATAAAAATATTTTTATTATTTTTTATGAATTAATTATGGATTTTATATTATTTTTTTGTCGGTCTCTTTCTCTAAAAGAAAATTTTAAAAGTAACTAATAGAATTTTAATAGTTAATATAAAATTCTCTATTTTTTTTAAAAGGAAAATATCATCAAAGGAATTTAGGCAAAATCCTTGGAATTGTATTCCTAATCCAATTTAACAATGTTTCATTTGAAAGGTTTGCGTAGTGATTAGGGTTTTACTTTTGTGGATATACAGGGCACTTTATTTCACTGCACCGCTCGGAATTAATATGCACATTATGTCTCGTTTGTTTTGCAGAAAAGTATTTTTTTTAAAAAAATAATTTTTTCAAAAATTAAATTTTAAAAAAATAAATTATTTTTGATATTTAATAGTATCATAGAAAGTAAATTAAAAAACACTTTTCAGTGTTTGGTTATGTTATAAAAAATAAGCTGGAAAATAATTTATTGATATTTTTTTTTCAAGTTTATTAAAATAATAAGGAACAAATCTTACAAATTAAAAAGTTGAATGAGAATGGAATTGAAAAAAAAATCTAATTTCATAAATTATCTCAAATAAAATAAATAATAATCAAAATAATAGAGATCAAATGTAACAGATAAAAAAATTAAAAGATAATGAAATTAAAATAATTAAAATTAAAATTTTATAAATTATTTTAAATAAAATAAGTAACAATCAAAAGAATAAGGATCAAATTTGGTAGATAAAAAATTTTAATTTAAAAAATGATAAGAGAAAAGTAAATAACAATCATAAAATAAAGACCAAAGTTAATATAAAAATCAAATTAATCAAATAAGGGATGAATTTGAAAAAAACATTCAAACAAAACATATAGCAATCAAAAGTTTGAGAACTAAATTTGACATAATCAACAAATAATATGATATTTTTAAATTTTTCACAACTTTTAAAAAGTATTTTCCGCCCAAAATAAAAGGAGAACACTTTCTTAGAAATCAAACTAAATTTTTTTTACAAGAAAGTGTTTTTCATTAATCAATTTTCTAATAATAAATATACACAAAAACAATTTTATAAATAACTTTTTAAAAATCACTTTAACAAGTATTTCCTCTCTTTTCAGGGAATGGAATGGGTGGAATTGTGGAAGCCAAATCCACAACTGAAAGCTTATAAAGCACACGTTTCCATTTAGAGAGGAATAATAATTTAACAATAACTTTTCGTGCTAAAATACATGTCAATGATATTTTTTCATTTTTAAAAAATCATTTTTGACATTAGCACATCAAAACGATCCAAAACATATAAAACATATTAAATTTTAACAAAAAAAAAAAAATTCAAATTTTTTGGGAACGCAGCCGCAGCCGCGTTCCCAAACATGCCCTTAAATCTCTCATATTTGACCAAACCGCCCAACTACCCCTCTCTTCAGTATACTAATAATAATTATTTTTTTTAAAAAAAATTATTTAAAAATATATTAAAATAATAATTTTTTATTTTTTATTTTTTATATTAACATATTAAAATAATTTTAATACACCAAAAAAATAAAATTTAAAACAAAAAATAAATAAAATTTAATTTTTTAAAAAAATATTTTTAAAATGTAAAAATAAACAAACTTTTATTTTCAATATTTTTATATAATATGTATTTAAAAAATCACCGAGTTTAATGGGTTGGGTACCCCAAAAGATTGGGATGGAGGACATGTTATCACTGATCAGGAAAGTTGGCTACAAAATATTATTTTACAAGGAATAAGAGTAGAAGTATTCGAGTCCTTGTTGGTGTAGTAAATCAAGTTTATAATATCATGGTAATGAATTATTTTACATTAACATTTAAAAAACTTATTAGATCATATGTGTTAAATTCCAAAAAATTTGTCGGCACCTTCGTGTTCTCGTCAGAGATCCATGGCATTTGTTTTTATTTAAATATCATATAAAATATATACATAAGTTGGATCTAATAATGATGCGTGTGAAGATTTTTTTCAATAAAGTAATGTTAGAATCCTAATAGTTGCGCATTTCAAGATTATTATAAAATTATTAAAACTTAATAAATAATATAATATTAAATATGCCTCGTATTCAATCAATAAGTTATACATAGCACAGATTTTATTTATATAAAAAATTATTATTATTAATAATGATTTTTTTATCTTTAATATTAATTTATATTTTATTAATGAATTTAATATTTAATTAATGAATCTAGCGTATAAATAAAGTTTATAAAATAACATTATTTTGCAAAGGAAATAATAAAGTTGTTATATAATTATGATAATCTTATTGCATCAAAGTATTTTTTTAAAATGTTTCTGGTCAATATTCTATTAATATTGGATATTAATTCTAGTTATTGAGACCACTACAGATTATGTTTTTTCCTTTATAAAAGGAAACAATCGCTCTCATAAACTGAGGTATAAAGGACACTTGGAACTAATATGCATGTGCTTGTTAGATGTTATGTACACTGAACTAACCCGTAAAAAAATTTCATATAGAGATATCACATATGTCCAAGGAAAAGACTCTCATGATAGCTATGTAAGTGATTCTTAGACTTGAGATCATTAAGTTATCTTATATAAGGAATGCTATGTTTTGACCATGACCACATGTTGTTCCAATCAAGGGTAACAAACAGACATATATTGTGTATAACATAAACTATATGAAGGTATTTGAGTAATTAAGAGATGATTTATCACCCTGAGTGAATTAGAAAAAAATATTTTATATGTTTTCAAATAATATTAATTAATGTGAAATCCTTGGCCAAGATGGAATGAATTTTGAAAAGAATTTCAAAATCTTATTCAAATAATAAATGACTATAATGTTGAGAACTAACATAAATTGGCAAAGTAGACATACTCCATACTAGTATCTAAACAGAATATTCTTGATGAAAATATAATAATTACACTAAGAAACTAGTTACCAAAAGGTAAGTCAAACAATTTATAACTTTTCTAATATTTAGGGGGATAATAATATATTACTAGACATTGTACTTGATCTTCAAATATAAATCAATCAATTATCAAATTGATAATAAATTAAATAGTTTAATTTATTTAATCTTATTTTATTTAGAATTATGATTTATATTTAGGTCAACTTATCAGGGGACCTAATGGGTCACACACATAAGAACCATTGGTCAGAAATTAAAATGGAATGATTAATCAAGTGTGATTTGATTATGAATAAATTTTAAAAATTAAGGACTAGAATGTGGTTAATACATAAATTACAATTCTAGGCCTAGAAAAAAAAATCAAATAGGGGCTTGATTGAATAAATTTCTAAAATCATTCTAAAATAATATATGTGATATTATTTAAGAAGCAAATTGATATTTTGCTATTTATAGGGTTTTTAAGTTTCCCTATAAATACAATGATATGTCTTTTATTTCCTAAGAGAAAGTGAGTGGAGTACAGTACTTAAACATCTAAAACACAAAAGAAAAGGAGCTGGCACTCTAAGGTATAACAATCACTCTCTTCTAAAAGGGCTTAAGAGATTTCTCATTGGTGATTCGTGTGAATTACCGTTAAAGGCTCAATACTTGGACAACTTCTGGTTCATAACAATCCAGCCTTGAAATAATTATGCAAAGCCAAAAAAAACATCTGGTCTTCATGTAATCTTTACATAAACCCTAAACAACTCTAGATCTGTCTAACAAGATCCTTAGGACTCCTAGAAAAATTTGAATTTACTATTTTCGCTGCGTGTATGTGTTCTTTAGAAATATGGCACCTCTCAATATTGATTTTAAATGCTGTTAAGAGGAGGCTGAACAATCACTTTTAGAAGACCATTCAGTTGCATGTGATTAATGTAGTAGGCTTTTAGCCTTCCTAAGGTTATGATATGATGCCACATATCCTTCATTTATTGGTGGGAATAAGAGGCGGTGGTCTTTATAAACTCTCTTATTTCTTAATTCAATCTCTTACTTTTGCCAAAATTTCTTTCTACACTTTCTGTAATAGGAGTCTTAAAAGAAAAGATCAAGTTTTATTTATTTTTGGCAAAAGAGTCTTCTTTTGGGTAAACACAGAAAACTTTTCATCTTGTTCTTATTTTCAAGTTTTATTCTTTATTAAAATGACTTTTTAACAGGGCAAGAAGATTATTTCTTTTGAGAAAGATTTCAGTTTCAAGCGTAAAACTGAAATCACTCGCTAGGGGTCGGTTGCAATTAGAATAGACCCTAGATCTAAACACGGTTTTGGTCAACCCTCTTTTACAAGAAGAAGGGATGGGGTTGTCTTTAAAGAGGTTACAAACTTTCGATGACAACTAAGGTTACCCATGACTCTTTAGGATGAGGCAGAAGCACAATATCATATGAGTAAGTAACTTTAGCGAATTCTAGACAACTAAGGGACTTTGTGATACTGTTGCTTGAATCTGATGACCGAGTTACCCATGTCATTAACAAACTTGTTAGGGGTAACTTTATCATTACTGTCCTCATATATATGTACAAGTTCAGGTACCCATTTCCCTTATAAAGGTTTGTAATGTATGTTTTTTGTTATTTCAATATGAGTTTGACTTAGCTCCATCTCAACAAGTATACCATTTTATCTACTTTTGATAAGCTACTAGGGATCCTTAAAGAGAAATCCACAATTAGAGTGTTCAGACATTATTATTCACTAATCAGCAATGCTAGAAGAAGGGCTTTCTGACACGACCAAAAGATTGATGTCTTCTCCCAAGTGCAGGAGTGTCGAATTAATAAATAACCCGGCAAAACCGGGGTCGAACCACAGGGAGGTTACTTGTATAAATTATAAGCAATAATAATACAACAACAATAGAAACAACAACAACAACAACAAGAATAATAGTAGTAGTAGTAGTAGTAGTAGTAGTAGTATTACTAATAATAGTAATAGTAATAGTAATAGTAATAGTAATACCAATAATACTATTAATAATGATAATAATAAAGATGAAGAAGAAGAAGAAGTTGATGAGAACTTTGAGATGGAAGATTAACGTAAGGATTAAACAATGATAACAACAAATGTCAAGGTTAGAGGATCCACTAATGGTATTTCAAACAAGTAAAGTATAAACTCTTATTATTCAATTGGAAACCACACACAAGAAGGTTCCAATCAGATTATAAATTGTTAACATGATTACATTAGTTATCTTATTCGAATAATGCTAATACTTGTAAATGTTGTCAGGCATTCATGATTATAACTTATGTTAACAACAAATCAAGTTCCTTTCTTAGCTCAGGTGTCGGTTATACCATACAGTATGGGCTATGAAAGTGCCAAGTATTTGTTGTACCAAGTGTTATACAACATAAATCTAGATTAACCATTTAACAAGCAAAGTATTAAAAGTGAACAAGATAACAAATATAAAGCATGTTAGTATCCAACATTAAGGTCCATGTTAAGTTTATATTATACTTATTCTTACACCATTAGTGTACCCTTTTCACCTTGACATAATTAACCTAGCTAAACATAATGAAAGAGAGAAACATAAATAAACAAGGAAAGGAAATGAAAAGCATAAGCAAGAAATTAATATAAGCAAAACTTAAGCATCATAAAGTATAAAGAGAGAGCAAGATCATGATCTTGATTTGAACACCAAGATGCCTAAATGCATGGTAAATGCCTCATTTTATAGGCCAAAATTTAGAACTATTGATTTGTTGACTACTTGATGAGTGGGTGGCCACATCTTGACTTGGTGACAATCCTTATCTTCTTGTCTGCCAAAAACATCATTGATGATGTCAGTATTTGAATAGATTCTCTAATGAAGGTTCTAGGAAATTGTCTCAGCTTTCCAGGAAAAAAAAAATCAGGTCATTTGGACTTCTAGAACTCGAGATATGGGCTGAACACTGAACAGTGTCTGGGCTGCAGGACAGATTCGGACTTCTCCGTTGTTGCTACAATTTGGACTTGAAAACGATCTTTTTAAATCTTGGGCTCCACATGAAAGTTGTAGGCCTATGTCTTACCTTTCCATCCATATAAAGTAGACCTAAATCCGAGATCTACAGCTCTAGATATGACCCGATTACCGAATAATGTTCTAGTTTGGACTGCACCAACATCTCTTTTCTAAATTTGGCCATCTCTTTGTCCTTTCAATTTCAGTACTTCAACTCATCAACCAATTCTTTTATTTATGTGATAGGCCTGCATTTAAGATGGACATTTACCATAAATTAAAGGTATATTTTATTATTAGATATGTTATTATAAAACATGCTTTAGTTAAGGAGTTATTGATACTTCAAGTGCAAATTGATGATATAAAACCTTGATAAAAATGCACTTTTAAGTACTAATCATACCCCCCAACCAGCTTATTACTAGTCCCTAGTAATTAAAGCGTTAAAAAAAACAATTTGCAAATTCCACAAAGCAAGGCATTCATCATTCAACTTCCATTAATCTACCCAGATAAACAAACTCTCATTAAATTTATATATCTGCTCAATACCTCTTAAACAAAATATTAATAAACCTTCCTTGTTATGTGCTCAATGTATGAAAACATAGATGATGGGGCTTTTATTGGAATAAAACAATATTTGGTTCTAATGTTTAAGGTTAACTTCCTTGGGTGGGGATTATTATTATTATTATTATTATTATTATTATTATTATTATTATTATTATTTCTTTTGTTTTTTTGTTTTTTTTTCTTTTTAATATATATACATATAAGTTAAAACACAATGCATCTTTAACCCATGTAACGAGCTTTCGGCTAATGACTCCCAGACCAGTTGATCTTAGGGCATTAGGTGTTGAGACACCCCTACGAGCTTAGTAACTCGGGTTGCAGATACTGATACGTAGATAGTGCAATGTTTGATTCCCTTAAGCTTTTCTTCTTAACCCATGTAACAAGCTTTGGGCCAATAGCTCCCAAGTCAGTTGACTTTAGGGTATTAGGTGTTAAAACACCCCTTCGGGCTTAATTGCTTAGGTTAGGAAGGCTACGAAATCAAACTTATCTACGTTTTTATTATCATCATCATTTTTTATTTTTTTCTCTTCTATTTTTTCTTTTTTTGCAAATTATAGACTATCCCTATCCCTTAGTTGTTACCTTTAACAAAAGAACGTAATTAATGTAATAATCCAATGTGCAACCCACAATTGTTAAAGTGTGTGTGTGAAAATGAAGGTTTAAATGAGTATATGAGCAGAACCAATTGATAACAATGCGAGAGTTTGTAAACCTGAATATTTCAAGAAGTATTCTAATAGGCCTTGTTATGAATATTGCAAATAACCATTAGAAAATGTTTACTAAGATGCGTCTCAAGAGTCAATAAAATTCCCCCTTACTCTGCCATCCTAGTAATAACAGTTTTGCCAAATGGTTTTTAAAACAAAAACAGTTAGTTGGTTAATTTTTTTTTTTAAATACTACTACCCTCCCCCCCAACCAAAACGAGACATTGTCCTCAATGTCCTAAGGTAGAAAGATAGAGTATAGAAGACATTACCTGAAACAACAAACACTGACAAACCTGAAACACACTTAAACAAATATAAGAAATAACAGAATAAAATACTGTGCTAGAAATAAAACCAAAAGACACAAGGATTCACAAACGAAGGCTCAAATCCAATCTAAGCTTTTTACGGCTTTCTCTAGTTGACCAATTTATACGACTCATGGAGGGATCAATTACAGGGATGAAATATTGTAGTTGGTCAATCAATTGTTCAGCAGTAGCAGCAGAGATTATGATTTGTCGTGCCGAAGATGTTAGAAATTCATGTTCCACAGCTTGATCAAGAAAAGACAACAAATTATCATAAAAACCATTAACATTTAACAGACCTATAGGTTTATGGTGAATGTGAAGTTGGGCCCAAGAGGAAATATGAAAGATCTCTTCCAATGTGCCCAGACCACCTGGTAAGGCAATGAAGGCATCAGCATGGTTAAACATTGTATTCATTCGATCAAACATTATGGAGACCTGTAGTTCCTCTCCAATTGTTCTTCCAATGATGTCCCCTTTTGCTAAAGCTTCGGGGACGACCCCCAAAACTTGACTACCTCCTAAAAATGCAGTTATTGCCACACCCACCATTAACCTAAGGCTGCCTCCCCCATACACTAAATGAATCTTTCTCTCAGCTAGTACCTGACCAAGATGATTTGCTGCTTCTAAAAAAGCTATTTCCTTCCCAGGACTGGATCCACCGAAAACACAAATATTTTTTATGTGATAACTTGAGGAACCTGCCATTTCTACACACTTTTATATCTGTCTAATATAAGGGTTGAGTAGAAATGAGGGGAAGGAAGAGAAGATTTTATAGATGAGAAATTGAAAATGCAATCATATCATCTATATGGAGGCCAGCTGGAGTCTCTCTCACACACACACTCTCTCTCTCTCTCTCTCTCTCTCTCTCTCTCTCTCTTATTTATTTATTTATTTATTTTGAAAAAGCATGTGTATGTACAGGTAGTTTTGATTGTGGCTCACATCTTCTCTTGGTTTTACGTCCAAGAACGGCTTAAACGCTCTCTATGGGTCGGGGATAGGCTTCCCATCCAGTTTTCTTAAAAACTGGCAAACAGGGTCTTTTATAGTCAGATTCCCAAGACTAAGTCAATCAAGTTCTTTATGGAAATGGGGTCATAAGTCTTGAAATGCACAATGCACATCTCCACCAGGATATGTCTCCAAAGTCAATAGAAGATTATCTAAAGATTCCTTATGTTTTGAAATAAATCTTGACTTTTGACAATTTTCACAAGCTTTGCAGAATGCATGCGTGTCCTTGAACATGGTGGGCCAATAAAATCCATTTTGAAAGATTTTCGCAATGGTCTTTTTTGACGAGAAATGACTCCCACATGCTTCAGAATGACAAAATTTAATGACACTACTTACTAAATTGTCCGCAATGCATCTTTGAAATATTTGATCAGGACAACGTTTGAGTAAGTTAGGGTCATCCCAATAAAAGTTTCTCACTTCGTTCAAAAACTTTCCTTTATCTTCGATACTCCAATGAGTTGGCAAATCCCCTGAGGCAAGGAAATTGATATTTTTAGCAAACCAAGGCATTGAACTAAGAGAAAGTAAGGATTTGTCAGGAAAGTAATCATCGGTTGGTGTGATGTCAGATATCGAATCTGTTGTCACTCTTGACAAAAGATTCGCATCAACATTTCCAATGCCTTTTTCATCCGTGATTTCTTCCTGAGAATAAGTCATTTGCAAATCTTCAAATTCATCAAACTCAGTATTACTCAAAGTAGATTCAAATTGATCATAAACCAATTCTTCAATAAAATCTACTTCTTGTAAATCATTATCATCTCCAGGTTGCTTGCAAATGTTGAAAATATTCATCTCCAATGTCATGTTTCCAAAAGATAGCTTCATCAGTCCATTCCTACAATTAATTAATGCATTAGAAGTTGCAAGAAACGGACGTCCTAAAATAACAGGAAATGAATCACATGCTTCAACAGGTTGTGTGTCCAAGACAATAAAATTCACAGGATAAATGAATTTATCAACTTGTACTAACACATCTTCAACTATTCCTTTAGGCACTTTTACAGATCTATCGGCAAGTAAAAGAGTCACAGAAGTTGGTTTTAACTCACCTAGATTGAGACTTTGAAAAACTGAATATGGAAGTAAATTAACACTAGCTCCAAGATCAAGTAAGGCTCTTTCAATTTTATGTTCTCCAATAAAGCAAGAAATTGTAGGACAACCAGGGTCTTTATATTTCAAAGCATTATTGTTTTGAAGAATGACACTTACTTGTTCGGCTAAGAATGCTTTTTTTTTTTCACATTCAGTTTTCGCTTCATAGTGCACGGATCTTTCAAAAATTTAGCATAAGAAGGAACATATTTAATAGCATCCAGCAAAGGTATATTGATCCTTACCTGTTTGAAAGTTTCAAAGATTTCAGAGTTGTGATTGACTTTCCTTTGTTTGGTCATGGCATGAGGAAATGGAAGTGCTGGCGGAGAATCAGTCTTTTCTTTACAATGATCGGAGCTCCAGATCGAGTACAAAATCAATTGCATGGCTCAAAAACTCTATGATGTTTTTGATACCAGTATGTTATTTTCCCAATCATTTATTTTAGCTTAGTGTGTTATTCATCATTTAAATTTTTCCTTGTGCAAGATCCATACCAAGATTAACTGAATCAGAGTTCAACAAGTTTACATCATCTATTCCTAACCATGTGACCACCTCAACACCTAAGCGTGCCCTTTTTTTTAAAAAAGATCTTTTAGTCTCCTTCTCAAAGATAGTCCTGATATCCAAGAGGATAGGTATAAAAAAAGCTTCTATGGATATTAAGGAGTTCCTTAAAAAACAATAAAAACAGGCCATAAAGTATCTACTTTTGAATTAGCAAGGTATACCTAGAACAATTACTCTCTCTTAACTTTTCTTTAGAAAATTTTGCCTCCCACAAACTTACAGAGCTTAAGAAAATTTTTGTTTAGGCTTTTGGACCTCTACATTTATGTTTTTATTGATATTTCTCTTATTTTTCTTAACTTTTCTATTCCTTTTCTTTTCTTTTCCCCCCTTTCTTTATCCTTCTTTTTTTTTTAACTCGAGGGGGATTTATAAGGTTTTGCTAGGATTTTGGGAGGTCTTGAATTCATTTCTGACCATTTGATCTTGAGAAAAGTGTTGTAAACCCTTGATAAGAACTCATTGAGGAGCTTTTATGTGTAAACACATAAAAAGCAAATCAGTTTTTACATGATGATTGCACTGTTGGGGTTGACTGATTTGCCCACTTTCGAGGCCTCGTCAGAGCAATTATGACATCATTGTCGCCTGAGACCACCTGAAGCTGGTAGATGGGGTGTACACCTTTCATTTAGATCTAACTTTATTTAATTTGGAGGTTGGTAGCTCCACATTTATTCGTTTAAAGTTGTCAACTCGATCAACCAAAACTGTCAAAATAGAGATGCAAGCTGACGAACGATGTGTCATTCACTTTCTCTTCATTAAGTCTAAACAACACGTTGTTTAGGGTTCTTAATTTGGGACTGACTAATTTCAATTGAGTTCTTGTTCTTTCAATTGCTTTTAATTATACCCATAATTGCCTCTAGACTTTTAATTTTATGCAATTTCACTCTTGTAAAACTCAATTGTTAGCCCCAAAGTTGACCATTATTTTCATTTTAGGCCTTGGTTTTGAATTTTTGCATTTCGACCCTCAATTGACCTATAAACTTTTAATTTCTTCAATTTAGCCCTTGATTTTGTCAATTTCAGCCTTTACATTCATGCTCCCTTTATAAGTTTGGTCCCTGGTTTGGGACTTCTTGAATCAAGTCCCTAATTGTCCGTCAAAGTTCAAAATTTATTCAATTACGCTTCTAATTTAACCAATTTAACTCTTAAAAATTGTAATTAGACCCCTAGACTTTAATTTCTTCCAATTAAAGCATAAATTCACTTCAAAAAATGAATTTTTCTTGCAATTAAGCCCTCAATAAATTCAATTAAACCTTGAGAAATTCCAATTGAGTCCTTAAACATCTAATTTTGAATTTTCTCTTTATATTAAATTTGTTTTTGACAATAAGGCTTTCATCAGTTGAAGATACACTGTTAAATTTTCTAATCTTTTATATTTTGATCTTCCTTAACCTATCTTAGGCAATTTTCTGGGCGTTCTGGTATATTCTACTCACTAATATATATTTTTTTTATTTTCTTTCAGTAGTTTTTCAATTTTTTGTATTTTTTTTCCTTTGTTTTTGTTTATGTGGGGCTTCAAAATGTGTAACAACATCATAAAATAATTTGGTTTGTTACGTACGTAAAAATTAACTAGAAGTTAATTTTACTTGCCAAAACAAAAAAAATTTGCTTATTGTGGTTATTTAAAGGTAAATATTGAAATTACAAATTAACTCTATGAAACCATAACGATATTGTATCTTAATTAATTATTTAGTAATCATGGAAATTGTAGGTAATTAATTAAAATTGAGATTAAAAAAAGTACTTTGTTCCTATATGAGATAAAAAAAAAAAATTGTTTTTTTTATATAATAATTTATAAAGAATAAGGAGTTGAATGTATTGATTTATTTTTGTCCAATATAGTCAGCGTGATATCGAATGAATTTGATGAGTTGAGTGTTCATAATAGGAGGAAGCTGGGTATTTTGAATAAGCTTTAATTATAACTCCAGGATCTAACTCAACCTCCAAATTCACCCCAAAATGAAAGGACTTTTGCAACTGAATTTTTGGTGCTAAACAAGCCCTAACGATGCCTCTGCCCCTGCTCGACCTAATGTAGTCCACAAAGTGACGTCTGTACTCAATTTGACAGCACCATTAGCTGGTGTTTTCCAGTAAATATGTTGATCCACACGTGTTGCAGCATTTTTATCAAGCATGCTCGTGTAAATTCATCACTAAGCAAAGGATCACCTCAGCTTGTGTAAATGCATTGGAAGGAGGAGTAATCTGAGTTAGGGTCAAATATTGCCTTATTTCTCCACTGCCAAATACACCAACAAGCAGCCCCCCAACCAAGTGTTCCAAGAAGAAATCAAAAGACAACTTGTGTCATTGAATGAATTAATGGAACTCCTAGTTCTAGAAGCTCCAAGTTTGGTTCCAATCCTTTCTTTTACTTTTGACAATTGTTAGAAATTAGATTCTTAAATATTAATTCTTCCCAAAGAGAAATTAAATCTTGAACAAGAGTTTTTAGAGGGGTGTTAGAGTTCATTTCTTCTATATATGTGTCAATGTGTAACAAGATATATATATATATATATACTCGTTGATGGCATTGTTTATATTTTGGAATTACCAATAAGAAGTGAAATCAAGCTGGTTAATTTTTCAACATGTCCTGAAATACTGGATTGTTGGCCCTTTACTCACATATATACTTGACAATGTGATATAATAATCAAACTTGTAACACTAGATCCACAGGTCGGTAAGATGAAATTTCATCTGACTTAAGAAGGCAAACCAATATTATAAAATCAGAAAATCAGTGATGAAGTTCTAAAAAATAAAAGTAGCCTAGGAATAAGGTTCTTGGGTTAGATAATCAGTTAATCAATTGGTTCTAATAATCTCATTCATTCTCCCTAGCTAAGGTTTTTTTTAGCATATACTTGTTAGGCCAAGATGGCTTATGACTAGTGCTTGCAAAATATCTTTTTTGGTGGAGATAGAGACTCTCTGATGCTTAAATAAATATCTTTTTAAAGAGAGAAAATACAAGAATATTTTAGAGAGAGATGCTATGAAAATATATATGCAGTAGAGAATAAAGATTGTAAAGCGTTGATTTGAAGGTCTCATGGTGTTTTTATAGCCTATGAGTCTTATCCTTTTGAGAAAATGAGGGTCTGGAGTGTAATTTTACTTTGATAGCATTTAATGAGGTATAAATACCCCATACATCTATATTAATATTTGATGGAAATATGGTGGGTCCTTAGAGGACTTTTATACTCCTAAAAGGTGTAGGGAGATTAAGGTCCAAGACGTCAATTGTAGTAAGCCTATAGAAGCTGAGTTCTTCCCCTAAGTTAGACCCAAAAAAGATTGATCATTCCCTTAGATGTGCCAAAGGAGGAAGGTCATTCCTATGGGCGTGTCAAGAGAGGATGATCATTCCATTGGACTTGATAGATGGCCAAATCCTAGTACCTTAAGTCTGGCATGTTTGCCAGACACATGTTATCTTGGACTTGGCTGATTATCAAGTCCAAGTGTCTTGGATCTGGTATGTTTGTCAGACCCACGCCAATATGGGTCTAGCATGTTCGCTAGACTCACATTACCTTATTCCTTTGGGCATGCCAAGGAAAGATGGTTATTTCCTTGGACTTGCTGGATTATCAAGTCCCGAGTGCCTTGGGTCTAGCTTGTTTGCTAAACCTATGTTATCTAAGACTTGGCTAACAACCAAGTCCAAGTGCCCTGGGTTTGGTATGGTTGCCAAACTCACGTTACCTTGGACTTCGCTAAATGCCAAGTCTATGTACCTTGGGTCTGGTATGTTCACCAGACCCCATTACCTCATCCTCTTGGGCGTGCCTAAGGAAGGATGGTCATTCCCTTGGGTGTGCCAAGGAAGCATGGTCATTTCATTGGACTTTTCGAACTGCCAAGTCCAAGTGCCTTAAGTCTAGAATGTTTGCTAGACCCATGTTATTGTAGACTTGGCTAACTGTCAAATCCAGGTACCTTGGGTCTGACATGTTTGCCAGACCCACGTTATCATGGACCTGGCTGATTGTCAAGTTCAAATATCTTGGGTCTGACTTATTTTTCATACTCACTTTACCTTATACTTGGCTAAATATCACATCCAAGTGACTTGGATCTGATATGTTTGTCAAACTCACGTTACCTTGGACTTGGCTAAATTCTATGTCTAAGTACCTTGTGTCTGACATGTTCGTCAAACTCACATTACCTCATTCCCTTAAGCGTGCCAAGGGAGGGTGGTCATTCTCTTGGATTTTTCGAACTGCCAAGTTTGAATGTCTTGGGTCTGACATGTTTGCCAGACCCATGTTACCTTGGACTTGATTAACTTCCAAGTCCAAGCACCTTGGATCTTTCTTGTTTATTAGACCCACATTATCTTAGATGGTCATTCTTTTGGGTGTACCTAAAAGAGGATGATCATTCATTTGGGCAGGCCCAAGAGAGGATGAGCATTCCCCTAGGCATGCCCGGGGCTTAATACACTGCCAAGCCCAATCGTGTCTAGGTCTGGCTAGCGCTAGACCCAGTGTGCCCGAGGCTTGGCACACTACTAAGCCCAGCGCGCCTTCATTGAGGTGTGCTTATTTTCCTGAAAATTTATACCTGTAAATCTTTCTTGTTTCAATTTTTTTTGGTAAAAATTTACTGAAAAAAACTTGGTTTATCTATGATAACTCACATCACAACTTTATTGAACACAATTTTTTTATGATCATACTGAAGTCAAACTAATACAAACAACAATTGTCAAAATTTGAGAGAGGAGAGTTCCGCTAATTTTCCTTCCCATCTTCATGCAAAGAAGCAAGAATTTTCTTGAGCTGCCTATTATAGACGAAGGGTCGCTCCAATTCCGCCAAGTGACCTGCCCTCTCTATGCAATGCAACGTTGCTTTGCCTTGTAGGAGGCTGCAGTCAAAGTTTCAATTCCCATTATATATAACAAATATGGCTAATTAAATCTATTTCTTGCATAGGAAACATTCATATAATTCTTAATTAACTACGTCAAATGTAATACATTTTTGGCAAACAACAACTAAATTGAAGAACCAGTGGAGGAAAGGACATACTCTATCAGGTTGCGACATTCTGTCATGTCGAAAATTATGTCATCCCCTCCCCACAAAAGATGTATCCTCTGCAATTGAAATCATAAAAAAAGATGAGATTTCTCGTGCTAGTTAATTAGACCTTTGAGCCAAAATGGAAATAAATATAAATAATGAAGGGCAACCGAACTTTTGATAATTTCTTCGACAATAATCAATTTTGACCGTCTCATTTGAACATGTGAAAGTATGTGACAAAAATAAAGAGCATCTTCTTGGTCAAATAAATAAATAAATAGCATCTTCAATCCTGTCTATGGGCATTGCATGCCATTGGTTACAGGTTAAGTCCCATTAAGTGGAGTAATAATAATCTTAATGTTAATTCCTTTATGACCTGTGTAAAATGAGGGGCAGTGAAGTTTTTGTCTTCTACAATTAACTCCTCCAAAAGTTCGTGTCTCTCCTTCCTGTGGTCGAAGTACATGTCCTGCCACCAATGTCAAAATGTTATAATTTGCAAAAATCAATTAAACGAGCTTAAATCTCACTTTCAAGTATTTCTAATTGTATAAATGTAAAACAGTGAGGTTAATTTGTTGTCTTGATATATATACAAACATCATGTGATAAGATGAATCTATATTTTTTATGCTTAGTTAAAAACTTTAAAATATTGTCTAAAAAGGTCTAATAATAAGGTAATAAGATGGTGACGCACTAATTAATAGATGGGTCTAGCGAGTGTTAGACCCAATATATTTAAGTTTGACCACGTATTGAGCCTAAGTAAGCTTGAGTTTAGCAAGCTGTCAGACCTAACATACTTGGATTCAGTCACATGTTGAGTCCAAGTGAATACAAATCTAGTACATAAGCTGTCAGACCCAACATCATTGATTTCATTCATATACTGAATCCAAGTGAATATGGGTTTAACAAGCTGTCAGACTCACCTTCCTTGGACAAATTAGCTATGCGCCATGTCCAATTGATTTGAGGGTCGTTATAGACTTATGTTAAAATAATAAAGCTCTGTTTATTTATTCTTAATACTTTTAACATGAATTATTAATGCCAGGAATAATCATCTCACTATATTTATATAAGTGTATAAAAAATCTTTTAATGACCTATCATATTTTCATTTCATTAATTATGTGTAAGAAATATTTATCCTTTATTAATTATGTGTAAGAGATTTTTATCACTCATTAATGTCACTAGAAGAAAATGACTCTCGAGCTCTTCCTTCCACTCCATCAAATGACAAAGTTTAAATATTATAAATATCTCCTAAATTATCCAAGTAAAAAGTTCATAATTTTTTTTTCCAAACATTTATACTTTAATTTTCAGAGCATTTATCATATCAAAATAAAAACAAAACAAACATTTTTGTTCTAAAAATTTAAAGTTTTTTTTATTACAATATTTTATTTAAAGTCACCAAATACTTTAATCATCAAAGGATTTCTAAACTCTAGTGAACTCTAAATTTCAAGAAAGAAAATATCATCTAAACATGTGGTTAACCATTGTTCAAATACCAAATAACTTTATTCACAAGGACAATCAAATTTTAAAACTCATCAGTATATATGACAACATAGCCAACGAAGCTTACCTCCAAAATATCTTTGTAGATAAAATTAGGCATCCATGGCAACTTGTAGAAAGCAACGTCCAACAATGTCTTCACACCCTTGACAGTTTCAGGAATCAAGTATTCTGCCCATGATGAGAAACCGATTCTTTGTAGGCCAGCACGAGAGATGGACTTAGTCAAGGCCATAACTGAACAAGTTATCACCATTGAATCAACCAAATTAGGGTACATCTCAGCCATCTTGAACCCTACCATCCCTCCATAGCTCAATCCAACCAAGGTGCACTTCTCCACGCCAAGTTTCCTTAGACCCTTAGCCATGCACTCTGCTTGAAAAGCCGGCGACCGTTCTGATTTATCAGTGATTGAATCTCCAAAAAAGAGAAAATCCGGAACATAAACTGCGTACTTGTTCGCCAAAGCTAACACCTGAAATTGCCATGTCAGAATCCCGTCGAAACCAAAACCATGAAGAAACACCACTGCAGATTTTCTCTTGGCAGTGGTTTCATCACTCGGGACCCAGAAATTGATGACTGTCCCTGATTCGATCTCTACTACTTGGCGTCTCATCCCAGCTACCTTCATCAGGCCATGCAACAAGGGCTTGTATAACAGTGATAGAGTGTTCACCATCTCTCTCTCTAGAAATCTAGGCTCTTTTATAAATTTTAACCTGAGCAAGGGTGTTATTTATAATTATTGCCTTGGTGGCTTGATCACGGGACC
Source organism: Populus simonii (assembly GCA_007827005.2). Lineage (NCBI taxonomy): Eukaryota > Viridiplantae > Streptophyta > Magnoliopsida > Malpighiales > Salicaceae > Populus > Populus simonii. The sequence goes on along the minus strand of CM017467.2, from coordinate 15,695,996 downwards.
GTGCCTTTTAGGTAAGGAACTAATCGAAAGTTCGATTGTTACTCGCTGGTCTGTCGCCTTTCTCCCCATTTTCTTACTTAACTACAGAACGTGCTAGCTGTTTACCTCCAATGTTGATTATTTACTGAACAACTTTAGAAAATTCTACAAGTCCGACTGTCAAAGTCAACGACTACTTTTTCGGTTTAATTTTCTTTTTCCTTATTTTTTTTTTCTCAGGTGGGTCCGTTTTTTACAAAAATTTAAAATGCTTTCGTAAATGTAATAAATCATTATGATTTAACTCTCGTATTCACGCTTGCTTGGAAAGGTTAACGAGCGTTTAGCCACTTAATTATTATTATGTATGTCCTCCTATGATATTTTTATCTTGTATCGGATAAAAAAACTCCATTTTAAATGAAATAAATCAAGCGAAAGATATGATGAATGAGTTTTTTTTAATAATATTAATATATAGATATTTATAATATTAAAAATGACATTTAAAATTTAATTTTTTAGTAAGATTAATTTTTTATTAACTTAATTTCTTTTAATTTTCATAATTAATTTTGATATTTTTTATTATTTGGATAAAATTAATAGTAATTATTCAGTTTAATTCAAAATATAATTATCTTATTAATAGTTATATAGTTATATAAATATGTTGCTACACCAGGTTAAAAAATACACAAAAAAATATTTTCTTTTATTTATGTTTTTCTTATTTTTTTAGAGATTTAGAGGGTGTAATTGTATTTTAGGAGTGTTATTTTTATATGGAACAAATAAACATCTTAAAAACTGTGTTTTGAATTCTTTAAACTAGTTAATTTTACTCTTTATTTATTTTCATACCTAGAATATTTTTAGCGTATAATATATTATCAAATTGTTAGCAACCAGTTGAGGCTGGTAATTTTAATTTCTTTACACCCATTTATTAAGCAAACGAGCATATTTGAAGTTAAGTAACTTACAACATCTTAACGTTAGCTTTGATGATTGAGGAATTTTTTTTCCTTTTGAATTTTAAGTTTATTAGAGAATAATATAAATTATATCTTAGACCTCATCTAACAGTTTAAGCTATTAGGTTGAAATGGTTATTTGACATAGTATCAAAGCCTTGATAACCAAGCGGTTACGAGTTTGAATCTTAGCATCTCCATTTATTTGATAAAAATTAAACACAAGGTAATATGAATCTGTATAAGTTGCAAGCTCAAAAAGCTTTCACTTGAGGGAATGTGTTAGAGAATAATATAAATTATATCTTGAGTCTCATATAACAGATTAAACTATTAAGTTGAGATGGTTTTTTGACAGAATTTGACCCTTAAAAGCGATTAGAATGATTTATTTTCTTAAATGGATTTTAATATATCCTTAAAACTATTGAAGATTTATATATATATATATGCATATCTCTTGACTCAAGGAAGGCAACTGTTTTATAGAGAATCTCCTCCAAATCTTTATGTGGGCCCAAAATGGAAATAAATATCCATGGCATCAAATCGCATATGATAAAATGTATATTAAAAAACGAAAGTTATCACCATCATTTTATTAAAAAAAATAAAGGTCAATGCTAGTTAGATCGTATTGCTACGGACATTCATCACATGCATTTTGTTTTTTGGCTGTTAAAATTATGCAGTAGGATCTTGAATATCCCACGTTAATAGAGACACAAAATTATTTCTATCAAGAAACCTTTAGGTTGTTGATTTTGAAAAGTTTCTCTGTTTTCCTTCCACGGCGCATTTAATTGTTCCTGTGATCATGATAGGATATCCAAATCTTGCTTTCGTGTTTCAAACTGAATTTAGAATTATTTAATTTAATTTTATATAAATTAATTAATTCTAATGGCTTTAATTTGAATTTGAAATAATAATAATAAAAAAAACATTAATATCTCAATTATAGTTTTGAAACCCGGCTCGACCGTTTCGGGGCTAGAACCAAGCCGGGTTGAAAAAAAAATAGGGAAAGAAAAAACTCAGCTGACCCAGCAAGACCCGATCAAAAACCCGGTTGCAACCCGTTGATTTTCTTTTTTTTTACTAAAACGACATCTTTTTTATTTTAAAAAATTGACCAAGACAGCCTGATCAAAACCCGGATCCCGGGCCTTGGACTAGATCTAAAAACTATGATCTAAATACTCGTTTGATATTGAAGTTAAACCTGTTTTGTTTTTGTTAGGATTTGATTTTTTTTACTTTAAATTAATTATTTTTAGTGTTTTTAATATTAATTTTAAAAAATAAAAAATATTATTTTAATATATTTTTAAATAAAAAAACTTTTAGAAATAACATCAACCGTATACTTAGTATTACTTTATCTTAATAGCAAAACAAAAACAGATGGAAAAAGTAACATATGCATGACATGTCTCCTGCAGCTAATGCGCTGGGCGTCAACGCGGATATGGAAGAGGACGAATCTCCTGCTCTTCCACCATGACTGTGCCTCGCAAGAGTTGACCAAAGAATTTGTTTAGAAAAGATAAATTAGATCTAATAAGATCATTAAAAAATATATTAGTTTAAGAAAAACAATAGATCATTAAGAGATTGGTTAGGCTTTTAAAGAGAATTGATAAACTGCAAAAGTTTACGAGTAGAGAGAATCCTAAGAAAATAGATATTACATTAAAAAAGGTGGTAAATAAAGTAGTAAATAATGTAATTAAAGCATTAAAAAAAGAAATAAAATTATAAAATTAAAGCATTAAATAATGTATTTAAAGCAATGAATGGTCCACCTCTCGGTAGCTATATATGTTGCTTTTTTCTGGACCATCAAATAATCCTGGCCACACAAGGAGTATTCATCACATCCAATGCCGCCGCACATGACCTCCACGCCCCACCCCTGACGGAGCAACTTGGTAGGAATTCCAGCCAAAGCTGCGTTGTTTCTTAAGTTTAGCTTTAACTGCTGCTAATTTTGAATTCATTAAAATAATATTTTTTATTTATTAAAAATTATTTTTTTGATATAAGTCCATCAAAAGAATATAGAAACATAAAAAATATATTAATCTAAAAAAAAATTTAAATTATTTTAAAATATTTTAAAAACGTAAAAATAAATAGATAAGGATAAGGGTGTAGATAATGGATACATACCATTATTTATTGTGTATTTACTATATGCAAGATCAGTTGTGGCGCACATGTATTAAATCATGCATTTATTATGTTTAACCACTATTTATTTTTGTGCTGTAATAAGCCCAACTATATTAGTTGAAAAATAAATTTGCTCAACTGTACTAACGTGGAAAAAAATTCCAAAGTTGCCGCACATGTTTTTTTTTTAGTTTAATATGGGTGTCCGGACCAGCTTGCGTGTACCTTGACTAATCTCACGGGCCCTGAAGTTAACGACCATGTAAGCCTCCAGTGGTCATTATATGAGCAATCACAGGGCTCGAACCTGAGATCACAGAGGGAGCAAACTTCTTGGTTCCAAGTTCTTATCACCGGACCACCTCCTAGATGGTTGCCGCACATGTTTTTTTAAATGAATGGAATTTGGCTTGTCTTCGTAGTTCATATGGTGTGGTCCTGCTTGGAGTATAGCATTTATTACAAGTACACTAACTCAATTATGGATTGTCGGACTAACCTTATTGGGATATTGGGAAGGGCAGTCCGAACCCAGAAATGGAAGGGCGTTAAAAAAAAACTGAAATCTCTTGGGCTCTCAAAAATAATTTATTTTTATCATGTGGGCCGTGTCAATCGTGGGCCTTGTATAGAACAAGGTAAGGGCCTTTTTCATCCGTGATTTCAATTCAGAAATCAGAATCAAGAACGGAAGCAGGACAAAAAAATAAAATGATTTAAGTTCATGCGTGTTTAGGGTTGTGATCATGCTTAGAATTGTTGGGCCTAAGCTATCCATAGGCCCAATAAAGCGCCACTCATTTCAACCAGGCTTGAGATTAGTATTTGAAGTTCCGGCCCAAGCCCGAGTCTGAACATATTTTCTTCTACTATTCTTTTCCAAGGTGATAAATATATTGTATCTATGGTGTCCTCTAGTACCCTGAATACTATGCTTTATACCAAAAAAAAAAAACACTAAATAATTTTATTTTTATAATCTTACAGTGATTGTGTGTGTGTCTATATATATATACTTCAAATATTTGTTAATATGCACTTGAGGGTCTAGCTGCTGTGGTCAATTGTGTGACTTGTTCCGCCCCCGTCCCGGGTTCGACCCTCTATGTGCACGTCTGTCACTCCCGCGGTGCCTTACATGCTCCTGGGCTTGCAGGATGTCCAGCGGGCCGTGGGGAATAGTCGTGGTGCGCGTAAGCTGGCCCGGACACCCCCACGTAAATCAAAAAAAATATATATATATTTGTTAATATGTTATTTTATTTTTAATAATAAATAATGCTAGGATATAGATACTTATAAAAATATAAGAATATTTAATTTTTTTAATCGATGGTAACAAATATGATATAAATATAGAAAAATCTATCTCATGAGTACATCACTACATGTTATAATCCCTAATATGAATTTTTTGTTGGGTTGACGTGGAAAATAATTTACACCCTATTATTAAGGATTGAGAAACATTAATTATTGTTTTAATCTAACAAGAAAAACCATAGAAAAGTTACCTCCGCGATATTTCTAGAAGAATCCGGATCCACTAAAGTTTCCAAGCCTTTGTATCAAATCAACAGAAATGCGCGTCAAGTATTTGGCTTAGAATATATTAAATTATCTATATCTCTTTCACAATTACATCCCTGGGCCACATGTCACACTAGTAATTCATCTAATCATCCCCGTCAAATTAACATGTTTGGGAGTTGTTTTTTAAAATATTTTTTATTTAGTATTAAAATGATATTTTTTTATTTTTTAAAAATTATTTTTAAAATCAGCATATCAAAATAATTTAAAAAACACCAAAAAAATTATTCATTTGAAGCAAAGAAAAATATAAAATAAAATTTAAATTTTTTTAAAAACACTTTTGAAACACAAAAAAAAACAGAGTTTAACTCAAAAAAGACAATATAATTTAGAATATTTGCTCTGAAGTAGTAGATGATTGGGAAGCACATTGAACTTGGAATATTTTTCCTAAATAATCCAAAATAAAAGTTGGCAAGCACATTTATCATCCTGCTTACACATCACATTTTGCATAGATTCAAGGCATATGAATAATTTACCTTGAACCTCATGGAGAAAGAGAATCTTCTTTGCTAGAGAACTTCATCTTCTCTTCTAACCCTAATATTTCCTATGTAACTAAACACAGCCTTACAAGTTCTTCACTTCCTGTCAACCTTGAAAAATCATTTATTGTTGACATTTTCGGCAACGTCATCGTATTGCAACATGTTTGTCTTCACACGGCCTCCTAGTGACTCGTGAACAAATCATAAACCAGTTCCATATTTCAAGACTTTTGGATGGGATATTAAAAATGTAAAGTGGGGCATCAGCCCCACTATATTATAAGATAATAGAAACAGCTAGGACTTGATCAATCTAAATAATATTCTCTATGTAACTCTAAAAAGTAGTTTAATCGGTGAGATATTGAATTTTCTTCTAATTATTCATGAGTTTGAATCCTTTTAAAATTATTGAAAATTTACATTATTATTAATTTTAAAATCCATGAAATTCATCAAGATATGTACAAACTCACTGTATCAATCCCAGGTACCGATGAATCCTGCCACTTAGAAATGATGTTAATATCTCACCACTCACAGGAACACTTATGATCGAAGATTTCTGGGAAAGCTAGGAATCAAGCAAGCTAGGAAGGAATCAAGCAAGCAAGCTAGGAAAGTCCAAAAGTTAATGCGCAAGGCACGTTCATAGATCTATATCACTCCAACCTTGGAAAATGTGTCCAAGACTGAAATGTGTAGAAAAACAGAATCAGACACAGATGCTTTATGTCAATCATCATTCTTGAGAAATAGCTTGGAAATTTCGCAATTGCAAGAGCTACCTAGTTTGAAGCTCAAGTTTCACGCATAGTTCTATACTACGAATCTACAAATTAGCCACAATGAAGACTTTCACAGATCATTCACCGTGTGAAAATCCTGATTGATAATGAAAGAAAGGGAGAACTAAATCAAAACTCATTGGTGATGGGAAAACAAATTGCCATCTCGTCAAGTTTAAAGCTAAAACCAACAGCATGAGAAAGTATGGTAACACTACTTGGCAACGGAAGACATGGAAAACATAAAAAGATAACTGAGGAGAATTAAAAGCACGAAATTATATTTAAATTGGGAATTTCCTTTTCTAATGATAAAAGGGGACATGAAACAAGCACAAGAGAAAAAATACCTCACGAAGCAATCAGTACTTTGATGAAACTAAATCTCATTTCATGATCTTCACCGACAACACAGAATTCAAATCCAGAAAGTCTAGCTAGCTATGTAACATTACAAAGACTCGAACTGCCTTGTGGCGGTAAGATTTGCTCAAAGATGGACAAGAAATTCTGAAAGCAAGGAAGCATTGGGAGACCATGAGCAAAAACTGAGGCTCCCTGTATATTCCCTCAACTTCTTGTGCTTAACAATTAAACTAAAAATTCGATCCAAAGAACAGAGAGATTTATATTCATTTTTGACAAATTCCTTGATAATAATGGACTGGTGTCTTTAAATTATGTTGAAAGCTACAATTTCTTCTATATGTGGATCTTAAATTCTAAGAAAAAGGAAGAAGAAAAAACTAAATGAACAAGTTCGTCTAAACATGGATTTTATATGCCTTCAAGAAAACTAAAGACTTCATAATGATTTGAATACATTCAGAATAAAATCCATCAGAGCAGTAAAGTATAGTGACACTAGAGAAGAGGTTCGGCATTAATATAACCCAAGATACTAGAGCAAATAGGAGAGACACTATGACTCTCAAAACCAAATCACACATGACCTAACCCGATAAATTAACAAAGGAAAAAAAGATAGCAGAGTAACTGCCCAGTCTATCAAGGACACTTCTCCAAATTAAGAATCTATAACCAAATTGTAGCAAGCTACATGACTATCTGCACTGGATACTTGTCAATGCAATCCTCCCATGGATTACTAGTAGATGGCTTAACATACCTCAGAGCCTCCCAAACCGCACTGTTGCACTTGAAACCACTGCCAAAAGCAATCTGCCACACCCGGTTCCCCCTCCGCACTCTTCCCTTTGCCTCGGTGTAAGCCAACTCGTACCAAATTGAGCTTGATGAAGTGTTGCCAAACCGATGCAGAGTCATCCTGGAAGCTTCAACGTGAATAGGCAAAAGCTGCAGATTCTTCTCAAGCTCATCAATCACGGCTCTCCCTCCAGCATGAATACAGAAATGATCGAAGGCAAGCTTAAAATCTGGGATATACGGCTTCACTTTTGCATTGAACAATTTCTTAGCAACTAAAGTTGAGAAGAACAAAAGTTGCTCACTAATCGGAAGAACCAAAGGACCCAAGGTTGTAATATTAGTCTTAAGTGCACCACCAGCAATTGCCATGAGATCTTTTGATAAAGAAACCCCTGTTTTCCCAGCATCATCCTGCTCCTGATAAACACACTTGAACGCCTTATCATCAGCTCCTTTATGGGTTCTAACCACATGAACAAGCTTATACTTTGCTCTTCTCCTGTCTTTAGCTTTATTCGACAATAAAACAGCAGAACCCCCGACTCTAAACAAGCAATTAGGTATCAGCATTGACTTCTTGTTCCCAAAATACCAATTCTGTGTAATGTTCTCAGTACTCACAACAACAGCATAAGTATTCCTATGGATTTGCAACATATCTTTAGCAAGGTCGACAGCAATAACCCCAGCACTACACCCCATACCCCCAAGATTAAAGGTCCTAATATTCCCTCTCAATTTATACTTGTTAACAATCATTGCAGACAATGATGGTGTAGGATTAAACAAACTACAATTTACAACAAGAACACCAATATCTTTAGGCTTGATATTAGTGTTTGCAAATAAAATATCCAGTGCACCAAACATCACCTGCTCTGCCTCTTCTCTTGCTGCTGCCATTGATGGTCTTGGTGGAATATAATGCATAGCTTCAGGAGCATAAGTTTCTTCACCAAGGCCTGATCTTTCCAAAATCCTCCTTTGAAATTCCAATGAAGAATCATCAAAATCACCAGTCAGCTTTGAATGCTCCATGAACTGTTCATATTTGACTTGCAACTTTGCTGGAGGCTTATAACAAGCATAATCAACAAGATAAATGGATCTGGGCCTGGTCACGATATAAACCGTGGCTCCAAAGACAAGAAAAACAGAACAAATAATGACACTAACAAGATTATATTGAAGGTGAAGCCAAAGCTGGTGAATGTCATTTGGGTTCAATTGAGAAGCTTGAAAAATAACAAAAGCTATTAAAGGTACAAAACACAGAGTCAACAAATGAGTTATCAAATAATGATAACCCAACTTGACATACTTAAGATTCACACTTTGCAAGAAATCAGGCAATCTTCTTGATTGTCGGATCTGGACTCCATTGGTGGTGGTGGATTCGGTTTCAGGGGGGTTGTTCATATTGTCTTCCCTATATTTTCAAGGCTTTCAAGACCGGTTCCTTTTGGCTTATGGAGTGGTGGTAAGAGAAACGGTGTAATTGACTATCTATGGTTTGCATATAAGAGATTAATGTAAGTTTAAAATATGGATCTGATGAAACGATAAAGAAAAAGACATGAAGGTGGGTGAGTTTAGAAGGGTTTGATACCACGACCCAGACCCAGAAACAATGATTAAAGACAACCTATATTTTGAGTAGATAACTGGTGATGACGACGACGATGATACATGAAATCTTCAATCGTTACTTGTCTCTGTTTTTTTAGTTCTTGTTTCATCTATCTTACATTTGTAGAGGGATATTAAAATAAAATAAAAATGCTGTGTAATGATTTTGGTCAAGATAGGAGGAAGAGAGAGGAATGACGCACATGGAAAAGATAACAAGGGCATGACAAGAAGGTTATGTTTTTCGATGATAAATGATAAAAGAAAATTTGTTTTTATATATTTTTTATTTGAAAATATATTTTAATATTTTTTTATTTTTTTTAATATTAGAATATTAAAATGATTAAAAAATATAAAAAAATTAATTTTTTTTAAAAAGATACGATCAGCCATATTTTCAAACACTTCTCAAATATCATTAAAACATAATTTTATAGAATAAAATTGCTATATAAAAATTTTAAATTTTATTATTAAATGTTTTTTCTTCAAGCATTATGTTCTTATAAGAGATTTACAAATAAATCCGAAAATCAACTTAAACGAGGAAACTTCTAAGTAAAATAAAAATAATCCCTTAACAAACTAGAAAAATAAAATTATTTAGTTTAATTTACTAAACTAAATAAAAATAATCAAGGAAAAAATATTTTTCCTTAAAAACCTCATGCATCGATCTTCTCGAGTTGAAAAAAACTTGCATGAAGTGTAAATTACTCTTGCCTCAATCTTGTGGATATATAATCAAGGCTCTCCAACCTTTTTTTTCTTCTTTGTTACATGTTTATAATAATTTTTAATATAAACTTTAGTCCTTTCTTGTTAAATAAGAAATATCATTTGACAAATGATTTCTCTTCCACAAGCTTCTAGAGTAATGAATTGCAAACCTCAAACTTTTTTTTATCAACATGTATTGTATCTAGATAACCCATAGATAAATCTAACTTTGTGATAACAAAAATTTATAATCAAATGGATTAATACAAATTAAATTTACAATTTTATTTTTTAAGGTACCTTCCATGTTATTTTTACATTAGACCTCTAACTTATAAATAAGAACATTGTTGATGATATCATCACTATCATTACTACCACTGATTCTGCAATCACTATCAACATAATCATCATAGAATAAACATCATAAATTGGTTGTAACATGCATAACTTTTAGAATACAATTCTAAAATAGTGCCTTTCGGGTAATACAAAAATCGGGATTATTGTTTGTGAAATATAAACAATGTAGACAATAAAATTAATTGACTTAAGACTTACATAACATGCTTAATTAAACAATCCAAAGATATATTAAAATTTAGAAGAAGATAATATTTAGAGTTTTATCTTAATTGATATAGATTTCAATATTGATTCACAATATTAACAAAAGAAATACAAGATAATGATATTCATACTCCTAGAAACATGATTACAAGTTCAGAATAAAATATCAAATTTATGATACATATTAGTTTAACATTTACAAATCATAATTTTTATATTAATAACAAAAGTTGGCACTATAGAAATTTTATTGATTGACCCTAGTGTGAGAGGATCCTAACAATTAAATCATTTTATCATTTTAGAATGTAACATAACACATTCATAAATTGTGTGCGCGCAAGTGCGTTTAACTCATAACAATTTTAATATCATCATTTTCAACCCACATATAGTTCAATATCCTGGCAATCAGACATATTGATGCCATTAACCCTTTTTAGTTAGTTAGTCTAATAAATTATCTTGACCATTTGAACACAGATGTCACTAGCCTTTTTTTCGACTAGCTAGTCTAATTTCATCTTTTTTATTTCATGTTCATATCACAATTAATAAATAAACAATATGCATATAAAGAAATTCTAGTTATACAATTTATCCAACCTCTCCAGAAACCCACATTGGCCATAAATCTTAGTTAAAAGTGATTTATCCGATTTCTTATTTTTTCTTGTAATTTAATCCTAACATTCACATTAAATCCTTCAATTTACGCTAAACATACATGTTATGTTAATTAAATAAATCAATCCCATATCCCTATTCAAAACTTTGGTTGACACATGTATAAGGGAAAGATACCAAAATTTCTTCAAATTTCTATAATTCACCCATTATTAAGTCATTTTGCCTCTAAACCAACACAATATAATTCAAGAACGATAAACTCAATTCTTTTTTATCCTTCTTGGCCAAAACTTTTATTTAATAGGTTCACAAGTTTCTTTTTAATTTTTATGCAATTTTTCTTTATATGCCTTTATCAAATATAATTCCTAACTTAACTATCACTAATCTTTCTATCAGTACGAACAAAACTCGTCCTCTCCCCCTTATTCTTTTATTGGTCGAACCTTGGTTCTAAAGACCCATAGGTTCCCGTTTTGAATTTCATCAAATTTTTAAGTATAATCATACTTATTTCACATCCCTAGGATAAACTTATCCACCTTAAAGTACAAAAATCAATCCCTCATTTTCATCTTCACTTGGTCGAACATAAAGGTTCTTTAAGAGGGAAAATTTTCATTCAATTTCTTTTTAAATTGAACCAACCCATTCATTTTCCATCTTAATTAATCTATTTCCTCACACAATTAACTTAATTCAATACGAGAATCAAACAAAATTCCATCCCCTCTATATCTCTCTTTTGGCAGAATATCTAGGTTTCAAAGAGGGTGGAATTTTGACACAATCAAATGATTGATGTCTTTTTCCAAGTATAGGATTGTCAAAGTAATAAATAATCCGACAAGATTATTGTCGATCCATAAGGAGGTTAATTATAAAAAACCATAAATAATAAAAGAAATAGAGTTGAAGAGAAATTTGAGATGTGATATTAATATAAATATTAAATGAAGATAAATCAGTTGTCAAGGTTAGAGGATCTACTAATGGTATTTCAAATAAGTATAGTCAAAACTTTTTTTATTACTCAATGGGAAACCATATACAAAGGAAGTTCCAATCGGATGATTTGTAATTGATAACTTATTTTAAGTTATTAACATTATCATATTAACTATCTTATTTGAGTAACGCCAATACTTGTATATATTGTCAAGTATTCGAGGTGTTAACTTATGTAAAAAAAAAAAAATCAAGTTCCTTTCATAGCACAAGTGTCGATTATCCATAACTGGCTATGAAAGAAACAAGTATTTTTTGCATCAAAGATTGTACACTACGAGTCTAGACTCACCACTTAACAAGCAGAGTATTAAGATTGAGTAAGATAACAATTATAAAATATATTAATAGCAAACTTTCTTGAATATAAACATTAAAGTCCATGTTGAGTTTGTATTATGTTTATTCTTATACCATTAGTGCAACCTTTTTACCTTGACAAAAATAAACTTAACTAAATATAATAAAGAACAAAAACATAAATAAACAAGATAAGAACATATCTATGATACAAATTAACTTAGTAAAGGAAATAATAAGCATAAATAAGAGGTTAATGAGAATATAACATGAAATAAAACTTGAACATTACAAAAATACAAAGATGTTTCAAGATCGTGATCTTGAATTGAAAACCAAGATGTCTTAATGTATGACAAATGCCTCCTTTTATAAGTTAAAATTTAGAACTATTGATTTGGTGGTTAAACAAAAACTTATTGATAATATCATAATTTAAACAGATGATCTTTATGCAAATTGTGAGTATTTGTCTCATCTTTCCAAAAAAATAAATGGGCTCATTTGCACTTCTAGAACTGGAGATATAGAAACATGTAACAATGTCTAGTCTATAAGACAGATTCAGACTTCTCTTTTGTTGCTAAGATTTGAACTTCAAAATGACAGTATTGAATCTTGGACTCTTATGAATGTTTAGAACCATGTCTTAGATTTCCATCAAACTAAATGAAACCTAAACCCAAGGTCCATAACTCTAGTTATGACCCGAAAACTAAATGGTGTTCTAGTTTGAATCGAAGCAGCACAACTAGAATTTCTTCTCTAAACTTAGCCATCTATTTGTCTCCCTAATCTCAATAATTAAACACATAAATCAATCATTTGAATTATGAGATATTTTTATTTTGCGAACCTATATTTAAAACGAGCATTTACCATAAATTAAAGATATCTTATATTATCAGACTTGTTATTATAAAATGTGCTTAAGTTGGGGAATTTAATGATACTTCAAATGCAATATAATGACGTAAAACCTTAATAAAAATACAATTTTAAGTACTTATCACACCCCTAACCATGTTATTATTAGTTTCTAGTAATTAAAATTTTAAAATAGAAAAACAATTTACAGAATCCAAAACCAAGGTATTCATCATTTTACTTCCACCAATCTATTCAAATAAACACATTCTCATTAGATTTATGTGTTTTCCATGTACCTCTTAAGCAATTAGTAAACCTTTTTCTTGTACTCAATATATCAACACACAGTGATGGGGCTTTGCTTCGAAGAAAACAAAATTTGTTATAATGTTTTTTCTAAGGTTAACTTTCTTGGGTTGGAATATATATTATTTTTCTCTTTTTTTAATAAAATAACTTAAAACACAATATGTCCTTAACCCATGTAGTGAGCTTTAGGCTAATGACTCCCAAACTAGTTGATCTTAGAGCATTAGATGTTGAGACACCCTTAAAAGCTTAGTAATTAAGGTTGCAGATACTTAAATATAGATAGTGCAATGTTTGATTTCCTTAAACTTTCTCCTAAACCTATGTAACAAGCATTGGACCAATAGCTCCCAAGTCATTTGACTTTAAGGTATTAGATGTTAAGACACCTCTTCAGGCTTAATTGCTTAGGTTAGTGAGGCTATGAAACCAAACTTATCTATGTTTTTATTTATTTATTTATTTTATTATCATTGTTTTTTTCTTTAAATATTTATAATTTCCCTTTCCCTTAGTTGCTACCTTTAACAATAGAACACAAATAATGTAATAATTCAATATGCAACCCACAATCATATATTAAATTGCGTGTGTGAAAATGATGCTTCACGAATACTTACTAAATAAGTATATGAGTAGAATTAAGTGATAACAATATGAGAGTTTGTAAACTTGAATAATTAAAAAAGAAGCGTATGATAAAACCTTGTTATGAATTTTGCAAATATCCATTAGAAAATATTTACTAGGATGTATCTCAAGAGTCAATAAAATTCCTCTTTACTTTGCCATCTTAACAATAACAATTCTGTCAAATGGTTTTAATAATAAAAAAAAGAAAGGTTTATATATCCTCCCCCAACCAAAATGAGACATTGTCCTCAATTTTAAAAGTAAAAAAGATAGAGTATATAAGATATCACCTGAAATAACTAATACTGAAAAACCCGCAACACACTTAAACAAATATAAGAAATAACAGAGGAAGGCTCTCTAGCCTTCCAAGCTTGTTTGCTTTGGCTTTTTACTATGAGTTGTGTTTGTTGTGGAAGGCTCTCTTAACTCAGGGTTGCCTCTGTCTGGATGCTGTTAAACGCAGTGTTGGTATGCTGGAGTCGATGGGATTCCAAGCTTTGTTGATGCTGGCTTGTCTTATTATAGGTCTGTGTAGGCTGTTTGGTTGCTGCTGAAGGTTCTCTTGGGATTTCCTTAGGTTGGTGACACATCACACTTCATCACCGTTGCAGGATGCTACTAATATTGACTGCTGGGGTTGGTTTGCTAGAGTTGCTCTTCACTCTAGCGTTTATGTTATTGTTGAATGGTTGCTGTTACTTATAGTGTTGGTTGTTTGTTTGTTGATTGAAGGCCCTCTTCCCTCTCTTGCCTTTGTATTGCTGTTGTTTGCATGTTGGTTTGCTAAAGTTGATTGTTGGCTTCACTCTGAGTCACTTTTACTCCTGCCATGTTTGCTATGTTGATGCCTCCTTTGTTGGTTGCCCTCTATAAACAATATACAGAGGAATGTATGGTCTGCTACTGCTATGCGTCTACTAGCTTGATGTTGGTGTTATGCTCTACTTCTACTTATCCTGCTCTCCTGTAAGGTGTAATTTGGCACCTTGGTGCTGTTTTTGTTGTTCCTTTTATGTTGCTTTGGCGGCTGTGTTCTCAATCTTCACCTCTACACCTACTAGGCTTAAAGAAGCTCGCTGCTATATGTGGGTCTCTAATGGCTATACGTACTGTTGTTGGCTGTTTTTCATGCTTTTCATGTTGGATATGCTAGCTGGTTGTTCATGTCTTGAGTTGGTTGTGTTTTTGTATAGGGCAATGCTTCATATTGTCAAATAGAAGTGTTTTGATGGCTATAATGTTCCTTTTGATTGTTCAAGGGAGCCTGTTCCCTTAGCCTCTATATGTACATGTCTGCCTGTATATTTTGATTTGATGGTCTCTAGCTTAGTTTTGTATTGATCTATAAAATTTCTTACATTCGATAAAAAAAAAACAAAACAAAAAATACTATGTTATAAGTGAAACCAAAATACATAAATATTTACACATTAAGGCTAAAATCCAATCAAAACTTTTTATAGCTTTCTATGGTTGACCAGTCTATTCGATTCATTGAAAGAATCAATTTCAGGGATGAAAGATTGTAGTTGATCAATTAATTGTTTAGCAGTTGCAACAAAGACTATGATTCGGTGTGCTAAAGATGTTATAAACTTCTATTCCACAATATGATCAAGAAAAGATAACAAATTATTATAGGTTTTCGATGATTATTTAGTTGGGTCCAGGAGGAAATATGAAATATCTCTTATAATGTGCCCAAACCACCTGGTAAAGCAATAAGGACGTTAGAATGTTCAAGCATTACAGCTATTCATTTAGACATTGTTAAGACCTTTAGTTCCTCTCCAACTGTTTTTCAGTGATGTTCTCTTTGGCTAAAGCGTTTAAGATGATGCCTAAAACTTGACTGTCTCCTAAGAATGCATTTGTTGACACACTCCACATTAACCCAAGGCTTCCTCCCATATATATTAAATGAATCTTTCTCTCAGCTAGTACCCGACTAAGATGATTAGATGATTCTAAAAACTCCTTTTCTTTCTCAAGACTAGATCCACCAAAAACACAAATATTTTTTATTTTATGAGTTAAGGAACCTGTCATCTTTACACTCTCCTATACTCTTTGAATGTATGGGTTGAATCAAAATGAAGGGAAGGATGAGAAGATTTTATAAATAAGAAAAAGGAAATGTAATCATATCAGCTATATGTAGGCCAACTGAAGTCTCTTTTTTTTTTTTGTCAGAACATGTATATGTACAAGTAGTTGTGATTGTGGCTCACATCTTTCCTTGGTTTTTCATCCAAGAATGGCTTAAACGCCCTCTATAGGTCAATGATAGGCTTCATATCTAGTTTTTTTAAAAACTAACAAACAAGGTCTTTTTCAGTCAAATTTCCAAGACTATGTCTGGCATATTCTTTATGAAATTGGGGTCATAAATCATGAATTACACGATGCACATCTCCACTATGATGCATCTCAAGAGTTAGTAGAAGATTATCTAAAGACTCCTTACTTAGGCCATCTTTAATGAATTGTATTTCATCTTCACGGTTTATAGATATCATTCCTAAAAAATAACATGGTGCATTACAAGTCCATCTGACACATCTATGACAGACTTTCAATTATTTTGCACGACGTTTCTTCACAAAAGTGTTTTTACTTGTCCTAGGCATGTGTGAAATAAAAGATTTGGAAGACTCACTTGATAATCGAACCTTTGCTTCAATTATCCAGTGAATATCTTCAGGAATTCCATAGTGCATTAACAACCTTAATCTTTCACACCTAGCACGATAAATTTTTGTTATCACATTTTGAGGCAAAACAAGAAAATACTTTTTTAATTTCTTGAGAGTAGTGTCTATTTTTTAGATGAGAGGTGGAGAAGAGATGCAAAGAAAAGAGAAGGAAAAAATAATTGAAAAATTATATAAACAAATATTAGTTATCATGGAAAACTAAAAGAATTGATTTGAGAGTCACGGAGTATTGTTATCGACCATTTGACTAGGGTTGGAAAGAGACTAGCAAAACAAAAGTCACCCAAAAAAGAATTCAAACCAATGGATTCATTTTCACTATAAAAATTATCAAAGTAAGCTTTCAAATGATGTCCATTTACCTTAAAAACATTGTCATTCTTTGGACTCTCGATATCAAAGGCCCTTTAAGGATACATATGTTTCACAATAAATGGACTGCTCCATCTTGATCTTAGCTTTCCAGGAAATAGAAGTCGAAAATTATAAAGCAAAACTTTTTTACCAACAATCAAATGTTTTTCTTAATACTTTCTTGTCATGAAACACTTTGATATGTTTTTCTTAATATTTTCTTGTCATGAAACACTTTGATTCTTGCTTTATGAATTCTCATATACATCATTTTTTATTTTCTCAAGCTCATTTATTTGTAACTTACGCAAATGGTTAGCATTATCAAGGTTTGCATTAAAAAATTTAATAGCCCAATAAGCTTTATGTTGAAGTTCCACAATCAAGTGATAAGGTTTTCCATAAACTATGATATAAATTAACTAAATATAGTAAAAGAAATGATAAGTATAAACAAGAGATTAATGAGAATATAATATAAATAAAATTTAAAAATTACAAAATAGAAAGAAAGCAAAAATATGGTCTTGATTTGAAAACCAAGATGTGTAAATGTATGATAAATGCCTCATTTCATAGGCTAAAATTTAGAACTATTGATTTGATGGCTAACTATTACTTTAGTGGCTAACTATTAATTTGATGGCTGAATAAAACATCATTGATTTCATCAGAATTTGAATAAATGATCTTCATCAAGTTGTGAGTATTTATCTCAATTTTTTTTAAAATAATGGGTTCATTTAGACTTTTAGATCTCGAGATATGGGCTGAACACCGAACAGTGTCTAAGTTGCGGGACAAATTCAAACTTTTTTTTTATTGTTAGGATTTGAACTTTAAAACGACACTATTGTATCTTAGACTCTTCATGAATGTTTTAGACCTATGTCTTAGCTTTACATCAAACTAAACCACATCTAAATCCAAGGTCCATAACTCCAGTTATGACCCAAAAACTAAATGGTGTTCCAATTTGAATCGAACCAGCACAACTAGAATTTATTCTCTAAGTTTTGCCCTCTCTTTATCTCCTCAATTTTAATATTTAAACACATCAATCAATCCTTTGAATTGTGAGATATGTCTATTTTGTGAACCTACATTTAAAATGAGCATTTACCATAAATTAAAGATATTTTATATTATCAGATTTATTATTATAAAACATGCTTAATTTAGGGAATTTAATGATACTTTAAGTGCAATATAATGATATAAAACCTTAATAAAAATTCACTTTTAAGTACTTATCAAATTTTCTTTTAAATTTTCCTTTAATTCAACTTGACGCAATGTTTTTTCATGATAAAGAACATGTTTCTCATAATACTTGATCGAGCTAAACAATCAACTCTATCTAATCTAACCAAAATTCAACATACAATAATTCCAACTTCAATAAAAACTCAATTCAACCTTAAAGTATAGCTTCTTACCTCTTAATAAAAAGAATGTAAGAAGAATGATAAAAAAAAAAGAAAAAAAGCTTGGTTCTTTCCCTTCCTTCTTCTTCTCTATCTAGTTCTCCAACCCTTTCCTTTTAAGCTTTAAAATTCAATAAATCACCAAACCCTTTCTTAAGTATAATATTTATTTTTTAAAAAAATTAAACAAGGAAAAAATATAAATAAGATTTTTTTTATTTAAAAAAACCTATTCATTAGGGGTGAAGGGAGCGAAAGGTTCAAAGACGATGTTTTTTTTCACATACATAACTTTAAAAAATAAGGTGAGAATGAAGGAGCAATACGCATTCTGCTGTTTGAATTTGATTTCTTGTTTTCTTCTTCTTCTTCTTCTTTGCTTTGGAATAGGTTAATTGAATTTCATACAAAATGAATGAACTAAGCTAAAACAACGAGTTGTTACTCGATTTTCATTTTTTCTTTTATATTTTCTTTTATATATCAACAGTTTGAAACTTATCTTTATAATTAATTAAAAATAACAATAAATATTTGTCAGTAAAATTCTATCATGCCCCTGCTTACTTGATTTAAAGGCTTCGAATCAAGTAAATGGTGCAGGATAGAATTTTACTCGAAAAAATTAGAAATTGGTGTTTCTCGCACGGATATATACCCAAGGAATATAGGCTCGGGCGTGGTAGCCCGAACCTAGCTCCCAAAAAGCATAGGCTTAGGTAAGGAGCCAGAGCTAACAAACCAGGAACATAGGCTCGGGCAAGTAGCCCGAGCCTATGCTCCCTTCATGAGCACATGGATGCCCAGTGCATGGGTACTTTGCAATGCACTAAGCATCCAACCAGTACACATGGATGCCCAATGTTTTTTTTTTTTTGATCTCCTGTCTTTCAATCCCACCCTCCCCCAACAAATTAGCTTATAATTTTGTATGATAAAGGCTATAAATAAATAAAAAAGGGATGAAAAAAATGGTATTTGATAAAGTCTTAAAAATCCAAGTAGCCTAAGAATAAGGCTCTTGAGTTTGATAATCAGTTAATCAATTGGTCTTAACAATCTTATTCATTCTTCCTAGCCAAGGTGGTTAATAGCTTATACTTGGTGTTTTGTAGGTTAAGGTGGCTTGTGACTAATACCTGTAAAAGATCCCCTTTGATGGAGGTAGGAGCTCTATAATGCTTAAATAAGTATCTTTTAGAAAGAGAAAATACAATAATATTCTAGAGAAAGATGTTCTAAAAATATATATGTAGTAGAGAATAAAGATGGTTAGGGGCGGAGCTGGGATTATTTGTTAGGGGGGCCAAAACTAATATAACAAGATATAATTTTTTTTTAATTTATTGTACATGAATTGTAAAAAAAATCTGCATGATTTAGTTTTATTCAAAGAACTTACTACAAACATATAATGATCTTTGTACAAGGTAAGAGGTCTAAAGCAATATCAAATTGAGTCAAAGCTATGAAGTTAATTTCATCTTCATAATGTATTCATCACTTTAATTTTGTTGGTCTTTGTACCTATCAAGTACAAACTTACAAAATATATAAGAAACATTAGCTAAAGCGAAGCATTATTTATGTTTGATAAACTTTGAAATAAAGTTCTTATATATTTATTTTAATTGTGCTCGTCGTTCTTTTATAAAATAGAAATAATTAATTATCATATCAATTGTGAATCTTTCAGCAATTTCTTTTTCTATATAGACAATCAAATAATTTGCAAGAATATCATCTTTCATCCAATTACGAAGTCTTGTTTTAACAATTTTCATCGCTGAAAAAGCTTGTTCAGTAGTTGCTATCAAAACATGAAGAGTCAAAATAAGCCGAATCAACTGTTAATGAGTGGATAAATTGTTGATTTTTCTGTCTCAACCAATCCTTGACATAAATCAGAAATTGATGATATATTCTTTAACTTCGGATGATTGAATACATCAAGCTCATAATGTTGCAACTGAAATCTCAAATAAATTTTTTTTTTAGTCAAAAAAGTCTTCAGGATAGAACTTGTCAACAAGCAAGCATATATCTTCAACATTGAATAATTTATAACTATTTTTAGGATCTAAAATTGTGCTTAACTTAAGAAGCTTGATCGCTTTCTCATTAAATCTATTATTTAGCTCTTGCAATTGTTGATCAATTATAACTGTAAATATATCAACTCGGTAGTGATTCTCAATTGTTATTCATTTTGTTTTAGGTAAGATCGTCCTATATAAGAAAAACAAGTATCCATATCAGGAACTTCAATGTCTTAATGCTTACAAAATGATGTCACTTCTTCTAAAAGAGTTTCCCAACCATCATCTCTTAACTTCTGAATTAAAGTCTTTATGATAGTCATCAAACGCATAACATTTAAAATGTCTTGAGATTTTTGCTGCAAAGTTTGGCAAATCCATCAATAATTCTCATAACATTTTTCATTATATGCAAGATGAATGCAAAATCAAATGACATTAGCAACTTAAATGAAAAAGTCACATCACCATATTGAGAATAAGTAGATCCATCTAAAGCGATATTTTCAAGAACCAAGCAAGTTGCCCCATACATTTTTATCAAACTGCAAATTGATTTGAAGTGTGAACTCCATTTGCTTTCTCTAGGTTATTGCAAATCACCTACTTAATTAACTTTTTTACTCATTTCAGTCTCACCAATATCAACTAAATATTCAATTGTTGCTTGAAAATGTCGTAATTCATCATTACGCTTGCATGAAGCACTACAATAAAAATCAAATTCTAAAAGAAAGAACATTATATTTCTCTAGCTACAACAATAAGAGCTAATTGTACTTGATGAGCTAAGCAATGTACATAATATGCATAAGGGCAATCATTGATGAATAAAGCTTGCAAACCATTCCACTCTCCACGCATAGTACTAGCACCTTCATACCCTTAGCCCCTAATATTTTGAACATCAAGATTGTGATGAGATAAAATAAAAGAAATCTTTTCCTTAAGAGTTGAAGTTGTTGTATCTTTGACATGAACTATATCTAAAAATCATTCTCGTATAAATCCACTTCTATCAACAAACCTAATAACAAGGGTCAGTTGCTCTCTTCTGGATTCATCTCGAGCTTCATCAATAATTAAACAAAATCTTGCATCACCAATCTTATGACGAATTGAAAATTGAATATTTCTAGCAAAGACATGGAAAATTTATTTCTGAATTTGATGTGAGGTGCATTTAACATTTTGTGGAGCATTATCCAAAACAAGAGCACCTACTTGTTTATAGTATGATGCTAAAAGTTCCAACATTTCAAGAAAATTACCTCGATTTTTTTATTCTAGATGTTCATCATGCTCTCTAAAAGCACATGCTTAAAATGTGGGCCAACAAACAATATCTATTAAAGCTGCAATACGCAATCGATTATTTAGAATTTCTTAAGTAGTTTGCCTCTTAACTACCTTCTTAATATGACATCTCTGATTTTTCAAATTTTCTAAGCACTTGGTAGCAAATCTATAAGCTGAATTCGGACCTTTTCCCATATGAGTAAAAAAAGCAAATCGTTCCCCATCATTAACTTTCTTCTAACAATTGAATCCTTTAACAGTAAATGTGTTTGATCCTAGCTTTTCGAATGGCTTACTTGAAAATAGATAGCAAGGGAAACAAAACACAATATTTTTCTCTGAATATTCAAGCCATGGATAACTTTTGAACCAATGAGATTGCAATCAATGAGGATGTTTTTTACCAGTCAGCGGATATTCAGACATTAAAGGTTGATATGGCCCCAAATTAATGTATGCCCTTCAGATTTCATCTTGTTAATCAACCGGGTATTTCTAAATTTAAGGACAATTGCTTGGATCTCTAATTAAATAAGCAATGTCGATTCTAATAGAAGGTTGCTCACTAATCAATACAGGTTCTTCGTAAACTAAAGCACATTAGGGTTGTTCAACTATAACTTCAACATTACACATTAGAGTTGGTCCACTAAGTTGTGAGTTATCAATATTTTTTTCTCTTTTTTCTCAAAAAAGGAATCAATTCTTCTTATTTTATTCATGGTTCAAACTTCAACCTAAAATCAAAACATCATAAATTTGTATTGTTTCCTGTTTTAAAAATGAATACAAATGACGATGTGTTGAAGCAATAAATAGAACCAAAAATAAATTTTTACATGTAAACCACACTGATATATAGAAGCAAAATTAACATATTAAAAAAAGAAAATGATATATAAAAGCAAATCTAACATAAAAAAAATTGGATTATTGGTTTCTAATGAAGAAAACTTATACTGAATTAAAGATGGGTATGTGCTCTTCAAAGAACTCAATCTGGCTAGAAAGATCGTGTATAATTGTTTATTGGACCTAGTGATAGTAAGGTACACATGAGAAAAAAATTTGTAATTTTGGTGGCTCTATTAAAAACAAAACATAAAAAATAAAGCATAATCAAAACAAACCCATAAAATATATCCAATTAATTAGAAAAAAGGACATTCACTATAACAAGAATTAAAAAAAAAATGGTAAAACTAGCAGATCTGAAAAAAAAGAAGCAAAAATAGCTCATCAAATTCATAACAAATATCTCAAAACAAAACAAAAATAGATTTTGAATTTGGGTCACCACCAACTAATTACCTTGTTTTGATGAAAAATGAATTAATTGGTAGCTTTGCTGTAGCCTTTCCGCATCGCCATTTGTATTTTTATACCTTTTATGTTTGGGCTCCAGAGAGAAAAGAGAGAAACAAAAAAGGTAATTAAATTGAAAAAGTTGTTTGTCTTTTCTTTTCCACATAGAGAGCATAAAATAGAGAGTTTTAAAGTAATGATAGCTAAGAAAATAATAATTTATTATTAGAAGGGTCTATCTATTTAAAGTAAAAAATATTACATCATCCCACACTTAAACACTAAATAATAATAAAAAAAATGAAATGTTTTGCAGGGGCTTGAGCCCCTGTTTGCCTCCCATTAATTTTGTTCCTGAAGATGGTGAATCTTTGTTTTGAAGGTTTCATGTTATAATTATAACCCATGAGTTTTTTCTTTTTGTGAATAAAAAGGGCTGGATTGTAACTTGATATTTTGAATTGCATTGTGAGTTGTATTCCACTTATTTTATCCAGCTAAAGATGGAGAAATGACAAGCCATGATAGATTTAAGCCCACTCAGAGTTGGGCTTGGCACACTGCTAAGCTCTCTCCAAAGTTGGGTCTCGTTTTCACCAGACACAGTGTGCCTCCACTGAGACGTGTTTGGTGTTGGGCATGCCAGCCTAACACACCTGAGAATTCAAGAAAATTTATACTTGTATGTTTTACTTGATCCAATATTTACTATTAAGGATATACAAAGATATATTGTAAAATCTTGGTTTATTAGTAGCCTCTAGTCCTTGTGATATAATAATATGTAAATACTTTAATTAATCTCTCAGTCTGGGTAGAGTGGTGAGTTTTGCTTGTATAAAAAAGGGGTAAGCTAGGAAAAATACAGAGAAATGTGTATCTGGACTAAAAGAAATTCTTTCAGACATAAAAGACCAAGAACTTGTACTTGGAAAAATTCTAAGAGATTGAGGATACCATGCCCATCATCTATACAAATTCCTATGTGGTTATGTGGAATCTAATAAGGGTGAACCTATATTTAGAAATTTCTAAGTGATTATAGGTTCTTTGAAGAGGAAACATGTAGCTATCCTATCATTATTATAGGGCTTAAAAGCCCTCCACTAAACAGTGATCATCATGATCATTTTTTTTAATGGGGCATGAGAGCCCCTCCACTAAAGAGTGGTGATTAAATGATGTTGTTATTTGTACTAGGGAGACCAAGTTCATCCCTTGAAGATTGGTTTTCTTTGGAGAGTGGAAAAATGTAGCTTTCTCAGCATTTTCATGGGGTGTAAGAGCCCTCCACTAAAAAGTGGTCATCATGATCATTTTTTTATGGGGCATCAGAGCCCCCTACTAAAGAGTGGTGATTAGATGATGTTGCTATTTGTACTAGGGAGACTAAGTCCATCTAAAGAATGGTTTTCTTTAGAGAGTGGAAACATGTAGCTTTCCTAGCATTGTCATGGAGCTTAAGAACGCTCCGCTAAAGAGTGGTCATCATGATCATTTTTTTTTATTAGGCATGAGGGCCCCCACTAAAGAGTAGTGATTATAGCACTGAGGAGATCAAGTATATACCTTAGAGATTGATGCATATAGTACTTGGGAGATCATATTTATCAGATTGGTGCATATAGCATTAGGGAGATCACATCCATCTTTTGGAGATTGATGCATATAAGCACTGGAAAGACTAAGTTCATCTTTTGGAGAGTGGTGCATATAGCATTGGGGAGATCACATTTATCCATTGGAGATTTGTGCATATAACATTGGGAGATCACATCCATCCTTTGAAGATTGGTGCATATAAGCACGGAGAAGACTAAGTTCATCCCTTGGAGAGTGGTGCATATAACACTAAGAAGATTACATTTATCCCTTAGAGATTGGTGTATATAGCATTAGAAAGATCACATCTATCCCTTGGAGATTGATGCATATATGCACTGAAGAGACTAAATTCATCTCTTAGAGAGTGGTGCATATAACACCAGGGGAACACTAAGTCCATCCCTTAGAGAATGGTATATATAGCACTAGGGAGACTAAGTCCATCCCTTGAAGATTAGGGAGATCACATCCATCTTTTGGAGATTGGTGCATATAAGCACTAAAGAGACTAAGTTCATTCCTTAGAGAGTGGTGCATATAGCACTGGGGAGATCATATTTATCCCATAGAGATTGATGCATATAGCACTGGGGAGATCACATCCATCTCTTAGAGATTAATGCATATAACATTAGGGAGACTATGTCTATCCCTTGGAGATTGGTGCATATAAGCATTGAAAAGACTAAATTCATCTCTTGGATAATGGTGCATATAACACTAGGGGGAGACTAAGTCCATCCCTTGGAGAGTGGTGCATATAGCACCGAGGAGACTAAGAACATCCCTTGAAGATTGGTTCATATAGCACTAAGAAGACTACATCCATCCCTTCCTAGCAGAATTACACATTTCTAGGATAAGTGTTGAGGGGCCTTCAGCCATTACCCTGATTACTTTACTTGGAAGGTCAGTCGCATTGGTTGTCTTTGTAAAATCAAGGAGGTCCATGTCGTAGCCAAGTAGCCTCTTCAATCCGTATGTGATTTCCATGAATTGCTTCACTTTAAACAAACTTTTATCTGGTAAGGCATAAAGTCTTCTCTAGAGGGCATGTTCTCGTACTCCTCTTGTCAAGGCTTTTAAGGTTGCTGGCTTAATCAATTCTTTCACCTTGAGCATCTCCTCGTTGAATCTCCTCAAATATGCTCATATAGACTTGTTATTTTGTTGGGGAACACTAAAACATTATATGGATTTTTTTACGAGTATGTTAGTGTTAAAGTGTGCCACTAACTTGGCTCAAAGATACTAAACCCTTCAATAGATTTTTGTTCCATGTTGTTATACCAGACACGCACAAACCCTCTAAAGGTTATAGGGAGCATCTTGCACATCGAGTCACGATCTTGGATGACCAACTCTAAACTAGTGCGCATATTTTATACATGCTCTCATAAGTTGGTCAAGCCATTATAGTTTTCCAAACTCATTTCCATGGAAATATAGTCCTTGAAGAGTCAAGTGTTCAATATGTGTTTGGACAAAAAAGAACCTCTCCACTAAAGATAGATATAGACATTCTCATGGATATGCTCATGCACAGACTATCTCTTAGTTCTTTGTTTGTTGGGGTTTTGGGAGCTTAGGGATCTATGTGTAAAATGATGATTATGGTGGCTGGTATCCGTCCTATGGTAATTAAGGGAAGTTTGTTCAGAGTATTTGCTTTGTGCATGGGTGTCTTAATAGTGCGAGTGATCCCTTGAGGAACTCCTATAAATGTCATTCTTCTTGGTCTCCTCTAAGTAGTGTAATCGTCTATGGGCTTCTGGTGCAGTCGGTGGCCGCAATGTTAAAGTATTGTATATTGTTAAGGGTGTTAAGACATGTTGGGGTGGCAAGGTCTGATCTTGCCCTCAGGTTACCAACACGGTCTGAGAGAGGAGTTGCACCTAACTAATGAGTTGTTGAAGCTCTTGCTGGGTAGGAGTGTCTGCAACAATGAATAAACTTGTCTTGTTCTAACCTAGGTAGGAATTGGTTATATGCTATAGAATGGCTTGGAAATGTCAAAAAAAAAAAACTTTAGAAAGAAACTAATGGCTTTTTTTTATTAGTTTTCTCATAGACAGTGCCACTGATGAAGTCCCAAAAATCCAACTAGCCTAGGAATAGGGCTCCTGAGTTAGATAATTGATTAATCAATTGGTCCTGACAATCTCATCCATTCTCCCAAACCAATGTGGTTAGCTTATACTTGGTGTTTGGTTGGCCAATGTGGCTTGTGGCTAGTACATGCAAAAGGTCCCTTTTAGTGAAGGTAGGGGCTCTCTGATACTTAAATAAGTATTTTTTAAAAGAGAAAAAAAATAATATTCTAGAAAAGGATGCTTTGGATATATATATATATATATATATATATATATATATATATATATATTGTGTGTGTGTGTGTAGTAGAGAATAAAAAGATAGTCAACCTTTGCTCTGAAGGTCTTATGGTGTATTTATAATCTATAAGTTTTTTTTATATGGAGAAAAGGGTTGGAGTGTAACTTTATCTTTGTGATATTTTGAGTTACATTGTGAGTTATATTCCACTCATTTTATCAAGTTAAAGATGGAGAAATGACAAGCCATGATAGATTTAAGCCCACTCAGGGCTGGGCATGACACGTTGCTACGCCCACCCGTGTCTAGGCTTGTCACACTGCCAAGCCCATCCTTGTCTGGGCTTGTCTACCGAGACATGTTTGGTGCTGGCGCGTGCTAACCCAATGCATCTAAAAATTCAGGAGAATTTATACCTATATGTTTTTCTTGATCTGACATTTATTGATAAAGATATATAAAGATATGCTAATAAGATATTGGTTCATCAACAATGTAAATAGTTCATTCACAGTACCATGTAAGGAGATCCATAATATATTTTGAGCAGTTAATTCCCACTCATTTTAGTTTTTTAGTTAAGTGGATATTGTAAAGGCAATAGGCTAGAAGCGGTATGCACAGAACAATCAGGAGACATCAAGACACGAAAACATACATACTCAAAGAATGGTTAATGAGTTGGCTTTTATATTACTGACAAAATGGAAAGGAATCTATAAAGTCTGTTGTGTGCTTATTTGCAACAACAAATCTACCTTCTTTGTTGACTTTAATGTGGGGCTTTGATAGATTTTTAATGGACATTTTCCAATCCATACCGAATATAATTCTTCATTATTATCTGATGTGCGAATTAATAATAATAATAAAAAAAAAGTTTGAAAAACAAGATTCAACTCGCGTGGGCTCAGCCTGGATAAAAAAAAAGAGAGAGAGGCTAAAAGGCATAATTCAGCTCGTCTGGGTTGAGCCCAAGCGAGCTAAACGCACTCAAGGAGCAGCCCAAGCTATCTAGGCGCACCCTTAGGTGTAGCCTCGACCAACACGAGAATAACCAAACCTTTTATGCATTATTTTATTTTATTTTGTATATTTTTATACATATTCTATCATACTCTTTCTCCTACTGTGCAAATATTTTATATATTTTTCTATACAATCTCATAAATTCTACCACATAGTTTGATATTTTCTTATGTACACAATCCTATAAATTCTTGCTGTCTTCATGCCAACACTTTTATTAGAGGAGAAACATGAAGAATCAAGCATTATTTTCTAAACCAATCAAAGCTCGTCATAAGAATCATCTTTGATTATATTCTTGGAAAATCACTACCAGTTGCCCTGTTAGCCTAGATTATAGTCTCGGAAAAGGTGAGCCATAGAGAACTTCTATAAGAATAAATCGACAGAGACAAGTAAGGCAGAATATCAAGATCTCTCAACCACCTAAAAAGGAAGAAAAATCTTTTTAAGTGCTTATCCTTAAAACAACAAACACTCAAAACTGATTTAGACATCGAAGTGTATCTCATTCCATGAGAGACTTGTTTTACAGTATCAACAAAGGCTCGGAGCTCATCAGTCAGGAAAGTTCATTTTTATATGAAGTGTTTTTATGATTTCATCATTGACACTGTTTGTGGGATCTAAACAAAAAGCCAATTTATTCCCTTTTATTTTTTATTAAAAAAAAATTCTTTCTATCATTGACAAGACTTTAATACAAGGGAGAGTGACTAATCTCTCCTCTATAAAGACTTCAGCTTCCTCAAGACTATAACAAATCTACAACCAAATGTAGTTACTCAACAATGTTGTTGTAATGATGCAATTGCATTTTTGCACTCTTCCTTATACACAACAACGACAACAAGCTCTCATAAATGTCTTACTAAGTGTGCAACGACAAATCCAGTTCCATAAAAAGATAGGGCAGAAATGACATGGAAGCAAGTAATGTTCTCACTCTTATACTCCAAATGAGCTACACCTATCGCTCACACACAAGCCATTCCAAACAATCTAGTCATCATCAATCTCCACCATCTCACTCACGCATGAAAAAAAACTCGGGCATGAGACAAGCTCCATGAATCCACGAGTTCATCAACAAGAACACAACCTAGTGAAAGAATCTCTATTTTGTTATAAAATCCTTCACACTTGACTCTCTAAAGATTATATGTCTTCCAAAACTAGTCTAGATAATTACAAGGAACTCACAAATCCTCGAGAGCACGTACAAAATATAAGAATTTTATAGCTTTTCACATAAGACACTGATGTTATATGCAAAATTCTTCCAATAATTTTTCATAGATCTGCATGTGCATATTACCATGACCTAAAGCCGGTTCTATTCTTCACTTTTATGATATGAGATCCAAGCACATTTCTTGTTTTAACACAAAAATTCCTACCAAAAAGAGCACTGTAGAGTTATTTGCTATCACATAGTGAGAAGATTAGGGCACCATGGATTATCTCCAAATGTTTAATGAATGAATGCTCAATGTGGAAATACCCTTTGAGCCCATCGCCACATAAACTCTAATTAGTGGAGTATAAAATTATTTCTTATAGGAAAGGTTATACAACCTCCCTAACAAAAATCTCCTCAACGTCAAGCACACAATAGAAAATTATATCAGGTAGAAGAAACTAGCTTTCATTTTAATGCACGAGTAGAGTCTCACCATGCCAATAATCTCTATATTACTTGATTTATTCACCCAATGTCGAAGTCATTGTCATGTACAGTTCAATAGAATTAACAAAAAAAATATCTTAATTATATTGTTTATTATATGAAGATGTCAATTTTTTTTTATAAAAAAAGTAAACAAGTTATTCACCCTAAATTGATATATGTTAATAAAAAATATTTTTAAAAAAATCTAACCCAAAACTATTGCTATTATGAATAAGGATGGAAATACGATGGGTATTTCCTTTATATTTACCTAGCTGAGGATGGAGAACAATCAAAATTAAGTTTTCTCAAGTTGAACAATGAAATGATGTTCATGTTCCTCATCTCCATTCATGTATATACATTGAAAGAAAATGACCTTATATCCAATTTGTTGGGTTAGGTTATGTGGGTATTGAGGTGAGGTGGGTTATTTTATCATCCAAAAACATCTTACATTAACATTAACTAACAAATGAACTAAAATAGATGAGGAGTTTATTGTTGGTGCTTTGTTGCTACTCTCATAATCAATTATTCACATCATTGTTACTAACTATTTTTCTACTCTTGGTCTCCGATCTTTTTTTGTTTTACACTTTTATCACTTAACTTTTCTCCTTTCAATTTAGTCTTTTAAAGTTATGTTTTCCATCGTCTTATGTGTTGATTACTTTTCCAATTTGTTTTATATCGCTTACTATATATGTTGTTTAACATTCTGACATTGACTTTACAACAAATTCCAAGAGATTTAGTTTTATCTTATTGTTAAAACAAAATTGAGAGATGAATTACCGAAATTGACATAAAAGAACAAGCATGCTCCATAAAAAAAAGGTGTGCAAAACTATAGTTTGGCCCCTAAAGATAAAAATCTTATTGTTGACCCTGTTATTTTCATTTATTATGTTTTAATTCTAAACTTTATTTTTATCATGCTAAAGCCCTTAAAAACTACAAGTGGAGAAAGAAAGTTGCTAAAAAAGTTGAGGAGATGAGAAACTCTTAGGTGTTCATATTTCAGCCACCAATAACTTTATCTTCTATATTTATAGATTTGTTTTTAAGAGTGAAACTTAATTAAGATAACTTTGATTATATGAATAAAGTTGAGACTTATTTTTTTAATTTAATTTGATTTTAAGTTCTTAGATCGATTAATATGTGTTTGTGGTGGAAAGTGGGGTTTCAAAGTCCATATGATATTTTTTTTCATGTTTTCTCTTAAAAGTGCTGAAATCTAGGTTTTTTTAGTCCAAAAACTTGGACCCTAAATTTTCAATCACCAAAGCCATTTCTAGTAGCCCAAGTGCATCATCCACTATCTATAAAAAATTGGATTAAGCTTCACGGCCCTAGCTTATGGGCTTGGCTGCTAGCCTAGACATGTGTGGGCTTATGCTTTGAGCTCTATTTTTTTAATATCTTAAAATAAAATCCTATTTTGATAATATAGATTTTATTTTGATAATATATATATATATATATATATATATATATATATATATATATATAAAATCATTCAATGATTTCATATTTCTTTTATAATATTTGAACTTCTCATTGCAAACAATTTTCTATTGTAGTAATAACTTCATTTTTATTATTATATATGAAACGAATGTGTATATTTAAAAAAAAAACAAATGGCACATATATTGAATAAGAATAGAATACATGTTTTATTATTTTTATTATCATCAAATTTTATATTTTTCTATCATTTAATTGTTTATACAGTCTTATGAAAATAATCATAGCATTATTATTTTTTATTTTATAATTGCTTTACAAAACATGATAAGTTTTTATTTGAATAACCATGTTTTTTTATATAGAAAAACATGTTCCCTCCAAAATTAAAAGAAATTAATGAATAACAAAAATAAAGTTTTGGCTATTGCTAAATTTACATCATTTGAGTTTTGACATATATTTTATTTTCATTGCTTTAATTTTTGTTCAAATAACCATGCTATTAATAAAAAAAAATCATAAAGGAAAAAAAAGGGTTTTTTTTACAAGAAATTATATTTTTCCCTCAAAATTTAAATCCTTAGAGTTTTTATGAATATTTATTTTAATTACCTCAAAATAATTTAAAAAACTTATTCCTCTAAAATTTTAAATAAATAAATTATATTTGCAAAATATATTTATAAGAATGAGAATGCTTAGCACCCATAATTAGCCTCAAAGATAAGTAAGAGGAAATAAATAAAATGAAAAGAAAAATAAGATATAATATTTGCATGCGCATCTATTTCTTCTTAAGAGGATGATTAGCTTCTTGTTGCAATCTTAATTAAAATTAACAATTCTTTTTATGATTCATCAGTTCATATTTTTTTCAATTCATTTTATCAAGCGTCTATATCATTTTTTTCATTTCTTAATTAAAAAATTTAATGATATTAAAACAAGCATGTATAATGTCAACGTTTTATTTCCCAATGTTAAAAATTACCTTGGATCCCTATTTATAGGTTAGCGCAGGTCAACTTACTAGTTTTCTCATTAAAAAAAGAAAATATATATTTTATAGACAACTGGATGATTTATGACTTGATCTAATAGCTTTTTTACTCGAATACTATGTTTTCAATAAAAACAAAAATGGTGAGTGAGCAACCAAGGTTTCACCTATTTTTTCTTATGATAAAAATATTTTCGGACTAGTTTGCATGCCCATCGTGACTATGTTCTTTCCTAGACAATCTTAATGATGCATCATTCACATCAATCTAATATATTTAGAGGAATCTAATAAAATTCTCTATGTGTTGCCTCTAAATTTCGAACTTAAAAAGTGAAGAAAAATAACAAATCTTGTAAGACCTTGATTAGAATTTTTTTGAGTTAATAAAATATTAAAATTTAACCCAGAGATAAAATGAGTTAAATTAAATTTAAGGAAATTTAATTGTATAAAATGGGTGAGGATAATTGAAATGAAAAGGGCCAAAATAGAACTAAATTATAAGAGAGAAATAGTTAGTGGGGGGGAATAAAAATACAAGAAACAGTTGGGTTCAATGTGTAATTAAAGCATAAAGCACTATTTTTGGTATTAAGACTGACGAATCAGAGGGAGATAGTGGGGTTTAGGGTTCTTGATTTTTTTTCCTCCAAAGTTCTTGAGAAATTAAAATTAAAAGGGTTAGTATAAGTGATTAGAATGAAACTTTGGATGATATAAGCTAGGGTTTGGTGCATTTATTGAGTGTGATTAAACTTTAAAACTCTTCCCTTTTAAGCTCCAAGAAAAAGCTTGGTTCCATCTTTTTCTTGGAATTTTCCTTTAATTAAAAGGGTAAGTATAAGTGATTAAATTTATGCTAGGAATGTGAAATAAGTATGATTAAACTTTAAAGATATGATGAAATTAAAAAAGTGAACCTATAGGTCTTTAGGACCAAGGTTCAACCAATAAAGAAATAAGGAGAAGATGATGAGTTTTGTTCTTAATAATAGAAAGATCAGTGATAGTTGAGTTAGAAATTATATTTGATGAATGCATATGAAGAAAAATTACATGAAAATTGTAAAGAAATTTATGACCTTATTAAATAAAAGTTTTAGCCAAGAAAGAATTGAGTTTATTGTTCTTGAATTGTTGTGTTGGTTTAGAGATAAAATGACTTAATAAAGGTTGAATTATGAAAACTTGAAGAAAGTTTGGTATCTTTCCCCTATGTATGTGTTAGCCAAAGTTTTGAGTATAGAGATGGGATTGGTTGATTTAATTAACATAACATGTATTTTAGTGGTGTAAATCGAAGGATTTAATATAAAGGTGAGGACTAATCTATAATAAAAAAAAATGAGAAAAGGATAAGTCACCTTTAAATGAAATTTTTGGCCAATGTGGATTTTTAGAGAGGTTAGATAAATTAATTAGGTAGGCATGTGTTTTTGTTTCAATATAATGGGTGATGAAATTTAAAAATAGGTAATATGAAAATGGAAAGAAATTGTTGAAAAACTCATGCCTTTTTTTCATAAGAAATATTCAGCCAATCTTGAAAGAAATGGAGGAGGGAAGGTGTAAACCCCTGATTTAAAAAAAAAATAAGAAATAAATAAATAAATAAATAGGATAATGAAACATAGCTAAAATTGTAGTTTTAAGGACTAAAACTTTTAAATATGGTTAATCATTAAAACGGACCAAGACAAGATGTTTAATTGAACGAAAAACACCCGAATTAAATTGTAGTGGTATTGTAGTAATTATAGAGATCTTGGAATTAAGGAAGCCAAGTGAAACTAACCATATTGATTTGGAGAGGGGAAGGGAAATAATCCTAATTTCTTCAAAATTCTTCCAAAAATCACATGAAAACACTTAGGTTAAAGGATTAGAAGGAGTGTTTGGATAATCTACGGAGGTTATTTGTATAATTTAAGGGAACTTAAAGCTTAGTAAAAGGAGAAGAATTGGTGGATTGGAGGGAGAAGGAAAGGAGAAGAAGAAATCAAGCTTTTCTTTTTTATTACTTCATATCAAAAGGTAATAACTCTTGCTTTAGGATCAATTAAAACAGTTTATTGATTTTCTTTGAGTTGTAAGGCATGTTATGTGAATGAAGGAAATGAGGTTTAAGGGATTTAGTTGCTTGAATTGTTAGTTTGATCCTAGAAATATGTTGATGAACACTTTTTAAATTATAGAACAAGTGTAGAATTAGGAAAATTGAAGAAAAATAATTACCCATCTTCTTCATAATAAGGTTTGGTCAAATAGATCACCAAAGTAGAGGGAATAAATTTTTTAAATTGGCTTGTATACATGATATGGAAGGTTATGTTAATACCTAATTATGATGAACTAATACAAAAATTTGAAGAAAAAACAAAAAGAAACTTATGGTTCATTGGAGGACATATTTGGCCTACGGGCCATTAGGAGAAATAATGGGGTTGGTTTTTAATCTTTACTTAATTATGATGAGTTGTTATGGATTTAGAAGAAAAAAAATGAAAACTATCATGCTTAGTTGTGTGTACGGTGAATAATTATAATGAGTGAGAATTAGTTGCAACCTTTGGGTTTCTATGTAAAGATTTATCCATATGCTTAACATGTAAATATGTTTTTAGAAAGAAATTGTATTGGGTTAATGATGTGTATGGACATGGACTATGCATGTTAAATATTGTATATGTGGAAATAATTGGAAATGTGTTATTTTTTTATCTAGGTATGGATCCAAAATCGATATAAATGATGGTAATGCAATAATCTTGTATATTGTTGCGACTAGACCTTAGAGCACAGGAGGATCAGGATCAACACGTTAAGCAGACAAGTATTTTATTTTTATGCTTAAAAAAATAAAAAGAAGAATTTACCATTATTACATTGTGGTATTAAATTCTTTAAATTCCATAAAATATATGGAAAGTATCACAAATTTAAGAAAAGAGAAAAAAAAATAAAGTATGACTTGAATTGTTGTCCACTATACGAAGGTTAATGATATCCACTAGACTAATATTGACATTTCTTAAATAAGTATTATGGACAAAAACTTGATTAGCTATTCTAGGATTTTGATGGCTAATGATGTCAATAGGATTTTATTAATATCGGCATTTAACCTAAAAGACATAAAGGAAAATTTTAATGAACTTGATTAGCCTTTTGGGTTATGGGGGCTAATGATATCAACAAGTTTATATTGGTATTGACATTAACATGGATCGATTTGCTTTTTGGAGTATGGAGAATAATGATACCAAAAAGATTATGTTGATATCGACATTATCATGGACTTGATTAATCATTCCAGGTTATAGAGGGTAATAATGTCAGTGACGTTACATTGGTGTTGGCATTACATAAAAAAGTTAATTAGTTATACAAGATGTGGGACTAATGATACCAAAATAAATGGTATTGGCATACCCTTGATTAGTTATCTTTGTGATGATAACTAATGATATCAATTTGGAATTGATATCGGCATTGAATGGTTGACCCAGGTTATTGGTAAGGAAGGATATTAGAGTGTCTGATATCATAAAATTAAATTTGCATGTAATGAGTTAATGAAAAGGAATAACAATATTGATTTGGTTTAATAAGAAACAATAATTTGTACCTTTTGTTATTATGATTGAAATAAATGAACTTGATATGTGAACCTTATTATATATGTTTGTTTACAGGTTTATCTCACCCGAAACCAGGAGTAACATTTTAGTTGAAGTTGTACTTGTTTTGTTATATGTTAGGTAGAATTTTGTTTAAAATGAACCTTAATGTAATTATTAACTAATGTCCTCTATTAAACTTTTGGGATGTTTATGTAGATAAACATGTATACATGTTTATTTTGTATTTACTTTACATTTTAGGTTAAAAGTATGTTAGTTAATTCTCACTATAGATTATTTTACCATTGTTCCATAAATTACTTAGATAATGTTGAATTTAGAATTATTAATAAAATTATTTAGAAACTACCTTGACACATGAATATTAATGTTTATATTTCTAATATTCTGGAAATGATATAGATAAACACATGTTAAAAAAAAGAAATATTAATATGCTTGAGAAATCATGGTTTATATGATAGTTGTCGTGACTATGATCCAAAATGATTGGATCAAGTAACTAGAAAGATTTTTTAAGTGTAAAAAATTAAGTCAATGACTTGGGATGTTATAACAAAAAAAACATTCTTGCAGATTTTTAGAGAAAACTTTGCCAAAATTCCTGCAGGAAATGAAAAAAAAAATTACCTTGTTTTTTCATAATTTATTCATGATAATTTTTTAATTAGATTTTCTAAAATGAAGTTTTTACAAAAAAAAAAAAAAAAGGCTAGGTGTCCTTCACCTTCACTTATTATAAGAAATTCCTAGAATTGTATAACTGCAATTTCTTTTATGGATATTGTCTATTTATTAATTGTGATATGGACATAAAAAAGGGTGAAATTAGACTAGCTAACAAAAAAAATAGCTAGTAGCATCTGTGTTCAGATGACTGAGATAATTTATTAGACTAGTTGATCGAGAGGGGCCAGTGGCATGAGTATTTCTGATTGTCAGAATATTGAACTTGTCTTAACTATACGAGAGTTGAAAATGATGACACTAATGTTGATCTAATATATATATATATATATATATATATATATTGCATTCTAATATGATAAAATGATTTAATTGTCGGGATCTACTTACACGAGGCCCGATTAATAGATTTCTGTGGTGTCACCTTTTGTTATAGATATAAAAATTGTAATCTATAGATGTTAAATTTATATGTATCATAAATTTGGTATTGTATTTTGGACTTATAATCATGTTTATAGTAGTATGAATATCATTACCTTGTATTTCTTTTGTTAATATTGTGAAGCAATATCGAAATCTATATTAATTAAGATAAAACTCTAAATATAATCATCTTCTAAATTTTGAAAGTTTATTTGGATTGTTTAATTAAGCATGCTATATAAGTCTTGAGTGGATTAATTTTCTTGCCTAGATTGTTTATATTTCACGGAAATTAAAAGTATGTTATTCTTGAGTTGTGTTGAGGTGGGACAAGGTCTAAAATGGTTGGATCATGATTGTGATAGTAACTTATGATATATATAAAGATGTTGATAACTTGGTACAATCCTAGGGAAAACTTTGCTAAAATTTCGGTAAAATATTAAATAGTTAAAATGGGGGAACACGTGATTATGAATTAAAAAAACTTATCCTGATTTTTGCATTACCCAAAAAAACACTATTTTGAAATTATTTTCTAAAAGTTAAGGATTTTACAAAGTTTCTTAACCATCAAATCAACTCCCTGAGTTTAAAGTTTCCTAGCACTTAAAAATTGGGTTTGTCCTTTTTTAAAAAAATTAATACACCTCATCCACATATTAAGTTGGATTTTTTTTTGTTTGACAACAAATGCATTGTCAAAACAACTTATGCATCAATCAAGACTAAATCTCTAGAACAGTAGAAGTACAAGTAATAAGATAATAACAAGAGAAAATAAATTAATGATCGAATATGATGAAATACAAGAATCTTAATTCATAGTTTTATTGTTGAAGATAAAACTCTACCGATTTTTTAGGAGGTTTACACCTCTTTAAATAAGTTTAAAAACCAACCTTAACAAACTAAAAAACCCTCAAAATAAAAACAAAAAGTAACAAAACTCTTAAACAAGCTAGAAAAAATAAAACTATCAATCTTTTTTTCTAAACTAAATAGAAAAAGGTAAAATCACCATAGAAAAAAAAACCTTTTCTAAACTAAATAAAAATAATAATAACCAAGTAAAATAACTTCTCTCTTAAAACTCTCGTGCATTAGTCTCTTAATAGACTATTCTAGGGACGCACTCCCACTTCGGCCGGCTGCATACAAGAAAAATTAAAGGTGACTCCAAAATTTAAACACAAAAAATTAAGGAATGAAACAAATTATTAGGCACGAAGTCAACCTCCTAAAATTATTAAATTATGATCTTATGTGTCATAATTCTAAAGACACTCCAAGCATAAACTATATCACAACATGATAACATAACGGTATATTCCAAAAACTCAATCTAGTAAAATTCACAACCTTAACTAGCAGTAATAAAGTATAAAAATATTATTTAAAACAATTAAAAATTTATATAATTATTAATATTAAAACTCATAAAATTAATTAAAATGCACAAGGTGACCCATTTCACTATCAACCTTAATTTAATACTTCATGTGCCGTATTAGATCAGCTGGAAAGTTCGCAGGAATAAAATAAAGGTCCATAGCCACATGCGTCTTTGATACGCGCTGCAAATGATTTTTTGGACCCCTTCTATCACTCACCCTATAAAGATGTGTCTGTGCCTGCCACGTGTCCTATACGATGTCCGCGTGGAATTTTGTAGTTTCAAACAATGTTTAATGAAATTAAAAAAAGTTGATTAAAATTGATTTTTTTATGGTTTCAAATTATTTTAATGTGTTGGTGTTAAAAATAATTTTTTAAAAATAAAAAAATATTATTTTAATATATTTTATAACAAAATATATTTTAAAAAATAACCGCTAACATACTCTCAAATACCCTATTAATTTACTACGTAGCATAATCTCTTAAAAAAATTGATAGGCGTCAGGGATATGCCACTTGTAGCATATTCTCTTCAAAAATGATAGACCTCCAGGGATATGCCATTTGAAAAAAAAATAGATTAGGGTGTTTTAGTATGTGTTTATATTGTATTAATTTTTATTATTGTGTTTTTAAAAATATTCTTTTAGTTGTGGTTTTAAAATAAATAAATTAAAAAAAATATATTTAATTAAAATTATTGTAAAATAGATCTTTACATATAAAATAAATAAAAACCAAGTTTTTATAAATTAAAAAAAAATATTTTAACTTTTATAAAATCAAGACTTAAAATGTAATTATATATGTAATTCAAAAAAAAATTATTTATTTAATTTAATTTTTTTTTATTTTTTCACAACACCAAACGGTCTCGGTCTCTAAACTGTGTGGGCTTTCGTGTGGTGTCACGGGGGACTAGCAGTGGCGGTACTTAACTGGTAGACTATAAAACGATGGCCATGCATACAAATTCGGGCATGGCCCCTCTGGTGACCACATGTAACTGGGTCAATGGGCGACCCGAGCCCAAAAGGAAACATTTTTGAAGGGCTCAAGCCTAATCAGTCCTTCACCATTCATCTGTACTAGGCTAAGCCACATTCAACAATTAAAGGCCTGACTTCTCTTCCAAGATAGAAGAGTTTTTTTTTTATTAAACCATATTCGGCAACTAGAGGCCTGACTTCTCTTCCAAGACGGGAGTATTTTATTAAATGTCTCCAGTTCACGAAGAAATCACTGTGTTATAAACAAACAAATCAAGAAAAAGGAAGCGATTCTTTCTGGTTATTTCCATCCGTAAATTCAGACTAAATTTCTTACCAATTCGTGCTTCATTTGTTACTGGGTTTCGCTCCTGGTATGTTTCTTTACTCTCCTTTTCTTTTTCGGTTTATTGCGATTAATAATAATTGTATTTTCTGTGCCTGTTCGATGCAGTTAATGTTAGATCAGTTTATTAGGATACAAAACAGAATCGATGATAGTTAGTTAAAGCTGTCATACACGCTCTTGAATCACCGGGCACACTGCACTCAGTGTTCTCTTTTCTGTCGTAAAAGCTGGAAGTTAATGTGTGTGCTGCTATAAGTTTCGATTTTGTGCGGAGTCGAAGGTCATCGGTTGTGAATGTGTGGGTTTTGAGAATCGAGGGAGAAAATTGTATTGAAGGTTTATATTACGAAAAGGGTTTTTTATATTATCTATTAATTTTGGCTATCTGGCCCATTTAAATTAGTATTCCTGTTGCAAGTTCGGGTTTTGGTTAGATTTTAAGTGATGATCAAATTAGTAGTAAAAGCCATTTCAATTCCGGAATACTTAATGAGATCTTTTAGTCCAACGTGAGGAAGGATGAGGGAAGTCTTTGTTCATGAATGCCTGCCTCAACTTGGAAATCGATGAAGCTAGAACCGCTTTTTGTTCTGTTTTCTTTTCAACTATTTATATTTATAGCTGAGCAAGGACTAAAGGCAGGAATCTGATGTTATGTTGTATCGTTAGTTTTTTTATTATTATTATTTTCCTGTGTTTTTTTTGGTTAATATTTCCATGTTGTTACGTCACCATGACTCTGTGTAGAGTGGGAGCAGGATTTGTAGAACCTGTTAAACTTTACTCTGTAGTATTGTTATGAACTAATTCGTGTATGACAGGAAAAATCTCAAATGGAAACACAAAAAAGTGA
The DNA here is from genome assembly GCA_007827005.2 of Populus simonii. NCBI lineage: Eukaryota > Viridiplantae > Streptophyta > Magnoliopsida > Malpighiales > Salicaceae > Populus > Populus simonii. The sequence continues at coordinate 15,655,530 of CM017467.2, read as the reverse complement.
ACCAGCAAAACAGCAGTCATCTGCAGCCCTGGATCCGACCATCACTTCATGCCGAAGGAAGAAGAAGGATGATGCCACTTTTTTGGAGGATCTGAAGGATCACATCGATGAGTTCATTCATGCATCTATGGATGAGCACAAGGATTGTTTTACGAAGACTATCAAGAAGGTTTGTTCCCAGCTCCATGTTCAATGTTTAATTGCTAATTGCCAACTGACAATGTGCTATTCTTTTGATAGTGTAATCGGAGAGTGTGTGCATTGGTTGCTGACCTAAGACTTGGGTTTTATTTTCAGATGTTTGGAATGTCAAAGATTGTTGCAGAGAGGAGTGGTGATGCTAAGGAAGTCGAAAGTTCTTTGCCTCTCCAAACTACAGTGGCAAAGTAGAATGTCTTCATCCTTATTGTAATAGCTCATAGCTAAACGCTAGTTTCAGTTATGGTAATGACATTTGGTGCAGCTTGATAATATCTTATCACTACTCTGTTCGGTTTGACTTGTTAAATGCATAAAGTTTTAATTCTACTGAGGACTCCATCTTAGAGCTTGAGTGTTTTTGTTCCCCTGAAGTTATTAAAGCAAAGCGTTTCCAACACCTCGAAAGCTCGGAGGTTCTACCCGGTGAAGTTCATCATTCAATCTCACAAAGTTCTGGCATCATAAAGTGATGGAATGAGTTTGGTTTTGCAATGCGTCTGTTGCTGTCGTAAATGGTTGCCTTTGCTGCAACATTTTGGTGGGCTAGCATGCCAGAGGATGCATTTCACTTGCAAGTTTCCTGTCTAGTTTTGCTTAAGTTGGGTTTGTTGGTTTGCGCGTTTAAACGGCTATACTCTCAATGCTCTGGGCCTTGGTGTATTTTCACGTGTTTCCTTATCATTAATTCAATTTTGAATTCGATGCATCACAGAGGTGTCATGGCAAGTATTTTTCTTCTTTCCAATTAATCTCCAAGTGAAGGGACAACCTGAGAAATTTATTTTCATATGAATTGTGCCACTTTGATTTTGATGCCATGGTAAGTAGCTGTGAAGTCGGAAGGGTAAAACTGCAGTAAACTGGATTCTCCCGTTACTGCAGTTGTGAGTTACTTCTATTTTATTGTTTTCAAGTTTGAATTCAAATGCAAACTGAGTTGGAAAATTCCCGGATCAGCCTTATACCTTTCCTTCCCCATTCACTCTTATCCTTATCAAGGAAACCGCAATTTTCTGTGTTTCAATTGGAGGCAGAGTCTAAGGTAATGTCATCTCAACATGATCAATGGCCGTGCAATTAACCAGGCTTGTCGTGAAGAAGGGAAGGTCGAGGACCTCTTCCGTTAGACTGGCAAAGCACCAGCCAAAGAAAAGATCTCAACATGTGTAATATGTACAAGCTCGCCGATAAGCTTTCCACCACTTTTCTTCCTCGAAGATCGCTTTCGTCAGCTTTCGACATTCTTGCCAGCTTTACAAGCACCAGGTATAGGTACTGCAACAAAACTCTCTTCTTACCGGCAACGCTGTGCCAGGCCTAGTTCCATTTTTCAGTAGCCGCTATGCATTAGCTGTCATAATGGTTGGAGTAGAACAATTGTTCATTCATAAAACCAGTATCAGACATGATTGTAGCCATCTTCAGATGGTTTTCTATTGGGCATGAAGTCAAGAACTAAACATGTATTGCCTCTAATATAGTTTGAACTTCATAACTTCTTATCTTGTCTAAATCATCCTAACCAAACCCACAAATATAATAATCTCAATGCCCAATCACATTAGGGCTCTAAGCCTACTAGCATTATATAGAACACCGATCATAAGCAGTGTAGTCACTCGCGAGGCCAAACCCACTAGGACTATGCGCCAATTGGCACCATAGACTCTCTTTTTTAAAAGAGTTTTATCATTTCTCTTCTCCGTTCTAGCTTCGGTCAGGTATTGATAGTTATTAAACTTGATTATGGGGTTATTCAAAACATGACTATAATCATAGATTAGGTTGATTAAATTAATTTTAAAAAAGTGACATCATTTAATTTTTTCAACAAAAAAGAATTAATGAATTTTAATCAGATCAACTAAATCACAAGTTATTAATTCTAGTTTTTGACCGAATCATACTTTTTATCTATTATGAAACTCAATTTGGACCAAATCCCAAGACGAGTAAGTCTTGAGTCAGCCTTAGGTTGGGTTGGGTCCGAGTTTAATAACCAAGACTTCATGAAACTAAACTCGTTTTTTTAATTATAAAGTTAAGGTGTGTGTATATTCTTTAGTATTCAAATATAAATGATTGGTTAGGGGTTGTGCTTATATGGAAATGTGGTAAATGTTGTTTTTTAAAGTATTTTTTATTTGGAAATGCATCAAAATAATATTTTTATTTTATTTTTGACAACAACATATCAAAACGATCCAAAAGCACATAAAAAGTCATTTTGACACTAAAAAAAATTCAAAAATATGGTTGGACCACAATGTCAAACACCATCTTAGTGCATACTAGATAAGTGGCTTACGCTTCGCCATGAACTGAGCTGATTTTTTAAAGTATTTTTAGCTTGAAAATACATTAAAATAATATTTTAAAATTATTTTTGACAATAACATATCAAAACAATCCAAAAGCACATAAAAAATATGGAAGTAGGGGGGGTTTTGCTTATATGAAAGTGTGGTAGATATTGCTTTTTAAAGTATTTTTCATTTGGAAATGCATTAAAATAATATTTTTATTTTATTTTTGACAACAACATATCAAAACAATCCAAAAGCACATAAAAAGTCATTTTGACACTAAAAAAAAATCAAAAATACAATTGGACCACAATGTCAAACACTATCTTAGTGCATACTAGATAAGTGGCTTACGCTACACCACGAACTAGGCTGAATTTTTAAAGTATTTTTTGCTTGGAAATGCATTAAAATAATATTTTTAAATTATTTTTGACAACAACATATCTAAACATTCCAAAAGCACATAAAAAGTCATTTTGACACTAAGAAAATTAAAAAATACGGTTGGACCACAATGTCAAACACCATCTTAGTGCATACTAGATAAGTGGTTTACGCTTCGCCACGAACTGGGCTGAAGTTTTCGTTGTGTAAAAAAATGATGCTCAAGCACTGTCAGTATATTTTAAAAAAGAAAAAAAAAATTCAAGACTCTGACATCATAGAAGAAAAATGAAATAACAAAATAACAAAAGAATATAGAATAAAAGGTAAAAATTAAGAGAATGATGACCAAATAAAAAAATCAATATCATGGATCTAAGGATGAAATTCAAAGCAAATTAAAATTTGATAAAAGGGCCAAGAATCAAAATTAAAAATCAAAACATTGAGGGTTAAACCTGAAATATCATCGAATTTTGAATTGAAGAGAAAAATTAAAAAGAAAATCAAATTCACTAAAGAATATATAAAAAAAAAACAAGAGAACGATGGCCAAATTTGAAAAAAAATAATAAAAATAAGATAATGGATCTAAAGATGAAATTGAAAACAAATTAAAATTTGATAAAAAAAAACTAAGAATCAAAGTTAGAAATCAAAATATTAAGGGTCAAACCTGAAATATCATAAAATAAGAGGGAAAACTTAATTTTTTTAATTGTAAGCATGAAATTCAAATGGGAGGAGAGAGAGAAGAAGAAAAGAAAAGGAAAGAGTGGCCGATGACAAACCATCATCGTAACCACCACGTGCGTCGTCCCACGTGAAAGGGGGTGCCGTGGCTTCCAGCGTCATTGCAGAAGCTAGTGTTCCTCCACTAGAGGCGGCTCATGCTTCGTTAGAAAAGCACAAAACCAACTTAATAATAATGAGAAAAAAAACTCATTAACATGACAGAAACACCCTCGGGCATAAGGTTTAGAAAATTTGATTTTAGAAATATTTTAATCATTCCAATCTTTAAAATAAAGTAAAAAACAAAAAATATCTCATCATGCTAATTAAATGAAAACAACTTTTAAAGACAATTTAGTAATTTTATTGTGCAACAACCGTATGAGTTGACCATTATATCCCATATAAATTTAATAATAACATTTATATCCTAATAAAAAGATGAATTACCCTAGTACCTGAGCTAAATGATTTTACGTAGCAGGGGCAAAATCCCCCATTTACTATGCAAATCTAAACTGAGTACGTGTACAGTAAAAGTTTGATGAATTAATTTTAGTTTTTTGTTTTTAAATTGCAAGCAGATTAATTTAATGTTCTTTTCATTTTTGTGATTTTCTGTCACGTGGGCAGGGAGGTAATTTGGAATTTGGGGATGGAACTTGCTAGCTAGGTGAGGTTTAGAGCCAAATGGCAGTTCTTCGCCTGTGATATAAAGACAAGGCCATGGGGAACATGCATCTCTTACAATCAAGATATTTCTCTTTCTTATCTTAAAGGTTGGAAACTATCCTATCATTAACCTTCTAAAGTCTTAACTTAGGCCTAAATATATGGCAAATCGTCTTCGAGACTTGGCATATTATCATTTCTGTAAGTGGTAAAGATTGTTTGGCATCATGTAACTTAAAGCAGTACTAAGTGCGACATATAATAAGCACATGGTTGCCTTAATTATTATTATTTTTTCTTATTAAACCTTGATGTATAGGACTGGTAGTTGCAAGATCAGATACCTAATTAATCATGTTCTAAGTTAAATGTAAATATAAATCGTAAAATTATAAAATTATAAGTTCTTTTTCTTCATTCATAATAGTTTATATAAATAATAAGCAATTCCATCAATAAAGATGTGGTGTATTTATTCTTACATGATAAAATCTTACCTTGCAAGATCTAAGAAAAAAATTAAAAGTGGTTGGTAAGACTGCACGTTCAAGAAAATACATTGAAAAAACTATGTTTTCACAATTATACTCCCTTATTAGCTAACATCAATTTCAATACTCTTTCCATGATCATTTATAGTGTTCTAGCATATGATATGTTTTCTCTTGAAGAATAATACATCAATTTTAAATATTCTTATATTTTCTTTTAAATTAATATTGTTATATTTTCATAAATTTTAGATATTATTTGTTACGCACCACGAATCTTAACAAGTAGATTAATAAAAAATTGTAAGCTTTGTATGAACTAAAACGAATAAATCAAAAAATTCAAAGTATGACTTTTTTTTAATCTTGAAGTCTAATTTCTTATTAGATCATATCTTAGATAAGTTATAGAATTTTCTATAGATAAATTATAATGTTGTAAACTTGTTTAAAAAACTATGGTATTTAGACATAAACACATGGTGCATAGATCATGTTTTAGAGTATGGTTTGTCACTCTTGTTCGTTAAAATATCCCTATAAAATAATTTTAAAAAAAAATTATAACTCATAAAAGATAGTTTTTATTTGTTAGGAAGAACAAGACTATATTTTCTTCATCCTTACACTATTAATTAAAGGAAGAATCTATAGATACAAGTGTTTGCGAGGCTCATACATTAGTGAGTAAACACAAGGGTATATAATAAAAAAATAAGAATTCAAAATTAATGTAAATTTATAAAATCGATAGTAAAATCATGATTTTACCTCATTTTACATGATTTCAATTTAATTTAATTTAATTTTTAATTTTTATATGATTTTGCATAATAAATATATGTTGATATGATTTTACAAATAAACTGGGATTTTGAGAACCTTCCCCAATTCTTAATAATTAATGATATTGTATATAACTAGAAATATTCAGAGTTTGATGAACCAATAAGGCTGTTACCTTAAAATAATTTGTCGGTAAGAAGGTTACATGGGATTCTTTACAACAACTTATGATCATTTCTTCCTGTTCTTTATTTGATTAAGTATCTGAGCCAACATTGGATGCCTAGCCTAGCTAGCTAACCCTCAAGGAACATGCCATGCCGTGGATATGGTTGCATTTATGGGATCATAGCGCAGGACTCTTCCATCAATGTATATGAGATTGTTTGGAAAGTAGTCTGAAGAAAGATCAAAGCATATTCCACAAAGTCAGCATTACTCTCTTTTCATTTACTGGTCCTTTCAATTTCTAATGCCTTTGATCTGTCTCTCCATGTATCTATATATAGTTTTTTTAAAAATAAAAAATATTTTGTTTAATCACAAAGAATTAGGAAATATTAAATATATATGCACAGGAATTTTTAAAATAAATAATTAATATTCCCGAATCCCGCCTATTCATTCGCTACCCTCCTCTCTATTTGCTTTAACACACGCAACCCTCTCTATTCCCATATATATTATCTTTAATTTATTGGTTGGTTTGTATTCTGTCCTCCAATTATTCAAAAACTAGAGGTAGGACCATTATATACTGTATATAGTTTAGATCTCGACATATTTTTCGTCCATGTAGTAACTTCATGTTGCATTATATATACTACTGGAAGAGTAAATGCAAGCACTGATCATGAAGGTTAAAAAACATAAAATAATAATATATTTCATTGCTTAGAAACTTAGAACATGATGAGGAAGGGATTAGAATCATCAAAAGATTCAAGATACCTTCTTCCTTGATACATTTATTAAGTGCTTATATTAGCAGCACGATAATAATTTAAAATAGATGACAACTAGAATAATAAAATAAAGGGTAGAATCACTGGTTTTGATTCTTCAATCAAAATCAGTGCTCTTTTGAAATTATTTAACCTGTGACAGCTAGAGCTAGCTCATGAGTGGAGCATAGTAATAGGAGGAGCAGAAAGCAGTGAATCTATATTGCTGCGGAAACATGAAGTTCGTAGAGCTATATATAGCTCACTGGAGCTTCATGTTTTTCATCCTGCATGTCAAAACAAAAAGATCAGCACATTTAGTCCTCTCTTGTGATCGATAATTCTAATTAATATATAGTTATTGTTACTATTTATTTATTTATTTATTTATTTATCTATCTTTGTGGGGGGTCATTAAGTTTATGTTGTTGTCCAGAAATTATGTTTTGCCGGCCGTGGCTCAAACTCGAGAAAGAGAAATACCACTGAACTGTAAGCTTTTAAGTTTGAAAGCTATATATATATATTTGCTTGTTAAATTCATAATTTAGTTGTCAAAATCACTCCATCGAAGCCACGTGAAAAGTGCTTGTGGGGTCTCAAAAAAATATAATTTGAGAGTTAATTTGCAAATAATTTCCTACAATATCTTATTATTCTCTGATAGGAATATACTTTCTGCATGTAATTTTAACCATTTAAGGTCAGTCTCCATGAACTTTTATTCCTGTCGATGGAACCGTGATTTTGGTTTGGATTGTAGATGCACAGTTTTTTACATTTGAAAATCAATATATATATATATATATATATATATATATATATATATATATATATATATATATAGTGGTTTTGGCTCTCAAAAAGCAAGAAAAATTACTCCAAAAAGAATATTAATACTGTTGAGCAATCCCTTCTAGAAGTGTAAAGCACTAATAAAGAGTTAGAGAATCCATGTAAAGTTAGAGAGTTAGACAGCAGTGGTGACTCCATGACAGTTCACTTTATTAGATTCAGATACCTTAATCGTGGCATGATATGGTTAGCTATAAAGTCTTGTGAGTAGCTAAATATGCATTTGTTATTGTGATTTTACTTTGGTTTTATAAACTGCTATATATATACATCTTTTCCTCACCAGTCTTTGAGTGGCCATTTGCCCCGGTAGTCCTGTAATTAGGGAAGGGAACTCGGCCTGACTCAATATGCTTGACATCCTCCACGAGGAGTTCGTAATGCCTTTTCACTTCTTCAGCAGTTTTTCCACCAACTGCCCTGGCTACATTATGCCAACGGTCGGGTGTGTCCCTGTCATAAACAGCCAAAGCCCTTTCAAAGGCTTTGTTCTGCTGAGCAGTCCACGAGCCCGAACCGCGAGAGGACACGGAGCTTGATGCCATTTGTTTGAATGATGTTTTGGTGTAGGTTATGGAGAGGCTGGCTGCAAGGGCAAAAGATGATGAAAAGGGCGATTAAAGGGAGTTTAAAAGAGAAGAGATTGCAAGTCAAGAGGATGATATGTGCAATAGAGGTGGCAATGCCTGCTCTTTATAGGCGGAGGTGAAGGGGGTGATGAGGTGGGGTATAGGGCTAGCTAGTTGCAAAGAAGAAATCTAGCAAATGCAGTAGGATTTTTAATGATTTGTCTCCTTCGGAACCACAAAATATTGAAGTGGAGCAACAACGTAGGAGAATCTGTATCTTCAATGATTAATTAACAACACAATTAAGTCCTTGTCTATCTTTATAATACACATCATATGATAGAAAATATAACATCTAACATCTAATTAAGTTCTAAACATTGTCAATTCATACACTAATAAAACAAACATCAATAATTACCAAAACAAGTGGAGCTAATCCTCTCGTTTTTTGCAAATAAACTTAGTTCCATCAAAATTCACGTGGTTTAGTTCACTAGGACCTTTCTTATGTTGTTGAACCAAAGGGTAATTATATTGATTGTTTTTTTATTCATAAAATGAGTATAGATAGGCTATCTCGAACTTATGGTATGATACATCACCCAATTATTTCAGGCGAGCTAAAGGTTGGAATATCTCAGCGGGTAGTGCTAAATGTAGAGTTGCAACCAAATAAAACTACAGTTTCACGACTCGAAACATGACTATCTTGATGATGCAAACAAGCATTTTGAACCATTGGACCAACTCCAAGTTAGAAATTATATTGAGTTAGAACCTTAAAAGATAAATTCCAATAGAGAAATAGAGAACAACATAGTGGAAATCCCTGGTAGGATTCTGCACCTGTTGAGATTTTATGCAGATTATTACTCTTTCCCTGTTTTATTCTCTACCCTTAACTTGCACAGAGGGCTCTGAGTTAGGTGGTCCAACACCAAGCTAAAGCCACAACCAGACCTTACAATTTTACCTTTCACGCGCGCACCACAACCCCATATTTTTTCCAATTCAGAAAGGATTAACTGCTGAAAAAAGATCCCTCGTGTTGTGTTCATTATTATGGAGATGATCTTATAAGTGTACTACGTCCTGAACAACATTCCAAGCAAAACAACTGGCTGCTTTGTACCGTACAATGATTAAAAGGTCATATGCTACCTTTTTATTTTTTATAGGATAAGTTAGTCCATTAGCATGCAAAAATACAAATAGATGACGAATTAACACAATAGCAAAAAAAATATTTTTTTTTTTTTGACAAAATAGCATATTTTTAGGATGTTACCGGTTCACAACCACAATATTTAATCAAATTTTCTTATAAATTAGTTGGTTGTTTCATATTAATTAATTTCACCAGCAGATTGGTTAACACTGAAAAACAGAAGTAAACTTTTGTATGAATGGCAAATTTTAGAGATTTTAATTGTAGTATGTTTTTTAATCTACAAGTTGGACAAAAATATATTTTTTGATGCATAAAACATATTTGAAAAAGATTCATAAAAAATTATAGTTTTTATATGAACCGATCAACTGATTTAAACAATTAAATCAATTTGCAAACCGATTAAGCTAGAAGATTGATAATGAGGCTACTGCCTCTCCTTGCAACAAATTTCCCCAACATCTAAATCTAGCAAAAAAAAATGTTTTTTTATGAGATTTATTATTTACTTTGTTAATTTGACATTTAATTTAGTTGATGATTTTAGAAAGTTAATGATTTTATAATTTTAACAAAATTTGGACAGAGTTTCGTCTATATAGAAACTACACTTAAATTTTTTCTCTTTTAAAAAAACCCGTAAAACTCTACAATAATCAAACTCAACATATTTTTACATTTTATTATCACATGTAGCCCTACAAATGCAAAAATAAGAAAACATATATACATGCAAAATGAATCTAAGGCCCTGTTTGTTAGCTAGAAAGTAGTTTCTTTTTGGAAAGTGAATTCCAGGAAAGTGAATTATTTTCTGATGTTTGGTAGTGTAATGGAAAATAAGTTGAAAAACACTTTCCAGTATTTGGTTATGTCATGGAAAATGAGCTGAAAAATAACTTATTAATGTTTTATTTTTCTCAAGTTTATTAAAATAATGAGGAACAAATCTTACAAATTAAAAAGTTAAATGAGAATGAAATTGAAAAAAAAATCATAAATTATCTCAAATAAAATAAATAATAATCAAAATAATAGAGATCAAATCTAAAAAAAAAGATGAAGAAATTAAAATAATAATAATTAACATTTCATAAATTATTTCAAATAAAATAAGTAACAATCAAAAGAATAAGGATCAAATTTGATAGATAAAAAAATTCAATAAAAAAATGATAAGGGAAAAGCAAATAACAATTATAAAAATGAGAACCAAAGTTAATATAAAAATTAAATTTTAAGAGAAGAAATTGAAAAATAAATATTCAAAACAAAATATATGTAGCAATCAAAAGTTTGAGGACCAAATTTGATATAATCAGCAAATAATATGACATTTCTAAATTTTTCACAACTTCCAGAAAGTATTTTCCGCCCCTGGAAACCAAGCCAAATTTTCCGTTGACTGGAAAATATTTTTCGTTGACTAACTTTCCTAATGGCAAACAAACACAGGAAAGTTTGGAAAGTGGTTTCCCGGAAACTACTTTCCGAGAAACAAACATGGCCTAAAATACTTTAATAATACAACATTCAAGTAATTAAAATCTCAAAATATATAAACATAACTAATATAATTACGTTTACGTTGTCTACTAGAAGATTTGGGCTCCTCAATAACATGAGTTGATCCAACTCCTGCATTAGTCAGAGTAGTCTCGTCGTCTACCACATCATTATCAAGAGTTAATCTCTTCAAAGATTTCAAGTCTAGTGCGGCAAACATTGAACCACTGGGATGTATAAGTATAACTTTCATTTTCTTTATCAACATTACAAAGCATTAATGCAGCCTCTCGACCCTCTCATAGCATGAAGTCAACCTGATATTAATAAAACATTAATGTTAAATTAAAAGATTAATACATAAAACCCAGTGTTTAACATATATTAATTATAAGAAAATTAGATTACTTATGATATTTTTAATTTGTTAGGCATGTTGCTCATATTGCATGTATCATCCAGGTGGAGGAACCTGCTCTGGATTCAAACTAATGATGTGATATCCATGTACCAAATCAAATACTCAACATTTGTAAGCACATGATACATCTCTGTAAATATCTCATTTCTCTGTGCATCTCATTGTGATACATAAGCTTCATTGTAGCTTAACCAGTTGTAATCATCATTTTTACTCTGATAAGTTATGGGGTGCAAAGCATCACTCGTATTGATATCGACTAAAATATAATGTTTGTAGCTGAATTGGTGAATTACCCAATCTAGGCAACATAGCTAGACCATCTTAAAAAATATCAGCTAGACCACTAATGTCCACATGTTCATCCTATTAGCGCAAATAGCTGGAGCAACCACCAATCTTTCATCCGAGTAAGGTGTTTTTATGACCTTTAAAATAGAAGTTTCTTAAATACTAAACAGATACAATTCGGTGAAGTCAGGTATTTTATTTAACAAATGGATCAAAAAAATACTTGGATAGCATGTTATATGTCTAGCTCGCTCAGATAAAATGTCAATACAAGTGTTGGATTATTTTCAAATACTCTATCAGCACACCACCTAGCATTACAAATATATTAGTTTAATTGTATTTTTAAAAGTTACAATTAGATAATATAAATTTGCGTCAATATTGTAAAATAACTTTGTAATACCTGCATCCTAGTGGGAGTTATAGTGTAACCCCCATAGTCTTGACAGTTATGAGCGACAATCTGGGTATGTGGGTTCGGCCAACAAGAAGATGCTCCCGAAACTATAACTATTATTAAATAAAAATGAATTGATTATTTATTATTAAGATTAAATATTTTAAATGTAAATTGTTATAACCTTATTTTCCAATTCATGAAGAAATATTAAATATCCACCTGACCTGTTTGGTCCCCTTCATGCATGCATGACATAGATGTTTGTACAAGCATGTCAAGATAGCAGATCCCCAGGTATATATGGTGATGACATCAAAATCATCAAAAAGCATCAAATAAATTAATGTTATATATCTCCATGTAAGGTCTATGAGTAATACATTGCCAAACATATGCATAAAAGCATTGTCTCTCCTATACCGAGAAGTCCAAGTTATCGATTTTGACATTTTCATTCTTGATCCAATCATCCTGGATCTCAAACCATATCAACGGTACTCATTGTTTCACCCATGTCCGCATAAATATACTCACTAGTTATATGTCCGAAGGAAAATAAAAATAAAAAAGCATATGCATAGAAAGTTATAAGAATATCATAGTAGTGGAACTCATTTGTATCCATGCATCAAAAATAGAGATTTAACGTTGTTATTACATAATTAAGTTACTTACAACTAGTACCCAAAATTATACATATCATTCATAATCTATAATAACAAAAATAGAATTAGGTGAGGACTACTCCTGACGTAACTGAGATGACCCTGAAAAGTGCAATAAAAACATTATGATAAATAAACCAAATATAAAAATAATTATTACATTGAAACAATATCAATCAAATACTAAAAACAACATCGTTAATCATTAATAAGTAACATTTCCCTTCATCTCAAGAAGGATTTATTAAGGGTATGCTAATATTAGATCACTAGTATCATTTATTATCATTCCTTGGATATCTAATCTAAATCTTAACAATCCGCTGACATCAAAGTATTCCCTTTTATATTATTATCTTTTTCTAATGACTGGAAATACTTAATCACATTCATTTTAATTCTCTCAATCCTTGGGGTTATGGCAATGATAATAAACCTACTAGTATCATTAGTCTCCCTTGCCCGAGATCTACTAATCACATTTTAAAAATAATATCAATATCAATATAACCCATCAATATCATTAGTTATCCTAGCTCGGAATAACTAATTAAACCCTTACACGTACCTCAATTCATCATTTGAAAATATCGATGTCAAGAACCCCTTGACATCATTAGACTCCATTCAGGAGCAGCTAATCAAGTTCCATATAAATATTGACATCAATGTGACCCATTGATATCATTATCTATCCAAACCTAGAATAACTAATCAAATTATCTTAGATACTTTAATTTGTCATTCGTTAATGTCGATGTCAAGAGTCCTTTGACATTATTAACCTTCATTCAAAAGCAGCTAACCAAGGTTTTTATCCATAATCTTTATTTCCCTCCATTATTTATTTATTCATTTATTTCACACAACAATACCAAAGACAAAGAGATAAATTCCCATGATGTTTAAAATGCCCTAATTTAACAATTTTACACCTACCTGTTGTGTTCGAAGTTCTCGCTTTGAATTTAACTTTCCCCCAAATTTTACATTAAAACCCTAATCAATTTTGCTTTTATTGTGATGGAAATCAAGTAATTCTTATTCAAATTGATGTAGATGGGTTCTAGAAACCTTACATGGTTACAATTTGAGTTTCAAATGCCAACAAGTTAATATTTTCACAAGCCTCCTTCTTCTTCCTCTCTTTTCTTCACTTTCTCTCTCTAATACAATCTCCCCTCTCTTTGATCTTTCTTGATTTCTAGTGTGGATGGGTTCTTCTCTCTCATAACACTCTCTTTTCACTCCTAAACATCATTCTCTAACCCTTCAAGGTGAAAGGAAAGAAAAAGAAATGAAAATGATATTTTTCTCTCTTGATTGTACATTGTCGGCTTTAAGAGATCTAGTAGCCAAAATGGTCCAGCCATTTTGAGAAATGATCTGACTGTTTTATTAAATCGGTCTTGTCATTTCTCAAAGTAGCCAGACCATTTCTAGTCTTGGAACAATTTACATATTTGGTTATAAACCTTTTTTCTTTTATTTTCTTAACTTTTTTTATATTCATTTTTATTATTTCATTTTATTATACCTTAATTTCTACTATATTATTTTACTTTATCCCGGGGTATGTAAATATCATTATAATTCCACCCAAGTCCAAGACAAATGGTTTCTTTTATTTTTTTTCATATAACATGCCTAAATTATCATGTAACAATAAATTGTTCTTGGCATTATATGTGATACTATTGTTTACATCATGAACAATGCTACCATAATGACATAACATAAATATGTTATAAGATATTATGTGAAAAAAATCAGATTTTGATCACTTGGATGTAATTTTAACAAAATTGCATTACCTCAACCCTAATTGGAAAAATTTATAACAAGTTCAATCAAATTCCCATTTAACAAAAAATTGTTATAAGATGTTTGGTAAAATTCTAACAAATTCAATCAAATTCCCAAAATTTAACGTTAAAGCAAACTTTACCAAAAATTAAACATAATTCATGATACGAAATCTAATTGATATATTCATGCTTGCATTAAATCAAACTCAAATTTATAGCAAACTAATATAATTCAAATAAAATATTAAATTCATCAACTTATCATCAATTCAATTGAACGTGTAATTCATCATAACTCTACCGCATTCATGCTTTTTTACATGAAATCATCAAGCTAAGTTAATTATATTATTAGTTGATTACAACAATACACACAAAATTTGTAGTTCAACAACTTAACCAAAATTAAACGCAACACATAATTAATTGAACTTATTAATTCATAAATATTTTAACTTATTTTCATGTTCAACTATATCAAATCAATTCTAATTGATAATATTCTTAACTAATTTATCATTAATTCAACAAACTCTAAATTTACCATAAACCCTATATCCAGCCTAAAAAATTATTTTATTTCAACCAAACCAAACACAAATTCATAACAATGTAGTATACTTACCTTACTTGTAGGACTAGAAAAAGAGTGGTGGCGGTGACAGCAAATGCAATGGTGGATTATGAACACAAAAACATCCAACGATGCTTAGAGACTAGGATGAGTTTGGTTTTTGGTTGTTTTAAGGGAAAAATAAATGTATTTTATGGGTTTTATAGAGAGATAGTGAGGGCATCGATTGGTTTTGAGAGAGAGAGAGAGAGAGAAAAATTGTGTCTAGTCCATGTGTTCTTTGGTCATAACATTTAAACATGCCGCACTTTTAAAGTGCGACAACTACCTTGTCATGCATCTTAATAGCGACATTTACTAAATGTCGCTCTTCTAAAGCACAAGAAGGTCAAAAGATGTTATTTCACCAAATCATTTTCAAACAGTGTTATTCTACCTAAATTTTAAGTTTGCTATGCTAATTTCTTTTTATAAAAAAATTAAAAAAAAAAAACCCTTTTATAGCTTTTGGGACCCTCTCTCTCCATAAAGTTAGGTTTTCCCTTTGGAGTGTTATTTTAAATAGCAAGCATAATTAGATATTTACACACTATTTTATACGTTCTGCTCATGTTTATTTATGCAAAAATGTTCAGACACTTGATTAGCAAACAAAGTATGCTATCAGATTTTTCTAGTCTACTTTCATTAATGTTCAATGAACATTCTCTTACCACTCCCATCAAAAAGTTGATGGTCTTACTTGGCACATCTTATCACCGTGTACTCTAGTGAAAACTTATTTGTTGAATTTCATCCACCAAAGCATCAACATCTATGAAAATAAATTAAACATCTTAATCATGATCAATAGAGATGCATTAATTATATGATTAGAAGAAAATAATGTCGGTGCGGGTGAGTAATATTGATAATCGAAGTGTTTGTGGAAAAGTTACCAACAAGGCACAAGAAAACATGAAAAATTAGTGATCAATCCATGCAACTATGTAAGATATTAGCCCTTTCAGTCTCCAAACACGTTCAGGGTATTTATTACATAATACAGGCTTTAGTGCCACCATATATAACAAGGGTATAATCAATAGATGAATTCTCTGCTTTGTCGTTACCTCAAGATGGTGTGCTAGCTGGAGTAATGAAGATGGGTTCACAGTATTTTCCCACTTGTTTATTTTATCCTCTTATAGAGTAGATATTATTGTTTTTATTGCTCAATCAAGTTATCCCTCGTGTAAAAGGATAGTTGAGTACAAAGTTTACTTCTCTGAGGGCGAGCAGATGCTTATATCTTTGTTGGCCCATACATATCCGTTTCACCCTTGAATTATCAATGATGAACATCTATTACAATATCTGAATAGATATATGATTGTAGAATCTTTTTATTGGCCTATATGTTAGGAGCCTTATGCCCCAGTGGAGCTATTGACTCTTGTCACATGTCCTTTATTCATCTTAGGAACATTAGCAGAAGATTTAAGTTATTGTAGTTCTTTTGACTGGCCAATTATATTAAAGAAACTTGTCTATCTACAACATTTTCATGTTATTTGATACTGTGATAGATTGATAGAAAATAATTAGCTTGTCGATTTTCATGATCTTTGATACTATGATAGATTGATAGAAAATGATTAGCTCATTTTGCTAAAAAGAGTTTACATCATGATACAATGATATAATCTTTCATTTGGAGGTTTTCAGAAAATCAGCAGGCAAACCCTTATCTTCAAGTACCTATCCATCTTATTACCATTCTATTTCTATCCATTATATAAATATAAACTTTCAATTGTCTTATGAACTTAAATCACTACTTACAAACCATACATTTGGTGATGGGATTGTCTGCTTAATATACGTGGTGACAGTCAGGACCATAGAACGAGTCTAGTTAGGTTTCTGAGTCATGTTAGTTAAACTGTAGCAGTAGTCTATAAGCATCTACTTTATCATAGAGTACACCAATCGAAAAAACGACATAATTTTTTGGAGGAAACTAAATATAAGCATCTAAGTGGAATAAAAGGTTGAATTTTGGGGAAGAATCAGAATTATGATGCTGGTGGGGGTGGTGTTGGCTTTACGTTGCAAGTTGGTTAGGGTAGTCTCAACCTATAAGTCTATGTATGTTGAAATCTTGAAGGGAAACTTAAAGTTTAGTCTTAAAAGTTCAAGAATTAGAAAGGAACATGAGATAAGAATAGAAAAACTTGAAAGTAGTAAATAAATGGCACAGTACATATGATTCCTTTAAATCTTCATATGATATAGCGATAGAAGTCAGTCAAAATAACAAGCTTTAAACAATAGCAAATTGTTTTCCTTGTAGGATTATGGTGTATCAACATATTTTTTAAATTTCATTTTTATCTTAAGTCCATGTTTATAAAGATCAAAAACATGGTGATAATTCAATATGCATAGAGGCTTTGTAAAATACCAAGCCTAGATGACATGAGTCTAACTTGCTTTCAGACTCAACATCTTTGGGTTCAACTATACACTGAGTCCAAGTACATATAGATTTGGCAAGCTGCTAAACTCAACACTCCTGGGTTTAGCTATACGTACCTAAGTACATATGAGTCTAGCGAGTTGTCAGACCTAACATCCCTAGATTTAGCTATGCGCTGAGCCCAAACAGGCATAAGTATGCCAAGATGCTAAACCCATCTATCTTGGACTTGGCATCATTCCAGGTCTAAGTGGCTATGGGACTGACGATTGTTATAAGCTCTATTTTAGGTCACGAGGCTGTGTTTGTTTATTCTTATGGCTTATAATATGAAATATTAAATGTCAAGAATAATAATATCCCTACACCTCTAAGTATATATAAGTCTATTAAAAGGCCTATCACATTTCCATCAGCATTAGTATTGTGTAAGAAATATTTATCTCTCATTAATGTTTTACAATGAATATTTATCCTTCATCAATACTATCAAGAGGAAATGACATTTTAACCATTTCATTCAAGCAACTTGACAAAGATTAGAGGCTATATATACCCTCTGAACCATCTAGGTTAAGGGTTTACAATTTCTCTCATTTATCTAAGTATTTATATTTTAATTCTCAAAGCATTTATAATCCAAAAACAAAAACAAACATCCTTGTTCTTGGAAATTTAAAGCCCATTCTTATCATTTATTGCAATCTCTTAAAAGTCATTAACTTTACCATCTGATGGCCCATAAACCCCACCGTAAAGGATTGTTTTATAGGTAATGGGTTTTTTTACCACCAACCATCTATTTCTTGAGCTCTAGAGAAGAGAATATTGTCTTAAATGTGTGGTTAACCATTATCCAAACACCAAATAATCTCATTCATGAGCATATTGGATTTTGGAATATCATCAATTGGCATCATTTATGGGAAACTGATCAAAAGCCATCAATTGTTATCCCTGAATTGGTTTTTGACATCCTTAATCACGATTAATGGCGGATAATCAAAACACTCTCAGAATAGGACGTGTGACAAACCTTCCTACCATAGCAAACACTTCTGCCCAACCAAACCTTTAATATCTCATTAATTAGGTGCAGCTCCTTACCTAGGTTGTGTTAGCGGCTCAAGGGCCAAATCAGATTTTGCTAACTCAATAAATATTGGCTCCCGTAACACCTTCATTTACAACTTTGTGGTCATAGGCTACACCCAGCACCTGTAAACAATTACTCTAACCAAAAGAGTTCGGGTAGAATAAAGTGCTAAGGGGCTTTTAGCCTTAATGACCAGCAAGTCCTTCCAGATGACATTCATGTCATCATAATGCTCATGTATATAGCGAACACTCTTGATGCCTATTTGGCCATCACGGGATGGAGGCTACCCATCGGTACCACCATTCCACATCAGAAACCTCAAGCTCCCTAAAACCTTATAAATATAGGAGTGAGAAGCAGCCTATGAGGGAGTATATGCATGAGGATGTCTATACCCCTCATCAGATTCGAGATTCTCTCTTGTCAAGATGAGTGCTGCATACTCGCATACCCAAGGATTATATATCCACTAAGATGACCTTGGACAACTATAATGATCTTGCTGATCCAATGGAGCATGTGCAAAACATACAAAGCAACCTGGAATTGGTCATCGAGGATAGCTATGCCATGTGCAAGATCCTCCTTACAACCTTTATAAGGTCAGTATGTGCATGGTATAATAACTTAGAGCTAGGATCCATTACAAGTTTTGGTGAACTTTGTACTAAACTAGTGGTGTGTTTCATCACAAGCATCCCAACTAAAAAGAAGTTGTACATAACTTTTTAGGGACACTCATGTAGATGACAAGTCCACATAAGCATACCTGAAAAGGTTTAAGGAGAAAATGCTCAAGATCTAGGAATTAATCAAGCTAGTGGTTTCTGAGGGCTTGATAATTAGAGTCTATGGGAGATCTTTAAAGAAAGAGTTGTACACTCTTCCAAATAGAAGTTTGTTAAAAGTGAAGCATGTCATGGAGAACCATATATAGGTGGAAGAGGCAAATGTGTTGCGTTATGGGCCTTCCTGTTTTTGCAAAAATGTCTCCCAAGCAGGATTGCTCTCCTAGGAGGAACAACAACCCTATAAAGAGTTAGAAAAGATCAGTCATAGAACGCATGACCTACCATGAAATGTGTATGACTCCATTGAATGCTTTCCTAATAGAAGTCTTCACTACCATTGAGGTTCAAGAATTTTTTTCAATACCCTTCACCCATGAGATCACCATTCAGTACTCGCATTTCCAAGAATATTGTCTGTTCCATCAAGATAAAGGACATGACACCGAAGAGTGTTATATGTTAAAAGAAGAAATTAAAAGATTGATAGTTAAATGCTATCTTTTCCCTTTCTTGAAGAAGGATTCTCATCCTGAGCCAAACAGGAAAGAGCCCAGCCAATCCATACAGACATTACCCGAAATCAATGTGATCTTAGAAGGCACCTCAGCAGGGAATGATTCCTGCATCGAGAAGAGAAATTATGGGAAGTAGGTCCTTACAACAGCTCGTCTTTAGAACCATTATGTAACATCCCTTACTTTTAAACATGTTCAGATCTTTTCATCATCAAGGTTACATAGAAAAAACCATGATTTTTTTCTTTTTTTGAAATAATAATAGTTCACTACCAGTAAGAATAGTTGATCGGTTCATAATGGCACAACCAATCGGTCGACTAAATACTACTAAATTTCATTAGTTTCCTTAATGGTTGAAAAAACAGTTAACAGGTTTGATTGCTATTTGATCAGCCGGATTTGACAGTAGCCAATTTCACTGTTCCTCCTATCAATCGGTCGACTAGATCATTTGGTAATCCTAAACAGTCGACTGGTTTGTGCAACTTATCAAATATTAGTTCAATTTTTTTTCACTTAACATACTATACATATTTTATTCATAGCAAATGTCAATTTATTTAATTCAAACTTTTCTAAGGTTTTCATTTTTAACCGACCATTAATTTAGCCATATCCATATTTGCTTCTATTATATTTTCATATCTATACTACATTTATGATTTTATCTCGATTTCATCAATCCACCAATTGTTCTATGTTTTCTCCAATTAATTATATATTTATGCTTATTTATCTCGTCAATGTCTTACCAACTTTCAAAAATTCAAGGTTCATTAGAAATTCAACCACAATTATATAATCTAATTAAATATGTTTCCCTTCATCTTTAATACATCAACACTCATTTGAACACTCATAAATGAACAAATATTTGCTTTAGCTCCCATAAATTCTCATTTTCTCCTATTATGACTTATACCTTTGGCCTCTTTTTTTTTCTTTCTTTTTTATCTTTTTCTACACTTCTACACCTTATATAGACACAATTTAACACAATTATCACAGTAATTATGTCAACTAGTTTAAATTTTCTTTTATTCTCCTAACTAGTACTTAGCCTTAAATATGGTTATTGGTTTCTCTCCAAGTTTTTTGTATAATTAGCTTTTTACCCGTCCATTTCCTACCTATCTTAACACAATTTAACCCAAATTCCATAACTTTTTGAACCAATTCAATTCATTTTATATTTCTAAGTCTAGGCTAAAATCTCATATCAAATGGGGAACATGATTTTCTTCAAAGTTTCCATAATTTTTATATTACCCATTAGTTTTTCATATCTAAAAACATAATTCTAAAAACAAAACATCATTTTAAGTAATCTAACTCATAAAACTCAATATTATATATTCTACACATTACTAACTAAGCTTCAATTTATGCTAGAATCAAAACAAATCATGGTGAAAGTGATTCTTACCTTTTAAACACAAGATATCAATGAGAAATTGCAAACGAAATCAAGTTTTCTTCACCTTCTCTTCTTTCTTCTTTTAACTCCTAAAATTCTCACTTTTAAGTTCTAAAACTCAAGGAAAGTCTTCAGATTTTTAGTTTAGATCTTCTAAGCCTCTTTTTGGTCTCTTAATCTAGCTTGAATTCATGTTTTTCTCTCATAATTTGATGAAAAAATAAGAAAAAAATCTTCCTTGTTGAGCCGTCAGCTATGGCTTAAGAGAGAGCCATTTATATAGCTCTAATTTAAGTTCTTTACAACAATGTCTTTATGTTTAGTTCATGTGTTTTATTTTTCATTCTTAGTCTTGGTCCGCTTTTAAAATATCGCACTTAAAAGTTCATTTAATAAAAATTTCTTTCTAATTATTTATTTTTCCTCCATTCTAAACTTTATATTGACTCATTTTGTCATCATGTTTAATTTTTAAAAAACAATTAACATCGTCAGATTTTAAATCAAGGGTTTATGTTCTCCCTTCCTTTAAAAAAATTTTCCTTGAAATTTAAACTTTTACATGGGTCTAGAAA
The DNA here is from genome assembly GCA_007827005.2 of Populus simonii. Taxonomy (NCBI): domain Eukaryota; kingdom Viridiplantae; phylum Streptophyta; class Magnoliopsida; order Malpighiales; family Salicaceae; genus Populus; species Populus simonii. The sequence goes on along the minus strand of CM017467.2, from coordinate 15,633,881 downwards.
TAACTCAAGATACTTCCTTCTCATTTCTGACTTTCGTTCTCATGTCTCATCCTCAACCTGAAAGCTTCTTCATAGTATCTTTATCATAGAAACCTTCTTATTCCTATGTTTTTCTCACTTTGATATAACACTTGCACCGGTTTTACTTTTAAAGTCAAATCCTCTTCAACCTTTAATGGAACTTGTGGCAACACCCAAAAAAGATCTATTTCAGCCTTCTGTAGTAAAGAGACATGGAACACGTCATGAATTTTGGTCAAATACGAAGGTAAGGCCAATTTATATGCCACAAGTTCAATCCTCTTTGTGACCTCAAAAATCCTAATATACCTCTAATCTAACTATCATTTCATGCCAAACCTCAATATATGCTTCCAAAGGGCAACCTTTAAAAACAATTTATCATCAACATTGAACTCAAGGGGCCTCTTCATGTTATCTTCATAACTCTTTTGTCTATCATGGGCATCTTTATTTTATCCTTTATAATCTTTATTTTTTTTCTGAATTAATATGTTCCAACTCTAACCCGATTAATTTTCTATCATCTACCTCCTCCTAACACACTAGTGGTCGGCATTTCCTACCATACAAAGCTCCATATGAAGCCATCCCTATAGTAGCCTAGTAGCTATTATTGTAGGTAGATTCTACAAGAGATATATGATCTTTCTAATTTCTCTCAAACTCTAATATACATACCCTTAACAAATCCTCTGAGTTTGAATTGTTCTCTCAGATTGCCTATCTGTTTGAGGATGAAAAACAGTGCTTAAGTTCAACCTAGTTTCCAAAGCATGCTGAATGTCTGGCCATAAATGACAAGTACACTCAGGGTCTCAATCCGAAACAATAAACATTGGCACCCATGTAACCTCACTATTTTTTTACATACAACTTTGCCAATTTATCTACTGAGTTTATCATCTTTATAGGGGGGAAAGCACTGACTTAGTCAGTCGATCCATAATAACCCAAATAGCATTATTGCCATTTTTTCTCTAGGCAGACCTGAAACAAAATCCATAATGATATCTTCTCACTTATATTTATGTATCAAAAATAGTTGTAAAAAAGTCCTTCCAACTTCTGATGTTCTACCTTCACTTGCTGACACACAGTATAATTGTCCACATAGTCAACTAATTATTTATTTATATTTGGCCACCAATAAAATTTCTTTTAAGTCCTTGTACATCTTAGTACTTCTTAGATGTACATCAAACTTAGACTCATATGCTTCTTTCAACACTTCAACTTTAAGAGCATTATCATCCAGTAAATACATATACATATCCATTATTATCATCCCATCCTTTAAGATTTAAAAAGGATTCTCAACCCCTGACTCCATTTTGCTTATGATTTTATTCACTTTGTCATTCTTTTGTTGGGCCTTTAACACTTTATCCTAATATACCAGAGCAGTGGTAAGCCTCTTTTTCAGTTTTTGAAAGCTCTCTTCATAATCTTTAGACCATTCCCACTTAACTTCCTTTCGAGTTAATCGATTAAGAGGGGTCAATATCATGGAAAACCATTCAATAAGCTTTTATAATACCCTTCACCCAGGAAGATAAAGAAGGAGTAACCTTCCTATATAAAGATGCCCTAGTCATCTTTATAATTCTTTCCAAAGTTTATCAAATGTTAATGGATAATGACAGTGTAGTCAATATAATTTCCAATAAAGTGATGGCACAGATAGGGATACCCCCCTTAAAACTGACTTTAATGAAGACTCTTCTCATCGGGATAGAAGGCTCAAGGGTGCCAATGAAAGGCGTCTTGAAAATCCCAGTTACTATGGGCACTCCCCCTAAGTGTGTGTCTCTCCAGCAAACTTTCATAGTCATTAACATGGCCTTGGCTTACAACTCCATTCTAGGCAGACATCTGCTATATTAAATCAATATTGTCATCAGCACCAGGAACTTGGCACTAAAGTTTCCAACTCAAAAAGTAGTGGCCACAGTTTGAGTGAGTCAAGTGACCTCAAGGTAATGTGTCTCTACCTACTTAAAGGGTAAAAAAGCCCTAACATTGAACCAACAAGGATCTTTAAAAGAAAAGGTGAAGGTTAGAACCAAAGCTGTTGAAGAATTGAAGGATGTCTTTCTAGAAGAAAATGAACAAGAAATCATAAAAGTGGGTTCCACCCTAGAACCAACACAATACCAGTCATTGGCAGAGCTCCTCCATATCCAAATATCCAATTGTGTAATGAGCACCTTCTACATGCCAGGAATCAGTCCTGAAATAGTCACTCATCAGTTGAAGGTAGATTCAACTATTCACCGAGCCTGTTAGAAGAAGAGGAATTTTAGGGGTGAAAAACATAAAATAATAACATAAGATATGGATAAGCTCTTGGCTATTGGCTTTATTAGGGAAGTGGTGTACTTTGCATGGCTAAAAAATATGGTAGTAGTCAAGAAAAGCAACGAAAAGTGTCGGATGTGTATAGACTTCACATATTTGAACAATGCCTAAATGATAATTATCATCTCCTTAAGATTAATCGACTAGTTAAATCCTCTACGGGTTTTGAGTATCTAAGCTTCTTGGATGCCAATTATGGATATCACTAAATCCCTATACACCTAAATGATGAGGAAAAAACAGTTTTCATAATTGAAAGGAGAACATTTTATTACAAAGTTATGCACTTCAAGCTTGAGAATATTGGGGTCACTTACTAATGGATGGTAAATGAAATATTCAAAAACCAACTTGGCAAGATTATGGAGGGATATATCAATGACATGCTGGTGAAGAGTATGACCTTTGAGCAACATCTACTAGACCTAGAAGAAATCTTTTATGTGTTTGGACACCATCAAATGAAGCTTAATCCTTCCAAGTATGACTTTTTCCATCAAAGAAAGAAAGTTTTGGGGCTTTCTAGTAACTAATAAGGGAATCGAGCCTAACCTGGAAAAGATTTTAAGTCATTCTAGACATGACTCCTTCTCGGTCAATAAAAGAGGTTTAGTGCCTCATAGGAAGATTGGTTGTTCTCAATTGGTTCATAACATACTTAAAGGAGTGTACTCTACTATTCTTTAATACTTTGAGGAATATTTTTAACTTTGAGTAGAATTCATATTGTCAAAAGTTTTTTGAGGAGCTCAAAGTCCACATTTCATCTTTTAAGATATTGTTTCAACTAAGAGAGAACAAAAGCCTTTTTATTTACCTGTGTATGGCGGACTCAACAGTTAATGTAGTCCTGCTAAGAAAGGAAAAGGGAATGCCATCGGGTAGGGAGCCTAGGGGCTTCCAGCCTTTTTTTTTAAGCGTTGAATTTTTGTGATATTTATTGCAATCTCTTACTTAAAAGTTATTGACTTTATCATTTAAATGTCTATAAACTCCACCAAAAAAGATTATTTTGTAGGTATTGGACTTCCTACTATCAACCATTTACTTCCTGAGCTCCAGGTAAAAAAATATTGACCTAAACGGTGATTAAATACTATACAAAAACTAAATTTCTGAGCATATTAATTTTGGAATACCATCAAATTCGTTCTCACTGGACGCTGTGCTGCTACACATTTAATTAATATTCTTAGTTAAATTGTTGATTGGTGTTGTTCCTTGGATAAAAATGAATCAAGTTTGGAAGTTATGGAAATAAATTAGGAAGGCCCCGATGTCAATTTGAAGGAGTCATGATCATAGGATTCTGGCCACAAACTAGTGGGGCTGTCGGTGATGATTAGTTGAAAATAACTTGAGCGACAGCAACTCTATGGGAATCTGTACGAAGAAAAAGTGATTAGAGATACATACACCTTGCTGATATTTGAGATCCACGTCATCAATTCCATCCCAAGTGGACTAGTATCCGTGGATTCCTCCCCGCTGCCAAGACTATTTTTTCCTCTGCATGTGGTCCTTCCCTCCAAGTTGGAGAAGTGTCACCATGGACTGTCTCTCTAACCATCACTGATCAAGACTGTATACATTACTAACAAGTATTTAGGTAAATTTCAGAGAGTTCAGGCAACTAATATTACATATTATTGTGTTGTTGTCTTGTTCAAGTTGGGTTTCTTTTGGCCTTTTATAATCGAGAGCTGACAGAACCAGGAATCCAAAACTTTATGTTTATGGGGAAGAAAAGAGTCCACCTAGCCTGCTTGGCTGGTCCTAAGGTGGCCGTAAAGGCACTCTTTTATTGCTTTTTTTTTTTTTTTGCGGAATCTTTGAATAGAGAGAAAAATGTAATTGTAATTGGAACATTTCGGTTGTTGAAAGGAAGAGCATGTGGGGAATATAGAGAGGGAAATGCTTATTGTGTGAATGAGATTTGTACAACCCTACACTCAATGATGATAAGCATTTGTTTGTGTATGTGATTCTAGTTGTAAGCAGGTTCGAGCCATATAGAGAAGCAAGCTAGCTTTCTGAATTGATAATACATCTGTGGTTTGTATAAGCTGGATAGGATATGATGTAAATGTATTTATAGGGCATGGACCATGCTACTGCTATAAATTTAAATAAAAGAAAGACCACAGATAAAAATAAATAAATGAGACTTCTTTTTTTGTATAACCAATCAGTATTTTAGCCGATTTGTATGCACCAATGACAATTTCTCTTATAGTCATTCAAGATCATGTTTGTATTTGGACTAGAGAACTTGGATGTGGTTGCTCCATGAGGAAACTCTTTTGTTTATTTATTATTCCTATCATTTTTAAATGTTAAGCTAATAGCCGTACGCTGATTCTGTAGTGATCAAAAGATTCATTTAGAACAGACCAAGATATGGTGGGGCATGGATTCTTCTATCCCTCATGATGATCTTTTGTTGTCATTCTCGCAAAAGTGCAGAAACTAGTCCAAGCTGATGTCCCAAGTAACCTTTGATCATGATCTGCCACAAGCGATACACTTTATGAGTCAGATTAATGTTCATCAGGATATGAGATTTTCTTTATGTCAGGAAAAATGCTACCTTTCCCTCTGCCTCTGGAATTGGACGATGAAGAATTTAACTAGTCATGTTGGCCACTGGAGAGTTATTAGATTCTAGAAATGTTTTCACCAAGTTCACTGTCATTTCAAACTTTGTCTTCCTTCGGTTGAAAATTTACATTTTCAAGCATAGCCTCTCAGGGTCCATTCTAATATTCATAAGAGGAGGATATTCTGAAGTTATAATTCCATGCTATTTAACTAATAATTTCCGAGTGTGGTGAACAATGCAATCATAGATAGATTCATGTTAGAGTGGGAAATGCTCTTCATTAGATTGAAAGACCTGGATAAATGCAGCCACAAATTTAACAATCTTCATATTTGGTTTTGTGAGCTAAAATGCCAATAGATTTTTCTCCCTCGAATAAGAGAAATCAAAGCATGGATCGCAAAATCTGTATTGTTGTTCAGTAAATAAGTCGTTCTGATAAGTGTTTGGTAGTGATGTTGCTGATAAGGTTAAGGTAAAACACATCAAATTAGTGCTCAATCACATTTTTTATTACTATAGGACTCACAAGAAATTAAGGTTAAACCTCAGTTTCTGAAAAGCAACTCAAACCTGCTTTTGCTACCTCTCTCTCACCTCTACACCCATAAAAAAAAATAGCCACAAATATTAGAAAGAAATAACCATTAGAAAAAATTAAAAAACAATCCTCAGAGATCTGAAAATCATGCCCTGGCACCTTAGTTGTTTACCAACGTTGAGATCTATCATCTCCTTCCCAAATTTTGTCAGCCTTGTTGTTTCTCTCCATTATGTTCTCTCCTCCTATCTTTTTCCAAACTTGCTTCCTCCTATTTTCTTGAGATTACCTTGTCAAATTCAACTTACAAAAGGTAATTTTTAGTGATTTTATAAGCTAATTCATCAAAGAATAAACACTGTAATTATTTTTTCTTTTTTGTCAAATTCAAATATGATATCCCCACACCCCCTTCTTTATTCTTGTTCAAATCAAAACAAATTTAACTTAGATTTACCTATGATGTTTCTAACAATGCTTTCTTCTTTTTTTGCATAAATATACGACAGATCTGTGTTGGGGAAATTGAAACAAAAACAGCTAAAAGTGTTGGGAAACTTGTTATGGTAGCGAACACAAACTATGAGTTTCTTCCTTAAATTAATCTCCATCCAAATATTTGTTTTAATTAACTAGAAATTTTAATTTATATGATGCTTGATTTATTTATTTTGATTATGATTAATTGTCGGTGTTGTTAATCTATGTTTCTTTGGTAATATATATCTTCCTTAAATAAACTATTGCACTTGCATGCAACCGAAATAGATTGTTTATCAATGCGTTTTACAATTCATATTCAAACTTGTTCTTGAAGTTAGGTAATTTTTTCTTTTTATATATTTTTGTCTTTTGTATTAACTCATGTTTAATGGAGTTTTGTATGTTTGATGAGTTTATTGTTTATAATAGGAAATAAAAGTAACAGGCCCTCTATCGCACGTGTGCGGCATCGCGACGATTATCCTTTCAAATTAGGATCGTCAGGAATTGTGTAGGTGGAAATGACAAGGAATTCTTGTCATTTATCAGTAAAAAAAAATAGGAGTCACTACCTAATATTTTGATCACTGGAAACCCTAATTGGTCTCAGAGTCTGGGTAATGTAACTGATTGTGTAAAAGAAAGGTATTAGCACTCTTAGTACGCCCTATCTAAAGTAAGTTGTATTGTTTATTTGTTTGATATAAACTAAGGAAAAGTTGTGTTCTCTAACCGTTGATTTGTCTAAGGTTTAAAAAAATTCATTCTCGGTAAGGAGTTTCTTATCTTATCAAATTAAAAATCTAATGTTTTAAAGCCAACATAAAAAAATAAACTATTTTTTATTTAATATTAAAAATATATCTTACGTATAAGTTCATAATCTTATATATTAAAAGAAATAAAAAAACATTGTTATTTATTTTAATATCAGGAATACGTCTTACATATAAGTTCATAATCCCGCATATTAAAAGAAACAAAATAAAAAGTTTTTGGTATTTTTGAAATGCAAGCCTTTACCTATGGAATTTTAATTTTACAAACTTGCTGTAAAATCCATACAATATTTTTGAAAAAACATGTCAAAGTATTTTAGATTTTTACAAAACAAATATGCTAAAATAAATTTAGGATTTTTAGCCATATGCAAAAAAATATTTTAAAAAAAAACTTTTTAGGCCTTGTTTAGCAAAAACTCATTTTTCTTTGTAATAAAACTACCAAAAATAAACTTAAAAGGTGTTTTCCAAACACACCGTTAAACCCAAAAACCCTTTAACAAAAAATAGGACAAACTAAACAGGGTATTAAACCCTTTGACCTAATTTTTTTTACCTAACTCGACCAAGTTGACCTGAAATTTTTTGCCCATAAACCGAACAAAAAATCCTAGTTTGACTCGAAAACAATCTCAAAAAACCAAAGCCAAAAAATAGATTAAACATCCAAAAAACAAAAAAAAAATTGAACAAAACGGATCAAATGCCAAAAAAAAAATGAATAATACCAAAAACAATTAAGAACCTTAAAACGAACCCAGCAACATGAAACCCAAAACAGACCAGATTTGGTCAAAACAAAGGCACATATATGTTGGAAATCATGCAATGATCAATAATCTAGCATCCATTTACTTTGATTATCACTTAAACATCACAATTTTGTCAAAATGGATTTGGGTTCTAAATTGAAACCCTAGGATTAAAAACGTTAAAATCATGTTATTGATACAAATAAACACTAGATTATTGGTTAATCATGAATAAGAAAGGGTTTCGTCCAAAGAAATAGACAAAAATTGGTCCAATCCTAAGGGCTAAGGCAATGTTCCTCTCAAGAACTTGAAAAACATTCGTTAAAAAAAAACCCAGAAAATTACCAGCCTAAGACAGCCTCTGCCAAACCTAGAAATAGGCATTTTTTGCTTTTAAAACATGTTCTTTTTATCCCAACAAGTCATAATATCTTACACAAACATGTTTGAACCAAAAACAAATATCAAGGTATCAAAATCAAGCATGAGGTACCAATCTAAAAAACTACCATCCTAAAACAGCCTACATGCTCATGCAACATGGATTCAAGATTGGTTTTCTGAACACATTTTGTCCATGAACAGGCCTAGCAAACTCAAGATAAAAACATTTGCTTTAATATGCATAGTTTAAACTAAACAAAAACCAAAACAACATTGAATATCAAAAACAAACTTAAACAGCAACTTTAATGTATCAAAAACATCAAAAATAGCTTCATTAAATAAGAATCACAACAACAAAGAGGTGAATGCAACATCATTTATTAAACATTCCAAAATTATTTTTTATGCTTGAAAACAATAATATAAAACAAAAACAAATAAAAACACCTTAAAAAGACCACAAACTTGCTAAAATGATATACCTAGAACAATTACTCTCTCTCTCTCTCTCTTCTTTCCTTTGAAAAGTTTTGCCTCTCACAAACTTGCTAAACTTAAGAAACTTGAGAAAACTTTGTGTTAGCCTCTTAAACCTTCAAACTTAGTTTACTTGTCAATATTTGTTTTCTTTCTTCCTCACTTTTTCTTTTATTTAGCCCATTTTTTTCTTGATCTTGAGACGGTATTTATAGGGTTTTGTTAAGATTTTGAAAGGTCTTGAATCTATTTTTTACCTCTTTATCTTGAGTAAAGTGTTGTAAGCTCTTAATAAGAACTCATTAAGAAGCCTTTGTATGTGAACACATAAAAACCAAATCAGTTTTCGCATGATGGTTGCACTGTCGAGGCTGACTGAAATGCTCACTTTTGAGACCTTGTCGGAGCAATTATAATGTCATCATCACCAAAGACCACCTGAATTTGGTAGACGAGGTACACACCTTTCATTTGAAACCAACCTTGCTCAATTTAGAGGTTTGTAACTCCACATTTATTCATTTGAAATTATCAACTCAATCAGTCAAAACTATCAAAACAGAGATGCAAGCTGACGAACGACGTGTCATTCACCCTCTCTTCATTAAGTCTGAATGACACATCATTTAGGGTTCTTAATTTAGGATTTGAAAAACTTTAATTGAGTCCATGTTCTTCCAATTGCTTTTAATTGTACCTATAATTGCCTTCGGACTTTTAAATTCATGCAATTTCACCCTTGTCAAACTCAATTGTCAACCCCAAAGTTGACTATTATTTTCATTTTATTTTTTTATTCTGAATTTGTACATTTCAACTCTCAATTGACCAATAAACTTTTAATTTCTTCAATTTGACCCCCGATTTGCTCAATTTCAGCTCTTACATTCACGCGTCTTTTTCAATTTGGTTCTTAGTTTGGATTTTTTTCAATCAAGATTGCCCTACAAACTTCAATATTTGTGCAATTAGGCCCCTGATTTGATCAAATTAACTCTTAAAAATTATATTTCGACCCCTAGACTTTAATTTCTCCCAATTAAAACCTAAATTAACTTCAAAAATCAATTTTCTTGCAATTAAACCCTCAATAAATTCAATTAATCCTTGAAAAATTTCAATTACGTCCTTAAAAACCTTTTTTTTAATTTTCCTCTTTAAATTGAATTTTCTTTACCAATAGGGCCTTCATTAGTCAAAAAAATATTGTTAAATTTTTTAGTTTTATATATTTTAATCTTCCCCAACCATTCTTTGGAAATTTCCAAGGCATTTTGGTATATTCTTCTTATTGGTATATTTTTTATTTTTTGTCAATTTGTTTTTGTATTTTCTTTTTTTCTTTTTTTTATTTTATGTTTATGTGGAGCCTCAAAACAGGTAACAATAGATGCCCCCTTATTACAATACTTATGGAGTAAAGACTTGTCAAGTGCTTTACATAGTAAGTTCGTAAAGATAAATGAATTGTTCTTCAAAACTAATCTTCTCAAAACTTTTAGTTCAGTTGTCCTGAAACTTTATTTTCACATCAATTCTCTTCAATTCAAAACTATAACCCAACTGTTTACAGCTTGGTTAACCTAAAATCTCAATCTAGCAATTCCATTTAACCTGAACCTTGGTCTTGATGTAAAACCTCGGGTAACCTTTTGTGTAGTATAATTTTAATTATGAATTTCTTCTTTTATTATGTACTTATTTCAATTATAATTTCGTTAATGGTCATTATTTGTAAATCTTTGAATTGTGCAATATACTTCAGTTATAAATTGTAGAATAATTCATTGAATTCCATCTTTGTAAATATGTGATATTGAATTCTTTAAACATGTGTGAATTTTATTTTTGAGAATTGTGATATAATGAGAGGAGGAAGTCCTGGATGATATGACGAGTAGGAAATTTGATAGTTGGGAATTGTGGAAGAAGAGTCGATAACTTGGTACCTAAAAATACATAGGAAACTCTGCCAGATTTTTAATTGATTGTAAAAAAAATTACCTTAATCTTACTTTAATTATTATGTCCTTGTTCTTTGTTTTGAACACAAATTGTGGGGTTGTTACACTTTGTCTTCAACTCGATTAACTTGAAATCCTAATCTAGCGATTCCTTTTAACTAGAACCAAAATCTCTGCTTGCAACTCAATTAACCTGAAATCCTAATCTGGCGATTCTCTTTAACCAGAACCAAAATCTTTATCTGCAGTTCAATGAACCTGAAATCTCAATCTAGCGATTTCCTTTAACCAGAACCAAAATCTCATAGTTGCTAGGAGAACCGTATGCTCACAGCTATTCTCCTGCACAACTATCTTTTTTTCAACTTAATTGACTAGAAATCCTGAATCTCAGTGATCCTCTTCAACTGGAACTTTTTGAGGCTGTCTTTAACTATTTTAATTGAATCCAAAACTCAGATTCTTTATGGTAGTTTTTCTTGTTCTTCCTGATGATAAAGTTTGAACTTTCTTCTTTTCTTGAGAATTTTCTAATAGTAGGATTCTTCTCACTTTTCTTCTTGATTGCAGGGTTTAACAACTAGGATTCCTGATGGTAGGTTCCTATTTTTCTCCTTTTATAATGATAGGGTTTGATCAAGCTTTTCCTAAACTTTCTTGGTGTTTCCTAATTGCAAGGTTAACATATGTCTTTCCCGATGACAGGGTTAACTGGATTTCCTGATGACAGGGTTGAATTTCTTGGTGCTTTCTGATTGTAGAGTTAATGTATCTTTCATGATGGTAGGGTTGAACTGATACCTCCCGATCGTGAGGTTTGAAAACATGGTGCTTTCTAATTACAGGGTTTAACTGATACTTCTTAATCACGAGGTTAGAAAACTTGGTGCTTCCTTATTTTAGGGTTGACCTGAAGACTCTTCCTGATGACAAGGTTGATCTTCTTCTTTTCTTGAGAATTTCCTAATAATAGGGTTCTCCTCCCTTTCATTCCTAATTGCAGGGTTTAAAACTAAAAATTCTCGATCGCATGGTGTGAACTTGGTGTTACTTGATTGCAAGGTGTAACTGATACTTTCCGATTGCGAGGTTTGAAAACTTGGTGCTATTTGATTGCAGGGTTGACCTAAAGACTCTTTCTGATGACAGGGTTGATCTTCTTTTTTATCTTGAGAATTTCCTAATAATAGGGTTCTCCTCACTTTCCTTCCTGGTTGCAGGGTTTAACAACTAATACTTCCTAATCTAGGGGTTTGAACTTGATGCTTCCTGATTGCAGGGTTTAACTGAGATTCCTTGCTATCATCACTTAAAGATTTTTTCTTTGTCAACTCGGATTCATCAAAATCTTACTAGATGTCATTGAGGATTTTTCCTAAGAAATTCAAAAATATTTATGCAATGCTTTAGGGTTAGATGACATGCATGCATCCTTATCTAGTTTGGAATATAGCCCTCCTTTTCGATGCTCCATCATCATAGGGCGTCTTTACTTGTTATCCAAAGCTTTCTTAGTTTTCTAATTCACCAGCTCATTCAATTTTACCGTATGTCAATTCTTTACTCGAATGTAAGTGTAGTGCCTATCTTGGGTTGTCCTTAATGATTACTACTCTTATTGTTTATTAAGCTTGACCATGCCTTCAAGTATGGCATTGCTTGATTTATCATGAAAGAGTTTAACAAATCATTGAACTTCTTGAATTATTTTAGAAACTACTCTCTAATTAGTTGTATGCATCTTGTCAATAATAATCAAAAGGTTTTCTAGTGTGGATCTCATTTTAAATTATCAATTAGTCACAAAGTTGCCTTAAATTGAACCATACTCTTCTTTTCTGATCTGAGCATTATCAATTGATTTGATCAGGCTCTTTTGTACTATCTTCATAAAGGATCTTGTACGACCCATCAAAGGACCATTTATTTTCAAACAATCACCTTTTTCCTTGAAAGTTAACCATGAGCTTTCAAAGATCATGCTCATTCCTATCTCATTGTTGAAATGAAACCAAAAGATGCTAGTTTTGAAAGTATTTTAAAAATTAACTTGGTCAAAGGCCCAGCATAAGCCATTCAATATATGCAATCTTTTGATTATTTTGCATTTTGAAAATAAAAATTGGCTCGATGTAAAATTAAAAAAAAATTGGCTCTTTTATGGTTATTTGTGTAGATATTAATCTTTTATTTTAGGTATATCATTCGATAGTAGATGATGAGGTGATCTTTTTGTGGATTTCAACGGCAAGAGGTTTGAGTTAAGACTCAAGGTTTTATCAAAAAAGATTATCTCTTTTGAACAACCATTTTATCAGCATGAATAATAACCAGTAACTTAGTTCGTGAAGTCATAACCTTTATGGAAAAGTTCTTCATGTTCTGAGAGCATCATTTATCGATTCAAATTACTTGCTTGATTAAGAAAAAGGCTTTTAAAAGCATTGATGCAGTCTATAGCTCATGGTTATAAAAGAAAGGGAAATTCATAGCCTCAAAAAGTATTTGAAGGTTTTAATAACCTAGGACCACCATCAATTATTCACTCCAGTCTCTATCGTTTGTTGTTTTTGTAAAAGAAATGGCATATAACCATGTCATTCATTTAAACCGGAATCTTTACCTCGATCAATCAATGGTTCAAGAAGCTCCATAGCCATGTCTTGTCAATCTCAAACTTAAAGAGAAGAATAAAGCTCATTGCTCATCATTTATCTTATAATACTCCATCTTTTTGTTATCTTAACAAAGACCATAAATCAACTCCAACTCCTCATGTGATGAATAGCTTATCTTTTATCTAATCATTTGAAAATACTATAATCTCAATCACATTTTCCTTAACAAGAGGCTTTATCATAGATACCAAAAGACTTGGTATTTCACTTTCTTGTCTTTTGATCTTTTGATTGTGTTTTTCCTTCAGTTTTGTTTCTTCTTTCTTTCTTTCTTTTTTCACTCATGCCCCCACCGGTCATCAACTTTTGGCATTTTTATGCCTTTCTTTAATTAAAATCTCTCTCGCCTTTCTTGTCTAAAGCTTTTTTTTACTTTTGGCCCTTTCTCAATCTTTCGTTTTTAGCATTTCCTTCACCTTTTCTAAAGGGGTTACTCATTTCATTATGTAATAATAATTAAATCTATATAATTTGAATTAAAAATAAAAAATATTACTATATGTCATTTTTAGTAATTTCATTGTCAAATCTCAATATGAGAAATATATTGGTCAAACACATTAAATTGTTTTTTATTCAACTCCAATCTCAAACACGGTTTTAACCAAACAATTAGTTTTTAAAACGAACTTCAACTAAAAATGATTTTTTTGAAATTATTTATTTCAAAACACAACCACAAAAATTACCACAATACCAAACACATCCTAACTCTTAATAATGAAAAAGGAAGTAGAAGAAAATGATTTTCAAAAGTAATTTTCAAATCCTGCAGAAGAGCCCTCTATGTTCCGGGTTGCAGGAAGACTACTATTGGGTATGGATTTTCTTGGGCCAAATCATCAACTCTTTCTTCCTTGAACAAGAATGATTTTCATTAACTGAAGGGCCTTAGCCCCATTCACATAGACCATGCACAGATCAAAAGCAAGATTCAGTTAAAGCTTCAAACTATCTAGACAAGCCCAATACTTCCTTCTCGGGGTGTATTACATTGAAATGGGCACTTTTTCACGCCAGCTTCTTCATTTAGTTGGGCCAGCTTCAAATCTGGCCTAAGCCCACCAAAATATGCTCCATCCCCAAAAAGCATTTCTTGCTTTTTTTTCTTCTTTCAGTGCAGAACCTCTCACAGCAGTCCCAGCCCTAAGTCACAGAAGCTTTGCCGAAGTTCTAAAGCCAGCTCTTACAAGCACATAGCATTAATTAACTACTGAAGTAACTCTTGGAGTGTGAATGCATAAGAAACCGCCAATTTTTATGGTTCCAAGTTCCAAGGACATCAGAGCGAGAATGAATTGGGCCTACATCTGCAACGATTCTACTCACCACCGGAAAGATAAAAGAAACCGGGGAAAATATTGTCCCTCAAGCCTGTTGTTCAACTAGAGACATATAGATTGTTATAATAATTTGTTTTTTTAGCCCCTTTTCCTTCTTTTCTTTTTTTCTAATTACACACTCTTATAGACCTAAATTAATGTCAAATTAAAACATATTTATTAAAGAATAGAAAGATTCAGAGATAAGAGACTAAAATAAAAATCACAGCAAAAAAAGATGGTGTTTTTAAAACTTGGGGTTTAATATATATTTTAGTCCTCTAACTTTTAAAATTATAAACTTTCATTCCCTAATAATTTATTAAATTCAATTTTAATCTTAGATTTTTTTAAAATATTTTTTGATATCTGGTTAGAAAGAGGAGAGAGAAAATAGCTAAATTTTAATGGTAGAGAAAAAAGATCTTGGTTGAGACTGATTTTGACTTAAAAAATAGATGATTTTGATGTCAATAGGTTTTTTTTTATGAGAAGAGTTTATCCAATGTGTTTTCCTTAAACTTGTCTTAAATGGTAGATCTGAATCTAAAAAGAATTTTGATTTTGAATTGATTGTAGATCTTTTAATCAATTTTTTTAAATAATTAAAGGGCAGACAACTTGTCGTCCATGTATTAAAAAATGTTTTAAAAAAATTAGGCTTGCATGCCTAGTCTTTTTTTGGAAGCCCAGGAGCTCTAGGCCTTCCTAACTCGAGAGATTAAGTCTTTTTTCTTTCTTTTTTATCCATTACAATTGGATTTTAAAAAAAAAAACTTGTTTTTTTTTTAATTTCATCACTTAATATTTAGTTGATTGTTAATCGGGTAACATAATTTATTTTGATTTAATTTTTTGTTCCAATCACCTTGACATTAGGTTGGTTCTTAATTTTATAGATGTTTATTTTAGATAAAAAAAAAAATATTAAACCCAATTAATTCATGATTCATATCACGAGTTTGGCTGATTGACTTTGGTTGAGTAGGGATCGGGTTCATGAATTTTTTATTGCATCAATGATTCTCGATTTAATTAATTAGATACATATATAAAGTTTTTGAATTCCACTTGAGATTTTTTAATGTATAAAAACACATCGTAAAAGTTTGTAAGTATATTTTTTAGGAAAAAAAATATTCAATCTACGGGGAAACACAAGTCAAATAGCTAGCATAAAACCAAAATTAATCAAATCCTAAAAAAAATATAAACAAACATCCAAGATGACTTATCATGCTAGATAAATTGGAGATAACCATTACAAATTGTGCTGTTGGTTCTTTTGTAAATTGGATGGTAAGAAAGAAGTGCTCCTTCTACAGTGGAGCTTCCTAACAAGAGTTATTCACTTTATAGTTTATACTTCTTTTGGTTATAGTACAATTTACGAAATTATAAAAGTAGATAATTATTCGAATCATTAATCATATTAAATTTATTTATATGTTGATTCTCCTTTTTAAAACATCCATAATATACGCTTCGCACAATATTAGAATATTTCCGACACAACTTTATATTTGGACTCCTTGTTCTTCTCGCTTTGGTTTTGCAGTATTAACGGCATATCAGCACATCAATCTTTTCAAATCATCTTTTTTTTATTCTTCTATTTCTTAAAATAAAGAATAAATTAAATTAAATTAAAAAGAACATGATTAAGTTATAAATAGATTTAAAAACATATGAACTAATTAATAAATCTTTTAAATTAGGAAAACCATTTAATTTATCTTATAGAAAACATTTTGTAATTTACTGTAATAAAAGTCAAAAGTACCCCTTTTTTTTTATCTATTAGGATGGTTTTCGATGTTATTAGTAACAAATCAATTGATCATTTTAATCTTACCATTCCATCAACAAAACATCAAGAAATCTGTTTAAATAGGCTTAGTGATTTCCTAGAACTTTCTAATTTAAATAGATGTGAAATTTTATAAAAATTCATGTTATTACATATATTTTCTATCAAATTATTTCTATTAATGATTAGTATTTGTTGGTTAGGGACAGAATTGAAAGGAGGACCAACTTAGAAAAACACTAAAAACAAGTAGTGTGTTTAAAGGTGGCATAAAAAGTAAAATGTAGTGCAAAATTTTAATTTTAAACATTACAACTTATTCGGTCCTTTATTTCTTTCTAAATTTAATTTTAGTATAAAATTTTATTTTAATTATTTTTAATTATGTGGTTTGTAAATGAGAGAAAGTTTCATCGAATTCCAGTAAAGAGAGAAAGTTGGTGTTTTTTAATATTCTGACCATCAAATTAGTTTATCTTGGCTTCCACATGTTTCATTTGAAGAAAATAATTATATGATAGTTGTTTAAAATCTTAATGTTACCTAAAAATGTATTGAAATTGAGGAAGACATATCTAACTCGGTTTGATATAATTATTTTCTGGTTTTTTTAAGTTAATAAATTAGTTTATATGTATTTTGTAGGTGTTTTTGAAGATTTTTTACAAATGAGTTTTAAATTAAAAATGAGTCTAACTTGATTTTTCAAACCACAACTGCTACCTGAAAAATGTTCTTTTATGTTTAAAAGTGGTTCTAGAGAAACTCAATCCATGATCTCTCTAGCTATCGCTCCAAGTATGTAACTAGCCCGTACCTATACTAAAATCTCCTTTTTAGTTGAGCTTTCTTTCATCAACAGAGAAATTGTTTTTTATGTTGTAAAAGTATTTTTGAAAATTTTAATCAGTTTTTTTAAAATTTTATTTAATCAATTTTTTGTTTTTTTATTTTTTCAGTTTTCTCGCCCTCACCCCTAAATTGAAGTTGGCTTTCCTTTCTCTGTTCAAAATGAATAAAAGCTCTCTAGTAATTTTTGTTATAGCTCCTTACTATAATTTAGATTTTCATTTTTGGTCTTTATGACGACGTGGCCACAAAGACTGTCAGCATGTTTTATTTATGAAACAACATCCAGCTGGTCGCTTTTTTATCCTCTACCCCTTTTCCTCGCACAAATCCTTCTCTTTATTTGTTTTTACCTACGAGGCACAATTCCTTTTTGACATTGCCAAGCAAGAGATATATCCTTGACATCAACATCCGATCTTTCGCATCTAAACACCCCAATCAGAGCTGTTGTTTCGCACTTTGCTTCCCCAGCAACACGTTTGTTCCTTCACGTTTGCTTGGCATTATTAATGTTACATGCCTTGCATCTATACCCACTTGGAAGAAGACTGCAATAAAGAATCGTCTGTTCACCAATCAGGAAAGCAGTCGAACCGAATCCAGTGTTTTCATTCTCTAATTTAATTATTTTGGTCTTCTTAGTTTTTTATCCTCTGATTTTCTTTTTAAATTACAACTCAGGCTAATATTTTTTATACGCCGAGTAACCTAGTTCATACCATAACTTGATGACTTTTGGATGCGTATGACAACGAAAGCAAGGGTAGGTAAAAGTCAATAAAACAAAACAAGCAGTAAAAGTTTGCAAACGAAGATCTATTACTTCATTTCAATTTTTTTAACAGGGTGAACACGATAAGTAACCATAGGTCAAAAAAGCAACAACCAGAAAATCAGAACACGAGAGATCCCGTAACCAAACAGAACCACAACTATAACTAAGCCATTAAAATCATAAAACAACCACGTGCCTCCCAAACCTAGTCCCTCCAGCTACCACCTTCAGATCCGCCCCTGGAAGAATACCTTGATCCACCATCACCGTACCCACGGTCACGTCCACCACCATAACCACCACCGCCGCCGCCACCGTATCCACCTCCACCGCCACCGTATCCACCTCCACCACGGCTATAACCGCCTCCTCCACCTTCACGGCGACCTCCGTAACCGCCACCGCCTCCACGGCTGTAGCCCCCGCCGCCGCCGCCGCTTCCGCGGGATTGTGCTTCATTCACGGTGATGTTACGCCCATCAAGGTCTTGGCCGTTCATTCCATCAATCGCATCTCTCATTGCCTTCTCGTTGTTGAAAGTCACAAATCCAAAGCCGCGAGATCTTCCAGTCTCACGATCATTTATAATCTGTGGACAATTAAAACCTCATCAGATCTAAAGGGACAATCGTGATAAAGAGAAAAAAATTGAACAAATCGATCGATCTTCGAGCCAGAGCACTGAAGATGAACGTACCGATTGGTGGTTAGTGACAGTAACATAAAAGAGAACAGAGAACAGTAACAAATAGTAACACAAACAGATCAAACAGATAATGGATCGCCAGAGCCGAAACCGATCGGGCCGGGTCAGATCCGATTCTGCGAAGGCAAACGGACCTTCGAATCGATGATTTCACCGTACTGGCTAAACGCTTCTTGAAGGGATTGGTCAGTAGTGGCCCATGCTAGGCCACCAACAAAGCACCTGTACTCAACCTCAGCAGCCATTGAAAAACCCTAGTATATTTTTGATAAAGACGAAGGGTAAATCAGAACAGAAATGGATGAGGAAATCCCGAGAGGCTGGATGATGGCTTTATAGATGGGAGCGGGTGCGTATTGCGCGCATTGGGAGTTAACTGGGGTTAAATTTCGAAGCGGTGAATGTGCGAGCTTGTTTGGTTACGAGGGAATCGTTAGTGTCTGGTGTTGAATATATGTATCCTGGGCGTTTGGCCAGGGGCAAGTTGACTTCTAGTGGGTGCATTATAGTGGCAAGGTAAACTAAATTTTTCGCTTTTATATGCGGGGTACTGAAATCAATAGCTATATAACATTATATATTTTTTATATGTGCTTTATATAATTTTAACACTACATGGATTGGATGTCATATGAAATTAAATAATTCCATGAATGCTATTATTATAGAAAACACTTAAAGTGTGATATTATAATTGTAGATGAAAACTCACTATTTATTTTTTAATAATTTATTTAGATCTTGAAGTTTTTTTGGGTAATTTGATCTTAATTGAACATCAATTGCTTTTAATTTTTAAGTAATGATGGAATTGAAAGAAAAGAGACCAATATAAAAATGGTGTAAAAAATAACTGGAGTTTCAAATTTTTAGCAAAAAATACACTTAGATCCCTTATTTTAAAAAATAATATAATTTATACAATTTAAATCCTTTTAAATTTCAAAAAATTAATCACGATACAGAAGTTTATTTTTTTTAATTTTTTAGTCATTGATTTTACAGGGGGAGAGAGAGAGGGAAATTACTAGATTCTAACGGTAGAGAAAGAAAATCAGTGTTAACACTAATTTCAGCTATCAAAATAATTGATTTTGATGTCAATGAGTTTAATTTGATGATAAGAGTTCCACTTGGATATTTCTTCACCTTTAAGTTACAAATAAAAAAAAACCATATTTAAACTTAAAAAGTTTTTTTGTTTGGGGTTAATTTCGAGTTTGTGTGGTTTTTTATTTTTTTTGTCATTTATGGGTTTGTGCATGTGTTTAGGCTCTTTTTCAGGTGTTTTGAGTCAAATGGGTTGAAAAATAAGTTTTTAAGTAAAAAAACATAGACCTTGTTTGAGCGGCGTCTCCCGATGTCCTAAAATAACCTTCCACCATGTCGTTCGAAGCATTTTCCAATGTAATCCTTGTCTTTAGATTTTTATTTTTTATCATTGGTTATTTTATAAAAGTTTTACTAGTTTTTAATTTTATCATTCAATTCAAATTAATAGTATTGTGTTTTTTAATTTGGTCCTTATTGTTTTTATTTTTATTTTTTTCTTAGTCCTTTTGTAAATTTGTTTTTCAATTTTACCCTTTAATTACAATGTTATTTTTATTTTTTATGCTCTTTTTTTTGTCCTTTTACTAAATTAATTTTTTCCCTCAATTTTATCATTCAATTAAATATAAAATTTATTTTGTATTTTAATTTTATTTTTTATTTTAATTGTTATTTTTTAAAAAAATTTGTATAATTAAAATTATTTTTTTAATTTTATTTTTAAATATTTCATTAATAAAAAATTAAACTTCATAATTTTTATAGATATAATGCTTTAGTCTAATGAATCGAGTTAATTTGCTTCATGATGCATAACTCCGCCGCTCATATGAAAAAAAAGAAAAAGAAAAAGAAAGAAATTGCATGACGTAAAGTTACAGCAGCAGCAGCAGGATTTGGTGCCAAAAACAGGAATTAGCTATCCTATCCTGGTTCCGCGTACCCTACCCTAGTCGCAATCATATAGTGTCCTAAAATAAACAACCACTTTTGCCTTCTTTTGGCCCGGTAAACCATGGTTAGCGAAACGCGGTGGCTTGAGTTAGCGCGCAGAAAGCGTGGGGTCAAGCGGGGTCCACACACGCGGCTGCTAAGGGGATACAGCTACAGAAATATCTACAGGCTTCGAAAATATCTAGGGTAAATTTCATTTTCATCCCCACGTGTTATCAGTGTTTCATTCATGCCTCCCTAAAAGTTCAAGTTTCAATGTGATCCCTGATTATGCATATTATATTTTGTGCTAATATTATTTGATTTTTATGGTTCCATTTTATGATTTTTTCAATGCTCCAGTCTGAGGGATCAAAATTAATATTATAAAATTTATAAGGCTTAAAATATAATTTCCTAAATATCATACGACATTACAACTTTGTCTCTCTATAGCTCTATGCTTGCATATGTGTTTTTGCGTTTTAAAAATACCTTTTAAAAAATTTGAAATTTTTTTTATTTTTATTTTACTTTAAATTAATATTTTTTATATTTTCAGATATTTTTATATATTGATATTAAAAATTTTTTAAAAATTTTTTTTTTTTAATATATTTTAAAAAATAACCCTAGCCACTCTTTATAGGTTTTTTTGGATAAGTGTACAAGGCTTTAAAGAGCAGCCGACCTACCCGTCGTTTGTATCGGTTTTTGTGGTCCCTTGATCATGAACCACAAATATGCCGACAAATAAATGTTTTAGGTAAACTGCAATCTACACTTCCAAAAATAGCCTGGCATCGTCCCTGTCAATAAATTGAAATATAACGCTGATTTCTTTCTATTTTTCTAAACATAGTAATAATATCTTTTTGCACAATTAAAATATATTAATATCCGCAAATGGAGATTCGAATGATCTGAAAAACTATAAGGGTCCATTGATGCTTTATATTACAGCCAAGGATGTTGATTGTTTGGGCACTGCTAGTGGACTGCTTGAACAATTGTGGGCTATCAAGGGACTAATGGGCCATGGGGTGAAGCCCAATACAAATATTTGGACTATTAACGACCCGTGTAATTATGAGATCGAAGAAGCCATTGTCCAAAAACTAGCCACGCGGGTTGACTTCATTTGGACTTATGGGCTATTCTGTAATCATAGGCATTTTAATGATATTGTAATAGCATTTATTTTTTAAAATATTTTTTTATTAAAAATACAAGAAAATAATATTTTTATTTTTTAAAATTTATTTTTAATATTAATACATCAGAATGATATAAAAACATAAAAAATTTAATTTTTTTTAAAATGTTTCTAAAACGAAAAAATAATTACATGGTAGAGATATTTTGAGACACGACCTTTATTCATTAATACTAAATCCTTTTTAATCCAATTTTAAATATATGGTTGAATCCCTAACCGATAAATCAATAAAAAAAATAGGTTAATTTCATCATGGATCGTGAGGGAGCCTCATAACCTGGATCAAGTCAGCATTGGAATGGAGAAAACAATTTATCGAGTGCTGGTTTAAGATTCAACATTGGAAATTCCAAGTTTTATAATGGTTTTAATTGTCTACACTCTCGCAGTCATTTTAGGTAGATTTAGGAGTGGCGTGCCTGTCGACGTTGAGATTCAAAGTCCAACTTGTTAATTTTATGATTGCTGCTGGAACCTGCATCGGCTTAGAGTGTACACACCAAAGTGGTGGCGTGTCGCCATTTTCTTCTTTCACTGTCAACGAAATTAGCAAATGCTAGAGACGTTCAACCCCATCATCTTTCTTCTTCTTCTTGTTTTTTTTTAGTTCGGGTTTAGTTGGATGACATGATCATAAGTTTGCCTTGCAAGCAATTTTGTAGGACGTCATTGTGAAAATGTTGTTTTCTTCCACTCTAAAACTATATAATATATATAGACAAATAAATAGCTAATTTGTTGAAAGTTGAATCGAACTTGATAACTTACTGGTATAGAATTTAGCTTAAACTATATTATTTATAAATTATTTTAGGTTAAATCTAGATAATATTCTATTGGGTCAATTTCAATATCTGTTTTTTTATATTTTTATTCAAAATAACATGGTTTTTATTTTACATAACTAAAAGAAAATTGAGAATCCATGCTCCCCACCCTCGGGGCATAGCTCGGCACCCAATTTTCACATAAATATTTCTGAAAAGGATTAGGTGCAGTTTTAAATACGCTGACCCTGCGAAACCCACGGCTTAGCCTGTCTAACGAACTACCATAGACCCTACAGAGATGGATATGTGGGCTGAAAGAAGGTCCAGAACAGAGGGGAGAGGAAATAGCTTAGCTCGTCAAAAACAACATTCTTTGATTTTTAAATTTCCTTTTTCACCACAAAACGAAGGACATGAGTGTGACAGTGACTGCATAAATTTTCTCCTTGCTTTACTTCCTCTCAGATTCCCTTCTCACCCACAACCCAGACAAGTTATTTTCACTTCACAATTTTTAAAATATGTTTTTAATAATTTTAACTTTATATTATCAAACGCATGGTTACAAAAGTTAAAGGAACGCGTATTGTTGTCCATGATCATGCTTTCTCAGCAACTTCGTAGGGAAAAAAACAATCAGTAATTATAGTTTTTTATTTTAAGCTAGAAATCTTTTCTCGTATGGTTAGAAATTAATATAAAATATATATTAAAATTTTATTTAAAATTTTAAATTATTAGATTGACTTAATTCTTTAATATAGCATTAAAATTTTAATGACCAAGTGGTCATAAATTTAAATCTCATCATTTTTATTTATTTGACTAAAATAAAAATATAAAATAGTGTGAATTTATATAAATTTTAAATCCAAAAAATTTCTGTTTAAAAAATTTCTGTTTAAAAATTTAAAATCATTAAAATAATTAGTTTACACTTACTTGCCACGAGTTTCACGTTAAAAAAAGTTAGGCCTAATTTACCTTTATGCCCTTACAAGACATGACTTTCCTTTTCTAGTTAAAAAAATTAGTTTTGTGAGCCGCGCTTTGTAATTGGTTAAATATTTTTATTTTTTATAAAAATATTATATATAAAGGTTTTTTCAATGTACTTTTTTAGTTTAAAAATTTTCATTTCAAATAAAAAATTTTATGTATACATTTAATTAAATAAATTAAGAATTATGCGTAAAAATAAATAAATAAAAAATTATTAACAATATTCAAAAATAAAACTTGAAAAATTGAGAGACAAATGTGAATCAAGATATGTAATCTCGAAAGACGAGATATTTATCTTATTGTACTTGCTAGATTTTTTTATTTAAACAAACAATAATAGAAATAAAGATATAAAATAAATTGATTGTATAAAATAAAAAGGGAAATAAACATTATGCAATGTTGCACATATTAGAAATATTATATGAAAATAATTTTTATTTTATTTTCAAAAATAAAATTCATCCATACTAAAGATAAAAAAAAAATATATAGATAAATCAAAAAATTCTTCAAATTTAAATGCATAACTTAAAAAATAATCGTCTTTTAAAGAAACTCTTTAAACAAATTGAAAGAGAGAAGGGGTACTAATTTAAATATAAATTAAAAGAAAATAGAGAAAAAACCATAAAAAACCATTAATTAAAAAAATAGAAAAAAAGAGCAAAGGTCAGGCATTGCTAGGCCTATTAAGCCAGACCACCCCACCTAACCTGTTTTGCCAGGAACCACATGCGAGCCTACTTGGGCCCTTAATTTTTTTTTGCTTGCAATCGTCTGCCCCAAATTATTTTGAAAAACAAATCAGATGATGCATCTAATTTGCCCATATTTTAGTCGCTATGGTGGCTGGAAAATCAGGGCTCGAGTTTCTTTTACCTAAAAACTTGTTTTCAACTCATTTTTTTAACCCCAAAACACGTATAAAACATCGTAGGAATCGTGATAAATTTATTTATGGCCTCAAAAAACCCAAAACAACCCAAATCCAAAAATCAACCCTAACTCAAAATCTATTTTTTCACAAATTTTAAAGGTAAAAAAACACGTAATATGAACCCCCTCATCAAATGAAACCATTTGACATAAATATCGTTCATTTTGATGACCTAAATCGGTATCAACAATATTTTTCTCTCTTTACCATTGGAATTCGACGACCTATCTCTCTTCTCTCTCAATCAAGAATTAAAAAATAATGAAAATAAATTTTTGTACCAAAATTGAATATAAAAAAATATTAAGGTACTCAAATTGTATAATTTGCATGATTTTTAAAGTTTAGGGACCAAAGTGCATCTTTTATGAAACTTACAACATGCCACCCATGTTTGGCTTCCTTTTCATTTCGTTCCCTCATCTTTTAATCTTACATTTTCATAAAAAATTAAAATCAATTGGTTTTTAATCAGAACTAAATCGTCAAAAAAATAATTGAAGACCAAATTCAAAAAACAAAAACAATTGTATAGCCCATCCACAGTAATATGTGATAGGATGACCAGTGAAGTCTTGCACAGTGAAAAACTCATGCCTTTTAGACTAATACCTAACTAGTTACCTAGCCAGCACTACTCCGCGAGTTATATTTTTTTTCAATAAAAAATAAGATATATAGATTTTATTGACATGTTTTTTTACATAAAAAATTATAAATGTAAATAAAAAAGTTCATGCAAACATCTTATTAAATAAATCAAGAACTATATGTGTAAATACATGAAAAAACATTCATTAACGATAACTAAAAACAAAACTAAAAAAATTAAGAGACAGATGTAGATCAAGATATTTGATCTCGCAACATGAAATATTTACTCAGTTGTGTTTATCAAATTTGTTTATCGAAATAATTTTTTTATTCAATCAAATGATAATAGAAACAGACACAAACAAAAAATAAATTAAATAAAACAAAAGGAGAAAAATATTATGTAAAACTACACACGTTAGAAATAAAAATAAATATTTTTTATTTTTTTAAAAAAATCAATCTTAATAAAACATAATAAAATATTTATAGATGAATCACAATAATATTTTGAAAAACTAAACAAATATAAAATAGCTAAGAAAAAACCTCTTTTAATAAAAAAGTTAAATAAGCAAAATAAAAAATCATAGAGAATGAAAATTAATCGAAGCATAAATTAATAAAATTATTAAAAAAATAAAAGACATTAAAAAAACAAAAGTAGAATTAAAAAAAGAAAGAAGAAAAGGACAATGATAATCTAGGTGCCACGAGTATGTTTCAAGAAAATAAAAAAAAAACAAACGATCTGTGTTGTAGACCCAATTTTCTTTTTCTTTTTTTAAAAATAATATTGAACAATAAAATTAAAAAAGAAAATGAGTAAAAAAACGAAAGTCAACCCGCGTTAACTTTTAAAACTCGTGATCTAAGTTATTAGACTGGAAACATTATGAATGGAAAAACAATGAAACTCAATTTTCAACAAATCAAATGTTGAAGGATTAAATTTGAAAAAAAAAAATCAATTATATAAAAATATCCAAAACAAAAAAAAAACTATAATTAAAATAATGATGATGAAAATTGAAACAAAAAATAAATTAGAGGGCAATTGAGGGTTAAATCGAAGAGAAAAAAAACTTTAACAAAAAAAAAAAGAAGACCAAATTAAAACAATAATACACCATGAACTTTGATTGTAAAATGAAATTAAAAACCAATAAGACTTTAGAAAAATAGAAAAGGA
Source organism: Populus simonii (assembly GCA_007827005.2). NCBI lineage: Eukaryota > Viridiplantae > Streptophyta > Magnoliopsida > Malpighiales > Salicaceae > Populus > Populus simonii. The sequence goes on along the minus strand of CM017467.2, from coordinate 15,607,659 downwards.
AATAAATTAAAAATCCAAAGAATAAGGACTAAATTAGAAGAAATAATGTATGAGAAATTGTAATTGAAAGACTAAATTGAAAACAAGTAAAAAATTCTTAAAAGGACCAAGAAAAAAATTTAAAAAATAAAGACTAAAATTTAAACAACAAAAATATTTTATTTTGGAAAAAAAGGGTAAATTTAAAGAATAACTCATAAATAGGTTATGACAACTAATACCTTATCCATAATTTTTTATTATTGCTACCATTATCATTACAATCATTACTATCATCACTACCATTATTACAATAACAAACTATTACTACTACTACTATCATTATTATTATTATTATTATCATCACTATCATTACTAATATTGTTTTTATTATTATTATTACTATTACTATCACAATTATCATTATCATTATTTTTATTTTTATTATTATTATCAAAATTACAACCATTATCACCATCATAATAAACTACTACTACTACTATTAATATTAGAAAAAATAAAAACCTTAAACTTGATTCAAATGATAGAATTAAAAACTATAAAAACCTTGACAAAAGGATCAAGAAAAAAAAATCAAAAGAAGAGGAACTAATTGAAATCATTGTTATTGTAATTGAAAAAAAATCATAAACTTGATTTAAAGGATATAATTGAAAGTAATAAAAACTTTGACAAAAGGATAAAGTGAAAAATAAGAAATTAAAAGCAAAAGAACCGAATCGAAATATATTATATATACAAATTAGAAATCAATGGTTATATTAAAAATAAATAAATCTTTAACAAAAAGAAAAATAACAAAAATACTAAAATCAAAACTAAAAGGACTAAATTCTAAATACCAATAAAATTGAGGATTGTAGTACTTTTAAGGGGTAAGTGAGAGAAACAAATGGAAAAAGAAGAAGAAAGGGTTACTGAAGATAAATCGATTATATTTTGACTACGTGTGCCACTTATTATGGAAGAGAAGATGACGAGGAATAAAATGATACGATGAAAACCTAACTTTTACTACCTGAAATCTCCGCATGCGCCACCTAAAATACATGAAGGCTCCTAAGCACCATTATCTTTTTCCGAATAAAAACATAATATTTTAATGTTAAATTACATCATCATCCTCAACCAAACCAACAATTAATAAAAAACCAGTACAAAAAGAACCTAATACTCTCTATCCCAATGAATTAAATTTCTTGGATATAAGGGTACATGTATAATTATGCTATATATTAAAAAATAAAAATACCTAAATATCCCTACCCGAAACAATTGATTTGTTTTACTCCCGGTAATATTTTGGTTATTTTAGTGCTCATCAAAATGTTAAATAAATAAAAATACTGTAAAACAAATTAACAATAACTAATATACCGTGTAAAAATACTAAAACACGCCGATTCAAATCCAATCAATTTGTTTTTTTAGCCAAGAACATAAACATCACTCTACTGTTGTAGTGAATAATTAAGTGTGTCAATTACAGGGAGATCACCTTCACTTTTAGCATATTTGTTATAAAAGAATAAACGAGAGCATCGATAATTCTATCGACGATAACAAGGAGCCAAGGACAATGACAATTTTGGAAGAAAAAAATTGCTGAAAAGACAAGAAGGGAAGCATGGGCCTAATTTTTACCTGATAATAATAAAAATTAATTATCTGTCGGGACTCGGACAGCCCCTTCCCCCGCTGATGTCACACGCAGGCGGGCACACATGTTGATTGGGTGCGAATCACTAAAAACTACTCTCTGTGATTAATTTAATCTCCTGCTCAGATCTTTCAAGAACTAGAGAGAAATGCCGAAAGATCACCACCTTTTATCAGATGCAAAAAGGTATTATTGAAATATTCAATGATGACGTGTTAATGTGGATCAAAGCTAAAATAAAATAAAATAAAAGATGCATCTAGTTTTACGTGGGTCTCGGCTTGATCGAGTCACAAATCATGAAATATATATTAAAATAAAAGATCGCCAAAGTATCATTCGCTGCCTGGAATCATATCCTAATCAACAAAAAACCCTCTTTTTTTTTATTAAAAAAAGACCACTGATCTCAAGTCCACGGCCTAAGAACATTAAACAAATACCGGGGCTGGGCTGCCTGAAACTACTTGCCTGTGAGTGCTCAAGGGGCAAATAATTGAACGGTCAGGAGGCCTCCATCAAGTAGAACAGTTGAAAAGATTTCAGCGATTAATGGTAGCTTGACCTGCAAGTGTGATCTTTATGGAAGGTTCTGGGGATCTACTAAAGTTCCTTGTGTGATAATTAAATGTTTGCTTTACTTGGCTGACACAGGAAGACAAAAGTTTCGTTACTGTGGTTCCTTTCAAGGGAGGAAATTGAAAGTATCCGTGTTATGCGTGTATCGTTGTTGTACATGGTATTTTTAAAAATATCTTTTTTTAAAAAAATCTTTTTAAATAAATATATTTTTTTAATTTTTAATATCAGCAAATTAAAACTATTAATTTTTAAAAACAATTTAATTTAATATTTTTTTAAAAAAACAATTTTAAAAAACATATTTTAATGCAAAATCAAACACTCACATGGTTTCTTAACTTCTCTTTCGTTTTAAAACAAACCACAAAAAACATAGTATTATTTATGGTTTATTTGAGATTCTGGTAGTGGTTATGGTTTAAAGTGCTTTTTATTTATAAATATATTAAAATAATATTTTTTTTATTTTTTAAAAATTATTTTTGATATCAGTGCATCAAAACGATCTGAAAACATTAAAAAAATTTAACAATTTTTTTTAAATAATTTTTTTTAAAAAACCATGGGATTCTTTTTTAATAAAGAAAATCACAGGAGAAAGGGAGATTATTTTAGACAAGTACATGACAGCCGACAATGAGGGACGCTATGCAAGTGGTGAACCTTAGGACCAAGTCGTGGTTGACTGACTGGCTTGTTGATTTGAAAGAGTTTCCTACTCAGAAGCTGCGATGCTTATTTACAGTTACTGAGATACTTTGAGTTACATGTACTACTTCTTCAAGATTTACAGCTAGTTGTGTCAGGCCATGTTAATTTTAAAATTAATTCATAAAAAAACAAATTTTCTTAAGAAGAGGGTTTGCACCTTGGAGTCCATGAAAACTAGAAAAACATAATTTATGTAAACATAGTATTGAACTTATAATTTTTCCATGTTCTAAAGTTAAACCATTCCTTCTCGCTTGCCTAAGTTCTTGGTTATCGCCATTACTTAATGCAGGAGGCTACGTTATTCTTGGTACGGACCTTTAGAACTTTAATCTGCAAAGATGGGTTCCAAATGCAGTAGATCTTATGGGTTTCTGTGTCTTGTCACTTCCTCTTCCCCTCTGAAAGTGGCTCCCCTTTTACACTACTGCTGTATCATCTCAACCTTCTGAGCATGTTCAAGGGAGGAGATCTAAATCGCTGAACAGAGGAAATTAACAGGTGGCAACATTAATACTTCCATTTGGAATTTCTTCAACATTACTCTTACAGGCTTTTATTTTCATGCTGTTGCTGTTCTAAATAGGGCATGACTACTGTATTGTATGACAAGATATCCACAATCCCAACAAATTAAAAGGAAAAATTCTTTTGGAATGAGTGGGTTTGGAAATCTTGGGAAGTATTTTTTACAGCTCTCTGTTGCTTCGTAGGACTCATCATTAGATGAAGACTTGCAATTGTCCCTTTATTAATCATGTTGTGAAATGAAATATGCAAAATTTAGCCTCAAGTTATTCCTAATATTCGATTTTGAAAGGATAACTGCTGGAAGGATTAGGGCTTTTAATAAACCATGCATGTTTTGCAAGAGATACCGAAGAAGATATTAAATGTTTTGAAATAATACTAGAATCTACAATACTAAATTACTAATTAATCATGTAGTTTTAATTCTAATAAGTTGACTTAAAAAGGTTTGTTCCCTTATTCAAATTTTAAAACCATCATTTAAATGGTGTATTATCTTAAAATTGCTCAAAAAAATATTTAATTTTATCTATATCATATAAATGAATGTAAAATATCTTAAAATAAAAAAAATTTGCATGAAACTACTGGATATGTGTTTAGTATTTTGATGTTTCATAATTTTTAAAAATATTATTTGCTTAAAAATATATTAATATAAATTTTTTATATTAGTACATTAAAATTATAAAAAAATATGAATTTAACATTATTTTACAAAATATATATTTAAAATAAATCCAAACATAATTAAAAAAACGATAGTTAAGTGGTATACTTGTGGCCTACTTTTTTTTTTAATAATTTTTTTTAATAATTTTAATGTATTAATATAAAACGATAGTCTTCATATATCGTACATTGAATTTTTCGTTTCTTGAGCGTGACAAGACGCGTTCTAGACAACTTGGGTGGCCTACTCTTTTTTTTGTCTCCCTCTTGTTCAACTCCCTCCCCCGTTGCAAAGTTTTCCTCACAAATCCATTTGCCACGTTTGACAATTTAAAGTGTTAAATGCAAAATAAAATAAAAAATAAAATCAAAGTGCTAAGTGAGAAGACTTAAGATGGCAAGGAACGTATTAAACGACAAGCAACGTATAAAATTCCACACGTCGGAAACCAGAAGAGTATATACATGAGAAAATTCAACAATTCTAATAAGGTTAAAAATGTTATGGATTTTTCAAGACATTTTTGGAATTCATTGTGTGAAATATGCGCAGGAAAACCTCATTTAATTTTGTAATATTGGCAGAAAGTGAGGATAAAGTTGGAAAATCGTGCTTTCTATAGTTCACAGGGAAATTGTGTATGTATAAAGTGATCATATAATCAAAGTGGAACATGAATTAATAATCCCTTCATAACATTTTTGGAATTCATTGTGTATTAATAAAGCAAAGAGAAATATCTGCAAGTAGAAAATAATAGAATGCTTTGGAAAAACTTAAATGAAAAATTCTTTGTGTTGATTAAGCCGAGAAAGGAAATTTTTGCTGGTAATTATTATCACAAAAAACTAAAATTCATCAGTAAAACACACATTTTACTATATATTAGAATAATAAAATGATACAAAGCTTGCAATTAGGGTAAATCATCTTTTCAATAGGATATATTGGACATCACAACATTAATTGAGGATAAATTAGTTCATACATATTTTTTTAGCATAATGAAATGTCTTCGGCATTTCTTTTTTGAAAATATTTTTTTTTCAATTTTATCTTTTGAGATAAAGTTATTAGACTTTGAGTTTTGTGATTTTTTTATTTTTTATTTTACTATGTATCTTGATCTCATATACAATGTGTTTGTTAAGTTAAATTTAGTTAACTTGGGTTATCATCGCTTGTACATCTTTTTTTTATGTTAAAATAAATATAACTTGATCCATGGCGTAGCATCGGAAAAAAAATCTTGTACATATACTAAGACTGTGTTTGTTTCCCGGAAAGTGGTTCCAGAAAATCACTTTCTAAACTTTCCTGTGTTTGTTTGCTATTAGAAAAGTTGGTTAACGGAAAACACTTTTCGGTCAAAGAAAAATTTGGCTTGGTTTTCAGGAAAATGTTTTCCTTTTATTTTGGACGGAAAACACTTTCCGGAAGTTGTGAAAAATTTAGAAATGTCATATTATTTGCTGATTATATCAAATTTGATCTTCAAACTTTTGATTGTTATATATATATATATTTTGTTTTGAATATTTGTTTTTCAATTTCATCCCTTAAAATTTAATTTTTATATTAACTTTGATCCTCCTTTTTATAATTGTTATTTTCTTTTCACTTATTATTTTTTAATTGAAATTTTTTATCTATCAAATTTGGTCCTTATTCTTTTGATTATTACGTATTTTATTTGAAATAATTTATAAAATGTTAATTATTATTATTTTAATTTCTTCATTTTTCAATTTTTTTATTTTTTAGATTTGATCTCTATTATTTTGATTATTATTTATTTTATTTGAGATAATTTATGAAATTATATTTTTTTTCAATTTCATTCTCATTCAACTTTTTAATTTGTAAGATTTGTTCCTCATTATTTTAATAAACTTGAAAAAAATAAAACATTAATAAGTTATTTTCCAACTCATTTTCCATGACATAACCAAACACTGGAAAATATTTTCCAACTTATTTTCTATTACACTACTAAATATCGGAAAATAATTCACTTTTCCGGAATTCACTTTGCAAAAAAAAATTACTTTCCAGCAAACAAACAGGGCCTAAAAAGAAAACCTTTTTCACTATAAAAATGACATAATTGATTTTTTTTTTATTTTTTTATTATAGTAGTGGAAAATCTGAAATTCTTTATTTGTTTTTAGATTCACAAAGAAATGGCATAATTGATTTTTTATCCCATTTTTTTGTTGTTGTAGTGGATACTATACAGGTGGCAAATCTGTAAATTTTAATTTTTGTTTTTTAGAAAACAAATTTCTTAGATTTTATTTTTCTTTAAACTTGGTATATTTATTATTTTATACTTGACCTATTTATTATCATTTTTTCTTATCTTAATTCTTGTGTAATATTTTTTTAGTTTTACCTTTTTTTCCTGGAAAAAAGATATTAATGACATAATTGATTTTTTCCTTCTATTTTGTTTTTACTATAGCAGTAACAAATCTATAATTTTTGTTTTTTAAGAAAAAAATCTTAGATTTTGTTTTTTTTTTTATACTTGGCATATTTATTACTCTACGCTTGACCTATTTATAACATTTTTTTTTCTTATCTTCATCTATTTGTAATATTTTTGAAGTTTTTTTTTCTTTACACTTTTTTTTGGGAAAAATATATTATTTTTTATTCTTTACACTTGAAATATTTATCACTCTACACTAAACCTATTTATACCATTTTTTTTTGTTCTTTTCTTTATTCTTTTGTAATTTGTTTTTGTAATTTTTCCCTTACACTTTTTTTTAAAAAAATTATTATACAAAACTAAAAGTTAATTGTGTTTCATTGTAGCAATTGTAACATTGTCCCATTTTTCTACTATGTTAAAAATTAATTTGAGATCTTATATGTTTTTATTAACGTATATGATCTTCACTTTATTTTATTATATGTAAGCATTAATTTTTTTTTATTTACAATTATATTTTTTACTCGATATCAAAAAATATATTAATAACACTTACACATTCATTGTTTTGCATTAGAAAAAAATTATTCGACCCACAATGAGCTGAGTCAAATAAAAACATTAACACTTTTTTTTTTCATTTATCTGCACATGTGGTTTTTGATTTATTTTATTAAATACATGTATAGACTTTTCAATTATAATTGTAATTTGTTTTTGTAAGAAAATGTGTTGGAAAAGCCTATATTTTTTTTTAATTTCTCAAAAGAAATTCAGGGCAAAAGTGAAACTTCTAATAGGACATATAAAAAATAAAAACTTCTTATTGGCCTATTGGCATATAGTGTTACGTTCCTTGCTTTTGTTCACATATTAATAGAAACTAAGCCAAGTGAGAAAAACAATGTACTGTTCACCATAATATAGATGCAAATACTGTTCATCCTTTCACAAATCACCCTGGATTGTAGTAGTTAAAATTTTCAATATGATTTTCAAACTTATTTTTAGCACAATTTAGCTATTTTAAACTTAAATTTACACCCAATTACATATTTGTTTTTGGAAAAAAGGTTGGATTTAAACCAAGAGAACCAAATTGAAAATGATAGGTAAAATAGATAGTGGCTTCGAACTTTATACAAAAAATTTATTTTCATTCCTTATCTTTTTAGTTTTATAAGTGATCGGTCTCTTTATCTATTCAAAATTCAATTTTAGTATAAAAATTTATTAACAAAGTCCATCCACAGGAAAACAGAAATAAATGAATTGAGATCTCTCATGTACCCTCTTAAAACATAATATACTGTGTTTGGCTAATTCAAAATAGATCTAGTCCATAATTTCTCAACCTTTTTTTCTATTTTTATAGTAACCTTCAAGATTGTAAGAAAAACCAACAATGGGTTTAAAGAAGAACAAAGGAAATTCTACTCTTCCATGTAGAATCAGCAGGAAGGCCATTATTTTTCGTTACAACACAACGCCACTGCCCATTCATGATAAGACAAAAAGAAGGAAGGAAAGAAAGAAAGCTCTTCTTCACTAAGGAAGCAAGTAGGAGAATATTCGCTAAGCTTTATTTGCTGCAACAGAAGCCATGAGAAGATTGACTTGGTTAAGCAAGCGAAATTGCCTCCAAAATAGTATGTTTTACTAACTTCGTGTATGAGTCTCACGAAGAAAAATTGATTGAGAAAAGCCAAGAAGGAGAAGTAGTAAACATTTACTGTGAGAATGTATGACACATTGGCAATTACTGGGGAAGATAACAGCCACGAACCTTTATTTATTTTGAAGGATTAAGATTAAAAAAAATAAATTTACCAAAAATTATAAAGCCAGCCAGCTCAAGCAGTAATTGCCAGCAGTGGAAGCACGAGTGCATATGGAAATCCTACTGCACAGCACATCTTTCAACCGTGGGTTTACTCAGGCCACCTACTTTTTGGCAACAATTGCTGCTACATCTGCTAACCTCCCTCTCGCAACTATCGTGCCAATGCATCTACTGCTTAAACTATTCAGAATTGAAAAGAAATTAAAAAAAAAGGGTTAAACACCTAAAATGTAGATAAATAAGAATGTGTTTGTATGTGAATTGTGACGTGCGCGGGTATATGTTAAACAAACATACTTTAAAATAAAAATAAAAACAAAAATGAAAGGGCACATTGCTACGTAAAACCTAATGAATCCCTTCACTAATAAATCAATTTTTTTCCTTTTTCATTAATAAATCGACTAATTAAACTCATGTTTTTATATTCAATTCGATCCCCTGATCCAATCAGGAGTAGACGCATACAAAGAGATCATTTGAGCTTAAGAAAAAGTCGCTTGGATTTATTATGGCTTGTTTATTTTAATTTTATTCTTTTTTTTGAGAATTTTATTTCTGATAAAAAATACTAATGATTTTGAATTAAAAAATAGAATTTTGCTTAGGTAAAAGCATGCGATGCATTTCTTAAACAAATATATTCTAAAATGAAAATAAAAACAAAAATAAAAGGGCACATTACTGCTTAAAACCTAACAAATCCCTTTACATTAACAAGCTAAAAAGCAAAAGTGCATCTCTTAAACAAATATATTTTAAAATAAAAACAAAAAATAAAAGGGTATATTAGTGCTTAAAACCTAATAAATCCCTTCGTACTAACCAGCGAAAGGGCAGAAATTAAAAATTAAAAATTAAAATTGCACCACAAATTATGTGGGATCTTGCATTCAATTTTCAACAATCCCTTTTATAGCGAGACGTCGAGATCAAATTGTTTGCCTATGTGTGATGATGCCCATCTTGGTCAGCATTCTTTTATTTTATTTTATTTATTTATTTTTATTTTAACCACTACCACAATAGAACCAGCAGCTCACCACCCCTTTCATTTTCATTTTCCTGACAAGCTACTTTGTATCCAAGATGGAGAATTCATGATTTTTCTTCTTCAACGATAAGCTATTGGGTTCATGGAACTCAAAATACTCGCATGACTGGACGGATTATATATTTTTTCTTCATGAACAATACTTCCCTTGTATTTGAACTCTAATGCTTTGAAAAGCAATCATTTTGCTATGTGAATAAACATTTAAAGTCCGGTGATCGTCTTATCACGAAAATTGCGTACATTGAATAAATCTCATAAATTATTGTATTTTTTTTTAAAAATAAGCTTGAAAAACATTTTAATCAAATTAGCAATTACTTAGCCCGTAAACTCTTGTTTCTATCTTGGAAAAACATATTTGGTTTAAAGGTCACAGGTCCCCCCAACTTTCGAGCCCCCAACCTTAGCAAGCCTCCGAAGTAAACCTTCCTCGAACAGTTGGGTGACATAAATTCATCCTTTATTTCCTCCCTTAAATTAAAAGACGTCCACACACGAAAAAATAAAATAAAAATCACTTCATACATACTTGTAGAGAGAGAGAAAGGGATACACGTTAGGGTATTAGCGTGTTTGTACTTTGTAGTATAAACTATAAATAATAGAAGGAAGTGCCAGGAGCAGCAGTTCTGAACTTAGCTGGCAAGTGCATGAGTGCCGGAGGTACCAAACCAACACAACCTCAGCACCAACGGACCAGTTTCCCTGAACCACCGGTCCGTTATTCCTGACCCACGAGCTCAGCCCTGGTTCATGCCTCTTCTTGCAAGCTTAAGCCACTATCAATCTTTTGCCTTATGAATTGTCAAAGCTTAAAAACTCAATACCCGAAAGCCCTTTTTGAGCCATCTTTTTTTTTTTTTTTTAATTTCCTTTTAAAGGAGTTTTAAGAGAGAGAGAGTGTGGTAGTCCACACACAGTATCCTCTTGACCAGCCATTTTTAACTTTCTAATTATTTTTTAAACAAATATTATATCTACATGATTGCTGTTTTTTTTAAGAAAAAAATCTTTTGTTTCTCCTGTCAAATGTCAACTAAAGAAACTGGAATTTAGAAAGGGAAAGAGGGAGTAGGTAGAGAGATAGTGTGATTCAGATTGGTTACCAAGAAATTTTGAAGAAGATTGAATCAAAACCTTGTGATTGAGGTAAGAGTCTGTCTCTCCAGTTTAGTCTCTTTTATGTTTCTTTTTTGTGAGAGAAGAAGCTAGAATGAAACAAACTTTATGGTGAGAGAAAGCCAAGAAAAAGAAAAAACATAAAAAACCCACATTTTTGTTTGTACTAATTTATGCTTATTACATGTAAAGTTTGAATCTTTGATATGAAGAAGAGAGTATTTGTATTGGAAATTCAATCCCCATAAGCCATGGTGGATCAAAAGATTGTATTAGCACTGAAGTTTTTGCTTTTGGTGCTGTTTTTTGAGTCTACATTTGAGCAACAACAACAAGAGAGGCTTAATTCACCCATAGAGAGAGCAGCTTTACTTGAACTAAGATCTTCTTTGGGGTTAAGAAGCAAGGACTGGCCAAGAAAGGCAGACCCTTGTTCAGTTTGGAATGGCATCAAATGTGAGAATGGTAGTGTCAGTGAAATTAACATTTCAGGGTTTAGAAGGACTAGACTTGGTTCTCAAAACCCACAATTTAGCGTTGATTCTCTTGTTAATTTAACAAGACTTAAATCTTTTAATGTTTCTGGTTTTTATCTTCCTGGTTCAATTCCTGATTGGTTTGGTCAAAGGCTTGTTTCCCTTCAAGTTCTTGATCTTTCTTCTTGCTTGATAAGTAATGCCATTCCAGGGAGTTTGGGGAATTTGACCAGTTTAACTGGTCTTTATTTGCATGATAATAACTTTACGGGTATGATTCCGTCAAGTTTGGGACTGTTGGTGGGGCTTTCAGTACTTGATCTTTCTGCAAACAACTTTACTGGATCTATTCCTATGTCATTTGGTTCGCTTCAGAATTTGACAAGACTTGATATTTCTAAGAATTTCTTATCCGGTTCAATTCCACTTGGCATTGGGATGCTTTCGAAGCTCCAGTATTTGAATCTTTCGAGCAACGACTTGTCGTCTTCGATACCTCCTCAGCTCGGTGATCTTAATAACTTGTCTGACTTTGATCTGAGCTTTAATTCGCTGTCTGGGTCATTGCCTGCTGAATTGAGAGGCTTGAGGAATTTGCAGAGAATGCTGATTGGGAACAATTTGCTTGGTGGATTTTTGCCAGTGAATTTATTTCCTGTTCCAAGTCAGTTGCATACTGTAGTTTTGAAGCGCAATGGTTTTAGTGGTTCGGTCCCTGATTTGCTGTGGTCAATACCTCAATTGCGCTTGCTTGATATCTCCGGCAACAATTTCACTGGTATTCTGCCAAATGGTAGCTTGAATGCCAATGCCAGTTCTGCAGAGTTGAATATATCTGAGAATTTGTTTTATGGAGGTCTTACACCTACGCTAAGAAGGTTCCTTGTTGTTGACCTGTCTGGCAATTATTTCGAAGGCACAGTTCCGGATTATGTGAGTGTCAATGCTTCTCTTGTTAGCAATTGTCTCCAAAACTCATCAAATCAGAGGACTTTGCTTGATTGTACATCTTTCTATACTGAAAAGGGCCTGACTTTTGATAATTTCGGACTCCCGAACTCCACGCAACCTCCTGCTGCGGAAAACACAGGGAAGAACAACAAAAAGGTCATTATATGGGCAAGTGTTTTGGGAGGAGTTGGGCTCATTCTACTTTTGGTGATATTGCTCGTACTGCTACTCTTTTGCATCCGTAAGAGGGGCACTATGACTCAAAGAGGGGTTGGGGTCGGTCCAGTAACTCCAGTTCCTTCTGGGAGCAGTCCACCACCTCCTGGAGTATCAATTGACTTTTCAAGTTTAGGGGACACATTCACATATCAGCAGCTTCTCCTAGCAACTGGTGACTTTAGAGATGTAAACCTAATCAAACATGGCCATTCAGGGGATCTCTACAAGGGAATCCTGGAAAGTGGGATCCCTGTGGTCATAAAAAAGATCGATTTGCAATCTCATAGGAAGGAAGCGTACTTATTGGAATTGGATTTTTATAGTAAGGTTTCACATTCCAGACTGGTTCCCCTTTTGGGACACTGCTTGGAGACAGAAAATGAGAAGTTCCTGATTTACAAACATATTCCAAATGGAGACTTGTCAAGTTCCTTGTTCAGGAAAACTGATTCAGAAGATGATGGTTTGAAGTCGTTAGATTGGATAACAAGACTGAAAATTGCGATAGGAGCAGCTGAAAGTCTATCTTATCTGCATCATGAATGCATGCCGCCCATTGTGCACAGGTACTCTAAAGACTCGCTTGTTGTTATGCTGTGTTCTCTTTTTGTGATTTCTTTTTTGTTGACAATAATTGTAAGATCACTTAACTTATCGTTCCAGTTAGTAAGTTTCCATGCATTATGTAGGAAGATGCCTAGTTACGTGCCTGATATAGTCTTTTTAACTAAAATAAAACATGGACAAATTGTAGCACATCTAAAATTCTATTAAATGAATGTCATGAGCTATTTTTCTTTTGGTTTCTTGAAGAGATGTTCAAGCAAGCAGTATACTCCTTGATGATAAATTTGAAGTGCGGTTAGGGAGCCTGAGTGAAGTCTGTACACAAGAAGGAGATACCCATCAAAGCAGGATTTCCAGGTTGCTGCGATTGCCTCAGTAAGTGTTGTATTATAAGTTGTCTAGTCTATTTGCTATCTTCACTTGCATATAACATGTAAACATTTTGCTTATCTGCATGACATGTTGTTTGCAATGAGATAAGTTGCCTCATTTTGTGATCTGTGATGGTGAAAGGTTCTGTGTTTTTGTCTTTCCCACCTAGCTTATGGCCATAACTGGCCATGTTAAATTACTTCTCATATTTATTTTTCAACGGTGTTGCTTTTAGTGGGACATTCCATCAAAGAAGTTGTTGACCGCTGCAATTCTGTTAGTAATCTGCCGATATGAACCTCCTTTGGTTCTCATTGTTATTAGATATGTGGGCAGAAAATGGTGACTATTTATGTAATAAATTTTCTTGCCGCCAGCATCAAGTGGGTGATTTTGTTGATCTTTTCCTTTTTGATGGAAAAGTTTCAGAAACTGTGCTGCTAGGGTTTTCTGTAGCATCCTCTTTAATTTTGGGTATGTTGAACTATAAGATGTTCCATAGTTATGATGTAGTCTTCTGAAAACTTGGAAATTTCATCTTATCAACTTTTCTGTCCTTTGGGGTAGCTCTTGATTTTGTAGACCAGGAGATTTCAAATTTCAGCAGCAGACATCTGAGTTGTTTCTTTGCCTTCACATTGTGTAGTTGAGAAGAAGAGTGTCAAAACACTAGCATATTGTAGTTAAAGATACTAGTGATCTTATACATGGCATAATTTTATGGTTTAACTACTGTCTTGGTATATTATGAATGAAAAGCATGGGCTAGATTATGCATGATGTAATGCCTTTGAAATTCACGGTGATGCACTACCAGCGTATAATTTTCAGTTGTTATTTCTTTTGCTATTTGTGGTTAGGCTATACCTGGTAATATCTACTTGCTGCATCAATATATTGTAAGGAGTATATTGTATGCTTGTGTTTTTTAGCATAATCAAGGTAGTGATTTCAGTGTTTCTTTATCATTTGCAGGTCATTGGAACAAGGTACTTCTGGTACGTAAAGATTTAGCTGTAAAACATCACCAATTTGATTTTGTTACTTGGCTTCTCCATATTAATTCATCTAGCTAGGAGTAGCCATACGTTGTAGAGTTTGTCATGCACACACCACTTAAAAAGCTTGTTATGAACTTCTGATGTTATACAGCATATGATTATTAAAAAACTCAGGTTGAGGATTAAATAGCATGAAATATCAAATCCATTCTTAAGACAATAAAATTTCCAATCCAGACCTTTTTAACCATATTGAACTATGAGATGGGTTGTTTATCATCGTAAAACAGTACTTCAGTTATTGATGTGGTTTGTTGTTAACCAGGGGTGTTTGCTCTCTTTAGGTCTCAAGTTCGAATCCTCTTGCCTACAAAATTCTTGGGGCCACAGGCCGCAGGGTGAAAAACACCCTGTGTAAGGCTGGTTCCGGGCCGCAGGGACTTAGTTTGGTGCACAGAAGCTGCTCCAGGATACCCTGCGTTTCCCAAAAAAAAAAAAACAAAATTGTTAACCAGAGTCAACAGGTTTCCTGCCTTGGAAAAAGGGATAAAATAACCTGCCGTGTTGTACTTTACCCAGTTGTGCTCATGCAGAATTGCTGTTCATATTAGCATTCTGAACTATTTGGTGCTAAAGAAAGCATAATTCAAGGAAAATTGTTATGCATGTCTTCTCATTGCCAAATCTGAACTTAGTTCCTTTTGAGAGTCGTAATGTCACCAAACAGTCAATTTTTTGGATACATGATCCTTGCATGGAGGAATGAGTTTTCCTCATTTGATTCTGACTAACTATGATATTATATAATTTAAAAGTTCACTAATGTTTCTGAAGTTAATCTTTTCTTGAATATGGCCAGGTTCATTGACAGCCACGTGTGCCTACGATGTTTATTGCTTTGGGAAGGTACTACTTGAGTTGGTTACTGGAAAGCTGGGCATTAGTGCATCTAGTGATGCCCAGCTGAAGGAATTTTCAGAACAGATTCTACCGTACATTAGCATCTACGACAAGGAACTTCTAATCAAAATTGTCGATCCATCTCTGATCATCGACGAAGATCTGTTGGAGGAAGTTTGGGCGATGGCCATTGTTGCGAGGTCTTGCCTCAATCCAAAGCCTTCAAGGCGCCCCATTATGAGATACATCCTTAAGGCTTTGGAAAATCCTTTGAAGGTAGTGAGGGAAGAACATTCTGGTTCCGCAAGGCTTAGAACAACATCTTCTAGATCTTGGAATGCTTCTCTATTTGGGAGTTGGCGTCACAGCTCATCTGATGTAGCAGTCATTCCAGCAACCTCTAGTGCCAGGCCAGAAGGAGGAAGTAGTTTTAAACAGTCAGGAACTTCAAATTCACAGGGTAGCGGCCAAAATGGTAGCGGCAACCATTCATCTTCAATGAGACGGCATTCTAGAGAGATTTTCCCTGAACCATCTGATGAACAAGATGTAGAGAGACAGACTTAAAATTAGCACATATGTTTATTTTTCTTAATTCTTTGTCAATAATACAGCAGCCTTCCCATTTGAATGCCTGCTAGTTGGTGCCCCAGTGCGCTGTCTCTGGTTTTTTTGAGTTGATTGAGGTTTCAAGCCCTTTTGGTATATTTGGGGTGTTGAAGGTGCATATCCACTTCCACAGGAAACGATTATCAAAAGTTTTGTGAAGGTTTTGTTGTGGAGCAGCAATGTTTTACATCATGATTAATTGGATAGACAAGATTTGAGAAGAGTCAGGAGGCAAGGGGGTGCTTGTGGGGATTATTATGGTCATTTTATGTTTTGACAGCTTGTTTGTAGCTACAACAAGCTCCCATTTTTATCTTTAATTGATCTTTGTTCATGGCGGCTTCTTTTTTTGGTGCAATGCAAGTGTAATTGTCAAGAATTTCATCATTCAAAATCTTCCCCTTTTCAAAACGAAAAGACAGGGACGATGTACCATGAACCATTGTTCTCAGTCCCAAGATTGGTTCAACAATCCAGTTAGATGGCTCCAGCGGCGAATGTATTATCGGTGGAATGCACATTTTGGACACGGATGGCTCACCTATAATCAGGTGGAAGAAGCAGACACGGTAATGTAATTAAAAGTAAACAGTGCCTTTATCAAAATTGATTTTAAAAAAAATAAAAAGGAGGTCCCGCCGAGATTTGAACTCGGGTTACTGGATTCAGAGTCCAATGTCCTCACCACTAGACCACGGGACCATTTGTTATAGTGTTTTCAATTAACAAGTTATTATTTAAATGTCCAGGCATTCTATACGTTACCCCCCCGCCCTTCTCCCTCCCTCCTTTTCCAGTACCACAGAAACCGCAAATCCACCACCATTCTCCACTTCTCCTCCTCCCTCCACCACCACCAAACTCCTCAAAGCTCCTCCAGCTCCACCACCACCACGACAACAGTAACCACTAACGACAAACCCATCCCCAGGACCTAGAACTCCAAATCCACCCCTCTGCGCATCCACCACTTAAAATCACCAAACCAAGATTGAAACTTTACAGGATTTAATTACACCAAGAAAGTTAAACTTCACGAACTAACCCTTGTAGCTAAAAAAAGAATATCACAATTTCCAGGCATAGTGGTAATTTGAGATGAGAAGAAGAATCAGCAGAGGAAGAGAGGAAGCCTTTTTGGTATTTTAATTCTGCATATCTTATTGAATTTATTTGGACCATTTATATGTAAAGCCTTGCAACTGATAAGAAATAATAAAAAGATCAGGAATACCGAAAAAAATAAAATAAAAGAGTAGCACTGCCAAGCTAACACTTATTAGGTAGTGTTTGTTTTTGGGATAAAATTACGTTTTTGAAAATTTCTTATTTTTTTTATTTTTAAATTGTTTTGATGAATTAATGGAAAAAATAAATAATATTATTTTAATATATTAAAAAATAAATCATTTTAAAATAGCCATATCATCCCTTCTGCTTCAGAATCCTTGTTCACAAGGATGAAATCTGGATAGCTTTTATTGAAACGCTTATTCTCCCAAGTTGCATCTTCTGATGATGCCTCTATCCACTTAACCAGAACTCCAGACTTGGGACGATAGAACGATAATTTCCCTTGCGAATCACACGTCGATCTAAGATATCCTCATGTTATGGAAGGATGAATATTGAAGTATCAGAGACAGGGGGAAGTTAGAACGATGATGGAGGGACTGGCCCCCCCATCTGCTTCTTCAACAAGCTGACATGAAATACATCGTGAATTTGTAAACCAGGGGGTAAAGCCAATATACAAGCCACATAATCGATTTTCTCAATGATTTTATAGGGACCAAAAAAAAGGGGCGAGCTTCATGGGGGACTGAAAAGCTACAGAAGTTTTCCTATAGGATTGTTGTCTTAGATACACGTAATCTCTCGTCGGTGGTGGTCTGCTTGACATTCCATGCGATTCTGAGCTAGTATAAGGTTGTGGTGCAACTCTCGTAGAATTGCATCACGATCACGCAGGTACTTATCTACAGCTTGGACACGGGAAGTGCCTGGTACATAAGCCAGCAGGTCTGGTGATGGAATTCCATAAACAACTTCAGAAGGATCAGTCATCTTGGTGGGAGGGGTGAATATATTTATTGTAACTAAATTCAGCCCAGGGAATCCATTCGAGCCATTTTTGTGGCTGACCACCAGCAAAACAACATAGATATTGCTCTAAGTTGCGATTAACAACTTCAGTTTGGCCGTCAGATTGAGGATGATGACTCGAACTCATACATACCTTGGTTCCCTGCAACCGGAACAATGTTCGCAAAAAAGAACTGATAAATAGGTTGCCTCGGTCACTAACAATTGATGATGGAATTCCACATAAACGAACCACATTGGCGATGAACGTCTTGGCAACAACTGCAGCAGTAAATACATGTTTTAATGCAACAGAGTGGGTGTATTTCGTCAATTGGTCAACCACTACCATGAGGACAGTATATCCTTGAGAAGATGGCAAAGCCTTTAATAAAGTCCATTTAGACATCAGTCCACATCTGTGTAGGGGTTGATAGAGGCTGAAGCAATCTCGCTGGCTTCATATAATCTGTTTTGAACCGCTGGTAAACATCATACTTTTGCAGAAAATATTTAACCTTCTGATGCATACCAAGCCATAAGAAGCTCTGCTTTATTTGTAAGAGGGTTTTATAAAACCTCAATCGCCCACCCTTTGGTGATAAATGGCAATCAACCAATATCTTGGAAATTAAAAGTGAAGTGGGATTCAAATAAACCTTGCCTCTTTTAAACCGCACACCATCTCGCTCGCTGCAGCAGCTGGTGGTTTAATGGGGAGGGACTTTTCTCTCATAACCCTTCACAAAAAGAATCTTGTTGGACTTCCTTCTGAAGCCGTGGCCACCAATCTGCATGAGGAATTGAGATGGATAAAAACTGGAACTCAACAACACAAGACAAAGAATCGTTTTGGAGGGCCACATGGCACTCTTGTAATAGATGAACGACAAGTTGCTGAAACATCCTTCTAAAGAAAGATCTTGCCCAGAAAATCTTGGAAATTCAACTATTTGAAAGGGCCGGGCTCGTTATAAAAGGGAAAACAGGCGTATAAAAGAAACATGAATCGGAGAAAGTCAAATGTGTTCTCGCACGCTAGGAGAGAGGGAGAGGCAAAATGCAGTGGTATTTATTACAATTATAAAATAAATTAAAAATAATAATGTTTTCAATATTCATTTATTATAAAAGAAGACACAATTTCATCATAGCATAATTTTGTGTTGATTTTTTTTTTTTGCATGTTTTCACATATAGTGTTTGAGAATATTCTTGCATTAAATTAAAATCGATATTGTGAAATAAAAATTTAGATTATAATTAAAAAAATTAAAAGAACAAGGACTAAAATTAACCAAAAAATAGTTTTTTTTTTCATTTTCACCATAAAAAAGAAGTGGAAAACTTTACCTTGGTCTTTGAAGTTTTAATTTTTGCATATTTGATTTTTTATTTTTTTAGAAGAATATATTTTGACCTTAAACATTTTTTTATATATATTTTGATCCTTGAATATTAGAAAAAATGAGAGAAAATCACACCAGAGGTCAATATAAATTAATTCATTTTTAGAGATGGGATTCAATGAAGCAGTTTTCTTTCTCATAAACATGTTAGAAAAAAATACATTGAACCCATGAAGCTTTTTTTTTAATTTAGTTTAATTCTTTTTAGAATGATTAGAGGGTGAAAATAAATTCATTGTGATTTCTAAGATTTGGAGTTATTTTTAAGTAAAAACATGTTATAATTTGAGATTTAGGGAAAAAAAAGATGCATCTATGAAAAGAAAAAAAAGACAAGTTCCATGTTTTTAATTTAAAAAAAAATGAAAAAGATTCTCTAAAAAAATTTTGTTAAAATAATATACAAACAATTATCCAGTTGTGCCATAATTTTTAAATTACTTTTTTATATATATAATATCATAAAAATTATCAAGTTATGATTTTATTATTTATTAGAACTTACTTTTCAACTTATTATAAATTTTTATTTAAAAAACAATGTTTTTGATAAAAATATCATAACCAAAGGAAATACATGAATAGAAAGGAGTTTTCATTGAAAAAATACAACTTTTTTATTTCAAACCATTAATTTTTTATAAATATTTATTTCAATTAGCTTTATTTCTTATTCAAAAAATATGCTCCTAATAAAAAAAACATGTTTTTGTCAAAAAGAAAAAACACGAATAAAAAAACGAGAAAATTTGCCAAGCAATGTATATTTTTTCCTTCAGAATTTAAACAGTTACATTGATTACAAATATCTATTTTAATCAACACAGAATTAAATAAAATAAAATTTTGAAAACTGCTACGCAGCATAGAACAGGCACACTGTCAGTAGCTATTGCTAATAAAGTACCAAACAAATGAAGACTGGCATAAGATTGGTGATGCCAAAAGAATACAGACTGAGCAGTCATCAATGAAAACTCAAGGCCTAGAGAATATCTAATCTAGCTGTCCCCAATTTGATGATTTGAGTTGCTGCAGTATCAATCTGGTTTCCCCAGGCATAAACTCAACCAAACTTGTTTCTCAAAAACTAAAGATGGAAGTTGGAACAGAAGAAAGAGCAGAACCATTTCACAATCTACCTGATTCCAATAAGGCATAGGGGGTTTTTCTTGATGAGCCCAAGATCAACCTGCAACGTAAGAATGAATGCTCGTGTCAAATTGTTATGAAGATAGCGTGTGATGTTTTAACTAGAAGAAAGGGTGAGTATAAAGGCAGTACCTTGTGTCCAAAAAGATCTCTGATATTATTGATCCCATATAATATCATGGTTGGTCTGTTCAAACCATTGGAAGAATATGAATCAATCGATGTGAATTGTGATATCTATTGTTTCTCAAAGACGAGGATAATTTGGAAGATTATTCTTGTATTTGTCAAATGCTAGGGTAAAATTTCTCACCTTTCAAGCGAAAGGCCCCAGGCAATAACATTGACATCTTCCGAGAATCCCATAGGACGCAACATTTCAGGCCTGAACATGCCAGAATTTCCAATCTCCACCCATTTCTTGAGGCCTTCGTGATAACTGGCATGTATAGGACGTATCAAATTTCCAATCACTTTACAAGCAGTGCACCTGTAAGAGGAATTCATGATTTTATACCTGAAAATCTCCATGCTAGGCTCGGTATATGGATTGTAAGCAGGCTTGAATTTCAGCTTGTCCATGCCTGAGAACAAAATGTGCATTTCGAAGTCAGATTTCAGCTTCCCATGGTAGTAAGCATTCTCATCCAGCATCACTTGTATACAGGGACTAGTATAACCAGCCGCCTTCATTCAAATTAACATGAACCCATGCAATCCTACCTTCTAGACACTCATACAAAGATCAATCTATCTATCTATATATCCAATTTATCAGGATGGCCATCAAACCTCGAACTGCTACCATCGATCCCTTCCAAGTGTGAGCAGGGTTTTATCCCAAGTCACTTGGTATCATGCTAGGTGACTTTACCAGCTAGCACTGGTAACAAACAAATTTTTACAGGCAACGACCAAACTATAATTCTTTTTATGCATATTTGATGGAAAGAAGTGTTAAAGAAAATTACTTCAGAACACATTTAATTACCTAATCGCGAAAAGAAGTCCTGCAGCACTCCAATCAAGTGACCTAGTGTAAGCCCTCGATCACACACCAGACCTGAAACCAAAAGCCAGACTTGACTGTTCATTTATTGACAAAAATCACAATAACCTGAAATTAATGAAGCAGTTGAAAGGCAGAAGCCAAGTCCTTAAGTGTCCACACTTCAATATTCTGTAGTTCAACTTTTACAACATGACCAACAGCACCCCATCATATTCACAAACCATGTACTTAGATGTCCAAGAATGGAATCAATTGTATCAACACCAAAATCTGATTTAGTTTTGTTTTAGGACTTCTTGACAGACCAGCTTGATATGAGAAGCATAAAAACCTCTAAAGAACATCAAGAAAAGCAGACTCCATATAATGTCTTAGCTCAACATACCTTCTATCTGGTGGAATTCTGCTAAATGAGTTCGATCAACTGCTTCATTTCTGAAAACTCGATCTATGGAGAAGTACTTTTTGGGGGTAAACGACTGCTGTTTTGCATGCTATCAAAGAAAACTAAATAAGTAATTAAATATCTACTATATTTAAGTGAAAAAGGATGGCTAAGTTAACATAACAAAATATCCCAATATTATAAGAAACCAGAATATTTTAGTTCACAATACTTCAGACCAACGAGCATGTTTATACTAAGTAGATTGAGGCCCACTAATTTTTTTAATCTGCAAGATTAGATTTTAAGAGGAAAAAAGTGGCACAGAAGAAAAAACAAGCAAGACACCAAGATTGAAACCACTTTGTTTTCCTTAAAATCAGTGTCGAATAATTAATGACACCAGTTAATCTTCCCTGGGAATCGTGTTTGCATGAATCAATGAAGAGAGGGCACCCTAGATCACAAACAAAAGAAAGCACAACATAATAACAAATGCATGAGCACAAAAGAGTATTTTGAAAACCATTCCAAAAGTTAAGAAGATGGATATGTAAGAAACTTAGAATGCATTAACACCTGTGCTAGCGCATAAAGCATCCGAGAAGAAATTGCAGTTGTATGAGTTCGCAAAAGATTTTTGTTTGCTTCCTCTCTTTTCCACTCATATCCATATCTGGAGAATAGGTATTTCATATTTGTGAGAGAATAAGTCATTCACGTAATAGTGAAAAAAATAGATTAAAAGAGAAAAATCATACCCCCTTGACCCATAGCCACCAGACTCATGAACACGCTTCACCAACTCAACATAATCTTCAGGCAGTTGCTTTGTTGTTTCAGGAGCTACAGATTTATATGCCGAATAACCATCAGAAAACCAGATGTAAAGAGTTATGAATAGGAAATCACTTCAAACAGACCTTTAAGAAAGAAGGTATCATGTGAATCGCGGGCAGGATGTTGTTGTGGCTGAAACAGTGCATCAAAATTCCAGAAGCTGCAAGTTGAAATGGGAATGCATCGGAAAGTTAAGGAGACCACCAAAACAATAATTAATGTCATCACATGAAAGCAAAATGCAGGAAATTTTTTTTTAGATACCACTTTTTTGGGCTCAACAGACCAAAAGAAGAACAAATAAGTTGCATGCTCGCCATCTAGATTACTTTCAAGCATACACTTTCTGCTAACATTACCTTCTTCTAAAAGGAACCAATTTTCCATGGTTACAACATCATTACAGGATTAATATATTTAGTAGAGATAATAGGAGAATCCTGTATCAAAACATTTAGTAATAAACCCAGAAGATAAACAAATCATAAAGACTATCTTCAAACATGTGGAGGATGACAAATCATTTAGTATCCACTCGTGAATGCATAGTTAGCTTTAGTTTCATGACGTAAAGCTTCAAATGCTAAAGAATTGACAATTAACAAAATGGAATGATGTGTTTATAAAGAATGAGCAGAAACAGCTACCTGCTCTCAACATATTTATTTGTTGGCATTTCTTCAAAGCTGCAGCCAATAGAAGACCAATGCACAATTGTCAAACAAAGAAAGACTACTGAAAGTAAAACCAGAACACAAAGAACAGGTCTTACTTCATTAGACGGAAGATGTTTTTGATTCGTTCTTTCACCTAAAATAGAAAGGAGAGCAAAAGGCAATACTTGGATGATCATTTCAGCACTGTAGCAAAACTTACATCATGTGCTTAGGGAAAAATAAACTCTATGGCGTCAATGTCAATCAGTTCTGAATGAAACTGAAAATTGCTATTCACCAACAAGCAAGCCAATTTCCAACAAAAACAGAACCATCACAAAACTCTTCCAATTCTGTTTCTATGAATGCATACATACGATAGATACATTATTCCTTCCAATAACTTGATGTCAAACCCAAGTCTTAACAGTATACTCAGATATAAAATTTGAGGTCTGAAACATGAGAAGGTTTTGACCAGTTATGCAAAAGTTTCAGCATTAAGCTAATGAATAATGCTGACACCCAAGCCCACCCGCCCAAACTTCAAGCCTAACTAAAATAAACATGTGAGCAACTAACGCTGTATATAATGGCAATATTTCAAGATGATGAAAATGGCAGTCTCAATCAGTCTAGACACTCAATCCGACATTTATTTACAGGACAACCTGTTGTCAGTATCAATTGACCAATCAAATTACTATGCAAAACAAAGAATTCCTTTTCGTTGAATATAGGGTGTTGCAATTTGCACTCCAAAATATTATATTCAAAAAATCATTTTCAGCAAAAGTATGATATCCTTCAATATGGTAACAATTTCATATAGGTGTTTGAAACTTAAAGGTCCAATTTCTCCTCACTGAAAATGATTGCAAGAAGAGACTTTTTTGGTGTGAATAGCAACATAAATTCCACAATTGGTTGCCCCTACAAATTTCATAGCAATTAAGAGTCTAATATTCCCTAAACATAAAAAGGAGAGGAAGAGCGTTAAAATAAGAATAATGTTATTCTTGCCTTGTTGAGCGGGTGAAGATGGCCACTTTCAGGTGGTGGACCTTTGGCACTGAAGTTATACTCTTTGAACTCTATATTCCTCCAATCACCCCTAAGCATCAGATAAATTTGTCAACAGGATGCAATGAATATGCAAAACCAGGTGAACAGTGGCTAAAAACAACCCCAATGTGTTAATGTTATTATGCACAACAAACCCCTGCAAACCCCAGCATATGTCAATGTTTACATTATATAAGGAAATCGTATGAAGTGCCATGCTGCAGCAAGAAATGAAATGAACTAGTTGGCATCCAGAAACAATTCATGAACGCACTCAGAGCTGTGAAAGTTGGTTAAAGCATGCTTAAATTATAATGATGTTTCCTATGCATATCCTGCATTGTTACTGCATCCTCTAAATGGTATGCATTTTTCTCATATGCTGCAACCACATTGGTCTATCAGTGACCCCAAATTCTTCACCAACATACCCCACAATTCATAGTTGAGGCAAACTAAGGAAATAGCAGCCAACAACTCAGATTTATGATCAACACTGTATCAGCATACCCATGTGAATATAGGAGCATACCCCAGCAGATGTTCTCGAGTCAAATCAGTTGCAGTTCTCCTTCTTGTTGGAGCATAATCAGGACCTCTTTTAACTGAGTAGCCCTTCCAGGTTCTAGAGCACAATTCATAAGTTGTAAAACACCAACACCACTGATGAAAAAGTTTCAACCTTGTACTATAGACAATATGAGAACCAAAAATAAATAACACAAGAGCAAAAGGTAAGATCATTACTGCAGAGCAGTAAGCTTTCTTGCTTTGAGAGAGTTGTTATCATCTTTGCCAGGTTCCTGATCATAAACAAATAATAATAAGTAAATCAAGGGACAGAATCAAGATAAAACCACACATAACTTATGAATACAGAAGGGGGTATGCCTGTGTCCCCCAACTGTTAGCAAAGATGGACCCGTACCAACTTCAATAGTCTCGGATATGCCCCCTAAGCTGTAACCACTGCATGAAGGCCTTTTTCAAGTAAACAGTCAACAAGTATGTCGGCTGTTTCTGGATGAAAGCTACATCGCAGTAATGAATACAGCCAATTAAGTCGATAGCAGCTAAGCGTCAAAGAGCAGGTCTTCCCGTGTACTAATATACTTGCTCTGGGGAAGCTCCCTACTCGTTACCAACTCAAACCTTGAAGCCGGTAGCAAGCTCAATACCAATATTCGAGTCCTATAGCCCGACCCTTGGGCATTTACCAAACCGGGACTCAAGTGCTAGCTTATGTGAATTTGAACTCATTAATAGGGTCACTTCACTTCAAGATTGTCGATTCACAAATTGCATGTGACCATTGAACCTTACTGAGCTCATTTCCCCTATACTAAAGACTATAGGATTGGTACCTGAACGAATTCACATTCAGTGGATTATCATGTGGTATCCAGTTACTCGGTAAGACAAGATGGCAATGGTTGCCGCGTATGAACAAGGATAAATGAGGGCTGATGGGCCCCATTCTTTATGCTGCTAACTCTCAGTTTGGTCCTACTTCTATTTAGTAAACAGCCACAGGAGCAGCTTAGCAATTAAATATGAAAATAATAGGTATGATACAAGGGTGAAATACTGCACTTCCCCAAACCCCTTAAAAGAGTACCCCTTCTTAGCCACAGACCATACCCATGAAGACAATGTCAATCTTGCCTACTGGTTACTTAGATGTATTTTGAAAAGCACATGTAATCATAAAATACATTATACACTATAATGCACCTGCCCATCTTGTATCCGTAAAAGAAGATCCTTCACTCTGTCTTCAACATGTTGAACCTATAACGAAGAACAAAAGGAATAACTATTATTAAAGAACAATATGCAACTTAAGATAAAGTAAAAATCTCCTGAGTTACAATATTTAGGTTTGCTTGTTTTGCAGAAAATATGTTCCTGTAGAACATTTTCTAATGCTTGGTGACACTTATGAAAGGGAATAAGAATTCAATTTTCCCTTTGCCTCAATACCAAGCTAATCCTTATGACCCACCTCAACCACCTTGTAAAAAAACCATCATCACAACCAGTTTCTAGGCATTTAACATTCTCAAAGCCACCTCCACCACCAATAAACCACCATTTTCAGGTTATAAGGAATCTCAAAGGCTCATCTCCACTGCAAATAATCACCTTTACAACTTTTGAAAACATACATCACCAACTATACACAATTCCCACCATGGATAGATGGGAAATTATAAAAGGCATCCATGAAAACCCCTGTCAGCCCAGATCTTAAATGCAAAACCCAGCACTGTGACCCGCTTCACCATAGATCTTAAGTGGTTACTCACAATTTTGCAAAAGGCAGCATATTTTATCAATTGGCAAGACAGAACAGCCAAAAGGTGGAAAGCAAGTTTCTTCTTTTGAGACAATAAAACCCAGTTCACGAGATTTTTTATATTGGGTGTAGTCATTAGACATGGATTTCCAAAAGAATGAAGAGGACTATTTGAGTATTCTTAGGTATTTATACGTCTAAGCTTAATTTTTACTTTAAACAAAAAAATATTTTCCTGTACTTGTTTTTCTTCTTTCCAACAAAACCAGGAAATTGTTCTCCCCAATGCAAACATACTCTTTTCCTTCTTTCAAACAAACCAGGAAATTGTTCTCCCCAATACAAGCATACTCTAATAATCATCGAGCAGATAAAAATAGAATACTTATTTATACAAAAAAAAAAAAAAAAAAACATCATCACCGACTAATCACGGGACCAGATGACTAACAATTAAGACCGATTTCACACAAACACAGCAGAAAAGAGAATATCACAATTCTGTTACCTTCCTAGATATTTGATTTCCCATTTGCACCCATTTATTCTTTGCAGCCTGAGAACACCCTATTTTGAAGACTGCAGGATCTAGCAGTTTCTGCATCAACAAATCCAACAGCCAAAAATCAAATAAAAAACTGAAAAATTGAAAAGAAAAATTAAGAGCAATCAATCATAACAACCTGCAATTCTTCTTTCGAAATGCTACCCTCCTCTGGTACAGCCAAGAAGAGTTGAACTTCAGGTGATCCTTTTTCAGCATATTTTCTACCCTCTTCAGTGAGCACCAATGTTTCTCTCTTAATATCCTACAAACATCATCAAACGCCCAATTAATCAAATAATCCATCAGCTATATAACAGTCATAACCACACTGGTCATCTTTATTATTGACAAATCCAAAACCACACTAATTTTCACCTTATCTAGTCTACAATTACTGCATAAATATTCAAAAAAAAAAACTTAAAATTCAAAACCCTAGAAAACCCTAAATTTTGGAACCTGGGCCTCAATGTAGCGGAAACCGTGGAGGCTTTTGATGACATTAACAACGTCGTTGTGATCGAGTCCATTATCAGTAGCGAACTGGCCAGAATCGGAGATTTCTTCGTGATTCTCTAAGTAACCTAAAATCGCTTCCTCTGCCATAATGGCGATTTCCTTCTATTTTTGCGTTGTGTTGCGATGCTTTTGTAAGGGCTTGGAATTTTATTTTATTTTGTTTTAACCTTTAGCCACCATGACACCACTCCGTTTCATTTTTCTCCGCTGGAGGAAGGAAAGGATAGAGCTGCTAGGGTACAGAGAGTGGGCTTTGTAAGTATATTTGTTTTGGGCCTTTGTGCTGGATTTTTTCAGTGCCTCCTTTCTCATTGTTTTATTTATTTATTTATCACAAAAATAGAAAGGGACATATTTATTTAGACCTGTTTATTTTTGTAGTAACTTTTATATTCATTTAAAACTACAAAATTATATTCTTTAGTTAGCATGTAAATCATACTTTTTAATTTATGAATCCATAATTTCTGTGTTCCAACGGTCTAGCAAAAATAAATGTGACTTGCTTATACTGAATATTGACCATAATTGCATAATATGTACTAACATATTGAGACTATTGAATTTCTTTATTATCCAAAATAACCCTTTCATTGTTTCACTTGTCTCCTCTCCAATCTATCTTTTTGCCTATCTTTCCAACTTCCGTTTCTCTTCATTATTCTTGCCTTTCAGCCTCTTCACTTCCAAACTTTTACTTTTTAACTGATTCTCTTTCCAATTGTAAGATCTTATAGTTATATTTTTGCCTGTAAACAAATCGTTCAAACACCCAAAACATTATTCATTTCCAACCCAAATTCTCATCTTAAACTCAATATTATACACTAGATCTGATCTACCTCCATCTTTTATTTTTCTCAAGTTTCCATGCTTCTTTGTAATCTAGAAATTATTGACAACACGTTGTAATTGATGCCATCTTCGAGGTATTTTTTTTCAAGAGGATATTTCAAGAACTTCATGTAATTAAAATTTTCAATATCTTCCAAAATCATTCATTTCTTCTTCCTTTTTTAAAATTTATGCGTTTTGTTTTGTTTCAGGAACCATAGATCTAACATCTTTTACTCTCGAAAAACATAAAGAAATCTCGATTCTTATTGTTTCGGTACATCCTAGACTACAAGGCTAATGATCTTTTTAATCTTTTTTTCTTTATATGTTTTGAAGTTAGCTGAAAATGATAAAAAATTGTTCTTACTGCATGGTCACTATATATGTCTATATTTGATTTTTTTTTTTCAATGTTATAAACTAACATTTTGGGTTATTATGCATGCATAAATATTTCAATCTCAGTAATAACATAATTATTTATTTCACCTCATGGTAAAAAACAATTGGGATATCGTTTAGAATAAGGTTATTTATCCATATTTTTTTAACTATGCATGTTATTGATATGTGATGCTTTTATGTTGAAGTGAGATGCATTGCATAACTCTATGAGTCTGTTTGTGTGTTAAGTGACATGATTTTTCTTGTTTGTTCTTGTCTATGTGAACAATCTTGCAATCTCTAGTAATTTTTCTTTCATATATGATTTATTAAATGTATAAATTATTTAAGTTTAAACGTATGGATTGGTCATAAATATGACTTTTGGTTTCACATTAATTGTCATCTGCAGTGGCGCTGAAATCCATTTTCTTGACTACTACATACCATTGTTTATGTTGGGAAGGGAACTATGTACAATCAATTTCCAAATTGAATCTAACAAACTGAGCCTATATCCATATAGACTTCGCAAAAACTATTTCTGAACCTAGAGGATTTCTTATAGCTTATTTGTGACACTAATGTTGTAAAGTTCTTTTGTTTCCAATATTATGGTTAATATGTGGGTGTGTTGGTTTATGTGGGATAACTTTAACTTCCCAATGTAGTATTGGACTGAATTTTTTCCTTTAATATTTGGTTTTCTTCTTCTGTAACTCTCATTTCTAAACTTGCACAGGTTTTTTCTTATTATGTTATCTTCTTTTAATAACTTTATTTATAGCAATGGTCTGGTGTTTATGCTTGTCTTTTATAAATATCAGCAGCACCGCATTATAGCTCGTCTTCAACAACCATATTATCTGGGTTATATACCAATAGAAGCTTAATACATTATGGTTGGTCATTCATTGGTAATGTGCTTTTGTAACATAGTTGATCTTGACTCTTTTTTTTTTAATTGTTGTTTTCAAAAACTTAGTTCAATCCATGTATGAATTTTCACTTGCATTGAGTGCTATAAGAGCAACTTATTTGGTATTATTGTTAAAAATATAGCATCAACTGTAGCAAACACCTTTTCTTGTCAAGTAGCCATTATGAATGATTGCTTCCAAAAACCAAGATTGATGTTGCATTCACACAAATTGTGTGTTATCATCACCTTTTGTTATATTGCATCTAGAAAATTAACTTATTAATTGCATGTTAGAAAAAACATTTTAACTGAGAACATGCAAGATTCTCAATCACAAGATAAGCCATGTTAGACTAGAGAGATGTTGCATATATATTTTGTGACATTTATATCAAAGCAATTGAGAAAGGGATACAACCGAACACACATTTCGACAGAGCTGGATGAAAATATATTATCAATTGCTTTAAAGAATAGATCAACCATGCATTAACAAAAGCACAATTGAAGAATAAGTGAGACAAAATAAAAAAAGATTGGAGAATATGGAGGAAGTTGATTTTTGAAACAAGAGTTGGTTGGAGTCCTAAACTTGGAGCAATTTCAACCATTGACGAGTGGTGAAAATCTAAAATCAAGGTTCGTTTTTTGTTTGAGCATATTTACAATTACTAGAAACTTTTATTGTCTATTCTTACAATTGTTATGATTCATTAATATCTTTATTTTTCCTTATTGTAGGAAATATGAAGAGCTCAAAAGTTTAGGCATTCTAGTATTAAGCCCGGTATTGTATTGTAAATATGATATTATATTTACAAACATTATGGCTACCAGTTAATATACTTGGGCTCCATCATAAGGTTTGAATTCTGATGATGATGGTGTAGATGATGAGATAAGTAATGCTACTAATAAAAATTTAAATACAGAAGAAGGTAGTGATGATTCAAAGGAGGATGGTTTACCAAATTTTACAGAGGATGTCAATAATATGGTTGTTGGCGTTAACTTTGCCAATAGTAGTACCAATCATAGTAGTAGTAGTGGAAAGAGAAAAAAACCTCAACAATGTACAAATAAAAGTGTTAAAGAAGAAGAAGAAAGGTTCAGGAATGATATCATAACTTTTTTAGCGTTTAGATCAATTGGTTGATTGTGTCTCTACTTGGAGTGAATGCACATCTAGTGCTTGGGATTAAAAAAGAAAGAAAGAAGGATGTGGCATAGACGAGGTCATGAAAGAGTTTCACTCTATCGAGGGAGTGGTTTTCGAGAGTGAGCTTTATTGTTTTGCTACTGAATTTTTCATGGTTAGAAGCAGGAGGAAAATGTAGGCAACAATTGGAGAAAGGAAAAGAAAACTTCAATGACTGATATTAATGTTCAAGAGGAGATCAAACATTAAACTATAATGTAAGGGTCAATCTGATTAATCTACTTTCAATCTAAATTGCTTATTGGGTAATGTTTTAATAAAATTATCTCTAAAACATTTCTAAAAAATTGATATTGAAAATGATTCATGTGTTTTTAGGTATTCTTTGATTTTTATATTTCAAGTTTAATGTTGTTGGATAGGTTATTACAATTTCATTTCATAATATACAATGATTTGGTCATTTACATGTCAAATGCTTCAAGAACATAAAATTGATGTCGTAATTATTATATGAATGTAAGGGTCAAATTGATTGAATGATTCCCCATACTTTGGTGCTCTGTGTTTTATAGTTATGAAAGATAAATTTTCCTGCAATATGTTGATTTGGACTGTGCTAAAATGTTGTTGTCCATTAGTCTTTAAACTAATTAGTTGTTTTTGAGTAAGGAAATTGAATTTATGAGATTGAGCTTTATTTTTTAAAAATTTATTGTAATGTTAAGGATATTGAATGTATTGTTTTTTATTGGTTCATGTTGTAAGTTGGAATTGCAGGTGAGAATGGTTCTTGTTGTAAGTTAGAATTGCAAGTGAGAAAATAGATATGCATGTTTGTTATGAATTGAGTTTGATAGTTAACATTTCCATTTAATATTATGTGTTGAAATGTTCACGTGTAATTTTATTGATTGTCTATATAATCCACACTTATAATAAAAGCACATCTATCACTGTTGAAATGTTTTGACTCCATGACTTATTCAAAATAGAAAAGAATGGTAATCAAAAGGATAGGGACCAAAAGTGAAGGGAAAATAAATTGCAGGGGGTGGTCTGATTTTTTCAAGGGGCTGGTGAGAATTAAAGGGTGGGGAGAGAGAAAAGAGAAAATACAGAAATGGTTGTCGGCATCGAACCCAATATGTGTTTGGGAAAAATGTTGCTCCATTGCATCGGGGCGTCAAGAACTTCCAAACGTTACTTTGAAAGGTAGTGTTTTATGCTCGGAGTGCCCATCACGCACCGCTTAAACAACGCAAAGGTTGTCCACACGCTACATATTAGCCAACAAGTTTTTTATTTATATTTAATAAATGTTCTTTATAACAATGCCCTTGGGTATATTTGGAATTTGCAATAAACCAATGTAAAATGATAAAAAAAAGCCCTTGGATGAGAGCTTTGTTGATTTTTTCTTTAAGAGTATTGAAGTAATTATATTATTCTAGAAATTAAGAATATAAAAATATATCTGAGCAAAAGGCATTAAACTATTTTATTTTAGGGTGAAATTAATAATTTTATTGTGCAATAAAAAAATAAAATAATTAATCTAACCCCGTATAATTTGTAAATTTTTTTTGTGTCAAGGTGGAAAGATCATGTTGCTCCCAATGTTTGGTTCAAATGTTTAATGGCCAAACATCAATTTCATCTTTACATTATTCCAAATAAGATTAACCTGAGTCCTGATCTATAATAATTTTCCTTAACCTTGATTTTTTTTAAACAACTTATAATATATTTAATTTAAAAACATGTTTTGTGAAATCAGCTTATAACTTCTTCTTTTTTAAATTGAAGAGAGGATGCATGGAGTTAATATTATATTATTAAAGTAAAATTTGACTCAGATTTAAAAATAATTGATTTGAGGTATACCTTTAACCATAAAATAAAAAATTTCAAGTGCTCTAGATTGCTCTAACACATTAATTAAAAAAACCTAAACCCCTAAAGGGTTCATTTTTTTTTTATTGTAGATCAAGACACGTTGCATTGTGTATTGAAACAGTGCAATGATCATTTTGCTATTTTAAAAAAGTAATATCCTAGCTATTAAGGGTAATACCATATTTTTATAGGGTTCATTAGTCATTATTAGATTAAAAGGGGGACAAATCAAACTAAAAAAACAATACATTGCATACGTCAACACGTGAATTGTGGTCTTACCATTCGGGCGACATGTGATGAGGCATTTAGTTACCAAGCGGTGGCTTCCGGGGTGACATTCAAATTATCTTGGTGGCCCCTTCATACCTAGCCAGCTCGTGTGGTTTAAGTACCTTTGATTTGGCATTGACGACCTTCCCCTCCCTTTATTTCTCTCCCCTCATCGATTTCCACACCTAACCCTTCAAAATTTTAAAACAATCATTCAATTTATTTTTTCTTTATATTTGATCCATGCTCATTTGATTACTATTTATTTTAACTTACAAGGAGAGATAACGACCATTTTCATAATTGAAATGTAGCCAACCAATGATTTTCCCTCTCTTTCATCGTTTGTTGATGACTTTCTTCTCTATCTTCTCTTAAACTAAGAAATTGAAAAATAAATTAGATAAACTTTTAAATAAAAATAAAAATTATAAAAGCTTTGAGATTGACCACATATTTTCTCTGCGTTTTAGATTGTGGTCATCTCTCTTTTGATTTTGTCTTTCTATTACAATTTAAAACTTCATAGCATGAAAGTAAGTTGCAAAAGGGTTTTTTTTTTAGAAAAAAAAATATAAGGATCAAATTAAATAAATAAAAAGATAAAAATAAAAAGAAATGATGGATAGTAAAGCGCCTCTCCCCATACTCCATTTTTTTAAAGTTATTTAGTTACTTATTTTCCCAAACAACTTATAATAATAATAATAATAATAATAATAATAATAATAATATATTAATTTTAAAACATGTTTTATAAAATCGATTCATAACTTTTTTATTTTTAGTTAAAGAAAAATGCTTGGAGTTGAGATTATATGATTAAAATAAAATTTGACTAAAATCTAAAAATAATTGATTTGAGGTAACATTGACCATCAAATAAAAAATAATTAAGTGCCTTGTACTTTTTTAACACATCAATTGTTTTTTTTAAAAAAACTAAAAGGATTTGGTTTTTCATTGTAGATCAAGACATGTTGCATTGTGGACTAAAATAGTATCATTCTAAAAAAACCAATGAACTAACATTTAAGGGTAATGCAATATTTTAGCAAGAGTCCACTAGTTATTATTATATTGACATGAGATAAATTGATCTTTAAACATTTTTAAACACATTGAAATAACATTTAAAAGCAAAGTTTTTTTCTTTTAAAAAATTGACATTCATAGACTTTTTTCTATTTTCATCATGGTTTTTTAGTTTAGCAATTTAATATATATAAATCTATTTTTTAAAAATAATTAATTACACGTATCAACGTGTAGATTGTAACTCCACCATTTAAATGATGTGTGGGGAGGTGTTCGACATCCAAATAGTGATTTTCAGGGCAACATTTAAATCGTTTCGATGGCTCCTCTATTTCTAAACAACATGCGTGGCTTCCAATGTTTGGTCAACACCAACAAACTTTTTTTTTATACCTTTTCTATTTCCTAGTCTAACCTTTTAAATTTGCAAAACAACATTTTAATTTGTTTCTCTTCAAATTCAATCTATATTCTTTTTATTACTATTTATTTTATTTAAAATAATCTATAAAATTATAATTTTTTTCAATTTTACCTTCCTCCAATCTTTTCAATTATCAAATTTAGCTTTCATTCTTTTAATTTCTAAGATAATTTTAAAAATTAATTTTTTTCTATAATTTCATCATCTTTAATTTTTTCTCTTTTATCATCCAACCCAAAACATCGATGATAAAGCAATCTCGCAACCATTCTTCATCTTCCGCAACGGTATTGTCCAATTCTGAACAATACGGTTCCACCAAGGAACGACTAGAAATGAAATTCCAACAGGATCGTCATGCTTTTTGCTCATTCTCGTAAAAAAATCAGAAAGTTCTACCAGCAGAAAAGTAGAAGGTTGCATTTCACGTCTTTTTATCTGTCGTGTCACCGTCTAACATTTGTGGGAAAAAAAAACATTTTAACGATAAAGGCTCTCAGATCTGAGGTTCTCTGC
The DNA here is from genome assembly GCA_007827005.2 of Populus simonii. Classification (NCBI taxonomy): domain Eukaryota; kingdom Viridiplantae; phylum Streptophyta; class Magnoliopsida; order Malpighiales; family Salicaceae; genus Populus; species Populus simonii. Next base: position 15,572,527 of record CM017467.2, on the reverse strand, counting down.
AATCTCAGTTTCCCAACGATCTCCATTATCAAGTAGCTTTTCTTTGTCGTACAAGAGCTCCTGCAACAACAGTGAATGTTAAGAAATACTTCCGTTATCAAAGTAGGCTCATGGTGAAAGGGATGCTACCTCGTGAGTCTCTGTTGTAAATTCGAAGTTTGGTCCTTCAACAATGGCATCAACAGGGCATGCCTCTTGGCAAAATCCACAATAGATACATTTTGTCATATCAATGTCATACCTGTCGAATCCAGAGTCGTAAGAATGGACGAGATGGGGGCACAGGAGGAGAAGAAAACGAGGAGCAAAGGAACAATGATAAACCTCTCACCTAGTAGTCCTACGGCTTCCATCTTCTCGCTCCTCAGCCTCGATGGTGATTGCCTGTGCAGGACAAATCTGGAAACCAACCAGGCATCATGAGAAAAGTACTAAATGCAACTATAAGACTATCCAATGAGAGATGTTAATAACTCATAGCGATTAAGAGGGTATAGACGGAAAGGACAATGCTGCTACTTTCTCAGATAAAACAGAAATAGGGATCCAAAAAAATATTACCCAGAACAAAAATGCACACCCCCAACCCAAACAGTAAACATAAAACAGCTACACAAATCAAGATGCTACCAGCACGTTTTCACACTAGTAAACATAATCTAATTGGATGTATGTTCATCAAAGGATGCAGTCAACTTGAAATTTCACTAGTAGAAACAAATAAAGCATTAAATTCCAGAGAATACAAACCTGGAAATGCAAAATGGATGTAAAACTTATGACAGCTTAGATACTGTAGTAGCATTTCTGAGAAATTTAAATGGAATTGCAAAGATATGACAACTATTTCCAAGTGCTCCATAGACCTCATTGAATCACAAGAAGAAAACAATAAGAAAAAAATTTGTCAAATTTTGAGGCTAATCAGCTCAAGTAGAATACAATTTGTGTGCGCATCATGGTATAGTTCGATTATCTCCAACCAGAAGAGTGATTTAACTAGCTAGGGGCTGGATATAATATGAGAATTCGAAACTAACAAGGTAAATTCCCCCATTTATTGTTTCACACAACAAGTATATTTGTTTAAGAGAGTAAAATAAATCTCGAAGCCTTACAGCTTCACAGAGTTTGCATGCAATACAACAATCCTCCCCAGTATGATATCGTCGGAGTGCATGCTCACCATGAAAACGAGGGCTCAAAGGACCTTTCTCAAATGGATAATTGATCTGCATACGAGAAGATATTCCAGCTATCATCACTCATCATTGTCACACTATAATATCTGACAGGGTATGGTGAGACACTTACGGTAACTTTTTTCTCAAAGAAGTACTTGAGAGTCAACGACAAACCGCGAACCATTTCAGTAAGAAACAGTGTGTTTATGCTTCGCTCAAATACTGTAATTACTCAGAGCATTAGGACCTTTAGTTGTATCAGACAAAAAAATGGAGTTAAACTGAAATATTCAAAACACAAACTTCAAGGATTGTATAAATGACCAGAACTCCAGTCCTTTGAGATCTCCTTTGCAAGCTCCTCTCTTTCTTCATCTTCTACAGTAGCATATAAGAAAAATCGCAAGAGCCAAAATACGTGAAACAAAGCATGAACACACTATAAAGACAAGGTCCCATTAAAGATGCAGGCAGTTATTTTTGGACTATAAACAAAGAAGAAGGAATAATTATTTGTCATCCTCCAAAAAAAATCTTAAAACATTAATCCAAAACACTCTCAAATAATCTTAGCAAGTCATGTAATAAATTTTAAGACAAATGATTAACAGTCTTAGCTTGTAAGCATCACTGATAAATCTCGATAACATTTTTCACTCGTCCAAGAACACACACAAATAGTATATATAAATATAAATAAAATAGAGGGAAGGGAACAGGCAAACCTTTTTTGGTGGAATATAAGTGGGCACTAGATTTCAGTGCATATTGGTTTGAACCTTGCAATGCTTGTCCTGATACAGCCTGCAGACCCAAAAAAGCACAGCAAAGTAATATTACAATAAGCAAACTCATAAATCAATCATGCAAAACATGAACTGTCAAGACCAAAATCAGCAGCATTAACCAAATCCAAAGAGCTCTTCTGAAATACAACCAATATTTCATCACCCATCAGCCAGCAATTTGAAAAATAGTGAAACAATCTTACGAGTAGCTAATCCATACCCTCAGTAATATTAAAAACTTTCCATTCTTTCTCTCATTTCAGTGCATACACAAGTTCAAGTACACAAATAATCTCAGCCAGAAATTCCAGTAAAAACACAAGATGACGCCACAACAAGGCGTCATCTTCGCATCATTGACATAACAGCATTTATGAAAAAAAGAAGTCATCTTCGCACCTAAATCAATTCGCTTAAACCTCTTCATAGATGGAGAGGAATTAAATTTATTTTATTTATTTATAATCCTCACTTATTAACCAAATAACCTAAATCATCGCTTTTCACCTTATATTATTCATTTATGAAAAAAAGTTAAAAAAAAAGAGAAAATGAAGATTAGATTCGAGTCACAGGTATTGAGAAGTTTAAGAGTCGAATGTGCAATCCAGATTCCACTATTTCCTTCATTTTCTTGACAACCAAACAGAAAGAGGTCATTGGGGCTGCAAGATTCTTACAAGCTGACGAGCGCGAGGAGCATGAAGAGACTTGCGAGCTAATATCGCAGCCATTGATTCCGAGGTCTTCCTCCTCTTCGGGTGCGATTTGTTGAGTCAAAGGAAGTAAACTGAGACCAACAAAACCACCTGATAAACTCGAGGATTCCGTTCACCTCAGTTTTTTCACATGCATTGGAGTCCGGAAATGTAGCAAGGTTGTATTTAAAATATATTTTTTAAAAATTATATTTTTTATATTAACACATTAAAATAATTTAAAATTATAAAAATATTAATTTTAAATATATATTTTTTATTTTTTAAAAATACGATTTGAACAACATTTTAAATATACATTTCAAGTGATATTAAAGAGCATGGAAACATAATTTTTTTTTATTATTTTAATATGTTAATATAAAAAATAAAATTTTAAAATAAAAAATATTATTTTAATATATATATATATATATATATTTTTTTTTAAAAAAAAATAAAATAAAAATTAAACTACAATTATTACCATAATCCTCAACACATCCGTTCATTTTTCACTGAAACGGTGCGGTTTCTTAGGCAGTGTTTGGGAACGCGGCTGCGGCTGCGTTCCCAAAAAATTTGAAATTTTTTTTTTTTTTTGCTAAAATTGAGTGCGGTTTGTACTTTTTGGATCGTTTTGATGTGCTGATGTCAAAAATGATTTTTAAAAAATAAAAAAACATCATTGGCATGCATTTCGGCACGAAAAGCTATTTGAAAAGCACCCGCAACCACACTGCCAAACACGCTCTTAAACTGTCAAAACGCTGCGTTTTGACCTCAACAGAAGTAACGCTCCTCCTCTAAACTCTCGCTTTGTACGAAGTAGGGTTTAAGTTATCACTCACTCCTCTTCTCGATTTTAACCCAGATACTGAACTCACTCGGCTTCTCTCTATCGTGAAAACCCAGAAATGGCGTCGTTTTGCAGATCGGCAATGACGGCAACCACAAGGTCCCTGGCATCTCTATCGAAAACGGCAGGTCAGAAAACACTATACGCGAAATCCATGTCTTCTCCGTTCACTTCAACACCAACACGAACTATCCTTGCCACTTCAAGGTAAATAATGTATTCTTCTTTTCAATTCAAATTGGGATTTTTTTTTTTAATAAATTTCTTAATTTTTTTTTGTTTTTGCTTTGGAATTGTAGGATTGTTTCAGTTTTAGGGAGTGTGGAGTCGTTGATGCCACTCCACAGTGCAATTGCAAATGCTAGACTCAAATCTAGCATCGCTGTTGATTCTTCTTGCTGGAGCTGGCTCTCTCAAGGTGAGTTATTTTTATATTTATTTCTTGAAGTTTTTGTCTTTTTAATTTTTTTTTTCATGTTTTTATTTATTTTATTATTGTTTTTATCATTATGAGAAATACCATGTATAGTCAATCATGTCATACCCTGCATGTTTGGGCACTGTGAGGGTTGCATAGTGGTTATCAGGTGTCTTCTTCAACGGCAATGAGAAGTCACCGAGATGGCGTTGAACCGACCTAACTTGGTGTGATTGTTTACTACTGATGTGTAGTGGGAAATGGATTTTTTCGAAACTAATTTGGGTTATTGTGTGCGTGCGTGTGTGCAGCACTTGGTCTTGCAAAGCATTTATTGGAATTTCGGTCTTCTCTTATTTTATCTCCGAATAAAACCAGATTGTGCATAAATGAGTTTTCGGCTTGTGTTCAAGTGTTACAGCATTTGATTACTATCGAAATAGGATTTTTTTTTTTAATGGGTTTTACTTTGGTTGAGTTTTTTAGTACTGTTTTTTTTCTACCTCTTATTCTGCATTGTTGGTCACCTCTGACTCACCTCGGTTCCTCTGCTACATTGCAATAGGGCTTGCTACACCGTTGTGACACAGCCTGCTGGGATGGTAAATGTGAAGGAAACTGAATCCATTTTTGAGTCTTGAATTCTTTCTCCTTGTAATATGGAAGCATATGCAAACTTGTTTTGGGCAAAATGCTGTTATTTTCACCTTTTGCTGTTGCCTTTCCCTTCCCACATAGCAAAGAGAATGGATGACTTAGACTTGTCATATTTTGCTTGTTTGTTTAATGGATTCATTGAGCTATAATGTTCTGTACCAGTTAATGTTGTATGAAGAAGGGGTCTGGTAATGCCATTTGTTAATTTAACCGTTTGAAGTCCTTCAAGCAGCATAAAACATTGATTTGATTGGGATTTTAACCTGTCCTGAACAGGACTTCTTTTTAGCAAATTATCTGGTTTCAGTTACCATTCGAGGGATTTGTAGAGAGTAACTGTCTCTTAAAGTGAAGATGAAATGTATGTGAAATAAGAATCCCTTATTTGAGCAACCACGAGATGTAACTCAAGCTTCTGCCAACGAGACATCACTTTGTTGTTGCTTGTTTTCAATAAGGTTGCCCTTGCAAAAAACTATATCAAATGCTTCATATAACTTATATTATGCTGCGGTTCTGCTGTGGTCGCTACAGCATACAACTTATACTTTGCGTGTGGGAATGATTGTAGGATTAGTCATCCATAAGTTCTCCACACCTAGAACGATAAATTAAGTCATTCGATGAAGGTGGAATATTTAAGTCATTAGATGAAGGACTGAAATTGGGGGCAGCATAGATGATCTGTTGATCCTCGTAGTCACTTATGTTGAATTCTTGTTGTCATGTTCCCCACTGTATGTGCCAAATTAACTTTTCTTCTGTACTACACTTTTGTTTTCTCAACATGTTTTAAGCTTCATGTTGCTGGACAAAATCCTTTTTGTTTTTTACATTTCTCCAGCGACCGAGTTTCTTCTATCTTTTCTTCACTGGCATTTCCTAGATTTCGCAGTTCCTCGGTGACAAGGCTGGGTCATTTCAAACCAAATTGGGCTGCATTTGAGCGGTTTTTTCTTCCCCTTATGCTGGTTGTTCCTCTTCGCATCTCATTTCTTTCGTTGCCGCCGCTTGATGCTAGTCATTTCCATTGTTGGCCAGGATCATTTGCTTGTGTGGGGTTGATGTAATATCGATGATGTAATCATCTCCGATAAAACTTTGGTTTAGTTTTTATTTCTAAGTAGCACCTGCTCGCCTCTCTCTGTGCTTGAGCTGGCATGACCGGAGCACTTCTTTTTTTGAATCCGATGCGTGGTTCACCGTCTCGTGTTTTCTTAGCACTCGAGTGGGCACATGACCCTCCCTTGTCTAAACGAAGTTAGAACTTAAATTTGACTATCAACTTTAAACAGGGCCGGTAGTTTGCATCAACTTGTTTTCATCCAGAAACAAATTACAAATGTCGAATTACAAATGTCGATTGGGAGGGGGGGTTCATCAAGCATTCATACATTTTTTTCTAATTAAAATTAAATTAATAGATTTATATATGTTTCATGTCTAAATACTCTCATTTAAAAATTTAATATAAATAATATCGTAAAACATTAAAATTGTTATTTGACACGAATAACATAGATATTAGTGTTATCATTTCATGCTGTGTTGGACTTTTTCAGAAACTAAATATGACTTTTATATGAAAAATTTTCGTAATTTATTTGAAGATCGTTGATATGGTTGGGCACCAGTGTCGCAAGAGTTGATGTTCAAGAGTTTATTTAATATGCACCTCATATTCATACATCTTTTGGTCTGCGTGCATTAATTTGTCAAAATCATAGCTTGATAATAGAACTAGATGGAGGAAAGTCTGTTTTGAAAAGGGAAGTCTAGGAAACTAAAACTTGTTTTCCACGTTTTACACGTTACTGCCAACGAAGGAATTGCATGGCATTTCTCAATCAGGAGGCCAAGCCGCTAAGTAAACTCGGAGTCCTTTTCCAATCCACTATCAACCACAGGTAGTATCGAAGTTTTTTAAATAAGGAATTATTTCTAAATCTTGTTATCCCAATTAGTTAAAGGCGCCCCTAGTTATGAACAAGTAATACCAGAAATTGGAAGTTTCCCTTAAAAGGATTGGGGTGTTGGAAGTTTCCCTTAAATGGTGATTTTGGTCAGTGAAAGTTGGCTAGAAGATACCAAGTTTGTCAGGTTTTTGAGGACCAGGTTTATGAGCAGTGGTAATGAGGCACGATTCATTCCAGCTAACGTTTTCCCAGCTCCTCGCAACTTTATCATGCCAAGGGAGTTGTGTCCAGCCATGTTGAAGACGGATATGAAGCAGAAGATAAGAAATAGTGTTACACGGAAAAAAGATAACACCAAAATCACCATTATATATTTGCCATATGATTGTCCCATCCTTATTAAAATAAAAAACAAATAACAAGGAAAAAGGCGGATTCACAAAAAAAAAAAAAGGTAAAAAAACGATGCGGTAGTAGAGGATCCTCAGAGAAGAGAACCCTTGAAATCTCAACTTGGATAGGTAGTGGTTTTGTGACGTAAATTGTTATTACCTCAAAATAACATTGAAGTGAAGGTTGGGGAAGAAAAGGTAGTGGATTCAGCGGATCCGACGATGTAGAATGCAGGTATATTCTTGAGTAAAGCAAGAGATAAAAGGAACTAGCCTCACAATATCTTGATAGTTGAAATTCGCAAATCTTAAATCTGAAGCCAAATAAAATAAAGAAAGAGCATGCACATCCCTGTCAATTGCGTCGGCCTTGTGAACCTGCTAGCCCTCTCTCCCTCTCTTGGATAGGATCTGAAGAAGAAGAATATCAGATACAGAGTATCCCCACCCTTCCCCAACACTATAATCATTGCCTTAGAATAGCTACAACCACCCTTGATTTGCCACTTTGCTGCTTGACTGCTTTTGCTTTTTCAATTTGATCAACTGAGTAGTTATAAACTTATAATATATAAATAAAATCAAAGGACAACCTATTTTTACTAGTTGTTGAATTTGATTACCTGGATTGTTCTTTGTTTTTTTTTTCCTGGGTGAGCTCTATAAATTAAAAACAAACTACACAAACATCCAACATTGTTTTATCATCATTCCTTTGGATTTTTCTTTGGTTTATTTTCTCATCTCTTTATCTTTCTGATTCTGCAACTTATCTCAGTTGTCCCCACTTGGGCTTTACCTTTTCTTAAATTGCTTTAATTTCTTACAGGAAGTTGAAAGGATTCCTTGTGGTTCAGGTTGGTCCGTTAAAATCTCCTGTCTCCAAAGGTTTCATTTATTGTTTAGTTTAGCTTCTCTCCACCTACTTTTCAGGTGCTCTGATTTCCTTATGGTCATGGAGAATTCTTGTGAAACATCTAATTGAAATGGGCCTACAGAAAATGGCCATACAGTTGTTAGGCACGCTCCTTATCAACCCAGATCATTACCCGGGCTTGATTTAAGAGTATTCTATGTTCGAGTTAGCAAATGTGAGATTGATAGCTCAACTCCCGAGCGCCTTTCCGTGAACCATATTTCATTATACCCTGATACTCTTCTTGAAGTAAATGGTGTTAGAACTTCTATCAACTCCAGCGGTGCATCAACCACTCTTGGGAGGGATAGATTGGATAAGAAATCTGAAGAAGCCATATTTGTCAGCACTGATAATACAAGGATGACTGGGAATGTGAAGTTCGAGGTTTTTGATAAGGACGTCCTCATGCTATCTGGTGCTGTAGATTTGTGTTGTAGCAACGGTTTTGTAGGGGGATCGGGGAACCATGACCAGAGGTGGAGCATGAATTGTGAATCAGACATCACAATAGGCACCGGCTTCCTGAAGGCTAAACAATTTATGGGTCCAGATTCATAGATGCCAACAATTGAGGTCGACATTGCAGGATCTTTCCCAGGCACTCCAATTATCTTAACCAAGACTTTGCATCTTTTTTTTCACGAGGAGAAAATGAGAAAGGGGATGCTAGATTCCTTACCAGAATACGAGGCAACTGAAATCCAAGACAATGCCCCTTCCAGGCTTCCTTTACAGGTATACCTTAATTTCATCTTGGATTTCTAGGAAAACTATGTGCTTTGCTTTCAGAATGTTTAGTTCTGTTTTTGTTTTTTTGACTCGTTTCTGTCTTTGCAAGTTCTTCAGCGCTTTTCACTCTATTCTAGCTGTTCTACTGACATAAACGGATATGATTCTAGCATGTGTTTTTTTAAGTTAGAGGATAGTACAACCCCACCCCATTTTGTTTTCTGGATATTTGCTTACATTACCGGTGACAACAAAAACAAATTTGAATGAAAAAAGTCTTCTTTTTTCTTTTCTGATAGCGTGTTTTATTCATGGTAAACATAAAATTGTGCGAATACCTTAACATTAAAAAGTATAATCACTAAACTATCAATTTAAGTTAATCTCTTTGTAGAGTTATATGGTTTTCTATGGGGTGTCATCGTGTGACATTCCTCCCTCATATCTCAAGCAGGTGAATGCAGGTGACTTGGTAAGCTTCAAACAGGATCATAAGATGATAATTATGCATAAAGTTCTGCTGTTTTTTTAGAAAAATTAGTAGTGTTCAGAGAAAAATGGTTGTTTAAAGCTGTTATAGCTTCCTCTAATGACAGTATTCAACTTGATTCTTAATCTAGAACTAATCGGGGCTTAACCAGGCCCACTGGTAGCTTTGTTTACCTTACAATTTGTGGGCATTCATATGCTTGAGAGATTGTCGCCATGTTACAACCTGTTCTGTGTTACAACGGCGGTTGGGATAGGAATTCCTCTGTTTTAAGTCTTCTTTAGTAAGTTGTGTTGCGAGCGATTGTAGAGATTCTTTTTTATGATTTGAGCCTGATACCATCTAAAGATCAATACGTTATCCTCATTTCTTTCGAGTTATGGCCCCCAAGCACTCTGTTTTTAATTTGCCTTTTGAACTCTGCAGCTGAATACTCAAATCTCAAGCTAGAAAATGCAGTTCCTGGGATAACTCTGCAGTTATCCCAGGAACAGAATTTATGGACGTTGAAGATGGTGAAATGTCATGGTTCAACGCTGGTGTCACAGTAGTGGTTGGAATTGGCCTAAGCATTTGTGTTGGGATTGGGATAGGTGTGCCGTGTGGGCTTGCTGGTTCGAACCTACCACGGCACCACCCGAAACTTTTGAAGGCAATTTTGGTGATGAACAGGAATTATCTTTTGTGGCATGTAAATGATTTAACTTCGTGTCTTGACATACACATCTTGCTGGTTTTGCTTGTTTTCTGTTTTACAGGAGTCGAATCATTTGTGGCTCACATTATTGCTCCCTGTACTGCTTAGCATCATCTACGATCATGAACTTTTATCAAGCTAAATTGCATGTTGCAAATCAGGGAACGAAGGTGCGGTTTGCACTTATCTGTCTTCTTCCTCACCATCGCTCCAGATTCTTTCACTTTGATAGACAGGAGAGGCCAGTGACACTTTTCCCACAAGACTAGCCCGGAGTAGAAATCACAGGACAATTGAATATACTACATCAACAAATTCAAATTGCTATTAGTAACCTGAAAAACACAAGCGTGCATATCAGTCTTTAGTTGGTCTTAATGGGCTGGGATCACATTGCCAAATGAGAATTTACCAACATATGTTGGTATATTTCAGAGAATTTAACAAGTTTTCGAGGAGAATTTTGCAAACAGCAACATTTTAATCCTACAGCACTCGTTAGAAGTCATTTGGCCCACTGGTCACTACAGCGCTCAAGGAGAGAGGGAAACATACAAAACCAAATCGGAGCATTTTGCCGAGGATGGTCCGCAGTGGAATTCTATAAACACCAGCCTAATATGTACATTTCACAGAAACGCCTATACCTTTGTAAATACGCAGCATGGCAGGAGCAACAGTTCATCTGTCACCCTTGTGGTTGATTTGTTGCACGGCGGAACCAAGTGTTGAATGCGGTGACTAAGTGGGGGCAATCTTCAACATTTCGAGTTGAGAAGCTGAGACACTGCTGCAACAACACTTGAGCATCAGACATGGGAAGTGTGGAAATAATTCTTAGAAATGTCTCTTCCAGCTCCAGGTACAGTAATTTATGGTTTGGTAACATAGAAGAAAGTGCACTGTCTTTGCATACAATCAGAACAGGAAGCCAATCCTTTACAAGCTTCATCCTCACCTGCAAGCAAACGCTCAAATTAATTAACCATCTGTGCTACTCGTTAAGGATTTCACAACAAGAAATCTTTGTCGAGCCTTCTAAGCACAGATAGGCTCTAACACTCTTTTGTTAATACTAAAAATTCAGCTTTTAGAGAAACCAAAAACAATTCAAACTTCTTGCATCCAATCCTTGACGGATTGCTTATTTTAAAGAATTGGTGGCAGTGATCACAAAATAATCGAAAATAAAAGACAATAGTAATACCTGTCTAGCGGCCAAAATGGTCCCAGAAGCAACAGCATTAGCAAGCTTACAAGTGCAACGAAGCAAAACAGCAGGAAAGCCCGGAACAATATTCCTCCACGCATCATCCCGAAAAGCCCTCTGCAAATCAGCCGTAAAAGAATCTTGCTCACTCCACTCCTTCACCGCACTATCCGCCACTCTCAGCTCAATCATCCTCTCCACTAACCACAACAAATGCTTCCCATTAGTCATCGCTGTATGCAAATTCAACCTCTGTATCGCTTCCGTCTCATTATGATCCCCTCTAAAATTCGGACTCGAATACTCCTCAAGCGATTCCTTCACAATCTTCAAACTCGTCTCAAACGCCATCTCCAAAACCCTCCTCGCCGACTCCCTCGATGAAAAATCCCTCAACAACTTAGCCACAAACGCTTTCACAAATGCCATGTTCGAACTACTATGAATCGCAGCCAATATCAAACCATGAAGCATTTCCTCACACGAATCATATTTCGCCGGAGAAACCCTAGCTAATAGCTCTTCAGATTCCTCCTCGCGTAAATATGGAATTAAATTAATCACGCGCTTCTCTTCCTCTTCACTCCACGGCACAGCCTCAAGATACTTAACGCAATAATCCGCACACTCATCAAACAACAACTTTAACGCCACCGGCAAAATATCTAGAGCCGCCGCAGCAGAGTTAATCACATTATTGAAATCGTTTGTATACAGCAATTTTAAAACGCTTAGATGGACTTCGATCGATCCAGGAGCGACGCCTAATTTCAACGGAATCAAGTACTGGTCGATTTTATTTTCAGCAGAATCGGGATTTTCCTTGGAGTGCTGCCATCTGTCGGATAAAAGGGCGGAGAAATACTCAGACCGGCGGAGGATGGGAGAATGGAGGTAGATCTGGACATTGGATTGGTTATTATTGTCAATTGAATAAACTGAATCCGATAAGTTAATGATGGGGGAAGTGGGGTCCAGGAAGAGGCGGAGGATGACGTCAGCGGTGTTAACGTCGTTGAACGGGGTGGTGGTGGTGGTGGTGGAGGAGGGGGTGGTGGAGAGGAGCGTGTGGGAGGAGGTTCGGCGGAGTTTTTTGGAGGTTTCGGAGATGGTTTTGTCAGGAAATGAATCGATTAAGGCGGCGGTGGAGGAGAGGCTAGTGGATCTGGAGGCGGTTGAGCGGAGGCTAGCGGTTGTGGAGACGGTGGAATGGCGGTTGTATGGCACGCGTTGCCGTTTCTTGGAGGTGGATGGGATCATTATCGAAAAGTTTCTGGATTAGGGAAGATTTTTTTCTGGGTGCAAATAGGAATATCTGGTTGGCAGTGGAAATTTTTTAAAGCTTGCTGGGTGGACAGGTGGCGTGGTGATGATATTTTTTTTTCATGAATTGGCGAGTGGGGAAACTATGTAGTCGGTGTTTCTTGTCGTTTACTGGAGAAATTGGTGAAAAAATTAGCGTGCGAGCGCCCTCATTTTACTAAACTACCCTCATTGTTCTAAACTGTGGGCTATTGCTTTGGAAGTGTACATCCATGATATACTCCCCCAGTTTCGTTGTGCTTGTATAAATTTCTTAAAATAAAATAAAAATGAATTAAATATCTGTTTTAAAAATATTATCTCACTTTTATTTTTAACTATGTTTATATAGTTCAATTTTATTTTCAATAGATTTAAAAATAATAGAGAGAATAATGACATATATATAATTCTACTTTATTTTTTTTTATAAAATACATTAATTAAAATCATAAAAATATATATCAATTAATATGGGACTAAGGAATTAATAATCATCAGCTGATAATTAATGAGATACTTGAGTGGATTGGCATGGGAAGTTGCCAGTCAAATTCTCTATTTCTTCGGTAAATTCTTCTGGATACGCTACCGTGCTGAGTTGGCAAATTCAGCAGTTGATTAGGATTCTAGTGCCCCTTCTCTATGTCACTATCACTACTCCGCATTGATTAAGATTATATATATATATATATATATATATATATATATAGGTACACCTTCTCTTATCCCTATATATCACCATAAGAACTTCAAGCTTCCTGCAGATTTTGGAGTTCCTTTCTTCGTTTTTTTTCGTTGTTCTCTAGATTAATTTGTCTGCCAAAACCCACGGAAAGTCTTATCCTGAATTTCAAAGACATGCCTAAAGAACAAGGAACCCTAGCTCAAGTTTTGTCCGTCCAAGAACAGGTGATTGGTCGAGAAGAATCTGAAACTTCTCATCAGGAGTTACCCCTCAACTTCCCAAATCAACAAACGACAAGCCCCCACGAGTCTTCTGTATCTGCTGGGTTCGAGGGTGTAGCAGAACCCTGTAGCAGTGAAACAACTACCGAGAAGGATGAGGATTGTAGTTTCTCTAATCATAATGTGGCTATTGCTACTCATGCCATCTTATTGGAATTTGGTTTTATTGGGTTCGATTTGAAATCTGGGATGAAAGTTGATCAGTTTCCTCCTCCAACAGACTTGCCTTCAAACGCATTCACGATGTGGTATACTCTTCCAGGGCTCTTGCTTCCTGAAAACGTCGTTGCTGAATCGATTTATGTGAAGGTACAGTGTTCAGAAGATATCGTCAATGTATGTGGATCTTTGACAAAGGGTGGCTCGGATATACATAGGGTGTGTTTGAATGGAAAGGGGTTTGGACGTCGGACTATAAATTTGTTGCGAGCAAATTGTGAAAGGAACTCTTTGATGAATGACAATGATAAGAATGAAGTTCGACAGCTAGAGAAAGTTCTGAAGGATGGACTAGCTTTGCCACTGTTAATAGATCTTTGTGAGAAGACCGGTATGGCTCTTCCACCATGCTTCGACCGCCTCCCAAGAGAGTTGAAGTTAAAGATTATGGGGTTGCTTTCCCTCTTAGATGTTGGTAGAATGGAATGTGTTTCCTCGGAGCTGCGGTTTTTGTCCAGGGCCACTCGTTTAATTTGGCAGAGATTCCAGCAGGATATGATGCCACCACCTGAAAAATACGAAGACTCGATAGCCATAATTCAGCTGTTCATGAGAATAATAAAAGTGAGGAGCATGAAGAAGGAGGCGACGTCAAACATATCCATGGAACAAGAAAAATAGAACAAACTTGTGCTGTGTTCTCCCTCTATTCTTTTGCTGCTGGGGGACAACATAGAATTTTTTCCCCTTAAAGTGTTTAGTGTGTGTTTGTTAAGCCGTCCCGCGTTAACAAATATATGATTAATAACTAAATTTAACGTGCAAATAAATGATCATAATTAATATTTAAATTCGAAAGGAAGTAAAGAGACTCGGAAATCTTATTCTTATTTTTTTTTGCCTTAATTTTTTCATGTTTTTTTTTTTTTTTTTTATTATTGTTTTGATCATTTTAAGAAATATTGCATGTTCACATGCACTGTGTTACATAGTGGTTATTAGGTGCCTTTAGACCAAGGACAAAATCCTGTTTGTTTTTCCTTTGGACTCGAAAGGAACCAGAAAGAATCTAAAATCTTTTTGTTTTTTCCAGTGGAAGCAAGCATGCAAATTAGGACTGCACTAAACACCTCTTGCACTTCTCATCTACTATCCTAATTAACTTTTCGTGATATTATATATGTATGTGATAGTTATTTTTTTAAAAAAAATATATAAAATAATATATTTTTATTTTTTTTAATATTAATTTTATCAGTAGTATATTAATACAATGCAAAAATACTAAAAAAATTTAATTTCTAGTATTCGAGGAAACCCCACCGCTGGAAAGCTCATTTTTGTAGGTCCAGGTGAGCAAGTAAAATCCCGGCTGTCCCAGACTCTTACAAAAGATGTACGCCCTGACTCAAACTTAAGACTTGCTGTGAAGATCTCAAGCTATTTGCCATCACGCTATGTCCCTTGAAGACTTTTTTGAATTCGAGGAAACCCCACCTCCCGAAAAGTGCACTTTGTGAGCACAGGTGAGCGAGTAAAACCTCGGCTGTCTCAGGCTCTTACAAGAGATGCACGCCCGGACTCGAACTCGAGACCTGCTGTGCAGATTTTAAACCCTTTATCATCACGTCACGCTAATAATAATAATAATAATAATTGCGATTGCCTGATTAATGACTAATGAGTGATGCTCTCAGCAATTAACAAACCAGCAAGAGAAGCAAATAACATTGTCCCTTGAGAAAGAACCAAATATTACCATCACTTAATCAATCAACCTCATTTGATGATAAGATATGCTAAAAACTAAAAATATCATCAGTTGATTTCCCAGCAAGCCGAAAAGTGTAAATAATCAAACAAAATTAAATTGAATTCATGATTGCTTAGAGATTAGCAAAGATTTAATATGCTATATTGTCAATTTAAATCTACTTCCCAGCCAATACTCAAAAAGGGGACAGAAAAGTATACAGAGTGAACATAGATTTAATATGCTTATCAATGTTTTATAGAATCCATTTTGAAATTAAATTAAAAATTTATGATAATTAACTAATTTATAATAATTAAATTTAAGGTGCCAATAAATGATCATAATTAATATTTGAATTCGAAAGGAAGTAAAAAGACTATGAAATCTTATTCTTTCTTAATTTTAATTACTGTTTTGATCATTTTAAGTAATATTATGTATTATAGTCATTCATGTCATTAATTTGTTGAAAAAACAATGTTAGGGTAAAAATTTATGAGATGTGATCAGTTATTGGTTTAATTAGTAATTTAAATAATATGAAGAAAAAATATAATAATAATAACTATACCTCAGCTCCTTTATGTTATCAAACAATCCATTGTTAAAAGGTGAAACTCTAAAAATATTTTAAAAAAACAACAATAAAAAAGCATTGTTAAACTAAGAGAAATCGTAAATTTCATGATTATAGATATAAGATTGAGATAATCTCATTAAAATAAACTTAAGGATAAAATTAAAATAAATCAGTTTAAACAAAAAAAAAATAAAACAAAAATAAATCCGTGTTAGCCTTTGAAATTAATAGTTCTGGTCTTGAACCCGAAACTAATCTCACAAAAAACAAATCATAAAAAACAACAAAATAAAAAAAAAGATCAAGCGCACTTGGAGATGGTTTACTGCTGTTTGTGAACATGTGTACATCCATGGAACAAGAAAAATAGAACATTGTGCTGCTGGGGGACGACATATAATATTTTCCCCTTGAAGTGTTTAGTGCGTGTTTGTTAAGCCGTCCCGCTCTAACAAATTTATAATAATTAAATTAAGGTGCCAGTAAATGATCATAATTAATATTTGAATTCGAAAGGAAGTAAAGAGACTCTGGAATATTATTCTTATTTTTTTTGTCTTAATTTTTTTTTCATTTTTTTCCCATTATGATTGTTTTGATCATTTTAAGAAAATTATTTGTGAAACATATTGCATGTTCATGCACTGTGAGTGTTACATAGTGGTTATTAGTTAGGTGCCTTTACAGACACCATGAGAAATCTGTTTTCTCATCATATTTATATTTTCTCATCAATTTGTTTTCTCAAATCTTATTTTAGTCTCCATTTATTTCTTCAAGCAATATAAAATTTTTAAAGAGAAATTAAAACACATCAATATTAATTTTAATTTTCATTATTTGTGAAATATACCCAACCAATTATTTTATCTCTCCTCCCTTGTTTTTCAATAATTTTTTTTCTCATTTCTTGAATTTAAAAAATAAAACGTGAATAAAATAAAATTATAGATTAAAACATAAAATTCTTAAATTAAAAGGGTTAAAAGATGAAAATAAATGATTTTTGTACGCCAAAATTTTCTTGTAGTGTTCATAAACATAGAAGCATGTCTTGCACAGTCAAATAGAAGAAATTGAAAATCTGGGTCGCCAAAAATATAATTAACTGTCAAATAGAAGAAATTGAAAATCTGGGTCGCCAAAAATATAATTAACTCAGTTATTCACGGTAGATACGACTGCACCATGAGATGAAAACCTCAATTATTCACAAGTTGTGGCTAGCTGTGGTTCATGAAGTCTCCATGAGGTAAATAAGAACCCGGCCATTTCTCTTGCATGATTTGTTTTTCTAGTTACATTTCGATTGAATGATAGAAAGTTGTTGGGAGAGAGAGGATAACTATTTCTCCTTCTTCAGCTAACAACAGTTAGGCTTCTCAGTTGGTTTTTATTCTCTTTCCTTTCTTTTGACCTTCCAGCCTGTCATGCAGCTGAGGTTGTTTATCATTCTTTTCGCGTGGGAGAGCATGACTAAGCAGCCCTGATGTGTGTGTGTGTGTGTGTGTGTAGGTCTTCTTCTCTCTTTTGTAAATTAAGAAAAACAGTAAAGAGTAAAAGAGTGACCTGATGAAACCTCGAAACCAAACTCTCTCTCGTTCTCTAATTTTCTTCCTTACTTTTATCCTCTGCAACCTCTAGCATTTCTTTCACAGTTTTCATTAATTAGCTGGGTCGTCGTCGTCAGTTTTTAATCAATTATTGCTACAAATCAAGCGATATTATTATTAGATCTATTCATTAGTCCAAAATTGTCTACTCTCAATATTAAATTGCTCAATCATAGATGCTGCATGCTACTGCTGGTGGCCGGCCATGCCGGCTCTGCTCTGCGATCCCCTTTCTTGGAGGAAGCTCTAATAATCTGTTTGCTGCAAGCTGAGTTTGAGTCTCACAGGTGTCTTTTTCCAAATCTTCTGTTCAAGTGTCCTCTTGGAACACACGAGGATGTTATTGCACTCAAGGGTTAAGAAGAGTAAATGAGAGGCATCGAACTATCCCAGTTGCCTGGTATGAAACACTTCCTACCTTTGTACATATATTCAATTTCTGGATGAAGTAATTTGTATGCTCACTGTGTTCACGTGAAAGGTTAAACACATCTGTCAAGTTTTATAGGCTCTTAAAAAGTAAGCGTGGTCTAATTCCTTCATTGTTGCTAAGCATGGTGCATATTTGCCAAGACTTCTCAGTCAAGCACAGATGGAGAAGTGATGGAAACATAAAATTCAAGAGGAATTAACTTGTAATTGCTGAAATTCGTGTTCATTCATCATTATTGGTTTTCTTTACAATTTTGAGCCTAGGTTGATGAAAATACTGCATAACATTACCATCTGCTGATCTATACTTGTTACCATTCTAGGTTATCTCACTTCATTGGTTAATTCCATGTCTAGAATTGAAACACAAAAAATAAATAACCTAAGCATGCTCTAAAAAAAAAAACTTAGAAAAATGAAACATGGCGAACGGGCCTCAAATATCTCAATTCCATTTGCCATCCCATGCATCATTTCATGCCGCATGAAACTCATTAAATTTCTTCTTATACAATCCAGTTTCTTTTAAAAAAGAAGAGAATCCTCAAATATCCCAATATTTATATTCTCTTCTTTTTATTTAATTCTTTTATAGTGAGTTGATTTATGTTTAAATATGATAATTTGTTTTGTTTTTACTTGATATGAGACTCTTGAAATGATAAATTCTACCATTCAATTAATGTTAGATTAAGTACATAAAATTCAATGTTATAAATTTAAAATAATTGAAGTTTTAAAAATTAAATTTGAAACTAAAAAAACTACTAAATTTTTTTTTGTCAAATTAGGAACTAGATTGAATGAAGAGGGGAAGAAGGCTTGGTGCTTGTAATGTGTGCGCTAACCAATATTTAATAAAAAAAATTTAAGATTGTGTTAATATTTAATTTAATAAAATAAAATTTTATTTTATTGATTCAAACTAATTAAAATTTTAGTAATCTAGTTTCAAACTAAAATAATATTCAGTTTTTTTTTCTTCTAATAAGTAATATTTTTTTTTTCTTAACTATCCTACTCAATCTTTTGTTATAATAATAAAAAATTATTATTTATTAACACATGCAATTTTTGATTTTTTTTATTATATATATATATATAAACTTTTCAATTTGCATTTATAATTTTTCTTAGTGGTAAAAAAAAAGAGTTAAGAATGCCCACTCCTTTTCAATAAATAAATTGAGATATATTTCTAAGTATTTTTTTTAAAAATAAAATAAAAGCACTTCATTCTAACATAAACAATTTTGCCTATAATATTATATAAAAAAACTTTTTTGTTTTCACAAAACAAACCTCCAAGATTCCCACATCGCAATTCTTTGAAAGCAAGCACCCTCTCGAATTCAAGATCATAGCCCTCAAGGCCATAGGTTGCTACCCACTAAAGGTCAACCTTCCAAGCCTTATAATATTCCAAGAAATGAATAATTAATGTAGTTCACCAAGAACTAAATACCTTGTAGAACTTGAGAATCCTAATTATTATACAAGAAGTTATTTTGTGTTTCAATGGTGATAAGAAGAAGATAAATTTCAATATATCCAACGGAGTTAGCCAATATAACAAAACTTGAAGTGCCAACTAACAAAAGCTTTCAAGAAACCTTGGGTTTCTTGAAAACTATACTAGCCAGGTATCATCATGAAGTGAAACATATGGTTGTCTTGCTTATTTTGGTCGCTGCCCTGGATTATGATTTTAAGCAAGAGGAGCTATATTTTTAATTGTTTGCGTTGGCTAACAAGTTGAACCTTGGGCTCGTCTTGAAATTCAAACAAGAAGAAGGGCAATTAATTTGTTGTGGCTGGATATGTGCTGAACCACCCAGCTTATCAATCAACGTAAATAACTGAAAATATAGCTCCTCCTGCTTAAAATTGTAATCAGGGTGGCGACAAAAATAGCCAAGAAAACCATATGTTTTTCTTCATGATGATACCTGGCCAGAATAGTTTTCAAGAAACCCAAGGTTTCTTGAAAGTTTTTGTTTATTGGCGCGCTTTAACTCCGCCGGAAATATTAAAAGCTATCTTCTTCTAATCACCATTGAAATACAAAATAACTTCTTGCATGGTCATTGGGATTTTCAAGTTCTACAAGTTAATTAGTTCTTGATAAACTACATTATTTATTTCTTAAAATGTTACGAGGCTTCGAAGGTTGACCTTAAGTGGATAGCAACCCGTAAACTTGAGGGCTCTGATCTTGAATTCGAGAGGTTACTGGCTTTCAAGGAATTGCAGGGGTGCTGCGAGTTAAAGAAACAATGAACCTTAGAATATAGCACGCTCAGTGCGTGCTGAGAGAAGGGATAGAAGAGAGAATCTAGCATTACGGTTATATTTCTTTTTCCACACTTTCTGTTTCAATCGTTAGGGAATTTAAAGACAATGCTTCTCAATTTCTTTTGCCAGCGTGGCATCACACACGCACAAAACGCAGTCTTTGTGCTACGAAAGTAACTAGAAAGAATCTACAATCTTTTTGTTTTTTCCAGTGGAAGCAAGGATGCAAATTAGCACTGCGCAAAACACCTCCTGCACTTCTCACCTACTATCCTAATTAATTTCGTGATATTATTTATGTATGGGATAGTGATTGTTTTTTTGTTTAAAAATATATAAAAATAATATATTTTTTATTTTTTAAAAATTAATTTTATCAGTATTACAATAAAACAATCCAAAAACACCGAAAAATTTTAATTTCTAGCAATTTTTTTTTATAAACGTTTACACATAATCTCATAATAATAATAATAATAATAATGATAATTGTGACTGCCTGATTAATTAATGACTAATGAGTGATGCTCTCATTGTTAGTAGCAAACACTCTGACGGTAGTAACTATGGTGTGAGTAGATGGAGTGATAAGGTGACTCAAGAATATAGGAGAAATAAGGATGAACACTCACACTCTGTTGTCAGCAACATCACCAGAATTAATGGATAAATGTTAGGAAAGAAAGAAGTTCAAAAGGCAACAAACTCTAGCCAACATGAAATCTAATTTGATAAGGAAACAGCAGCCATAGGAGAGATTGATATACAATGAAAATCTATCTATAGGAAGCACACAAGAGCAGATCATTCTTATGCATAATGGAAAAGATCATCCACAGGGATAAGGATAAGACTCGTCTTCCTTATCCTTGTAGATAAAGTAGAGATGTAATATATACCTATATAAATACATAAGAAAAACTCATTCAGTTGTAATATGAGAGAAAGGAATTATAGTGCTCACGTTAATCAAACAAACAACACAATTGTTGTTGTTCTGTCCTCTTTCCCCGAAACAATCTCTGCAAATTCAATTTTTCTTCTCTCACCAATTAACAAACCAGCAAGAGAAGCAAATAACAATATTGTCCCTTGAGAAAGTACCAAATATTACCATCACTTAATCAATCAATCGACCTCATTTGATGATAAGAAATTCTAAAAACTAAAAATATCATCAGTTGATTTCCCAGCAAGCCGAAAAGTGTAAATAATCAAACAAAATTAAATTGAATTCATGATTGCATAGTGATTATGCTATATTGTCAATTTAAATCTACTTCCCAGCCAATATTCAAAAAGGGGACAGAAAAGTATACAGAGTGAACATAGTCTTGAAACAAACCTGCTGACATGGCGAGTGTATTTATATTTTCTCTTATCCCAACCAAAACTCAGTTCAACTTTAAAAATTACTCAATTTAATTTTTAAAGATTCAATTGGTAATTTATATAATATAAAAAAAATACAACAACAATAACTATACCTAAACCCATCTAGATTGTCAAATAACCCAATATTGAAGGGTGAAATTATAAAAAAATAAATTTAAAAACAACAATAAAAAAAAAACCTTATTAAACTAAGAGAACTCGCAAACTCCACGATCATAGATAGAAAATTGAGATAAACTCATAAAAAAACAAGAAAAAAAAACTTGACGGATGAAATTAAAATAAACCAATTTTAAAAAAAGGACAAATAAAACAAAAGTTAACCTGTGTTAACTTTTGAAACCAGTGATTCTGGTCATGAATCCAGGACTAACCTCACAAAAGGCAAACCATAAAAAATAACAGAAAAAAATATCAAGCAAACTTGGATGAAACTTCCTAAAACTTGGTTTAATCTCTAAAAACTCGTAACTGGTGAAATTTTGGATCTAGGTTCAATAAAAAAGCTTAATTCACAATCAATTTAATTTTGAAGGATAAGATCATGAAAAAATATCAATAAAAAAAGCTTGCCAAAGCCAAAAAAAAAAATAACATGTTTTTTTTAATAATATTTAATATATGGTCAATTACAATAATTCCCCTTAGCAACCTTCAAATTAGCAATAAAATCAATGCAAAAAAAAGAGGCTATTTGTAAGAGAGTTAAGTTAATTTTATTTTTAAAGGCATAAAAGTAATTTAACTATTATGAAAAAAATTAAAAAGACAAAAATGCCCCTAAGTGATAGGCATTATTTTTTTATTACAGGGTTAAATTAGTAATTTCATCATGGAATAAAAATAAAATGACAACTCTAAACCTATACAATTTGTAAAAGACAATCATGTCATGATAAAAAAATCATCTTGTCTTCTCAATACCTAGTTTAAAGATTTAATGATCTAACAGCAATTTTAACATTATATTATTACACTGAATAGTTTTAGCTTTAGTGTAAATGAACTTCTCAAAGGGATTTGTTTTTTTAATGCACCTGGGATTTTTTTAGTTGTATCTCCCCTGACAAAATTCCTAACTTTTTTTTATATATCCATTTATTAATTTTTTTTAATATTGCATTGTAGATTAAAAAAGAAAAACTAAAACTGCTTAGTATATTGTGGACTAAAGGCCTATTTAGTAGCATGATAGAAATTGTTTATTAAAATGATTTTTGCATGGAAACACATTAAAATACTTTTTTAAAAACATTTATTTATGACACTAATACATCAAAATGATTTTAAATTATAAAAAATTAATTTAAAGCAAAAAAAATTTAAAATTTAATGAAAATTTGGTTCAACGTCAACCCCATACGGAGCTTAAGAATGTTTTTGGTGTGGATCACAATAGTGAAGTAACTATTTTAACCTTAAGTTTGTTGTTTGGTGGCTAAGGGGTTCAGGGAGGGTATTTTAGGTAATTTTATTATTGATTGTCATAGTGGATTGATAATTTTAGCCTTGGTCTGTTGTGTGGCTACGGGGTTTAAAGGAGTGTTTTTTTAGGTTTTTTGTTTTTTGTAAGTGGTGCTTTCCAATTACAAAAAAAAAAAAATTAAAAGGCATTAGCCATTAGTCTTTTACTGTACACCAAGACATAAATTACTTTAAATTGGATCTGTGTAAAGAAAATTTTGTCTTTACCAAAAAAACTGATTAAGCATGTAATTGGGGATACAGATGTCTTTTCCATGGAATACATTTGGCATTGCATATTTGATTAAGGGCAAAATGGTACGCGCACTTCTTTTTGCTACAATATAAATACTATTTTGCCCTTAGAGGCAAAAAAAAATCTTTAAATGAGGGGCTCTT
This sequence comes from Populus simonii, assembly GCA_007827005.2. NCBI lineage: Eukaryota > Viridiplantae > Streptophyta > Magnoliopsida > Malpighiales > Salicaceae > Populus > Populus simonii. Next base: position 15,549,206 of record CM017467.2, on the reverse strand, counting down.
CTGTCTTTTTATATAAAAAAGAATAGTAAAAGAATGGTTATACTGTTGGGAGGGTAAAAAAATATACATGCATGGAGGACTTATTCATCTTTTCTTTTTATTAAAATAGTTAAATGGTAGAATTACCTTTGAAATTAAAAAAATCAAAGGCTAATTTGCAAGTGTATTTTGGCCTTTTTAAATTTTTATTTTTTTTTGTTATTCCTGGATTTTGATAGGGGCGTGTTAGTAATTTTAGGCTCATGATGCCTCCTCCACACCAGTCAAGTGGCATGTGATAGCCCGTACAATAACAAAAATCCTACTTTCATTGTGGCATCAGGAAAGGCGCGCCATCCTCTTTTCGTTAATGTGGTGCGTGCTTATAGGAAGATGTTCGGTTGAGCTATGGTGAAAGTTTTTTTTTTATTTTCTCTTTTCTCTCTCATTCCCTAGAAAATCGCTCTTAGATTTTCAAAAAAACAATTGTGTCCTCTGGTTTATAATCTTATTGATTTTGATTCTTCTTCTTTTAATTACTGTTTATTTAGCTTTTGAACCTTTTTGAAGTTTGGATTTATTTCAATTTTTATCCTTTGGTATTTTATTCAATTTTATTTTTTTATCCGGTTTGGTCCCTCTACTTTTAATTGCTCTATTTTTTTGCTTTATAGTTTTTTTATTAGTGTTTCCTTGCAATTTCGTCCTTTTTGTTTTATTACATTTATTTTTTGTCATCATTCTTTTGATTACTATATTCTTTTTCTTTTCTTGATTTTTTTTTCAGTCTTATCCTTTAACATTTAATTTCATTTGGTTTTCTTTTTAGTTTTCATCCACATTCTTTCAATTATTTTTTTAACCCATTTCTTAGTTTTTCTTGTTTTACAATTTAGCCCTTAATTATCTTATTTTATTTTTCTATACCATATTTGTTGTACATTGTTTGAGTTTTAAATTGTTTTACGTTGGAATAATTTAAGTTGTTATTTTTTTTGTGGTTGCCTTCCAACATTACAATCCTTTATTAAAATTTGATTTTTTAAAAAACAATTCATCATTTACCATTTGGTTACTAAACTCTTGGCTTCTTTGTTTGTTGCATCTTTTTTTGTTGAGTTATCACGGTCACATATCCCGGGTAATAAATTAGTCAAGGTAACCATGATTGCCTTAGATTTTTTTTTTTCTAATTTTTTGTATGAATGTTTTTTTTCTTACATTTCATACTTTGGCATTAAATTATTGACCCTTAACCTTCGTGTTTTTTTCACTTTTCTTTCTTTTGGGTTATCCCAGGTGCATATTAATCAAATTAACCCGGGTTAACTTGCATTTTCTTACTCAATTTTTTTTAACTTTGGTTTTTTCTTTGTTCGGTTCTTCTTTTGGAAGTCTGTTTTTTTATCCTCGTCTAATGTTGTGAGTGGCGGGTTAGTCGAGTTAACCTGGGTTGACTCGGTTTTTTTCCTCGATTTTTTTATGACTTTAATTTTTTAAAAAATTTCATCATTTTGTATAAAATTATTTTCCATTGAGCTTTGTTATTTTTTAGCTTCTCTTTGCTTTGTTATTTTAAGAATGGATTAGTCAAGGTAACTCGAGTCAGCTTACGTTTTCGTTCACAATATTTTTTTTTATTTAGCTTGAGCATTTTTAGTTAGATCCTTCTTTTGAAAGTATATTTTTTTTATCCCGATCTCATGTCGCGGGTGGCGGATTAGTCGAGTTAACTCAAGTTAACTCAGTTTTTTTTCTCCATTTCCTTTTTCAATTTCATCATTTTGTAATAAATTATTGGCACTTGAATTTGTCATTTTTTTCACTTTTCTTTTTGTTTTTTTTATTTTGAAAGCGGGTTGGTAAAGTTATCTCAGGTTGGCTTTTTTACCCTTTTTTTTTAGCTTTGGTATTTTTTACTAGGTCATCCTTTTAATTTTTTTTTATCTCGATTCCATATCGCGGGCTGTTGGTTTTTCAAGTTACCCCAAGTTGACTTGAGTTTTCTTCTTCGGTGTTATATTTTTTATGTTTTTTTTTCATCCTACCGAGTCTTATTTATTGGCTGTTAGGGTTTTCTCTTGTAAATATTCATGAAAAATAAGATTTTAGCACATGGCCATAATAATGCTAAACAAATGTAAACCTTTTTAAAAGTTTGGATGGTATTATGTGTGTAATATTTTTATTCTACAATAAAAGTTTTGGTTTAATCTGTGGACACCAATAACTTTAGTATGATTCAAGTTCTTACACTAATTAGATGTTTAAATTGCAAAATACCTTCCTGTAAGCATAATTCTATCAAATGAAAAGACATTCATTACAAACTAGTGGGGGATTGTTAGTGTAGTTTGTAAATGAATAAAGAAAAAAAAAGATGTTTATCCCACATTGGAAAGAAACACTATCTCCTAATGTTTACAAGTGTGGCTTTATATTGTATAGTAAATTAAGTCATGGTGAAACGACTCTCCTAGTAGGCTTCCTGATACTATAATATGGATATTTATAATATTAAAAGATGACACTTGACACTTGGGCGCTTGAAACTTAATATGTCGGTGAGATTAATTCATCCTTGAATTAATTTTTGTAATTAATTTTGATATTTGTGTCTGTTGAGATAAAACTGAATATTAACTATTCAGTTTAATTTAAAGTATAACTATTTCATTAGCAGTCATATCAACAGTCATAATATTAAAAGACACAATGTTTCATTGTGATATTTCAAGTCTATTAAAAATTGTTGCTACATAGAAAACAAATAGACAATAATAAATGTATTTTCTTTTCTTTATCTTATCTTCTCATTCTTTAAGAGGTTTAGAGGACTTAGTTGTATCTTGGAGGTGTTGTCTCTGTGTGAAACAAATAAACACCTTAAAGACAGTGTTTTCACGCCTTTAAGCCAACTCTTTATTTATTTCAATCTTAAAATATTTCTAACAGCTTCAGTAAATCGAATATCTGTTCTTGCAGATAATGTGGTAGCTTTGTCAAACACCAAGGGGGAAGTAAACCAGTAACTTTGCATATTCCAATATACAATGGGAATAACAGCTTGTCTTTGACGAGTTTGAAAAAATCTTCAAGGAAGTCACCAATCAAAGTGACCATCTCTAGATCCCCTTCACCACATTCAACAAAAGCCAGCATCTTAAGAGTCTTTTCTAACTTTATTGATTGAGCACATATCCAGCCACAACAAATTGTCCTTCTTCTTGTTTGAATTTCAAGACTAGCTCAAGATTCAATTTGTCAGCCAATGTAAACAACTAAAAATATGGTTCCTCGTGCTTAAAACTGTAATCCAGAGCGGCGATAAAAATAGCCAAGACAATCATATGTTTCACTTCATGATACATGGCCAGTATAGTTTTCAAGAAACCCAAGGTTTCTTGAAAGTCTTTATTAGTTAGCGATTCAAGTTCTTCCATATTAGCTATAACTCCACTAGATATATTGAAGTCTATCTTCTTCTGATCACCATTGAAACACAGAATAACTTCTTGTATGGTCATTGAGATTTCCAAGTTCTGCAAGGTAATTATTTCTTGGTGAACTATATTATTCATTTCTTGGAATGTTATGAGGTTTGGAAGGCTGGCCTTCAATGGGTAACAACTCATGACCTTGAGGGCTCTGATCTTGAATTCAAGAGGATGCTCGTTTTTAAGGAATTGCATTATGGGGATTTTGGAGGTTATTTTTGTGGAAAAAAGGTTTCTTGATATAATATCAGAGATAAAATTGTTTGTGTTAGAACAAAGTACTTTTATTTTATTTTAAAAAAATACTTAAAAATATATCTCAATTTATTTATCCAAAAGTTGGGGGCATTCTTAACTCTCTCTTTTTTTATCACCTAGGAAAACTATAAATGCAAATTAAAAAATTTATAGATATATTTAATAAAATAAATTAAGAATTATATATATCAATAAATAATAATATTTTTTTTTAATAAAAAATTGAGTCAGATAATTAAGAAAAAATAATATTTTTTAGAAGAAAATAAAGAGGCTGAATATTGTTTTAGTTTGAAACTAATTCCCTAAAGTTTTAATTAGTTTGAATTAATAAAATAAATTTTATTTTATTAAATTCAACTCAACTTAAAAAAAAATTATTAAATATTTGTTAGCGGTGTGTTACAAACACACCAGGCACTCTTCCTATACTCGTTCAATCTAGTTGCTGATTTGGCCAAAATGTTGTCATTCCACTTTTGGTGCTGTTTTTTACCCTTCCCCAGCCGCAAAGAGAATGGATGACTCATTGAGTTAAAGGATCTGGTAATGTCATTCGTTGATTTAATCATTTGAAGTCCTTCAAGTAGCATAAGGCATTGATAGGACCTTTTTTCTCCAAATTATTTGGCATTCCTTGTGTCATTGGATTCGGGAAACAATTTTTTGACGCCTGTGTAGATGGGAAGTCTCCGATGTAGCTCAAATTACCTGTTTTTTCCCGTTTACAAGTGTTGTGTCATTCCCGTTTGTGTTAATCCACTCACGGTTCTTGAATCAAGAGAATCAAGATTTGTATTACACTCATCTACTTTATTTATTATCAACATATGGCTTATATAGCCATTTACAGAAGTTTTACGTTGTGCATGCATTATGCATGTTGACAGTCAGGGAATAACCGAATTGCAACAGAAATAACTACCATCCGTAATAATAGGATATGGTAACAGAATTACCAGAAAATAGAAAAATAAGCGGGAAAGTAAGCAATGAAAGAAACAAACAAACTACACTGTTAATTCCTTTAACAGTCCATCATTCCCTCCCTTAAACTGTATTCAATTTATGTTTGGAATTTTACACCATCCTAGCAATCTTCGAAGCTTTAAGAACACCTCTAACCCAAAAGGTTTTGTCATAGTGTCGGCTATTTGATCTTGAGTTTTACAGTAACTCAAGTTAACCACATTCTCTTTTACCATTTCACGAAGGAAATGAAACATGATATCAATGTGCTTGCTTCTTCCGTGGAGAACAGGATTCTTGGAAAGTTTTATGTTGGAACTGTTATCGCACAAGATTGTAGTGCATTCCTTCTGTTCACAACCAAGCTGCTCCAAGACTCTTCTTAGCCAAACACATTGACAAGCACATGAGGCAGCAGCGATGTACTCAGCTTCGATTGTTGATAAACTAACAACAGGCTGTTTCTTAGAAGACCATGATACTGCTCCAGAGCTGATTATAAACACACATCATGTAGTACTCTTGTGATCATCTATATCTCCAGCAAAGTCGCTATCTAAGTAGGCTATGAGCTGCTTGCAACCTCCTTTCTTGTAGAAGATGCCCAGGTTCATCGTTCCCATCAAGTATCGGAGTAGCCTTTTTGCTGCTAACTAATGATGCCCAGGTTCATCGTTCCCATTCTTCTCTAGTCTGGTACATGTACATGGGCCAAGCACCCAAAGACCCTGAAATACTCTACAGTAGGCTTCATACCACTCCATGCTTCCTCTGGAGTTGAGTGTTGGACGGCTAGAGTAAGACTTCTGTTGAGCACATGCACACACCACATTACAGCTTCTGGCCAGAAAACCTTTGGAACCTGTTTATCTGTAAGAATGCATCGCACTAAATTCATCACAGTCCTGTTCTTTCTCTCCTCGACTCCATTCTGCTGAGGAGTATAGGTCGTGGTTAATTGTCTGGTTATACCATTTCCTTTGCAAAATTCCTCAAACTCATTGGAGTTAAACTCGCCACCTCTATCAGTCCTTAAGCATTTGAGGTAGGCTCTTGTTTCCTTTTCAACACATGCCTTGTATCTTTTAAACATGGTAAAGGCTTCTAATTTTTCATACAAGAAGTAGATCCACGTCTTTTGACTGAAATCATCAATAGAGCTCAAAAAATACCTCTTGTTGTTGTTTGATGTCGGGTTTATGGGGCCACATATATCTGCATGCACCAAATCCAGCTTCTGTGATGCCCTCCATAAGCTCTTTTTGGGATAGATTCCCTGTGCTATTTGCCAATTAGACATGTTATGTAAATTTATGCACAGGCTACTGGTGAAGGCAGACCAGAAGGCAAACTGTTAACCATCCTTTTGGATTGAAGGGTTCTCAACCCTTTAAAGCTCACATGGCCGAATCTACAATGCCATAGGTAACTTTCATCCTCTATCACAGCTTAAAGACAAGTAGTAGCTTTAGGTATCATTGTTGCGAGCACAGCAAACATCCTATTTGTACTCATTTCGAATTGAATGATTAAGCCCTTAGTAGGATGGAAAACTTTACACTTCCCATGCTGAATCAGAATAGTTACTCCTTTGTCTTAAAGTTGCCCCATGCTTAATAGGTTATTTTTCAACTTAAGAATGTAATAGACTTCTGAAAATACTTGAGTAATTCCATTTAGTTTCATTCGTGCGTTTCCCTTCCCCATAACTGCCATCTTTGAGTTGTTGCCTAGCTTTACCATGTGTCTGAATTGATCATCCAATTCTGAGAACCATTCTTTATTCCCACTCATGTGGTTGCTACATCCTGAATCAAGAAACCAGATCTCTTTTCTTTCCTCATGGTTAAGCTCTTCATAAGTCATTAATAGTAATTCTTCTCCTTCATCTATTTCTGCATAATTAACTCCTTTCTCCCAATCAGGACACTCATATTGAAAGTGTCCTAATCTGTGACACTTGAAGCATTCTATAGTGGCCTTGTTAAATTGTAGTCTATCACGACCTCTTCCTCTTCCTTTTCCTCTAAACACTCATTGACCTCTTTCTCTACCAGTGTTTTCTTCGTAAGTAATCTTGAGAGCCTGCTCTTCTCCTTGATAACCATTCATTCTTTGTTTATGGACCAGTAGATTGCTCTGCAACTCATCAATGGTCAATGTATTTAAGTCATTTGACTCTTCGATGGAACAAACCACATAATCAAATTTTGCAGTCATGGACCTCAGAACTTTTTCGTTGATTATGGTTTGGCTCGTCGAATCACCATGAGTCTTCATTTTATTGGCTATAGTAAGAGTACGAACAAAGTAATTGTTAACTGTTTCTCCCTCCTTCATGTGCAGAGTCTCAAAATCCCTCCTAAGTGCTTGTAGCTGTGCTCTTTTCACCTTAGTAGAGCCTTGGTACTTCTTTTTCATGGAGTCTCAAAGTCCTTTTGAAGTGTCTCTATTGAGTATGATCTCCATGACATTTCGATCTATGGCTTGAAAAAGGTAATTCTTCACCTTCAGGTCCTTCAGCTTCTGCCCCTCAATTAGTTTGTGTTGTGCTTCTGCCTAATCCTCACTCAATTTGTGTTGTCCTTCTATTGCTCCTGCCATAGAAACAGATCTTGGCTCAATCCTCTGTGTCACCTCCATTGACATCCCATTCTCTATAAGATCCCAATATTCTTTGGAGCGGAGAAAGTTCTACATCAACGTCGCTCAATGATCATAATGTCCATCAAATTTAGGAATGGCCACCTGCACGAAGCTGCTATTGTTGCTTTCCATAATTCTGTTTATTCTCTTGAGAGAAAGAAGAGAAGTTGAATTTTTCTTTTGTTCCTCACACACACTCACCCTCAGGTCTCCTATGATACGACTCTGATACCAATTATTAATCCACTCACAGTTCTTGAATCAAAAGAATCAAGATTTGTATTACACTCATCTACTTTATTTATTATCAACATATGGCTTATATAGCCATTTACAGAAGTTTTACACTGTGCATGCATTATGCATGTTGACAGCCAGGGAATAACCGAATTGTAACAGAAATAACTATCATCCGTAATAATAGGATATGGTAACAGAATTACCAGAAAATAGAAAAATGAGCGGGAAAGTAAACAATGAAAGAAACAAACAAACTACATTGTTAATTCCTTTAACAGTCCATCAGTTTGGCCCAATAAATCCTCCGACTAGGCTTCTTCTAGGGCACCCAGTTGCGCTTTGACGTTTATAACTTCTGTACTGTCACAACTCAATCTTTAAAACTTTTCGTTGCACATCTCAGTAGTTTGTTTCTCCTCCATCTTAGCTCTGGTGCGTGCGTGATGTCTGGATAGGTTACCCTTGTGAGACGACACTTGAGCCCTATCTCAAATGCTTCATATGTTGTGGTTCTGTTGTTGTGGCTACAGCATGAAACTTATACTTGTGTGCGGGAATGATCACAGTAGTGTTTGTGATCCTTAAGTTTTCTTCACCTAAAACTAAAGATTAAGTCATTTGATGATTTTCATTAGATGAGGACTAAAATTGGGGGTAGCAGGGATGAGTGGTTGGTCCTTAGAGACGCTTATGCTAAATTCTACAGCATCCAATAGAGAATACAAATGCAATTCCATCACAAAATATGACAAACCATTTCATTTCATATTTATTCCTTTCATCCGCTACGAGGAGATCACCCTATTACATTTTTGTTCACTTTCTCCTCTCAAATCGGAATTGTTTTTGCCTTGGGTTAAGCGGTACTTCTATTTGGATTTTTTGTTTTTTTCGAGCTAGACTAGAGGTAGTTTTCTATTTTTGCATAGATAAGAAATTATTTAATATGAAAAAAGGGTTGTGTGTGGGGCTAACACAAGCGCGTGTGGGTTCTCTCGTTGTTTTCGAACAATGCTTATGATGCCTTACGGAGGCCAAACTCTGGCTTTTACGACGGCATTTAAATCCTCATAGCTTGACCTCTATTCCTGGGCGGCACGTGTGACCAAAATATATCAGGTTTTGCACTGGTGGTTGTTTTTTTCTTTCTTCTTTCCTCTCTCCTTCTCGGTTTCAGAGCCAGCCTTGTACATTTTCAAAGTAGTCATTCAATTTATTTTTCTTTTGAATTTTATTCATGTTCATTTTAATACTATTTATTTTATTTTAGATTATCCATAGAATTTGATTTTTTTTTTCAATTTATTTCTCCTTTAGTTTTTTCACCTTTTAGATTTAGTCCCATTTCTTTTAATTTTGGTTTTTTAAAATTATTTTCTTAATTACATTATCTTTTCAATTGCATTCCTCAATATTTTATATCATTTTATTAATCGGACAAATTTTTGAATTGCATCCCTCAATATTTTAGTTCATTTTATTTTATGTCATACTTGATTCTTATTCTTGTTATTGCTATTTGTTTTGTTTTTAATCTTTTTTTATCGGAACTTTCATTTTTTTATTTTAACCCTCATTATTTTTTTGATCGGGTTTTGTTAAACTTTCATGTCATCGGTTTGAAAGATTGGACTAGATTGATTTAGATTTTTTTAGGTTCTCTTTTACAAATGATTTTTGTTGATATCTTCGTTCTATAAGATTATCACTATATTATCACTATCTTATATGTCAGGCCACGAGTTTTATGTGTTAACTCAACTTTGATCTGGACAATATTTTTTAAATTTATTTGTTGTTGTTATTACTGCTACTGCTGTCTAATTTTTTTATTATATTATCAAATTAAGCAATGTTTAGCTGAATTATCAAATTTCTCTTATTTTTAAAAAAACACAACTCTCTCCTAATTTTTTTTTCTTTCTTTCTAGTTGAAAAACATTTAATACAATTAACGGCTCGATCTAATATATGACTAAAGGCACACTTTTTTTTTCATATATGAAAATGAGACATGTGTTTACTAGTCTTGCTGACATTACGGACATGCAAGTTATTTTAGGCTAAACTAGGTGGATTACCTTGCAACTCGGTGATTCATTCTCAATCCTTAAGGTTCACAAAAAAAACCATCAACCCTGCCACCGAATTCACAGAGAAAAAAATCACATTAGTGTAATTTATTTGGTAGAGAAGTTATTTTAGGCACATGCCTTGGTTTATCTCTCTTTTGTTTTATATAACTCACTTATAAGAATTTGTTTTATATAAAATATTTTTAAAAAAGTATTTTCCTATGTTTTTTTAATATTCTATAATTAATTTTTAGATTTAGTTCATTCGTAAAAAGAATTTCAACTCCTAAAATATTTCACAATAATAATAATAATAATAATAATTCAACAACCTCCATCATCATTATTGTTGCCATAATCGTTACTGCCATCAAGAATATCATTGTGTCATCATCACCCCACCCTCATCTTATATCTACCATCATTTTTATTTTATCATTGTAACACATTATCATTAATATTATTTTATATTTTTTACATTATTATTTATTAAATATCACAAAATATTTTTATAAATGCAAATCTTTTACTCAAAATAATAAAATATTTTTGGGTACGTAAAATACTTAACTCAAAACAAACACCCCCTAGCGATTGAAGTTTTTGTCCTTTAAGAATACACCAATATTGCTTGTTTCTACACAAACGTATGTGTGTTAAAACTAAATTTAAAATTGATTTTTTTTATTGAAATAATATTTCTTTTGTTAATCTAATCAATGTCAATGTGTTATTGATTTATAATTTTTTTTAAATCTGCGAAAAGTTATTTATAGATTTTGTTTGAAATTTTACGTCAAGTAATAGTGAAAACATCGACTATCAATTGTAAAAAATCATTAAATTTAGAGATAGTCAAAATGATAGTTATTCCAACGGTTTCTATTTTTCGTTATCATCATAACACAATGCTTTTTCCACATTCCGAGCTGTTAGAATTTCTTATTTTCTAGATGTAATAGAGTTGCTCAACATGAAAATTCTTGTGCTTCAAAAAATTATTACCCATAATTTATTTTTTATTAATATGGGTATCCGAGTCAGCTTACGCGCATCTCGACTAATCTCATAGGCCCTGAAACTAACGACCATATAAATTTTTAGTGGCCCTGAGAAGACTTAAACTCGTGATTATTGTAGAGCTAACCTAAAACCTGACCAATTAAACTACCTTTCAGAGTTAATTATCATCCATAATTGCTAACTCACATTGATGATGGTACCCTAAAAAAATTCATGTACTTTTTTTTGCAGTTAAGAGGAGTGCATATTTATAATTACAAACTTTTATATAGAACAAGCATAACATTTATATAAATAATCGTAACGCAACATGCATAACATTCTATGTAAATCAAGCTCATTCGTTCTCGATCAATGACTATTTTTAGTTAATGAGCCGCTGACATTCACTAACCTCTCCTCTAATGACAATGCGAGGCACTACAGATAATGGCAGTACTAATTTTTTTACCAATCAACTATTCTACAACATCCCAAAATGAGCTAACATGATTTAAGTATATAAATATCTTGAGTTATTAGATAAATAATAAGTTATCATATTAAATATTTTAAATTTCACTATATATTTTTTCCTCTTAGTGATACGTGAGAATTTGAGATAAGAAGAATTAATAGTGGGAGAGAGGAAGCTGTTATATATGGAGTTTTAATTCTCCATATTTTATTGAATTCATTTTGGCCATATAAATAAGTTGAGGTTTTAATGCTAATTGAACTTGTAGTAGTTTTTTTATATTTGTTTTTCTAGTCGTGTAAGCTGTTTTTTTAAGGTATTAAAATTAGTGTTTGTAAAATTATTTTTATTAATAATATGTTTTGTATTGAAAAGGATATTATCAGTAGATAATTTGTATATATATAGCCTGACAACTGATAGGAAATAACAGGAAGATCATGAATGCTGGAAAATAAGAAAAAGACCCATTAGGCCACCTCTAAACTTTTTTAATAACAACTCAATAAATTAGACCAAGTCTTATATAACTAACACAACAAATCAAGACTAACAAACTAGAACAAGTCACACGATGTCTTTCTTGCTTTTGTGCTTCTGCCTTGCAAGATTTTGCTCAGCTTGCATGTTCTATTTTAAATAGCTTAATCCCAATTGTGGGATTAGATGATGTCCTCGGTATCACTAAGGCTGGTATAGAATGTATTGGCTAGTGGGGTTTTTTGTAGCTGGTTTCTTTCCTTAATAGTCTAGCCACTCCTATTATATCAGCCAAGTTAATGGCTTGTTTGATTTTGACATTTAGGCGAATGTCATCTTGAAGCTCTGCAATGAAACAACCAGTTAAGAAACTCTCAAGCAAGCCATCAACTTGGTGGGAGAGCCTTTCAAAAGCTTCTTGGTAAGCTGACACGATAGTATTTTGTATAAGACGAGTCAAAGATTCTGATGGGTTGTCATAGTCGATTGGACCAAATCGGAGTTGCGTAGCCTTGATGAATTCATCCCATGTGAGTGGTCCATGAGATTTTGAATTCATCCCTTGATGAACTCAAAGTTTTATTCTACCTTGTAGATCTACCCAGTTAAATCATTTCCATTGAAATTTTAAGAAGGATAACTTGAGGTGTTGATGGGAATGGTTAGTAACAGGATTCAATTGAGTTGTATTTTGGTGCAAAGACTCTTCATGAGCAAAAAGGTTGATTTCAGAGGTGCTAGTGTTTGGGTTGCGTGTGGTTCAGAGAGCTTGAAGCTCTGTCAACACTGCTTGTAAGGCAACGTTCACCTTATCGAAGCTTGATTTATGTCGTGCCAAGATTTTATTGACTTCATTGTTGAACTCCATAGTTGTTTTGCCATGAGTGTCCACGATTGGAACTAGGCACTGATGCCACTGTTACATGAGAATTTAAGATAATAATAATAATAAGAAGAAGAAGAAGAAGAAGAATTAATAGATGGAGAAAGGAAGCTTTTTCGGTGATTTAATTCTCCATATCTTATTGAACTCATTTTGGCCATATATATAGCCTTCCACTTGATAGGAAATAACAAAAAGATTAAGAATGCTAGAAAATAAGAAAAAGATCCATCATACCACCTCTAAGCTTATTTAATAACAACGCAACAAATTAGACCAAATCTTATATAACTAGCTCAACAAATCAAGACTAACAAACTAGACCAAGTCACACGATGTCTTCAAGCCCAGGTTTTTCACGACTCCATCACACACACACAGGAGCCAGGACAAAAAGGCGAGTGTGTGGTAAAGAATAAAGGGCAAGCTCATCCAAGCATTGCCCTTTTAATCTTAGCTGGTGAAATTGTTTCTTGTCCTTGGTGCAGTCAGGGTTAAGGATTTGATTGGATCTATCTAAACTCTAAATGACGAGGCAAGTAGATGAGAGGCCATGTGTAATACGCATAAACAAGTTTATTTACAGTGCTCGATTAACTAATATAATTGCAGATTGGATCCATAACTGCGGGAACAGATTTCAAATCCATGATTAATAATACATGTGTGTGTATCTACACATGATACGTGCAGCATATACACTACTTAAAAAAAAAAACCAAAGAGTTTAGACCCTTAATGCAATGTCTACTGGGGTTCCATGGAACTGAACTAATGATGATGTGTCTCGATTGAAACTTTTTTTGAGGATGAAGGCAATGTGTTGGTTGATCGGTTGAAGAGAATGTATGATGCGTGAGTTTCAATATCAGAGTTTTGAAAGTTGAAGACTGTTGATTTACGTGGTGTCAAATGGAGAGCATAAAAGTGAGAGTAAGTTGCCTGACTGCGAGATCACTGTCTTCTCAACGTCACTTGCTGATATCTTTATCAGATTCACGGCACTTCTGGCTGGCTTCCATTCTTTAGAGCCCTTGTTTTTCATTCTAAATCTCTGCTTTCGGTTTAAAAAGGTCCAAATTTGAAATGGTCCTATGTCTATTCTATGGGCTCGATGTTTGTCCAACCCAGCAGTAAATGCTTGGGTCCTCAAGAACTCTGTTGGCAAGTCGAAATCTTGGCCAACAATGCAACATTTGCCGAACAAAATCAATTCGGTTGAGTAAGAGATTAGTTGAGCTGTGTAAGAAAAACTCAACGCATTCAGGTAGTTGAAACAAAGAATGTGATCATGGCATACCAAACTCAATGTGACAGAGCCCAAAAAAAAAAACGATGGCAGGTATCTTCTTTACATGCCATGGCACCTACTAATTGTGCAGAAACCAAAAAAAGCAATACCATGGCTCGAGGGCAGGGCATAAGGATTCTAAAATCATCATTTACTGGCCACATTTTGTTGAAACAGATGAAGGGTGGATGGTGTTAAACCCTTTTTTTGGGTCCACTTGAAAACAATGTCGAATAAATAGACAAGGCCCATGACAACGTGTGCCTGGATATCCACCTTGTACACAGGAAAGCAAGTAAGCAACTACCAGGGGACAAAGTTGACGGGCCTTCCAATGTCTCCCGTGCAGAAGCACTGCATAGCTGCATCTGCTATGGGTAATGAGCATGGTCCCATATTCAACGGCCTCGGGTCCCGTTGTCAGATTAAACAATCTGGTTGATGGCTCGAAACTCTGTTGCAGGAGGGAAGCAGTCATTGTCTAGCCTGGAATTTCAGCTATGGCTGTGAAACTTCGCTATCTAGCCAGTCTTGAGCGTTAACGCGGTTGTAGCTGGTTTTTAAAAAATTTAAAAATTATTTTTATATATATTTTTTATAATTTTAATATGTTAATTTTAAAAATAATTTTAAAAAATAAAAAAAATATTATTCTAATATATTTAGATAAAAAAATACTTTTAAAAAAAAATCATATACACACTCTTAGACGCCTTACTGTTTGAGTTGCGCTTGCTTCTTGTACAAATAACTGAGATTAAATACCCACCCAAAAATAATGATTATAAATTGAATAATTGCATCGTCGGCAAGCGTTTGACATTTCTTCTCCTAGCAAATTCTACCATGCTCCGTCGGATTATTCCGAGAGCAATTGAATTATTTTCGAATTGTCTACGCATTTTCAACACAGATCTTACAAAGATTTTGAATCAACACACGAAAACTCGCTCACAAGTTATGGATAATTTTTTAAACAAGATATTGCATTTTTCACTATTTCTGGAATAGATATTTCGACACCCATTGTATAGTTTTTCAAGCCATGACCGAATGGAGCTGTGCTATAAAACATGAATAAATAAATAAATAACGAATTTCTCAACGAATACACTCAAATAGCAGATCTTTGATATTACCAAACTCCCATGGCTTATACTTTTCCCACAATCGTGACTGTGTTCACTGTGTTTATCATTTCTCGACCGAATGTTTCTAGTCGTTGCTGAATGTGTTAACTTCTAGTCATGCCATGACCGACAGACACCACAGATGCCATCGACCAGTTTAAAATTTTGAATTCAGCCAAGGGATCTTGGCCCCATAAAGGGCCATTGGTATTACTGTGGCGCTCCTTCCTTGAATCAATACAGCACAACTCGTATAACTCCGGTGGCATGTAAAACTCACGATTTTTCTCCTATGAACATTAATGTTTACCCAATGGGTCCCTGGCCCCCACTCTTCCTTGTCCACTGATTCTGTTGGCTGTTGGCAAGAGATACCCCTCTGGAAAACGTAATATACAAAAATCGCCTCCATTGGCCTCCAAATTTACAAGCCAGCCAATCTTTGCCAGCAAGTTTTTGAATAAACTGTAGCCGCTCCTATTGGACCTTCACGAATTACTAAATGACGTTAGCTGATCTGAAGTGCAAAAAAACATATCATAGGAGTGACAATGATTCAAAGAAATAAAGAATGTCCATGGCGGGAAAATTATGTTAGATACAACACAAATAATTGGATATTCGAACTTATTAATGATTTGTGTCTAAAATGCTAAACCAAGTAGGAGCGATGATGCATGCGTTTTTATTCCCTCTTATGGTCCGAATATCCTTCCTCACCCCACATTTATTCAATGGAAATCGTTTTTGCGTAATTTTTCTTTAGATTACAGCGATACGAGAGATGAAACTAACTTGATGGCTACATGAGCCAAATATAGAAGGAATAAATGAAGTAGTGTTGGGAGAAGAGAGAATCGATTTTCGCTCTATTGCTTAAGCGAACTGTGCGACCTGCCTGCTTAAAATAGGGCTGAAACAGCAGTCTGTAAGATATTTGGGGCTATGAATAGCTAAAATCCAAGACTGGCAGGTGGAAATAACTTGTGTTTCTGGCAAGAAACGTCTGCCATTTTCGGTGCATTCACGTGGTATTGTAAGCTTTCTCCGTAGAAAGCAATAAAAGTTTCTGGCGATCCAATACTTCTGGATAAATCCCACTTAACAATTTTTCTAGTTCAAGCTCTATTTACCTACCCAAATAAAACTTGAATACTAATGGGAAAGTTGTGTTAAAATATTGACAGCTTCGTATTAAATGTTATTTAAGCAATCCTATGAGCCTTCGAGGGGGCATCGATATATCCGAGAATGTATTAGGTGATATGTTACATTGACACTCACGTTCGACCTGGTTAAGACAAATGATGTGGGATTCGGTTGAAATTCATGAGAATTTCTTGATTTAATTTGTGCTCTACGTAAAGGCCTCATTGGCCATGGTCAGCAGAAAGTTTGTTGAAACTTGTAACCAACCTCGGATGGCATCCCCAGGTTGTCACAACTAAGTTCGACAGTACCATTCTGAATCTTTGTTCCAAATTAAGGAACTTCGAAACAAAGAGATTCATAAGTTTTCCAGTCCTGATGATTTTCTCAAGATGGAGACTTGGATTCTAAAGGGTTCTGTGCTCATTTTTTGCACTGCAAGCACCCACTAACAAGCATGTTCTGCAGTGATTCGAATGGTTCGTTGACTTCAACTTTCGAATTCAAGCTTCATTTTTCTTTGACTTCCATGCACGATGCTCGCTCTAATAATTCCTCCTTCTAGACTGCTAGTTAGCCAGAGTGCTAATTAATTTATTGCTAATTTATCAATTAACACACAAACTTTGACCAAATTAAGGCTGGAGATCTTGGTGATAACACCGAGTTGAATATGGTAATATTTAGTTTATAAATATGAAAATAAAATTTGTCCAGTTTATTCTATCAAGAACAGACACCGTGGATGCACAAACCAGGATATATCTATAATTGTATCTCTAAGAAAGTTGATAACTATAAGGTGTCTTGGATGAATTGAATATCTCATTCCATGCCAGAGGAGGGGGCATAATCCCAAAGTAGTTGACATAATCTTTTCATATTCTACAGTCATAATACATGCTTTGCTATGACGCATACCAGAATATAGAATACAAGGATTGTTACTATTCAAAATCTTTCAAGATCAAGAACACGTAAATATAAAAAGACTTTTACAATATTTAATCTTATTATTGTTTGACTTGGTTTTGTGATAATAAACCATGCACATGCTTGGTTAATCATGAGTTCTCTATAGATTTTACAAGTATCATGTAGAAATAACTCTATTTTACATTTATATAGGTGATTTAATTGAAAATTAAACATTATTTATATAGAATATAAAATTCATTGAGAACTTTTTAATTGCAAACTAGCACTATTTTCAAATTACTTAAAAAAAAAAAGTTTATTTTACAGTATTACATGTTATCTGTTATTTGATATAAGTCAAAATCCTCAAAGATTAATAATATCATAAATATAAAAAGATTTTTAAAATACTTAATTTTATTCTTTTGTATTTTTACTTTTGTCAAAAAAATATTGTAATCTTTTATAAAAATAAAAAATAAAACTCTAATAATAAAGTAAAAAATATATATTTTATTTAAATAAAAAAATCTAGAAAAACATCATCATAATAATAAAAACAAAAAATAAAAATATCTATTTTTTTATTAAAAAAAAAAACTTTTACAATATCACCATCCCATGATGCGACGAAGTTTGGCATTGATCAAATATAAAAGCATGCATTATTAGATGCATCCAATCTTGTTCTACAAGGGAAGAGAAAAAACAGACCAGCAGTTAGCTGAAAGAAATAACCAGAAAACAAACAAGTTGCAATCACGCCAGCCATTAATCCACTTCTTCTAATCTCTCCTCCTAATTTCATATCAAAGTATGAATGCACATTTAATACAGAATTAAATCGTGTCCTTTTCAATTAGAGCGTGTTTGGCAGTATGGTTGCGAGTACATTTCAAATAACTTTTCGTGCCAAAATGCATGCCAATGATTTTTTTTTATTTTTTAAAAATTATTTTTGACATCAGCACATCAAAACGATCCAAAACATACAAATCATATTAAATTTTAATTAAAAAAAATTTAAAACTTTTTGAGAACACAACCACAGCTCCATTCCCAAACATTGCCTTAGAAATTGAGTTTTGTCTCGTACTCTTTTTTTTTTTTTTTTTGCTTTCCTTCGGATTCGGTTGGCGTTGAATTAAGTATTGTATAACTCTGTACTTTGTTGGATCAAAAACTGTGTACTATTTTGAAAAGTATTTTTATAAAAAAATATTTTTTATTTTAAATTATTTTTATATATTTTTAGATTATTTTGATATCCTAATATTAAAAATAAATATATTATTTTAATATATTTTCAAATAAAAAATATTTTAAAAAATAATTACTATCACAATACTAAATAAACTCTTAATTAGATTTAGGTGTATTTGTTTTTACAGTAGCACAATTTTTTTAAAATGAATTTTTAAAAAAAAATT
Source organism: Populus simonii (assembly GCA_007827005.2). Taxonomy (NCBI): domain Eukaryota; kingdom Viridiplantae; phylum Streptophyta; class Magnoliopsida; order Malpighiales; family Salicaceae; genus Populus; species Populus simonii. The sequence goes on along the minus strand of CM017467.2, from coordinate 15,530,781 downwards.
AATTTTTTTTAAGATTATTTGGATGTGCTGTATGAAAATAAATTTTTAAAAATAAAAAGTATAATTTTAATAATGTTTTAAAAAATAATTTAAAAATAAAACACTAATTTCTTTAACTTTTATACAATTTGCTATTCGTGTTGTCAATTCTGCTCCGTTTCGTTTGGAATGGCCGAAACATTTCATAGCAATTCAAAAAACGAAACAAAACAGAATAAATTTTATCTCATTTTAAATCTCGGTCCGTTCCGGATTTTTCGGCTAAATTCCGCCTAGAACATTCCGGTTTCATTCCACATGTTCCGTTACGCTCTTGAAAAACCATTAAATCAAATTGAACCTTGTTCAATTTAATTAATTAAATCACCCAATTATAAAAGATTTTTTTCATTACTATTTTCAATAACAATGATATTAATAATAATATTGAAAATTATTATTACTATTTTCATTAACAATGATATTAATTTTTTAAAATTAGATTTATCACTAATATATATGGTTTATATTCATGTTATTTTTTTCTTGTTTATACTTTGTAGGAATTTAAGCAAAACAAGGGATGCTTTAGATTCCTTTAGCTTTAATAACATTGACCTAACTTTATATTTAAAATATTTGTGTTAAAACATTTTACTTTCATAATATTTTGATAGTTTGTTTAAATTAAATTACTTTAAGTTAAAGATCTATTTAATCTTGACTATTTAGAAATATTTTAAATTTTAAAATTATATTCGTTTGGTATTGTGTTTGTATTGTATAATTTATAATTAATTTATGTTGAATTTGAATTATATTTGTTGAATATATATATATACACATATGAAAAGTACAATCCTGAAATAGTATACCGAAACATTTTAAAATTAAAATATTTTATTTTAATTAAAAAAACAAAATATTTATTAAAAACAAAATTTACAATCTTAATTTGTATAGCTATTTTCCATTAAAGTATATATGGTGAAAAAAAATATATATTTATTCTATTTAAAATACAATTTTATAGATTCAAAATGTCTCCTGCCCGTAATCTGTCATCAGTGGCATTATCGTGATAAAACCCTTTACCCAGCCCAAACGTTATCGGCTAATCACTTAACGTCTCTCTCCTTTGCCTTTCACTTTTTCTAGTCTGTATCCGTTAAAACACCGCACTGTCGTCTTCTATCCTCACTCTCTCTCTCTTTCTCCCTCCCTCTCTCCCCTCTCTCTTACAGCACCAAGCAGTAAACTCTCAAATTTTCCTCAATTTTCTCAGCAACCAAACACCAACGTTTTCTTTCTTTAAAATTCCCGAGAAATTTTAAATCAATGTCGGATTTCGACACTGAAACAAAAACCAACACCACCAACACCAACTACAATCTCCCTCACAAACTAACCTCAACAACGCCATTTTTGAATCTTAAACTCTATGTTTTAATTGCAATTCTCTTAATATGTCTCCTCTTAGTTTCATTTTTAATATTTCTCTGTGTTCACTTACGCCGCGCCTCTAGAAAACGCAACAAGATGCGAGTGAAACACAGTTCGGGATCTATCCCTTTAGTGTCTAAAGAAATTGTGGAGATTAAAGATTTGGATTTTAAGGAAAACAAAGAGAGAGACGAGGGCAATGTAGTGAATGTGGGTTTTGTAAAGATGGAGAGTGGTGGTGGTGGTGATGATGTGGAGATGGGAAAGAAGAGTGGAGAGAGTAGCAGTACTATTAGTGACGACATTTCGTCGGTGGAGGAAAATATAGGGTGGGGTCGATGGTATAGTTTGAAAGAGCTCGAGATTGCGACACGTGGATTTTCTGAAGAAAATGTGATCGGTGAAGGAGGGTATGGTGTTGTCTACAGAGGAGTTTTGCAAGATGGGTCTGTCGTTGCTGTCAAGAATTTACTTAATAATAAGTGAGTTTTCAGTTTTGTTTTAATTATTTTTAAGGTTCTGTGTGTTTTGCTTTAATTGTTATAGTTTTTGTTTTTTACTGTTTTGTTTATGATGGCAATTAAAGTTTTGGTCTTTTAATTATGGGATTAAAGTAGAGGGTTACTTTGTTCCTTTATTCTTTTTCATTTTAATTGTTTAATGCTTTGTTCTTCTTCCTTAACATTATCCTTATACCTTTGAGCTTAGGTGGGTTTTTTTTTGTTTGACCTTTCTCTTTCTGTCCCCCTTTGATTTATGAATGGGAAGGCTTTATTTTCTTTTTGAGATGTCGAAGGATTGATCTCATTAAACTATATTTTTAGCTTTTAATTCTTTTTCTTTTTTTATTTCTGAATTTTCACTGGATTTTGGAGTTGCAAAAGCGATGCCCCCCCCCCCCCCCCCCCCCCCCCCCCCCACACACACACACACACACTGTTGGGAAAACTGGAAAGATAAGAAATCCTGAAAATGTTGCATGGCTTGTGATGAAATCAATGTTTAAATACACACTATTGCCCTGATTCGTTACAGAGGACTTTTGAGTATTCTTTTACTTATTATTGTTACAGCGTGCTGGGATTAGTTTATGAAAATTCTCATCAAAAGCTCAAGTCTTTGAATATTTGTGCACTAAAATATTTATCTGGATGGACTTAACATGCTGCGAACTTTGTATTTCTAGGGGTCAGGCGGAGAAGGAGTTTAAGGTAGAAGTTGAAGCAATTGGAAAAGTAAGACATAAGAACTTGGTGCGCCTAATTGGGTATTGCGCAGATGGTTCTAGCAGGTATTTGTCATATCCAGTCCAACCCGTTTATGAGAAGTTGAAGGAATGAAATACCTCTTGTTCTTTTGCTTTTTGCTCATTTGAACTGTTACTGGCCTTGCAGGATGCTTGTTTATGAATATGTTGACAACGGAAATTTGGAGCAATGGTTACATGGTGATGTAGGTCCTGTTAGTCCTATGACCTGGGATATCCGAATGAATATTGCAATTGGGACAGCAAAAGGGTGCGGTACTCTAGGCTCTAGTTTCATGAGTATTAATCTTCTTGCCGGTGATTGATTGGTGAAAAATGAACCTAATTACTTACTGTTCTTTCATGGTTATTGATTTTAATAAGTTGCATCTCTTCATATCTAAGCACCTATATAAGTGTTCTTTCATGGTTAATTGATTTTAATCAGTTGCATCTCTTCTTTATCTAAGCACCTATAAAGTTCAGACCACAGAATTGCAGTCATTTTTATCAATGTTGAAATTTAACGAGCGGGAATACACATTTAAGTCTAAATGACTGGGTTTCTAATATTGATTTTTTCCTGAGAAAAGGTTCAGAAATTGTAGTGATTGTGAAATGACAAGAACATCAGAGCCCAGACTTTAAATCTCTATGAACTCTATTGTTTTATTTTTTCTAATTGAAAGATGCTTGTGATTTTTGTGTTTAATTTTTATGGTTCCTCCCTATGCTGCAGGCTGGCCTATTTACATGAAGGTTTAGAACCTAAAGTTGTTCATCGAGATGTAAAATCCAGTAACATACTTCTGGATAGAAAATGGAACCCCAAGGTCTCAGACTTTGGATTGGCCAAACTCTTGGGTTCTGAAGCAAGCTATGTGACCACACGTGTTATGGGGACATTTGGGTGCGTATCTTTTCAAATATTAAAGCTATAAATTTCAAATTAACTTAAATGTGGATGACTTTCATGTGTTCACTTTTCACTTACACCTCTCTTTATTGTCATCTGCTTCAGATATGTATCACCTGATTATGCAAGTACAGGCATGCTTAATGAGGGGAGTGATGTATACAGTTTTGGTGTTCTTCTTATGGAGATGATTACTGGAAGGAGTCCCATTGATTACTCCAGACCAGCCGGAGAGGTAAAAATTCATCACCCCCCCCCCCCCCCCCCACCCCCTCTATAGCATCTGTATTAAAGATTATATTAACTATCATCACACTGCTTCCACGGAATTTTGTCAGATGAACTTGGTTGATTGGTTCAAAGGAATGGTAGCAAGCCGTCGTGGAGAGGAGCTTGTAGATCCCCTCATTGAAGTTCAACCTGCTCCAAGGTCTTTGAAACGAACATTGCTGGTTTGCCTCCGATGTATTGATTTGGATGCCAGTAAGCGACCAAAAATGGGGCAAATTGTTCATATGCTTGAGGCAGATGAATTTCCTTTCCGGGCGGTAAGCCCCCCCCATGCATGCTATTTTCCATGTATCATTTTCATCTAAACTGCTTGATGTTATATCCAAGATGTTATATCCAACTAATGTTACTTGTAATTAAATGAACACTCGGTATTGCTTACATAAGCAATACAGTTAGCAATTAGCATATTCTGCAGATTAGATTTTGCCAGCCTAATTGGCAAATAAATCATCGAGATTCTAGAAATTTAGAACAACATATTTTTTGAACCAACTAAAAGGCAGAAAGGATGTTTATATGAATTTTAGATTGGCTAAACATATTTATTTGCCAACAAGAAATTGCAAGAATTTCCAAATTCTTCTTTTTCTTTCAACTGCTTCAAGTAGCTATTTGTTTGTGCAGGAACTTCGAACAGTTCGCGAGAAAGATCCTCCTCCTTCCCATGCTGTTATCTCCAACAAACTTCAACATCCAACCAAGCATGCTGGCAGTGGTGCTGATGTTGAGATATCAAGGCGAAGATGATTGTTCGCAATCTGAAGCTTATTGTGCTGGATTCAGATTATTTTGTAGCATAATTTTCCACATGTATACGAAAGAAGTGATTACATCTTCAATGTGCATATATCATATTTACACGTTTTCTCCTCCACCTTCTGGGTCGTCCATGTTCGCTGATGTATTGAGGCAAGTTCCATTTAAGTGAGCGTTGTAAATACTGACTCGGATTCGAATATGTGAAAAAAATATGAATGGCATCTTGGAATGGGTGAGGGATGGTTTGGCTCAAACGTGGCATGTTTTTAACTCGTTTGGGTCCTTTAGATTCAATTAGAGATTATCGACTTCGCTAATTATGTTAAAATCCTTAATGCGGACATTAATCTTCAAATTACTTGCGCTGGAAGATGCCTCTGAGTCGAGGAATCTGAGGATTGTGAACTTGGTCCGGTGGTGACAGGTTTAACAAAGAACAAAACCTGATGCCCCCAAGTTGAACCTGTCAGCTGTGTCTCAATTGCCAAATCCCATGCTTAGAGAATGAAACCATCACGGTTATTTGTTGATAAAATTTATCACAAGTTGACCTGTAAAAAGTTAATATTTATTTAATATGTAAAATTAGACTCAGAAAAAATAAGGAAAATTAAATCATATAATTTTACAAGTTAATAAACATGATCGAGATTATTATTTTACTAAATTTGACTTGACTTTTAGTTATAAAAAAATTATTATTGCTTTTTACAATAGTTACAAATATTAAAAAAAAAAAGACTCATTTAAACCAAACAATTTATATCATTTCTATTCTTGCCTACATTTTTTATTTTCTATCATTGGACATGTAATTTTAATTCTAAAATAATAAATTACATTAAATTTAAAATATTATTAAATTAGATCTTAGTATTTTTTTAAAAAAAAAAAGACATTTAGCCTATAAGACATTAAATTATTTATTTCATTTAAGAAACTCTTCCTATTAAAGAAAACCTATGTTAAAAGATATCATAAAAATTTTATGTCTATATTTTTTATATTTTTTATATATTTATTAAAAAGATATAATTATATTACAATTCACATAACATAGATAAATATCAAACTAAATATGAGAAATGTTTAAAAATATGAGAAAAATCTTGAGTTTTATGTAGTTATATTGTGTGCTTCTTTTTAAATTTAGGTTTCATTTAACCTGAAGCTTTACTAATTGGGAGCTTGCTGTGATGGGAATAATTAAATTGTCACTAGATTCTTGTGTATTTCTTATCATTAAATGATTTTCTCTGAAAATTTTGTTCTGATTCATATTATTTTTATCTTATTTTATTTAGATTATTTATTAATTATAACATTATTAACTTTTTTTATTTAATTTTATAAGTGTAGTTATCGATATATAATTAATTAAAAAATTATACTTATAATTTTATAATTCAAATTTACATTATATTTTCCATGTGTTCCCGGTCACCATCATCATGGTAGCAATTCTGTTGTTTTCATCAAGGTTGTCAATTCCGTTCCGTTTTGCTCGGAATGGCCGAAACGTTCCATACCAATTCAAAAAACGAAACAAAACAAAACAAATTTCATTTCATTTTAAATCTCGGTCCGTTCCGGATTTTTCAGCTAAATTCCACCCGGAACGTTCCGGTTTCATTCCACATGTTCCGTTCCGCTCTTGAAAAGCCATTGAATCAAATTGAACCTTGTTCAATTTAATTAATTAAACCATCCAATTATAAAAAACTCTTTTTCATTACTATTTTCAATAACAATGATATTAATAATACTATTGAAAATTATTATTACTATTTTCATTAACAATGATATTAATTTTTTAAAATTAGATGTATCACTAATATATATGGCTTATATTCATGTTCTTTTTTTCATGTTTATACTTTATAGGAATTTGAGCAAAACAAGGGATGTTTTAGATTTCATTAGCTTTGATAACATTGACCTACTTTATATATAAAATATTTGTGTTAAAACATTTTATTTTCATAATATTTTGATATTTTGTTTAAGTTAAATTACTTTAAGTTAAAGATCTATTTAATATTAACTCTTTAAAAATATTTTGAATTTTAAAATTATATTTGTTTGGTATTGTATTTGTATTGTATAATTTATAATTAATTTATTCTAAATTTGAATTATGTTTGTTGAATATATATATATATATATATATATATAAAAACCTCGAAATGACACACTAAAATATTTTGAAACTGAAATATTTTATTCTAATTAAAAAAACAAGATATCTACTTATATGAAATTGACATCCTTAATTTTCATCTTTTCTGACAGTCACAATGTTGTAGTTTTTATGGTTGCTGTCAAGTCTTACAGAGCTGCAATTGCCCACTTCTGCTACAAGAAACCGCGCCGCGGTAATTTGCGCGTGCTGGAATGGTCCATGGGCGGTGCTGAATCGGAGTTGCAGTGGGATTCAAATTGGAACCAGGCCGAAGGTGGTCTTCATGCTGTGAGCCCAGACAAATAACAAAAGGCAGATCTAATCCACCATAGAAACTCATTCTTCAACCCAGAAACTCAGCGTTTAGTGGGTAAGTGGATTGTACATGGCGAGACTTGACGGGACATGATTATCTGTGAGAGAAACTGGGATACAGAGATCCTATTTTACGTCCGTTTGTTTATTAAAAAGTAAAATATAAATTTTGAAAAAGTGAATTGCAGTAAAATAAATTATTTTTGAATATTTAATAATATAATAAAAAATAAATTGAAAAATATTTTCTAGTATTTGATTATGTCATGAAAAAGGAGTTGGAAAATAACTTATTAATGTTTTATTTTTTTCAAGTTTATTAAAATAATAAGAAACAAATCTTACAAATTAAAAAGTTGAATGAGAATGAAATTGAAAAAAAAATATAATTTCATAATTATCTCAAATAAAATAAATAATAATCAAAATAATAGAGATTAAATCTAAAAAATAAAAAATTTGAAAGATGAATAAATTAAAATAATAATAATTAACTTTTCATAAATTATTTCAAATAAAATAAGTAACAATCAAAAGAATGAGGACCAAATTTGATAGATAAAAAATTTTAATTAAAAAATAATAAGGAAAAAGTAAATAGCAATTATAAAAATGAGGATCAAACTTAATATAAAAATTAAATTATAAGGGATGAAATTAAAAAACAAATATTCAAAACAAAATATATATATATATATAGCAATCAAAAATTTGAGGACTAAATTTGATATAATCAGCAAATAATATGATATTTCTAAATTTTTCACAATTTTCAGAAAAAGTGTTTTTCGCTCAAAATAAAATAAAAATACTTTTCTAAAAATTAAACTAAATATTTTTTATTGGAAAAATATTTTTCATTAATTAATTTTTCTATTAACAAACAAATACAAAAAAATTTAAAAAGTGTTTTTTCATAAACTATTTTTCGATAAACATGCTGCAATGAATTTGTCTTGATTCTATTCTTAGGTACCGTGTGCTGCATTGTAGCAGATGTCTGTAATTTTATTCGCCTTGACGCCTCTCTCTCTCTCTCTCTCTCTCTCTCTCTCTCTCTCTATATATATATATATATATATATATATATATATATATATATCGCCTAGGGCAGCAAATGTTATTTCTCTTGGTTCTTGCGTTGGAATATTTGGTATTTATCACTGTTAACAAATCTTGTCCCTCCCACGCTGTAAGCATTGTTAGCATTCCCTCTTAAGACACAAAAGAAATCAATGGCTCCCGCGTGCGGAGTGGACAAACCAATTATAGCGAGCGGCAATGATGATGTTTCCATGTCCTCTGTCAAACGGCCGATTAGTTTTCAAACATGGAAAAAACATACCTTTACACTTTCATCCACGCAAGATTGCATATTAAAACAGAATTCGTGATTAGTTATTGCTATATTTGTTGCTCCTGTGTTGTAGTGGGTTGAGCGAAAAAACTTCTGTTATAAAACAAATATTAGGATAAAAAATACAAGTTTCAAGTCATTAATTCAATTAATAATTTAAATAATATGAAATAAAAAATAAAACAATAATAAATTAATTAACAAAGAAAAAAAAAGAAAAAAAATCAGAACCTATCCAAATTATTAAACAACTCAATGTAAACTTAATAGAAAATAAACAAAAAAAACAAAGCAAAACTCTAAATTATAGAAAGTTGACTCAATAAAATAAAATCACAAAAAAGAGAGGATACAAATTTAAAAAATAAGCAAACTCGAACGAACCTTGTAAATCTGGTCTAATCTCTAAAACCTGCAGCTTGTGAAATCCTGAACCTGAGTTCAATTAATAAGTTTAGCTCTCAACAAATTTAATTTTGAGAGATGAAATTGAAAAAAAGATATTAATTAAAAAAATTGCAAAGGATAAAAAAACAAAAAGAATGGAGATAAAATTTAACAAAAAAAAGCGTGAGGATGAAATTTGAAAAAAAAATGATCTCAGAAAAAATGAATAGCAATTAACAGAATGAGAATCAAATTTGAAAGATTAAAAAAAATATAAAGGGTGAAATAAAAAAATATATAATTTGATGGATAATTTATAGATTAAAAAATAATAGGAGTGAAATTTTAAAAAAATAGGGAGTCAATTCAATAGAAGGCAAACCACAAAAAATACAAAACAAAACCCATAGAAAAAGAAGGATAAAAAGAAGAAAATATCATAAAAAAATCAGACAAACCTCCTAAATATGATCTAACTTCTAAAAATTGCATTCCGTGAAATCTTGGATCCAGATTCATCCAAGAAGCTCAATCATCAACCAATTTAATTTTGAAGAATGAAATTGGTGAAAAGATATTATTAAAAAAAACTTGCAGAAGCAAAAAAAAATAGGGATAAAATTTGATAGAAAAAAACATTAGAGGTTGAGATTTGAGGAAAAAACAATTTAAAAAACTAATCCAAAAAAATAACAATTAAAAGAATTAGAAACAAATTTGAAAGATAAAAAAAAACCATAAAGTAAAAAAACATTATAATTTCATAGATTAAAAAACGGTAGGGTGAAATAAAAAAAAATAGTAGGCAAACCACATAAAATTATAGAACAAAATAAACAGATAAAAAAATCACCTTAAAAAAATAAAATAAAAAACAAGTGAGCTTGGGCGAACCTCCTAAACCTTGTCTAACCTTCAAAACTCACAACTTGAGAAGTCTTGGACCCCAATTTAACCAAGAATTTTAATCATCAACCAATTTATTTTTTAATGATGAAATCAATAAAGAAATATCAATAAAAAAAAAACATCCAAATGCCAAAAAAATAGCAATAAAAAAATGAGGATACAATTTGATAGAAAAGGAATTCAAGGATGAAATTTGGAAAAAATAATTAAAATGATGTAAAACAAAATAAGTAGCAATTAAAAGAATAAGAACCAAATTTAAAAGATTAAAAACTTTTAGTGGGTGAAATTAAAAAATATTTGTAATTTGATGGACTATTTATTTACTTAAAAATGGTAGGGGTTAAATAAAAAAAATATTTATGATTTAAAAGATAATTTATAGATTAAAAAGTAGTAGGAGTGAAATTAAAAATTATTTATAATTTCATAGCTTATTCTAGAATAAAAAAAAATACTAATAAAAAGCATTGAGACCAAATGTGAAGGAAAAAACAATTGAAGGGGTTGTTCTGAATTTTATAAAAGTTGGTACAAAATTCAAGGAGGAAAAAGAGAATAAAAAGAAAAAAAAACAATCGTCAATACCAAACTAGCATTTAGAAGGCTATAAGATCTTTCAAGCTTCATCCTGAATGGCGATGTTTGGTGGTCGAATGTCTCCACATGCACCACTTAAACGGCGCAGGGATCATCCACATGTTGGGGCGTGAAAGTCTCAATAAATAAAAGCATGTATTTCCAGTTTAGGAAGAGAGAAAGTCTAATTCCACTAGAAAAACCGGAAAAAAAAACTCTTTTATATGAATTCAACCAACTTAAAAGTAGTGGTAGGAAGCAGCACACCAAGAGGTGCGGGACGAACTCCTTCTTTTAAATATTACAAATATTTTTTTAAAAAAAATTATATTAAATATATGACTATTACAATATTACCCCTAAACAACCTCAAAATATTTATGTAAAATGACCAAAAGCCCTTAGGAGAGAGTGCATTATTCTTGTTTTTAAGTGTGCCAAAGTAATTGCATTATTTTGAAGAAATAAAAAGAAAAAAGAAAAAAGCACCCATGAGTCAAGAGCATTAGAATGATTTATTCCAAGACTAAAGTTGTAATAAGGAAATGACAAAAATAACCTTATGCAATATGAAATAAATTAATGAATATGTAGAAATGATGGATAGTACAAGCACAAATATAAAATAAATTAATGAATGTGTAGCGATGTAAAGTGAGTCTGTAGGTATGGAAATGGACTCAGAGGAATCCAAAAGGATTGATTTAAAGCATTTCCTAAGCTCATGAATAATTAGATAAATATTTGTATGTGCTATGAATGGACATGAGGAAGAGGAATAATAAAAGGGGTAATAGTTTGTATGTTTCATAATTGGACATGAAGAGTATATTAAATTGAAAAATATATAAATGAGTCGTAATTGGTAAAATAAGTATTGAGTTTGGAAAGAAATCTATGTTAAAGAAGCTAAAATGGTATATAATGTGAGAAATTAAAATGAATATATAGTTAAAATGGAAGTAATGCTAAAGAATGAAATAAGGTATAAATTAAATATGATTGCGAGATGAAAAAAATAATATAAATAAAATAAAGTTGAAATAATGATCTAATTAATTACACATATGAGGTGAAATGAATCAAATGAATTTGCACTGAGATGAACTAAAGAGTGGAATGTAAATCAAGGACTTGTTATGAAAGCAGCATAGATAGTTAATGCATGGTATGATAAAAGGAGAGTTCATCGGAGGTTGATGGGCATGTATTTATTATATGGAAATTAACTTGGCTTTGCTGTGTTTATAAAAAAGATTAACGTAATTGTTTTGTTTATCATGGTTTTATTTTTCTTTTTTAAAAATAAAAATAATAATTTTAAAAAATCAAAACAATATCATTATCAACCGGCAGGGCCTCGTGGTGGGCTGAACCAAACACAGGTGAAGCCATCGAATTATCCAAATTTATAAAAAATTCTGACCGATCACGTAATCAACTCGTTAGCCGAGTCAAATTAATAACTATAGTTTATAATCTAACCCCGAATTGACAGGCATTTAATTCTTGATTCGCTCTTCTAATAATCTTGGAATGAGATAATTTACTGCTATCAATCACGCGAGAGACAAAAATCCAAATCTCCTGACCCTGACCCGCACTAGCCGTCTTCCCTACTTCAATTAACCACGACCTCTTAATCATTGAATTTGAAATAAAACACTGAGTTTTACGTAAAATTAGGTCCTTCAATATTCAGTTTCCCGCAACAAAAAGTGAAGCCGTAATTCATAACTAGCAGCCTAGCAGGTCTTCCTGCTTCTTACAACGCAAAACCAGCCAAGTTGCACTCTGAAACTAACACGTGTCACTCAGATTTGCATAGACTCCCTAAAATAAAATCCGCCAAGAACTCCAAATTACCATCGCCACCCATATTATTATTTTTTTTTGTGTGTCGTTGCCTAATAGCGAAAAAGGCAAAACGAGCTCTTATTTAATTACATCCACCACCAGATCTACTCTATCTGAAACCATCACGGCGCCGTTTTATAGAGAGAAACATTTGCCAAGATTTAGAGAGAGAAAGGGGAGGATTGGGAGGGGGCGATGGAGGAGAGGCTAATGGCTAGGCTAGAATCGGCGGTGGCGCGATTAGAAGCACTTTCGTTGAGAGGGGTAAGTGTGGCGGGGAGTGGCGGGGATGATGCTTCAGCGACGGATCCGTCGATTGTAGCGTTCGAAGATTTCATCGGGGCATACTTCGGTAGGGTTTCGAGCGCTGGAGAGAAGATTGGAGGACAAGTTTTAGAAGTCACGAAGATTCTAGAACAAGCTCTTAACATGCAAAAGGAACTTCTCATTAAGATCAAGCAAGCACAGGTACTAAATTTAATTAATTTTTTTTTTTATGTTTTTTGAGGTTTTAATTTAAAATTAACGAAGTTGGCGCCATGACAATTCATGTGTTTGACAGGTCGATTTTGATTTAGTTTTTAAGTATTTGTTTTCTGTTGAATAGAAGGTTTGTTGACAAAGTGTAAATGCTAATGGCCCTTTGGAATGGGAACTTGAAATGCTATGAGAATGTATGAATATTTCATGGCTGTAAGGAATTATTTGAGAAATCACTGTTAATTTCAGGTTTTTATGAATTGTCATCTTCGGTGACAATCTAACTGAGAACGGTCATTGTTGTACGATGAAGTGAAATTCATGTTAGAATGTTTAATAGGAAAAGTATGTCTTCGTTATTTATGGTATCATTGTTCTCTGGTGGTCAATGTAGTTGACGTTGTAAATATTGAACGAGAACCTGAAGACGGGATAGAAATAATGGGTTAACATAGAAGCAGTGAAGGGTTCAAGATACTGGTTAGGGGCTTGCTGTCCGCTTTTGATTTCCTTAGCAATTTCCATTGATAGAGAAAGTGAAATTTCGTGATGTTGAATGGCTCCTTCTATTGGTGCAGAAGCCTGATCTTGCAGGATTGGCTGAATTTCTCAAGCCATTAAATGAAGTGATCATGAAAGCAAATTCAATGACAGAGGGAAGGAGATCTGATTTCTTTAACCACCTGAAGGCAGCTGCTGACAGTTCCACAGCTTTAGCCTGGATTGCCTACACTGGAAAAGATTGTGGTATGTGAATTTCGTTGTCTATTCTATATTCTAATAGCATATAGGTCTTGATTCTTCCATGTAAAACTCTGATATTGTTTTCTTTTTTTTACTTAAGGTATGAGCATGCCTATTGCGCATGTGGAAGAAAGTTGGCAAATGGCTGAATTTTACAATAATAAGGTACTTTATGATCAGCTGGATCCTTGCAACTCACTACAAGGAGCTGCCACTAAGTAGGGATGTTCTCTGTAATTGTTAGCTGTAGGAAGAAAATAGAACTGTTAGCTTGAAGAGGATGTTTCTGAACCAAAAAGGAAAGTTTTGCATTAAAAGCACACCTTGATTAATGTATAAAGCAGCGTCTTTCAAGGAGTCCCGTGACTTTCTATATTAAAAAATTAGCCACCAATCCTGCAAATTTTTTTATTTTGATTTTGCCATATGACTTTATACAAATCTTTCTTCTGTAAACCTTTGTATAATTGTATTCTTATTTGGTGTTTGATACCTGCATTGAACCACCCTGTATTCACATTATGTCGTTGCAAATGAAAACGAGTTATTTAGTGAACAAGGAAACTATATTAATCGTTGCTAACATTTTGTTCTGTAAAATTCAGATTCTTGTAGAGTACAAAAGCAAAGACCCAAATCATGTTGAATGGGCCAAGGCTTTGAAGGAGTTATATTTACCAGGTTTGAGGGATTATGTAAAGAGTCATTATCCCTTGGGTCCAGTGTGGAGTGCAACTGCCAAAGCAAAAGCTGCTGCACCAAGCGCTCCCGCTCCTCCACCTCCTCCACCAGCTTCTCTCTTCACTTCTGAATCTTCTTCTCCTTCATCATCAAAGCCAAAAGTAGGGATGGCTGCTGTTTTCCAAGAAATTAGTTCTGGGAAGCCTGTGACTTCAGGTAATCTTATTTTTCACTTTCTCCACTAAAAAAAAAATCCGTCAAAAGATATCTTGGGTCATTGTTTTTGCTTTCTCATGTCCCAGGTCTTAGAAAGGTCACAGACAATATGAAGACAAAGAACCGTGCTGATAGAACTGGTGTTGTTGGTGCTAGTGAAAAAGAAAGCCGTACTAGTTCACCCTCTTTCTCCAAGGCAGGGCCTCCAAAACTGGAGCTTCAAATGGGTCGTAAGTGAGTGTTTGTAATTTTGAAAATGGTTTTGATTTTAATTTTAATCATCAAGCTGACATGGAATGTGATTTGTATATTGTGTCTTTGGTTGCCCCTTTTTGCAGGTGGGTTGTTGAGAATCAAATTGGAAGAAAGAATTTAGTAATTGATGACTGTGATGCAAAACAGTCTGTGTATATTTTTGGATGCAAAGATTCAGTTTTGCAGGTTCAAGGTAATTTTTATACTCTGTAAAAATATACAAATGCAAACCAACCATCTATGGATATTGCCCAATATCATGTTCTCTGTTTAGAAATCCACAAGCAGCTTAGTTGATTCTCACAATCTGCAGGGAAAGTTAACAATATAACAATCGACAAATGCACTAAGATGGGGGTTGTATTCACGGTTAGTATGAGAAAGTCTGAAAGAAAAATGCAAATATAGTTTACTGCTCTGATGTACCATTACACCTTTTGAGTTGAATGCTTATTTTATTTGATAAACAGGATGTGGTGGCTGCTTGTGAGATTGTGAATTGCAGTGGTGTTGAGGTGCAATGCCAGGTATTTTTTTCAAATTATATTTGACTTTGTTATTACTGTTTTTTTAATTGGAGATAAATAAGTATTAATGCTTATTCTATGGATCATGGATTACAAGCATGATCTAAGTTACATCTAAATTTATCCCCTGCTCTAGGGTTCTGCTCCAACAATTTCAGTGGACAACACGGGAGGCTGTCAATTATATTTAAGCAAAGGTTCTTTGGGGGCATCGATTACTACTGCTAAATCTAGCGAGATCAATGTATTGGTACCTGGTGCAGAACCTGATGGAGATTTGGTATGCTTTCAACTTTCAGATGTTTTCCTTCTGCCCTGCTTAATCCACAAAGATTTAGTTCGTCATCCCTTGTCTATGTCACTTTTCTTGTCTTGTGGTTGGGTGGGGGGTTTGAATGTTCAAATTCCATCACTCTCTTAATAGCATGCTCAAATCACAGTCAGATTCCTTTTGTTGCAATTTTTTTGAAATTTTACATTCCAATTTCCTCAGAAATGGCTTCCCGTGTCTTCATTTGTAGGTGGAGCATGCCTTGCCACAACAGTTCATTCATACGTTCAAGGATGGCCAGTTTGAAACTACTCCTGTCTCCCACTCTGGAGGGTAACTGAATCAAGTTTCTATCACCTGATGCTGATTTCTACTTTCCTATTTTATTTATTTATTTTCTTGATGGCTGAGGGGTGGCTTTAATACATGTTTTTTTTTTCCTTGATTCAATTTGCCGTCGATACATGATTGTGATGCATGATACATTGTCTGTTCCTGCCCTTCTTTATTGCTTGGGTATATTCAGACTTTTTGGAATTTTCTGCATGATTTTTATTTGCAGGGTTTGTCTCTCCATGCCTGTCTTGTTGTGAGGTTCTTGTAACTGCCATTTTTGTTGCAATGAGAATGAATTTTTGTATTATTCTGCGTTGTCGAAGCCTGGTTTTAATCTCTATCATACTTCTTTCCCTTGTCTCTCGTGTTGATAAACTGAATTTGTCACCATCCTGAAAATTTAGTCATCGAGTTCAGGAAGTCGTTATACCTTCTGTATATAAACATGTCGATTGCATGAAATAGATGCTGTAAATTCAATCAGATGCGAGTCTCGTCCAGGTTAATCCTTTAGCCCTTTGGCAGATTAGCTTGATTAAACAGTAATTCCAACAACGTACGAGATGAGCAATGAACTGGTGAGTTGGGTTCAAATTTGAGACACGACCTGTGTTCCATCCAAGATTGTCGCTGTGGTCTCATTGCTGGTACGCTGAATTATTGGCTCTACTTGTCTAGGAGTGGTCTCTCGTAAATTTGACTTGTGGGTGGGTTGTTAGGTCTTGTATGGGAGTCATGAGAGGTGGATTAGTAATGCTCTGCTACTATGGTGGTGCATTGTTTTGCAGCTGCACATGAATGGTGGATGTGGGGATAGTCATCAAAACATGGTTTGCCATTCGCTACGGATGCAGTACATATTCAATTATTTAGGTGTGACATGCGTCCCCGAACGTCACTAGCTCTTACAGAGGAAGTGGGGCCTAAATTTCAACTTTCAACTGGGTAGGTGGCTGAGGCCAGTGGAAGTTGCCTGCCTTTTCCAAGTAACTTCTGGCCCAACCAGATCCATCTTGATTCTTGATATTACGTTTATTGATAATCTCATGTTTAAAGTATATTTTGGTTTAAAAATATATTAAAATATATATGTTTTTTTAAAAAATATTTTTTAATATTTGAACATTGAAAATATTAAAAAAAATCAAAAAATATTTTTTTTTCCAAAAACATTTTTAAAACTCAAAAGTAATCATGCATGAAAATTTATAACCATTACTGATTGATAATCTCATGTTTAACAGATAAAATTTATAGTAATATGTTTTTGGAAATATATTAAAATAATTTTTTATTTTTTTAAAAAATTGTTTTTGATATTAGTATATTGAAAATATAAAAAAATTAATTTGAAAAAAATAAATAAAATTATTTTTTTAAAATTATTTTTAAAATACAAAAGTAATCATGCTTGAAAATTTATATCCATTACTGACCGTTGCTTTCAGCTCGGGTTCTTGTCTAAACTCGGGCCCATCATAGTCGTTATCTCAAATTCACATCGGACAAGTTATGCATGTGACTTCATGGTAGGATTTGTGCAGCTTACGAGAATTCAGACAATTCAATTAGGCTTTTTTGGGTTTGGGTCCTTTCACTTTTGAGCCACGTGGTGTAATATAAGAATAATAATAATAAAAATAAAAAACAGTTAGAAGGGAGACTTGACCCTGGGAAGTCACGACCCACCCCACTACGGGGGCTCTCATCCAAACTTGACGACGAAGACTTGTATTTTTTACCAGAGACCAAATTGTGGATGAACGAGCATTAAAAACTGGAATGGTTTACAAAAGACATTCAGGTGGAATTTACCAATTATATTTCTCATCCGAAATTTTACAGAAGATCACTGAAACACTAACAATGGGGGGCTGATGATGCAAACTTTTTTCGAAACCCATGAAATCCTACTTCACAAAAAATATTTTTACAATTAACATCGTGCGAATCATCCTAACCAAATTATCAAACACGCATGCATGAAGAAATCTTAATTTCTTAAAAAAATTTAAAATTCCTCCAAGCAAAACATAGATCACAACAAACACATATAATATTTTCCGCATTTATGAGAAAAAAGAGATCCTCAGTATGAAATTCCAATCACAAAATTGCTTGAAATCTCATATTTTAATATCTTAATGTTTTTGGTATTATGGTGTAACTTTTTAATTAAAAGTACATTAAAATAATATATATTTTAAAAAAATTTAATATCATTATTTTAAAATAATATTTTAAGGGTGTTTTTGTCTATTCATCATTTTAATTTTAATGAACATTAAATTAACCAAAATACCCCGAATAGTAAAAAAATTAATTGTTTTAAGGAGGGGTATTTAGATATTTTTTAATACATAGTGTAATTACACAGAACCACAAAAAAAATTTAATTAATAGGGATCAAGGGTATTAGAGCCTTTTAGTCTCAGCTTTTTCTTTGTTAATTATTGGTTTGGTTGAAGTTAATGCTATAATTTAACATTAAAATAATATGTTTTAATTGGAAAAACCTGATAACGCGTTCACATCACAGGCAAGCGCGTGGGAGCAATCGTGCACTTTGGGAGACGCATATGGTGATTTCCAGTGGTAAAAAAATGGTCTTTTACTGTATCATTTTATTCTTCGTCGTCTCCTTTTCCATGATAGGTAATGTGTTTAATCAAAATATAGCTAGTTTATCGCTTGTGACTATTTTTTCCTTTTTTTTTTTTCTCTTCTACCTCTAAAAAAATAGCATGGTCCTCATTGTTATTGATATTTCAAATTCAATCATTTTAGTTTTGATTTTAGTATTTTAGTCATTTTTTATTTTACTAAAGTTTTATTTATTTTCAATTTAATCATTGGTTTCTAATTTGTATATACAATATGTTTCTATTCGGTCCTTCTACTTGATTTTTTTTCTGTCTTTTTATTAAAGTTTTTATTGATTTCAATTTTATCATTTAAATCAAATTTATGATTTTTTTTAATGAGAATAATAATAATTTCAATATGGTCTCTCTTCATTTGATTTCTTATTGTTTTCCTTGGTCATTTTATTAAAATTTTTATAATTTTCAATCCTATCATTTAAATCAAGTTAAAGGTTTTTATTTTTCCAATAGCAATAGTAATAATAATAGTTATAATGATGATGATGATAATGATGATGATAATAATAATAGTGATAGTGATAACAATAATAGTAGTGAGAAAGGTTGTAATAATAATAATAATAATAATCTTGATCTTCATTATTTAAATTATTATTATTTTTAATTTTTTTATAATTAATTTTTTATAATTTCATCCTTTAACATTTAATTTTTAAAAAATTAGATTTTATATTTTTTCTAAATTAGATATTTCAAGTTTAATAATTCCAATTATGAATTTAAGAAGTTATTACAATTGTTTTTAGAAAAGAAAGCTTTATGAATCTCTTGACGTTTTTATCAACTATTCCAGTCATATAATTTAAGTTACATGTTTAACGGGATATTCCATATTAATTTAGCCTTAATTACTATTGTTATAAATTTATCGGATAAACAGTTTTTTATGTTTTGTTTTAATCTCATTTCAATAACCGAACATTATCTTTTTTTTTTTAAAAAAAAAAATGGATAGTTTCGGTCTTACTGTGGAGCGTGGAAATCGAGACTAATAAAAAGCTAGAAAGGCATTGGTGCATCAGTTGACTTCAGTTGAATTTTACACACGCGCTGACGCGCGAACAGAATCGAAACTGCTACGTTTCTTATTTAAAAAGTTGCAAAAACCATTGAACTCCATCCTTCTCCCCTCGGCCCCCTCCCCTTCCATTTCTTTGTCCCTTACCATACCAAACATGGGTAGGTGGCTGAGGCCAGTGGAAGTTGCCTGCCTTTTCGAAGTAACTTCTGGCCCAACCAGATCCATCTTGATTCTTGATAATACGTTTATTGATAATCTCATGTTTAAAGTATATTTTTATTTATATATATATAATTATTTTTTAATATTTTCACATTGAAAATATTAAAAAAAAATTAATTTAAAATCAAAAAATAAAAAATATTTTTTTTTCAAAAACATTTTTAAAACTCAAAAGTAATCATAATTATTGATTTGATAATATTCTCATGTTTAACAATATTTTTTATTTAAGAATATATTAGAATAATTAAATGTTTAGCGGTATTTTTTATTTAAAAGTATATTAAAATATTTTTTTATTTTTTTAAAAAATTATTATTGATATTAGTATATTGAAAATATTAAAAAAATTATTTTGAAATAAAAAAATAAAAAATATATTTTTAAAATACAAAAGTAATCATGCTTGAAAATTTTAACCATTTCTGACCGTTGCTTTCAGCTCGGGTTATTGTCTGAACTCGGGCCCATCATAGTCGTTATCTCAAATTCACATTATTGCTGGGAATTATTTTCTCCCCATCGGACAAGTTATGCAGGGAACTTCATGGTAAGATTTGTGCAGCTTAGGAGAATTTAGACAATTCAATTAGGCTTTTCCGGGTTTGGGTCCTTTCACTTTTGAGCCATACGGTCTAATATAATACCTAGATGTCATGCCCGAGTGATGTCATGTACTCATGACATACTTGTGTGTTGTCATATATTTATGAAAAAAATAAAAAAATCTATATAGAAAAAAACTATTGTAATCCACAATATTTTAAAGAAAAAACTACAAAGTTAAATTCTTAACCAGATTAATATTTAAAAAATAAAATGAACAAAGAAAATTTTGAAAAAAATCATAACAAGAAAAACTGAAAGGGAAAAAAACCATGCAAGGAAATACTGTAGCAATTTATAGTGTTTCATGAGGAAATCTACAGTTGTTATTCTCAATCAGCTTAATATTAAAAATAATAAAATCGATAAAGATAATTTTGAAAAAAATCATAAAAAAAATCATGTGGGGTAACACTGTAGCAATCCATAGTGTTTTAAAGAAAAAAACTACGAAGCTAAATTCTTAACTAACTCAATATGAAAAAAATAAAATCGACAAAGATAATTCTGAAAAAAAAAAACAAAAAAAATCATAAAAAAAGAAAAAAAACCATGTGGGGAAACACTGTAGCAATCCACATTGTTTTAAAGAAAAAAACTACAAAGCTGAATTTTCAACTAGGTTCATATTAAAAAAAATTAACAAAATTTTTTTTGAAAAAGAAACACAAAAAAGAAGAAGAAGAAGACAATTTTGGAAGGAAAAAAAAATGAAAAAAAAAACATGTGAGGAAAGTTAAAGCTGAATTCTCAATTAGCTCAATATTAAAAAAATAAATTCGACAAAGATAATTTTACAAAAACATGCGGGAAAACACTGTAGCAAAACAAAAATAATGTGGGGAAATATTGTAACAATTCACAGTGTTTTAAAAAAAAAATACGAAGCAAAATCGAAAAAGATCATTTTAGAAAAAAAAAGAAGAAAAAAATTCATAAAAAAAATAAAAAAGCCATGTAGGAAAACATTTTAAAGAAAAAAACTACATAACTAAATTTTCAACCAATTCAATATTAAAAAAATCGACAAAAATAATTTAAAAAACACAAACAAAAAAGAAAAAAAGAAAAAAAGAAGAAGAAGCAATCTTATAAAAAAAAATATAAAGCTAAAAGAAAAATGAAAAAAAATATAAGAAAAAAAAGATAAAAAAACAAATGAACAAACAGAAAAAAAACAAAAAAAAAACATATGACACAGGGAAAGCAACATTACTTTCCCCGTACCTTTTAGAGTATTGCTGATAATAATAATAATAATAATAATAAAAAAAAGACAGTAGAGGGGAGACTTGACCCTGGGAAGTCACGACCCACCCCACTACAGGGGCTCTCATCCAAACTTCACGACGAAGACTTGTATTTTTTACCGGAGACCAAATTGTGGATGAACGAACATTAAAAACTGGAATGGTTTACAAAAGACATTCAGGTGGAATTTACCAATTATATTTCTCATCCGAAATTTTACAGAAGATCGCTGGAACACTAACAATTGGCTGATGATGCAAACTTTTTTCGAAACCCATGAAATCCTACTTCACAAAAAATATTTTTACAATTAACATCGTGCGAATCATCCTATCAAGCACGCATGCATGAAGAAATCTTAATTTCTTCAAAAAAATTAAAATTCCTCCAGGCAAAACATAGATCACAACAAACACATAATATTTTTCGCATCTACGAGAAAAAGGAGATCGTCAATATGAAATTCCAACCACGAAATTGCTTGGAAATCGAGACTAATAAAAAGTTATAAAGGCATTGGTGCATCAGTTGACTGAATAATCTCATTTCAATAACTGAATATTATCTTTTTTAAAAAGAAGAAGAAGAAGAAGAAGATAGTTTCGGTACTGTGAAGCGTGGAAATCAAGACTAATGTGTGTTTGTATTTGAGGTGGAGGTTGAGGTTGGGTGTAGAAACCATTAAAAAAAACCACAAAAAACTAAAAAAATTAGCTTTTATGATTAAGTTTTGTGCATAAATAGATTATACTTATCACAACCTCAACCACAACAACTAACCCAAACACACTCAAATTTAAAGTTCGAAAGGCATTGGTGCATCAGTTGAATTTCACACACACACAAACACGCAACAGAATCGAAACTGCTCCGCTTCTTATTTAAAACGTTGCAAAAACCATTGAACTCCATCCTTCACCCCTCCCCTCCCATTTCTTTGTCCCTTCCCATACCAAACATGGCGTTTTCAATCCTCATTTTTCTCTATCTCCTTCAATCTTTCAACCTTGCAAGTAAGTTTGAATTTTGATTATGTTTTTGGCCTTTAGAAGACATAAAATTAAAAGGGGCACCAATTTGGGTTTTTTTTTTGGTCACAGGCTCAGAGTCTTTTATCGGGGTCAATTATGGTCAAGTTGCTGATAACTTGCCATCACCATCTGCCACAGCGAAGCTCCTACAATCAACTACTGTACAGAAAGTTAGGCTCTATGGTGCTGATCCGGCGATCATCAGAGCACTAGCCAATACTGGAATCGAGATCGTTATTGGTGCGGCAAATGGAGAAATCCCTGCTTTAGCTTCCGATCCCAATTCTGCAACTCAGTGGATTAACTCGAATGTTTTACCTTACTATCCTGCTAGCAAGATAATTCTCATCACTGTTGGTAACGAGGTCATATAACATTAACACTATCACAAGTCGTCATTTTTAAATTATTGATTTCTTATGTTCAATTTTTATTTTATGAGACACTACGAATCTAGTACATGCACGGTTAGAATTTTACAGCCTTGACATTGCTTTTATAGTGAGCTAAATTATGCAAGTTATTGATTTTGACAGGTATTGTTATCAAATGATCAAAACCTGATATCTCAGCTTTTACCGGCTATGCAAAATATGCAAAGAGCACTTAGCTCTGCCTCACTCGGTGGCAAGGTTAAGGTCTCCACCGTGCATTCCATGGCCATACTGTCTCGGTCCGCCCCGCCATCTTCAGGTTTGTTTAACCCAGCTTATCAAGACACTATGAGAAGGTTATTGCAGTTCCAGAAGGACAATGGTTCGCCCCTGGCCGTTAATCCGTACCCGTTTTTTGCTTTCCAGAGCGACCCGAGACCGGAGACTTTAGCTTTTTGCTTGTTTCAACCCAACTCGGGACGAGTTGACTCGGGTAATGGGATCAAGTACATGAACATGTTTGATGCTCAGGTAAGTACATCTAAGTTCTTTCTTATTACTTGGAACATTTGCAGTATTGCTGACTTGCTGGTGTGGTGACTAGTCAATTTCGGCCGTGCCTGCGTTACACGCAGTGAAAAAAATCCACCACGGGTATGATTGGGCAGTGGCTATATATACATAAACGCGCATCCAACATTTAAGTTTTGATTGAACTTACTTGTAAAAACAATTAAGGTTGGCGTACAGAGATAATCACTTGAAGATCGTCTGTGATCTAGATAGATGTGGATTACGGACGGCTAGATCGTTCTTAACCGAGACTCAGGTTGAGCTCCGTCTCGGAACCTTGTGGGGGGAGCTGTCGCAATGTTCGCAGCTCCCAGCAGGGTCCTCTAGATTTATTGGGTTTGGTAGAGGCTCAATGACACATTGACATGTGAGGTCGATAAACAAAAGGGTACGGGACAGGCGTGTGACATACCCTTTTGTCACGAATTGACGTGGGAATTCATGGGGGATTAGATTCTCTGTGCCTGAGTTAACTTTATGCCTCGCAGCTTTACAAAAGGTCTTGAGCAATTTCGATCACTTAGCATTAGTTAAGGCTGTGTCCTTTTCATCTGCAGAAAAAATGATATTTGGTGAAAGAAATTTGGAAAGCATGTATTTGTTCAATGACTTAATGGAGAGCATCTGCAAATAATTCTTTCTTCTGTTGTATGCTCTTGCTTTTTTGGTGAGATGATTGAGGGCACTGAATTGCACTAATGTGACTTATTGTGCCTGATGACAGGGTGGCCATTGCTATGATTTATGCTCTGATCCTTCCAAGATTTGAATTATTGGGAATGTAAAAAATGTTGGCTAATTTGATCAGGGAACACCATATGTGAACATTATAATCATATTACTAGAATAATTGTTGAAGTTGAAATTATTAGCTCATCCATTGTAATTTTTGCATCTAATATGGAACACATCTGGGGTTTGCTAGTGTTTGAATTGTGGCTATGTAGATAGTGCATTCTATACTGATATATAGGTTCCTAACTTTTATAATCCATCAGGTGGGAGCTTAAGCCCTTAATGATCAATTCTTTGGTTCACTAAAATGATTTTAATCAGTTCTTGAATTGGAAAATGAATTGCAGGTTGATGCCGTAAGGTCTGCCTTAAATGCTATGGGATTTATTGACGTTGAGATTGTGGTTGCTGAGACTGGGTGGCCTTACAAGGGTGACAGCAATGAGGTTGGACCAGGCATCGAGAATGCAAGAGCTTATAATGGCAATTTGGTTGCTCACCTCAGATCAATGGTTGGAACTCCACTAATGCCTGGAAAATCTGTAGATACATATATCTTCGCCCTTTATGACGAGGATTTGAAATCTGGTCCTGCTTCTGAACGATCATTTGGCCTTTACAAACCCGACCTTTCGATGACATATGATATTGGTCTTTCAAAGAGTAGCTTGGTAAGACAATCTTCTTTTTCTTCAATGCCTTGATGATGTTTCTTTTGGCAATCTACTGTGAAAGCTGCTGTCATGGTGACACAAAGTAACCTGCAATTCTCACACAATTGAGGAGTTTAGAAAATACCAGGACCCTGAAAACCTAACCCAGCTTAGTCCTATAGCATCATGATACGTGCTAGTAAATTTATCGTAAAGCTAGTTATCACTGACATGATCAATAGAAGGGAGAGAGAAGCATTTAAAATCAACTTTCACTAAAATAAACAAGGCATGGTGGAAATGTTGTTTAAATGCGGTTAGTTTGATATTCTTGATTTGTGGTTCCTAAAATCCCCCATTTGGTCTTTTTCCTCAGACTCCATCTACACCAAGAACTCCAGTGACTCCGTCACCAAATCCAACAAAAGCAGGTTGGTGTGTGCCGAAAGCTGGTGTTTCCGACGCTCAATTGCAGGCAAGTCTTGATTATGCCTGTGGACAAGGCATAGATTGCGGTCCCATTCAACCAGGAGGTGCCTGTTTCGAACCAAATACTGTTGCATCACACGCTTCTTATGCCATGAATCTATACTACCAGAAGTCTGCAAAGAATCCATGGAACTGCGATTTCTCAGAAACAGCTACACTCACATTCAAAAATCCTAGTAAATCTCATTTCAACTCCAATGCTATTTCCTTGAATATATACTTGCAATTTTAACCGCAGAAAATAACCACATCATGGTTCCTAGTTGAGCATCTTCTGACTTAAAGTTGAATGGTGTCGTAAAGCAATTCCATAGCACTTGAATGAATAATCTAGAAACCATAAGGTGCCAGCTCTTATGGGTCACCTCCATATTAGTATGTGATTGGAAATGTAAAAGAATAATAGCTTTTGGTTTTTATGGCTGCTTATGCCATTAGGAATATAGAAGGGAGAACATTAGCTTTGATTCTTATGGCTACTTTGAGCATAAAAAAATTTTAATTTTTTTTTAAAAATATTTTTGAAATGCAAAAATAAACGTACTTTTTTTTGGTTTAGGTCCCCACGTTACCAGAAATCTTGATCTTGTTGCGGATCATATTCTCTGCCTTGGAATTATTGTTATGCTTCTGAACATATATTCTTTAATTGTTAGGTTACAATGGCTGCACCTACCCTGGTGGGAGTGCCTGAAGATCAGGAGGAGGTTCATTTGGGTATCAAATAAAGAAGCTGAGTTGTTTTTATATCTGCAATTGTAAATGCTTTCTCCTTTAATTGGGCAGCATTGATCTATCTCTTTCGCTCTCTCTCTCTGTTCTCGTATGATCTAATACTATTAAGGTAGCAGGAAGTATGCATAGGACTACAATTATGTTTAGAGGAACTTTATAAACTCTGTCACATGGTTTCCGTACCATGTTTCAAATATCCAACTATGTAATCCATCATCCGTGACTGTTATAGATCCTTTCTTCGTTTTCTTTCCCGCCGGCCTGTTGTAATCATGAGCCCATATGGTTTTGTGAAGAAAATGTCTTTGCTTGGACCTCTTCTCTCTCAATGATAAGCACGATTTCCTTCGCATTTCCATGGAAGTATCTGGGTTTGGTCTCCCATGCAGCATGTTTGAAACATCAAGGATCTGGCAAGAGTTGATTTCAGTTCTTTAGATTTCGCCATATCTCGTGTTTGGAAATAATTGTTGAGCCCAACTACTTAAGAATTCGTACGGGAATCTTACCTGTTAAATCGCATGAAACATGGAAGGAGGTGAGGTTTAGTCGAGGAATTCTGACATGAAGACCGTTGAAAATCGCAGTACCTAAACTACCCCTCAATACAAGAATCTCACCCGCGCACAAACGTTTTTGCGTACACGACTCGCTTCTCCATGACGGTCGTATGTTTATTTTGTGTTTTAATTTTTTTAATTAATATTAATTTTTTTTATGTTTTTAAATTACTTTGATATATTAATATTAAAATTAATTTTTAAAAAATAAAAAATTATTTTTTTAATATTTTTTTAAATAATTTGTTTTAAATACTTTTTTAAAAAAACAACTCTCGTCTTGGTTGATGCTTGGGTGGCGGTAAAGGAGCCCATGAGGAGGAAATCCAAATTGGTGGTTGGGCTTGGGCCCAAATTGATAATTCATGACAATAATGTTTACAGTGAACATCACCAAAGTATATGGGCTTGATCTACTTCTCCCAAGACCAGACCATGAAAATGTAACTACTGGTATGCAAGCTCTCCGAGACTACCACATGGATTTTCAAACAGAACAGGAAGAATGAGAACACATGTTATACGGCGTGTCAAACCGATCCAGTTTGACTAGGGGTGGCCCTCAATCGACCGACTTCTTTTTCCGGCAGACTTTGTAAAATGGGCTTCTGTAATTTGACCAAGAACAAATATTTTTTTATTTTTTAAAAAATTAATAAAGTATTTTTAAATGCATAAAAACAGAGTACGGCCATTATATTCTCGCGATGACGGTTTGATATCCATGAAATTTTTCTGGGGGGGAATTGTTGAACTGGTCTTTTGTAGACTGGTTCTTCTCAATGATTAGCCTAACCAAGGCCTCTCTGCGTCTGGAACAATTCGAATGATGCCCGAAGCTTAAAGTCGTAGGTATAGATAAGCTCTCCGAAGCGTGTGTGGTCCATCGATATCTGACCATGTCAACCCCTCTTGGACGTCGAATTGCCCTTCCCTCCAGTTCAATGATCGATTTGGTTGGACCTTGAAATGGCACCATTTCTTAGCGTCAAAATGACAAATATTCTGTAGAAAACACTTGAAAATGCGCTTGCACGGCGGCGGAGGACCTACCCATTCTTTGTGATTGGATTGCATTTTAACAAAAAGAAAAGGTGTTTACATGTTTTGACCTCTTGGTCAAAAATATTTCAGCTTCTATGGATATTTTTTAAAATATTTTTATTTAAAAATATATTAAAATAATATATTTTTTATTTTTTAAAATTATTTTTAATATTAATATATTAAAATAATTTAAAAACACTAAAATAAATATTAATTTAAAGTAAATTTTATCAATAAATACTTTTAAAACAGATTATCTTATTTTCTTCTTCTTCTTCTTCCTATGTTCTTTTTTTTATCAACTCGCATCATTATATATGTGGGTGTTATTATGTCATCAATTATGAACCAAAATCTTGGAAAAACACGGTCCATGCACTTCCCTTGATGGTGAAATTATTTCCATCTAGCAGTCATCTCTATGACGCTACCTTGCTGAAATTATTGCATTAATTATAGTGAAAATAAAAATTTATATTCAATTAATTATAAACTTGCTCCGCGCATGACATCAATCAAATAAAAATAATTTGTTATTAAGAACATAAAACAAGACACCAACAGGATAGTTTTTTTTTTTTTTGAATTGAGATTCTATTTTAATAAGATCTGAACATTATATTCTTGCAACTAAAATAATAGTCTAATGCGTAGACTGTAATTTGTTTGAGTCGTGAAAAATAATTTATTGATTACCAAATTAATTAACTCAAATTGCCATGCCAACCAGCACTTTGGCAGGCTTGGAGATCCGCAATAATCAACATTTTTGAAAAACCAATGCTTGGTTTTAATATGATAATTATTGTAGAAAAAAAAGAGAGAGAAAAAATAGCAGTAATAGATATTAAGAGTTTGTTTATTAAAAAAATATTGTTTTTAAATAATTTATCTTTAATATCAACACATTAAAATAATTTAAAAATTTAAAAAAATTTATTTGAAATAAAAAAATAAAATTTTTTTAATTTTTTTAAATATTTTTAAACACAACAAACAATCAAACTCTGTATGAAAATCTAAAAAATAAAATAAATAAAAGATAAAACTCGAATTCAGCTCCCAATTTATTATTTTAGTACTAATTAAGTTTTAATAATTTTTTTTTTATCTATTCTATTTTATTTACGTCCTTCCACTACAGCGATTAAAACATATATTCAATTTATACACCAAGTAGTAATTTTATTCAAGATAACATAATAAATTTAATTTGCTCCAAAGGACAATTCCAACATTAAAGGTTTTCAATATTATATTTAAGATAAAATATAAAATATAAAATCACCTGAAAATATAATTATAAATTAAAGTTTTCCCCCAAAAAAAAAAACAGCACGACACGTAAGATAATAATAATAATAATAAAGGAAAGTGTACCCGGCGGCTGCAGTAAAAAAAATAAGCCTCTACTTCCCTTCTCTCCTGTCTCTGTTAACCTCTGCAAAAAACATGAATTGCAGTATCAGTCCATTACCACCTGCACAGCCTCAACCTCCTCTCAAACTAATCAAAACTATATATCCCACTCTCTCTCTCTCATAAATTATTGAATTTTTAAAACCTTTCTTCTTTTTCTCAATCCTTTTCGAGTCATGATTTATGATCACTACTAGGACTTTAAGAAGAAATATATAATTACAAAAGCTTAAAACTTTGATGGCCAGTGCTTTTTAGTTCACTTTTTTCTTTTTGGAAAAATTGAAGATAGTAATGTCTGTTTCGGAGCTAAAGGAGCGCCATGTGGCGGCGACTGAGACGGTGAATTCTTTGAGAGAACGATTGAAGCAGAAACGGCTTCTTTTACTTGATACAGATAGTAATAATCATTTCAACTTTACTTCTTTCTTTCCTTTTCGTATTTGATAAAAATAAAAGAAAGTGGATCTGATTGAAGTTGTTATGGGTTGCTGCAGTGGCGAGATACGCGAGGGCGCAAGAGAGGAGTCCGGTGAGTTTTGGGCCCACCGATCTGGTTTGTTGCAGGACTCTTCAAGGACACACTGGCAAGGTGATAACCACTATTCTTGTTCTTTTAAATTTATTTCTTATTTGTTTTCATCGTAGATATAAGATAGAGGCAGTAAATGGGGTTTTGGGTTTTGATTTAACTGGCGAAGGAAGCCATGTAGTATTTGGTAGTTGCAATTACTGGAAGGAATTTTTTTTTTTCTTTTGGTGGGCAGATGCGATATAGTTTATGCAGAATTTGTTATCTGCCACTAACTTAGGCGAAGGAATGTTATGGAAAACAGAGGGTCCCTATTTTTGGCTTGGCTTCCAAAAACGAAGTCTAGTGAAGATTGGGTGACTTATTATTACTTTTAAGATCTTTTGCTCTCTCTTTTGTAATGGGGGCGTGTTTATGAAAGGGCAAGAAATATTCATCTGGATGAATTTATTATTAAACGAGAAAAAGTTAATTCATATTATGGACAGAGAGCACCCAAGAAACAGATAGTTTGGTTTGTTAGAGAGGCCCTTTGAATGGGAGAAATTAGAAGCTGTCAATTGATTTATCGAAAAAGCTGAGAGTTAGAACGTCAACATTTTATTCAATGCTCTGTTTGTTAGGAAGGAGGAGGGGGGTGGATTGAGGAGGAGGAATGAGATGCTTTCTAAGCTAGTTTGTTGGATGGAGACCCAAGAAAGGAAGGGAAGGATCCTGAATTTCCTTCCTGTCATGTAATTTGCAATCCATCCTTTCCTCTCTTGTTATCCCAACAAGTAGATAGACGGGTTAATATCCCTCCTTTCTATTCTCAATTCCTCCCCTTTACCCTTTCCATCCCTCTTAATGAACAGAGTGCAAGCGAAATTATGAAGGTTTGCATAGGTATTTTGAAGCAGTGAAATGAGGAGATGATGCGTAAGATCTGCAGACTAAAGGGTGATTATGTTGTATTGATTGCATGTTAATTGTAATTTGGCATGAGTGCTAAACAATGGGTTTCAAATAGAGTTTTAATACCTGTGACACTTGCAGGTATATTCGTTGGATTGGACCCCTGAAAGGAATAGAATAGTAAGTGCTTCTCAAGATGGGCGATTAATAGTGTGGAATGCTCTAACAAGTCAGAAAACTCATGCCATAAAGCTACCTTGTGCGTGGGTGATGACATGTGCTTTCTCTCCTACCGGACAATCTGTTGCTTGTGGAGGTCTTGATAGTGTTTGCTCAATTTTTAACCTGAATTCACCAACTGATAAGGATGGGAATCTACCTGTATCGAGAATGCTTAGCGGGCATAAGGGCTATGTATCATCCTGTCAGTATGTTCCAGATGAGGATACCCACCTGATAACAAGTTCTGGCGACCAGACATGTGTTTTGTGGGATATTACAACGGGCATTAGAACTTCCGTGTTCGGAGGAGAATTTCAGTCTGGACATACTGCTGATGTGCTAAGGTAAGGCATTCTCCAAGTTTTCTTCGAGCTAACCTTGTTACTGCAAGAAAAACTCCTCACATGCGTGGCAAACTGCGTACCTGCCTACCTTTTGACTTCAAATTCAACAGGACTAGCTACCTAGTTAACCTTCGGCTGCTCTTGTAGTGGTGCCTTCTTTTACAACCCTATATTTACTCTATGTCGACATTTATATATGGTGCATCCTGTGACAATCGAACCTTATAGAATAGATGTTTTCTTTTTTTTCCTTTAAATTACTCATAGCATTACATTAATACATTCAAATTTTATGATTTTCTACTTTGTCAGGGAGCAATTAGCACTTTTGAATTTTGACCTCTGTGATACTGATTTGTATCCTGCAGTGTCTCAATTAATGGATCAAACTCTAGAATGTTTGTATCTGGTTCCTGTGATTCAACTGCCCGGTTATGGGACACCCGAGTTGCAAGTAGAGCAGTGCGCGCATTTCATGGGCATGAAGGAGATGTCAATGCTGTAAAGTTCTTTCCTGATGGTAATAGATTTGGAACAGGCTCGGATGATGGTACTTGCAGGTTATTTGATATCAGGACTGGGCACCAGCTCCAAGTTTACTATCACCAGCATGGTGATAATGAGATCCCACATGTAATCTCCATTGCATTTTCAATATCAGGAAGACTCCTCTTTGCGGGATACTCAAATGGTGACTGTTATGTTTGGGACACTTTATTGGCAGAGGTACCCTTTTGCACTTTGAATAAAGTTCATTATGGTACGATCAAAACATCTTTCGAGGAATTGGATTTGCTTGCATTGATCAAGTTATTTAATACTATTTATGGGAATCTGAACTCGGCGGGGGCATTTTCTAATCCCAACCTTGGCTTTTGTTTCATAATTTGAATGTTGCTCTAGTGTCATCTGGTTGGGCATCACTACCACTGAGTTATGAGGTTTCATAGGTTTTGCATTAGATACCCATTTGCAAGTGCCTTTACTCAGCATAGGTCTAAAGCCTTGCTATGCTCATGATAGAAAAAAAAACCCGAAAACAAACTTATGTAAAGAGTGGCACTGGAGTTCCTCCACTTTGTTGGTGGCTATTGTTTTTCCAATTTGTGTCATATGAATTATCAGAACTCCCAATTTTTTAACCTTTAAGAAAGAAAAGCTTGAACATTATTCTTTTGTTGCATGCGGCCTTTTTTGCTGAGTAGTTCTGTGCATGTGTATAAGTTGTGGAAGATTTGAGGTGGGCCATGATATTGCATCC
The DNA here is from genome assembly GCA_007827005.2 of Populus simonii. Taxonomy (NCBI): domain Eukaryota; kingdom Viridiplantae; phylum Streptophyta; class Magnoliopsida; order Malpighiales; family Salicaceae; genus Populus; species Populus simonii. The sequence goes on along the minus strand of CM017467.2, from coordinate 15,498,413 downwards.
AGCGACCCTGATTAATTTTGTATTTCTGGCAGGCTGTTTTGAACTTGGGATCTTTGCAGAACTCACACGAGGGCCGGATAAGCTGTTTGGGTTTGTCAGCTGATGGAAGTGCCTTGTGTACAGGAAGTTGGGATACAAATCTAAAGGTTAGTCTCCATATAAACAATGGCCTTATTATTTCTTCTGATACTGTCCGATTTGCTTGAGATACATCTAGGAAAAAGTTCCATATCAAATCTACAAACAAAAGATTGTATTGATCATGACATACATTTGAAAATCTTAGTTATCCAGTTCTGTCCTTCTCAACATACATAATCTGTTATGTTTGTTCTAAATGATTCTATTTTAGGTAATGAGGCACTTGTTATTCTTAGTTTTTGGGTTCTAGAAGTCCTGCCTATTCTAACAACAAAGCACCTTTTATTCAATTATTAACTTTTTGATATATAGGATCCCATTCACCCTGCATTGATAATTATTTATGTCAGAATGCTACTGCTTCTTCTGGTGTTGTGCATGTTGGAGGTGTCATGCTTAATTAAATCTATTGCACATAATGTTATCCAGTTTCACTTTGGTCTTCTGTTACATTTATTTACAGATGAATTAGTTACCAATTCGGAAAGCTGATAAAATTTCTCTCCTTCTCCCTCTCTCTCCAGATTTGGGCTTTTGGAGGGCACAGGCAGGTAATCTGATTCGAGCAGAAGGATCGAATCACATGTCTTGTTTCCTCTCAGGTTCATGCTTCTCAAAGCCTTTTCAGATGCACTGTGCTGTTGGTAGATTCCTTCACATTCTCGTCAAGTTTATGTGAACCATATCTCTGTGCTGCTGCCTGTAATTCTCATGTGAAAATGGAAAAATGCATGATCTTACTTGGTGAAATTGGCTATTCATGTTATATCTGGCTACAGTATCAAAGTTGCCTGTTTAATTTGTACGTACCAATTACTGTATCCTGGACCTTTATTTAATGAAAAATCTTCGTTTTCTTTAATCAATCCTCCACCTCCCCATACTAAGCCTCTTTTTCTCCTGTATCATACCTCAAAACTAATGCCCTGGATCACCCATTACCTTGTTAGATGTTAGATAACAAAAGGAAGTGACTGCATGCTGTTTCTATTTTTCTAAAGTTCAATCCATGGAATCTTTTCATGAACTTATGTCTCGTGTTGGTGTTTGCTTTGTCTACATAATCTAGATGTCCGGGGGAGGGATCAGTGCCAAGGACCCCTCCTGCGTGCCCAGGTTGCCATTGCTAGCTACTAACTATAGTTTGAACTTTGAAAAGTTTTTGCTCTAGGAAGTTCTGAAACACTTTTAGGTGATGGAAAGTTTTCTTCCCATATCGGGTTACATGGTCGACGAAGCTTTGTAACCAGTACCCTTTCTAATTTCTATAGGCCTGCAGATTCAATTTCTTCTCTGGTATGGACTGGCCTTGCCTAACGGAGCAGTCGTATATTTGCTGGAATCTTTGTACTCGCTCCCTAAAACACCAGTCCCTACACGAAATTTCAACTGAAGTAATCTACAAGAACTCCACAGTAGAATATACAGTAGAAAATACAAGCAAAGATTTAATGGTCCAATTGTGCCATAACCCATCATCATAAAAAAAAATAAAAATTATATCAATAGCCACACCTAAAAAATTACATCAAATCTAGCCATCACCCATCACCCATCACCTTTTTTTCTTCTTTTTTTCAATATTCATGGCCACGCCTGTATAATTACAGTCATGCATGGTAAAAGTCTTTCACTCGTGAAATAACTGAAAACATGTAGACTTAATTCTACACAATCCTGCTCTTAATAATATTGTATATACTATAAACTCAAATTGAAATGATTTTCGATGGTCTTGGAAGTTTGAAATTTTGAGAATTCTCAAGGGCTACGTCTCTGACTCCCTGCCCGACTCTTGGTCATTTGACTCATTTCTTCACTGCTGGAAGAGGAAGGATTCAGCCCATATTCGCTCGTGTGACCAAATTCGCTGCTTACATAGTCGTTGCTGTCTAATGCCGTCCTCCTAAACCTCCGCATATCTGTACTGTATGAGCTATGGTCATAATCAGAACTGGAAGCGGAGCTGAAGATTAGGCCAGCTTTCCTCCCTTCTTCCAAGGAGACTTCACCTTCAAGTGCTCGTACAATCTGTTTCATGTGTACTTATTAGCATCTCTTACGATTTTTTACAATTTCCATTAACTAAAGTGATTATGTATTATGATCAGCTTATCCGCTATCTTAGATCTTTTATTTTCCTCCTCGCTCTTTGATGTCTGTTGCATGATCTGGAGTTCCGTGAGGAAAACTAATCCACCAAAAGTTAGTAAAAGCTTAGGAGTGGCTAGCGATTAGATTTTCTTTGAGAGGAAGAAACAGGGAAAATTCTGTTTCTTTGAAGAAATTACATCGATGACACATTTAAGTATGGACTAAGATTTCTTGAAAATGCATGGTGGTCGCTTGATCAAAGCTTTGAATTTTTTAAACAGAACCAGAGATCACCATGGTAATTAAAATATCATACCCGGCTCATTTTCGGCCTCCTCTTTGCTGAATGACTAACTGATGCACCAGCGCATGCTACCATGCATGCCATCTCCTGGAGATCGTAATTGCCCTCCAAAGCTGGATCAACCAACTCATCGTAGTTTCCATCTTCTAGTGCTTTTGCACATAAGGGTCTAGCCTGTAGATGCACAAACCGAAAATTCAATATAAGCATTTACTTGTGTTTCAGAAGCTTGATTAAACGCAGTTATGAGGCTGCAAAATTAAGGATCCGCACCCAGTCTACCAAGCTGTCATCCATGTCCCCGGAGAGATCCACAGGGCGACGTCCAGTTATTAGTTCCAATAGCATGACACCGAAGGAGAAAACATCAGATTTATCGGTAAGCTTGCCGCTCGAAGCATACTCTGGAGCCAAGTACCTAAATGTATGGATCAATGATAATCACATATCAATATGTGCCAGTCAAATTCTATTATAATTTGGTGCTCCAGCAGAACACATGATCCAACAATGAAATGGAGCAAAAGTTTCTTACCCGAATGTTCCCATTATTCGAGTAGATACATGAGTATAGTTGTCTGAAGATAGCTTAGCCAAACCAAAATCTGCCACCTGATATTTAACATAAATCATCAGCTGAAACAGTTATATCTAAACAGAGGTAATTTGTTGCCTGAATACCATAGCTTCGAAACTGTAGTCAAGCAGAATATTTGCTGCTTTAATGTCCCTGTGGATAATGCGTGGGTGGCCTGCATGTATCAAACAGATTACCCCAAGAGAAACAGATGCCGAAAGGGAAAGGGAGAGGGGAGGCAGATCGAGAAGTGGTAATTGACTTACAGTCTTCATGCAAGTATGCAAGTCCTCTGGCCGATCCCAGCGCAATTTTGAGCCTAGTAGGCCAGCCCATGGTCGGATGACCCTTACCTACAAATTTGACGACAGTATCATATGATCAGGAATAAAGAATGCCATGAATGAGGGGAATTTATCAAGGAAAATGGAGAATTCAGGATTTTTAGAGCATACCATGAAGGTGAAATTCAAGGGTGGAATTGGGGACGAACTCATAAACCAACAACCTTTGACCTCCTTCAATGCAATAACCAACAAGGGACACGAGGTGGCGATGATGGACGCGGCTAATAATCTCAACCTCAGCCTGAAATTCTCGATCTCCTTGTCCACTACCAGTTTTGAGACTCTTAACTGCAATTTCCTTGCCATTAGGCAACACCCCTTTATGCACATAACCAAAACCTCCCTGGCCTAGTAGATTAGCTTGAGAAAATCCTGCAGTTGCTGCTGCTAATTCACCGTAGCTGAAGCTGCTCTTGGTGAACCCAAGAGTCAAGGACGGGTGTGATGGAGGCAATCCTGACGAACTGTGTGAGCCGGAGTAATTGGAACTCATTTCACTACTTGACATAATTGCAACTTGAGGTGGTGGTGGTGGTGGTGGTGGTAGTGCGGGTGACCAAGCTCCATGTCCTCCACCAGGAGGTGGAGGAAGATTTACAACTTGCTCTGCGAGCTTGCTTTCATTGTGCCCATTACTAACAGGTTGTTGAAGAGGTGTTGCGTTGTAATAAAGACCACCTGCGGCTGCACATTTAAGCAGTACTCAAAATTCAATCTGGCCAGTAATCTTAGTCAGCTTGAATAAGTATTAATATCATATCATTCAAAATCAAATGAGCAGGGTTAGCACCACTGCAACAGGATAGGATTTCAGCGACAATTTTTGGAAATGCCACTATAAGTACATTTTGTAATAATATTTTATGCAATTGCTTTTATCATATCTTTATCAACATTTATTTAATTTAAGAGATTTAGCTTTGATGCAATTATGATACATTTTTACCACATTAAATCTGTTTATGAAACTCAAATCCCGGTAAACATAATTAATAATAGCAATTATAAATTTTCACTGTGAAAAATATATTTTATGAAAATGCCACAAAAAGTTAATTCTTTTATCGTGTATATGGCTCGGAAAGGCTCTTGCTTACCAGACGTAACTTTCATTCATAGAGTGTGATATGTACCTTTGGGTGCAGGGGAGTGATCTCTGTAGTAATCATGATGTGGCGATCTCTTCTTTTTCGTTCTGCATGTACATAAAAATACAAGCAGGGCAAGCAACAACAATAACCCTACTCCAACCACGGTTCCTGCTATAATTGGTACAAGGTTAGCTTCATCCCCATTGCCTGAAGATGTTGCAGGGGTATTGTTCGGTGACGAATTCCCTGATTGTCCTAGAGATCGTGGTGGAGGTGGCGAGTTGCGAGACTTGGATGATGATGGAGGTGGTGGAGGCGACCAAATATTACTACCATTATCTTTTGTTGTTGGGGGAGGAGGTGGTGAGTTATTTTCCTTAGAAGAGGATGGTGGTGGTGGTGGTGAAGAATCCGAGTTTTCTGGTGGTGGTGGTGAGGGCGAGCTTTGATCAGAGGGTGGTGTGGACTCTGTTGGCGGTGGTGGTGATGGAGAGACCTCTACCGGGGGTGGGGATGTGGATGGAGGTGGCGATGACTCCAATGGTGGTGGCGGTGGCTCTTGTAATGACGGAGGTGGTGCAGATGATGGTGGTGGAGAAAGTGGAGATTCTTCAGGCGCGGGGGAAGACATGGTAGGAATACTTGCCAAACAATATTATCGTCGAAGCCTCCCGGACAAATCCCACCCGTCTTCCAAACGATATGAGCCCAGATACTCTAACGAGAAAGATGCATTAAGAAAACGAATATCCAACCAAAATGATTTTTGAAGAACAGAATCTAACGCTTAGAATGATAAAATCATTAAATGCAATCCTAGAGGATATATATATATATATATATATATATAATTCCTAACAAGATCAACAATGCATGAAAGACCAATAATGTGTAGCTGCGATTATCATGATTTTCAAACCATTTACATGTCTAATTAATCATTTGTATTTGATTTAGCCCAAGAAGTCTCACGAAAAAGTAAAAGGACAGGAATTATAATACCTGGGGAAGAAGGGTGAGTAAATTCTCAAAGGATGGAAATTAGGAGGCAAGGTTGCATGGTATTAGTTTTATGGACTGTGGTACACAGAATCCCCTCCTACAAAGGAGGTGATTTTCTGTCATTTTCCTATATTTGGGACCACGCATTACCTCTTTTATATATATATATATATATATATATATATATATATATATATATATATATATATATATATAAACAGAACCTAATTTTAGTGTGTCAGTATAGTTTTCCTATGCAAGGTGATGAAGATCTTGTTGACTCTGTCGAAAAGCTACCACTTGATTAACGGTTTATTTGGAATTATAATAACTGGTATACTGTAATTTTTATTTAAAAATATATTAAAATAATATTTTTTATTTTATAAAAATTATTAAATTAAATTTGAGGAAAAGCCATTTCCATCGTGTTACCAAATATATCTTAACTCGCTCCTGTCATGGCTGTATTAAAAGTATTATAATGATTTGATGTGAACCTCGTAATCACGTGGTTACACAACTCATATGCAAAGACATCAATTCTCAGAAAGCCAAGTAAATCAGGTTTGATAGTTGTGTAATACAAAGATAACTTGTACCTAAGTACCAGCACTATTAAAATGAAACCCTCACCTAAATTTTATTACCCGGATCGGATAAGGTTTTTAAAATAATTTTTTATTTAAAATTGTATTTTTAATATTAAAAAAATAAAATAAAAAATCAAAATTACGATCGCAATTTCAAATGATACCGACGTTCACAGTAAAGATACAATCTAATGGGCATAACAACTTTCTGTAGTTTTTGTTTACAAGACGATTAGTTGAACCTGTAGACTCATAAGATTTGTTATTCTGTTCTTCCCTAGCTCTAGCTACTGTCTCTATAATTCTATCTTTAGGGTTGGCAACTGGAGATTGAAAACTTCTCTTGTTATATATATTGTTATTATTAAATCTAAATAATTGTAATGAAGCTTGGAAAAACTTCATTGAACATGAGCTCTTTAAATGGACGATTGTCGTTTCGACGGGAGTGTTAATCGTGAAAAAACTTTCCGATACGAAAATTAATTTAGTGATTTTTAGATAGCAATAATATAAAGATAGCGAGTAGAGAGAATAAAATATTCTTATATATTGAAAAACGTGAAAAAATCTCTTAGATATTGAAGATGATAACTCCTCTCTAATATCTCTATTCAGAGTTATGATAGGCTTGTAGCTTGTAATAATAAAAAGATAGCAGAAAAATCATCTAGTAGGTGGTCTAGTGGTAAGAATTTAGGACTAAGGAGTTTGTTTTTCCTGTCGTATCAGGTTCGAACCCTATAATTGCTAATATAATGATTACTAGAGTACGCGCAGACTGCCTCAGCCACCCACATTAATTAAAAAAAATGATAATAGAAAGAAAGGGGAGGGGAGGGGAGGGGAGGGGAGGGAGAACACAGCTTGGCCTTAGCCCAACCTAGTGTGGAGTTGGGCAACCGAGTGTGAGACTCGACCTAACAGAATTTTTTTTTATCTTTATCAAAATGATTTCGAATCTAATAAACATGACTAAATATATAATAAAAATAACAATAATTTAACTCATTATTTCATGGTTGGTGTTATTCCCATTGTATAATCTATTTTTATCACATACTAAATGTTAATATTACATTTATAGATAGAGCTATAGCTAAAAGAAAGCATTGTTTTGTAATTAATTAGGATATTTAGATTTTATGTTTTCTTAATCACTACCCATCTCCAAGTTTAATTTCTACAATTTGTTTTTTGGCCAGACTACATTTCTTTTATTGTTAAAGATTAACAATTCATGGATTGAAAATAACAAAGACAATTCTATTTTATTTTTCTCACGTAATTCAAATAGTTTTATTCAAAATTAATAGTGCAACTCAAGACACGATAGATGACAGGTGGATTGCATAATTGTAGGAGTTAACCGTTTCTTAATTGTTTCTGTTAGGAAACTATTTCTGTTAGCAACTGTAATGCTAACACAACATTCATGTGATATTTCATTTGCTTTCTGTTACTACTGTAAAGCTATATATAACCAAGTTCATTCAATAAAAAGATGTGTAGAGAATATACAATTACAGAGCCTTGATTTCGTTTTGTGACCAAAGGTTTCTCAATAATTGGTATCAGAGCCGCAACTTTGAACTATTCCAAACACAAAGTGCGAGAGAGATGTCTAGCGAAGGAAATTTTATGCAGCCGTCCATTCCTCGGTTTGATGGTCACTATGATCATTGGAGCATGCTTATGGAAAATTTCCTGCGTTCAAAAGAATTCTAGGGACTGGTAGAGCTTGGCTATGATGAGCCAACAAGTGGATTTGTGCAAATGGATGCACAAAGGAAGAAAATGGATGAGTTGAAACTGAAGGATCTCAAAGTGAAGAATTATCTCTTCCAAGCCTTAGATCGCAAAGTTCTTAACATGATTCTAAAGAAGGATACTGCCAAAGATATTTGGGATGCCATGAAGAAAAGATTTGAAGGGAATGCGAGTGACATAATACTTTTCTAGAGTCATGACAGTGGCAAACAAGATGAGAGTCTATGAAGAAGAAATGGAGGATGTGAAGACTGTAGAGAAAATTCTTCGTACCCTCATAGAAAAATTTAACTACATTGTCTGCTGTATAGAGGAGTCAAAAGACATTGATAATCTTTCTGTGGATGAACTTTAAAGCTCATTAATTGTGCATGAGCAGAAGTTTCGAAAAAATCATGGTGAAGAACAGGTTTTGAAGGTTACACTAGAAGAAAGGAAAGGCAGAGGACGAGGTAGGATTGCTTATAGGGGTAGAGGAAGAGGAAGAGGTAGATGTAGCAATAATTTCAACAAAGCTACAGTTGAATGCTATCGGTGTCATAGACTGAGCCATTTCCAGTACGAGTGCCCTTCTTGGAACAAAGAAGTCAATTAATGACAGTTTTCGGCAATTAATAAGGTTAGGAAACAACACTGGGATGAATGTGATGGGTAAAGGAAGTGTGAAGCTGCATTTAAATGGAATCAATCTTACTGTGACTGAAGTATACTATGTCCCAGAACTCAAGAATAATCTCTTGAGCATAGGGCAGTTTCAAGAGAAGGGTTTGGCAATTCTGATTCAGGGAGGGGTATGCAAGATCTACCACCCTCATAAAGGTTTGATCATTAAGACAAACATGAGTGCCAACAGAATGTTCATCCTACTAACTCAATCACAAGAGACATCTCAGCAACAACACGATAAGTGTCTTCATACAAGCTTGCAAAAACAGCAGAATTTATCACAACTTTGGCATCACAGATATGGACATCTAAGCTATAAAGGTTTAAGGACCCTGCAGAGCAAGAAAATGGTACGTGGTCTTCCCACATTTATTGTCTCGGATGAATTGTGCACAGACTGCATCATTGGGAAGCATCACCGTAATCCTATACCAAGGAAGAGTTCTTGAAGAGCAAGTCAAGTATTGGGTCTCATCCATGCAGACATCTGCAGACCAATTACCCCTATGTCCTATGGCAACAGAAAATACACTCTGTGTTTTATAGATGACCATAGTAGAAAGTCATGGATATATTTCCTGCTCGAAAAATCAGAAGCACTAAGCCATTTCAAGTGTTTTAAGAAGATGGTGGAGAATTAGACGGGCCTACCTATCAAGTGTCTCCGAACAGATAGAGGAGGCAAGTTCACCTCACTTGAATTTAACAAACTCTGTTAGCAAAATGGCATTAAACGGTAACTGACGATTACTTACACCCCTCAATAAAACGATGTAGCTAAACGAAAGAATAGAATAATAATGAACATGGTTCGTGGAATGTTATATGAGAAGAAAGTTCCAAGAACAATTTGGGCAGAGGCAGTGAACTAGAGCAACTATGTGCTAAACAGATGTTCAACCTTGATGGTCAAAAACATCACACCAGCAGAGGCATGAAGTGGAATTAAACCTTCTATTGATCATTTTCGTGTCTTCGGGTGCATAGCACATGTTCATGTGCCAGAGGTACAAAGAACTAAACTTGACAATAGAAGTGTTAAGTGTATCTTTTTGGGTGTTAGTGAGGAATCCAAGGGCTATAGGCTATTTAACTCGATTACAAAAAGAGTAGTAGTAAGTAGAGATGTGATATTTGAAGAGGAGAAACAATGGGATTGGGATGAGAGCTTTGAAGAGTAGATGTTGGTGGATTTAGAAAGGGGAGATGGTGATGGAGAAGGAGTAGATGGTATCAATGATAATAACATTGAACATGAGGATAACTGAAGTGAGGATAATGAGGGAAATGCATGCGTTGATCATAAAGACAATGAGGATAATGAGGGAGATGTATGCATTGATAATAGAGATAGTGAGGATAATGAAGGAGGTACGATAATGAGAAAACTTCCAGCATGGATGAAGGATTATGTTACTGGGGAGAGCCTTGGTTCTTCTGAAGATGAAGAATTGGCTTTGATAATGTCAAGTGATTTGATGCATTATGAAGAAGCAGTGAAAGATGCAAACTGGAGATTAGCTATAGACAATGAAATCAAGTCCATAGAGAAGAACAAGACATAGACATTAGTTACGTTACATGTTGAAGTCAAAAAAATTAGGGTGAAATGGATTTATAAAACCAAGTATAATGAGCATGGAGAGTTTGAGAAGCACAAAGCATGTTTGGTGGCTAAAGAGTATACACAAAAACATGGAATAGATTACATAGAAGTATATGCTCCGGTGGCAAGGATTGAAACCGTGAGGATGATAGTGGCTCTAGCAGCTCAAAGAAACTGGAATATTTCCCAGTTGGATGTGAAGTTAGCTTTCCTTCTTGGTGAACTTAATGAAGATGTGTATGTTGAACAACCAAAAGGCTATGAGATCAAGGGAAGTGAGGACAAAGTCTACAAGTTGCACAAGGCTTTATATGGCCTAAAGCAAGCTCCACGAGCTTGGTTCAGCCGCATGGAAAATTACTTTGTTAATGAGGGCTTTGAAAAATGTCCAAATGAGCAGACACTCTTCACCAAACGAAGCAAAGAAGGTAAAATGCTTATTGTAAGTGTTTATGTTGATGATCTAATATACATTGGTGATGATGAAGAGATGATGAATAGTTTCAAGTGTTCAATGATGCAAGTTTTTAAGATGACTGATCTGGGAAAAATGAAGTTTTTTTCTTGGCGTTGAAGTATCACAACAAAGTGATGGTATCTTCATCTGCCAAAAGAAATATGCACTAGAGATTTTAAAGCGATTTGAAATGATAGAAAGTTGAGAAGTCAATAGCCCGATTGTTCCAGGTTCCAAGCTAAGCAAAGATGCAGATAGAGTTGTAGTTGATGAATCGTTTTACAAACAAATCGTAGGGAGTCTTATGTATCTCACTTCAACTCGTCCAGACTTAGTTTACATTGTAAGTTTGATTAGCAGATACATGGCTAAACCTACAGAACTGTATTTACAAGCTGCCAAGAGGATATTGAGGTACCTAAAGGGTACTTTTGATTATGGAATCATGTACAAGAAGAGGAGCTCAAATAACTTGATTGCTTACACCGATAATGACTATGCTGGTGACTTAGTTGATCGGAAAAGCACTTCCGGTTATGTTTTTCCTGTTAAGTTCTGGGGCAGTGTCTTAGTTATCAAAGAAACAACCAATTGTTACATTATCAACCACAGAGGCAGAGTTTGTGGCAGCTGCAGGGTGTGCAAGTCAAGTGGTGTGGATGAGAAGAGTTTTGGATCAGCTAGGACATGTTCAGAAGAAGAGTACCGTAGTTGTGTGTGACAATAGCTCCACTATTAAACTGTCAAATAATCCTGTCATGCATGGGAGAAGCAAGTATATTGATGTCTGTTTCCATTTCTTGAGAGAATTCACTAACGATAGAATTATTGAACTGCTGCATTGTGGATCAGAAGAACAAACTGCATATGTGATGACAAAACCATTGAAGTTGGAATCTTTCCAGAAGTTTAGAAGTCAGATGGGAATGTGTAAAGCTACTAAGCTAAACTAACTATGTATCACGGTTAGTTTAGGGGAAATATTGACAGGTGAATTGCATAATTGTAGGAGTTAACCGTTTCTTAACTGTTTCTGTTAGGAAACTGTTTCTGTTAGCAACTGTAATGCTAACACAACATTCACGTGATATTTCATTTGCTTTCTGTTACTATTGTAAGGCTATATATAGCCAAGTTCATTCAATAAGAAGATGTGTAGAGAATAAGTTCATTCAATAAGAAGATGTGTAGAGAATATACAATTACAAAGCCTTGATTTCATTTTGTGACCAAAGGTTTCTCAACAATGGATCCTAGCAATAATAGTTCCAGCTAACTAGAACTTCTCTAGATTTTCGATTAAAATCTATGTTGTCGATGTCATTTCAGTAGACTCTTTATATCTCTGGTTGGAACAAAATTACTCTTTTAATATGGAAATGTTTTGGTGTTTAATTTTGGGGTTTTTTTTCTATCTACGATATAAATTTGTAAAAAGTATCAAAATGTTTTGGAGTGAAGATTATTATAAACACCCTCTGATTTGCGTAAAAGCACTTCGCATTCTAATTTTTTATTTAGTCAATTTACATATGTGATTTCACTTTCTTTCAAGTGTTTAAGCCCTTTACTAATTAGTCTTCATCCAAACAAAATGTCTAAAATATAAAAAGTAAGAGGTATAAGGTATTCATATGTTTGAATTGCTTAGTGTGTTTGGAGTAATCTATCCTATTCCGATTCAAATTCCCTATTCCTAAAAAATTGTTTTGTTGCACTTTAATATCATACCATGAAGCACCGACGATCAATAAAAGGTCAACTTTTATTATGTTAGAAAAAAAAAAGGTAAAGGAAAACAGGACCGTTTCGCTTGAGGGTTGTATAGTTGCAGTGGTTTTGTGTTGGTAGATGATATCGGCCACTCCCACATTTCCAATTTTTGATTAAAATGAATATCCTTTCTGTTTTTGTTGTGCTACTATTTGAAACTGATAAAATACATGTTTATAAATAAAATTAAAATAAAAAATTATAGTGTACAAACTTGGGTCCTCGGAATTCTTCAATTCCACAAATCAATATTCAAGGTTAATACCGTTTTCTTCTTCTTGTTGCCCGTTTTGTTAAAGCTCTCACAAATGTACTCGTTTAACAATAGAAACTACAGCTTTAGATATCCAATGATAATATCCTAAAAAAATCCAAAACATGCTAATGTATTAAATAAGCAATTAATTTATTTTATTTTCTCTAGTAAATCTCTTAGTAATTTAATTTATTTTTTCTGACTGTCAAAAAACCATCTCAACCCAATAGCTTAAGCTATTAGATAAGGTCTCAAGATATGATTTATATTATTCTCTAATACATCCCCTCAAGTGAAAGTCCTTCGAGCTTGAAACTTGCACAGGCTCACATTACTTTATGCTTAATTTTTATCGAATAAATAGAAATAATGAGATTCAAACTCATAACCATTTGGTTATCAAAACTTTGATACCATGTCAAATAACCATCTCATCCCAATAATACTAAACAAGGTTACCAGTACTAAAAAAAAACAAATCCCTGACAAAAAGCATCTTTTCAAACTATATCAAAATTCAATAGTTCTCTGGTACAGCAGAAACATTCCGGCCAGTATCTGACCGAGATTTGAAACGAGACGGAAGAATTAAGGCTTTTAATGTACCGTTTCATTAACTAGAACAACATTTCCCAGCCTAACAAGCATGATTAAAATAACATCACAAAGTTCGGTCGGAGCAATGAATTCCGTGCCGAAGTTCTTAATTTTTGCAAGCAACAATTCTTACGAATCCATAATATTGCGATGCCAAAAACATACGAGGATAATCAACCCCAAAAATTCGTCCCGTATTATGGCAAAAAGTATACCAAGCAAGATTGATACTTGATGGAATCTTACACATAAGAATTTTCAGGAAAAAAAAAAAACAAAACAAAAGGAAAAGTATCTTCCTAATGGACCTGATTTGCATGACACAAGAATGACTTTTGCTAGCTTTAAAAAATGACGAGAAAAGCTCTGCTCAAGTTAAAAGCAAATACAGTCTCCTGCAAGCCTAACTTCCCTTCCCCGTGACTTGCAACTCTTTGTATGAAGAGAGCTTTAATTGATATTACAGCAATCTGCCCCTGACCTCACCTGTGGAACAAAAACAAAATAGCCTCCTGAGTAGAAAGAGGAACAATCACTGGACTGACACCTTAGCTGCATGATACAATCTCATGAATGGCATCACCAATGGCTTCATCCTCGGATCTAACAGACAGTTTCATCGCAACATCCCTTGAACCCTCAATTCCAAACTGCAACCGTACAAGAACCTTCACATTGCCTAAGGATACACCAGAGAGTAGACACGTGTGTGACCTTGAATTGGTTGCGACAACCTCTGTTCCCTGAACAACACCCCAGAACACAAACAAAATAAAAAGATTAACATAAGAACATCAGTTAAGGGAGTGATTATAGGAACATATTTCAAATAATCACATGAGACTTCAAACATCAAATAAATATATCACAATAAACAATATCCAAGAAGGACCCCTAATTGATAAAAATAACTTGAATTGAAGGCCTTCATTAGCATTGTGGTCCTATGCAGCTCAAATATTTCTATTCTAATCAAGAAGGCAAGTAGCATAGTGGGATCGCAGCATCAATACTCCAACAAAACAGAAATTTCCGCTCCCCAGACAGGGTCCAGTTTCTTAATTCACCCTAAGAAATCAAATGGTTCGGTTCCATTATTATTTTTCTTTGGATAGTCAAATCTTAAGTAATTAACTAATCATCATACAGTCACATGATGACAAACTAACCTCACAAGGCTGCATGCCAAGAAGGTTGATGACAGCACTAACAGCTTCGGCCAAGCTCTCCCTTGGACCAAGACCATATTCATCCACACGCTCAAAATCTTCTGCCATGCTTTCCCAAGCATTCCTGAAATTGGAGACTCCAACCTTCATCATGAAATCTGCTGCCACAACTTCAAGGTCCTCTAGTTGGTATTCATCCTCAACACCATCTTCCTCTGCCTCACCAGTACTTGGATCAACCTGGTATATAACACCCAGCACAAAAAAGTTGAACAATTATCATTCCAAGAATTAAATAGTTGGTACTGTACTGCATATCTTCCAAGAAAAAACTTTTGTTTCTCATAAAATAACTAAACTAAAAATATAAATGAAATTTACTTCTCTGTGTGCAAGCAAACATTTTAAAGCCAGATTGGTAGATAACATAACAAAATAACAAAGTTGTATTCCAAAAGAGTTCCATGTACAGGAAACTTAGGAAAAGAAAACACATACATCAACAAAAGAATAAAGCAGGAAACATACCTCTTTAACAATGAACCTCAACATGTTTGTAAACTTTCCAACTGCTGTAATACCCTCAGGCTTCTCAAATGCCACAAAGGTTTGTCCAGGTGTATCATAAGGAAGAGATCGTAAAGGCTTGGATGCTACATATGCAAAGTCATCTGCTTCTGAAGCATCCACAATAACGGAGACCTGAAGTAGACAGAACAATTGATAAGATTGCACTAGGTGGACAGAATAGTAAATACTATTTTCCAAACAAGTCATTACATTTTCCAGTAGTTGCTCAGGAATTGTGTTGGTGCAGTTGTACTGGAACACCACATGCCTATCAAATACATGCTTAACAACATTAACTGCATATTCTGTTTCTGCTTCTGTGAGCTCCACAGGAGCTGAGGACTGTAGAGAAAAGAAGCAAAATAAGAAACAATCACATTTAACACCAATTCAAAACACAAAGTATGTCATGTGGCTAATGTGGTTTGGATATTGAACCTTGAAAAGCTTCCCAAAGTTTGAGAATTCTGGAATAGAAGAAAGAAGCCTTTCGTAAGCATCAACAGTAGATGGAGGACCAGCTGGAAGAGCTCCAAGACCAGCTGGCTTTTTGCCTGGGGCTTTCTTCTCAACAAGTGGCTGAGACTTAACTTCTTTTGGAACAGAATGAATATCAAAAGGCTCCTCAGAAGGTTCCTACGTCAACAAAAAGTACATGAGATGATTTCAAGAAGCAGTGCAATGCATGAGAGAGAAGAGGAAACTTACATAATTTTTCAAACTTGTCTCCAAATTCACTAGGGGAATATCCAGGTCTCCAAAGAGAAAAGTCTTAACTTCTTTATCAGTTTCAACCACTTCACCATCACCTCCAAGTGTGTTGAGATAAAGTGTTGCCCTATCACGAACCTGCAGACAAGGAAGCAGAGATTCATCAAACAAAGAATTTTTGAATAGGTTGGATTGAGCATAATTTAACAAACAATGCACTTTTAATTAAAGGATGCTTGTGCACGAGCACACAAACACATTTGAGGACATAGACTCCAAGAGACACGTATAATGTTAAAAGAATGACATACCAATTGAGATGAACTTCACAAAAGAGCATTATTCTACAGAAACTCACCTCATCATCGCTGTCAAAGATACAACGTCTCAACAGGACAAAAATACGAGGCTGCAACATAAAGAAACAGAAAATTAACCAATTCATGTGACTAAGCAGTCCATCTAGAGCAAAATTTCATACCAGAAATAACAGGATACAAAATGCACAACATCATGCCAGCAATACCTTCAATGCATCAACCATGGCACCAAATTTAGCCAGAGTGCTCACAGCAGCAGCCCGAACAGTAGCATTCTCAAGATGCACACGGTTGTAGATATAGCGAATATATTTGCTCGGATCAGTGGTCTTCGGGCCTTCAATCCCCAGAAAATGGAGTATCTAATAATGTGAATGGAATAGTACCTAGCATAATTAGAAAAAAAGAAAAAAAAAAGACAAGCAAAACAAGATTGATAAAACAGCATTCTATGATAGAAGAGAAATGCTACCTGTGTGGATAGATAGGTAAATTCACAATCTTCAATAAATTCACACAAATGAAGCAAACCGCTTTCTTTTGCTTCAGGGATATCTCTGATGAGGATCACAATTGAATCTACAATAGCCTTTTTGTACTCAAATCCTCCTTCCTCCCTGAGAATGTTGCTTAAAAAGTTCATCCTGAAAGTAACAAATGGCTAACAACATTAGTGCAGGCTTTTTAACAAAGGATTATTTGGAATGAAATGTCCCCTTTAACATATAATTTCAAACAATAAAATCCCAAAAAGTATTGCTTACAATGATCTGTACTTCAAGGGAAACTTCAAACACAGTGACCTTATGGCTTCCACAACAACAATTTTGAACTCATCAGCAATATCTGACATGAAATTTGTTATCTGCTTCATCAAGCGATCCACACTTGATTCATTTCCAGTCTTCAGTAGAGTGGTGATTGCAAGAGTGGCAATGCTTCTGTTTTGGTCTGAAATTAAACTCTCCATATCGATGTTGCAGTTAGTGACAGCCATCGGATGGGTCATGGCCACCTGCAAAACATTTCAATTCATGGTCAGCACATATGATGTGAAAATTTCCAAATGAGATGATAAGAAATATATTCAGGCAATCAACATTGCTGATAATTGATCAATTTAACGTCCCATCTCTCATGCACAAACACTAATGTCCCATCTCTCATGCACAAACACTGCCACTTTCACTAGGTCAAAGCTCAAAAGTTCCCACAATCCCATCACCAAAAATCTAGTTCCGCAGCTTTCAGGAAAACTACAAAAGCAAACTAAACCCCACTCCTAAGCACAAGCTATAACCCCAAGATCCAATTTACTTTGCATCAGAGCATTCAACTTTATATACAGCCAGTCATAGCTTAAAGCAAAATTCATAACCTTGTTCAAAGTGCGGACAGCTGCAAATCTCAGCACAGGCTTGGAAGAGCTCAAGAAGAGCTGGAGAACAGTAATGGCTGGAGTCAGTTCTCGGCTTGTCACACCACTGAGCTCTGTAATTGCTCTGGCAGCCTCAAATATCACCATTTCTGCCTTATGGCGCAGACAACTCTCCAGAAAATCATAGAAAGGACGGTCCCCTGTTTGTGTGCTAGACTCACGAATAACCTGCAAAAAGTAATAAATTCATCATCAAAGCTCACACTAAAAGAGTAACAAGCATCAAAATATGTGTTTGACTAGAATAGACACACCTGACTAGTATAGCGTATCAAAAGGCATTGAGCCAGTGGTGAGCGAACAGTTCCCCTAGTCAAACTGGTAACCAACTTGCTAACAGCAAGTCGATCATTCTGTCGTATCTGAAAGTTTAGAAAGCACAAGAATTCTTTAATTCATTGGTATGTTTCCTTCTACCTAGGACCTCTATAGCAGTTATTTTCCCAAGAAAGCAATGAGGAAATACTAATAAGAAAATTTCAAAAACAAAACAAAATTTACTTCCTGAATCTCAGCTGTTAAACAAAATATAAACTCAAGACTACAAACATCAAGGCTGCTATGCTTTGACCTTAGCAAGACCAGTACTTCAATTCTTTTTAAATGTTAAAATTTTCAAAGCTCTCAAGGAAACATCATTATATCTTCGCTCAAACTTCTTCCAACAAAACATACGTCACTTGTTATTTAATTTAAATCTCATAAGAGACTCCAAAATTAAGGGGGGAAATCCATTAATGCATACCTGTTGGAGCAAAGCCAGTGCATGAAATTGTACCAGGGCAGCCCTTGACTGTACAGCTTCTTGAACCTCATTACTCCACCTTTTCACAATCTCTGGGTTTGTCTGAAAAACATTAACATATATATTAGACATTTTAGAGAGGGTGTTAGAAATGAAAACAATGGCCGCTTGACCAAATAAGTACCTGGAGTAAATGAATCCCACTGACCAAGGCTGCACTAGCAACCACTGGATTCTTGTCAACGATTGCTTGTTTCAGATATCGCTCAATCTGGGTAAGAAGGGTTCCATCTGTTATCCGACAAAGCACACGAATGGCATTTGCTCGATACATATCAGTCTTGCTATTCATGTCCTTCATTAGGGAGCTTGTCACAATAATAACCTGTTGTAGAAAAAGAAGAAAACTGGTCAGTAATCAGTGTTCGTGCATCTACAAAACAAGAAAAGACTTGAAAACAAAATTAATGCATAGCATATAACCTCATCAGCTGATGGCGATAATTCCTTTATAATCAAATAAACCATTCTCCTCAGACCCAAATCTTTTGACTGGAAAAGCTTTGTCACAGAAAAGAAAACTTCTGTGGCTTCAACCTACAGATAATGCAAAACAAAATAATTCAGACGATATTCCATGTATAAGGCTTTAACATAAGATTTACAAAAGCAAATTTATCCAAACAGCTTCAATTGAATAAAAACAAAACTTTGAGAAGACAAAGGATCTTATAGTTCATAAAATAATTAAGTTTTGAGCTGTCTAGCAAAAACAATTTACCTTAGTGAAGGAATCTCCCTGGTTCAATAGATAAAGAAGCTTTGTAATAACCTACAATCAAACAAAACAACACCTAACCCCATAAACAAACAATTTCCAATGTCACCTAAATACAAGCAAAAAAACAGGGATTAAGGCAACAAAAAGGAAAAACCTGTGAGCATCTTCTCGGATCAAGTTGAGGGTCATTAAAAACCCTAGCTTCCTGAAGAACAGCTCCCTTCTCAATACCCAAAAAAGGAGAGTACTCCGCTGTCAAAAGTAAACATTACACCTTTTAAATCCTAAAGCCACCTCAACTTTCGCTCAATTAACAAAGTAGTTTTTAACAAATTTATAATTGCGAACAAAAAACACTAACTAACAAGCAATTGCAAGATTCGGAACATTGATAAAACAATTCACACCATGCCGCATTAGATCAAGTGAATTTAATCAGATTTAAATAGAATCAACATCCGCATTGTCATTTAGGGCTCGAAAAACACACTATGCAAAACAAGAACCAGATCAATTAAATCAAGTCGCACAATCTCGGATCCGATTCTTAGTCAAGAAATTCACGACCAAACGCATTAAATTATCCAAAACGGAACAGATCTAGCACCTAGTTATTGATCTGGCACTAATCACCAAGGATTAAGAGATGAAACCTTAAATTGAATAAATATAAACTAAATCGAATAAAAATAACGGTAGCAGAAATGGTTTCGGTTCGTGCAAAAAAAAATCAGCAAGTTATTGAGAATCAAAAGAAACGGAATCACCTTCATCGTCGCGATCATCGTCTTTTTTCACGAGAGGCTGTGCCATCGCTAATTACGTTATTAAATTGCAGGATCTGTGATTTATTGTCTCACTAAGAAGGCACAAGTGAAATTTTAGAAGAGAGTGCTCTCTCTCTATCTCTCTGTTATTTGCTCTGCCCTCTGTGTGTATTGAGCTATGAAGAGGAGCGGGTTTAATCTGATAAGAGTGAGCATTGTGGAGTCTGTTAGAAGTAATAGTATCTAATTAATGAAAGAAAGCCACGTTGACAGGGGATTTTGTTTTCCATTTTTAACCTCGGTATTTTGAGATGGGTTACCAAATCGCCCTTCACCAGCTTGTTGTTTCTTTTAACTGAGGGCGATGCTGATTTTTATGGAGCCAAAAAAGGGATGCTTATAAGTGTATTTAAAAACAAAATTAATTAATCGACATCCTAAAAAAAAAATGATAATTGTCGATCTCCAATAATTAAAACAATAAAAAATAAAATTAAAAAAAATCAATGAATAAAAAAAATCATAAAAAATACCAATAAACACGAGTGATGAAATTGAAAAAAATCATGATTATAGGTTTAATGATGAAATTAAAATTTGATAAAATGACTAAGAATAAAAAATAAAAACAATGAGAATTAAACCTCAAATATCATCAAATATTGAATTGAAGAAGAAAATTTTCATGGCTATGAATTCACAAATTAATCCAAATTAAAAATAAAAATCAAGAAAGTGGTGACCAAATCTGAAACAAAAAGATAAAAAAATCAAAATCAAAATACTATGTTTTAAATTTATGCTCGGCTTGACAAGTTAACTTATGACCCAAGAGACCTGTGGCTTAGGCTGGCCTGAGTTTCAAAACAAATTGAAATGAAGCATGAAAAACAATTGATACTAATGTTTAATGCAAAAGCAAAAATCCTCATTAAAAAAACTAAATTGAATAAAGCCTAAGAAAAAAAAGCTTTGGATAACATTTTTTTTTTTCAAAACGAATAAAAAATCTCATAGAAAATGGAAAGAAAAGGTAGGACAACTTCTTGTGACGGGATAAAAAAAAAATTAGCTAAAAACATGAGAGAAATCAGGTAAATTCAAGTGAACCTTCTAAACCCAAATTAATTTTTTAAAGTTACAAAGCATTAAATCTCACACCTACACCCAACTCAGAAGCTCAATATAAAATAAATTTAATGTTGAAGGATGAGATTAATTAAATTAATTTTAAATTATTCTTTTTAAAATAGTAAGATCTAGTAAAGAACACAAAAAATAGGATAGTACCAAGCTAATTTAATATTGAAAGGTGAAATAAATTAATTTAATCTAATAAAAAAATTCATTTTAAAAGAGGTAAATCCAAAAAAGAAAAAAAAAACTCGAAATAACATGTGCTACGTTCAAAAAATCAAAAAAGTCCCATAAAAATAGAAAATCATATCGGATCATGAAACAAAAAAAAGTATAAAAAGAAATGAAAAAATTCAAGAAAACCAGGGTGAACCTACCTCAGATTAATATCTCAACTCACAACTTGTTAAGCTCCAGACCCGAGCTCAATCAGGAAGGTTAATACCCGACAAATTTAATATTGAAGTATGAGATCGTAAAATTAAATTAAACTAAAAACAATTTAAAGTTTAAAAATTAGTTAGGAAAAAAAAATTGAAAAACAAACTAATTCTATAAACCATTTTAAATAAAAAAAATAAAAATTAAATTAAATATATAAAAAAATTAATTAGAGATGAAATTAAAAATAAAAATTCTACCAAGGAGAATTTTAAGAACGGAAAGTGAATTGAGAGAGAATCTTTCAATAAAATTACCATGATGAGTCCATGTATAAATGCCGAATACTGTGCATTGTCATTAGTGATCTTTTAGTCAATAAATATACATGTGAATGCATGTTATTTTGTTGCAATGCCAAATTGATTTTACAATTTCTTACCTTGAGAATATTCCGGGAAACATAAGTCCAGAAGCAGTCAAAAGGACAAATTTCCAACCAATTTTTCTTTTTTCATGTTTTACAATTTTTATTGGCAATATTTTCCTTTAGATTTTCAGGCTTTAAAAAATTACATTTGGAGGTTAAAAGTTATAAATGCTACTTCAAAATTTACAACTCCTAACTCCAAAATACTAAAAAAGGGTATGCCAACACAGCTTAAAATAATGAAATTTTTGTTATTTATAAAATAAAGTGACTATCTCTATATTTTATTTGATTATGATGAAAAAAAATAAAATAAAATATAAAAAAGTCTACTTTACTCTTAATATGTATTGTTATCAAATTTGCATATTTTAAAAAGTATTTTAATTTTTTCTTTTATTTTAGTTTTATATAAAGTGTTGAAATTAATAATATTGTAATAACTATAGTTATAAAACTAGGACTGACTTAACGGGTTGATCTGAAATCTAAACTAGTCTGATTTTAAGAAAAAATAAAGGAATGATTGACTTAACCTGGCTTGATAAAAAAACATGGGTCACGAATCCATTGACTTTTTTGAAAAAAATAAAGAACTTTAGGTCAGTCAAGCTGACCCTCCCGATCCATGACCTGAACCTTGCCTTAAGTCGACTCCCGAGTCGAATTTTAAATGATAATAATCATTTTTATTCGAATTTTAAATGATAATAATCATTTTAAAATTACCTTGAACCTTTGCCCCATAAGTCGAGTTTTAAAACTGCAATAATAACATTTTTTATCCTTATATCAACTCGAATCAACCTGGTTTGACCCTCTAATCCGTGACCGCGACCTTGCTCCAGGTTAATCCCGAATTAAATTTTAAAACTATGATAGTAACCACTTTAATTTTATGTTGATCCGAGTCAATTTAGGTTAATTCTCCTAACACGTGACCTGACTCTTACCACGAGTTGACCCTCGAGTCAAGTTTTAAAATTATGATAATAACCGTTTTTATCTTTATATTGACTCGGGTCAATAAGTCAACTCTACTTGTAACCCAACCTTAACCCAAATTGATCTCCGAATTGGATCCTAAAACTATGATAATAACCATCTATATTCTTACGTTGACTCGGGTCAACCTAACCCATGATCTAAACCTTGACCAATAACCCGAGATTTTCCCCAGATCGACTTCCGAGTTGGATTTTAAAATTATGATAATAATCATTTTTATTCTTGCATGTCTTAGTTTGACAATTTTAAAATTAATTTTTTTTAAAATAACATCATTTGAAATTAAAAATAATAATTGAAATCGATTAGGTAGAGTCTTGCTTGGTTTTGTTGAGCTGTGAGTTGATCATCAGACCAACAGAATTTGATCATGAATACTCTTAAAACAATTTAAAAATGAACTGTATATAGATGGTGAAACATGTGTTTAATTTGCACTAGTTTTTATAGTTATAGTTTAAACTTATTTAAAAAGAGAAGCAAATTGTAGATTTTTTAAACTCAAGTTCTTACCGCATTCTTTGATGAAAAATAAGGCTCCGTTTGTCTAAGCGGTAGCGTTTGCGTTTTTTAAAAACACACTGAAACATGTGTTTGGTTACCACATGTTACTAAAATTTAAAACGTGGGTCCCACCAGTAAAATGAGGCAGGACCGTGATTTTAGAAAAGCAATAATTTGATGCTTTTTTTTAAGTTCAACCACAGGTTCAACTTTCAGAGATAACAGAGATGAGAAATTACCGACTTATCCTCTTCTCTGTTATTGCTCTTCTCATCCATTCTTTGCATTCATTTCTCTTCTGCGCACAAGAACCATTCAGTAAACAATTACTGCTACACAACCTCCAATGAATGCCGAGTTGTTTACACACATGATCAAAAATTGCAAGGCTGCAGGAAAGGGTGTGGTGGGGAGGGTGTATTACAATCTTCTTGTCTAGATTAATAACTCCATTTTTGGGATTTAGTAATTTCTAGCTTAACAGAATGGATATTATACAGTGAGGTATAAAACTACACATCTGGGGTTCAAGTTATATTTTCACAGTGGTGGCTCTGCTCAATTCAATTCTGCTCATGTAAAGTAATGTTTTCCATTCTTTGATCACTCAGAGCAGAAAATGCTACAAGTTTAATGACGCAATTATAAATTATTGTTCTAATATGTTTAGGTCTCTTTGCAAAATTTTAATGGTTGTAAGATTACTTTTTATGTAATTGTTCATTAATATTATGAATGAAGTCCTTTTAGGTAATTATACCATAACATCAAATTGAATCACAATTTTTAACTAAACACAATAAACTATTTTTTATTCAACCTCAATTTCAACCACAGTTTTACCAAACATATATTTTTCCAAACCAACCACAACTAAAAGCAATTTTTATAAAACTACTTTTTTCAAACCACAACCACAACAGCCACCGCAATACCAAACACACACTAACTTTAAGCCAAATAACTTTTTAAAATGATGGTGAATCTATAACTGCAGTGCCACATGAACCTTAAGTGTATATTTTAAAGTATAGTTACATTTGTATTTTTTTATTAAAATAATATTTTTTATTTTTTTAAAAATTATTTTTAAAATCAATACGTCAAAACTATTTAAAATATATAAAAAAATTAACTTTTAATAAAAAAATAATTTTTTATAGAATTTGCACCGCATTTCTAAACGATGACTAAATAAGTATTTATTTTGGTGTTATAATCCGCTTTCCACATAAAAAAATATTAAATAATTTTTTTAAAATTTTTTAGATGGTGTTAATTAAAAAATATATTATTTTAATTTATTATTAATTAAAAAGCACTTTATATTTTAAAATATCATACACACAGCCGTTCCAAAACAAAATACTAATAAAAAAATAATCAATTTGATTCCATAAATGACAGGTCACTACCAGCTTTCCGTGACCAAGCAGGCTAATAAACTAGAAAAGTCCGACCATCTCATCAGAACATAAAAAGAAAAGGAAGGAAGAAAGGAACTCCCCCTTCTCCTCCGTGGTAGGAGTATTTAACACACAGAGAGTATCTACTTTGTGGTCTTACGCAGTGCACAGACAAAAAGAGAAAAGTAGCTATTTAAAATTTTAATCTCTTTCCTTCTCTTCTAATTTTCAGAAACCTAACAGACAGATCGATCGGTTAAAACAAAGATGCCTTCCCGTAGAAGAACTCTCTTGAAGGTTATCATCCTCGGCGACAGCGGGTCAGTCACCTAACCTGCCTCTTTCTCTCTCTATTTTTCTGTTCGATTCTGAACTCTAGGGTTTGCTTGTAAAATTAGGCGGATTTTTGCAGATCCTAAATTTCAATTTGATCAGTAAAACTTTTTATCTGGTTGGTTGTATTATATGTTATTTTAATTCTCATATATTCGCAATTTCTTAGATTTGTTTTTATAACCGATGTAGTTTTGAATAACTTTGAATTTTTGTGGCTGTTTTAGATTATTTTCAATGAAGTAATAAAGTTTGTTTGCGATTTGCAGGGTAGGAAAGACCTCTTTGATGAATCAGTATCCTTCAAACCTCGCGGTTATCTCATCATTAATTATTTTGTAGTAGAAAATAAAATCTGCATTGCAATGTTACACGTGTATACTGTTTTTTTGGGGGTTTTCCCTTTGACGTAATGATTTTAGATATGTAAATAAGAAGTTTAGCAATCAATACAAGGCGACAATTGGAGCGGATTTTTTGACTAAGGAAGTTCAGTTTGAAGATAGGCTCTTCACTTTACAGGTTGGTAGTGCTAGTTTATATTGTTGGTTTGAGTTGGATTTCGGTAATGTAGTGAAGTGTATAAACTTTAAGGAGTTCTTAGGTGAGTTTTTTTATTTGCTTACTTGTCTTTTGTTTGTTGATTGCAAGTCAATCCATCAACTTGATGATTAGACTTTAAATGAAGTTAGACTGACATTGCAAAATTTCTATTTCACATCACGGTGTGCTGAATTGGAATGGTTTTGTGATTTTGTTTGGTAGTTTGTGAGTGCAAAATGAAAATGATTTGAATTGAACAGAAGTCTCCATATTATCCTTAATAGAATACATGTCGTTGGAATTTATTATAAAGTTCACATGAAATTTGGTGTTAATTGGATTTCAAATGGGGTCTAAGTTGGTCACTGCTCCTACCACTTTGTGGAAAAGCTTCCCATATTGATTACTGCCTGCTTTTTGTGCCCTACAACATTAGGTTGTCATTCTGCTTGTTCTAATACTGATTATTGTTTATTCTCTTCAAGTCTCCATGCATTATAGCAGGCACAAAAAATTCTTGGGATTGCCAAATATGCCATTGGATTACGAGTCAATCTTCCTATGTGTCTCTAACTCCTTGACTGTTTAGCTGTACCCAAACATTTAGCATGCCTCCTTTTATTTTGGCAGATTTGGGATACTGCTGGGCAGGAAAGATTCCAAAGCCTTGGTGTTGCTTTCTATCGTGGTGCTGATTGTTGTGTCCTTGTATATGATGTCAACTCGATGAAATCTTTCGACCATCTTAATAATTGGAGGGAAGAATTCCTCATTCAGGTATTCCTTTATCTTTTTTCAATCTTGCAGAAAAGCATATCTAGCAAAATCCATGATTTTCTTAGTTGATGTTGATTTGCGACAATAATTTGAGAAACTTTTTGCAGGCAAGTCCTTCAGACCCAGAGAATTTCCCATTTGTTGTTCTTGGAAACAAGGTTGATGTGGATGGTGGAAATAGCAGAGTGGTACGTGCTTTGAGCGTGTCAAACAAAACCCCCCCTGTTTCTATTTTTCTCTCTGTACATAAACAAATGCTTCTTGTGATTTGCAGGTTTCAGAGAAAAAGGCACGGGCATGGTGTGCTTCGAAAGGGAATATCCCTTACTTTGAGACCTCTGCCAAGGAAGGTGTTAATGTTGAGGAAGCTTTCCAATGCATAGCAAAGAATGCCCTGAAGAGTGGAGAAGAGGAAGAAATGTAAGTAAAAAAATAATCATGTCTATTTGCATGGCTCATCCTCAATTATGCTTTTAGTGAATGCACATTGACTAGTCTGATAAATTCATTAGAATTTGACGTTAAACTGCAATGCTTCCTCATTTTGTTCAGCAATTAGCTTGTAAGAGTGCAGAATATTTGATTCGATGACCATATAAAAGCAATGCATCTTGACTTGTTAACAGCTACAACTTCGTTTTTCCTAAACGTTGAATAATCTGTCTGTTATCTTATTGAACAATGTTAATTACTACTGATGTCACTCGACTTTTCTGTTTCCCGTGGCAAATTTTGTGGCATGAAGATACTTGCCAGACACCATTGATGTTGGGAGCAGCAGTCAGCCTAGGTCAACGGGATGCGAGTGCTAAATTATAGCCTGTTTCTTCGGCAGCAATAAATGATCTTTACCATTGCTACAAACAATTGGGCTGATTTTAGCCATTCTTATTCTTATATCGAGACTGTAAATTACATGTTTGTGGGAAAAACCCTCCCCTTGGTGTTGGACACGGTGCCTTTTGTGTAAAAACTGCTATAATTTGTTCTATGTTGTGTTTAATTTCTTTCCGGGCACAAAGCGATCTCGTCATGTTGTTATTACATGATGCTTACCTTTTCAATCAAGATACTTGTTTCGAGGAACTATTTAAAATTTAAGTTTGTCCTAGTGTTTAGGAATGCGGTTTTTTTCAAAAATTGAATATATTTTTTTGTTTAAAATTAAACTTTTTATATTTGTTAAAAATAATTTTTTAAAAATAAAAATTGCTATTCAACCTAATCAACTGGCTACACATTTAGACGGCGTTACTTCTAGATGGGAATCACAGGGAAGCAATAGCATCTGCATCAATTTGTGAATCCCAATATCTTTTTCTTATATCGGACGGCCTACAACAGAGAAGTCATGCTAGTTATCTATGTCTAACATTTAGAAGATACTTTATGAATTCAACCATCAGCAAAATCTCACGGTACAAGTAATCATGCTTTTCATTCTCACATAATTCTGAGTTGAGATGAATGGGTCCAATGCTCTTGCAATACACCGTTGAGTTACTAGTAAAGCTCCATCCCCACTTTTTTTTCTTTTTTTTATTACAGTGACAATAGTGGCTTCAAACGAGAAGATTGTAAAAGACACCAGCCTTTTTTTCCCAGGAGACTGCAGAGCACGATATACCATCTAATATAGGACACAGGCTTGCTGCACAGTAATAATACTGCAACAGGAGACAAACTGCGCCCTCATGACCTTCCAAAAAATTAACTGCATAACATATGGAAAAAGGTATTAGAGCTTAGTCAAGTCTCTACACTGCTAAGATACAGAAGAAACAGGAGTAGAAAAGATGTATTTTTAGGTGGCTTTGGACATGCAAGTAAAACGAAATTCACGTTATACAGCTATGAGATGGAACTGTGACAGGATATCAAATGCAACAAAGCGAGTCAGTAAACACAGAAAAGAGGACTCACTTGATAAAACTAGTCATAGCTGACTGGGTATAAGAATCAATGCAGTTCTATTCACACGCATTCTGAGGAAAGACTACTTTGTTCCAATTGAAGACATTTTGTCCTGACTAGAAGGCCGAATTGAATTTCCTGCTGTAGTGGTTGTTGACACAAATGTTCCAGGAGGGGTATTAGCCAATGTACCCATCGGTGTTGAAATTGGTGGCCTTTGGGTAGCCATGTTCATTGGTGGTCTCGGAAATGTGTTTGCAAAGTTCATTGCAATTCTGTTGGAAGGTAATGATTGTGGCATTGTTCTAGATGAAGGTGGTAAACCAAGTCGGGCTGCAATTATCTGAGCTCGTTCTTGGTAAAGTCTCTGCCTTGACCTGTCCAGTTGCTCCCTCACCCTCATTATTACACTATCCATTTCATTAAAGAAAGCCAGCTTGGTTTCCAACTTATGTAACTGCAACATATGGAACCATCCACAAGGTCACACTTCTATGGACAATGATAGAATACAGCATAGAAAACCAACTGGGCTGCAGAAATACCTGCTTCTCAATCAATGAGGCAGCAAGTTCCCGAATCTGGTCCTCTTCCTGGTTTGCAAGAAGTTTTGCCTTCACTGCTGCTGCTGAGAGAGCTGAAACTGCAGCACGCTTCAGTTTATCAATGTTATTGTCATCTTTAATCACTTCACTATCAGGCTTCTCTTTCTTGCTGTCTTTTGCAACCTCATCTGCAAAGGGACAGAAAAATTAAGAACATACAATCATAATGGAAAAAATCTCCCAGCCAAAAAATCAAAAT
This sequence comes from Populus simonii, assembly GCA_007827005.2. Taxonomy (NCBI): domain Eukaryota; kingdom Viridiplantae; phylum Streptophyta; class Magnoliopsida; order Malpighiales; family Salicaceae; genus Populus; species Populus simonii. Next base: position 15,469,401 of record CM017467.2, on the reverse strand, counting down.
AACCATTGCACATCAAAAGCACCATGGTGTCAAAAATTCTCCCACCAAAATTTTGAATAGACCTCCTATGATGCTCAATTCAAGTGCAGATGATGCAAGAGAATGATATACAAGTTTTAGCATGCACCCAGAATAATTTGCAAAATTCCTGAACTCATCCAGTTAAAGCTTTGAGAATACATCACTGTTTCTTTTTCTCTCTCTAACCATAACCACTGACAAACTCAGACTTTCTACGAACATTAAATGCCCACTGATCTCCATCCCAGTCATTTATTTTCAATCATATCCACGATCCCTTTCGAACATACATATTTTCTCCCCAAATCTAACACAAGCACGCACAGAGAGAGGGAGAGGGAGAGGGAGAGGACCTGCAGTGGCTCCACTTTCAACCTTTGGATCCGAGGACTCGTTCACTTCTGAAGGCTGTGAAGATGGCATGTCTACATCAGCTGTTGCCTCTGTAGTTTGAGACTGCTCTCCTGTTGCCTTTGATTTCACTGGTTGCTGTGACCCATTGTTGTCTGCAGGCAGAGAATCAGACACCATGTCCACGTCCTTTGACACATCAACCGCTTGAGAGGGTTCATCAACTGACATTGATGCAAATGATTGAGAATGCCCATTCTTTTCTGGAGGCTTAAAATTAGACACCATATCCACATCCTTAGCCACCTCTGTAAGCTGAGAATGCTCTTCAGCTGAAGATACTTCCAGTGGTTCCTTCCCGGAGCTTGGTGGACACCCTGACTTGGGTGGTATCTCGTCTGATTCCTTTACAATACTTGGTGTGTGGTCCTTAGGTAACTCTGAACTGCTAGATTCCTTTGATCTACCAGGTTCAACTTCCTCATGAGTAACCACTATCTCTCCTCCGTTTACAACATCTACTTTATCTGGGAATTCACCTTTTGAAGAATCCAGAGGTTTCTTCTCTTCAGGAATGGAGTCTTCAACTTTCTTGTCACTGTAATCATCTGACAAATCTTTGTTGTCTATACCTGAGGTAGGGCTATTCCCTTTCTGGCCTTTTCCCTCCTGCTTGTCCTTAAGAGCATCCTGATCAGCCATTTCAGTAGCAACACTGCAAATCTCTTACTCGCATAAGACACAGACCCAGGAATTGCAAAGAAAATTAAGTTCCGGTAAAAGTTCACATACCAATCACTGCAAGATGGTTTCTCTCTCTCATCTGGTGGATCTTCCAGGAGAAAGCAATGCCTTGATGCCAGCTGCATGCCAGGAGAATTGCTAGACAAGGATTTCAAAGCACTGCAGGCTGAAGCAGTAGCGACATCAGGTCCCACCAATCTTGCCAGAAACGATGCCTATAGAAGAAAGGAACCCATCAGTTGAATGATATTAGCTGCATTTTTTAACATGCTAACGCATACAATGCCATAAGCCTCAAGGTTAATCCTTTTTATACTTTTATCTGCAAATAAAAACTTTTTAAGTAATTGACATAGTTTTCTGCATGCTAACATTCAACTTACCAAAGCCATGACAGGATTTCCAACTTCAGAAAATGAAAGTCGGTTTTCAGGAGTTGGGGAATAGCCAACAGCTTCAAATGCTTCTGTAAGAGCCCTGAGTGCAACATTTTCACCCATTTCCTCACCAGCCTTCACTCCACTGACATCTTCTGATTTTGAAGTTTCCTGACCATTAATCACATCACTTCCCTGACAAACTTTTACTCCACTCGTATCTTCTGGTTTTGAAGCTTCCATTGGCACAGTCAAGTGTTGATCCTCATCAGCACCTGTTTTACTCTCACTTGTATCATGGACATCTTTAGGGGCAGATGTGTCATCAATGGTTGCATCAGCATCTGCTGTTTCTTTAGAAGTACCATCCATATCATTGGCGCAGTCAAAAAAGGCATCCTCAATTGGCATTTGAACAAAGTGCAATATACACTGAGCCTTCGTTTTTGTGGCAACATGTTCTGCAATCTCATTCCAGTTTTCTTTATAGAGTTCCAATGCTTCAAGAAGAAGTAGAGTCTCTTGATCTGTCCACTTTCCACCACTTACACCAGCAGCCTCAGCAGGCTCCATGAGAATAAAATCTGATGAGGACATGTTTGAGCCAAACTTTCTATTATTAAAGCAATCGGCACATAAATCATAATCTGCCTGTCCAATAGGAATAAAATTAGAAAGAATGCAATATATAAAAGAGTAAAAAATGGGAGAAACTAAAATTTGGCAAGCATCTGTAGCCCTATTTCATGTATCATATCACTGTTGTCTATTCTGTAAAAAACTAACATTTGGCATGTGCTTCTATCCTCTTTTAGATCCAAGCTACTTACTAAATGAGATTCTGTACTTCTCAAACAATTGAATTCGAATGGTGCAGGATTAAGGGAGTGTTTAGGACAATGGTAGAGATTCAAAGTGTTTTTCGCTTGGAAATGCATTAAAATAATATTATTTCTTTTTTTAAAAAAATATTTTTGACATTAGCATATTAAAACAATCCAAAAACGCACACAAAAAAAATAATTTAAGCAAAAAAAGTTATAAAAAATTGCAAAACTGCGGTTGAACCGCGGCGCCAAACACCCTCTAAAACCAACAAATTCTAGGGAAGAACCAACCTCCTTCTGGCAATGATAGCGCTTGCGCGAGCAATCAGCTGAACAAGAATTGCAGTGGTACTCAACAGATGGCCCCTCAAGCTTAGCCAACTCTTCAGCAATTGCCGACTCAGGAAACAATCTAGATGGTGTAGTTGGAGCTGTGAAGTTAGGTTTAGTAACAACAGGTGGACATGTTTGAATGGCTTCAAAGCGAAACAACTTTTCAAGTGACAAATCTTTCTTTGCTGCTCCATCACCATCAGCGTTTGGAACAGAATCTAATTGTAATGGATGGAAGTTAATTAATCCCCAATAGTCCAAGAACTCTAACACCTCCTGCCTCGCTTCTGAGTCTGAAACTTCAAGTTCTGATAAATCTTTCAATTCAATAAGAGTGTTTGGATTTGCATGAAACTTCTTCATAATCCAATTACGTATATCTAAATAGGTGTCAGGTGTCCGGCTTTGGGACTTCCCATTAAAGAATGAAGGCAGTAAACGCTCCTCAAGCGAGTGAATTTGTGTCCATGAAAACCAACCTGTAATCCAAAAGGGAAGAAACCAAAAACTCATTTTCTGTCTCGACTAAACAATTCGCTCACTTAATTTTCACAAGAATTTTAAAATTTCCACATAAACAAAACACAGAATTTCTCACATTCTCGATTCATGAACAACAGTACAAAAGGCACAAAACTTGACCTAAAAAACCCTGAAATTCAAGAATTCTCATAACTGCAGCTAATACATACACCAAAACCTCAAAATTTTCACATTTTCTCAGAAACCAGACTCAAATTAACAAAACTTTTCCCATAAAACACACAGGAATTTAAACTTCCACCACTTACCACAATGACTAGGCACAACATGAGCATTAGAATCACGAGATCTAATAACCTCAAACTCTGCTTCAATTTCTGCTTGCAATTCCTCCACCCTACTCCTCCTCTCCTCCTCCACCACCGCAGCAGCATCCGGCACCGCCGCAACTACCTTCTGTTCGATCTTCACGCCTGCTGAAGGCGCCGAAGAAGTCGAGATGTTAGGGATTTGTCTCGCTCTAGTCAACGGACCGTTATGGAACGAGAGATTAGAAAATCCAGCTTTCTCGCGAGTGAGCCGTTTCGATGGTAGAGGTGAGGAGAGAGAGTTTGAAAGTGAAGCTTTCCTTTTGTGCCCTCCAGCCCGGCGCCTCGAAGTTGCCGGTTCAAATGACGCCGGCGAGTCGGCAAAGCTCCCCGCCGGTTTCTCCTCCATTTGTGACTGATTTTGAGGGTTTTTTTTTTTTTTTTGAGTTAGTGAGTGAGGGAGATGTGCTCCATTTCTGTGGATTATTATTGGCAGAGAGGAATTTTTACTTCCAGATAGTGAAGCGTTTTTAATATTTTGAATAAAAAAACATGTTGATTACTGCTGTTTTGGTTTTTAGTCGATTCAGTCCTTTTACTTCTTTTTTAGTTAATCTGGAGCACTTTTTTTTTTTCTTCCGATTTGTGATGGATCAAGCCCCTTTATCCAACTCCTTCCTTCACTTTGAAGCTTCCATATTTATAAATATAAGTGAATGGAAGGAATTGGTCCTTATTAAGTAATTAATTTAAATGGATAGGGTTTGATTTTATAAAATATATATTGGGGAGGCTGATCATATGAATATCAATACTTAAAGGATCATGTAAGTATTTTCGAGAAGTGTTTTTTAAAATTATTTTTTATTTAAAAATATATTAAAATAATTTTTTTAAATTTTTATGCTTTTGATAATAACATATTAAAATAATTAAAAAATATAAAAAATTAATTTAATATTTTTTTAGTTAAAAATATCTAAAAACAGCAACTAACACATTACCCAGATTAGCAGTGATGGATATTATTATTATTATTATTTTTAACAAACACCTCCCCCCCTCTCTATCTCTCTCAAGAATACCCGGGAAATGAAATCCTTTATTATCCTTTGCATGTGCATCCTTTTTACCCGCGTGAAAAATTCATGGTCAATCGCTAGTCAAATTATATATTAATTAAAACTAAATCTTATTTATAAATAATGCTAGACATACCTTTTATACAAACATAATGTATTGAAAAAATAAATTAACGAAAAGAAGTTGAGAAGAGAAGCTCTTTGATTATTAAATTGTGTAGTTGAATGTGTCCGTTCTTAAATCTACTCTTTAGAAATCATTAATTCAAGTCTTGTAAATCTTAAGATAACTGGAGACTCAGAGTATGTGAGATTAATTAAGGTATACGTAAGCTAACTTGAATATCCATGTTAATAAAAAAAATCTATTTTCCTTGTTTATATTATCTTTATTTTTAAAATAGAAAAAAAACAATCTTAAAAAAATAATTGATTAAGTAGATAAGAAAATAAAACTTTTTTGTATAATTCATCTGCTCCTTATGATAATGACTATAATTATCAATTTGAATCTGAAATCTTTGAAGTTCTATTTATATACACCATATTTGTGTGGTTCGCATTTTGCTAATGAAGATAGAGCTATAGATAAAAAAAAAATAAATGAAAGCATGGTCCAGAATAATTTTTATTATTATTATTTATATGGATGTTTGGGCCAGTTTGCATGTATCTCAACTAATCTCACGGACCCTGAAGTTAACGACCATATAAGCCTCCAGTGGCCATCATATTAGCAACTACATTATTTGAACTTGAAATCACAGAAAAAACAAATCTTTTAATTTCAAACTCTTAGAACTAAACCACTTACTAAATGACTATGGTCCAAAATAATTGATTGTTCGAATTGGAGACCATAATAACGTTTTAAGCCTCCAGCTATATATGATGACATTAAAAAGCACATGATGTTGTTGTCAATAAATATGGTTTTTTTTGGTTTTTGTATTTTATATATTAAAGCTTATAGCCTTAAATTAAATTAACCAAGCAAAAAACAAAATCAATTAGTTCACAACACAATACTAAATAAAGACCGTCAGGTGGGTTGTTAATAATCCAATTCTCCTAAACAACGGTTTTCTTGTATGGCTGATATGCTATAACATTTAATCTTCCAGTTACTATTTAAAAGATCCCGAGTTATAAATTTTGAGGAATAGTTCAACTATGTAGATGTTAAATTTAATTTTTAATAATTATGAATTTAAATTCTTTTAGAGAGTTACTAAAAACTTACATTAACCTTTAAAATTAATTAACATATACATTGTACTACGCTCCAATCAAAGTACAAACACCTGCATTTATTGCAAACCCTCTAATCCACGAGCCCAAATTATCCCGAATAAGCCCAAAAAAAATCACGATCCATGGCGTCGACGTGTCTGATGATTGGAATTTTAATTAATTAGTTTCATGGTTTATAAACTAATGACGACTGGAATTTTAATTGATTAGTTTTTTAGTTTGAAAATTAACAGCATCGGTGTATCTAACAACCGAGAATGTAATAAAGTAGTCACTGATTTGGGATTAGTAATCAGTTGTTTGTTTGATTACTGGAAATCAATTAAATTATGGCTCATAATTTAACTTATAATCAATAAGTAATGAAATTACATATATGAATGTGATGAATGATTCAATAAGTTATTTATATTTGTTTTATCATTAGGTGCTTCTCAGCCTTACATGGAGTAGTAGATATCCATCACTTATTTCTGTGAAGTTTTCAATATGATATCTCAGGTACATTAGAATTTCTATGTAATATTTAGAAGATCACTTTTGATTAAGTAATCATATGTTATTGCATCAATTTAATATTTTATATACACCGTTAAAACTTTATCATTTAATTTTATCTCTAATTTTAAACTTTAAATGTTTGGAAAATTTAAATAATCTCAAATGTCTTTATAAATTTTGATCATATTAATTGTCTCTATTATTTTCTATTATGAATCGGATTTTATATAGGCTTTTGAAAGTGTTTATAAAAAAAAATTAAAATTTTTTTCTTTACTTTAAATTAATAGTTTTAGATCATTTTAAAACGTTGATTTTAAAAATAATTTTTTTAAAATAAAAAATAATTATTTTGATAGATTTCTAAGTGAAAAACAGCCGCAACCGTACTCCCAAACAGATACTACTGGTTAAATATAAAAATCCTTACACATGTTTAGCTTAATAATTTGATATATTTTGAAACAGATTTATTATTTTCTTGAATTTTAGTTATTAGTTTTTTTTTACTTTGAGTATTTTTAAAGTTTTGATGGACAAATAAGATATCAATAAGGTATTATGTTGGTTATGGGTGATTTTAAAAATTTATTTTATATTATTTAAGATTATTTTAAATGTATAAATAAACCTACAACGAAAAACATGATTAATTAATATGTTTTTCAGGATGTTTTTTTTTTTTGTTAATATCCTTGTAAGTTGGATATAGAGTTGAATTAGTTATTGACCCATGATTTGCCGTTGCTTGGATAATTTTTATGGTAAAAAAATAAATGTCCAAGCTTTTCAAAAACATTTTTTACAACAAAAAATTATAATTATAAATCAAAAATTCTATACATATATTTAATTAAATAAATTAAAAACTATTTATGATAATAAATGCAAAATAATGTTCACGCGTCTATTTGACTAGCCTAATTGTAGGTCGAATAATGTTTTTGTAACGCAAATGAATTAATATGTAGGTGTTATTAACATGTTTTTTTTTTTGGATTCGAGGAAACTCCACCTCCCGGAAAGCACACTTTGTGGGCCCAAGTGAACGAGTAAAACCCCGGTTATCTCAGGCTCTTACAAGAGGTGCACGCCCTGACTCGAACTCGAGACCAGCTGTGCAGATCTTAAGCCCTTTACCATCACGCTACACCCCTTCGGGACTATTAACATGTTTTTTGATAACAAGTAAAAAATATAACCCGTAAATCAAAAAATTGATTCGTATATATAATAAATATAATGAAAAACATATGTTTTAATAAAGACAGATAATATCTTAATCTCATTTTTAACATAGTAGAAAAATATGACAATGTTGCAATTGTTACATTAAAACACCATTTTCTTGGTTTATATATTATTATTGACATGTATTTTTTTTACTTAAAAAATATTTTTTTATTTGGCACGTTGAATTAAATATTTTAAGACAATATATTTAATATATATTAAAAAAAAGGTCTATTCATTACATATTATGGTTTTTGAAATACAATGTATTTTTATCGAATCAAATATTAGCCTGTGCTTTTATGAATATTGTTTTCAAATCATAGTGGCCTACAAGTAATAATATTTAATCAAGCTCAGCCTTGCTTGCTAAACAAAATCTTCCTAGTTTTTTTTTTATATAAATAAAATCATGATAATTTCTATTATTTAATAAAAACACGAATCTCCACCTCATACCTTTAAGGCTGAATCTAAAACCTTTGAAGAGAAATCCCTGATCCCAATCTCTACGTTCTTCTAGCCGATATACTAAAACTCCCCTTCAGATTGCTATTACTTTTATTCTCTAAAAACCCTAAAACTTTGGTGATATTACATTATCAGGGCTAAAGATATGCTATTATACCTTGATTATTTTTATGAAATGTAATTTTTTTGAATTTGTTTGATATTTATTCGTTATTAAAAAAGTTGATTAACAAAAAATACTTTCCAGTTAAAAAAAATTTAGCTTGGTTTTTAGAAAAATAATTTTTTTTTTATTTGGAAACACTTTCTAGAAGTTGTGAAAAATTAGAAATGACATGTTATTTACTGATTATATCAAATTTAATCTTAAACTTTTGATTATGATATATTTTGTTTTAATTTTTTCTTCAATTTCATCCATTAGAATTTGATTTAATTTGATTTTTATTTCAACTTTGGTCTTTATTTTTATGATTATTATTAGTTTTTCTCTAATTATTTTTTAATTGAATTTTTTTATCTATTATTTTTTGTTCTTATTTGTTTTATGTTATTTATTTTATTTGAAATAATTTATGAAATTATATTTTTTTTTAATTTCATCATTTTTAAACTTTTTTATCTATTAGATTTGATTTTCGTTATTTTAATTATTATTTATTTTATTTGAGATAATTTATGAAATTAGATTTTTTTTTCAATTTCATTCGCATTCAATTTTTTAATTTATAAGATTTGTTCCTTATTATTTTAATAAACTTGAAATAAAATAAAATATTAATAAGTTATTTTGTAGCATATTTTTTATGATATAGTCAAACACTGAAAAATATTTTCTAACTTATTTTTTATAATACAACCAAACATTATAAAATAATTTATTTTTTAAAAATTTATAAAAAAACCACTTTTTAAAAAGAAATTTATCTCCGGGCCTTAATTTCTAAACCCAGAACATATTTTGGGAATCAACAAGAAGCCCGTAAGCTTTGGTGACCGTGCATGGCGAGGGACCTGAAGATTTTAGCGAACATCATTATCTGGCAAGCTGATGTTTCTGGTGCTATTTTCTGCAGAAGCTAGGATTTGCTGCTTCTTTATCCACTGTAAGAGAAAAAATCAACCACTCACATGGCGAAAGATTTTTAGATCCGAGCAATCAAGATTCAAGAACATAGCTTTTAACTTTTAGTGATTGACCTGACAATCTTCTTGACAAAAATGTATTTAATTGATCATTTCTTAAGAGATATGATCGTCTCTTTTTATTGAAGTCAAGGTTTCTGAACCCCCTTCATATAGCTACCGACTTGCGCCTAATTTTATGAGCACATCTTTAATTTAATAACATAGCCACACTTGTACACACTAATTAACCAGTTAAAAGCACAGCACTCCTTGATGCTCTACAAACACAAGTGACAAGTCTTGATCACAAGTTCTCTCCTCATGGCGCATATGCCTTGTCTTCCTCGTGATCCCGAGCATTCGTAGGATTCGTTTCTTTCAGCTCGTCCTTCTCGTCATGACTGTGATATATGATGGCGCTGTGCCTCGTATCGAAATCCTTGACAAAATGGTTCAGTTTGCCAGCACCGGCAGGATCTTGAACGAAAAGGTCCTTGATTGCTTCCGGCATAGGCTGATCCTTCGTCATGCTCTTCCAGTAATATTCCCTTGGCTCCTTTCTTGCATCCCTGAGCTCAACAAACTAAGTCCAAACAGGTGAAGAGTATGTTAGCTAGGGCGTAAACTAGATGGAAAACAAAACAAGCAACAACAACCCAGTCAACAACTTTAGATCTTCTAGTTAATCCATGAATCCAAGAGGGGAAAAAAAAAGAATTAGAAGGATCTTTTGTAAAAATCAAATCGAGGGTATCAGAAAGAAAGAAGAAATAGCATGACTTGTCTGGAATCTGAGGGTTTCACATGGTTATGAAATGCTTACCGAGAGAAAAGAGACGAGAACAAGAACAGCCAAGAAAGACTTCATGTCTAGTATTCTACACCTTGATCTTGATACTCGTACTTTGTATGGTAGCTAGGCTTCTCCGTCCCTGGCTGATCTCTGCCATTTATAACAAAATATAAGGGTAGGAAAGTGATTATCAACTTTCTTTTGCCCTATTATTGAAAAAAATAAAAATATTTGCGTAATAAAATACAGATGAGGGGGTGATTTCATGGTCAGTGGGGTGGCAAAACCGAAAAAAGCACACTAGGAGCTTGCAACAGAAAGGAATCCAATATGGATGGTGATACAATTTTTAATTATTTCCAGAGTTACTGTTCATCAGTCACCACAGTGCCTATGTGTTGAAAATGTGAAACACGACTGACCTTATCAAACGAAAATACCTAAAAAAATATTTTAAATTTCCACTCTTCTTTTGGTGACAGGCGACAGCCAGAAGTTTTGCTTACCACCATTGAAATGATGAGTGCTTTTATGATGGAGATAATGACAATAATACTTACTAATTACAAGGGTAGGTTACCATATTACCGTAACAATATCAACATTTTACACTTATTAAATACAAGAATAAAATCTACACGCAATTCTAATAATATTAAAGATCTACACTAAAGGTGATGTCAGTCCAAGTTAAAGGTATAGTTTGTGCTTCTAAAAAAATATTTTTACGGTGTTGCAAATTATTTTTAAGGTGATATATGTTCAATCTAATAGTATTTTTTTTTATTAATGCTATCATAAGCTAAAGAGTTTTTAGTTTTTTTTTCTTCTAAAAACAACAAAGTTTATAGGTTATAAATACCATCTGAACCATTTAGGTAAAAGATTCACAACTTTTTTTACTCTAAAATTTCATATATTTAAAAAGCATTAATCACACCAAAAAAAAGAAGAACAAATACTATTGTTTTTGGAATTTAATGTTATTTCTTTTATTTATTGCCTTTTCCATTTAAATTTACCGACTTTATCATCAGATGGTCTTTTAAATCTTATTGATAAGGACTATTTTTGCTTGTACTAAGACTTATACTGTTAGTTTTGTATTTCCGAGGCTAAGGAGAAGAAAATTAAGGACATGAATATTTAATTAACCACTATCCAAATACCAAATAACCTATTCATTGAACATACTAGATTTTAAGACATCATTAATTGGTGTCGTTTGTGGGAAACCTTTCAAAAGACTATTAATTATCCTACTAGTTTAATGATATTTCTACTCATCATTAATGATAGAGAATCAAGACACCCCTAAAATATGATGTGTAAAAGATCTCCCTGCCACTATAAACACTCATGCACAACCAACACTTCATCAACTTATTAATATAGACAAAAGAAAATACACCTCTACAAGTCTCAGTTCCACCTCCGGGTGAATGAAAGCCGAGAATTAGAAAAGAGATCCAACCCATAGGGTATGGATAACTAAGTTCGTTAGACAAGACATTCCTTTTAAAAGTTTACCCTTGAAGGGTATTTTTGTTTTGAAATTTCATTTTAGAAAAGTTTTGGAATAATCCAATGTAGATCCTAGTATTTGGAATTTGAAAAGGGTAGGTCGCCTATGAAAATAGACTAATTTATTTTTAAAAAAATTAAAATGGGTAGGTCGCCCATGAAAATAGACCAATTTCAGGGAAGAATGAATGCTTGCTAAAATTATTTTTGGAATTTAAAAATGATAAGCCACCCGTGAAAATAGACCAACACTTTTGAATTTCAAAATTGATAGGTAGCCCTGTGAAAATTGATCAATTTTAAGAAAGTATAGATGCTCATTGAAATTCTTTTTGGAATTTGAAAAGGGGAGGTCGGTCGCCCGTGAAAATATCACCTTTTTAAAATTTAAAAATGGACAGTTCGCCTATGAAAATAGACCAATTTCAGGGCAATATAGATGTGTTTTGAATTTTTTTTTGGGAATTTGAAAAAAGATAGATCGCCCATAAGAATAAACCAATTTTTGAAGGATAGGTCACTTACGATAATGATACCATTTTCTTAAAAAAAGCAAATTCTTTGGATGGGCGGATCACCTAGTAAGTCAGATATACACTTTTTCTTTACAAACTCACTATGCAAAACCTTGATAAGATTTTGCTTTATAAGCATTGTAAAGAGAAAACATTTGTTGTTACCTATTTTTTATCCTACAGAAAAAATCAAGAAAAGAAATAGAAAATTAAAATCCAAAAATACAAGAGAATATAAATGAACCCAATTTTGATTGATAAAAGACTCATTTGGTGAAAATATTTTTATTTAGGGTAAAAAAAATACAAATTTGGATAGGTAAGGACTCAAAGAGAATTTTGAAAGGCTTAATTATTTTTATTAAGGACTTGGTTACAAGAAAAATTAATATTTGAAGTCAATTCAGACTTTAATTGGAAGAAATTAAAGTCTGGAGGTCGATTTGCAATTTTAAAGAGTTAATTTGGTCAAATCAAGGGATTAATTGTATAAATATTGAAGTTTGACGGGCAATTAGGGAGTTGATTGAAGAAATCCAAAACCAATTATCAAACTAAAAAAGACAAGTAATGTATAGGTTGAAATTGATCAAATCAGGGGCCAAATTGAAGAAAATTAAATGTTTGATGGTCAACTAAGGGTTCAAGTGCACAAATCAGAAACTAAGGACTAGGATGAAAATGATACTAAACTTTGGGTCTGATGATTGAGTTTGACAAGGATGAAATTGCATGAAATTAAAGATTGTGAGACAATTACGGGTGCCATTAAAAACAAATGAAAGAATAAGGACTAAAATGAAATCTGTTAGATCCTAAATTAAAAATCCTAATTTCTAGGGTTTAACCTACACGATGCGTTGTTCAACCACTAATTAGCTTCTTCTTTGACAGTTTTGATTAATCAAGGAGACATTTTCAAGCGAATAAATATGTTGTTTCTGTCCACCTCTAGGGCTGTAACCACCACTATTCAACTTAGAAACACACCCTCTATAAAGATCGACTACTCCTATTAAATGTTTATATCTTATTCTTTTCAACGAACTCAACAGTATCTTGTCCTTAATTAACCATCACTGTATTTTTAGATTCTAAGCTAACCGGTTTGACACTTTCAAACTAATGAATATAGAGCTACAAACCTTCAAATTGAGTAAGGTTGGATCCGAATGAAAAGAGTACACCTCCTCTACAAAGTTCAGGTGGTCTTTAATGACGATGACATCAAATTTGCCTCGATAAAGTCTCGAAAGTGGCCAACTTAGTCAACCTTGACTAAGATACCTATTTGTGTAAAACCACCTAGCTTTTTTGTGTATTCATGCTTAAAAAATCCCAGAGGGTTCTTATCAAGGGCTATAAATATTTCATCCAAGATTAGTAGGTGAGAAATGCATGCCTTTATCTTTAAGAAAGAGAAAACCACCTAGGCAAAACCACCATCCCCAAAAACCATTGAAAGATAAAGGTTCCAGTTTTTAACATTTGTTTAGAGCTCTTTTATTTTGATCAAAGGGTTGATATTTGATCACTTTATGTGGGAATCCATTAAAAACCTTAGAAAAAAAATCTTATAAATACCCTACCAAAAAATTAAGAAAAAAAAGAGAAATAAAGAAGAAAAGAGAAAAAACATGAGGATATACTCCGTAAAAAGACCTTAGTGTAAAGTTTCAAAGACCTAATACATAATGTCTTATAAGCTTTGAAAATAATAGAAAATGAAAGGGAAATAATGAAGGAAGGAAAAGGGAAGGGAAGTAGCAGCTTATAACCAACAATTTTAGAGAATGTACACTATATGAAAACTCAAGGGTAGAGTTCATGTGGTCTACCCATTCATGCTTTTTCAATATTTAATGATGTTTTTGAATCTTTTCAACATTATTTTATGTTTTAGCATATATAGGATTAATGAATGAAAATGTTATTTTTATTAATTAATCATGTTTTAAAGTTGTTATTAATGTTTGTTGGATGTTTAGATGTTGTTTTTGCTGAAATGCAATGATTTTTAGAATCTGTCAAATATGGTAGTAGGTTTGTGATGATTTTTATAGGTTGCTAATATATGTTCTTGGTTTCTAAGTTTGGTTTTGGTCCCTAGTGTTTAAATAGTCAGTTTTGGATTGATATGTGATGTTTTTAATTGGCTATCATTGGAGCAGCAGTTTTGGAAGGAAAAATCTAATGAGTGATTTTAATGACTTGTTTTTATTGTTTGTTTTGAGTCAAACATGCTCGTTTTTTATAATGTAGTAAGGACCAAAAACTAGAAGTTTAAAGGCCTATAAGGCCAATTTTTAGGTTTAGCAGTAGCTTAGGCATTTTTGGGCAACCTGGGTTCGTGTTCTTTATGTTTATCCGAATAATATCGTCTCAAGTGCTAATTTCAGATTACAGTTTTATTTGATTTTGGTTTCTGCAAGTTTGCATGTCATCAATAGTCAATAATCTAGAGTTTTCATGCATTAATAACATGTTTTTGTGGGTTTTAATCCTAGGATTTTCATTTTAAATTGAAACTTATTTTGAAAAAAATTGTGATGTTCAAGTGATAATCAAAGCGAATAGATACTTGATTCTTGATATATGCTTGATTGTGAATAAAACCATGACTTCTATTGCTTGAAATCTGGTCTGGTTTGATGTTTATATTGCTGGGTTTGAGTTTGAATGTTCTTCCTATTCTTCGTTTCCCTTGGTATTTGATCTATTTTTGTTAGAAAATTTTATGATTTTTTTTAATTTTTGATTGTTTTCAGTTTAAATCTTTGTTTTGGTTTAGTTTTGGGTTAAACTTTGGTTTTTGGTTCGGTTTATGGTTGAACCAATGTTTTCGAGTTGACCCGGACAGGTCAAAATCAGGTCAGATTTTTAAGGCCTTGTTTGGTTTGCTAATGTTTTTGTTAAAGGAATTTTGGCTCAAGGATTTGTTTGGCAAACATGTCCTTAGACCTGTTTTGAAGAAAAATATGGTTTTGCCAAACATGGCTTTAAAAGTTTTTGAATAATTTCATTTATAAATAAAAAAATGAATTTTGCTTATTACATACGACACAATCCTTGCAAATATTGCATTTTATTTATATAAAAAAAGAAAAAAAATGGTTTTTAGCATGGTTTTATAAAATACTTGCGTTGGTTCTTCTTGTATTTTTTTGAAATTTACAACAAGTTTGTAAAATTCCTCAATGATTTGATCAATATTTTAATAACCCTATAAATTTTAATTTATGAAAGTTAACTGTCAATATTCTGATATAAATATTGGACTTACAAATAGGCTGGTATTTAAATGCTAGGAGTTGACTAGGGCCCCGTTTGTTTGCTGGAAAGTAGTTTTCTTTTGGAAAATGAATTCCGGGAAAAGTGAATTCTGGGAAAGTGAATTCTGATGTTTGGTAGTGTAATGGAAAATAAGTTGGAAAACACTTTCCAGTGTTTGGTTATGTCATAGAAAATGAGCTGAAAAATAACTTATTAATGTTTTATTTTTCTCAAGATTATTAAAATAATGAAGAACAAATTTTACAAATTAAAAAGTTGAATGAGAATGAAATTGAAAAAAATAAATAATAATCAAAATAATAGAGATCAAATCTAAAAAATTAAAAAAAAATGAAAGATGAAGAAATTAAAATAATAATAATTAACATTTCATAAATTATTTCAAATAAAATAAGTAACAATCAAAAGAATGAGGACGAAATTTGATAGATAAAAAATTTCAATAAAAAAATGATAAGGAAAAAGCAAATAGCAATTATAAAAATGAGGACCAAAATTAATATAAAAATTAAATTTTAAGAGATGAAATTGAAAAATAAATATTCAAAACAAATTATATATAACAATCAAAAGTTTGAGGATTAAATTTGATATAATCAGCAAATAATGACATTTCTAAATTTTTCATAACTTCCGGAAAGTGTTTTCCGCCTAAATTTTTCAGGAAACACTTTCTTGAAAACCAAGCTAAATTTTCCTTTGATTGGAAAGTGTTTTTCGTTGACCAACTTTTCTAATGGCAAACAAATACAGGAAAGTTTGGAAAGTGGTTTCCCGGAAACCACTTTCCGGAAAACAAACACATCCACAAAGAAAAACACTTTCCTGGAAACCAAACCAAAATTTTATTTGACTGGAAAGTGTTTTCTGTTGACCAACTTTCCTAATGGCAAACAAACACGGGAAAGTTTGGAAAGTGGTTTTCCGGAAACTACTTTCCAAACAAACATGGCCTAGAAAATTTTTAGAATTATTTTAGATATTCATCAATTTTAATTGGGAGTATTTTTCACCGCAAAATCCGAGTTGTGAAAAACCCTTTCGCCTTCCATGATATGTGGACCCTGTCAAGGTACCTACATGAACTCTTTCCATAAGAATTTATCTGGGCATACTAGCCCATAATGTAATAAATTTGAAATGCTAGATTTATTCATAAGAATTAACTTTTTTCTGAGCCGTATACTGATCACTGGTTAAGAATCCATCAAAACCTCTAAACTACATCTGAACCACACAATGCAACTTATCTCAGGTAAGGTGTGATAGTGGTGCTAATACCTTCCTTAACCAAAACTAGTGTTTTACCCTTGAAATTTCTGATAAGATAAGTACATTTAGGTGTAATGAACATATAACAAACAACTAGGTGGCAACGCCTTGCCCTCCGCCAATACCATGCCACACGCGTCAGGTACGACAAAATGACAACTCCACTGGAGACTTTTTGTTTGGACAATATTGGACTAGACTTTGTGTGTTTTATGTGGTTTATTTGATTTTATGCATTTAAATTTTCACATTTGGCTTACTTATTTACGCTTTAACATGTTTTATCCTTTTCATGCATGTATATTGAATATGGATAAATGTCTTTATGCATCACTAGTTTATTTGTGATATATCATTTTGGAATGCACATATATAGAAACTTTAGGTTAGGTGGGGGAGTAACGACTTATCCTATGACTTTTAGTAAGGATTTTAAGTTTGTGAAATCATTCAACTCTTTGTTAAATGTTTGGACTGGTAATGATTAATATATGTGCCATCTCATTACCTTTTGATTCCCCTATATTACCACCATGAGGGTGATCACGAGGACAATAAGAGACCCATTTTTTAGAGACCAAGTAGTAAACCTATCCACTGTCTCATATAAAAGGATTAGAACATTTCTTTAGGGTGTATTTTTTCTACACATGTTTTGCATCAAGGCAAGCCCTTCATGTAACATCTTGAGTTTAGGATTTACAAGTGACATAAAGGTCATAATTTAGGAAATTTTTTCTGTAAATTTTGGCAAGAATCAAAATTCTTGTTCATCATGTAAGAGTAACAACTATATGTTACCCTTTGAAGGATGAGTTCATCAATCAAAGTTTGAGTAAGAGGACTTCCCTTTGAAAGTATCTTTCATGAGCCCCTTTAGCCTGTTAGAGAAGTTAAAGAACTAGAGGATATAAGGGCCTCCTGTCAACACTACTGATCAAGGTGTAGTATTACCTGAATTCTCTTTAAGGACCTTGAAAAATTTATCAAAAACAACCAAAATAATCTATTTACCAGGTGGTGCTGATCAGGATTTAAATTATAGTATCTAAGCGCATCTCTTACAAATTCTTATAAGAGGAACGAGTACCTAAACTCAAACATGCACATAGAAGAAGTAATGATAAATTGATCATCTTTATGCTTGCTGGTGACCTGCGAGATACAATCACCAGACGCTGGTAACCTAACCAAGCAATCCCCTGGTTGTAAACATAATGGGGGGCATTCTCATCCTTTTTTCTAGTAGAAGAAGGTTGAGCAACGCCTTTTTCAGATTTAAGGCCTATTCTAATGGTCGTAGATCCTTGACAAGTGATTTTAATTTTAGGTCTGAAACTAAAATATCTTTAGGAGACATAGTTTTCTTTTCTTTTTTAGAAGCCATTCTTAAAATTTTTAAGAAGTCTTTCGATAAAAAGAAAAAAAGATGAAGATTTATGTGTTTACCTAAGTGAATGACTTCTTTATAAAGAGATTTGCTCTTGTATGATTTTGTATTAGACTCCCAGTTTAGAGAAAGTAAAGGAAATTTTTGGCAAAAGTAAAAAAATGAAACTAAGGGAAAATATATAAGTCATCAACTTTTCTTCCTATCAACAAAATGAAAAGCACGTGGTGTGGCATCATAAACCCTAGAAAGCCTAATCATTTTAGCATATTAATTACACGCAGCTGAATGGTCTTAAAAAAAAACCTTTTCGCTTCCCTCATGACATCATTTTAGATCAATTTGGGGAGACACTTTTTACCTAAGGAGGACAAGGTAGTTTGACCAATTGTCTCCTAAAAAGTCTTTTAAGTATTTACATTTAACATGCATAAACTTAAGGGGGCAACTAATGAGTCAATATTGTTTTTACTTAATAATTTTATGCTTTGAAAGAGTCCAAATCGATAGATAGGGTATTAGCCTAACCAAACATGAGTCTGCAAAGATGTCAGACCTTACTTGGGTTCAACCATAAGTTGAGCCTAAGTTATTGTGGGTTTGGTGCGTTGTTAGACCCAATATACTTGGATTTAGCCATGAACCGAACCTAAGTCATCATGGATTTGAAGAGGTGTTAGACCTAAAATACTTGAGTTTAGCTATAAGTTGAGCCCAAGTCACAATGAATCTATCAAAATGCTAGATTCAAGATACTATGGGTTCAACCATGAGCAGAGCCCAAGTCACCGAGGGTCTGACGAGATGTCATACCTAATATACTTGGATTCAACCATGAGCTGAGCTCAAGTCATCACGGGTTCTGTGAGATGCTAGACCCAATAGACTCAGGTTTAGCCATAAACTAAGTCCAAGTCATCACAGATTCAACGAGATTCCATACCCAATATGCTTGAGTTTAGCTATGAGCTAAGCTCTAGTCATCACTGGTCCGACGAGATTCTAGACCCAACATAATCGAGTTCAGCATGAGCTAAGCCTAAGTCACCGTAGGTTTGGTGAGATGCTAGACCTAACATACTCGAGTTCAGCCATAAGCTAAGCTCAAGTCACCACGAGTTCGGCAATATACTAAACCTAACATATTCAGATTCAGCCATGAGCTGGGCCCAAGTCATCATAGGTCTAGCAAGATGTCAGATCTAGTATACTCGGGTTCAACCATGAGCTGAGCTTAAGTCACCATGGGTCTGGCGAGATGGCAGACCTAACATACTCAGGTTCAGGAATGAGAGTTCAAGTCACCATGGGCCCGACGAGATGTAAAACCAAACATACTTGGGTTCAACCATGAGCTAAGCCCAAGTCATCGTGGGTATAGAGAGATGTCAGACCAATTATACTTGGGTTCAACCATGAGATGACCCCAAGTCACCGTGGATCCAGTAAGACATTGTACCCATTTCCCCTAGGTTTGGATCTACGCCAGATCTAATTGGACTTAGAAATCCATGCTAGAACTATATAATTTTATCTTTATGAACTGTTCATGTATAAAGTAATTATAGCCCTACATCTATAAAAGGTCTCTCAGGGGGCCTATCACATTTTCAATCTCATTAATTAATGATGTGTAAGAGATATGTGTCTCTTATTAATGATATGTAATAGATATTTATCCTTTATTAATGTCATCAGAAGTTAAGAATTTCTTAGTCTTTCATTTTTCTAAAGATGACAAGGTTTAAGGGTTATAAATACCCCTTCAACTATTGAGTTATGAGGTTCACAACTTTTCATACTCTAAAAGCTCATATATTTCAAGAGTATTAATCACGCACAAAAAAAAAACAAGAACAAACACTCTTGTTATTAGGATTTAAGGCTCCTTCTTTTATTTATTGTCTTTTCTATTTAAAATTACTAACTTTATCATTGGAGGGTCTTTAAATCCCATCGATAGGGATTGTTTTTGCAAGTACTAAGACTTCTACTGTTAGTTTTGTACTTCCCGGGATAAGAAGAAGGACATTAAAGACATTGATATTTGATTAATCATTATCCAAATACCAAATAACTTGTTTCTTAAATATATTGGATTTTAGAATATCACCAATAAAATTATTGGCATAATGCCATTTTTAGAATAAAAGAAAAAAAAATTATTGCCAAGCCAATCCATGGCAAACAAATTCATTTTATGATACTAGTTAGAAACTTATATAATTTTTTTTGCTTGTGTGTCGGTGAACTGAAGTTGTTACATCACTTTTGTAATAACTACCGACCACAATTTAGAGTGATGATGTGTATTATGTATTCAACACTTTCTTTCTTTTTTATCAAGCATGAGATTTAGTAGAGAAAATTCATAGATTAATTGAGATTGGTTTTGAAAAAATGAAAAAGTCACATGCATGTCCAAGATTCGATGGCCTCGACAGCAAAAAAAACAAAAAAAAAATAAAAATCAACGGCCTGTGCGTGGCAGTAGGCGCTTTTTATAATTCTTTCCCTGAACAATTATAATTGTTTTTCAAATGAAGGACTTCTCGAAGATGAACAGTTGCATGATGTCCTTGAAAGTTGTCAAACTTCTTGTCTATCGGACTACCCCTCCCTGTTTTCCTTTCCTTTTCTTTCTTTGTTTTTGTATGGTAGAGAACAAATCATGCCGTTTTAACTTTTTAAGTTGACTACCAAGCGAAGATGCCCACAGAAATTTCTGCAGAAAAGACAAAGAAGCTAAAAATTAAGTAGTTTTGGTGAGGTTTTCAGGGTATAGGAAAATTCCAGGAGAAAATAGGTGGGAAAGGTGCGTAGAGT
Source organism: Populus simonii (assembly GCA_007827005.2). NCBI lineage: Eukaryota > Viridiplantae > Streptophyta > Magnoliopsida > Malpighiales > Salicaceae > Populus > Populus simonii. The sequence continues at coordinate 15,448,674 of CM017467.2, read as the reverse complement.
GTTCATGCTGACATGCGTACCCGTCATAACAGTGCTATAGATCTTCAGTTTTCGGCAACCTAGAAGTTGACCTTCAAATAAAAAACACGTTCAATCAATAAGATATAAATTTTCAGGAGAAAGATATGGCAGATCTAGATGTCTCCACAAATATCGTCAACTCTTATATCCCACACGTTGGTGACGCAACATAATTTTCAAGTTCAAAGTTTGAATTTGTTATTTCAGGACAGCCCAGTAGTACTAACTAGAGTTTTATAGTTTCAGTTTCCAGATTTTCATATTCAAGCTTTTAATTTGACGGGGTACTCTCTTCACAAAAACAAATAATTAAACAAGTTTTTTGTTGCGAACCAGAGGACATGGTGATGAAGGCTATGGAAGGAGACAACATCATTGAAAAATCAACAGTTGGTTTGGCGAGAATTCTGCTGGCTCGAAGTTACTGTTCAGATTTAATAACCAGTTCTTGTATAAGATTCTAATGTATCAATTTCTGGGAAGTAATCATTGATGAACAAATTGCATCATCCTTCTCCGATCCCTTATGTTTTTAGTAACCTGCGAGGAACTCCATACATTTTTGTTGTAATTAAATAACTGAAAAGGCTGATATATTTATGAGATTATCAAGGTAGCCCAGAATTCCTGTCAAAGAACAAATTCAAGCCTGATATTATTAGTTCTACAGTATTTGTGCCTGCCGTTGCATTCCATGCAGGGATTCTATCATTGACTATCAGCTGACCACTACGGGGAGAGTTAAAAAAAAGTAGGGAAAAAGAGTTAGTGGGTTGCTGTGACTTTTATAAAAGATATATATTTATTTAAAGAACAGAGAGGAAACTTTTTTTCTTTTTCCTGGAGGCTAGATTTGATTCTAACGCCCACGAGAAAAGCTGGCTCTCTAGGCTAAAGTCAACTTGATACGTGGATAATAGGTAAGCCCAGAATTCCTGGCTCTCTTTTCTTTTCTGGAACTTTGATTCACGAATAGTGCTGTCCACTTTCAAACGAGAAAAGAACAAACTAGTCCCTTAATTCTCAATTAATTTACAATCTGGTCCTTCTGGAACTAAAGTAATCACACACTTGAAACATTATTCATTATTTAACGCTAATCTATCATCTAACTTGGTTAATTTCTTACCGATACTAATTTTTATTTATTAGAAAAATACAAAAGGATCTTATTGCAACATATATATCTACAAGGATGATTTATTAAAAAAAAAAGATATGATGAATTAGAGGAATAGAAAATAAAACCATCAACTCCAATTATAAATACAACAACTCTGCTTGTATTATCAAATTTTTTTTATAGGCACAACTATGACAGTAAATACTAACATTTTCCATGTATCTAACAACTTATCCACGATGATTCATGAGATAAGAAGGGTATTTGATATAACTATAAATATTGTTTTTTAAAATATTTTTTATTTAAAAATATATTAAAATAATATATATTTTTATTTTAAAAAATTTATTTTTAAAACCAATTCATCAAAACCGTATAAAATAAAAATTTAATCTGAGCAGCTTTTGAGCTTTTATAACTGTGAAATGTCTTTTCGACAGTTTTGAGACAACATTACTTAGTGTAGGCTTTATAGACCAAAGTAAAAGCTGAGTGGAGTTGGATGACCAATTTGTCGTTCTTTTCTAGATTTTGTACAATTTGCTTTTTTGAATAGGTTTGATTTTGTTCTAGAGCAACGTTGAACATGGACATGGTGCTGGTTGGCGTTGCCTACCAAAGTCAGCTATTCATTTTCGCATCCACATGACATCTACGAGTAGTTTTTGTTTTTTTGTAGATAATCTTATCGGATTAATCAAGAGAGAGCTATCTAGATATCTTTTAGATACCAAGAGAGCAGTCAGCAGTTTACTGGGTTGCATCAAATAATGTTTTTCTGGTATCAATAGTGTTTGACAGTGTGTCTTGGAAATGTTTTTAAAAACATTTATTATTATATTTTTACATCTAATTAATATGTTTTTGATGTTTTTAAATTATTTTAATATGCTATTATCAAAAATAATTTTTTTAAAAAATATTATTTTAATATATTTTAAAATGAAAAGCACTTTAAAATATAATCGCCATCAAACATTTAAATACTCTATGATTAGTGATGTGAGCACGGTCTTAAAGAGTTAATCAAGTTCGTTAGAACACCAATATCTATTCAATTTGTCAACCAAGCAGAAACAGAAATGTAACTATCAAGAAAACAAAGAAAAATTAATCCACGTAGTGATTAAGAGCTTGATTAATTGCAGAGCCGTTGGTTTGAATGGAGTTCAATGCATTGCTAAATAAGCTTTTGGTGGAGATGAAATATTATGGTTTTGGTGTATGAAAGTGTGCTGATAGTTGTGATTAAAAATGTTTTTTATTTAGAAATATATTAAATAATATTTTTTTATTTTTAAAAAATTATTTTTAATATTAACATATTAAAATAATTTAAAAATATTAAAAAATTAATTTTAAATATTTTTTGTTTTTTAAAAACAGGTTGAAGCCGTATTCCTGAACATTTTCTTGCCTTGTGCGTGCAGATGGTGATGTCCTATCATATGCTCTTGAAGTGACATTTTGAGATGATCATATCACGTCGTTGCAAATATTTTCTTGTGACTTTTGTGGCAATAACCCCATGCATTTGTAGAATTTAGGACGATAAGAAGGAATATTGGAGGCGATCTCTCTCACTCTCTCTCTCTCTCTGCGACCAATCCTGAGATTTCTGTGGAGGAAGCGGACTTGGTTGACTCTAAGTCCACATTCAGGAACTCATGGGGGAGGAGGAGCCTAAACGGAGAGCCTAAGGAGGCTCTGACTAATGATTCTCCTAAAGATGGTATTATGGCTGATGAGTTGACTCCACTAGTTGATTGGATATTTATTCCATGAGAAATCTGAACAGGACAGTGATCGAGAGGATGATTGCCCTACAATTCACCTTTCGGCTGTTGATAAGAAACGAATCTGCAAACCATGGCAAAACGCTTTTATATGTAAGATATGTGGTAAACGTGTTGGTTATAAGTTCCAAGTTAGTAGATTGGAACAACTATGGAAGTTGAAACAACCAGTAACCTTGGCTGATACCGGGAATGATTACTACGTTGCTAGATTAATTCACGTCCGATGAGGATTACCAACGTATTCTGTTTGGTGGCCCTTGGATGGTTTCGGATCACTACTTTACAGTCTGTCAATAGTAGCCTCGTTCGTATTCCGAATTATTGCATATTGAATATTATGATAACTGGCTTTTCTCCAGAAAATTGGTAATAAGTTAGGGAGAACACTTAGAAGTGGATGAAGCCACGCTGAAAGGTTCTAGGGCTAATCTTGCTGTTTGCATCGAAGTTGATCTAGGCAAGCCATTGATCTCTAAAAGTTGAGGCTGGGACGGCGCAGAATATGGCGAGTGGAAAATGAAGGAATTCGCTCGGTTTGTTTCTCATTTGGTCTTTATGGACATAAAGTGGATGGTTCTGTTAAAAAGTGGAAACATATATATTTCCTGCTTGCCCTTATTTCTTCCAATTTTTGGCCAGATATCCCAGTTTTATTGTAGATAAAGCACTTCCAATTATGAATAAAAACTTAAAAATGTAGACGTCACCGAGTTTTTTTATTTTTTGAAAGATTCTAATGAATCATTATAGGATAAATGTATAAATTACAGTAAATAATCAGTTGTTGTACAAGTATTCATCATCAAGTCATATTATAGGCTGGGTGAAGCTGGTTATGGTAAAATTATCGAATGGAAAAAAAACATTTTACTTAAAGGGAATAAGCTAAAAAAGAACTTATATGCTATCAAATCCATGATGAAACCCTTCAGACTAGGATATAAAAAAATTAATACGTGTCTAAACTTCTACATGTTGCACTACCTTAAAAATATAGAATTGTTCAAGCGTAGAATATGTAAACATGCTAGTTATAAACTTAGAACTAGTAGGGAAAAGATTGTTGTTGTACATAGAAAATTTAGATATTTTCCAATCACACCTAAACTATAAAGGTTATTCATGTCTCCAACAACTGTTGAGTACATGATATGGAATTATACACATGATGTGGTGGATGAAGTTATGGTGTACCCTTCTGATGGTGAAATTTGAAAGCATTTTAATAGGGTTCATCCTCAGTTTTCAGTAAAATCAAGAAACGTGCATCTTGAGTTATTTACATATGAAAACCCATGATTGATGCATAGTTCAGAAGGTTTAAGGTTAGTATTAACTTAATTTTTTTTTATTATGGTAATCTAGTTAGTTTATTAATATTAATAGAATTATTCTCTTACAAATTTGAACTACAATGAGATTTTTACTAGGATAGAGTTGACAACGTTGTTGTCAGGAGGATTTGAGAGAATAACGCTGCAATTAGATAAGATTGAAATCATGATAAATTTTTTTAATCTAAATTTTAAAATTTTATTTTTTAATTATTAACATATAATTCATTTGTACCATATAGGTTGTGTGATTTTTGGCACAAGACACAAAAAAACCAAAAAAATATGTGAAAGAAAGATAGTTTTCATACTGAAAGGATGTGGCTATTTCGAAGGATTTCAAACCCTCGTATGTATAAAAGGTTGTTTGGGTGGAATATATTCAGCCTACAACGTCCAAGCATTTCATGTTATAGTCATAATTCGGTGCGGAGAACTAGAACTGGCAGATTCACAGTTCCATTATTATATATACCGACAAATCCATTTTGTTTGTTTTACCTGCAAAATGGATGGGAAGTTATTTTTTTAATATATCTATTTTTTTAATTTATTGTTTTATATGAATATATTTAACTAAGAATAATTTCTTTGACCAGCTACGGTTCTTAGACGCTAATCATATTTGATGAAGCTTTTTTTTTTTTTTGTAAAAATACACATGCAAAATGATAACCTTAAAAAAAAAAGAAAAAAAAAGGACGCAACATTAATAGAGACGCGGATTTCCATCTCATAAATACGTCCTGCACCAGATCGTGTTCGCCTTATAAAATTCTTGCAATTTTGCGTATGAGCAGCTTCTTGAGAATATTTCAACCTGCATCGTCGACAAGAGTGACCGACATTTTTACCACCTTCGAGGCACTAGTTGAGGTCCAATTTGCATCAAGCGGCAGGGACGAATAAAAGGTACAGATCTCCCCATGTATTCCAGGCATGTTAAAGTCAACAATGCTATTATTTTTTGAGAAAGCCAAGAACGTTAGTTGGGTATAGTTCATGGCAATGGAAGACTTGAAGTTGATACCACTACAAGCATGTAAGGTTGCCATATCTGGAGTCCACCCTCGTGCAGTCATGCTCAACACTGCGCCGCCCACAGCCTTAATTAACATTTCATCAACATTCAACTCCACTACTTCCGAACGTTGACATTCTAACATTTTCTAGGGCCAGGTAACCTTCCACCTTTCAAGATAGAAAACGAATTTGATCTTAACAACGTATGTCAGAACGCAATACAATGAACTTCCCGGTACATTTCCATAGATTAATTACATCAATAAATATGTGGGATTAGGGATGAAAGTTCTTCAAATGCGCACTTCTTTGAAAATCTCGCATTTCAACAGCTAGAGTAACTAGACTATAGGTCGATGATTACATGTGGATTAATTTCGCAATTTAAGCAAGGATGGAATTAATCAAGGAACCAGATCAAGTCAACCGAATACTTCTATGGCCATGTGCCTGCAACATCAATACAAGTGTGGCCACATCATGCAGAGAAATATGAACCTGAGATAAGTGCAGAACAATATTTAATTTGCTTGTTTGACTTATGATCAATATAATATTAGAAATCGATCTTCCAGGGAAGAGTTCATATGGGAGAAATCAAGCACAGCCAAGAATGCCTGAGCTGGGGTGACATAGATTGAAGTGCCTTCTAGCCTATCCGCCAGAACAGTTGACCCCAATACATGCAGTTTGATATGATGTCTGCAACTAGCCATATTAAGGCAAAATTCAATAAATTAGTGTGAATTATTTCTTACATTTGAAATAAAAATAATCTCAAACGTAAGACTAGATTTTATCTGATCCAGCTGGTGTACAAATTTTTTTGCAGAAGTAGAAAGAAAGAAAGGTTAATTTCAAGATTTCTGAAGCAGAGATGGGTGTTGATGTTTTGTCTTGGAGACTTATCCTCTGTTCTCTACTTGTTTTACTGGTAATCTTTGTCTCCCCTTCTTCACTTGCCGCCATGATTTTCTTTCATTTTTAATTTGTTGTTGTCAAGATGAGTGCTTCTAAATTTGGTTCTTCTGGTTTAATAATTTATATATTTGCTTTGATAACAGTTTGCTAAAGACTGTAGTGCAAGAAAGATGACTCACACAAGATGGAGAGAAGTGCCGGATGATGATACAAACGGTCTGCAACACAATCGAGAACCTGATTTGCAACAGCTTTCAAAGGATGATCATCTTCTAACCAGGCACAGTAGGGATGGTGATCATCGAAACCATGAACATGCTCATCTATCATCACATATGAATCATACGGACCCTTCAGACAAGATTTTCTTCACCATACAAGATCTGCAAGTTGGAAAAACACTTCCAATTTACTTCTACTATAGAGACCCTTCAACTTCTCCTCATCTGATATCTAGAGAAGAAGCCAATTCAATTCCTTTCTCTTTAGCAAAATTACCTTATCTTCTTGAATTTTTCTCTTTGTCCAAAGAATCTCCTCAAGCCAAAGCCATGGAATATACACTAACACAATGTGAACTTGAACTCATGGAAGGTGAGACCAAGTTCTGTGCTACTTCCTTGGAATCCATGCTTGATTTTGCACAGGCCACTTTTGGATCGGAAACCCAAGTAAAAGCCTTAACTACCAATCATCTTAGAAAGCCAGTTGCACCTATACAAAACTACACCATTGTGGAGGAGCCTAGAGAGATCTTGGTACCAAAAGTGATAGGATGTCATACCATGCCTTACCCTTATGTAGTTTATTATTGCCATAGCCAAGAAGGTGGGAACAGGTTATTTGAGATTTCACTTGGTGGTGAGAATGGAGATAGAGTCCAAGCTATTGGTGTTTGCCACATGGACACCTCTCGATGGGATCCTGACAACCCATCATTTCGTGTGCTGAAAATAAAGCCTGGAACTGCCCCTGTATGCCATATTTTCCCAGCAGATAACATAGTCTGGGTGCCTTTGCTTTCATAAATGCAGTAGTAATATTTGTGGTTGTGATTGTATAAGATATGTCCTGAGACTTGAATCATGTCATACGCTTGTCTGTAAAATTGTGCTTGTCGATATAGTCATGGACTGATGTATACCAATGTTCCCTCTTACAAGACTAATAAAGAATATTGGTGATTCTGTACTTCGTTTCTTGGAAGTGTCTTGGAATGCTGTTGTTCTACGATGACAGACAAAGGTATTCTCTTCGGGAGAACCCGGCTTCGAAAACTATTTGGGGCATAACTGGATTTCATGTAAATCCAGCCAGAACTTGCCTGATTTCTATGCCATGACTGGATCTAATCATGGCTTAAAATAACGTACAAATCCAATCCAGCTATTTACAACAGGATGCATAAAACCCTGGTCCAGTAATGTTTACCTCGTAATTGATTGAGGTGGCTTGTTTCCTAACCTCAAACGTACCGTGACACTAAAATACAAACTGAGCAACAACTCAACTTATTTCATCGACTTCACAGCATATCATCAAGGATCCACATTTATTTTTATAATAAAGCACTCGAAGCAAGGAGGTAGCACTGCTAACTTCATTATTTAGAGCCTAAGAGGCCGTTTGTTTGCGTGGTTGCTTCTACGTTTGAAACAACCACAACAAACATGATGTTTGATTACATTAAAAACACAATTTAATTTTGATGAGACCCATGAATTCACGTTTTGCACGCGAATTTGATGAAGCAACTCCTAGTTGCTTTTTAAAATTCTGCGTTTACATGCACAGTGCAATTCACTTGCACTGTGCACACAAACAGTGCAAGTGAATTGCACTGTTTGTACTGTTCACGTGAACAGTGCAATTCACTTGCACTGTTTGAGTGAACAATTTTTTTTTTTAAGTTTTTGTATATTTAAAAAAAAAACTAGTTTAAAGTTAATTAAATTTACTCTCATTGTCATGTAAACAATATTTTTTTTCCCGAAAAACTAATGTAAAGTGAATTAAATTCATTCACACTGTAATATCAAATCATTTTTATTCCTGATAATATTTTATCTAATTTTATTGCACGCTCAAAAAATTATAGAAACTGTAGTTCTTGTCGAATGAATTTTGTATGTAATGGAATTGTAAATGGTTTAATGGCATAATAAAAAATATTTTATATAAAGTATTATATATTTCATGAAGTAATAGCAATAGTTAAATCTACAACATTTAAATTAAAAATCATCAATTTTAATATATATATTTTAAAATTATTTTATAACTTTAATTTCAAAAGCGTTCTTAACCAAACACATTAAACTACTTTTTATTCAACCTCAATTTTAATTACAGTTTTAACTAAACAACTATTTTTTCAAACCAATCTCAATTAAAAGTACCTTTTATAAAATAATTTTTTTTAAATTGTAATCATAACAGCTATCACAATATCAAATACACTCACTCAAATACGAGAACATCAGTCCCCTTGTTGATATCCTTGGCGAATTTACCATCTTCTGCTGGTTTGTTTCAGAGTCAGTAACAGAGGACTTCTCACTCTTGGGCTCGGTAGTTGTACCGTGATAGATACGGTGGCTCGACCAATCATCACACTTGAGCTCAGTATCAGTAGTTGTTCCATGATAAATTCGTGGTTGGACCAATCATCATTGCTGGGCTGAGTAGTTGTTCCATGACAAATACGTTGGTTCGACCAACCATCCAAATCCATTTTCTCCTTTTCATTCCCCGGAGTTTCATGATAAATACGAAGATTGGAATTAATCATCCAAATCGAGAGGTCTATCTTTCCTAGGCTCTGCAAAAGTCCAGTGAGAATTCCGAGGAAAATAATGTCAATTGTCAGGAAACATTCTTGACAAGTTGGTCATTTTTTTAGCCTCTTGGCTTGGTTATCAATAAGCCCTTGAGTTACTTTAGGAATTGGCTGTCCTTTCATATTTCTCCCCCGATATTCTCCAAGGTCTTCTCTGCCATTAATGGTGCCTGCAAGCTGCCCAGAAGAAAAAACAAATTGTTAACCCATGCATGTAACTGATTTAAAACATTTCTTTTATATTTATGTACATGATTACTTATTCTATTTTCCTTAATATGCTCGTGTTTTGACTGATTAATGGGCACGTAATTATCAATAACATGTTTGTCTATATATATAAAAAAGTTGAAGATTTATATTCTATACGACGAATGAAAATGGATGGTAAGAGTACAATAATTTCATGCTTCCCAGGAGAATTGATAAAAGGGTAAGAAAGAAAAGTTTCATGCACGGAACTACACTGTCCCAGAAGGGCCTGAAAGAAGTGCTAGCTCTAGAGATGGTAGCATGCCATATTTTGCCTTACCCTTCGCAGTTTATTATTGTCACAGTCAAGAGAGTGAAAACAAGGTTCTCGAGGTTACTCTAGAAGGTGAGAATGGAGACAGTGGAAGCTGCTGCTGTTTGCCACGGAGACATCTACCAGGAATCCTACCATTTCAACTTCTTGGCATGAAGCCTGGAACTTCTCCAGTATGCCGTTTCTTCTCTCCAAGCAATCTTCTTTGGGTTCCAGTATCAATATCCACCATGTAATTTTAGTTACTTCTATATGTTTAATTATTACGAAGCCTTGAACTTTGTTGTAAAAATTTAATGGAGCTAGCATGCATGTATCGTTACTGAACCCATCTATAAAAACCTTGTTACTTGGAAGAGCAACAACTCCAACTCCGGCGCTAAATGGAAACCTTGTTGTTCTTATTTTGTTGGTTTTGATTTTTCTTCGAGGGAAGTTAAATAAAATATCAAAATGTTTTTTTTTTCACTCATAAATGTTATTTCTACGTATATATCTCTTAAAAAAACTAAAACCAATTAAATAAGACCAACAAAAAAAATTAATTAATTAAATGCAGTCAAAAAATTAATATCAAAATCATTAAAGAAAAATAAAATATTTATTTATTTCATTCCAATATAATTAGCTTTTCAAATGATTTTTTTCATTACATAAAAAAAGGTTATATTTATATTATTCAAAATATTATTTTATTAATTTAAATCTTTAAAATAGCATCTCGCCTTCCCCTTCTTGAAGATGCTCTAAGTATCTGATCCAGGGAATAAAATTGTTGCTAGTGTTTAAAATTTGATGTTAAGGGCCTTGAAGTATAGTAAAATTGTTAATCAAGTTTTGATCCAATATCAAAAAATATCTAGTATAGTATTAGTATTAGAAAAATATCTTAATATTATAATATGATTTATTTTAAAAGAGATAGTTAAATAAAAAATAGTTTTTAAAAAAATAATGTTATTAAACTTTGTAGAGTTAATCCTCGATTCATGGATTTAGCGGGTATCTTTTATTTTTTTTATTTTTTAATTGAAATCAATTTTGTAATTGTCTATTTTTATCATAAAATTTTAAAAAAAATAATTTCAAGAAAAAAACCATGTTATTAAATTTTAGAAAGTTCATGGACCTATTTGCAGGTTTGACATGTATTACTTATATTTTTTTTTCCTTTGTTTAAATTTATTTTTTCTCTTTTATCATTCTATATTAAATTGATGAGAATTGAATTTCATAATTTATTTTATTTTGCTTTGTATAATATTATCGCGGTCTCAAAAAAAAATTCTAATATTGGGTTAGTGTTCAATTTAAGATCGTATATTTTTGTTATCATAAAGTTAAATAACAATAGTTTCGAGAAAAAAATATTTTAATTCCAATAGAGTTCATGATCCAATTCACGAGTTGACTTAGGTTACCCGATTCACTAATTTGGCGAATTTATCTATTGAACATGATATGTTTTTTTTATTGTTTCACTCATAGTTTTTAAATTCGACCCAGTCTAATGATCAGGTCACGGGTCAGATGAGTTGATCCAGGTCAAAAAAAAAAACACATTTTCACCCACTTCTCACAAATACCCCTGATTAAAAACCCAACAAAAACACCAAAAAGAAAATCCAATTCCAATTCCAAAAACCCAGCAAACGCAAACCCATTTCCACAAATTTTCCATGAATCACACCACTAAAAACACAAAAAAATTAATCGAGAAAAGGAAAAGGAGGCTGTATTGCTGATATTAGCCCTCCAATTTCACTTGTTTTCCCATATTTTTTTACTGTGTAGAGAAAGAGAAAGAGGAGGGTTTAGGAATAGGATTTGCAGAGAGAGGGAGAGGGACTTAGTGAAAGGTATAGGTTAGCTCACTACCAGAAAACCGGAGAAAAGCAACGGAATTACCGACGGAATATTTCCGTCGGTATAAATTACCGACGGAAATAATTCCGTCTCAAAATCTGTCGGTATATACAGACGGAATTTTTCCGTAGGTAATTCCGTCGGTATATACCGACGGAATTTTTCCGTCGGTATATACCGACAGATTTACCGACGGGGTATACAGTTTGTCTGGAAAAATGCAACGGCGCGGTGATGTCAGGCGATTTTACCGACGGAAATTACCGAGGGATTCAAACTGAGATGGCCGTACAGTGACGTGGCTCAGTCACCGACGGCATCACCGACGGAATCACCGACGGAAGTAATCCGTCGGTGATTCCGTCAGAAAAAGTGATTATATGACCCATCTGCCGACACTCTCTTCCTCTGTTTCTCCTTCTTCTTCTTTCCCATCCCACCTCTCCCCTCCCAAACTGCAGCTCCCCTCCCAAACTGCAGCCAAACACCCATCCCAAACTCTCCACTATTCTCAACACGAGCACTCCGGTTTCTTATATCTTGTACGTGGTCACAATATCCGTTTCTTGTAGATTTTATCATTTTTTTGTAAGTAAATCTATCCTTTTTAGTTTTAATATTTAATTGTGAATTTTATTGTTTTAGTATATGTATTTTGTTAACGTTTGTACTTGTTTAATTGTTATTTATCAAAGAAACTTGTAGTATGAATATTGTATAATATTTTGTAGTTGTTATAGTTTGTTTTAGATTTTATCAAATTATATTTGTTTGTAAATTGTTGAAATTTTGTTTGAATTACACCGAATTAAATGTGTCGTTGTGATGAAATAAATAATTAATAGCTTGTTTAAGTGTCTTGTTTAATTGTTATCAATTATATTTGGAAGTTGTGATTTCTGTAAATTTATATATGTATAAATTTGTATGTATGAACATTGATAGTTGATAATTGATAATGAATATTTAACATAAGTGTTGTTTTAGTTTGTTGGATAATGTCGGGGAAAACCAATATTTTTGTTATGTTTTATAGAGGTTCAATAGAAGTCATGGATGATCGTTCATGGATGTATCGGGACTCACCCCAAGGATTGCGGAGGATGGATTATTGTAACGGTGTCCAGGGTTTTATTAATTTCGCAACATCTATTCCGAGGAATTTTACTGATGGCGGTATTAGGTGTCCATGCAGGAAGTGTAAAAATTTAAAGTTTCTGCATCAAGATGTTGTAACAATGCATCTTCTAACCAAAGGGTTCATGGAAGATTACATATGTTGGTATGCTCACGGAGAACTATTTGTTCCTGATGAGAGCATGGAAGAACAGGTGGTTGGGTCAACTTCTAGTGCTAGCAACATGCATGAAGTTGGAAATGAGAACAGTAATCCTTACAGGAATATGGTTATGGATGCAATGAGAATGAGTGAAGGTAATGTCAGGGAATGTCCAATCGTAGAAGAAGAACCTAATGCAGATGCAGCAAGGTTTTTTGATCTGTTGAGAGATTCTGACGAACCATTATGGGATGGTTGCACGAACCATAGTAAATTATCAGCCGTAGCACAGGTGTTCACCATCAAGTCAGATCACGGGTTGAGTGAGGCCGGTTATGACAAGATTATTGAATGGGCGAGAAGCATTTTACCTGAAGGGAACAGGCTGAAAGAGAACTTCTATGCTGCCAAGTCCATGATGAAACCCCTCGGTTTAGGATACCAGAAAATTGATATATGCCCTAACTTCTGCATGTTATACTACCTTGAAAATGCTGAGATGACCGAGTGCATGACATGCGGGCATTCCCGTTACAAACCCAGAACTGGTAGAGGGAAGACTCTCGTGGCATATAAAAAACTTAGATACTTCCCAATCACACCTAGACTGCAGAGGTTATTCATGTCACCAAGGACTGTTGAGCACATGACATGGCACCAATCACACCATGCGGTTGATGGAGTGATGGTTCATCCTTCTGACGGTGAAGCCTGGAAACACTTTAACAGTATGCATCCTCCCTTTTCAGCTGAATCAAGGAACGTGCGTCTTGGGTTGTGTACAGACGGATTCAACCCCTTCGGGTCATTTGCTGCTCCTTATTCTTGTTGGCCGGTCATACTGACGGTTTATAACTTGCCACCGGGGATGTGTATGAGGCCGGAGTTCATGTTTTTATCTATGGTCATACCAGGTCCGAGCAGTCCGGGGCGGAATATAGATGTTTGTCTTCGTCCGTTGATTGATGAGTTGATGCAGTTGTGGTCCTCTGGAGCTTTGACTTATGACATCTCGAGGAAACAAAATTTTGTTATGAGAGCGGCTTTGATGTGGACTATCAATGATTTCCCAGCTTATGGAATGGTTTCTGGTTGGAGCACGCATGGAAAGCTAGCATGTCCATATTGTATGGGGAACAACAAGGCATTCACGCTAACAAACGGGGGTAAAGCTTCTTTTTTTTACTGTCACCGTCGTTTCTTGCCACATAACCACAGGTACAGAAAGAACAGAAAGGATTTCTTTGTTGGCAGAGTTGAAAATGATGTTGCACCCCCGCGTCTTTCCGGTGAAGAATTGTTTGATGTTGTGTCAGAGTACGGTGAAATTATGTTTGGTCTCCAATCAGGTAAGCAGAAGTTTCCTGGTTTTGGTTTGACCCATAATTGGGTGAAGCGAAGTATATTTTGGGAGCTTCCTTATTGGAAAACCAATCTTCTCCGCCATAACCTTGACGTCATGCACATTGAAAAGAACGTGTTTGAGAACATTTTCAACACCGTCATGGATGTGAAGGGGAAGACAAAGGACAACATCAAGGCTAGATTGGATGTAGCGCTGTTTTGTAACCGTAAAAATATGGAGTTGGTTTGTGATGGGTCACGGGTCGCAAAACCAAGAGCAAGCTTCGTGCTAGAGAAAAACGCACAACTACTAGTCTACAAATGGCTTAAGAGTTTGCGTTTCCCCAATGGACATGCCTCGAACATATCAAGGCTGGTTAATACGGAGGAATGTAGATTATATGGAATGAAGAGTCATGACTGCCATGTGTTTATGCAAACACTCATCCCATTAGCTTTTCGTGATTTGTTGCCAAATGGGATATGGGATGCACTAACGGAGATTAGTCATTTCTTCAGAGACATATGCTCTAGCAAGTTGAATGTTGATCACATTGAAAGGCTTGAAAAGAATATTGTCGAGACAATATGCAAACTTGAGATGATATTCCCTCCATCATTTTTTGACTCAATGGAGCATCTACCCGTACATTTACCGTTTGAGGTAAAAGTTGGAGGACCGGTCCAGTACAGATGGATGTATCCATTCGAGAGGTTAGATATTACAATTGCTATGACATTTATAATTAAATGTTTTTATTTTTATTTTAATGTTTTTAATTGATAATTTTTTATTAATATATATGCAGGTACTTGTTCAATCTTAAAAAAAAGGTTAAGAACAAGGCGCATGTTGAGGCGTCAATATGTGAGGCGTATATTGTTGAGGAGATCTCAACATTTATCTCATACTATTTCGAACCTCATTTGAGAACGAGGATAAACCGTGTTCCACGGCATGATGATGGTGGTGAAGTGCATTCAAGTGGGAACTTGTCAATATTCTCCAATCCTGGACGACCCACACCTAAAAATGCCGTGAGGGGAAGATATTTGTCTGAAATAGAGTTCAGACAAGCACACAATTATGTCCTATTTAACTGTGATGAGCTGAGACCTTTTATTAAGTAAGTAGATGTTCGACTTAAACTTTGTCAAGAGTGTACGATTTATGTTTTGTGATACCATACACTCATATACTTTGGAACAAACTTGCAGGCAACATCGACGATACTTACTGTCCAATAACTCACAGCTGACCGAATCCCAGATCTTTCAATTACAAGATGAACAATTTGCCACATGGTTTAGAACACATGTAAGTCCTATCACAAACTCATTTTCTCTTGCAATGTAATTAATTGTAGTCAATGTTACATAATATCCGTTTACTGATTATTGTTGTATTTAATTTACAAGCTAGGTTTATCAAATGGGAGGTAGTGCTGCTATTTCACTGTCTTTACTATGTCTGGGCCCTGAAAGAAAAGTCAAGTGCTATAATGGATATTTTGTCAATGGATATGTCTTTCATACTGAAGAATACGGGCATGAAAGAAAGACATACAACAGCGGTGTTTGTATTAAGGGATCGACTTCTAGTGAGTTTGAAGTTGACTACTACGGTAGATTGGAAGAGGTCATCGAACTGCAATATCATAGCGAGCAAAATAGAGTGTTTTTATTCAAATGCTATTGGTATGACACAACTGACAGAGGAATCAGAGTAGATCCTCACTATGGTCTCGTTGAAATCAACTCAAAAGCTAGACACCGCAACGTAAACGACGTTTTTGTTTTCGCAAAGCAATGCCAACAAGTTTATTACACATGCACCCCTTCCTTTAGAAAGGACCGATCAAGAGTTGATTGGTTATCCGTTTTAAAAACAAAACCCAAGGGTCGTGTCGAGGTTGTTCAGGATGAGAACGAAGACACAAGTGTGATAGATGAAGTCTTTCAAGCTAGTGAGTTGGTTGAACCATACCGAGTTGCTCCGTCGATTGACTTAGAAGAAAATTCGAATTTTCGTGTTTTCAACGATAGTCTTGTTGATGTTGACGCAGAGGAGTTGAATGTTGTTCTGAGATCTACTAGTGGAAAAAAGAATGTTGTTGAAGAAGATGATAACGAAATGGAAGAGTGCGATGAAGCTGATGATAACAATTCAATAGAGGACGAAGATGAAAATTCCGATTAACTAAACATGTTATAAAGCCTTATTTTTATAATGTAATAATTTGAAACATGAAATATTTATTCTTCTTTAAGGGTCAGCCTCTGTTATTGTGTTGTGTGTGCTGTAAGATTTCAATTTAAGATTTTTTGAGAGGGTTACATAAAAAAAAATAAGAAAAATTTACCACATTCACCGACGGATATACCGACGGAATATAAACCGTCGGTATTTCACAGAGAGTTGCAAAATAAATTACGGGATTTTGCCACATTCACCGACGGAATATAAACCGTCGGTATTTCACAGAGAGTTGCAAAATAAATTACGGGATTTTGCCACATTCACCGACGGATTTCCGACGGATTTTCCGACGTTATTACTGACGGATTAACCGACGGAATCACCGACGGATGGTCGCATGCATGTCTGACACGTGTCCGTTTTACAATTACCGACAGAATTACCGACGTCAAATACCGACGGCATTACCGACGGACCACGCATGTCTGACACGTGTCCGTCTGCACAATTTCCGACGGCACTCCCTTTCTCTTTTCCCTTTCTCTTCTCCTCTTCTCCTCTTCTCCCTTTCTCCTCTCCTCTTCTCCCTTTCTCTTCTTCTCTCATTTATATTTAGCTTTTAGAAGGATTTTATTGTTTTGGTGGTAGTTTTAAAAGGTATGTATATTTTTTTCTTTATCTTTGTATTTTTTTTATTTTAATTATGATTATTTTTTTTGGTGTTCTTTGTTTTGTATATTGTTTGTAGATAACATCTTAAATTCAACACATTATTAAGGTAAGCATTTTTTATTCCCAAATTTATTTTGAATTGATATAATGTTTTTTAGTTTTGTGTATTGTTTGTTTTGTGTTTATGTTGTGTGTTGTGTAGTGTTTTTTAGTTTTTTAATTTTATTTATTAATTTTAGTTTTTTAGTTTTGATATTATTGTTTGTATTGGTATAATTGTTATTGTTGAATTTATGTTAAAAATGTTAATTTATATATATAATTGTTATTGTTGATTTATTTTAAAAATGTTAATTTATATATATAGAATTGCTTTTAATTAGTTTATCTTAATTTAGGATATTATTGTGTGTATTGGTATAATTGTTATTGTTGAATTTATGTTAAAAATGTTGATTTATATATATAATTGTTATTGTTGATTTATTTTAAAAATGTTAATTTATATATATATAATTGCTTTTAATTAGTTTATCTTAATTTAGGATATTATTGTGTGTATTGGTATAATTGTTAATGTTGAATTTATGTTAAAAATGTTAATTTATATATATAATTGTTATTGTTGATTTATTTTAAAAATGAATGTTCATAGTTGTAATTCTATATGATGTTATTGAGAAAAATGTTGTGTTGATGATGATGAGTTGGGTTGAGATCCAGGATGATTGGATCGGGATGTGAAATAAAATTGGAAGTGTAATATGATTTTGTCGACAACTTGGGATCCCCCAGTACAGGGGAGACTCTGTCGAATTTTTTTAAATAATCGAAGTTAATTATGTAATTATTCGTATACATTTGTGTAGATGCGTAGAATGAAATCTACAGCACGTCGTCAGAAGACGGTTGCAGCTAGTTCTTCTAGCAGCGAGGAGGATGTATCCTTAGGTGCTGATCACAGCGAGGAATCTACGCCAACTTGTGATGCTGCCTCTTCTAGCGCGGTTTCACAGCGCAGAAGCGGTGTGCCTTCACAGCGGGGTCAATTCACCCGCAAGTACCAGGCACAATGGAAGGATGACCTCTCAATGTAAGTTTGTTTAGGTTTTAGTTTTTTTTTATATATACTTATAACATAATTTATGAACAACTAATTAATATTAATTACTACTTTTATTTAATTTCAGGTTCACAAACATTGAGGCTGCAAGGACTATAACATTGGCGTTTAAATCGTCGATGGAGATTTCATTGTTTCAATGGAGCCAGGTTTCCAAACATCCTGAGTGGAAACCTAATATCGATGCATGGTTTAAGCGATTTCAGGTCGGTGTTAATTTTTAATTTCCAGCTTGAATTTAATAAATGATTTTTATAATTTTATATCTTGTACTATTTTTATTTTATATGAATTATTTATATACACAGAACAAATTTGAGTGGGATAGGGCGGACAACAATGTTGTGAGGAGGGTGTGGGAGAATCACGCGGCAACTAGGTAACATCAAAAATAATATTTATTTTTGTTTTATAATTTTATTTTTTAAATTCTAATTTGTTACTATGGAAGTAGGTTGCGTGATTTTTGGTATGACACCCAAAAAAAATCAAAAAGACATGCGAGGGATATCGGTCTTGAAGGATGGAATGAGGTGGCGGTTTGGCAGGAATTCAAACCGCCATTCATCTCGGGGGAAATATGGACGGCATATATTGAGCACGTGACCTCAGAGCGGTTCTCACGGCGCTCACAGTCCGGTGCCGACAACCGGAACCGGCAAATTCATGGTTCGGTGACCACGCACACTGGCGGATCCGTCCCATTCAGCGCACATGCAAAGCGGATGGTAAGATTAATTTTAATGAAATATATCGTTAATTAATTTGTCGTTCCTTATAATATATTTAACTTTCAATCTATTTTTTCCTTACAGGCTGCGTCTCTTGGACGTGAACCGAGTCCAATGGAGCTGTTTCTAGAGACGCATGTGCGGAGTCAAGACCGCCAAAAGGGGGTGCAGCAGTTCGTGGACAACCGTGCTCAGCACTTCGTGGTATGTTCGTCCATTCATTTTATTTTGTAAGTTATTATTTTCTTGAATTGCATCTTGAATTGCATTTGATGATTTTTTTTACCGATGGAATTTTCAGGAGACCTATAATAGCCGGTTGAGGGAGAGATATGGGGACAATCCGTCGACCCATCCAGATTTCGATCCAGATTTGTGGATGGAGGCGGGATCGTCTGGTGGACCCGATAAAAATAGGGTCTACGGGCTCTCCAACACTACGGCTGACAACTTGCGTTCGACTCGTAGTGTCTCAACAGTTGGAAGCTCTCCATCAGTATCGAACACCCAGTCTGAGGAGTTCATTGCGTTGAAACAACAATATCAACAACTCTCGACGAATTATGATGAGCTCCGTCAAATAGTCATGGAGATGAGATCAAAGATGGGTGACGATACTTGTGCCGCTTCCTTTTGGCCGTATGGTCCCGGGAACAACCAGCCTCCTCCTCCTCCGCCTCCTCCTCCAGCTCCGCCGCTATTCTAGTTTAATTTTGTTTTTTAAACACATTAAATTTGTAATGAATATTATTTAACATTACTTTTACATTTTTAATGTTTAATGCATTTCTATTTGTTTATTAAGGTTTTTTACAATTAAAAATTATTTTTTATATATATTTTAAATACTTACCGACGGATACTATCCGTCGGTATTCAACAGAGAGTTGCCGAATAATTACCATCCATGCCATTTTTACCGACGGCATCACCGACGGATAATATCCGTCGGTATTTCACAGAGAGTTGCAACAAAATTACCAGCCATGCCATAATTACCGACGGATTTTCCGTCGGTAATGCCGTCGGTAATTACCCTTGAAATTACCGACGGAATAAATCCGTCGGTAATGTTCCCGCGGGAAATTTTTTTTTGCACGCGCGTGTATCCGTCTGTAAACCGTCGGTGTTTCCGTTGGTAGCCGGTTTTTTTTATTTGCGATGGAATTAGCGACGGAATTGGGATTTACCGACGACTGTTTTACCGACGGACGTTTTCCGTCGGTGAAGCCGTCGGTATTATTGTTACCGACGGATTGAATTTCTGTTGCCGACGGAATTAGTCCGTCAGTAAAACTGGATAATGTTGTAGTGGCTTTAGAGCCTAGGACGGCTTCCCTATAATTGATAAAGCAAGTGGATCAGCTTGCAACTTTGAATGAGCCTCCAAACTTGCCTTTGACAAGTAAGCCTTCTCCTCTAAGTCTCTTCGCTTTCCATGGTTGCCCATTGGAAACCATCCCCAAGATCCATAAGTGATCCGACTTTGTTCTTTATCTTCTCTTCTCTTTGGTAGTGGAGAGAAGTTGGGAGTATGGCTCCCGCTTTGAAGTGAAGGGATGGGAAATGAATTCTTTCTTTTCATAGCTCGCTCCATGGATTGCAATGAAAGGCGTCTAACGTCTGTTAATCAATTATTAAAGCATTCTTTCTTCTACTAGTTCAGTTAGGTCTCAGTCGGGTTTACCCGGGTCTGCCGGGTTCTGAATTGACCCGTCGAGTTGACTGAGTTTCGCCAGGCCAATTCCTAGGTGGGTTTTTACTTAGACTCAGACTGATCCCAGACCCGGGTCAGCCGGATTCCAGGTCAATTCACTGAGCCGGTCCGAATTTCAAAACTATGGTTTCACCCTTCTTCAATATTAAATTAGTTCTGAAATGAACTTCATGATTTATTGTTTTATATTTTATACAGGGTTATTATGATTTCAAATAAATTAATATTTTAAAATTAGTATTTGATTTTAGGAATATTTATTCTTTTATATAATTAAATAAAAAAAAACTAATCTACTTAACGAGATTGATTTAATAGCACTATGAAAAAAAAAAAAATTCTCTTGACAATTTTTTCGAAGTGTTTTTTTTTAAAAAAAATTCATCCGAACTACTGTAAAATGCAGGCCAAATGGACTAGTTATTACCAAACATAGTAAAACCTTTCCCCGTTACACCTTCGTTAACTGGAAAAGATGGGAGTGCAACATAAAATCTTCGAAATAAATTATAAATGGATATAAAGGGGCTAACCTGTTTTTTCTTTACTCAGAAATAAAATACAAAGGAAAAAGAAAAGAAAATTGTTTAATTAGCAGCGCCAAGCAAAGCCGAAGATTTCTCCGTGCCTGTCAGCTTGTAAAATCTAAACCCCCTTCGCCATCCCCCCATCAAAATCCCCCCCACACACAATCCCTCTCTCAAACACTCTTGAGATTATTATAGCTTCGAAATGGTAGGAGCATCAGCTATTTCTGCCCCTGCTGCCAGCTTCTCTATCTTTCCTCGCGCCAAATCCCCTTCTCTTTCTTTATTCTCTCACAGGTAACATCATGTAGTATACACCTGTATTCTTTGCTAATTTTCTATCCGATTTTTCCTAGTGCTTAATTGTATCATTTCTTTGGTTAATTGCAGAAGAAACTCGGTGGTTTCTGCCTTGCCTAGACCCTATAGTGATTCTTCAACTAGTAGGGAGTTTTACATGATTTTTTTTATTTACCCAGTTCGTTTTTTAGCTTGATTATTGTTGAAGCATGCTTAAGTTGAGTTCAATGTCCTTAATTTTGAATGTTATGACTGACCCAGTTCTTTTTTTAGCTTAATTGTCGTTAAAAATATGCTTAAAATGAATTCAATGCCCATAATTTGATTATGTTTTTTGTCGGACCTGAATTTTTTTTATAAATGTGTAACTCTGTCATGTAGGATTATCCCTAAGGAT
Source organism: Populus simonii (assembly GCA_007827005.2). Taxonomy (NCBI): domain Eukaryota; kingdom Viridiplantae; phylum Streptophyta; class Magnoliopsida; order Malpighiales; family Salicaceae; genus Populus; species Populus simonii. The sequence goes on along the minus strand of CM017467.2, from coordinate 15,426,929 downwards.
CGACGAGAAGGGTTTTCGTGATGCTAAACAAAGGTTTCTTGCTTTTGTCCCCTTTGACTTTAAAAGGCTTTACATACTCTATATTTATATAATTTTTTTTGAATATTTAATTAGACTGTATATAATGATTAACTAGTTGTTTCGGTAGTTACACATTTCTTCTAGCTGATACATATTTGTCAAGTAATGATTTTATCACACAGTTATGTCACAGTTGAAGCAAAGGGGGGAAATCCGCCCATTATGCCAGCAGTGATGACTCCAGGAGGACCTATGGATTTGTCATCTGTGTTATTTAGGAATCGCATAATTTTCATTGGGCAGCCAATAAATTCACAGGTGGCTCAACGAGTTATATCACAGCTCGTGACTCTAGCAACTATTGATGAGAAAACAGATATTCTGGTGTGGCTATTTTCTTAGTTTATTAGTTTTGTACTTAACTGTTGTAGTCAGTTTATAGAGCTTGGAAGTAAATGGTTTAGCCAAATTTTATGTGCTTGTGACCTTTTATTGCATTTGCAGTTGTGTCTGAATTGTCCTGGTGGAAGCACCTACTCTGTTCTGGCAATTTATGATTGCATGTCTTGGGTAAGTTTTTTATCACTAATATTTTCTTTTTTCATCCGAGCATAACTTTTAGCACATTGGCAACCTCATCATGGGATTCTGATCTTACAACCTTCTAAGCGGTAGTAATAACAGAATGAACTTTAAAGACCAAATGAAAATTTGTTTTTGACCCTTTCTGTTAGAGAAGTGATTATAAGATCAATGAAGTGAAAATGCATACTTATAAAGTTGGTTTAATGAATCATAATTTGAGCGTTGAAGTAAGTGGCATCTAGTCGTAAACAATTAATATGATCTTCTGTCTAAATAAATGATAACTGCCCCAGAAAATATGTATGCATTACATTTTGTTCCATCCATCTATCTTTTTATTTCTCTAATTTCTTCTTCTATATGATGCAATCTTTGATGACTCTTAATGCTCTCAGATAAAGCCTAAAGTTGGCACTGTATGTTTTGGAGTGGCTGCAAGCCAAGGAGCGCTTCTTCTTTCTGGAGGAGAGAAGGGAATGCGGTATGCAATGCCTAATGCACGTATTATGATTCATCAACCGCAGGGTGGCTGTGGGGTGAGAATCGATTTCCAAATTTCTTTAATGCTTTTGAGAGTATGCAAGAGTTCCCTTTTTTTGCTGCTAGCTGAAATGGAAAAGGATCTTTGTTAGGACATACATCATATAATTTCACATCAAAAGTTAGCTAGTCCTGTTTAATCATATGTGATCTCCGGATTGTTACTTAAATTAAAAGCTGCATCTTTTTTATTATTACTGAAGTTTCTATTATTGTGTTTAACTTGCTCTTCTGTCATAGCATACTGGTGCATGTGAGTGCAAAATTCAAAATGCAAAAACTGTAATAATATAAGTCCACTACATTGCACGGTTCCAAAATCTTGGGTGTTTGGAATAGTAATGAATATATATGTTATGTTGTAGTATTTGATGCAATTTGCAATATTTGCTTCCAGGGTCATGTGGAGGATGTGAGACGCCAAGTAAATGAAGCAGTTCAAGCACGTCATGTGAGTATTCCCACTTAGTTCATTCACATGCTGATTGACTTACTGGGAAGATGAAACCCAATTAATGGCTGAATACCTGTTAGCCTGGTTGAATCACAATTGGAAACCCAAGAGTTTCCTAGTTCAAGATTTGAGTGTGGCAGGGCCATATACTCAATGCTGAAGTTCACACTCGAGAACTTGACAAACTTGTTTTGCAAGCACCATACTAGTGGGGCTGGTGTTTTTCTTTTTTGGGAAGGGGGGTGGGACTATTTATCTGTTCCTGTGGTGCTTATCTATAACAAGATGTCCCAAAACTTGCATGTTCAAGGTAAAAAGATATTCAATGTTTACTGAAGTTCTAGAGCTCTGGGATTATTGGCTCTTGTCGTTTGAATTCCTGTAAAGCCTTCAGCACTTCGCTAGTTTTTGGAACCTTTAAATGGAAGATTGCTCTAATTAACGTAAAATGCAGTCTTATTTTGCTTGTAATTCTGGTGCAGAAAATTGACCAAATGTATGCTACATTCACTGGTCAACCCCTTGAGAAAGTACAGCAATACACTGAGAGAGATCGTTTCTTATCCACTTCAGAGGTATGTGGCGCAACTTGTTTTTCTTTTCCTTTTGAGATAGACATCAGTGCTTGATAGAACCTGCTCAAACACTTGCATGCGTGTGGATGTTTATACATATATGTCTGCACTCTCGCATTATTGGAGACAAGAAAATGTCCTAATAAAAATCTTATATATGAGATAACATTAAATTTTATTCTCTTTCACGTTTCTGTACCACCTGCATCACTCCTGTAACTTCATTATGCGTTTGATTGGATCGCTTAATTCATGGTGATGATTGCATTTCTAACATTTACTTGCATACATGTCATCTTTTAGCAGTTTAAGACCCGCTTCCAACTATGTTTTTGTCTGAGCTTTTCACTCTACTTACTGTATGCATTTTGACAGCCATATTAATCACCATGTTGCTTTTTTGCTGCCCTTTGTTGCAGGCTATGGAGTTTGGGCTCATCGATGGCATCCTGGAAACAGAATATTAAACTAGGATTTTACTATTCACCGTCTTTGAATGCAGTGGGAAATTGGATATAATTTTGATGTGATTGAGTTGCCCTCCACTTTTTATTAGTTGTGATCCTACGTTACCAAGTGGTATTTTCAATTTCAATGCCAATTATTCCCACTATTTTGATTTTACAAACTCGATTTCAAGCATATCAACATTCACTTGGTGATTGTTCCAAGAGAGCTATTTTTTCTAACCGCGCAGTTCGTCAGCCACTGGAAAAGATAAATCCCGGATTTCCCTGCTCACTATGCATGTATTTCAGTGCGCCAACCTGATGACTCAGTTGGCCCATCGATTATGTTCTTGAGATATTTTTAAAAAAATAGCAAGTTTCGTTAATTATTATTATTAAAGAAACTAAAAATGATAGTGGTTTTGCTATAACTTTTTTTACCGTAGCTTTAGACTTATTCACATTGTGAATTGGAATGGTAAAATTATGATTTTGCTAATATCAACAAAACACAATTGGTTTTGGATGCGGTGATGGTATGGTTTTTTTTTTTTTCTACATAGTAAAGTAATTACTATATCATTTGATGCAAAAAATAATGCATGGTGGGTAGGTTTTTTTTTTTTAGAAGTACGGTGAATTGATTACATTGCTCTTGATTTAAAATTGTTTTCAACTTGGATTAAGGGTTTTTCTGTTTATTTTCTTATGATTTTTTTGTTATTATCAAGTTTAAGAAGGTGAAACTTAGTATTTTAGCATATATAAAATATTATTTAATGTTAAGAAGTGGATTACGCATGCAGATCATTTGGACACTCGTGTGAACATTCGTGCTATTTAGACGGCATGTATGATGTCGTCAAACCACCAAACTTAGACTTCTATGATGTTATTACTCCTTTATTACAGGGTGACACTGAACAAAAGATATCGAGTTTCGCACTGGTGATTGTTTTTTTCTTCTTTCTTCTTTCTTTTCTTCTTGATTTCAGTCTCTTCCATTGCACATTTTCAAAACAGTCTTTTGATTTGTTTTTTTTACATTTGATCCTTTTTTTATTATTTATTTTATTTTAAACAATCCATAAAGTTGTAATTTAGTTTCAATTTAATCTTCCTTTGATTTTTTTTTTACATATTAGGGTAGTTCTCATTCTTTTGGTTGCGATTTTATTTTTAATCATTCTCTTAATTGAATTATATTTTTATTTGCATCTCTTGATATTTTATATCATTTTTTTGATTGAATTATTTTTTCAATTGCATCTCTCAATATTTTATTTTATATTAGATTTAATCTTTATTCTTTTAATTATTATTTGTTTTGTTTTTAATTTTTTTTATTAGAACTTTATTTTTTAATCTCGTCCTTCATTATTTTATTAATCTGAAATATGACTTCATTATTTTTTTAAATTTATGTTCCATGGGATGATTCTAGTCTTGGAACTCGAGTCACGAGTTTGAAAGATTAGTCCGTGTTGACTTAAATATTTTTTTCATATCTTTTTTACAATTAATTCTAATTTTATTTTTCTATGATATTATTCTAATTTTATATAACAGATCACAGGTTTCATAAGTTAACCCATCTTAACTTGAGCCAAAAAAAAATTTAATTTATTTATTATTGTTACCTATTTTTCACATTATTAAATTAATTGAGATTGTTGAATCTAATACAATCAATAACCTAACTCTCAAATTCCTCTTATTTTTTTAAAAATAATATCATTATTTAAGCATTGTTTTTGAGAGAAAAAAATGATCCGAACTACCACGAGCCACCAGTTTAGTAATGCAGGTATATAGGCCGTTGGTTGTGACATCTTAATCCTCTGCTCTGGTTTGAATCGGCATGAACAAGAGTGGTGTCATAGCTCGAAAGAGGGATTGCTAAATTGCGGTTGATCTAGGTTGCGATTAAATTACAAGGGGAAGGAACAAAAATGGAGATAGAGAGATGCCTCGTTGTACGAATATAATTAGTCAAATTGAACACGGCTTACATATGAGAGTGTACAAACAAGTCTGCATTGACAGAGGCATTACAACAATCTCTCGAAGTAGCAGTTCATGTTCCTGTTCAAGAATGAAAACAGACAAATTTAAACCAGCTTCTTTGAAATTCGATTACTATTATACTCAGTACACGTTCCACAATTGCCAAATCATTAGCAGGAAATCATCAAGACTGGTTTTGGTGGAAATTCCTAATATTTGCTGCCCATTTTAGCTATTATATCACTAATTCACCTTCTTGTTTTCTTTAGTGGATCACTAGCCCACACATTTTTTCCAGAATAAATTGCCACACTGGAAAGAGGATATTACCGTAGTTTTGCCGCACTATGGTGAACTTGTAAATGGCCTTCACCAGGGAACCGTATCTCACGGACTTCAAGGGTCCCATATGTCTGCAACACAAAAGGCCACAACTTAAATCCATGAAAAGCAAACCTCAGCAGGACATGGATTATGTGGTGCAAGTAATTGATAAAAATCTGAATACAGGTTGAGAAAAGAAGGTCCACTGATGCTTCCATATTCCCCACAGTGATACAAAGATGAACAAAAATACAAAATGAATGATCCAACCTACAATTTTCAAATTAAACTATCTTAATTGCCTCATCGAGACAGAAAACTTACACTATCTCGGTATATCGAATTCTCCAAGCTGGGAAACCTAGATGGCATCTTGCAGGTCCATAAACTAATAGCAGATCAGGTTCTGGCCCTCCACAACCTCATAATTCAAGAACATTACCAGTCAATATGCATAAGATTTATGTCTGAAAGGAAATAAATTCCTTCAACCATCCAGCAGATTGAGAAATAGAACAAACCTACAGCTCTCAGTGCCTCAGTCATGTTAGCTTCTGTGAATATCTGTTCTTTCTGTTCTGCACCAGAATTAGCCAGCTTCGAGTACTTCATGAAAAGTACATTACCACCCTTGGCCACTGCTTCCTTTCCATCTGAGATTGAAGCAAATTCCAGAGTCATGTGTTTCTGGTCCAGTAACGAATCTCTTTCATCAGCTTCCTGCAAAAAGTGGATAGAAAACTTGAGTAAGAAATCTACCTTTGCCACTGACATTCCACTGTAATTTGCAAATAATTCAAATGAAGCAATAATAGCAATTAAGACATGAGATATAAGTATACGAAGTTTTCAACCAGAATTCATTGTACAAAATTTATCCAGGCCATCCTTATTCAAGTAATCCTATTGCAATTCATATGAATCTTTCACTGAATCAAATGTCAGTTTAACGAGTTTTCAAAGAATGCTCACTGGCGGCCAGATCATAATTGAGTACCAGTCAAACAGGCGCTACCTGCAATCTGAATGGCAGCAAAGTGAAAAACAAAGGTACCATCACCATACAGATAGAAGATGCTACCTCAAATAAAGTTGCATTTTTCAACTTCGCTAAGATGGATTCCTTAGATTTCTTGAGCACTCCTAGAAAAAAAAAATGAACATTCAAAATCAAAATATTTTAAAAATCCAAAGAGTTTCGTGTTCCTTACAGGCAATTATAAGGGAAAAACACTCAATTACTCAGTTTCACGAGGCATCCAGCATCCTTACCTTCTGTATCATAGAGGCATAAATGTTTGACACCAATAGCTTGTAGCCATTGCAAAAGCTGAATGACTTTCGAAATTCGGCAAGCATCATCGCTCTCTATCACAATCGCAAGATACCGGAGCTTGCCAACATCAATAGATCTGTAACGCTTCAGTAGTCCACTAGAGATCAAATAGCTCTCGATCCCATTAGCTACACCAACTCCAAGATACCAAAATCTCACAAGAAGATGTACAGAATGCCAAACTAGTCGAAGCCAGAAATTTCCAATCTGCACAAAACCTTAAAATCCAGAGTGACTCTCTACCTTAAGGTCGACAGAAGAAAAAAACATATCACATGAATCACAGACAACCATATATTTCAGAGGCAAAACAATTAAGAAAAGGTTCCCAGGAATTCAGTGGTAGCTAATTAAACTTGCCTGATTAATCCCAAATTTAACTCTCTGCACTTCATCTTTGAAGTCCATTATCTACTAAACCAAAAAAGAAAATCACAACCCATTAATTTTAAATGTATCAATACACATGCATGTAGATAAAAAGATATGTAGAAAGCAAAACCCAGATAAAGAATCTACTTACAAGACTGAAGCTTGAAAGCAAAACAACCTTTTGTGATTTGAAAGGCGAACCAAAAAGGGAGATTTCGTAGAAAAAGTAGCTTTTTATTAGAGTGAGAGTCAGTTCCCTGTTCTGCCTGGAATGGTAGACGACAGGTAGTTAGCCTTTATGTTCAAGACGAAGATAGCGTCTGAAACCGAAGTGTCGTTACGGGGATATTTTTATATTGTTTCGCAAGAGTTTTTGGATCAAACGGACGCTAACAATTAATGAGGGTGGGATCCGTCAGTCCGTCTCCTTGACGAGGAAGCTTTTTTCAATTTATAATTGACTCTTGAATACAATAATGAGAATATATATTTAAAAAAAACAATTATTAAAAAATAAAGAATTTAATCCTTTTAAAAAATAAAATTTTTAATCGGAATATACGCTACGAAATCTCTTAACTATTAGCAGTAGGATTAATAGATCAACAAATTATTAATCCTAATAACCTACCTAATTTCAAATGACTGATAAAGTGAATTATTAATTTTTTATTTTATAATTTAAAATCTAGTTTCTAATATTTATGAAATTTATTTAAATACATAGTTAATGTGTATAAGTAATTGTCTAAGAAGAGGATTTAAGAATTTTATTTTGAATTTTATTTAAATGCAAGTTATCTTGAAAATGCTATTTATTATCAAATAAAAAAACTATTGTTATTAAATTTGATTGCAATAGTCTTGTCATTAAGAACTTTCTTCACTCATTTAATTTCTAAAGTCCGGATTTTAATGTTATTATTTAAGAAAAAATATTATTTTTAAATGCAGGAGTGGCTTTATCGTTGAATTGAGAGAATTAGAGAGGAAAATATATTGAGTCTCGTGATAACCAAAAAAATAAAAAATTATTGATAGTAGATTTTTCACGAACTCACACACAAATAAAAGCAGAGGGTCCTTTTGTTTTCACGGTGTGACTGTGTCTTAAAAAAATACATTTTAAGAATATTATATAAATATATTGATTATTTAATCTACACTTAATGAATAGATTATGAATACACTTAATGGATATCAACCCGACCCAAATGAATTGTTATTTTTTAGACTTGATGAATATTAAATAGATTATAAATAATGTTAAATTTGACCCAAAACTCATCCAAATCTAACCTAAAACATATATTTATATTATATAAATATATTTGTAAAATATTTAGGTTTTTCTGATACAATATGATATATACATACTTAATATTAACATAAAACACACATATATATAAATAATATTTATCATTTTATTATTTAATATACATATACATTCTTTATATATATATATATATATATATATATATAATAACTATTTTATTTTTTATTGATTAATAAATATTAGTATATAATGGATACTCATTGGATGCCCGGAATTTGATAAATAGTTTATAGATATCTAGGTTTTTTACTTGAAAGATAATGAGTAGGGTATAAATATTAAGAAATCCTACCCATGGGTAAGATTATAATTTTTTAGAGACATAAAAAGCTTTAAACCAAAAAAAAAAAACAATAAATAATACCCCAAAAACCATAGATTAACCCGTTAAACCTATTACTCGAATAACGGACTCAATTGGGTTCAATGATTTGTTTTATCAATTTTTTAAAAAACCAATAGAAGAAAAGGCTTACCCATATGGACCTGAACATTAAAAAAACCTATACAAATGTGTTTGGGCTTATCTTATTTATTTATTAAAATGGTGAATGACCAGTTGTTCGCTCCATTTCTTCTTTTTTTTTTAAAGATAGCAAACGACTATTGTTTATTTTCTGTAGATTCTTACGACTCTTGTCGCTGAAAAATTAGGGGTTCGATTTTTTTTCCAATTTAAAGCCTATGTTCAACTCATTTTTGACCTAGAACATCCCTAACACTTTGATAAACTTATCTATGACCACAAAAAAAACCCAAAAAACCAAAATCAACCCGAAACCAAAATGATTTTCGCGGTCAAATCCACCCCCTCAAGTAAGAAGCAAGAAAAAAAACACTTAAATCAAACTCCCCTCATGAAATATTACCCATTGACACCGGAATTATCTATTTTTATGGCTAGAAACATTATCAATGATGATTTTTTCTCTTTATACCGGAATCCAATGAGTATCTCTTCTATCACAAAAAAAAAAAAACTAAAAAATAAAGAAAATCAAGTATGGTTCTAAAATTGAATTTTAAAAAACTAAAGATATCAATTACCTAAAAAAACAGGGGCTAAACAAAACTTTTCAAATAAAATTCAAAGATACCATCTATTTTCCTTGGTATTTGCACTTTAGTCCTTTATCTTTTAATGCAATTATTTCTTAGAAAAAAAATGCAATGAAAATTATGTGATATATATATATATCAAATTGATTTTTTAAAAAAATTAATTATTCCAATCTATTATGATTTGATTTATTAGGACATGTGAGAGGAAAGCCCGTCTGGGAGTGTGGTTACGATTTATTTTTAAAATATGTTTTATTCGGAACTACATCAAAATGATATTTTTTTAAAAAAAATTATTTTTGATATTAACGTATCAAAATAATCTGAAAATACTAAAAAAATATTAATTTGAAAAAAAAATAAAAAATTAATTTTTTAAAAAATCTTTTTAAAATATAAAAATAGACAGGTCACATTCATGACGGCCATATTCTGCTTAGAACGTTAATTAATGAACTAACGCTCCATATACGTTTTAGACGTTTAAAAAGAAATTGGGAAAGAACAAAGGTGCCGTTGACATGTACATGTTACGATTGAACAAGGTGATAAATTGAAAACGAACAAGAGTGCCTATCATTCACAAAAGGCTCAATAATCATGTTTGATTACTTAAACTAATTCTAGAAAATTCCATGTCAAAATTCTTTGCTACGCAGAGAATTACAGACTCCCTACATTATAGCCGGACAATTAAAGAATCTTCGCAAAGCAATGAAAAAGGCTAAAGGCTATTGAAATAACTGAGCAGAGCAATATAAAAGGAATTCAAGTACAAATTGCAGGATGTGAAATTGCCCGCACCGAATGGGTTAGAGAGGGCAGGGTTCCTCTACAAACTCTTCAAGCTAAAATTAATTATTATTCTTATACATAGGTATAAAAATTTGGATATTTGTAGACGAGTAATAGTAAACCCTTACTTAACTTGTCTTTACATTCTATTCATTGATAGAACAAAAAATACAAATTCTTTCATTCTTTTTTTTTTTTTTGTTCGGAACGTGTGATGACTGGTTTCTCCACCAGACCCCCTAGTTAAGCACATCCTTCACTGTTCACTACTCAATCACCAGCACCCTTAATCGAAGCAGGCAAAAAATAGTACCTACATGTTATGCTAGAAGCTTTTATAGTTCATGAGAAAACATCGCAGCTGCAGCTGCAGCTGCAGATTCGCTTCACTCAACCAAAACCACTCTTTCCCTGAACTTCACAACGAGAAAAGAAAGAAAAAAACAAACAAATACACTATAAAAACAATCTTAATAGCCAGAGAAAAGAAAAACAAGAAAACTTGAACTTTCCCTTCCCCTCCAGTTACAGACTTCCTTCAAATCAAACATCACATAGCAGCTCAATCAGCTCCCAACCCTTTATTTGTGGCCTAGATTATCAATGAGATTGGTCAAATTCATGTTATTATGAAATCACCAGTGTGTTAAAAATTGCAGCTCATAAAGCTCCAGTCACACATATCTAAGAAACTAGGTTCAGAACAATGGAATTCAACTTAGGAGATAGCAGCATACATTCACTAGAAGAAAAATCTTGTAAGAATACATCCTTTGATAAGGTAAAGAACGAATATCCTCCACGCCACTGACAGTTGCTATGTACCCTGACAAACTACTAGCAATGTCCTAATAATCATGCTCTGTAATCAAGCAAGCTCGAAAACATCAATAAAACCAATTCAAAGAGTTCACATTATTGCAGACAAACATACCTATTGAGCTGCATCCTCAGAAAACCTAGCATCAAAAGGAGCAGAAGGGTGAGCATGCCCGGCCGCACCACCTGCAGCACCCGAACCATGCTGCAATTCAATAACAAGCCATCTGACAGCCTTACTCATCTGCTCCAACCGAACAGCACTAATAGGCGGAAGCCCTGTCATTCCACCCTGCCCAGACCTCCCACTCACGGACCCAGTAGCCTCATCCACCAAACACTCCGACCCTACCCTTTGCTTCACGGACTCCACAAACTCCTCCGCTTGATCACATGAAACTCTAAATAACTCCCATTTCTGCTTAAAATTCTCGAGCGCAACATCCGTTGCCGCCGTTTTCTGCCCGCCGGATAACTCCTTGGCTTCCAACACATTAGCTGCAGCACCGACGAAATCTTGGTATGCGTTGTTTAACGAATCTACGATACTGTCCATCGCCAAAATCTCGCGATTTCTCAATTGAATTCTAAAATAAAATAAAAAAAATCAAAATATTATAGTTCTTAATTAGAATCAGAAGTTATGAATTTGAAAATAATGGTATAATCTAGTGTAACTCCGATTTCTAGGTCTAAACATGCAATCAAAGCATGAAATTCTATAATTAGTAAATAATGATCAATTGGCTAGATAATCAAGAGCTTAAAAGCCAACGAAGGAGGGTTACCTTAACGGTCGCCGGGATTTGATTGTGGATCGATCGGTCTATTTCTTGCTGTTTCTAGGCCTAAGCTCCCTCTCCTTCTGCCTTTGTCTGTGTTGGATAAATCTGGGCTGCTGCAATCCTTTGAATCAAATTGGGTTGGGTTGGGTTGGGTTGGATTAGGATCGGGCTTAATTTGGCCGAAAACTTCTGAGATGGCCTATTACATTATTTCCTTTAGCTGGGGTGAAGTGCTCCCTAAATCTTGCTAGAGGTATGAAATAATGGAATTTAAATCTTCTAGGGTTTTCAATGAATGAGTGAAACTTGATGGGAAGAACTGTTTTCACGTGTTTGGCGGTGGTGGGGATTTTTTTCAATTTTCTAATTTAATATAAATAAGTTTATAGCACGATTTTGTTTCATGCAATGTATCGTATATTACTTGAAATTTCAAATAAAACTAATTATAAAATATAGTTTGTTATATATATATGTGTGTGTGTGTGTGTGTGTGTGTGTGTGTGTATTTGAAACGAAATTGATTTGCACGCAGCATATGGTAAAACAGTCATTAGACATGTGTGAGCACTAGCAATATTCTATGATGCACCGAACTTATTTTATTTCATTTTTGATATAGTGAAGGGTATTTGAAAATGTGGTATTGGTTCTTTTTTAAAATATTTTTTATTTAAAAATGTAATAAAATTATATTTTTTTATTTTTTTAAAAAATTATTTTTGATATTTAAAATGTTAAAAAAAATAATTTTTTTAATAAAATACTGTTTAGAATACATTTAAAAAATTTAATATGAATTTTGTTGATAACAATGCAGCTTGCATTCATGAAATATTAGGCGTCGTTTTCTGTATCTTGCAGGGGTAATGGGACTGTCCCACTGCAACTCTTTGTCCTTGCAAAAAACTACAACGGGGCTTTTATTTAATTTTACCTTTGTTTTCGGAGCTACTTTTTTATTTCTTTTTTCCTTCCCCCTTTTTTCTCCCATTTATCTTAAGAGGGAGAGAGAGAGAGAGACTTCAAATTTCAAAATACCAGTGGCGCGTATTTTTGTGCCGTACTTGTTTAAGGGCTGTAGTTGTTTACGGAATTGTTTGAAGATATAATTGTTAGGGTTTAAAATATTTTTTATTTAAAAATATATTAAAATAATTATTTTAAAAAAACACATCAAAACAATCTAAAAATCTAAAAATATTAATTTTAAATAAAAAATTTAAATTTTAAAAAAACATTGTGTTCCAAACACACTCTAATTAAAATTGCAGCGTCTTTCTTCTCCCAGAAGATCTTGTGTTCGAGTCTTTCCTTTGTAATAATAATAAAAAAAACAATCACGCAGCAGAATTAAAACAAGACAATGTTATTGTTAAATCTGTTTTCACCCTTCATGAAAGTCGTCCTACTTCATGATTTTGAATGCATTGAAAAATCTTTTAGATATCAAGTCATAACTAAAACGGACAGAAACTTCTAATTATTAGAATTCAAGAGGTAAATTTAAGTTTTTTAATACACAGATTACCCTTCAATTCCTCATGGTAGTTAGTGTAATATATCTTACGCATAGCTGTTTGTTATTGTTGTTGTTGTTGTTATTATTTATGTACATAAGTGAGTGTTTATGGTAATAAGCGAAATGAATGTTAAATTAATATAGCCATGGATTAGGTAATGCAATGGTTATTGTTAAATTTGTTTCCCCTGCATGAAAGTCGCCCTACTTCATGATTTTGAATGCATCAAAAAATCTTTTAGATATCAAGTCATAACTAAAACGGATAGAAACTCCTAATTGTTAGAATTCAAGAGGTAAATTTAAGTTTTTGAATACACAGGACGCCCTTCAATTCCTCATGGTGGTTGGTGTAATATATCTTATGCATAGTTGTTTGTTGTTGTTATTATTATTATTATTATTTATTTTTGTGCACAGAAGTGAGTGTTTATGGTAATAAGAGAGATGAAAATTAAATTAATATAGCCATGGATTAGGTGATGCAATGAATAAGGATTTGTTTTTTAAAGTGATTTTTTAAAATTTTTTATTAAAACAAATATATTTTTTTAAAAAATTATTTAATATTAATACATAAAAAATAATATTTTTTTTTAAGAAAAAGGCAATACCAAGCACTCTCTAATTGTTGGCATAGTACTTGCATTTATACTCAAGCTTCTTACAATTTCGTTCATGTGATTATGGAGTGCTTGCGACCTATATGCATGTACAAAAAATTACACGTCCCTTGTCTATAACGTATGGAGAAGATGGCTTAAATATTCCATGTCCTTGCCAGGTTTTGTCAGTCCATAAAAGATGGTGAGCGACCAGCACTTCTTAGAGCATCTCCAACCCGGAGAGGCAAATGAGGAGGCAAAGTTAAAAACGTGTCCTTTTTAGCTTTTTTTTCCTTTAATTTGTCATTTCAATGCAGCAGGCAACCGAGAAGTCAAAATGGCTGTTTAAGGGCTCGCTTGGGAACATGGCTGCGGCTGCGTTCCCAAAAAATTTGAATTTTTTTATTTTTACTAAAATTTAATATGGTTTGTATGTTTTGGATCGTTTTGATGTGCTGATGTTAAAAAATGATTTTTAAAAAATGAAAAAACATCATTGACATGTATTTTGGCATGAAAAGTTATTTGAAAAGCACCCGCAACCACACTGCCAAACACACTCTAAATTGGGAAGAGCTATTTCTACAGTTTCCTGTAGAAATAGCCAAAAAGAGATTAACGTTGCCAACGGCTATAAAAATAGCTGTTGGTCAACAGTATTTTATTTTTCTTTAAAAGCAAGGAAAGAAACTTGTTTTTGTTTTAAATCTTGTATTGTGCCTCACTTTTCTCTCAAATTTAGAAAAACAAGAATCAATTATTCTCTGGTTAATTAATAACATCGGTTGTGTTAATTAGCTGAAATTAAAAGGTATGTTTATTTAAAAGCTTTTTATATTTTCTCTTTAATATCTCTTGATTTTATAGATTTTTTGTTGTTAATTTGATATTTGTGATGATTTTTATTTCTTTGTAATTTTATGTTTTTGATATGGGTTAAGGAAAACAATCTTTTATTTATGTTGTTATCTTTGACAAAATTAAGAGGAAGTAATAATGGTAGCTAATATTGATAAAAATATAGAGGGACATATTTAAAATTTATTTTTGATTGTCTGTTTTAATTTGAGGTTAATTATATTGTCTTGTTGAAAATGCAATTAAACCAGTATATCAATCCTCTCTTAGTTCCAAAAAATAGTCAAATTGTAATGTTAGAACAAGTAGAATGCAATGCTTGTTATTAATTCACATATATGTAAACTACAAAATTGCTAGACATTGAATATGCGCTTCTTTTACACTCTCCTACAAGGTTTTAACTTGAGGTTTTTTTTTAATGTAGATGGATTCAAATTTTCCAAGCTCTTTCACCAACTTTCTTATGAGTGAGTCAAAAGATATTCTCTCTCAACCAAGTGATTGTAATCAATTAATTGATGACTTAACATACTCGAATTTAAATGTCCATACAACAAAAAAGTCACAAAGAAGTAAAAACTTCTCACCAGAGGAAGATTGTTTACTTGTCTCTGCATGGCTAAATACAAGCAAAGATCAAATTACAGGAGTTGAACAACAAACAAAACAGTTCTAGACTCGAGTACATGCTTACTTTGTAGAGAATGGAAGAAACTTGAATAATCGTTCCCAAATAAGCATCTCAAATAGATGGCAAGAAATAAATAGAGAAGTCGGTAAATTTGTTGGATTTGTTACTCAAATTGAAAATCGTCAGTAAAGTGGAATGACTGAAGAATCAAGGGTAATTTTAATATTCGTTTTCATGTTAAATTGTTTAATATATATTTTAACATTATTTAATTTCTCTAATTTTTTACTTACCAGATTAATGATGCTCAACAAATGTATGCTTCTTGCGTTGGCAAACGATTTCAACTAGAACATTGTTGGGTTATCCTAAGAAAAGAACCCAAATGGCAATTTGAGCGTGCAAGTCAACATCAAAGGTCAAACAAGAAACAAAAAAGTCATGTCAATGCAAGTTCGACTTCATCAGCTCCATCTACCCCTGATTCTGTTAGTTTAGGAGAAGACAGTGAACCGTTGATGAAAACTTCTACGATTGCTTTAACGAAAGCTCTAAGACTTTCTATCGCAGTGCTTTCTCCAATTTGAAGATATTCATCAGTAAGATCTGCAGGAATACCATATGCAAGTATTCTGTGAGGTGCAGTTACCTTTTGAAGACAAGATAAACCAAGAACACCGAGAGCATCTGTCCTTTGTTTGAAATATGGATTATGAGCTTCCACTGCATTTGCAATCCGAAGAAAAAGACGACGACTCATCCTAAATCTTCTTCGAAATTGAGTTTCAGTGAATTTAGGATTTTCAGCAAAATAATCATTATATAACCTCAACTCACCTTCCTTTCTATTACGATTGACAATATTATGGCCAAGAATAGAGTCACGATACCCTGTTCTCCGCCCTTGATTATTCGATTCTTCTTCAGCAACCACAACAACAGCAACTTGAAAAGCAAACACAGGAGTGTCATCATGAAAATCAAAAGCATCATAAAAATTAAAATTAGAATGATTCATGATGAATTTTAATGAAATATATTTTTGATTGGAGAGAAAACAATGGAATGATGAGAAAAAATGTTAAGGTATATGAGAATATTTATAGATGGATTATTTTTTTAAAATTTGAAATATTAGAATGTTGGCGGTTATTTTTTCAAAATTTGAAATTTTAAAATTTAAAATGGTGGCGGTCATTTTTTCAAAATTTGAAATTTTAAAATTTAAAATGGTGGCGGTCAGTTTTTCAAAGCATGAATTTTTTTAAAAAAAATTGAAAATCAAATTTTAAAATATTGATGGTTTTTTCAAAGTTTGAATTTGAATTTACTTTTAAAAAATTAAATTTTTAACAGTAACATATAAAACTGAAAATTAAAAATATTGATATAAATAAATTTTAAGTTTAATTTTAAATTATATCTTTTAAATTTCATATTATTTCATTAAATTTTATATTATTTTTATAAATTACTCATATTTATTATATAATTAATAACATCATAATTATATTATATATAAAATATCTAAATTAGTTACATAATTATATAAAAATGAATTTAAGATGAAATATATTAAAATATAAATGGCTTTTCTAAATAGCTTTTTACCATTGGAATGCACATAATCAAAAAAGTTATATTTATACTATTTAAAAAGCTATTTTATCAATTTGCATTGGAGATGCTCTTATAGTCCATTCAAGAGGCCACTCGCACCTTTTAATTTTATTTTTTAACACTGCTTAGGTTTTTTCTATAAAGGCTTTTTGTCGGGACTTAAAAAAAACACATTCAAGAGAATATTTTGCACCAGCACCAGCAATCGAAGATGTTCCACCCTTTCGTCATTTTCTCGAACACAATAGATTCATAAGGCATTTGAGAATTTTGTCATAATTGTTTTTTTAAAATATTTTTTAGTTAGAAATATTTTAAAATAATATATTTTTTATTTTTTTAAAATTATTTTTGATATTAACACATCAAAACGATTTGAAAACATAAAAAAATTTATTTTAAGTAATTTTTTTTTAAATTTGAGGGAACTTGGTCTGCACCGCGTTTCCAAACGAGGCCTAAGAAGGTGTTCGAGAGTGTGGTTGCAGTTGTTTTTTAAAGTGTTTTTTACTCGAAAATGCATTAAAATAATGCTTTGTTATTTTTAAAAATTATTTTTGATATCAACGCATCAAAAGAATTGAAAACATAAAAAATATTAATTTAAAATTAAAAAAAAATATTTTTTTTTAAAATACTTTTCAAACAAACAAATAAATAAATATGACTAAGCATACCATGAAGAATTTGGAAAAGCATCATTAAATCTCTGTCTTTATGTTCACATTACGCAAAGCAACATGTTTTTTTGTGTACATGGTTGCACACGAAATTATGTGACTTTGGACATTATGGAAGTCTAAGAGATATTTGTGAAGACATTTTGATAAAAACAGAGAATTATGGAAGGGATAAGACTCTTACCTCTCTCCTCAATTAGTTGTTGATAGTTATTTCTCTCTCTATATATATTCTCTCGCTTTATTTTGTTCCTCGAGGCGTAATCATCGTAGAGGTTTAATTAAGTAAGGTTGTCATCATGTTTAGTTGTTATTTTTTAAAATATTTGAAAAAATATTAAAATAATATTTTTTTTATTTTAAAAAATTAATTTTGATAATACATTAAAATAATTTAAAAAATTATTAATTTAAAAAAACATAAATATTTTTAAAAATATTTTTATATAATTGTAACAATAAAGAGCCAAAGCCAAAGGTAACCTATACGGGGGAAATAGTGCCAACAAACTCAATAACAAACAGAATCCGAATAGTTTTTTTTTGTTTTTGCGTTTTAAATTTTGAAAGAAAATTTATAAAGCTACAATTTTTATATATCCTGTTTCTTCAACTATATCTCCAATTTTTAGGGTCCTTTAAAGACACATCTCTCTCAATTTTCTCTCTTCTTGCATAAACCAAGATATTAACTTCTCTGTTCCACTAAAATCCTACCACTCTTACCTCTGCACACACCATGAAAAACCAAGATTTAGGAACCAGTGATCACCAATGAATCTCTACAAAGAGAAAACACAGCAGTAACAACAACAACAACGGCAATAGCCGAGACTTGAAAGAGTTTAAAATCCCAAATGAGATGCAAGATCTCAATGAAGATGAAAAGGATTTTGATCTTACACTTTCTTTATCTTTTGGCCCGAGATCTAAAAATAAAACCACCTTACACACTACAAAACCGCAGTTATCGTGTCATTGCCACCACCTGTGAAATCAAAATCATTATCAGTGACTTATCAACCATTGCCCCAACATCAAGAAATCCCACATATTGAAATCGCTGTAGCCTAGAATATGACACCGAGGTCTCTTGACCCTTTTCGGCTTTCTACTTCACATGCACTACTCGCTGAAGTTCCTCTGACTGAGCCATTGTTATACACTACTGCTCCGATAAACCACGAAAGTCCCATGCCTGGTCCATCTCGCACTCCACGCACACGCCGGAACCTCTCTCTCGGTGTACCTCGCGAAGGGAAAGGGGAAACTGTTCCCGTCTTGTACTTCTGGGCCATGGACCAGAGCGCAATGGTACATAGCCTGGACTATTTGCTTTCAAGAAAAATAGAAACCATTACTGGTTTTGTCCAGTGCAAGAGATGTGAAAAAAAATATCAAATATGGTTTGACTTGGAAGCCAAGTTTGCTGAAATTGGTGCATTTATCGCTAAAAATAAAAGTTTCATGCATGATAGAGCACCAAGTGTTTGGATGAATCCAGCATTGCCCAAGTGCCAATTTTACGAGCAGGAAAATAGCTCCAAGCCGGTGATTGCCAACAAGAAGAGGAAGATTAATTGGTTGTTTTTGCTTCTAGGACAAATATTAGGATGTTATACTCTTGATCAGTTGAAGTATTTTTGCAAGCACACAAAGAATCATCGAACTAGGGCTAAGGATGGTGTTCTTTTTCTTGCTTATCTTGGATTGTGTAAACAACTTGATCCCAATAGCCCTTTTGATCACTGAAAGTGAAAAGGGGATCATTGATTCTTATCAAATTGAGGTGGTATCTATAAATCAGGACTAGGGCACTATGCATATATAGGTCACCTAGTTAATTTAGGTGGTTCGTGGATTTTCTTTTGATTTTTCAGCGTTTAATAATATTGTCTAGCTAGGAAAGATCATTTGCCATATTGTGAAACCTTGTAACATCATACCATATATGGGTCTTGACTTTAAGATTTGTTCAACTATTTGATTATTGCTATATATTATGATATGGTATTAACTTCAATCTTTCCTCCTGTTCAATGAATCGATAGTCTTGAAACAAATTGAAAAGTCTGATGTTTGTTTTTATGCGGTAATTTTTTCTAATTTAGGAACATATATGGATTCTTATATCCTAATAATTTTGGTGTAATTTGTTGTGTGGGTGTATATATCCTTTCAAACTTTTTGCATCTTTCTAAGCAAATTTTATAGAAGTGCAGGTGATTGAGTTTTTTCCTAAGCTAATTGTCGTTTGCTTCCAGTCTTGATCCAATAGCATCGAAGCTACCCCTTTCTCATCATACTATACACTAGTTACATCTACAACGTTTAGCTAGTTACACTCTCGCCCACCGGTGCATGAGGGTTTGGCCTCTGGTACTAAGCCAAACTTAGGAGGGTGAAGTATTGAGTCCTGACTGTTCAACATTCTTTTTGATATGCATGTATAGCTAGCCATGACATGGTACTTCTGAGCAGTATATACGTATGAAACAAAAATATGCATGCTACATTAAATATTATTGCCCTAAATATTATTGTCCAAGTCAATGAAAAACTAACTTCATCCACCTTTCCTCAATGGCGTGCGCAATTAAAAACCTTTTCATTAGTTATAATTTACTTGATTATTTGAATGGTGATATCCTGTGTTCCTCACTTGATGGTACCTGCATTTTCATTCTGAACAAAACCTACTGGCTTTGATAGGACAAACTCATCCTCAGTGCAATCCTAGCCTCTAAATCAACCATAATCACTCCCCTAATAGCCATAACAAAAACCTCTCATTAGGTTTGGAAAAAACTCAACAACCAATATACTAGCCATTCCAGAACTCAAGTCATACAACTAAAAAAAAAAAACTTACCTTAGCTACTATAGGAAAATATTGGGGCTACACATCTCAGTTTCAATCTAGTTAATCACTCTCGTATGAAACATATTCAAATTGATCTTTATTTTGTATGAGTCTTAGTTGGTCAAAGCTGTATACATGTTTGTCATGTTCATACCCAAGATAAACTAGCTGATTTGCTAAACAAGCTTATATCTAGACAACATACACAACTTTTGTGTAACAAGATTGGTCTTGTTGATGGAAGCTCAATCTTCCAGGGGTGTATAAAGAAATATGGTATGAAACACAATCAAATCTCAGCAGTGTCAATCTAGCCTTAAATTATGATATATACTTTGTTATGATCTTGTAATTTGTAATAGCTCTATAGTATAGATTTAGCCTAAACAAATGTATCCTAGATTTAACTTAAACAAATGATTCCTACCTAAACTAAAATTCTAAAAGTTGTGTGTGTGTCTCTATATATGTGTGTGTGTGTGTGTAAGTGTGACTTCATATTAATAACATATGGTGGTGAGATATTCATTGAAACTTAGCAGTATCAATTATCTTATACCTTGTTGGGTCATGACTATAACAATTATTAGGTCGTCTCCTATATAGAAATCCATGTTTTTTTTTGTTGGACTTCAATCTTTATCCAATGACGGAGAGGAATTGCTAGACTTTCCTTTTTTCTAAAATACATCATTTGTTATTAGCATTTTTTTTCTTTTCTAAGCTCTACCTTTTTTTTGTTATAAATTTTATTATATATAGAACATTGTTAACATACTTCGATGAATTTATTAACTTCTTCAAAATATATTATATTGATGTAAAAGTTTTTACTTAAAATATAAATTTGATTAAAATTTTTCCTGACAATACTAATTTGAGAAAGAAATAAATATATTCGGGTATAAATTATCTTCTTTGTAATTTGATGCAAAACATTTTTATTCTTATATATATATATGAAAGCTGCTTGAAAAAATATACCACAACCAAAGAATTTTATTTTTCTTAAAAAGGGTAAAAAGCATCTAAAGTTTGGATAATTTGTAAAATTAGCACATTTATTTTTAAAATTTGGTAGAATAACACACTTTGCATTTTTTTTTTTTGGCAAAAGAGCACATTTTTGCAAATTGATGTTGAAAACCACAACATTTAAATGATGTCGTATTTCACAATCATGATATTTAAATTGATATCATTATTGAGAACCACGATAAAATTTTAATTGATGTCGCAGTTCACAACCATGACATCAATTATATTTCTGTGCTCAAGATGGTGCTGATTAGACCGAGAAGGGGATCTAGGGGATGATCGTGAGCTGACTTAAAGTGCGAATCTTTAGTTAGTTTTTTGTTTTTCTTAATTTTCTCTACAAGATGCACATCCTCTTCAATGTTTAGTACTATGATTTTCTCACCATGTGGACCTGAGACAATGGCTTCCTAGACTTTAGCATTAATGGATCTTGGTATTACTATATTTTTGTTGATCATCATATCAAATGCATGTGGTTTTATCTGATGGTTAAGAAGTTTGGTGTTTCTTGCATTTTTTCACAGTTCAAAAAATTTGTTGAACAGTTGAAGCATTATTTCAAACCAAAATAAAAATACTCTATTTTGACAATAGTGGTGAATTTATTGCTTTTAAACCCTTTTTTATCCTCCAATGTACTACTAAAAAAGGGGCCATTAGCAACTATTTAGTTCGTTGCAAATAAAACTAAAATCTATTGCTAACAAAAATCAGCAACGAAATTAGCAATAGATAATGTCAGATGCAAATAATAGATGCTAATTTTTTAGCAACGGATTATCAATTGCTGATTTTTTTAGCAACAACTTATTTGTTGTTGAAATTTGGTTGCTGATTGTATAAATCAGCAATGAAAATTTCATCGCTAATCACCATTGCTAATTAGCAACGGATATTACGTTGCTAATCCGTTGTTAATTAGCAATAGTGATCTGTTGCTGATTTGTCCAATAACTATTTTTTAAAACATGATTTTTTTAAATTATTTTTTCTCATCTATTTTATTCCTTATAATTATTTGTGGATATTTCAAAAATTGTAGAAAAATATATAAAGAACATAAATTAATACAAGAAATTGTTTTATCAACAATAATAAGTCAAATAAAATTAAATTTCAAAATCTTGTTAAACTTACATCAATATAGATAACTCACAATTTAATAAATATGTTCTATCATATAGGTGGTGGTTGGGGTGGTGGTGGAAACGAACCACAACCATGTTGACCATCATAAGGTGGAACTAATATATGGTGGTTGAGGCCTAGGTCGATATATTGGATTAGATAGGGAATACATAAGTGTCGTTATTTGTGGAGCCACATGTAACGGCATAGATGAAGTCATAGGTGCTGACATACCTTGGTCCATATTTGATGCCCAAGCTTAGTGTCCTATATTACTAAGAAATTTTTTGATAGAAATCATCTCTTGTTGTCGTGATAAAATGTCTCTTTCCTTTATTTGCTCTTTCAATGCCTAAATTGATGAACTAGAAGGTGTTGACTCCATCGTATAGGATTGTGATGAAGCACTTGTACTAACCATGGATTTTGGCATACAGGTGCACCATATATTCTACCATTTGTAACTCCTTCTATAGCCACACACCAAGCTGCTCCATCAAATAAAGGATGATTTTCCCGACCAGTTCCATATCTTGAAATCATCTCTTTTTTATAATTCTCCTTCAATAAAATTAAATATAATAATAAAGGGGAAAGATAATATGTTGTTTTGATTGTCCTATTGATTAGTAAAATTATGTAGGACGAATAGCTAGCTAATTAGGATACACCAAGCAACTGCTCTGTTTATTATTTCCCATCATCATTTTTTTCTTCAACTTTAGGAATTTAGACTCTTTTATTGAAAAAAAATATATAATCATTTGCATTGTCAAGTAATATTGTAGAAATGAAGTTTTCATGGAAACACATGCAATAATTATTTTTTAACCAACTATTAAATATTTATTTAATCAATAATTTATTACTTAAGATCATCATATTAAACAAAGAAATAATGACAAAATAAAATAAGATTATGTCTATCTAATCTATGGTCGTTGAATTGCACAACACACAAAATAGCAGCTTCTCTTGTAAAGAAGCGCAGTATAAACAAAAAAGACACTTTGGAGATAAATTACACCATTATTAGCATCACATACAATACCGCTGCCACAATCATAAAATCATCATGAATGCTAATATCCCAAGCATGCTTAACATACATAACAATCAACAAGTTTTGAACAACTTAGATATTGGCTACAATTTTGAGCATGTAGGACAAAGACCATGAAAGTAACATTTTCAAAACATGAAATCTAAGAAAGGTACACAAGTTAAGATCATTTACCCTTCTATATTAATTGAATCATCTGCTGAAGTCAAACCCAACACATATCCACGATCATATAGAGACCAAAATCACTATGTAGAAGAATTAAATCATTGTCATATTGTTTCCTTGCTTGGTTCTTAATCCACAAGGACTACAAATAAAAAGTAACTAATCAAATGAAAAACTAGATGAAAAGTAAAGACGTGAAATCCTAAATTTTAACCTTTTTTAATGAAGCTAAATACAAATAAGAAAGGAATATCATTGCACTATGATGGTTAGGGTCTTAGCATCTACGCTACAACGAATAAAGTGAACAATCAAGAGTGCAAATTTTTTGGTCAAAATAGGATGAGAAAGGTAAAAAATTGATGATGAACAATTTCACTCTCTCTACCCTACTTTGTTTAACACTTCTAAACAAGAACAATTTCACTGGAGAGAAGTTGATGATTAAGAAAATGAGTGAAAATAAAGTAGTATGTAAAAAATTGTTAACCAACGCCAAATAACTTTCACAGCACAAGAGTAAAATCCAAGATCTAACTTTTATTTACGGGTCTGTCACACGTTACCCATATTTCTCCTCTAAAAAACCACATACATACACCCAGCAAAACAGAAAAAACCAAAACCCCGGAAAAAGCCTCACTATCTAACTAAGCAACAATGGAATCGTCACAGAACTATAAATATAAAGAACATTACATTAAGAATTAAAAACATTAGCATATTACGACAACCATATTTAACAAATAATTGCAATAGATCAACAAAATTAGTTAATAAAACAATATATATTCTCTCTAAATTACAAACACAATCTCTCAAATATGGGTTTCTAATTACATCTGTTATCTTTATGCACCATATTTATTCCTTGCTAGATGAAATCCTTTGGAGCACAAATTCACTGGAGAAGAAGTTAAGAAAGTGGCAGATGATGTTTTTTAAAAGGGACGTCTTAGGAGCACATATTCATGGAGAAGAATTTAAAAAAGTGACAGAGATGGGGTTTTTGGAGAAGGAATAGAAAGGGACATATGGGTTAATTAGAGTTCTTTTGGAGAATGAAAGGTTTTCCTCTTGAGATTGGTATTTGCCCGTGTGAGTATATTTTTTTAGCAAGGTATACATGTGCCAATTAATTATTAACATATCATTATTGTTTATTTGTTTGTGTATAAAAGCCAAATTTATTCTTTTCTTTTTATTAGCAACATGCTTTTTCATTGTAAATTTTGTGCAACGACATGAGCAATGGAAAATCCGTTGCTAATTCTTAATATTTTAATTTAATTTTTAGTAATTGATTTTGCATTGCTAAATTCGTTGCTAATATTAAAAAATTAATATATATGTAATCCGTTACTAATCTGTTGCTAAAGTTGCATCTGAATTATTTTGTTGCTAACATCCAATGCTAATGACCCTTTTTTTAGTAGTGATGGTATCAATCACTACATCATTGCCTTTTACACACCACAACAAAATGGTGTCACTAAACATCGTCATCGCCATCTTATTAAAACAGGTCCTACATTACTTTATGATGCTTCTTTTGATCCTTTATATTGGCCATATGCATTCCACATAGCCTCATATCTTGTTAATAGAAAACCTACATCCATTTTACAAAATAAATCCCTTTTTGAAAGTCTTTTTGGTTAAAAACCAAATTATTGCAAATTAAAGAAATTTAGGTGCTCTGTTATCCTCTCACACGAGCATTTAAGTCTAACAAAATGCAGCCTAAGTTCACACCATGCATTTTTCTTGGCTACTCCCAAACCCAAAATGCGTATAAATGTCTTGAACCATACATTCAAAGACTATACATTTCAAGACATGTTGTGTTTAATGAAAATTAAAAATGAAAATGCTATTATATTTTCTCTTAACAATAAACATGCTTTACCACCACACAAATTTCTTCCTCTATTCCTTAATGTCCAGCAGTCACCAGTAGTCACGAAGTTTATCTCTTCGTCATCATTGGTATCTCAAGAAAGTGTATTTGCCATTGCAATGTCTTTTATTAGGTACCCTTTATAACTTTTTTTTTTTTCACAATCTTCTTCTTTCCCAAATCATTTAGGTCATCATTCCCATAAACAAACCTTTACTTATCATGCTTCTGAAAATTCCAATGCTTCTCAATTTGTGATGCCTTTGACTCCTCATGAACTCTCTATGGACATGAATTTAAGCTAGTCTATCTAACCTCAACAAGTTCATCAAATAGCCACCAAAATCCATGAACAACATTTTCAAACCCAAACATCCTCTTTGTGAGACCATCAAACCAACCAGTGTGCATCAAGCCATCTCACAACCTTAGTGGCGTGAGGCAATATCCAATGAGCTCATTATTTTAATACAATATAGTACTGGCACTTAGTTCCTTACCCTTCCAATTCTACACCTACAGGCTGTAAATGAGTGTTCAGGGTAAAGAGGAATCCAAATGGGTCAATTGACAGGTTTAAAGCCTAACTCGTTGCAAAAGGCTATAATTAACGACCTAGTTTGGATTACAATGAAACTTTTAGTCTTGTAATTAAACCTGCAACTATTAGGCTTATTATGATTACTGTTATAATGAATGGATAGAAATTAAAGCAAATGGATGATCATAATGCATTTTTACATTGATACCTGCTCTAAAACATTTTATATAGTGCAACCCCCTGGGTTTATAGATCTATTCAAACCTAACCATATTTGCAGATTATGAAAAGCAATTTATAAACTAAAACAAGCTCCATAAAATTGATATACAAATTTAAAAAGTGTCATTCTTCAGTTTGGCTTTTATATTTCAAAGGCAAACTCGTCACTATTCATCTATAGTCAAACCTTTATAACATGTTATTTCGTGATTTATGTTGATGACCTTGTGATTATAGACAATGACTCTACCTTTGTGCCTTCTATTATCCATCAACTCAACAATAGATTTTATCATAAATACATAGATGTTCTTTATTTTTTCCTAGGGGTTAAAGTCATACCTACTCAGACAAGTTTTTTTTTCCACAGCACAAGTATGTTCATGATTTCTTATCAAATACCAATATAGATGGTGCGAAAGATGTTTCTACTCTATTATCCATAAGTCAATCTTTTCAATTAGTTGATGACATTTCTTATATGGACACCTCAACATTTAATCGTACTATACGAAGTCTTCAATATCTTTTCTTGATGCATCTAAATATTTTCTTTGTCGTGGACAAGCTATCTTAATTTGTACACAAGCTAACACAAAGTCATAGTAGCAACCAAACAACTCCTTTGTTATTTGAAGTAAACCATTTTTTCATGGAATCTAGATTACTAAAGCTGGTGCACCTATTCTCAAAACCTTCTCTAATACTAACTGGGCTGACAATATTGATGATAGGACATCCACTTTTGCCTACATTTTCTTTCTAGGTTCAACTCTGATTTCTTAGAGCTCAAAGAAACAAAGAGTGTTACCTGTTATTTTATAGAGGTCGAATATCGAGCACCTTTCAATGCAACCTTTAAAACCATATGGCTACGCAATCTCTTCACTAAAGTTGGGTTTATACTCACAACCATACCTTAGCTGCTATGTGACAATCTTGGGGCTACTCATCTCAACTTCAATCCAGTTAATCAATCTTATGTTAAACATATTCAAATTAATCTTCATTTTGTATAAGACTTAGTTGGCCAAGGCCACATACATGTTTGTCATGTTGATATCCAAGATAAACTGGCTAATCTGCTAACCAAGCTTATGTTCAGACAACATACAAAACTTTTATGTAACAAGATTGGTCTTGTTGATGAAAGCTCAATCTTGCGAGGATGAATAACGGAAGATGGTATGGAACACAAGCAAATCTCAATAGAGTTAATCTAGCCTTAAATTATGTTTAATACTTTGTTATGATCTTGTAATCTGTAATAGCTCTATAACATAGGTTTAGCCTAAACAAACATATCCTAAATTTAACTTAAACAAATGAATCCTACCTAATCTAGAATTCTAAAAGTTGTGTGTGTGTGTCTATATATGTGTGTGTGTGTGACTTCATATTAATAACATATGGTGGTGAGATATTCATTGAAACCTAGTAGTATCAATTATCTTATACCTTATTGGGTCATAACTATAACAATTATTAGGTCATCTCCTAGATAGACATCCATTTTTTTTTGTTGGGCTTCAATCTTTATCCAATGACGGAAAAGAATTGCTAGACTTTCTTTTCTCTTTTTATTTTCCAAAATACATCATCTATTATTAGCATTTTTTTTCCTTTCTAAGGTTTGACTTTTTTTTTCTGTTATAAATTTGATTATATATAAAACATTGTTAACATACTTCGATGAATTTATTAAATTCTTCAAAATATATTAAATTAATGTAACAATGTTTACTTAAAATATAAATTTGATTAAATTTTTTCCCTGGCAATATTAATTCAAGAAATAAATAAATATATTTAGTTATAAATTATTTTCTCTGTAATTTGATGTAGAATATTTTTATTCTTATATATATATGAAAGCTGCTTGAAAAAATATACCACAATCAAGGAATTTTATTTTTCTTAAAAAGGGTAAAAAGTATCTAAAGTTTGGATAATTTGTAAAATTAGCATATTTATTTTTAAAATTTGGTAGAATAACACACTTTGAATTTCTTTTAAGTAAAATAGCACATTTTTACAAGTCAATATTGAAAACCACTATATTTAAATGATGCCGTATTTTACAACCATGATATTTAAACTGATATCGTTATTAAGAACCACGATAAAATTTTAATTGATATCGCAGTTCACAACCATGACATCAATTACAAGCCGGTGCTGATTAGACTGAAAAGGGAATCCAAGGAATGATCGTGAGCTGACTTAAAGTGCGAATCTTCAGTTAGTTTTTTGTTTTTCTTAATTTTCTCTACAAGATGCATATCCTTTTTAATGTTTAGTACTATGATTCTCTCATCATGTGGACCTGGAACAATGGCTTCCTAGACTTTAGTATGCTTATCGAACTCTAAGATCTCAATTTTCTGAAACGTTTTCTTCCTTTTCTTCCTAATAAAGTAGCAGAGAGCTAGTGAGAGGAATGCAGGAAAGAATAGATCACCAAGTGTGACAAAGACAACAATTTTGGCAATCGAATGATGTCCTGGTATTGGCGGTGGAGGTGGAATAACATGAAGGGATGGAGGATGACATGGATGATTAGGTGGTGCTGCTAGAATTATGAATGGGATGGTGACGGTGGTGTAATTGGATGATGGGGTGGAGGAGATGAAGGATTATTTACATATATAAGAGTTTAATCGGCCTACCAATTGTATATCACAAAATATAATTAATATTGTAGTTATAAATTGTAATATCAATTAAAATTTTATGTGTTTCACGGCAATATCGTGATTATAAAACAAAATATTATTTAAATATCATGATTTTCACATGTAAAAATATACCATTTCATTAAACAAATTTTGTTACTGTATTAATTCTCTGTTTATTTTAATTTTATGTGTTAATTGTCAAATTTTCCCCTAAAGTTTGCTGACCCCCGAGTCAAAAAGTTTGGCCACTCGTGCACATATAGCACGAGGAACATGATTAGTTTAAAGAGAACGATGTAGTTTCGAAAAGCAGTGTTTATGAAATGATTATCAAATTAAATTAATATAAAAAGGTGATATATTGCAACTTGTTATCATCGATTTTTTCTTGGCTGTGTCTGGGTGGGTAGTTGTCGGTAGTGAATGCCTTTCATTTCAATACACAACGATTTTCATTTATAACCATAACCTGTCATGTTTTATTAATTTACTGAAAATATTTGGAAACGCGGTTCAAATTATATTTTTAAAAAATTTAATTTTTTTTTGTTAAATTTAATATGATTTGTATGTTTTAGATTGTTTTGATGTGCTGATATCAAAAATAATTTTTTAAAAATAAAAAAACATTATTGGCATGCATTTCGGCACAAAAAATTATTTGAAAAGCAACCGCTTTCACACTGTCAAGCACCCTAAACTCTCAAGCAGACGCAACTCCAAAACATCGGGTCTTATTTGGGTTCGTCCGAATCATGGATTGAGCTGTTGGGTCGATCGGATTTTACCAGGTCATTGTACTGGCCAGTCTTTTGACAAATCCAAATTGATCTAGCCAACAAGTCGGTTGGTTCTCGAATCAACCTGTCAGGCTGGTCGAGATTTAATAACTATGATAGAAGGATTAAAAATAAAAAAAATAATTTTAAAAAAATAAAAAATATACAAGACTCCCGTGGGCCCAAACACCTCTAAATATAAATTATTTTGCTTTTTCTTTTTTCCCACAAAAAAAGGTTGACATGTTTCAGTTTTCTTGTTGTTATCGTAAAAAAAAACTGGTTTTGCTTTTGTGTCTCAGTAAAGGGGAATTAACAAAAGGAAAGTTATTCAAGCCAGACGGACTGCTCGACGGGAAAAAGGAGGGGTGGAAGTTGAAAATAGGATCCAAAGACGCCTCGCAACTATAAAAAAAAGCCTGAAACAGAAACAGCTAGAAAAAGGGCAATCTATATTCGGACTCTACAGCTATCAAATATATTTCAGTTCCGTCCCTCGTTTATCGGAAACTTCATCAAAACCACTTATTTATCACGATTGATTCAATATCATCCCTTCATTTAACAGTCATCTATTTTCGCACCAAACTCTTCATCATAGTCACATGCATAACATTTTTCCTCCACTTCGAGGCTTAGATGCGTTTTGAATTGAGTTCTAAATGGTTTTTCATGATAATTTTAATTTTTTATGTTTTTAGATTGTTTTGATGTGCTAATATTAAAAATAATTTTTAAAAATTTAAAAAATATTATTTTGATATATTTCCGAACAAAAAATATTTTAAAAAACAACCGCTATAACAATCTTAAATATTTTCTTAAACTATGTAAAAAACAATAAATTCTTGTTTTATGAAGTATACATAACATGGTACACCGTATCGTAAGTGTATATGACCACCACTTGCAAACTTAAATCCATTTTGTTTATGAAAAAAACAAATCATTTGAAAAATAAATTATTATATGATGTTTGGTTATTTCATCACAAATAAAGTTATTCATGTTCGGTGATTTTCTATTATTTTTTCTTATAATATAATTCATATGATTTCATATAAATGTTTTGCCGGTGAAGTGAATTTTAGAGTCCAACCAAGGTAGAATGTCTCATGCAAAAGCAAGATAAAATAAAACTAGACCAATACAATCTCCCATGTAAGATAATCTAAACGTTTATATCATATAACTTGCTTAAATAAATAAATAAATTAAATATAATATAATATAAATCTTAGAAAATAATTTAGATTTTTCTGGTACATGACATCACTTTTATATCTTTTATATTATTTGATCAAGATCCCTTTCACAAATTTAGATTTCAATAAACACAAACTAATTCTAAAAAAAATATTTTTGTACAAATAAACAAGGCTCAAATAACCTATTTTCCCTACAATTTTAACAATAAAAATATTATATATTGATTTTTTGCATATAAAAATCAGATGTTTTAGTTGAGTTTCAATGTCTAAACTAGTGCATTCGATGAATAATTTCTTATACCCTCTTGCATAATCAGAAAACATAGAAAATAAACTCATTTACCAAGTGCACAATAAAGCTAACATCAACTATTTGAAAAGCTAATACATAACAATTCAAGTTTTAATCATCTAGTAGGTAGTCTAATGGTAAGAGCTTGTGACTAAAAGATTTGTTCTCCCTGTAGTTTCAGGTTCGAGCCTTTTGATTGCTAATATGATGGCCACTGGAGGTTTACATGGTCGTTAACTTCAGGGCTCGTGAAATTAGTCGAGATACGCTCAAGCTAACATGGACACCCACATTAATAATAATAATAAAAAAAACTAATACATTTTCCATTAAACGAGGAAATATCTTGTAGATCGAGACTAAATGGAAACCTTTGGGATACTTAGAGGATATGAATGTAGGTTTATCAAAAAAAAAAAGAAAAAAGGGACATCCACACTCCGAGGGAGCGAAGATCAAAGAGAAAACAATGGCAGAAGCAACAATAAGAAAAACAAAACCAACAGCAGCCTTACCTTTCCATCACCTCCCTTCTCTTTCACCTATCACCCCGCGTCCCCGCCTCCTTCCTCCCTATAAACCCTAAAGACAAGATCATGCCTTAAAAGCACGCGCATTCCCTCTATCTGGCATAATCACATCAAGTATGTTTCTGTAAATCATACAAAAATCAATCAATTTAATTCTCCGTTTCTCTCACAATGGAGTCGTTGATCGAGCTATGCGACCTAATTTCACAGAACCCTGCACAATTCGCTGACAAACTGACTTGGCTATGCAATCGCTGTCCTCAACCGGAGGCTCTCTTAGCCGGATCGCCTAGGGTTTCTCACTCACAGATCAATGCAATCCTTGCGATTTCTCGATTCCTCTCCAAAACCCTCGACCACACCGATAACCGTCCAAAATCACTAATCCTCACCTTCTTTCGCTCAATTCCGACCTCGTTTCACCCTTCCTTCTGGCCACAATCATTCCCCGACGACTCGATCGCGGCCTTTTTTACCGATTTCCTGGCGTACGTCTCAAAGTCGGCCGAATTGGATACGGATTTCGCTGTCGATGTTGCCGGACTTGTTGGAGAAGTTGTCGTGGCTGCGATCGGGAACAATGCCGGTGAGAATTGGGAGAGTTCGGCGATTTCTAGGGTTTTCTTGATTGCGTTAACGAAGAATTTTGTTCCAATTTTGCCGGAGGATGGAGAGAAGTTGATTACGTGTCTTTTAGATCAGTTTAACCTGCCCATACAGGTGCCGTCGTCACCTAGTGAGCGAATTGGGATGAATTCTGGAACATCTTCGTCACAGAGTTCGCCATTGAGCAATAATGTGAATAGTCATAATAGTAGTTACAGTGCCCATAATGAGATTTCGAGTATGGTGAATGATTTGAGTCAAATGTCGGTATCTTCGTCGAGTGCATCTACGACAGTTGTGGTGAATGGGAGTGGAGTCACGTGGAAGAGTGGATTGGAGACAATGGGGGTGGGACTTGATGGAGGTGGGGTATTGAGTAGGCAACAAGTGGCTTCATTCGAGGAAGAGAGTGTGGAGGGATTGGAGAAGCAGGAGATCGCATACAAGTTGATTGGGCTTGTTTTGGATTGTGCTAGGATAGACAACAAGCTTTTGGATCAAGTTAGGTTAATTGCTAAGAAGCAGCTTCAATCTCTCTCTGCATTTTTGAAGGTAAAAACTGCCGCTATCATTATCATATTATTGTTGTTTTTGTGTGTGTGGGAATGGTTCTTAAAGTGTATGAAGGTGCTTTTAGTGCATTCCACTGGAAAAATTTAATCATTGATATTTTTGAGTATTTATTGGCTGCATTTGAAGCTAAGCATGCTTATATGATGAATTGATTTTGGATTCACTGTTACATTTTAACATAAGAGGTTTCTCTCAGGAGAAACCATGGATTGGGAACTTGTCACAGTAAAAGCTTGAAATAGGAAATCGGTTATGGGCTCTCTCTATTCATATATGCATGTATTTGGGGATATAAATGTCCGGGCTAGTTTTACTTGCGTGTAAGCACATGCGTGTGTGTGTGTGATAAATGAGTGTGCTTGTGACCTCGTACTGTAGCAGGGAATATAAATAGCAAAATTGTTGAATTTAAGGGTTGATAAGGGAAAATTGGTTATGTTGGCAGATACGGAAACGGGACTGGAATGAACAGGGACAACTTTTAAAAGCAAGAGTCAGTGCAAAACTTTCTGTCTATCAAGCTGCAGCCAGGATGAAAGTTCAGAGTCTTGCATCTCTTGATGTGGATGGCAAGACATCCAAGAGGTTGGTGCTTGAGACTCTGGCATTGTTGATGGATGCTGCAGAAGCCTGTTTGTTCTCAGTGTGGCGGAAGCTGAGAGTTTGTGAAGAGCTGTTCAGCTCATTGCTTGGTGGGATTGCACAAATTGCGGTAACCAGGGGAGGTCAGCCAATGCGAGTCCTGCTTATTCGCCTTAAGCCGCTTGTGCTGGCTGCATGTGCACAGGTATGTGTTATGGATAGTTTCCAATTTTGCCTGTACAAGCATGCAACATGGTCTGTAATGTTGTTCATTCCAATTGTAACAGGCTGATACCTGGGGTGGCAGTCAGGGAGTAATGTTTGAGATTGTCATGAAGACAAGTTGTCAGATAATTGAATCTGGCTGGACAAAGGACCGGGCTCCTGTAGACACTTTCATCTCTGGTTTGGCCTCCAGCATACGTGAACGAAATGATTATGATGAACAGGTTGGTTAATATTACAAGCAACAGGTTCCAATGCATCCATAACTTTGATATACAGATCACGGACACTTTCTCTCTTGGTGTGCCTGTCTGCTTGTCCAAGTTAATTTGAGAGGGCACATCTTGTTTCTTTTTCTTAATTATTCTTATATTCACTATGAATGAGAACATCAAAATGTTCTCATCCTTTTTTTTTGGGGTCAGATTATAATGACAGTAACAGAAGTTGTTTGCTCGCTAGGATTATAACCTTTTAATCATGAAACCTTCACGCCCTAGTTCATAGTTTCCTATTTTTTAGCGATCCCTTTTTCAAATTCATTCTCTGTTTACTAGTTGTGCTGATTTTCAGGTTGAGAAGAAGCAGGGAGTTCCTGCTGTGCAGCTTAATGTTATTCGCTTGCTTGCTGATTTGACTGTTTCCGTTAACAAGTCTGAAGTGGTAGACATGATTTTGCCCCTTTTTATTGAAAGCTTGGAAGAGGGCGAAGCTTCAACTCCTGGTTTATTGCGACTTCGAGTATGGAATCTGTCTTCGGAGCAATTTATTATCTGATATAGATTTGATTTGCTTGTATCTACTCGTTCATTTTTATTGGTGGCCATTTCAATTGGTAATTTACTATTTTGCATCTTAATTTGGAGGCATGTTATCTAACTTCTTTCTCTCCTTAACTTCTTGCAGCTTCTTGATGCTGTTTCTCGAATTGCAAGTTTAGGTTTTGAGAAGTCATATCGTGAGACAGTTGTTCTTATGACAAGAAGTTACTTAAGTAAACTATCAAGTGTAGGGTCTGCTGAAAGCAAAATATTGGCAGCAGAAGCCACCACAGAACGTGTTGAGGTATGCATTGTTTATAATGATCAGTCATGTATAATGTCTTTAAGATGGTTGATGGTTTATCTTATCATATGGTGGCTCACTTGTTCCATCACATTCTAGACTCTTCCTGCAGGATTTCTTCTGATTGCTAGCAGGCTTGAAAATAAGAAATTGCGTTCAGACTATCGTCATCGATTGCTATCTCTGTGTTCAGATGTAGGCCTGGCTGCTGAATCTAAAAGTGGAAGGTAGATATCTTTATCTTTATGTGGAATCTCTTGTTTTATTTGCCTACCACACAAATTATTTCCCTCATTGCATTGTGTTTCTGGTGTTGTTCTGCCTGGTACTCCAATTGTTGCAGGAGTGGAGCAGATTTTCTAGGACCTCTGCTTCTTGCTGTTGCTGAAATATGCTCTGATTTCAATCCCGCTGTGGATGTGGAACCATCAATCTTGAAATTGTTCCGCAACCTGTGGTTCTATGTTGCTCTTTTTGGTCTAGCACCTCCAATTCAGAAAATTCAACAACCAACAAAGTCAGTTTCAACTACACTGAACAGTGTCGGAAGCATGGGCACAATTGCTCTTCAAGCAGTGGGTGGACCATACATGTGGAATGCACAGTGGTCGTCTGCTGTTCAGCGAATTGCTCAAGGGACTCCTCCCCTAGTAAGTTGATTGCAAAAGGTTACTAAATGATTTCTTATTTACTAATAATATTTTTCCTGTTTGCTTTGAAATAGTGCCAAATGCCATCAACTTGTTTTTTCTTAGTTTAATTTTATAAGTTGCTGCAACAAATTGCTGTTCTGAAATGCATATGTTACACGCTCTACTAATCAGTTTTATTTTTTAATTTTTGCCCCTGACATGACTTTAACTGAACCTATGAAAAGTTAACACAAGATTGCATGTAAAGTAACGTTGCTAGAACATGGCTCTACATCACCCCTGGTAGAACAATTAAATAGGAAAAAAAAAGTGCGTTATTTTTGCAATTTTATAATGGGGCCACTTACAGTGACCTCAGTTTGCAAATGAATTGATCGTTTTCTGAATAAATTGTAAATTATAGTGAAATGTATCTGAATTGGAACAACATTGTCTGATATTGGTAGATACACAACTCTAATGTCTTCTGAAAAGAATTTTAATGATTGCAATATGTTTAAGTTCTGCTTATATTGGTTTTCCATTTATTCATATATTTATGTTTCTGTTTTTTCTTTTTTTCTTTTCTTTCTTCCTTTTTTTCTTCTCTCTCTCTCTCTGTTTTTTTTTTGGGGGGGAGGGGGTATCAGGAGAGCCCCTGATGAATGGGTTTACTATTTGTTCAAATTAGGGAGGTTGTTAGTCTGTCAGTATTTCTCTCTTCTTTCATGCATATGTTTCATCTTTATCACCATGCCAGCTTTAATAATAGGACTTTTGTCCTGCAAGATGACCAGTGTTTAATATCAACTGTTATCAGGAGAGCCCCTGATGAATGGGTTTACTATTTGTTCAAATTAGGGAGGTTGTTAGTCTGTCAGTATTTCTCTCTTCTTTCATGCATATGTTTCATCTTTATCACCATGCCAGCTTTAATAATAGGACTTTTGTCCTGCAAGATGACCAATGTTTAATATCAACTGTACAAGAAGATCAATTTTTTGTTTGTCTTGTAGATTGTAGTAATCTGAGACTCGTAAGAAATTGGGTTAAGATCATCATTTTGTTGGTAAGGTGTTTAGTGTGTCAATTACTATATACTGGGCATTTATGGATTAAATATAAAACCGATAACCTGAAGTGGTTTCCTTTTGACTATCAAACTAGAATCTTTTTACTATATATGCTTTTGCACTCTAAAGTATTGCCTTCCTTAATATCTTAATTGATTTTGGACTACTTAAGAAGTTCTGCCTTTTGAATTGGCCTGCTTTACATTCGTACTTAATTATATCACTCCACCTCTAACTATTTTAGAGAGCATTTCTATGGATTTTACACTTACTTGAGTTTGACATAATTGTGTATCTCTCCAGGTTGTTAGCTCAGTAAAATGGCTCGAAGATGAATTGGAACTCAATGCCCTTCACAATCCTGGAAGTCGTCGGGGCAGTGGCAATGAGAAAGCAGCTTCAACCCAAAGATCTGCTCTTTCAGCTGCTCTAGGTGGCAGAGTTGATATTGCAGCTATGAGCACAATTTCAGGTTCTATAGATTTCCTAGCATGTTGTTGCACTTTAAATTTGTGATTCTGGTGGTGTTTAATTGTTTTCATCTTTATGCATCTTTCTTTAGTCATCTTGAAAATTTGGTTGTTTAAGGACCTTATTTGGTGGAATCTTCCTTGTTAATGTTAATGAAATATAAATTTTCAAGTCAGCTTTAATTTTGGTGTCCCAATCATGTGTGTTGTTTGCACATTGGTTTTACAGGTGTGAAGGCAACCTATCTTCTTGCTGTAGCATTTTTGGAGATAATACGCTTCAGCAGCAATGGCGGCATCCTTAATGGTGTTGCTAGTTTGAGTGCTTCTAGAAGTTCCTTCAGCTGTGTCTTTGAGTATCTAAAAACTCCAAATCTCATACCGGCTGTGTTCCAATGTTTAACAGCTATTGTTCATAGGGCGTTTGAAGCAGCAGTATTCTGGCTGGTATTTTTCAATTCATTCCATTTAAAGCCTTTCTCTGGCAATGCCCTTCCATTTGTATTTCTACTCATGCAGGGAAAGTTGATTCTTCCCTATAGTGCTTATTTCTTGCATGGAAGGTGTAAATTTTGTAATAATGCATCCCTGTATCTTCTCTGTAAAGAGCCAATTATAATCCCTATAATTCTTCCTCCCAGGACTTCACTTCAGTGAGACAACTAGTGATATCATTTTTGCTCTCATACTTTGTTTAAAATGAAACAAATTTGGTACTATAGCCGTGGATGATTTTCAAGTGTGACACTAAGTGACTTTTGATTTCTTGTTTCACTGAGACTGTTCTTTGTAGTAGATATAGAAATGGTACCTTTACCTTGTAATATGATTTTTGCTTACTGCTTTCTTCCCCTCTTATCACATTGTGAACATCATTAATGCTTTGATATGGTTTCAGGAAGATCGAATAACTGAAACAGGCAATGAAGCCAATGTTAGAGAATCAACTCTTTTCTCCCATGCCTGTTTTCTTATAAAAAGCATGTCTCAGAGGGAGGAACACATTCGAGATATTTCTGTAAGCTTGCTGACTCAGCTTAGAGATAAGTTTCCTCAGGTATGTTGTTCAGTAATGCTGTTTGCATTAGATTGTCTATTTTTCCTTTTTTCCTGTGATCCACAACTTCCCTCATCTTATATGGAAGAAATGGAACTACATATATGCAGGTTTTGTGGAATTCATCTTGTTTAGACTCCCTGCTATTTTCAGTTCACAACGACTCACCTTCTACAGTAATTAATGATCCTGCTTTGATAGCATCTATTCGTTCTTTGTACCAAAGGATTGTGAGGGAATGGATCAGTATATCACTTTCATATGCTCCATGCACTAGCCAAGGTCTGCTTCAGGTTGGTTTTACAATATTTCCACAATCAGATGAAGTTGATTTTGATTTCTTTATTTGCTATGTGAATGTCTGTGGCATAGCTGTTGTGCTCGAGTTTTTTATGATATTTCTTGCAATCTAGTCAGAATCATGCATGCTCTCTTGTATGCTTGTGTCATGCTTCATTTAAACAAGGTCTTATACTAGTCAAATGGTTATGCAGTTATGCGAAACAGAAGTTTCCCTTCTATAATATTGACAGTTGGCAATGATCAATTATTAATCTGTTTTCTCAATGGTTATATATTTTGATGATAAACATTTGGTATCTCAATAATTATCAAAGATTTGCTTGGAGTAAAGTGTGAATTTCAGATGTAGTCACATTTTCTTTTTAAGATGCACTCAGTTTGGATGGTCCCCTCCCTATTTTGGGTGACCTACTGGTTTTTTATATAAGCTGTCTATGAATTACAAGTACATCTTTCTTTGACTTTTACTGGAATTTTGTTTAGTTCTGCATTTCATTGTAAATCCTTTTGAATATTTTTATGGAAATTAAGCTTCTTGATGTTTGACCAGGATGATCTTGTTTATTTTATTCCACTTTTCATTAAAATTACTTGTGTTTATTTCGTTTTCTGATGGGTTTTTGTTCCTTTGTTTGTGGTTCCAAACACTAGGAAAAGCTTTGCAAGGCAAATACGTGGCAGAGAACGCAACATACAACTGATGTTGTTTCTCTTTTAACTGAGATACAGATTGGGAATGGTAAAAATGATTGGACTGGCATACGAACAGCTAACATTCCTGCAGTCATGGCTGCTGCAGCAGCTGCTTCAGGAGCAAACTTCAAATCGACGGAAGCTTTCAACTTGGAGGTGCTCAGTATTGGTATCGTCAGTGCAACAGTTAAGTGCAACCATACTGGAGAAATTGCAGGCATGAGAAGGTTGTATAATAGCATTGGTGGATTTCAATCTGGTGGCACACCAACAGGTTTTGGTGGTGGTCTTCAAAGGTTGATATCTGGAGCATTTTCTCAACAACCACCAGCCGAGGATGATGCATTTAATGAGATGCTACTTAATAAGTTTGTGCATCTTCTTCAGCAATTTGTCAGTATTGCAGAAAAAGGTGGGGAAGTGGACAAGTCACAGTTTCGTGATACATGTTCTCAGGCCACTGCATTTCTTCTCTCAAATCTGGTAAAATGATGCTCCCCATCTTGTCATTGATTTC
Source organism: Populus simonii (assembly GCA_007827005.2). Classification (NCBI taxonomy): domain Eukaryota; kingdom Viridiplantae; phylum Streptophyta; class Magnoliopsida; order Malpighiales; family Salicaceae; genus Populus; species Populus simonii. The sequence continues at coordinate 15,387,338 of CM017467.2, read as the reverse complement.
CTTGCTGTTAAGCTCAACTACTTTTGGGTCTTACCTTTTCTTTTTCATCTGTTTGATTTATTCTTTGGTGCTAGGCTTCTGAATCAAAATCAAACGTAGAAGGCTTTGCTCAACTTCTACGGCTTGTTTGCTGGTGTCCAGCGTATATTTCTACACCTGATTCGATGGAAACTGGTGTTTTCATTTGGACTTGGTTGGTTTCTGCAGCTCCGCAACTCGGTTCTCTTGTGCTTGCAGAGCTAGTGGATGCCTGGTTATGGACAATTGATACGAAACGAGGAGTTTTTGCTAATGAAGTGAAGTATTCTGGACCAGCTGCAAAACTGAGACCTCAGCTAGCCCCCGGGGAACCTGAATCGCAGCCTGAAATTGATCCTGTCGAACAAATAATGGCGCATAGAATATGGGTTGGATTCTTCATTGACCGTTTTGAGGTTAGGAATTATTTATAATTGGCAGTTACATATTCTGTTATCAGTTTTCATTCTTTTGTATTTATTGGAATGCATTCAAGGTGGGATAATGTGTTTTTTAGTTGTATTCAGTATTCACATGCAGGAGTTTGCACATTAGAGTTAGATACTAACATTAAATTTAGATATTAGTTGTATTTGTTTTGCAGCAATAAAGCAAATAGCTTTCTTATTCCATTAAAATATTGTGTGGTTTGGTGTTGTACAGGTAGTTCGACACAATAGTGTTGAGCAACTCTTGCTTCTTGGCCGGTTGTTGCAGGGGACAACCAAATCTCCCTGGAACTTTTCATGCCATCCCGCAGCTACTGGCACTTTTTTCACCATCATGCTTCTTGGTCTCAAGTTCTGTTCATGCCATTCCCAAGGCAATTTGCAGAATTTCAAAACAGGGCTTCAACTGCTGGAAGATCGTATTTATAGGTCACTTCCATTGACTACACTTCAAATTTGCTGCATATTCTCTTTATGCTTCAATGACTGTTTACTCAGCCCCCAAGTAACTGAAAGAAGAAAGTTGTATCATATATTTGAAATAATCTGCTAATAAAAAAATTAAAAAAAGGAAAAAAGAAAAAGTGAAAAGAATGAAATAATCTGAAAATGGAATCTTTTGGTAACTGAGGATTGGGGTCTCTATGATTGTTTTATTTTTTTGTGTGCCTGTGTGTTGGTCGGGGTAGGGGATTTGGAAAACTATTGAAGTAGGTCAATGTGCTGGTTATTTTCCTGCAAAAGGAAATGTCGACGAGGATGGTATTCTCAGTTACTTTGTTAGTGGCCTTATCTGTTGCATTGTTGCTTAACCAATATTTTTGTGGTTCTGCTAGACACCTCCAATGCCTGAGTTAACTAGGTTGGCTTGGGAGCACTATTGGTTTGGTTTCAAAGTTCTTTATTGATGATGATTAAATGCTTTGTGTTGCGTCATTTGAGGATTGAAAATCATGTTTGGTGCATGTTTCAGGGCCTGTTTGGGTTGGTTTGCTTTTGAGCCTGAATGGTTTGATGCAAACAATGTGAATTTTGCCTATAGTGAGGCTCGATCTGTCTCCCTATTTGTTTACTATATTTCTAATGATGGTCAGTCTGATGCAAGAGGAAAGGGGCATGAGAATGGGACTTATTCGGTTGATATGGTAAGATTATTGCATTTGTTGCATGTGGAATCAATCGCCATGCATAGATCTAAGACATACTTCTTCCACATTTTAATACTTGTATAGATCCTCATCCAATTTTTTTTATCACTATCCTATGGTCCTAAATGTATGTGCTTTTTTCACATCCATCTACTGAAGTGGAAGTTCTAGGCACTTCAAAAACACTTTATTCCATTTTTCAAATAATCTAGTAAACTCATGTAATCCTATATGTAAAACCATTTTGGATAACCTTTTGTGGATTTCCTAATACAGAAAGGTGGAGATACAATATATGACCTTTTTTTTGTGTGCTGGGGGCAGCTTCAATAGTTGTTTGAATCTCGGAGCTTTGCCTTTGTATTGTATTAGTGGATTAATAAAAAGAAGTGATTACAGAATGATCAGTATCACCCTGTATGGGGCCAGATGGAGAACTATGCTGCAGGAAGAGAAAAACGGAGGCAGCTTCTTTTAATGCTATGCCAGAATGAAGCTGATAGGCTTGAAGTTTGGGCACAACCTACTAACTCTAAGTAAACCTTCACAATTCTATGCAATAAATTCATATTCTGTTGCCTAGTTTTTGAAGATGTTCTTATACTGACTTTCATGGAGTTTTTTTCATCATAAGGCATGCCATTAGTTTCTTAAGATCTTGACTCCTTTTGTGTTTCCATTTTAAGGGAAAATACATCTTGGCCAAAAATCAGCTCAGAGAAATGGATTGAATATGCTAGGACTGCCTTCTCTGTGGATCCAAGGATTGCCTTATGCTTGGTCTCGAGGTTCCCAACAAATACTAATCTGAAAGCTGAAGTAGCTCAACTAGTTCAGGTATGTATTGCCATATCTTTATTAGCAGGGGTGTAAAATTGCAAGGAACTGATGATATGAAACACCTGAATAAGAATTAACATTTGTAATTTAATTGTTGGTTAGAAGATTATATCATTTAGGAAAATCATCTTTTGAATGGTTGTTATGGAGTGTGGAAGTATAAAAGCTTATTGGGAACTAGTTAAAAATCAATTTGAACCATTGGAAAGTGGAAAGTAAGAGACTTCATGTTTAATTCTGTGCCACTAAATGATCTGCTATCATTTTCTTAGACAATGAAATGGAAATATTATATAAATAACGGAAACAAGAATATTTAAATTTTTTAAGCTGTGCTTGCAGAAGGGGATTTCTGTTCTGCTGCACTTGCTTTATTTACATTTTTGCTAAAGTGATCTTCGGTATTTTTATGGTATCTTGTTTTTATTTTTACATCTTTCCTAATGTTCTAGTTATTGTTGAATTTCTTTCATTTTGAAGTATCATTGATGTTTTTTAGATCTTCTGTTTTTTTATAGCATCTTTTTTTTGTCTTGTTTGGCCATAATTTGTTTGTTCTTTCTTATTCTTTTGTTCTTTTTTCTTCTTGTTCATTTTTGGTTAGAACCTGATTCATTTTTTCCCTCCTGAATCTCTTCTATTCTTCTGCTGTCCATGGGTATTTGATTTTCTTTAGGATTTTTGCCCATAAAAACATCATGATTTCCTTTGATATATAAATATGAAGTCTAGATCCTAAAACATGAATCAAACAACAATGTTTTTTTTTTTTTTTGCTTAAAGTATCCTTTAATTATCAGTGATGAGTTGAACCTTTTATCATTTAATAACCATACAAATTTAACAAACCCAAGACCAGGGGCAAGTTCAGCAATTGATAGTAGAATTAGTTTGCATCTCTTGTTTATTAGGTGCTCTAGTGTAAGGTTGATATCATCGCATTCATTTTTTTGTAGCATTTCATTGTCATGCATCCTTTTTGATACCTTGGTGTAAAAGTGTTTTGCCTCTTTGGATTGGAGCATGCTAAGCCTGTATCAGCTAAGTTGGGTTGAAATGGCCTAGTGTTGTCAAAGGCAAAAGGAGCTAAAAGGCGTCGGGCCTGTAAAATGCTCGAGGCACTAGGCACACGCCTAAGCGCTTGCCTAAATGAACCAAGGCGATATGCTATAGATTAAAAAATATAATATGTATAATATTATATTATATAAATCTAAAATATATATCTTCCCAATTAAGATTAGATCATTAGAAAATCAAAAGGAAATATAAAATAGCTTAACATAGTCATATAAAGTTATATTTTTCACCCTTAAAACAAAATAAGATAATTTAAAGTAGTCAAATAGATTAAAAAACAAACTTAGATATCATCATCGTTATTCATTAATCTTTAAAAACATCTTCATCCATGCTTTCTTGTTCTGTACTTGTGTTGTTGTTCTTTGACTCTGTTCAACATAAAGTGTGGTTGGTGTTTCTCTTCAAGTGTCCTTATCTCCCACATTAATGATTTTTTATTCTTTTTTTACCCTAATCTTTGTTTTTTATAAAAATACCCCTTAAGTTGTTTCTTGTGGTAAATTAAAAAATGGACAAATAGGTCAAAACATAAATCAATTAAAAAGAAAAATAAAAGAAAAATCCAACAGAAAAAGAAGTATTTCAACCAGGCACTCTCTTTAACGCCTAACGCCCGCTCACGAGACGCTCGCTTAGGCAATGCTTCATTGAAATTCATCGTTCAAGGCTAATAAAGGTGTTGTGGCCTTGCTGGAGTGCCTAGGCAAGTGCCTCAGCACCTCTTGACACCACTGAAATGGCCTTATTTGTTGTTTTAATTTGAAGTTAAAACTCAGTGCCCCTGGCTAATTCAAAACCATTGATTTGATAAAGAGTGATGAAGAAATGTGATCTTTTATCTTTTTTTTGATAAAAAAAATTTGGCGATTATCCTTGCCTAACTCTAAATTACTCTAATAATTTTGTTTGTAAATATCATCTATAAGCAAGGATATTCTTCTTTAGTTTTGTGGAAAGTTGTAATGGGAATGATTTATGTTGCCCTTTGGTGATGCCAGCCGTCTTTAATTTTTCTGGTGTTTCCATTGCAGTCACATATTTTGGACCTCCGCTGCATACCTGAAGCATTGCCATATTTTGTCACCCCAAAGGCTGTTGATGAAGATTCAGTGCTTTTGCAACAACTGCCTCACTGGGCTGCTTGTTCAATCACACAAGCACTCGAGTTCCTGACTCCTGCATACAAGGGTCATCCACGTGTGATGGCATATGTTCTTAGAGTTTTGGAGTCTTATCCTCCAGAACGAGTGACCTTCTTTATGCCTCAGCTAGTGCAGTCTTTGCGATATGATGACGGGGTGGGTTATCTGATGAATCTTGCCATTTGGGTTTATTTTAATTTTTCAGTTCAGGCTTGATTGGGGAAGCCCTAACCTTATACTAAAAGAGGGGTTCTGGTGAGGTGGAGGATGGCATATCAAATCAATTCGAACCTGTATAGTTCTTATCGATTTATGTTGCATGAGATAAGCAAACCAAGGGAAAATTTTATTTTTATTTTTTTAAAAGGGAAAAAACTTCTTTTGTAAACATCTTTTATCCACACCGACCTTTAGCCTCTTACTCATTGTAACCTCTCATCTATACTAGTGGAATTGTGGACAATCAGGTTGATGGGGAGTTGGATCAGTAGGGTCTAGTTTGTCTATTTAACCTTATAAAGCTCCAGAATTGAGACAGGGATTACATACTAGTCCTTTCTTGAGAATGAGATTTTAATCCTGCCACCGCAAATACGCAAGTATCTTCATATTCACTGGATCTGTGCTTATATTATTTTTGCAGAGGTTAGTAGAAGGATATTTACTCAGAGCAGCTCAGAGAAGTGATGTATTCGCCCATATTCTGATATGGAATTTGCAGGTGTGGAAAGATTCATAGATTTGTGTGGCTAAAATGTCTGCTAGTTACTAACATATAATAGTCTTATATTCTCTTCTCTGGGTTTCTATAAGTCGTGAGTTTCTTATGCATGGCAGGGTGAAACGTTTACATCAGAATCAAAGGAAGCTTCTTCTGGAAAGGTATATATAGGTTTTACTTTTAGTCAACCAGAACTCTTCCCTTTAGACAAAATCTAAGCATTACTCTTCACACCACAGAAACTGTGAATAGTAATGGCCCCTTTATGCATGGATACTTTATATGGAAGGTTAGGCATGTGTCCCAAGTGGGATATAAGTTTATTAGTTCGCATTTTGTTCATTTGACCCAGTAGAATACAAGAGTTCCACAATATATGAAAGGGATCATAGGAAAGGCTTGAGAGATACCACCTTACACTGCTCCCTTACTGTGTGTGTATTTGTCATATTTGGTTTATGAGGAGCCTGGTCTTAATGGTGCAGTGTGTCAAGAGGTTTTTGGCATTAGGAAAATGTATATGCATATGCTAAAACACAGTACACTACAGGTGGTTGGTGAATATTAATAGCAAGTTTTGCAATCACAACCTGCTCTGTAAACAATTCCATGTCACATTGGATTACTTGAGATAAGTGTCACCTTTTGTGGATGTATGTACAATCTAGGGTGTTTTCATATCTAGGATATATGGGCTGTTCCTGAGATGCTACATGTGCATGTGCATCATGCTTAACTACTAGATTTATATATGCTTTTATTTCAGAATGTTTCCTTTCAAGCACTATTGCCAGTTGTTCGTCAGCATATTATTGATGGTTTCACTCCCAAGGCCCTGGACTTGTTTCGAAGGGAATTTGATTTCTTTGATAAAGTTACATCTATATCTGGTGTTCTTTATCCACTTCCTAAAGAAGAACGCCGGGCTGGTATTCAGAGGTATACCCCTAATCTCTTAGGTAGCATTTGGATGCTGTCTCGAGACGTTAGAGATGAAGATAGTGGGGACATAGGGGACATGTCTCCCTTTGTTGAAAGTACAAAAAATCACTCCAAAATTGTTCCAGAGACCAATTTATTTTATGTCTATCTTTGTGTCTTTATCCAAACAAGTTTTTGTCCCCATTGTCTCCGTTTTTTTTGTCTCGTGACAGTAATCCAAAGCTACCTTAATGCCTAAGCTCACTCTGTTTATGGCTTGTATCTTGCTGTTGATGTTGCCCTTTGGCTTGCAACAATAGGGAGTTGGAGAAAATTGAATTGGAGGGGGAAGACCTTTACCTACCAACTGCTCCTAACAAGCTTGTGAGGGGCATCCGGGTGGATAGTGGAATACCTTTACAATCTGCAGCAAAAGTTCCCATCATGGTGACATTTAATGTGGTTGATAGGTGTGGGGACCGGAATGATGTAAAACCCCAAGCTTGCATTTTCAAGGTATGATTGTGAATAGATCACTGCAACTAAAATTCTTATTGGACCCAAAAAACTCTAGTTATAAAATCCCCTATAGAATGTACCACCAATGACACTGATATTAACAAATTCATATACATGATGAACCATATGCACATGTATTATTTATCTAAAGGGGTTTCCCATTTTCAGGCCATGTTATGTTTCTGATCACATAATTTAATGAGGCTTGCAGAAATTCTTTTGGATTTGAATGGAATAAATGGCATGGATGATAGTAAAATGCGTCTTCCTTTGTGAACTAAATTTTGTCAGTTTTATGTTTTGGTTCTCATTTAAGCTGCGTGATAATAGATGGCTTAATTGACACTTTCCATTTTTCAAGGTAGGAGATGATTGTCGACAGGATGTTCTTGCCCTTCAAGTGATAGCACTCCTTAGAGATATATTTGAAGCAGTTGGAGTTAATCTCTACTTGTTTCCTTATGATGTCCTCCCAACTGGCCCGGAGAGAGGTATAGTTGAGGTGAGTGTTTGTCTGTAGCCTTTATTTTAGCTTGTGCTTGTCTGGTGCAATGTTACCTGGAAAACAACTCAATACAATATGCAGAATGAGAGCAAGAGTACAGTTTGCCATTTAGAGTGGAATGCGGTCCCAACAAGACATGTTCATATAGAGTTAGGAATGCCATTCCAGAAATGGTAATTTTGTAATTCAAGACTAATAGCCAATCTCTAAACATCCGACTTCCCAAAATATTAGTCCTCCTTCCATTCCCTTTTGATGTGGCAAGGCTCAACCTACCATCCTAAATTATCTACGCTGTTTTAAAAGAATCTTCTGTAATGTTGTATGTGTATTGCTTATATGTTACTAACCATGTTTAATCACACAGGTTGTGCCTAAAACACGAAGCAGAAGTCAGATGGGTGAAACAACAGATGGCGGTTTGTATGAGATCTTTCAACAGGATTATGGGCCCGTCGGCTCTCCTAGTTTTGAAGCTGCACGCAAGAATTTTATCATTAGCAGTGCTGGTTATGCAGTTGCCAGTCTTCTACTTCAGCCGAAGGATAGACACAATGGGAATCTTCTTTTTGACAAGTACACATCTTTTTATTCTTCTATTTTTATGGAAAGTAATTGTTGATTGTAATAGGTGGGGAGTCATGTTAGTTCATTCATGCATAAATATGCAGTCCTAGTCAATATGGAAAGGAAAGGGGGGGGGGGAAGAGAAGTGAAAAAAATAAACAACATAATTCCAAACACAAATCAACGAAGTCATTAATTTTATTTTATCTCGTCTATTCATTTATTATCTCGACTGATCGTTCATTTTACCTTGTAGCTTAGCTAATACAACCAGTTCTTGAAAACCTAGAATTTAATATTAGGTTTAGGATTTTGAGAGAAGATTGACAACTTAACACTGCCATTCATGTCAATGCAGCGTGGGGAGGCTTGTCCACATTGATTTTGGTTTTATCTTGGAAACATCACCTGGTGGAAACATGCGCTTTGAGAGTGCGCACTTCAAGCTGAGCCATGAGATGACTCAATTACTAGATCCCTCTGGTGTTATGAAGAGCGAAACTTGGTTGCAATTTGTAAGGTAAGATTGGTGCTTGTTTTTGGATATTCTCTCTTGTATCTGCTTTCATGGACAAGGATTCTGAGAGGTTGAGTGTTTGGTTTCCCACCATTTGTCAACAGCTTGTGTGTGAAGGGGTACCTGGCGGCCCGCCGCTACATGGATGGGATAATCAACACTGTGATGTTGATGCTTGACAGTGGATTACCTTGCTTCAGTAGGGGTGACCCAATCGGAAATCTTCGCAGGAGATTTCACCCTGAGATGAGCGAGCGTGAAGCTGCCAATTTCATGATCCGCGTGTGCACAGATGCCTACAATAAGTGGACCACTGCTGGCTATGACTTGATACAATATATTCAACAGGGCATTGAGAAGTAAATAGAAACGTAAAGAGTTAATTGTAAATGTACATGATTGCTTGTAGTTTTGTAATTGTTGTGTAGGTTTACAGCTGTGATTTTTTCAAGGGGCTTGCACTTCAGAGAGATGAGGTAAATATTGGGAAACGGCAAAATTCTAAAAATTGAGTCCTTGTAACCTGGTGGTGGATTACTTGTGCGGTTTGTAAGAATACTGTTTGTGGATCCTATACATAATGAAATTCATGGTTCTCTCGTTGCCAGTACAAGAAACAAGCCAAGAAACCCCGCACCTCTCGCTCTTGAAACATCCTGGGAATTTGAGATTCCTTTCCTTTCAAGTAATCTTCAATATTTTTCTTATCCTTGCCAGCTTTGTGTTGTTGACTGTTTCATTGGCATGCTATAAAGTACGGGTAGTTTTTTTTTTTTATATATATATATATATATATATATATATACATATATATATATATATATAATGCGGCTGGACAAATGAAGAAATTGTACTGCGGGGCTATCCTTTCTAAATTATGTAGGAGGGGATAGATAAACTCACCTCTATCTCTCTCATTCCAAGTATAAGCAGCTGTTTAGTTCACCCAATTCTTTACGCAACATCCACGGTGATCCATGACATGCAGCCCAAAAAAGCCCATGTGCTTCTAGCTCATACCACCACCTTAATCGTTTATTTTATTTTATCTCATTTCGTTTTGATAATTGCGTTAGCAAGTCTTTCTGATTTTTATATTATAGTGTGTTGTATTTTTATTTAAAAATATATTAAAATAATTTTTATTTTTATTTTTGATATTACAACATCAAAGTTATTAAAAATACTAAAAAAACATATTAATTTGATGCTTGTACAAGTAAAATGCATCCAAAAACAGGAACAAAAATTCTTTGTAGTCTAATAATAGAAATTGTCCACACTCTCGTACATTTAGAAAATTCTTGGTAGTCCATATAATAGAAATACAACTTGCTAAACAGAATTATATTATGCAGTTCCAAATCCTATTTTTTGGAAAGTGATTTTTTTAAAGTGATTTCAATGAAAAGCTGATTCTTGAAAAATTAAATTTTTTTTTAATGTTTGGCTTTGTGACATCCTAATTTAGAACTGTTACAAATAAAAAAATTAAAATTATCTTGATTTTATGACCAGAAAAATTATGTTACATAATCACTATCGTTGATAAATTAATTTTTTAATTAATATTTTTATAAATAAAATTATTTTAAATAAATAGATATGATAAGCATGCCAAATCCAAAGTAGTTGGGTTTGGTTGTCAACTAAGATTAAGATAACACTATAATACCTAACTTATAAGTGTATACAAAGTTTTTTAAAAGATTTATCATACTTACTATCTCAATAGTGATATGTGAGATATATTTGTATTTCATTAATGTCGTTAAAAGCAGATGATTTTTTAGTCATTTCTTTATTTGAACACAACAAGGTTCAGGGGGTATAAATACCTCTTAAACCATCCAAGTAAAATGTTAGAACTTTTTATCTTTTAAGATAAAGATATATAGATTTCAAAGTATTAATCAACTTAAAACTCAATAACAAGTATCTTTGCAATGCTCTTTTAAGTTATTTATTGATTTAAGTTATTTAATACATTTCTTATAAATATACTGATTTTATCATCGGAGAGTCAAGTCCTCCCGATTATGACTGTTTTTACAGGTATTCAAGTTTCTATTCATAAGTCTAGAGTTCTTTAAATTTAAAAAAAATCCAAGTACTTTAACATATTGATTAATTACCATCTCAAACACTAAATAACCTTTTATTTATATATTTTAGAATTTAGGACATTATCATTTACAGCTGGACCACCTCTTCTAAGCTGTTGTTTTCGGTGCATTTCAACCTAAATAAAAAAGATTATGTAATCAATAAAATCAAAACAGCAGGAAAAAAGGATAATAAAGAAAAGGAAAGATCCCTTTAGCCATGGTTGCAAGTAATTCAAGTTCATGCAATCTATCCAAGAAAAAGGAACCACTTATTCTAAGACGTGAACCGACCACTCAAATTCCAGTTTCCTTTGTCATGTAGGAAAGGGAAATGTGTAGAAAAGTAAAACAGAAGAAGACAACGCGTGCCATTGAATAAAAGGGAACCCAATTATATGGCAGGTATCAACCAATCCAAGGCTACTACACAAAGCTCATTTCTTACATGTTCATTTCAATCTCCGATAATTGACTGGTATCCATCTTCTTACACACAAGCCGGTGAATTCTGTTTTCCGAACACATTACTGTTCCCATAATTAGCTAATTGCGAGAAGTATTTAAGATAAAAAGAAGAAGGGATATTCACTATATTATCTTTTTGATTCATTAGATATCTGATTTTTGTTCTTCTTCTTTTCCATGAACGTCCACAAGCTTCTCATCTTCACACCATCTCAAGCATTATTTGCTCCAGTCTCCCATCCTTGCTAAAAAAAGAAGGAAAGAAAAATCTACTCTAACATCTTGAGAGAAGAAGAAGAAGAAGAAGAAGAAGAAGAAGAGATACATTTATCACACTATTCTTAAGCTTTAGTTCCCATCTGGATTTGACCATCATTTCCACCGTGAACTTCCTCCTCCTTTTTCCCATCCTTTAAAGCAGACCTCCACCTGATAAAATTACCAAAAAGCACTTCCATGTCCTCCAAGGTTCTTCCTCGTGTCTCAGGAAAACATGTAAAAAAGAATACCCAAGCCACTGTTGCAAAACCTGCGAACAGGAAAAAGGCCCCACCAATAGATATAGCCTTGTATAGCATAATAAAAGTTGTAGATATTACCCCACTTGTCACTCTATTCACGGCCACTCCTATACCTGTCCCCTGAGCGCGTAATCTCAACGGGAAAATCTCTGAACTATAAACCCAAGGTATCGGTCCCATTCCTATGGAGAAGAATGCAACAAAAGCTAACACCATAGCGATTGATAAGGCAACTGCCCATGGTAGTTTCTCATGTGAATGATCAATTATTGTCAGCCCGAATCCGAGGGTTGCTAGGGATAGTAACATACCACCAACACTACTTAAGAGCAGCGGCCGTCGCCCGATCCTATCTAGTAAGAATGTGGCCACTAAGATAAAAACGGTCTTGGTGAATCCAACCGCTACAGTTGCTAGTAATTTATCATTGGATGATGTGATTCCGGCCTTTTCGAAGATGTTGGTACTGTACAAAACGACCGCGTCTATTCCTGAAGCTTGTTGGAAGAAATGAATACCGATCCCACAAAGCAGGATGTGACGAACAGGACGTGTGGGATAAATGAATAATTCTTTCCAAACACCTTCGCCGTGACTCTTTTTCTGCACACGGACAACGTCATCGTTGCAATCTTGAGGGATTCCGGCGGCTTCTTTTATCTCTGACAATCTCTGTTGAGATTCTTCTTTAGTGTCGGAGGTTTTGTCAAGAACTTTCCTAGCATCACCGAGTCGACCTTGCATGACTAGCCAACGTGGAGACTCGGGCATGCCTATAACAACCAAAGCTAAGAAAACTGAAGGAATTGCTCCAACTCCAAGCATGATTCGCCAACCTAAGTTAGTTGGGAGCTTAGAGAAAGCATAATTGGATACATATCCAAGTAAGATCCCAGCATTGATGAATACCTACACCAGAAACAGAGTCACAGAAGTTGTGTTAATCAATTAATCCCCATATATTCTTAAAAGGTTTTTTGACATTAAAATTGCTAGAAGTGGGATTCTTGTGCGTGTATTAAGATTTAATTAGTATTTCAAACTAAACATTTTAGGGGTATTATCGAGTCTTACATCCATTTTTGGTACATAACTACGAATTAAATACTCTTAAGAAACTGGAAATTAAATTAGTAAAAATAGCATTCTATTTGCACTTCTTCTTTAGTCTCTCTCTTGTCTAGTAAAGAAATTGCAAAGCAATGGCCTTAAAAAACAACAATTTCTTTTGGAAAAACGTATATGAATACTTACTTCTGGGAATGAGGTGAGAAATCCACGAGAAGAAGCTGGCGAAACTTCAGTGGTGTAAACAGGGGCAATCATGAGGGCAAAACCGACACCAATACCAGCAACAAAGCGAGCAACCATGAGAAATGCATAATTTGTGGAAAATCCCATGAGTAGAGCTCCAGCAAAGAAAACGGCTCCTGCCACCACAATAGTGTATCGACGACCAATCCAGTCAGAGGTCACGCCAGCAACGGCTGAGCCAACAAGAGAGTACCAGTTGATAGTTCCCACAAGTAATCCTACTTGCGTGTCACTGAGTTTAAGGTCAATTTGGATGTAGTCCTTGGCTCCACTCATTACTCCGATATCTATCACCAAATATACATGTTGTGAAACAAGTTGTTAGGATAATGTAAAAAATGAAGGCAAGATCAAAGTTCTATGTAAAGAAGTATTTTCTTGGAAAAAAAGAAAATCTTTTTTGCTGCAAGTCTCACTCTTCGTTGAGGGTTAACAGAGCTAGTTTTTTGGAATCTTCACTAGCAGTATTCCAAGTGATGAAAAGAATGGTTTGAGAGAAAATTGAGTCCTCACCATAACCAAGTAAGATTGAAGCCACGGAAGCTGTGATTGCGCAAGCAAAAGCAAATTTGTTTCTTTTTGGTTTCTTTACAGGATCAAAATCTGCTAGTGTTTTCTCTGTTGTGGGTTGGCTAGGACTGACATCCCTTTCTGAGTTTAGACCTGCAGACATGATCTATACGCCTAAACAAAGAGAGGGAGAGACAAAGAGTTGGTTTAAGCTAAGCAGTGCTAGTGTTGTACCCTTATTTTGGATAAACTCATGCAGCCATGCGAACTTGAAGTTGGGGATGCAGCCATAAGTGGGAGGCTGGAGTTGCTTAAATAGAGACCAGCAGGTTGACATCATCATTTTGGTAACCTGGTGACCAGTCTAGCTGGTTCCGAAGCAAACAACACTAAACCTGATTGTACCTTGATGGGTTGGTCTAATAGCTAAACACTAATTTGGGTTGTACGTGAAGTGGGTGGTCTCATAGGCATTTTTAGTTAAGAAAAAAAAAATACAATGTTAAAATCCTATTTTTAAGCAATTTGGTGTTTGCCTTTTCTTTTTAAGTTAATTTTTTTTATTTAACCAGGGTTTTGTCAAGTCAATCAAATTTTAATCGAGTGAATTAGATTTAAATTGAATCAAGATATATAAATAAAAAAAATCAAAATATTAATACGACATTAAAAAAAAAATACAAGGAAAGTTTTTCAACTATCCCTTTGAATCATAATTTATTTAACATAATTAAGTTTATTGTGAGTTTCTTTTTCCCTTTAACTATAGAAAGTTCATATCATAATCTTTAATTTATGATGCATATTAAATAATTCTCATAAAAAATAAAAGCATACAAATCAAGTTTTTTATATGCTAGATCAACCCATATCAATGTCCTTCAAGTTATTCAAAAAGTTATGATAGTGTAGGAGTTTACATGCATATTATTTTTCATTTAAGTCCTTTTCTTGATAAAATTACAAATTCAAATGATACAATAACAATTTTTTTAAAATATCAAGAATAATTAAAAATCTAAATTCGACATGCAAGATAAAAATAAAAATATATTATATAATTTTCATAAAGAATTTATTACTTTTGATTTTAGTTTAGAGATAGAAATCTTCTAAATTTAATTTCAATCAATAGAGAAATTTAAAATTTGATATCAAGTTAGAAAAAAATAAAACACCGTAAAAGTTGTAAAAAAAATTAGGTTAGATCTTTTTATGGGTATGAGATTTGTTGATTTCTTCTGTTCAAATACATAATTATAAAAATTACAATAACACACAACTAACATTATGATAATCAAATTACTAAATAATTGATTATATAATCCTGTTGGATGAAAAAATAACTTTAAAAAATTAAAACAATATTATTTCAAATAATAAAAAAAAAATATTAGAGTTTACACGTTAGGTCATGAGTTAACTCCCAGGCACCCGAGTTTGAATAGTAAATTGCCAACACTGTTCAAAGCAAAACTAGCTTGGACCAGGATCCTGATCGAATCACCTGGCTCTTTGAAGCGACGTTCAAAAAAATATGAAATCATTAACTGGAACATGCACAATACAGATGCATGGCAACATCTTGGGTTCATACTGGGACTATAGTTTATAACTAGATTATGATTATATTATGCTGGGAGCTATATTAATTTTTTTTTATATAAAAAAAATATTTAGATGTTGTTAATGTTTTTTCTAGTAAAAATAATTAATTTGTGTGGAGATTGATCCAATGTGACTTGGTATTTTTGACGGGTTCAAAGATGACCCGAATGACCAGTAGAAATATAGTTTGACTTAAAATAAATAACTTAGATGGAACTTTTTATAAATATTGAGATGATAAAATATTGGATCAATTTTGATCACACGGGTTAACTTGTCAATTCACATGCCGAATCAGGAAATCATACAAATTATAAAGCCTATTTTCCAATAAATTCAATGTTAAAGGATGAAATTGAAAAAAAATCAATTAAAAAAATGACCCGAGTCATCCATGGTTAACATGTTAAACCTGCGATCTGGATCATGAGATCAAGATAACCCAATAAAATCAAATTAAAATAAATTATGAACCTTAATTTCTAATTAATTCAATATTAAAAGATGAGATTGAAAAAGAAATCAATTAAAAAAAAGATAAAAAAACAACTCAAGTGAACCTGGATTAAACTGTTAAATTCGTGACCCAAGTGATGAGATGAAAATAATATCATAAAAAACAAACCGAAACAAATCACAAACCTTAATTCTAAATCAACCTAATATTGAAGGATTAAACAAAAAAAAAATTCAATAAAAAAAAGATGAAAAAACTTAAATTAATCTATTAAAATCACTCCCGATAAATTAAAAAAAATATAAAGTATAACTTCTAAATAAACCTCGTGTAGAAGATGAAATCCAAATTAAGTTTTGAGTGGAGAATCCTCTCCCCTTCTAGTTTTTATTATTATTATTTTTAATGTTCATAATTACAATTATAGTAACATGATAATAACCGTTGACGGGAAAAGTGCTTGCCCAAGTCTCTGCCGTCTTCACATCATCCATCTCGACTCTGTGTATACTATGATGACGACTTGGTCTATAAACAAAACTTTAGGACCAATTCGGCAGGAAATTAATGTAAATAAGTTCTGGCATTCATGCCTACTGTAGAAAGGTATTCGCCGTTAAACTAATTCGTGCCTAGATTTTCCATTTTCCGATGAGATGCACATTTCTTTTCGTTTCCGTTCTCCTTTCTTTATACTTTGCTTAAAGCAGGAGGTGATCAGTACCTATCTTCCAGAGGAAATTGGGTTCTCCTCCTTCTTCTTCTTTTTTTAATTTTTTTTTAACGAGGATATATGTATTCATTTCCAATTTTGCATTTTGTTCGTAGAATCCTGTGTCCGATTATAATAATACGTACGGCAAAGCAGAGATAAGATGGGATTTTAATAATAAAACACTATCCTGACAAAGAATATAGCAAAGATGTTAAAAGATTCATCACACCATTGATTTAAAATGTTTTAGTCATTTCACCCAGAAAAAAAATAAAATAAAATTTGAGGCTAAATATCTCGGGTCGAGCTTAAGGATGGTAGTAAAAGTGGGTCAGTGACCAGTTTTCTCTCCAGATTAGCTCATGATCCCAATGGTCATAAAAGGAGATTCGAGGAGATCCCTCCATCTGATATTATTCGGAAAAGCCAATACCTCAAACACAGTTGCTCCCACAAAAAGAAATTGTGAAGAGTTTTCTCTCCAGATTACCTCATGATCCCATGCTTTCTGAAACGATCCCTTTTCAATTAATAATAATAAATAAATAAATAAAACCTTTTCAGCCTGGCATGAGCTGAAGAGTAGAGAGAAGACAAGACACGGGTCATTTTAAGAAGAAAAACTTAATAAATCTTGCAATAACAATTTCAAGTGATATATATATATATATATATATATATATATATATATATATATATATATATATATATATATATATATATAGCACTCTGTTCATGTTTCGCATTCGACGGATGCATGCACCTTTTATTTTGTTAACTGTGTTTAAACTTTCAACGTCTTACTTAATGCCATAGCACCTCTGCAATTCTATTTCGAATCGACACTAGCAGATGTCACTGTTGTAATGAAAGTGAACTTGGACAAATAATTGAACAGAGAGACCTTCGGCTCTGGAGATGGGTCCCCGTGTGCCTTTGGAAACAGCTCGAGATACGTCACTTCGAATTTTCTCATTGGCCTCGTGACAGAACAGAACACTACTACCATACCTCTGCTGATTTCTCTGAACCACTACCAATCTGTGACAACAGCGAGCAACTACCACAAAAAATATATTAAATCCGACAGAAGTCATGGTAATTAGTGATAGTTTAACTAAAGATTCAAGCATTCAGGCAACTCATTGATTTTCGTGCATTTTTTCTTCTTGATCAATTAGCATCATTCGAATATTGCACTGCCGATTTTGGCAGCATGAGAGTCACAGTTAGATTCAAAGTTTTGGTAAATCTGGACTCAGTCGAGTTCATTAAAGACCAACTTTATTTTTCTTTTTTATTTTATTTTTTATTAAACACAAATATAATATTTTTATTCTCTGCAATTATATTTTTTTACTTGAAAATATATTAAAATAATAATATTATTATTATTTTTAATAAATTATTTTTAACATAACATATCAAAATAATTTAAAAATATTAAAAATAATAATTTTAAATAATGTTTTCTTTATAAAACATCTTTAAATGCAATTCCGAATTGTGCCAGGTTTATCTTATATGAACCTCACTTTTCAAAGAGTTGCAATTGCATTTCCACCCCATCCACAAAATCCACAGCATCAATCCAAGCTTCTTTGACAATAAGTAGTTTTAAGGTAAAATTGTTTCATTTCTTGGAATTACTCTGCTTCTTTGACAATAAAGTGCACTCCGCTTTATAATTTCAAGTGTGGTACTGTAACATGCATCGTCTCCATGTGCCGTGGTGGAGGACTTGGAATTTGGAGAGGGATGTCTCTCGATAGAAAAATTTACCACAAGAAAGAAGGCTATATGATTTTAGTCACTTTCTGTCTTCCACAAACCCAAGGATTTTTCTAGAAATGAAACACAAAATCCCACAACCTCACAATGCTCCATCATCACTTTCCTTCTCCAATCCGATACAGATCTCTGCCCTGCTAAATTCCAAACTAGGAGGGGGCTCTGCTGTAATCATCTCTATCCAATCACTCCAAAAAAGAGCTTCGTCATGGTTAGAAACTGAGCTTGGACTGTCCTCGGAGGGGACCATGAATCATCAAAAGACACACGTGATGTAGAATTTGACTTCAAAGTAAACACACTGACTGCTTGGTCTTGGTTTTCTTCTAAATAATAATTAAGGTGTTAAAATGTCCAAAGGCGAAAGCTGGTAGTCCTACAAGGCAACTAGTGCTGGTTTCATGGAAAGAACGGGTTGTTGTTCAACTTCAATCCTATAATTTCAGCAAGGGGCGGTGTTACTTCTCAATCAGTCTTATCACTTCATAGAACCAAAGTCACACCACCCGTTTCTTGCATCAACTTGGCTATGTTTAATTTCTTTTGAATATTTTTGAAATTAAATATCTTCTTAATTGTGTCTAATTAAGACTGCTTTTCAATTCCGAATCTCATTCTGCTTTCTAATCTTGCACTCTATCATTAACTAGTTAAAATCTCTAAAAGGTGGCCGTTGAACAACTGGTGGGGGAGTTGAATCCGTGGACAATTTATCAGCCAGCCAACCTTTACCAGTTTACGTTAACTTATTCATATCCAAGTGAAGGTTTTGTGGATAAACATCCTATATATAAAATATCAAAAACAAAGATTTTGTAGAGAATATCTCTAATTATTTTTATTGATATTACAAGTATGTGTGTATCTTTCTATTTTCACATGGTTGTTCAATCATGTTAAACAGGATTATGAACAATTTTTATAGCTGGTTTATTGTCACAAAGTAGATTCATTGCCTCTTTTGGTTTAAATCCCAAGTGATTCAACAGATTTCTCATCCACGGCAGCTCATATATCCTAAAAGCCATACCTCTATATTGTGTTTTTGCTCCTCCAAGTTACAAGATTCCACCTACAAAGATGAAATATCTTGAATTAGATCATCTGTTATTAGTTGAACCTATCCAATCAGCATCAGTATACTCTTCTATCTGTGAATGACCATGTTCTGTGATCAATAATCCTTTATTAGGGGCATACTTTAATATCTCAATATATGTTTTACAATATCTATACGAGGCTTTTGTGGATCATGCATGAATTGACTCATTGTATATTCAATGTCTAACCTAGTATAAAATAGATGAATTAGCTTTCCCATAAGTCATCGATATCTTCTTTTATCTGTCGAATTTGAGCTTGAACAAGTACTAAAACAACTTATTAGATAAATTAGTTGTTTTTTGCTCCTCTAGGTTACAAGATTCTCACCTATAAAGGTGAAATATCCTGAATTAAATTATATGTTATTAGCTGAGCCTACTCAATCAACATCAGGATACCCTTCTAACTTTGAATAAACATGTTTTGTGAACAATAATCCTTTATCAGTTGCAATGTCTGGTCTAGTATGAGATTGATAAATTAGCTTTCCCACAAGCCATTAATATCTCCCTTTATCTGTCGAATTTGAGCTTGAACAAGTACTAAAACAACTTATGATTCAATTCAATAGAAGTTTCAACTGGTTTACATCTAAACATTATTGTCTCGGATAATAAATCAAGGATGTATTTTCAATGTGATAAGAAAACACCATGATTTGATCAAGCTACCTCAATCTCAAGAAAGTATTTAAGGTCGCCAAATTGTTTCATCTCAAACTCGAAAGCTAATTAATACTGATGTAGCTTAAAAATCCCAATCATTATCATCATTTGTCACCACCATATCATCAATATCAATATAGATAATTAAAACAGTAACTTTACCTTGTTTATGTTTTAAAAAGCGTGATCTAAATTACTTTATAGACTTGGTATGTCTACCAAACCAAGCTCTTGAAGATTTCTTTAATCCATATAGTGTCTTTTTTAGTGTATATATGGAGAAAGATCCATATATACATTTTCAGTTAAGACACAATATAAAAAAAATAGTTTTTACATCAAATTGAAGAAGTGGCCAATCTCGGTTGGCTTCTAATGATAAAAGTACTCTTACAATATTGAATTTAGCAATTGAAACAAAAGTTTCTTGATAATCTACACCGTGTGATTGTTTATAACCTTTCATGTTTACATAAGCCTTATATCTCTCTACAATTCTATATGCTTTGTGTTTAGTAAACATCCATCTGCACCCCACAGTTTTATTCCCTGTATGCAAAGAAACAAGTTTCCATGTGCCATTTTCCTCTAGTATATCCATTTCTTTTGTCATAGCATGAATCCACATAGAATCCTTTAGAACGAACAAGAATGAAATTAGAAGAAGGAATGGAATCAAAAAATGAAAATTCCTCCAGTGAGTTTCCCACAGAGGATTGGATTAGCGGATAGCTAGGAGTACTGTACTATAATGGACTTGTTCTTGCTCTTCACATCTTTCATCCACGCTTGACTTTCGTTCTTTACATCTTTCATCTTCACATCAAACTGAGGTTGATTCGACTTCTCGAGCTAAGTTCTTATCATGAGGTGGTATATCAAAAAGAACATATATACTCATCAATGTGATTCTGAACTTCATGTGTACTCCTCCCCTCAAGTGATAAATCAATGACCACTGTAGCATATAAGAGCTCGTGTTCATGAAATATAATATCCATAGACATTAAAAACCATTTAGAAGAAGGATGATAACACCAATAACCCTTTTGAGTGGAGTTTATATCTAACAAATACACTGTGAATCAAGTTTTTTGCGTTGATGTGCAATATACAACACAACCAAAGACACAAGGTTCTAAGCAAACAACTGAAGAAAGTGTACAATATTCAGAGATCACATCCAAATGTCTTCTAAATTTTAAAAAACTAGATGGTGTGATTAATTATATAAACAACAAACATCAAGGCCTCACCCCATAAATAAAATGGAACATGACCACCAATTAATAAAGACCTAGTCTATTTTTCTTCCATCAATAACTCTATTTTGACATGAAAAACCTGAATATGATGTTTTTATGAAAAATGCCATTTGAATTCATAAATTGTCACTCCTTTCTTGAAGTACTCTCCTCTATTATCAGAAGAACGAACATCCTTTATAAAAAAAACTAAATTATATGAGTATCATCTGATATATATATATAAAAAAAACAATTGCACAAACATCACTGTTATGTTTCAGTAAATACACCCAAGTTATTTGAGTGTAATCATCCGAATCATTTTATGCCATTATTTATGGAGGAGTACGACAGATCCTCAAAAATCAAGGTGAACTAATGAAAATGGATCATCAATTTTATTATCATTAGAATAAAAAATAGTATGATATTTTTTTGCCATTACACAAGTCTCACAAACAAAATCAGAAAGATGATAACCATTAAACAATAATGGAAATAGTCTTTTAAATAATCCAAATCCAAATCTTTTTCTGTTTTGATGTCAGCATAGTGTCACTCATAACAATTGCTGGTGCTTTTTTAGCAGGCTGCTGAGATCCGCCATCCAAATAGTACAAGTCTCCTCTTCTTTTACCACTGTCAATCCTCTTATTGGTATGGATGTTCTATAAGATACAATGAGTAGGGAAAAACAAAACAAAATAAAACAATCATGAGATTGGGATATTTTGCTAACAGGGAGAAGGTTACAGTTTGACGATGAAATACATAGAAAGAACTTCAGAGATCAATGAAAAAAATAGGAAAAGAACAGTTCCACTACCATTGGCATTTCTAACAATTATTTTGGAATAAATATAAGATTAACAACTAAATTTATGGTACAAGCAAGAGATTTATGGGTAGAGTTTGTTAGACCTATCTTGGCAACAAAGGCTTCAGCAGTGACTAAATGGCTCTTTGAAATCGAATCCTCTGCCTCAGGATTAAAGGACTTGAAAGAACTAGTATTACCCTTAGGAATTAGGATGCCAATCTGGACCAGGGAGTTTGAAACATGCATCAATTACATAATTTTCTCCATTACAATAAGTACACTTACGAGCTCCTTTCTTTGGATTCTGGCGAGAAAATGACCTGTTTGCGACCAAATATTACCTCACGATATAATTGATAAGCCTTTGATGCATCTTGACTAGCTGAGTAGGTTTGTTTGATAGTGTTCCAAATCTCCTTGATGGTAGGTGAACGAATGAAAAGTGACCTGATTTCTCTGGTCATAGCATCAAGAAGCCAAGGGTTAACCGTATAGTTCTAATCCTCCCAAGCTTCATATTCCTCTGAATTCTTATCCTTTGGAGCAACCTTAGTTCCATAAATAAATCCCTAAAGCTTCCTGCCTCTTGTTTATTTTTTTCATTCAAGGACCACTTGATGTAGTTGGTATCATCAAGT
Organism: Populus simonii; assembly: GCA_007827005.2. NCBI lineage: Eukaryota > Viridiplantae > Streptophyta > Magnoliopsida > Malpighiales > Salicaceae > Populus > Populus simonii. The sequence goes on along the minus strand of CM017467.2, from coordinate 15,364,945 downwards.
CTTTCTGGAGTAATAAGTGAAGACACATCTTGCATGTGAAGAGAAGGCAGAGTACTAGAACCAGACTTATCTATTTCTGCAGCAGATCCTATTTTTTTCAGTTTAACGTGGTTGTCCGGGCCAGCTTGCGCGCACCTCGACTAATCCCACGGGCCCTGAAGTTAACGACCATGTAAGCCTCCAGTGGCCATCATATGAGTAACCACAGGGCTCGAACCTGAGACCACAGAGGGAGCAAACCTCTTGGTCCCAAACTCTTACCACTGGGCCACCACCTAGATGGTTAGCAGATACTATTTTATTTTTATTTGTAATTGAATGTGCCATTACGATGAACAAAGAGCAAGATCAAGAGAGAGGACAAAAAAAAAAGAAAAAAAGAAAAGAAAGGGATATTAGTCGCAACAATATGCAGCTAGTAAAATATTATATGATCAAAAAAGACAAAACCCAGCTCTAATTTTCTATGAAAGTAGAGATGAAATCAGAGTTGACTCTGTCCATGTCAAAAACAAAGGTTTTGTAGTGGATATCTCTACACACACATACACAACAAGAACCCTTATGATTTATAGGGATTCACAGAAGATCTCCTTGATTTTAGAAGATTTACGATAACTGGAAGATATTCCTAAAGATGTTATTAAGATGTACTCTTCATATATATAAAAGATACTGTAAGGTTCGTTGGCTTGTTCAACATAAAAAAAATCGTTTTCTGCAACTCAGGATTCTCATAATGGTTTAACTCATACATATTCTTGTTGGGGATTCTTTCTTACTGAGGACTGACTAACTTAAATAAATTATCCAGTCAGTGAAAGGTTTTACGAAATCTCTCCTTGGCCAAGTCGAACAGAATAAAGTTAAACAGAACAGCCAACTTGAAAGATCACTGTCAAAATGTTTGCTTCTAAGTTATACACAGACGCAACGATCGTAAATTTTTTTTTTTTATTAATTCTTCATGTTTGGTATATGGATAGCTTGTTTTTTAATGGATCGAAAAGAAGAACTTAATTTCGGTACACGTAATTTTCAGACATCAAATTGGTTCGTAGAAATTACTTTGATCAATAATATTCTGACAGTGACTACACATCAACGATGTTTTTCCTTACATGAACACTGCAAGTAACTTGAACCAGCCGACCTTGCAATCCTAATGATATCCCGGAGTTCTTCTTGATAATTGATATATCCCAACGTGAACCAGCCAAACTTTCAGACACCAAATTTTAGTACTAGTCATTATCATTATACGACTTTCTCGTCATAATCATTGTTCAACACAATCATTTTATATGATCACACAATCCCCTCCACATCATCCCAAGCAAAGGAGATGGCTACTAATGGGAGTCTCTATTTCGACAAAATGTGCCAACATAAGTTTAAAAACAGAGAATATTTTTTTGTCTAGAAGTGCCAGAGGTTGCAGAGAGCGTTGAAGGTGGGTCATTGGACAGGTTTTGTAACTTTTTTTCTCTCGATTAAAAGTTTATTATTCTCCAAATTAGTAGCAGATTAATGTGCATCTTGAATAGTTTTTGACTTGTCATTGTTATACCCAGCTCTACCAGAGACGCAAAGGCCATTGTTGCGTTGTTGATGGTGAATTGTGATTGTAACATTGCTATAATCCGTAGCAATGGAATGTGATGAGGCTTGCTAACCCAGTTTTGACTAGATGGCTAGATGCCATGCCATGTTTATTTATTTACTTATTAATATCACTCCTAGTTTTTGTGGGGGACTTAACTTAGCATCAGTTTTCAGTTTCCAAGTGGACAGAAAAAAAAAACAAATCACTACCATACAACAACACTACTATGATCTTTTTCGAAGGCTCCAAACAGTACACATAAGCCAGCATTGTTCAGGAGGCACTCGTTCTGACGACCTTCCCTTCTTTCGTGATTTACAGTTGTTCTGTCTTTCCCTTTGAATTTTTGCTGGACCACTTCGTTTAGTCAATGCTCATACTCAAGACCTGCAAATGGGGATGCGCCTGCAGTTTTCTATTTCGTTCGTCAAAACCACTGAAACCATCATTTGTCAAGATCTTTTCCCTCTGCATCACTGACATCACAAGCCGAGTCAGTCATCATCTTCATTCACAACTTGTTCCAAATCATCACGGTAATATCTGGTTCCCGCTTCAAGAGACAGATCGGCAGAGTCTAAAGGATTATCAATCTCTTCACTATCGCTCTCAGCATCACACTCTTCAGCTGCCTTCTTTTTCTTCTTCTTTGGCTTTGAGGAATTCATTTCATTCACATAAAAAATGCGGAAGACGAGATATTCTGGAGGCACATCAGTTAATGAAAGAATTTTGAGCCAAATCAAAAGGATTTATCTATAAAATTCTCAAAAAACAAGGTGGTGTTGCTGAAGCATAAAAAGCTCAAAAACCAAGTTAGTGTTGCTGAAGCTTTACGAAACCATGCTAAAACTGTGGCATAACTCCTTGACGAAGCATGTTACCACACCTTCAGCTTATAAAATGAGCATAGTATGTGGGAAGGATAGCCTAAATGTGCTGTTCAAAATCCCTGGGAGACTTGACCTTGGGCTTGGAAGAATTTCGAGTCCTAGAAGCAGAGATAGAAATAAATATATATTATAAATTGTTTAAATAAAATAAAAGAAGAAAAATATTATACAAGGCTAGTATATTAAAAAAAATTATTTGAATTTATTTATATAAAAGATTAAAAAAATTGATTCAAAAATTAAACATACTCAAGATAATTTTAAAAAAATCTCTATCCAAAAAATATTAAATAAAAAAATTAAAAACAAATCAAGTGATATTAATTAAACAAAACCCAATTTAACCCATTGACTATTTATTTTTTTAACCAAAATGACATCATTTTAATTTATTAAAAAAATTGGGGTTGACCCAGGCAAAACCCGTGACCCTTGGGGCGGGTCGACCACCGGGTCGAGTTTAAAAACTTTGGTTATAGCTTGACTTGTCAAACACAGACACACAAAAAGGCCAAAAAAAAGCAAAGAATAACTATCATTCAAAAGAGGCTCTATAAAAAAAATAAATGAGAGAAGATGTATTAATCTAAATATAAATAAAAAAATTAGAAAAAAATAATTTATTTAAAAAAATTAGAAAAAAATAATTTAGAAAAAAAAGTCAAGCATTGCTAGACCTGGCAACCCGCCTAGCCCATTCGTGCCCATTCGTTAGGGCTTGCATGTATGGACCCCTTTTTTTATCTTGCAATCTAGGGCGGATGACTGTCTTTCCTTTTTCTTGAAAAAAAATCAGACGATACATCCTCTAATTTTTCCAGAATTCAGCCACTATGATAACTAGAAAATCAGACCATATAGTTCATTAACTCAAAAACCCATTTTAAATCTTTTTTTAACCCAAAATACTTAGAAAAACAATCCTAGGAGTCATGATAAACTCATTCGTGGCCTCTAAAAATCAAAGATCTTCTCGATCTCAAATATGTTTTTTAGGCAATTTAAAGGTAAAAAAAATCACATAATATGAATTCTCCTCGTCATATGAAATCATATGACACAAAGATCGATTCTTTTGGTGGCCCAAGTCGACATTAACAACATTTTCTCTCTTACTGTTGAAATTCAATGACTTTTCTCTTCTTTGTCAAACGAGAAACTAAAAAATAACAAAAATAAACTTTTATATAATGAAATTGATAAAATATTAAGGTACCAAGTATTTATAATTTCTAAAACATTAGGACCAAATTAAACCTTTTGTATTAACTTTGAAACCATTACCCATTTATAGCGTCTTTTCTATTTTGATCCTTAATTTTTCAATTTCATCCTTGCCCACCAATTTTTTTTTAATTTCCCTTGAATTTGGCTCATAGAAGATGCAATTGCATAAAAAAAAATTTGAGGACCAAATTAAAAAAACAAAAAAATTTGCATTCATAGTAATTTTTGAAATGATGAACAGTGAAATCTTTCACATAAAAAAACACGCTCATTTTAGTTTTCTACTTAATCAAGCATAACTCTAAAAAGCATAGGTTTTTCGCTATATAGGGCTTCATTGTTCATCTTCTTACACATTACTGTAGATGGGCTGTGCAAATTTTTTTTGTTTTTTAACCCCCCCTCCCCCCCGCGCCGATAATGTAGTCATAATTGAAAACCAATTGCTTTTGGTTTCTTATGTAAGGGTGAGATTGGAAGAAAATGGAACAAAATGATAAAGGTGTCGTGATATAAGTTTCGTAAAAGATGCATTTTGGTTCGTAAACTTTAAAAGTCACACAAATTATATAATTTCTGTACTTCAATATTTTTCCAATTCAACTTTGATATAAAAAGTTCATTTTTTTAATCTTTTATTCCTTGGTTGAGAGATGAGAGAGAGAGAGAGAGAGAGAGGGGTTTCTGGATTCTAGTGATAGAGAAAAAAAAGTATTGTTGACACTGATTTAGGCCATCAAAACATACAATATTTATGATAAATAGTTCCATTTGATTAGTAGAGTTCATATCAGGTTTTTTTTTACCTTTAAAGTTAATGAAAAATCCAATTTAAGCTCTGATTGATTATTTGTTTTGGGTTGATTTTTTGTTTTTGAGGTGATTTTTTATGTCATAGATAGGTTAATCATGGTTTTATAGTGTTTTATAAGTGTTTTGAATTAAGAAAACTATTTTGAAAACTACATTCATAGATATGTTAAATAAGTGAATTAATATATTTTGGTAACTTGATGATTGGAATTCTTCAACAATTGGTTTCGGGAAGAATTTTGGAGTAGGAAATCATGATTAGATTCCTTAATTCACATTCTTAGCACTAATGACCATTTATTTTTGTATTTTAAAAGATTTAAAAAAAAAATTAAATTTTTTTTATTTTTTGTTTTAAATTAATTTTTTTAGTGTTTTCAAATTATTTTAATATATTGATGTTAAAAATAATTTTTTTTTTAAAATTATTTTAATACATTTCTAAATAAAAAAATACTTTAAAAAATAATCGTTATTACATTCTCAAATATTTTAGAGGATAGTTTGTTTCATATAAAATATTTTATTTTTATTTTTCATGCTTGAATTATTGAATATAAAATACTTTACAATCAAATTAAGAAAAAAAAAGCTTAAAAAAAAATATATAACTTACTATTCTTTAATATTTTAGAATACTAGCTTTGTTGATAAATCATGGACTCTATCATTGCTTTTTTAAGCACATATACACTGATTATTTTCCACGGATTGAAGTCAGGGAAGGTCACATGTCTGACCCATGCTTTGTGGGTTGCTGAATACCAACACAAAGATTGGATCTTTTCTTCTATCCCAACCAAACAGCTTCCTCAACCAGCCCGGAAGGCGGAAACTACTGGGCTGAAAAGAAAAAACATCGCTGGCTACTACATGACTGGAAAAATGGAACACACCTCCAACGTGCAATCATAATTACAGTACGAAGACAGCACTCGGTAGTTTGTTCCGAAGGGTAAAAGACCTTACTCTTGCTAGCGGAACAAAATCTAATACCCATTCGAGGAAACGACAGACTAAATGGAAAACAGTGCACAGAGGAGATTGGAACGTGTTTCTGGGCACCTGTTGTCTCCGATTGAAGTCAATAATGGTCTTTCCCGGGTTAGATTATTTCATTGCCTTTGTTTTCTTACTTATGTTTTAGTGTTTTTCTGTCTCTGCTTGCATGTTCTGTTAGACTAACATGTCTGCTACTTTTGGTTATTACTGTTGTTTCTGTTTTGAAGGTGTTAATAAAAGGTGGGCAAAGAAAACATGAGGAGGAAGGAGACCCAGTAGTTATAGGAGGCATGATATTGGATATACATGCCACCCCTTCACTCCCTCTAAATCCTAGAACCACCACTCCTGGGAAGGTTTGCATTTATCTTCTCAAAACTCTTTTCTTCTTTTCTACTTATGTTGATAATAATCTGTATTTTTGGTAGAGGTTGTGATGCTAGAAAAATGTTGTCACATGAAGGGATTAATTGTATTCAGGTCCATTATGTATTAGGGGGTGTAGCAAGGAATATTGCTGAGTGTATGTCAAACCTAGGAACTAAGCCCTATATGATTAGTGCCCTGGGAAATGACATGGCAGGTAATTATACCACCTCTGTTTTTTTATTCCTTGTGATGCATGACTAGAGCCTTATAACCATTTCTTTGGAAGAGGTTTTGTGGTTTAAATTTTATAGCTTGGAAGGTTTTACACTTTGAATGATGTTGTCAATGGTCAAAAAAACTTATCAAAGTGAAAAAAAAATCTTCTTTTTGATAGGCAAGCTGCTGTTGGAGCATTGGAATTCTGCGAGCCTATCTACAGAAGGTTAAACCTTAATATTTACCACCAAAATCATCTGTAATGACTAAAGCTTTGCTAGCACTGTTGGTTTTATTTCATGTTCCTGATCTTTTATATAGTTGCTAGTTATGAGATACTGTTTGCCACCAAAATCATCTGTAATGACAATGGCACATTATATACTGCTGTTTGTTAATATTTACTACCAAAATCATCTGTAATGACAACGGCACATCATGAGATACTGTTATGCATCCGTTGAAAAAACTTTAAAAAGTCATTTAAGCTTCAGAAATCTTTTGTCTTTGAGAGCTATGAATTAAAATGCAATAAAAAGAGAAACAGAGACCACAGGAGCTAATATAAAGGAAAACTATGTTAAAGCGCCTTCAGTGTCATTCCACAATTGTGTGTGTCTGAGAGATTTTCATTAGTGAGATTCCATTTTCTATGAACATACTAGCTCTCTCCGCTGTACTTAAGAATTGAATGACAGTAATCAGAGAAGTGTTTATTTCTTTTTAAACTTTCTTCTCAGAAATCAATTGGCACAGTAATGAAAAGTTAGGTATGCTTTAATTTAAGATATCTGCTGCATTTTTTCATAATATCGTCTGTGGAGTAGGCATTACAAAGCACCAAGATATCAAGACTCCTGTCATATGCAACATATTTGACACTGAAGGAGAGTTGGCAGCTGCTGTTGCTAGTGTGGAAGCAGTTGTGAGTTGATTTTTTGATGTGGATTGTGTTGAAATAGGAATTTTTTTTCCTTTTCTTTTGCTGCAAACTTGAATATGCTCAAGAACAGAATACCTTCAGAAACTTACTGCTTGTATGATAACTCTGTCCAGGAAAAATTCCTAACTTCTTCGTGGATTCAGCAATCAAAGCAAAATATATTTTCTGCTCCTGTCATGATGGTTGATGCAAATCTAAGTCTCCCAGCTTTAGAAGCTTCTTGCCAATGTACTTGTAGCATATCACTGTAGACTCCCCCCCCACCCCTTTTTTTTACACATTCTATCCTTGGCATTGGTGAATGATCAACTCTATGCTAATCATAAATCTCCCTGTTTCTACTTTCTTGTTTTTTAACTTCTTCTTTTTTCCACTCAGTGGCAGCAGAATCCAACACCCCAGTTTGGTTTGAGCCTGTTTCAGTGGCTAAATCTAGAAGAATTGTCTCAGTTGCTAAGCATGTGAGTGCTTCGATGTTTTCAATTACCTATGTCCTATCATCAATTAATACCAACAGTGCTTTCTAGGTCAGCCCCTTTGTTTTTCTTTGTGAATCAAACTTCGTAATATTTTGTTGTGCATCAGAAATTAGCCAGATCAGTGTTACTGGCTGCTTTCTATTTCGCACTCAGTATCCTTTTTGGATACCTGAGGTGGGCTCTACTTTCTAGAATGAGTAGGACATAGATGGAGTCATTCTGATCAGTAGGTTGGGTAGGATACATTGTAAGTTCTGCTCCACTTCCACCTTGATTAGCTCATGTTTAATTTACCTTTCAACGGAAGCTAATCTCTGTAATTGCTAAATTAAGGCTACCCTCAACTTATGTGTCAGCTTTTAAAATAATACCAGTTATATTGTCTCATTTCAATTAAAGGGTTGATCATTCTTGATGAGTGAAACAGTAATTTAATACCTTAGAGCAGAAAGAATTGTTAGAGAAACTTCTTGAATTTGCAATACCTCTATTATTCATCACGCATTGTACCCCAAACTGATTTGGAAACTTTTACAGGTAACTTTTGCTTCACCTAATGAAGATGAGCTTATCGCCATGGCAAATGCTTTATCTCATGAAAATATGTTTCGTCAAATTGAAAGGGATTCCAACAGAAGGTGTTCAGTCGAGTCTTTGTTCCAATTTTTGAAACCGGCAATCTTGGTTTTGCTAGAGAAGGGTATCAAGATAGTTGCCGTGACCCTTGGTGCAGATGGTGTGTTCTTATGTTCTAGAGGACCAAACTTAGTGAGATATAGTTTGGATAGAACCAAGAAATATGGGTTCAGTAGACATTTATATGATAACATGGTGTCCAGCTGTCCTTCAAGTAGATTTTCTGGTGCTCTGCAGATTGAGAGAAGCTCCCATCTTTTTTCTGTACATTTTCCTGCACTTCCTGCATCAGTTGTGAGGCTTACAGGGGCTGGTGACTGCTTGGTTGGTGGTACACTTGCTTCTCTCTGTTCAGGTTTAGATATTATGCAGAGCATTGCAGTCGGTATAGCAGCAGCCAAATCTGCTGTGGAGGGAGAGGCGAATGTGCCTTCAAAATTTAGTTTGGCCACTATTACAGGTATGCTTTTTAAGCCGAATCATTTTTGTCATGGTAAATTTTGTGGTAAAAGGAATCAAACAAATATTTATTTTCATCTTATGACTTTTTAATAGCAATCATTATCAAAATTATTCTGAAGATAGGTGGTATTTCCACTTATGTTACTCAAGGCATAATAATTTTCACACATTTAGAAGTTAGAACAGTCACTCCAAATGCCAAGGAAACTATCCAAGTATATTTCATCGGTGAAAGGCTGAAGACTATCCCGTGACCATCTCCAAGGGGCATCCACTTCCTTTGCCAGTGCAAGCCCAGTGCAGATAGTCAATCCGATCAATAACCTCGACTCCCTTTTGGTTTCACAAATAATATCTTGAATCAGATCATCTTATTAAGACTGTAAGTAGTGATTTTTTTGAGTTTCTTTTTGTGCAGATGACGCAAGGTCCATATATTCTGCTGCCAAAATTCCGTTTCATCAATCAATGCTTTAATCCATGTGATAGATATTGTTTTATGTTGAAAAATCACAAAGTCGAAGCAGTGAACCACTCAGATTTTTGTAAATCAAACTGGAATTGAAGCTTCAGCATGCCCTACACAGTAAGGGCACCTTTCTAAGAATGATATCAATCTCTCTTCTGCCAATTGTATTCATGTTTTGAGTTGTTGATCAGGTAGTGATAGGCAATCAGCTAAATCACTCGAGTGTCAGTTCTTGCATGATTTGTATGAAGGGAACCACATTGCTTGTCCAACCTTGCATGGACATCAACTCTTTGTAATGCCTAAGGGAAACGTTTCTGTTTTCTTTTCAAAGCCCAAGGTCAAGTCTCCCAGGGATTTTGAACATCACATTTAGGCAATCCTTCCCATATACTATGTGCATTTTATAAACTGAAAGTTTGGTAACATGAGTTATGCCATAGTTTTAGCATGGTTTCGTAATGCTTCAGCAGCGCTACCGTGGTTTTTGAGGTTTTTATGCTTAGTAACACCACCTTGTTTTTTGAGATTTTTATAAATAAATGTGAAGCCAGCTATGAAACCAGCTAGGCAAGCACCAATTAGTGCAACTTGCAGCACTAATTAGTATCAATTATTGTGGCACTAATTAGTATCAATTAGTGCCACTTGCCTTGCCACTTGCCTTTTGCAAGACAAAGGCAAGGATGCTTGCCTATAAATAGGCAGTGCACCCTTGCCATATAGAACCACCATAAGTGAGAAACAAGAGAGGAAGAGAAGAATGAGAGAGGGAAAGTAATCCCACAAAATTGTGAGGTATTTGTGAGAGAGTAAGTGAGGTGTTTTCTCCTATTAATAGAGAGATTTAAGTTGTTCTCTTATTAGTAGAGAGGTTGTAATTCTCACATTACCTAGTAAAATCCTTCTATACTTGCCCGTGGACGTAGCCAAATTAGGTGAACCACGTAAATTCTTGTGTGTCTAATTTCTCATTTTATCCTATCATTTGCCTTTTATCTTGTTGGGTTTGCATGCCAGTATCCTAACAGTGGTATCAGAGCTTTTTGGTTGGTGTTGTTAATACACAAAAGTTATTCGTGTGTACGGTTACTATTCACATCTACGACACTATTCACCTATACGACACTATTCATCCATACGATACTGTTCACATACGCTATTGTTGGTGTATATAGAAAGTCAGTGCGGTGATTAAATACAGTCTAGGAAGTTCTGTCTAAGGAGATTGGGTTTTAAGCGGGACCGTTTGTGACCCCTCCAATCTTTTCTGGGAACGAACTTAGTGAAGTATTATTCACACGATACTATTTCTAATACGTTACAGATCTGTGAAACGGTGATAGCTGAATAGATCTCGGTGAATACAATGGCAGCAAAGTACGAGATTGAGAGGTTCAAGGCGAGCAATTTCTCACTGTGGAAAATGAGAATTAAGGCAATTTTAAGGAAAGACAATTGCTTGGCAGCAATTGGAGATTGGCCCGCGGAGATCACTGATAATGCAAAATGGAATGAAATGGATGGCAATGTTATTGCTAACATACATTTAGCATTAGCCGATGAAGTATTATCAAGTGTGGCGGAGAAGAAAACAGCTAAGGAGATATGGGAGACTCTAACAAAGCTATATGAGTCCAAGTCTTTGCACAATAAGATTTTCTTAAAGCGGAGACTTTATACCCTTCGAATGGCAGAAACCACGACTGTGACTGACCACATCAACACAATAAGAACTCTATTTTCACAACTCACTACATTGGGTCAACAAATAGAGGAAAGTGAATGTGCGGAGCTTCTACTTCAAAGTCTTCAAGATTCGTATGATCAGCTCATTATCAACTTGACCAATAATATCCTCACAGACTATTTAGTCTTTGATGATGTTGCAGCCGCCATCTTGGAAGAAGAAAATAGGCGCAAAAATAAAGGAGACAGAAATAGTTCAAACCAAGCAGAGGCATTGTTGGCGTCAAGAGGGAGATCAACGGAGCGTGGCTCCAGTGGGAGTCAAAGGCAGGGGAGGTCCAAATCAAGAAGTAAGAAGACTGTGAAATGCTACAACAATGGTAGAAAAGGGCACTTTAAAAGGGATTGTTGGTTTAAAAAGGGTATAGAGAACACTGCAAAGTCATCAAAACCTCAAGGATGTGTTGCGAGCACTTCAGAAGATGGAGAGGTTTTATATAGTGAAGCAGCGACAATCTCTACAGATAGAGAAGAGCTCATTGAGGTCTGGCTAATGGATTCAGGAGCAACATGGCATATGACTCCTAATCAAGATTGGTTCCATACATATGAACCCATCTCTGAAGGCTCGGTGTTCATGGGTGATAATCATGTTTTAGAGATTGCTAGCATTGGCACCATCAAATTGAAGATGTATGAGGAGTGCGACATGTGAAAGACTTGAAGAAGAATTTTTTATCCGTAGGACTATTTGATAGTCTTGGCTGTAAGATCCGAACAGATAATGGAATAATGAAAATTATCAAAAAAGCGCTGGTGGTTTTAAAGGCGAGAAAGACAGTTGCAAACATGTTTGTATTAATGGGAGAAACACATCATGGAGCAGAAGTGTCAATCGCATCAGCCAGTCCTGCAGAAGAAAAGACGATGATGTGGCACAAAAAACTAGGCCACATGTCAGAGAAAGGTTTGAAAGTTCTCTCTGATCAGAAGTTACTCCCTGGCTTACAAAGGTTACTTTACCTTTTTGTGAGCACTGTGTTACAAGTAAACAGCACAGGTTGAAGTTTGACACATCAACAACTAAGAGCAAATGCATCTTAGACCTGATTCACTCTGATGTTTGGCAAGCACCGGTTGTATCCTTGGGAGGAGCAAGATACGTTGTATCATTCATAGATGACTTCTCCAGGAGATGTTGGGTGTATCCAATTAGAAGGAAGGCAGATGTGCTTGCAGTCTTTAAAACTTTCAAAGCGCGGGTGGAACTTGAATCTGAAAAGAAGATCAAGTGTTTGAGGACTGATGATGGAGTAGAATATACCAGTGATGAATTTGATAACTTCTGTCAACATGAAGGTATCAAAAGGCAGTTCACAACGGCATACACTCCCCAACAAAATGGAGTGGCAGAGCGGATGAACAGAACTCTATTAGAAAGAACAAGAGCAATGTTGAAGGCTGCAGGTCTAGAAAAGTCATTCTGGGCAGAAGCAGTCAATACCGCCTGTTATGTGATAAATCGATCTCCGTCAACTGCAATTGAGCTGAAGACACCGATGGAGATGTGGACTGGAAAACCAGCTGATTATTCTCGATTGCATATATTTGGAAGTCCTGTGTATGTGATGTACAATACAGAAGAAGTTAGCAAGCTGGATTCAAAATCCAGAAAATGTGTATTCTTGGGATATGCTGATGGAGTGAAGGGGTATCGCTTGTGGGATCCCACTGCCCACAAAGTAGTCATCAGCAGAGATGTCATATTTGCAGAAGGAAAAATGCAAATGAAAGAACATAATAGCATTCTAAAGGAGACTACAACAGTCCAGATTGAAAATACTCAGAATCATACTTCTTCTGAAGCTGCACCAGAGCATGAAGAGCAAGAACAAATAGAGTCTGAAACTCCTGAAGTTCGGCGGTCGACTCGTGAAAGAAGACCACCAGCTTGGCACTCAGAATATGTTACTAAGAGCAACATTAGTCTTATAACAGAGGATGGAGAGCCATCAACTTTCCACGAGGCTATCAAAAGCACAGATGTATCTATATGGATGATATCAATGTAAGAGGAGATTGAAGCTCTGCACAAGAATAACACTTGGGATCTTGTTCCGCTACCACAAGGAAGAAAGGCCATTGGCAACAAATGGGTTTACAAGATAAAACGTGATGGCAATGATCAAGTGGAGCGGTATCGTGCAAGATTAGTGGTGAAAGGATATGCTCAGAAAGAAGGAATAGACTTCAATGAGATATTTTCTCTGGTGGTACGACTTACTACAATCAGAGTAGTCTTGGCAATGTGTGCTATATTTGATCTTCACCTAGAGCAGTTAGATGTGAAAACTGCATTTCTTCATGGAGAACTTGAAGAAGAAATTTATATGCTCCAACCAGAGGGTTTTGCTGAAACAGGCAAGGAGAACTTGGTTTGAAGAGGGTTTTGCTCAAACAGGCGCCGAGGTGTTGGTACAAGAGATTTGATTCCTTCATAATTAGCCTTAGGTACAACAGACTCAGTTCAGACCATTGTACATATTACAAAAGGTTTGAAGAAGATGATGTTTTCATCATTCTGTTGTTGTATGTGGATGACATGCTGGTAATAGGCCTCAACAAAGATCGAGTCCAAGAATTGAAGGCACAATTGGCTAGGGAGTTTGATATGAAGGACTTGGGACCAGCAAACAAGATTTTAGGGATGCAAATTCACCGAGACAGAAGTAAGAGGAAGATTTGGCTTTCTCAGAAGAATTATTTGAAGAAAATCTTGCGACGCTTCAACATGCAAGATTGTAAGCCAATTTCCACCCCACTCCCTATTAACTTTAAATTATCCTCAAGTATGTCTCCTAGCAATGAAGCAGAGAGGATGGAGATGTCTTGAGTACCGTATGCATCAACAGTGGGAAGTTTAATGTTTGCCATGATATGTACAAGACCAGACATTGCACAAGCAGTGGGAGCAGCTAGTCGATACATGGCAAATCCTGATAGAGAGCATTGAAATACTATTAAGAGGATCTTGAGATACATCAAGGGTACCTCAGATGCTGCATTATGTTATGGAGGGTCAGAATTTACTGTCAAAGGTTCTGTTGATTCAGATTTTGCTGGCGACCTTGAGAAAAGAAAATCCACTACAGGTTATGTGTTCATAATTGCAGGAGGAGTTGTGAGCTGGGTCTCTAAACTTCAGACTGTTGTAGCTTTATCCACAACAGAAGCTGAGTACATGGCAGCTACACAAGCTTGTAAAGAAGCAATATGAATGAAGAAACTTATGGAGGAGCTCGGACATAAACAAGAGAAGATTCTTTTGTATTGTGATAGTCAGAGTGCTTTGTATATTGCAAGGAATCCATCGTTTCATTCAAGAACAAAACACATAGATGTTCAGTATCACTTTGTTCGCGAAGTGGTGGAAGATGGAAGTGTGGATTTTCAGAAGGTTCATACAAAGGAAAACCCAACAGATGCTTTGACCAAACCAGTAAATATTGACAAGTATATATGGTGCATATCCTCTTATGGCCTAACTGAAACGTAAGCAGTATGAAGATGGCAAGTATACAAAGGATAGAAGAATCACGAATGATCAAGTGTGAAGACTTGATTAAATCATCAAAGTCTTCAAGTGGGAGAATGTGAAGCCAGCTATGAAACCAGCTAGGCAAGCACCAATTAGTGCAACTTGCGGCACTAATTAGTATCAATTATTGTAGCACTAATTAATGTCAATTAGTGCCACTTGCCTTGCCACTTGCCTTTTGCAAGACAAAGGCAAGGATGCTTGCCTATAAATAGGCAGTGCATCCTTGCCATATAGAACCACCATAAGTGAGAAACAAGAGAGGAAGAGAAGAATGAGAGAGGGAAAGTAATCCCACAAAATTGTGAGGTATTTGTGAGAGAGTAAATGAGGTGTTTTCTCCTATTAATAGAGAGATTTAAGTTGTTCTCCTATTAGTAGAGAGGTTGTAATTCCCACATTACTTAGTAAAATCCTTTTATACTTGCCCGTGGACGTAACCAAATTAGGTGAACCACGTAAATTCTTGTGTGTCTAATTTCTTATTTTATCCTATCATTTGTTTTTTATCTTGTCGGGTTTGCATACCAATATCCTAACAATAAATCCTTTGATCTGGGCCAAAATTCTTTCATGAACTAATGTGCCTCCAGAATATCTCGTCTTCCGCATTTTTGTATGTGAATGAAATGAATACCTCAAAGCCAAAGAAGAAGAAAACGAAGGCAGCTGAAGAGTGTGTGATGCTGAGAGCGATAATGAAGAGATTGATAATCCTTTAGACTCTGCCGATCTGTCTCTTGAAGCGGGAACCAGTATTACCGTGATGATTTGGAACAAGTTGTGAATGAAGATGATGACTGACTTGGCTTGTGATGTCGGTGATGCAGATGGGAAAGATCTTGACACCATTGATAACAGAGACGATGAAACTGGGGATGCAAATGATGGTGTCAGTGGTTTTGACGAACGAAATAGATAACTGTAGGCGCATTCCCATTTGCAGGTCTTGAGTACGAGTATTGACTAAACGAATATTAGAGAATTATAATTACGAAAGAAGGGAAAGTCGTCTGAACGAGGACCTCCTTAACTATGCTGGCTTATGTGATTTTTCTTTTGTCCACTTGGAAACTGAAAACTGATGCTAAGTTATAAGCATGGTCATGCTTAATTAGGCAAGTTTGGTTGGTAGAGCAAGATATGACAGAATTGGTCACAGCTTATCATTGAGAAGATGTATGTATGCTATTACTCGCCTTGCCTTTTCTTTTCTTCCTGAATAATATTCCTTCAATCTCGCGAATCAATTGCCTGGTAGGGAAACTGATAAATAGTTGCTCTTCTGGGTTCTCAGAAACGCCATCTCCGTAGTGCCCTGCAGAACCTGAAAATTTTAAGCCTTTTTTTCAGTTGTGCTATAGATTTCAAGCTTGAATGCTTTTCGGGGAAGTGAAATAGAAATGGCTCGGAGAGTATTTAACAGTGTGCTAATTGTTTTTTTTTTTATTGTTAGTATTATTATTATTATTATTGAAATAACAAAAATTATAGACTTGTTAGGACAAAAACTAAAAACCATAAAGACTAACAAAAAGGCAAAGGAAACAACTAAAAAAATCTAAAGAAAAATGATCAAATTGAAATAAATATTATTACTATTGAAAAAAAATTCATAAGTTTGATTTGAATGATAAAATTAAAAACTTTGATAAAAGAGTCAAGAGAAAAAATAAGAAATCAAAAGTAGAAGGATAGAATCGAAAAACATCATATAAAAAAATTAAAATTAAAGGACTAAATTGAAAAAAAAACATCTATAAAAAGAATAGGAATGAAATAAGAAATTAAAAGAATGAGAACTGAAATGAAAAATAAAACATATGAGAAATTGTAATTGAAGAACTAAATTGAAAAAAAAACCTTCTATAAAAGAAATAAGAATAAAATTAAAAATTACAAGAACAAGGACTAAAATTGAAAATCAAACCACAAAAAGAACAATGATGTACTTTAGTTATTAGGAGAGAGAGAGAGAGAAAAAAAAAGATAAAACAAAAACAAACGATCAATAGTGACAATCCGACCACCACACGCTTATATGTGCCACACCATGTTGAAAAGGAGACGATTGTGTATCCAATGAGACGACAAATTACAAAATTTAGCCACCATGTGGTGTCACATACACCACCGGAATAATATGGATGTCATCCACTCACTAACATATTTGAAACACATACCAACATATTTCTGAATAAAGAATTGAAAAGGTAAAAATATCAAAACGCTCCTATGAACCTATTAATTACACAAAATATCCTTGTAAAAATACCAAAATACTTCTAAAGGCATAGCTTATTTTTTGTTTTTTTTAAGGTTAAAAATGTGCTCTCACTGTACATGAATCATGAAAAAACGTTAACATCTTTATCCAGCAACTCAACAATTTTTTTATCTCGGGGGCAAGGAAATATTTTTATTGTTAAGAAACTTGTAAAAAGTCAAGAAAGTCATTGGTCAATAATTATAAATTATATTGACTCTAGGGGTAAAAAAAGTATTTTCACTTTATAAAAGAATGGAAAAAGATGTATACACTCCTAAATAATCTTTTAATGACTAATGGACCAGTGGAAAAGACCAGCAAACTCTCAACTTCAAGGCTTAAGTTTTTTCTCATTCAAGAGTAAAAGAATAATTTTACTATAATAATCCACAATAAATGATGTGTAGAGTTGCAATGAAACTCTCACGTCTTTTAGCTTCTTCTTTTTTTGTGTGCATAACCAAAAATGCTTTTATGACTAAACAACAACAACAAAAAAAAACCCCTTATGAAATTACAATGAAACCCTTGAAGCCAAGGTTAGACAATTTTAATGGTAAGGGTAATGGAGTAATTTAATTGTTCATAAAATTATAAAAAAAAACAAAAATGCTCCTAGAAATAAATAACAATAAGTAAAAAATTGTTAGGAAATGATAATCAAGCTCCTGAAACGAAGGCTAACAAATTTGCTTAGTAAGGGCACATGTGTAATTCAACTATTAATAACAAAATTGAAATTATATACGACCCCTAGATCAAAGGTTTTGATTGTTTACTCTCTAATTAAGGGCAATATAGTAATTGCATTGTTATTAAAAAAATAAAAAAGATGATATTGCCCCAAACAAATAAAAAATAACAAATTAATCATGTGCAAATATCATCTTACCTCTTAAGTAAAACTTTAAAAATTAAAGGATGAATAATAATTTCATTATAGTCCTAGATACATTTAAGTGTTGATGGGCTACAATGAAAAAGTGAAAAGCCTTTAGTATTTTACTTAATGATGTTTTTGATGAACCTGCAATGGGTTGAGCTTGATATGCCCATACAATGCGGATATGGGTTTGCAACTCTGTCTTTTTCTACATTAGACCGGCAATTCCTTCAATTGAGCTTTTGGTTCGTGTTGCCGATCGGCTCTCTTGTGGGAATGCCTGGGACCAGGCAGTTTTCAATGAGGAACTATTTTTCCCTTCAATCCTGGGTATGATGGACTTTATGCATCCTGGAGAACTATGGATTTCTACCTCTTTATGAACAGCAAGGTCCTCTTCAAAACTGTGAGGAAAGATGCTAACTTGAGCAAGCTCAAGCCGGTGATTGTGCATATAAATTACCATCCTGATAAGCTTCCACGTATGCAAGCGGTGGTGGAATTCTTTGTTAATGGCAAGCAAGATGCACTAAGCTCTTTCCCTGATGGATCGGAAATTCGGAATGATAAGATCTTGGATTGGTGTTTTGTTGCTGCTCTTCAGAAGATAGCCTCTGCATTTTCCTGCTCAATCCTGCAAACATGTTGTAGACTTGTGATGAATAGAAGCTGCGCCATCATCCCAGACAATCCTTGTCAAATGTCCATGCTGGAAATTTTGCTCTTCAGGTGGACGTATGTGGCTTTCCTTACAGATGGTTTTCTTTCAATCTCTTGTCTAGCACAAGAACATTTTCCTAATTTTTTCTAGTTGTATCTTGCAAGTAAACATACCAATATCATACCAACTAATGCAAGGCCATTTTGCTATACATTATCTATTTATGACTTTCTTCTCGGAAAATGAACTTATATTTCGACCCTGTTTATTTGCTGGAAAGTAGTTTCTTTTTGAAAAGTGAATTCTAAAAAAGTGAATTATTTTCTGATGTTTGGTAGTGTAATGAAAAATAAGTTGGAAAACACTTTCTAGTGTTTGGTTATGTTATGGAAAATGAGCTAGAAAATAACTTATTAATATTTTATTTTTCCCAAGTTTATTAAAATAATGAAGAACAAATCTTACAAATTAAAAAGTTGAATGAGAATGAAATTGAAAAAAAATATAATTTCATAAATTATCTCAAATAAAATAAATAATAATCAAAATAATAGAGATTAAATCTAAAAACAAATGAAAGATGAAGAAATTAAAATAATAATAATTAACATTTCATAAATTATTTCAAATAAAATAAGTAACAATCAAAAGAATGAGGACCAAATTTGATAAATAAAAAATTTCAATAAAAAAAAATGATAAGAGAAAAACAAATAACAATTATAAAAATAAGGACTAAAGTTAATATAAAAATTAAATTTTAAGAGATGAAATTGAAAAATAAATATTCAAAACAAAATATATATAGCAATCAAAAGTTTGAGGATCAAATTTGATATAATCAGTAAATAATATGATATTTCTAAATTTTTCATAACTTATTGAAAGTGTTTTCCGTCTAAATTTTTAAGAAAAACACTTTTCTGGAAATCAAGCCAAATTTTTCTTTGACTAGAAAGTGTTTTCTATTAACTAATTTTTCTAATAACAAACAAACATAAAAAAATTTAAAAACTAATTTTTAAAAAATACTTTTCAGAAAACAAACATAACCTTTCATAATCTTCAACAATGCATCAAGGTAAATTTAGTACCATTGAACTCAGTCTTTCTTGCCACTCCAATCTTACGTCCACTTAAATATTCGTTCATGTCATGTTGTCTAGTATGCTGGTTTTCATAGTTCATCAGTTGTAAATAATGAAAAGATTATTTTAAAATATTTTTATGAAAAAACACAATTTATTTCCTGTGAATATAAAATATATATAATTCTATATTAAAAAAATAAGATTTTCACGAAGAAATATACTTAAGAAAAAAAACAAAAAACCCTCCATGACTTTTATATACTTGGATTGCCCAGGTGAATCTCTGGTGGTTTCTTCTTATTGGTGCAGGCCTGCAATAAAGGTTGTTGAAATAGGGTGTCGGCGATCTTTTGGTCGCTCCGAGGTAGCTTGAATTTGCTAGTTAAAGTCCATTAATGGACCCTCTTAGATCATCAAAATAATCACATGGAGTTAATTTCATAAAGAAAATGCAGAGTAGCTTGCTTTTTGACTGCTTTCCACTTCAAAAGTAAACGACTTTTAAATCTCGCAGACTATGAAATCATCTTTCACTATTCATGCCTCAATAGATAAAATAGTAAAAACTTCTGGAGACAAGCTTCAGTACATGGTGTATCTATTCTTACAGCCATATAACCCACAAAATAGTAAATTTAAAGCAGATTGAGTGGATTAAGTTTCAAATCTACAGAATCTATTCTGAATGCCTGAATCTTCAGCAAAGATGTGATTTGCCTCAACAGAAACAATTATCTCCTGACTTCAAGTAACATACGAGAGTCAGCAGTTTGGTTCTGTTCACTTAAAGTGGTTTCCTCGTCATTGTCGCTTTCAGTTTCAGCATCGGATTCCATGGCTATAAGATCTGAGATTGCGTCTCGCCCATATATCTTGGTTAGCTCCTCCTGTTTCATTCATCAATCATATTCTTTCAGCAGCAACTTATTTAATTTTGATGTTGAGGGGGAAAGGGGAAAGCGAACAAATGAATTAACTCCAAGTCCCATTAGTAGTGAGTAAAGACTTCATTTGAAAAAGAAAAAACAGACAAATTACGAATATGAAAGAAGCTGGGTTAGGGGGTGAACCATAATGGATTTATTTTCATCTTTAACTCTTTCACATTTCTTAAGAAGATTGTCCATCTCAGCTTTAAGTTTAGACCACTCAGTTCTCAATCCCACAGCCATTGCTTGTAAATTTTCACATTCTCGCTGCATCATACAAAACACAAAATCGAAATATTAATTCTAACAAATGACAGTATTCGAATATAGAATCCAAAAGTTGTGATCTGAAGTTTAAAAAAAAAACAATTCTCAACAATTTGTCTTCTATTTTCTTCTCTCTTTTTAGTGACATTCTAAGAAATGGTGATGAGACTAGTGGCTTGCTAGCAAGTTGCTCGCCTACCAAAAAAGATGTTGTTTAATCATCTTGCACTAAGATTTGTTGAATACATGAAGCTATCATCATTAAAACTAATGACTGAGTTTTGCAGACTTACATTATTGGTTTCACATAATTTCATGTTTACTACCCGTCTTAGACCATATTGTATATAAGAAGCGGGAAGTACCGGTGAAATGTAAAACCTGTACTGAACATTGTTAGCAGATAACGTAAGAAGCCAACATAAAAACCCACCTCCCCCTTGGGTCTGGAATTTTTTCATGTGCCTAACATCCACATGATGTGACATATGAAAGAAGAAAGTTTAGATCCTAATTGAAATAAGCGAGGCAAGAGATTTTGACTGATAACAAGGTCAATAATCTGCCAGAGGGTGCATGGATTTTATACAGCAGGCCTGTAACTCTTGCAGGGACAGGGCTCTGGGACCCAAATCCACCCCCCCTGCTTGAAGCTGAGAACAAGACGAGACAAGGGGCCAATAGTTTTACAAGATGGGTGCATATAAGATGACATCCACCCTAAGCCTATATTGCCTGATTGTGGATATGATTATCTACAATAAAAGTATTATGGATATGATAAATCACTACCAGAAAACCGATAAATACAAACGGAAATACCGAGGGAATATTTCCGTCGGTAAATTTCCGAGGGATTTTACCGACGGACATATTCCCTCGGTATATACCGAGGGAATTACGGAGGGACAAAAAAATTAAAACAAAGTAAAAAAAAATGATGACGTGTCAGGATTTACCAACGGAATTACCGACGGAATAAATTCCATCGGTAAAATCCGTCGGTAAATCCGTTGGTAAACTTGTTTACACTGTTCATCATGTCAATTACAAAGGGAATCACCGACGGACACAATCCGTCGGTATTTTCCAGAGAGCTCCAGAACAGTTCCCTTTCCAATTGCACTGTTAATTGTTGTTCTTTACGGACAAAATCACCGACGGATTGAAAAGTCGTCGGTGTTATTTGGCGGTTTTCTAAAAAAATTCAATTGATTTAAAATTTTCATTTAAATATTACAGACGGAATCACCGACGGACTGAAAAATCGTCGGTAATTGTTGGCGGTTTCTGAAAACTTTGTACGAAATTGAAAATTTAAATTAAATATTACCGATGGAATTACCGACGGAATAATTAAAAAATATTAATATTCAATTATCCGTCGGTAAATCCGCCGCTAACGCGCCCCAATAAAAAGCCTAAATCCCTTATTTCACAAGAGACAGACTTATTTCTTCTTCTTCTTCTACTTCTTCTTCTTATTCTTCTACTTCTACTTGTTCTTCTTCTTCTTCTTCTTCTTCTTCTTCTTCACTATATGTAAAAAACATCAATATTTATTTCTTTCTCTTCTTTTCTCTCCTCATCTCCTTCTCTTTTTCTCCATGCTCGGGTATGTCTTCTTCTTCTTTCTTCTTTTATCCTCTTAGTTTTTTTTAATTAATATGCTTTATGAAAAAAAATTTCTCTCCTTAACTTCACTTGCAACTACATTAAGGTAAGATTTTTCTTCTTTTTTCATGATTTTTTAACCCTTTATATTTGTTTTTTATTTTATTTTTAATTGTTTTTGTTCTTAATAATTGTATAAATGTTGTTGTGAGATTTGTTTTTTCATATGAGATTAATTTTTAGTTGATTTATTTATAGGATTTTTAAATTTTTAGCAATTGCAACTTCATTTTTTTCATATGAATTTTTTTAGTTGAATTTATTTTTTCATTTTATTTATTTGTTGCAAATTTGTTTGAGTTGATTTTCTTATTTTTTTCAAGCATTTTGAGTATATATTATACGGTGTTGATTTATGTTAATTTAATTATTTCATAATTTTATAAAATGAATTTATTTTTTAATTTTTTTTAAATAATTACCGACGGAATTACCGATGGAATTTCCATTGGTAATTCCGTCGGTAAATCCGTTGGTAATAAAAAATTATTATTACCGAGGGATATACCGACGAAATGAAGCGGGTAATTTTATTTTTTTATTTCCGACAGATTTACCGATGAAGGATTCACCGACGAAGCATTTCCGTCGGTGATGTCGTCGGTAAATTAATTACCGACGGAATATGTGTCTGACGCAGACAGAAAAATTCCGTCGGTAAAACTGTTAAATCTTGTAGTGAATTATCATGTTTATATTTATAAATGTAAGATATCCTACGCAAATGTTTTGTGCCTGTTTGGAATTTGAAGTTGAACTCACTTTTGTTAAAATTTGATTTTTTTTGTTTTAAAATAATTATTTTAGTATTTTTCGGATCATTTTGTTGTGCTAGTATATTTTTTAAAATAAAAAAATACATTTTCAAATAAAAAATACTTTGAAAAACAACATCTATCATACTCTCAAACTTTCCATAGTCTTCTTTAACTCTAATTCATTTCAGTTTTGGGTGTGATGCAAATCTGGAAAAGGGACCCCTATAGTGCCGTGACCAAAAGCCTCCACAAACATTAGGAGCTACTGCAATTCTATTTCTTTCCTGATAGTATTTTCCTAGTTAGAGTTAGAGATTTAGTCTGTTAGTGCTTTTCTAGTTTCCTAGTTGAAATCGGATGTTCAGATTAATAATTAAAGGCTGAATGAAAGGAACAGAGAGATGAATTTTTTGGCCAAATAACGACTTTGAATAAAGTTTTCATCATTGGAGTGATTCCAACAAACACAGAGAGATTTTGTGTCTTACCCTGTCCTTGGCTTTAACGTGAGGTTGATTCAAGGATTACACCAATTTGGTATCAAAGCTTCTATGTGGTTACCTGGTTCCCTTAATTGCAATATTCAACACCCATGCCTGTAACCCGCAGTGGTACTTCATACGCCATGGCAAACAACCCAAACTCTTCCAACCAGAACCCAAACAACCCGGACCCAACCAACCAGAACCCAAACAACCGAAACCCAAACAACCCGGACCCCACCAACTAAAACCCAAACACCCAAGGCATAGACCAGCCTCAGCTGCGATACCAAGTTGATCAGATCTCCACAATAATGGAACAGCTCATTCATCGACTGGATGTAATGGAGGAGCGTTATGCTCGAGAGGAGAATGGACCCTTCAATCAACGAAGGCTTAGAACAGTTCGTAGAGAGGGGTTGGGTGACAGCGATGGAGACACGTATGAAGGAGAAGATGGAAACCAGGAGTTTAAAAATCATGAGCCTCGAGTCCGACATCATAGGCAAAACACGCATCGAGGGCATGCGGATCATGGTGCAGGCTATCAACCTCTTGATGAACTAACCAAAAGAATGAAGGTTGATGTGCCAGATTTTCTTGGAAAATTAGAACCCAATGCTTTTGAAGACTAGTTAACGGCTATTGAGGATTATTTTGACTGGTTTTCCGTTTCAGAGGATAGGAAGGTTCGTTACGTTCGGATGAAATTGAAGGGGCATGCACGAGCATGGTGGGGTAGCGTGGAAGAACAATTACGCCGAACACACAGACCGACAGTTTCTAATTGGGCAGAGATGAAAGAACGACTAAAAGAAAAATATTTGCCCATTGACTATGAGCAAATGATGTTCGAGGAGATGTTGCAACACAGGCAAGGGTCATTAAGAGTTGATCAATTTACGAATCGCTTCCACGAATTAACTGTTCGCAGTAAGGTTGTGGAGACTGAGCAACAGACCTTAACTTGATATCGCACGGGACTACGCAGCGAACTGCGTAAAGAAATGTGGATTGCACGCTTAATCAATGTGGAAGAAGCATATCAATTGGCACTCCGTATTGAGAAACAAATGGGACCGTCGGTTGGAAGGAGAGTGCCATCTTTTGATTCAAGGGCAGAATATGCCCCAGCATTTGCAAACCAAAGGCCTCCATTGTTGAAAGACCAGGCTAGAGGAGGGATACGTAGGGATTATAAGGGAAAAGCCAAAGCTACAAACGAAGGACCACAATGTTATAAGTGTAAAGGTTTCGGACACTATGCTGTGGTGTGTCCTACGAGAGAAAAAAAATTAGCATTCATTTGTGAAAAAGAATTGATAGCAGAGGACATTGTGGAAGACATGGAGGGGGAAGAAATCGATGGAAGTGGGCACAATGAAGAAGAACACTTGGGTGCATCAGACCTACCCAGCTGTGTTATCCATCGAGTGTTGATAGGAACGAGGAAGGAACTTTAAACTAATCCTGAGTGGTTGCGCACCAATATTTTTCACACTCGTCTGGAGCATAATGGCCGGGCTTTGAATGTCATTATTGATAATGGCAGCGGCATGAATGTGATCTCTGAAACTGCCGTTGAGCGTCTGGAGCTGAAGACTGAGAAACACCCCACCCCTTACCGGATTAGCTGGGTTAATGAAGCCAATTCAGTCTTAGTGACACAACGTTGTTTGGTTAAATTCTCATTAGGAAAAACATATATGGACGAAACCTGGTGTGATGTCATTCCTATGACTGTTTGCCATATGCTACTGGGAAGCCCATGGCTCTATGACCGAAGGGTTTCCTATGATGGGTATGCTAATACTTACTCTTTTACCTTCAAAGGTAAGAAATTTGTGTTGGACCCTCTACAGATTTCAGAATTTGATACGAAAAAAGAGGTTGTCCCAGTCTTGACAATGCGACAATTCTCTAGAGTTATACATGAAGACAACATGGTGCTGTTCGTAGTGAACCGTGAGGTGAAGCAAAAAGACGGCATTATTCCAATAGAATTCTTAACACTGTTGGAAGAGTTTCAGGATATCATGCCTCACGAGGTTCCAAATCAACTACCACCCAAGAGAGAAGTGCAACATGTTATTGATCTAATCCAAGGATCCACCCTGCCTAATCTACCACACTACCGTATGAGCCCAACAGAGAATGAAGAGCTTAGCCGGCAAATTCAGCAATTATTAGACAAAGGGTTCATTCGAGAAAGTCTCAGCCCCTGTGCTGTTCCGGTTTTACTTACACCCAAAAAGGATGGTAGCTGGAGGATGTGCGTCGATAGTCGAGCAATTAATAAGATAACTGTAAAGTACCGTTTTCCCATTCCTCGTCTTGATGATATGTTGGATTTATTATGTGACTCCTCTGTTTTTACTAAAATCGACCTTCGAAGTGGCTACCACCAGATTCGTATCCGGGTGGGGGACGAATGGAAGACAGCTTTCAAGAAGAAAGATGGTCTATTCGAGTGGCTAGTCATGCCTTTTGGATTAACCAACGCGCCAAGCACTTTCATGCGCGTCATGACACAAGTTCTCAAACCATTCTTGGGAAAATTTGTTGTTGTTTATTTTGATGACATCTTAATTTTTAGCCGAAGTGTGCAGGAGCATTTGGGCCATGTCAAACAGGTTTTGAAGGTCTTGAGAACTGAACAACTCTATATTAATAAAGACAAGTGCTCATTTATGAGGAAAAGTGCCAAGTTCCTGGGTTTTATAGTTTCTAACCAAGGTGTCGAGGCTGACCCTGCAAAGGTGCAGGCTGTCCAACAGTGGCCAACACCCCAGAACCTCTCTGAAGTCAGAAGCTTTCACGAACTAGCCACATTCTATCGGCGTTTTATTCGTAACTTCAGCACAATAATGTCCCCAATCACCGAATGTTTGAAAGAAAAGAAATTTTCCTGGAGTACAGCAGCTGCCAAAGCATTTACAGAAATTAAAGAAAAGATGGCCCAAGCACCAGTGCTCAAACTGCCAGATTTCTCTAAAATTTTTGAAGTGGCTTGTGACGCATCGCATGTTGGCATCGGGGGTGTACTAAGCCAGGAGGGCCATCCCATTGCCTTCTACAGTGAGAAACTTAATGACACCCGCCAGCGATATTCAGTATATGATATGGAATTCTATGCTTTAATCCAAACACTCAAGCATTGGCGTCCTTATCTGGTCCACAGAGAATTCATCCTTTTTACAGACCATGATTCCCTGAAACATTTAAATTTCCAAAGCAAACTTAATGTACGACATGCTCGTTGGATAGATTATTTACAACAATTTGACTTTGTTATCAGACATAAATCAGGGATGGAAAATAAGGTGGCTGACGCCTTAAGCAGAAGACCACACCTGTTGCATATGTTCTCAGCCAATGTTGCAGGTTTTGAAAGTCTGAAGACAGAGTATGCCAACGATGAAGACTTTGGTACCGTGTGGAATGAAATCTCCACTCATGAACATGCATCGGTGAAGGAGTATGTGTTACGCGATGGGTTTCTATTCTACAACTCACGCTTATGTGTCCTGCGTGGCTCCTTTCGAGAGTTCCTAATAACAGAACTCCATGGTGGGGGTTTAGCCGGGCACTTCGGTTATGATAAAACCTTTGCTATTGTTGCTAACCGATTCTACTAGCCTCGAATACAGAGGGACGTGCACACAGTGGTTGATCGATGCCGGATTTGTCAATTAAATAAAGGAACCAAACAACCAGCAGGGCTCTATACGCCGCTTCCCATTTCAAACAAACCGTGGCAACATCTGAGCATGGACTTTGTCCTGGGATTGCCAAAGACATTGCGACAACATGATTCAATTATGGTGGTCGTTGACCGTTTTTCCAAAATGGCTCATTTTATTCCATGCCATAAGACGTACGATGCATCAAAAGTTGCTGCATTATTTCTACAGGAGATCACTCGTTTGCATGGTATTCCAGTATCAATTGTGTCTGACAGGGACGTCAAGTTTGTAAGTTATTTCTGGAAGACCTTGTGGGCAAAAATGGGGACGAAGTTGATGTTCTCTAGTGCCTTCCATCCCCAAACGGACGGCCAAACAGAGGTAACCAGTAGAAGCTTGGGAAATCTATTACGCTGCCTCGTCACAGATCATGTGACCAGTTGGGATATGGTGCTTCCACATGCCGAGTTTGCCTTCAACAACTCTGTTAACCGTTCGACAGGCTGCACCCCATTTGAAGTGGTTTATGGGTTTCGACCCAACACCCCACTTGACATTATCCTATTACCATCACCACCTAGGCCAAGTGAAGCTGCGTTAGATTTTTCCAGCTATATGATAGATGTTCATGAGGAATGCAAGCGACGTCTGACCGTCCACACAAACTCATATGCAGCTATGGCAAACACAAAACGCAGAGATCGACAATTTACTCAAGGTGACATGGTTCTGGTTCGCTTGAGACCCGAACGTTTTCCTCCAGGAAGCTTTACCAAGCTTCATGCGCGAAGAGTAGGCCCTTTTCAAGTCACCAAGAAATTGGGTTCTAATGCCTACGTCATTGACTTACTTGCTGATTTCGGTATTAGTCCCATTTTTAACATTGAAGATCTTACAGAATTCAAGGGCGATTTTGCTGATGTTATGACATTACCAGTTCCAGCAGTAACGCCAGAATTACGAATTCCAGAAACTACAGCACCACGAGATGAGATTGCTGCCATCCTTGACCATTAATTTGTTACCACTCGTCGAGGAGGCTATTATAAATTCTTGGTACAGTGGAAAAATCGTCCAAATTTAGACTCTGTCTGGCTGCAAGCTTCAGAAATCAAACGGTTACACCCACAGCTTTTTACTGAGTACATTTGTCATAACTTGCCAGAGTCAAGTTCTTCAGGGGAGCTGGCAATTGATGCAAATCTGGAAAAGGGACCCCTATAGTGCCGTGACCAAAAGCCTCCACAAACATTAGGAGCTGCTGCAATTCTATTTCTTTCCTGATAGTATTTTCCTAGTTTATTATTTTCCTAGTTAGAGTTAGAGATTTAGTCTGTTAGTGCTTTCCTAGTTTCCTAGTTGAAATCGGATGTTTAGATTAATATTTAAAGGCTGAATGAAAGGAACAGAGAGATGAATTTTTTGGCCAAATAATGACTTTGAATAAAGTTTTCATCATTGGAGTGATTCCAACAAACATAGAGAGATTTTGTATCTTACCCTGTCCTTGGCTTTAACGTGAGGTTGATTCAAGGATTACACCAGGGTGTGTGAGCATCTTCTTCTTTTTTAATTTTATTTTATTAACGTGGACGTTTGAACTAGTTTGTGCGTACTTCGGCTAATCTCACGGGTCCTAAAGTTAACGATCATATAAGCCTTCAATGATTATGAGGTTTGCAAGACTCGAACTAATAATTTTTAGAAAATAAATTTAAAATTTAACCAGTTAAGCTATAAACGAGGCTAGCTATTCCCTTTATGATTTTTAGGCATCTTTTTCGTGGTGATGCTTCTAGGACGCTCATAGTTTGAAACTCATTACAGCATGTACACGATCCCATTTTTAGACATGCGCGGCCAATTCCATCCATAAATGGTGGTGTGTTTTTAAAATCATTTCATCAAGATTTTTTCAATGATGTGGGTGATATCAAAATCAAAGCTCTATGATCCATTCTTTCTTACTTTCCATTTTCTTTTCTTATTTTTCTCTCCTGACATGTAAGGCTTGGATTAAATGTGCAGGGAAGAAAATATGCATGGGTTGAGAGAAACAATTGCATGAAACAACCCATTTCCTAGCAGCCTGCCCAAACAACTAGAACTTTTCTAGACTCTGCTATTTGGACCCGGCCCATATAACTAGAATTTTTTTTAAGAAAAAAGAATTGGGCACTATCAACTATAACACATTAATGCGAATATAGACATCAGATTAAAAAAAGAAAGGAAAAATAAAGTCTAGCTAGCTCAACTGAACAAAACTGGAGGACAGTAAGCATGCAATCCCCCCAAGGTAAAGCATAAAGGAAAAATCCATAACACGATCGTCCCGTTAAACATACAAGCCGAATCCTTAAAAGTACAAACTTGCCAAAACAAAAACTTATGGCTCTAATTTCACTATCAATTTTGTTATTCCTAATTAATTTTTTAATATGATTAATGTGACCTTATATTAATTTTTATTTATTAACAATTTAGAAGTGTTTTATGTCTAATATCCAAAAAAGAAGAAGAAGAGAAGATTGCATCAATCATTTTAAAAGTTCAGGTAATTATATATGTTTGGATTCATGAAAATTGCAGATGAGAAGAGAAAAACTGACCAATCTTTTGGAATCGTGTATCTTGTAAAAATTGAATCTGTGGTGTTCAGAACTATAATAAAACTGAAGGGCTAAAGGTTAATGCAGGAAAACAGAACTTGCTATGTACCGTTTACTTGAATGTCTTGTTTTGTTCTTCTTAGGATCCCAACTCCACCACTAATCCGTAGGGCTTCATTGATAGCCTGTATTTCCAGTAAACCAACCAACCAAATAAATAAAAAACAAAGAAAAAAAAAAGAATCCAAATGTTATTTCCACTTGCATTGTAAAGGTCATGGATTTATATTCTTTCCATGTTAACCCAATTTCTTTAT
Organism: Populus simonii; assembly: GCA_007827005.2. Classification (NCBI taxonomy): domain Eukaryota; kingdom Viridiplantae; phylum Streptophyta; class Magnoliopsida; order Malpighiales; family Salicaceae; genus Populus; species Populus simonii. The sequence continues at coordinate 15,334,914 of CM017467.2, read as the reverse complement.
CTTCCCTGCTAGAAATAATTTCCTCGTTTTCTTTCTGATAACAACATCCATCCACAGGAGTCTTAGTGAAAAACTAAATAGCATTCGAAGAGACAGAAAAAAGATGAATTGAACAAAATGACTTTAGGAAAAGATGAAACAGAAGTAGAGAGCGAGGTCAAGGTTAAGATGATGTGGTGGTTGCTTTAGTTACCACTAACTATTGCATAACAAGAGCATGCTCTGCCAGTAACTTGATGGCCACATTTGAAGTTGGGGTGATCTGTTAAGGTTTCTTAACAAGTGAAGAAGAAAGAGATGAAGAACAGAGAATTTGTGAGAAAGAATTCGAGAGAAAAGAGTTGAGACTGAATTTTCTATATTTTATATTCTGTTTTTACTCATAACCTTCATCATGGTTTTATAGCAACTGAATTTAACTATTAACTGACTATTCTAACTAATTATGATAGCTGTAACAATATGCAACTAACTCTGACTAACAACTAACAGAATTAGCCTTCCCCTTGCTAACGTGTTACAGAAGCTACTAATCCTGCACCACCCTTAGCTTGCCCATATACTACATTCCTTCTAGGTATGTAACAGTACCCCCTCCATGCAAGATTCTTGTCCCAAGAATCTAAAGCTGGTCATGTATCAATACTGAAATTTGGAAATTGTAACTGCAGCTCTGTCAATTCTTCCCACGTAGCATCTTCAGGGAATGAATTCGACCATTGAATTAAACCTGCTATCACAGCTGCATTACCCTTCTTCATAAGTTGCCTTTCCAGTATTGTAACTGGGTACACTTTAACTCTACCCTCATCATCTACGATGGGCAGAGCTTGAGAAACGATGGCGACCTCTCCCACTTTTTTTCTTAATAACAAGACATGGAACACAGGATGCACTACACTTCCTGTAGGCAACTGAAGTTTGTAGGCTACTGCTCCAATGCATTCAAGGATTTGGTAAGGGCCATAATACCTGGGATTTAGCTTGTAATGCTTCCTGTACATGACACTGCCCTGCCTGTAGGGTTGAAGCTTTAGAAAAACCCAATCTCCTACAAAAAATGTCCTCTCTGATCGTCTTCTGTCTGCCACCTGCCTCATTCGATTCCTTGCCCCTTCAAGCAGCCCCTTGATTAACTGATCCATATTGATCCTTCTCTGCATCCACTCCTCCACAGCAGCTACTTGAGTAGCCTCAGTAAGCATTGGTTTACCCTTTTGGTTTGCCCATCCGTTTGTGGATGGTAGGCTGTACTAACAATTTGACCCCTAGGTGTTTGAACAATTCTTTCCAGAATAAGCTTGTGAAAACCTTATCTCTATCGGTCAAAATCGTGGCAGGCAAGCCATGAAACTTGTAGACGTGATCCAAAAAAGACTTAGCAACCTCTTGGGCCGTGAATGGATGTGCTAGGGTGATAAAATGCTCATACTTGGTGAAGCGATCAACGATGACCATGATAGTGTCCCTGCCCTCGGATTTTGGAAGCCCCTCTATGAAATCTATAGTAATATCCTGCCAAGGACCATGTGGAGGGGAAAAAGCCAGTAACAAACCAGGGTAAGGCACCCTCTCAGCTTTGGCTTGTTTACAAACGTCACAATGTTGCACCAGTTGATAGACTAATTTCTTCATGGAAGGCCAGTAAAAATGAGCCTTAAGTCGCCTATAGGTGTTCTGAATCCCTGCATGCCCTCCAATATAGGAATCATGGATTGTTTTGACAAGTTCCTCTCTCAATGACCCTGCAGCTCCTATAACAATTCTTCCTTTATACTTTACCACCCCGTTAGTATAGGTAAAATTTGGAGCTTGTGTAACATCTATCATTTTACTCTATATGATGTCCTGCAGCCTGGCATCATCTTTATAAGAGCTGTAAATCTGGTCATACCAAGAAGGAACCACTAGTGTTATGGTTGTGAGCCATCCCCATGTCATGTCTATTCCTTGGCAGCTATCTTCACTCTGCATAATCCTTCTTGATAAGGCATTAGCAGCTTTGTTCTCCTTTTTCCTTCTTATACCTAATTCGATAGTTCAATCCTAACAGCTTGGTCAGTCCCTTCTTTTGAATAGGAGTGTGGATTTTCTGATCAAGTAGGTATGTTAGGCTTTCATGATCAGTTTGTATAATAAACTGATCCTATTCTAGGTAATGTCGCCATTTATCTACTGCTATCAGTATAGCTAGATATTCCTTCTCATAGATAGACAATCCCAAATTTTTTACTCCCAAGGCCTTGCTCATGAATGCCAACGGCCTTCTTTCTTGGCTAAGCACTGCCCCAATTCCACTGTCACAGGCGTCTGTCTCCAATACAAATGGTTTGGTAAAGTCTGGTAAGGCTAGGATTGAAGTCTCACATAAAGCTTGCTTCAGATTTTGGAAAGCTTCCAATGCCCCCTCGTGCCACACAAAATTATTCTTCTTGAGTAATTTTGTCAAAGGTTTACTAATGACACCAAACTTCCTGATGAACTTTCGATAATAGCCAGCCAAGCCAAGGAATCCTCCTAGCTCCTTGATAGTCTTTGGAATTGTTCATTCCTGTACAACCCATGTCTTCTTAGGATCTGTGGCCACCCCTTCAGCAGAGATTATATGCCCCAAATACTCTACCTTTGGTTCAGCAAACGTGCATTTTGATCTCTTTGCATACAGCTGGTTGGTCTTCAGGATGTCCAGAACTTGCTTCAAGTGTCTAAAGTGAGCTTCTAGAGAAGAACTATAAATGAGAATGTCGTCAAAGAATACTAAGATAAATTTCCTTAGGAATGGCTCCAGAATGTCATTCATCAAAGCTTGGAAGGTTGCAGGAGCATTCGTAAGGCCAAAAGGCATGACTCTAAACTCATAATGCCCTTGGTGAGTGCGGAAGGTTGTTTTCTCTACATCTCCCTCATGCATTCGCACTTGATGATATCCTGACCTTAAATTAAGTTTTAGAAAAGAAACTAGATCCTTGCAGCTCATCCAGTAGGTCATCGATAAAGGGAATAGGAAATTTGTTCTTGATAGTGACTTCATTCAGCTGCCTAAAGTCTACACAGAATCGTCAGGTGTTGTCTTTCTTTTTGACCAAAAGTACTGGTGAAGCAAATGGGCTCACACTTGGCTGAATGATGTTGTTGCATAACATCTCTTTGACCATCTTCTCGATCTCCCTTTTTTGGAAGAAGGAGTTCTTATATGGCCTGCAGTTTACAGGTTGAGCTCTTGTTTGCAGTGGAATTCTGTGATCATGAAAGACCTCTGCATAATGCAGTAGGTTCTTGAAAGACCTCTGCATAATCTGTTAATAGCTCCCCTACTTCTATATTAGCCAAGACTGTCACTGGTGTTGTGGTTGCTTCTATAAAAAAAAATTGCCCAACGAAGCCCATGATAGAAGTTTTTAAGTTCTTCTGGACCTTCTCTACTGTCATTGGCTGGAGACTGGCTGTTTCGATGATGCCTTTGAGCTCTAGCATCCTTTCCTCCTTAAAGGTGATTTTCATCTTGATGAAATCGAATAGGATTGGCGAGAATTTCCTTAACCAATCCACCCCTAACACCATGCCACACCTCCCCAACTTCAAAATCCTTAAATCTACTACGAATTCATAGCTCTGTATAAACCATGTAAATCCTACTGTATAGGAATCACATAGCATTATACTGCCATTAGCAACAATTACTGCTAGCACAATGGAGTTTTCTATAGAAAGTTGCAGTTCTCTTGCTACATTGTCATCAATGAAGTTGTGGGTGCTGCCACTGTCAATGAGAATGATCAGATCCCGGCCTTGATAGCTTCCTCTAATTCGTATGGTGTTGTGAGCGTAATTATCTGCTAGTGCATTCAAGGATAGGCCATATTCCTCAATCTTGCTATCAGGTGCCATTTCTATATTGTTGTTTCCTGTTGCAGCATCCATAAATTCTTCCTCTTCTTGGCCTTCAATCATGTGCAGCCCTTTGGCAATGCACTTATGCCCTGGCATAAATTTGTCCCCATACTTAAAACACTGTCCCAACCTGCGCCTCTGCTCATACATGGTTTCTGAGACCTTTGGTGTCTGTGAATTATTGCTCACATAGTTGGATTGTTGATTACCAAAAGATCTTCCCCCTTGACCTCCCATTATTGGCTTGGTAGTGAATCTGCTCTTCCTTGCCAAGATATTGTTGGATTCCTCCTGCCACTTAGCTTAATCAAAGGCTGTCATCAACGTGCCTGGCTTCAGTATCTTCAACATTGGCTTGATGTCCTCCTTTAGTCCACTAATAAAGCTGGAAATGTAGTAGGACTCTGGCAGTAGTGGATTTAGTGAATGCATTAATGATTTTAGCTCTTCAAACCTCTCTACATACTCTTCCATACCGCCCTCCTATGTTAGTTTATTGAATTCCTCCACGATATCATCTCTACTACCAAACCGGCTGCATATGGCCTTTGAGAACTCTTCCCATTCTAGACTAACATCTAGTCCACACATATATCCTTCAAACCATATTTCTGCTTTCCCTTCTAAATACAGGGACGCTATTTCCACCCACTGCTGCCATGGAGTCGCATTGAGTTTAAAAAACTTGTTGCACCTTCGTAGCCATCCTCTAGGATTGTCTCCTCGAAATGTTGTTAGATCCATCCTAGGAAATCCTGCATTAAACATTGCTCTCTGCGGTTCTTGTCCATAATTTGCATCTCTTCTTGCAGGACCTTTTCCCCTTGAAAGCATTCCTTCAGGGTTGCCCCTTGCTGGAGTTTGTAGTATACCTTTAGAGTTACTTTCCATCTCCTTTCCAATCATGTGGTGAGCAAGAAATGCCTGGAACTGACTTGATAGTGTTTCAATTTGAACACTAATCTGATCAGTCTTCTTACTTTGTTCCCCAAGCTGCTCCTGAAAGTCTTGTTGAATGATCTGTATTCGTTCCTCTAGTTTCTTGCAGTGTTCTTCCACGTTTTTAACCATGGTGTTAGATCTTAAGGCTCTGATACCAATTGTTAAGGTTCCTTAACAAGTGAAGAAGAAAGAGATGAAGAACAGAGAATTTGTGAGAAAGAATTCGAGAGAAAAGAGTTAAGACTGAATTTTCTGTATTCTATATTCTGTTTTTACTCATAACCTTCATCATGGTTTTATAGCAACTGAATTTAACTATTAACTGACTATTCTAACTAATTATGATAGCTGTAACAATATGCAATTAACTCTGACTAACAACTAACAGAATTAGCCTTCCCCTTGCTAACGTGTTGCAGAAGCTACTAATCCTGCACCACCCTTAGCTTGCCCATTCCTTCTAGGTACGTAACATGATCGTCCAGTGGGACAAGTGATTTTTCCTTCTATCCTCGCCTTTTTTTTTTTTTTTCATTTTGTTGTAGGGGGAGAGGTGATTTGTTTCTGTTTTCTTATTGACTTGGTATTGTGAAGATCGTATGTTACTGGGGCCTTGGGGTGTGTACAGAATTGGGTAAGCTATTCAAATATTGTTTGATGAAACCCTACTTTTATACTGCCTCCCTCTCCTTGCTGGTCCAAAATTTGCACCATGGAACCTCTCTGTCAAACCAGCTAGTTTTGCCTTTGCATTCAACGGGACCCATAAAAGATAAGCCCATCTGATTCTTGAATTTGTGTTGCTAACTGGGCTCTAAGTTTGCTTTCATGCAAATGAACCCAAGACAGATCAAAAACAGGAAACAAAGAGAATGCTGCAAGTCTTTTTTTGGTACAAAGTAGAGGCTGCTCGAATCCTGAACCTTGAAGGGATAGGAGGCATGGATGTTATTTCATCCATTAATAACAGCGTAAAAAGGCTACCTTCTTTACAAAAATCACTTGGGATGATCGTTGATTTGGCTTCTCTTTCAGTGAGCTGTACGTACCAACAACACCAATGCCTGTTTCCTCTTAGCGCTTCACTGAGATAAATGCTGCTCACATTCAGTTGATCAATTTAGATGCCACCCTAATTAAGGTTGAAGGAACAGTCCCAAACAGAGAGAAGCCACTCTAATTACTTGGCAAACCAACACATTAACAATTTGCATTCAGTGATTGCATCCATATAGACTCTCAACGCTCATACTTAATGATTTGACAAATCTCAAACATCTTCCAACAGATCAAATGTAAAATATAGGCTATATTGCCTGATTGGGGATATGATTCTCTATAATAAAAATATTATGGATATGATAAACCGTTATGTCTATACTCATAGTTATAAACAAAGTTTCTTAAAAAACTTATCATATTTATTATTTTAATAATGATATATAAGAGACTTTTTGTTTTTTATTAATGTCGTCGAAAGTAGAGAACTTTTTAGTCATTCAATTCTTTATAAGCAATAAGATTTAGGGGTATAAATACCTCTTGAACCATCTAATTAAAAGGTTAGAACTTTTCATCTTTTAAGATAAAAATATATAGATTTCAGAGCACTAATCAACTTAAAACACAATAACAAATATATTTGCAATGCTCTTTTAAATTATTTATTGATTTAATTTATTTAATATATTTCTTATAAATACTGATTTTATCATAGAAGAGTCAAGTCCCCCAACTGAAACTATTTTTGCAGATATTCAAGCTTCTATTCATAAGTACGGAGTTCCTTTAGATTAAAAGGAAAAAATTCAAGCACTTGAACATATTGATTAACCACCATCTCAAACACTAAATAACCTCTTATTTACACATCTTGGATTTTAATACATTATCAATTACAGCTGGACCACCTCTTTTAACCCGTTGTTTTCGCTGCATTTCAGCCTAAATAAAAAAGATTATGTAATCAATAAAATCAAAACAGCAGGAAAAAAGGATAATAAAGAAAAGGAAAGATCCCTTTAGCCATGGTTGCAAGTAATTCAAGTTCATGCATTCCATCCAAGAAAAGGAACCACTTATTCTAAGACGTGAACCGACCACACAAATTCCAGTTTCCTTTGTCATGTAGGAAAGGGAAATTTGTAGAAAAGTAAAACAGGAGAAGACAACGCGTACCGATGAATAAAAGGGAACCCAATTATATGGCAGGTATCAACCAATCCAAGGCTACTACACAAAGCTCATTTTATACATGTTCATTTCAATCTCCAATAATTGGCAGGTATCCATCTTTTTAACCTCTCTTACACACAAGCCTGTGAATTATGTTTTCCAAACACATTACTGTTTCCATAATTAGCTGATTGCGAGAAGTGTTTAAGATAAAAAGAAGAAGGGATATTCACTATATTATCTTTTCGATTCATTAGATATCTGATTTTTGTTCTTCTTCTTTTCCATGAACGTCCACAAGCTTCTCATCTTCACACCATCTCAAGCGTTATTTTGCTCCAGTCTCCCATCCTTGCTAAAAAAAGAAGGAAAGAAAAAACTAATCTAACATCTTGAGAAAAGAAGAAGAAGAAGAAGAGATACATTTATCACACTATTCTTAAGCTTTAGTTCCCATCTGGATTTGACCATCATCTCCACCGTGAACTTCCTCCTCCTTTTTCCCATCCTTTAAAACAGACCTCCACCTGATAAAATTACCAAAAAGCACTTCCATGTCCTCCAAGGTTCTTCCTCGTGTCTCAGGAAAACATGCAAAAAAGAATACCCAAGCCACTGTTGCAATTCCTGCGAACAGGAAAAAGGCCCCACCAATAGATATAGCCTTGTAGAGCATAATAAAAATTGTAGTTATTACCCCACTTGTCACTCTATTCACGGCCACTCCCATACCTATCCCCTGAGCGCGTAATCTCAACGGGAAAATCTCTGAACTATAAACCCCAGGTATCGGTCCCATTCCTATGGAGAAGAATGCAACAAAAGCTAACACCATAGCGATTGATAAGGCAACTGCCCATGGTAGTTTCTCATGTGAATGATCAATTATTGTCAGCCCGAATCCGAGGGTTGCTAGGGATAGTACCATACCCCCAATACTACTTAAGAGCAACGGCCGTCGCCCGATCCTATCTAGTAAGAATGTGGCCACTAAGATAAAAACGGTCTTGGTGAATCCAACCGCTACAGTTGCCAGTAATTTATCATTGGATGATGTGATTCCGGCCTTTGCGAAGATGTTGGTGCTGTACAAAACGACCGCGTCTATTCCTGAAGCTTGTTGGAAGAAATGAATACCGATCACACAAAGCAGGATGTGACGAACAGGACGTGTGGGATGAATGAATAATTCTTTCCAAACACCTTCGCCGTGACTTTTTTTTTGCACACGGACAGCGTCATCGTTGCAATCTTGAGGGATTCCGGCGGCTTCTTTTATGTCTGACAATCTCTGTTGAGATTCTTCTTTAGTGTCGGAGGTTTTGTCAAGAACTTTCCTAGCATCACCGAGTCGACCTTGCATGACTAGCCAACGTGGAGACTCGGGCATGCCTATAACAACCAAAGCTAAGAAAACTGAAGGAATTGCTCCAACTCCAAGCATGATTCGCCAACCTAAGTTAGTTGGGAGCTTAGAGAAAGCATAATTGGATACATATCCTATTAAGATCCCAGCATTGATGAATACCTACACAAGAAACAGTCACAGAAGTTATGTTAGTATCAATTAATCCCCATATATTCTTAAAAGGTTTTTTGACATTATTAAAATTGCTAGAAGTGGGATTCTTGTGCGTTTATTAAGATTTAATTAGTATTTCAAACTGAACATTTTAGGGGTATTATCGAATCTTACATCCATTTTTGGTACATAACTACAAATTAAATACTCTTAAGAAACTGGAAATTAAATTAGTAAAAATAGCATTCTATTTGCACTTCTTCTTTAGTCTCTCTCTTGTCTAGTAAAGAAATTGCAAAGCAATGGTCTTACAAAACAACAATTTCTTTTGGAAATTAAAGAAAACGTATATGAATACTTACTTCTGGGAATGAGGTGAGAAATCCACGAGAAGAAGCTGGCGAAACTTCAGCGGTGTAAACAGGGGCAATCATGAGGGCAAAACCGACACCAATACCAGCAACAAAGCGAGCAACCATGAGAAATGCATAATTTGTGGAAAATCCCATGAGTAGAGCTCCAGCAAAGAAAACGGCTCCTGCCACCACAATAGTGTATCGACGACCAATCCGGTCAGAGGTCACGCCAGCAGCGGCTGAGCCAACAAGAGAGTACCAGTTGAGAGTTCCCACAAGTAATCCTACTTGCGTGTCACTGAGTTTAAGGTCAATTTGGATGTAGTCCTTGGCTCCACTCATTACTCCGATATCTATCACCAAATATACATGTTGTGAAACAAGTTGTTAGGATAATGTAAAAAATGAAGGCAAGATCATAGTTCTATGTAAAGAAGTATTTTCTTGGAAAAAAAGAAAATCTTTTTTGCTGCAAGTCTCACTCTTCATTGAGGGTTAACAGAGCTAGTTTTTTGGAATCTTCACAGTATTCCAAGTGATGAAAAGAATGGTTTGAGAGAAAATTAATTGAGTCCTCACCATAACCAAGTAAGATTGAAGCCATGGAAGCTAGGATTGCGCAAGCAAAAGCAAATTTGTTTCCTTTTTGTTTCTTTACAGGATCAAAATCTGCTAGTGTTTTCTCTGTTGTGGATTGGCTAGGATTGACATCCCTTTCTGAGTTTAGACCTGCAGACATGATCTATACGCCTAAACAAAGAGAGGGCTAGACAAAGAGTTGGTTTAAGCTAAGCTAGCCTTATTTTGGATAAACTCATGCAGCCATGCGAACTTGAAGTCGGGGATGTAGCCATAAGTGGGAGGCTGGAGTTGCTTAAATAGAGACCATCAGGTTGACATCATCATTTTGGTAACCTGGTGACCAGTCTAGCTGGTTCCAAAGCAAACAACACTAATCTCGATTGTACCTTGACGGGTTGGTCTAATAGCTAAACACTAATTTGGGTTGTACGTTGAAGTGGGTGGTCTAATAGGCATTTTTAGTTAATAAAAAAAAAATACAACGTTAAAATCCTATTTTTAAGCAATTTGGTTTTTACCGAGTTTGAATAGTAAATTGCCAACACAGTTCAAAGCAAAACTAGCTTGGACTCGGATCCTGATCGAATCACCTGGCTCTTTGAAACGACGTTAAAAAAAAAAAGAAATCATTAGCCGGAACATGCACAATACAGATGCATGGCAACATCTTGGGTTTATACTGGGACTATAGTTTATAACTAGATTATTGGTTTACATTATGCTGCGAGTTATGGTAATTTTTTTTAATGTAATAAAATATTTAGATAGTATCCTTTTTAGAAACAAAAACAAAAATTAAGTTGTGAGGGGATTGATCTTGTCACGACCCGAATCCCGGGTCCATGACTGGCAACGCAGGAGCAGTAACGAAAGGACACTCTACCTACGCTAAGCCTCAAAACAGACATATCAAAAGAATAATTTATTCAAAAATACACAGCATTTCATAATCTTCAGAAATGTTATATTATTCAAAACTGATGAAACCAAAAGATAGTTTAAAATTTCTCATCAGTAATTAAAACAAAAACAATAATCCATAATACTTATTACATTGTCAAAATCCAAACTTAATTAAAACAAGATAATAGTGGAGCGTCTAAGACATCGAATCAAAACTAAAAGGAAAGCCTCGCAAAACAAGCAAGGCATACCGACCAAAACTGAAGAAGCAGGAACACTCTACAAGTCCAACTGCTATCAGAAACTAAGAACCTGAAATAATATTAAGAATAAGGGGTGAGTTCAACCAACTCAGTGAGGGAATAACATTTAATATACATTTTAGATATTTATAGTTTGCAAGATGATTTATCTTGATATACATATACATATACATACTAAACATATTATCATAACGTAGTGAAATACATGTCAGAGATCAGATGACACCCGAGGGTGACCAGATGACACCCAAAGGTGACCAGATGACACCCGAAGGTGACCACTGTGGGATGATCAGTCGCCACAGGCTGATGCCTCTCTCACCAGCTAGGTATACATAATACTATGTGCACATAGGCTAACTACTCTCCATTGGCATGGAGTTACTGACAAGTCCCATATCAAGGCATAATAGATATTCACAGAATCATCAAAGAAACGTATATCATATCAAATAGAATTTAGTTTGACAGATTGCGAGTGCAAATTCAAGAATAAATGAGTACTCGGAAAATAAAGCAACATATATAAGTATTCAAGAAATTAACTAGTACTCATTGTATAATCAACATACATATTTATGTATAATATATGCATATTAAAGATTATCCCACTCACCCGGAAAATATAGAACTAAAAGGAATGTCAGACGAAAGACCCAAAATCCTATTGAGGATCGTTAGGAGAACCTACAACAATATATGAAATATACTCAAAAACAACTCAAACAAAAGACCCCAATGCATAAAATAAAACCAGGTTTAGTCTCCTAAGTTTATGGACTAAAACGATAATTTTCCAAAACAGGGACCAAAACATAATTTTACCAAAATTGGAGGACCAATCTTGAAATACATAACCATACTGAATATTCACCCATAAACCATCCTAAATTCTGTCTAGAACGTACCAGGGACCGAATTGAAATTTTCATAAAATTCAGGGACTAAAATGTAAATTCCTAAAATTGAGGGACCAAACTGAAAATATTCTAAATCAATTATCAAACTGAGATTCATCATCCTTAATCTCATAATAACACTGTCCAGAATCTCAAAATACATTTAGGGGTCAAATTATAATTTCCCAAAGTTTAGGGATTAAATTGTAATTTTCATAAATCAAGGACCAAAATAAAATTTGGTCATCTTCAACCTCAAGACCATTCTGTCCAGATTTTACAGCAAGGTAAAATTGAATTTCTTAACCCATAAAAATTAATTTAAACAAATCAACTCATAAATCCTTATTTTCAACAACATACTAATTAATCACCTAACATTAAACCCTTAATAATCATAAATCAATCTTAACAATATAAACCTTCAATCCTTATAAACCCTAATATCTTCTTTAATCATTCCATAAACAAACTATAATAGAAAGTAATATGAAAAAGAACCACTTACTTGTTACTTCCACCTTTCTTGAACCGAAAACTCAAGATCAAAAACTAAAATCTTCGGTTTGAGGAGGGGAGGGTCACGGCGGCTACAGGAATTAGAAGAGAGGAAAGAAATTCTCTTGCAACTCTTCCTTAAATACCTAGGTTAACTTAGGTTGGGTTTGGGCTGACTTGTGCTTAGGTTTGGACCAAAAGTTTGGGTCTTACAGATCTAATGTAACTTGATCTTTTTGACAGCTTTCAAAGTGACTCGAGTGACTAGTAAAAACATAATTTGATTCAAAATAAATATTTTAGATGAAACTTTTTATAAATATTAAAACGACAACATATTGAATTGATTTTGGTCAATTTAGGTTAACTTGTTAATTCACATGCTGAATCATGAAATCATACAAATTATAAAGCCCACTTTCCAATTAATTCAATGTTGAATGATTAAATTTTTAAAAAAATTAATTGATAAAAAAAGAAGAATGACCCAAGTCATCCATGGTTAAAATGTTAAAGCCACGACCTGAATCATGATATCAAGATAACTCAATAGAAAGCAAATTGAAACAAATTATAAACCTTGATTGTCAGTCAATCTAATATTGAAGGATGAGATTGAAAAAAAATCAATTAAAAAAAGATAAAAATACAACTCAAGTGAACCTGAATTAAACAACCAAACTCGTGACCTAAGTTATGAGACGAAGATAATCTTATAAAAAATAAATTATAAATAAAATATAAATTACAATTTTGAAATAAACATAATGTCCAAGATGAAATCCAAATTAAGTTTTGAGAGGAGAATCCTCTCCCCTTCTAGTTTTTATTATTATTATTATTATTATTAATGTTTATAATTACAATTAGAGTAACATGATAATAACCGTTGAAGGGGAAAGTGTTTGCCCAAGTCTCTGCCGTCTTCACATCATCCATCTCGACTCTGTATACTAAGAAAGACTTGGTCTATAAACAAAACTTTAGGACCAATTCGGCAGGAAATTAATGTTAACAAGTTCTGGCATTCGCCGTTAAACTAATTCGTGCCTAGATTTTCCATTTTCCGACGAGATGCACACTTCTTTTCGTTTCCATTCTCCCTTCTTTATATTTTGCCTAAAGCAGGAGGTGATCAGCACCAATCTTCCAGAGGAAATTGGGTTCTGCTTTTTTTTTTTTTAATGAGGATATATGTATTCATTTCCAATTTTGCATTTTGTTCGTAGAATCCTGTGTCCGATTATATTAATACGTACGGCAAAGCAGAGATAAGATGGGATTTTAATAATAAAACACTATCCTTGTTAAAATTTATCACACCATTGATTTAAAGATGCTCTAGCCATTTCACCCAGAAATAAAAAGAAATTGAGGCTAAATATCTCGGGTCGAGCTTAAGGATGGTAGTAAAATTGGGTTAGGGACCTGTTTTCTCTCCAGATTAGCTCATGATCCCAATGGTCATAAAAGGAGATTCGAGGAGATCCCTCCATCTGATATTATTCGGAAAAGCCAATACCTCAAACACAGTTGCTCCCACAAAAAGAAATTGTGAAGAGTTTTCTCTCCAGATTACCTCATGATCCCATGCTTTCTGAAACGATCCCTTTTCAATTAATAATAATAATAATAAAACCCTTTTCAGCCTGGCATGAGCTGAAGAGTAGAGAGAAGACAAGACACGGGTCATTTTAAGAAGAAAAACTAAATAAATCTTGCAATAACAATTTCAAGTGATATATATATATATATATATATATATATATATATATATATATATATATATATATATATATATATATCCTGCACTCTGTTCATGTTTCACATTCGACGGATGCATGCACCTTTTATTCTGTTAACTCTGTGTTTAAACTTTCAACGTCTTACTTAATGCCATAGCACCTCTGCAATTCTATTTCGAATCGACACTAGCAGATGTCACTGTTGTACTGAGAGTGAACTTGGACAAATAATTGAACAGAGACCTTCGGCTCTGGAGATGGGTCCCCGTCTGCCTTTGGAAACAGCTCGAGATACGTCACTTCGAATTTTCTCATTGGCCTCGAGACAGAAACTACTACCATACCTCTCCTGATTTCTCTGAACCACTACCAATCTGTGACAACAGCGAGCAACTACCACAAAAAATATATTAAATCCGACAGAAGTCATGGTAATTAGTGATAGTTTAACTAAAGATTCAAGCATTCAGGCAACTCATTGATTTTCTTGCATTTTTTCTTCTTGATCAATTAGCATCATTCGAATATTGCACTGCCGATTTTGGCAGCATGAGAGTCACAGTTAGATTCAAAGTTTTGGTAAATCTGGACACAGTCGAGTTCATTAAAGACGAACTTTATTTTTCCCCTTTATTTTTTTTCTACTAACCACAAATATCATATTCTCATTCCCAGCAATCCTATTTTTTATTTGAAAATATAATAAAATAATATTTTTTATTTTTATAAAATTATTTTAATATCAATACATTAAAATAATCCAAAAATATATAAAAAATTAATTTTAAATCATTTTTTTTTTATAAAACTCCATTTAGAACACAATTCCGAATTGCGTCTTAGATTTATCTTATATGAACCTCACTTTTCAAAGAGTTGCAATTGCATTTCCACCCCATCCACAAAATCCACAGCATCAATCCAAGCTTCTTTGACAATAAGTAGTTTTAAGGTAAAATTGTTTCATTTCTTGGAATTACTCTGCTTCTTTGACAATAAAGTGCACTCTCGCTTTATAATTTCAAGTTTGGTACTGTAACACGCATCATCTCCATGTGCCGTGGTGTAGGACTTGGAATTTGGAGAGGGATGTCTCTCGATAGAAAAATTTACCACAAGAAAGAAGGCTATATGATTTTAGTCACTTTCTGTCTTCCACAAACCCAAGGATTTTTTCTAGAAATGAAACACAAAATCCCACAACCTCACAATGCTCCATCATCACTTTCCTTCTCCAATCCGATACAGATCTCTGCCCTGCTAAATTCCAAACTAGGAGGGGGCTCTGCTGTAATCATCTCTATCCAATCACTCCAAAAACGAGCTTCGTCATGGTTAGAAACTGAGCTTGGACTGTCCTCGGAGGGGACCATGAATCATCAAAGGACACACGTGATGTAGAATTTGACTTCAAAGTAAACACACTGACTGCTTGGTCTTGGTTTTCTTCTAAATAATAATTAAGGTGTTAAAATGTCCAAAGGCGAAAGCTGGTAGTCCTACAAGGCAACTAGTGCTGGTTTCATGGGAAGAACGGGTTGTTGTTCAACTTCAATCCTATAATTTTAGCAAGGGGCGGTGTTATTTCTCAATCAGTCTTATCACTTCATAGAACCAAAGTCACACCACCCGTTTCTTGCATCAACTTGGCTATGTTTAATTTCTTTTGAATATTTTTGAAATTAAATATCTCCTTAATTGTGTCTAATTAAGACTGCTTTTCAATTCCGAATCTCATTCTGCTTTCTAATCTTGCACTCTATCATTAAATAGATTCATTGCCTCTTTTGGTTTAAATCCCAAGTCATTCAACAGATTTCTCATCCACAGTAGCTCATATATCCTAAAAACCGTAACTCTATACTCTACTTTAGCACTTGATCTTATAACTACTAGTTGTTTTTTGCTCCTCTGGGTTACAAGATTCTCACCTATAAAGGTGAAATATCCTGAATTAAATCATATGTTATTAGCTGAGCCTGATCAACATCAGTATACCTTTCTATCTTTGACTAAACATGTTTTGTGAACAATTATCCTTTATCAGGTGCAATGACCGGTCTAGTATGAGATTGATAAATTAGCTTTCCCACAAGCCATTAATATCTCCCTTTGTTTATTGAATTTGAGCTTGAACACTGAAACAACTTGCTATTCTACTTGATAGAAATTTCAAGTGGTTTACATCCAAGCATTCTTGTCTCAGATAATAAATCAAGGATGTATTTTTATTGTGATAAGAAAACACTATGATTTGATCAAGCTAGCTCAATCCCAAATTACTTTAATATTTGTTGCCAAAATTCTTTATAGACTTGTTAAATCTACCAGACCAAGCTCCTCGAGATTGCTTTAATCCATAGAACATATATATTATTGTACCTGAATACGCTGACACACGAAGGAGGTTCCATATATACCTTTTCAGTTAAGTCACAATATAATAGAGCATTTGTTACATCAAACTAAAGAAGTGGCCAATCTTGGCTGGCTTCTAATGATAAAAGTACTCTACAATTGGTGAAAAAGTTTCTTAATAATCTACACTATATGATTGTTTATTATTATTAATTCTTCATGTTTGGTATATGGATAGCTTGTTTTTTAATGGATCGAAAAGAACAACTTCATTTCGGTACACGTAATTTTCAGATATCAAATTGGTTCGTAGAAATTTCTTTGATCAATAATAATCTGACAGTGACTACATACACTGTCAAGTTTTCAATGATGTTTAGTCAATGCTCATACTCAAGACCTGCAGTTTTCTATTTCGTTCGTCAAAACCACTGAAACCATCATTTGTCAAGTGTTGTTAGGCCTAACAGCCCTCTAGCCCATTCCTTAGGGCTTGCATGCACGGGTTCTTTTTTTATTTTGCAATCTAGAATGGATGACAATTTTTTTAAAAAAAAATATCAGATGACATATCTTCTAATTTTTCTAGAATTGGACTATTATA
This sequence comes from Populus simonii, assembly GCA_007827005.2. Classification (NCBI taxonomy): domain Eukaryota; kingdom Viridiplantae; phylum Streptophyta; class Magnoliopsida; order Malpighiales; family Salicaceae; genus Populus; species Populus simonii. The sequence goes on along the minus strand of CM017467.2, from coordinate 15,318,176 downwards.
ATAGCTGGAAAATTAGACTAACTCAAAAATTAATTTTAAATTTTTTTTAACCCAAAACACCTAAAAAACAAATCCTGGTACACGACCTCTAAAATTAAAAAATCTTTTTGAGCTCAAATATGTATTTTTAAGCAATTTGGAGGTAAACAAATCACATAATATGAATTCTCCTGGTTAAATGAAACAATATGACACAAAGGTCGATTTTTTTGGTGGTCTAAGTTGACGTCAACAACATTTTCTCTTAACAAAATTATTTTTAAACAATATTTTTAATGTGCAGTATTGTAAGGTGTTATTTTTTCCTTTTATTTTATTCGATCAATATAAGTTGTGTCTCTATTTCTATTATTCTTTACTTTAATAAAAAGATTATTTTAACAAATAAATTTAACAAATACAACTGGTTAAAGTCCTGTCTTTTGAGATTAAATATTTTGATCTATTTCTGTTTTTTGATATTTCATGTTTTATTTTTAGGTATCGTTAATGATTTTTTATTTATTTATTAACGCATAAGATTCTGAATCTATTTGATATATATATATATATATATATATATATATAAAAATTTTTTAAACTATAAAAATACATTAAAAAATCTACACATATAATATTTTTTTATAAAAATTAAAAATATCTAACCTATGACAAATACCGGTCACATAGAATGCTTTGTAAAGAGTCGGAGTGAACAACACCAATTGCCCAAGCCCTATTGGACTGCCCGTCGAATCTCTTTTTATATATTCATGCATGGGATGAATGAGTAATAAATTACTAATTTATAAAATTAAAATAAAAATTAAGATTAGGATCAGGCAAGTTGAGTTTTTGGCGAGGGTTGTTGGCCTGACATTATAATGCCATGATTAATGATAATTGCATTAAACATTTTTTCTCAAAAAATATCATATGTTAAATAAGTGAATTAATATATTTTGGTAACTTGATGATTGGAATTCTTCAACAATTGGTTTCGGGAAGAATTTTGGGGTAGAAAAATCATGGTTAGATTACTTAATCCACATTCTTATCATTGATGATCATTTATTTTTGTATTTTAAAAGATTTAAAAAAAAAATTAAATTTTTTTTTATTTTTTGTTTTAAATTAATTTTTTTTTAGTGTTTTCAAATCATTTTAATATATTGATATTAAAAATAATTTTTAAAAAATAAAAAAAATTATTTTAATACATTTCTAAATAAAAAACTACCTTAAAAAATAACCGTTATTACATTCTCAAATATCTTAAAGGATAGTTTGTTTCATATAAAATATTTTATTTTTATTTTTCATGCTTGAATTATTGAATATAAAATACTTTACAATCAAATTAAAAAAAATTAAGCTTAAAAAAAAATATAACTTACTATTCTTTAATATTTTAGAATACTAGCTTTGTTGATAAATCATGGACTCTATCATTGCTTTTTTAAGCACATATACACTGATTATTTTCCACGGATTGAAGTCAGGGAAGGTCACATGTCTGACCCATGCTTTGTGGGTTGCTGAATACCAACACAAAGATTGGATCTTTTCTTCTATCCCAACCAAACAGCTTCCTCAACCAGGCCGGAAACTACTGGGCTGAAAAAACATCGCTAGCTTCCACATGACCGGAAAAATGGAACACGCCTACAAAGTACAATCATAATTACAGTGCGAAGACAGCACTCGGTAGTTTGTTCCGAAGGGTAAAAGACCTTACTCTTGCTAGCGGAACAAAATCCAATACCCATCCGAGGAAACGACAGAGACTAAATGGAAAACAGTGCACAGAGGAGATTGGAACTTGTTTCTGGGCACCTGTTGTCTCCGATTGAAGTCAATAATGGTCTTTCCCAGGTTAGATTATTTCATTGCCTTTGTTTTCTTGCTCATGTTTTAGTGTTTTTCTGTCTCTGCTTGACTGCTTGCATGTTCTGGTAGACTAACATGTCTGCAACTTTTGGTTATTACTGTTGTTTCTGTTTTGAAGGTTTTAATAAAAGGCGGGCATAGAAAACATGAGGAGGAAGGAGACCCAGTAGTTATAGGAGGCATGGTATTGGATATACATGCCACCCCTTCACTCCCTCTAAATCCTAGAACCACCACTCCTGGGAAGGTTTGTCTTTATCTTCTCAAAACCCTTTTTCTTCTTTTCTACTTATGTTGATAATAATCTTTATTTCTGGTAGAGGTTGTGATGCTAGAAAAATTGTGTCACATGAAGGGCTTAATTGTATTCAGGTGGAAAACAGTGCACAGAGGAGATTGGAACGTGTTTCTGGGCACCTGTTGTCTCCGATTGAAGTCAATAATGGTCTTTCCCAGGTTAGATTATTTCATTGCCTTTGTTTTCTTGCTCATGTTTTAGTGTTTTTCTGTCTCTGCTTGACTGCTTGCATGTTCTGGTAGACTAACATGTCTGCAACTTTTGGTTATTACTGTTGTTTCTGTTTTGAAGGTTTTAATAAAAGGCGGGCATAGAAAACATGAGGAGGAAGGAGACCCAGTAGTTATAGGAGGCATGGTATTAGATATACATGCCACCCCTTCACTCCCTCTAAATCCTAGAACCACCACTCCTGGGAAGGTTTGTCTTTATCTTCTCAAAACCCTTTTTCTTCTTTTCTACTTATGTTGATAATAATCTTTATTTCTGGTAGAGGTTGTGATGCTAGAAAAATTGTGTCACATGAAGGGCTTAATTGTATTCAGGTCCATTATGTACTAGGGGGTGTAGCAAGGAATATTGCTGAGTGTATGTCAAAGCTAGGAACTAAGCCTTATATGATTAGTGCCCTGGGAAATGACATGGCAGGTAATTATACCACCTCTGTTTTTGTATTCCTTGTGATGCATGGCTAGAGCTTTATAACCATTTCTTTGGAAGAGGTTTTGTGGTTTCAATGGTAAAAAAAAACTTGTCAAAGTGAAAAAAAAATCTTCTTTTTGATAGGCAAGCTGCTGTTGGAGCATTGGAATTCTGCGAGCCTATCTACAGAAGGTTAAACCTTAATATTTACCACCAAAATCATCTGTAATGACTAAAGCTTTGCTAGCACTGTTGGTTTTATTTCATGTTCCTAATCTTTTATATAGTTGCTGGTTATGAGATACTGTTTGCCACCAAAATCATCTGTAATGACAATGGCACATTATATACTGCTGTTTGTTAATATTTACTACCAAAATCATCTGTAATGACAACGGCACATCAAGAGATACTGTTTGCCTGAGGAAACGACATAGATTTCAAAAAATAAATCAGTTGGCACGTTATGCATCCGTTGAAAAGACTTTAAAAAGTCATTTAAGCTTCAGAAATCTTTTGTCTTTGAGAGCTATGAATTAAAATGCAATAAAAAGAGAAACAGAGACCACAGGAGCTAATATAAAGGAAAACTATGGTAAAGCGCCTTCAGTGTCATTCAACAAATGTGTGTCTGAGAGATTTTCATTAGTGAGACCTGTTCCATTTTCTATGAATGTACTAGATCTCTCCGCTGTACTTAAGAATTGAATAACAGTAATCAGAGAAGTGTTTATTTCTTTTTAAACTTTCTTCTTGGAAATCAATTGGCACAGTAATGAAAAGTTAGGTATGATTTAATTTAAGATATATGCTCCAATTTTTCATAATATCATCTGTGGAGTAGGCATTATGAAGCACCAAGATATCAAGACTCCTGTCATATGCAACATATTTGACACTGAAGGAGAGTTGGCAGCTGCTGTTGCTAGTGTGGAAGCAGTTGTGAGTTGATTTTTCGATGCGGATTGTGTTGAAATAGGAATTTTTTTTCCTTTTCTTTTGCTGAAAACTTGTATATGCTCAAGAACAGAATACCTTCAGAAACTTACTGCTTGTATGATAATTCTGTCCAGGAAAAATTCCTCACTTCTTCGTGGATTCAGCAATCAAAGCAAAATATATTTTCTGCTCCTGTCATGATGGTTGATGCAAATCTAAGTCTCCCAGCTTTAGAAGCTTCTTGCCAATGTACTTGTAGCATATCACTGTAGACTCCCCCCCCCCCTACCCCTTTTTTTTACACATTCTATCCTTGGCATTGGTGAATGATCAACTCTATGCTAATCATAAATCTCCCTGTTTCTACTTTCTTGTTTTTTAACTTCATCTTTTTCCACTCAGTGGCAGCAGAATCCAACACCCCAGTTTGGTTTGAGCCTGTTTCAGTGGCTAAATCTAGAAAAATTGTCTCAGTTGCTAAGTATGTGAGTGCTTCGATGTTTTCAATTACCTATGTCCTATCATCAATTAATACCAACAGTGCTTTCTAGGTCAGCCCCTTTGTTTTCTTTGTGAATCAAACTTCGTAAGATTTTGTTGTGCATCAGAAATTAGCCAGATCAGTGCTACTGGCTGCTTTCTATTTTGCAATCAGTATCCTTTTCGGATACCTGAGGAAGGCTCTACTTTCTAGAATGAGTAGGACATAGATGGAGTCATTCTGATCAGCAGGTTGGGTAGGATACATTGTAAGTTCTGCTCCACTTCCACCTTGATATGTTGCTCATGTTTCAACGGAAGCTAATCTCTGTAACTGATAAATTAAGGCTACCCTCAACTTATGTTTCAGCAAGCTTTTAAAATAATACCAGTTTATTGTCTCATTTCAATTAAAGGGTTGATCATACTTGATGAGTGAAACAGTAATTTAATACCTTAGAGCAGAAAGAATTGTTAGAGAAACTTCTTGAATTTGCAATACCTCTATTATTCATCACACATTGAACCCCAAACTGATTTGGAAACTTTTACAGGTAACTTTTGCTTCACCTAATGAAGATGAGCTTATCGCCATGGCGAATGCTTTATCTCATGAAAATATGTTTCGTCAAATTGAAAGGGATTCCAACAGTAGGTGTTCAGTCGAGTCTTTGTTTCAATTTTTGAAACCGGCAATCCTGGTTTTGCTAGAGAAGGGTATCAAGATAGTTGCCGTGAGCCTTGGTGCAGATGGCGTGTTCTTATGTTCTAGAGGACCAAACGTAGTGAGATTTAGTTTGGATAGAACCAAAAAATATGGAATCAGTGGACAGTTATATGATAAAGTGGTGTCCAGCTGTCCTTCAAGTAGATTTTCTGGTGCTCTGCAGATTGAGAGAAGCTCTCATCTTTTTTCTGTACATTTTCCTGCACTTCCTGCATCAGTTGTGAGGCTTACGGGGGCTGGTGACTGCTTGGTTGGTGGTACACTTGCTTCTCTCTGTTCAGGTTTAGATATTATGCAGAGCATTGCAGTCGGTATAGCAGCAGCCAAATCTGCTGTGGAGGGAGAGGCGAATGTGCCTTCAGAATTTAGTTTGGCCACTATTACAGGTATGCTTTTTAAGCTGAATCATTTTTGTCATGATAAATTTTGTTCGTAAAAGGAATCAAACAAATATTTATTATCATCTTATGACTTTCTAATAACAATCGTTATCAAAATTATTCTGAAGATAGGTGGTATTGCCACTTATGTTATCCAAGGCATAATTTTCACACATTTAGAAGTTAGAACAGTCACATTCCAAATGCCAAGGAAACTATCCAAGTATATTTCATCGGTGAAAGGTTGAAGACTATCCTGTGACCATTACCAAGGGGCATCCACTTGCTTGCCAGTGCAAGCCCAGTGCAGATAGTCAATCTGACCAATAACCTCGACTCCCTTTTGGTTTTACAAAGAATATCTTGAATCAGATCATCTCATTAAGACTGCAAGTAGTGATATTTTTGAGTTTCTTTTTGTGCAGACGACGCAAGGTCCATATATTCTGCTGCCAAAATTCCGTTTCATCAATCAATGCTTTAATCCATGTGATAGATATTGTTGTATGTTGAAAAACCACAAGTCGAAGCAGTGAACCACTCGGATTTTTGTAAATCAAACTGCAATTGAAGCTTCAGCATGCCATACACAGTAAGGGCACCTTTCTAAAAATGATGTCAATCTCTCTTCTGCCAACTGTATTCATGTTTTGAGTTGTTGTCAGTTCTTGCTTGATTTGTATGAAGGGAACCACATTGTTTGTCCAACCTTGCATGGACATCAACTCTTTGTAATGCCAAAGGGAAACGTTTCTGTTTTCTTTTCATGCTGGTTATGAAGTTGGAAATCTAATGAAAAAACCACCCTTTTCTGCTCGGATCCATGCTATCTAACTATTTAGACCATGAAAGGGCCATGCCCATCAACTATCAGTAATTGCAATTTTACTGAAATCACTTTCAGAAGAATCTCAAGCACTGAATAAGTGGATTCTACTGGTGGACTTTATAAATTCAAAGATTGAAATCCTTAGTTGTCAGACCGGTTAATATCTTGGGTTTTTGGATTGTGCAGTCAATTTCAGTCAACTCTAAAACAATGTTGTTCCTAGATTTTTTTTTTTTTATGTTTTAGTTTATTTTTAAATAAAAATAAAATAAAATGATATTATTTTAAATAAAAATAAAAAAAATCATTGAAGTTGACTTTGATTATGTCTGTTTGAGTACTCAACCATATCAGTGAAAATCTGGCCAGTATGTTTATGCCCAAAACATCACATTAAACATACAAGCCGAACAAGATCTCCCTGGCCAGACCCGTTGGAGCCCAGAGAACCCTACATTGTTACCCTCTTGCTTATAATGAACAACGTGTCATTTTTCATACACTACACCTAGTTCGCAACTGGACAACGTGTAGCAGAAGCTATCGTTTTCCCCTTCTTAAGCCTCACTCTCTAAACTGTTCAAAATCGCTTCTGCAATTCTGTTCATGCATTGTTTTCTTCGATGTATCTCAGTAAATGAGGTCCTTAAAAGATGGACTGATGCGACATGTCCGATCCATAAAGTCTGGTTTCACACTGCCAATCTTAACCTCAAATCAACTCGTTCATTTATACTCCAAGCATTGCCTTATTAATGAAGCCCAGAAACTGTTCGATGAAATGCCTCAAAGAAACACTTACTCCTGGAACACTATAATATCTGCCCACATAAAATCCCAAAACTTAGCACAGGCAAAATCCATTTTTGATTCTGCTTCTGTTAGGGATTTGGTCACTTATAATTCTTTGTTATCGGGTTATGTTAGTGTGGATGGATATGAAAGAAATGCCCTTGAATTGTTTGTTGAAATGCAAAGTAAAAGAAATGAGATTGAGATTGATGATCTTACTATTACAAGCATGGTTAACTTGTTTGCTAAGTTATGTAATTCGTGTTATGGGAGGCAATTGCATTCATATATGGTGAAAACCGGTAATGATAGAAGTGGGTTTGTTGTGAGTTCTTTGATTGACATGTATTCTAAATGTGGGTGTTTTAAAGAGGCTTGGCAGGTATTTAAAGGTTGTGAAAGAGAAGGAGGTTTTGATTTGGTCTCAAAGAATGCGATGGTGGCAGCGTATTGTAGAGAAGGGGATATGGAAATGGCTTTGAGGTTGTTTTGGAGGGAAAGTGAGTTGAATGATTCGGTGTCATGGAATACATTGATTTCGGGTTATGTTCAAAATGGTTATCCAGTGGAGGCACTGAAGTTGTTTGTGTGTATGGGGGAGAATGGTGTTAAATGGAATGAACATACTTTTGGTAGTGTTTTAAGTGCTTGTGCTGATTTAAGGAACTTGAAGATTGGCAAGGAAATGCATGCTTGGATTTTGAAGAATGGACTGGGTTCGAGTGCTTTTGTAGAAAGTGGCATTGTTGATGTTTACTGCAAGTGTGGGAATATGAAGTATGCAGAGTCATTGCATTTGACAAGGGGGGTCAGAAGTTCCTTTTCCATCACTTCAATGATTGTGGGGTATTCGTCACAAGGAAACATGGTGGAAGCTTGTAAGCTTTTTGGTTCTTTGGAAGAGAAGAACTCTATTGTTTGGGCTGCATTATTTAGTGGTTATGTCAAATTGAAGCAATGTGAAGCTTTTTTTGAGCTTCTACGAGAGTATATAGCTAAGGAAGCTGCGATTCCTGATGCTTTGATCCTTATCAGTGCATTTAACGTGTGTGCATTCCAAGCTGCCCTTGGTCCTGGGAAGCAAATCCATGGTTATGTATTCAGAATGGGGATTGAAATGGACATGAAGACGACTACAGCTATGATTGATATGTACTCAAAATGTGGAAGTATACCATACGCAGAAAAACTGTTCCTGAAAGTTATTGAAAGAGATTTAGTCCTTTACAATGTTATGCTTGCTGGTTATGCTCATCACGGGCATGAGATTAAAGCTATAAATTTGTTTCAGGAAATGTTGGAGAGAGGAGTTGGACCAGATGCCGTTACTTTTGTTGCACTTCTGTCAGCTTGCCGTCACCGTGGATTGGTTGATTTGGGTGAAAAAACATTTTATTCCATGACAGAAGATTATCACATACTGCCTGAAACTGATCACTATGCATGCATGATTGATCTTTATGGAAGGGCTAGCCAACTAGAAAAGATGGTCCTGTTCATGCAAAGAATTCCTATGGAGCATCAGGATGCCGCTGTCGTTGGGGCATTTTTTAATGCATGCAGGCTAAATAATAACACAGAATTAGCAAAAGAGGCAGAGGAGAAACTGTTAAATATTGAGGGTGATAGTGGAGCTCGTTATGTGCAGTTGGCTAATGTTTATGCTGCAGAAGGGAACTGGGCTGAGATGGGGAGGATTAGGAGGGAGATGAGAGGAAAGGAGGCCAAGAAGTTTGCTGGTTGCAGTTGGGTATACTTGGATAATGAGGTCCATTCATTTACCTCTGGTGATAGAACCCATACAAAAGCAGAGTCTATCTATTCGATGCTGGAGTTCTTGATGGCAGAATTATATGAAATCGCTGGGGCATTCCGTTAGATAATGTTTTGAATGTTGGCATGCCAACATGGTTCAAAAGCTTGCACAACCTGCAATGAGGATGAAGAGTTGGAGACTTCGAGTAGCCGCAGATGTTTAGCAGGTGTATTGAAATATTCAAAAGCTAGTCTATCGTGAGAGCACTTCATGATTGTCTTTATTGGGAAAGGTGAGAAGATCATGTTCTAATTCCAATGGCCCTTTCTGGTATGTGCATGCGGCAGTGTGAGATTCCTCACGTGATGCTTTATCCCTGCATGCTAAGAAACAAACTCCGTAGTGCATTGGTCAATGTTGTCTTACCACCAGAGTCATATCAATCTTAATAGTCATGCAAGATTGTTTTGTGCTTAAAATAACCTCTTTTTTTTCAGATACAATAACATGTAGGAGTTTAATTAATTGTGGTGGTTCTGAAACAGGATAAATAACTGAAGCTTTTGAGGAGAACTGTTACTGAAGCCAAAGCAAACATCCAGACGAAGATTTGCTGTAGAGCAAAGATGTTTAGTGTAGAAGCAACCATCGCAACTGTTCTGTTTCTAGGACTCGAAATTCTTCCAAGCCCGAGGTCAAGTCTCCCAAGGATTTTGAACAGCACGTTTAGGCTATCCTTCCCACATACTTTGTGCATTTTATAAACTGAAAGTGTGGTAACATGCTTCGGCAATAGTTAAGCCACAGTTTTAGCATGGTTTCGTAAATGCTTCAGCAGCACTACCTTGGTTTTTGAGCTTTTATGCTTCAGCAACACCACCTTGTTTTTTGAGAATTTTATAGATAAATCCATTTGATTTGGCTCAAAATTGTTTCATGAACTGATGTGCCTCCAGAATATCTCGTCTTCCGCATTTTTTTATGTGAATGAAATGAATACCTCAAAGCCCAAGAAGAAGAAAAAGAAGGCAGCTGAAGAGTGTGTGATGCTGAGAGCGATAATGAAGAGATTGATAATAATCCTTTAGACTCTGCTGATCTGTCTCTTGAAGCGGGAACCAGTATTACCGTGATGATTTGGAACAAGTTGTGAATGAAGATGATGACTGACTTGGCTTGTGATGTCGGTGATGCAGATGGGAAAGATCTTGACACCATTGATAACAGAGACGATGAAACTGGGGATGCAAATGATGGTGTCAGTGGTTTTGACGAACGAAATAGATAACTGTAGTCTGTAGGCGCATCCCCATTTGCAGGTCTTGAGTATGAGTATTGACTAAACGAAAGAGAATTATAATTACGAAAGAAGGGAAGTCGTCTGAACGAGGACCTCCTTAACTATGGCTTATGTGAGTTTTCTTTTGTCTACTTGGAAACTGAAAACTGATGCTAAGTTATAAGAATGGTCATGCTTAATTAGCAAGTTTGGTTGGTAGAGCAAGATATGACAGAATTGGTCACAGCTTATCATTGAGAAGATGTATGTATGCTATTACTCGCCTTGCCTTTTCTTTTCTTCCTGAATAATATTCCTTCAATCTCGCGAATCAATTGCCTGGTAGGGAAACTGATAAATGGTTGCTTTCTGGGTTCTCGGAAACGCCATCTCCGTAATGCCCTGCAGAACCTGAAAATTTTAAGCCTTTTTTTCAGTTGTGCTCTAGATTTCAAGCTTGAATGCTTTTCGGGGAAGTGAAATAGAAATGGCTTTGAGAGTATTTAACAGTGTGCTAATTTTTTTTTTTATATTATTGTTAGTAAATACATTAAAATAAAATTTTTTATTTTTAAATTTTTTTTTAACATTAATAAATTAATATAATCTAATATTATATATATATATATATATATATATGAATTAATTTCAAATAAAAATGAAATTTTTATAAAATACCATTTAAAACGGCCATTAGAGGTTGTCTTGGAGGGAAAAAGAATCGAAGGGGGTAAAACAAGATATTTACGTGAATTAAAATAACTGGCGTCGCCCGGACTCGAACCGGAGACCTTCAGTGTGTTAGACTGACGTGATAACCAACTACACCACGACACCTCTCGCCGCTAAAATTTACTGTAACTCAATTAGTTCAATTTAGTTTTCCTCTTCTGCATTGAATTTCATTCGGGTATAAACTGCATCCCCTGCGATGTATTTAACACGCACCCTGTCTCTGCAAATCGAATTCCATGGCGTTTCCAGGAGAGGTAAGAATCCACACTTCTAAACACTTTTCTGCTCTCTACCACTTTCACAGTCACTGACTTGTATTTATTTGCATCCGCTACTCTCTGTCCCGTTTCAACACTTGATTTTCTCTAAAAGTAGGCTCAAATGAGTTACAAATCATGATTAAAATTCACTGTCTCTTTCTATTCTTAAAAGAATTATTAAAGGAGGCGCTGCTGCTGCTGCTGCCTTTTGTTGCTGTTTTTCTTCTAGGTTGGCTTGAGACTGCTTCTTTAACCACTTAATTCTAACATTGTTGTCCATACAGCATGGTTCTCAATGATAAGCTGTCGAGCGTTTTGTCATTTGCAGCTTATGGATCTTTTAGCATAGCGGAAGTCTTTTCTGATAAGATTCTCTCCTGGTATGGTTTTTTCCGACATGATTACTTATCAGTCCTATTTTTCTTGTTTCTATCAGACTACCCATTGGGTTAGGCGATCCTCCCTCGTGGTCAAATTATGTTATACAATTACCTTGTTTGTTTAGTTGATAATGCGCGTTTGAAATTGTTAAAGTATTTTTTATTTATAAATATATTAAAATAATATTTTTATTTTTTAAAAATTATTTTTTACATTAACAAAATAATCTAAAAATTAAAAAAAATATTAATTTAAAATTAAAAAAATTAATTTAAAAAATATATATTTTTAAAACATAAAAATAAATAAGTCAATGCCAATATTTTCTAAACCTAATATCCTTGAGAAGAAAGAAAGAAAAAAACCCTCCATGACTTTTATATACTTGGATTGCCCAGGTGAATCTCTGGTGGTTTCTTCTTATTGGTGCAGGCCTGCAATAAAGATTGTTGAAATAGGGTGTCGGCGATCTTTTGGTCGCTCCGAGGTAGCTTGAATTTGCTAGTTAAAGTCCATTAATGGACCCTCTTAGATCATCAAAATAATCACATGGAGTTAATTTCATAAAGAAGATCCAGAGTAGCTTCCTTTTTGACTGCTTTCCACGTCGACTTTAATAAATCTCGCAGACTATGAAATCATCATTCACTATTCATGCCTCAATAGATAGAATAAAAACTGTATGGATGACAACAAGCACGTTCCCATGGTACATAATTTATGATACTGACCAGCTACGTGACCTGCGTTCCATCTAGGTTTAAATATTTTTATTTTTTATAAAAAATATATATATACAAAACTTTTTTTAATGTATTTTTGTAGATAAAAAATTATAACATATCAAAAAGTTTATATACATATTTAATTAAATAAATTAAGAGTTATGTATGCTAATAAATAAATAAAAAAATCATTAATAAATTATTAAATAAATTTAGTTTTTTAACCGGTCATGTCACTTTATCTCTTTTCAATTACATCCTTTAAAGTTATATTTTTTTGATAACCATGTCACACCTAAGATGCTTGGACCTGGCAGCCATGCGAAACCCAAGCATCTTGGGTCTGGTAGTCATGCCAGTAACAGACGATGCGTCGCCTGCCGAAGTAAACGACGTGTTGCATGTTTTGCCCAGATTCCAGCCACTATGGCGGCCGGAAAATCAGGGTCTATGTTCTTTTGACCCAAAAACCTCTTTTGCAACCCATTTTGATCCAAAACACCCTAAAAATCATGACAAACCCATTCATGGTTTCAAAAAACTACCCCAAAAACCGAACTCAACCAGAAACCATAAATCAACCTAAGTTTAGATCTATTTTCACGAACTTTTAAAGTACAAAAACATCTAATATGAACTCTCTGCATCAAAAAGAACAATTTGACACCAAATTTTTTTATTTTGGTGGCCTAAATGGGTGTCAATGACAAGTTTATCTCTCTCCCGTCAGAATCTAGCAACCCCTCTCTCAACTAAAGACCAAAAAATAACAAAAATAAACCTATATATCAAAATAGAATTGGAAACAATTTAAAGGGACCGCAATTGTATAATTTACATGATTGTTTAAGTTGGAGGACCAAAGCGAATGTTTTCCGAACTTATGATATGTCACCGATGTTTGCTGCATTTTTCATTTCGATCCTTCCTATTCCAATCTCATCCTTTAATAAGAATTTGAAATCAACTGCTTCTTAAATAAGACTTGATCGTTTAAAAATAAAGTTTGAGGATGAAATTGAAAAACATTTTGCAAAATGATAAATATACAAAATCTCACGCATTTTAGTATATAAGTAATAAAAACCATAACCTTATATCCAATCCCATCCTCAAATCTTCTGGAGACAAGCTTCAGAACATGTTGTATCTATTCTTACAGCCATATAACCCACCAAATAATAATTTTAAAGCAAATTGTATGGATTAAGTTTCAAATCTACAGAATTTATTCTGAATGCCTGAATCTTCAGCAAAGATGTGATTTGCCTCAACAGAAACAATTATCTCCTAACTTCAAGTAACATACGAGAGTCAGCAGTTTGGTTCTGTTCACTTAAAGTGGTTTCCTCGTCATTGTCGCTTTCAGTTTCAGCATCGGATTCCATGGCTATAAGATCTGAGATTGCGTCTCGCCCATATATCTTGGTTAGCTCCTCCTGTTTCATTCATCAATCATATTCTTTCAGCAGCAACTTATTTAATTTTGATGTTGAGGGGGAAAGGGGAAAGCGAACAAATGAATTAACTCCAAGTCCCATTAGTAGTGAGTAAAGACTTCATTTGAAAAAGAAAAAACAGACAAATTACGAATATGAAAGAAGCTGGGTTAGGGGGTGAACCATAATGGATTTATTTTCATCTTTAACTCTTTCACATTTCTTAAGAAGATTGTCCATCTCAGCTTTAAGTTTAGACCACTCAGTTCTCAATCCCACAGCCATTGCTTGTAAATTTTCACATTCTCGCTGCATCATACAAAACACAAAATCGAAATATTAATTCTAACAAATGACAGTATTCGAATATAGAATCCAAAAGTTGTGATCTGAAGTTTTAAAAAAAAACAATTCTCAACAATTTGTCTTCTATTTTCTTCTCTCTTTTTAGTGACATTCTAAGAAATGTTGATGAGACTAGTGGCTTGCTAGCAAGTTGCTCGCCTACCAAAAAAGAGGTTGTTTAATCACCTTGCACTAAAATTTGTTGAATACATTAAGCTATCATCATTAAAACTAATGACTGAGTTTTCCAGACTTATATTATTGGTTTCACATAATTTCATGTTTATTACCCGTCTTAGGCCATATTGTATATAAGAAGCGGGAAGTACCGGTGAAATGTGAAACCTGTACTGAACATTGTTAGCAGATAACGTAAGAAGCCAACATAAAAAGCCACCTCCCCCTTGGGTCTGGAATTTTTTCATGTGCCTGACATCCACATGATGTGACATATGAAAGAAGAAAGTTTAGACACTAATTGAAATAAGGGAGGCAAGAGATTTTGACTGATAACAAGGTCAATAATCTGCCAGTGGGTGCATGGATTTTATACAGCAGGCCTGCAACTCTTGCAGGGACAGGGCTCTGGGACGCAAATTCACGCCACCCTGCTTGAAGCTGAGAACAAGATGAGACGACGAGCCAATAGTTTTACAAGATGGGTGCATAGAAGATGACATCCACCCTCAGCCCATCCATGATAAAACATACAGAACAGCCATGTGACCAGTAGTGTTCCTATAAACAAAAGGAATGTGTAGATGATGATAGGGATATGAAACGAAGTCCCCTGTATATTAAGTGAAGTTCCAACGTGGCTGACTCGAACACCATCAAGAGAAAGCAATTTAATCGTTTCTCCTTTTGTCATAGACTGACGCAACTAAACCACCACAAAAAGATCACTTAAATTCGAAGAGAAGTCTAAAGAAGATCAAGCATTTTATGCTGAAAACATGGGTGGAAGCATCTCCAGCTACAAGACACGCCTATTCATTTGTCGACAACCACCACGTTCAGACCATTTAGGCCGTTAACGGTGCACCCGCATTAACAAACACACACTTAAACATGGTCCTCAAGGGAAACCCCTAAATGGTTGAACCATATGAATCTACACGTTCATGAGTGTGTATTATGTATACATGTTAGAAATAATTCTTTGATAAATCATCTCATTGTTAGACTATTTCATTCAAAATTAAACTAAGAATGGTTTCATGAACACGAACCTGAGATAAAGAAGTTGATTTGGAACACTTAGCAGGTTTCTTGATACCCTTAGAATCCATTGATTTGAAAGGCTTAGCAATAACAATATTATTTAGCTTGTTCCTTTCCTCAATCGCATAAGAGCCCAATTTACTTCCTGGAAACAGAAACAGGAAAAAAAAACTATTTAGACCAAGAATAACTGCTAGATAAACTGGTATTGCCAATAATGAACAGAAACTACATAGATTATTATACTACTTTAATCAACTCCTTAATAAGAACCCATAAACCGAAATCTATCCTATGTGAAGAAAAAATCAGAATCCCCCAACTCCCATTAAATAATATTAATATATTTCTCAAGATTTGTATAATTTAGAATGTCATAAACAGATCTCAAACAATTAAAAAATAAATAAATAATGTAGGTTTTTAGCAAAACAATTTGGTTACCTTCACAGCGTGGTTGCAAAACAGGCTAAAGAAAAATAAAATTAATTAACAGAAGCAAGCTCGCATTAGCATATTAAAATAAACTGAAGCGACCAAGAAAACAGTGTGAAAGAGTGGATTAAGGAGAATAAAATTAATTGAAATACAAAAAACTGAGGTTGATATCAGAGTTAAATAGAGAGGGAGAGAGAGACGTGACTCGTGAGAGTGTGAGAGCGCGCGAAAGAGGACGGCGAGGGGGGTAGAACGGGTATTTACTTACGATTGTTCCTTTCCAATCTAGAGTTCGGATACTCTCTAAAATTGTTGACGGTTGCGATTGGTTTAATTATAATATCTACGATGGGGAACATCCCAAATTACTCCCCGCACCTAGGTTCCCTAAGTCACATTAATTAATTAATTAATTAATTAAGATTAAGAAAAAAAACTAAAGTGCGTGGAAAAATACTGTTAATCCACATCTATAACACTCTGGATTTTATTTTTCTTTTCGTTTTAATCTTTTATTTCTTTTCAAATTAGTCCATAATTTATATGCTTATTAGGATTTATATTTTATAATTTATTTTAATTTATTTTTTATATAGTTATCTTGATATTGAAAAAATATTCTAGCATTGGGTTTATGCTTGATTTCACAAAAAAAAAACATTTATTGTTTGGATGAAATTTAAAATTAAGGGACCAAAATTAAAAAAAGATAAAAGAACAACCCTTTTGTTTTTTTTTTCAAAAAAAGTGTTTTCAAGTCTGGTCCTCCATTTTTTATTAGTCATCAAGGAAAATCCTAATCAAAATTGAAATAAATAAAACTCGATGACTAATAAATAATTATTTAATCTTTTGATGTTGTATTGATTATGATTTTTTATATATAATTTGTTTTGATCTGTTTTTTATATGCTCACCACTATATTAAATAATTGTATCGAGTTAGTGATTGATTTTGCGAGATATTGTTTTTTGGATTCTTCATTTTTCTAAAGATTAAGAGTAAAGGGACTAAAATTAAAGAATGGAAAAACATTGAAGTGCACAATGAAGAATAGCATAAGCTAGTCATGAAACCCAAGGCAATAAGAAAAAAAAAACAGAGAAAGAGAAAGGAAAGAAGAATGGGTGTTTGAGTCGTACCAAACCTCCTCTTCTAACATGCTCCACCATATAGAAAAGAAGATGTTGTGATGATTCTAAGACAAAATCGAATGGAGCTCAAAGGAATTCTCATCACGGAGGCTATAGGCCTTCTTCACACCAAGGGGCATGTTTCCTTCATGCAGGGCACTTCCTTCTTCTTTCAATTTAATCCCTTAATTTTTAAATCTCTTTGATTTAGCCATATATTTTTTTTAATGAATTTTTTACTTTTTTTCAATCTCATCCTTCAACATTGAGTTGATTGATAATTGAATTTCATAATTTGTTTCATTTTATTTTGCTTTTTACATGGTTTTCACATTTGTTTTAAAAAAAAACAACCTGATGTTAAGTTGATGCTTGATTTTGTGATCATTTATTTATTTTTAACATATAGTGAAATAAAAAATGGTTCAAAAATTAACTTATTTAACTTTGTGGAATCCATTACCTAGTTTGCAGGTTTGATGAGATAACCTGCGTTGCCTTAGTTCATGTTTGGAAGGATAATTTTTTATTATTTAATTGAACTTGATTTTGTGATCATGTTGTTTTTTATCATATAGTTAAAAAAAATAGTTTTGAAAAAAATCATGTTATTAAACTTCAAGGAGTTCATGAATCAGTTCATGAGTTTGGTGAATTAACTAGAGTTGACTTGGTTTGCAAGTTTGGTATGTTAATTACTTTTTTATTTCATTTTTCAATATTAATTTGGTTAGGGATCTGACTTCATAATTATTTTATTTTTTATATATGGAGGTTATCATGGTCTCAAACAAACATCTAGGCATTGTGTTGGTTCTTGATTTTGCGAGTATTTATTTTTATATCATATAATTAAATAAAATTAGTTTTTTTAAAATAAAGTTATTAAACCTAGTAGAATCCAAAACTCAGGACGCAGGTTGACATCTAATATGTCATCGTTTCAAAATTTTCTAAAAAAGTTATCATCTTGAATTATTATTTTTAAAGTTAACCATGTTTTTATCAATAATTAGAATTGTCTTTGGACACGTGAAATCAATTGATTCATGTCGAGACAACTTCCATACGATTTAATTTGAAACTCGAGCTATGCAAGGAGTTAAGACATGATATTTCAAAGTTTGCATGCTTGACCGGGTTTAATAACACAACAAAAAAAATCCCACATGACCTTGACATTTATTTTTTTACATTTAAAAAACTTTTAGCTAGAGGGTAGACTAATAGACTTGTTAAATATTTAAATAATGTATTTTTTGTTACAAAAGTATTTAAAAATATAAATATGATTTTTGAATTTTTATACTTTAAATAAGTATTTATTTGAATTTTTTTATTTTATAGTTTGTTTTTCTTAGTTTTTAAAATTAGAAAAAAAATTATATTTATTGTGAACTCCTAAAATCACCCCCTTCTATTTTGTAAATTTTTAGATATAATGAAAAAAAATATAATCTATGTATATTCGTACATGTTAAATACATTATATATTATTTAAAATTTGTTCAGAAATCTTATTTATATTTGATAACAATATATTATTTAAATTTTATATTCTTTCATTATAATTTAAAGTATCTTTCAATCATATTTTTAAATTAATAATGTTTATAAATTATACATCTTCGCATTTTGATGTTTCATATGAATAATCATGTTTCTTATATAAAAAAAAGTTATACATTTTTCACTAGAATTACAATTTTAAAGAATGCAAATATTGCAAAAAAAATATGACTTTACTCCATCACTAGTGATTTATTTGGACATAAATGAAAATTGTGTGTTTTAGCTACACTTTTTAAATTAATAATGTTTATATATTATACATCATTATAATAAACAAGTTAAATTCAATTTTTATCTTGAAATATTTATTGTTCACTTTTACAAGATAGAGTATATTTCATAAATTATACATCAGTTCGTACTGAAATGTTACAAAGAGATACTAGACACATGTAAATATATTTTTGTAAAATATCAGGTTAATCAAAGTTTAAAAACATATTATTTAAATTGGTTGAAGTTGTTGTTACTGTTTTGATAGACTTTCCAACAAAGTGTTCTTTTTTGGGTATTTTTAGCCCAATCAATCTAGACCTGTAATGGGTTAATTTTGGACGGCAGATAAAGATTAAATAAGGTTTATTTAGGGTCTAAACTTATGCATGAGCTTGAGCTACAAAAGTTTTTAATGTGGTTTGAATTCATTAAAGAATTGAAATTTATATTTTCCTATTATCGTGTGGTGACTATTGGCTTTATGAATATTTTAGTTTCAATTATCTTTTATTTATTTTGTCTATCTTTAAGTTTCAACAACTTAGAGAGATCTGAACATGTAGTTTTTTGTTCTTAATTTATGCCTTTGAGTTTGATTAATCAGCTAAGACTCAAGGCTTGTATGAAATTAATTATTAATTAGTTTTTCAGTTATGCCCAAAGGCTTATTTGAGTCCATATTTTCAGGTATATTAGTATAGGATTTTGGTTAGTTTTGTAAGTGGGTCAATTTTACCTACAATGATAGATCTATTAGGATTTTTATTTTCAAGAGTATAAATATTTTTTGTAAGGATAAAATTTTTAGATTGGATAACACTATTGCTACCGAATTTATTCAGCTTGTGTAAGAGAGATTCTTGTATTCTTTGGTTCTCTAACAAAGTAAATTGCCTTATTAAAGATTAACTGATTTCGTAGCATATTCCTTATACTTTCCATTCACGAATTGATATTTATAGAGTGAAGGATTCTTATTCTAATAATGATGATGTATTAGAACATATTTTCATTGTATTATACTCATGTTAAACATGTTTCGGTTTTTTAAAATTCATTGTCATTTTTATTATGAGTTTGTGTGACCACATTATTATAAGGTTTGCATCATATTGTTACTTTTATATATAAAGGTATTAAACATATTAATCATGTCACTTTGTATTTTCAATATGAATAAGCTTCTCTCAAGAGCAATGTATTCTTTTTTTTTTTTAAAAAATAACAATTGTCAAAAATCACAATTTTACCTCACAAACAATCACCATTATGACTTTTCATTGCATATTCAAAAAAATATTATAACTTTTAGTTGCATGTTTTAAATTAATATTGTTTATAAATCATGCACTCTCTCCTCCTCCTCTTTTTCTTCTTGTTTTTTTTTATTTAATTGTATGAAGAATCACATAACGTCTTATCATATGATGATTATTGAAAACTTATATAATCGTTAATTTCAGGACCCGTAAGATTAGTTGAGGTGCACACAAACTCACCCGAACATCTATATTAATAAATAAATAAATAAGTTACAACCTCACATCCTCATGCTCTTTTATAAATTATTATATCTCTTGCATCAAGAGCACTGTATTTGTTTTTATTGGAGTTACGAATTTAAAATATTGCTGTTAAATATTACAACTCTATCTCATTTCGCTATGACTTTTCATTGTACATTTATATATTATTATATTTTTTAGTTGCATCTTTTAAATTAATTTTTTTTTAATAAATCGTAGATTTTTTTTTTCAAACTAACCCAAACATCACGATTAATTAACATAAAAAATATTGTTGATGTATCGTTTAAATAGAGAAAAACTGATAATGATAAATTTAATGAGGAACTAGGAAACGCATCTGTAATTAATGATATATTTAAAATTAATTCGAATATAGAAATAAAATTTCAAAATTTCAAACGCAGGATACAACCGCAATCCACAATCATCTAGTCATTCACCGATTTAATCTGAGAATTAGGCTTCAATAACATTAATATTGTAACCGTGCGACCCTTTCGTACGTATGTTATGGTTAAGTATCGGCTTACAAATTAATGACAATTAAATCTCATCGCCTAGCTAGGCTCTAATTAATAGCCCGAATCGCGACAGATGCCTTCCTTGTAAATGAAAAAAATAAAATAAAACATACTGCTGCATATGCATGCCGACTATGATCATTAATAGTAAGGAAATTGTGTATTGATCATTAATATTATCTGATAGTTATACAATCATTCATTTATGAGATCAAAATTGTTACAAGAAAATTGTGTATGCTGCTGCAGAGGTAATCTTAACAGCAATATCAGGAGAACGGTAATTAGTTTGAAGAAAATTAAGGAAGGAGTTCCTTCCATTGTTGTTGGGGGCTTGCCACCCCTTTCTTCTGATAATATTCCAGGCCCTCACATCCTTCTGCCATGCCTGCACACATGAGGAATGCCTCATCAAACTCCTGATGTCAGGAATAACCTGGTATCTTTATTTTGGAGGGCCAAGGAAAAAAGAAGAAGAAGGGTGGCATTACAGAAAATAATCAAGTTTAATGCCATTTTCCTACCTGCAATCCTTTATCATCTGTTGAAATCTTTGTGCTCGCCTTCCTGCAAGCTTGAATTCGTTTATGTCATGTCTTCTCGAGTGCAATCTTGACATGCAGGCCTGCTGCTCTTCTTGATCTCTGAAATTTCCTGTCTCTCTCTCTGCATAATTTAAGCAATCTTCCGAAGATAATGAATTTACCAAGGAAAGAACCATTATAAGGAGGTTGAGCTCAAGTAGAAAATTCGGGTTTGCCTCTGCTAAATCGGCAAAGGCGCCACCGTCATCCCTCGTTTCTTCATGGCTTGTTTCTTCGACAAGTTCTGCCATTATGGCTAGCTATTTGATTATCTGCATCAAGAATAAGATTATTGCTTCAAGATTGTAATGACGATGTTCTTGGCCGATATAACAGTAGCAAACATCACATAAACTATAAAAAAGTACGAAAAGCAAATTCCATTACAGAACATGAAAACAAACCTGACCTCGGTTGATTTCGAACAGACACCGGTGAAGCAAAGCAAATTAATAGATAATTTTGAAAAAATGAAAAAAATGTCAGGTATAGAGGACCAGTTCTTGGCCATGAATGGTTTCCTGGGAAGAGTAGCTATGAATTAGTCATCCGCTGTTAATTTTTAGCTAATTGCGGTTCACCCCTAGTTTAGCTGTGGTTGTGTGACTTGTGTCTATTCAAAGAAAAAAAGAAACCCATGATATATATATATATATATCCAGATCGGCTTGCAATTACTTCAATTAATTTTATAGACTCTAAAATTAACTTTCTTTAAAAGGATTTGATTTTGTTATGTCTACTTATATTTCATCTGCCTGTATATAATTTTATGGGTTTAAAAATTTAATACATTTCTATATTTTACAATATTTTAAAAATATATAAAAAATATTATTTTAATATATTTCTATATTTTACTAATACAATTTATGCATAGTTATATTTTTTAATAAGTTTTGTCAAGAGTCATCACATATCACATAAAAAATTAATTTACATCTAATATATTTAAAATCATAGACTAAAATATCTTTCAATTAAAGTGTATAATGGGATTCTAACATTAATGATTTTTTTTTAGAAACCCATATCTTGTAAATGTGCTATCAAACAAATGAATAATACTCATCTAAAAGTGGTCCACGAAAGAAAGAAAAAAAAATAAAAATAAAAATAGTTGGTCTTCTGGTAGGCATTGAAACATAGGAGTTTTAGTGAAAGTTGGCACGCATTTGTGAATTTAACCCTCCTGGAATAAACTCAATTAAAATTTTATATTTTAAAATTGTGTTTTATTTATTTTTCAAAGTATTTTTTATTTAAAAATATATTAAAATAATATTTTTTTTATTTTTTTAAAAATATTTTTGACATCAGCGCATTAAAATAATCTAAAAACATCAAAAATATTAATTTAAAGTAAAAATAAAATAAAATAAAATAAAATATTTTTAAAAACGTTTTAGAAATGCAAAAATAAAGAAAATTTTTGATTATTTTTGTGGTGATTTTTTTATTGAGTTTTATAATTTAAATATTTTAATATTTATCAATCTAAATTATTATATAATTTAGCCCATGTAATCTTTAAAAATATAAAAAATAAATGTGAAAGTAAAAAAATATAAATAGTAAATATACAAACGACTAAATTATAAAATAAATAACACTAAAAAAAACGTTATGAATTTTTTAAACTAAGGAGAATTCAGCGTGGCGTTACGTTATTAAGAATTTAAGAAATAAAATAATAAAGAACCTCAAGTAAGTAATATTGAGAATTTTTCAGGTACTAATAAATACAGAAAAAAAAAAATACTATCACCATAATTACTTATTTTCCAGTAATTAATTACTTTTAACTAATAAATCAGAAATCTAGCGCTGGAGAAAATAGAGAAGTGTCGTCAGATTTCCAAAAGCAATGCAGTCAACCCTCATGTCCCATCCCATCTGCTTTTACCTTTACCTTTATCAGTAAATTTGATAATCAATTATTATTGTTTTCTTCTTCTTTTCTTCATTGACTCATCTCTCTTTCCTCACTGGACTGGCAAGAAAGGACAGCAGTTTCTGTGCTGACTCCAGCTTTCATTTCTGTCAGTTCCAGGACAAGAACAAAAGGGAACAAATGTATGGGTCTCTGACACACTCTGCTTCACCACCGCTGCATTCCCAGTAAATTTTGTTCAATTTCTGACCCTTAAAATAAAACAAATGGCAGTTTTCTTATGGCATTCCCTTGTCAACAGATGCTATTGTTCTTGAATGGATAACCTCTAAAGTCAGGTAAAGCGGGTCTCTTTGTTTTTCAGTTTTCTATCATGGGTTTGCTTTGTTCTTGCAATGTGCCTACGATTCCCAACTTTTCTCTGATGGGTTTGCATTATTTTCGTGGAATTCTGAGATGTTTGTGTTTGCTTTTCTTTTGCGGATTGTGAGTTCTTGTTTTGTTTTTCTTTAGTAAGGAAAGTTAGTGTCTTTGATTCATAATTCTTCACAATGATTTTGATTTCTTGGATTTCCATTTTTTTCCTTTAATGAGTCTGGTGTGTTCTTTCCAGTTCTGAATTTCGTGATTTGTTTTGTAGTATTCACGGTCAATGTTTTCTTCTTTTGTTAACAATGGTGATTGTGTGCCTGGCTTTTCCTTTTTGAGTTTGTTGACCTGATCTGTCTCCTTGAAAGAGCCATTTTCTTTGAGAATTATGTGTAGCAGATCCACTTGGTTGATTTTTCAGTACTGCAATCTTTTTGTTGGGAAACATCCTATTGTCCATTTGTCCTTTCTTTTTGTCACAATTCGGGAATGGTAAATGTCTGCTACGCTATGAGTGATTTTTGACTTGTGTCATTGCTAATGAATCGCAGCACTTTAGGTTTACTCATAGGATCTGGGATCCTCTGGTGTAGGGAATCTATTGTTCATATCTGACTCGCAGGTTAATGTCATAACTTAGGATTAAGAACCAAATAAAATTGTATTTATCAATGCAGTCATCCAATACTCGTGTATCCCGATTAGTCAAGTTCTGTCTATCTAAATAGATACTCATTTCCGACCCTAATTTTGTCTGAGAAAGGATATAGCCAATTAGTTATTTATTGGTAAATTACAGCAGTTTTCTTTTCTGCTCTGTCAATACCATGAGGTTTCATCATTCACACACTATCCAAAAGATTAATTGCACTGTGTTTGGTTACTGTATTCTTTTCAGTTCTTTCCATCTTTCACTTAATATGGAATGGTTAATGTCTGTGAGTGCGCATTTGCAGATCAGAAATAGGTAGACTTGTTCCTGGTTTCATCCTTAAAACATGATATCACGACCAAAGAATGGGTGGCACTCTCTTATGCCCCTTTGTCTCAGGGGCAAAGCAGTCACAGGATTTTGCATCTTCCCAAAAGTTAAATCATCAGGTTATAGCCCAGGAAACACGCCTGTCTACCTGAATGTGTATGACTTGACAGACATTAATGGCTATGCCTACTGGGCAGGCTTTGGTATCTATCACTCTGGGGTGGAAGGTTAGCAGGACTTACTACACATTGCTGTTGATTGCCTTCTCTTCGAATAGATCACATATTTAATAAAATGCAATGAATCATTGGTGTCTTTATGCATGCTTACAGTCCATGGTGTTGAATATGCCTTCGGAGCCCATGACTACCCATCAAGCGGTGTCTTTGAGGTTGAACCCCGACAGTGCCCTGGTTTCAAGTTTAGGAAATCAATATTCATGGGGACAACAATCTTAGATCCCAAACAAGTTAGAGAGTTCATGGAGCTCCAATCTGCAAATTACAATGGTGATACATATCATTTGATTGTTAAGAACTGCAACCACTTCTGTGAGGATACATGTTACAAATTGACTGGGAACCGAATACCGAAATGGGTGAATCGACTAGCAAGAATAGGTATTGGATGAGTACCTTCCTTTATGATAACCCTAGTGCCTTTTTTTGCATGAGGTTTAAATACTTCTCATCAGTTGATTGTTGTGGATAATTGAACCCACCCAAACACTCATGCTGCATTTTTATCATTTTATGTACGTTCCCTTCTCATCTCCTTGCCCTATCTTCAGTATTAAATGAAGGTAATCTCATGTAGCTTTTGACAGCAACAAGAAACAAAAGTTTAATCATATTTATCAGAGATTATTTACGCGAGCTGGGTGTTCATACACCGTGCTTCCTTCCTCGTGACTTTTTCTCCATATAATCTATTGCATACACTGAACCTATTTTCACTCGTTAACTTTTCTCTAGGTTCACTCTGCAACTGTATACTCCCAGAGGCCCTTAAAGCCACTAAAGTACAACATGACCCCAATTATCAAGAACGTGAAAGCGAAAAGAAGAGGCTAAGAAGTTCCTTCAGTTGCTTTTCATCAATATCAATGCCCCAAAGGGAAGTGTCCATGTCTTCATTGTTTCTACACTCTCACTACAAAGGCTGCCTACCACCATGGGAGCTGAAGAGGTCCAGAAAGGGTTCGATTAAGGAAGGATAAAAGGGAGTCTACTCCACAGAAAGATAACCAGTTGTGGCTTTGCAATTTTGGGCATTTGGGGATATCAACATCTCTCTATTACCCACAACTCTCCCGGAAAGTAAATACGTGCTAGTTTGTTGTTTTTGAATGCTACAATAGATGACTTTACACCTCTTATCCTGTTTCTGCGGGGCTGCCTCCCAGGACTTTTCTCGTTCTCTTCTCAGATTGTATTCCGATGTTATGCAAAGTCTGTTTGCATTGGCGGAGAACTGATGTGGATTGTTCAGCTGTCCACGAATTACATTGAGCTCTTCATTTTCAGGCTCTTGCTGACTTTGGCTACATGTGCTATTTTTGCGGCTAAAAGTTTCCTCCTCTTGTATTCTCGTTTGGTGCTGATTGCCCTTAAATTTCATTCTCATTATTTTACAACTTAAGTTGCTTTCTGTTCAACCGAGAAAAATCCCAACTAGAAAGACTCGAAAATAGCAAGATTTCCAGAGAGATTAATAATTAATAAAATAAGTTAAAGATGAACCAAACTTATTAATCTATGGCCTACAGGTCTACGGGGCGTGTAACCCAACCAATTAAAATGGGACACTTGACTTAAAAAGGAAGTAATTCAAGTAGACCAAACAGAGCTAAACATGGGATCTAACCCATTTCAAAGAAAGGCGAAAGGTGATCTCAAGACATCCTAAAACAAACTATGCGTTAAGGACAGAGGAATGAGAAAATTGAAAGAAAACGAAAGAAGGGTGGAGCGAGCCGAGAGGGAAAAAAACTGTGCCTTTTGCTGTTACTTTCAGAATCCTACGACAACGTTTCATGAAGCACATATTACATTGACAGAAATGAAAATGCCAGCAAGATCAGCTAAGAAAAGAATAAAGTCAAAGACCAAGACCCAGACATACAAATTCTTCATCTTTGTCGTTTATATTCCTGTTTATGCTGTACATTAATCAGGGCGATACAAAAAGTTAATCATTCTCTTAACTTTAGCACCTATCCAATCTTTTGACCAGTTTAAGATTTCAAGAAACACACAAAGAAATCAAGAATTCTAAATTCTTGATCAGAAATTCAGGTTCTTTATTGAATTTTATGATATGGGTAAAGGTGGTGGGTGTGTACCAAGCAAGAGAAGACCTCCTTCTGAGGTACCTGATCAAGAACCTTCTCTCCAAGAAACAAACTCTGCTATTTCCTCACAAAACCAAATCACATCCACAAACACAACGATCCCGGTTCAATATAATCCCACACTAGCAGTTAAAAAGTGCAAGATTTTTATTATTTTTTACTCAATGTATGCTCATGTGGAGTTAATGGCAAGAAGAATAAAGAAAGGCGTGGATTCCATTGAAGGGGTTGAAGGGGTTTTGTATAGGGTCCCAGAGACGTTGCTACAGGGTACTTTAGAGCAAATGAAGGTACCCCAGAAAGGAAATGATGTGCCTTTGATAAAAGTTGATGAGTTGGTTAATGCTGATGGCTTCTTGTTTGGATTTCCTACAAGATTTGGGTCCATGGCAGCTCAAATGAAGGCTTTTTTTGACTCGACTCATGAGTTATGGATGAAGCAGAAGCTTGCAGGTGTGCCTGCCGGGTTCTTTGTGAGCACCGGCACACAGGGTGGTGGGCAGGAGACCACTGCGTAAGTAAATGCTTGATTTGATTGTGTTATCTTGGTAATGCTAGTTTTTTGGGTTATTTAATGAGAGATAATGGCTTTTGTTTTGCTATAATTTGATGCGATCAAGTTGGTGTATTAGTTTGGAAAGATTACAATCAATATTCTTTACAAAACGTTCATTATGGTGTGGAGAAATGGGATATATTTAGGAGTGGATAAGGTTTTTAAGGATGGCACATTAGACATAAATCTTATATGGGATTGTATTGAAAGTTTCTGCTTAGAGTAATCCGTAATTGAGTATGGCCTACAAATACTTGTGATGGTATAGGATCATGAACATATGCATGGGTCAGTAAATTGATCCTGAAATTATTATCTGCAAATTATCAGAAAGAAGTCATTTGGAATCAGGGGACTTTCAATTTCAGGAACTGATTGGGAAAGTATTGCTAATAGCTCAAAGAAAGTTGTATGGTAGAAGTGATTTTGAGGAAAAAAGGGTGTTTGTAGGACGATTTACTCTAGCAGGCCTTAAAATGTTCAGGATAATTCAGGAGTGATTTTATGAGAAATTTTGGTGATGCAGCTTATATATGGACTTTATTCCCTAATTGACTAGTGATTTCAATAATTTCTTTATTGATTTATAGCTCGTTTGGTGGGGAGACGGATAGTTAAAGTTTGATTAGCTTTCCCAAACATCATTCTGTCAACCGGCAATGAAGGGATTTCTCATAGGTCTTAGATTGTTAGCTTGCCAAATATAGCAGAAACCAGGTGCCACAAGAATGTCTCGCTAAGGAACTGCATTTTTATTTATAGATGCTTAGGAAGTACCCTTGATCCAATTCCATAGAAATGTCCTCCTGATGACTTGATATCAGGTCCCTAAATGGGATTTTGCACTTCCTAGTTTCCTACTTCACTTTCAATTACATTCAAAAAGGACATGCAGTCAGAATAAATAGTATGCACTTATTTTAGGGAAACTTACCTTTTTGAAGTGTGAAAATTTATAGTTCTCGTCAAATTGATTTCTTTTGTTCATTTTGCAGCTGGACAGCAATCACTCAGTTAGTCCATCATGGGATGGTCTTTGTCCCTATCGGTTACACCTTTGGAGCTGGAATGTTCAGAATGGATTCCATTAGAGGAGGATCTCCGTATGGTGCAGGAGTCCTTTCTGGAGATGGCACAAGAGAGCCAAGTGCAACAGAACTAGCTCTTGCAGAGCACCAGGGAAAATACATGGCTACAGTAGTTAAAAGATTTGCAAGGCCCTTTTCACTGGCGCCTGGTGAAAAACACAACTAGTGCTGCTAAAACCAATATTCATTTGCATCTCTATTGGCCACCTTTTTTATATGTTGATCTCGTGCATGCTCTCTCTCGTGTTTGAATAGATATCACGTGTGTATAGATTTTAGACAGTTAGGACTTAAGAGCTTATTCTGTAGTAGCTTAACATTACTCCGTGCCCATTCTTCACTGGTTCCCAGCTTCTGGCTCCCCGTTTCTTCGGAGTGTTAGATTGTTCTACATGGTTTGGAGTTTATCATTTGATTGTATCGTTTTTTCTTCAGATGAACCATTTGATTGTCCAACCAAATTGATCGTTGATCAATAAAAATTGTGAGGTTGTGTTTCTTAGCCTACCTTTTGCTTATGACTTGCCTGTGTTTTCTATCTTAAGCATTTTGCTGAGTCTTGCAATGTGAACGACTTGCTATTTACCCTATATATGAACCGTTGATCAAATTTGATTCCCTACATCATTAGCCACCCTGAGCAGATAGAAAGAGTAGTTTTAAATGAGTCACCATCACTGGCTGCGTTCTAATAAAATAGTAGAATTTTGAACAGTTTCGTGCCCTGATCAAAACTCTGCTCTGTTTTTTTTTTACGAAATCGACAAGGGTTCCTTGTATCTTAATTCAAAATGCAAAAGTCTAAAGAGAGCTCCTAGTAGTAAGATCAGCAGCACTGCTTTGTTTATTGACACTGCCATGTATTTAAAGCAAGAACTCAAATTGTTGCAGCTGTGGTATTTCAGATATTGTCTGGCAAACACAAGACAGTACTTAAAAGATACAAACACATTACTTGTTTCTCAAGACTGAATTACAAAGAAAGTATCATTCCTTGCCAACATCAAGAAAAATTTATACATGACTAGTCTATGAAGATCAATGCTGCAGGATCGATTCACATCATGGAATAGGGTAGTAAAACCCCAGGGATTATCACAGACACGTCACAACGATGCTGCAATATTTTGAGAACTAGGATCAACACCCATCAGGAGAGATATATGACCAAAGTTACAATCTCCTGAACCTTCATGCACTGAAGTTGACACTTTCCATCGACAGGCATCAACTAGATACAGCGATTGAGTGAGGGAAGAAGGCTTGTCCCACATACCCACCAGCCATTGCCTTTCTCACATTGGATTCAAACAATTTGGGGTTATCTCTTAAGACAGCCGCAGCATCTTGATTGAGGTGATCCTCATGGTTGGGTTCCTGCACACAAAAGCACTAGCATCAACTAAATTGGAACTGGGTACCATATGTGCCAGATGATGTTCAAGGGCAGTTTTACATGATAAGCCCATATTTTTTGAGAACATGTCAACGGATAAGAAAGTATGTTATTTGATTATGATGAATATGCATGTGAATTCTGGTTTCCTCCATTTTTTAAGCTTTCAGTTCATAACTATATGTGTTGAAGTAACTCTATTCCACATCTATCAAGGTTCTAGATGTTTGCGGGGTTTTCCAGTTCAAGACGAGTACCAAAGACTTGGTTATACAAGCTTATCCCCATCAAAGCAGGTAACTAATTTTCTTCTCTTACTTCACGGTCAGCATTTCTTATGACACCTTTTGTTTGGAACCCCTTCTTAACCATTATTGTGAACTTTTCAATTTAATTCCCTTGGATTCAGAGGGAAAAGAATAATTCTAATGCTTTTAGGGAGGTGCAAAATCCACCTACAAAGATTTAACTAAGCAAACATTGAAGATTTTTGGATGGTGCCAAAAGTTCATTTGGTAATTTACAAGTGTATATCTATCATGTTATAGAAGTGTCCAAAATAATTATTAGTTTTTGAAGTCAACATTTTGAATTACATATCCTTAAAATGTGAATTTCCAATTGATTAGACTGCAGGCTTCTGCAGTGACCTGTCACGCCTGTCTTCATAATCTTCTGTTCCTGTTCTTGTGAAACCTGCACACCTTCTTTGATCTCTGCTGTATTTTTTTGCCTTTCGTTGCCTAATAGGTGGTTGCATGGGATCTTGTTAACTTACAATTAGTTGAGGGAAACAATGTAACATGTACTCCGTACATCTTTTTCATATGTTGCCCATGCTACTAGATGAAGTTATAGTCAAACAGGGGAAAATAAATGGCAAAATAGCTTGAATCTAGCCAACTTTAGTCAAATTGATCTTCAAACATGCTAAGCTCAGCAATACTGACAGTACTATAATTTGTTGAGACTTGAATAGGTATGGTGTCTTTTTGTGCCATAGCTGCTAATGTTAATCCGTGGGTTTTTGAAAATTGAATAGCAGATTCAAAAGTTCGGCCCTATAGACAATGGATATAAGAGATTTATACCAGCGGTCCAGCAGCTTACTCCTTCTATGGTGCTGCGTTTTCTGTGGCATTGCTCCTCTCTAAACCACTCTTCACTGTTTTCATTTTTTAAATCCTTCCATCAAAGTCATTTATCTATTACATCATAGGATGTCAGGTTACAGAACCATTCAGGTCGTCTGCCATTACTCATCTTTCTAGAATCTGAAATATTAATCTCTGAAGTTCTCGTATCCTTGAACCACATATAGCTCCTTGGTCCGGCAATGGACAAGCTGATATGAGCTTTTAGGTATTCACACTTGGCTTGGTTTAACTTGAACTGGGCCAAAGACGGACTTTCATTAGATAATTCTTATTCAAACTTGTTTATTGGTTTGGCCAATAATAGCTCTTTATCAAACATAGTTAAGTTTGTTCTTAGTAGAATCAACAATTTTCTCCACGCAAAGATCTGTTGTTGTTGTGCCGCTGTTCTGGTAGCAATAAAATAGTAGAATTTTGAACAGTTTCGTGGCCTAATCACGTTAGCTACTTGTGGTTTGAACAAGTTGAACGAAGTCAATGAACTAGTTTACAGGCCAAACTTTTTGAGTTTTTAGTATATAGGCTATTTGCTTATTAGACTCGTTCTCTTATTGTCTTGAGAATGTTATATGGCTCTCTGGGAATTGGAGTGTCTTATCGACGGGTTTTTCACCTAGCATTAATAACCTAGGGTTGTTGATTACTGAAACCTGCTTTTGTCAACTCTACTGCTATGCTAAATCCTGGCCCGAACCAGAAGAAACATTAGTTGTGTTTTTCGGGGTTGAATTACTTCTTAGGATTGCTGTTTTCCACGTCCAGGTATATCAATCAGAGAATTCGCTGTTGGATATGTACCGAACAGGGGCTTCTTTTTCTTGTGTGGAAGGTTATATGGAAATACTTTTTCAGCTTTGTGGTTCCAGTTTACAGTCCTCTTTATGCCTCTATATATATATATATATATATATATATGCTATGCAGATGGCAAGTTTATTCATTTTCACCATGGACCACTTGTACAGCAAGGAGCTACAACATATTCAATGTTGAATAAACTTACTGCAGGTCTTTCTGAAAACAATAGAGTTTCTGTAGATTACTTCGCTGCTATTATTCTTCTCCAACAGGAGGCAATATATAGGCACAATTACTCCTAAACATTAGGAGATTAAATAGGAAAATAGAGAAAGGATAAACAGGAAAGTAATTTGTTCCTATATATATACACAAATACCAGATTGATCAACTAACAGTATCTCTAATATTAATTAGGGAATCAATCAAATATTTAATACAGCTCATGCGCACACTTTCAGAATTCCTTCTTTTCCATCTCAACATATTCCTTTAAATAAATAAAGGGCTTTTGATTCCATTATGGAAACTGGTACATAGTTCAAAGTTCAAACTATTTTTCTTCTGGGATACTGTGAAGCACACCACCATATCCACCATTAGAGGACACAACACTAACACGACTAACAGGAAGTTGGACAAGTTCATGTGCGACATCTTTAAATTCAAGACGCCCCCCTTCTTTGCACTTGGCCATTAATCGAGCTGCTTCTTCTTTTGTCATCCTAACTTTCACTCTGATCACATCTTTTTCTTGCACACTGCTGGAATACCCTCTTTTCTCAAAATTGTTCCTCTCATCTTCTTCTTTACTTGCCAAGCAATTACCACCTTTCTTTATCTTCTGTGGTGACATCTTCTTGCTCAACTCATCTCTATATATCAAATTTGTTCCCTTGCTTCCCCTAGTGCCTTTTGTGGTGCCATATAGCATGCCATTTAAATAGGAGATTGAAGAGGTAAACATTTCCAGACAGAAAAAAGTAGCTAGTAATAGTGGAAAATAGAGATGTTTTGTGGCATTTGAAACTAAGGCTGGAGTGTATTTATACCGAGGGGGTGATGGGCTAGGCAAATAGAGGATGGAGTGTTTTATGGGGCACAAATGTGATTTGCTGCGAAAGAAGTAATGTACACATAAAGACTGGAACGTAGGAAAGATAAAAAGTGGATGAGTGGACCGTCAAGTATACGATACGGAAATGTATTTGCAATGCCCTCCAGTCAAAGCATTGAAGTGATGATCTATCAAATTAATTAGTATATAGTGGAGCCCTTAAGAGAAGAAGAATTTTAAGCATCTTTGAAGAGGTCAATGCCTTTTATTTAATTGGAGATCATAAGGTCACAGTTACCCTGTGATGAGGTAATTAAATTACAGCTCTGCAAGACATTCGATACGAGAAAACTTAAGCATGTCTCTTTCGAGTTCGAGTTTGTTAATTTAGAGCTGGCGTCTCTCGTGCAATGACATAGCCAGGGTTCTTGCTTCCTTTGCTGTAGAAATGGCTGTGGAAACTAGTAGCCTAGCTCATACTATATAGGTACGGGAATTCATCAATAGGCATTCGATCAAAGTGGCCAGGATAGAGATTGGAACTAACTAAAGTAATGAGATTACAACCGTTTGGTGTTGTGGTATAGACATTCATTTTTCCCATTCAATATCTCGATTTGAGTCTTACAATGGATGAGGGTTAGTGCTAATCAAACCTTTAATTAATATTGATCCCACATGATGATGGGAGACTATACGGTATATAGTGTTTAGGAGCAAGCCAGTCGTAAATAGCCTTTTCACACCATTTGTTTTGTTTTTTCTATAACAAAAGGTAAAATCAAAGCAAATATCGTGCCCCAAGCTACAAGTTGATTTGTGACTTGAAAAAAAAGAGTCTTCCTTTTGTACCTTTTTAGCTATTCTTTTGACAGGAAACATGTCATGCCACCAGTTATATTGAAGCTATCATGTTCCTTGCCATGATTAAAATAAGACCTGACTTGCTCTTGAAAGTGGCGTGTGGTCCAATAAAGCCCTAATACGCGTTTTGGCTAATTAAGGGCTAATCCTTGAAGGCAACTAGGTGAAATCAATCAGCATCCTAATGGTCAAAGAATCTGCTGAGTTGGGATTTTTTGTTGGCAATAATTTTGAGAGGTAATTGCAATTTTGATGCATGATTGGTTGAATGGTCGAAGAATCTCTCGGTCTCTCATCTTATGGCTCGAAAACACAAATAAATTAACCAATACTAAAGAAAGCTGACAGAGGAAGTTTGAAGAACAGCAAAGCAAAAACTTCTGTGTAATTTCTACAGTGTATATACATAGTTTATATAGAAAAGATCTTTTCTAAATAAGTAAACTGAGAGACTAGGAACTAATATTTAGAACTTAATTACAGAAATTATAATCAAACTAAATCTCTAAGATATGATTTAGAAATCAAGCTTTAATTGTTATGATTCCGAATCTTAACAAATACCCCCTCAGCGCGAGACAAATTTGCTGTTTTTGTTTGAGAAGATTCTATGGTCACAGGTTTCCTTTCAGAGACTTGCAATCAGAAAGGACGATTTCTTTGGAACAGATAAGAGTAACTAAACATATAAAACGACAGCTTAATCCTTTCAAGAGAAGGGTGTCGATAGCTGTTGCCTTCTTCGGCTGCACTGCTATTTGTTATGAGTGAAATAAATTAAATTCCCTTTTCCGGACATTTATATCGAGGATTCATGTGTTATGATGAGTTATAGGAATGGCTGTGTATGATATTGTTGTTGTATTTTAAAAATATTTTAATTTTTTTTAATTTTTTTAATTTTAAATTAAGATGTTTTTGGTGTTTTATTTCATTTAATGTGTTAATGTCAAAAATATTTTTAAAAAATAAAAAATATTATTTTGATGTATTTCCAGATAAAAAATACTTTGTAAAACAATCGTTACCACATTTTTAATATCCGACAAGACCGAGAAAAATCTTCTTTTGTAAACACCCCAATATTTTCAAGTTTTATGTGTTAATTTGCATTTTGACGAGCCAAAGTTCTCAAGGTATGATCCTAACTTAGCGATGTTATCATATTACATTATACATATACAGCAAATGCTGTTTTTATGTAGAAAGGATATAATTGTAAATTTTGCCAATTATTTTTACTGTAGGGGTGGTAAAATTGTAATTTTTGTTGTTTTTTAAAACGCAAGTTTTCTCTATATTTTTTTCTCTTTACACTTGAGATTTTTATTATTTTATACTTGATTTGTGTATCATCATTTTTTTCCTTATCTTTATTTTTTAATAATATTTTTAATTTAAGTCTTTTTTCTTTAAACTTTTCTTTGAAAAAAATATTATTTTCTATTTTACACTTTAAATATTTATTACTCTACACGTATTCTTATCTTTATTCCTTTGTAATTTATGTTTTATTTTTTTTCTTTACATTTTTTTTTAAAGATTACTATATAAAGACTAAGAAAATAGTGTTTCATTGTAGCAATTACAACATTGTTCATTTCTTATGTTAATTAAAAATTAGCTTGAAATCTTACATATTCTTATTAACACATATGATCTATACTATATTTTATTGTATGTAAGCATCAATATTTTGATTCACGGTTATATTTTTTACTCAATATAAATAAATACATTAATAACATCTACACATTAATTCTTTTGTGTTATAAAAAAAATTATTTGACCTGCAGCGAGACGAGTTGAATAGAGGTGTTAACACTTAATTTTTTGCATTTATTGGCACATATGATTCTCGATATATTTAATTAAATGCATGCATATACTTTTTTATATTTATAATTAGAATCTTAAAAGAAAAACACATTTGAAAAGTTTGCATATTTATTTTTTTTTGTCAAAAAGAAATTTTGTGACCCGTGATGAGGTGTAGATCAAATAACTAGTAAACATCTAAATGAACACACACAGAAAATCTAACTTTCTATAGTTATTTTCTATAAATCAAGTTCTGATCAGATTCAAATCAACCTTGATTTCTTCATAATCTTCAACAGATATGCATCGAGTAGCAATGGAATGCATGTCTGACTACCCAAAAAAGAAAAACCCTTTATATCGATGATGGATGGCAATATTACAATAAAAAATCTTACTAAGGCATTTTGTTAATCACTTACATGGTAAGGAAATATACACATCAATGATGCGTATATGTTTTTTTATTTGTATATATTTTATCATTATACAAATAAGGAAACGAATAATACTCAATTGAAAATATTAAATTGCGATTATTCAATGTATTTAATTAACCTTTGGCCAGTATATATAACTTGACCGCTGATCAGTGCAAGTGTCTCAAGGTGGTGAGAAATTCGACAATGGAGGCAAAAGGTGTTTGGACAAGGAGCTTTTTCATGCTGGTGGTAGTGATGATGATACTCATGTCAGGCGAAGTCAAGGCAGATATCAAAAGTTGCCGCGAAGATTGCCTGAAGAAATGCAAATCTTCTAGTAAGGAAGAATGCTTCGCCAGTTGCTGGCTCATCTGCCATCCCCCGGGCCCGGGTCCCATCAACGTGGAAGACAAGAAGAATTCCTTCAATAGGATCAACTCATGGAAGGGTAACTGAGTTGTATGCTTTTTATTAAAATGATATTTAAAAAAATAATCCGATTGTGACATGATTTTCAAATAAGATTCAAGTTTGTTTGTGATATTAGCCATTACTCTATGAATAATTATATGCAAAACTTTAATTATTTATTCTTTTATTTTTAGGCAATCATCTAAAAATAATCAAGACATTATTTTTCTATTATTTGGTTGAAACTTGCTTTACAAATCATCATAATTTTTTTATATGAGATCAAGTTTCTGATTAAAAAAAACATTGTTCACCAAAATTAAAAAACAAATAGTGAATGTCTATGTCAAATAAAATAAATAAATACATAAAATGTCTATGTCAAATAAAAAAAATAAAAAGATTTTAAAAATAAATACATTTTTACTTTAGAATTTATATTATTAAAATTTCTTTGAGTATTCATTTCAATAACTGTAAAATCAAATAAAAATAGATTTTAAATATAATTATGCAACATCACAAGGTGAAAAAAACTAATTTTTTCTATATAATCTCCGTATAAAAGTAGGTATTCTTAATTTCCAACCATTTTCCCATTAAAAAGGATAATAGATCAAGACACAATCTAAATCATGATACTGTGGTTGTTATTGGTACTTTCCATTTAAAAAATTATTATTAGACATGTGTTTTGTTGCAGGTTGATTTTTTTTTCATATATAAAAATAAATATGATATCATTTTCTATGTGTTTTTTTATATTAAAAAATCTCAATAATAAATTAAATAGTTTATGCATGTATTTTATTAAATAAATCAAGAAATATTTGTGTAAATAAAATAAAATTAAAGTTGATTTCTAAACAATCAAATTTAACTAGTCAAATCAATAATTCAAGTCATGGATTCAGTCGGGTTCAAAAAAAATTATAATTTTTTTATTTAAAATAAACACTCACAAAATTAAAAACCAACTAAATATCAGAGTATTTGTTTAAGATAGCAATAAACCTACAAATATCAAACCAAAACAAATTTCATTGTATACTTAAAAATCAATAAAATATTAAAGGATGAATTTGAGAAAAAAAAAATAAGCAAGAGAAATCAATAAAGATCCATTTTTGAAGGACATGATCAAATCTTACGAAAAAAAACATAAATAAAAAGAGGAAGAAAAAGGCTTGACGGGCTTAGGCCTAAAAAAGGTTCATGTGCTCGAGCCTGGAGTAGCACATATGCCCGAGTCTGTTTATTTTATTTTTTTTCATGAGTCCGACGACCCACCCCTGAGTTGTTTTTTGAAAAAACAACAGGGTGGATCAAATAAAGATTTATTTTTGAAGGATAGGATCAAATCTAAAAAAAATATAAATAAAAGGATAAAAAAAAGAAAAAGGCTTGACGGGCTTAGGCCTAAAAAAGATCCATGTGCTCAAGCTTGGAGTAGCCCATGTGTCTGGGTCTATTTATTTTCTTTTCTTTCTTTAAGAATCGGACAACCCACTCTTCAGTTTTCTGAAAACACAATACCAGACAACACATCGCGTGCTCTATCAAGATTATGACAGCTAGAAATCGTTGAAAAGTCAGGTCATAGGTGTTTTACATCCAAATAATTCATTTAAAATATTTTTTTAAATCTACAAACACCTTATACACCTTGAGAAACTTATCAATGACCTCAAACAACCCAAATATTTTCCTGAAAACCCAAAATATGTTCCAAGCTTAGATTTACCATTTCAGACAAGGTTAAGGACAAAGAACACTTAAGATAAATACAACCCATTGACACCAAAATCTCTCTTTCTTGTAGCCGAAATCAGTGTCAACTAAGATTTTCTTTCTACCTTTGAGATTCAACAAATTTATCTCCTCTCTCATTCTAGGGACAAGAAAATAAGGAAAATATAGTTTTGGATCCAAATTAAAATTCCAAAATATCAAGGGACTAAAAGTTTATGATTTGAAAAGTTTAAGAATCAAAGTGAATGTTTCGCCTCAAGTTTGAAATAACCACCATCTTTGAATCTTACCATTCCTTAATAGGGATGAAAAAACAAACCATTGTAGCAATCGACATTCATTTGTTTCTGCGTGAACAATGTTGGAATTTATTTTAATAAAACATGATTAATGGACACATTTAAGGCTAAATTCAAAGCGAGTTCTACTTACTTTTAGGGTTAAAACTTTATTGTAAACTATTTTTCTACATAAGTTTTTTAACATGGAACATTTAAAATAAATTATAGGTGAATGGAAAATTAATTTAAAAAACTCTTTGTTCACATGTTTGTTGTAAAACTCAAAACCCACACACACTAACTCATCTCGAGCACAAGATTGACTTCTAGTTTATAAAGTGGGAAGTTG
Source organism: Populus simonii (assembly GCA_007827005.2). Classification (NCBI taxonomy): domain Eukaryota; kingdom Viridiplantae; phylum Streptophyta; class Magnoliopsida; order Malpighiales; family Salicaceae; genus Populus; species Populus simonii. The sequence goes on along the minus strand of CM017467.2, from coordinate 15,279,532 downwards.
AGGGTCACAAATAAGCATTGGAAAATAGTATGGGTTTAACCCACACATAATCACTCATCTCGAGCACGGGCTCAAGCCTTAGAGTATGGGTTTAAGTTTGGTTTTTGCTAACTTATTTTGGTCTTGAATTTATATTTATTATAAAAGAATTGTTTGGCCTATAAAATTTTTTTTTTGCTTGCAATCCAACCAATCTATTCAATTTTCTTCTAGAAGAGTTCTTTAAACTTGATTTTTTTAATTTCAACTAAGAAATATCATATTTAAAATCAAAATATTCATGTTTAACACTAATTTTATAACGGGTAATGAAAGCTAATAATTGTAAAAAATTAATTTTGATAATTGCCATAATTAATTGTTTATCAGTTTCAGGTCCAAAATCAAGTAATAGTGAGGGAAGAGTTCAACATATTATTTTTCAGATTTTATATATGCTCTTCTTCACCTCTATTTTTAGTTTACATTTTCTTTTTAAACTAAGTTTCTTCTTTGTTTTCCTTTTAATCTAGAACCAAGTTTAGTTTTGTATACAGACACTTGAGTTTCTGTTGCTTCATTGATATTATTTAAAAATATATTTAAATAAAGTGATGTTGATGAAATCTCGATTCCTAAGATAAGATATCTTTAAACTTATTTCCCACAACAATAAGGTTTTTTTATGCAATGTAAGACATTATTTTCCATGTTATTTTTTGCAAATTAATTAACATTAAAGAAATTAATCCTTTTGTTCATTTGTTAAGGGATAGAAAGATGCACTAAAATCTCACGCAAGAAGCAAGAGCAACTTCAGTTTAATCTCTTTCAATTATCAACAAACATTAAGAAAAATACTTTATTGTTATATTTATTAATTCTTACCACTAAAAATATTAATGTATATGAATGTATATAATTTGAACACAATAAAGTGATCATGTAGCTATTTTTAAATCTTGTAATTACATTTTTTGTTCCATCTTTTTTAATTTTCAGTGCAGAAAAGCAACTTGGTTTCTCTCTTATTCTTTTTTTTTTTTAGTTTAACGTGGGTGTCCGGGCCAGCTTACGCGCACCTCGACTAATCCCACAGGCCCTGAAGTTAACGACCATGTAAGCCTCCAGTGGCCATCATATGAGCAACCACAGGGTTCGAACCTGAGACCATAGAGGGAGCAAACCTCTTGGTCCCAAACTCTTACCACTAGGCTACCACCTATATGGTTGGGTTCTCTCTTATTATTGCTTGTGCGTTATGGGCCATGGTTTCTTGGAAGGGATCTTAAGAATTTTCTCTTTTTAATTCTTGGTTTGATGTAATCAAGTTCCCTTTTAGTATTTCTATTTTAGGATTATATAAAGTGCTAGTGCTTTGATCTTTGAAACATTTAAAGTTTAAGCAATTCAATTTAATTTCTTCCAGTGTTTTTAAATTAAAAATATTTTATTTTTCATAATTCGATTACGTTAATGCAAAACTAATTGACAATAATTGTTTGGTGCATGGTATGAAAGAAAAATATGTAAAAAAAAATTAATTTGATGATGGAGCCTATGATTTATTAAGAAAAATAGTGTTCGTAAAATGTTTTGTAAGCGATTTTCTATTTGGTTATTAAATATTCTACTTTGATAAAAAATTGTTAAATAAACCAAACATGAGAAATTAGAAGTGTTTAAAAAAATTAATGTCCATAATATTTGTATTATCTAATTCAACTTAAACCATCAAAATTAAATAATGTAGATATTACATATCATGGTTCAAGTAGTGGATCAAGATTTTTTTAAATCAGATCAACCCGAGCCAACTTGTATATCTTATATTCATTTTGTCTTTATATTTTATAGTTTATGGATTAAATATATTTTTTTTATTTTGTTTAAAAATGTTTCAATTTCAATGTTTTTTTAGTGAGCTTCCTATTAAATTTCTTTAAAATAACAAAAAAAGAGCTTGTCTTCTGTTGAAAAGGAAAGAGAGTTAACTAGAATTTAATGGTAGTGTAAAATATAAAAATCAGATCTAATATTGGGGTGCCATGACACCTACAAACTGATGGTCCATCCCTAAAATATAGACCTATACAAATTAGTAATATAAGCTTAGCTCATGGATATCTCTAATATCCATAAAAAAATTTAGTTTAACCTGATATATCCAACTTGCTCAAGTTCAAATTAAATGGGTCTTTACAATTTGTTAAATATCAGAAGTTGGGTTACATATAATTATAGTTATAAACCCAATCCAACTATATCCATAGCCACCTCATGAGAAATGATGAAAATATTTTATAAAATCATAATTTATGGGAATCAAACATGATATTAGTTTAGTAAAAAGAACTCATTACAAAATAAAAAAAACTTAAAATGCATAGTGAATTCACAATGCACCTAAATACATATTACTATTCACTGTAATAGTGAAATTATTTTATTGCCCTTTCAAAAAAAATTAATAGCCTTGATGTTAGGGGTAGAATGGTCTTTTCCTACGAGTCCATTGATTATTACGAGATTGATTGGGAACAATTTGGTCTTTTTACCTTTTGAAATACATAATGTAATGACTATTATGCCCTAAAAAATTTAAAAGGTCGAAAATACATTTCAATCATTTTATATTCTAAAGGTATAATGTAAAGATTATATTATTCTTAAAATCAAATATTGTTAAGCTTACATTTCATTTTTTTATGTTGTTTTTTTGTAATAATAAGTAGACAATTACAATTTAGTCTTTTGATTAATACAAACATTATTAAGAAAAATTTATTGGCGCGTTGTTTTTTTGTAATAAACAAGTAGACAGTTACAATTTAGTCTTTTGATTAATACAAACATTATTAAGAAAAATTTATTGGAGCGTGCGCGACACAAGCTAGCAAGTAGGCGATTCTCATGCCCTTCAAGCACCAAGTGTGGTGTTGTACCACCTCCAAACACTACCTCTTAAAGCGGCATTGGAAGCATCCCGCTGTCCTTTTTTTATTGGTGCCGCACATGTGCACGACGACGCGATAATTAGGCTCCAATGCACTTTTTTCTTCCCCTCCCTCTTTTCTCTCTCTCCCATTTGCCAAAATATAAATATGTCATTTAATTTATTATTTATTTTTTTATTGATTGTCTTCTTCAATTTCCCCCCCTCCTCATCATTTGGTTTCATTTAGTTTTTATATTAAATTTGATTCTTTTATTTTTCTTGTTGTTTTTTTTAAGAATTTTTCTAATTGATTTTTTTTTTAATTTGATCACTCAAATTACTTTTATATCAAATTTAGTCTCAATTCTTTTAATTGTTATTTCTTTTTTATCATTTTTTTCAATTTAATCCCTTAGCATTTTGATGATTTGGGATTTTTCTTTGTTATTTTTTAGGATTTATCTTTTATGGGCTTAGTCTCAGGCTCATGAACATCGTCACGAGTTTTGAAGGTTAACATAACTTGACTTTGGTTCTTTTATATGTTCTTTTTTAAATTTGATTTTTTTTCCATTACACCCTTCAACATTTGATTTATTAGAAATTTGTCTTTGTGTTTTTTTTTATGGGGTTATCTTAATCTTATTTTCATGGTTGCGAGATTAGCAAGCTAACTCGAGTTGACTCAAATCTTTTTTTTTCTTCGTTGCTTTTTTAATTGATTTTTTTAGTTCTGCCCTTCAATATTGATCTGTTTGATAATTAAGCTTTATATTTTTATTTTGACATGGTTATCTCGATACCACGACTGGGTCACAAATTTAGCATACTAACCTGAATGGGTTTATGTTGTTTTTTGTAATAAATAAGTAGACAATGACGATTTAGTCTTTTGATTAATACAAACATTATTAGAAAAAATTTATTGGCGTGTGCACAACACAAGCTAACAAGTAGGCGATTTTCATGCCCTTCAGGCACCAAGTGCGGCATTGTCCCACCTCCAAAGGCTACCTCTTGAGGCTGCATTGGAAGCATCTCATTGTCCTCTTTCTATTGGTGTCACACATGTGCGCGACAATGCGATAAATAACACTTTTTTCTTCATCTCCCTCTTTTCTCTCTCTCCCATTTGCCAAAATATAAATATGTCATTTAATTTTTTTTTTATTATTGATTGTCTTCTTCAATCTCCCCCCTCATCATTTGGTTTCATTTAGTTTTTATATTAAATTTGATTCCCTTATTTTTATTGCTGTTTTTTTCTAAGAATTTTTCTAATTGAATTTTGTTTTTAATTTGATCACTCAAATTATTTTTATATCAAATTCAGTCTCTATTCTTTTAATTGTTATTTCTTTTTTATCCTTTTTTTGTTTTTTTTTTTTAATTTCATCCCTTAGCATTTTGATGATTTGGGATTTTTCTTCATTATTTTTTAGGAGTTGCCTTTTATAGGCTTAGTCTCATGCTCATGAATATGGTCACGAGTTTTGAAGGTTAATATGAGTTGACTTTGATTTTTTTATAGGTTCTTTTTTAAATTTGATTTTTTTTTCAATTACACCTTTCCACATTTGATTTATTAGAAATTTGTCTTTGTGCTTTTTAATTTGTTTTGTGGGTTATCTTAATCTTATTTTCATGGTTGCAAAGTTAGCAAGTTAATCCGAGTTGACTCGAATCTTTTTTCGTTGCTTTTTTTTTTTAAAAAAAAATTAGTTATGCCCTTCAATATTGAGTTGTTTGATAATTGAGTTTTATATTTTTATTTTGACAGGGTTATCCCGATACCACGACTGGGTCACAAATTTAGTATACTAACCTGAATGGGTTAAAGTTATTTTTTTTTTGTTTTATCTTTTTTACATTGTCAATTTTTTTTGGTCAGTTTCAGTGGAATTTTTTTATCCATATTATTTGAGTTAGTTGAGTATATTATTTGAGTTATTCGTATTATTTAGTTGAGTTAATGACATACTTTTTTAGAAATGCGTACGTCGTTTCAATATTTGTTTACGAAATTTGGGTCAACATATAGTGTGTAGGGTGTGCATGCTCCTATTTAGTCATATGTAATCCATATAGATAGTCATATAGAATCCATAGATAGCATAAATAGAAGGAGAATTATTGTAGATCTTCTTCTTCTTCTTCTTCTTCTTTTGGTACAGGCATCACATGTTAATTTCCTTATAAATCAATTCAAAGAAATTCTCAAACCATTAATAACAATTCTGATTTATAATTTCTATCTCTTGGTCTTGGAAGTCAAAACCTATTTATGAGTGTTTTAAATACTATGAGATTCATTCATGAAATCCACTTATATCTCCTACCTTAAAATTCTGAATTGATTTTTTTCTTCTGTTTGCGGACAAACGAGGTTTTATATATATCCTTGATAATCTCTTGTACTGCCTAGTGCCTGTTCTTCAACCCTTTACACCATTCTCAAATAATTACACGAATTATGGAAATGATTCCTCCACAACCAAAGCTTGCCTCAAGTATGAGAACTATGCCAATGGCTGCCTCTCTCCCCTTAAGAATGGAGCGGGAAATCAGGTTCCAGTTTCAATGTTATTGGACTAGGTAATTAAGTAATGTATATTTTGCTATTTTTTTTATAAACATGACAGGTGATTTAATCTTCGTTTGATAATGCGGTTTAATTTGTTTTTTAAATTGTTTTTTTTTACATTAAATTAGTGTTTTAAGTGTTTTTTTTTGTTGATTTTGATATATTAATATCAAAATAAAAAAAATATATAAAAAACCATTATTTTTATATATTTTTAATTGAAAAATCCCATGTATAACATGTAATGTCCGAAATACATTAATCAGTTCAATAAACCTAAAAAAAGTCATTTCTTCTTATGTTTTTATAAACACTGATATTCTAAGATTATGGTTTAATTTTCTTTTGATGAAAAAAAATGAATTGGAACATTTGATTTTTGATTAATTTTTAATTTGATTTTTTTTTGTTTTGTTTTTAGGCACCGCAACAACCTCCAACAGATCACTAGTTCACTTTATGCCATTGACGACAAGAAGAAGCAAAAAGCTTTGTTCGTAATGGGAACAACTGCCACTGGAAAATCAAAACTCTCCATTGATTTAGCCACTCATTTTCAAGGTGAAATCATCAATTCAGACAAAATTCAGGTTTACAAGGGCCTTGACATGTTGACCAACAAAATTTCGGAAATTGAACGCCGAGGTGTGCCTCACCATTTGCTAGGATTTGTGGAACCTGGAGAAGAGTTTACCACACAAGATTTTTGCAATCATGTGCACAAGGCCATGAAACATATTACAGGGGATGGAAGCATCCCCATTATCGCCGGCGGCTCGAATAGATACATCGAAGCACTCGTCGAGGATCCGCTTTTCAACTTCAAGGATAGTTATGATACTTGTTTTCTATGGGTGGATGTTGCCTTGCCAATCTTATTTGATCGCGCAGCACAAAGGGTTGATGAGATGCTTGATGCTGGTCTTGTTGACGAGGTTCGAGGTATGTTTATTCCAGGGATAGATCACAATAGCGGGATTTGGCGGGCTATTGGGATTGCAGAGATGGAACCATATTTTCAAGCTGAAATGGAAATGGCTGATGAGGTCACCATGAAAATATTGCTCGATACTGGTATTAAGGAAATGAAAGAAAATACCAAGAAGCTAATCAATAAACAACTAACGAAAATCAAATATTTGGCGAACAAGAAAGGATGGAAATTCCATCGGATTGATGCTACTTGTGTGTATGAGAGAAGTGCAAAAGTTGATGAAGATGTTTGGGACAAGAAGGTTTTGAGACCTAGCTTGGAGATAGTTACTAATTTTCTCTGGGAAGACGAGAAAGCAGAAGAAGTGGCAGACAGTTTTCTAGTTACAAGCAGCTGCATCTAATCCATTGAGATATACCGATTAGTTCAATTTTCTATCGCATCTTTACTTCTCAGAACACATCAAAATAAATATATGAATAGATCAATATCTTGCTAGAATTTTGCAAGGACCGACCAGTGGCTAGCTTTAGAGCATTCCCCAGTCTTGTCTTGGTTATCAGCGTTCACAGGGACACTGATGAGAACTGATGAGAGAAAAACCATGCTCATTGTCTTCGTAGTATTTAGTCCCTTCAGTAATTTGGTCTAATTTTCTCAGAAAAGAAAAATTCAATACCAGATCTCTTTAATTTTTTGTTTACAACACTTGCCTCGTGATCTTGTCTTTTTTACTATACATATTTTGCCTATTTTATAAGAAAGCATAAATACTTCATTACTAAAACTTAATTCAAGGCAGTAATCCTTGGCTATTAATAAGATAAATGTTTCTCGTACAATGATCCAATTACTAAAGAAAAGTCTGTTTGGGCTTTGAGTATTTTATACTTTGTGAATGATTTTGTTGGGAATTTGAAATTTAGATTAATCATGATGTTTGTTTTGCATAAAATATTTTATAAAAAAATATTTTTTAAATTTTTCTGTGGTTGTTTTTGAAAAATTAAAAATATTCTCAAGCATTTATTTTCTATAAAATATTTTACAACTAACCTTTAAACTTAGTTTATTTGCTGAAAAAAACTTTATGCTCATGAAATTCTGTAAAATACTTTATGAATAATAATTTGTTTACAATATCATCAAACTATTTCAACTACCACCAGCAACAGCACCACCCCCTCCTCCATCACCACCTCTTTTTTCACCACTACCACCACCACCACCACCACCACCACCACCACCACTATGACCATGACCATCACCACCACTTCCTTCTCTTCCACCACCACACCGAAGGGCAAAGCCATAAATTTTTTCCACCTTGGGCTACTAAGCAAATAGATAGAAAGTTTTTTCCAAGATCAATTATTAACTCATATATATAAATTTGTCAAGTTAACAATAAAGTTTTAATCCGAATACATAACATAAAATATGAAAAAACATACTTCAAAGTACATAAAATTGAAAAAAATAAAATAAATCACACTATCGAAGTTGCACCCTTTGATGTTTTGTGGGAAAAAAATTCATAGCTAAAAATGTTTGCTTTGTGGTGGTAGTGAAAACATTTAAAATAAAAAAAAGACGAATCAACCTATCAATCGAATGATAGTGTTATGACTTATTTGTTTCAATTAATCCTTGATGTAATTAAAAAATGGTAGACACATTCTGAAAGCTCCTGTGATGAATCACATCAATTTGATAATGCTCTATCTAAGATCTCAAATAATGCATCTCTTATTCATTGAAATCTTCAAGATAAAATTTCTCAATAAGCTTGCAAATAACATCAACTTTAAATGATTTAAAGTTGTCATTGGGCTCTAAAGCATAGCTAAGTACAAGGAGTTCTATTTCCTATCAATGAATCTAGAATTTAAGTCCTTCAACTGAAAATCTATTACTGAATTAAATATACATCATAATGATAATGTTGGTAAACTGTCACTGATCCTTGTTATTAATATGAACGACTTGTAGCCTTTTTATACGAAGTATTTATATGTGGTATGTCAATCTCATATTGTGTACAAACATATTGCAAATGTGCAAAGAGAAGATCAAATCCAGCATCTCTCAAAGTTCGAAGGAATGCTTAGTAATTGAAACAAGAACCATTGCATTTAAGATGTCAAGAAATTTTTGTTGCAAGGCTCAACAAAGTAAATCAGTAATCCTTATTATTTTATGCATCAAATATAAAGATGAATATAAATTCACAAGATCTCATCACAATCAAACAACCATCAGCTTCTTCATGCTAGAAGATCTTTCTTGAACCATACTTTCAAGCACGATAATAGTTTCACCATATATATCTATTAAGTCGCAAATAGAATCAAAATGAGAGCTCCACCGAGTAGTTCCACTTTGATGTAAATTACCAATTTGATTAGCCCCCCTACCAGTCTCATATTCTCTAGTAGCTACTGTATGTGCTATTTTTATAGCTTTAATAGAATGTAACTCGGTATGACATTTAAAAGAAGCACTGATAAAATTGATAATGTTTGTTAGTTTTGAACAAAAAAAACCAAATAAAAATCTCATTTCCAGCTGCTACAACTAATACCAATTGTAGTTAGTGGGTAAAGTAGTGTACATAAAATGCACAAGGGCAATCTCTAAGAAATAAAGCTTGTAGTCCATTCCATGAGCCATGCATATTGCTAGCACCATTATACCCTTAACCTTGTATATTGAGGATATGCAAGTTATATCAAGCGAACACATCAATAACTTCTTTTTATAAGTATTGAAGCAATAATATCTGAAACATGCACAATCTTAAAAAAAAAACACTCTCGTAAGAAACCCTGAATGTCTACAAATCTCAAAATAATAGCAATTTGTTCTTTATTTTATGCACTTTAGGTTCATTAACCATAATACAAAACTTTACATCTCCAACTTCTTCACAAATTTTTTCCTCACTTTGTTCACGAGAAAATGTAGAATCTCTTTTTGAGACAACATCACTAATGTTAACATTAATTCTCCCTACAAGTCTTATCATCTCCATAAATTGCCTCGATTATTAGAAGATGAAAATTCTTCATAACCTCTAAATGCATATATTTGTAAGCTAAGTCATCAAACACTTTCAATTGTTATCTTAAGTCGCAACTAACTCTTATAAACTTCTCAGAAGTTTGTGCATTCAACATATTATCAACATGTCTACTGACTTTCATTAAATCTTCAGCAGATTTCATAGCATTATTATGCGGTGAAATGGAACTTCCTAAATGTATTAAAAGTGCACATCTAACCTCATAATTAACCCTTTTAAAAATTTTAAAGCCTTCAATAGTTAATGTGGGATGATAAAGCACTGTATTTTCAAAAAGAAAACATGGAAAACAAAATATTACATCCTTTGATGGAGAGTACTCTAACCAAGAAAATTGATCAAACCAAGTATACTAAAATCGACAATATTGTCTCCCTAATTAGGTCTTCGGATACTGTACTAACTTAGGTTAATATGAACCCATTTTGATATAAGATCTTCTAATTTCATCTTACTGATTAATAGGATGATGCCACATTGGAATATATCTATATCCCAAGATCTCGTTCAAGAGTATTAACATTAATTTTAACTTTTTGAGATTTGAAAGGGGGTTGATCATTACGATTTAAGACATTAACATCGGATAAAAAATGTCCTTTACTGGTTGACATTTGTTTACTTGGTTTAAAGAATAAAAACATAGTTTCTCCTCTTTTTCTTCCTTCACTTTCCATTATAATTTATAATCTATTCAAGTAATTTATTGATTTATAAGAAATGAGTGGAAATTAGCACATGTGACATATACAACTATACAATACAATTTAAATGCAAGGCAAATAAAACTAAAATAAAGCATATATAATTCAACTAATTATCCCTCTCACTCATCCCCCACCAATACAATTATAGGTCTATAAGTTGGGATTGCACATGTATTTCTTTCAGATTACATATGGTAGATTAAGATTATAGAAACTAACATTTAAGCCCTTCCAATTATACTAGCAACAATTCAAATGCCTAATGATAGCTTTGAAATATGTTGAATCATCATATCAAAATACAACAACACACACTCCTCTTATTTTGCTTTACACTTAATTTGACTCAATCCAATTACCTATCCAAAGCAAAAGCAATATTACATTTACAATTCATGGTCAAGTTTATATATATATATATATATATATATATATATATATATATATATATATATATATATATATATATAAAATCCATGAGAAAGACCAAGTTTTCTATAAAATTTACTAATCTCATCATTCAATTTGAGAATACATTGTTGTAATTGATTTAAATAGACTCATAGTAAGTTAAATGGAACAACATGTTGCTTTCAAGTTTTGTCTACCTTTGCTTACATTCTTACAAAGATACAAAACTAATAAGAAATTTTGTCAAGTGTGAATATGCTTCTAGTTATGACATAATGTATAAACTAGATACCAATTATTTTAACTTCACTAATCAAATTTATAATTCTTCCTTATCCTTTTGAAATCTTGAGTTGCATCTAAAATAACTTTCAAGATTTGTATTTGACATAAAAAGAATATTATATATTAATCTTTATCAATTCCATAGATATAACAAGAAAAGAAAAGCAGAACTATTAAAAGGAAAAAAAATCAAAGAGATTTAAGTGGGTATAAAACGGTTTGAGAGTTAAGTGTTACTGCTTTTTACACCTTACTTAGATGAGCAAGTAGCAAACAAAAAGATGAACTAGGCTAATCTAAAAATAAAATAAAAAATGAGCAAGCAACAAGCTAGAAATCTTAGGTTAGGATTAGATAACAGGAGAACGTGTGTTTTTTTCTAAGAGCAACATTCATTCTACTGATAGTGTTGGTGAGACTAATGATGTGGTCCATATAGAGGCATTAATACTTGGGCTAATTTAATATTATTACAAAAAAAAATTGACAAGAGTTTGACCTGGTTTACAGCTCACCCAAGCCTTCAATTTCCCTCAGCCCTTGACCACGACAATCTTACCACCACAACTGCCATCTCACCACTACCTTCTCATTTACCACCATTTAAAAATATTTTACGGGAAAATATTTTTCAAACCAAAGAATGAAAAACATTTTACATGTAAAATATTTTATGCAAAACAAACAGACCCTTAATTGAAGAAAGTGTTTGGATTTGGCGATAAAATATGAAAATAAGGAATAATCAAATTGATTATGAGGGGGAGAAAAGGAAGGAGATGTTTTTGTTTGGATGGAGGGATAAATGGTTTTTATTTCAATTTATTTATATACTTTCATAATAAAAAAAATCATTTTAAAAAGACAAAATAGGTTGATTCAATATGGTATTGTTGGAAATTTGTTTTAAATAAATAAATTATAGGTAAATGAAAAATTAATCTCAAAGAACCCTTGGTTTTACCACTAAAAAAACTCCTATTTTTTCTAAATTTAATTATTGATTTACAATGGTGGAAATTAATTCTTATTAATTCTTTAATATTTTCGCTTCAAAAAATCACTATAAGAAGGGGGTGAAGGAAGAGTTTCTAACTTGAATTTTTTTATATTTTGTCATACTATTTCTCACCTTATTTTTAATGTTTTCATTCTCTTTTATGCTTTGGTTTTCCTTTCAAATCTAGAGCTTAGGTTCATCTTATTGAAATATATTTGAGTTTCATATTATTTGGTTCAAAGATCTTGTTTTGAAGTGCATTTAAACAAACGTGGTGTTATTGGAATCTTAAAAAACATATTGCAAACATCCTAATTTCACAAGTGAGGAGTAATAAAGCCTTAAAGACAAAGGATTCCTCCTTGAAACTAACAAAAATCTCATTACTTTAAAGTGCTTCAACAAGTAAGTATCCTCATTTGTTTTAATTTAAGCATATATAATAATATTATTAACATGCATGTTAAGACTTTGAATTAGTATCAATTAAAAGTTTGGATATATGATTAATACGTATTCTAGTATTATATTTGTGTTGATAACATGTTTGTCATGAGTTATTTTTTTTGCATACTTATAGATTTAAATTTGTATGTACTCTAGGTTTTTATTGAAAACCTTTTTGTGTTTAACATGTCTTATTATGATAAATTACACATCATTGCTCACTAGTCTATAATATATATATATATATATATATATATATATATATATATATATATATATATATATAAGGAAAAAATTGTACAAAATAAAGCCTTAAGATTGTGAAGCAAAGTTGGGCTCTATGTTAGACCACAAGATTCTGATGAGTTAGAGATAATCTTTTCTATTTGACATATAAGAGATATTAAAACTATCAGGATAAAATTACACTTTAACCAATTTATCTCTAAAGAGAGCAAGCATAATAGACTCTAAAGAGATGATGAATCCTTCGAACTCTAGGTTTTTAATATCTATTTTCTATGGTATATTTATTTTCAAAGTTTCTCTCTAAAATATGATTGTTTTTTTCCCCAAAAATATACTTACTTAAGCATAAGAGAATTCTAAATTTCATTAAAAAGAATCTTTTACAAGTATCAGTCACTACCCACCTTGGCTTACCAAAAACTAGCCACTAGCTACCTTGGCTAGAAAGAATGAGTTAGATTATCTAAACCAAAAAAATTAACCAATTATCCAAGACATAAATTTTATCCCCAAACTATTGAGATTTTTTAGAACATCATTGATTATCATTATAGTTAAATCTAAAGAAAAACAATGGTTAGTGATTCAAGTATTGTTCATGAGAATTTTAGTCAAATTAATGCAAAAGCCAGAAATGATATTCAATCATTAATAAATAGAGAGTTCAAGCTTCCTTGATTTCTTTTTTTTTTTTTTAATTTTGGAGTATAAAAAATATGAGATATTTAAATCAGGTTCTAATATTAAAAATCTGGATCTTTAATTTTCAAAAATAAATAAATAATAAATAAATCGTGTCTTCCACCAAAATAAAATAAATTTATTAAATAGGTTAAACAAATGAATATGTCTTTGAGCTTTTACTCAAGTAACCAAATATAGCCCTAGAATCTACAGTAAGTTGATAAGATCAATCAATCAATCGGATTTTCCTTAACATTTGTTAGTTATATGGTCATGTTGATAGACAGAAAGTATAAGAAACAAGAGATGACGAAGGATTTAGGTTTTTAATCATAAAAAATATAAAAATATATTATAATGTCATGCGTCTTGTCAAAGAACGCAACAATTGGAGTTCCTAAGCGCGTGACTTCAAGAGTACGTGGATTGATTGTACAACAGGATAAAATATTGTTTGTTCAAATTTTTTAAAATTAATTTATTTTTAGTATTTTTAAATTATTTTAATATATTAATATCAAAAATAAATTTTAAAAATAAAAAATATATATTTTAATATATTTCTAAATAAAAAAACTTTAAAATTAGAGACTCCAATCAGACCCGTAGCCCATTTTCAAATTTCATAAAGGCGGCAACCAATAATTTACATACACGTGACACCGAATGACGCGTCACCTCGAGGGCTGGCGACGGTAAACCACTTGCTTGTTATTCGGCTTTTGTTACGAGCCTCAAACAAAAATAACACCCTTATCTTGGCGTAATTTACAGTACAAGCCACTGCAGTGATTTTGTTTTTTCACGTTTTTATTTCGGAAAACAAATAAGTAATGATCTTGTACGTATAATCATGTCTACATGAATCCAGTACAAAAACTGAGCAGTGAAAACAGTCCACAATAAGGAAAATTCGATTTTTTAATTATTTTCGTAAAATAAAAAATAAATTATTACAAATTTCAAACCCCCCAGTTGGCTGATTTTCCAAGTACAATTTTCTATTGATTTTTCATCGCTAAAACTGTTGATATATATATATATATATATATATTATCGTTGCAAATTTGTTACTGAATTTAATAACTGAATTATTTATTGCTAAAATTAAATATTAATAGCTATTTTTTTAGCAGTATTTTTTTTTGTTGGTTTTACCCGATGTGAGAACATTATATAGATAATAAAAAATATTATTATTTTTTCTAAAAGGGAAATATAAAAAGTGAGAAATTAACCAGTAACTGCTTATCTTGTTGAATACATTTCCAGAGAAGGGTAAGAAATTTCAAGTTCCTTGGGTTACAAGTCACAAGTTAACATTTGAGGCTCAAGACTCAGTATATAAGTAGTGGAGCTGTCAAGCATTGATTCTACAAACTAGCCAGAGCAGCTCTAGAGTTCTAATCTGCAGCATTGATTCTACTAACTTTACGAAGGTGGCTTGTGTTTTCAAGAACAAAAACCAGGTATTTCTTGTCGATTATTATTCTCATCCTCATTCCGCGATTAGACTATAAGATTTTGATATCTATTTCCAGGAAAAGATTGTGGGGAATCTGTGGTGTGATCAGAGGTATAAGATTTCATACAAAGACTATAATATAATTATTAACATATTGATCTTGCCCACAATCGATCTGGATCGTAGTGCAGCAAGATTGTGAAAAAAAACCCAGATAAATATTATGTGTGCTTTACTTCAGTAAATCAAGTAGCGCTTCACGTTTCTTAGACATTGTCAAAATGGCCAGGAGACTTCATGGAGGGGGGGAAAAATCTGAGAACAGGTGGAATTATTCTGTAAATATATAGCTCCAAAGTTGAATTAGGAAACAAAAGAAAAGGAAGAAGAAGAAGAAGAAGATCATTATAGACATTGCGAAGACAGGTAGAAAGCTATCTTGAAAATATATTAAATTAATTTTTTTAATAATTTTAATACATTAAAGATAAAAATAAAAAAATTAGAAAGAAATTATTTTGATAAATGAAAAACTATACATAAATAAAACACGTGATTTTTATGCCTCTCAAAACTTAAGAGTTAAGGATAGTGTCAATTCATGGATACGCACACTTCGAATTTCAAAAAGAAAAGGTGAAAAACCTATAGCCACCGACCACATGAGTCCGGGACCAAAATTGCAGCATCTCACTCCTTTTCTTTTTTTTTTTCTTGAAATATCTTATTTTTATCTATTTTTTAAAGAGCGAAGAATAATAATGTAATAGCGGTTGTTTTTTTTTAAAAAAATTATTTAAAAATATATAAAAATAATATATATTTTTTATTTTTTAAAATTTATACATTAAAACAATACAAAAATATATAAAAAATAATTTTAATAATAAAAATATTTTTTTATAAAAGACATTTCGACCGCCTCCCCTAACCCTAACGACGCCTTTGTCACGACCTAAACTACCTTAATTAACTTCTTATTAACTCTCTCTCTCTCTCCCTCCCTCTCTCTCTCTATATATATATGTAAATTCTACATATGTTATAAAGAGCTTTGCGCATTAAAATTCCACAGAGGGTCTATCTTTTCTTTGGTAACCGTTGCTTTGCGCATTAAAACTGTAAAGAGCTTAGAAAGAAGAGATAAAGTTGGAGAAAAACATTGCTTCCCGCGTATTCCATGACCCAATTTCTTAATAATGTCATGCGTGCAAGCTATATGCTCATCCTTCTAAACTATGAGCCACTTGCTCTGCTACCCTTCTTCCTTGTTTCTTGGTCCTTAAACGGTTTCAATTCTCTTTAAGCTTCTTCATTCTTCAATCACCTCTCCTTCTCTTTTAGCTAATCAATTTATCATCTCTATTTCTTTATGTTATTAGGTTACTTGTTCATAAATAAAATCTCACCAGTACCTTTTTATCATAATTAATAATTGTCCCTTGTTGATTCTAGTTAAGATGTTCTACTTTTGTTGACAAAGGGTTCCAAGGCTTAAGCTTGTACTTCTCTCTTATCGGGCTCTTGGTCAGTTTTAGAGCCTTTAAAATCTAGCTCTCTTTAAAAAACTTCTGGTGATCTATGATAACTTTTTGTGTCAGCTTTGAATAGTATAAAGCTCGAAATTTTCTTGGTTTGGTGGCAAGTCTTTGTTTCTTTTTCGTAGCTAGGTTATAATAGATCCCATCTCTTGCGCTGGATAGACTTTCAAGATCTCGTCTCTCTGTTGTTGGTAGGAAGGGAAGTTCAAGGTTTGCAAGAAGAGTCTAAAGTGAATCTGGTTAATTTGGTTCCTGCTTGATTGTTTAGATTTGAATCGAGGCCATGGGAGGGCATGTGAGCAAGAGGCCAGCTGAAGCATCATCTTCTGCTATCAATCTCAATAACAATTTACAATACACAACTGAATTGAGCTCCTACGAGGCTGCTTGCCGGCTCGACAAGGACTTGCAGTCCTTTGACACCACCCTCCAAGCTCGGACCAATCATGTCATCAATACTCTTGCTGTGGGGATTGAGGTTCGTGCGTTTTCATTTGACTCGTTGAAGGAAGTCACAGAATGCTTGTTGGAGATGAACCAAGAGGTTGTTAAGGTTATCTTGGAGTGCAAGAAAGATATATGGAAGAATCAAGAATTGTTTGAGCTTGTCGAGGAGTACTTCGAAAATAGCTTGCAAACTCTAGATTTCTGTGCTGCATTGGAGAAGTGCCTAAAGCGTGCCCGCGATAGCCAATTGCTGATTCTTGTCGCGCTTAAACAATTCGAAGAGGAAAGTGAGGCAGGAGAGAGGGAGTATGTGAGGACGTTGGAAGAACTGAAGAATTTCAAGGCAGCAGGTGATCCTTTCACCGATGAATTCTTTCAGATCTTTCAATCCGTGTACAGGCAGCAGATAATGATGCTTGAGAAGCTACAACTTAGGAAGAATAAGCTTGACAAGAAGCTCAAGTGCATTCATACTTGGAGGAAGGTTTCAAGTATGATATTTGTTGCTACTTTCGCAACTGTATTGATTTGCTCAGTTGTGGCTGCAGCCATGACTGCCCCTCCTGTTGCTGCTGCTGTCGCTGCAGCATCAACAATCCCATTAGGTTCAATGGGGAAGTGGATAGATTCTCTGTGGAAGAATTATGAAAATGCATTGAAGGGACAGAAGGAGGTGATTAGCACAATGCAAGTTGGTACTTGTGTTGCCATAAAGGATCTGGACAGCATTCGGGTTCTCATTGATCGCCTGGAGATTGAGATTGAAGCACTAATGCGAACCACTGACTTCGCAATTGAGCATGGGGCTGTGAAGGTTGCAATCGAGGAGATCAAGAAGAAGCTGGGGGTGTTCATGAAGAATGTTGAGGATTTGGGAGTGCTAGCTGATACGTGCAGCCGCGATATCATGAGGGCTCGGACTGTGGTTCTGCAAAGGATCATAAAAAATCCTAACAACTAAAAGGATGGTGGTTCTTGATACTTTCAACTGGATAGTTGTTCATATTCTGAGACATATCTTATTTAATTATTTTCTATGGTAATGATAAAATCACCATATTTTTTTAGTTTATACCATTGATTATTGCAATTTGAATCATGTTTAAGAAAATAATTTATGACTGCCACTGATTCTTAGGCAGCAACATGTTTCTAGTTTCCGTTCCGACAACATGGACTCCTATTTCATATCTATTTTTATCAGTACATACTTTATATCAAATATTAGTTCAAATTCATTAATTATTTCCATTGTGATCATTGATTACTCTGTCCAGTGTATATCTGTTTTTCTTGCTCAGTAGTTTGGTTATATATATACCAGATCTCCGGGACTCAAATAATAAAGAAGCAAAGGATCCATTTTTTATTTTTATAATAGTTGTCAGCTAGTATAAAATCTACAGTGGAGCTTACTTTTTTTTTTTAAGACAAAAAATATATGTTTTTGCTCTTATTGTTAAAGGAAATACACAATACGAGATTTAGTCTTGCCGTAAAAAAACATTGACTTTAAATAAAACATTTTTATTTGCTCACTATCATTAGTGGCAGATGAATAATTTTATACTTAGCTTCAATTATAATAGACACATGAATTATGAGAATTCATTCATGTCGATTCTTTTATTTAAGAACCTCATCTTAATCCCAACCAAGATGACTTCTTAATAATTACTTTGAGTTAAAATTGCTCTCACTGTGCCTAAGTCGCTTATTGAGCATTAAAACTCAAATAGTCTCATCTCTCTCACCTTACAAGTGCTAAAGGTGATTGCTCATGTGAGTGAGCCAATCTAAGTCTATCGAAATACTTTAACAAATTATACTATACAATACTCACAATATATTCCATAAAACAAATAATGAATAACATGATATACTAATGATATTTATTCATTAATCAATTAATGTAAGCTTTCATATGATCCTTAAAACTAGTTATATTACCAATTACATTTTACATAGGTCAAGGGATCTCACATGTCTAACAAATACATCCCTTGCTATTGGTTTTGTGAGTGGATTTGCAACCATAGAATTTTATAGAAATGTGTTTTAAGATCACGTCATGCTCAGTAATTGCTTCTGTAATGTAGTGATATCTCATCTTGATGTATTTGGTCTTTCCATGGTATTTTGGATCTTTAGCCACAACTACTGTAGCAGTGTTATTAAAGTAAATTATCACTAGGTTTGATACTGATTTGACAATTTTCAAATGATACATGAAACTCTTTAACCAAACAACATCTTGGTGTTGCTGTGGAACAAGCTACATACTCATCCTTCATAGTAGATAAGGCTATGCAAGATTGTTTCTTATTCCTCTATAGTATTACACTATTATATAGCATGTAATTAGAAGTTCCTTTCAGATATCATAGAATCCTTTTAACTGCCATCAAGTGTTTCTAACCAGGATTTGATTGATATCAACTAACCAATCCAACGACATAACATATATCAAGATGTGTGCACATCATTGCATTTATCAAACTACCGATAACACTAGCATAAGGTACTCTGGACATTTTCTCTTTTTTTCTTATGGAGTCTTGAGACACATATCACTGCTCAAGCTCAAGTTTTTATCAACAGGGTGTCCATTAGTTTGCTATCTTGCATATGATTACGCTCTAACATCTTTTTGATGTAAGTCTCTTGAGTTAAACCCAAAATTCTTTTAGCGCGATCTCTTATGATTTTCACACTAGGAACATAGTTGGCCTCACACATGTCTTTTATTTTAAATTTTGATGATAAACACCTTTTATTAATATATATCAATCATCTCTTTGTTATTTCTACCTATTAAGATGTCGTTAACATATAAGGACAATATTATAAAACTATTGTTAGAACGTTTAAAATACATGCAATGGTCTTTTTCTATCATTGTAAAACCGACTTTAAGGATAACTTGATGATTTGACGTTCCATTGTCTAGAAGCTTGTTTAAGATCATATATGAATCTTTTAAGCTTGCAAACTTTGCGCTCATATCCTTTAGTCTCGAATCCTAAAAGCTAATCCATATAGATCTCCTTATTTAGTTCTCCATTGAGAAATGCAGTTCTAACATCTATTTGGTATAACTCTCAGTCAATATATGCAGTTAAAATGAGGCGAACTGAAGTAATCCTCATAACTAGTGAGAATGTATCTTCATAATCAATTCCCTCTTCTTGAGTGTAGCCTTTTGTTACTAGTCGAGTCTTATAACGTTTTATTAACTCATTTGCCTTACGTTTAATTTTAAGAATCCATTTATTTTTATTGGATTTTTGTCCTTACAGTAAATCAACCAAGTCCCAAACTTGATTAGTTTTCATCAACTTCATTTCTTCTTCCATAGCTTTAATTCATTATCTTGCTTTAGGACCAGACCTAGCATGATTGAATGTTTTAAGCTTTTCATCATCTTTTGGAGCAATCACGAACGCTCCCCCCTCAATCTCAAATTGACAACGAGGAATTGGTTCACAAATGCTTCTACGAGATTGAGATTGCTCATGATCTTGCTCCATGAGAGTAGGAATAAACAAAATGTCACTCTCACTGTTTCCAAGAGGGTTAAGAGTTTCCTCTAAGTCCTTTACTGAATGGCTTGTTGTGCCATAACCTAGATTTTCTATTTTATATAATTGAAAATCTTTATCAACCTTACTTGTCATTGAAAAATCCTTTTCTAAGAATACAACATCACGTGATTAAATCTCTGTCATTCTTCCATCAGCTTTTTCACTAATAAATACAGATCCTTTAGAATGTTTAGAATATCTTATAAAGATACACTTCTTCCCCTTATGACCAAGTTTCTCATATTTATGAGAATTATTGTGAATATAAACTGCACATCTCCATGGATGCAAATAATCTAGATTAGGTTTTTTGTTATTCCATAATTCATACAGAGTGGATGAGACAAATTTAGAGAAAACACGATTAAGTATGTAGGTAGTAGTCAACAATGCATCTTTCCAAAAGGAAATTTGGTAAGTTAGCATGCGACATCATTGACCTAACCATGTTAAATAGGGTCTTATTCCTTCTTTTTGCTACATTATTTTATTGTGGAGTATAAGGAATAGTTAGTTGTCGAGCTATACTCTTTTCATTACAAAAAAAAATTGTTCAGATAGATATTCACGTCCTTGATCAGTTCTTAAAGCTTTGATTTTTGTGCTTCGTTTATTCTTCAACAGATTGGTGTATCGAATGAAGCAATCCAATGCTTCAAATTTGTGTGAGATCAAAAAAACATGACCAAATCGTGTGAAATCATATATAAATATAATGAAATAATTCGCACCATGTCATGCCCTCACATTCATTGGGCCACAAATGTCTGAATGAATAAGTTGTAATGGACTTTTTTGCTTTTTTAGCTTTGCCAAATAGTAATTTAGTTTCTTTTCTAGCAAGGCAATACTCACAAATAGACAATTTCTCTTTGGTAAGTGATCTTAAAAGACCAACTCTTGACAATCTATGTAATTGATCTTGCCCATTGTTTCATAATCTAGCATGCCAAGTTATGATATCACTGTTACTAGTATTGCTAGAATTTTGAACAACATAAGTCCTTTTAATTACATAAAATATCCATGTAAAAATACCAAAATACCCCTAAAGACAAAGCTTCTTTTTTTGTCTTTTTAGGCTAAAAGTGTTATTTGACTGTACTTTGAAAATGAAAAAACCAGAATACTCTTGTGGAAGAAAATCAAAAAAATATTTATCCGCTCGTGAAAAAATAAAAAATTGATAGTGAAACTATTATTACAATCCATAGTAAAAGCTCTTTAGATCTACAATAATTTCTCCATGCCATTTAATTTTTGTTATAATAATAATAATAATAATAATAATAATGTCATTGCCTAATATAAGGACATAACAAAAAAAATAAAATTATTGGTGTATAAAATCGAAAGCATCATAAAACATAATAAATAAACACGATGAAATTTAAGTTGCCTCTATGTTATTTTAATTAAATATTTTAAAATATTCTTAAGATAATAATCAAAAGGTCATAAATATTTAAAACTCAAGGAAACGACTTAGTTTTGGAGCGTGAAATCTATTTAAAAAATGCCTTGCCATTAAAAGCAAGAAATAACGAAGAAGTCTAGGAACCAAAGTAGAAATAAATTAAAAAATTAAGGACTTAAAAAGTCAAAACACAACGAACCCAAACCAGAACTCACTTTCTCCTGACTTCCAACGGAAGTCAAGAAGCTTATGAAGACATGATCCCTTCATCGTCCAACACGGCAAATTGCTTCTCCCTCTACTTCTAAACTATAAAACCCTCCGCTCTCTAAAAACTCTCTCAAAATCATGGACATGGAAACCGACTTAAAAATTTATCAATTAAGCCACGAGCTTCGCGGCCACGAAGACGACGTAGCAACCCCTCCCTCCCGCCCTCTCTCTCTCTCTCTATATATATATCTTTAATTAAAATTAAGT
Source organism: Populus simonii (assembly GCA_007827005.2). Classification (NCBI taxonomy): domain Eukaryota; kingdom Viridiplantae; phylum Streptophyta; class Magnoliopsida; order Malpighiales; family Salicaceae; genus Populus; species Populus simonii. The sequence goes on along the minus strand of CM017467.2, from coordinate 15,257,295 downwards.
CCGTTTGATTAACTTATCTAATCTCTCGCAGGCTCGCGGGATTTGTGTTTGCGGAAATGCTGGAATAGCGACGTCGTCGAGGGACAAAACGGTGAGGTACTGGGTGCCCGACCCAACTGACAAACGCAAGTTTGAATTATCAAAAATTCTGCGAGGGCATTCGAGTTTTGTGGGACCATTGGCATGGATTCCGCCGAATGAAGTGTTCTCAGAAGGCGCGATCGTGTCTGGTGGAATGGATACGATGGTTTTTGTTTGGAATTTGAGTAATGGAGAGAAATTCCATAGCTTGAGTGGTCATCAATTGCAAGTTACTGGTGTTGTTTTGGATGATGAAGATATTGTTTCTTCCTCCGTTGATTGGTAGGCTTATTATTTTGTGTGTTCTCGCCTTGATAGATGATCTAAATTTTGGCCCTTTCTTTTTTTGTGATTATTATGGATTCCTTTTGTTGTTATAGTACTTTGAGGAGATGGAGGAAAGGTAAAGTTGTTGACTCTTGGGAGGCTCATAAGTCTGCGGTCCAAGCGATTATTAAGCTGCCGTCCGGCGAGCTTGTTACAGGTATATTTTCTGCCTTTTTTTTTTCGTGGAATCTTAGTTACATTACCTTGAGTGAAAAATATGAGTGCTGCATGTGGAAAATTGAATGAAAAATTAATTTTGGCACTATTGAGGTGCTGGTTTAGAAGACGCATTTGCTTGGGGCCCCTCACCTCTTCATTCAGGATTAAAATTTTAGTTTTATGATCTGTGCTGGCCTGTATCTGTGTGTTGGAAGTGTTTTTCTTAATCTTTCCATTATTAATTCGAACTCTTAATCGTTCTCCATTTCATATTCAAATACATGGATCCAATGGTTTGGTTTTTGTGTGCCAAACACCAAACCAACAACTTGACTTTTCTTTCCATGACAATGTAGGTTCAACTGACACAACTTTAAAACTTTGGAAAGGGAAGACATGCTTACACACTTTTGCAGGGCACTCAGGTAGGGTTTTCCCCCTGCTCTTCTTTCCCACATGCCTTGTTGCTCATCTGTTGTACGTTTATGTTTACCTTTAAATAATAAAATGGTTTTGGAGAATTTTGCAGCCCCACTTTGTTCGATATCTGTTCTCTGTACCAAGAAATAAGATGGCTTATTGGTCAGTATACTAATTCAGGCTCAATTTGGCTTGTACTTGTGAACTCTGTAGATACAGTAAGAGGCTTAGCAAAGATGCATGGAGTGGGAATTCTTTCTGCATCACATGATGGGTGAGCAGTCAGTTTCATTTATTTGTGTTTTATAATGCAATGGTTCTGCTTTATGTTTGGCTTAGTAGATGATGGATAGCGCCAAAGTTATTGCAGTTTATAAATAAAGATTCCCTGGACTTCCTTCGTTATTCATTTTTAAAGAACAACCCTCATTGTCTTGCATAAATGGTTGTTGACTGCAATAGTATTTTCATTGCAACAGCTCCATCAGATTATGGGCTTTAACTGGCCAAGTATTGATGGAGATGGTTGGCCATGCTTCGATTGTCTATTCAGTTGATTCACATGTGTCTGGACTAATTGTTAGTGGTAGTGAAGATTGTTCAGCAAAGATTTGGAAAGGTGACTGCTTCTATTGGTTGTTCTTCTACTCATGTAATCTCATATGCTGAGGATTTGGGCATTGCAACCGAATTGATCGTGTCTTTGAAATGTTACTTACTTGTGAAATCATTTTCGTGTTGCAGATGGAGTCTGTGTTCAGAGATTAGAGCATCCTGGTTGTGTTTGGGATGTCAAATTCTTGGAAAATGGTGATATTGTGACAGCATGCTCAGATGGAGTAGTACGTATTTGGACTTCACATCAGGAGAGGATTGCGGACCCAGTAGATCTTGACTCTTATGTTTCCCAACTTTCTCAATACAAATTAAGCAGGTATATTCATGCATTATTTGCCAGCAAGTGATACATACTTATGCACTTTCTGTTGTTAAAATGTGGACTTCTATACTGTCTTGGATCAATGTTTAATGAGTTTCTGTTGTTGTTTGTACGGTATGTTAGTTACTTAAGGGGTAATTGTGAGCTGTGAACCACAATGATATATCTACTAACTCACAGCCTAAGTTTTAGTTTTGAAGAATTTTGAGAGAAGTCTTTCTCTTTTCTTGATATTACTAGCAGTATGTTGTACAATAAATAGGGAAGAGAAGCTAACCTACTGACCCTCAAAACAGGAAATAAATACTAGATAGGAAAGTATCCTACACTAAACTAGAAAGCAATAATCTAGAGAATCTGGATAGTTAATACCAGATTCTCTTTCCTAAACCATATATACTAAGATTTCTCTAAGATTCTAACTGATTTTGAGACTGATTTCCACACTCCCCCTCAAGCTGGGTTGTATATGTTATACATGCCCAGCTTGTGACTCAATTCTTCAAAATTAGTTCTTGGTAGAGCTTTGGTGAGGATGTCTGCAATCTTGTTGGAGTGTAGATAAGGTGAACAATGTTCTTCTCAATCTTTTCTGTGATGAAGTGTCGATCTATTTCAATGTGCTTTGTCCTGTCATGATGAACTGGATTCTTTGCTATGCTTATGGCTGCTTGATTATCACAATGCATCTGGATAGGAGTCAATGATTCCATGCCAAGTTCTTTAAGTAATCTTTGTATCCACATCCCTTCACAGATACCAAGAGCTAGAGCTCTCAGCTCAGATTCTGCACTGCTTCTAGATACCACATGTTGTTTCTTGCTTCTCCAAGTTACTAGATTTCCCCAAATATAGGAGCAATATCCAGAAGTAGATCTCCTATCTATAATGTTTCCTGCCCAGTCTGCATCTGTATAGATTTCAATATTTCTGTTGTCACATTTCTTGTATAGAAGGCCTCTACCAGGAGTCATTTTTAGGTACCTCAAGATTCTATTAACTGCTGCCATATGATCTTCTGTCAGGTTGTTCATAAATTGGCTTACAAAACTGACTGCAAAGCCAATATCAGGTCTGGTATGTGAAAGATAGATGAGTCGACCCACAAGTCTTTGATATCTCCCCCTATCCATTGGTATACTATCATTTCCTGCTCCTATCTTCTTTGTTGAATCCATTGGAGTGTCTGCAAGTTTGCATCCAAGCATTCCTGTTTCTTTTAGCAGATCCAAGACATATTTTCGTTGAGAAACATATATACCTTTCCTTGACCGTGCCACTTCCATGCCAAGGAAGTATTTGAGATACCCAAGGTCTTTGATCTCAAATTCCTTGGCTAAAAGTTTCTTCAGTCTCACCAATTCTTCCTCATAATCCCCAGTTAAGATGATGTCATCCACATATACTATTAGGATTGCTATTTCCTTTTCTGGAGAGGTTTTTACAAACAGTGTGTGGTCTGCTTGGCATTGGGAATATCCATACTGTGCTACTGTCTTTGTAAATCTGTCAAACCATGCCCGAGGGGATTGCTTGAGTCCATATAGTGATTTTTTCAGTCTGCATACTCTGTTGACGTTGGAGGATGTTTCTAGTCCTGGAGGAATCTCCATGTATACTTCTTCTTCCAAGTCTTCATTAAGGAAAGCATTTTTGATGTCTAATTGATGTAATGGCCAGTCTTGGTTAGCTGCTAGGGATAGAAGACTCTGATTGTATTAAGTTTGGCCACTGGAGCAAATGTTTCTTGATAATCTATTCCATAGGACTGAGTAAACCCTTTTGCAACCAGACGAGCTTTTAACCTTTCAATACTTCCATCAGCCTTATGTTTGATAGTAAATAACCATTTACACCCAACTGGTTTCTTTCCAGGTGGAAGTTCAGAAATTTCCCAAGTTCTATTCTTGTTTAAGGCACTGATTTCATCACTCACTGCTTTTCTCCACCCTGAATCTTTGAGAGCTTCTTCAATAGACTTAGGAATCTGTACACTGTCAATGGCTGAAACAAATGCATGATAGGTTGGTGATAACCCTTCATATGAAACAAATTTGCTGATGGGATGACTTGTGCATGATCTAACACCCTTTCTCAAAGCAATTGGAATATTTGAATCATCAATAACAGAGGCAGTATTCTCACAGTCAGAAGTTTCCATACCTGAGTATATTGGGGCAGAATCTGGACTTGGTTCTGAATCTTGGTCATGTGCAAGAGGTATTGTGTGCTCTATCTCCTTTCCAAGTTTTTTTCTTCTAGAATAAGTAAGAAGCTCATGATTTGTGATCTGTTTTGGTGAAGAATGAATCTGGTCAGGAGATTGGACTAAGGCTGGTGGTGCTGGGACTGATTGGATTGAGGTTGGACGTGTAGTGTAAGGACTCAAATGACTTTGGACAAGACTTTGTTGGTTGTCTCCTGAGTTAATTACATGATCAGATTGTATATCCCAATTCTGATATTCTCTCATGGTTGCCCCCTGAAGATCAGATTTGGGATAGTATGTTTGGTGTTCAAAAAATGTGACATCCATAGAGGTATAGACCTTTTTGAGAACAGGAGAGTAACATTTATAACCCTTTTGGTGTGGAGAGTATCCTATAAAAATGCACTTGAGAGAGGTAGGGTCTAATTTTCCTCTATGGTGTATATGAACAAACACTGAGCAGCCAAATACTTTAGGGTCTAAGGAAGAGAGTAGTTTGGTGTGTGGAAAGGTTTGTAGAAGAACTTGGATGGGAGTTCTGAAGTTTAGAACTCTGGAAGGCATTCTATTAATGAGATAGGTTGCTGTGAGTATAGCTTCTCCCCAGAATTGTTTTGGCACATGAGTAGAGAGCATAAGGGATCTAGCAACTTCCAATATATGTCTATTCTTCCTTTCAGCCACTCCATTTTGTTGTGGAGTGTTAACACAAGAGCTTATATGGATAATGCCTTGATTTAGACAATAAGCATTAAGGCTAGAATTGAAATATTCTTTGGCATTATCAGTTTTTAGGATTTGGATTTTAGTCTGGAATTGGGTTTGTATCATGGCATGGAAGTTTTGGAAAATCTGGCTGACTTCAGATTTTTCTTTCATAAGGAATAACCAAGTCAATCTAGTGTGATCATCAACAAAGGAGACAAACCACCGAGTTCCAGTTATATTGTGCACTTGTGAGGGGCCCCATACATCACTATGAATCATTGCAAATGGATGTGATGGTTTATATGAAATGGTGGGATAGCTACTGCGAACATGTTTAGAGAGTTGACATATTTCACATTTGAAGGATTGTGAGCTTTTATTGGAAAAGAAGGATGGAAACAGCTTTTCAAGGTACATGAAGTTTGGATGACCAAGACGATAGTGCCATAACAGAACTTCACTATCTTTATTGACATGAAAATTTAAAGCTGACTGACCCTTGGATGATACATGGCTTCTGTTTTGAGTTTGCCTTGGAGGAATTTCACTTTTGAGCAGATAGAGCCCAGAACACATCTTAGCACTGCCAATCTTCTTCCCCGTATCCAAATCCTGAAATATACACAAGTGAGGAAAGAATTTAGCAACACAATTCAGGTCACGGGTCAATTTGCTAATTGAGAGTAGGTTGCAGTCTAGGTTAGGAACATGGAGAATAGAGTTTAGGATCATGTCCCTTGAGAGTCTACTCAGGCCTATTCCCTTAACTTGGGAGGAAGACTCATCAGCTATACGGACTGTAGAATTATTAGTGCACTGATTGTATTCATTAAGAAGAGTGGCATCTCCTGTCATATGGTCTGATGCTCCGGAGTCGATGATCCAAGGGCTTGAGTGTTTCTTACTAACAGTAAGGGCTGTTGAAAATTTACCTTTTTGTGCTAACAGACCAGATCCAGAACTAGAGGCTGACATACTTGGTTGAGACAGTGAATTCTGACTAAAGAGTTTCTGTAAGATCTCAAGTTGTTCCTTGCTGAAAGGACTTGTTTCTGTTGGCAGAATGGTGTTCTTATCTCGGTTGTTATCTGAGATAACATTGTTGGCACGTCTGTCTTTGTCATTTATTGATTTTGATGGTTTCCAATAAGCAGGTTTGCCATGAATCTTCCAGCAGTTTTCCTTGACATGTCCTGGTTTGTTACAGTGATCACACCAGGGTCTTCCTTTCCTCTGTCAGTTATCATAGTTGTTGTTTGAATAGCCTCGAGCAGCAAGGGCAGATCCTTCCATTATATGAGCTGAGTTGTGAGGTCCCATCATTACTTTCTTTCTACTTTCTTAACGTCTAACCTCAGAGAATGCTTCTCTGAGATTTGGAAGAGGTTTGGTTCCCATTATTCTTCCTCTGACTTCATCAAGGTTCTTGTTGAGCCCAAGAAGAAATTTGAAAGTTCTTTTCTGCTTAACAATTCTTCTATATAGGACTGTGTCTTCAGGGCAATTCCATATGTGAATTTCAAACATATCTAGGTGCTGCCATTGACGGCAGAGAGTGTTGAAGTATTGAGTAATAGAAAGTTCTCCTTGGCGTAGATCATGTAACATTGCCTCAATCTCAAATAGTTCTGATGTATTTTCAGAACTTGAGTATGTTTCTCTTGCTGCTTCCCAGATTTCCTTTGTTGTTCCATATAGGAGAAAATTTTCTTCAATTTCATTGGTCATTGAATTGATCAGCCATGACATTACCATATGATTTTCAGTCTTCCATGTTCGGAACATGGGATCATTCTTTTCTGGTATGATGATATCTCCTGTGAGGTAGTCATCTCTGCCCTTTCCACAAATAAACATCATGACTGATGATGACCATTGAAGATAATTATATCCATTGAGTTTGTGTTCTGTAATTTGGTGTGATGTGCCTTCAGTGCCTCCTGAAAGGCTACCATGAGAGGTTGTTCCTGGCTGTGAGGTCACCTCAGAGAGAGAGCTTTGTCCTGCTGCTGCCATGCCTTAGAGAAGCAGATTAGGGTTCAAGAGTAGGCTCTGATACCATGAAGAATTTTGAGAGAAGTCTTTCTCTTTTCTTGATATTACTAGCAGTATGTTTGTACAATAAATAGGGAAGAGAAGCTAACCTACTGACCCTCAAAACAGGAAATAAATACTAGATAGGAAAGTATCCTACACTAAACTAGAAAGCAATAATCTAGAGAATCTGGATAGTTAATACTAAGTTTTCTTTCCTAAACCATATATACTAAGATTTCTCTAAGATTCTAACCGATTTTGAGACTGATTTCCACAAGTTTGTTAACTGTGAAGCACCAAAAAGACTAAGAAAAAAATGTCTACTTCTAGCAAAGTTGAATTTTTTTTAACTGTGAAACACCAAAAAACTAAGAAAAAATATATCTACTTCTAGCAATTCTCAGTCTATTTCATGATATATCTGCTAACTTACAGCCTAAGTTTGAATTTGTTAACTGTGAAGCACCAAAAAGACCAAGAAAAAATATGTCTACTTCTAGCAAATCTCAGTCTATTTCATGATTAATAGCATTTCCGAGCTCATTAATTCTTGAAATATATGTATTCCTGCACTTCTTTTCATAGTTTTATGATGTGTGGAAGTTGGTTCTCCTTCTGGATCATGGTAATGTTGGTTTCTTTATAATGCTTGTCAATGCTGATTCATGTTGCAAATTGTTTCTGTTAGGAAGAGGGTTGGGGGATTGAAATTGGAAGATTTACCAGGCCTTGACGCTTTACAGATTCCAGGTGTGGCTTCAAATAGACCCTCCAAAAACATTTATCTTAGTTATGTTGGAAATTCTATTTTTTGATGAAGCTATGGCTAGTTGTCATGAAAATCAATTGTGAATAGCAGACAATTGCGCTGGACTTAAAATTGCGGAGCAATGGCCTTTACTTGTATCAATCAATATATAAGTCAATACCAGTGTCTGGATACTTGCATCAGTGACAAGAAAATAAAATTCTGGTGGTACCTGACTGTGTTTCTACCTAGTTATATTAAATTCAGTGTATTTTGTGCGAGTTATGGGTGGAAATGTTACCTAATTTCTGTTGGAAATTGCTAATTAAGTAATGTATTGTAATTATCTTATGATCAGGAACCAGTGATGGGCAGACCAAAATCATGAGAGAAGGGGACAACGGTGTCGCATATGCTTGGAATTTGAGGGAACAGAAGTGGGATAAAGTAACAATTAGTTTCATCATACTGTTTTTCCAGCAAGTTCTTCCGTGCTCATTTTATCATTCAAGGCATATTTATGTCTATGCTGTTCATGTTCCTTTTTGCTCAGAAAGCATTGTCCGTATACATTCTACCCAAGCTAAATTGAGTTGATGCTGTGCATTCTCAATTTGAAAAGAATTCATGCTTATTCGTACTATGTTTTCTTTTCTTGTTTCTTCCCGTGCTATATAAAATAATTTGTTCTTTGACAAATAAACATCCTTTGCTTCAATTTATGTGCTCAGCCACCTTTTTTTATCTCATTTGTTTTCACATGATATTTCCATGCATGACATTGATTTAGACAGATGCAATTCATATGGTGGTCATTGACTGACAAATTGAACAATCCCTTCCATTATGTGATGAAGGAATGAATGACCTTAGTGCTTTAAGGTGTTTTCATCTTTCGAAGATGAGAACAAGCAATAGGAAATGAAGTTTCTAGAAGCAATTGAGTTGTTAAGTAATGTGGGTTTTAAGCAACCACAAATGGTCGTAAACATGTATCTTCTCCAAGGAGAATTAAAACTAACTGGTGGCTTTAGCTTCTCCAATTATGTATGTATCATGAAGTTCATGGATTTGATGTCCCTTCCATTATGTGATTAAGTAATGAATGACCATAGTGTTTTAAGGTGTTGTCATCTTTCAAAGATGAGAACAAACACGAGGAAATGAAGTTTCTAGAAGCAATTGAGTTGTTAAGTACTGTGGGTTTTAAGCAACCACATATGGTCATAATCATATATCTTCTCCAAGGAGAATTAAAACTATCTGGTTGCTTTAGCTTCTCCAATTATGTATGTATCATGAAGGAATGGATTTGATGTCGTTGCAATGACAAGGAAGGACTACTTAGGGGATGCCTTGGTTGACAGATTGTGCTTCTTTTCTCTTGTTACTTCTGGAAATTTATTTCTTTTTATTGTCGTATTGCTCATGTTTTGTTATCTCTCATCCATTTTCAGATTGGAGAAGTTGTTGATGGACCAGATGATGGCATGAAGCGGCCTGTTCTTGATGGAATTGAATATGATTATGGTCAGCATCTAGTTGTCAGCTGCTCTGAGCCTCATTTTCCTTACTCCCCTGAAATTCGCCTCACTTTTTATCTTGATTGTTAAATAATCTTGTTATCAGTGTTTGATGTTGATATTGGTGATGGAGAGCCTATTCGTAAGTTGCCATACAATCTATCAGGTAAATTTCTTCACCAACTTTTCTGCCTTTTAATGGCTGTGGATGGCCTTGTTTTCTCTGAGAGTTCTTTTATTCCTTACTTTTGGTTCTTGGAGAGAATATCTTGGGAAAAAAATGCTTAACTAAGAAAGTAACTCAAAATGCTTAACTGAGTGTATTTCTTTGTTGTTTTTAGAAGAACAGTTGTAGAATGTGTGACATAATTATTTGCGTACAGAAATGTATTAGGCATGCTGAGATAAGTGGTTGAGATTGTTTCCAGATAATCCATATTCGACTGCTGACAAGTGGCTTCTCAAGGAGAATCTTCCTCTAGCCTATCGGCAACAGATTGTAGAGTTTATACTCCAAAATTCTGGCCAAGGTGGCGTTGCACTTGATTCATCATTCCGTGACCCATACACTGGCTGTAAGTATAATTTCATTCTGGTATAATACATGTAGCTATCTGTAACTGGTAAGGTGTGCAGTCCCCAACTCTGTTTTCATATGATGTGAATTTCTTTTTCTTTTTCTTTTTTTTTTTAATATTTCAGCAAATGCTTATATACCTGGAGGATCTTCTAGCATGTCTGGTATGTATTCATTGACCTGAAAAAACAACTTAATATTTATCTTAGCATTTACCTTGGGATTTAGCCAATTTCATAAAGCATGGCCTGAATTTATGATCTTTCTTGTTTATGCAACAGAGGTTTCAGCGAAACCAACTTTCAAACATATTCCCAAGGTATGCTTGTAAAGCTCTTATTTGAAAGGTTTGTGTTGCATTTCTAGACTGCCGATTTAGGAATCTTAGGTAATCATGGGTTTTATTTTTAGGGATTATAGCATTTTGCATTTATTATTTTATCTATTTCTACCCTTATTGTTGTCTACAACTCTATTCAACTAAGAAAACTTTTTGCACTATGCTAGACTTGTATCTTTTATCCTGTTGGCAGTGTTTCTCGACTTACCTGCCCAAATAGCCTCTAGCTCCATATAGTTAGCTTAGAACTTAGGAAGCCTCTGGTAGTTTGCTTCTTGATGATAGATGATCTTTATTTTATATGCATTAATTTTGTGCTTTCATTAATTAGGGTTTGGGTACTTTTAGAAATGAATAGGTAGAACTAGGCAGGTCAGATACAAACTAGACAGGATGCAGAATAGCTAAATCAGTCCTCCAATGAAATTTGATGATATTATATTAACTGTTTCTAGCACATTATTGCTCAACTCTTTTCTGATTAAATACTCTTTATGTATTGATTGTCTTAATTTTTTTGTGATGCTGAGTTTAGTTAAATAGAATTTTGCCACTGGTCTTTTCAATTCTCATTTTTTTACCATGTCATTTCCAGAAAGGAATGCTTGTTTTTGACGTGGCTCAATTTGAAGGGATCCTGAAAAAGCTTACAGAGTTCAACCATTCTTTGCTTTCTGATTCTGTAGGTTATTTTACAATTATTGGTTTTCTGTTTCATCAATTTGATGTTAATTTTCTTATATTTGTTTCTTGAATGTATACTGTTGACATTTTGAAGGACAAAAAGAATCTGTCTTTGTCGGAGCTTGAGATATCAAGATTGAGTGCAGTTGTAAAAATTTTGAAGGACACATCACATTATCACACTAGTAAATTTGCAGATGCTGACATTGCTTTGCTGCTGAAACTCCTAAAATCTTGGCCTCTGGCTATGATATTTCCAGGTCAGTACATGCTCTTGATTGTGAACCTCCCTGGATATTTTGAAAATTCTTCAAAAATAGCAGTTAATACATGCATGCCACTCATGTAAAATGCTATACATAACATTGATTCTCGCTTTGTTACGACTGTTGAGTTTTTTCTTTCCGTATACATGAGTACATAAACTCTGCTCACTTGAGTCTATTATTTTGTTTCAGTTATCGATATTTTGAGGATGCTTGTTCTACACCCAGATGGGGCAACAGTCCTTCTCAAGCACGTTGAAGATGAAAACGGTACCTTGAGATGTAACTCTGTTTTTGTTTTAGTTGAGAAACCTGATTGCATAAAAAAATATTATCTTTTTTTTTTCTTATCTTATTTTTATTGAATAAATCTTGGATGGAGTGGATGATGAGGAAAGATGGCTAGTGATTCTGGTGAAGGTTGTCCTGATATGAAATGATTCTGCAAATGTGCTAGTTTTAATTGCGGAACAAATTTTAGTTATGATTGTAATAGAATTTTGTGTAGGTTTGATGTTTACTATGGACCATATTTGCTGTCAGATACGTTGATAGAAATGATCAAGAGAGTGGCAACAAATCCTCCACTTCCTCCAAACCTTTTAACGAGCACCCGTGTTGTGACTAATCTTTTCAAGAATTCGCACTATCATTACTGGCTTCAAAAGCATCGCAGTGAGGTAATTTTTTTTTCTTGGATCAAAGTTACATATAGGAACTTGATAAAAATAACCAGTGACAAGTGACCCTGAACTGTTACCCAGGGGATTATTTGGACCTAAAGGCCTGGATAAGCATTGTCGTTAAAGACCCTGAATTGTTATTTCTTTAGAGACCTGTGGTCTTAATGTGGCATCTGGCATTATAATGGGCTGCTAGGCTCATATTAAGAGTTAAACGTATATGCTTCTGTGGCCTTTGTTCAATTGATCACGGGCTTTATGGGTCTGTGTATGTCATACTGAGAACTTTGCACTTTCATGTTTGTTTTTCAATTGCATGTATTGCAATAATTTCATTTTTTTTACTGATGTTGCAGATTCTTGATGCTTTTTCAAGTTGTTATTCATCTCCTAATAAGAACTTGCAGTTGTCTTATGCTACCATGATACTCAAGTGAGCATTTTCTCATCTGTATACCTTCACACAATATTTCCCCACTTGCAGTTTTGATAACTTACCACGTCAGTTCATAGATTTATAATATTGTTTTTATTCTTTTCCTAGTATTGACGCACATATCTTTGCCCTTCCTCTGTCTATGCTGCAATTTGTTTTCACAGTTATGCTGTGCTGTTGATTGAAAAGAAAGATCATGAAGGTCAATCACAAGTTCTTTCAGCAGCTCTTGAGGTATGTTTTACTCATTTATTTCCAACCCTTTTGGAAATGGTCATGCTTTGCATGTTCTATCCTGATTTTATTCTAGATTGCAATATGATGAATGGATATGTAGCATTCCATTGGGATTTTCAGAGAAGGATCATAGACGCAGAGTTACCGATCTTGACAAAGTGGCGTTTTTTCTTCCCTACAGATTGTGGAAGAGGAAAATATCGAAGTTGACTCGAAATTCCGGGCTTTAGTTGCCATTGGATCGCTGGTATATCTCATCCTCTCTACGTAAACCCATTGAATTACTTTTCAAACTTTCTGGTTTTTTTTAATGCAGCTGGCATTTTTTTTCCCTTTGTCAAATATTAGCAAATTGATTGAGAAAGGGTTTTTTTTCTCCAAATAAACCTTTTATTTTTTTGTGTATGTCATGATGAAATGATATTTTCTTGTATACCATGGTAGCATCTTGATCTTCAATATGTAGTAAATGAATTTCAAAATGTTTACAGTCTTCATAATGTTTATTGCTTTACTACATTTTATCTTACTCATCCAACGAGGCAATTAACATGAATTATGAACTTTTGAATTTCTAGTAAGAGAACATGTTAAGAGAAATGAAGATTTTAAAAGAGTGCAGTTGGTTAAGACTAGTTAGTTGTGGAGTTTTAATAGTGAGAGCTGTACACTTGCATTGTTGAAAAACAGATATCAAGGTGAACTTCATTGCTTCATATATCAGACTATAGGAGTTCTTGCGACTGCCTACTGTTTATATAGTTAAATTTTGATTTATTCCCAACACAGATGCTTGATGGTCTGGTGAAAAGAATCGCTTTGGACTTTGACATTGAGAATGTGGCGAAAACAGCCAAGGCATCTAAAGAAGCCAAAATTGCTGAAGTTGGAGCTGACATTGAATTGCTAACAAAACAGATCTGAATGTTGGTTTGAGGTAGGCACTTTTTTCAAACCTGTATTAAAATAGATGTTTTATTCAAGATGGAGACAGACTTGGTTGCCTCAAAATGCAAGCCAGTATTCCTTTCTGCATAGCATATCTAGCATAGATGGATTAGTTGCCATGCATTAGCAAGATAAATTGCAGCAGGGTGCAGAACTAGCATAGCATATACGAGTACATATTTGATAGAAATCTCAATTCTGCTATTCACCTAGGACTTGCATTTTTTTTTCCATGTTTGCAGGGCTGGGAAAAAACAAAATCCAGAAGTTCTTGAAAGGGATCAACAGCTAGGAAATTGATTTGACCTTACGTTGGATGAAATCTGGGTCACGCCATATGAAGATGATAACATTGATCCAGTGGATCGATCAATTGTTTGACGAATATGCTGCCCTCATGTATGCATACAACGAGGCCTCTGGGGATTTAATGCAAAATTTAGTTTACAGGAGGAAGTTTCGTGGTAACTGCACTACTTGACACCCAGTATTGTATCATATCTCTATTGAAATTGGAAGGCCAATGCAGATGAACTCTTATCGATTTGGTTTTTCACAGAATTCTGCCCTTCATTCTGCATTACTATCCTATGATCTCCAAAAAACAAAAGTTATTTAATTTAATCGTTCCTTCTTATGATTATTCAGGTAATACTTGCATGTTTGAGGATTTATCTACATGTGAATGCGAAAACTAGAAAAATATGAACTCTACGCATTCATGAAGTGACAAGAGGCAGTAAATTGGCCTAAAGGGCAACCAAGAACAAGTTCTGAAATTGCATACCAAATCATCATTTCCATTTTCCATAGAATCTTCCATCACTCCACAACAGCATCCTGTTCAATTTGATCTTCACATTCCTTCTCTTCAGATGCAAGTGCCTTGGCATTATCTTCTTTTCCAAACTGAAAGCAAAATATTGAGGAAACTCCTTCAGCTCATCCAAACTCCTCTTCATCTCATCCACCAAGTACTCAACTTTGGGTCTCAGATTGTTTTCAATGCTGTACCCAAATATTGCAGGCAATCTTCCACAAATATTTGCAGCCTCATCATGTGAAAAACCTATGCTTCTTAAAAACTCGAACCTCACTTGCATTTGCTCTACGCGGATGTTCAAAAGATGTGCATTCAAATTACTAGGAACATTCAACTTATTCACCCCTAATTGCCTCAGGTAATTAAGAGTAGGCCTAAGGAAATATTCCACATCAGAGAAGAGTAGTCGAGGGCACTTGATGACCAAACCCCTCGATTCTTGAACAGAAGCATGTAAATCGTCGGTCAAGAATTGGAACACAGGCTCAATGTCAGTGATGTCAAAGTTGAGAGATAAAAGTTCTGGGCATAGAAATGTGAGCCTAGCAAAGTCGGTCTCCAAGAAGCCTTTGGACTCAAAAAATTTGAGGGTGGCAAGGATATGAGATATGGCATCAGGGGTAGGGAATTGGCGAGATTTGCTGTTGGGACCAATAACACCAATGGCTTTGAGGTACCTGAGGTTTTCATGGTGAGCTGTGCGGAATTTGATATAATGGGAAGGGTGGGGAGAGGGAGAGAGTTGACGGGGTTTTAGGGGTTTCGCCGGTGGATAGGAGGGAGAGGAGGATGGCAGGGAGAGAGAGTAAAGCATGGTTCTGGGGGTTTTGGAGCGGGTTAACTAACTGAAACCGAAAGTGAGTGAGAGTTTTGTATGGTTGTTATTTGGATTACGAGAAGATAAGGAGGCCACTGTTTTTTCTTTTCTATTATGTACATATGATAAAAACTGGTGGGCTATAGCTACATGTCATGAACCCCTAACCTTAATAACCAACTCTCTGGTTTCATCGTTTTGTTTCTAACACAAATATCTATACCAATTTGATTTGAATCTCTGCTACCCTTCCTTTCACAGTGAGTTTTCCGGCACCAACAGCTTCATGGCAAAATGTCCCCAAACCACTTTCCAACCTCATCTAGTAAATAAAGAGATCAAACATTAACATATTTAGGCTATGTTACTCGGACGGATGAATAGCCAGAAGATGGATGGGTAAAGTGGGAGGAGGAGGAGGAGGAAGAATGGACGGATTGTTATCCATCTAGTTATATTGCTTGGCTAGCAGAGAAATGGAAATACGAGAGTCAATCCAACCTTCCTGCTTTTTAAATGATCCTGCTATTCCATTTCAGCAACCCTGGTATTGTAGTGTATGGATCCTTTGAATTTACCCCTGAAGAAAGTCCAATGAGGTCAAGGTTACTTGGGATTTTGTGATTGCTGGTTCTTATCAGCTTCATCACTTATGACAGGAGAGCACGTTTCTGTTCATTGGATAAATAAACTGTGTCCAGATTTTCATCGACAAGTCATTTTGTTCTTTCCCCGAAGTTGAAGCTTTTGTTTTTCTTTAAAGCTTGTAGGATCTGATGGGGAGAGGGAACAAACAGATACAGAAGTTAGAATAGTAGTATGGGAGAGGCTTGTGGAGATTATGGTTTGTTGATCTTCTTCAAACTAAGTAAACAATGAAATCATTTTTTTTTAATGATTTTTAATGAAAACAACTTGTGTAAAACTTTTTTATTATGTTCGCCAATTAAATATATTTTGGGGGCAAAAGAGCTGCAAAACTTCCATTAATGGAAACCCCAAACCCATCTCTGTTCAACCCCATTTTCTCAAACCACATCTTCTCCTTACTCCAAAACTATCAAACTCAAACCCCAACTTCACACTCTTTACAGCAACAGGACAAGTAGGCTTTCTTTAACCATAATAACTTGTAGCAAGTTAAAAACTTCTAAAGAAATCAAGAACAAGGACAAGAATGTGTCCAAGAAGATTCTTCTTTCGAATTCAGCTCCACCTGTTGTGTCAGAGGAGATCGGTGGTGGTGGTGGTGGTGGTGGAAAGAAGGTTCCAGTAAAGGAAAGAAGTGGGGCATTGGGGTTCTTGAAGAGATTGCCTACAAAGGTTTTGGCTGTTTTGTCTATCTTGCCTTTGGCTATTGGAGAGATGTTTGTTATTGCTGTGCTAATGGCTCCAGGTATGTAAAATTCTTTTGGTGTTTAGTCCTGCCGCCGTTAGAAAGTTAACTGAATTGTGAGTGTCTGATGTGAAGATCTTAGTAGTGGAATTAGTGCTTGTATAACTCCTTCAGCATCATTGTTGTCTTGAATTTGTCCACGGATTGGCATAGAAAATGCAAAAAAACAAAAATATGACGAGTATTTTTGTCTGGTATATATTATATTATCACGTAAGAGATCTCCTCCTTGTGGAAGAAGAATAGTCGTTAAGAGGCTTCACTCGGCACTGTTTTACCACTGCAACCTCTCTATGGCTAACGTTGTGAGCTCGACTCAAGAACTCAAGTACATGGAAAGGTATTATCTATATGGA
This sequence comes from Populus simonii, assembly GCA_007827005.2. Taxonomy (NCBI): domain Eukaryota; kingdom Viridiplantae; phylum Streptophyta; class Magnoliopsida; order Malpighiales; family Salicaceae; genus Populus; species Populus simonii. Next base: position 15,240,580 of record CM017467.2, on the reverse strand, counting down.
TCTTTGCTAACCTCTTTTTGCTGATACATTGATCCTGTGTTAAGCGATACATTATCTGCCTGGCGCTCTCAAATGCTTCTGTATATATACACCGATTCAACTCATGCTAGTTGCAAGCCTTCCTCGCCGCTGATGCCTAGCACCTTGACAAGGGCTTCTCCAACAACCTGATAGAAATTGATTTAGATGATAAATAATATTAGCTTTTTTACAAACGTCCAACACCAGGTATATGATATAAATAACATTTAGCACAACAGGAAACGTGACGATTCACATGGTTTGCAGGAATGGGAATCCTATAATGCCGTCATCTCAAAGTTTGGAAGCAAAATCGCGTATCAATGGCAGAAAAAAAATTTACAAAAGCAACAGATGGAGAAAGGACGATTGCAGCATAAATACCTTGTCTGGTGTAGAGGCACCTGATGTCACACCAATTGCAATGGGACCTTCTGGAAGCCAGTTCTCTTTCTCAACCAACTCCCCATGCTATCCAGGGATAAATAAATAAGAAGTCTAAAATGAAATGAGAAATAAATTTGGTTAAAGAAAGGGAATTACGAGCAGTTGCACTTACATTCAACTTATAAGCTATTCTGTTTCCTGGGCCTATCCTCTGTTCACTGTCAATCCAGTATGAAGGAATTCCACGGAGCTCAGCAATTTCTTGAAGGTGGGAGGTGTTACTTGAGTTCCACCCACAACGACCAACATAAGGTCCAACTTTTCCTCCACCAGATTATACATTGCATCCTGTCGCACCTGCACATTGAACAAAAGATCGAAGCTTGCGTAAATATAAGATAAAAAAAACATGAACCAAAACAGTTATCATAAAAGAAACTTTGCTTTTAGTTAATTTGTAGCATTCTTTCATTGTCTCTAACCTCTTTTCCTTCAGAAAAGGGAAATTCAAGGTTCGAGGTGTTTAAAGGTTGGCCAATCTTGAAATTATGATATGGTTATAGATGGAGAAGGGGATAGGAAAAGCACCATTTGAATTTCAATTCCATAAATAGTAAAAAGAAAGTAAGCCAGGTAAGACCATCAAATGCCTAAGATTTTCGCAGAACTCTAATGAAAAGCTGAACAAGTAGAATCATCAGAATAGAAGAAAGAATCACCTGAGTAGCATCACAAATGGTGTTGAAACTTATGAAGTGATCATTTATATTTTCCACTCCATACTTGCGCATCATGGTCCTCTCGACCAATTTCCCTGTCAAAGTATAGGAAAATCAATAAATTGAGTATCAATGGTGGCAATTTCTGAGGAAAAGATAGAATGGCTTAGCATAACTAAAACTTACCAATCTCTTCTGTTTCTCCCTTGAGCATTGTAGTTTGATTTGCAATGCCAACTTTAACCAGGTAACTGTCAGGATCAAACCCCTTGGAAACTGCATTCTTAAATTTCTGCAAGCAAGCCAACGATTATCTTAGAATTTTGTGTAGTATCCAATAAAATAAATTAAATTTAACAAGAAAAAAAAGCTTTACCTCCAGAAATTCCTCTCTGGTTGAGCTAGATCCATTGAGTCCACCCCCAAGAACGTAATCACACACATACATTGCCTGAATTACGTAGAAACTTCTCAGAATTTTTGCATTAAACAAAAAAAAAAAAGGATAATGCACAACACTTCCTATATTCTTGAGAGTCATGATTAACATGCTAAGAAAACATTCTAGGATTTTCTAATATACTAAGACAAGAAAGGAAACTAGCCACCGCTATTATTTGGAGCATACCTCTTTCATATTCTTCACAACAATGTACTTTCCTGCAAAAGAAGCAGTTGCTACAGTTTCCTCATGAGCATATTTCCCATGAATAATTGAGGTATAATCTCCCTTCTTCTGCTTCTCAACAGCATTCCAAACCTTCACAAAATTTCAAGTCATAATAAATATGTCATCAAAATACACACATATAATCAACATAGAAAACCAAAGAATTACAAGCAATAAACTAATCTCACAGATAAAAACCCCATCTAAAACATACCTTAGACACCCAAGGGCAAGTTGTATCAACAATTTGTATATTTTTGTTGCTCAAAGTAAACATCTCATCCACCGCCGCTCCAAAAGCAGGCAAAATCACGACATCACCACCATTTACAACTTCAAACCGTTTCTTCCCTTCCTCAACAGGAAGGTTTTCAACTTCCATCTCCTCTAACCGCTGCCACAACAATAAAACACAGCACCATCACTAACCATTCACAATTTATTCCTAAAACATGGAATCACAAGAAACAATTTTTTTATATCAAAAATAGCTTCACTGCCTCAATTCAGCTCTATACTGCTCGGATTAACCAAATTAAAAAGAAAAAAAAAAGAATTGTAAACTTATAACACCTTATTAACAGTCGGATTGTGAATAATCTCATTAGTAATCCAAATCTTCTCATCTGGAAATTGTTTTCTGGCTTCGTAAGCAATCTGAACAGCTCGCTCTACTCCCCAGCAAAATCCATAAGCTTCTGCTAATTTGACTGTAACATTTCCCCATGTATACTGATTTCCATTCTCCTTCAACATCTCTATTATATCACCTACAAATTCAAAATTCCAAAAACAATAACTAGCAATTCAGGTCTTGCACGTCCTTTAATTAATTGTTCAGATTTATTTATTTTTAAGATAACTTACTGGTGTACTCGCGATTCATGAGTTCAAGAGTCTCTTCTTTGTGACCAAAGCCTCTGCGATTATAATTCTTGCCTCTTGTCAGATTATGTCTGAACACTTTGGCGTCAAATCCAGACTCCGAAGAGTCTGAAGAAGTAGAGCCATCACCGCCGGCGCAGCGAACGAACACGGTGGTTATACGGCGGCGGGGAGGTACGCGATTGTCGGAGGAAAGGTAGGAGCGGAGAGGTACGCGGCAGAGTTGGAGTGACATAGCCATGGTGGAGATTGGTGAGAGTGAGAGTGGCGTACGTTAGCGAAGAGTGTGGAGTGTGCACCGGTGGTGCGCTTTTATAATAGAGAGGATTTATGGTAGAGCCTGCACGATCTCGCGATCCATAATCATCCATGCTGTTTTCGGGTTCTTCTTTTTCTTGTGTTTTATGTTTTTTAAATTTTGGAGGGAGGGTTTGGATTGTCGTTTTGTGGGCAGGTATCGGCATTTTATGGTCAAGTCTGGACGTCAAAACACGTGGTTTACAATAGAAAAAGTTACACGTCATGTTTTCTACCCTTTAAAATAAAGTTTAATTTAAAGATTTTAATAAAAAATAAATTTAATCTCTAAAAATATCATAAAATATTAAAATAAAAATATTTTATTTATCTATCTAGTCTCTATTTTTTCAATATCTTTAAAAAAATAAAATGAAAATAATAAAGGTAATATAAAAAATAAATTAAATTAAATTTTATCTTTTCTAAACATATTAATTCAATTTATTTATGAATTGAATTTAAATCAAATACTATAATTGAATTTAATTATAATAGATAATTTTTAATTTGTACCAAATCCCTTCAAACTTGTGTATCGAATTCAGTTTTCGATATATATATATATATATATATATATATATATATATATATATATATATATATAACTGTGAATATTTATTTTAAGTGAGAATTACGTTGACTCTCTGCATTTAATTTGATAAATCAGAAATGAGATTTATGATATTTTTTAAGAAAATATGAAAGAAGAAAAATGAACTCTGTGTGATGTATTAAAGATGAAACGTGTAGATCGGGAAATTGACAAGGGTTAGAAAGAAATTAATGCCATACATATTTTATTTGATATGAAAGAAATATGTATATTTTTTTATTCATTTATTTCTGATTCAAAGAAGAGGTTGGTTACGCAAAATCTCTTTAAAGTTTTAGCCAAATCCTCCAACTGGATGACTTTCCCGACAGCGAGCTGTGTTTAAAAGAGATCTATGTTTAAAAGAGATCCTCCAACTGGATGACTGTCCCGACGAGCCTTGTTTGTCTGATTAAAAATTATTTTTAAAAAATTATTTTTAAAATTTTTAGGTTGAAATAATATAACTGAATCAATTTAATATGTTACAATTAATGCCATACGCACTATTTAGTAACACAAAACAATTTTTCCTTTTCTTTTTTAGTTTTCTTCTCCTTTTCTTGTTTTTCTACTCCAAAAGAAAAAAAAAACATGTTCATTTCTTAAAATTTATAAATATTTTTCTGACCCATAAAAGAAAATGTGTTCATATTATATTGTTTTTCATTTTAAAAAATAATAAAATAAAAATTGTGTTCAATTCTATGCTAATAGTTGGAAAGTATTTTAAAAAAAATTTAAATTTTTTTTAATTTTTTAATTGATGTGCATTAAAAATAATTTTTTAAATTAAAAAAAAATTATTTTAATATATTTTATAATAAAAAATAAATTATTACCAAACTCTCAAACACAAATTTAATATTTTCGAGACATATCTACTTTAATACTTTCCTGCATCACACTATTATAAAGTCTTGCAAAATACATTTATTTACAGGCGATAAAATAACAGGGGAAAAAAAAGTACCAAATAGTCAATGGCCATAATCACACCATGGAACATTCCACTGGGACCCATCATATCCACATGGAGTGGAGATTGCCACAACTGCCAAACTGAAAAGGAGAAACAAAAGATAATTAAAACCACTTGTGTGTCAGTCTCTTAAATTTCAGTTCAAGAACTGAGGCAGGATTGAAACAGCATTAATACTATTCCCTGAAGATGGAGGGTGGTTGCCTGCAATCATCAGCTATAACCACCACACCGACTTCTTTAACCAAATGTGGGTTCATTGAGAAATCTTTTATACACGGTCAGCTCCTCAAGTTTCCTCATTTCAGTAAGTTCCCGCATTCAAGAAAGCTCAAAATTCTTGATATCAAAGCTCAAGCTTCAGGTACATACATAACAAGAACATGCCTAACTTCATTCGTTGTCTTTCTTTGTTTCTTGAAATGGTTCTTTGTGATTTTCTCATTGCTCTTAGTTATGATCTTGATCAACAATGTCATAAATGGAGAGATGGGTTTCATTTCCTTTGAATGGCATTGAGGAATTTTTATTTTTGACTGATATTCATGTAATTTTTTTTCAAGTTGCTGCGAAATTTAGGTCTGGGGCAGTTGAGGCAGATTCAAAGGAAGTGGAAACAAAAGATGAGAATCTTGCATTTGTTGCTGGTGCTACTGGTAAAGTTGGCTCAAGAGCAGTGAGGTAATTTTCTAGTGCTCAATTTTTTTTCAGTTTGGTGATTGGTTTACAGGTATTCTTTGACATTTGAATTTGCTTCAGGGAGCTTCTCAAGCTTGGATTTCGAGTTAGAGCTGGCGTCAGGAGTGCCCAGAAAGCAGAAGCTCTTGTGCAGGTATAAATTTCAGAGTTCAAAGGAGTCGATTTACTACATTTGTTTTTCTTTCAAAACATGTTTACTAAAAGAGCAATCCATTTGCAGAGTGTTATGGCAATGAAGCTTGATGTTGAAGGATCCCAGCGTAAGCATTTCTAATTTACTTGAACATTGAAAGAACCTAAGACGGTGATGAAAAAAAAATGTAAATCATTTTCATTTAGAGAAGAAGGCCTCCAACATCTGCATTATAACAGATATACTCTGGTCTTTAGCCCAGCTGTGGAAAGGCTTGATATTGTGGAATGTGATTTGGAGAAACCAAATCAGATTGGACCGGCATTAGGCAATGCATCTGTGCTTCTATGCTGCATTGGTGCCGGTGAGAAGGAGGTGTTTGATGTTACAGGGCCTTATCGGATTGACTATCTGGCTACTAAAAACCTCGTTGATGCAGGTAAAAAAGACATCGGCCTGTGTGACAGCTTAAAGCGTTTTGTTTTAGAAAAATGAGTATTGTTCTTGTTTGCAGCAACTGCTGCAAAGGTTAACCATTTTATTATGGTTTCATCATTGGGAACGAACAAAGTCGGATTTCCTGCTGCTATTCTAAAGTAAGTTTAGTGATTTGGGAAGGAGAATTAGCGTGTGAGTAGGTGACAAAGGCTGATTTTCCTTCATTTTTTTCTGCTAAGTTTGTTTTGGGGTGTCCTAATTTGGAAGAGGAAAGCAGAAGAAGCACTCATAGCAAGTGGCGTTCCTTACACTGTAAGAACCTGCAAATGCATTAAATGGACACACAGGTTATATGAGTATACTAGTTTTTATTAGCTTGAACTTAATTATTTATAGATTCTCTTCAGATAGTAAGACCTGGTGGAATGGAGAGGCCTACTGATGCTTACAAGGAAACTCATAACATCACTCTTTCAGAGGAAGATACTCTATTTGGTGGCCTGGTGTCGAATCTTCAGGTGCGGTTCATTAAATTTTACATCAGAGATTCTTTAACTTTCTTTGTGGACGTATTTTCCACCTGACTGCAAGTAAAATAGCCTAAACTTCAGGCTTTAGAACAGAGAATGAAATAATGAGCAGCCTCACTTCTAGTCTGCATCTGTGCATTTCCATTTCCTTTCCTTAGAATATAGCATAGTCATGTACTTAATTGATGCCAAGTCTTACCTCTTTTCATGTGCCTGTAATTTATGTCAGAACCCTGTTCAAAAATCATCAAAATTTTGAGGGAGGTTGTGAAGACACTACCTACTTTTTCTGCTTTAGGCCAGGACTCATTTCTGTCCATCAATTTTTTTTTTTTCAAGCAGCTTATATCTCTGGACTGCTAGCAAAATTTATGTTTCATTTTACTCATCCCTGGTGGCATGGTGGGTGTGATCTCATGTAAAACCTACCAGTTACTGGCCAAAATTATGGTGCATGCTAGGAAGTAAGGAATTACAAAAGGCAGTCCCAATATTGCAGGTTGCAGAACTTATGGCATTTATGGCCAATAACCGTGGGCTTTCATATTGTAAAGTGGTTGAAGTAATTGCAGAGACAACTGCACCATTGACTCCTATGGATGAGCTCCTCGCAAAAATACCATCTCAACGTGTTGAACCAAAGGTATGCTCTGTTCACTCTCTCTTGAAAAATAAAGTGAAAACTCATTTTTTTTGTTGGGATTGTAACAAGAATAATTTGAATGTAGCAAGCATAGTGCAACCCTATTTACCAATGCTCTAGTATTTCTTTTCTTTTCTTTCTCTGCATCATATAAAAAAGCAAGGAAAAAAAACAGCGAGTAGGTGATGATATTGTGTTCTCAGGAACCAGAAGCAGCAGATGTGCCTAAGCCCGTGCCTCCTAAGATTGTTGAACCTAAGGCTCCGAGCTCTCCTTCTCAAAAGGAACCTGTCCAGGCAAAAGCTATGTTGACAAGGCCACTCTCTCCTTATACCGCGTAAGTCCAATCTAACATGTTCCCACTTTGTTTGAGCAGCTACATCAAGAACTGTTATTTGTTGTAGCTGCAGTGAGTTCCATGTCAGGTTCTTGTAAAAGTCACCCGCACGGCCAGTCATGTGAAGCTCTTTCCTGATCTTTCAAGGCCACATGCAGGCCTTCTATTGAGAGGGATAAAAGCCAAAAGTTGAGGGCCTAGAATCTGACCATTATCATAGAGAGTCTGTAATTTGATAAAAAAATAAATATTGCACCTTATGGAATACAACATTTAACAAAATGAACTTATTTTCAGTCCAAAAAGTTTATGTTTTTGCTGCTGCAGTTATGCGATTATATTACTGTTATGGTCCCCTTTTATTATCTTCGTATTGTTCTCGACAGTTACGATGATTTGAAACCACCTACTTCTCCCACTCCAACTCAACCCAGTAGCAAGAAAGAAAGTGCCAGTCCATTAGAAGCAGTATCAAAGCCTGCTACTCAAGATACTCCACCTATGCCAGCACCTGGCGTCGCTGAAACAAAACCAGGTCCAGTAGAAACGAAGACAACCAGGCCTCTTTCTCCTTATGCTGCGTAAGCCTTCTTTTAGTGCTTTACACTTTTACCGCTCCCGCTACTTCATATAATGATTGGCCATTGCATCTGGCACACAGAACATGTTTTTGATATAGAATGAGAATTGAGCACCCAATTAATTTTTATTGTCTCACGTAGTCTTCAACTGTGAAAGTTTCTCATTCTGCTAAAAAAATTATGCTGGGTATCAAATTCATGATTTCATCTTCCCATGTCATTTATGTCCTACTAATTGCGTTTTCAGATATGCTGATCTCAAACCCCCCACATCACCATCTCCAACTGCACCAGTGGGATCAGTCCTACCAACATCCTCCACAAATGCGGTGCCCGAGACAGGTAACCGTGCGCCTCCAATGACAGCAGCAATCGACAAGCAACATCATACAGAGCCGAATCAAAAGCCACTATCACCCTATCCCATGTAAGCTTGATTTCTGATTTCCACTTATTTTCCATCAAACTTCCTGTGGTAATGGTTATCTAGAGAGGTTAGTCATTTCATAAAGCCACTTTTTTTTTCTTTTATGCCATTGAGTTTCTCTGTTTCTTCATCTCAAGGTATGAAGACCTAAAGCCTCCAGCATCTCCAACGCCTTCACTGAAGCTATAGAATATATTGCAGAGCTAAGTATCACCAATGACATTTCATTGGAGAATTCCTGCAGCATTTTTACTTGCAACCTATGAAGAGGCTAGCAACAGAAATTGCGGAATCCTTTTCTATGATTTCATAATAAATGCTACTTGTAATGTTTTTCTTATTAACTGTATCATGATTATTCTCTTGAACAATTTAACGTAAACTCAGCAAAATCAATCCGACAGTTTGACCTCTTTCTTATGTAATTTCATGGACAGAACTTAGAAGTACCATTCATTCATGAAAGGCCTCAAAAAGATTTTGCTTGTGTTTAACTGGTTGTGTTATCTGGCTCTAATGTTTGCTTCTATTAAATGGTCGATTACAGCAGCAAATTCTACAAGGTTATGCTCCAAAATATGGTTTATTAAATCTGTGTCATGGTCGGCTTCTAGCATCGTTGACTCGTTTTCATATTTGATCCATTGAGTATCACAGGTCACCATCACAACACCACAAAGTTCAAAGAGCAATTGGATTATCAAAAGCTAGCGTTCATACCACAATTTTCATTATAAGCTATCAAGGTATTTACATGGCAACTTGACGATTTGACATGTTTTTTTAGATGCTTTATAGCAGGCTAAGATCAAGTCTTGTTAAAGATAAAAGGAGAACCCACAAATTCAAGATTTTTGTATGTAAGTGCAAACAAATAAGAGTTTGTCTGGTAATACGGTTGAAATCATGTTTTTTAAAAAATTAAAAATGTTTTTTTATTTAAAATTAATTTTTTATATTTTTGAATCATTTTGATGTGTTAATGTCAAAAATAAATTTTTAAAAATAATAAAAATATTGTTTTAATTTATTTCGAACGAAAAATATTTTAAAAAACAACTACTTTCAGCCTATTGCACTCTCAAACACCCTCTAAATATTAAACCTTAAAAAAGAAATTATTTGGGTGGTTTATTGGCTAAACCAGTTATTTATCAATATATATTTTTTCCTATAAATCATAAATAATATAATAGTATCATGTATTTATTAGTATGTACTATGTCAAATATAAAAAATAATTTATAATAGTTTTTAGCAAAATAATTTATGAAACATAATAGGGCAACCAATCTCTAGATGAACTAGATCTTTGATTGGTTCGCTGTAAAAAGGTCGTTTTTAAATAAGATTGGTTCTATAAACTTGAAAATCTAATAACAAGATGGACTCGTTATATCGAGGCCCAAGCATTTAGGGTTCAGGGTTTCTGCACTGTGGAAGAAGAGGAAGAATGCAAGAAGAAAGCGAGCCTAAGCTGAGAAACCCTGAAATGGAAGGGTCCCGAAAGCGGACCACCGAGCCTCCCTCTACTGCTCTGGCTTACCAGGATCCTCACTACTGGAACGACAGATTCTCCAAGGAGGAACATTACGAATGGTTCAAAGACTACTCTCATTTTCGCCATCTTATTCAAGCCCACATCCCTCCAACCTCCTCTGTAATCACTCTCTCTCTCTTGCTTGTTGCTGTTGGGTTCTTTTATTTATTTTTTACTTTCAAGAATTGTTTGTTTTTACTGTGCTTGTTTTTGCGATAAGAAAGTTTGAATGGTTCATTGAAGGTGTTGGAGCTTGGTTGTGGGAATTCACAGTTGTGTGAAGAAATGTACAGAGATGGAATTACTGAGGTTACTTGCACTGATTTGTCCGCTGTTGCGGTCGAGAAGATGCAGAAACGGTTGGAAGCTAAGGGATATAAAGGTTTGTTTCTCCTTTGTAGTTGTTTATGCCATCATAACGTTGAATAGTAGTTCTTTTAATTATACAATTTGCTGTTAGGATACAATGAATGGTAGTCTGCAATTTATGGTGGAAAGTTGAATTCAGTTCATGAAATAATCTTTTGATGCAACACAATTAAAGAAACTTGTGGAGATGTAGGAATCAAAGATTTGTTGGTCTCTACTTTCTACCAACTGATGATGAATTGCTGGATTTTCAATTATCTGATTAGCTTTTTTGGGTTGTTCAAAGTAAAACAAAACTAGTTTCAATGTGTCTATGATAAACTTTGTGAAACATGTTAGTAGATAAGAAGGGGGGGAATCTGTGTTTGGTAACAAGAAGTTGTTTTTCAAAAATGCAGTGGTGTCTAAGCTCTTCTTTCTTTGTCCCCTGTATCATCAGAAATAAAAGTGCTGGAAGCTGACATGCTAGACCTGCCCTTTAATGACGAATGTTTTGATGTGGTTATTGAGAAAGGAACCATGGTAAAGAGACAATGTGTTGGAACTTCAGCTTGACATTTTATTGATCAGATTATTATTTCCTTCTCGTCCTTGTCTGGGATTTTAATGACATTGTGTGTGTTTATTTACTCTATTTCCCCATACTTTGAAGGATGTATTATTCGTCAACAGTGGTGACCCATGGAATCCAAGGTCTGAAACAGTAGCCCAAGTGAAGGCAATGCTTGAAGGAGTTCACAGGGTTCTGAAACCAGATGGCATTTTTTATCTCGATCTCTTTTGGCCAGGTTGGACTAACGAACACAGAATTGCCTTTTTCTTTTTGGGTGTTGGGGACTCACTGGTGGGTGTTGTATGCACCATTGTTCTTACTTGAAATTCATCTTATGCAGCCACATTTTAGGCGTCCTTTATTTGATGCTCCGGACTTCACTTGGTCTGTAGAGTGGAGCACTTTTGGTGATGGATTTCACTACTTTTTCTATGTCTTGAGGAAGGCAAGTCCTGGGATTTTCGCTCTTAATTATGTCCTGTAGACAATCTATGTTCTTATCGTGTAAGGCATGTAGGTGTTTTTCTACAACGAGTTCACTTAATTTGTATGATTTACGAGGCAGGGTGCTATTCTAGATATGTCAACTTGCCAAGAATTTAACTGCTTAATGATTCAATGCTTCCACAATTTGCCGCTTCTCTCTCTTTGTGACATATTTCTGATTTGTGTTATATTTCTTCTTGTTTTATATTGATAAATCAACATTTTCAGGGGAAGAGATCATCAAGTGACGAAGGGTCTAGTGGAAAGAATGAAATACCATCCATTTGTCTATTTCAAGAAGAATTAGAGGGAGAAGATTTTATTTTTCGAACCAACATAGATGAAAATTCTTAGCAATGGTTGTAACTTCTACTTGCTGATTCTTTGCTTGTGTAACCACTTGACATTAAATTATAGTTTTATGCAACATATATGGAACTTGAGCTTAGTATTCTTGAATCTTGGTGGATGCTTTGTCACAAATGCCGCCTCCATTGACCATTTACCTCATGCTGCCAAGACGTGGTGTTTTGCTTCTTATAGAAAGTGATAATCTCAAATTTTAATGATACTAAAAAACCTTTGAAGATACATGAACCTATGGTTTTGAGCAACATGTATGGGCCTAACTGTTCATGAGCTCATTCTTAAAAAAAGTTCAATGTTATAAGCTCAACCTAGAAAAAAAAGCTTAATTTTGATGGGCGGGCTCAACCTGGATGAAGAGTCTAATATCATGGGCTTAGATTAAGGGAAAAACCCAGCTTTCATGAGCTTAGTTTGAGGGAAGAGCCCAGTCTAATGGGTTCAACATGAAGAAAGAGTCCACTGCCATGGTCTCAACTTGGGGGGAAAAACCAACTCTAATGGACTTAATTTAGAGAAAGAAATTAACGTCATGGACTCAACCAAGGGGAAAAGCTCGGCTTCCATTTGGCTCAGTGTAGAGAAAGAGCCCAACCCTCATGAACTCTATCTTGGGAAGAGCTTGACCCTTATGAGCTCAGCCTTGGCGTAATGCCTATCACCTTTTGGCTCAAATGTAACATTTGAGCTCATTTTTAGGCACCTCTCGAGCTCAACCACGCAACTTGATCCCGTCCCTCCCAGCATGATTTTTTAGGACCTCATGCGCCCCCCTCGAGTTTTTTTACTGACCCAATTCATTTTGGATCCTACTCTCCCTATAACTCTAGGTATATAAAAATCTCTCAATAGCCTATTATATTTTCATTTCATTAATGGTGCAACGAATATTTTTTCATCATTAATGTTATCGCGATAAAATGACTCTCTGAACCCTCCACCACACAAAAAAAGACAAGATTGATTGTCTATAAATACAACATGAATCGCGCAGGTTCAAGGTTTACAATCTTTATTCTCAATGAAAACACCTTTTTAATTCCAGAGCATTTATCACATCAAAACTAAGAACAAACAATCTTGTTCTTAAGAATAAACGCTCATTCTCTTATTTATTGTAACTATTTGTGTAAACCCCCACGTAAATGTAGGACTGAAAGTAGTAAGATCCCGATGAGTAACGAAAACATGGAAACGAAAAGAATAGATAGATGATAATAATAGATGTGATATGTAATGGAGGGGATGACCTCCATAAATAAATTTAAAGGTATTGTTAAAGTTAAAATGAAAATTTTGAATTTTTGTTTAAAATTCAAAACATTGACAAAAACGGTAACACGTTTCAATGGAAAGAAGAATTAGAAAATTTAATATAAATATTGAAAAGGAAAAATGATATGATTCAGCCGATGTCACCAATTAGGCCTATTATAAGGTCAAAATTGAAGAGGGTCAAAGAAGAAGTTGATGATCTAAGTCTAGAGGTTCGAATTAAAAAATGGCAAATCTGTCACATTAGGCCTTAGGCTACTTTTCGGTCTATATCTTGAGCTTTATATGGATTTTCATTTAATTTCTAGTTGGGTTGGAAATTATATATCTTTTCCTTTTAAATGATATATGGTAAGCTCTATAATTTATCTGGACGAGAGAGAACAACGCGTTTGAAGTTGAGCCTAGGATCAGGTTCAAGCTATAATTTCAGTATTGCCTAGTTTTACACTATCAAACATAATTCTCGACTTGACCGTTGGATCAAACTGAAATTTCACGTGTAGTCTCCTAACATATGGTTTTTCCTTGGGTTTAAATTTAAGGAAATCAAAGTCCAGGAAGGCCTTGCAAGAATGTTGATAGTTGGACTAAAATATATAAAAAATAAAAATAAGGATAAAATAAAGGGTAAAATGGTTATCTGCCCGAGAATCCGGCTCTCATTCTCCTTTAAAATTGATGGAAGTTTCTAGAAAAAGAAGGAGAGAAAGGAAGAAAAATAAAGGAGACAAAAACCTATTAAAGTGGTGAGATGGAGAGATTGAAAAGATGGGTAAGGTAGAATCATGCATGAAGAACATGTTTTGCTTGGTGATTAAAGGAGTTAAAGTAAGGGTTTTGAAAACTAGAGAGAGAGAGAAAGAAAGAAATGAAGAAGAGAAAGAGGAGACTTGAAGAAAGTTTGGTTTCTGTTGAAATTTCTCCTTGATATCTTGTGATTGAAAGGTAAGAATCATTTTTATCATAATTCATTATGGTTTTGACATGAATTGAGGCTTAGTTAGTAAGTTTTGTGATATGGAATATTGAGTTTTATAGGTTAGTTTGCTTGTTAAAGTGTTTTGTTTTTAGAATTGTATTCTTGAACATGAAAAACTAATGGGTGATGTGTTAATAGTGGAAAGTTTTGAAGAAGAATGTATGCTCTCGTTCAGTGTTATAAAACCCAGACCGGCCCGGCGGGTCGACCCAGGACCTGGACCGGTCCGGGTAAGACAAAAGACCGGTCAAAGGAAAAAACCGGTCAAACCGGTGGGTCGACCCTTGACCCGGTCAACCCGGGCTAACCCGAGTGAGACCCGGTATATATATTAACTTTATTGAAAGATCACTGACTCAAGGAAAGCAAAAGGAAAGCTAGAGTTTTTGCCCTAATTTCTTGCAGAATAGACAACAACCAAGAGATTTACTTCTGTTGGTATTTCCTGCAGAATAGACAACAATCAACAGAGAGTTCATTGGAGAAATCTACAGGTTCTCTATTTCTTTTACGTTGATATTGTGTCGAAGCTAAATTATTCGCTTTTATGATTTTCGCATCTGCAGCTCTGCTACTTGCTTTTCACATTTTGGTTTTTTTTTTTGAATCTTCTAGCCCCTATTGGATCTCCCATTTCACAACTTACATCATTCCCTTTCTGTCATTGATTTATTTTTTGTTAAATTCATGTTTTTTTTTTTAACTTTCTCATAACAAACATTCTCAGGACAGTTTCATAATAATTTGTTAATGAATATACATTATAAAAAACATGCTCCTCTTGGTTTGTGCTCTGTATGATAATCTGGAATAATTAATGTTTTTACAAGTCTTTTATATGATAATGTTTTTACATTATAATCTAGAATAATCCAATTTGTGCACATTCATTTAAACCAATTACTGCCATGCATGTCTATCATTACTCTGTACCATAAATCAATTATTACTCTGCCGAATTGAAATTGCTTGTATGCTTTTTGGCAAGATGAATATCAAATTATTATGATGATGAGCAGTTATTCTCATTGCTTCTATGAGTTCCATATTGCAAGTTTTTTAATTTTGTTATTTGAATTAATATTGAGTAAGAAGTTGATTCATGATGCAACAATAATGGGCATGATGTTGAATACAACATAGTGATTTCTTCTCTCTACATTCTCAGTCTATCATAGTCCCAGTTTCCCTAATTTCTCATTTTGGTTTATTTGGTTGCTCTTCCTGTAAGGGGAGGGGAAAAAAACAAAGAGAATATTGTTTACACGGGATGCTCCCGTGATTAAAATTTGAATTTTTTTTTTATAAGTTTCACGTTCAAATTTCAAACACTGTTATAGAACTTGATATATGTTGGACATTTTTAGTGGCGGATCCTAGAAGGCATAGATGAGGCCAGTAGCTGCCCTCTTGGGTTTTTACCAATCTTTTGTTTTTTTATGCAGCTAAAGATGTTGATTTATGGATTCTAATGCAAAATGGAGTTAAAATGTTGATTTTATGGATTCTAATGCAAACTAGAGTTTGAATATTGTCCCTTTATATCTATTATGTTAAATTTTATGTCTCTAGAACAACTTGTTATTTTATTATCCTTGTCTTTAATATCTTTAAATTATATTAAATATTTATTTATTTGAAGATAAATGCACCTTGATGCTAATTAATTATGCTAGTATATATGTTAATGTGATATTTTCTTGTTAATTATGCTAGCATATATGTTAATGTGATATTTTATGTCAAAAGAACCATATTAGTGTGTGCCTTTTGTTATTGATCCAGGTTGACCCCCAAGACTCGTGACCCAGTCATTTTACCGGGTCAACTACCGGGTCGGGTTTTATAACTATGCTCTCGTTATGGTGGTTTTCAGCCAAGAGGGAAATGGCTTGGAGGTTGATGCATTTATGATAATGTTTGTGAATTATATTATAAATGTTTTGTGATTTACTACTAGGAAAGTATGTTGAGGAAACTGTAGAAATATATACATGTGTAGAGAAAAAGAGAAAAGTTGAGACGCATGGTATGGATATGCTAGTAATTTAATTTAATTATAGTTTGAGTAGTAATGATTGTTTGGTTGAAAGTTGTAGAAGAAGCATTCAGAAAGAAACTCAACTTCTCAGAAGCTTGGATAGTAAGAGTTCAAGTAAGGGATTGACCCTCCCTTGTCTTTTTAATTATTTATACATGCATTTATAATTGTTACAATCACAATGATAATTAAATTGTATAGTGTATTATTATTGGTAATGTTAATGGAAGGCAAATGCCTTCAAGGTAGAAATTAGTATGTAATTCATAGTTAATCGCATATGCGATAATGTGTAGTACATTGAGAGATGTGATTTGCCGTAATGGTGGAAAAAAAACCTTATATGTATTACTTTTGATCACATCGATGGAATTGTTATGCAAAAATTATTATTGACTGCATTTGCAAGATTCAATGCATGATCTATTTTCGTTTGAAATAGTGGAAATCACAAGTGATTTGTGTTAGATTGCCATGTGGAAATTAATGTCAGAAATATGTGTGTGTGTGATGAGAACTCTAAAATAACTAACATGTGAGATAGTCGGTGAGTGAACAAATATTGTGTGGAACTAGTTATCCTGGTTAATGTGACAATTGCCCTAGTTAATGAGCAATTGGAGAAACTAGTTATCATGCTTAATGAAACTAGTGCCCTAATTAATGGGCAATTGGAGAAACTAGTTTCCTGGTTAATTGGATTAATGCCCTAGTTAACGGACAATTAGAAAAACCAATTAATTTGGTAATGGAACAAATGCCCGATTTGGACTAGGGGAGACACTAGTATATACTTGAATTATGCTAATTGTATTGATTTATAAGGTTAATGGTAAAATAAAAGAATAATCGTTTAGTAATTGGTGTGGTAAATATATAGAAGTGATAATAGTAAATAATTATCATGTATAAAGTTGAATGTCTTTGGTATTAAAAAAAATTTCATGTACCTCGCAACACTATGTCGAACAGTAAATCATAATTGTAGTATTAGATTGAGATATTGTTGACAATATCAATAACTTGGTATAGTTAAAGTATAAGAATAACTCCATCAAAATTTCAGTACAGTGTGTATTAAATTATTTAAAAGAAAGTTACATGAAATTGTATCCAAATAGTTGGGGGTTGTTATGTAAAATGATTAGTAAGTTATTTGGTTGACAAATTTATAACAACAATAACATGTAATGGAACAAGGTATATACAAGTTTGATTATGTTAACAGGTTCATGATTGTGTATTAAATTAGCTTTATTGACAAAGTTTAACGGAAAAAAAATGATCTAAGCATGTCTTGTAAGTATAAAAGTAATGGAAAGTTATGTGAAAAATTATAAATAATAGAAATTGACATGAAATAAGTGGAATGAATAATGAATTGAGAAAATTTCTCAATATAACAAGGCTATTATATGGATTGAAGTACGATGTATCATATATATAATAAATGCTAGGGAAGTAAAAAGGCGAC
This sequence comes from Populus simonii, assembly GCA_007827005.2. NCBI lineage: Eukaryota > Viridiplantae > Streptophyta > Magnoliopsida > Malpighiales > Salicaceae > Populus > Populus simonii. The sequence goes on along the minus strand of CM017467.2, from coordinate 15,223,150 downwards.
ATGATTTACATATGTTATGAATTAGACATGATTACACAATGAATTATGATATGTATTATAGGTGGTCGAAAGAGGAAAAGATCATAAGTTTATACGTGTTAAAGAAATAGATTGCGAGGTAAATTCCATGAGTTGTGGGGAAATCCTAGAATCTAGCCACTAGTATGGCTAGAAAAACGGTTTTTCTTATCCAAAAACCCATTTCAACCTATTTTTGACCCAAAATACCTAGGAAACACCCTAGAAACCTTGTTAAACCAATCTATAACCTCCAAAAAAAAAAAACGGTCCAAAACCCGAAACAAAAAATCTTCTTGAGTTTATATATGTTTCTTAGGTGTTTTCAAGGTAAAAGAATACCTAATCGTAACCCCCCCATCATATAGAACCATTTGGTGGTCTAAATATTTTTCAACGCCAACCTTTTCTTTCTAAGTTGGAATCTAGCAGTTATTTTCTCTTTTAAAAAAAAAAACTAAAAAAAAAAGAAAAATAAAGTTTGGTATCAAAATATATTTTTTAAAATTTATAGGGACCAATTAACAAATAGCTTAAAAAGATGAGGGACACAAATGAAATTTTAAAACCAATTGCAAACTTGCCATCTATTTTATATGATTTTTCACTTTAGTCTTTTATTTTTTAATTTAACCCTCATTTAAAAAAAAAAATGCAATTGAGCTCTAATGTAGGCTAAAAAGGATCAATTGTGCCAAAAAAAAATTTCAAAGATTAAAGTGATTCTTTTTTTAAAAAAAATGCATTATTGTAATCCAGATGGTGAACAAATGATTAAGTGAAGAGTAAAAAGATCACGTTCTTTATAGTTATATTTTAATATTATCAAAAAAAAATAAAATAGCCAGCCGATTGCATAGAGGGTTGGCTTGATGGCAACAAGAATTGTTTCGGCCTCCCAATATCCCGAGGTACTTACTTGTTTTGGACTGGATCCGATCTGACCGAGTATGATTGGGTCTGGACCAGATCCAGTGGGGTTTATTTACTCGTTGGATCGAATGAATTGGGCTATTCACAAATGCAAAGTGCTTGAAAATAGAAATTAAGATTAAGTTAAAAGATAATACATAAAATTAATAAAAACGCTAGAGGAAGGGCTTGAACCTTCGACCTTGTGGTTAACAGCCACACGCTCTAACCAACTGAGCTACTCCAGCACTGTTGCTGCTGTCTGGAGCAAATTAAGGAAGATAATTTCATTGTTGCTTAATCCTACCTTTTGGTAGTATCTAACAAGAGGAGAGGAAGGGGATTCCATGACAAAATGACAAGAAAGGAAGTTGATGCAGTAATTGTTAGTCTGGGAGAGTTGTCTTTGTGCTTGAATTCTTAGAGTTAGAGCATAGCATACAAAAAAGTCTAAAAGGGTACGCCACCAATAATTGTTTAGTTTTTAGTGTGAAAAGACCGAATTTCTATGCCTTTTTTATGGTGATTTTTGTGTATTTTGTTGTGAATTGGGTTTTACTGTGTTTAATCTTGGGTATTTGAATGAGGAATTTATTAATGTTGTATGTGTAGCTGTTGATTGTTTTCAGTTGTGGGGTGCTTTGTGCTTAAATTATTGAGCTTTTTGGTTTGTTAGTGTTTTTTTTTTTCCCTCCAATTTGTGAGGAAGAATCTAAAGGAAGTAGACTTTGGTGATTAGTAGCTTAATTGAGCTCTAATGGTGATTGGTAACTTTATCGAGCTTGGTTGGATGATTAAATTGAAGATTATGTGTAGATAGTTGTTGGATTTTTAGTGTGGTAAAGTAATTTTTTGTTACCCTTTTTGGGTTTCTTGCATGTGATCACAAAAGAGTTCCTCTTGGCTACACAGGTAAGCTTCTGAAAGCAAAAAAAGGATCACACTTTTTGAACTGTCCTCTTGTAATTTCGATTATTGATATTTTGATTTGGGATTTGTTGATTTAGAGGGAAGATTTGCAGAGTCATGGAGTTTCTATCACTAAAAGAACACCGTGCACAGACATTGTTGATCTATCAATTGGATGTTGAAAAGCTACTTGCTGTGCTCGTGGAGAAGGGAAAATCGTTCTTGTTTACTGAAGCAGTTGTGACTGTTTTTGAACATCTCGACAATGATGTGCCACTGATTTCATCTTCTACAATAACTTGTGATTATGCACAGAGGATGTATCTGGTGATAAGGTCACAAGAATGGAATGTGGCCATTGTTTCTGCAATGATTGTAAGCATTACACCCATTCTCAATGAGTGATTTTCTCTTTTCAGCTGTAATCATATCATTTCTGATGTGCATAATTCTATAAATACATTGATTTCAGACGTTAGGTGTTGGTCAAAGTTAGTATATTTGTATACAATTTTGCTGTAGATGCTCATACCTAGATCCAAAAATTGTGCTTGCCTGTTGGTAAAACCATGCTGAACTTATATTTGGAACTTTAGCAACTGATGACAGCATGTTGACATGTTATTAGGGGCTATACCTAATGCTAATTTTCAATCATGATTAAACTCTTTAGAGCTTCTTTTCTCTATAGCATCTTTTTCTTATTAAATCTCTTTTACTGATTTTGCCCTTTGAAGGATGGAACAAAACACTTCATTATTTAAATAAATGGGGGTCAGAGCAGGTGCATCCGGTGCATGGAACACAAATGTAGTGCTCTTTGCGATGAAGCTTTTGTCAGGAATTTAGTTAGTATAAGACATCCTGATTTGGCAGAGAAATTTGCTCACTTTCTTCTTGAGTCACATATTGAGGACAATAAAATGGTTAAATGGTGCCCAAGCATTCCTCATTGTGGGAATGCTATATGAGCTGAGGACGATGAATTTTGCGAGGTAGAATGTTCATGTGGTTTTTTTTCAGTTGCTTATCAGAAGTACACTCGCCTTGTTCAGGCTTAATGTGGGAGCGCTGGAGCAAGACGTGCAGAGATGAAATTGAAACCGTTAACTGGATCACGGTTCATACAAAGTCTTGTCCAAAGTGCCCCAAACCAGTTTAGAAAATTATAGATTAAAAGGAATGAAAAACCTGAAAAATTTATTGAGTATTGTTAGAAAAACCTACAATAAATATATAAAATATATTCAAAACCAACTCAAAACAATATAAATAAAAGATTCTAATGCATAAAAAAAAATCAGGTTTAGTCTTAAATCACTAAAACGACAATTATCCAAAATAGAAACTAAAACATAATTTTACCAAAACTGGACCAAACTGTAAATACATAACCATACTGAAATTTTACCCATAAATCATCTTCAATTCTGTCCAGAACGACACAGGGATCAAATCGTAATTTTTTAAAGTTTAAGGACTAAAATGTAAATTCTAAAATTGAGGGACCGAACTAAAAATATTCCAAATCAATTATCAAACTAAGATTCATCATCTTTAACCTCATAATAACACTGTCCAGAATCTCAAAAGACATCAGGGGTCAAATTATAATTTTTTAAAGTTTAGAGACTAAATTGTAATTTTCATAAATCAAGGACCAAAATAAAATTTTGCTATCTTCAACCTCAAGACCATTCTGTCCAGATTTTCTAGCAAGGTTGAAATGGATTTTTTAACCCATAAAAAAAAATCAATTTAAACAAATTAACTTATAAATCCTTATTTTTAACAAGATACTCAAATTGTTTTAATAAGATACTCAAAATCAATCCCTTAATATTAAACCTTTAATAATCATGAATTAATCTTAACAAAATAAATTTTCAATTCTTATAAATTCTAATATTTTCTTTAATTTTTCTATAAACAAACTATAATCGATTGAGAGTAATATGAGATAAAATCATTTTCTTGTTATTTTTATTTTTTTAATTAAAACTCAAAATTAAAAACTGAAATTGTTGATTTGATTAGGAAAGGATCACGATGGACATAAGATTTAGAAGAGAAAAAAAGTAATTCTCTTACAATTTATTTTTATATATTTAAGTTAGTTGAGGTTGGGTTGCACTGATTTGAGCTTGGATTTAGCTTAAAAGTTTGAATCTTACATATCTGATTACTTCAGTGTTAGTAATTGCACTGCCTGACGCCCGTGCGTGGAAAAAAAGGCTCTTTTATTTTATTTTTTGGGAGAAAGAAAAACTTTTAATCCGCCATCAGAATCGTAGAAAACAGGAAATGAGAAAGGGCTCCAAAACCAACAGAAGATGCCTTTTGCTGTTCGATCTTCATCATTGGCATTGACTAAGCTGCTTTCTTCATGTGTCTGTTTTTGGGTTTCTATAATACCATTCCACGAGGCTCTTCCTGCATGGCGGCAGCCTTACAGTTTATCTAATCCTAACATGAAGATTCGAACTTTATGTTTAGTTAATTGTTTGAAGCCCATTATCTCTGGTTATAGTTTACCCTCCAATGAGAACATTTTCCATCCCATTGTTATAGAGGTTCTGCACGAGAACATTAATGGATTGGTTGCTGGGTGTTCTGCTTCTTCTTCTCTGATTGTTAGGGCTAAATCACGAGTTAAATTTTCATCATTTTTAGTAAATATATCCATCTTTTTTCTTAGCACACTAAAAGAGAATTCTTATTCCAGTACGTGAAATTTGGTTGAAAACACCAACAGATTGTATAATAAATATATATACAGAGAGAGAGGGAGGGAGGGAGATGGACTTGCCTTCTAACATCATCTTTTGGAGATCCGATGCTAGTTCCTACAAATTAATGGCTATATCTTGCACTAAATCAAATGTGCTTAGGAGTTTGTAGAGATTTTTGTTTTCTTTTGGGCTAAACAAAAGCAATAAATGCAACTACCACCGTTTTAAATAATCCAGGAAGCATGTCTGTCAGTTTCCTTTGAAAATTGATGCTTGGCTTGCTCAACAACGAGGCTATTGTCTTAAACCAGATCGGGAACCTCTCATGTTACATTGCTCTGCAAATCTCGAGTATTAAGATAATAAAACCTGCTCTCCATCAACTCCAAAAGCTCTTGGATGGAGAGATTTTTGTTAGTTTTGTGCAAACGATGGCCTGTTTGAGAAGTTTAACATTTTTATAATCTACGATTATATGATTGGATTTTCCAAGTTGACTCGTCACCTCGATCCAAATTAGAAACTTCTTGAGTTACGATCCATGGTCAAAACCTAGCTCTGGTTCATAAGAGAAAAAAAATGGTACATGTTGTTCAATGTCGAGGGATGCGTTTCTCAAAAGTAAAGAAGAAAATGTCGAGGGAGGTGAGAGCACGTCAACGACATGTAGTCTGGCATCTAATGATTCGTCGTCGGCTGCAAACTTAGAAGCTCTCTCCTTTGAAACAAACGACATGTAGCCCAATGATAAAGGAACGATAAACGGCATTTGATACAAGATGAGCGATACGTCGTCTAACAACGATATAGCTCAACCGCTACCAAAACAGGAAACCCCACTCATTTTTTTACTCAAGTCAAACGAGAGAAAGTCTCGGGAAATACATTTTTCATAACTGCCATTACATTATTTATAGCTTCCTTGTTTGTTCCTGCGTAGATTTTTTTTATATATAGAAATTTAATGTATCTATATTTTTGTTATTTGATTAAAAATAAATCTTAAATATCTAATTGTTTGTTTAAAAGGTTAAAAGATTGAGTGATAATTCATTTATAGATAGGTAGAGCTTGTATCCATATCCAACGCCCCTAAACGTGACAAAATATAAAGATTGGATAACATAGGTCTAGCTTGTTTTCAAACCAAATGCTTTCAAGTATGGTTAGAAGTCGAGCTCAAGTGAATATAGATTTGACGAGCTACTAAACCTAACACCCTTAGACTTGTCAGCATGCCGAGCCCAAATAAATATGAGTTTAGTAAGCTTTCAGACCCACTGTTCTTGGGTTTGGCACCGTGCTGAGCCCAAGTGGATATGAGTCTGACGAGCTACTAGACCTGGTGCCTTTGGACTTGGCTGCTCACTGCCATACTCATTGACCTTGGACTTGGCTGCTCGCTACCATACTCATTAATATTGACCTTGGACTTGGTAGTGTGCTAAGCACAAAAGGCTGGAAATCATTATAGACCTCATGTTGAATTATAAGGTTTCGTTTGTTTATTCTTATGACTTTTAAAATAAAATGTTAATGTCAGAAATATTATCTTTCATCCCTCATTAATGTTAATATTATGGATATTTTATCTCATATTAAAGTTAAAGTCAAGAATATAACCCTAATTAATAAGTGTTATAAAGGTATAAAAAACCTCCTAAACCATTAATAAATATCTTTTCTACATAATTCCAAGAGTATAAATATCTTTAGAATTACATAAATAAAGGGTTCATAATTTTTATTCTCAACAAAAATACTTTTTTAATTTCAGAATATTTATTATATTAAAATTAAAAACAAATATTTTTGTTCTTAACAATAAATACTGATTCTCTTAATTATTGTAACAATTTATTTCAAAGTCACTAACTTTGTCGCGGTCCTAAAATCCCTTCAAGAAATTATGTTTTGTAAGTTACAAACATCAAGTAATAAGTTTTATGAAAAATAAAAAATAAATTATCTCGCTAAAACTTATAATTAATCCATAATTCAATTACTAAAAAACCATATTCTTAAAAACTTTATATTTTATAACATCCTCAAAATTATTTTTCATTTAAATCTTGTATTCATACATTGTATATTTGCTAAGAGTTGGTTTCGGCACCCCCTCTCGTCAATCTCACAGGCCTCTTATCCAGGACGGAGGAGCAATCGATCAAATCCAGATAAGCATTGGTATTACAAAACCCACGCATTTACAATTCGAAAAAAGAAAAAAAGAAAAAAGAAAAGAAAAGTGAAATTGGTTGCATGTGACTAGAGTTACATGCATGGGAGTCGTCAAAGACCCCAGTGACATCCCATGTGGTTAGGCTCGTGTAGGGCTAGCAGTTCACGGGTGAAAAAAAAAATTATTTGAAAATATATTAATAAATTTTAGATTTTTTAATTTTTAATATTAGAATAAAAAAATACTAAAATAATATTAATTTAATATTTTATTAAAAAAAAACACCCAAATAATTGTTAACCACTAGGAAGCGATTGAAAACGCGGTTGTTTTCGTATTTTTAAAAAAATTATTTTTTTTTGCATGTTTTGAATTGTTTTAATGCGCTGATTTAAAAAATAATTTTTAAAAAATAAAAAATATATTATTTTGATATATTTCAATACAAAAAATACTTTAAAAAATAACCACAGCCACATTTTCAAAGAGATAATTCTACCCTTCTTTTCTTAAACGGCATTTGTTTTGATAAGCTGCAAGGAAAAACAAAAAAAGTGGGCAATGTAAAAAAAAAAAAAAACCCCCTACCTGTGACTAACAAATTTCAAAACTTATTTTTATACAATAGGGCATTAGTCAATTTTTAACAAAAAACTTAGTTTATTTATGTGTCTTTCTTTAACTCCATCAGTAATCAAAAAAAGGTCCTGGAACTCTAGTTAAACGTGCCACTTCAAAACAATTACCACTAGAGTAGCCGTTAAAACATGTTTTTGGGTTGAAGATCTTTCAACATTGCTATTTTTCATTTTCTAGCCAATTTCTTCTGTTTTTATTTTATTTATTTATTCCCCTAATCATCATCTATATGGCACTCTACCCAAAATGAAAAGCAAGAAGCTTTCCCCAGCAAGTTTTTTTTTTTTTTTGACCAGACAAAAGGAGCATTGTATGGTTGTATCCAAGCACTGGAAGAAAGGTAGGCGATGGTTAGCCCACCAAAACCTTCATTTCATATCAAAACAATCTGTTGTATTTTCCTTCCCTTTGACCTCTACCTTTCAGCCCTTTTGAGGTTCCTTCACCTTTTGAAAATGCTTCTCTCTTTTTAGTTTTAAAAGACCAACAGCAGCACTGTGTTAGTCTCCATTAGCGCAGAATGTGGTAGCCCTAGCTAGCCACCCTTTCATTGTATGATTGGAAAAATAAAGACAACAATTGATGAGCATCAACGAAGGATCGCTTGGATTCATATTTGATAGAATTCCCAGCTTTTACTAAAGTATAGTCTCTGCACCTGTTGCAAGTACTTGAATCAGGGGACGAATGGATTGAAATCCAACTGTTATGAATGAAAGAGACACTGTACTTGATTATTCCCGACATCAAAATCATTAAGTAATATCGATTTGGTAGTAATCACACAATAATTTGAATATTTTATATGAGTGGGTCTTGATCTCTTAATTTGTTGTTAATTAATGTATTCATGCTTTCAAAGTTAAATGGCATAAAAGCCACATGAAGCGCAAAGTTTAAATCTTGTTGAAGCTCAAATCCCATGAACTCTTGCTATATATACATCACAAGTCAGGTTCCCTCTTTGTTTCTTGTCTCCTTCTCCCTCATAAAGCACCTTTTGCCATCACCTTTAAATTCTTATAAGGTAAAGCCATGAACTGATCATTTGCTTCTTTTCATGCAACGCAAAAAGCCCACCATAGCCAAAAGCTTCAAAGGTGGCATTGCTTTCTAAGACAGGGGACTAGCAAAAAATGACAACCCTTTTATGCACTATCTACCATGGTACTATATATATACATAGCACTTATCCATAGGCATGTTCATCATACTTGCTATAGTTACGCGCTACATATTAATAGGACAACTGCGTATTTTGGCCTTTGGGGGGCTTGGATAGGTCTGGTTAAAACCCAGATTTGATTCTTTGGACCACTAGTCTTAGCTCAACTTTTGAAAAGAAAAAACAAGAACCCATTTGCGAGACAAGTCTCTCTCCATACAATGTGGTTCAGTGGCTTGTAAACACAGTTCATTCTGTAACAATTTAATGTTTTTTGGATGTTTCCTTCAAGTAATGTATTTTTCTTTACTTACTATTCTCAATACTTTCTGGTAGTATTTGCCACGCATTTAATGCTACTTCACTAAATTCTCAACTGTGGGGTCTAAAGGCACTTGTTTGCCTCAGTGCATGAAGTGAAGTGTCGGTTTGGTTCAACTTTGAAACAGTTCAATTTCATGGAAGTAAGAGTTTCAAGGCACAAGCATTCTAACAGGTACTTAAGTAGCTTTTTTGTTTTCTTAAATATTAAAATCATTATTTTTCCCGCTAATGCTAGGGCTAGAAATCATAAAGGAAATGGTTTCTGTGGATGGTCAGCAGCTGATACATTTTCTGTATCTAAACATTAATATTGATGCAGCTTCATGTCCATACCTTTACATCTTTAAGCCAACAAATAAGTAGCTTTCATTCTTAAGTTCTACTATGAACACTTTTCTTGCTAATTCTTTGTCTCACATTTATTCTGAGTGTTAAATTGCTGCTACGGTAGAAGCCTAGAAGTTCAAGTTGTAGTATATTATGGTTTCTGGCAATGGCTAACAGTTGGTAACCTTCACTTCTTGTCACTTAATAATACTATTGGTGCAGCTTCATGCCCATACTTTCTACATTTTTGGTCCGACAGATACCAGCAACTGTTAATTATATGGCTCTTACTGCATTTTTCTTTGCCTCCATTTTTCTTTTTAGTCAGGGAATGATCATCAAGTCTCACACACTCGTTCAGGTTTTTTCATGTTGAGCTGCTGATGCACCATGTTTTAGGGGGAAAACAGAAGAACTTCTGCTTCATTGATGTCTTTTGATATCTATCTTGACCATTTCTGCTCTTTTCATTGTCAGTGATCCGTTTCAAACGAAAGTTGTTGCTGATAAACAAGAACCAAACAACATCTTTGAAGAGTTTTGTCACCTTAAATCGGTAAGCCTTGACCGCTTGATAGTTAAAAATAAATTGTCTGCCGTTAGTTTACAGGTATTTCTGCTTCTGTTAAGGTTAACTTTGTTTGGTTGTTAATTTTGTTTCACAGAAGAAAATGAGACAGCTTGAGGATGGCATTGAAGCCAAGAAGAGGCAATCTCCTAACACAGAGGCTCAAAGTTCATTAAAGCAAGAGGTGATTACCTTGACCGAAATCCCTCGCAACCGTGTAAACTATATACGAAGCTTTTAGGATTGCATTGTTAGTACTTGCTCAGGAACCCTGTCTATTTCTCCTCTGTAAAATTAGTTACTTTCCAAGGACTACTCTTCAGACGCTTTGCTCTTAGCTTTATGTCACGCATGTCAAGTTTATACCGGAAAAATGGTTGGTCAATCTGTAGAGGAAGCCATGTCCACTTTTGTTTTACAGAATTCACCATTGCACAAGAAAAACACTTCACTGATTCATATTTAAATGTCCACAGCTGAGACTGAAAAGGGAAAACAGAGAAGAGCCTTTGTTATTTGTGATATTTTAGAATGCAACAAGCTTTTCACTTACTGCAAGTTGTTTCCTCTCTTCTGCAGATCCTAGATCTTCAAGACCGATTGCAGGACCAGGTTCTGGTACGCCGTACCTTGGAGAAGGCACTAAATTGTAAGCCTTTTTCCCATGATATCATGACAGATAAGTCAATCCCCAAGGTAAAATTTCTAGTTGTGAATCCATAATAAGTTGCATTTTGCTAATGCATATATATATACACCTACTTCTATGCACTATAATCACTACTTGTTCATTTAAATGCTCTGCCTAGCTGCTTCTAAAAGCAATGTGACTTTCATTTTACTGAAATTGCAGCCTGCTAAGGAACTGATTAAGGAAATTGCAGTTTTGGAATTGGAAGTGGTGTATTTGGAACGATATCTTCTCTCCCTGTACAGAAAAACATTCGAACAACAAGTATCATCTCTGTCAACCAAAGATGAAAGGGACCATGAGAGATTCAAAATGAGTTCAAACATACATAAAGGAATGTTTCCATCAGTTCCTGGAAATGAGAATGATATAATGTCGGATAAGGACCATTCTGCTGATAATGCAAGTCATCTTACTTCACTGACCAAGGAACGCAATGACACTCGGGGACCGGAAAAACTGCTAGATTCCAGCATTCATCGATGTCACTCCTCAATGTCTCAGCGGTCTATTGGAACTTCTCCAACAACGCGATCAGTAGCCAGAGCAGTAGACTCATGCCATTCTCTCCCACTGTCAATGTTGGAGGTAACTTGATTGAATTGAACTGTTCCTAACAATTATTCCAGCAAGGTTCCAAAACAACTGAACTTTGGTAAAGAATAGTAATTTTTTGTATTTCTCGGTTCTCTGTCCTTGTCTTTTCAGCTAGCTCGGAATGATACTTCAAATGCAATCAGTCTAGCAGATCATCTTGGAACCTCTATTCGCTATGACGTACCAGAGTCGCCGAACTGGCTTTCCGAGGAGATGATCAGGAGAATCTCGACCATATTTTGTGAACTTGCAGACCCGCCTTTGATCAATCCTGATTATGTTTCCTCCAAAATTTCAATCTCTTCATCACCAAATGAGTTTTCATCACAAGGCAATGGTGATACATGGAGCCCACAGTATGGGAACTATTCATCCTTCAATTCATCACTTGACAACCCTTTCCACGTTGGAGCCTCCAAGGAATTCAGTGGACCATACTGCTCAATGGTCAAGGTCCAACGAATTTGTAGAGATACTCAAAAGCTGAGATATATTCAACATAAGCTACAAGATTTTAGGTGAGTCCGGTGGCCATAGCTGATAAAAGGCACTTTCACCATATGGTCTAATACTATGAGGGTTTAATCCTGTTTCAGGTCCCTTGTCTCTCGGCTAGAAGGGGTTAATCCTAAAAAGATGAAACATGATGAGAAGCTAGCTTTTTGGATCAATGTTCACAACGCACTTGTGATGCATGTAAGGTTCTAAAGGTCCAATTATGTTATTGTCAATATTCTACCCTGTTCCTTTTTCTGGTTTTGTTTTTGGTCTATGAGCTAATGCAATCCACTGCATTGTGTTGCCCTATAGGCATATTTAGTATATGGAATTCCACAGAATAATATGAAAAGGATGTCCTTAATACTCAAGGTGAGAAAAACTTCTCTGATCATCTTCAAGGAAGCAAGCATGAATAGCATCATTTAAAAGCTGTTGTATGTTTCAGGCAGCATACAACATTGGGGGTCATACAGTTAGTGTAGACATGATACAGAATTCTATTCTGGGATGTCGGTTGCTCCGTCCAGGACCGGTAAGTCTGCTTCCCTGAAACTTTCTTTTAACAACATTGCCTGCCAGCACGATTTGGTTTCAGTTTTAACTAAGGCTGCCTCAATAATGATGGTTATAGCAAGCCTGTTGTCCCTTTTGAATTCAATTCCTTTGCAAGTCCCAATCCATTTGTGATTGGAATATTCAAGGAATGTTATCTTTGACTGGAGCTGAGTTGCTTTTATCTGGATGCAGTGGCTGCGACAGCTATTTTCTACGAAGACAAAATTCAAGAATGGAGATGGAAGGAAAGCTTATTCTATACATCATCCCGAACCTCGCTTATATTTTGCACTTTGTGCAGGAAGTTACTCTGATCCTGCAGTATGTTCCGCTATTCATATCTTGCAGTGCAAAACAATACTGTTTTATATCTCTAAGGAGCTTAGACATCAGACCTTTGATAAAATTATTCGTTGCAAAGTAACACAAACATGAAAAAATTATGTCTCCTATAGCTTTCTATACCTTCTTGTGCTCCTTATTGAAGTGATGAATTGCGATTCTTCAGGTTAGAGCGTACACTCCTAAGAGAGTGTATGAGGATCTGGAAGCTGCGAAGGAAGAATACATCCAATCAACATTCATTGTAAATAAAGAAAAGAAACTCCTTCTTTCGAAGATTGTAGAGTCTTTTGCTAAGGATTTGGAACTTTGCCCAGCTGGTCTGGTGGAAATGATAGAGCATTTACTGCCCAATTATTTGAAGAAAAGGATTCAGGAGTGTCAGTACAGAAAATTTGGCAAGAAAATTGAGTGGATTCCTCACAACTTCTCGTTTCGCTATCTCCTTTCCAAGGAATTAGCCTAGTTATCTCATTTCCATCAGTATGGGTGGGATTCCGCGTGCTGGAGCTAAGAAGCAGTGCTCTTCTTCAACTTATGTCTGCAATATAATGTGGAATGACAGAATATTCATAACTAAAATCTATGGCACACAAGGTGGTGCCAAGTTGATTTAGACACCAAATTGAAGCGTCTATCTAAGAAGAATGATGATCAAATGGGCTGAAGATAATGAGCTTTGAATCCATCAAACTGAAGGCCAGATCAGAAAAAAGTATACTCTAATAGCTTGAGCTTGTATGATCAGCAATCTTCTTAGAGCAGCATTCTTGTGATTTGGCTGTCATTCCACTTCTCTTATCTACATGATGCAAAGGAAGCAAAAGTTAATAGCATGGTTGTTTCTACTTTGTGTAATATTTATCCATATTGTGTACCATTTTGAAATAGGAATGTCTGAGCAGAGGGTTTTTATTTTTTATTTTTTACAAGAAGTATCTTAATACTTTTTCAAATGGCAATTTCACCATCTATATCCATACTTATTTTATTTTATTTTAATTATTATTTTTTTCTTAAATGTGAACTCTTAAATTATTGGAGGAAGGATAATGAAATGAGAAATATGTTGGTTGCAATCTTTGCGGTTGCACTAGAGTTTGTTTGGAAATACGGTAGTTTTTATTTTTAAATGTATGTTTATCTTGAAAAAAATCAAATTGATTTTTTTTACTGTTTTTCAATAATTTTAATGTACTGATGTAAAAAAAAATCTGAAAATTATTTTAATATATTTTCAAGCAAAAAATATTTTGTAAAAATATCTTGTATCACAATATCAAACCCGTACTAATTTATATTTATTCTCCTGTTTACAACTTCAAAGTTCAAATGGCTTATGCGACAATGGTACTGTTACACTATTGACTCTCCCTTTTAAGCCTCAATTATTGGAGAATATATCTTGTAATCAATTGGTTGGTTACACGTAGCATTAATTTTATTCATATAAAATTTATTTATTATTAATAAGGGTTTTATTTATCATTAATATTCAATGATATTTGATTAATGAATATAGAGTAAATATAAGAGTTATTGAGATTGATGCATATTATATTCCTTCCTTTATAAAAGAAAGTAGTTGCTCTCATAAACTAGGGTATGAGAAATACTTGAAACTAATATGCAGATGCTTATTAGATGACATGTACATTGAACTAACCTGTAAGAGAATTTTATATGAAGAGCTCACTTCTATTTATGAAAAGACTCCTATAATAGTTATGTAAGTAATTCTTAAACTTAAGATCACTGAGCTATCTTATATAAAAAGTGTTATGTTTTAATCCTGATCACACGTTGTTTTAATCAAGGGTAACAAACAAGCAAATATTGAGTATAACATAAATTATATAAAAGTATTTGAGTAATTAAGAGAGGATTTATTACCCTAAGTGAATTAGAAAAAATGTTTTATTTGTTCTCAATTAGTATTGATTGTGAAATTCTTGGTCAAGGTGGAATGACATTTGAAAAAAAAAATTAAATCTTATTTAAAGAATCAATGACTTATAATTTTTCTAATATTTGAAGGATCATGATAGGTTACTTAGATATTATAGTTGATTTTCAAATATAAATCAATCAATTGTTAAATTGATAACAAATCAAATTATTTAATTTATTTAATTATGTTTTATTTAGGATTAAGATTTGGGCCAACTTATTACGAACCTTAAAAGTCATACATATAAAAATCATTGGTCAAAAATTAAAATGGAATGATTAATCAAATGTGAGTTGATTGTAAATAAGTTTTAGAAATTAAGAACTAAAATGTAATTAATATAAGATATTACAATTCTAGACCTAGAAAAAAACCAAGTAGGGATTTGATTCAATAAATTTCTAAAATTATCCTAAAATAATACATGTAATATTATTTGAAGGGTAAATTAATATTTTACCATTTATAGGGTTCTTAGGTTTCTCTATAAATATAATGTCATGTCTTTTATTTTCTGTACATGACATTAGATGACAATACATAAGAGCACAATACAAAAACATCTAAAACACTAAAGAAATAAGATAATACTCAAAGATATAATAATTTATCTCTTCTAAAGGGTTTAATAGAATTTTTACTGGTAGTTCATGTAGATTACTGTTAGAGATCAGACATTTAGATAATTTATGATTTACAACAACTTAGTTTTGAAATAAATATTCAAAGTAGAAAAAAAAAATCTAATATTTATATAATCTTCGCATAAATTCTAAATAATTTTATACTTCTCTAATGGATTCCTTGAAACTAAAAAAATAAATAAATTTACATTGATTGTTTTTTTCCCGTGTGAATGCATCTATGAAAACCCAACATCAACCACCATTAACTGTCCTTTTTTGACCAAATGAAAAAAACAAAGAGAGAAAAGGTCAAAGATAATATAACGTTACTTGCTAGCTTTATCCGACAGAGAACAAGTTGCCTCCCAACTAGAATGAAGGGAAAAAGTTTCAAAATTCAGAAAGTATAGGATTCTCTCCAGAGTCTTGGTCAAAATTACAAATGCACTGCTCCAGGACGGACTTGCCCTCGTAAAGAATTTTGGAAAATAAATTAAATGAGAACAAAAACCTTGCTCTCATGTCACATGTGCACCACAGGCCAATTGCAGGGGCACCTTTTCTCTTAGCCACACAACACCCTTTCTTTCTTTCTTTTTCTTTGAAGCTCCATATCCTTCAAAAAAATAAAATATATTTGTTCTATTAGAATTGTTCAACATAAAATATCAATTCCCTACAAAATAGATGTTTTTAGTGAAAAAAAGGCATAATTTTAATGGAATTCATAAATAAATATAGATGAAAAGACTCAATTCACAATTAATGGAGTATAGGAATCAAAATGGAAATAATTTATTTTGGAATAAAATCAAGATTACCTAAATAATTGGTAATATTGTTAAAGTTTTGCAAAAACACAATGTATTTGTAGATTTTTTTTCAAATATAAATGAATTTTGTTTTTATATTATGTTGAGTTGGAATTGAATGAAGGTTAAAAAAAAAAACCTTGTAAGTATGAGTGTGTAGTTATGGTTGCTTTCTAAGGCTGTGTTTGTTTTCCAGAAACTGATTTTCAGAAAACCACTTTCCAAACTTTTCTATGTTTGTTTGCTATTAGGATAATTGGTCAACGGAAAATACTTTCCAGTCAAATGAAAATTTAACTTAGTTTCCACGAAAGTGTTTTCCTTTTATTTTGGGCGGAAAACACTTTTTGAAAGTTGTGAAAAAATTATAAATGTCATATTATTTGTTGATTATATCAAATTTGGTCCTCATTTTTTTATTGTTACTTATTTTATTTGAAATAATTTATGAAATGTTAAATATTATTATTTTAATTTCTTCATCTTTCAATTTTTTTTATTTTTTAGATTTTATCTCTATTATTTTGATTATTATTTATTTTATTTGAGATAATTTATGAAATTATATTTTTTTTTCAATTTCATTCCCATTCAACTTTTTAATTTGTAAGATTTATTCCTCATTATTTTAATAAACTTAAAAAAAATAAAACATTAATAAGTTATTTTCCAGCTCATTTTCCATGACATAATCAAACACTGAAAAGTGTTTTCCAACTTATTTTCCATCACATTTCCTAACATCGAAAAATAATTCACTTTTCTGGAATTCACTTTCCAAAAAGAAACTACTTTCCAGCAAACAAATGGAAAGTGCTTTTCATTCAGAAAAGTATCAAAATAATATTTTTTTTATTTTTTAAAAAATATTTTTGATATCAGCGTATCAAAATATTCTAAAAATACCAAAAAAATATTAATTTGAAGTAAAAATAATAAAAAAATTAATTTTTTTTAAAATCGTTTTAAAACGCAAAATAAACCGGGAGAGCCCAACTAAGAAAAATTAAAAAAGATTTCACATGGAAAATAAATGAACAACTGGTGGTTAAGAGAAAAGATAATATAATTTTATAAAGCTAAAGATTTACTTTCTCCATGAAGGATTTTGCCCACCAAAATATCTACTCCTACAAATACTAAAAAAATCTCTTAAACAGCACAAAATGGCCCGAACGCAACACTGTTTTTTGGCGCTTCTGTTTACCGTCAAAAGTATGTTTGCTTTTGCCTTCATTTTTTTTAAATTTTTTATTCCTTTTATCAAATTAATTTTTTTTAATAATTTTAATATCAAAAATAAATTTTAAAAAATAAAAAATATATAATTTTAATATATTTTTAAGATAAAACATATACCACCGTCACGATACAAACCCTATTAAAATCTCAAACACTGACACGATCATAAACACTACCAAAATCTCAAGCAACAAAACCCTTGAAGTTAAAAAAACCTCCACAACACAATACAAACACTCAAAACTCCGAAGTCCATTTCTTTTTGCAATGCCGACAAAACCCATTTAGAGAGAAACAAAAATGGAAGACGAGGGAATTGAAGCTGTGCTGGCCAAAGCCATAGACTTGAGATTAAAGATCAGTAATTGCATCCATAGAGCAACCACCACCAGCATTACCAGCAACAAAAAGACTCCATCTTTCGAGGAAGAGGAGCAAGAAAGTGAGGGTCTTGGAGAGAAAGGATGGAAGAAAAAGAGTCCTGAGAATTCAGAATTTCTTGATGGGGTTTCATTGAGTGAAGCAGAGGAAGGAGAGGATGACGAGACCGAGAGGCTTTTGCTCATCCGTGATGCTCTTGAGTCCCTTGAGAGCCAGCTCTCTAACTTGCAGGTTTCTTTTCTTTTTCTATGATTCTAATTTCTATGCTCTTGTTAAAGGTAGGGTTTTTGTTGTAAAAACCGAACTTTGGTGACACTCAGGGTGTTTTTAAGAAAGAATATAGGAGACCCATTTGTTTGTCTTTGATGAGTAATAAATGAGACTTGTAAATTGGGTTTTTGGTTCACTGTGGAGATCGTGCTTCAAAGTTTATGATTGGGAGTGGGAGTGAGTTAGAGGGTTTGGTTTTTAAGGTCGGGACTGCTTTACTGTTTATTTTTGGCTTTTTTTAGCTGAATTGCTGTAAGGAACTTGATTCTTGTGAATGTTTGTCTTGAATGATTTTACACGGTACTTAGCAGTTGGGAGATTTTGTGCTTATGAAAGTAGAGATGTAGCTTCTTTTTTTTCTATTTTTTTTTTTATCATCATGGATTAATTTATATTTGTACATTATGGGAAATTTCCATACTTAATCTTACAAATTGTGCTTAACTTAGTGTGTGTTTGAGATTTTGGTTTGGAGTATTTTTTAAAATAGCTTTTCGCTCGAAATGCATTAAATTTATTTTTTTCAGATTTTTTTTTAAATATCAACATATCAAAAATCATAAAAAAAACGCAAAAAAAAAAAAAACAATTTAATACTTTTTTAAGCTAAAAGCACTTTTGAAAAGCATCCAAAAGTAGAAGCAGAAACTCTCTCAACACTCCCTTAGACTTTGCAATGTAATGCAACTAATTGTTTGGGTGACCTTGTTCTCTTGAATCTATGCTGGGTTCACTTGATCTTGTCCTTAAATCATTTGGGCAAGCACCTATAATTCAAGATTGCGGCAAGCAAAAGATTATTGTCTGAAAGCTTAGCGTGTTTGCAAGTTGCAATGGTTGTTATATATCGAGCTCTAACTGCAATGATTTCGGTGTTCTTGTATGTTTGTAGTGGATGCCCATAAGAATGACAATGAGTTGAACTGGTTTAAGACTGATTTTGTTGGTAGAAATTGTTTTTTGCTACTACTTAATAATTGCTGCCTGATCTTGGCAAGAATTCAGTTTCACGTCTGCTAACTCATGGATGCTATCTCATTTGATGGATTAACTTGTAAACATGTTCAGGGGTGTCAATTATGGAAGTATGTTTGTCCTTCATCAGAATGTGCTCTATCTCCACAGGGTTTTCCTGTGCATATTATGAACTAGTAAAAGGGCATGCTACTAAAACTTTGATCGTTGAGACCCTTGTCCATGTTGAAGTGGGTGTCAGGCTCACATGGACAGTGATGTTGTAGAGTACTTGTACTATCTGATAAATCAGTTTTGTTGTTTTCTGTTCTGTGAACCTTAAACAATCTTTCATTTCATGAACTGATCGTGACATCCTATCAGGGTTAACTTCATCATGCTTTGAAGTGCGATATTCCAATCATTGTTGCGCCCTTTGACTTGTACTATCTGATAAATCAGTTTTGTTGTTTTCTGTTCTGTGAACCTTAAACAATCTTTCATTTCATGAACTGATCGTGACATCCTATCGGGGTTAACTTCATCATGCTTTGAAGTGCGATATTCCAATCATTGTTGCACCCTTTGACTTGTACTATCTGATAAATCAGTTTTGTTGTTTTCTGTTCTGTGAACCTTAAACAATCTTTCATTTCATGAACTGATCGTGACATCCTATCGGGGTTAACTTCATCATGCTTTGAAGTGCGATATTCCAATCATTGTTGCACCCTTTGACTTTTCAGTATGCATGCATCCTTTTCCTTTTTCTTTAATGTAATTTCCTTCCTCTTGTGTGCAAGTGTGTGTGCAGATAATGGGTTGGCATGAGGGTTAACTGCAGTATAAATAACTTGTGATTAACAGATAGTGGGCTTTTTGAGTCCAAAGTTTCTTGGTATTATTCCTGCATATGGGTGTTATCTAAAATCAATATGTAATACTTCTTTATCTAATAGAAGGACATGTATAGAGACAAACTTCTGTGAGATGGAATACACAATGGTTAAGAACTTTTTACTTGTTTTCCTCTGGTGGCCAGGCTCTGCAGCAGCAGCAACATTATGAAAAGGAAGTTGCCCTTAGTGAGATTGAACATAGCCGCAAAATATTATTGGATAAGCTTAAGGAGTACAGAGGGGAAGACTGGGAAGTAATAAAGGAAGCCTCTGCATTTGCTGGGGAAACAGTGGAGCACAACAATGACCTCTTGCTTCCTCCTTATCCCAGCCGCCATCCACAGTCCCTGGTTTTAAACAGTCGATATCTGTATCACTTTCATTCCACACGCAATTCCAATGGAATAATCGCTGGTGAAGCGAAGAGGCATCTGGATGAGCCAGAAGGCAATCAAGCACAAACTGCATCCAAAAACATAAGAAAAGGGTTGGGACATTTCATAAGTGCAGCAGCCAAGACCGTGATTACCCTTGTTGGAGTAATTTCAGTGTTAAGCTTGGCAGGTTTTGGACCCGGCATTGGGAAAAAAGGTGCTCCTCTTAAGGTTTTGGGCTTGTTTCAGCAACCAGCACTTGAAGAGAGGAAAGAAGCCGTTCAATGCCCACCTGGGAGAATTCTTGTGCTGGAAGATGGTGAAGCCCGGTGTGTTGTGAAAGGAAGGGTGGCAGTTCCTTTTAATTCATTGGTCGGAAAGCCTGATGTAAACTATGGGAGTGGTTAGTTTCATCTGGTGTCTATCTTTATTCTCTCTTTTTGAAAGTTTTGTAGATTAATTGTCTAGCGTTTGTACAGTACGTTTTTCATTATAAAGTGAAGAAAGAGTTTGCGTCACTGGTCAACAGTGTTAATGATCCTTACTGCATTCAATAATTGGAAATCCTGTATTCCAGATCAGAGAAGCTACGTTATTAGATCCTAATTGAAATTGTTTGCTTAACAAATTATACAAAAACTCTGTTCGTTGCAGTCCTTGTCTTTTTTTTTTTCTTTTTTTTAATGTTCAAATTTATTGCGTTTATCCTGAGGGCTTGCTAGCATCAGCTAACAGTGTATCGAATGTGGTTTCTCTCTGAATGCCATGGCCTCCTCGATTGAGCCTTGGAAGCATGAACTGCAGAAAATCTTTGACCCCTGGATGGACTGTGGTTTTTCTTTGAATACCATTAACATGGGGCCATTATTGGTTCTACAACTCTAGCAGCGATACAAAGATTAGTTTCAGTCTATAACTG
This sequence comes from Populus simonii, assembly GCA_007827005.2. Lineage (NCBI taxonomy): Eukaryota > Viridiplantae > Streptophyta > Magnoliopsida > Malpighiales > Salicaceae > Populus > Populus simonii. The sequence goes on along the minus strand of CM017467.2, from coordinate 15,202,260 downwards.
TTTCCTCATATTCTACTTTCCTTGGCCTTTTCTCTGAATCCAGATTCTTTTTCCAGCTTGGTACATGTCCAAGATAAAAGAAAAACTCAAAATAAACAGCGAGTCCAAATCATGTTTGCCTTCTTTCAACAAATCCTTTGTCCCAGGTTATGCATTCTACTGGAATGACACCACCAGATATAAAAAATAAAGTTGGCCCCACCACAACCTGAAAGGTTCATATATAAATTTCTTTAGTTCCAGCCATCTGGAAAAGCCAAAGTTTTTCTATTAATAACAGAGCCTAACTGGTGAAGCTGCTTTCCATAGATCTATGCCAGTGCTTCAAAATTTCAACTGTTTATTTTCACTGTTACAAAGTATTTCTTCCCTTGTTCTTCTGTCACTGTTACAAATTCACCAGACGACGAGTCTATATAACATCAGCACTCCTACTTCAAGGGCTGCTATGATCCTCTCTAATGGTTAGTATCTTTTGCTTTCCATCACATTTTCTTAACTTCTTTAATTTATATTGTAAAAAACTAAACTAAAACTTACAGCTACAGGCATCAAGAAATGTGACATAAGAGATGTCTCTAAGCATTATGTAATGCAAAAATGTGGTCTAAGATTTTTGCATCAGCAATCCATGGAGTTATCATGGGTCAGGAGGGAGGGATCACTACATAGGTTTATATGCAGAACTCCAAAATATTCTAGAAGTAGCTTTCTTTTACCCTTTTTTAATACTCTGTCTTTGTGGTATTCATTTTATTATATGCCAATATGCAAAGGTGTGGAGAGGAGCAGAAGATTAGAAGTGCATTTAGTGAAGAGCAGGAAGCTCTGGTGGTCAAATAATGGAATTCCATGAAGAAGAATGCTGGAGAATTGGGCCTGGAGTTTTTTTTTTTTTTTTTGAAGTGATCATTAATCTTGATAATAGAACTAATTATATTCTTAAAATTTTGATGAAGTTCTTCTGGTAACTTTAATTTCGAAGTGGGTTTGAGATCTGATCTTGAGTGAACGTTGAATGCCATTGTTTTGATTTTGCATAATCTTTGAGATTGCACCATCTGCAAAGAAGCTGTTCTTATTTGAGATTGCACCATCTGCAAAGAAGCTGTTCTTATTAATATAGACTAACAGCCTAGCCTAGCCCCTGGTTTTTGGTCATATGTTTGCAGGTCACTGCTGCAAATTATTAATATAGACTAACAAGAATGGCTTTCAAAAGCCACGAAGGGTAAATATCATCTTCTCTGGTTTTGGCTATATAAATGAACAACTATTTGTCTCTACATAGATGACATGTTAATATTTAGCACCAATAAAATTGGAATAGTTGAAATCAAAAGTATCTCACTTCTATCTTTAAAATGAAAGATCTTGGTGAAGTAGATACAATTTTAGGTATCAAGGTTAAAAAACATAGTAGTGGCTATACACTTAATCAATCACATTATATTGAGAAAATGCTTGATAAGTTTGAGCAAGTTTAAGCAGCTCAATATAAAGAAAGCTAATATCCTCATTTAACTGTAGTATGAAGTTAAATTATTATTGTGATAAAACGGTAACACAACTAGAATATACTAGTGTCATTGAAAGTTTTATGTATGTTATGTGTTGTACAAGATCATATATAACTTTTGCTATATGCAAGTTATCAAGATATACAAGTAAGCTGAATACAAATAATTGGAAGACTATATTGCAAAAGTCTTTGGTTATCTAAAAAGAACAATTGATTTAGGCTTGTTTTATTCTGATTTTCCAGCTGTGATGAAAGGATATTGTGATGTAAGTTGAATAACTAGTTCGAGTGATAATAAATCCACATCTGGATGGATTTTCTCACTTGGAAGAGGTGTAATAACTTGGGCAACTAAGAAACAAACGTGCATCTCTCATTTTATAATGAAATCAGAATTTATTATGGCTGTTGCAGGTAAAGAAGCAGAATGACTAAGAAATATGTTATTAGATATTAAGTTGTGGCCACAACCTCTGTCAGCTATTTCTTTATACTACGATAGTGAAACAACTATGTCTCGAGCTTATAATAACATTTACAACGGTAAGTCAAGACATATAAGCATTCAATATGGATGTATTCGAGAGTTGATTACAAATGAGGCAATCATCATTGTCTATGTGAAGTATGTGAATAATTTAGCAGATCCGCTCAAAAAAGGACTATCTAGAGACATGGTACAAAAAACAACTATTGGAATGGGGTTGATACCCGTTATTAAAGATACTGGTAATAGAAACCCAACTTTGGATCAGCAAGACGCTTATCTCTAAGTTTAATGAGTAATAACAAGTTATTGTTTAGTATCTGTTGGACATTGATAATTAATTTTAGATCCTATTCTGATAGTATTCAGTGTGTTCTATTACGTAAAGGAGGATGAGTATAGGCTTTTAATGGAATTTAAAATTCGTGTTTAATGTAATAGAGACATATATAATTCCATCTATATGAATATAGAAGTGGTGCCGCTTTTGACAAGAGTTAGGATTTTCTCTTGTAAATATTCATGAAAATAAAATTTTAGCACATGACCATAATAGTGCTAAACATTTGTTAACCTCTTTAAGAATTTGGATAGTATTATGTGTGTAGTATCTTTTATTCTATAACAAAAGTTTTGGTTTAATCTGCTGACACCAATAACTTTAATAGGATTCAAGTTCTAACACTAATTGAAGGTTTAAATTGCAAAATACCTTTTGGAAGCATAATTTTATCAAGTGAAAAAACATTCATTACAAACTAGTGGAGGATTGTTGGTGTAGTTTGTAAATGAATAAAGAAGGAAAAAAAAATCTATTCCACATTGGAAAGAAACACTCTTTCCTAAATGTTTATAAGTGTGGGTTTCTATTATGTAGTAAATTAAGTGAAAGTCATGATGAAAGGACTCTCCTAGTAGGCTTCCTAATGTTATTATATAGACATTTATAATATAAAAAAATGGCACTTGGGCACTTGAAACTTGACACTTAATATGTCAATGAGATTAAATCATTTTTGAATTAATTTCTTTAACTTTCATAATTAATTTTGACATTTGTGACTATTGAGATAAAACTAAATAACATCTATTCAATTTAATTTAAACTATAACTGTTCCATTAACAGTCATATAGTTTCATTTACTGTCATAATATTAAAAGATATAATGTTTCATTATAATGTTTTCAAGTTTATTAAAACTTATTACTACACATAAAACAATTGACAATAAAAAATGAATTTTTTATTCTTTGTCTAATCTTTTCATTCTTATAGAGGTTTAGAGGGCTTAGTTGTATTCTGAAAGTGTTGTCTCTATGTGGGACAAATAAACACCTTAAAGACAGTGTTTTCATGCCTCTAAGCCAACTCCTTATTTATTTCCATCTTAAACTATTTATCTAGCAACTTATAGTATGAGTTGCTTACTGTAGCATTGATTGGTAATTTGCAAGATATTTGAGATCGCACTATCAACACAAAAATTATTCTCGTTCTTGAGAGACTTAAATGTTCCTGTTGAGCAGATTCCAAAACTAATGCCCTCATGTTATGTCAGTCTTTACCAAGGTAATGATAAATCCATGTTTTGTACTATGTTATTATTCTTTTCCTTCACCAAGTCTCAAATTCATGCTTTGCTGGCAAAAATATGCACTACAATGTTTTGTACTGTGTGATATTACAGACTTGTGAATCAACAATCCAACTAAGAAATGCTGGGAAAGTAATAGTAAGAGAGTCTAACTTGAAAAAATAAGGAGCCATCCACTTTAAATATGGTGTAGTTGATGAACACTTTAAGGTATAATTGTTTAATCATCAACCAGCTATCGAATTAAAATACATTGGCAACAATCACAATTCTTTTTGGTATGGTAACAAATCTACCCGCTTAAAAAATTATTATATCTAATTCAAGATTTTTTGTTTAGCAATATATCTAATTCAAGAATTAAACTAGTGTTTATAAGTCATACTTTATTTAACTTTGCCTAAGTAAATGTTGACGGAATGGTTAGAATCCCAAATACCTTTCTTTTTAGAAGGTGTGGATTATATATAGGCAAACTGCTAGTTATACAAGGAAACTTAAATCTATATATACTAATTATCTAGAGTGATTTAGGAAGCTATACATAGTAAGCAAAATCTTGTTTCCTATTTATGAGAGTATATACATTCTATATTAATAGCTATTAACAAGGTATAATTTATGGCTTTCTATTGACATACCCCTTCAAATTAATGTGGGCTATCCATAAGCATCAATTTGTCTAAAAGAAAATTATGTCATTGTTGTGTAAGAGCCTTGGTAAAAATATCTGCTACTTGAAGATTACTAAATACATGAGGAAGAGAGATAGTCCGAGCTTCAAATGCCTCACGGATGAAATGGCAATCAACCTTGATATGTTTAGTGCGTTCATGGGAGATGGGATTAACTAAAATATGAATGACACTAATATTATCCACATACAAAGAAGTAGGGCCACATGGAGAGAAGCCAAGTTCAGCCAGTAGCCCTTGAAGCCAATATATCTCAGCGTAAGCTTGGGATATGGCCCTATATTTAGATTTAGTAGAGGACTTATAAACACGGTCATGTTTCTTGCTTTTCCAAGAAATAAAAGCCGGACCAAGAAACATACACCAACCCGAAGTAGAACGTCAAGTGTCACTACAACCAGCATAATTGGCATCACTATATGCTACAAGATCAAATGAAGTACCAGCAAGATATAAAAGTCCTTGCAAAGTTGTACCATGGACATAGTGAATGATTCAACGAACTGCAACCATATGAAGGTGCCGAGGAGAAGTCATAAACTGACTAACCTGTTGGACTGCATAAGAAATATCAGGTCTAATAATTATAAGATAAACCAAGCTTTCAACCAGCATTCGATAGGCTACGGGTTCTGATAACAAGTCACTTTCTTCTTCACGTAGCTTGAGATTTATTTCCATAGGAGTATCAAGAAAATACGAGTCCTGGAGACTAACAATAACCACCAAATCCTGGGCATACTTGTGCTGTGACAAAAAATACCATATGAACCAGTAGTAATTTCCAGACCAAGAAAATATATAAGAGATCCCAAATCTTTCATGTGAAAAGAGTTTTGTAAATACTGTTTTAATTGAGAGATCATAACAGAATCAGTACCTTTGTTGATTATATCATCAACATACACCAAAAGAATGATAACATCAATCTTAGTTTTGCGAAGAAACAATGATGCATCATACTTGCTTTTAAGAAAAGCAAACTTAAGTAGAGTAGAAGTAAATTTCTCATACCATGCACGAGAAGCCTGTTTGAGACCATACAAAAAGCGACGCAACTTGCACACTGCTAAAGTAAGGGTGGAAAGTAAATATACATAAGGACACATATAAACATTTTCCTTGAGATCCTCGCATTCTTCATATCCATTTAGTGTAAATCATAATTTCAAGAAGTGGCAATAACTAACATTGTGCGAATGGTGGTCATTTTGTCCACTAGAGCAAAAGTTTCCTCATAATTTACTCCATATTCTTGATTATTTCTAAGTGTTACTAAGCGAGTTTTATACTTGTCCAAATTACCATCAGACTTAACCTTAATAAAATAGACCCACTTACATCCAAGTGGAGTTACATGCCCGCAAGACAATCCACCCATTCCCAAGTTATATTAGCCTCAAGAGCATATAGTTCCTTATGCATGGCCTGTTGCCAGCATTTTTCTTTGATTGCTTGTAAGTAACCAGTAAGAATAGTAATAGAAGATAGAGTGGTAAACAATTAAGAAAGTTGTACCACAAATAAAGAATGCATGGAGAGAATCATATGATCAGCTAGTTGCGGCTATTAAAACAGAAGTGAAGCCCTCTTCCTAGATTTCTTCACTGAATTGAACTTTGCAATAATGTATATAATTAATTAGTACATTAAGCATGTATGCTTATGCTAACCTTTGTTTACCAATGTTTAGGAACATGATGTATGAGCTTTTTCTAGGAAAATAAATATTTTTTTAGTTAATTTTATTTTATTTTTCTATTTTCTATTATTATGTTTTTCTAATTTTCTCTCTTATTTAAAGAGAATAGTTTTTTCTATTTTATTTTTTCTATTTAGTATTGTTAGAGTTTTCTAGTTTTTTCAATATAAAAGGTTGTTATAACTTTTTCACAAGTGAAGATATGGATGATATAAAATTAAAATTTTAAAAATCTTCCTATAATTATAAAGTTCTTGGTCCTTGAGCGTTTTGATCTGGAACAAACTATGTTATTCTTTGCTCTAGTTTGTATGAGTTAGTATCAAAGCTCAATTATTCATGGTGGTTTTGGATGGAGGTCGTTAAGAATGTGTATCAGAGCCTAACTATTCTTGGTAGTTAGTTAATCTGTGTTGTTGAATAATCATGAATGAAATAGATCGCATAACATTATGTATTTGTGTGAGAGGGGGTGAAGAGGTTCCCATTGGAAAAAAAAAATAATCCAAGAACCAGCATGTTATTCTGTCTATGTCAGCTGCTGTTATTAGAAATCCTGGTGGTGGGATCCACGGTGATGTGACCCACACAAAGATATTGTGTTAGAGATCCATGACAACGTGACTCAAATGTAAAAGGATGTTTGTGGTTGCTGAAAGTTGCTGACTAAGGTTTGAACTCAAGGACGAGTTTCTTTTAACTCAATAAGAGTGATGTATGAGTTTTTTTAGGAAAATAAATATTTTTCTTAGTTAATTTTTATTTTTGTATTATTATGTTTTTTAGTTTTTTCTATGTAAAGAGAATAATTTTTATATTTATATTTTGATGTAGTAATATTATGGTTTTCTAGTTTCTCCAATAAAGGGTTGTAATAACCTTTTACAAAGTGAAAAAAATCTTCTTATAATTATAATTTTTTTTAATTTTTAAAGATTTTAACTTGTAATAAATATTGTTATTCTTGGCTCTAGCCCGCTGAAAATATTTTCCCTACCATTATTAGGTTTTTTCCCCTGCTTGGCTGCTGGCAATGGTTGAATAAATTTATGATCTTATTTTCTTAACGGTGTGAGGAATCCATAAAGTTATAAAATCCTTTCTCAAAAACAAATTATAATAAAATAAAACCCATATACTGTTGGAAGACCGTTTTATCACTTCATACAGGTGTTAATTACCTTCAAATAGCTAGCAAACGCCACCGTTTTCTCTTATCGTACCCTTCCAAGCTCTCATAAGAGTTATAATCTTGGCAGATATTCTTTTTTTAAGAGGTGGGCCCGCGAATGAAATTTTTTCAAAGACTTTAGGGTTGATGCAGAGAAAATCGAAACCATAGGAGCTGAAATGGGACAATCCTGAAGTGTAAGGACTAAAATAGAACTTAGCCTTGCTTTCTTTGATGAATGGACGTGGGGTATATTGATAATATAGACACTAAACTGCGACTTGATGGGACGTCTGGACGTTGGAGGTATGTGTCGTGCTCTTTCTTACCAGCTGCTTATTAGAGACCCCACACATGATAATCATTATTTTCCGACGATATCCTCCGTCCGGCGGAGCAGTTTGTAACTGTGTTATAAACGGTGTTTTTTTCAAATTTTGATTTTTTTATATTTAAAATTATATTTTTAATATTTTTAAATGTGCTAATGTTAAAAATATTTTTTAAAAATAAAAAATAATATTTTAATATATTTTCAAATAAAAAATATTTTAAAAATTAATAACTATTCTAAAACACTGTAATATAATTATTGGTAATGAATTAAAAGACAAACAATCAAATTTTTTTTTTATTATTATTGTTGAACGGGGATAAAGGTTTGCCCAAAGCTAACTCAGTTCATATGGGTTTTATAATTAATTTACAAGTAGGTTTAGAGGGTGTTTGAAAGTGTGATAATAGTTATTTTTTAAAGTGTTTTTCGTTTAAAAATTTATCAAAATAATATATTTTTTTATTTTTTACAAATTATTTTTGACATCAACACATCAAAATGATCTAAACACAAAAAAAAAAAAATTAGTTTGAAGCAAAAAAAATAAAAAATTCTCAAATTTTTTAAAAACAATTTTGAAAAACAAAAATAAACAAACCCTAAATATTAAGACTATATGATATTTGATATAAACAAACCTTAATTGAACCACATGCATCACACCAAGAAATCCCATGAATAAATTTGGAATCCGATAGTATCAAAGAACAATTTCAATCTAATAACTTAAAATTTTAAAAATCAATAACTATTCTAAAACACCGTAATATAATTATCGATAATGAATTGAAAGACAAATGATCAATTTTTTTATTATTATTATTGTTGAACAGGCATAAAGGTTTGGCCATAGCAAACTCAATTCATGGGTTTTATAATTAATTTACAAGTAGGTTTTAGAGGGTGTTTAAAAGCATAATAATAGTTGTTTTTTAAAGTGTTTTTTGTTTGAAAATGTATCAAAATAATATTTTTTTTATTTTTTACAAATTATTTTTGACATCAACAATTAAAATGATCTGAAAACACAAAAAAATAATTAGTTTGAAGCAAAAAAAAATAAAAAATTCTCAAATTTTTTAAAAACACTTTTAAAAAACAAAAATAAATAAACCCTAAATATTAAGAATATATGATATTTGATATAAACAAACCTTAATTGAACCACATGCATCACACCAAGAAATCCCATGAATAAATTTGGAATCCGATAGTATCAAAGAATAATTTCAATTCAATAGCTTAAGATGTTATATGAGATTTCAAGATATGATTTATATTATTCTCTAACACACCCTCTAAAATAAAAAGCATTTTATGCTTGAAATTTGCAGAGACTCATATTATCTTGTATTTAATTTTTATCAAATAGATAAAGATAATAAGATTTGAACTCATGACCGCTTAGTTATCAAGGTGGTGATATCATATTAAAAAATCATCTTAACTTAATAATTTAAGTTTTTTTAACAAAATTTTAAAATAAAATTTATATTATTTTCTAATAAATCATTTTAGATTTTTATATAAAAAAACACGTACAACCTCCGTAGTGGATCTGACTGTACGAAGTGCAAAAAGGCCTAAAGATAAGGCTGATGTTATATTTTATTCCTGCACAACTTCAACAACTATTTCAACGGTTCAGACGATATCGAAAGTTGGTCTGGCCTAGCATTGCAGTCTAATCATAGAAGATGAAAAACACCGTAACTACTCTCTCTTACACACTTAAATTGATCAAAGAAAGCAATAGTCCTTAAAAGAATACATTGTTCCGTTAATTCTGGGATTTTAGTACCAAGTTCGCTGATTGGTCGGTCTTGGCAGAAACTCTGGACCAATTATGCCGATGCGAATCGGAATCTTACAGCACCGTTGATCACTGGCCAGAATTTTAGTGCCACATCTATCCAAATACGGTAATGTTTTTTCTGCGTAAGCCCCATGTCCGATTGAGCAAGAGATGCGTTAGCTTTACTAGCAAGGGCGCATAATTCTTGCAGGGATAACGGGGTTTTTGACTTGGATAGTGGCATGAGGAAATAAAGTTGACCCACTTGAAGCTCCTCATCATCTGGCACTTGGGGCAGCCGACGATCAATGTACATGGATTCTGAACTGCAGAGGAAGCTGTTGGGGTTCAGGGAGAGTACGTTGCTGGCTTTGATTGGCTCTCTGAATTCCTGTAGCCTTCCATCTACGTGAACTATTTTGGCCGGAGATGTCCAGTTTAGACCACCACCGGCAACCTTTTCCTTGTACTGAGGCGATGCACAATTGCCCATATATCTTTTGAGAGAGGAGGAGAACGAGATAGCAGAAAGATTATTTTTGGTTTTTTTGAACTGAAGAGAGTAGAATGATGAAATGGGTTGGTGTTCATGGAGGGAATAAAGAACTGATTTATATAGGGAGAGAAAAATCACGAACAAGAATATTATATGGTCAAGATTGACTCTTTAATAGTATTTTTTTTAAAGCACGTGCATGTAAAACCTGAAATTGAATTCAATTTAAAAGTTTTAATAAAATATTATATTTTAAATTATTTTGAGTGCCAAGAATTAAATTTTATGTAAAATTTAATATCTAAAAGTAGTATAAAAATAAATAAGATATTAACCACTCCGATTTACTATACTAAATAAGAGAAATTAATATTAAAATTAGTTTTTTTTTAATATTTATCTACTCATATTTTTAGATACCTTTAAAAAAAATAAAAATGAGAATGATATAATCTCTTTTGTATTACTATGTTTTCTTTCTATTTAAAAACAATAATTTTTCTATTTTAATTTGTGATTTAGTATTATTATGATTTTTTAGTTTTTTCTATAAAGAGTTATAATAACCTTTTAATAAATAAAAGTGAGCATGCATTTTTGGAAAACTTTAAAATATAATTTATTTGTTTTACACAGTCAAGGCTGTTTGGGGCAAAACTAATTAAGATCTCTTTGAAACAAGTCCATTACATGTAAATTGGTGTATTCATTAGGATGAGGATTTGGGTGTTTCATATGAAAAATTGTTATTAATTTTGGATGATTACCTGAATCACCGAAATATTTTTGCCTCAACCCTACCTGATTTTTTTTTCTTAATTTTTTACCCCATTAAATATATTTACCTAAAATACTAAAAATAAATAAATAAAATTAACTAACCAAATTAAGTCCAATAAAAGTTCTCAGTAGTCAGAAATAGATCAAAGGAAAAATGTAAGTAAGTTAATTTTAAGAATCTAAAAAAAAAAAAAAATTCTCTTGAATTCAAAACTAAAATTATAATGTGAGAAGTACAGCCAGTTCTCGCAATCACATAAAAAGTTAACAGGGCATGCTTATGTACCTTTAATTTTGCTGCACCGAGTCGTCCAACAATAGCTTGTCACTCTCGCCCGCAATGAGGTGACTCGGCTGAAATTATTTAGACCACAATCGCTAACGAGCGAAACCTCGAGGCCTCGAGTGGAGATGCTCGCGCTGATGTTCGTCCTTTCACGTTCCATTGCTTTTTGGGAGGGGGGAACCCTAGGCGTGGAGTTTTCTGTCTCAATTTATTAGCAGTCTTTCGCAAAATGTCGTCTTCCTATCACTCACTCATTGTTTTCTAGTGCTGGCAATATCATCCCATTGTTTTCTTTTGCTTAAGCTCTATCTGTGCCCGTTTTGTTTTTTTAATTATTATTATAACTTTATCTGTGCCTGTTTATGCATATGATATTTATGTGCTTGTTAATGACAAACAGATCAACCATATTTAAGATCTAAGGAGAATTATTGTTTTTTTTTTTTGTATCTCACATCTTAATATAGTTTGAAACTTCTATAAAAAAAATCTATTGGACTTGATTACTTAGATTCGCTTGTAATGTTAATCATGAAATTTTATTTTTTTATTTTTTCACAATAAAAAATATTTTTCAAGTTAGCTTGCTTATTGATCAAGACTAAATTTCCATCTCAAATAATTTTAAAGATACCCTTTCAATATTTAGAGAAATTTAATAATTTTTATTGAATAGTGATAAACCGATATATACTTTTTTAAATTAATTTTTAGTACAAGTTCTTATTTAAAAGGTTCAAAAGCAAAGTGATAACTTAATAATAGGTGATGAAGCTCGCGTCAATACCCAATATCCCTAGGCTTGACAAAATATCAAATCTTAATGACATGGTTCAAGGCCAACGCCCTTGGATGTGGCTACAAGCCAAGTCCACGTGAGTATAGATCTAGTGAATTGCCTGATCTAACGTCCTTAGATTTATCTATATGCTGAGCTCAAGTGGACATAGGTCTGACAAACTTTCAGATCCGATAGCCTTGGGCTCACCTATGTGCTGAGCCCAAGCGGACATGAATCTAGTAAATTATCAGACTCAACATCTTCGGATTCACCAACATGATAAGCCCAAACAAACATAGATTTGGCTAGGTGCTAAACCTAACATCTTTGAGTTCAATTACGTGCCAAGCCCAAGTAGACAAGGGTTTCACAATCATTATATGCCTTATATTAGGACATAAGGCCATGTTTTTTTTTTTTATTATTCTTATAACATTTAACATAAAATATTAATGCTAGGGATATTCGTCTCCCTACACTTATAAGTGTATAAAAAATATTTTAAATTCCTCCCATATTTCCCTCTCATTAATATTATTTAAGGGATATTTATCCCTCACTAATGCTATTAACACGATATGACTCTCCGATTCCTTCACTCCAGCAAAAACAACAAACTTTAGTGGCTATATATACCCCCTTGAACCACTAAGGTAAAGGGTTCACAATCTTCATTCTCTATTGCATACACTTATTTTCATAGCATTTCCTTCAAATATCATTGCACTCTTTCTATAAAAACACTTAACATCTAAGAGTCTCTTAACCTACCATATAAGATCTTTTACAGGTACATGGTCATCCATTTCATACTACACCTATTTTGACTATTTTGGTTAAGGAGAGTGGAGTAATTACAAGATTTAAGTGATTAACCGATTTACCCACCCAAGAGAGTCTTGTTCCTAAACGCCTTGGAATTTTTTGAGACATCATCAATTAGCCTTGTCTGTGGGAACCTGATAAAAAAGTCATCAACTATTTTTCTACAATTGGTTTTTGATATCCCAATTACTATCAATAGCAAATAATCAAGACACTTCTAGGATGGGACGTGTCTAAGACCTCCCTATAATTGTTGGTACATATGCTCGTTTAGAGCTTCTAAAACTCTTCAATTAGGTCCAACTCCTTACTGAGGCAATGCTAGCCACTCAAGGGCAAAATCAAGCCCATCAACCCCAATAAGTCTCATCACGAGGTAGCACCCCCAGTCCCAGCTTCTTAACCACAAGTTGTCCTCTTGACTAGGAGACAATAATATTACCTAGAGGAGGCTATGATGTTATACGCAAAATCCTCCCTACAACTTTTAGGGGGTCAACACAAGCCTAATACAACAACCTGAATCTGAGATCTATCATAGGTTTTAGTGATCTTTGTGTTAAACATGTATCATGTTTTAACATCAATATACCAGCCAAAAGGAGCTCCATAAAACTCTTTGAAATTACTTAATTAGGATCATGATGTATTTTTTTATGCCATTGTTAATGGTACTAATAAAGTTCCTTTAGTAGGGAATACTACTATAATGATAAAAAAAATGTTCAAAGTCAGCTTGGAAGACATGATTTCTGCAGATATTGGATGAGTACTATTTAAGAGAGAATCAAAAGGCTATGTAGCAATTTGATAACTCTAAGTCATAGTATGATTTTCTTCTACTTGCACATGAGCTTGGTGAGATAAGCAAATCTAGGTTATGCTAGATTCAATAATAAGGTTGGTTGTCCAAGTCATTTAGTTGCTTATTATAACTCAAAAGGAAATGAATAAGGCATTAAGGCTAATTTAGATTTCATAGAAGAATCTCACTTGACCACGACAATCAGAAATGAAGTTTATCAACGTAGAACTACCTAGTACTATAATGCTAGAGTCAATAATAGAAGATTTAAATTTGGATATTTGGTGCTAAGAAAGTTATAGGCTATGGGCAATGAAGAAAGTAAGGGAAAACTAGCTCCAAAATAAAATGGTATTGTTAAAGTCACAAGGGTGGTAAAGGCAAACACTTACCATCTACAAGATATGGAAGGGAACATTGTCTCTTATGCCTAGCACTATGATCATTAAAAAATTTACCATAGTCAATGAGAATATGAATGTATGTTTCTAATATATGAATGACTTATTTAAAATAATAATACACTTTCATTTTCTTTAAGTGATACCCAAGGGCCTCTCATCAATTCTTTAGGGATGGATCTCAAATCTCTTATCTTTTAGTGTAATCTTGGACTTGCATAATCTCTAGGTGATTCCTAAAGGCCTCTCGTAAAATCATTAGGGTTTAATCTTGGATCCCCTATGCGTTAGTGTAGTCTTGAGCTGACACAATCTTTATGTTTGTCTAAGGGTCTTTCACCAATTCTTTAAGGGTTAATCTAAGATCCCCTACTCTTAAATGAAATCTTGAATTAACACAATCTTGAAATGATGCCTAAAGGTTTCTCACCAATTCTCCAAGGCTTAATCTAGGATCCCTTACTCTTCAAAACAGTCTCTAACTAACACAATCTTCAAGTGATGCCCAATGACTTCTCACCAGTTTTTTAGGGTTTGATCTAAAATCCCCCACTATTCAGTACAATATTGAACTGACACAATTTCTAGGTGATATCTAAATGCCTCTCACCAGTTCTCTAGGGGTTGTTTTAGGATCCCTCACTCTTTATTATAGCATCGGACTGGTATAATCTCAAAGTGACCCCTAAAAGCCTCTCATCAATTATCCAAGGGTTGATCTAGGATCCTCCAATCTCCAGTGTAGTTTCCAACTAATGCATTCTCCTAGCGATGCTCAAAGGCCTCTCACCAATTTGCTAGGGATACTCTCATCATACAATCATATTAAAGGAATAAGAACTCCTAATTAGGTATACCTAGAACCTAGATTTTCTTTTGGAACTTAGTATGTAAACTTTACTTTAGTTGTTAAACCCATTTAGATTAAACAAGTTTAACAAAATATTAGTCTTAAAGAAAATATCATGAAAATGAATAAAATATAAAATTTTATAAAATTTCAATATTCACTACATAATACAAAACCCCACAGGACCAGGGTTGTTTACAAAGCCAAGGGTAATTGAGAGGCTAAGGCTTAAACATTGAGGCAAGCTCCTCAGTAAGGTATTTTCCATGCTGAGCAGATACAACCCTAGTAAGGAATATATCAGCGAAATCAAGCATTAAGAATATATGGAAAACAACACTGAAGAGTAAGGGATCCGAGATTAACTTATAGAGAGCAAAAGATCCACAATCATACTTAGAGATAATATAATGCCACCCTAGAGCCCCACTAGAGAGCCGTGTCAGTCCTAGATTGCACTGAAGAGTATGGGATCTGAGATTAACCCATGGTATATTGGTGAGAGACCTTTAGGCATTACTTGGAGATCTGTAGATAGAAAATGTATAGCAGAGATATATTATTTTTATTTTAAAAAAATAAACTTCCATTCCCATTAAGGATTGTGTATCCTAAGGTGATTTGAGTGACAGTATGAGAGAGGTTCTTAGGAGAAACATGCATTGAAGGTGGTAAGTATTTTCCTTGACTATTATAATAACTTTAAATGGGAGATCCCATTTGATTAAAGGGAGTAATTAATCTTTAAGATACACCAAACACTTATAGGTTGGTCCTTCATGGTTTTTCCTCGAGCTTTAATTTCTAATTGGAGAATGATTTTGCTTGGAAGGTCTTTCATGCTAGTTGTCCTTGTAAAAACAAAGAGGCCCATGTCATAGCATCCTAGCCTCTTCCACCCGTATATGATTTTTCATGATTTGCTTCACTTTGAGCAAGCTTCTATTTGGTAAGACATGTAGTTTTCTCTAGATGACATGTTCCCTTACCCATCTTATCAAGACCTATAAGGCTATTAGCTTAAGAAACTTTTCCACCTTGAGCATCTCCTTATTGAACCTCTTTAAATATGCTCGTGTAGGCTCACCTTTTTGCTAGGTAACACCAAATAGCTCTGTGGAGCTATTTTAGTGGGTATGTTAGTGTAGAAACATGCTACTAGCTTGGCGCAGAGGTCACTGAACCCTTCGGTGGAGCTTGACTCTAAATTATTGTACCAAGCACGCATAAACCCTAGAAGGTTGTAGGGATGATTTTGTATACTGAGTCATTGTCATGGATAACAACTCTAAATTACAATGCATATTTTGCACACGCTCTCCCGAGTCAGTCAGGCCATCATAGTTGTCAAAACTTTTTTCTATAGAAATATAGTCCTTACGAAGTCAAGTGTTTAATACTTGTTTGGACAAGGAAGAACCTCTTACATGATAAGAGTTGTAGAAATGTATAGACCATATTTTAGTCATTTGTTAGGATTTTAGGAGCCTGGGGAATTTGGCATGGAACGATGGCTATAGTAACTAATGTCTATCCTATGGTAATTAAAGGGAGTATGTTTAGAGTACCAGCTATGTGTTTGAGTATCATAATGGCATGAGCGACCCTTTGAGAGACTTTCATGAATGTTATTCTGTCTAATCTTCTCTAGGTAATATAATCATTTATGGGCACCTGGTATGGTCAATGGCCACGACGCTAGGGCATTGTATGTTGGTGAGAGTGTTAAAACTTATTGAGGGTGGCAAGGTCTAATTTTCCCATTGGGTTGCCAACACGACATGAGTGAGGACTACACCTAACTAGTGAGTTGTTAAAAGTCTGGATGGGCAGAAGTGCTCGTGATGACGAGTAGATTTATCACGTGTCCTGACCTATATATGTCTAGGTTATTTTTATAGAATGACTTGGAAATGTCAAAAACAAGTTTTAAAAAAAAACTTATAGATTTGTTTTTAGTTCCCCCACAGATAGTGCTAATTGATGAGGTCCTAAAATCCTTTAGGCTAATAAATAAGGCTTATTTGATGGATAATCAATTAATCATATATGCAGATAGTAACTAGTGATGCGTGGTAAACTAGCTAGTACATGCAGAAGATCCCCTTTGATGGATGTTGAGACTCTTAGATGCATAAGTTAATAGCTTCATAAAGATAAGTGCAATGATATTTTAGAGTAATATGCTTTTAAAGTATGTATTCTAAAAATATTAAGAATAAAAATATTGTGAATATTGAACTTAATGGATTCAAGGGGTATTTATAGCTCATGAATCTTGTCCTTTTGTGAAGATGAGGGGTTGAATAGTTATTTCATCCCCTATAAGTTAATGTGGCATTTTGAGATGTATTCCACTCAAAATAATATGTATTGGATCATTATAAAATATAAAGGGACTCGTGTAGGTCTAAAAAAATTATCGAGAGACTTGTGTGGGGTCCTAGAGAAAATCCCAATGGAGTGTTGGGCTCGGGGCGCTTTTCCAAGTTTATGGAGGTGTTGAGGGCATGCCTAACAAGGCATTAGGTGTGTGCCTAACATCCAAAAATTAATTGGGTCCATACGTTACGTCTGGACCCAATGGGTGTTGGGCATGCACACCCAGCACCCAAAATTAATTGGGTCTAATTATTATGTTGGGACTCAATAAGAGGTGTTGGGCACACACCCGGCTCCCAAAATTAGTTAGGTCTAGGTGTTACGCTTGGATCCAATAATGGGTGGTGGGTGTTCGCTCAACACCCTATTGTATATGGGCTCAGACAACGCTTAGATCCAAGGGCAATTGGGCCTACGCAGCAACTTGGACTCGTTTCATTTTGCAGAGTTTTTTGGACTTGTTAAATTTGAGGTTTTTAGAGGGTTTTGAGTCTATTAAATTTGAGTTTATCAAATAGTTTAGATATACTCATATTAGTTTGATTAAGCTTATTG
Organism: Populus simonii; assembly: GCA_007827005.2. NCBI lineage: Eukaryota > Viridiplantae > Streptophyta > Magnoliopsida > Malpighiales > Salicaceae > Populus > Populus simonii. The sequence goes on along the minus strand of CM017467.2, from coordinate 15,184,794 downwards.
AGAGAAATTTTTGTATTTATTGAATCATACACACACGTGCGCACAAATAGATAAGTAATGAAGGACTTTAAAGTACCTATCAGGCTGACTGATTACGTTTGAGAACGCGGTTATAACCGTGTTTTTTAAAAATTTGTTTTTTAAATTATTTTTTTATCATTTTGATGTGATGATATTAAAAATAATTTTTTTAAAAAAATATAAAAAATATATTATTTTGATGTATTTCTAAGCAAAATACTTTAAAATGTAACCAAATACCCTAACTTCATTGGTCAAAATAATTAAGGTCATTTCTTTATAGCTTTTGCTCTCGCACCTATTTGGCCGTCTCACTTTATTATTATAACAAAAGTTAAATGGTTTGGGAAAATCACTGTAGATTAAGAGACATTTCATTGTGGATTGTAATAGTAGTTTCACTTTTAATTTTTCATCTTATCTTTTCATGTTTTTTTGATTGTTTGTGTTTTTTCTTTTTTGATAACTAAATTGCATAATTGTTTTTTTTTCTCGTCAAATCATGCCTGATCGCTAGATCCAAGAGCCTAATTTAAAATACTTTAAAGATAATTTAAATGTTTTTTTTCAAGATTTTTAAGTCTAACATGACTGATAGGTTCAAAATAGTTAAAATATTCTTTATATTTTTAACAGTATTTTTAACATTTGAAAATAAAAAAAATATCAAACCGCTGTAAAACGCGTTAACATGTGCTAGTGCTGTCTCAATCTAGTTTGGGATGATGCACTTAGTTAGAAGTGACCTCCAACAAGTCTGGTGTATCCCACTTAATTTGGATTATTATAACCATGATGAAGCTAAGCAAACTCTTTTGTCTTCACTTCATCATATCTTCCTTGCATCTTCACGGTAATGCCTATCCTAGTCCGCCTGTTGATACGAGGAAATTTCATTCATTGTCCCCATATGCACGTAGCATGGAATCCTCAATTGTTTTTCAACCCCATCTCCTCATTAATTTGACATAAATTCCTGCTTTTGGCTATCTGAACTTCAGAGGAAACTGTTCCGTAATTTCCTAGCATGCTGTGCCAATCCCTTCGATCTTGTACTGGCAGAAGCAGGTAGCCCCACAGGACCTTGGCTGTTTCAGAGGAAACTGTCCCGTAATTTCCTAGCATGCTGTGCCGATCACTTCGATCTTGTACCTTGTCTATATCACGTTTCTACACTTCAAAGGAAACTCGTGCTGTGCCGATCCAGAAGCCGCTAGTCGTACAGTACAATGGTTATAGCCAAAGTGCGAAACTAAAATTTTTTCTGCCCTGAACTACAATATAAATACGCATAAATTAGTTTTAAAGATTAATTATTAACTTATATATATAAATTTAACAAGTTAATAATAAAGTTTCAATCTAAATACATAATATATAATATAAAAATAAAATAAAATAAAATAAAATTTAAAGTACATAAAAATAAAAATAAAATACACTATCAAAGTTGCACCCTTTAATGTTTTGTAGAATAGAATTCATATATGATCGAATCCGAATCAATATCTTCAACAAGCTCTCGTTCAATGTAAATCATCATAAAATTTACTAAGAACTCCTCTTTCATTTTATAGCGAAGCATAATTTTAACATATTTCATAGATGAAAATATCCGCTCTGTAGTGGCAGTGAAAACATGCAAAATCAAAACAAGACGAATCAACTTGTCAATCAAATGATAATGTTGTGACTTATTTGTTTCAGCTAATCCTCAACATAATTCAGAAATAATAGACATATTCTGAAATCTCTTATGATGGATCACATCAATCTGATAATACTCTAGCTGAGATCTCAAATAATACATCTTTTGTTCATTGAAATCTTCAAGATAAAATTTCTCAGCAAGCTTGTAAATAACATCAGCTTTAAATAATTTAAAGTTGTTCTTAGATTCTAAAGCAGAGCTAAGTATAATTTAAATTTTTTTTATTTTAATTATTTTATAGAATTGAAATTTATTTTCAATTTCATACCCTTTTAATTTTTTAATTTATTAGATTTCATTCTTGTTTTTTTTATTACTTTTTATTTTATTTGAGATTTTTTTTTGCGATTTTATCCTCTATTTTTTATTGTTATGTTTGTTTTACCTTGACAGGTTTTTAAAATTGATATATATATTTCTGATTTCATACTTCAACATTGATCTGGGTTTTTTGGTTGAGCCTGAATCTGGGATTTAACGAGTTGAGAATTTGGAACATTAAGCTAGGTTTAAGAGATTCGTCTGAGTGTATTTTTTTTAAGCTCATGTTTTTTTTTTTCTAGTTTCATCCTTCAACATTTAATTTAATTAGAGATTAAGCTTTATTAACAAATTTTATTTCTTTTTTACAGGATTTTTAAATAATTTTAAAAATAATCGTGGTTATCTTAGGTCTTTTTATTTCTCATTCTTTGTTAAATCTAGTTGTTTTTCTTAATTGAATAATTTTTTTTTATTTTCAACTTTTAATATTTGTTTGATTGAAATTGAGCTCTCTATTTTATTTTTATGATCCCCCCAGCCTTTTAAATACCTCCGCCCTTGGTTACAGCATGTTTAGATAAAATTGAATCGTCTCCCAAGGAAACAACATCTAATTAAGAAAGCACTCCTGGGAAAATAAACTGTAAGTGTGTTTCTGATCGGGAAAGGCTTACGTCCACAATTAAAGTGGTTGCAACAAGAAATTTATTCCATGGACCGAATTTATATGGATCAAAACTATTCGAATAATTGATCAAATGGTGTGCAGTATGATTATGGATACAAGTTGTGGTAGCTCATTCTATCTAGTTCAAATAGCCACTCTACTAGAGAGAAAAGGCATCCAAGTTGACAGATTAAAAGATCCATCAACAAGTTTGCCCTTATCCATCCAGATAATTTTTTCACTAAATTTAACAAATAAATGAAAATATCAATGGAATTTTCATATAAATATATTACGGAAAACTTTACTGGTAGAATTTTTCATTCATATATTTATCGGTAAACATTAATGGATTTTTTTATCAGTATATGAAAAAATAAGAAATTATAGATAATATTACAGTGAGATTAAAAAAAAAGACAATTTTTCTAACATTTCAATGTTAAAAACCCAGAACTGGAATGACTTTTGCCGCATATAAAAAATTTAGATACTTTTCAATCCATCAGTAAATTTACTATCGACAGACTCATCAATATACCATAAATTATCGATCGTGATCTTCTTGATAAAACTATTAAATCTAGTAGTGTTTTGCATCCAAAATAAATATTCTACCCCAAATATATCTGTCAAAAAGTATTTATTTATCTAGGATGAACCTTTTGAAGACCTAACTATTAATTAGTTAAACATCACAAATTCACAACATCTGAGGTTACTTATTTCCTACTTTTCCATTAGGGCAATATATATATATTTCAATAGTAATTTTTTATATATATGCTAAGTGCATATATGAGTTTAGTCTTGCTTTAGTTATTAATTAGAAATTAGTGAAAGGGCGAAGCCCGTACTTTGTTTTCTTGGATCTTTTTTTACGGCCATGTTTGTCTCCGATCAATTTAATTCCGACGGAAAAAACAATGGCATATGCCCTGCAGACAAAATTTAGTTCGGCTGCATGCCTCAAATTAATGGATCATAACATTGAAATGGAACTATTTATTTAACAATATCCTTAATTGCTCCTACTCTAAGCTATCCTTAAATTTTCCACCCACCATTTGCCTAGCTTTTTCTTGTTGCTAACTGTGTGGTAATGGAAACTTGTTTCGATAGGGACAGAGGAGAGCCCCCCATGCCTGTTTTAATCCAATTAACATTAATTAATTCATAGACTTCCAAATGAGATCAGAACAAATATATATATTATATGTACCCAACAAAGTATAAGCGACTGCTAGCATTCATGAATGCTTCTTAATCATTCAATATTAAATTAACCATAGATGAATTCATTGCCCTGTAAGGGTGTTTTTGAGAGTGTGGTAGTGGTTATTTTTCAAGGTATCTTTAGCTCGAAAATGTATTAAAATAATATATTTTTTATTTTTTTAAAATTATTTTTTATATCAGCATATCAAAATAAACTGAAAACACCAAAAATAAATTAATTTGAAGTAAAATAAACTAATTTTTTTAAAAAAATACCTTTAAAATATAAAAATAAACAAATTTTTAGAATACTTTTATCGTCCCTTGAAATTCAATGACAAATTCATAACCTACTTCACTTTTACGTAGCTATCTAGGGCTGTTTAACGTCTTATTCTTTATTCTTGAAACATAATGCAGTCCTTTTGGCCTTCTTTAAAAATCAATGGAAGCAATGAATTAATCCAGGTTAATTAAGGTATTTCAAAAATAATAAAAATAAAAATTAATTAAATTTTAACTGGATTGATCGAGTTATGTATTTACCTATTAAGGTAATTAAATTGATTTTTTAATGATACCCTGATTAAGTTAGAAGTAAGTTGGTCAGAATCTAAATTAACCTACTAAAATCAGGTTTAATATTAATACTTACATGTCTGTTTTAACTATATGCATTCCATTTTAACTATATGCTAAAATCGACATGTATGGATAATATATAACATAGATAATTTATCACAGACAAAAATCAGTATATAAGCATTTTGATCCTACACATGAACTTAAGTAGAACTAAACCTTTATTTGATACTTTAGATTGATGATGCTGCATTATACTGACAATCACCGTTTTCCTCGGCTAAATACACAGCCCTAGTTTTTTTTTCTTCTAAACTATGGGCACCAAAAGATTAGCTGCTAGTTTTACAATCGGTTGGAGCATCGGTGATCATCAAACTCTAAATCCCATAAACTGATCAATGTTAAATGATCTTTAAAAATCGTAAACTATATATTAACTCCTAATTTAAAACTTAAAAGGGATATATAACATGATTAAAATCATTATCAGATCTTGTTGCTCCGATTTTAAATTAAGAGGAGAGAAAATAATTACGTTAATTCAAGAAACTTAACATGCATATATACCAATGAGTAAAATGCACCCCTCACCTTACTCCTCCAAGATAGCACTCAATCTTGGAGTCAATCTAGTCGTTGATTTCCTTTCTCTGCCACCACTCTTCCCTCTTCTCTCCGCAACAAATCCTCCGCCATCACTGTGGGTGCCTGCCACCACCATCGGACTAGTCTCATCACTAGGGCTCTTGCTACTCCACTCAATCGCGGGATCCACTTTCTTTATCCAACACCAACAAAATCCGCCCCTGGTACTCGTCTTCAGGGCTGAATTTGCCTTCACTGCCAAGGCAGCCATCTGTTCAGTGCTAAGAGGATTGTTTAACCAACTTGATGGCAACGCGAAGTAAAGACGGCCTAACTGAAGATGTTCGTTTTCATTGATCGCTGGAACATATTCATCAAATTCCATGTCATCTGCTTTGCATACAAAACACTTAGGGTTTCTTCGTACTATCTGCGAAACCCTGATTGAGTATGAAAATTCTTCGAGTTTGCCATCTTCAAAGATCAGCTTTGCTGTGACCACTGAGGTGGATTCACATGAATTACAAGTATTTCCCATCAGTTTTTTTTCTTTCTGGTGTTGAGTTCAATTCATGGGCGTTGTTCTAGGCGTGAGGGTCAAAGATATAAGTATGCTTGATTAGGAGACGACCGAGTTTATCTGGGGAATTAAGTAATAAATATAATCGCAATCATAGTGACTGGTTATGAATCCAAAAAGGGTGGCTGACAAATTAATCCATTTGTTAATTATTTTAATCAGATATCATTTGGTATCTTTTATTTATTCTTATCTTTGGTAACTTTCCATTTGGATATTTCCTCCTAATTATAATTGCTTTGATCCGATCACTAAGCATGTGTTGAACTTTTTGTGAAAGTAACACCTTATCCTCTTAAGTTCATTTCACTCTATTCGAACTCAAGGAGCAGGAGTAGCTTTGGTGGTGATGATAAAAAAATATCCCTTAACCTTAAATTTAATATTTTAGAAAGATTACCCTCTAAAATACACAAAAACGAGATACAACACTACCAGAAAATCAGCGAATATTAACGGAATTACCGACGGAATTTTTTTGTCCGTAATTTTTACCGATGGACATAATTCCGTTTCTAATTTTATCGGTATATACCGACAGACCTTTTCTGTCGGTAATAATTACCGACGACATAGAATCCGTCGGCAATACGATCAGTTTATACTGACCGTATTGCCGACAGAATATATAGATTTTTGAAAAGTTGCAACGGTGTGATGACGTGGATTTTTTTCAGATGATTTTACCGATAGAATGACCGAGGGATTCGAACCAAGATCTTCGTACAGTGACGTGGCATAGTCACCGGCGGACTTACCGACGGGACGTGTCCGTCGGTGATTCCATTGGTAAAAGCCAATATATACCCACTCTACCGACTCTCTCTTCCTCTATTTCTCCTTCTTCTTCCCTATCCTAACTCTCCCCCTCTTCTCAACACAAGCACTCAAGTTTCTTATACTTTTATACGTGGTCACAACATCCGTTCTCCGAGTAATTTATTGTGGATTTTATCATTTTTTGTAAGTAAATCTATCCTTTTTAGTTTTAACATTTAAATGTCAATTTTATTATTTTTTATTGTTTTTTAGTATATGATTTCGGTAACGTATGTACTTGTTTGATTGTTATTTGTCAAAGAAACTTGTAGTATGAATGTATGATTTTGTAGTTGTTATAGCTTGTTTTAGATTTTGTCAAATTATATTTGTTTGTAAATTGTTGAAACTTTGTTTGAATTACACCGAATTAGATGTGTTGTGATGAAATAAATAATAGCTTGTTTAACGGGTCTATTTTAATTTTTATCAATTCTATTACGGAGTTGTGATTTCCGTAAATTTATATATGTATAAATTTGTATGGACGTTGATAATTGATAATTGATAATGAATATTTAACATAAGTGTTTTTTTAGTTTGTTGGATAATGTCGGGGCAAACCAATATTTTTGCAAATTTATTTACGTAACATAGTTAATTAATACATGTTGTCGTCATAATTTTATAAAGGTTCGATAGAAGTCATGGATGATCGTTCATGGATGTATCAGGACTCACCCCAAGGATTGCGGAGGATGAATTATTGTAACGAGGTTGAGGGTTTTATTAATTTTGCAACATCTATTCCGATGAATTTTACTGATGGCGGTGTTAGGTGTCAATGCAAGAAGTGTAAAAATAAAAAAATTTTGCATCAAGATGTTGTAATGATGCATCTTCTAACCAAAAGGTTCATGGAGGATTACCTATGTTGGTACGCACACGGAGAACTATTTGTTCCAAATGAGAGCATGGTAGAAAGGGTGGTTGGGTCAACTTCTAGTGCTAGCAACGTGTATGAAGTTGTAAATGACAACAGTAATCCTTACAGAAATATAGTTATGGATGCAATGAGACTAAATGAAGGTAATGTCAGTCAATGTCCAATCGTAGAAGAAGAACCTAATGCTGCAGCAAGGTTTTTTGATATGTTGAAAGATTCTAACGAACCATTATGGGATGGTTGCACGAACCACAGTAAATTATCGATCGTAGCACAGGTCTTCACCATCAAGTCAGATCACGGGTTGAGTGAGGCTGGTTATGACAAAAAAAAAGTCAGTAGGAATCGGACCTGAGACAGGGAAGTCCCTAGGAGAAGGTCGTTCAGTCACTTTCCGGGCTCTCCTAACTCTTGGAAAGGTAGCTTTTCAATAATTAAGACGAGCCGATTCAAAGGCTACCGTCACCATAATTAGAAAGATTCAAAAGGGGAAGAAAGATAGCTCGTCGCTTTTTCGGTGGGATTGGGTCTATCCGCTAAAGTCAAAGGCATTTTACCTGAAGGGAGCAGGTTGAAAGAGAACTTCTATGCTGCAAAGTCCATGATGAAACCCCTCGGTTTAGGATACCAGAAAATTGACATATGCCCTAACTTTTGCATGTTATACTACATTGAAAATGCTGAGCTGACCAAGTGCATGACATGTGAACATTCCCGTTACAAACCCAGAACTGTCAGGGAAAGACACTCACGGCATATAAAAAACTTAGATACTTCCCAAGCACACCTAGACTGCAAAGGTTATTCATGTCACCAAGGACTGCTGAGCACATGACATGGTACCAATCACATCATGCAGTTGATGGAGTGATGGTGCATCCTTCTAATAGCGAAGCATTGAAACACTTTAATATTGTGCATCTTCACTTTTCAGCTGAATCGAGGAACGTGCGTCTTGGGTTGTGTACATATGGATTCAACCCATTCGGGTCATTTGCTGCTCCTTATTCTTGTTAGACGGTGATACTGACCATTTATAACTTGCCACCGGGGATGTGTATGAAGCAAGAGTTCATGTTTTTATCTATGGTCATACCAGGTCCGAGCAGTCCGGGGTGGAATATAGATGTTTGTCTTCGACCGTTGATTGATGAGTTGACGTAGTTATGGTCCTCTGGAGCTTTGACTTATGATATTTCAAGGAAATAGAATTTTGTTATGAGAACGGCTTTGATGTGGACTATCAATGATTTCCCAACTTATAGAATGGTTTCTAGTTAGAGCACGCATGGAAAACTAGCATGTCCATACTGTATGGAAAACAACAAGGCATTCACGCTAATAAACAGGGGTAAAGCTTCTTTTTTTTACTGTCACCGTCGTTTCTTGCCACCAAATCACAGGTACAGAAAGAACAGAAAGGATTTCTTTGTTGGCAGAGTTGAAAAGGATGTTGCACCCCCGCGTCTTTCTGGTGAAGAATTTCATGATGTTGTATCAGAGTACGGTGACATTGTGTTTGGTCTCTAATCAGGTAAGCAGAAGTTTCCTGATTTTGGTTTGACCCATAATTGGGTAAAGCAAAGTATCTTTTGGGAGCTTTCTTATTGGAAGACCCATCTTCTCCGCCATAACCTTGACGTCATGCACATTGAAAAGAACGTGTTTGAGAACATTTTCAACATCGTCATGGATATGAAGGGGAAGACAAAGGACAACATCAAGGCTAGATTGGATTTAGCGTTGTTATGTAACTGTAAAAATATGGAGTTGGTTTGTGATGGGTCACGGGTCGTAAAACCAAGAGCAGGTTTGACACAAACACCGACGGATATGTCCCGTCGGTATTTTACCGAGAGTTGAAAACAAATTACAACATTTTGCCATAATCATCAACGACTATACCGACGGTATCTGTCCCGTTGGTATTTTACCGAGAGTTGCAAAAAAATTACAGCATTTTGCCATTATCAGCGATGGCCATACCAACGGCATCTATCCCATCGGTATTTTACCGAGAGTTGCAAAACAATTACAGCCCATGCCATAGTCATTGACGCGTTTCCCAATGAAATCACCAACGGACGGTGCAAATTCCAATACGTGTGACTATCAGACTGCTTGGTCGGTTGACACTTATTTACCGACGGACTTCGAAAAATCTAGAGGAATTTTCAAAATTTTAGTGCAAAATTCAAAAAAATACCGATGGACATTACCGACGGAATTTAATGCCACCGCCCAAAAAAATATTATTTTAATTTTTGTCGGGAAATCTATCCGTAAAATTGCAGTATAAAACCGACCCCCCTCTGCAGTTCATTTTTTTCTCGACTCCTCTCATTCATCTTCTCTTTTCCTCTGCTTCCTTAAACAATTTTTTTTATTGTTTTGATTGTAGTTTTCAACAATATTAAAAGGTATGATTCTCCTTTCTTTATCTTTGTATTTGTTTACTTTTTTTTATTTTAGTTCTGATTATTTTTGTTGTGTGTTTTTTTGTGTATTGTTTGTAGATAAAATCTTGAAAGCAACACTATTAAGGTAAACATTTTTCATTGCTAAAGTCTTTAGTTTTTTCTTTTTATTTGTTTAATTTATTTTATTGTTTGTATTGCCATAATAATTGAAAATTTTGTTAAATTTGAATTGTTATTGTTGAATTTACCTTTAAAATGTTAATTGAAATATAGAATTAAATTTAATTAGTTTATCTTAATTTTATTATATTAGTGCTTGTTATGTTTTTTTATTATTTCGATTAATTTTAATTGTTATTTATGAATTTGTATAGATGTTAGTTGAAAATATATAGATGTTGATTTTCTATAAATGTTAGGTTATATATAAGATTTTGCAATATTTGTGTAATTATTCGTATAAATTTGTGTAGATATGTAGAATGAAAATTGGCTTGTAGATATTATCAATATTTATAGGTATGAAAACTGTGGGTATTCTCTAATATAGGGGAGGTACTAGCGAATGTTTTTTTAAATAATTGAATTTAATTATTTAATTATTCATATAAATTTGTGTTGATGTGTAGAATGAAAATTTAATTATTTTATTGTTTGTATTATAATAACTATTTGAAAATTTAGTCTCTTTTAATTGTTATTGTTGAATTTAGGAAGTGGTAATTGGAAATGAAGAATTAAATTTCATTATTTTATCTCAATTTTATTCTATTATTGCTTGTTATGTTTTTTTATTATTTCCTTTAATTTTAATTGTCATTTATGCATTTATATGGATGTTAAATTTCTATAGATGTTAGGTTGTATATAAGATTTTCCAATGGAGTCAATTGGTTTGTGGTTATTGTAAAGATTTACAGGTTTGAAAACTGTGGGTAGTCTCTAGTATAGGGGAGGTGCTGCCAAATGTTTTTTTAAATAATCGAAGTTAATTATGTAATTATTCGTATAAATTTATGTAGATGCGTGGAATGAAATCAGCAGGACGTCGTCAGCAGACGGTTACAGCTAGTTCTTCTAGCAGAGAGAATGACTTATCCTTAGGTGTTGATCACGAAGAGGCACCTGCGCCAACTTGTGATGCTGGCTCTTCTAGCGCGGTTTCACAGTGCAAAAGCAGTGTGCCTTTACAGCGGGGTCAATTCACCCGCAAGTACCGGGCACAATGGAAGGATGACCTTTCAATGTCAGTTTGTTTAGGTTTTAGTTTTAGTTTTTTACTTATAACATAATTTATAAACAACTAATTAATATTTTATTAATTTTATTTAATTTCAGGTTCACAAACATTAAGGCTGCTCGAACAATAACATTGGCGTTTAAATCGTCAATGGAGATTTCATTATTTCAATGGAGTCAGGTTTCCAAACATCCTAAGTGGAGACCTAATATCAATTCATGGTTTCGACGATTTCAGATAGGTGTTAACTTCTAATTTCCAGCTTATTTTTTAAAAATTATTTTTATAATTTTATATCTTGTACTATTTTTATTTTAAATGAATTATTTATACACAATACAAATTTGAGTGAGATAGCGTGAACAACAATGTTGTGAGGAGGGTATGGAAGAATCACGTGGCAACTAGGTAACAACGAAAATAATATAATTTTTTGTTCTAAATTCTAATTTGTTACTATGAAGTAGGTTGCGTAATTTTGGTATGACATGAAAAAAAAAAAGCAAAAAGATATGCGAGAGATAAAGGTCTAGAAGGCTGGAATGAGGTGGCGATTTGGCGGGAATTCAAACCGCTATTCATCTCGAGGGATATATGGACGCAATATATTAAGCACGTGATGTCTGAGTGGTTAGCACGACGCTCACAGTCTGGTGCCGACATCAGAACCGGTAAATTCATGGTTTGGTTACCACACACACCAGCGGCTCCGTCCTGTTCAGTGCACATGCGAAGCGGATGGTAAGATTAATTTAAATGAAATATATCATTAATTAATTTGTTGTTGTTTATAAATATATTTAACTTGCAACCTTTTTTTTCCTTACAGGCTACGTCTCTTGGATGTGAACCGAGCCCAATGGAGCTGTTTGTAGAGACGCATGTGCAAAGTCAAGACCACCAAAAGGGGGTGCAACAGTTCGTTGACAACCATGCTCAACACTTCGTGTTATGTTCATTCAATCATTTTATTTCGTCAGTTATTATTTTCTTGAATTGAATATGATGATTTTTTTTAATTTTCAGGAGACCTATAATAGCCGGTTGAGGGAGAGATATGGGGACGATCCTTCGACCCATCCGGATTTCGATCCGGATTTATGGATAGAGGTAGAATCGTATGGTGGACCCGATAAAAATTGGGTCTACGGGTTCTCCAACACTACGGCAGAAAACTTGCTGGCGGCCGGTAGTGTCTCAACCATTGGGAGCTCTCCATCAAGATCGAGCACCCAACAACTCTTGACGGATTATGATCAGCTCTGTCAAATGATCATGGACATTAGATCAAGGATGTATGATGATACATGTGCAGCCCCTTTTTGGTCATACGATTTCGCGAACAACCAGCTTCATCCTCCTCCTCCAGCTCCGCCGTTAATCTAGTTTAATTTTGTTTTTAAAACACATTAAATTTGTAATGAATATTTGGATGAATATTATTTAACATTAATTTTATATTTTTAATGTTTAATACAATTTTATTTGGTTAATTAGTTTTTTGTTACTATTAATAAATCACTTTTTTTAAAATATTTTTAAATCAATACCGATGGCCTTACAGACGGAACCGAGCCGTTGGTATTTTACCGAGAGTTGCAAAAAAATTACCACCCATGCCACAATCATCGACAGATATATTTTGTTGGTGTTTACCGTTGATATTATCGACAGATATATTCGTCGGTATTGTACAAAGAGTTCTGAAATATTTACTGTCCATGCCACAATCACTGATGGCTAGTCCGTTGGTGATTTACCGTTGGAAATACAGATGATCAACATTCCGATGGACAAATTTTGTCGATGATGTTGTCGATAAAAATATTACCAACGAATTGTGTATCTTACACCGACGGAATGCATCCGACTGTAAAACTGTTTAATGGTGTAGTACAATGCCTCTTACTGTTTTTTTTTTAAAAAAAAAAACTCTCTGTTTAAGTAATGCTCCTCCAATTTAGACTAAAACTTCCGTTTGTTTGAGACAAAACCAAGCCGTTTGATTTCCCTAAACCTAACAAAATAAAGAATTCATGTTTATACTTTTCTCTAAACTAGAATTAATGACAATTGCTAAGAAATAAAGCATTAGAATTGTAAGCTAGTTCTACATGATTTAAGACCTCTTAGAGAAATATGCAGGGTGAATCAAACAATTAGGGTAAAAGTTGGGTTTAGTCTTCTTTTATCGAGAGACAGGCTTCTATCTTTAGCCTCAGATTTAGTTCTTGAGTTTGTTATCCATGCACCAGTTCTGTCATAGATAATTAAAAATCTTTTGACTTACACTCTTAGGGCGTGTTAATTTTTGCAGTTAAATACACTTTTCAAATAGTTTTTTTAATGATTTTGATGTATTTAATATAAAAATATATATTAATTAAATATATTTTAAATTAAAAAATATTGTGGTTAGTCGAGCTTACAAACAATGCCTTACTCTTACACTGATCCAGCCTACAACTATAAGCTTGATTTTGTCTTGTTTCGGGCCTGTAGTGGCCTGTTTAGAGGTCCAACGTTGAAATCAGGCTGATTGATACCTAGAATCAAGGAGCATTCTTAAGACAAGTTAATTGTTTGCTTCAATTTTAAGCTTGGTTTTCTCTTGTTATTCAAACAAGACATGTAAAATCTTCATTAGCAGACCTCTAATTATTTTCTATTTCATTGACAACTCGAGGATTCACTAAGCTTGATTGCCTCAGCATTTCTGTCAAATGTTTTTCAATTTCTCAATGTTAAATCTATAAAAATAAGTAGAAGAAATAGCTCTTTACAAAAATATATAAAGATGAGACAGAATTTAATCACATGATGAGAGACACATGGAACCTTTTGTTAGTAAATGATATATGTAGAGCTTTAATATAAAGAACAAGGAATAGAGAACAGAACAGAAGTAGAAAAATAAAAATTAAGGAGTAGAAACAAAACGGTCTAAGGTTATTTTCATCCCTCAAGTTTTATTTATAGAAGAAATCAAACATTACAGAAGATAAAAATAAAAAACAATTCAATCTCCTTTATCTAAGGAGACATATATAACTAACTCGACTTATCCTAAGTAAGTTTAAATCTAAGGATTCAAATGACACTTGCTGATAAATAATAAAAGAAACATTGCATAATAAACTTCAGCTTTGGAGTCATCATTTTAACACTCCTCTTTGGTTCCAAAGCTGCACATTCATATCCTCTCCCTTAGAGCTTCAAACCTGTCCTTAGCTAAAGGCTTGATAAACAAGTCTGCTAATTGTTCTTTTGTAGTGCAGTAGATTAACTTTAATTCCTTTTCTTGCTGGAACTATCTAATAGCATGGAACTTGATCTTCATATACTTAATCCTATCATGAAAAACAGAATTTTTTGAAATAGTTATTACTGATGTGTTATCACAGAATAATTATGTGGGACTTCGTTGATCAAAGTCCATATCATTTACCATTTTTCTTAGCCATATCAATTGTTTTGCTACCATATATGTTGCTATATATTTTGCCTTTGCAGTGAAATATGCAACCACTGATTGCTTCTTTGAGTTCCAATAGAAAATGCTTTCTCCTATAGCAAAGCAATAGCCTAAGGTGCTCATCATTTCTAACTCAATCACTATCAGAAAAACAAACAAGTTTAACAGAACTAGATTTCACAAAATGCATGCCAAACTCTAAAGTCCCTTTCAGATATCTCAGAACTCTTTTGGCTGCAACAAAATGAATTTGACTTGGACCTTGCATGACCCTAGAAAGGTAATTGACAACAAACACAATGTTTGGACGTATAGCAATTAAATACAACAAGTTTCCAACTAGTCTTCTATAGGCTTTACCATCAGTTTTGGGTGCTACATCCTTCTTCATTAGCTTTTGTCCTAGTACCATAGGTGTACTTACTAGTTTACAATTTTCCATTGCAAATTTATTTAGTAGCTTTATAGTAAACCTCTTTTGACATAGAAAATAACCTTGCTCAGACCGAGTTATTTTCATGCCTAAGAAGTATGTCAACAAACCAAGTTCATTCATCTCAAACTTATCCTTCATGTTGGTTTTAAACTTCTCTACTAGTTGCTCTTTATCTCCTCCAATCAATAAATCATCTACATACACTGACACGATCAAAGTATGTTTATCAACATTCTTCATATACAAAGTTAATTTATTCATGCTTCTTTCAAAGCCTAAACTCAATAAATAACTATCCAATTTATTATACCAGGCTATAGGAGCCTGTTTAAATCCATACAAAGCCTTCTTTAGTGGATTTATTTTGTTTGATGTAATCTCCTTTTCAAAGCCATCGAGTTGTTCAACCTATATTTCTTCATTTAGAACACTATTTAAAAATATAGATTTGACATCCAATTGAAAAATATACCAACCATTTTGTGTTGCTGAAGCAAGCAAGAGCTTTATTATACCAAGCCTGGATACTAGAGAAAATGTGTCAGTGAAGTCAATACCTGGTTCTTATGCATACCCTTTTTACTACAAGTCTTGCTTTATGCTTGTTGATATTCCCATCTATCTTAAATTTGGTTTTGAAGATCCACTTCACGTCTATTACCTTCTTGTGAACTGGTCTGTCTTCCAGCATCCATGTTTCATTCTTTTCTATCATTGTGAGCTCTTCCTTCATTGCAGCTATCCGTATTTTTGAGTTAATTGCTTCTTCAAAATCTATTGCTTCTACTTCAGCAACATTGCACCTGCTGGAAATATCAGTTAAGGACCTTGTCCTCTTTATTGGTTTGCCATCGACAACATCATCATTTTCTGCAACATCTAGTTCAATTTGTTGCTCCTATTTTTTCCCATCAATTAATGTAGTTTCCCAGTTCCATGTAATATTTTCTGCAACTTTTACATCTTTAGCAATCACAACTTTATTAAATTTCATATCATAGATTTTATAGGCCTTAGATTTAGTGTTATAGCCTATAAGAATTTCTATGTCAGTGTTTTGATCAAGTTTTCTCCGAGCTTCAGGTTTCAAGACATAACAAAGGTTGCCAAACACTTTTAAATGATCAATGCTAGGTTTAAAATCATACAAGATTTCATATGGAGTTATATCTCCCAAAACTATTGTGGCCATATGCTTTAGCAGGTAGAATGATATGTTTACTGCCTCTGCCCATAATTTTAATAGCATTTTCTTCTTATATAGAAAACATCTTGCCATTTCCATCAATGTTCGGTTTCTACTCTCACTGACTCCATTTTGTTGTGGAGTGTGCAAGGCACTATTAGCTGATGTTTGATCCTCTCTTTTACCAAGTATCCCTCAAATTGTCAAGAGGTATACTCACCTTTATTGTCAGACCTCAATATCTTCAGTTTGTTTCATATTTCTAGTTCAATTGTTGCTTTAAACTTTATAAACTCAGTAGACACATTGGTTTTAGATTTAGGAAAATAAACCCAGTAGAACTTATTATAGTCATCAACAAATATAAGAAAGTCCTTTGAACCATTCAAATATTCATTATGTATCAGGCCACACACATCTGTGTGTATTAGCTGGAGCTTTAACAATGCTATAAATGCAATGTCAGGAAAAACAACTCCAGTCTGCTTTTCTAATTGACAGGCTTCACAAATATCATCTTGTTCTTGTATATCTGGTAAACCATAGGTCATCTGCAGATCAACCATCACTTTTTAAAGTTGCATAATTGAAATGCCCCAATCATTTGTGTCAGAGAACAGAATCAATATAGACACAAGTGTTAGAACTCAAACAAACTTCTTTCCAATCAACATTAAGACTTTTATTCATTATTTTAGCTGAGAGCAGTAATATTGCTTTTTTTTTTTCCTCTAATGTCACACACTCCATCATTAAAAGATAATGAGTAGTCAGATTCAAGTAATTGTCCCACACTCATTAAATTCTTATTAATCTTAGGTACATAAAGCATATTTTTTAGAGTTTTTGTACCTGACATTGTTTCAACTTCAATCACACCTTTTCCTTTAACCTTCAGATATTCTCCATTGCTAACTCTGACTTTAGATAGGAAGTTTATGTCCAAATCCTTGAATAATGTCAAACATGCAGTCATATGATTAGTGCAACTACTAGCAATAAGTCATGATGAATTGTTTACCTCGATTGTGTTGCACATCTGTTCTAATAAAGCCATGAATAAATGATCTTCCTTGGCTTTTGAATTTTCTGCAATATAAGTTTGTTTCACTGCTTCTGGTTTGTTTTTTGTAGAACCTTTGGATGTGACCAAATTGCTTGCAAGTTCTGCATTGTGCATTCTTAAGTCAACATCAAGCTTCTAGATGATTTGTTTTCTGACAAAATTTGCTAGGAGAGAAGTGCTCTCTTCTTTCTTTCCCTCTAGTAATGTTGTTCTGACGCTAGTTATTTGATTGCCAACTTTTTTTTCTCTTTTCTCTTCTTTCTTTCCCTCTAGTAATGTTGTTCTGACGCTAGTTATTTGATTGCCAACTTTTTTTTTCTCTTTTTTTTCCTTTTTGATTGTTCCTGTAATTGCCAACTTTTTTTTTCTCTTTTTTTTCCTTTTTGATTGTTCCTGTAAAAATTATTAGCCCGACTCTTCTCTTTGAAACTGCAACAAGAGCTCCTTCACTTGTTTCTTCTTGTCTGTAGGCTTGCCTCTGCACTATTGCTTGTAATGCATTAACCAATTCTTGAAGACTCATTTCTGAAAAATATCTTAACTCTTTTAGAGAGCAAATCTTATGCTCAAATTTCTCTGGTAGACTTACCAGAACCTTCTCCACTACTCTTGAATCTGGAAAGTCTTCCCCTAAAAGTCTCACTTGATTCACAAGTTTTGAAATTTGAGAAGAGAAGTCTTTGATAGTATCAGTTTCATTCATCTTCAGTCCTTCAAACTGTCTTCTAAGATTCAAGACTTGCATCTTTCTTGACTTCTCATCTCCATGAAATTCTGTTTTTAGTTTATCCCACGTTTCTTTGGCAGATTTACAAGCCATAATTCTGGTGAAGATTTCTTCACTCACAGCATTATGAAGACAGGTAAGATCTTTGAATCGCTTTGTCTTTTCTTCATTAAAAAACTTTATATGTGCGATCGTAGAATTATTTTCTAGTGAAGTTGGTTGCTTATTTTCTAGTGTTTTTGCTGGAAAATTTGCAGAATCCATTACTTTAAAAAACTCACTTAATCTCTCGTGTTTCACTCACAGTCCTTCAAAGAAAAATGCTTTGATTCACTCACAACTAATCTTTCGTGTTTTCACTCACAACCCTTCTAAGATCAAGAAAACGGTCTAATACTAAATGTTAGTGTGTGTCTGTGTGTGTAGAGAGAGAGAGAGAGAGAGATTTAATTTAAAGAACAAGGAATAGAGAATAGGAACAAAAGAATAGAGGTGGAAAAATAAAGAATAAGGAGCCGAAATAAAATGGTAAAAGAAGTAGAAACAAAAGAATCCCTTTAGTTTTATTTATAGAAGAAATCAAACACTACAGGAGATAAAAATAAAAAAACAATCATAATCTCCTTGATCTAAGGAGATATATATATATATATACACACACTAGACTTATCCTAAATAAGTTTAAATCTAAGGATTCAAATGATATTTGCTGATAAATAATAAAAGAAATATTACATAATAAACTTCAGCTTTGGTGCCATTACTTCAACACCTTTATCCTATCCATATTACCAAACTTCCAACATTCTCTACAAAGATAGAAGGAAAACATCATAATCTAAGCACGCAGCACGCTCTACCAAGCTTTTGAAATCATAGAACCAATGACCCCTGCTATAAGAGTTGTTGGATCACCTAGCACAGCCGATATAACAAACTGCAGGGCTAGTCCAGCCATTTCCCAACCTATCTTGGCCTTACTTTTTCTCTTGTTATGAATAAGGAGTGTATTTTTCAAGCTAGGAATCCTCGTATGAAATTTCCTAGCACTCTTTTCACCTATGTACCCTTGCCAATTCTCCATGAGCATGTCCTTAACACATGCCACATGCAGATTATATTTCTTGCACGAAGACCTGTAAGTCCAACTCCTGCCTTTACGTCCACATTTGAGACAAGATGCACTCACCTTCCTATACAAATACAGCTTAATCTCTCCGTCATTAAGAACCATGGGCAATTTTGCACAACAGGGATGAAGATCAAATCCACAATCTTTGCAATGGTAAACGAAGCCCGTGACATCCCTTTCGCATGCATTACAAAAGCGAGGCTTGTCACCGGGAGGCCTCAAGAAGAATTGGAAGGAACATTTGGTGTAGAAAGAGTGAGAGATTGTGGGAGCAGGGATGGCACAATGCATATGGAGATCAAAATCACACATGGTGCATTTGTAGCGCGATCCAATTCCTACTTCCTTGCAGCCATCACACTTGAATGGAAATTCTGAGTTCTCAAACTTCAGCTTGTGTTGTGGGTGGCTCAAGTGAGATATCTCAGTATATTTCATGTTTTTTTTTCTTTGCTGCCTCGAACAAGGTACCTATGCAACCATTATATAGAGCTAAGAATTATGGGTTTCTGTTGGAGAGATTAGATTCCATGGAGACTGTGGTTAAGGGTTTCTAATTATATCGAGTTGTGTGGGTTTTGGCTTGTAATTGACGCAAGGAAGGAATTATGCTTAGTGATATGGTGATGATGGTACATGAATATGAGTATGCATAAGAATTACCATTTCATAAGGGCAAGGGCAGACATAACGCATATATTTGAGCATTTAGGCATATATTTGGATGGTGTCCCACTTAAGAATATATACGAGTTTTCACTTTCCGCATATGGTTCCAATCCACTAATGCTGAAACTTGACAAAGATCAGAAGACTTAAGAATATATATGATTTGAGAAAACATATTGAATAATGTGTTCCAGCGGATAAATCTGTGTCCAAACTAAACTTCTAAGGAATATTAGATGCGGTCTGCATAACTAGAGAGGGATCATGCACACACTAAGAAACCTCGGAACTCCAGAAGAATAAGGATTTGGCATCTTAATTAAAAAGTTGATTGGATGAGATTACCAAAATAATTAATTAATCAGCAAAGATTTAACTTTTTAATCACAAGCAAAGCATCCAAAGTGTAGCATTAATTTATATTATTTATGACCTTTTCTTCTAAACAGATGATAAGCATGTTCATGCTAATCAAACAGATGGAAGAAAAGAAGCATGTGGGTGTGGCCTTAGCACAACTCTTGATTTCATAAAGAGAAGATGGCTGAGATCATGAATTTCATCTGCATTTACCACTCTATATATTGATAGAAATGTTGACAAAGGAGAACAGATTCCTATCCTGATGTTTATTGTCTTATAACGTCCAAGTTGCTCATAAATTTGGTGGCAATACATGCATATTGATAGTGTATTTTATCCATATATATATATATATATGATTGTCTCTTCGACTATATACAGTACCTAGGAAACAGTATACACTTGTCATCTTCATTCCTGATCATTTGATTACGTAATGCTTAATTCAAGGGCGTGAGACTTGCTTGGAAATTACAGGTCTTAAATTGCGGCTAAGAAAGAATATAAATCATGGAGTTTGTGGTTCAATAAACTTGGGAAACCATCATCAAAGATACAACTAGCTAGAGGATCAGTCAACAGCACTGACTGAGTCTCAGATGATCAGTCACTGCAAGAATGAAATAATTGTGTGCCTGATAATGTGAAGATTCTCCTAGTTCCCTTCTTTTGTATTTCTTTCGTTAGCTTAGCACGGAGAAACAAGTGGAATATGAGAATAAATGCAAGTGATGTCTGGGAGGTAATTGTTGAGAGCCAGTTGCTTTGTGCGGTTGTACTTGCAAGAACTGAGAACGGACAATAATGAATATGATTCCTTCATCATCCAAAAGCATTTTTCTTTCAGTTTTTGTTAGTACAGTGATGGGTATCGTATATACTTACCTGTGTTGATCCCTTTCTATTATCCATAATTGCTCCAAGTTTTTCTCTTGATCAGCAGTCATTGTCTTTGAGTGTCTAATTGCTGATGGTAAAGAGTTCATAGTCCTTGTTCTGGTCAGATTTGGAGGAAGCCATTGATTGTACTTGCAGGAACTGAGAACGAACGAACATCTTGCATTTTACTCTTATTCTCCATACGTACGTTGTTCGAGATTTATGAAGATTCTTTCTTTAGAAAGATTTTTTATGGTTTATAAAAGGTGAAATCATTAGCTAATTGAATGCTCATTTCTTCCGACATATCTAGCGTTGATTTTTTTATTTTTTATTTTTTTTTTAGAATCTCCTATCTTGCGTTGATGGATAGTAAGATGATAATTATTGACGCAGAATATAATTATATAAATTATATTTTAAGATTTTATTTAATAATTTAAGTTTTTAAATTAAAATAGTTATTTGATTTATGAAACCTCTTATACATCTGTGTTATATTTTCTGAACATGTCTTTATTCTCATTTCAAATCCGCTGGGAACAAGTGAGTATTAATTAACATCCCTGTTTATGACACTATAATTTGTTTTTTTTAAAAAAAAATTCCGGCTTCCAACATAGCCTACGGTAGTCGATGCTTTCCCTGCAATGCCACCACTCCTCAAACGCTTCCTCCACCATCCACCACCACCACCACCACCAACCTACTCTCTCCCCTTCTCCACCACCACGTCTCCACCACCCAACCATCACTCCCCTCTAACCACTGCTATCATTTCCCTCCTCACTCACCACCGTTCCAAATCCCGCTGGTCCCACCTCCGCTCTCTCCTTACCACCACCACCAGCACCCCCCTCGCCCCTGGTCACTTTTCCCTAATCACCCTCAAATTAAAATCAAATCCCCATCTTGCCCTCAGCTTCTTTCAATTCACCCTCCACAACTCCTCTCTTTGCTCTCACAATCTCCGCTCCTATGCCACCATCATTCATATCCTCTCCCGGGCCCGCCTGAAGGCCCATGCCCAGGAAATTATTCGGGCCGGACTCCGGTCGCAGATTTTGTTTAATAATGATGAGGATGCCTTTGCTGAGCAGACAGGACTGAGCAGGGTGGAACAGGATTGTGAAGGACACAGGGGCCCCAGGTACCACCTGCTAAAAGAAGTGAGGTTTTTTGAAGTTTTAGTGAAAAGTTATAGAGAGTGTGATTCAGCTCCATTTGTGTTTGATTTGTTGATAAAATCTTGTTTAGAATTGAAAAAGATTGATGGGTCTATTGAGATTGTGAAGATGTTAAGGTCTAAAGGGATTAGTCCATCAATTAGTACTTGTAACGCTTTGATTAGTGAGGTTTCAAGGTGTAAAGGGTCGTTTGTTGGTTATGGGGTTTTTAAGGAGGTTTTTGGATTGGAAAGTTGTGAGCTTGGGGAGAAAATGAGAAGGGGTTTTAGAGTTAGGCCTAATGTTCATAGTTTTAATGAATTAATGGTGGGGTTTTATAGAAATGGTGAAGTGGAGATGGTTGAGGAGATTTGGAGTGAAATGGAGAGATTTGGCTGCGTTGCAAATGGGTTTAGCTATGGTGTTTTAATGGCTGTTTTTTGTGAGGGAGGGAGGTTAAGTGAAGCAGAGAGGTTATGGGAGGAAATGAGAGTGAAAGGAATAATGCCTGATGTTGTTGCTTATAATACTGTCATTGGTGGGTTTTGTAAGGCTGGAGAAGTTGAGAAAGCTGAGGGTCTTTTTAGGGAAATGGGATTGAGTGGAATCGAGAGTAGTTGTGTTACTTTTGAGCATCTTATTGAGGGGTATTGTAGAATTGGGGATGTTGATTCGGCTATTCTTGTGTACAAGGATATGCGTAGGAGAGACTTTAGGCTTGAAGCTTTGACAATGGAGGTGTTGATTGGAGGGCTTTGTGAGCAGAAAAGAGTTTTTGAAGCTTTGAAGATTATGAGGAGTGCAATGAGAGATGTTAGTTTTCATCCGAGTGGGAAGAGTTATGAGTTATTGATTAACGGATTGTGTGAGGATGGGAAAATGGAAGAAGCATTGAAGCTTCAATCAGAGATGGTGGGGAAAGGGTTTGACCCAAATTCAGCAATTTATGGTGCTTTTATTGAAGGGTATGTGAAGTTGGGAAATGAGGAAATGGCAGCTATGTTGAGGAAGGAAATGTCTGTAGCTCAAAAGCAGCAGCAAGAGGATTAAATGTTACCAATTGATTAGTTGCGAGCCTACCCCTTGGTTTTTGTGTTCACCTTCAAAAGCTTGAGAAATGTGGTATGTTTTTGTTAAAAAATAAATGTTTGTGATCAGCTTTTACTGCAGGATCAATTAGTTTAAT
Source organism: Populus simonii (assembly GCA_007827005.2). Classification (NCBI taxonomy): domain Eukaryota; kingdom Viridiplantae; phylum Streptophyta; class Magnoliopsida; order Malpighiales; family Salicaceae; genus Populus; species Populus simonii. The sequence continues at coordinate 15,161,513 of CM017467.2, read as the reverse complement.
CATTTTTCCTCAATTTCTTTCCTTTACTGGACAAGACAGGTGTTCGGATCCTTGAAAGCTTTTAGCACTGTGAATGCGCTGCCTCCCTTCCCCCATCGAATAAAATGTCGTCTTGTAGGAATTGAGTGTTTTTTCTGATGATGGGAGTAAGACAGTTAAAATGGCATCAAGATGAGCAGATTATGGTGTGCTGCAACCTAGGAAATCCATTAGTTCTGACCTAGTTAAAGCAATTACTGGATAAAGAAAGAACAACCGAGGGTTTGTCTATCTACTTGGTGACTTCTTTCTGTTGATGCAACGCCCCCTGTCCATTTGTGATGGATATGAACTACCAGAAAGTGGCACTTGAGAATTGATAGAATGTATTTTATGCTGGCTGTAAAGATTATCAATCCATATCCTTCAGCGGCCTGAATCATTTTGCTGGAGATATATGCTTGCCGCATATAACTTTCGAGATTTTATGTTCAGATTGGTGCTAGCCTAGCTGCACATAAGCATAGCAAGCTTAAGCTAGCTTCCTCGACAAATTATTGTACTTATTTTGTCTGCCTCGAGCAGCAATAAAATCACCAGATTTTTCTGAGAAAGAAAAAATGGTTTTTCCTCTCGTGAATGTACTAGTTAGAATAAGTTGATGCCTGATCATGTAAATATTGTAGTTTGACAGATCTCCGAAGCAGTAATGAAAATGGCATTACAAAAAAAAAAAAACATATTCTGATCCGAGTTAGTACGGAGATGCAGGATTCTATTGTCATTGAACTTATGCTGCTTACTTCGTTACTGAACTTTTCAGAACTGTTAGCTTATGTTATAGAATTTCAAGTTAATACTTCCAATTACCTAATTGTAAGTGGATGTTATATGAGCGAGATATATTTTACCAGTAGGCAGGCCACGGTAACTTCAGTTACTCCTAGCAAAGTATCACAACAGAGATTTGAGTGAAGTGAGTGTTGAGTTTGTGGAAGTTCAGAATTGATTACAGGGGCCCTTTGGTTTTAAATCAGGAAACAGGAGTAATTCTGGAGGAGACCCACATTGAAAGCTTTGGACAGAAAGGCCAGAGTACGATTTTTCTATGTTTATGCATATCAAGTACAAAACATTCCTGATCTTTTATCAAGTTACATTAAACCTTATTATGTACAGTTCTCAAATAAATCAACAAATTTGTAACCATGTGGTTTTAGATCCACCTTTTTCACAACTTTGAGCATGTAAACGTACAGAACTTGGATTTTTTATATATATATCATTAACAATCTCACACCAATCACAAAAATTTTCTTTTGAACAGTGAGTGAAAAATCACAAAGACGGGAGTAACCAAAGATTGAAAAGAGATGAAGCCATAGACAGAAACCAAGACAAGAAAGCCATGGCAGCCGATATTTGATACCTGCTGCAAAACTTTGGAGGGCAATAGGATCCATCAGAGTGGAGCAGGAGATCCACAACACTAGCTGTTGAGCATGCTGCAGCTAATGTTAGAGTTGATAACACCTGCCGTGTATCATGATGGAATTTGTCACAAGGAGTTCCAATAAATGCATCAATTAGTTTTGGACAAATCGCAGATGGAACATACCCAATCTCCAAGGACAATAATCAGAAGTATTCCCGGTTGTCGAACAGGACATTTGACCAGAACAGAGTATCCATCAACTATTGCCAGTGTGAAACTCCATGGAATAGTCAAACCCATGATTGTAACCAAGTAGCTGAAAAACAAGCATGCTAAAAAATTGAAAACATTGAAGCAGTGTTTGCTAAAAGCAGAAAAAACCATGTAGGGCCTCTGATGATTCAATATGCTGATCAAATTGCATTGTTGCAAGTAAAATCATCCGTTGTTTGATCAAAATATTTACTCCTTTCTTAAGAAGGTGATGGTTAAAGTCTTCCAAAGTTTTGGACAAAAAGCTGGGTCAAACTAGCACATGGTTTCCAATGGTTTAGAAAGGAGGAAACATACCACATGGAGCCAACAACCACCAGGCCAAACTAACTCTTACAGACGGAATGGATCACATTGCTGGATTATGTGTCATCACACACATTGTACTGCATTTCATTTAAGGGGTATGGGAAGAACATGACGTTTAGAGGGAGAAGGTGAACCTCTGAAAAAAGAAGGTGAATGAGCAATAAAACTGAAACAATTTGGACAAGGAAATGCAAGAGATCTAATAGGGGGGAGTACACAGACTCTGACAGTGATAAACTAATTTAAAATTAAATTTAACTCGGATGGAATATTGTCAACGATACCAGCCAGAATGCAGTCCCAGGAAGTTGGTTGTGCAAACAGAAGATTCATCAGCAAGAGCACACCTAACGGAAGAAGATTTATTTCCATGCTAGGAAAGCTAAGAGCAGAAATTAAAATTTTGAGGGAATAATCAATCCATTTTAGTTCATCGAATTAAATTTCTCAAAGCTCTTGATTGGGTTCAGGAAACAAAGAGTGATAAGGATACCAAGATTGCAGACCTCATGCTACAGAATCTTGATACCAGCTTGAGAAAATCTCCATAAAACCCAAATCAGAAAATCTCATTAGCTTTTAAATTTCCAACCTATTGATCCTTGAAAGGCCATTGTTGAACAGCAACATTTGATACAAACTAAGAAGAAGGGGAATTCAAGTAACTTCGATTTGTTGAGTGGATAAATTCTATTTTCAGGATTATTTTGAAAATCCGACAGCACTAAAACAAAAGATTTTCCTGGTCTACTTTCTAGACAATTACAATGGAACCAATTATTCTCTTCTTTCTACCAACAAACAAATCAGCAACCAAAATCTAAGAGGTCGTGTAAAATCTGAGGCAAGGATATTTTCATTATTGGTCTAAGGATGTTGCTTTGGCTCACGATCGATCCAAACTGACAAATGAATTAATTTAGGAATTATTGTAATCTGTCTCCTCCAATTTGGTTTTTGATTGTGTCATAGAAACTGAAAATGTAACATTTGTATTGCAATAGCACAAAATAAAAACTGAACACGCTAGATCAACTTTCACGAATGAGATGAAAATAAAGAAGCAAGATTACCAGAAAGCAGTGTAGGTGTAGAATTCAACACCCAGAGACATGAAAAGAAGAGAAGCGGAAGAGAAGATGGTCTGGCCCAATCTCAAAGAGAAGCTGGCACTCGTCCCTACTGAACCAGGTACAACATCCATGGCCTTGTTGCATGGGATCTTCTTCTTGGATTGCCTTCTTTTGAAGTCTTATCTTGTTATTATCCCTTCAATTCTCAACCATAGCCACCTCCATCCCAGTATACTTTCCATCTAAATCAATCCAAATGTCTCTAATATTTGTGTGTGTTATGCCAAGAACTGATCATCATCCTTGGCCTTTTCTTGCCTAACTAAGAAATTGCCAACGGCGGAGATGGAAGAATTTGTGTGCAAGGAAACGTTATACGGCAATTATTTTATTTTATTTTATTTTAGTTAGTTAATGAGGAAGAAAGACGGAATAGTGTAATGGAGATGATGGTTGTGCAAGGAAACGTTATACGGCAATTAACCTTCTTTTTTCTTCTAATTCTGTATTATATTACGAGGTTGTGTTTGTTTTCTTAAAATTGATTTTTGAAAAATTATTTTTTAAATTTTTATGTGTTTATTTGTTATTAGAAAAGTTGATCAACAAAAAATAATTTTCGGTCAACAAAAAATATTTTCCAGTCAAAGAAAAATTTGACTTGGTTTTCAGGAAAGTGTTTTCCTTTTATTTTGGGTGGAAAACATTTTCTGGAAGTTATGAAAAATTTAGAAATATCATATTATTTGTTGATTATATCAAATTTGGTCCTCAAAATTTTAATTGCTTTATATATTTTGTTTTGAATATTTGTTTTTCAATTTCATCCCTTAGAATTTAATTTTTATATTAATTTTAGTCTTTATTTCTATAATAGTTATTTGCTTTTCCCTTATTATTTTTTAATTGAAATTTTTTATCTATCAAATTCGGTTCTCATTTTTTATTGTTACTTATTTTATTTGAAATAATTTATGGAATGTTAATTATTATTATTTTAATTTCCTCATCTTTCAATTTTTTTTTATTTTTTAGATTTAATCTCTATTATTTTGATTATTATTTATTTTATTTGAGATAATTTATGAAATTATATTTTTTTTTTCAATTTCATTCTCATTCAACTTTTTAATTTGTAAGATTTGTTCCTCATTATTTTAATAAACTTGAAAAAAATAAAACATTAATAAGTTATTTTCCAGCTCATTTTCCATGATATAACCAAACACTTGAAAGTGTTTGCCAACTTATTTTCATTACACTACCAAATATCGAAAAATAATTCACTTTTCTGAAGTTTACTTTAAAAAAAAAAACTACTTTTCAACAAACAAGTAGGGTCTAAATCGGAGTTGATAATACATAGACTTTCCTCAAGTGAGCCGATATATCAAGTCCATTTTTCTTTGTCCAAGAAAATGCCACCACAAAAGTCATTGGATTTTTATTTTTTTTTTGGTAATTATGAATGTCTAAGCTAACTTACACGTATCTTAATTAATCTATCGAGATCTTGAAATTAACAACCTGATAAGTTTCTAGTGGCTCTAAAATTTATGATACTCGAACTAATAACATCTGAAAAGCAAATCGAGGATTTAGTCAGTTAAGCTATACCCCTTAAGATTCATGGTAAAAGATTCTTGTTGCTGGGAGTGATTGGTGCTGGATTTGGAAATTGGTTTGATTATGAGAGCAATTAGCAAAAAAGCAAGCTGCTCGAGGAACAAGAATGGCACCAGTCACTTCAATTTTCATGGTTTTGGGGAGGGGGAATGTACTCCTAAGAAACTCGATGCCTCTAAATTCTTCATATAATTGGAAGCTGCCATAATTTCTACACAATCTTTATCCACACCGAATTAAAGTCGAAGAATTTGCTCCAATGTTACACTTTTCGGTTTTCTAGATAGGGTTGTTGATGAATTTGAACAGCTAATAAGTGAATGTGACAGAGAATACATTTCAAAATAACAACAGTTGACTATATATAAAATTCCATCAATATAATATTTTTTTTATTTTTTTAAAATTTATTTTTAATATTAAAACATTAAAACAATTTAAAAATACAAAAATAAATTAATTTAAAGAAAAATAATTTATAAAAATAATAAAACTATAGTTCAACCGCAATGAAAGAACTACAAATGAAACAGATTGCTAGTGAACCGTACTCGAAGACAAAAAGAGGAAACAGTGAGATACCATGGAAGCGTGCTTTTGAGAGTTTGGTATTTTCTCTTTTCATTGAAGAATTGCATTGCAAAGCAAAAGGGTGTAAAGTTAAAAAAAGTAAAACAGCTCAAATCACGTTGGCTCAACGCAATGGTGGATAAAGCTTTGCCCTAGTGACTTTGCATAGCCTGTCGGCAACAAGTTATAGGTTGTCTCCATGTTGTCGTTTTACAATGGCCGGCATTCTTTCTTCCTCATCCGGTAATCAACCTAGCTAAAGATCTGAGTTACGAGATTTTTTAAATCACCAGTTTTAACCAAATCACCTAAATCAACTCTATTTTTTTATATAAATCAAAACGATATCATTTTAATAAAAAATAAAAAAAAATCAACAAATTACAACTAGATTTTTGACCAAGTTTAACCGAGTCACCGGATCACCCGAGTTGTAACTTTTTCTGTTTTTTTTTAAACCCAGCCCCAGGTCCCGGGTTGACCCGCCAAGTCAAGCCGGGTTTCAAAACTATACTTTTAAGAGTAAAGAGTGATAAAAAAAATCCAGTATTAATTAATTCTCAAAATATTTTTTATTTAATGCATTATATTAATATTTTTTTAAAAAAAATTATTTTTTACATTCCATCCAAAAACATAAAAAAACAACTAATTTTAAAAAAAATCAAATTTTTAACCAATTCAGTTACCTTCTTAACGTTGAAACCAATTATCTATGCAAAATTGATTATGAGCCAGCGGTTGCTGCCTGTCTCGTTGGGGAGAAATGAAATGTTACTGTAAACTTTCTAGTTGCATTAGAGAAATTTATCACTCCTTCGCAGTTTCCAATTCCTCTTTGCTTTCAAACTCTTATTTCAAAGATCATCAAAATGCAACAAAGGCGTCGCGGCCCTTATCAACAGCGACTGAATAGAAACATAAATGAAGGTTAAACCTGCAAAATCCCCTCCCTCCTCCCACCCTGCCCGGCGCCCATCCCTTCTTCCCCCTTCAGTAAAAGAAAAATCATCTACATTGCCAGGAGGAAATAACTACCGTGGAATACCCCGAGTGGTACCACAGAAAACACCATTCAGAAATAACACAGAAATAAATTCTTTCTATGCTACTAAAATGAAACCAAAAGTACATTCCATGGATTAAATCCTTAATCAGCCATTATATAGTATCAAAGTATTGAATCTCCAAAATCATAAGCAGCTAGAAATGATGACCTGATGTAAGGACAAGCTAACCTCACATACTTTCATCTGAAGGAAAAAGAATGAAAATAGATAGAAGGTCAGACGCTCATCTTCATCTCAAAAGAATTCGTCTCCTCCAGGACCACTGCAGTAGCAGAAAGTAGATTAAATAAATATATTTAAGAGCTGTAAATAAAATCAGAGACAAGAAGTTCTTACACTGGTACCATAGAAATAAGAAATCAAGTTTATTAACGGTTTCTAGCAATTTAAAGCTCATCTAATGATGCACGATCTAACAACTTTGAAAAAAAAAGTCTTTAAAAGAAAACTCCAAAAATAATGAGAATAAAAGCTTGCCAAATGTTGCGCATCAAGCAATGGTGACGAATTAGCAACTTAAAACACGCCAGTGTACAAAAAATATATCTGACACTCTAATAGATGAAAAATGGGTTTCAAACAACAAAAAATTCTTCTCAGAGTGCTTCATAGAAACATATTCTCTGATCTTCAGATGCACAATAATAGGCATCAAATTAAATTAACACTAATGAGCAAAGATCATCATTGCTAAATAGACAAGAAATGTCAAAGAACCTGATGTATGTGTGCGCACGCACAAGCACATGCAATACTCTAGCACAAAAACAAAAATGAAAGATGGCGACAACACAACAAAAACATTTCCTGGACAGTTCAAAAAACTGAAGAAACAAATAATAAGGAACTTGAGCAAATGCAAGTAAAAAAAGTGGACAAAATAAGACAGCAGAAAGAACAGAAATTTACTAAAAGTTAATTTACAACCCCACCAAATTGGATGCCTAAAAACAACCTGAAGCTTCCTGGTATTCTGGACAACTAGTTAGTAAGTAATTGATCAATTCTTACAGCACTTTACATGCTAACCAGGCAATACACTAAAAGTTAATTCTGCAACCCACCAAATTAGTATAAATAACTCGGATGTGAGGGCAATTTATAGCGAACACATAATGTGCAATCAGTGCCAGAAATTGTCCCTAACATTTACTTGTCAAGGAAAAAAGGTCTATTGAGCAAGCCAGCTCTGAGATTGATTGTCAGCACCATACAACTTGAAACATTTGCGCATAACAAAAGTATCACAGGTCTTTAATATTCAAGAATAAAAACGCAAATATTTCTAAATGACCAGAATGAACAAACTAGGACCCAGGAGGTCCAGGACAATAACACCACATTGGTGTGTGCAACAATTTGACAATTAAAAAAGATAACCCAAGCCAGAAAACTTCATAAACTTCGTTTTTTTCACATTAAGAATTTATCTAACATCAAAACCCAATGAAATCCTTCTCATTGAGCTTAACCGTCATATTCAATTTCAAATGGAACCAAGCCCCCCACTACAAACATTCCATCATTTCACTTTGAACACCTTTTTTTATTATAAAAAATGTCTAATTTTCTAATGACTCACAATTCACTGTTTCTTCCTGTAAATACCTGGGGAATAACACAATTGATACCCACAACTCCATCTTTCTCTACTCTCTACTTCACCCACTCGTCACCATAAGCTTCTTAAACCAAACCCAAGGAAGAAAAGGAAGAAGTTTCCCTTCGTTGTTCTAAACTCACATTGGCCCTTAATTTGACATTTACGGATTCTAAGCATCCGTGCATTTCAAAACTACAACTCAAATTATTTCCATCATCCATCACGCCACATTTGCAGCACAGAGTTACATGCTTACTCAAAAATAAAAGCACCAGTTTCACTTCCCTTAACAAGAAAACTCACAATTTCAGGCTCTAAGCATTCCATGTGATTGGTCTACACCTTTATTTACAGAACAACAATTTCTCAAGATCACGAATAGAGAAAAACCCCTTCATAAACTGATCCATCTTTTAAAGTCAAAAGGGTTTTATTCTGAATGACAAAATAAACTCCTCCCGGGAAACAGAAAATGAAACAAATAACCATCTCCCAAAACTTTCCAAGAACCCAAAAACTAAACAAAAATCGATTTCCGGCAGTCCTAAAAATCTACAAAAAAAAAAAAAACACCACCCAGAACAGTAAAATAAGCCACGAAAAGAAGAAGAAAGTTAGAAAATTTAATTACCTTTAGAAAGAAAGAAAGAAGGGATCTAGAACTCGAGCTTGAGCTCATCTTTTTCATCAGAGAGGTAATGAAGAACATAAGGAGTGACACGGAGCACAACAACCCAGGCACCAAACATGGCCACGTGTGATTTCAACTGCTTCAAAGCCTCTGCTTTGTCTGGTTTTCTCATAAACATTCCTGGAAACATTGTCTCTTTCTATTTTCCTCTTGGTTTTGATATGGGTTTTTGTTTTCGCTTTGTCTAAAACCCTAGCTAGATGCTGCAGTTTTTATTTTCTTTGAGGGATTGGGGATTTTGGGTTTTAGGGTATTTTCACACACGTGCGGTTGACTTAACACATGTGCGGTCAATCCGTGCTTTAAAACGGGTCCAATATTTCTTTTTGAAAAAAAAAAAAATATATATATATATATATATATATACTGTGTGTTTTTATTCATAATAAAATCTAAAACATTATAATTCAAAAAATTTATTCATCCATCTAATCAAATAAATCAAAAATTATTTATTCAATAGAAAAAATTAAAAAGCCTGATCCTTACCTAATTAAAGTTAACTTGTCAATCTCGTGATCCAATTCATACATTTAATTGGATTAAATAATTTTTTATAATTTTTTTCATCTAAAATGGGTGTTTATAAAATTAAAAATCAAATAAATATCAAGGCGATTGAAAAAATAAAAATTAAATTAAAATAAATTATATTGTTTAATTCATAATTAAATATTAAGTGATGAAATTAAAAAAATAAATAAGAATTTTTTTAAAAAAATTCCAATTATAATGGATAAAAAAAATAAAGCTTAATCTCTCATGCTAGGAAGCATAATAACTGCGCTATATTAATTAGCAAGAGAAATCAGGTTAATTCCATTGGGATGCAACCAAACTATCTTAAGGTTGCAAGTAACTTACATCTTATATGCAGATAATACAGTTCAAAGAGAACTCAAAATAAAAACAGCTATAAAATTTGGCCACATGTTTTGCCTCCGGCAGCAATATATACAAGAATTTCTTGCTGCAGCGCAACCAACCCTCCACCCCTCCTAACACCTCTCTCTCTCTCTCTCTCTCTCTCTCCCCCTCTCTTTCTATATATATATATCATTTCTTAAATTCAACAAGAAACCCACCACCCAACTCTTGCTATCCATCCTTTTGAAATAACCAGTTGGCTTAGAAGTTCTTGACCCCCCACCCCCGCAGTTCTCTCATTTTGGTCACACAATGTCAACGGAGTTCATAGTAAAGGTTGAAGAATCAAGACCGGAAAGTGATGGAAAACCATCAGCAGAGCCTGTTTATAGGTCCATTTATGCCAAAGATGCCCTCATGGACTTGCCTGCTGGATTAGAGTCTCCTTGGCAGTAGTTCTTCGGGTATAAAAATGATCCCTTCTGCAACGAGAAATGTTTTTCTAGGTTCTTGAGAATGAATATGGAGAGGCGTTTTTCATGCATTTTGGTTTCGTCTATGCATTCTCAGGCTCAGATCGAATGTTTTGCTGACGTTTCTCAGGCGCACAGTACCTTGAGAGCTCGAAGTGAACATTTTTATGTAACGAGTTAGCTTTATAATTCACATTTGCCTCGTTGGGTGTTTAGAACTTTGATGTTATAATTTCAATTCTATGGTGACAGAGACAAAGCTCGAAATCGTAAAAGGCTAAAAATCATGCATGATTTGTTAAATTAGAGGTGATCGCCTTCATCCAATAGTGACAAAATTGAATACCGAATCGCCTTTGACTTCAAGTAAAGGGCCTAGTTTGAATAAATTTGAAAAGTAGAGGGACAAAAATGATTATAAAATATTAACTGGCCCATGCAGGTTTCGAACCTGCGACCTTCGCGTTATTAGCACGACGCTCTAACCAACTGAGCTAATAGGCCATTTGTTGATTAGTGTTACGTTTCATGTTATTAATATGCAACTACAATTGTCTCAAATGACTTCATCCTTTTGAGTTCCAAGAATATATATAGGCAAACATTTTGAATTTGGGTTCTTGGCTCCGAGCCTCTATTCAATGTCTTGCGCTGAACTTTTTATTCTTTATTTACAGTGACTCTTCTAAGTTCTTGACTCTGCACTCAAGGACCCTTGACTTTTTATTCTTCTAAGTTCTTGCATAGTGTTACTTTTTATTCTTCTAAGTTCCAAGAATGAGTTCTTGACTCTGCACTCAAGGACCCTGATTACAAAATGCTAGGACGACGGCAAGTAAATGATTCCAAGGTACTATTTCCATTGATCATTAGTTGACTTGGTCGCTGTAATGTATTATAGATGTACATGGATGAATTTCTCATAGAAGAGGTTTATGATTCCGCCATGAGGATAGGTTCCGCAATTTGGAGACGCGGTGTCAATCCTGTAAGTCCAAAATTTGACTATTTGCCTTCTAAAGTGATAGCAACTGTTTTGCCTTTTGTTTTCTTTCCAACCAAAGTCATTCTAATGATTAATGTAAATAATCAACTTGGATTTTCATTTCTAGGGAGACCGTTGCGGTATATATGGTTCCAACTGCCCAGAATGGATTACTGCTATGGAGGCAAATTCTACGAGCCATACCATATTCAATTCATAAATTTCCAACTTTTCTTCGAGCTTCAACTTAGCAGACGATTAACAGTGCTGGTCTTCTTTTCACCTTTTCACAAGTATATTTGATCATAACTTGTGCTGCTGATCAAGTTTCACATATTTGTGGTTGGTTTTCCTCAGGCTTGCAACAACCAGGCTATAAAATATGTACCACTCTACGACACTCTTGGTATTTGTTAGACAATTGACATTTTAACTCTAGTATTTCAGTTTGTTTAATTGTTAATCAAGTGTTGTTTGTTTTCTTTTCTTTCATTTCTGTTTTGATTTTGTCAGAGTAAGTTCCTTATTTTTCTGAGGATTGTTGCTGAGTTAGTGGCAACACATTGTCTACTACAGTTAGTGGCTGATAACTAGGGAAGTTTGTTAAGTTTTTTCATGTATTTAAAGACATGCAGTTAATAAAATAATGTAAGAGACATTTTATCAAACACCTTGTGTGTAGTTCGTGTTCTTCAATACCCAGGACTGATGTTCTTGATTGTGCATCCCTTCACCTACACAAAACACAGCAACACAATTCACAACAGTGGTATCAGAGCTCTCTTAGATCTTACAGGACCAAAACATTTTTTTCAAAATCTTAAAAATAACATCCAACAACCTACTTTTAAACTCCCCCATTATGTTCACTGGCGAAAACTACCACATTTGGTCAGTGAAGATGCAAGCCTTTCTTGAAGCTTATGATCTTTGGGAAATTGTTTCCGAAGACAAACCAGTAGCTCCCTTACCAACAAATCCCACTGTGGCTCAAATCAAGTTCAGCAGTGAGGAAAAGGCAAAGAAATCCAAAGCAAAATCAATCATCCAGAATACCAAGGCAGTGACAGAACAAGGCAAATGCAAGTGCTGAATTTGAAAAGAGATTTTGAGGCACTTAACATGCAAGAAGATGAAACAATCTCCAAGTATTCTGATCGAATTTCACTAATTATCAACAACATCAGATTACTTGGAGAAGACTTTCCTGACAGTAGGATTGTGGAGAAGGTTCTTGTGACTCTTCCTGAGAGGTTTGAATCCAAAATCTCCTATCTGGAAGAATCAAAGAACCTCAGTAAAATCTCATTAGGTGAACTAATGAGTGCTCTTCAAGCATAGGAGCAATGAAGAACAATCAGGCAAGACAAATTGACTAAAGGAGCCTTTTATGTGCAAAAACAACAAGCTGGAAAAGGAAAGAAGTTGCTTAATCTGAGAATTAAAGGCAAAAATAAAGGGGGCAGCACCAGTGAAGGTTCAAAACAGAAGAAGTTTCGTCCTTGCACTCACTGTACAAGAAACACACATTCAAAAAAATATTATTGGTGGAGGTCAGATGCAATTTGTGGAAATTGCAAGCAATCAAAGCACATGACAAAGGTCTGCAAGTTTAAAAATTCAAACCCAAAACCTTAACAAGCTCATCTAGCAGATGAAGTTGATACACAGGAGGAGCAATTCTTTGCTGTCACTTGTTTCTCAACAAATGATTTAGCTGATACTTGGCTTATTGAAAATGGATGCACACACCATTTATGCAATGATGCTGAAATGTTCAAAACCCTTGATGAATCTTACAAATCCAGAGTAAAGGTTGGCAATAGAGAATTTCTAGAGGTCAAAGGCAGAGGGTCAGTAAGTGTTCAAACAAGTTTAGGTATCAAAATCATTCCTGATGTGTTATTCATACTTGAAATTAGTCAAAATTTGTTGAGTGTTGGACAAATGATGGAGAAAAACTATTCTCTTCAGTTTAAGGATCATAAATGCACTATCTTTGATCCTTCTGGAGAACAAGTGTTCTGTGTAAAGATGAAAAACAGAAGCTTTGTTGTTGACTGGGATAAAGTATCCAATCATGCATATGTGAGTGCTACTCAGGATGTTTTTAAATCTTTGGCATAAAAGATTTGGACATTTCAATCAAAAGGGCTTGTCAATTCTGAAACAAAAGGAAATGGTTGAAGCATTGCCCACATTGAATGGTGAGATTCAATTGTGTGAAACATGTTAACTTGGCAAGCAATCAAGGTCATCATTTTCTAAAGGGCAAGCATGAAGAGCCAGCCAAAAGCTTCAGCTCATCCATAATGGCGTGTGTGGACCTATGAAGACAACTTCATTATGTGGTAACAAGTATTTCATTCTCTTTATTGATGATTATACTAGGATGTGTTGGGTGTATTTCATCAAATTTAAGAGTAAAGTATTTAAAATCTTTCAAACATTCAAAGCTTTAGTTGAGAATCAAAGTGACATGCTAATTAAATGCTTAAGATCTGACAATGGTACTGAATATACCTTAAATCAGTTTTTTGAGTATTGCAACAGCAAAGGCATTGTGCACCAGTACACTACACCATACACACCACAAAAAAATGGTGTGTGTAAGAGGAAGAACAGAACAGTAATGGAGATGGCTAGATGTCTCTTACTTGAAAAGAAAATGCCAAACAAATTATAGGCAGAGGCAATCAATACCTCTGTTTACTTGCTAAACCGACTTCCAACCAAAGCACTGAAGGACAAGACATCATATGAAGGCTGGAATGGTGTCAAACCTGTTGTAGATCATCTTTGAATCTTTGGCAACATATGCTATTATCATATAGCTGAGCCAAAGAGGAGCAACCTTGACAACAAAGCTCAGAAAGGAGTTCTTGTGGGCTATGGAATAACAACCAAAGGATTCAGAATCCTTTGCTTACAAACAGAGAAGGTAATTCTCAGCAGAGATATGAAGGTTGATGAAGCAACCACATGGGATTGGGAACATTAGAAAAATATGATTTCTGATCATCCATTCACCATTCAGCCTCAGCTGGAAGCTGATGAATCAGTGGATGACTTTCCAGTTAGAGGCACAAGATCATTGGAAGATATTCACCTAAGATTCAACATGGCAATTCTAGAACCAACCAGTTATACTGAAGCTCAAGAATTTCTAGCATGGAGGAGAGTAATGGAGGCAGAAATGGAAATGATCAACAAAAATGCAACATGGCAGCTGATTGAAAGGCCTAAGCATCGCAAGGTGATAGGTGTAAGATGGGTTTTTAAAACAAAATTCAATCTAGATGGGTCAATATGCAAACACAAGGCTAGATTGGTGGTAAAGGGCTATGCTCAGCAATATAGTGTGGACTACCTAGAGACATTTGCTCCAATAGCAAGGTATGATACTATTAGACTTCTCATTGCATTTGCAGCACATAACTCTTGGCAGATTCACTAACTTGATGTCAAGTCTGCCTTCTTAAATGGATTTCTTGCTGAAGAAATCTTTGTAGAGCAACCCGATGGATATGTTGTTAAAGATAAAGAAGATCATGTGTATCTACTTAAGAAGGCTTTGTATGGGTTGAAACAAGCTCCTCGAGCTTGGTATGACAGAATGGACACACATCTGCTTCAACTTGGGTTCAGCAGAAGCCAAAATGAAGCAACTTTGTATGTGAAATCCTGTGATAACTATTTTCTAATTGTATCTATTTACGTAGATGATATGCTCATCACAGGAAGTGAACTTGGAATGATCCAAGAGTTCAAAGATGAAATGAAGAAGATGTTTGAGATGTCTGACCTTGGAATGATAAATTACTTTCTTGGAATGGAAGTGATGCAATCTAGCCATGGCATTTTTACATGCCAAAAGAAGTATGCTTCAGACATCTTAAAAAGATTCAAAATTCAGGATTGTAAACCAGTGGGGACTCTTATGACAACAAGTATCAAGCTTAGCAAGGATGATGAATCTGAAAAAGTGGATGAAAGTTTGTATAGAGGCTTAATTGGCAGCCTTCAATATCTCACAGCAAGCAGACCTAACATATTGTTTGCTGTGAGCATTCTTTCAAGGTTCATGCATTCTCCAAGGGAGACTCATTTTATTGTAGCAAAAAGGATACTTAGATACATCAAAAGTACCATTGATCTTGGTATTTTCTGTGTAAGATCATCAGAAGGGACTGTGGAACTAAAAGGCTATACTAACAATGATTGGGGAGGCTATGTTGATGATTCAAGAAGCACTTCAGGGAATTTATTCTCACTCAATTTAGGTGTCTTCACCTGGAGTTCAAAGAAGCAAGAGACAACAGCTCAATCCACTACAGAAGCAGAGTACTGCCTCTGCTGTCAACCAAGCAATTTGGTTGAGGAAAATGTTAAAGGATTTGGGACATGAACAGGTTGATGCTACTAAAATCATGTGTGATAACAGTTCTGCAATATCAATTTCAAAGAATCCAGTCTTTCATGGACGTACAAAGCATATCAAAATCAAGTTTTATTTTATTGGAGAAGTTTAACAATCTAATGAAGTGATGCTGATTCATTGTTCTTCCGAAGAACAACTTGCAGATATATTTACCAAACCACTACCTAAAGAGAGATTCGAGACATTAAGACAAATGATTGGAATTTGTCGTCAAAATATCAAGGAGGAGTGTTAGACAATTGACATTTTAACTCTAGTGTTTCAGTTTGTTTAATTGTTATTCAATCAAGTGTTATCTGTTTTCTTTTCTTTCATTTCTGTTTTGATTTCGTCAGAGTAAGTTCCTTGTTTTTCCGAGGTTGTTACTGAGTTAGTGGCAGCACATTGTCCACTACAGTTAGTGGCTGATAACTAGGGAAGTTTGTTAAGTTTTTTCATGTATTTAAAGACATGCAGTTAATAAAATAATGTAAGAGACATTTTATCAAACACCTTGTGTGTAGTTCGTGTTCTTCAATACCCAGCACTGTTGTTCTTGATTGTGCATCCCTTCACCTGCACAAAACACAGCAACATAATTTACAACAGTATTGCTTCCCTCTCATTCTTCAATAAATCCCGGTTCAATTCTAGAATGACCTGTTGAATTCTCACTTATTAACTTTTTTTGCCAAATAAATGGCCTTATGTTATGGAGTTCATTATTAACCATGCTGAAGTTTTTTTAGCCTTTGTCCAAGAAAGAAAGCTCTCTTCAGTAAGTTCTCATTCTCTCCGAAATGAGAATTAATGTTCTTATATCTCACAGCGGAATCTTGATCGTCTTCAAAATTTTAATAAATGACATATAATGTGCTGTTTGTTTCACACAATGGCTGCTCTTTTTGTAGATTTTATCTTGCCTTCCAAGGTGCTCTTCACATTTAAAAAGTAGGTCCAAAGACTATTAAAAGCTCATCTTTTTGAAAAGTTTTGAGAGGATACTCCAGAGTGACAATTGTCAGCTTTAGAAACATTTTTGACATGTAAAAGAAGGAAGCTGAAGAACTGGGAGTATCTTGCTTTTCATAGGAAGAATTTCCCCAGTTGTTATGATGTTTACATAGGCTTCTCCTCTTTCATAATTGATCATTTTACTCTATACGTTAAATTAATCCTTCATGTTTTAGTAGTCATTCAAGTTGGGTTTTTAAGAGTTTTGCACTCCTACCCAAATTTTCACAGGGGAGTTTGGATTGTGAATTACCTCCAAAAAAGAAGACTGATGTCTGTACAATAATGTACAGTAGTGGAACAACAGGAGAGCCAAAAGGTGTTATCGTAGCCAATAGAGCTAGCTCTCATGGCAGAAGTATTGTCCGTGGACCAGATACTTTTTTCAAACAAACAGAGTGGTGAACAACTAAACACAAATTATGTTTTCAAATCATTTCTGATTTCCCCCCTCAAGTTACGAATTTGATATTTCTCCAATTCTCTCCTAGGAAACAGACTAGTTTCCATATTCGGGCTAAATGCCTTAATTTTGTGTGTTTATAGTTTAGAAATGATCTAAGTTTGAGTTTTCTGTGTTATAGGCAGCAGAAGAAGATTCATACTTCTCTTTCCTACCCCTGGCCCATGTATATGGTCAAATAATTGAGACCTGTTGCATCTACAAAGGTGCTTCCTTAGGATTTTGGCGAGGGGTAAGATCAAGAATGAAATTTTACGATGATTACTTGCCTTCTGTTGTTATTTTTGTTTCCATTTGCTCTTTAACCTAATCACATTTAAATTGTATGTATTGAGGTTTTCCTTGCATTCTGCTTATAAGATGTTAGATACTTGATGCAGGACGTTCAAGAATTGAAGCAAAGCATATTTTGTAGGGTTCTTAGAGTTAACAACCATACATATATTGGTATCCTTATTATAATTGGATATTCTATAATGGATATATTAAAGGTGTTGAAAATAAACTAGATTTTGGTTCTGAAAATAAAGAAATTGATCTACCGGTTGAGATTTGTTTGACTGGCTGGAATAAGTTGAATTGGTCGACCGATTCAGAAACGATCGACCAGTTTAGTCGGTAGAATACAATTCATGTTCAGATTAAGATTTCCTTGAAGCACAAAAATAAGAGAATAGCTAAGAGAGTATAGAGAAAAACAATAATGTAAGTATATATATCTTCCTCTCAATTTTCTTTTTGTTCTTGAGCTTTTGACTTTGCATTACTATTTTTTATCTTCTACCACACTTATCCTTCTTCCAACAAGTGGTATCAAAATTTAGGTTTGATTATTTGACATGGTCAATCCAAATCTCTCACTTCAATGTCTTAGGTTGATAAAGAACAACTATGAAACTTGGTGTATTCGAGTCTAGCTAGGTTTCCAATATGTATGAGACAATTAAAAAAGGCTTTGAAGAGCCAATAGATGAAGCAACGTTAACTTTAACCCAAAGGGAGGTCGTGGAAAAAGCATGAAGAAAAGATCAATAAGCACTAACAATCATTCACCAATATGAGAAAGATAGTAGCCAATGCAACCACCACCAAGCAATCATGAGAACTTTTGCAAGAATCAAATCAAGGAGTTGACAATGCGAGAAAAATGTCTACAAAAGCTACGTAGTGACTTTGAAAAGTTATATATACTTTGAATTGAAGAATATTTCAAAATACTTTATAAGAGTATTAATTATATACAATTAAATAAAGAGATATGAGGAGAAGAAGTTTCATTATGTAGTGGTCGTGATAGAAGAGTGACAAAATATAGATGTTCTTTCAGTCCAAGATCTCATGAAAAAATTACAAGCTCATGAGAAAATAGTCAATGAAATTCAAGAAGATATGAGTGCACAAATTTTTTTCTGGATATTTTCAAGGGGATAGAGAACATAGATAAAACAAAGGAAAAGAGAAAAAAAAAAGACAAATTAAAAAAAAAAAAAGGTTGAGGCAGCCTCAACAGGTCGACCACATAAAGCAAACCAATCAACCAATTACACTGATAGTAGTAATCTGAAACCTTGACAAAACTAAAAACCTCAATTATACACATTAAAGCATAAACCTTACCTCAATAGCTTAGTTTCTCAAATTTTTTCCCCTTTCTTCCTCCTCCTCCTCCTCCCTCCTCGTAGTTCTCACCCCTCAATTTCAGATTTCAAATCTTCTTTTTTTTGGTGTTTGTATCCTCTTATTTATACTTTTTTCAAGCTATTTGTTTAATTATCTGATAGTCCTTGTTCATTTATATTTATGGTCTAATCCTCCAACCTTTTCCTGTTAATTCTCTTATTTTTTTCAAAACAACACATTTTTTTCATTTTTATTCTCTTATGGTCGTTTAATTTTTCGTGGGACTATGTAGTGAATATCTTTACCACAGAATCTTGGTCAAGTATTCATTAGTCCATCGGTGACTCTTAATGGATGTAAGAATAGTCAAGAATCAGAAAACACAAACTCATCTAAAAAAGATTGAATTCAGCGCATCACGCAGGTGTCTGAACTTGAAGTCTGCATTGCAGATTCTACCTGTAGCTTCCTGAGCCCCTCTCTGGAAATGAAAACACTTACAACATCAGTAACCTTTGATTTTGTTCTTATCCATTCAACCTCTGATCAACACTGTGATCTCCATTCATAGGAAATGTCATGGAACCCCTATCCTCTAATGAAGGTTAGGAAGCTGGGGTTGAACATGTTTTAGTTCTCATAAAACCATCTCCGGAGGCTATTTAGAAGAACATGATCATCATAACATGGCCCATATTACATTAACAGCAGCTCCGAATGTGGGGGACACAACATATAATTTGTTTTATTACAGGTTAGAACAACACAAGGATCCTTCAAAGCTTGTCCTTCACACAGAGTGATTTACTACATAAATGTCCATTACATAACTGAATGATAGACTCGATAACACATCAACCACAGCGAATTTTAACGTCTCAACAAACTGAAATACAACAAAACAATCATAAACCAAGAAAGCTGCTGGCATGGATACAATGAGCACTTGCTGAGGTACTGTGCTTAAAGGATATCAAGCACAATTGCCCAGGCAGGATAAACAAACAGAAGTATTATGCCAACAATGTTGGATATGCCATTAGCTTTTGTGAAGGAGTTTCTAAACCCGCCACATGCCCGGATGTGTTCTTGGAGCAAATAACATGCAATGGCTAAACATATGACCACACCAATCCAATCATTCCTTATCGTGCTCGCAAACAAACTGGGAGCCACCGCTATTAGAAGAATCAAAGCACTAGGCAATTCAAGCCAATCTGCAATAAGAGACATGATTAGTTGTCTTGAATAGATTGCCAAGAAAGTTGATATTCTTTCTGTCAAAACGCATATAAAATGGCAACGGTAAATCGTAATGGCCAGGAAAATTAATGAAGAAAGCAGCTTCATACCTGGGAAATGTTTTGGGAAGAAAAGACGCAATATAAGAGCAACGAAAGCGATCCATCTTCCAATCTCTCCCCTGCACAAAGAAACAAATCAATAATGACAAAAATGGGGTGGGGAAGCCATAAAATGCTGGTCAAAGAGTGTAAACTGACCTGAACACGTTGAACAATATTGAAGGAAGAGTAAAGAAAATGTAGGGGATTAATAGTCCAGTAAGAATGTTCGTTTTCCAGTTCGTTCGATCCAAGATCAATAGATAACTGCACCGAGCACAATTCAAGTTATATTAATCCAGTAGCAAAGTACAAGAGACGAAGTGGGCTAGAAAAACGAAGTATAAGATGGTTAACTAGCAGCAAGATTGAAGAAAAACTAATCATCTACATAGCAGTCATTGCTGAACTGACCATGTTCTTCAAAGATTTTGGCAGAGCAACTGCTGCAAACCCAGGTAGTTATCGCACAACAACTTAATTTTTGCAGTTTCCAATTATCAAGAATTGTTTTTAGACACAAGCAAATTGATACCATTCCACCTATACATGATGAGTTAAGAAACAGCACCTACTTCATTGTAAGGCTTAAGATAAGCTAATTCACACAGATATCAACAATAATTCTCGAGCCTAAGCAATCAAATTCAAGCTAACATGTTCACCTTTAAGTTTGAAACAACAAAAGTCTTAATTTGCCACTAAATCAGTAAGATCGATGCAACAACAGCAATGTTAAATAAAGAAGAGAGAGAACGATCAAACTTCAAAGCATACTTACATTGCAGCAAAAGAAGCGATCCACTGAAGAAAAGTGGTACCAAATCCTAATCCGCCAAGCTTGATAGCATGATTAGCTAGCTTCTTAGCAGCATTAGCAAAGTCTTGAAAATCAGAAGTAATCAATCCACTTGCCATTTCTTGATCCCTCCTCATCGCCAAGTAACCTTTCTTCTTTTCCATCCGCTGCTCTCTCTCTTTTCCCTTCTCCTCTTCTTATATTTCTTGGCTATCAATTTCTTGATGTGAAGTGTGAACCCACTCGTACAGTCTTATAGACAAACAAGCGAGGCTTTGCCTTGTAAGAGCTGGCAAAAGACAAACCATTTGATTGTCTGTTTGTGGTCAGAAAATGCTGCCTTTTTTATGACAAGTGGATATCCAGATATTTTGAGGGTCTTTAACTACACAACAGCTGGTCTGATGCCAGTTGTTCTTCAACTGATGGTCTGGTGTCTGGTTTGATTAAACACTGAGATAAAACGTTAATTTTGGATGAATGTAAATAAATGATATTTTATATAAAACAAATTATCTTATCTTATCTACAAGGTAACTAGAAAACAAAACATAAAATGAGCTGATGCTAAGATGAAATATGGACGGAGATAATAGAATTAATTATTAATTGAAAATATCCATGAGTACGTGTGCTCATGAATGAGTTTCAACTCGATAAAAAAAAAGCATGTTAACACTGTTTTTGGAACTGGGATGAAGAAACTCAACCTAGATTTGGTTTAGATAAGGCATTTCTTAACAACGTGATTATCGGCTTGATCACTACCCAAATCTCAAATTATTTATTACACGGACAGTTGTTTACAATAGATAAAATATGAAATGTAAACAACAAAAACACAAATAGATATAACTAATTATGTGACTCGTGTTTCGTCATTCAGTTAGATAATTATTATTTTTTTAAAAAGAAATAAATATATAGGATATTTTAATGCTGTTTTTTTCTTACAAGAAACTCTAATTATAAATAAAAAAACTTATACATGTATTTAATTAAATAAATCAAAAACTATACGTGTAAAGAAATAAATAAAAAGTGTTAGCATTTCTATTCGACTCGTCTCGGTGCAGGTCGAATAATTTTTTTCTAACACAAATGAATGAATGTGTAGGTTTTATTAACATAGTTTTGACATTAAATAAAAAATATAATTGTGAATTAAAAGGTCAATTATATATAATAAAGTAAAGTAAAGATTATATATATTAATAAAGACATGTAAAATCTCGAAATAATTTTTAACGTAGTGGAAAAATGGGACAATGTTATAATTATTACTATTAAACACCTTTTACTTTTAGTTTTATATAATAGATTTTCAACAAAAAAAGTGTAAAGAAAAATTACAAAAACAAATTATAAAAAAATAAAAATAAAAATAAAAATAAAAAAACATTATCCGTGTTTGGGCCTAGGAACGACACCAGAGCCAAAGTTTAAGAGGTGTTGGGTGGAGGCTAGCTACACGCTTGAGCCCATAAGGCGTTGGACAAATCCAATGTCTAGCCCATAAGACTACAAGCCTATGCCCGGGGCCCGAGCGCCATACTAAGCCTACGAGAAACTCAACACTTGGGTTCAGGCACCATGTCTAAGCCAATAAAAATATTAGGTATGGGCCTCACAACGGGTCCAATGACCATGATTTAAGTCTAAATCATGTTTTCAAAACTCACCTAGGATTAAGGTGTTAAAATGTACTTCGCCAACTAAAAATATTTTTTAAAATAATATTAATAAATTTTGTGTCAAAGAATCATTTCAACCTAGCTCATGCTATTAAGTAACCCTAATATATAATTTATATTATTCTCTAACACACCTCATTACGTGAAAACACTTTAGGTTTGAAACTTGCACAGTCTCACATTATCTTGTGCTTAATTTTTATCAAATAAATGGGGATGGTGAGATTCAAACTCGTGATCGCTTGGTCATCAATGCTCTGATATCATGTTAAAAAATCAACTCAATCCAATAGTTTAAGCTTTTAGATGGGATCTTAATATATGATTTATATGATTTTCTAATTCTATCAATATGAATTATAATAAAAGGATGATCAAGAGTTTGAGAATTTTCAGAAACTAAGTATCAAATAATTATTTATAAACCAATTAATTTTTTTTATCTTTACTGAAGAAGTGAGATTTCTTTTAAGCTTGCTAGTTGGAAGAGAAAGAAACTTAATTTGGAATTCTTTCGAAGTGTGTGAGAGAGAAAGAACATAATTTAGGGTTTTTCGAGAAAAAAATAGAAGAAAAGCAAAATTATCCTTCAACAATAATTTCATTATACAAAATATCAAGTGTGTGTCAATTTTTTTTTTTTAATTTAACGTGGATGTTCGGGTTAGTTTTCGTGTATCTTAATTAATTTCATGAGTCCTAAAATTAACAACCATATAAACTTTTAATAACTATCATATAAATAATTATAAAACTTAAATTTAAAATTATAAAAAAAATAAATATTTTAATTCTAAACTCATATCACTGTCACCATATAGATGGTTGTGTGTGTCATGTTTTACATACTCAAAGAGTGGACAAATAAAGTGGACAAATAACGAACCCTATTCTTGTGGCATATGCCCTTTTGGGCCCCACATCTTGCTTTATCTGATTACTTTTTTCATGGTATAAATTAAAAAAAAGAAAGATGACAAAACAAAAGGGTATTGTGGCATGTCGACTGCTGTCATCACTTTTCATTGACAGCATGCTGGCAACCAATCACTACAGCGGTTTGGTATTTCTTTTCACGTCGGCTGGCATGTAGATGATTTTTAAAATATTTTTTTTATTTTTTAAAATTTATTTTATTTTTATTATATATCCAAAATAATCTAAAAATACTAAAAAATTATTTAAAAAAAATAAAAAAAATTAAATTTTTTCAAAAATATTTTTAAAATAAAAAATAAAACATGATTTAAATTAATTAAACAAGTTAAAACTATTAAAATTGATTCAAATTAATATTTTTAAATAAAAAACCAAACATGATTTAAATTAATTACACAATTTATTTTTTTCTCACAAACCTGCTAAAAATGGTGTTTAGAATTTCTTTTTAAAAAATTGATTTTTTTTATTTTAAATTATTTTTAAACTTTTAAAATTATTTTGATATATTAGGATTAAAAATAAATTTAAAAAAAATATATTATGTGGCTGTCATGCACAACCCCAGAAGTCAATACCTCAGAAGTGCTCTGCCAATCCTATCCGATTATGCTGGACATAAGAGTCTTTTCGTTGGTCGTTTAATGCACTTGTCACCTCAAGAGACAGAGAGAAATGATGCAAATATCTTCTCGATGACATCTACGAATCTATTTTAATCAAAGCTATATGTCGTCTTGCCACGTCTAACACTATTCAATATCAAATCAATTTCAAGAAAATCACCATTTCCATAATTATTATTTACCACTGCCGACGCCACGCGTTTAAATCTTCCATATTCTGTTTTATGTTTGGAAATGCGGTCAAAATAATTATTTAAAAAAACATTATTTAAAATTAATATTTTTAAATGTTTTTAAATTATTTTAATAAGCTAATATTAAAAATAATTTTTAAAAAATAAAAAAATATATTATTTTAATAAATTTATAAATAAAAACATTTTAAAAAGATCACAAAATCTAAATACCGACAGCATTTAGCATTTATCTTTAGCAGCTGTACAACTTGCTTTAAAAAATTCATTGTGGATGTCTGACTGAGAGTGACATGTTCCTTTTCAATATTAATGTGAAAGGGTTTGCAGGGAGCTTTTGTAATGAAGAATCCCCTTTTGTTAGGGTGATAATTTTCTATTTGGTTTAGTTGTTATAAAAAAATATATATATAATTAAATTAAAATTTATTTTTAAAAAATTAAATTAAATTGAAACCAATTTAAATCGATTGGTTTTGATTCGTTTTGGATTTTTAAAAATAAAAATTGTTTCAAACTGATTTGGATCAGTTTGGCTTGATTTTTTCTAGTTTTTTTCGGTTTGGGTTTGATTCGATTCGGTTTTTTCGGTTTCAACCTTATAAAATCGAAACCAAATCGGTTGGTTTTTCTAAAACTTTAATCAATTTAATCGGGGTTTTTTTCAAGGTTCAATTTTTCAGTTATTTTTTTTTTCTGGTTTTCTCAGTTTAATCAGTTTTATGTTTTTTTGTTCATCCCTGTTTTTTTTTAATGATAAAACCGTGATTTTCATTATTAGTGGTTATTTAATAAAATCATGATTTTTCTTAGTGTGGTTAAATGAAAATATGTTATTTTTTTAATATTTTTTATCATATGTTATATCCTGAAATGTTTTACCAAGGCTATACTATGATATATTTAGCCTAACTTTGTTTTAAGGTTATTTTTTTTATTAAATCTGATATTTGAGTTTGATTTTTATTATTTCAAATATTTATTTATTTATGATAATTTGTGTTTTCAACACCCTTCCTCTCTTTTCATGTATTTTTTCAAATTATTAGGTGATTTAGGCTTGGTATCATCATTTGTCTTTGAACTTTTTTTATTACGTGTGTAGTAATTATTCGTAGTTTTTTATATATTTATTATTAATGTTATTGTTTTTATATATCTTTATATATTATTGAAGTATGGTAACTCTTGTTTGTTTCACAATAATTAAAAATATTGTTTAAAAATTCAATTGAAGTTCTAAGGGGAAAATAGAATATTATCATCACAATTTGTTTCATAAATAGGATTCGTATCAATGACTTTGATGGGTCTCATGTATTTTATGTGAGAAGAGAGAGTAAAAACTCATGCTCTACCTCGTAAGGTTTTTTACGTACTTTGATACATTGGTTGGATAGTTGAGACTAGTAATAAGACATGCTTTCTCAATCCATGCCAATGCATTATGTTTATATATATATATATATATATATATATATATATATATATATATATATATATATAAACATAATGCATTGGCATGGATTGAGAAAGCATGCATTATGTTTATATATATATATATATATATATATATATATATATATATATATATATCAGACTCAAGTAGAGAAAAAAAATGATGACACATGGAAATATGAGATGCTCTCCCACGCCCTCATTCACAATAATAGAAAGTCATACATTAAAATTGTAATTCTAAATAATTATTTTATAAGATATCAACAATAATTAAAATCATAATTTTTAATTGATGTTTAATTAACGCGATTTAAAATAGCAGTTCTTTTCAAACTATGCTATTTTTTTTCAAATTTTTTTCAAAATGTGTCATTCTTTTAAAAATTTCTTCCGACCGTGACATTTCTCAAAAAAAAATTGACATATGTTAACCAAAAATTATTATATTGTTTCAATTCCAGTTTTTAGCATTGTTAACTATAACAATTACTTTTACGTGAGCCATTTATTATTATAAAATTCAAAGATGAGAAATGAGTCATTTCCATCTTAATTATATAGTGAAATGATCATAATATTATTGGAAATCAAAAAATTTAAACTTGACACAAGGGGCTTTTAGTATTTTCACAAATAGTCTTTTTGTTATTAGAGTGTCAACTAAGGAGCAATTTGATATTTAATCAAATATAAGAAAATAATTAAAAATTAAAATGCACGGTAAAACAATGAAAACATCCTTAAAAGAAAAAAAAAAAAAACCTAGAGTCAAGGAGCTTCTTGGTCTTTTCACTTCCTTACCTTAAAGGCTTCGACGCTCTAGGTGCTACCGACTTAATTGGTTGTATTCATTACTGCGATGTAGCTTTCGGCCTTTTTTTTTGTAATTATAAAGTCAGCTTAGGGGCATTTTGGTTTTGGCTAAATAAAAAACAAAAAAGGATGTGCACGTGTGGCGCATCTGGAGCTGCCAGCACGCTTTAGGTGGCTTGTGTAACGCCTCTTGGCGTCCAACAATGCCCTTCTATTTTGTCGTTGGAAATGTCACCGTATCCTTTTCCTTTTAGTGTGACGTGTGTTTCCGGTGGTGGTCCGGTTTGTTACCGGTAGGCTTTTTTTTACCTTTTTTTCTCTCTCCTCATTTGAAAATTACAACTTAGCCCTCTTGCATGGTTGTTGATGTTTCAACTTTAGTTCATTTTCTTTGATTTTTAAGTTTGGTCCTAGTTTTTTTTGTAGAAGTTTTATTTGTTTTTAATTTCATCAATCAATCTTAATTTACCAAATATTATATTCTCTGATTTGGTCCTCATTCTTTAGATTTCTAATTTTTTGCCTTGGTTTTTTTGTAAAAGTTTTTTTGGTTTTCAACTTCATCATTCAATTCAAATTAATGGTATTATATTTTTTGATTTGGTCCTTATTGCTTTAATTTCTATTTTTTTTCTTGGTTTTTTGTAAAAATTATTATTCTTTTCAATTTTACTCTCCAATCAAAATATTGATTTTATTTTTATGTCAATTCTGACCCTCATTCTTTTATTTTTTTTCCCTTTTACTAAAATGATTTCTCTTTTAAATTTCACCATTTAATCAAATATAAAAATTATTTTGTATTTTAATTTTGATTCTTATTTTTTTTAATTGCTATTTTTTAATCCTTTTGTATAATTAAAATTCCTTTTTTAATTTTACCCTTCAATATTTGAATGATTGACAATTAGACTTCATGATTTATTCAAATTAGGTGTTTCAAGTCTAATGATCAAGGTCAAAAGTTTGAAAAGTTAACATGATTTTTTTAAAAAAAAACTTTATAATTCTCTTTATTTTTTATCGGGTTATTTTAATCTCATGATCTGGGTCGTGGATTTGACATGATATCTCAGGTTGGCTCGACTTTAATTATCATGGTTACAGGTTTGTCATGACCAATTTTTTATGTCCTTTTTTTACCCTGTTCCGGCATCTGAACATTATTTTTTGGAAAAAAAATAAAATTATCTAACATGCAGCAATGCATAGAGAAGAAGGCTAATAACTTTCTATAAAATATAACAAAATGGTGTTACAATAAAAAAATTATTGAGCCCATGACCCTTATAGCACCCAAACCTTTATGAAGCAGTTCTTTTTCTTTCTCTTTTATTAGGGGTGATCATTTTCGGTTCGGTTCGGTTTTTATCAAAAAAAGTAACCAAACCAAATTTTTTTTTTTGAAAAAAAACCGAAACCGAACCGAAACCGGGTCAAACCGACCGGTTTCGGTTCGGTTTGGTTCGGTTTTTTTGGGAAAAAACCGGTTTAAACCGGTTTGGTTCGGTTTTTCTGGTTTTGGCTCGGTTTTCTCGGTTTTGGCTCGCTTTTTCCGGTTTTGGCTCGGTTTTTCCAGTTTTTTTTCTGGTTTTTTATCGGTTTCGGTTCGGTTCGGTTTTTTTGGTTTTTTTATAAAACCGAAACCGAACCGAACCAGCCGGTTTTTTCAAAAATTTAATCGGTTTAATCGGTTTTTTTTTTCGGTTCGGTTTTTTCGGTTATTTTTTTTTCGGTTTTCTCGGTTTAATCGATTTTCCAGTTTTTTTGCTCACCCCTATCTTTTATAGTTTGTTTCTATTATGGGTATGTTTGGCAGTGTGGTAGCAGTTGCTTTTCAAATAACTTTTCGTGCCGAAATGCATGCCAATGATTTTTTTTATTTTTTAAAAATTATTTTTGACATCAGCACATCAAAACGATCCAAAACATACAAATCATATTAAATTTTAACAAAAAAAAATTGAATTTTTTGGAACGCGGTTTGCACCACGTTCCCAAACGGTTTCTATATCTATTACATATCACATAAAAAAAAATTTAGATACTGATATATTATGAAACATCTGGATATTCATTACTTGAGAACTATTTATTAATTAAAAAAATAAAAAGATATATACATATTTGACACACACACACACACACAATATTAAATATTAAATATTGAAATAATAAATGTTATGTATATTGGTGTATTAATAAAAACCTATTATAGGTTCTATTCGTTATTCATTGAGTTCGAGTTAAAATGTGGTATTTACTTTCAACTATACAAGTAAGATTAGTTAAACCTCTTACATTATATCATTATAAACAAGAAACCGTAGCCATTGTACCAAGTTACTGGAATAAATACCTTATATAGTCCTAAATTTATCGAAAAAAGAAACCCAGTGATAATATAACAAAAAAAATAAAAAAATAAAAAGCTGATTAAGCCAAGGCCCAAACAAATCCTACAAGACTTGGTTGGGTCGCGGCCCAACCGAGTCCAACACATTTAATTGGGTTGTGGCTCGACTGAGCACCATCTCCTTTCATTTCTTTTTCATCTTTTTGCTCAATATAGTCTTATTTACCATTCATGGGTAATATTTGCTATTCATGGATAATACTTACTGTTATAATTTAATTTTTGAATTTAAAAAAAATAATAAAAATAAACAAATAAAAATAAATAACAAAAAAATGAATGAAAAAATAATAATTTGAGAATTGGGTTAAGACAAGATAAATTAAAAGTTTGAGGACTAATAAGGATGAAATTATAAATTCAGGAGTCAATTTGGTAAAAAATTAGAAGAATTGATAAGTTTGAGGACTTCATTAAACTTTGATTTAATTAATTAATGCAATCAAGGACTTAATTGAAAAAATACCAAAGCTTGGGGTTGATTTGGGTCAAAATTACAAGAAATTAAAGTCCAAGGACCAAAGTAAAAAGTTAGTGATACTAAAGGGGGTTAATTGATTTTTTCAGGGGTAATTTTAAAAGAATTAAAAGTTGAAGAGTCAATTAAGAACTAAATTGATTAAATTGAAACTAAGGACTATTTTGTAAATGGTGCCAATATCTAGGGGTTCAATTGCAATTTGATCCAGGGGTAAAATTAAAAGAAAGGAGATTTTCCTTGATTAGGAACCCAATTGTTAAATGTTAGATGTTCAGGGACCAAATTGAAAATCGCCATTTCTGTTGAAAACGGCGCCGTGTTGAATCACTGTTCATCTTTCCCGTCTTTCATCCTGGAGAAAACCGATTCAACAGGGAAACCGCAAGAAAACTGTAGCAAATCATGGTCACGTCTTTACCAGCATTTCTCCCCCACGATGTGCCACCAACAATCCAGTAATGTACCAAGCACGACTGAACCGTGCTCAAACCGCAAGAAAACATGCAAGGGCATTCTCTTCCCCTATAAAGACCACAATCAGAGGACACAGAAAAGGGGAAAAAGACGGACGAGGAGAGAATACCATAGGACGTACAAAAACAAGAACAGGAGGACCAGGAACAACACAGGACGCACAGGTCAGAGCGAAGACGAAAAGGAAAGAACAGGGGAGAACAGGGGGGAAACGGACGAAATAACAGGAACAACACAGGGGGAAGACTAGAAGAAAAGGAGAAACCACAGAGAGAAGGAGAAAAACACAGAAGATAGACAGAAACAGAGAGCACCAGAAAGAAAGAGAGAGACAGGGAAAATAAGATAAAAGCAAAAAAAGAAACCAACAGAAAAAAGAAAAGCAGAGAAAAAGAACGAAAAAAACGAGAAAAGGAAGAAGAAGCATTGATCAGGCACGATCATTTCAGTCTTCATCAGCGACTACACTGGAGACAGAGCATCTCAAGTGAAGCTCTCAGCATTGTTCAGAAGGACGAAGAGACCAAGACGAGCAAACAGAGGAGAAGGCTTTTGCATTCGTCATAGAAGTGTCATCAGATCAGCCAGAAACGGTCACTCTCACTTCGTCTTCGTCTCCAACAGCAACGAGGTAAGTCTCTGCTCTTCTCTTCCTTTGCAATATAATTCACTTGGTACTGTTGAGGTGAATTATAATTACATCGTTCTTGTAGCAAGACTGCCTGAACATTTCACGCACGTTTGCAGAGCTTGGCCAGTGATTAAGTTGGGCTGGCTGTTCCAACTCAACTCATATATATATATATATATATATATATATATATATATATATATATTTGTTTATTTATTAATGTTAAAGTCAGAAATAATATATTTTTTTTCTCTGTAATACTTACTAATATTAGAGTTGGAAATATTTGTAATTGAACATTCATTAACGCTAGATTTAGAAATATTATAAGCAGACCATCATAACATAAAACAACAAAATCTTAGCAATTTAAAACAGAAACAACAATACAACCTATCTCAGGTAGGACGCTTAAATTGTGATAAAATCTTTTCTTTTGCGTAACTTGTTTCATACCATAAAATCTCTATTGATCAGGGTTTCTAGTAACCATAATATTAGGTGATAACTTCTTAAACAAGACCTTTCCCTTCTAAGAACAAGATGCTAGAAATCTATTTTTTTCGCATCGAAATTTTTAAAGGTCGCCATGATGTTGGGTGCGACACTTACTATGCAAAACTCGTTCAGAACGAGTCTTGAGTCTCTAAACTCGGTCAAACCGAGCTCTACCCCATCCTCTCTCTCTCTCTCTCTCTCTTGTTATCCTACATTTCTCTCTCATCCTTTAGCTCAATATAGTCTTGTTTACTATGCAAAGCTCGTTCAGAATGAGTCCTGAGTCCCCATACTCGATCAAACAAAGCTCCATCCCCTCCTCTCTCTTTACTACATTTCTCTCTCATCCTTTAGCTCAGTATAGTGTTGTTTACTATTCATAAATAATATTTACTATATATGAATAGTGTTTACTATGCAAAGCTCGTTCAGACTAAGTCCCGAGCCCCTATACTCGATTAGACCAAGCTTCACCCCCTCCTCTCTCTTTCATCCCTCTCCTTATCTTCCCTTGGTTTGGCCTGACCGAGCTACCTTGTCTCACCTTATTTTACTATTCATGAATAGTATTATTTACATCATACTATTCATGAATAATACTTTTTCTCAAAAATTTTCTAAATATTTTTCAAGCTATATATTCTTTCATTTTGAGATAAAAAGAGAGAGAGAGATCCAGAGTTCTAGAGGATTATTAATCCAAGAACACTATACTTACCATCTCTTCACCACACAAAGAACATTCAACAAGACAAAGAACACACATATCTCTTCTTTACATAAAAACATCATTTTCATCTTCTTCAACTTGTACTCACTTGTTTCTTGGAAAAAAAATTCAAATACTGACTTAAACATCGGAGTGTCTCTTGTTTCACGAGGGATTACAATCGGGTTCAGATCTCATCAGACAAGGAAAGTCAATATTTTTCAGTGAAGTTTTTCCATGACTTCATCACCTAACCCCAAAAAGAAAATACTGAACATGAGTAGAAAATAGAAATATTGAATTAAGGTTTTACCAAGCAGTTGGATTTTTTACACCAAATATAGATGGCTAGAACTTATTTCTACAGTCCTTGGAGTGCTTTAGTCATGGTCATGGTCCTCTTGTTTGTATACAATATGAAAAGAAACTAGCATGTGAGAATTTGTGATATTAAAATGAAATTGGTTCCTTGAACATAAGTTGAATTTGTTAGGTTGAAGAGCCATCAAGTTTTTATTCTGAAAATACATAACTATTTTGATAGATTGGATATCATTTCCATTTAAATAGAAAGGAAATCAGAGATGACCCTTATACCATGTCAAAAACAAAGGTCTTGTAATGAATATCTCTAATAATTTTTATTGATATTATGAGTGAACACACACATACAATAAAAACCCTTATGATTTACAGGGATTTACAGAAATTTTCCTAAATTTTAGAAAAGTTATAATAACTAGAAAATATTCTTTGAGATATTATTAAGATGTACTATCAATATTTACAGATTGGTTGACTTGTTTATAAATGTGCTGGGATGAGCACATTTTTGGTATTAAGGTCACCTTCCACCATGTTATGAAATGAGCATTAATCAACTCAAATTTGGTGTTTCAATTCTTAGGCGTTTTGTCATACAATTTAAAAACGATTCTCTCCTTTTCGTCATGTATTACTTGATCTACTGAATTTATTCTTAGCGCTTTTCGTAGCAACAATGTTAGAGTTTAAGCTAAAAAGACATAATTGCATAGGCTTGAGTTCGGGCCTTTACACCTACACAAGTCCAAATAATAAATCCACCTAGCCAGCAAAAGAATCCTAACCAAGAGGTAAACTATATTTTTGACTCTATTGCAAAAAAAAGGGTGGGAAACTGGGCAAATAAATGCTCCACCAAAAGGTAAACTATACAAATAAATGCTTTACGATAAATGCAAATAACATGAATTAGCCCGCAAAACCATGAAGATGCTTGAATGCAAATGCAATATTTCACCTGGATATGATGTGACAACATGGGTGGGAAACTGGGCATTATGTCTTCTTCACGTATCTTTGGAGTAAACAATGTCATCTTCATATTTAATGATGCTTTGAATAAATGACTCATCTTTATTTTATATATTTTTTAAAAAATATAAAATCCCAAACTTTGAACATGACATATTGCAACTATATATCTGAAGTAAACCAATTATGTATAGTATTAAGTTAAAAATAAGAATTTGTCTACAATTAAGTTAATATCATAATTAATTTTCTGAGATGGAAAGCTTTTGAATTAGAATTCTTACTTGCCCAAATCCTCGTGATGATACTTTTTTTTTTCTAAGGATGAAGAAGATTTGGTTCAACAAATTGATACATTATAAGGATTTCTTCCTTCTGCCATCTTTAACCTCCACATTTGCGGTCCTTCTCTTTAATCTATTCGTAGGAGGAACAAACAATTATTAGCGTTTGATTTATGTTATTAGAAATGTGATACGATCGTGTAGATAGATAGGAAGATAGTGAGTAAGTGAGACAAGAAAGTGCTAATGGTGGTGATTCTATTTGGTTCTCGAGAGAAGTCTGCGAGAAAGTGAGAGAAAAAGCCCATACCTTTTTGGAAAAGCACGATAGAGAGCAAAAGGTGTGTGAGCTTCGATAATGTTTTTATCAAATAACAAAAATAAAATATTCAGATTTTTGGAGGAGTGAGGAAACAATAGAGAAAGTGACCCCTACGCAAATATGTCCTTTATTTGCTTGTACAGGGTAATATAGTTATAGGGGTGTTCAAAAAAACCGATTAACCGAGAAAACCGATGAAAATTAACCGAGAAAATCGAACCGAGATGGAAAACTGATTAAACCGATTTTTAAAACTATAAAATCTTGTTGGTTTGGTTCGGTTTTGGTTTGACAACAGAAACAGGTGAACCGAACCGACCAACCATAAAATAAAAGATCTATAAATACTACAGTCTACACTTTACAGTTAACCTAACCCTAGTAATAACATTACATCGAAAAGCCGCTGCCCAACAGAGACTAGTTTTCGCCTTCTTCTTTTCCCTTTCAATTTTCATCCACTCTGCGTCTCTGTCCCCTACATCTGTCTCTTCTCTACCAGAACAAAAACCCATACTTGCAACAGAAGGAAAAGGGCTCCTTTATTAGAGAAAAGATGGCAAGGTAAAGTAACATCCGTTTCAAACTTTCATGCTTCTTTGGCCTTCCTTTCACTACTTCCTCGCTCTGACCTATACTTCTCCTTTTCTATCCTCTTGCAGCTAGGGTTTTTGCATCTTTCTTTAGGTTCGCCCACATCTCCCCTGCCCTTTCTCCTTTCTCTTATTTCAGTCATGCCTTTTGTCGATTTTTGTTTTCTGTTGATCTGATCATTTTGGATGTGCATTCTCCCTAGATTGCCGTCAAATCTCGTCTCTTTTTTCTTTCTCTCTCCATGCTTTACTTAATGTGAGCTGTGGTAGTTGGCTATTGTTTTTCTCCTGAGATAGATGCTTGTGGACCCATCTATGATTGCATTCCTTCTAGTTTGTCTTATATGGTGATCAAGATCTGCATTTCTATTTTAAATCTGGGTAAACATTATTCTCTTCAACTTACAGTTCTAGGGTTAAATTTGTTTTCTTTTTCTTGTAGAAGTTGTTTTGGCATGGCTACATATACTTCGAAGAACATCCTATCAATCTGTTTTATCTTGATTGCCAGTGCCTTTTATTTGCCTTGAATTGATAGACTATTTTATGGGCAAGATTTTGTTGCTGATTTATGGATAGACTATTTTAATAAAATAATTGAGTTGGTAGAAGCTTGTTCAACTATCAATTCTGTCAATATGGTTGATGACTGATGCAGTGGGACATTGGATAGGTTACAAAGTTGGCTGCAATGTGAAAACATGGTTGTCAGGTGTTATGTTAGATTTATAATAAGTTCAAGTTTACTGTTGATTTTGTTAGCTTCATGATTTGTTAAATTTTTAGATATTGATTGCTCTGTTTCGTTAAAATTATTGTGTTTTTGCAAAACCTTTTCCATGGAAATATTTGATGTTGAATAAATCGAGTAAAGCTTAACAATTGGTCTATTACAATGTAATTATATGAACCATTGATCCATTATGATTTGCTATAAATCATTGCTCCATTACAGTGTAATTATATGAACCTAACATGATGCTTAACTTCTGCTTAATTAACTAGAAGATTTTTTTTCTTACTTTTGCATTAACTAGCAGAATAGTGGACAATTTGGCAGAATAGTGGGCTTTTTTCTTCTTTTGCAATTGGAAATAATTGTTGGTCCTTAAATCCTCTTTACAATTGAACGTGTTAGCTACTTAGCTTTAACTTTAAGATTCATGTTGTTGTTTTTGTAATTTCAGATGGATAATCAACATCAAAACCTTCATGGATTATATTGAAAATTCTGAGATGATTGAGTCAGGTAATTTCTTTTACAAATTTAAATGTAGTTATTTTATAATATCATTTATTTACATATGTTTAATCTAACATTTTAATTTATGTTTTTGTAGAATTTGGTGAAAGTTTAAAAATCTCAATGATTGTTTGTAAGTTGTATTGATGATGTTGGTGCAATCCTGAAATATAATTGTTTTGGGTAATTAATTTACTTTACCTTGTTAATTCCTTTTATAATTTTGCATTGTTAATTTTTTTAATAGTCAAACTCTAATATGTTGCTAATTTGCTAGTGTTTCTTTATAACATTATCCTTGCTGGATCTTTTGGCTTTTGTTGTTGCTGGAAGTTTTGGATGCAGCTGTAGTGCTGGTGCTGGATTTTTTTCTTCAAATTATGCTGGATGTTTATGATAATTTATTATTGATTACTAATGTATTTGTTTGCTAATGTAAACTTTTTTAGTGTGAACACCTCTTTTAATTTGAGGTGTCCAAATTTGATCATGCATCTTGCATATTGCATTGATTTGAATTTTCATAGCCTATTTCTTTGCATATTAAAGATAGCAAGATGTGAAGCATTTCAAATTTATTGTTACTATAAGCATTTCAAAAAAATATCAATTAACAAACTAAACCAAATTAGAAAATTTTAAAAAGCATATGAATTTAGCCCAACAAGAAAATTTAAAAGCCCAATTTAATGTAAGCCCATTTAAAAAAAATAAAAAAACCCATTAATTTGATGATTAGGTTTCCCGGTTTTAAAGCCAAAAAACCGAATTTAACCGAACCGAACCGGTTCGGTTTGAATTTTAAATAATTTGAGTTAATAGGTTCAATTGGTTGTTTTGGTTCAAACCAAACCGAATCGAACCATGAACAGACCTATATAGTTATTTATAAATAATAATTTATGTGTAGATAATTGGACAAGGTATTAAAAAATCATATTTTTTCATTGGAAGTGACATCTCACCCTTTTCCTCCTCATGTAGTGTGTGATGGTGGTTGATGGGTGGTTTGTCGCCGGTGGTCATTTCTTCTTTTTTTGTTCCTTCTTTTCTCTCTCTTTCAGCAAAAGTGCACATTTATTCTCTTTTCTTTTTATTTTTAATTTTAGTCCTTATATTTTTTATTTCTTATTTTAGTCCTTGGCCTTTTTGGGGAAGTTTTTGATGTTTTCATCTTAGTCCTTAAATTACAACTTGTCATATATTATTGTTTTTAATTCGGTTTTTATTCTTTGATTTTTGATTTTTTTCTTGGTTTTTTTTATTAAAGTTTTATTGTTTTCAATTCATCCTTTAATCAAAGTTTATGTTGTTTTATTTTTTTTCAATTCAGCCCTCATTCTTTTGATATATATATATATATATATATATATTTTTGCTTTTGTTAAAGATTTTTTCTTTTCAATTTAGCCCTCCAATGTTAGTTTTTTTGTTCCCTTTAATTTATTTTTTTATTTTGATTTTCACACTCATTCTTTTAAGTGCAATTTTTTATGTTATAATGTTTTTCCCGGTTTCATCATTCGGCGTTTGGTTTATTTAGGATTTGGCTTCATGTTTTTTTCATTTCTCGTGCCACCGATCTAATGACACGAGTCACGAGTTTTAAGAATTGATATGGATAGAGATTGTTTTTTTTTTTTTCTCATTTTCTTTTATGGTTTTATCATTTTGCATTATTTAAAAAAAGATTGGTTTTGTTGTTATCTTTTATTTTTTTTATCAGTTTATCCCGGTCTCATGGCCTAGGCCACATGTTTTCTAGCGCTTTTTTAAATAAAGGTTTTTTTTATTTGTTTAGTGTTTAATTTTTGAAGATTGTTTTATACAGATAAGCTTTTTTAATAAAAAAATATTTCTTTTGAAATAATATTTCTGATATGTCCGGCCTTGCATAATTTTTTTTTCCTTTTATTTTATTCACTCAGTTTCATATATGTTTCTATTTCTGTTATCTTTTATTGGTTGTAAGAAATAAATTTGGTACATACAAACAAGTAAATATCTCATTTTACGAGATTAAATATCTTGAACTACATGTACCTCTCAATTTATCTAGTTTCTCTTTTAGTTATTATTAACGATTTTTTTTGTTTATTTACATTGATAATTATCTATTGGTTTGATTAGATGCTTGGATAAATTTTTTGATTTACACTTTAAATTTTTTATGTTAAAAAATATCAAAATAGTCTATCTATCTATTTAAAAAAAATTACAACTCGCAATAAAGCACGAGTCAAATATCTATTGTTTTTTTAATTATCATTGTCACTATGTGTTTAGCCTGTGATGGTGTACAAGAGAAAAAAAAGCTTTATTTCCCAAGATAAATTGGGAAATTAGCACATAAAATTAAATACATTACAAAATAACATAAAAGTAAAAAGTTTTAGCGAAATAGCATGCTTTTGGATTTCGTGATTGGAAAGCTACAATCTTCGAATCAATGGGGCAAAAAATTAAGTAATTATCCATCCTCTCATGATATAATTCTATGTTTCTCATAGAGAATTAATAAATGTCACAATTCGGAACTATGATATCCAAAAGTGCACTATTTAACCAAATTTTGTTTGTTTTTTAATCATTTCACCATTTATATTTATTTTATGTGCTAATTTTTCATTTTATTGTCACTGTGTGTTTGGCCTGTGATTGTGTATGACATAAGAAACACTTTATTTATGAGGATAAATTGGGATTAACACATAAAATTAAAATAATTAGTGAAATGACATGAAAGCAATTTTTTTTAATAAAATAATATACTTTTGAATCCACGATATTTATTAATTTTGCATGGGAGACTTTATTTTCTTTTGAAGCCATTTCTCCCATGATTAAAGTTGAGTATAAATAATTAAGTTTGCAAGATGTATGTTTTCATGTTTGCACAATATTTAGCCATGTTTTTTTTTTCTTTGGTGTCAGTTCACTATGTATTTTAATTTTACGTGATAATTTCCCATTTTATCGGATTTCCCGGCTCTAATTCATCTTTGCGACTTTACATGAATATTTTAACCCTTTTTTTGATCACTTTTTGGATGAAGAAGACGTGAAAGCAACGTTCCTACACCCTACAATCCCAGCTATAGTTCCATTTTAATAATGTCAGTGGCTACTGTTTGTGGTCTGAAATCTCTGGAAGAAATATTCTGTAGCTTTATCAACACGAGCTAGCTCAGCATTTGAAGTCAAAACGGCCTCAGATGTCTTCCATTGTTGATTTTAAAAAAATGCCTTTTAAATCAACAAGATAACGTTTGATGGGAGATAATTCTTCCATGGTCTGCGCTTTGGCCTATGAACTCCGCTAATTAATTTCTTCTGTTGGAAAAAACTAGGCAAACCCAAAGCTTTGTGAGGTATCAGACTGCCAGCCACGTTCTTCTACTTCATAAAGAAGAAATGATTGGTTCATCATTTTGGTAAGGTTTTTTAGATATTAATGGTGGCGAAAGCGAGACTTCCATTAGTCGCAGAATTCTTTCAGACTTCATGAAGGATTTATTCGAACATGCAATTCAGAGGTTTCCGGTGGTTTGTCGCTGTTGGACATTTTTTCTTTCTTTCTTTCTTTCTTTCACTCTTCCAGCAAAAATGCTCGTTTGTTCTCTGTTATTTATATTTTTAATTTTAGTTCTTATATTTTTTATTATTTATTTTAATCCTTGATTTTTTTTAAAAAGTTTTTGATGTTTTCATCTTAGTTCTTAAATTAAAACTTATCATATATTATTGTTTCAATTCGGTTCTTATTCTTTTGATTTCTAATTTTTTTCTTGGTTTTTTATTAAAGCTTTATTGTTTTCAATTTCATCCTTTAATCAAAGTTTATGTTGTTTTATTTTTTTCAACTCAACCCTTATTCTTTTGATATATATATTTTTTCTTTTGTTAAAGATTTTTTCTTTTCAATTTAACCCTCAAATGTTAGTTTTTTTTGTGCCCTCTAATTTATTTTTTATTTTGATTTTTACACTCATTCTTTTAATTGTAGTTTTTTCTACTATAAATGTTTTCTCGGTTTCATCATTTGGTGTTTGGTTTATTGGGGATTGAGTTTCATGATTTTTTTATTTCTCGTGCCACTGATCTAATGGCACAAGTCACAAGTTTTAAGAATTGATACAAATAGAGATTGTTTTTTTTTTTTTCTGTTTTTTTTATGGTTTTATCATTCTATATTATTTTAAAAAAGATTGGTTTTGTTGTTATCTTTAATTTCTTATCTATCGGTTTATCCTGGTCTTATAGCCTAGGCCACAAGTTTTCTAGAGCTTTTTTATATAGAGGTTTTTTTTATTCGTTTCGTGTTTAATTTTTGAAGAATTTTTTTTATACAGATAAGCTTTATTTTATAAAAAATATTTCTTTTGAAAAAATATTTCTGATATGTCTGACCTTACATAATATTTTTTTCCTTTTATTTTATTCACTCAGTTTCATATATATTTCTATTTCTGTTATCTTTTATTGGTTTGAATAAATAAATTTGGTAGATATAAACGGGTAAATATCTCATTTTACGAGATTAAATATCTTGATTTATATCTACATCTCAATTTGTCCAGTTTCTATTTTAGTTATTATTAATGATTTTATTTATTTATTTATATTGATAATTATAGATTGGTTTGATTAAATGCTTGGATAATTAAACTTTTCGATTTACATTTTGATTTTTTTTTTATGTAAAAAGCACAAGTCAAAAATCTATTCCTTTATTAATTGTTGTCTTCGCATAAGAGAAAAAAAAAACTTGATTTCTCATGATAAATTAAGAAATTAGCATATAAAATTAAAATAAATGGTTCCATTTTTGGATGCATGAGACGTGAAATCATAAAATTAAATTAAAAAAAAGTTTAATTATTTTTTTTACTGTAATTCTATCGATAAATACTAAGAGAATATTGTTATCGGTAAAATTCATTGATAATTTACCAATAAAAATATATTGTTTTAATATTTTTATTTGTATTTATCGATTTTTTTGTTATTAAATCCTTGCTATAGTTCCATTTTAATAATGTCACTGGCTACTGTTTGTGGTGTGCAAATCTCTGGAAGAAATATACTGTAGCTTTATCAACACGAGCATCCGCATTTGAAGTCAAAGCCGCCTCAGATTCCATTATTGATTTTAAAAAAATGCCTTTTCAAATCACCAAGATAACTGTTTGATGGGAGATAATTCCTCCATGGTTTGCGCTTTGGCCTATGAGTTCCGCTAATTAATTTCTTTTGTTGGAAAAAACTAGGTGAACCCACAGCTTTGTCAGGTATCAGACTGCCAGCCACGTTCTTCTACTTCATAAAGAAGAAATGATTGGTTCATCATTTTGGTAAGGTTTTTTAGATATTAATGGTGGCGAAAGCGAGACTTCCATTAGTCGCAGAATTCTTTCAGACTTCATGAAGGATTTATTCGAACATGCAATTCAGAGGTTTCCTGGTCCAGAATCAGTATGGAAAGCCAATACTTATTTGCCTGTTAAGAGATATGCCACTGCCACGCAAGAACAGCTAAAAGATTCAAGAATGCACACGAGAAAATGGAAATTCAAATAGCATGAAGAAAGGGTATACAAACTTTGAACGACGACAATACACTACAAACCAACGTCAGATTTGTGCACAAAAGGAAGAGCTATTAGAAAATGATACACTCCGACTTGTATGAAACTGTGACATAAAAATGATTATTATATGTTTAACGATGATGCTTTCAAGCGAGTGGAGGAATAGTTTATTTGAAATACTTCGATGATTCGCCCAAAGTCAATGTAGTGGGTATTAGCCACCGAACAGGAAGGGCAGCTATCAAAGCAGCCCGCAAAATAGAACTTGACAAGAGGCAGCTGGGTGACCATCGTCAAATGCTGGTGGCTTTATCCAGCGAGGTGAAAGTCACGGATGATCCAATCGGCAAAACTGCCGTCTCCACGGTAAACGTGTCGTAACGTAGGAAGAACTCCACCAACATTAGCCTAGACAGAAGCACTACCATATCCTTCCCAGGACATTGCTTATCCTCCACCGTTGGATCCTCAGTCTCACGCCCATTTGACCAATAAACATACTTCAATAACTTAACTCCCTCCCCCACAAACCTATGCCCCACAAACTCCTCAGCATCATCAAAAACCTCAGGATCCTTCGTGGCGAACGGCTGATATCCAAAGATCATTTCACCTTTCTTGATCTTATAGGCCGCGTGATGACTTTCGACCACAATATCTTCCTTGGCCTTGGCGTACTGGAATGGAACCGGAGGTTCAATCCTGAAAGCTTCATAAACAACAGATTTTGTCAAAACCATCTTATCCATTGCTTGGATAGTGACCCCACCTTCTTCTTTAACAACGGTCCTGATTTCATCTGCGAGCTGACGGTGCAGCTTTTCTCCCGACAGGCCAACCCATTTGATCAAAGCAGGAAACCAGACTTTTAAGCCTCCATAAGTGCTAAAACAAGCGAGAAACACAAGATTATGGCAAGCTTCCTCTCTTGTAACCCCGAAACTCTCAGCTTTGTCCAAAATCGGACCCGAAGACGCATAAAACACATCGTAAAGCTTATAGTAATCAGATTTTACTAAGAAAAATGGTAATCGAAATGTATGCAGCAATAGATCATCAACATATTTCAAGAGCTTAGGTAACCCTAGGGTAAAAAGTGGTCCGAGTTGTAGAGCCAGCCATTTATCAGCAATGGCTGGTCCCTTCGACCCAATCGCGGTCTCAGACGGGTCTTTACCGCAAAAGAGACGAAAAATGTAGTTGAAAGACATGACCTGACAAACGTTGTTGAAATTTGCTTTCTTTTGAGACGCTATGCCATCCTCAATGCTGATGAACAGTTGTGACAAGCAGGTTCTAAAGAGAGGAATAAACTCACTGTGCTTGGACGCAAGCACAGACATAAAGTAGGATTTGAGAGCGGTATGTTTGGTCTCAGAAGGGTCAAGATAGGCACAAACACGGTATCCTCCAGAGTAGGACAAGGAAGGCAAGAAAGTGCCATCAAGAACGTTGTACTTTTCAACTTTAGAAGTGTCAAAGAGGATCGGAAATGAAATTGCATCAAGGACAGCAATGACTTTGGGGTTCTTGGCAATGAAAGGGCCGGGAGGCATGTTGGTTTTGATGACCGTGGAGTTGTGCTTTTGGATGCGTGTTTTAAAGAACTCATCTTTACCTTGGTTATAGAAATAGTCTAGACGATCTCTAATTGCACCGAAGAAAGGGGTGCCATAATCACCAGGGATTGGCTTCATCGGGAGTTTTGATTCAGAAGAGGAAGAAGAAGAAGAAGAAGGAGACATCTTCGATTACTATTTGCGTTTGGATTTTCTTCTGGCTTCGTGGTGAATCAAGGGATTGCCATGTATCAATATATAATAGCTTAAAAACATTCTTGTGATTAATTATTGTTATCAAGAAAACTCATTAATTAATGCTAGTTGCATATTTGTTTAATTAAAAATGCTCTTGCTTTTCAACGCGATTTGATTCATCTGCTTACTAAATGCTTAAAAAATTTAAAGCACACACTCATTATTCAACTACATCATGGTGGCGATGATGGTTGTGGGCCACAAAACATGTCACGTAAGGTAGTAACGGATTTACATGAGGAAAAATAATAAAACAAATTCAATCCTGTACAGTTGCGCGTGGCCTTTAGAACGAAGAATGAACAGAAGAATAGATAATTTAGCTTGTGTAAGGTGGGCTGGATTATTTATTTCTTTAATATAAAAAATATTCAGATATTATTATGTGTTTACTAAAAAAAAAATATAATTATGAACTTAAAATATAATATATATTCGATAATATTTTTTTAAATATTGATACGATGATATATTAAATGTTATAGATTTTCAAATGATTTATTGAATCAACCTAGGCTCACCAATCAAATCTGCGATTTGTGTATTAAGACCGTAATAACTTCATAGAATGCAAATAAAAAAAAATTGAAGCTCAATTTCTAATCAACCGAATGTTGAAAGATAAAATTAAAAAGAAAAAGAAAAAGAAAAAACTATCCGAATCAACCGGAGTTAATCTGTCAAATCTGCAACCCGGGTCATGAGATCGAGATAATCCCATAAAAAAAAAATTAAAAAAATTATGAAACTTGATTTTCAACTAACCAAATATTGATGGGTAGAATCGAAAAAATACCAATTAAAAAAAGGATCAAACGAAAATAACCCAAGTTAGGCCACACAAACCTATTAAGTTCTTGACCTAAGTCATAAAACCATAATAACTTTATAACAAGAAAATAAAAAAAGTTATGAATATCCATTTTCAATAGACCCAATATTAAAAGTTGAAATCAAGAAACTAAATTTATGAGACCGAGATAATTCAATAAAAAGCAAATTAAAAAAATTACGAAGCCCGATTCTCAAACAATCTAATATTGAAGGATAAAATTGAAAAAAATAAAATAAGATTGACTAGTTGGAGGGTGAAATTGAAAAAAAAATTCAATAAAAAAAACTTGAAAAAATAAACCGAGTCAACCCGTTAAACTTGCAATTCAGATTATGAAATTATAATAACTCCTTAGAAAAAAAATATGAAGTCCAATTAGAAAAGGATAAAAAAAGAATAAGGCAAACTTGCTAAACTCACAATTCAGGTCTTGGGTTTAGAATAACCCCATGGAATATAAAAAAATTACAAAGTCTAATTTTCAACCAATTCAATATTCAAGTATGAATTAAAAAAAATTAATTAGAAAAGACAACAAAAAAAATAATCAAAGGCAACTTGGGTTAACATGACTTGTGGCTTAGGTCAAAAGATCAAGATAAGTTTATAAAAAAAAATAAAAAAATTTATAAATCCTCACTTCTAACTAATTTAATATTAAAGGTTGAAATTGAAAAAAAAAAGATTAAATCTTTAAAACTATTATATAACCTAACAGAATGAAAATAAAATAAAAAAAAGGTATGAAATACAATTTCTAAAATAATTTAATTAATATAAATCGAATGATGAGATAAAAAAAACTAAAAGTAAAAAGAAAAAAGAAAAAAGAAAAGAAAAAACTCAAAACAAGTGTTTTATGGGTGTGGTTACTCTTTTATATTTTATTAATTTTGTTTGTTTATTTAGCCATCCAAGTCACTAATTAAGATGAGCTTAAAAATCGTCAACATGTCTTATTCCTGGTATTTAATTTCTTATAATTAATTAGATGAGCTTAAAAATCTTTGGATAAATTGAAAATTAAGTTGTGTTTTTTTAGCAAATAAGTTAAAGCAATGATCATCATCTTCATCGATCCTGTATTTCATCAAAACCCACAAAACTAATATAATCAAAATTAAGTTGTAGGTAATTCCGACCTGATTCTTGGTTATTTCGAGATCGTAGAGAGTAATTAAAGAACCAACCTCGCTTGCAGGGGTGATCGGAGGCTGCTTTCGAGAGTTCATGATTCTATTGAAGCACTAAACTATTCGTGTTTTAAAATAAAAATATT
Source organism: Populus simonii (assembly GCA_007827005.2). NCBI lineage: Eukaryota > Viridiplantae > Streptophyta > Magnoliopsida > Malpighiales > Salicaceae > Populus > Populus simonii. The sequence goes on along the minus strand of CM017467.2, from coordinate 15,116,704 downwards.
TAGTAAAATAATTAATGCGTTAGAAACGTGATTAAATTCTTTGTAAAATGTTTTTATTTTATCAAATCTTTTAATTTATTATAATATTTTTTTTAAAATCCAAATCTTGCCCTATCCAACTCCAATATAAAATATAGGCTTCCCACCAAGACCTGATTTCTGCGTTCCTCCATGTCGGCAGCCGCCCAAGAAGTTCTTCTCCTTCCTTCTTCTTCACCAGCCGCCCAACACTTAACAAAAATTTCAAGACTAGATCAAACAAATCAAAAAAATAATAAGTTTACAAGATCAAACTATCTTGTTAGAAATATAAAGAGCTCTCTACCTCTCGAATCATTCTTCACTATGAATGAAATATTGTTTTTCTTCCTTTTAAATCTGATTTTAAAAGTGTGGTTGCGGTTACTTTTCAAAATGTTTTTTACTTGGAAATATATCAAAATAATAATTTTTTATTTTTAAAAAACTATTTTTAATATCAGCACATCAAAATGATTTGAAAAGATCAAAAAAATATTAATTTGAAGTAAAGAAAAAATAAAAAAAATTTAATTTTTTTTAAAAGCATTTTTAAAATACAAAAACAAATAAATCTACGTGTATTCTTTGTATGACCATCTCCAATATTTCATGTTTTTATTTAATATAATGAATTTTCTCTCCCAAAGTGTTTTATTGTTTTGGTTTACTTTTCTTCCTAAATATTTAATAAATGAATGCAAATATGATTTCTCATGTTGGTTTTATTTTTCTTTGGCACAGAACAAGAGGATTTATTAAAACTGAAAAAAAAAAACTAGGATTAGCATTGACCCGCTATGTCCAACCCACGCAGATATTTGACATTTGCAGGTCGGGTCGGTTTTTCATGTTGAAAAAGCTGAGATGTCGGGTCGGATATATATTTCAGTCCAACCCGACCCGTACACTGCTAAATTATGAGACTGTGGAGCCCACCCCTAGTCTATGATACGTTGTGTGTGTCTCTCAGCGTTGTTAATAGACAGGCTAAATCCAAAGCATACCTTCTAGAAGTTGCATGATAAATCGTGAAGTTTGAATGCAAGCCAAACTTTTAGACTAGCTTGCCTATAGCTACAACTTTTTATTTTAGGATTTAGATGTTGTTTGTTTTAAAAATATTTTTAAAAAATTTAAATTTTTTATTAATTTTTTTGAATGTTTTAATGGGTTGATATCAAAAATAATTTTTAAAAAATAAAAAAATATATAATTTTAATATATTTTTAAGTAAAAAACATTTTAAAAAATTACCGCAATCTACTAGTTAAAATTCAAAACAAACAGTGTGATTGATTTTAAATTTTTTTTATTTTTATTTTTATGAAAGTAATATCTCTTTTAAAAATTTTATTTTAAAATTACAAAACATAATTTCATCAATAAACAGGCATGGAATCACATCACAAACAGGCTCTATAAAAAAAAATAGGCAAGAATTAGGTTCCATGCAAAGAAACGGAGGCACGAACACCTCACTGGGGACAGGAGATTTTATCAGTTGGCATTATACAGAACCTCTTTTTATCTTTTTATAGGTACAAATAGGAAATGGAACTAAATTGGTGGATTCATGCCTTCTCTTTTTTATTTTAAGAAACTGAAACTAAAATTAAAATAAATTAACAAACCAACAAATTATATTTCCTCGAAAGCAATCGTGCAGGACAAGCACAGGGTTTAAACAAAAAAAAAAAACTATTTTTTTACTATTTAGGATATTGTGAGAAGAGGCAAATATTTCAATACTTAGCTTCACCAAGTTCAGGTGCTTGTGGCCTTGATCAATGAAGTTAATGTCACTGATGATCCAAACGGTAACACAGCCGTCTCCACAGTAAACGTGTCATATCGGAGGAAAAGCTCCACCACCAATAGCCTAGACAAGAGCACCACTAGATCCTTCCCAGGACATTGCTTATTCCCCACAGTTGGATCCTCCGTCTCCCGCCCGTTTGACCAATAAACATACTTCAATAGATTCTCTCCTTCTCCCACAAACCTATGCCCCACAAACTCCTCTGGATGATCAAAAATCTTAGGATCCTTTGTAGCGAACGGCTGGTATCCAAAGATCATCTCACCTTTCTTGATCTCATAAGCTGCATCATGACTGTTGATCACAATATCCTCCTTAGCCTTCCCGTATTGGAATGGGACCCCGGGTTCAATCCTTAAGGCTTCAAAAACTACTGATTTGGTCAAAGTCATCTTTTCCAGGGCTTGGAAAGTGACCCCACCTTCCTCTTTAACAACGGTCCTGATTTCGTTAGCAAGTTGGCTGTGTAACTTCTCTCCTGCTTTGCCAACCCACTTGATCAAAGTAGGAAACCAAGCTTTCATGCCACCATAAGCGTTAAAACCAGCAACAAACACTAGGTTATGGCAAGCTTCATCTCTGTCAATTCCAAAACTCTCAGCTTTGTCTAGAAACGAACTCGAAGACGCATAAAATGCATCATAAAGCTTCTTATAATCAGACTTTACTAAGAAAAATGGTATTGGAAATGTGTGCATCAAAAGATCTTCAAAATGTTTCAAAAACTTTGGAAATCCTATGGTTGCAAGTGGAGCAAGTTGTAAGCCGACCCATTTATCTACAATGGCAGGTCCTTCCGATCCAAGCTTTGTTTCAGAGGGATCTTTTTCGCAAAATAGACGAAAAACAAAGTTGAAAGACATTGCATCACTGGAGTCATTGAAATTTGCTGTCCTTTTAGAACCCATTTCATCTTCAATGTCGATGAACATTTGAGACAAGCAAGTCCTAAAAAGGGAGACGAAGTCCTTGTGCTTGGATGCGAGGACAGACATGAAAAAGGATTTGAGAGAGGTGTGATTAGGCTCAGAAGGATCAAGATACGCACAAACTCGGTATCCTCCAGTGAAAGACAAGGAGGGTAAGTAAGTGCCATCAAGAACGTTAAATTTTTCAATTTTGGAAGTGTCAAAGAGGATTGGGAATGATATTGCATCAAGCACAGCAATGACTTTCGGATTTTGAGCAATAAAAGGGCCAGGAGGCATATTGGTTTTGAAAACTGTGGATTGGTATTTTTCAACACGGGAGCTGAAGAACTCATCTTTCCCTTGGTTATAGAAATAGTCTAGACGATCTTTGATGGCACCAAAGAAAGGGAGGCCATAGCTACCAGGTATTGGTTTCAATGGGACTGCTGATTGAGGAGGAAACATTTTCAGCTTGAGTTTGTTGTGCTCTTTGTTTGGCAGTTTAGCGAGGAATAGCTGATTTCATCATTGATCCATGCATGTCTATTTATACTATCTATTACTTGCCATTGAGTTTACGTTCGATACTCATTATGTGCACGGTTTTTGACTAGTAATTGAGACATGATTTCTTCGGGCCTATATAAATTTCCACCTTATCTAAAATTCACGCGATTATTTATCATTTGTAGTCCCAATATAATGACCAGTTTTTCATGATAGGAACATGAGATTTCGAGTTCACATGCAAGACTTTTACGTAGTGAAGTTAAATTACAAGTGAAGTTAAATTTTGCCTCTCGTAGGCTGACTTGATGAAGCTTTAAAAAAGTGAAGTTAGATTTTGCCTCTCCTAGGCTGACTTGAGCAAGGGTTAAAAATCATTGTCTTTATAAAATTATCAAATATAAACAAAAATACCAATAAAAAAAAAATATAATTGGTAAATTATAGTTATATTTATCAATAAAAAATCACGTTACTTTTTTCATTGGTGAATGCTAAGGGAATAACCGATGGAATCTAAAAAATAAAAAAAATTAGATAGATATTTCCTCGTTAATCTCGTCAACAAATCTGACATGTCAATATTACCAATGGACTTACAGATGATAATTTACCGTAGCTAATTCTCGTTGGTGAATCTATCAGTAATATTAAAGTTATAACTAGTAGCACGACCCTTCCTCTCCCCCTTCCCTATTTATTCTTCTTCTTCTTCTTCTTCTTTTTGCAGAAAACAACACTCCTCATCTCTTGTTTTGCTAGAAATCTAGCTTCCATCATCACAAATTCAGCCACCCCAACATTCAGTCTGTCAGTATCTATGTCTTGGTTTATTTTTTTTAAAGATTTGCTACATCAAGTAAACAAACCTATATTTTTTTGTAAATCATTTTTCTTATGTTATTTTTTTGGTATTTGTTTTACAGTATATGTAGTTTGTTTGCGTGTTTACTTATTTATAGTTTTTTTCTAAAGAAATTTGTTGTACGAATGTATAATTTGTACATGTTAGGTTATTTTTTTTTGAGATTTTGAAAAATTGTATTTGTTTGTCATTTGATGAAATTGAGTTTGATTTTGTAACGTATGTGTGTTATAATGAAAGAAATAATGGGTTATTTAATGATTATGTTTCACATTTTGTCAATTTTATTTTAAAATTTTAAATTTCTATAAACTTGGAGAAACTTATTTTTTTGGAGAAAATTGATAATTACTAAAGGGTACTATTAAAATAGATTGAATAAGTTTGATTTGAATCAATGATAGCTAATTAGTTGGGTATTGATAATTTATTTAGTTCATATTATTAATTAATACATGTTGTCATCAATATTGTATATATGTTTTATATAAGTAATGGATCATCTTTCTTTGATGTATCAAGTTTCATCCAAAGGGTTGTGCATGATGAATTATTAAAGTGGGGTTAAAGGTTTTATTAATTACGCACTATCTAATTTGAAGAATATTAGTGGAGGCAGTGTTAGATATCCATATAAGAGGTGTAAGAATAAAAAGTTCCTCAATCCAAATATTGGTACAATGCATCTTCTACAAAAAAAAAGCTTATGGAAAAATACTTGTGCTGGTTTGCACATGGAGAACCCTATGTTCTTTATGATACCATGGTAGAAAGGATGGTTAACTTAACTTCTAGTTCTAATAACGTGCATGAAGTTGTAGATGATAATAGTAATCCTTATAGGATTATGACGATGGATGCAATGAGAATGAATCATGGTTATGCAATTAAATGTTCAAGTGTAGATGAAGAACCAAATGTAGACGCAATTAGGTTTTTGAAACTTTTGAAAGATTTCGACGATCCATTATGGGATGAGAACAAATCACAGTAAATTATTGGTTGTTGCACAAGTGTTCACCATTAAGTCAAATCACGGGGTGAGTGATATTGATAATGACAAAATCATCGAATGGACAAGAAATATTTTACCTAAAAGGAATAGGTTGAAAGAGAACTTATATGCTACTAAATCCATTATGAATTCCCTTGGTCTAGGATACTACAAAACTAACATGTGCCCAAACTTTTGCATGTTGTACTATCGTGAAAATACAGATTTTATTAAGTCCAAAACATGTAGGCATGCTTTTAATCACTCCTATGTTGCAAAGGTTATTTATGTCTCTAAAAACTGCTAAACACATGACATGATATCATTCAGATAACGATGGATGAAGTCATAGTACACCCTTCCGGCGATGAAGCTTAGAAGTAGTTTAATAAGGTGCATTCTCAGTTTTTAATGGAACCACAAAACATACATCTTAGGTTATGTACAAATGAATTCAATCCATTGATGTCATTTATTGCATCCTATTCTTATTGGTCGATACTCGATAATACTCATAGTTTACAACTTGCCACCTGAAATATGTATGAGGCCGAAGTTTATGCTCTTATCTATAATCATACCCAATCCTAATAATCTAGGTAGTAATATAGATGTTTGTCTTTGATCATTGATTGATGAGTTGAATCAGTTATGGTCATACGAGATTTTGACGAATGATAACTCAAAGAAACAAAATTTTCAGATGAAGGTAACTTTATTGTGGACTATTAATGATTTTCCTGCGTATAAGATGGTTTATAGTTGTAGCACGTAATTAGCTTATCCATATTGTATGAAAAATAATAAGGTTTTCACCTTAACAAATGATGGTAAAACATCTTTTTTTTTTATTGACACAAGAAGTTCTTGCCAATCAATTATAAGTACATAAAGAACAAAAAGGAATTTTTTATAGGTAGAGTTGAAAAGGATATTGCACCACTGATACCGTCGGATTTCTTGGATTTTATCATTTTTTTTTATCTCCTTTATATTTAGGCTAATGTGAAAATAAAAGAGTTTTAGAAAGAAAGTGAGAGAAAGAGAGAGTTATGTTTAACTAATTTGACAAAAACATATATAGGGTGTGAGTTTTTCACAATAGCATTAGATACAATAAGAATTGCTACAATGAAATTATTATTTTACCCTTAAGTGGGAAAAATAGGAGCCTTGGTCGTGGGGTAACTTGATATTTTCTAGAGGTTCATTAGTTATTAAAAGTTTGTTCAGGGGATGTTAGTCCTTTTTGATTTTTTTTGCACAGTGAAATAACATATTTACCCCCAAGATTAACAAAATTTATATTTGTTGACCAGATGTTTTTTTTTGTATTTTCAAAGACTTTAAAACAATAAAAATACTTCTTTACCACAAAGTAGAAAAAGTAGAGTTATTGACCAAGTGTTTTTTTTTGTTTTTTTTCTTATTAGAATACAATAAAAATATGTATTTTCCATTAGAAAAGACAAAAAATAAGGTATGAGTTTAAGAGTGTTTTTGTCCTTTCACACATGACTTTTTTGTGTAATTTTCAAGGTCATAAGGGATATTTTGATATTTTTACTTTTAAGCGGCGCATGCGACATCACCAAGTAGACTAACTTGACCTTTCATCGTGTATTTGAAAGTTCCACAGTGTCCAATTCCTCGTTAAATGGCGTGTGACAACTGATGATAGACGGTTTGTCGCCAGTAGTCATTTCTTTTTTATCCCTATCTTTTCTCTCTCCTACCAGAAAAAGTTCATGAATGTCATCTTTGTTTTTGATATTTCAACTTCAGTCCATTTTATACGAGTTTTGTTTGTTTTCCCTTCAATTAGAATTTCTCATATGTTTTTTTTTCATTTCAGTCCTTATTCTTTGGATTTTAAATTTTTCCCTTAGCTTTTTTCTTAAAGTTTTATTGGTTTTCAATTTAATCATTCAATTAAAGTTTATGTGTTTCATTTTTTTTTTTCAATTTGACCCTCATTCTTTTGATTTGTTTTTTCTTTTGTTAAAGTTATATTCATTTCAATTTAACCCTCCAATTGAAAATTTTTGTTTGCCCTCTAATTTATTTTTTATTTTGATTTTCACCCTTATTCTTTTAATTATAATTTTATTTTAGATCCTTTAGTTTTATACAGATGAACTTTATTTTTCAAAATAAAAAATATTTGTTTTTAAATAATATTTTTGATATGTTCGGCCTTGTATAATATATTTAGAGTGTGAGTTTATTCAATTAGTTTTGGTTTTGTTTTTGTTTCTATTATATTTTAATTATTTAAATAAATAATTTCAGTAAATACAACTGGATAAATGACTCATTTTGTGTGATTAAATACCTTGATCTTCTTTCATCTCTATATTTTTTAATTTCTCTTTTAGTTATTGTTAACGATTTTTTTTTTCCATTTATTTACATAGATGATTATCTATTTATTTAATTAGATATTTGCATAGAATATTTGATTTACAAATTGAATTTTTTTATGAAAAAAAAACACATCGAAATATTTTGCATTCTAGTATTTCTTTTGAAAAAGAATCAAAAGTCATGACGAAGTCGGTTAGATAACTAATATATTATACATGTTGTAAAGATAGAGAAGGCAATAAAAACTAAAACCAGAGAATCACATTAACTAATGAGAAAAGGAAGGATTAATTCTACATTCATAATTTGTTTATAATTTTTATAGCCCCTCTTATACCATCAACATGAATTTTCATGTTTTTTTCAAAGAAAACAAAATTTTATATTGTAATTTTATCAATTACAATACTAAATTTAACGTCGTTTTTCATTCCCAAGAAAACCCATCAACCACTCTTATGAACCAAACTTATATTTTATATCTTCATTTTAATTATATGCATTTATTACCACTTAATAAATTAAATAACATCTAAATTAATTTTTAAAACAAATGACACTTAATAAAAAGCCTTCTTTGATTAATTACTAAATTGTTTCTCAAAAAATAACACCACACAAATCGCTTGCACCCCTGCATATTTAATAGATATCTAATATTTATTTTATTAATTGATTGTGCATATTTAATAAATATCTAATATTTATTTTATTAATTGATTGTAGTTTTCGATAAAAACAACTTGGTAACCCTTTGATATAAATTTGATAAACCAATTTAAAATTCAAAGAATCCAAGTGTTAATGTTATGTTTTCATCAAATTTCAACTATTACCTACTCAAGAACACTATTAATAATGATGTTCCAAAACTCAATATGTTCAGGAATGAGGTTTTTTGAGTGTTTAGACATTAGATAATCACACGTTCACATCAATATTTCATTCTCTAGAGTTTACGAAGTTGGTGGTAGAAGGTCTAAAACCTACAAAACAGTCCTTTTCGGTGGGGGTTTAGGGATCATTCGATGATAAAGTTAGTGACTTTAATAAGGGATTGAAATAAATAAGAGAATGAACTTTAAATTCTAAGAACAAGAGTGTTTGTTCATAATCAAAATTGAGATATGATCTCGGAAAGTTAAAAGAGGTCTGATAGGAGTATGATACAATGTAAACTTGTTCCAGGACACCAACACTATTGGAATGAAGTTGTATAGCGCTATAAAGCTAGCTAATCTTCAATAAGTTAGATTTAATTCATTCAAGAACCAAATAATGCAAAACTATCTCTTGCACATTAAACTAAGAGTTCAAAAGTATTATTCATCAAATGTTTTGAAATTTAGGCTTTACAAGTGTTTAAATAGTTCTGAGAAATTAATCCTATTGAATTTATCCTTGTGGCTAAATTGATCCACTTACAAAAACTGACCCAAAACCTTTCTAGTAAGCTCAAACCCTGATCCAAACAAGCTTTGAATCTTAACTAAAAATCAAAGTATTAATAATGCTTAAATATAGAAATAATAATGAAAACAACAAGTCTGGACAATAGTTTGTTGATGCCATATAAAATAGAAAGAAAAACAAGATACAAGATCTTAATTCCTTAGCTTAAATAACTCTTAATTGAGATGAACCTTCCTAGATACACTAGGAATGCCTAGCTAACTTTTAAAGTCCTTTAGATGCTAATAAATCTGATCTGAAAAGGAATTTAATTGTTCAAGTTTTATTTCCTTGTAGGATTAAGATTTCCCTTCAAAACATGAAAAACAATCTTAGATATTATTTTTCTTTGTAGTTACCCATCACTTTTCTTCCTTAACTAGGAGAATCAAATCTTTAGCATTAAATAATCCTTCCAAGTCTAGGATTTAAATCTGACAACCACTTTTAGTTGTTTTGTATGACTAGAAAACTTTCTTCTTTATTGCTAAATATTATCCTAAATAATAGGGATAATAATGAACAAATTTCTCTTTCAATTTTAGAAAAATATTTTATTGATCCTTGTAATAAAAGCATCCCAATATTTTAATGAGCCCAAGCCAACTTTGGACCCCATATGGCCTAAACTCATACTTATTAATATAACCTAAATCAGACTTGATACATGCTTTCAATAAGCCTACTTTGCTGCCCATATCAAACCCATACATGGGTTGACCTAATTTGGCCGAATGAACCATCAAAGAGATTGGACTGAACCTATTATCACGCACAAACCAAGGTTGGCTAAAACTATCCGATGCCAAAAACTCATCATGGTTAAATGGAACACAAGCTTAATTCCAAGGAAAAACACAATCTTGGTCGAATGGCCTCCTTATCAAACCCTAGCACAAAATAAAAAACCCTTCATAAGAAATCCATGATTGAACCATATCACTTTGTTTCCCAATATGAGGTATATAACGATTATTAGTTCCATACCTTTTTGGACTTGGGATGATGCCAAACCTAAGGGTGATGGGTCTTGCATCTCGCTAGACCTATATGTACTTGAGTTCAGTGCATAGCTGAACACAAGGATGTTAGGTCTGGCAACTCATCTATATATACTTATACTTAACACATATTTAAAACCCAAAGATGTTGGGTCTAACACCTTGCCAAACCTATATGTCATTGGGCTCAGCACGTAGTTGAATCCAAGGATGTTGGGTTTGGTAGCTCGTTAGGCCCTCATGTACTTGAGCTATACAAGTAGGTGAACCAAAGGACGTTGGGTCTGACAGCTTGTCAGACCCAACATCTACTCGGGCTTAGCTCGTGGCTGAAACTAAGAATGCTGGATTCAGCAGCTTGCCAGACCCACATGTACTTGGACTCAGCGTGTAGCTGAACCCAAGGATATTGAGTCTGGGAAATTCACCATACCTATATGTATTTGGGCTCAGCACGTGGTTGAGCCCGAGAATATTGGGTCTTACAGTTTTCCAAACCCATATTTGTTTGGGTTTAGAGCGTAGCTGATCCCAAAAATGTTGGGTCTAACAGCTCGCCAAACCAATATGTACTTGGATCAAAGTGTAGTTGAAGCCAAGGTTGTTGGGGCTAACAGCTTGCCAGATCCATATGTACTTTGGCTTAGAGTGTAGCTGAACCCAAAGAAGTTGGGTCTGACAACTCGACAGACTCATATGTATATAGGCTCAGCACGCGGTTGAACCCAAGGAGGTTGGGTTTGGAAGCTAGCCATAGTCATTTTGCATTTAGGCTCAATGCATAGCTTAACCCAATGATATTGCAACTTGTCAGATGGATATCTACTTGGGTTTAGCATGTAGCTGAACCAAGAAATATTGGGTCTGACAAATTACTAAATTCATATGTTCATGGGTTCAGCATGGAGTTGAACCCAATGTTGAAGGTATTATCCAATCTACTAAAGATAAGCATGATCAGGGATTGCCACCATGATCAGGGATCCCTGATACTGAAGAGATCATGATCAGGGATCACTGACACTGAAGATAATCGTGATCTCTGATCATATCTGCACAAGAGATTACTACTGATACTAAAGATAATCATGATCAGTGATTATTGATACTGGAGATAATATCATATCCACTGAAGATAATCATGATCAGGGATTGTCATCATAATCAGGGATCCCTGATACTGAAGAGATCATAATCAGGGATCACTGATACTGAAGATAATCGTGATCTCTGATTATATATGCACAAGAGATTACTGATACTGAAGATAATACAAATCATATCCACAATAGATAGTTTAGGAATTAAGTGTATATCTTATCAGTTATTGCTTCCTTAATTATAGGATTTTTGAATCAGAGATTATAATTGATATAAGACCATGATGTAACAGTATTCAATTAATTAAGAAAACATATTTATGTAATTCTTCCTTCACTCATCTTTCTCTCTTCATTCTTTTATCTTTCATGGTATCAGAGCCTTTGACTCACGTCACACAAATGGCTTCCTCTTCACTAAACACCTTAGATGTTGCTGTTAATGGAATTCCTCCACTTGTTTCTCCTCCAGCTATAAATGTTACAAAACTCTCAAAAGATAACTATCATGTCTGGAAAGCTCAATTAATTCCCTTTTTCCGTGGGCAAGGTCTTCTTGGATATCTTGATGGAACCATTCCCATCCCACCCAAAGAAATTTCCATGACCGCAACCTCCTCTGTCACCTCCAACCCTCTCTATGAACATTGGCAGAGACAAGATGCCATCATCGTTGCTATTCTCTTCTCTACAATTTTAGAAAACATCCTCCTTCAAGTAGTTTCTCATACCACCTCTGCTGCAATTTGGTGTGCTCTAGCCAAATCCTTCTCCTCTCAATCACGTGCTTGGGTTATTCAACTCCGCACTGAACTTGTTAACACTCGTAAAGGTGCACAATCAGCACATGATTTTTTTATGCAGATCAAACGCATGACAGATGAGCTTGCTATCGCCGACCATGCTCTTCACTGTGATGAAATCATCTCCTATCTACTGTCAGGTCTTGGCCATGATTATGACCCCTTTGTTACTACCATCACAGCCCACACCGATCCTGTCATTCTAGAGGAAGTATATGCTCTCTTACTCACCACAGAATCACGTCTGCTGCACAATAATTCACCCATTGTCCAACCCTCTATTCATGTTGCTGCTCGTCAGCCCTCTTCTTCTACCTACAGGGGACGCAATTCATACAGAGGCAAAGGCCAGAATTACAGAGCAGGCTCCTTCTATAATGGCTTAAATGGTAGGAACACATTTCATAGATATCCTATGATATGTCAGGTCTGTGACAAACCTGGTCATTCTGCAAAAACATGCTATCATCGTTTTGACGTTACCTACCGTGATAATGCTGTCAAAACCAGCAATCTGCATGGTCTGATGGCTACAACCGGTGCTGTTTCTACAACTGATTGGCACCCTGATACAGGTGCTACACACCATCTCACCAATAACATGGCCAATTTGAACCTACGGAGTGAAGACTATTCTGGCTCAGATCAAGTCCTTGTTGGCGATGGTGCAGGTTTGCAAATTTCTCAAATTGGTTCTTCTATTTTAACTCCATCCAAAACACCGTTTGTACTAAAACAAATACTTCTTGTCCCTGCAATTCAAAAAAATCTAATTTCTGTTCAACAGTTTTGCAGTGATAATCTTGTGTTTTTTGAATTTCATGATCATTTTTTTCTCATTAAGGACTACTCGGGTAAAATCCTTCATCGCGGCACCTTTAAAGACGGTCTGTATTCATTCTCCAGCCTGTCAGAAACACTCCCTCCTCATGCACTCACTGCTGTACGAGCTTCTTACCAAGTATGGCACAATAGGCTTGGTCATGCATCCTTTCCAGTTCTTCATAAATCTATTTCTGCATTTACGTTACCTGCTGCAAATAAAAGACTTCCAGTTTGTTCAGATTGTCAACTAGCTAAAAGCAGTCAATTATCTTTCAAAACTAGCAATCATAAATCTATTCATCCTTTAGACATCGTGCATACTGATGTTTGGGGACCAGCACCTATCTTGTCCACTAGTGGTGCTCGATATATGTATGTTTTTTAGATGATTGCACAAAATTTATATGGTTGTTTCCTCTTAAGCTTAAATCTGATGTTGAGAAAGTATTTCTGCTCTTTAAAACTTCTGTTGAAAGACAATTTAATCATACCATAAAAAATATTCAATCTGATTGGGGAGGCAAATATCGCCGCATGTCTACACTTCTAGCTCAAATTGGAATTCATCATCGTAAAGCATGTCCATACACTCATCAATAAATGGGTGCAGTTGAACGTCGTCATAGATAAATTGTTGAGGTTGGTCTGTCATTACTTTCACATTCTAAACTTCCGCAACAATTTTGGGAAGATGCCTTTCTCACGACAACTTATATTATCAATCGTCTCCTTACTCCTATTCTTAATAAAAAATCTCCATACAAAATTGTTTATTGTCATACACCTGACTATCATTTCCTTAAAGTTTTTGGTTGTGCATGCTGGCCTTATCTTCGACCATATAACAAACACAAAATTGATTTCAGATCGAAAAACTGTATTTTCATTGGTTATAGCTTGGACCATCATGGATATAAATGTCTTGATCTAGCAAAAAGTAAAGTTTATGTATCCCGTCATGTCGTTTTTGATGAAAACCATTTTCCATATAAAAGTCCTGATCATCACTCTTCTATCTCTCCAGACACACCCTTCACAGTAGTTCCATTTTCAAATAATGTTTCTTCTTTGTCACTAACACCTGCAGGTACATATGTAACTTCACCATCACCACATATTGATTCTCCTCTACCAGCATCATCTTGAACTCCAGAGCCACCTTCTCATTCATCAGCTGATACTGCCCCCGCCTCCCCTCTCATACCAGGTTCCAATCCCACAGCCACGATCCCAAACACAATCCCAACTATTCCAAATACTCACCCGATGGTTACAAGATCCAAAAATCACATTTCCAAACCCAAAAGAACCTCTGATGGACACACCTTGTATCCTCTGCCTCGAGCACTGCTTGTTTCTGCCTCTCCCTCCTGCCAAGAACCTACTTCATTTACTGAAGCCTCCAAATCATGTCATTGGCGAAAAGCAATGAATTCTGAATTTGATGCCTTGCTCCGCAATCAAACCTGGGAACTGGTCCCTCCATCACACCATCTTAATGTCATTGGCTGTCGCTGGATTTTTAAGATTAAAAGGAAAGCAGATGGCTCCATTGAAAGATATAAGGCCCGGCTGGTTGCTAAGGGTTACCATCAGCAGCTAGGGGTGGACTTTCATGAAACGTACAGTCCAGTTGTAAAACCTGCAACTATCCGGCTTGTTTTATCCATTGCAGTCTGCAACAATTGGACAGTTCGTCAGCTGGATGTCCAGGATGCGTTCCTTCACGGCAATCTGACAGAAGTGGTTTACATGGATCAACCACCAGGCTTCAAACATCCTCAATTTCCTGATCATCTCTGTATGCTCAAACGCTCCTTATATGGCCTTAAACAGGCGCCCCGCCAGTGGTTCTCCCGACTTACTGCTGTGTTGATAGAATTTGGCTTTGCTGGCAGCAAGGCAGACTTGTCACTCTTTGTCCACACTGACACGTCTAACATCATATACATTCTCATTTATGTTGATGACATTATCATCACGGATTCTAATGCTACCATTATCACAGATACCATTCAGCGACTGCATAAGGAGTTTTCTATCACTGATCTTGGCCCTCTCAGTTTTTTCTTAGGCATTGAAGCTATACGTGATGCTATAGGACTCTATCTCACTCAACGCAGATACATTACTGATTTTCTTACAAAATCCAAAATGGATGGTGCCAAGCCGTGTTCCACTCCCATGTCCACCTCTGTGGCATTGACAGCCACTGATGCTGAACACTTTGATGATCCTACCATGTACAGAAGCATTGTTGGTGGCCTTCATTACCTCTCATTCACTCGGCCTGATATTGCTTTCGCTGTTCATCACGTTAGCAAATTCATGCATCAACCAAAACAGTCCCACTGGATATGTGTCAAGAGAATCCTGCGCTATCTTAAACACTCCATCTCCTACTGTTTAATATTGTCTTGCAGCAGCTCCTTCACATTTCATGCTTTTTCTGATGCAGATTGGGCAGGAGACACCGATGATCGTCAATCTGTTAGTGCCTACTGTGTGTTTCTTGGCTCAAATTTAATCTCCTGGCGCAGTAAACAACATGCTACAGCTGCTCGTAGCAATACCGAGGTTGAATACAAGGCTCTTGCAGACACAGCAGCTGAACTCCAATGGTTACAATCCTTAGCTGCAGAACTTGGTCTGCACTTATCTCAAAGTCCCACTCTTTGGTGTGATAATATTGGTGCCACGTATCTCTCTTCCAATCCAGTGTTCCATGCACGCACAAAACACATTGAGATTGATTTTCACTTCGTCAGAGATCTTATTTCTAAAAAAAAATTGAATGTCAATTTTTTATCTAGTCGTGATCAGCTAGCCGATCTTCTTACAAAACTGCTCTCTGCTGCGCGGTTCAATCTTCTGTGCTCCAATCTCAACGTTCGTAACCTCCCGTTCAGATTGTGGGGGCGTGTTGAAGGTATTATCCAATCTACTGAAGATAAGCATGATCAGGGATTGCCACCATGATCAGGGATCCCTGATACTGAAGAGATCATGATCAGGGATCACTGACACTGAAGATAATCGTGATCTCTGATCATATCTGCACAAGAGATTACTACTGATACTAAAGATAATCATGATCAGTGATTATTGATACTGGAGATAATATCATATCCACTGAAGATAATCATGATCAGGGATTGTCATCATAATCAGGGATCCCTGATACTGAAGAGATCATAATCAGGGATCACTGATACTGAAGATAATCATGATCTCTGATTATATATGCACAAGAGATTACTGATACTGAAGATAATGGAAATCACATCTGCAACAGATAGTTTAGGAATTAAGTGTATATCTTATCAGTTATTGCTTCCTTAATTATAGGATTTTTGAATAAGAGATTGTAATTGATATAAGACCATGATGTAACAGTATTCAATTAATTAAGAAAACATATTTATGTAATTCTTCCTTCACTCATCTTTCTTTCTTCATTCTTTTATCTTTCACCCAAGAATGTTGGGTCTAAAAATAGTCAACTCATGTTATTTAGGCTTGACATTCTGAACAGCTTAGATATATTGTATTATCACTTTATTTTTTTATCATTTTAAACATGAGTTTTGATAAAAAAAAAAAAAAAAACATATATAAAATATGTTGATGAATCAATTAATATCCTCCAATAAAATTTAGTTGGAAAGATTGCAAGCTATTCTTATCATCTTATCCTCCATTAATTTCATTATATGCTGTTTAGGAATGACGATTCTGCAGAAATTATTTGGACAGATGGGTATAATTTAGACCGGTGGTTTTGCAGAAAATAATTATTTACAATTCTTAAAACTTGTATATGCAATTTCATTTATGGTTTTTGGTCACCAATGAAATGCACGTGACAACAAGAAACAGGAACTGCGTACTAAGCTTTATAATTAACGACTTTAACATCTTATGTAGGGCCGTAGGCCTCTATTTTATTACGTCTCCAGACCTCCTTTAAAAGAGCTATGTTATGGGTATGAACTCCGATGCTAATTTATAAATGGTCCCCAAAAAATGAATATATATGAATGCCCATAGGCGAGTGGCTATATAGCTAGCAACATTGCGTCCTCTCTTTTGGGGGGCCAGTGGCTATAAATTTATAATAGCCTAATAAAAGTCTGCCAACTATTCACATGGGTTTTACCTTTTCTCTTCCCAGCCTAACAAGTAAACAATTTGCCGACAACCTCTGTAAACGTTTGCTGACAATTCAAGCAATTAGTGTGCAAGAACGAATTAAAAACGTGTTCGAAATGAAACATCATATCATATAATGTCGAACTTTTCAACCCAAACAAGCTTGTGTCGTTTCATTTGTTGTGTTATTTAATTATCTAGCGATTAAATCAATTAGCTGTTACGTTGGACTAAAGCAACTTCATCCTTCAACTTTTCCAAGATAAGCTTTCAACGGGTTTTGAAGCTGGGTTAGTTACGTAACGGGAGGCAGTATTTCCTGAATCTCTAAATCTCCAACCTCACTCTTTCCAGAACTTGTTTGAACGTAGAATTCTCCCCTAATGAAAATTCCATGGTTTAATTATCAGACTTGTTTGGAAACCCTCGAAAATAACTTCTCTTAGGAGTACAGCATAGTATTTATGAAATATTCAAATCATTATCTTCTCAAAAGAGAAAAAAAAAATTCCAAATTATAATGTTTATCAGACAACAGAGACAAAAACAAACCCAATATTATTGAGATGAATTAATGGACACCAATTAGAGTATACACGCCAACAAGCGTGACTGTCTAAGTGTTGAGGGTGATTGTACTTATTTTCTCTATAATGAGAGATCCTAGACGCAAAATACTACGATCCTTTCTCAATTGTTATTGCTTAAAAAAAAAAAAAAGGGAATCCAGAATCTAATGTGAAGTGAAGATATTCAACCTTGAAATACGCACGCAGACTAATGTTGTGGTCAAAGCCTGCGAATTTAAGGAATAGCAGCCTTATCATAGAACGAAAGAGATTTTGGACAAGCTTACAGACGAGTCCAGTTTGATGGCACAAGTTAGACGTACAGTGGCACAAGTTCTCTTGTCATATAACGCCCACTGTATGGTTCGGATGGAGGAATAAATGCTTCAAAGCACAAGCTGGCAAATAGAACACAACCACTTGTGAACACACAACACGGACATTTCTTCTTTTTGAATTTGAATGTTCAAATATGAATCAATTGAATCATGCTTCGACTAAAACTTAGTGCCAAACTCATGCAATGATATCCAAAGAAGTCATGGAAAAACTTCACGTATAAATATTTACTTTTCTTAGCTGATGAGATCTGAATCTAAGTTGTACCTGTAAAACAAGTTTTTTATGGTACAAGAAATACTTTGATGTTTAAATCAATATTTGATTTTTTTTTTTATCAATTGACAAGCAGGTAAAAATTTAAAAAGATGAAAATGGTATTTTTTTGTGTGTAGAGAAAAGATGTGTGTTTTTTATATTGGTAAGAGTGTTCTTCGTATAGTGTTGTTAAGATGAATCCTCCCCTTATCTCTCTCAAAATCTAAGAACATATAGCTTGTAAAGTATTTGGAAAATATCTAGAAAATATGTAAAAAAATATATGGAGAAATATATATGAAAAAAAATTTTCATGAATAGTACCATGCATATTACTATTCATGAATAGTAAACTGACGTGAGCTAAAAATAGCTCGGCCAGAATGTAGCTTGCGCTTGGTTGGGCCTAGCTAATAAGATTTGAATCTAAGTTGTACCTGTAAAATAAGTTCCTCGTGAAACAAGGAATACTCTTATACTTAAATTAGTATTTGATTTTGTTTTATCAAATGACAAACATATAAAAAATTAAGAAGATGAAAATGACATTTTTTATGTGTAAAGAAGATATGTGTGTGTTTTTGTCCCGTTGAGAGTGTTCTCTATATAGTGTTATTTAAATGAAGCACCCCTTATCTCTCTCAAAATCCGAGAACATATAGCTTTAAAATACCTGGAAAATATCTAAAAAAATAAAAAAATATATACAAAGAAATACAAATGAAAAATACTATTCATGAATAGTACCTTGCATATTTTTATTCATGAATAGTAAACCAAGGTGAGCTAAAAATAGCTTGGGCAGATTGAAGATCGAGCTCGGTTCGGCCTTGACCACATTAAGCTTAGTGGAGCTCGGTTAAGCCTGACTAGGGGGGGATAAAGTGAGAGGGTAGTTTGGTTGGGTTGTGGCCTAACCAAGACAAAAAAGAAGAAGCCTGGTTCGAGCTTGAGGTGAAGCTCAATTAGGCTGCCCAACCTAGCTTGAGGTAAAGCTCAACCTGTCATCCCAACCTAGCTTCACATTTGAAAATCAGTTGGTCATCCAACTGAGTTTCGACATCCTAGTTCTTTTTTGTATTATAATTTACCTCTAAAAGTCTTGTAAATATACATGTTTGGAAGACTTCATGTTTGGAAGACTTTAACGAGCTAGAGAGTGGGGAGAAAAAAATACTTATAATATAGGCTTGCATTAAAATGTTACCTTATGAGTATGTCTTTGAATGTTTTTCATGTTTTTTGAATTTATGAGAGATCATATCAATGTTTGATGGAGAAATATCCATGATCTTTTTGAAGATAATAATCATAAGCATCTGAAGACGGTGATCTTTAGACCTAGAGACATGTTGTCACGGGGACTTGGAGATAATAGTCACTAAGACCTGAAGATAAGTAGTCATGGAGACCTGGAGATGGTGGTCACTGAGACCTAGAGACAAATGGTCACGGGGGAGAAAATTAGTAGTGAGAACCTGACGGCCTAATAAAGACTATTGAAGACTTCTCCACATGGATTTTCTGGAGACCCTTCATGTTTGGAGACATGAAGATGATATTTATATATCTTAAAAAAATAAAGGATATGCAATTAAGAGATTTATCTTATCTAGAGTACGACATCACTAGGATGATTTCCTATTTGTTCATATTATATCTCCTCCTTCATAAGTTCTTAAAGGTACCCTTTTAAGATCTATCTTTCTATATCTTTTGTGAGTGCATGATATTTTTCTATGTTATGTCCATGATCATGATGAAAGAGATAGAACTTGTTGGGGTTCCTTGCATTTGAACCACTTTTCATTGAAGGTGAGTATTATAGGAAGTCTTTTCCCTTTATGGCATCCAACACATCGACACGTGTTATTGTGAGAGGTGTGGTCAAGAGCGTAAAGAATGTTAAACGATCATAGATGTTCACCTTAGTGTTATTTTTTGGATGTTCATGTTGAAGATTGATTAGGGTGGTGAAGACTCTTCATGTGCGTGAAAATATAGGTGCCCTTATCTAGTTCGCTAGCTTCTTCCATCCAGATGTGATTTTTTATCACATGTTTGATGCTAAGGAGAATTTTATTAGAGAGTGTATATAACTTTTCCAATAAGGAATAGTTGTAGACCCTACTAATTAGGGTTTTAGTGGTGATTGGTTCAAGCAGAACCTCCACACTTAGCATTTCCTTGTTGAATCTTTAGAGATATGCCCTCGTGTTTTCATTTTCTAGTTTTGTGATAACAAAGAGCTTTATAATGCTTTTTTTGGTAAGAATGTTGGTGCTAAAACAAGAGATAAGTTATATATAGAGATCGTAGAAACCTAAAATGGAACTGGGTTTAAGGTTATAACACCACACTTTAGCATATCCAAGGAAAGTTATTAGAAGAACTTTACATATAACATTAATATCTTGTGTGTCATGTTTTAAAAGGCCTTTCACATATTGTATATGATCTTAAGGGTTTGTGAGTCCCTCATAGTTATCCAGACCGATTTTTGTAAAGACACGATCTTTAAAGAGTTGAATGTGTAACACTTTATCAAAAAGTAAAGACTTTTGGTGAGCATTTTATTTTGGCTCATGAACTCGTGGAGTCATGAAGGTTGTCTCACGTGTAGGTCTTTTTTTGGTAGAGTGAGGTGATTGAGACCAATGATGATTGGATTGTTTGGAGCGTCTTGTGTAAGAATAAGGTGTGTAGCTTCTTTTGAATGTAGGAGTTCAAGTGTTACTTGTTTGCATGTCATTCTGCCTTGTTTCTCTAAGGAACTAGATTTGTGTATGCGTACTTGGTGTATGTATAGAGGCTTGTTGTTGTGTAGGAGAAAGAGTGTGAAAATGCAGTTACATTGCTGCAACAATATTATTAAGTAATTAAACTTGGTTGCAAATCTGTTAAAGTCCTAGGAGAGCTAGAGTCCCAGGGGAAAGACTAGTCACTCTCCATTGTTATGGATTTGTTAAAAAGTTTTTTGGAAAAAAGGTGAAAGAAAATGTATTGACTTTTTATTCAGATGTCCACAAACGACTCCACTAATAAAGTCATGGAAAAAATTCATAGAAAAATGTTGATTTTCCTTAGCTAATAAGATCTAAACATAACTTACACCGCTAAAACAAGTCTATCTAGAACAAGAGATATTTTGATGCTTAATTCAGTGTTTGATTTTGTTTTATCAATTAATAAGTAGGTAAAATCTCAAAAAGATGAAAATAGTTTTTTTTTTTTTGTAGAGAAGAGATATGTATTTTTTATCTCGTTGAGAGTGTTCTCTGTGTAATGTTGTTCAGATGGATTCTCCCCCTATCTTTCTTAAAACCTGAGAATAAATAGCTTGGAGAATATCTGGATAATATATATAAAAGTATCTAAAAAAAAATCTTATTTGTAGTATGACATCACTAGGATGATTTTCTATTTGTTTATATTGTATCTCCTCCTTCACAAGTTCTTGAAAGTACCATTTAAAAATCTATCTTTATATCTTTTTTATGAGTGCATGATACTTTTCTCTATCTTGTCCATGATTATGATGAAAGAGATAGAACTTGTTAGGGTTTCTTGTGTTTGAACCATTTTTCATTTGAGATGAGTATTGCCAAGAAGCCTTTTCCCTTTATGGATTGATGAGGTGGTGAAGGCTTTTCTTTTGTGTAAAAGTGTAGGTGACCTTGTCTAGTATGTTAGCTTTTTCAACCTATATCTGATTTTCCATTGCATGTTTGATGGTAAGGAGACTTTTATTAGATAGTATATATAACTTTTCCCATAAATAATAATTGTAGACCCTATTGATCAGGGATTTGGTAGCGATAGGTTCAAGCAGATCCTCCACACTTAACATTTCCTAGTTGAATATCTAGAGATATGCCCTCGTGTTTTCATCTTCTTGTTGTGTGATAACAAAGAGCTCTTTAATGCTTCTTTTAGTAAGAATGTTGGTGCTGAAATAAGAGATGAGTTTCATGTAGAAATCATGAACACCTGAAATGGAACTAGGTTGAAGTATGATACCACACCCTAACAAATCCGTGAAAAGTTATTGGAAGAACTTTACATGTAACAACAATGTCTTATGTTACATGTTCTAAAAGGCCTTCCACATCTAGTATGTGATCTCGAAGGTTAGTGACCCCCTCGTAGTTATTTAGACCGGTTTTTGTAAAGACATGATCTTTAAAGTGTTGAGTGTTTTGAGTGTGTTGAGTGTGTAACACTTTATGAAAAAGTAAAGACTTTAGGTAAGCACTTTGATGTGGTTTATGAGCATGTGGAGTAATGGAGGTTATCTCACGCCTAGGCCTTTTTTGATAGAGTGAGGTGATAGAGACTAATGATGATTGGATTGTTTAGAGCGTCTCGTGTAAAAATAAGGCGTATGGCTCCTTTTGAGTACAGGAGTTCAAGTGTTACTCCTTTGCGTGTCATTCTGCCTTATTTCTTCAAGGAACTAGAGTTGTGTATGTGTACTTAGTGCATTTATAAGGGTTTCTTGATGTGTAAGAAAAAGAGTGTTAAGAAACTGAACTTGGTTGCAAATATGTTGGAGTCCTAGGAGAGGTGGAGTCTCTATGAAGAGATTAGTCACTCTCTCATGTTACGAATTGGTTAAAATATTTTTTTTTAAAAGGAAAAGAGAATGAATTGACTTTTTATTAAGATTCTCACATACGCTACCAGTGATAAAGTCGTGGAAAAACTTCATAGAAAAATATTGATTTTCCCTAGCTAATGAGATCTGGATCTAAGTTGCACCTATAAAACAAATCCGTCGTGGAACAAGGGATATTTCAATGCTTAAGTCAGTATTTGATTTTGTTTTATCAATTGACAAGTAAAATCTCAAGAAGATGAAAATAGTTTTTTTTTTTAAAAAAAAAGTATATGTGTTCTTTATCTCGTTGAGAGTGTTCTCTGTGTAGTATTGTTTAGATAGATCCTCCCCCTATCTTTCTCAAAACCTAAGAATATATAACTTGAAAATATCTAGAAGGTATTATCCATGAATAGTGTCATACATGAATAGTAAACCTAGGGTGAGCAAAAAATAGCTCGGTCGGACCAGAGCTCGAGCTTGGTTGGGCCTCAACCTAGCCAAGCTTCGTGGAACTTGGTTGAGTTTGACTAGAGAGAGAGAGAAAAAAAAATATGGGGATAAATTGGTTGGACTGTGGCCTAACCAAGACAACAAAGCTCGATTGAGTCATGGCCTAACCAAGTTTGAAGCTTGGTTATTCATCCAATCAAGCTTCAAAATCCTTCTTCTTATTTTTTTTTTATTATCACATACTATTAAAATTTTCCTGTCTTGTAATGATCATATTTTCAATAATTTTTTTGAGCAATTTTTAACTTTTCTTCATTATGCTGAATTGTTCTAAAAGTTCTACCAATGTGGTACTTAATATATATATATATATATATATATATATATATATATATATATATATATATATATATATATATATATATTTGCTCTTTATTTGGATTGAGTCTCTATAGGGTTTTTTTTTTTTTTTTTTTTTTGTGGTTCTCTAGATAGAGAAGATAATTTAATTCAAATGTAATAGATATTGACCCGACTCCATCAAAATAAGTGAGTGGATATTTAGCTGAGGGTTAGGCGTAACCTTTGTGTTCTAGACTAGGCTTTGGGTTTGGTTTTTGATTAATGAAAATCTCCCTTGATAGAAAGAAAAATAAAGCGCCCAAGCCTCTTTTGTCAACGTTTCTACGTGTTCCTTCTATTAAGAGCGAGTAATTTGATATTAATTGCTCAAAAAATCTCAGTTGTGCTTGTACTGTAAAAATCATAACCAAAAGATTTATCTCTGGCAATAATTTAAGACATACTTTGAAAGATCCATTTAGTTTTCTTGCCTATCATATATATATATATATATATATATATATATATATATATATATATATATATAGTGGGAAACACATTTTCAGCGCTCTAAAACAAAATCCCTCAAGAGAAGATAAGATTACTACATTTTCTACAGAGAACACCTTTGATTAATCTGCGTATAAATTTGGAGGTACACTAACACACCTAATCCATTAATTTGACTAGTAACTCATGAATCTTGGCAGCTATATATTGACTTCAAAATTAGAAATGAGTGATTTACAAGCAATGATATTGATTCTTCAACCTGACAAAAGCAAACGAAATATTCCAATTTCATGTGGACCTCCGTATTCCCCTTGGTTTTTCTTGTTTTCTTGAACCACTCCCCCTGGGTTAGCTTGTCGCGGTTGCCCCTTTCTTCTCTTACAAGAATTACCAGTAATTAAAGTGACGAGAGAGACGTGAAGTTACTTCCATATGCATCACATTGCGACATCGATTATCTTCGAGGCGATCTTTTGCCATCGGCTCGCCTACGAGAGCTGACAAGAATCGCACGTCTTCATTTTTCATTTTGCAAAACTAAGATGTTCGTCGCCAACACTGTTGTTTAAAAGCAGCTCAGTACTGCCCCTCCAAATTCGTTAGTTTTCTATATATGCTAGCAATGAATTCTTAGGTTTCCTTTTAAAGACAAGAGTTGTGTCCCTGTTCAATGTAGTTTATTGTGCCAACCCAGCTACTACTGATCGATTAATCACCCCCAATATTTCATTATGAAAGCAAACCGCCCAGAATTCATTCAACTGGGCTTAACCTCAAGAGACTCGTGATTCTTTTATATGTAGAACGACTTGAAATTCACAAGTCTGTCTCAAGTTTCCTGCTTTGTAATTGATCAAGATCATATATTATAACAATAATTTGCTGAAGGTGCTCAAGAAACCCTTTGCGCTTTTTCGATACAAACGCATAAACAAGGCATTTGGGAAAATTTAAATCTAAGAAACATATTTTTATTGTGAAATTGTATGATAATAAGTTTACGTATTCACACTCAGACTGCATGCATATAATAGGGATGTGGAGTGGCAGCAGAAATAATAATAACTAAAAAAAAAAGAGTAGAAAAATAGAAGTAGAAACATTTTTTTAGATGCACTGTGTACATAGATTTTCTTTTATTCAATAAACATATTTTCTTATTTTTTCATAAAACATCTTTTTAAAATAAATTAAAAAAATAAAAATAGAAACAAAATTAAAAAAAAAACTACCACTTCTCTTGAGTACAAGTTAACCACCTACCAATTTAGCTTAACTGGTTAGATCTTGAGTTTGCTCCCCAATGATCACAAATTCAAGTCCCTTCAAGACCACTGAAAGCTTATATGATTGTTAATTTCAGAACCCGTAAGATTAATTGAAGCACGCACAAGCTCATCCGAACACCCACATTAATAATAATAATAATAAAAAATTAACCACCTACTAAACATTTGCAAGCATCCCATGATGTTTAGAATAGGAGTAGAAATTATTTTTTAAAATATCTTTTATTTAAAATATATTAAAATAATTTTTTTATTTTTTAAAATTCATTTTTAATATCAACACAACAAAATAATAAAAAATTAGAAAAAATTAATTTAAAAAAAATCAAATTTTAATTTAAAAATAAAAAACAGATTCAACTTCAAAGGCCATTGGGGCTTACAGTCGGTCCTGTTCTTCGAGCCGAGTGGGACATTTCATCACTTCGAATGCTCAGGTGAACCAACGGAATCAGACTGAACTGGAAGTGCCAAAATCTATCAGTCACTGCCGAGACAGCTAATTCGTGAACATATTAAAAGTTTGCTTCAAAATAATGAATTTTGACATCCAAAATTTCCACCCTTCTTGAACAAAGTCAACATTTAAACACAGAAGGAACTGGAGTTCAAAGTACTCCAAACCACCCCCTCTAGATTCTGCCCTACATTTTTCCTAGTCAGATTTTTTTTCCCGATCCCTCTTTTTGGGATATATATGAAACAGATATGGCCCGACAAACTGGAAAACAGACTGACAAGAGTGCCTAAAATCCAGTGCAACATCATTGACAATATCACTTCATGTTGTATGGTTTAATCAAGCCTAAAACATTGACAAATCTGGGGATGGTCCATACACAGTCCTCCAAGAAAATGGGATAAGCCATTTACCACCTTCTCCTGAAAGAAAACATTACACCAGTCAGTATAAATGCCTGACCTCCTAATAAACAACTTGTTGCCTTAAACAATCAGGGCTGTCATAAAATATGGCCTGTACTTGAAGTTGTGCAACTGCTAGATAAATGATTTTTTTTTCTCAAGACAAAAATATAGAGGGAATTATAAAACGTATGAAAATGATGTTGGATAGCCTCATATCACAGTGAGAATTGATGCTATTAATTGCTGGAAAACAATATTCAGCTAAAATAGTGTTCGATCATTGAAATGCAAAAGCATTTCAACGTGTAGCCTGGATGAAACTGTAAAATACATCACCCATCTGAAGCAAAATATTCTAAAACGTTAATAGGTTCTTGTGAATAGTAAGAACTCACCATGGGAGTTAACGATACTCAGCCCCAAAAGTTTGCTTGTTGCCTCAGCCAAACTAAAAGCTTCAGGTGTGTTATCCCCTTCAGAGCAGTAACACAGTAAACATGTAACTTTTATCCCTTTTGCCTGAGTTCAAAAACCCAAAAGCTTATACAAGTCAGATTTATTTTTTGATCCATGTGCATTGAACATTGTGGTTAGGAACTTAAATGTTACTCGAAGCAGAAACTACTCTTAAAACATGAATCCAGTTTGAAAGCTAAATAGAGCATGCCATGGAGTGCGTCTTAAGGGTGTTGACACATGGGGACTAGTTCATCATGCTTCTTGAAAATTATTACCTTGAAACAAGAAAAAAGGGCAGCAAAAGGCAAACTTGGGTAGTAATCCTCGTCTTCTGGTTCATCTTCAAATGGTAGGTTGTCTTCCTGCCTGGCATTTCCTTCAGCTAAAGAGCTAAGATATTTCCAAGACCTTTGATCAGGATTATATTCCTGCCATTTTTTCCACCCAAGCCGTTCACAACAATCATCTGTTCCATCAGTATTGGTGCTAGATAGGTAAAATATCTGCATGCCACTGAAGATAGCTAAATGATTAGACGACAGCAGAGTCTATCTAGCTCGTTGCTTCGGTGTAAGCAAGTTTGAATATTTTCTCCGCTAACAGTTGCTCCATCAGTAAGTTCCCATTTATGTACTTCTCCAGCCTAAAACAGTTTTTATCCATTTCTAAAAAGGACCAAGTTTCAGAAATTTTCAATAGTAGGGAGAACTTGAAAATAACAAGACTTTAGGGTCCCTCATCAAGTAAAACAAAGATATAGGGGTTATTTGGCCAGATATTCAATAATGTTTAGATGCTTTGAGTACAGGCTTACTGTTAAAAATGTCATACCAATTAAAGAACTTTAAAGATTATAAATAACAGCTAAGCATCGATTGAAGAAACCACGATTAGTGATTTGAATACCTTGATGTATCAATCTTTTGCAATCTCATAAACTCTAAGCTAGAAAGCACCAAAACATGATTCATTCCAGTAGCAACAGCAAAATCGGCTAGGTTCCTAGCAAATTCGACCATCATCCCCTGTTTAAAGAAATTTGTCCCCATTACTAATTTCCAAAAAAAGCAAATGGTTATTATATTGAAAATTCATCAAATTCACAAATGAAACCAACTTCTCATGCATGGTTAAAAGTGTTATCCAAAATCAGTGGCGATTCAAAGACATGAAAGATATGAAAGCCGTGGAAAACTCTGATTAGAATTCCCATTAGGTTCCAGCGACTCATCAATACATCCAATCAGGCTTGTGAGAGTGTTCCAAAGGGGAATAAAAACTGATTGTGAATGAAAAAATCCTTCCAGCTGGGCTTTCAGTAGTTTCCAGTTTTGTATAGCAAACTGAAAAGGCATAAAAATTAAAGCATGGAACTACTTTACCTAACTTGCATGGCATAACATTTAAACTATCAGTTCATATTTCATCTGCGGGACTGTAGTTTCCACTGTTCAAGTACACACAATTCCCTTGACATGAGTTTCGGTTTCAAACACATGAGTTCAAAATGTCCACCCTTCCATAAAACTCATTTATTCAACATTACATAATCCATTACAATTCCCACATATTTACCAGCTTTGCAACTTTTTTGCTACATATCATCAACTTTAGTAGCTCCAGGAATCAACAAATAACATTCACCCAAACAAACACATTCTTACGCTCACCAAAACGACATCCAATCCCACATCCAAATTCACATAAATAATTATTAGAAAGAAAGGAAAAGACAACAATCCCACTACCTTAACAACCGGAGATCGTTGTTGCACGAGCGCCACCCCATTATTCCTCGAATCATAAGCTGCGGAAAGCAATAAGCCAAAAAGAAAAAAATTCAATTCAATGCCTCCAACAACATCAACACGCACATACACAAAACCAAAAATTAAACTGATAATAAAAAAATCCAAAAAAAAAGGCAATTAACAACCTTCAAGAGGAAGAGCAAGCTCGCCGCACGGAGTGGGACCATAAGCATCGTTACCAACACAGGGCAAGATATAAGGATCATCCAAATACCCAATTCTTTCAGCTCTTGTTGATGATACTAACAAATCAACTGCTAACTGCCCAACATTACCTATTGATAATGCAGGCTAAAAACCCACAAAAAATCGCAAGACAAAACATAAAATTAAGCATGTAATGACATCATTAATAACAAAAACCCTGAAAATATTAAAACTTTATGAGAAAGCTTGCAACTTTAACATACCAGAATCAGAGTTGAGGTTTCCTTGTTAAGGCATTTTCCTTCTTCGATTATGAATTCCATTTTCCTGTTCTTTTCAAGAAACTAAATTTGGGTTTCTTTTTTTAACGCAAATAATGCTTCCAGTTCTTGCTGCTTTTATGTAGCCAAAGAGTGGTCTTCTTGCGACTTGAAGAACAAGATAGAAGTTTGGGCTACAATTTGAATATTTCGCCCATCTGTTTTTCATGGGCCGATGGAAAACATGACCCAAGTTGCCAACATTAAGCCTTTCAGTTTATGGGCCTGATACCGAGGTTTCGGCTTTTCTCCTCCTGAAATCATTGGCAACGACAAGAATTGTACAGTATCGGCTGGCATTTTCCTGCCTGCGTGATATGGTCAACAGTGTTCTCCTGTCAAAGGATTTCCAGCTCTCCATATCCCTGCTTGCCTGCAATTTTCTTTTCTTCTTTAAATTTGATACGTTTAGGTGTCGTATATAACAACAAACTGTTTTCCAGCCAAGATAGTTGCCGATGCACAAACCTTTTTGAATTCGAACAACATGAAAATTTAACGTTACTATCACAATATTGTAATTTAACGTTACTATTGATGTAATTAAGCAGTAAACCATTAAGGAACTTTAACCTATCCTAAAAATTATCCATGTTTGAAATGATTTTGCTCATTTTTGGTATCCATGAAACACCATAACGATTATAATTAATACTTGAGATTTCAAAATTTACACCATGTAAGTTCAAGTACTAGATGGGATGGGGTCGAGGATTTATGCAAAATATATGTAGCTCAAAAACTATTAAAAATGTTTTTCATCGAGAAATATCTCTATATTTGAAGAATTTTTCTAGTAATGAGATGAGGCATCAATTATAAGAGTGATATGACATGAACTAATAACACAGTAACATTGTATGAAGACGTCTGAGTAGTGTTAACAGGGACCACTATCTACAAGTATTATCAACTCTATTGTTATTGATGAAGTCGTGGAGAAACTTCACAAAGAATATAAATTTTCCCTGACCGAGGAATTTTGAGCCTAACATATACATGTAAAACAAGTTTATTGTGGAACGAGAGATATTACAATATTTAAATTAGTATTTGAGTTTTTTTTTCCAAGTTACAAGCAGATACAAACTCTAAAAGATAAAAATGATGTTTTTATTTAAAGAAGAGATATGTGTGTTCTTTATATTGTTCAGTGTGTTTTTTTGTGTAGTAAAGAGATAATAAGTGTAGTGCAATGTTGTTTATATTAATCATCTTTCTCTCTCTCTCTCTTAATATATATATATATATAACTTAGAAAATATCTATAAAAAATCTGGAAAAATACAGGTAAAATATATTATTCATGAACAATACATGCATATTACTATTCATGAATAATGTCATGCATATTACTATTTATAAATAGTAAACTGAGAAATCAAAATGAGCTAAAAATAACTCGATTAGACCAGAGCTTAAGCTCAATTTGGACATGGCACAACAAATCTTGAGGTGAAGCTCGGATGGGTATTCCAACCAAACTTCAACATTCTATTTCTTTTTATATATATATATATTATCAAATATTAGATTATAATATTTATTGATTATAAAAAAATATTAGATTCAGAAACAACAATGGCTTCTCCTTAATTATGATCACATAACCAAGTTTTTTTATTTGAATAATAAAATGGTGTTTGTAACTAATCCAGAACAAGTCACAGTTTTTTATTTCTAGTGTTTAGGAACACGGTTTAAACCATGTTTTTTTTCAAAATTTTTTAAAAAAATTTGTTTTAAATTAATTTTTTATGTTTTTAAATCGTTTTAATGTGCTGATGTCAAAAATAATTTTTAAAAAATAAAAAATACTATTTTAATGTATTTCCGAGTAAAAAACACTTTAAACCATAACCGCTACCACACTCTCAAACACCACTTAAAAATCAATCATCAACAATAGAACACACAGATTAATTTAATGCAATTTGTGTTGTCAATGACACGTGAACAAATAAAATATATAATGCTAGAATTAATGTCAAATACATGATAAACAATAATCATCAAGCATGCCAAAAACCTTTGAACAAGTTTATCCACAGTTATAATATTAATAAACATTACAAGACTTGAAACAATGTACTAGAAATTAAGCAAACCAAAAAAATCTCCATTCCCATCATATCATTGTAGCTACGAGTCAGCTTGTTTGCCTTCAGATGCTGGTTGTTCTTTCACGAACTAAAGGGTCCAAGTGTAGATGCAAGAGGTGCTATACGTAAAGCACTAACAATCGTTAGTACATGATTATTAGCAAGGAGACCACTTGTCTGGTCCCCATACCAATCGTGTTAGTTCAGAAGCACTAGATTCTTGACCATATTCCAGATTGTGCTGCAAAAGAAAGCCATCTGTACAGCACGAGGATGGCCTGCCATTTTACTATCTTCTGTAAACTCTAGAGTTGCTTGCTTTGAATTTGGGATATTTTGCAAGTTCTTGTGCTAGCTGCTTTGACAATAATCAATTATGGAAGCCCTATATTGGTCCCTAATACACCAAAGCAAAGATTTATGAGATGAGTTAGAAAACTGGAGTTAAGCATAAGCATTACCAGAAAATTTATAAATACAAATGAAAATATAAACAGCTGGTGAAAATATTTTCTTGATATATACCGAGAAAATTACAGTGAGAAAATTACCGACAAAATTTATACCGTCGGTAAAATATGTTGGTAAACTGTTTATCATGTCAATTACAAAGGGAATCATCCACGGAAAATTCCGTCGGTATTTTTCAGAGAGCTCTGAAACTGTTCATTTTTAAATTGCACTGTTAAATATTAATATTTAATTATCCGTCAGTAAAACACCTCAATAAAAAACCTAGAATCCCTAATTTCACAACAGACAAACCTCCTTTCTTCTTTTTCTTCCCTATATGTAAAAAAATCAACATCCCTTCTTCTCTTCTCAACTCCTTCTCTTCTTTTCCATGCTCAGGTATGTCTTTTTCTCCTTTCTTCTTCTTAGTTTTTTTTTAATAAATATACTTTACGAATTTGTTTTTTTTTTCCTTCTCAGCTTCACTTGCAACTACAAAAAGATAAGATTTTTTTTATCGTGTTTTTTTCATTATATTTGTTTTTAATTTTATTTTTAAATTTTTTTGTTCTTCATAATTTTATGAATGTTATTGTAGGATTTTTTTTCCATATGAGATCAATTTTTAGTTGATTTATTTTTAGCAATTGCAGCTTCATTTTTCTCATATGAATTTTTTTTAGTTGAATTTATTTTTTTGTGTTATTTATTTGTTGCAAATTTGTTTGAGTTGATTTTTTTCTTTTTTTTTCCCAAGCAACTCAGTTTTGAGTATTATAGAGTGTTGATTTATACTAATTTAATTATTTTATAGTTTTGTAAAATAGATTTTTTAAAAAATATTTTTCAATAATCACCGACGAAATTACATACGATATTTTTTCAAGGGAAATACCAACGGAATGAAGCGGGTAAATTTTTTTCGCGCTTTCTCCATCAGTAAATCCATCTGTAATAATATTTTTTTATTACCAACGAGATTATCGACGAACAAAAAATTACCGATAAAAAATTCATCAACAGATCATTTTCGTTTGTAATTCCGTTAGTAAATTAATTACCAACGGAATAATGATACAAATACTAACAGAAAATTTCATCGGTAAATATAAAGATTGTGATAGTAAAGTAGCAATATTACAACAATATGAAATGATTGGCTCTCGTTGCAGTACTAGCTAGTAAATGCATAAAGCTGAAATGAGACTTATAATCACTTCATTATTAATGAGTAAAAGGTTGTGGGACAAAATTTTGTGTTGTCATTTGTCTCGTTCATGCATGCCCAATGATAAGGGAGATCCATAAGATATGTAAATTTTATTATTACGCTAACATATATTCTCATCTCTTTGTATAGCTATATGATATCAATTTACTTATTTGTATTTATCTTTAGGATTCCTTAGTTGTAATATTTGTATATAATGGAAAGAGATCTTCTTATCATTACAATGAGGTTTTACAATCATATTAAAACAATTTGTCAAACACGTCTGATGATTGCATGTGTCCTCTTTTGCTCAACATAATAGTGCACATACTCACCATTAAATTGACTTTTTTATAATTGTCTATTATGGAGATATTAGTTTGTTCCTCTATTAACTAGTCAAGAGCTCTTTGGTTTTATGGATGGTAACATCATTACTCTATGTACTGTGATCACTGATTCTAGTAGAGTCACAAACCCTTTAATTTTTTTAAAACCATTAAATTGATTTTTTTTCTAGGTATTTTTCAATATTTATTTTTTAAAACCCTTTCACCATAATCTTAGTTTAATTTCTCCCATCAATAATTATTCTCACGAGGTAAATATTCATTTCTATCATTTAACTCATTGTTTCCTTCCTTAATTTTATTAGTTTATTCACAAAGATTTACATTTTTCCCTCCTTATAAAATTTCATCCTCGAAATTGAAATTTATACCTATGAGAGCAAACAATTATGGATATTTCCTCTTTATTTTTTATTCTCTTTCTCAAGTTTCTTATTCAATTTGGAAGCTTCTTCACAATATTTTCACTAAAAGGACCTTTTTAATTCGCAATTTCGTTTGTTTTTTACTAAAATTCTAATTGGCTTCACCTCCAGCGTCAAATCTTCCTTGATCTCCATTAGCACTTATGGAAAAAATTGTGTTGGATCCACTTCTGCTTTTTGAAGTAGCAAGATATGAAATAAATTATGGATCCTTGCCATTTATGGAGGAAACATCAAACGATAAGCAACAAGCCCAATTATTTCAATAACTTCAAAAGGCCCAATATATTTGGGTGTTAACTTGCCCTTCATTCTAAATTGGATAATACATTTCCACGATACAACCTTTAAAAACACCTTATCTCCTACCGTGAATTCCAATGGTCTTATACAATTATCAACATAACTTTTTTGCTATCTTGCGCTTCCTTCATCATTTCCCATATTAACTTCATGTTATTAGTAGTTATATGTATTAACTCTGGCCCAACAACTTCTTTTCACCAACTTCATCCCAACAGATAGGAGTGCGACACTTCCTCTCATATAAAGCTTCATAAGGTGGCCTAATAACTATATTAATGCGAGTAGTGGCCTAATAACTATTATTATAAGCAAATTTCACTAATGATAAATGATTTTCTCATTGTACCCTAAACTCTAGTATACAAGATCTCAATAAATTCTCTAATGTTTGAATTGTCTTTTCGAATTGACCCATCTGCGAATGAAAAATAGTGTTAAAGTTCAAACTCTCTAGGCTCCAAAGAGCCTAACAAACAAAAGACTAAGAGATGGTCTGTACATGAGCATACCTAAGAGAATGTCTATAACACTTATCAATAAAGGGGTTCTTTCTTGTCCAAATGAATATTTAACACTCAACTCTCTAAGGACTGCATTTCTATAAAAATAAGTTTGGACAATTATGATGGTTTGGTCGACTTGAAAGAGCATGCGCATAATATGTGCAAATGCTTAGAATTGATCATCCAGAACAGTGACTCAATGTGCAAAATTCTATCCACAACCTTCTAGGGGTTTTCACATGCATGTACAATAATTTTGAGCCAAACTTCATTAAAGGGTGCAGTAACCTCTGTGTCAAACCAGTAGCACATTTCAACACTAACATACTCGTTAAAAAAAGTTTTACGAAGCTATTTGGT
This sequence comes from Populus simonii, assembly GCA_007827005.2. Lineage (NCBI taxonomy): Eukaryota > Viridiplantae > Streptophyta > Magnoliopsida > Malpighiales > Salicaceae > Populus > Populus simonii. Next base: position 15,082,208 of record CM017467.2, on the reverse strand, counting down.
GTTGCCCAACAAGAGGGTGAGTTTACACGAGCATATTTAAAGAGGTTCAATAAAGAAATGCTTTAGGTGAACGAATTGCTTGAGCCAATAGCCTTAAATACTTTGATAATAGGAGTAAGGAAACATATCTTTTGGAGAAAACTTTATGTCTTACTAGATAGAAGCTTGCTCAAAGTGAAGCAAGTCATAAAAAATCACATACGGGTAGAAGATGCTAGTTTGTTATGACATTAGCCTCTTTGTTTTTACAAGGACAACCAGCATAAAGGATCTTCCAAGCAAAATTATCAGAGCAGTCAACGAAAACACCTTAATGCCACCTCCAAGACATGTTCCTCTTACAAACCTCCCTCATACAATCACATAGATCATCTTATGATATATAATCCTTAATAGGAATGTAAGTTGATTTTTAAAATAAAAATAATGTATTTTAAACATACATTTTCTATCTACAGATCTCTATAGGGGTTTTCCCATAACCTTTCAAGGATGGGATGAACTCAATCTACCTAATGTGATTGTATAATTTACCTTAGATTGGATCAACTCAGTCTTCCTAGTGTGATTGCATAACTTACCTTAGAAGGGATTGACATAGTCTCCCTAATGCGATTGCATATTTCTTCAATGATGGGATTGACACATCATCTCTTTAGGGTAATAGCCTCACAACTCTTCAATTGATGGACTCGGTCTTCCTATGACAATAGCTTCATAGCTCTCCAATAGATGGATTTGGTTTTCTAATGTAATAACACCACTCTATCAGGAACCCATAACCATTTAGAAATTTTCTAAATATAGGCCTGCCATTTTTGGGTTCCACCTGGATACTTAGAGATTTTTTAAGTACGGGCTCCACCCTCTACGAGTTCTCCTCAGCCTCTTAGAAAATTTTTCTAAGTACAAGCTCATCCTTCATAGGTTTCTCTATGTGTTATAAAACATTTCTAAGTATGGGTCCCTCCATGTTTTCCCTTTACATACTTAGAAAAAAAAATTCAACGATGGTGCATGCCCCTACACACATGTTTCTTGTTGTAATACTTGGGTTTTCCACCCCCTTCTCATATGAAGAAAATTGATAAACTCATTGTACTATGTATTTTACTAGTCTTTACTTATAAATATTATAAAGACTTTAAGAGCTACTAATGGACTAAGATTTATCAGGAATTATCATATTAGGTGTTGCCTTGTGGCTTCATGGCTCTTTGGCTTAATGGTCTTGTGGCTCCTTCGCTCTATGGCTTTGTGGCTCCTTAGCCTTGTGGCCCTCTGACCTTGTGACTCTTTGGCTATGTGGAGAGGCGCCAACACCATAGGCCTATCACCCTACTAGGCCCAACTCTTATACACATAGGTTTAGCCATGTGCTGAGCCCACGACAACTTGGGTCTAGCAAGTTACCACACATAATACACTTGTTTTCAGCTATATGTTGAGCTCAAGACAATATAGGTCTGACAGGTTGCTAAACCCAAAACACTTGGTTTCAGCTATGTGCTGAGCTCAATGCAACATGGGTCTAGCAAGTTGTTAGACCTAATATATTCATATTTTGCCTATAGGAAAAGTTTTGCCCCATGGGCTCAACTATATTGTGTATCCTACTCTCCATGCACGCCTAGATGTATAAGACTCTCTTAAGAGCCTATCATATTTATCCCTCATTAATGCAAATGTACGGGATATCCATCCCTTATTATATAATATCAAGAAAAAATAACATTTCATCCAATCCTTTTCATAAAAAACCAAGATTTATGAGCTATAAATAGGTCATGAATTCTTCAAGTTTCAGGTTTACAATCTCTTCATTCTCAATATTTTTAACAAAATGTTTAAACATACTTATTTAATCATTTAAAAGTTCTCACATCTATAACCTTTTGAAGATACAAACAACCTATCACTTAATTTGGTTTTCCAGTCACCAGGTGACAACTATTAGCCATTTTGTTTAAAAATAAATAAATAAAATTATTAAAATTAAGAGATTATGTATAAATCTTTTCAAAACGCTCAAAGTGCATATCTTAGGACAAGCAAAAAAGTCAGTAAAGGTCATTTAATTTGGCCGGTTGCTAGGCAGATGCTCTACTTATTTGTTTGACTTAATCCTCTTCCCTGTTGCTCGCACCAACACTTTTTTACTTCGTAATGCAACGTGTAGTAGATTAGAACAAAGGATTTATTATCTTAGGTGAAAATTCTGCTAAGTGGCATGATATGAGAAAAGGAAGTTGTTTTATAAACCCTAAGTCTTCGTATACCTAAACTTCAGTAGTTTTAAACATTTGTTGATACAAAAAAGAGAACACTTGTGTTAATTTAATCTGCTGTCTATTAATTACCATTTCTTTAACCTCCTTGCTTATGCAATCAAATATAATCTCAAGGAAATCTTTGGATTGATATTTTGGTTCTATATATACTCACCCTGTAAACGTGTTTACCAATCACTCCTGGATATATACTCACCCTGTCTCCACCTTGTTTTTTTTTTTTTTTTGTGTATAAACTATTTCCCCTTATTACGTATTCTTGTTGCTTGTGCAATCTTTCTTATTGTATAAACCTAGCTAAGATCAATTATGCCGTGACTAGGCACTTTGTTCATCCCTAAGGGAGCAGACAAATGCAGAGAGAAGCATAAGAGTTCCAATATTAAACAATACCATGTAATCCAATTATTTAAAAGTCTTCTTGCTTGTTTGAGTGGTTGATTAATAAAGTATGGTAGACGCAGATCATGTCCGGTGGAGTGGCAATGAGAGTGTTTGATGGTTAACAAACATGCCATAAAGATATCAGAATTCATCATCGTAATTTTAATATTATGATCTAGCTAGCTTCATCGACAGTACTTGCCTTGATTCTGCTCCCCTTTGTCAAACTTTAAGTTGATGCTGCTTGTGGAGGTAGTAAATACTTTTGCTTTAGAGACAAGTGTCCATGGAATACTTTCTAGCTTATAATGGGTTATTTTAATGATACTCGGAAAGACATTAAAATAAGAGGATCATGATCTTCTTCTTCTTCATTTTCCCTTTCAATTTAAAAAATATTTGAAATTAGGTTAACCCATTTGAGTCCCTTGAAAAGGAGCACCTAATCCATGAATGAATTAAAGTTTGTATTTGTAATACGATGAAGTCAACAGTTTTTGACAATGTTGTTTGTACATGCATCCAAATTCAAAAGAGAAGATAATACAAAGAAAACTCTGTATTTCTTACTTTCCGGCGACAAATGTATATATACATTGTATATGTTGTAAATTCGACAAGAATACAAAAGAACGGCTGTCTTCCTGTGTCCCACCAGCTATATATCATGCATTCGCCAAAATATGATGAAAAGTCATTACTGTCGCAGCAAGCATCTTTTTTTTTCTTTTCTTTTTTTTTTTTTTATTTACGTGGGGTGTCCGGGCCAGCTTGCGCGCACCACGACTATTCCCCACGGCCCACTGGACATCCTGCAAGCCCAGGAGCAGGTAAGGCACCGCGGGGGTGACAGGCGTGCACATAGAGGGTCGAACCCGGAACGGGGGCATCTTTTGCTGGATCAAAACATTGTTATCCAATTTCATGGGTAAATATTAACGAATTTCAACATTAGTGGCAAATGCAGCTGCAGAGATTTGCTAGTGAATTTCGGTTTAACGAGAAATACATTTGTTAGGCAGGACTGTGTTATTAATGATCTATTCATGAGTTTATATTCTATTCTGTATTATGATCTCATTGGATCGATGCTACCTTCATATATCTAATTTAGAACTTTAAGTGGTGATTTAACAAAAAAAAAAGCTACCATTTTCAAATTTTAACAAAAAAAATTGCATTTCAAACCCGGCAATGTATTTTCATTTGGCAAAATAAAATGTTAGCTTATCCACCTTTTGCAGTTTTTTAATTAAAAATATAGTAAGTGTGGCCCCATCTTCATTTCATATATCACTAGATTTGTTGACTCACTAGAAAAATCTTAGCTGTGAAATTAAAAAATATTTATAATCTTATTAATTATTTAAATATTAAAAAATAGTAGAGATGAAATTAAAAAAAAAATATAGAAATAACCTAATAAAAAAGCAAACAAAAAAAATAACAAAACAAGATCCAAACATAAAAAAAGGATAAAATATATGAAAACATCATCTGAAAAAAAAAACTCAAGAAAACCTTGGCAAACTTCCTAAACCTGATCTAATCTCTAAAACTTGTAACTCATGAAATCGTAGACTCAGATTTAATCAAGAAGCTTAACTCTCAACAAGTTTGGATTTGAAGAAATTTGATAGAAAAAAAAAAACCATGGATGATGAGATTTGAAAAAAAAACTATTTAAGAAATAATCTAAAAAAATAAATAGAAATTAAAAAAATAAAGATAAAATTTGAAAAAGTAAAAAATTATAGGGATGAAATTGAAAAAACAATATAGAAGGCTACCCAAATAGAAGGCAAACCACAAAAAATAACAAAACAAAACCCAAAAAGGATGAAAAATATGAAAACATCACCTTAAAAATAGAAAACAAAAAACTAAGCTAACACAAGCAAACCTTCTAAACCTGGTCTAATTTTTAAAACTCACAACCCAAGAAATCTTGGACTATGGTTCAATCAAGAAGTTTAATTCTCAACCAATTTAATCTTGAATAATGAAATCGGTGAAAAATATTAATAAAAAACTTGTAAAAGCCAAAACAAAATTGCAAAAAAAAAGAGAATAAGGATAAAATTTAATAGAAAAAACCCAAGAAAGATGAAATTTAAAAATAAAAATGATCCCAAAGAAAACAATTACAATTAAAAGAATGAGAACTAAATTTTTAAGATTAAAAAAATCATAGCATGGTGAAATTAAAAAAATATTTGTAATTTGTTATATTATTTATAAATTAAAAAATAACAGGGAGTGAAATTGAAAAAAATTGTAAGGTGCTAACCTAATAGAAGACAAACAAAAAAATAACAAAACAAATCCAAAAGAAAAGGAAGGATAAAATATAAGAAAACATCATCTTCAAAAAAAAGGAAAAAAAACCAAACAAACCCGGACGAACATCTTAAACCTAGTCTAATCTCTAAAACTTACAACTCGTCAAATCCTAGACCTATGCTCAATCAAGAAGTTTAACTCTCAACAAATTTAATTTTAAAGAATGAAATCATGGAAAGAATATTAATAAAAAAAACTTGCAAAAGCAACAAAAAAAAACCAAGAACAAAAACATGGGGATAAAATTTAATAGAAAAAATCCAAAGATAATGAAATTTGAAAAAAAACAATTTCAAAAATTATCCTAAATAAAATAAATAGCAATTAAAATAATGAAAACCAAGTTTAAAAAATAAAAAATCATAAGAGGATGAAATTGAAGAAAAATTATAATTTGATAAATTATTTATAGAATAAAAAATAGTACAGATGTAAAATTGAAAAACGTTACATGGGCTAACCCAATACAATGCAAACCATAAAAACCAACAAAGCAAAACCCAAAAAAATTATTAAAAAAGAAGAAGAAAACATCACCTTAAAAAAAAAAAACAAAAATCAAGCAAACTCGAGTGAAAATTTTTAACCTAATCTAATCTCTAAAACTCATAACCCGTAAAATCTTAGATCTGAGTTCAATTAAAAAACTTAATTCTCAATCAATTTAATTTCTAAGGATGAAATTGGTAAAACACAAATATTAATAGCAATAAGAAAAAAAAATTGATAGAAAAAAAAACTCAAGAATGATGAAATTTTAAAATAAGAAATAAAAATGATCCCAAACAAAATAAATAGCAATTAAAATAATAAGGATTAAATTTAAAATTAAAACAAAACATATTTATAATTTGATAGATTATATATAGATTAAAAAATAGTAGATAGTGAAATAAAAAAATATTTATAATTTTATAGTTTATTCTAAAATAAAAGAAATAGAAATCAAAAGGATATGCATCAAATATGAAAGAAAAAACAATTAAAAGGGCTATTATGAAATTTTGCAAGGGTTATGGCAAAATTCAAGGAGAGAGCGAAGAAGAAGAAAAAAATGGTGTAACAACCTCGATTTAATTCACAATATTCATGTACAATTAATATATAAATATAATAAATTCATATATATATATATATATATATATATCAAAAATTTGATAGAGTTTCTCTTAAAATTTCATTATTAAATTATCAACTTAATAATATTTTTTAAATATCATGCAAATGAAGACTTCAATATTTCACACCAATTAGCAAGTTTCACTATTTTAGTGTCCTATCATCCAGGACTCCAAACAATCTCAACATTATCTGAACAATCTTAGCATCATCGAAAAATAATTTCTAGCATTTTTAAGTAATGATACGATTTAAAGGAAAATATAAATATATATTGTTGATACTTGTTATGGTTACTATCGTTACATATAATTCAAGCATGAATTATGACAATATTTTATCTAAGGATTTAAAGTAAAATTAAAATAAAAACTTTAGCCATGTTTGTTTGTTGAAAAATAGTTTCTTTTTAGAAAGTGAATTTCAAAAAAGTGAATTATTTTCTGATATATGATAGTGTAATGAAAAATAAGTTGGATAATACTTTCCAGTGTTTGGTTATGTATGGAAAATAAGCTGGAAAATAACTTATTAATGTTTTATTTTTCTCAATTTTATTAAAATAATGAGGAACAAATCTTACAAATTAAAAAATTAGATGAGAATGAAATTGAAAAAAATATAATTTCATAAATTATCTCAAATAAAATAAATAATAATCAAAATAATAGAGATCAAATCTAAAAAATACAAAAATAAAAGATGAAGAAATTAAAATAATAATAATAAATATTTCATAAATTATTTCAAATAAAATAAGTAACAATCAAAAGAATGAGGATCAAATTTGATAAATAAAAAATTTCAATAAAAAAAATGATAAGGGAAAAACAAATAACAATTATAAAAATGAGAACCAAAGTTAATATAAAAATTAAATTTTAAGAGATGAAATTGAAAAATATATATTCAAAACAAAATATATATAACAATCAAAAGTTTTAGGATCAAATTTGATATAATCAACAAATAATATGACATTTCTAAATTTTTCACAACTTTCGGAAAGTATTTTCCTCCCAAATTTTACGGAAAAACACTTTCCTGAAAACCAAGCCAAATTTTCCTTTAACTGTAAAGTGTTTTCCGTTAACCAACTTTTTTAATGACAAATAAACACAGGAAAGTTTGGAAAGTAATTTCCCGAAAATCACTTTCCAGAAAACAAACATAGTCCTAATTTAAATCATTCATATTTCAAACTAATTAAAATTACATCATACATAATAATTTCTAACATTTCAAAATAAGTCCAAAAGTATCATCTTGGAACTTTTTAGATACAAAATGATTTAACAACTTGTTACGTTGGAGTTTTAACACAAAAATAGAATTTCTAAAAATAAATTATGGATCAATTTGCTATTACGAGGTAACTAAAATTTATTTCATATGAAGTTATTTACACTCAAATATAGCATGAGATAAAATATATATTAAGTAAATATTCCTTAATTGAACTTAAATAAGTTTGCACTGAGTCATTAATAATTTTAGTCCCTTCCTATACAACTTTCAATTTTCATAATGAGTTTTTTTAACTTCATATATATATATTAGACCCTTATCCAAAATAATTGTTTAAATCAATTGTTTTTGTTGAGTTTTTTCCCTGCCAACTCAAAGAAATGAAAGGTTGAAAGCTTGAAAATACCTTCTTTTTTTCTTCACTTTTCTTTGTCCCCTTCAAAAACCCTTAACCATTTTTTTTTAAGGTTTTGGGCCTTGAATCTACCATTTTCTTGTTCAATTCTCTCCCTAACACACTTTGATTTCTTAATCTACCTCTCTTTTGTGTTTTTATTATGAGTTTTCATAGGTTTTCTTCACAACTTTTCTCTCTTCATTTTCCACTTCTTTGGTCGGCAGCTATGGTGCTTCAAAAAACACTATTCATGCTTATATATATACAATCTTTTTATTTACCCCTATGGCCTAATATTTATTTTATTTATATAAAAAACCACACACTTTTCTTTTAGTTTAGTTTGTGCTATTAGCTTTCCACTCTTTCAATTTCATTCCTATCTTAAATTTAGTTTCCCAAAAAGTTATTCATTTACATTAGATGAATAATTTTTTTTATTCCAAAAAAATCTCAAAAATTATAGCTGGATTTTACATTCTCCCCTCCTAATATAAATTTTGTCCTAAAAAATTATGTTTTTTTTACCTGTATTAGAGAACAATTCTGGATATTTTGTTTTTAGTTCTGACTCTTATAATTCCCAAGTCTCCTCTTCCACTTGAAAACTTCTCCACAAAACCTTAATTATAGTGATTTTATTATTCATTAACTCTTTCTTGTGGTGATCCAACACTCTTACAAGTTTTACTTTTAAGGTCAAGTTCTCCTCAATTTCATTAGGGACTTGCGACAACACTGGTGAAGGATCTGTCCCAACCTTGTATAACAATGAAACATGAAAGATATCATGGATTTTAGCTAGATACGGGGGCAAAGTCAACTAATATGCTACAGGCTCGATTCTCTTCACAACTACTAAGGGTTCCATGTATTTCGGTGCTAGTTACTCTTTTATGCCAAAACAAAGTATATGTTTCCATAGTGAAACTTTCAAGTATACCTTATCTCCCATATTAAATTCAAGGGTTTCCTCTTAATATTTGCATAGCTCTTTTATTTATTTTGAATTATTTTCATTCTATCTTTTATAATTTTTCATATTCTTTAAGGTAATCTACCGCAAATATGTAATTTATGAAATGAATGCAAGAAAATACTTGATCCTCATTCTTACGTGGATTCAATATAAATCTTAATAATCGAACTAAAATTGAAACATATAAATTCCTTAATTTTTTTTTTTTATCAATTTTGAAAGAGAGAATTGATTTTTTCCAATAAACTAGAAAGAGAAATTGATCGCATTCTCAAAATTGTTGTATCAATCACATTAAAATATAGATACAGATCCTATTGATTTTTTGACTGAAGAAGACACCAATTATAATTGCAATTCAAACATGTTTTTGAAAGTTTTTAATATTTTTTTAAAAAATTTAAATTAATATTTTCTTAATATTTTAATATATTAATTTTTAAAAAATATTATTTTAATATATTTTTAAACCAAAAAAAAATTAAAAAACAACTTTTTACCGCAAGTTAGAAATGACCGGACTCCCTCCACCAGCGACTAGAGACAACCAGCGGGGCCATGCCGTCATGCTAACGTAGTATGACCTAATTGCACACGTGTTGGTTCATAACTGGTGGTTGAAATCACTCTTAGGTTACGTGGCTATAAAGCAGATAAAGCTGTGTTGCAAGGGAAACCGTTACGTGGGCGTTAGCTTTGTGAGCCTGCGAGGGACATAACGGAGGTCTCTGTCCTTTACCAATTTGAGAGATGCAGGTGTCAGCCACAAAAAGAAAGAAGGGTTTGACATTTGGTGCGCCCAGAGGCATGAAATTAGCCAAAAGCGGCTACGGGGCGACAAGGAGTTTTGGAAGAGGAATTTGATAGCGTGTGGTTCACCAACCGATGACTTACGTGAAAATATTATACTGTAATGTTATTTATTTCTCCCATGCGATAATCGGAGACATTAAAAAAAAAAGAAAAAAGAAAGTGATGATTGGAGGGAAAAGAAGCAACTTTAGTTGACAAATTATTAATTGAGCTAGCTATAATCATTTTTGATAAAATTATGATTTCACTAGTAATATTATATGATTTTACGAGTCAATATATATTTAACATGTAAAATCAGGTTAAAATCTCGAAACAAGTAAAATCAGACTCATGTAAAATTTGTAAATTCAGTTCGATTTTACGAGTTTATTAAATTTATGATATAAACTAAGTCAGGTTCAAATTTGACATTAAAATATATGCTGACTAGTTTTGTAAGATTAGACATATTTTTCAAACCATGCATTGAATAGAGAAATTTTATAAGAAACTATAAGACACATGAAAATATATTATGGTAAATTTTCAGGTCAAATAGAGTTCGAAAACATAATATTTCAAAGGTTTAATGTTAGTATACGGATCTTGTCAAATATGTCAAACTAGACATTCGGTATTATTGGGGACATATCTGGAGCTATAGGTGGAATTTTTCTGCGACTAAAGTTGGGCTGGAAACTAAACATCTGAAGCTTTTCAACCATAAATTATAGACCTATTAATTCATTCAGATGAAACGACATGTTTGAAATCATGATTCAAATCTGTGAAAAATATGCAAAAATTGAAGATTCGGGCTACATGAAGAAATTTTAAATGAAGACTTTTTTTATTATTCTATTTTATTTATTTATTTAAGTTTTTGGATAATTATTTTCAATTTGAAATTTTTTCTAGCATATTAGACATTATTTAGGGGTTTATTTCATTATTGAATTTATGTTAGTTAATTACTAGTTTAGGCCGATTAGCTTTCAACCCAAAAGGAAACCATTAATTAAGTTCATGTGTACTTCCTATCATTCATTCAGTGATTCTCCTGTACTAAGAAGTTTTGTTCTAAGACTTTTTATTTTTTCATGTCATTAATTTATTGATTCATATTATTTATTTCTCTTATTTTATTTAGATCACTAATTGATTATAATATTATTGACTCACTTTATTTTATTAAATTTTAATGTAATTTAATTTCTTAACTGGAATTGTCAACATATAATTAGTTCAAAAAAATTACTTATAATTTTATGATTTTATAATATGAGTTTATATTGTATTTTTTGTATCATGTCAAAAAAAATATTATTGACAACCTTGGCTATAATGATTTTAAAAAAACAATTAAAAACTTTAAAAACAGATCCGCTATCTGTCTTGTATTAAAATCATGATCCGATGGTCATGATTTTGATACTTTTTGTTACTCGTTTTTATTAATCTTTAAAATGGTTGAGAGAAATAATAGTGTTTGGGAAGAGGGAGAATCCCGTGTAAAGTAGTAGTTAACTAGCATGGCTAGAGTGATTAATAATACAATGAATGGATTGGAACGGCGAGACTGTCCCAAAAGCGTTCAGAAAGCAAATTTAATGAGCTTGAGTAGCATTCTTTAACGTTGTTGTCGCAACTCATCGCATGATTTCTTGTTTGCCGATAATGTAAAGTTTGCTGAGAAGCATGATATGAATAAGAAAACAAATACCAGCTGGTTTATTGGTCTTGATAATCAAGCTCCAAACAAAACGATAATGGCTTTAGCATGTAATAAAGGACACTGCGTATGCTGGTCAGGTATAAAAACAGAACATCTTGACGAGTCCTAGCTAGGTCAAGATTTTCTTTTCCAGGGGAACATGAAGTCCAACAATGTGAAAGCAGTTTGCATGTAATGATTCTTTCTTGATTACCCGTAAGTCCATGTTCTAGAAAGAAAATCCAAAAATATTTTCCCAAAATATAATATATACACACACACACACACTAGCGTGTAAATACTAAACGCCTTTGCAAACAAATTAAATAAAAACGGCGTTTATTCATTCATACTGCAAAATTTTCTATAGATTCATAGTTTCCTTATTACCGGCACAACCAGTTTCCCGGTTAGTAATGATTACTGCCGTTAATCTCCACGTGTCAACCTATACACCATTAGATCACCAACCACTGCTGAATCCTTTATTAATATGAATAGGAACCTTAGCCCTTCTCAAACCGTTTCAGCCTTCTGCTTTCCAAACCTTTTTTCAAGAACCTCTCAAGCTTCTTTCTAGCTAAAACTCCTGATTCCTGAATTGTTATAGAACCCTCTGCTACTGATTTGCTTTCCATGAAACAAGAAAGAGGCATCAGCACCATGGTTGCAGAACTCTCAATACACCGACCAACTTTCGGTGCTCTCTTGCATTCCGATCCTGCAATTTTTAATCAAGATGATGATGAATCAAGCAGCAAAAACAGCCCAACTTCAACCAATATGAGTCCTAGATATTACAGCAGTTTCACCCCACCAAGTGGTGAGCTCTCTCCTTACCTCTCCCCATGGAGCCAACTGTCTCCATACACTAAATCTCCTTGGATAATACCATCTCCAATCAGCCATAAGCTCTCTAAAAATGGCCTTGTTGGATCAATTTCACGTGAAGAAGGTCATGTTTATTCTATAGCTGCTTCTGGTGATTTTCTATACACTGGCTCCGATAGCAAGAACGTACGTGTATGGAAGAATTTGAAGGAGTTTTCAGGGTTTAAATCCAACAGTGGATTGGTTAAGGCCATTGTTGTATGCAGTGAAAAGATTTTCACTAGTCATCAAGATGGCAAGATCAGAGTCTGGACGATATCTACCAGAAACCCTAGTGTTTACAGACGAGTTGGGACCTTGCCAACTCTTAAAGATTGCGTCAAAGGCTCTTTGAATCCCAAGAACTACGTAGAAGTTCGTAGACATCGCAATGTTTTACGTATCAAGCATTTCGACGCAGTTTCTTGCCTAAGCCTGAATCAAGATCAGGGTTTATTATACTCAGGATCCTGGGACAAAACCCTAAAAGTTTGGCGAATTTCAGACTATAAATGCCTTGAATCAATCAACGCCCACGACGATGCTATAAATTCAGTTGTCACCGGGTTCGATTCTTTGGTGTTTACCGGCTCAGCTGATGGAACAGTGAAAGCATGGAGAAGGGAGCTTCAAGGGAGAGGAACTCGGCATTTTTTGGTTCAAACACTGTTAAAACATGAAAACGCCGTGACAGCGCTCTCGGTAAATCAAGAATCAGCTGTAATTTACTGTGGTTCATCCGATGGGTTGGTAAATTTTTGGGAACGTGAAAAGCTCTTGTCACATGGTGGGGTCCTCAGGGGCCACAAAATGGCCGTCCTTTGCTTGGCGTCGGCTGGTAATCTGGTGTTTAGTGGGTCCGCTGATAAAAGTATTTGTGTGTGGCGTAGGGAAGGTGGCGGCGTCCATACTTGCTTGGCAGTTTTGACTGGTCATGGTGGGCCAGTGAAATGCCTAGCCGTTGTAGAAGATCAAGAATCTGACGAAGGAGATCAGCGGTGGATAGTGTATAGTGGGAGTTTAGACAAGTCTGTTAAGGTTTGGTGCGTGACAGAGAACGCGCCAAAGTGGAGGGAGTATCCATCACCTAGGTTGGGCTTCTCTTCACATACCCAAAACAAAAGACAATTTCACGGGTAGAGTGTCTTCATGACACGAGTTGAATAGTACGTGAATCACTGGCAGCGGGGAACCCTGCTATAAATGCCATGGAAAGCGGGGTACAGTGACGCTATGGGATCCATGGATCACATGATTTTGGTGGCCAGCTTGGGCTTCAAGGCATGGATAGATATGGTGTTGAAAATAAGTGAAGAGGCCAACAACAGATAAATTGATGGTGCATTCACGTGATAAGTAAAACAGTTCCCCTCTTTGTCAAAATTTTTTGTTGATGTTATAGCTCCGACTTTGAAGTCTATTATTGAAGGTTTTTAGATGGAGACAGTGGCATGAGATTAGACAACCGCAGCAGAAATACTCAAAATGAACTTCCAATAGTTGTTTTGTTTAGTTTAGTTACAGAAAATGTTTTGTACTTAGGAAGGGCTGTAATTTGTAAATATTAGCAGTATAACTTTGCAAATGCCTTGTTTCTGCGTTTGTATCGAAAAAGCTTAAAGGGTGTCTTGAGCACCCTCAGCAAATTATTGTTATAATGTATGATCTTGATCAATTACAAAGCAGGAAACTTGAGACAGACTTGTGAATTTCAAGTGGTTCTACATATAAAAGAATCACGAGTTCCTTGAGGTTAAGCCCAGTTGAATGAATTCTAGGCGGATTGCTTTCATAATGAAATATTGGGGGTGATTAATCGATCAGTAGTAGCTGGGTTGGCACAAAAAACTACATTGAACAGGGACACAACTCTTGTCTTTAAAAAGAAAACTAAGAATTCATTGCTAGCATATATATAGAAAACTAACGAATTTGGAGGGACAGTACTGAGCTACTTTTAAACAACAGTGTTGGCGACGAACATCTTAGTTTTGCAAAATAAAAAATGAAGACGTGCGATTCTTGTCAGCTCTAGTAGGCGAGCCGATGGCAAAAGATCGCCACGAAGATAATCGATGTCGCAATGTGATGCATATGCAAGTAACTTCACGTCTCTCGCGTCACTGTCATTACTGGTAATTCTTGTAAGAGAAGAAAGGGGCAACCGCGCGCGACAAGCTAACCCAGGGGGAGTGGTTCAAGAAAACAAGAAAAACCAAGGGGAATACGGAGGTCCACATGAAATTGGAATATTTCGTTTGCTTTTGTCAGGTTGAAGAATCAATATCATTGCTTGTAAATCACTCATTTCTAATTTTGAAGTCAATAAATAGCTGCCAAGATTCATGAGTTACTAGTCAAATTAATGGATTAGGTGCGTTAGTGTACCTCCAAATTTATACGCAGATTAATCAAAGGTATTCTCTGTAGAAAATGTAATAATCTTATCTTCTCTTGGGGGATTTTGTTTTGCACCGCTGAAAATGTGTCTCGCTCGCTTATGAATAACAAATGAATATTTATATATGCAATGATTAGAAAATCCTAGAATATTAACATAAACTCATGAAAGCATTGCAGCAATTAATTCTTTACAGTGTTTTTTTTTTAATACATGTTTTTATTTTATGATTTTTTTCAAAATTGTTTTTATCAAAAAAATTTCTTTTTATTTTATCTTTTTATGAGGCTAGCATGATTTACGGGTTTGTCAATATATTTAAGTTGCCTAGTTTATGGGTTTGGTAGGGTTTCTTTTATTCCCCTATTTTTTTAATTGAACTTAACTTTTTTATAGTCTATTTTTTTCTCATATAATTAAAAAAATAGTTTTAGAAAAAAATCATGTTGTTAAACTTTATAAAGTAACAAAAATTAAAGAATGTGAGGAAATCAATGTTCACCGAACACCCATTGCACTATGGATTACAATAGTAATCCATAATTTTTTGTTTTTGAATTTTTTTTATGATTTTTTTTTCAATTTTATCTTTTAAAATTGAGATTGTTGAGAATTAAACTTTATAATTTGCTTCTTTTTATTTAGCTTTTATATGAGATTAGCGTGGTTTACGGTTTTGCTAAGGTAATCCAGGTTGCCTCGGTTTATAAATTTGGTGGGTTGTCTTTTTTTTTTAATTGAACTTAACTTTTTTATAGTCTATTTTTTCTCATATAGTTAAAAAAAAAAAAAGTTTTAGAGAAAAGTCATGTTATTAAACTTTCAAAGTAACAAAAATTAAAGGGTGTAAGAAAATCACCACTCACCCATACGCATTACATTGTAAATGACAATAGTAATCCACAATGTTTTTCTTTCTTTATTTTTTCTTATTGTTTTTCTTTTTGAATTTTTGTTATGATTTAAAAAAAAGACTTTTGTAGATTTCATTTTTTATTATTGAGATAGTTGAGAATTTGGCTTCATAATTTGTTTCCTTTTATTTTACCTTTCTAGAAAATTAACATGGTTTGCCAGTTTGTTAAAGTAACATATGTTGTCCTGTTTACAAGTTTGGTGGAGTGTCTTTTTTTTTAATTGAACTTGACTTTTTTTATCATCTATTTTTCTCATGTAATTAGTTTTAGAGAAAAATTATGTTATTAAACTTTATAAAGTCCATGGACCTATTCACATGATTGGCTGGTTGATTTGGTTTGCTGGTCTGACAAGGTTAACTTTTTTTAATTACGTTTTTTTTATTTTATCATAAGATACTTCAGTTTTATAATTGGTTTTGTTTCGCTTTTTATGAGGTTATCATGATCTAAAAAAAATCTTGATATTGGATTGGTGTTTGATTTCGCAATCGTCTATTTTTGTTATCATATAGTTAAATAAAAAATAGTTTAAAAAGAAATTATAATCCCAGTGGAGTCCATAACACAGTTCACAGGTTTGACGAGTTTACCCACCAATAGGATATGCTTTTTTCTTTATATTTTAATTATTTTTAATCTATTCTTTTTTTATTTCATCCTTTAATATTGAATTTGTTGGGAAATAGACTGCATTATGGATTTTTGTTTGTTTTTTATAGGGATAATTGTTTCAAATAAGTGTCTATTTTTAGATTGGTGTTCAATTTTATGAGCATCTATTTTATCATATAATTAAATAAAAAAAAGTTATAAAAAAAGATATTAAAATCAATAGAGTTCATGACTCGAGTCGCGGGGAGACCGAGGCAATCCAATATGTCGTTGTCTTAATATTTTTAAAAAATTGTCATCTTGAAGTTTTTCTAAAAGCAAAGTCATGTTTTTATTGATTCTCAAGGTTTCATTTGGACTATGAAATCAATCGATTTAAGTCGAGCTAGCTCCCATACGGTTTAATTAAAAACTTGAGTTAGGTAAAGAGCTGAGTCGAGAGGTCTCAAAATTAACCCACTTGGTCATATTTAATAACACAGTTAAAAAATTCTTCCTGCTTTTAATATTTTTTTTACATTTTTTTTAAAAATTGATTTGACCCGCGACAGAGCGCTGGCCAATATACTAGTGGATTCTAATCAAAATAGTATATGAACTATATGACTCTAACTACCATACAATTTCCTAATAGCATCAAACATAATATATCTAATATTTGTTGGCTTGTTGCCTTTGGTAATAAAAACTAGAGAGAATAGGCATCTTGTGTTCAAACACTACAAGAAAATTATCAAATAGAAATGGAAATGCCAACATAAAAAAATATCGTAAGTAAATTACAGTGAAATTTACTGATGAAACATGACGTCGCTATTTCCATCGATGTCAGTAAATACCAAGGGAATTACAGGTGGAATTCAAGAAAAGAAATAGCATTGGGCAAGTATTCCCTCATTATTTCCAACGACAAATCTAACATGTCAATTGGTAATATTTAAGTTATAACTTGCCAAACGACACCCCCTCTCCCCCTCCTCTATTTCTTCTTCTTCCTTTTTCTTTATGCATAAAACAACACCTTTTTCCCTTTATTTTGTCACAAATCAAGCTTCCATAATAAAAAATCCAACCACCCCAACACTCAGTCTGTCAATATCATTGTTCTTGTTCAAGTTTTTTAAGATTCACCACATCAAGTACGCAAACCTATCCATTTTTATTGTAACACATTTTTATGTTATTTTTGGCATTTTTATGTAGTATAAGTAGTTGTTTGTGTCTTTAGTTGTTTTTATAGCTTTTTTCTATAGAAATTTATTATATGAAAGCATAATTTGTACATGATAGGGTTTGTTTGATATTTTGAAAAATTTTATTTGTTTGTCATTTGATGAAATTGAGTTTGATTTTGTAACTTAGGTGTTCTATATAATGATATAAATAATGAGTTATTCAATGGGTTTGTTTCATATTTTGTCTATTTTATTGTTAAGTTGAATTTTTTGGTAAATTTGGAGGAAGTTAAATTTCTTGGAGAAAATTGATAATGTTTAAAGGGTACTATTAAAATAGATTGAATAAGTTTGAATTCAACCAATGATAGCTAATTAGTTAGGTACCGATAATTTGTTTAGTTCATATTATTAATTAATACATGTTGTTATCAATATTCTATATAGGTTTCATATAAGTAATGATGATTGTTCTTTGATGTATTGATTTTCACTTGAAAGGTTGCGCAAGATGGATTATTATAATGGAGTTAATGGTTTTATTAATTATGCAGTATCTTATCCTAAAAATATTAGTGGTGATAGTATTAAATGTCTATGTAAGAGGAACAAAAATAAAAAAAATTTCTCGATCCAGAAGTTGTTACAATGTATCTTCTACAAAAAAGGTTTATGGAAAAATACTTGTGTTGGTTTACACATGGAGAATCTTATGTTCCTTACGAGAACGTGATAAAACGAATGGTCGGTTCAACTTCTAGTTCTAGCAACATGCATGGATTTATATATAATAATAATGATCAATATAGGAGTATGATAATGGATACAATGAGAATAAATCAAGATTATGCAGGTAAATGTTTAATTATAGATGAAGAATTAAATAGATGCAATTATGTTTTTTTAACTTTTGAAATATTCCAACGAACCATTATGGGATGGGTGCACAAATCAGAGTAAATTATCGATTGTTGTATAGGTATTCACCATCAAGTCAGATCATGGGTTGTGTGAGGTCAGTTATGATAGAATTATCAAATGAGCGACAAGAATTTTACCTCAAGAGAATAGGCTAAAAGGGAACTTTTATGCTGCTAAATCCATGATGAAACCCCTCGCCCTAAGATACCAGAAAATTGACATGTATCCAAATTTTTACATGTTGTACTACCATGAAAATATAAAACTTATCGTGTGCAAAACCCGTGGGCATGCTTAGTATAAATCCAAAACTAGTAGGAGAAAGACTCTTGTCACACATAGAAAACTAAGATGATTTCCAATCACTCTTAGACTACAAAAGTTATTCATGTCTCCAAAAATTATCAAGCATATAATATGGCATCATTCACCCTTTTGATGGTGAAGCCTAGAAGTAGTTTAATAGGATGCATCCTTAGTTTTTAATAGAACCACATAATATACATGTTGTGTTATGTACAGATGGATTCAATCCATTCAAGTTATTTGTTACACCTTATTCTTATTGATTAATAATACTCATAATTTACAACTTGGCACTAAAGATGTGTTAATTTATTCCATCTTTCTTTTAATTATATCACTATGTGTTTCTAGTATATATATGTTTTTTTACTCGGTTACTGGTACTTTTTCGTGCAAATTCTAAAAGTCACCAAACCTCATATTCTAAAAATTCTGAAACTTTACCCCATAGTAAAATAATATATTAGAATGCTCCACACAAAGTTTCAACTCAATTTGTCAATCATATCAAAAGTTATGCGCGATAGCGCAAAACTGGTCAAATTGCATTTTTTCTAAAACAATCCCAATTTCTCCAAAAATTTTGAAATTTTAACCCAAGCTAAGAAAATATATTATAAGTCTCCATGAATATTTTCAGATTTTTCTGACAACCCGATCAAGAGTTATGAATTTTTAACGTAAAACTAGTCGATTTATGATTTTTCTCCAAAAAATCAAAATCTCCTTATGCCATCCCTGCATAAAGCACCCAATTATTTTACTGTCTCATCGAAGCCACTTTACTATATTTATTTTTCATTTTTTAGTCATGGTTTATTCCTATGCCACGACAACATTACCGATTTCTCGCTGGTGTTTACACCAGCACTTTTCGTACCTTTCTTTTTTTTTTGACCGGGGGTTTACAGTTGTGGTCATTTAGGGCTTTGATATATAAAGTATAAAAAAACAAAATCTTCAAATGAAAATAGTTTGATGTGGACTATCAATGATTTTTCTACATATAGGATGATTTTTTGTTGCAGCACTCATAGCAAATTAGCATGTCCATACTGTATGAAAAATAACAAGGCCTTCACCTTAACAAATGGTGGTAAATCATTTTTTTTTATTGTCATCAGAGGTTCTTGTCAACCAATCATAAGTATAGAAAGAACATAAATGACTTTTTTGTAGGTATAGTTGAAAGAGATGTTGCACCGCCGATACCATCAGATGAAGAATTGTATGATGTGGTCTTACAACACAAGGGCATTGTGTTTTGTTTTCAATCCAGTAAGCAGAAGTTTCTTGGTTTTGATATGACCTATAATTGGGTAAAGCGAAGTATTTTTTGAGAGCTTTTTTATTGAAAATTAATCTTCTTCGCTATAATCTGGATGTCATGCATATAAAAAGAACGTGTTTGAACATATTTTTAACACGGTGATGGACATGAAAAGAAAGACAAAGGACAATATAAAAACTAGATTAGATATACATTTGTTTTGTTACCGTAAGAATATGAAGTTAGTTTCTGATGGGCCACGGGTCGCAAAGCTTAAAGCCAACTTCACCTTAGATAAGAATGTATAGTTACTTGTATACTAATAGCTTAAGAGTATGTGTTTTCCTGATGAAGGCACCCTTAGGCACCCTTTTTCGATACAGAGTCATCGAGTGTAAGGGTGACTCACAGAAAAGGTGTCTATTCTTAGCAATATATCTTTGTTATCATTTCCCTCAGAGACTGGTAGGGGAAGTGGAAACAAGTAATAGCTCTCCCTTTTCACATCAAATACAAATACGTTTCTCTTCCAAGTAAACCAATGAAGTGAACCATTCACGAATACTTTTGACATATGATGAAGGGACTCCTCTTGTGGCAACTTCATTTCATCCAATAGCTTTCAATCCTAATTCATTGAGTCAAATAACTCAATTCTAATATAGTGGAACATATATAATTCTTTATCATGCAGACGAAACTTGGGTTTTGAGAGTCTCATGATTTATAGTGTAAAGGCTCTGATCTTTCAACCATCATGCCAAATTCCATGGTATCATACTGTGTCTTTGGATTCATGATCTTTTACCATTATTTGAAAGTAGTTTTACACACATAATATCATGGTCCATTGTATGTGTGACAGAGTAACACTCATTGATTTGTTGATGCCACAATCTTCACATGATCAAGTAGAAAATCAATGGATATTTCATATTGGGGCTTCTGAATGTTAATTGAAACAAAGAAAACATGATATTCACTCCTGATCATGTTTTGAATAAAGAAACTAGAGACAATGTTGGTTCTTTGGCTGTGTAGCTTTGTGAAATGGACCTATAAGTGAACTTGTTGCACTCCTTGAAAAAAGCCTACATTTTCTCATAGTCTCCATTTGATGAATGCGTTAAAATTTCATAAATGATATTCGGGCATAGGTGATGAACTGAGTCTATGGTAAAGCAGAGGTTTTTGTTGTTGGATTGAAGATAACCACAATGATCCTTCTAGATTGAAATCCTTAATACTATCATACTTTATTAACTCTTGATTCTTCAAGAGAAAACCATAATCGAGGGACCTATATTTCAACTTGTGAACATGCATGTTAAATGTATGAACGTGTGTTCATATGATGAACGTGCCCTTTAAGTGGGGACATACAGCCATAACTTTTGCATGATGAATAAGAATCTTGATTCTTACCCAAACTCCACAACAGAAATTTCATGAATGATGGTCATTATGTCACCTATAAGTCCTGAACTCAAGATGTTACATGAAGGGCTTGCCTTGGTGTAAAATATATATAGGGAGCATACAACCTAAATGTAGGTTCTAATTATTTTATGTGAGACATGAGGTAAGTTCATTATTTGGTCTCTAAAAGGGTCTCTTGTTGTCTTAGTGATCACCCTCATGAAGGCAATATGAGAGCTTAGTAGGCAACAAGATGACATGTTTATCAATCATTATCATTTTAAACACTTAACAAAGAGTGAGGTTTACACAAACTTAAACCTTGACTAAAAGTCATAAGATAAGTTGCTAGTCCCTCGCCTAACCTGAAGTTTCAGAATATGTTCCCTTACAACAACAAAAAAGTGATGCATGATAGAGCTTTTAAACCATTCATAGCTAAAAAATAAACAAGCATCAATCTTTACACAATATAAACAAAACAAAACAAAACAAAACCTGGTCCAAAGGTCCTCAGTGGAGTCGTCCTCCTGCCATGCCCTTTTTTTTACGTGGGGCCCCAGAATAGGTAACAATAGATATAGTGGAAAGAGGTTTTTCACTAACAGAGTCAACCGTATATACTGCTTGAAGATGGCAAAGTGAATGACGCGCACGACGTAGTTGTAAGTAGCTTTTGTGTTTTTCTTTTTTATTTTATTTATCAAATTACCAAATTTCTCCCAAGACCAAATAATTACTATGAAATAACCTTTACAAAATTACACAAAAGCCCCCGAAACCATGCATTAAGAATTTTTATTATAAGGGCAATTTAGTTATTACACTACTTAAAAAGTAAAAAACTAAAAATGCCCCTAGGCCATTAGCAAGAGTTTTTGTGTTTAAGGGCATGCTAGTAATTTTACTATGCAAAAAAATTAGGAAAAGACCGAGATGTCCCTTAATAAATATAGAATGACAAATGAATAGTGTGAAAAGATCATTTTATCCCAAGACCATTTTAAATTATTCTTTTTTTGTCAAGAGCAAAACCATCAACTCATTATTATAATTCATAGTAAATTAAGGTATACATATATTGCTTTTTGTACATGTTTTAGTTTTTTGTAATGTGATATAGAGAGGTTTGTGAGGAAAAGCAACAAGAAAGGATGTTGTTGTAGGAAAAGAGTGTAAATATAGAAGGAAAATGATTGTTTGTTATTATTCAAAATAGATATATTTCAAATATGTTTGGAAAATATAATAACTAAGAAAAAGATGATGTGTAGTGAGAAAAAAGTGTGAGGTTTAGCTAGTAAATATTCAAAATATATACGATTTGTGAAGTAATCAAGAAGTAGAGGAAAGTCATCCATACCAGGTATTGGCACCACAAGAAAATAAACCTATGATACCATAAACCTGACCGTCTACCCTGTTTAGCTAGCATTAGCTTCTTCTTTTTCTTTCTTTTTTTAATTTTTTTCAATATCATCTGGCATATTTATAAAAAAAATCCAAGTGATGTAAAATCATTTTCATGGGATTCTATATTTTCCCTACTTTTTAATTTGAATTAAAACATGGTTTCTATTAATTTATAATTTTTAATTCAAGTGAATAAAACCACATGGTTATTATTGGATAGCAGTTTGAAACTCTATAGATTATTTTTTTTGTTAAGTTATATTTATTAGATTTTGATTTAGAATATAATAACAAAAACAGGTTAAAAATATTAATCTTTTGTGAATCTATGCCACAAATTCTTTATGGAATTATAGATATTCAGCATAGTAATTATCTCATATGCTCCAAGCTTGTTATTTTTTGTGAATGTATGCTCCAAGCTTGTCATTATATGAAAGGCTATATAGGGATCGTGTGTACAAGAGAGATACATGGATAAGATATCTAAAATAATGTTCGGGAAGACTTGTAAATCGTGTTTTTAAAAATTTTAAATTTTTATTATTTAAAATGAAAAAAAAATTAATGTTTTCAAATTGTTTTAATGTGTTGATATCAAAATAATTTTTAAAAAATAAAAAAAATTATTTTAATATATTTATAAATAAAAAATATTTTAGACCATTACTATTACTACAATCCTAAATAGATACTAAATCTTGTTAAAAAAAATTCAAGGTAAGCCTACACATCCCTTATCGAGCCAGACTACCAAAGCAAAAATCGCTAAGCATCTCATCCGATTCAAAGATCAATTAAGGGTTCATTTTTTTCATAATTAGTCCTTGAATTTCACAATTCATATCAATTGATCCATGTGATTATCCGTATAGCTCCATCCAATGCGCAAAGCTTGTGTATCAACAGGTCCCAAAAAAGGTTTTCAACAAATAATTACCATGGCTCCTCGAGGCTAATAAAAAGGTTTTTTTTTTTTTTTTGTCAATGACAACTTATTTTGGACCTAAAGAATAAAATTTTATTATTATTTTAAGGATTTATTTGGTAGCATAGTGAGGCATAATTGAAACTGAAAATTTTCTATTGAAATTTTGGATAAGAAAAACTATAATCTATAGTTGTTTTTTTAAACATACGTTTTCAAACTATAACCCTAAAAACTATCACAGAGCCAACACTGAGAATGGGAAGAAACCCGAATGAAAGAAGTGGTTGAAAACAAGTTCCTATTTGCCTTTTTAATTATTAATCCAAATCCATTGAATTATTTAGTCCAAATCCATTGAATTAGAGGGGCAAAATGTAAGCTCCTAAGCTGAATAATTACATGGGCTTTGTTGAAGCCTGAGTAATATAGGGCTGGATGCATTGAGTGGATTGATTTCCTGCACTTTAACTGACCTGGAGGCCAGCTTTGTCCTTCCTGGATTACAAAGAGGAGATTGACCCGTTCACCTCTGTCACTGCCCCACGCGTCAGGAATCCTCACAGCTCTTCCATCTTTACATATCTGTGGTTGTCAAGAGCGGACATCTCTTCCAGAGAGCATTAATAAAAAACCAAATTAAAGGAACCGAGGACTGTTATTGTCCAGAAAAGAAAGGAAGGAAAGAAAGAAACTGAGGACACCCAACTTTCCACAAATTGATCATGAATTTCAAGTTTGTTTGCTTGACTATTGTTCTAAATTATTATTAGAAATCATAGATCAATGGATATTTTCTTACGTGGGAATCTTGCCAATTGCTCCGTCTTGTCAGTGCAAGGCTGTTTAATTAGCCATGATTGAAAATGTCTACTTTTCTTTCCCTCCTTCTTTCTTCAATCTTAAAATGCATCTAATGTCTCATCAAAGTCAAATGACCTTCTTTAAAACTAGACAGATTAAAAAAAAAAAAAAAATGAGATACGTCTGATGTTGATATGTGTGTTTACAATTATTATATTGGATGAGTTAGTTTTTTTAAAATAATTTTTAAATAAAATGAGTCTCACAAACATCTTAAACTCAAATTATATGAGATACGTCTGATGTTGATATGCGTGTGTTTACAATTATTATATTGGATGAGTTAGTTTTTTTTAGATAATTTTTAAATAAAATGGATCTCACAAACATCTTAAACTCAAATTATATGAGTTTGACAGTCAATCAAATCCAAAGTAATGTAGATCTAACAAACATATCAGATCCAAAAAATTTAAACATTACCAAGTTTTAAGATTATATGTTTGATCCTGAACGATCTTCTACAATATAAGTATTAAAGACATGATAAACCGACATATCTCTCTATCTAGAATAATCATTCATGTTAAGGTAATAATTTCTCTATACTTATAGGTATATACAAGGTCTCTTAAGGGACTTGCCATACTTATTATCTCATTAATGATATGTAAAAGATATTTTTCTTATATTAATATTGCTGAAAGTAGAGAACTTTCCAGTCTTTTTCTTTTCTAAAAACAACAAGGTTCAAAGGGTATAAAAACCCCCTGAACCATACAAGTAAAATGTTTATAACTTTTCATCTTTTAAGATAAAAATACATAGATTTCGGAACATCAACCAACTTAAAATTTAAAAACAAATATCTTTATTCATTGAATTTAAAGCTCTTTTAAATCATTTAATGTCTTTAAGTTTTTTTTATATATTTCTTATAAATACATTAATTTTATTATCGGTAAGTCTTTAAATTCTTCCAATTGGCACTGTTTTTATAGGTATTCAAACATCAACTATAAACTTAGAGTTCTTATATTAAAAAAAATCTAAACACTTGAACATATTAATTAATTATTATTTTAAATACTAAATAATTTTTTATTTATGTATCTTGAATTCAGAGAAATCATCAAAATTGCAGTGTTAAATTTCTCTATAAAGTGTCTTACTTTCCTTCGGTAATTTCTCTATAAATGTCTTCTTATAGGTATTTGATTATGATAGGATCGGGAAGAAATGGTCCTTGCAAAGGAGAGCGGGGGAGAGAAAATACCATTTCAAAATCCCAAGTTTGACATAATCGTGGTGGAAGCTCATGAATCCTATAGTCAGAAGACATTTCATAGTCATGAAGATATTATCACTTACGAATTGATGATGATGATGATGATGATGATGATGATGCACTCTTCTATAATCATGGCGACTTCCCTTTCTTCAAAAGCTCCATGAAACTCGATGCCCAAATTTCTCCCATGGACCCCAGAAAAATATGAGCCACATTTTGCTTCACTTTGACATCGATTCCTAGCAAGTCCCTCTCAACGCGTTGATGTTGGAAAAATTAAACGAAGGCTACTCGTCTGTGGGAAACTGGGCAGCCCACATAGTCAAGGGTAACAATTTTCTCTTTTGAAAATGGAACATTTCTAAAGTAATTAATTTCTTGTTGGAATGTTTGAAGTGATTTTCACATTCTTTAATCCCTCTCAGGGAAACTTCGAGTCAATGTGAGATCATCTTCTCAAGGGTTGGCTGGTGAAATCAGTAAAATGACTGACTGGGTTGTGCCTTTTGGATTCTCTGTTTATGGATTATGGATGTTGATTAACATTCAATTCTCACACTCAACAATCAATCTTGAAATTAATTAAAATGGATTCTTCCTTTGTTTATTTAAGAATTAGAAACAACCTGTGCATGCATGCCTCTCGTGGTTAAAGATCTAGACGACAAGTCGTTACTTTTCTTGCGAGTAGACGACATGCAACTCAAAATCTATCCACCGCTGATTAAGTATGTGTTTTGTAATATAGGATGTTTTTATAAAATTATTTTTTAATTATATATATATACATTGTACAATTGATTTGAGTCGAGAAGGAAAGTTTTTTAATGCTAAGGGAAAAACCTTATGCAGGCTATATAGAAGATTTATTATTATTATTATTATTATTATTATTAGAGATCCATTCGTAAACAAACCAGTTATTATGAAATCAAGACAACTTATATAGTATAACTAGTTACTGACCCATATTTTGGCACAAGTTGGATAATTTATTTTTTTAAGATTAAAAAATGAATATATGCATCTTTTAAGTGTTTTTTAACAAAAAAAATTCAATTATAAATTAAAAAAATTATATATGCTTTTAATTATATAAATCAAGAATTATTTATGTAACTAAAATAAATTATAAAATTAAATTATTGACCAACCGAAATTAACTAGTCAAGCTTGTGACTTGAATCATGAACTTAATCACCAATGGTAATTGGTTTAAGTGGTCTGGCGTTTGTTCTCCTTAAACAAAGTCTTGAGTTCGAGTCTTATAGATTAGAAAGGAAAACTTACTTATGAGAATTTACTTTCTTATTCCTAAAACAATTTTTTCAGTGTCATTTCAATTACTAGAACTAAAGTGATATTCTACAGTACGAACATCTTTAAAATCTTATCAAGTTAATGCAGAGAGTTAAGATAGAAAAAAAAAAAGAACGAACTATGTTCTTTCAATAATGAAAACTTACATCTTTATATGGGTTATATCCCTATTTATATAAGTAGAGGAAGCGATCATTTTTTTTTAATAACTCATCTAAATGCTTGAATAAGACTCATTCCTCATGAGCGGACTAGGGTTAATTTAATAACTAACAAGTCTTGTGAATAAAGTACATCATCACTAGAAAAGCTTTATCTCTTAATGAATCGTCCCGATTTGACCGGATTAGTTATGGTGCAATAGACTTCTAGATACTCAGGTTTAAACAAAAAAAAAAATCATGAATTTAATTGAATTCAATAATTTTTTTAATATAATTTTATATTTAATTATATGAAAAAAATATATTTATAAAATCAAAAACCAACTAAGCATTAGAGTATTTATTTATATCTCAACAAATCAATAAATATCAAATGATAAAATAAAAAAGATAAACAACAAAAATCCAATTTTAACATAGTTATTTTTATTGTAAATTTTTAAATTCCGATGGGGGAAGCAAAACTTTACTTAAAAGTAATGCAAAGCTTCTCGATATCATTATCCTCGTAATTATCACCAAACAAACTAAATAGTGGAGGATACGGCGGCGTCGGAGGTGGTTTTTCTTATATGCTGAACAAAAGAATACTTTTATATATATATATATATATATATATATATATATATATATATATATATATATTTGGGAGAGTTTTAAATTGAAAAAAATTAACCGGCAGCCTAAGCTTGACAAGAAAAAAACAAAACTCAAAGGAAAAGAGACGACGAGAAAACATGAAAAAGCCCAGGTTATCAAACTTCACAAAAACCCCATTTACAACCCAAATCTGGAGCTTACTATTAAAATTAAGAAATAAGCTCAGCCAAGATCGGGAAATGAAAATGAAAGCACCAAGTGATAGCCATAAAAATTACAAAACAACAGAATTGAATTAGAAATCAAAAGCCATTAAATTTAAAATTAACATCCATAGCAGAAGAAAACACAAAACAAAACTCTCATCAAAGAATCCAAAACCAACAATTCTATTAACAACAACAACAATTTGAAGTCTTGAGTTGAACAGACTGACCTGCGCATGTAAAGAAGCCAAGAATCAGAGCCAGAGAGTCAAATCAAAGTGACCCATCTTCACATCCATGACAAGAAACAAATCCCATGTAGCAGTTATCTCAGTAATTGTAAAAAAAGAAGAAAAAAAGGCAGGCATGTACAAAGAGAGAGCTTCAAACAGAACAGAACAAAAACGTGGCAAGTACGCTCTCTTTTTTTTTTTTAATTTATTCTTGAATTTGTCAGGTAATCAAGAATTGGTCCAGGTCTGACAAAAGATTGTCAACGTCAACAACCCCAGCCCCGCAAAAGTGCCAAACAAACAAGGGAAAAAAATTTTCTTCCATTTTCTATCGCCCATCGTCAATTCCTAGAAACTGCTTGTTCAACGCGTCTGACTTGGAAAAACATGGACGCACAAAATAACTACTTGAAAATGGCTCCTCATCTGCTGTCTTCTTCTCTACTACTGGTAACAGAAAAGGACTCGAACTTTCTCTTACTTGTTTCTAAACAACTTTCAAAAAGTGGACTTTGGTTTCGAATCACCATTTCTCCCTTCTTTTTTTGGCCACTTTTCTATGGTTTTTCTTACTGGGTTTATGGAGGTATTGCTTTTGCTTCATGGGTTCTTGGTATAATTGATTGTGGGTGATGAAAGTAGGTCTTTTTGCTCCATGGGGTTTTGAGTTAAGTGGTTTTGCTTCATGGGTTTTTGATAGAACTCTTTTTGCTGGGTGGGTTTTGATTCTAGTGGCTTCGCTTCATGGGTTGTTGAAAAAGCTGGTGTCTTTTAGGGTTTCTTGTTGTTGAGTTTTAGAGGTAGAAGAAGAATATTGTAAGATGGCTGGGGTTTTGAGGAAATTTTTGCCTATTCAGTCTCCGATTCATGTAGAAAAGGAGGATGATGACGACAAGATTAAAAACTTGGAATACTCATTTGCCTTGCCATATTCTGGCCCTCTGCTTACTTGTGATGTTCCTCAAGCAGTGCCTATTGATTTTAGGCAGATCCCAATTGCTTCTCCTGCGATCGGTTCTGGCTCTTTGTTGACTGATGTTTCATTGTCAGTTGTGCAGCCTATTGTAAAGTCTCACAGGAAACTGTCGAAGAAGCCAAACTTAGTCTCAGATAGGACTGTTTGCTTAGAAACGGATGGTGGCATGGATGGAAATGGCATGCCATGTGAAGCATCTAGAGTAGATGACTCGAGTTCTTCGCTTTGCGCAAAAGATGACGAGCGCGGACCAAAGTTATCTGATGGAATACAAAGTTCTGGTAGATTGGATTTTTTCAGTGGTTGTGGTAGTTCTGGTGAATTACCACGAAGCTTGGAAGTGTCGGAATTGCCTGATAACGGTAGCGAAAATGAAGGTCGAGACTTTTACGATTATATGAATCCCGCAAATTATGAATCGATAGGATCTGAAAGCTCACACAGTAATTCATCTGAGATTTTTTCTTGCCAAGAGGAGGATCATAATGAAGAAGCTCCTGGCCATGTCAGAAGGCCATCAATTGTAACTTTCCGTGACCCTGAATCAAATGATGTAGTGGACAATGATTCTGATGTATCAAACACTGACAGTAGTGTCCATGAGAGGCATATAGCTGTAAGGCCTGGGAAGAAAGGGACATGCTATCGTTGCATGAAGGGAAGTAGGCTTACGGAGAAGGAGGTTTGCATTGTTTGTGATGCAAAATACTGTGCAAATTGTGTGATAAGAACGATGGGATCAATGCCAGAAGGAAGAAAATGTGTTACATGCATTGGTAAGAGGATTGATGAGTCAAGGCGAAAGACCTTGGGTAAATGCTCTCGGATGCTAAAGCAACTGTTGGCTGTGGTCGAAGTTGAACAGATAATGCGTTCTGAGAGATCATGTGTGGTGAATCAGCTACCACCAGAACTCATTTATGTAAATCGACAGCGTCTTTCCAAACAGGAGTTATTCCTACTGCTGACCTGTCCAAACCCACCCAAAAAACTAAAACCAGGAAACTATTGGTACGATAAAGTATCTGGTTTATGGGGAAAGGTGAATATCCCTTTCTTTTAATTGTCTTTCAGTTTAGATATACAATTACCTCAATTTTGTGGTACTGCATTGTGTTTATTCTTCTGGTATGCTTGAACAGGAAGGACACAAGCCTTGTCAAATAATCAGTCCCCAATTGACTGTCGGGGGTCACATCCAGGAAGGTGCTAGCAATGGAAATACGAGCATAATGATAAATAATCGCAAGATAACTAAAGCAGAGCTCATTATGCTGCAGGTTGTTGTGCCGGACACTAACTGGTTATTTTATATGATTATTTTCTTAAGCATGTAAGACTGATGCCATTCCATTTAATCTTTGCAGTGGGCAGGGGTGAAATGTGAAGGAGCAACTCACCTTTGGGTTAGTGCAGACGGGGCTTACCAGGAAGAGGGAATGAATAACATAAAAGGAAAATTATGGAATAAGGTGCATTTGCATTTGTACTGGGGAAATCTGTTGATTTAGTTCAATCCCATCTTGCTTTTGCATTTATGCTTATTTTACTTGCTGATCTTAATATCAAAACTTAAGCAATAATGGAAATACTTTCTTTGCAGACTGGAATAAAGCTAATTTGTGCTGTCCTGTCTCTGCCAACTCCTCCTAATTCTGTCAGTCCAAGTGGGGAAGGAGTGAATGATGTTATGGCAAACAACCTCGAGCAGAAAACACTCTATAAGCTTCTTCTGGTTGGTCTTGAAAAATCCGGCACATGTACCATATTTAAACAGGTAAGGAATCAGTGGGACTGAAACAACATAATCTTATGCTTATGTTACTATTCATGTGTGACAAATCTAGCTCTGTCGGCTCCTAATGAAGTCACTTCTGTCCAATTCCGCTCCATTTCATAATTACCTTAACTTTCTCCTTGGTGCCTGCCATTTGAAGAACTTTATGTCAACTAGAGAATCCATCTAATTATCAAAAAACTATAATCAATGGAAAATCATAGAACTTCTGTTTATACTGACAGCTAAAACCCACCTAATTTTAGAGTTTTAGACAGCATTATGTTTAGAGCATACAAAAATTGCATGTAAGCGAAGTCATAAAAAAATATATGAAATGTTCTGTTGTACGCTTGAATGTTTTTACTTGCTTGAATGAGTGTGCCTGTGCCAAGTTGATTACATTCTTGAAATCTTTAATATTGCTCCATCTAGATATGTTGAGATGAAGCTCTTAAGTCTCCATAAGGTTCGATTGTTCTATGGATGTTATTGTGCTCAATTATGATCTATTTGCAGAAGAGGCAGTTGCCAGTACCAGTGGCCTTCACTGCATCGGCTTTACTCTTTTTTTTTTTCTGTCCTGTTCAAATTGTCTTCTTTAACTTAACTAAATAATCTGTTCCATAAGTTATCGCACACAATCAACATGCATACAATTAAAGAAATCATATTTCTGCGCAAGTTTATGCCATTCAAGCACAAGTCCTTGCCTCCCTAACACAAGATTATACCATACCATACCATTTCCTTAAAGGCATAGCTTCATTGCAGAAGGCCATGTCTTTCCAGGACATGGTTATGCATTCCTAGATGATACATTATATGCCATCCCTTTGTTGCAAGGTCATAACATCGTATCACAAGGCCATGCCTTTGTGCAGAATGCTATACATTTCCTGAACAATGCAATGCTGTCCTAGCAGTTGGTCATGCCTTCTGACATGCATATACTATGGTTTTCCTGCAAACTGTGGGACATGCTTTTCCAGCGCAACATCATGCCATCCATATGTAAAAGACACTCCATACTGCTTTACATACTAACATGAATAATTTTACTCTGCATTGCAGTGTAAGTGCTATCATCATGTTAAACATAAACAGGAAATGCAGCTTGTACATTGCTTTTAACAGTTTTTGTCTGATAATTATTTTAGCCTTCTTAAACCCTGCCTCCATTTGTGGCAGCACAAGAAGAACCTAAACAATTAATTAATTATTTGCTTATTTCAGGCAAGAATTGTATACAGCGTTCCTTTTTCTGAAGATGAGCGTCAAAGTATCAAGTCTATTATTCAATGCAATTTGTATGGCTATCTGGGTATACTGCTTGAGGGGCGTGAAAGATTTGAAGAAGAATGCTTGATTGATAAAAGACGAAAGGTTGTGCACCGGCATGATTCTTTAGGTAAAATACTCATTGATTTTTTATCTTCTTCTCTCTGAAGCTTATGATCCATGGTCTTTTCTCCACTGTTTTGCAAAAATCATGCAAAGATATGTGGATGGTGCATAAATTCCCAGTTCTTGCACTGTGGATTATCAAAAATCTCTTTAGCTTATGGACCTACAGGAATGCTTCCTGTTGGAAGTCTGAAAGCTAAATCATCAGCATCCATTATAGTTAGGGACTGCTAACCTACTGTATTGATTGCGAAGTTCTTAGTCATTATATTGGCAGCTTCTTGGTGGGTAAATTGTTTAAAATGAATCTGAGCTTTCTTTCTTCCTCTCTCTCTTTTCTTGTCCTTTTTTGGTGTCGGGTAGAAGTTTGATGGTAACTAGAATGAATTTTGCCTCCTGGTCCATGGAATAAAAGGCAATGGAAACAAATGAGGTAGATTGCACCATGGTTCAATTTTTTTATTTTCTAATATATATATATAAAATTTGCAAAAAATTACAGATTATCTGACTCTTGTGAACCAACAGATTTTCAAATAATTGAATCATTTTAAGTAGATATTTAAATGTTTGGCAGTGGTCATTGGTTTCTGACTGGTTTTGATAAACCTATGGAGCATGCTAGGTTCAATAAACTGGGGTAAAATGTTTAGATTTTTTTGGAGAGAATGTGAGGGTTTGTTGACTTGTTATGCTTTGCTTTAGTGTGATGTCCCATGCTTGTTTAATGACTTGTTGTGCTTCGCTTTAGTGTGATGTCCCGTGCTTGTTTAATGAATGGAAACTAAAAATGTAAGGTGCAAGTTTTTTGGGGATGAATGAAGTAAGAAAAGTAGGAATTGTGATCCTGGGTCTTGTGAATGTTACCAAAGGCTGGTTTTGGGTATCATTTTGTAGAAAGAACGTATGAGTTATGCTATATGACCTAAAAAGTTCTCTGAAGTGACACTTTGGGAGCCTTGCTGACTAAAAGCAATCTTGGTTATTCATTTTATGTCTTAACTCAGAGAGGTTACTCAAAATGTATCTTTTCCCTAAAAAAGTAATGGAAATCATGCTAGAACCTATTTTATTTTGGCATCAGTTATATTCATGAATTTGTTTGATTCTTGTTTCAAATCCACTTTTCCTTTTATTTTTCTTCCCATTTTACAAGATTCCACATTTATATTTTAGCTAATTTGACCGTCATATTTTCGTATCTTCTATAAATCATAAGTTTGGAGTTAAAAATTGACTTCAGCAATTTAGAATTATTTATGATCTGAAATTATTTAGTTTCAACTTATATTACAGGTCAGATTGACTGTAAAACAATCTATTCTATTGGCCCAAGACTGAAAGCTTTCTCAGATTGGCTCCTCCAAGTAATAGCATCTGGTAATTTAGAATCCATGATCCCTGCTGCTGCTCGTGAATACGCACCTTTTGTTGAGGAGTTGTGGAGAGATGGAGCCTTCCAAGCCACATACAACAGGAGGAATGAACTCGAATTGCTACCAAGGGTTGCTACTTATTTCTTAGAACGGGTAAAACATGCTTCATGTCCTTGCCTTTTACTTATGTTTTTACAATTCCTAGAATATGCTGTATTTCCCCCCTTTCCCTTTCTTTCTTTTTTTTTTGTTTGTGCGCGCGCGCTCAAACTCTAATTCAAAACATCAAGTTTGCTATTGGTTATGGGCCTTTTGTCTTGCTCTGCATAGCTGGCATACGTGTGTGAAAATCATGATGGGGAGATAAAAGAGAAGTCATTCTTTCTATTATTTGAATAATTCTTGAACATTAGAAGTCTCAGGACCTGGTTGTTTCACTTTTTTAAATCCCATTTCCTTGAATTGTGACCCTAATACTGTAAGGAGGTAGAATCATTAGAATCTGAATGTGGCAAGTGCATACATGATTGCTTTTTATCATGTCTTAAAGATCTTATGATGTCTTCCTGCTTAGGCTGTTGAGGTTGCAAGGCCAGACTATCAGCCATCTGATATGGACATCTTGTATGCTGAGGGTTTTAGTTCATCCAAAGGGCTTTCTAGTATGGAATTTTCATTTCCTAAGGTGGCTCCAGATTTTTGCGAGAATATTGGCTATCAGCATGATCCCTTGCTGAGGTCAGTTCTAATTGCACATTGCCGATTACATTTTTTGCGTGATTGATGTCATGCAAAATTTTAAAAGTGCCCTGCATTTCCTGACCAGGTCTGTTATATGTCCAAATCTCCTCACTACAATTTCGTTTTACTTGCCATCGGCTAATTGATTAGAAGTCACCGCTAAAATCAAAGTCACGCCATTTACAGCTTCCACACTATTTTCTTCCTTCTCAGGGTCATTAAGAGCAATAAAGAAAGTCTCTTTTATATGATTCAATAATTCGGAATTGTTGTCTGAATGCTTTCCTTCATTTTTCTCCTCCATATAATATAATTGCGAGGGGAGTTCTTACAGAAGTTTGCTATCATATATTCCATATTTGATTATTATGTATTATAAATTTTTAAACACGGTTTATTTTTCCTTAAAAGAAAAATAAAAGAAGATTCATCCACTCCTTCCCTGACATCATTGGGGACATGTACACCTGCCAGGTATCAACTTATCAGAGTTCATCCGACAACCCTCGGAGGAAATTGCAAAAGGCTGGAGATGTTTGAAGATGTTGATGTTGTCTTATTTTGTGTTTCATTGATTGATTATGATGAGTTTTCTGAAGACAAGAATGGAGTTCTCGTCAACAAGATGATTGCAAGCAGGCAGCTATTTGAACGCACGGCCACTCATCCAACTTTTGAAGAGAAGAAGTTCCTTCTTATACTGAATAAGTTTGACCTGCTCGAGGAAAAGATTGAACAGGTTCCGCTGACTCAATGCGAATGGTTTGATGACTTCAATCCTGTGATTGGCTACAATCCAAACAGCAGCAGCAGCACCAATCCTTCATTGGCACGTCGTGCCTCCCAATATATTGCAGTAAAGTTCAAGAGATTGTTCAGAGATCTCACTGACAGGAAGCTGTATGTTTCACTAGCTACTGGTTTGGAACCTGATAATGTTGATGAAGCTTTTAAATATGCAAGAGAGGTTCTGAAGTGGGAGCAAGAGGAACTTAACTACCCCAACAATGAGTTATCTTCGACTAGCATAGAGGCAAGTTCATCCTCATGATTTTAACAATGTTGTAATCACATAGAGGGTCGACTGAAGGGAATAGAGGACCGCCTGCTATTCACAAGACTTCCTCGCAAAATCTGTGTATATTGTCCATGAGCCAGTCATGTATAGGAAAGGGAAGTAGAGCTTAAATCACAAATATTTCAAACATGAAAGAAATAGCATTTTTCTGAAAAGCTGAAACATTCACAAATTTTGCAGCCGCAGCTCTTGGATCACCTAAATACACAAGCATTAGCATTTGTCTGAAAAGCTGAAACATTCACAAATTTTGCAGGCGCTGCTCTTGGATCGACTAAATACACAAGCATTATTACAGCTAAAGATATAGAAAAAAAAACTAATCAATTAGTAAAAGAGAAGCCCTACGAAGTACAAACACAAGCCTATTTGCATTACAGACACACCTCTATACGAACCATGGACATTTCTTCACATCACTGTTTCATCATACAGGTGCGAACCTGTCCATAAGCAAGCAAACTGTGGCCTCAGACATTGTAGTTTCTCCCTGAACCACTTTGCTCTTTTTAACCTCCCTCTCTTCTTCAACTCCTCCCTCTTTGGGTTTTGACAAGAAGGGCTTTCTTGGTGTAACCTTCTCCTTAAGCTTTGCTAGCTCACTCACCCATATCTCCACAACTGCAGGCATTTCCCTCCTCAAAAGACTTGAACCCTGATTTCTTTAATGTTACTTTTTGCCGAATGAGGAGAGAGCTGGAGCTGAATGGTTTATATAGAGGGGAAGAGGAGTGGTGAGTTTTGAAGAACTCGTGTACAGTTCAGAGCAAGTGGTTTTTGTTGACCAAAAGAAAAATCTACGTGTGGTCGCTCCTGGATGATGTTAAAAATGGGAAGAAGGGATATAGTTTCCCCTATATTTGAATATTCCACTGTAATGGTTGTGAATATCTTACGAGAGAGATGCTAGGGTATGAATGCTCATACCCTAAATGCTTGTTTTTTCTTGATTTTCATCCAAATCCTGAAAATCACACGTTATATATAAATACGAATTTTTTTTATAGATAGATAACGGGAAGAATATAAATATTAAAAAAATTCAATTTATGAGTATCCTTGGTTCCACGAGGGGTAATTTCGGGAGTGAAGTCTTGTTGAATTGGAATTAAAATCAATTGGTAAATTGAATAATCATAACAAACATGGCAGGAGGAGGATCGAACTAGACTGGTGTTTTGGTACGAGCAAGAAGATGCAAGGGTTCCCCAATTGAAGGGGTCGCTCTTCTTTTTGTCGGTTAAGAAGGTGCCACGTGTAACACGCTTAGAACTTAGAACATAGAGAAGGAGATCGTTATCATCTCGCATACCTACAGAGCCCATAGAATTATTGAGACAAAATAATGGAAGTTTCCATTATTGAAGGAAATGCCCGAATACAAACAAAGGGCCCACAGATAGGCTCCTCTTCCCGTGGGCAACCCGTCCATTTCCAATTGGATGCAATTTATGTCGATGGGCCAGGAAATTATGATAGTGTTAAATTAAATAATCTTAAACTACCAGCATCAAGAGACAGTTTGGCCGAGTGGTCTAAGGCGCCAGATTTAGGCTCTGGTCCGAAAGGGCGTGGGTTCAAATCCCACAGCTGTCAGTTTTCGATCAACCCTCTTCTTTTGCCCTCTTTTGGTCCATTCACACACTCAGAAGTCTTCTTCTACTTTTCTTCTTGTCTTTCTCGATGCATCAGAAAGATATTTTTATGAGACCCTTCTACAACCTCATTTGATGAAATCAAGCTCCTCCCCTTCTTTTCGATTCAGTGATTCATTTTTATTTTATTATTTTTTTTTTAATTTCATCTTCATATTTTTCTTAATAATTATTTGAGTTATTTTTAGATTAATAAAGGTGATAAATTACGTGATCATAATAATTTTTACACGATTTAATTTTAAATTCAAGTTAAATAAGGAATTGGATTGAGAGTTTTTTCTTTTAATTTCATATATATATATTTTTAATTTCATCTTTAATTTTTTTTTTATAGATCGTCTAAGTTATCTTTAGACTGAACAAGTTAATTGAGTCATATCAAAGCAACTCTCACACGGTTTTATTTTAAACCTGGAATAAGCTATAATTTGAGTCTGGATATTTTTTTCTTGTCAATTTCATCATTCCTTTCTCGATTTCATTTTTAAGATTTGTTTTTCACCGGCCGTCTAAGTTGTCTTTAAACTAGCTAAGATTATTGAATCATGTTAAAATAACTTCCATACAATTTAATTTTAAACTCAAAACAGATAAGAAATCGAACATGTAGGACAAGGTTTAAAAACAATACCAAATAATTTTTTATTTTTTTATTATATTAAAATAATATTGATTTAACTAGCATGATAGCGCGTGATTAAACTAGTTTACATCTAAATTAGTTTATTCTATGTAAAAAAAAATGTTTCCACCAATCTGAGAAAGTAATAATAACAATAATACAGGGAATGAACTCCGCTTATCGTTGAAGCCAACAGCTGAAACATTACATATAAGTTTTGAAATAATCAGCTAAATATCTTCCTATTCAACAGAAACAGACAATGAAAAGGCCTAGGCAAAAAGATCCTTAAAAGTGCTTGAAAGATTTTTTTGCTGGTTTTGAGCGGTTGAAACGCCAAGGGCGTTTAGCTCAAGGTTTATGTTCTATAAGATAAGATTTTTTGGTAGCCACCTCCATAGCTCTCGGTGGATGCGGCCATACTTTAGCGCCCACGGAGTGCCTCCTCCATAGCCAATACCACGGCAACAAAGCAACGTTAGTAGTGTTTATTCTTCCTAGATGATCTGCCGTATTGATTTTCCCATGAAGAATGTGATTAATTAAATTAATAATACCCTTGTATCAAATGCAAATACAAAGGAGTGAATCGAATAGAGCCATAAAATTCAAGTGCCTTTTTTTCTTTTGTTCGAGTATTGCTATTTTTTTGCTAGTTTTGTTATTGCAATGAGATTAGAAAGAAATAATTGGAGTATTAAAATCCAAAAAGGGAAAATAACCTTGAGATTCAAGCTGTAATTATGCATAATTTTATCACGAGCCATTTTTACAGAGTTTTGAAGACAAAAACACAAAACAAAGAGTGGAAGGTCGACATTGAATTAAAGCTTATTACAGTAACATTCTTCTTCAAGCACTAAAGCAGTTGATAAGCATGGAAAGTGAAGCCTCAGAATATGTCAATGCAGGTGACTTGACTCGCATGCCTCTGATTAAAGCAGGCAATGGCTTTACCAAGCGTAAGCTTCCTTCCTCTCCAGGAACCACTTTACTTGACTCAACATTTGTAGGGCTCAAGCCGCTTGACCAAATCGTCTGACCCTTTTCACGTAGCTTGGAAAGCTCGCGAGTCCAAATATCCACAAGTCCTGACATTGCTAAATATCTAGAAAAACTGCTGATGGAAAAGAGAACAAAAGCAAGAAGAAGATCTTAATAAGTGCTCTACAGGTATTTGAAGGTTGTAATGTGTGGTTGCTATTTGAGACGTTGAAGGGTTCTACATGGGTTCTTATAAAACAAGGTTAGAAAGCGGTTTTGTGGGTTAACTAAGGCCGCACACATTCTTGACGGGAGTTTTGTGCTTGTCTCCTGTGCCATATAGCCAACAGTTTTGTTTCCAATGGTAAATCTCAATACCCTAACAAGCTAGTGGTAAATCTTTCTTTATAGAGCTAGTGGTTTTACTCATGACAACGGCTCGAAGTCAATCCACATGAATTATTGGGCATTGGCTATATATATATATATATAGATAGGAGATTACTAGATTTTGGAACCGAGCATTCAAAGTTTCCCTTTATGTGACCTAGGAAGTCACTGAACTTCTAAGAAAAAAAAATGTTTTGGATGACATGGGTTGACGTGTGGTAGCTGGGAATTGCAAGGAGTCGAAGATATTGCCCAATTGTAACCTGCCTACAAGTTACAGATGATCCTTCTACATTTTTTTGTTTTTTCATATATATTTCTTCGGAGTGAGGTAGAACAATGTCTAGAAATGGTTTTGGAAGTTTTAAAATTGAAAACAAAAAACAAAAAAAAATATATAATGGATGATCAGATGAAACATTTGGTTCGTTGGGCGTCCTGTTGCTCCCATTTTAGCAGAGAGAAACAATTCTACACTTTTTGACGCAAGACACAAGCTGCCATCCAGCCTCTGGATGCTAACAAGGTTACAGAGACTGGACTGGAGCTCATTTTTAGTCAGGATAGAAAAAGATGGATGTTGATGCCATAAACCAAGAAAAACATTCGAGTCAGGAAGTAGATTAATAATTGAATATTTGAGCAACGAAGATTATGAAGATATATAGGAGACCTATCCAACAACACTCCAAACATACACGATTAAGTAGAAAAATGTTAGGGGTCGGGCAGCATCACTGAAAGCAAATGCTCTCCTCATGGAACCCGCTGAATTAGGTGAAAACATTCACAGCCAGGTCATGGGAAAACATTTGCAAAGAAGAAACAGCAGCACTAGCTAGGGGCAATTACAACTTCGAAATAAATCTAACTATACACTATGCAATGGTGATGTTGGTTACTTGATTCCAGAGTACTTTTGAAGGAAATTGCGATTTGATACTTGCAAGTAACCGATCTGACTGCGAAGAAACCTGCCAGAGGGTTGCTCAAAACCAAAATCTTTTGATGCAGATGAGACAGCATTTGCTTCTTTGGCCATGAACACAACTGGCTGTGAATTGATTAGTTGAAACCACCTCGGCAGCAACTGTGCGAAGGAACCGCATCTCCAAAATTTGAGTCCCGGTGGAAACTATAGTGCTGGTGAAAAGTAGACCAGTTGGAATCTCGATCACAGGCCACATCACAGTTACATGTAAAGTGTTTTTAGGGTGTGATGTCGTAGCTTTAAACCCTTGTTTTATTTTAGGTTTCTTTAATCTCTGCGTGAAACTCATCTTTATTTTAGAAAACACTGAAAATGTGTTTCCTATTCAACAGAAACAGACAATGAAAAGGCCAAGGCAAAAGGATCCTTAAAAGTGCTTGAAAGATTTTTTTGCTGGTTTTGAGTGGTTGACATTTTGAAACGCCAAGGGTGCTTAGCTCAAGGTTTGTATTCTATAAGATAAGATTTTTTGGCAGCCAACTCCATAGCTCTCGGTGGTTTTGTCCATATTTTAGTGCCCACGGAATGTCTCCATAGCCAATACCACGGCAACCAAGCAACATTAGTTAGTGTTTATTCTTCCTAGATGATCTGCTGTACTGATTTTCCCATGAAGAATGTGATTAATTATACCCTTTTATCAAATACAAACACAAAAGGAGTGAATCGAATAGAACCATAAAATTCAAGTACCCTTTTTTCTTTCGTTTGACTATAGCAAATATTAATGTATACAGCTATTTTTTTGCTAGTTTGGTTATTACAATGATATGAGGAAAAAAATAATTGGAATATCCATAGCCAAAAAGGAAAAAGAACCTTGAAATTCAAGCATTTTTCATTGATTCAAGCAGTCGATAAGCATGGAAAGTGAAGCCTCAGAATATGTCAATGCAGGTGAATTGACTCGCATGCCTCTGATTGAAGCAGGCAATGGCTTTACCAGGCGTAAGCTTCCTTCCTCTCCTGGAACCACTTTACTTGACTCAACATTTGTAGGGCTCGAGCCACTTGACCAAACAGCCTGACCCTTTTCACGTAGCTTGGCAAGCTCGCCAGTCCAAATGTCCACAAGTCCTGACATTGCTAAATATCTAGAAAAACTGCAGATGGAAAAGAAAACAAAAGCAAGATCTTAATAAAAAGTGCTCTTTAGATATTTGAAGCTTGTAATCTGTGGTTGCTATTTGAGACGAAGGGTTCTACATGGGTTCTTATAGAATAGGGTTGGATTGTGGGTTAACCAAGGCCGCACACATTCTTGTGGGGAGTATTGTGCTTTCTCCTGTGTGCCATATAGCCCACAATTTTGTCTCCAACGGTAAAAATTAAAATACCCCAACAAGCCAGTGGTATTTTAATCTTTCTTTATAGAGCTAGTGGTTTTACTCATGCCCGAAGTCAATCCAAGTCGGTTTCTTATATATATATATATATATATATATATATATATATATAGCGCCTCTTTCAAAGTTTAATTTAATGTGGTCTCGTGCTCCCTTTATGTAACATAGGAATTGAAGTGATAGTCGATTTTGTTTTTTTTATAGTATTTTTTTTTGTTTAAAAATATATTAAAATAATATATTTTTATTTTTAAAAAATTATTTTTAACATTAGAATATCAAAATTATCTGAAAACACGGAAAAAAATTTAATTTAAAACACAAACCGGTTATAAATTCATAGAACTGCAAGGGTAAGGATGCCCAATTGTAACCTGCCTACAAGTCACAGGTGATGTCTAGAAATGGTTTTGGAAGTTTTAAAATTGAAAACCAAAAAAAAAAAGATCTATAATGGATGATCAGATGAAACATTTGGTTCGATGAGCCTCCTGTTGCTCCGATTTTAGCAAAGAAAAACAATTCTTCACTTTTTAACGCAAGACAAGCTACCACCATGCAGCCTCTGGATGCTAACAAGGTTGCAGAGACTGGACTGGAGCTCATTTTTAGTCAGGATAGAAAAAGATGGATGTTGATGCCATAAACCAAGAAAAACACTCGAGTCAGTAAGTAGAATAATAATTGAATATTTGAGGCGACGGAGATTATGAAGATAGGAGGCCTATCCAACAACACTCCAAACATAACGCGATTAAGTAGAAGAATGTTAGGGGTCGAGCAGCATCACTGAAAGCAAATGCTCTCCTCATGGAACCCACTGAATTAGGTGAAACATTCACAGCAAGGTCTTGGAAAACATTTGCAAAGAAGAAACAGCCGCACTAGCTAGGGGCAATTACAACTTCGAAATAAATCTAACTATACACTATGCAATGGAGATGTTGGTTACTTGATTTCCAGAGTACTTTTGAAGGAAAGTGCGATTTGATACTTGCAAGTAACCGATCTGACTGTGAAGCAACATGCCAGAGGGTTGCTCAAAACCAAAATCTTGTGATGCAGATGAGACAGCATTTGCTTCTTCGGCCATGAACACAAAAGGCTGTGAATTGATTAGTTGAAACCACCTCGGCAGCCATTGTGCGAAGGAACTGCATCTCCAAAATTTGAGTCCCGGTGGAAACTCTAGTGCTGGTGAAAAGTAGACCAGTTGGAATCTCACAGGCCACATCACAATTAAGATGAGACATATCTTGTTTAGGCCTGGCTTGGAGGATGCTTTCTACCTCAAAAGTGGCTGATTCTTGAAAGGGCAGGCATATGCCAACATCACACATATGGATAGCAACTTTTAAAGTGCCCGTGGCCAATTTATCAGAATCTCTAACCAAATTGGCAACCACAGCTCCTGCAAAGGGAATCATTGATCCTGAAGCCAAAAGATTGGGCCTTATGAGGCAACAATTCCAGCCGTTTGATTCCCAGGCAGGGAAAAGTTTCAGGATATGAGCCTGCCCATTCAATGTTATGAACAAACGAACCACCATATAAATTCCTGACCGCGTCACATTAGAATTTTGACTGCTTTTAGGCAGACTTCAGAAGTTCAAATCCATGGTGTCCAACCCTCATACATGTTGCAAAGATTATCTACACTCATTGCTTGCTTCAGCAGATGATCCACTTGCTCTTCAATACTAATTTCTCTGAGACACGAGAAATGGTTCCTTTAGGAGAGGAAAAGGAGGGAAAGAATATGAACCTTCGGATATAAATCCACTGAAGAGTACAGATTTTAAAAGAAACCAAGTACCTGTTGTTCGCAATATCTTGACCATCTATTTTCATCTCAATCCTCCTTAGCACTGACAAAGCATAAGCATTTTTACCTGCAAAATTGTTGCAAGATGATTGATCAAGAGATAACTACTTGTTTCTTCATTCAATTTGAGAAGGAACTAAAAGGCAAGGCCAATTCAGCAAGCTAAAAATTATGTTATATAATATATGACATCTGTAATGCGCAATTAGTCATGAAATGAGCAATCCATGTCACTTGTTTTTACCATACGATTCGCTAAGATTCGCTAAGAAGTATATTTTGGACCACATCAGTGTTTCTACATCTCTGAAATATCTTTTTCCCCAAAGTGTTTTCTTACAATGATAGATATTGCTTAAATATATAATACATACTCAAATCTAAACTACAGGCTATATTTTTATGGGCTTGGACACGAAGATCCTTGCATAAAAAGATTCTCACTAATTAGTTTCAA
Source organism: Populus simonii (assembly GCA_007827005.2). Taxonomy (NCBI): domain Eukaryota; kingdom Viridiplantae; phylum Streptophyta; class Magnoliopsida; order Malpighiales; family Salicaceae; genus Populus; species Populus simonii. The sequence goes on along the minus strand of CM017467.2, from coordinate 15,038,457 downwards.
ACCTTTTGGGGATGTCAAACCTTATTACCTTTGGACACAGATTATTCCTGTAATTCAACTTGCTAGTATTATGAGATCTAATTTCATATTCTTATGGCAAAATAGTGACCAAAAGTTAGTGTTCAAATATGCATAATTATTGTGATTACTCAATGGGTGATGAAAATTAACACTTTCAACTTTCAACTTAAGAACTTTTGAAAGGGTTTGATTTTTAAAGATCCCATCCAAACAGGTTCCATACCTCAAAGATCTCATCCAAACAATACTCATGCACGTTCATGGGCACCCCACACAGATATATGTTAGCACTTAGAGCAGATATAGAATTTGAAAGGCAGTAACAGATAGGCTTGTATCAGACATTACCCTTGGCCACTCGACTGCCGGTCTGCAGATTAGGATGAGGAGATTCTTGATTTTCATCTTCAATTTTAACTTTGTTTAATGAGGACACCTCATCATTTTTGCCCTCAAATTTCTCCTTTGAGCTCTCATCATCCAAAGGTTGTGAAGGCTTGACAGCGACATTTACAGCTTCATCACTTGGTGGTGCCACAGAATTCAGATGTTCAGTTAGCTCACCAATTCCTGTGGCAGAATCATTGTTACTATTAAATCCTGATTGACCAGGGTCTGAGATTTTCTGGCAACCAGTTTGAGAAGATGGTGCAGAATTTAGATGATAAGTCGTGACCCTGGCACCAGATCCACAAGGGGATTGTCTTATTAGTTCTTCTGGATCATGTAAGCTGTCTGGAAAACTTGCTTCGGCTGAGGTAATGCCAGATTCTGAGCTGCTGCTGTATATGCTATCTGGTGGGGATATCCATCCTTTATCTTGCAAGGAAAGTCCACTATCATTAATGAGATCTTTAGCACTCCCATTGTCTGATATAGAGAAGCTCTCTCTTCCCTTGTCATCAAATGCATTAGCACCATTGTCAAGATCTGTCCCAGACAAACTAATTCCCTGTGACTTGACATCCTGGCTTTCTGCTAACCCTTCAAGAGCCTGTCAAAAAAGTAAATAACATGAGGATGCTATGCTCAGTAATCTAAGTGTTATCAAATTGTAACATCAAAAGGCATTAATCTCGGGCACAAGACTTTACTTTATGAAGATTGCCAGCATGGAGACTAGCAGTTTGTGCAAGCCTTGTCAGCATCAAATGCAGTCCCTTCGCAGATGATGCAAGTGAAGGTACCAAGGGGTTAAATGTCTGGATAGCCTCTTTAATTCTCAAGCAGTAAGACTGGTAAATGGCTTGACCATGAATAGGAGATACTTCCATCTTGGTCTCTCTTTCCCTGGTCATAGCATCTGTCATAGCAGTCACATCATTCGACAATAAAGATTCAAGTGGAAGAAGAATTGCATTTGCCTGCCCAAAATCAGAACAAAAAAAAAATCAGCAGATACATTCATGACTCCATAGCACACCTATATAAAAAACAAGACAACAGTTCAATTTAATTTAGTTATAAAAGTAAGACACCAATAATACAGAGATTGATTTTAGCTCAAAAGCATGCGCTCAAGAAATCACAGAATATGAATTGAGAAGAACACCTTAGATAGATCTTCCATGAGAGAGCAGTGGAATGCAACAGCCTCCTTTCCCAGAGTATGAACATCATGCAGATCTTCAGTTATGGCCAGAACCTAAAGAGAATCATATAACATTACTAACAGCATATAAATTTTAACCATAAGCACCAGCAATTCCCAAGTCACAATTGTCCATGAGAATAGCAGCTGCAAAAGTAAAAGAATAAGACACAAATTTGATGAAAGGGCATACATAGAAACTGATAATCAGCGCTTTAGTGGGTAACAATCAACAAAAGATGCCATCCTAAGTTTGAACAACAATTACACAAAACAATATATGATCATGGTCTTGTGAATGAAATTTCATTGTACTGACATGCAATTGTAACTAGATTCATAGACAAATTACTATGAATCTCATAACTGATGCCAGAAAACAGGATTGAGCGAAGATCACCTCAACTAGTTTGGGGATTAAGATTTAGATGAACTAACTTGAGTTTAGTTAAAAAGGCTACAAGGGGAAAATCTGTTCTTCTTCAATTTCCATCTATATATCTTTGATTTAAGCATTCACTATTACATGATCCTACTACAATGACCAAAGCTCAAATCTTTATAACCTTGTGTATGTGTATGTGCATGTGTAAGAGAACACACTTGAACACTTGATAATTAGCTTGGCAATCTACATACTACAGCACCTGGGCAAATGGCATTGTAGTTAAGATAAATCGGAATTGATCCTAAGGGGAAGGATCCACTCATTAGCCCAAAGAGAATAGCTAGAGCATGCCAGTATTTGGACAGTCGTCTGAAACTATGTGATTTATTTCGATGTTCTCACAACTACTCAACACTACCATCCACTTAAAAATATATCTAAAAAATAGATAGTAGTCACAGTACCGAAAACATTATTGGGTGTGTGACTTGCTATCTAACACTAAACCCCGCCTTATCCCCAGCATGTCATATTAAGTGAATGTTCCAGTCAAGCATAATGTTTCACTTAGCTGCAGGTTTTGTATCAGGGTAGACATCAGATACTGCTCTTGCAATTCAAAATCAAGTACCACAAATGTGGATAACTACAATATATTTCCCCATACAGTACCAGCTGCAAAAGTATTCCAGTCTTACCTCTACCCACTGTGAGAAATGCGTGCGCACACAGTCACAAAGCAGAAAACAAAAAATGATGCTAAATATCAGAAACCTATACTGTCCTACTAACAGGTCGCTATGTTGAATCCCACTGGTTACAATGTGGATGAAGTCCTGTTTAGAAGTGATCAAAAAGGGGCCTAGGCCATTTGTAATGTGCTGATCAAGGTTGGCCAGTGTACACACACCAGATAGAGAAAAAAAAGATTGTTGTCAACTATTGCAATACCTCTTCAAGCATGCTACCAGATTCAGAAGTCAAGGCTGTATGGCCCTTTGAGATGCGACTAAAGGCAGATAGTGCCACACTGACTTCATATGCACAGTCCCTCATTGCAAGAACAATGTTTTGTAAATCACCTGCAGAAGACAAAGATCAGGATATCAAGTCACAAACATTTTGTAGAAAGAGCAAAGACATAGGAGAAATTAAAATTCCTTTGCAGATAATGGATTATAGGGGAGATTTAACAGGGAAAGATGCAGGGTGGATTGGCACTCTATTCCATTGTGGGTCATGTGGAATTCATGGTGAGGGAGGAATGACCAGATTTAATAGGCTGCTAAACCTCTGTTGCATAAGCTAAGTTACCGTTCTTGAACTTGTTATCTCAGTGCCTTCTGGTGTTCTCATTCCCTATTTCCATTCTAAAGTTATTAAAAGTTGTGGTGTTCACCATTTAGTTCATTGTTTCTTTTGGTATCTGTCTTGGGATTCTCTACCATACCTCGCCTGTACTAGGGTTCTGTTCTTAACTTTTCTTAAATATGCATTACTATGATGCTTACATGTACAGATAAGGGAAAGGAAAGGAGTTTGTTCTGAAAAATAGAGGACTGTAACCTGAAGCTGACTTTGCTTTAAGAGATGCATTGCAGAGTTCATTAGCAACTGCATACAAGCCATTGGAAGCAGCTTCCATACTGCTTTGTGCAAGCTTCCACTCTTGTTCGGTGCCTACATTCATCAACAGATAATAAGTTCACTCCATATCGAAGTGGAATTTCTATTCATAGGCTAGCCATTTTGTGAAACAGGAACTCACGAGTAAAAGAATGATAGGAAACCTCCAACTTTATTAGTGCATTCAAGTAAGCTTGCTGCCATGTCCTGCCATCAGCAACACTTCTTGCTGGATAAACCTCTCCTGGTATCTGAAAAATCCCATCTCTTGATGCTTCAAACTCCAATATAGACATGCAAATTTTAAGAATATTTGATGCCTTTTCTCTAGCTTCCCACAGCAATTGCTGTCGCCTCATTAGATGGTCATGGAATTCAGGAGGAATTCCTGAAGTTTTGGTTGAAGTATTTCCAGTTGTGCTGGAATTTGGTCCACCACAAGCCCATCCCATTGCTCTCTCAAGCTGCCCTTCTGCCACAACAGAATTTCGTTCACAAGCTTGCAGGCAGTCCATTGACCTAGCCATTTTTGTTATGGCTGATTGCAACCCTTCCAGCAGATTAGGTCTGCTGAGGTTTAGGATAATGGGATATAAGTTATCTTCATTGGAAAGGAACTTTTGAAATGTGACTCTGCTCTTATGTGAAGGGGTCAACCCATCATACATCCATTCCAACTGGACAATTTCCAGGCTATTCTTGTGAAGAGCCTCTTTGAGTTCATTTACCTGTCTTTTCATGACAGAAGCTGCTGATCTTGCTGCTCTAGCAGTCTCATGAGCATTGCAGTATTCCTCAAGCATGAGCTGCACCTTCCTGATGGCGCCGATATCCTTTTTCACTTGGTCAAGAGAAAGATCCTTTGTTGCTTCTGACAATTGCTCATTCTCTTTATCTAACCAAGCTAAGAAAGCAGGAGCAACTCGTTCCTTCAGGTAGCAACCAACATGTTCACGAAGCTGGATTTCAAGCTTTCTCTTTACAATGTTGAAAAGCTGGTCGAATCCTAAATTTTGATCCACAAATGAAGCAACATCATGTATGCATGAATCAAGAAAAAAATCAACAATGCAAACTTTCCAAATGAAAAATATGTGGCTCTTCAGTAAGCCACCGAACTTCCAGATGTATTCAGATATTGAGTGCCCAGAACTCATCAAATCTGCCAAGTTACCAAATTCATTTGAGGGAGAAGCAGCAGAACCACCAGAGGACAACACTTTATCAATTGATTCCAAATCAGAGAAGGGTTTTATTAGTGTGGACAGAAGAGCTTTGCTTCCAAACACTTGTGGTTCCCTTACCTCTTCAGCACCAAGTATAGATTGAAATTGGCATTCAGAAGAAACCAAGACATTTTTTATATCAGCTTCTCTCTTTACAAGGGAAGTAGCTCGCATCTCCCTCTGGTTCCATGCTTGATGGAGCTGGTCCAGCTGTGCCCTACAAGCTTCTTCCTGGGAGGCAAGCTCCTCCGCCTCTTCCCAAGACAGATGATCTCTGCCTTTCATAGCAGCTTCCTCAAGAGCCAACCGCTGCTCAGTAATAAGGCCAACCTTAACAAAGTAGTTCTTTTCTAGTTCAACCAAGGATGCCCTTTCTAATTCAACTTCCAAGAATTGCTCCAATGCTGTATCAATGGATCCTCGGATTTGAGAGATAAACCCAAATGCATCCATAACTTCTGAATTCAATGAAACAGCAGATCTCATGACATCCAATAAAGCACCTTCAGTCATTTTCCCAACCAAGCTCTTGCAGGAAAGTAAAGTGGATTTGAATGTGGATGCCCAGTTTCTTTCAGAATAAAATTTTGCATGGTATACATCTGCATTCACACTAGGTATGTCCCTACCAATAAAGTGCCGTAATTCACTAACAAATCCAGCTACAAGTACACATTTCTCTATCTGTTCTTCAAACTCGCAGAAGATAGATCTAAATCTGTCATTTGCATGCCTTCCTCCTCCAAAATTACTGAATATGTCTAGTACCCTATGCCTTACTTCATTATACAAGGACCTTACAGCTATATTTAAAACAGATAATACCTTCTCCTTCTTGTCTTCCAGGTCCACTGGTAACCTGGCATCCCTAGTTGCATCGTATTTCAATTGTCCTGGTTGACTAGTAGAATTAGTGTCTTCTTTCCTCACCAAACCAGCAGACTGCATGTATTTCATAAAAGCAGACAGAAGACGATCCTTAGCTTTTGATTCAGTCTCTGAGCCAATAGAGTTCACTAACTCAGCACACTCTTCTTCAACCTTATTAATCTCTGTAGCGTATTTATCTACCTTTAGACAAATATCATCATGAATGTGTTTAACAGAATCAAGATCATCTGCATGTACTTTAGCAACGAGTTCAGCAGCCTGACTTTTGGCAAGAGAGAGTAAATCAGAGGAAAGGGCATTAGAAGACAGCTGCAACACTTGAACCCAGCCATGTACTGTACTAGTTGAAACATAATTCAGAGGTAGGATTCTTTGCAAAGCCAATGAATATGCTTGGATTCCAGTTAGAGCAGATGAGAGTCCATGATCCAGCTCAGCTATGAGCTGAGAAACTTCCCTGTCCATATCCTGGCATTGTGCTTGAGTGGGCTCAGGAACAATGGTCAGTGGAATTCCAGCCACCAGGACTGCAGATGTAAGCGACAAAGCATCAGCCATACTGCTCAGCTTTATGCAGGAATTTATTTCTGGAAGCAAATTGCTCCGCAAAGCTTCGAGGACCCTTCCATGTTGCTCCATCCATGTTACAGCTTCTTGAGCCTTCTCAGATATTACACCTGTTGCTTGAGTGAATTCTCGAGCCTGAATTTCAAATGATGCACGGGCTTTCTCCAAATTACTAGTTGCTTCAGCAACAATCGACTTTGCAGATGTCTCATGCAAAATAAGACTAGACCTTTCTTGATCAGCTCGATAAAACAGAGTAGAGGCAAGCTCATACTGATTTAGAACATCAGCAAACCCCTGGAACATAAAGAAGAAATCAATCATTCAAAATGATAAAAAATAGCAATAGCACAAACTATGCTGCTAGTATCCATTACCTCAAGAGCAGAATCAACAGCTGGTAAGGTAGCCAATAAAATATCATGATGCTCCTGTCATAATCAGAAGGCATCAAGCATTACCCATATGTCAAAAATCCAAGATAAAACCATGATAGAATAGTAACATAACAATGATTTATAAATTAAAGTTCCACAGCTAGTTGGATCAGGAATGGTGGTCGAGAGGATTTTGAAAATTATAGACGGGTTGAATTACAAACAATGCAGTATATACAAAGTATTCTACATTAAAATCCTGAGCAAATTGCAAACACTACCAATTACCAAGATCACAAAATGAGTGACATGATTTCAGAGATAATTTGAATATGGTGTACACAAGCTGAAGTTTACTGAAACTAAATACCTGCAGCGGAACACGGATTTCTTGCACTCGAGATGCAAACAAACTCAAGCTAACTGCCAACTCCATGCCCTTTCTTTCTTCACCCCCAATAGCTGCTTCATCATGAAAATCACCTCGCGTCCATTCCACAAGGGGATCCCAAACAAAAACCTCTAACAACATCAAGAGTACATCCTTGTTTTTCCTCAGAACGCCAACAACTGCTTCACAATTTGCTCTGAAGGTACCTTCCACTCCAGTCAATCCCAAAGCAGCTTCAAGCATCTGGGTAAGGCGGAATGGAACAATCTCTGGCACCTTTAATCTTTGCCCTTTATCAAAGCAAACATTATAATCAATGTGCACAATATCCCCACTACAAAAATCTACGAGAATATTATCCAGATGTCTATCTCCAAGACCCAGAATGTGGCCCACCATACTCATGGCTGCAACACTTCCAGAGTACCTACAAGTGAAGAACCGAAGTGGTTTAGTTTTGAGCAGCCATGAATGCAATGCCACTCAAAAACAAAAACGTGACAGAACTACTTCACAACTCTACTTTCTCTGTGTCAATTCTGCAGTACCACTCATCTACCACTTCATATATTCATTAAGGTATATCTAGTGAAGGAGAACCAGATAGAAATCTGAAACTAATCTGGCCTAAAATTTGTAACCAAATCTTGGTTAAATAAATTTTCAACAATATCCTCCTTCTCATGCATGCAGTGCAGTAACAGCAAATCATCACAGAGTATGTTGCAATTAATGTCCGTCTAAAAATTCTCCATGGTTTATTATTGCATGCAGGACAATCGTGAAACACATATAGAGGAAAAAATATGCTAAAGAAAGAATTTAGTACTATGAGCTGAGGGGTGTCAATTAAAAAAAAAAAATTGGCAAAACAGGAGATAAATATAAGATACAAATGAATGCATCTGTGGCAAGTTAGAGGTGGAACTAATACAAGCAGTTAGGGAAGCTATCTAGGATGATTGAATCATAAGCAACGAGAACAAATTAGTGAAAGTGCCACAATCATAAGAGGAAGGCTCATAATAATGTGGGCCAACACAGTGAGTATAGAACATACTTGATTTGGATGGCTCTATCTAAAGCGGAATGACAAAAGATTCCAATTTCCTCAAATAGTTGAAGTTAAGGTTCTATTTTCAATTAAAACAAGTAGCATGGTTGTTTAAGTAATCCAACTAGGATGGATGAAAGTTTGCTACAGCCTTCTAATTACATATAATGTACAAAGCCTGCACTTGGAAGGAGGAAACTTGAAAGAGATTTTCCAAGTTTGTTAACAAATACCTCCTCAATTTTGAGCTGAAGGCTTTGAACCCTTCACTGGCACACCAAAGTTCTTGATGAAGCAGCTGTCTTGGAACCTCCTTTATTAAGTCAAGTAGAACCTTACGTTTGACATCATGGGGCCAGTCTCTTCGTGAAATGACTCTCCTGATGCCTTTCTCTTTAAGTGCAGGTATGATTTTACCATAGAACATATCGCTTGGTCGGGGAACAGGTGGAGGAACAGGATTTTTTGAATTGGCTGGAGCCATTGATGAGAGTTGTGCCAGCTGCACGCGGTTTTGCCAAGACTTAAAGACACTATATATGCTCACCACATTGTCCACCCACTGAATAAGACCAGCCCTGCCACTGATTGGAGTCACTGAATAGTAACGTACATCAAGCAAATGCCTAGAAGTTGCAGAAGATGAACGCAGAAAACCATTTATAGCCTGCAGAAGCTGCATGATTCTCGCATCAAGACGTAAATCTTCTCGCCCTTTCAAAAGATAAGTGTACTTTCGACCATCTGAACCAAGTATAGCAAGTTTCTTAGGTTTTGTTTTGGTTGACAAGATAGTCAGTTGTTCAGAGAAAGAAGTGATTGTAACAATTCCCTGGAGACTTGTAGTGGAACTTCTGTCAGATTCAGATACTGTGACTTGCTTCTCAAGACCAGGCATTGGGACATCAGACGATGACAACAAAGCCAGTTGGGGTGCAACTTCACCTAGAGATATTGACGACTTTCTTTGATAAGATGCCAAGGAAGCAGCAATATCATCAAATGGCCGCCACACTTCTCCTAGTGCACCAGCAGAAGCAGGTGGAGTCTTAAATGACAGAATGGCTGATTTCAGATGTTCTCTATACTCCCCATGGAACCATAATTCATGAGGTGTCTCTGGTTTCCGAGAAGTAGAAGCAAGGCGGCGTTCCAAGGCCACAACAATGGGGGCCATCATGGCTGAGTATTTAGCAGCATTAATTTTGTTCTTCTCACTTTGACTTAGAGTTGCATTCTCTGCTATCCGCGCAACTTCCTCTTTCAGCACATTTATGCGTCTCATCACATCTGAAAGAAAATGCAGTTAGATAGCCCCATAAAAAAAAAAAAAAGCTTTGGAAAACAAATTGCAAAGTAGCTAGTAGAAATGAAAACCCACAATCAGTTATGCCAAAAGCATGTAAGGAACTTGGAGATTATGACACAACCTTGCAAGAATTCATGGTTGCAATTGAGGAATATGCCATATAAAAACAATACACCTATTTGTTTCATGTTAACCATGTGAACTTTGGACAACAGTTTCTGGAGTGCAGCTTCAGGTTCCAACAAACACAATGATCCATTATACAATTAGTTTTGCATGTTACACACTTTAGTCAATCATCCATATAGAAGTGCCTGAAATCACAACATAAAACTCAACTCTGATGCATCATGGAGTCATGAAAAGCTTAGTTTAAAATGGGTGCTCCCAGCAACAAAAACCTAATTGTGGTAAAACTACATTTACCTGCATGCAGATCTTGAAGTGTGCTGAGCCATAGTTCCTCCCAAAGAACAGTTACATTTTCAAGCTCATTTATCATGAGTTGAACATCTTGAATTAATTTTGGGTAAAGCTCTCTCTGCATGAGATGAAAAATATGTTCATATCCTGAACGTGAAAAACCAGGACAATCCAACACAAAGCCTCAAGGAGTTAAAGAGTAAAAAACCAGAAAATTAAGACGATACTCAGATACATTTGTTTATGAGCAGAGATGCACTGATGTATCTCAAAGAAGCTGCATATTTCAGAAACATTTGCCTTAGAATTGTTGCTTTCATGATAATTTATTTAAACCCACATAAAATTGGTGTAACATCCCCAACCTCAAACTTTGACATCTTAGCTTCCAAACTTTCAAGTTTTTTAAATAAAGGACATGATAGAAAGAGATCATCATGAAACTAAAACTAATGCGTCATTTGCAATCTTGAGGCATGCAAAATGATTTGCTACTAAGCTTCAACTATACAAGCCACCCCACTCTACCTTCTCCATGTTTCCTTTTCATTTCACCTATCATTGCCTCTTTAACCTCTTGCATCTCCATGGGCAAGTATTCTTTCCTTCAACAAAACTTCCAGCAAGATCTTCATAGCAATGAGCTTTATTACTGACAACACGGATACAAACTCTTTGAGCTCAAAATCATCAGGCAATAATGTCTGATTAAGAACCCTATGCAGACAACAATTTCAATCTTTTTAAAACACAACCAGCTCCCAATCATGTATATCCATCAGTTTTTTTCCATGTAGACTACTTATAACTGCAGCCTAGATAAACCACATTGATGGGCACAGACTACAACACATTTATTCAGGTTACCAGACTAAATGGTAACAGTAATCCATATCAGATACATGGTTAAAAAAAACAAATGCAACAGAGTCTAGCAAATTAAATGAAAGAATTTCCATTACCAAACAACCCAGAATGTGTTGAAGCTCCTCTGAAGGCTCCTCATTAGTATTCACATCAACCAGAGTCGGATACACTATGGACCAAGGAGATAGCTTAGCCAACATCATCAATAAAACCCTCCAATTGCTTCCGGACCACTTGCTCAGGATGAGAACTTAAACGAGCAAACAATTGGGGAGTTACTTCCTACCAAACAACAGAAGACTTTGTAAGATGTTTTTAGCCAAAAGAGCAAGAAATAAACAGATTACAGGCATCCACTTGCCTTCCAGAATTTTTAAAGAGAGCTACCCACCTGCCATGGCAATAAAGGAATTGATGAAAGAGCTGGTTCAATTGCATCTCTCAACTCAACTCCAAAATTGAGTAGGATATGTAGGAAATACAAGGTAGCCCTCAGAGTATAACTCCCAGTTTTTTGTTTTAAAGACTCGCCCTCAAAGCCAGCTAACTGAGAATCAGAAGCCTTTACAGATGAGCATGTCAGGTATTGCATGAAACCATGGGCTGCATGACCGAAGAGAGAAACTCGCCTCCTTCTCAAAGACCACCATACACTAACTAAATCATTAACTGCAGATGATATGTTGGCTTCTCCTAAGCCGGCATTTACACAAAGGAAAAAATTTCGCAGTTGAGATGCAAGAGTAAAAGAAAGGGAATCGCCACTAGAGTTTTCTGCACCCTGTGCACCAGCTGCAGCTTCAATTAAATCAATTACTTGCTCCACCACTGGTTTATCATTTATTGAATTTTGCACAGAAGGAGGCCAAAAAATTCCCTCTCTGCAGTCACTAGAATCGTCACCCTTCTGCTGAAAAAGCCAGAAGACCACAGATTGCACTCTTGTCCTCTCAACTTCAGTTAAAATGAATCTGTCAGGCTGGACTTCTGGAATAAGTACAGGGGAGAAAGAGCACGAGTGAAGAACAGTTTCAGATGGATTAAAGAGAGAATCTGTAGCCTGAGTGAAACACCAAGTGGCATAAGAAATCCATGCCTTGCCCATTGTGGAGCAAAGTTGCGTGGATAACTTTGTAGCTGTGCCCACGATTTCCTCAATGTTCACAACCAGACTAGGTTTGGAGTTGAAATTCTGGACATTGACAAAGTGTCCAACTCTGTCAGGTGAAGCTGCATCATCCATATTAAAATCTGTCAGTATATTGCGAACGATACTTTCCAAACTCAAATCTGGATAATCCTGCCTCAACCACTCTGAAAGTTTCAAGCAAGCCTTAGCCTTCAAAATATTATTATATGAATTAGAAACCATAGATGCAGAAGACAGCATGCAAGGGCGCACGAAAGACCAAAGATTTGCAAAAGCATCTTCAAACTTGTTTTGAGCATGCAGGAGCATGAAGTCCTCATATTGCAACTTTGACAATAGGAAAGAAGAGTTTCTCTCCTCGGAGCAATTCAATGCATGCTCCCTGAGATAATTATTTAGACGGGTTGCTAACATAAGGTTTCCCTGCTTACGGGCTAAACTTGTCAAACTCATAGACAGCTTTAGAGTGACTGGAGAAGTAGGACAGCTGGTTCGATAAATCCGGAGGAGTTTTAACCATGGATTACAATCCTGATGAACTCTGTTTATTAAAGACTGAATCGACTCTACATATGAGCTTAATATTGAGTGATGTTCTTTGGATTTTGCATGGTTGTCCTTAAGCTTGTGACCTCCTTCAACCACAAAGATGCAGTGCAACTGAGTAGCAAATGGTGCTGCCTCCGCCAGACCATCAAGTGGCAAAACAGACAACATTTCCTCCAGCATTAACTTGGCCTTCCATGTTTCCTGTGGTACCTTTTCTACCTTCCCCTCATGGAGAAACAGCATTGCCTGTAAAAGCATTTGCTCACTCCTTTGCAAGGCCAGTTTAGGATCAAGTGTAAGTTCGCTGCTACTTTTAGGTGTCAAATCCAGATATGACCAAGCTGCCTGACAATCTCCCTCATCAAAACGTGCCAAGGCATGAATTGCATTGATTTCATTTCCTGCAGTAGTTAGAGCACCAGAATAACTCTTTCCAGCATGTCTAGAACGCAGTTGCTGCAAATCTGATAACCAGGATTCTAGGGACTTCCAATCAGATACAGCAGTGTAGCTTTCAATAATACGTGAAATAGCAAACTGCACACCATCAGAACCCATAGAGCTCAATGATTCCTCATTCTGAAGCAAGTGAGTGAAGTGTGCAGCAGCCTTCTCATATTGACCTTCAGCCTGGTATGCCAGGCCAGTGATCCATGCAAAAGGCCCTGATATTCCATTATGACTTGGAGACTGGTTCTCATCCATAAGCAAGGAAGAAAATGTCATTGAAGCCCATTGATGCAGACCAATCAAAGCCTTAGGTTCATGACTCCTACATAGAGCCAGTGCTATGTGCTGTAGAACCCTCAAAATGTCTCCAAACAACCTATCCCTGATGCTATGGAGGTTCTCAGATGCCTGTGCCCTGGATTTGTCTTTCAAAGATGAAGATAAGACACTTTTGAGTTCCTGCAAACGTACAGTACAATAGTGAATGGTAGCATCATGACATTGCAGTGCCAAACCCGCATTCATCATTGGCTCACATATACGAGAAAACCACTCCTCGCAAACCTTCTTGTTTGCACGGAAGAACAAGGAGCTTGGGCGAGAAGCAGATGGTAAAATGGCTGACCCTTCATATGCATTATATACATTTTTTTTTAGAGCCTCAACAAAATCCAATAACAACCTCATAGGTAACAAGTGAGCACCAGAAGAGCCTATTATACTTAGGTTTCCATCATTCTGCTCAATATCAAGCTGTAGCACATGTGCAATGTCCAGCAGCATTCTTTCCAGTGCTGCAAAAGTTTGAGTAGGCCCACCAAGATTGGTCCGAAGACGCGTGGCAATACAATATCTAGCTGCTTCATGAATAGCCCACCAAGCACCAGCCAAGTTATCAACTGAGCATATCCTTTCAAGAATATCATCATCCAGTTTTTTGTTCAACCAAAGAACATCAGCAACAAATGTCCGTGTTTCCTCAAGTTGACCCAAAACAAGGTCGTTTGAACTCCGACAGCTATGAATGAGCCGCTGGATCCAAGAAGAAAGAGGCACCTTCCATCTTTGAGAGATGTAACTCAAAATGGAAACAAGTTGCTGTGAGTGCAGTTGCTGTCTTAGTTGCTTCAGGGAAAACACTTGCTTCCAGTTCAAATTTGAACTGTTAAACGAAACAATTGCATTGGACCTATAGGTGCGGGATGTTCCTTGGTCATGTAAACCAAATGCAAACATTGTCATTGGCAAGACATGGGAAAGCAGTCTCACAAATGAATTCTTAATGTCAACATCTGGATCACCAAGCTTTTCCAAAACCACTTCAGCCATGGGATAAAAGTAAATGGGATGTACAAGCCTTGCCTGCAAAAGCGCCTCCAGAACTGATGCAACCTGCAACCTCACCTTCGGTTCACTGTCAAATGCTGCATCAAATACTGAAAATATAATGCTGCCAGTACCACCAATGTATCCAAATGCTTCATCAAAATAAGTATTCACATTTGAATTTTCATAGATGGCAATAAGATTATTTGAGAATTTTTGGATCCACTCTAAGGCTACCACTTTAACTGTGAGAGGGGCGGAAACATTTATAGCTTTGATGAGGAACGCACTGTACTTCCTTAAATGCTCAATAATCACAGCAGAAATATCATCCCTGAAACCATTTACATTATTCACTTTATAAACAGTGTCATCCAAAGAAGCAGTCTGGGTAGTCTGATTTCTTATGGACCACCTGCTCAAAAATTCAACTGCGGTTAGCCTCTCCATTGTCTGGATAACATTGACCTGTAACTCCACATATGCCTGAATAGGTAAATTAAAGGGATCCAATTTCTCAACAATAAAAGAAGCCAACATATCCGACCTCTTCAGATATATGGCGGCAAGTTCTGGTTGGCAAATCAAGCTGCTGCCCCCACCCAAGGAAACACAAGTCAACAAAACTTTCAAATCAAATTTCATCAATGCTAAAAACTCCATTTTGGAATAGGATTTAGAATCTTTAACACTATAATTTTCATCTCCAAGATTCAAAGTTTCATTTAGCATGGCCTTCAGCAACTCCATCTCTTTGATTAGCACACCAATTGCCTGTTGAACAACTTCATTGTTCCCATGCTGAAGCAAGAAAATATAAGTAGCAGCAGAACTTCCAGTCACCAAATGACTCGGATGCAAACGCAGCTGTGATATGAGCGCATCAAATTGTAATACTTTCTGGGCTGATGATGGGAAAAGACCAAGTTTTTGTAGAGATAACAGCTGAAGATTAGTCTTTAAAACACCATGAACTTGAAAGGAGGTGATCTTCTCAGCCCCGGGTTGTGAATCCAAGCTTTGGAATAAGATATCAAGTGCAAGCGGGTAAAAGGTAGAAAACTTTTCGCATAGTATCTCAGCCAAGAGGGTCAAGCATTTCCACAAATCACCAGTCCATTTTGCCCACCCAAATTTCCTTCCAACCATGGATAAGCATCCCAACAACTGAGGAACCAATGCTCTAAGAGATTCACTTATTTGTTCAAGTAGATTCATTTCCAACAAACCTGAAGCAGTGGACTGCAACACTGTTGTAAAACAAGAAAGGAGTGCCAGCAACCTACGAAATTGTGCTGGTGTTCCACGACTCCCATCCTGAACCAATACATCCATGTCACCCAAAAACTTAGACAACAATCCCAAAGAGAACTGCAAATTCCCCACCCAATGTTTCTGAAACTGCAAGAAACTATCCATGATAACACGCCTGTCTGATTCTGCAAGATCTGGCACCAACACCCAACCAAGAAGTAAATCCACAATATCCAGAAAATGAGGCTGAAAAAACCTAGAAAACTTGATCGAAACCAAAGTCAATACACCCAAAAGCCTATGCAACAAATTCAAGGAGGTTCTCTCATCCTCCAAAAGTTCTTGACATGCTTTGAGGATAGGCAAAGCATATCTCTCAATTCCCACAACATCTCCAACACTAAGAAACTCACGCAACCCTTCCAATGCCAGTTCTGTTGTCCCATCACCCCCACCACCATTGCTAAGCAACGGCAAAGCCCAACCAATGAACCTGTCAACAATACTTCCAAGCATAACATGGTTTTGCCTTCCATTTGATCCAATTAGAATCGCACATATCACAGCACATAATGCCCCATAAGCAGTCGCTGCAGATTGCCTAATGGCATATGACCTGAATCACAGTTACACAACTAGTTGCACTAAGCACTAAATAATTGAATTCAGATTTAGGTAAATTTAGCAACATTTTTTAATTACACTACGCAATTAATAATTTAAATTACATGGTAAATCTCAACTGGCACCGAATAATTTAAATTACTCTAGCGATGAATGATTTATAGGAGAATAATGAAAAATAATTATTTCTTAGAAAAAATGGTTAATGAAAGAATAGAGAGAGAGAGAGAGAGAGGCGTTACTTGTCAGTTAGGAGTTGAGAGAATCCTTGAGAGAGAAAAGAAGCGGAGTGAGAGACAAGGAGTGAATTAGGAGGGTAAACAATAGCGCGGTGGAGTGAGTTAATGGCGCCGAGTCTAGCTGAGTCGTCGTCGTCGGTGTTTTCCGAGTTGGTTGATTTGGCTGTTGTTGAGGCAGGGGTGATTGTTGTGGTGGTGGTGATGGCGGTGGAGGGGGAGGGGGAGTCTTTAGGGAGAGCAGCGGAAAGGAGAGCAGCGAGTTGTTGTTGTTGGTGAAGTCCTTGCATCATTTATTTATTTATTTTGTGGATTTGCTGCTGCATCTCTACGGCATGGCGTGAGAGTGTATTTTGATTCGTTTCGCTGCTTCACCTTCTCTGCTTCTGAGCTCCGCTTCGGTGCATAAAAGAAAAGATGGGTTTTATTGAATAAACTTGACCTCTTTTAAGTCTGAGAAATTGACTGAATATGTTTATAAAGTCCAGACGTCGTAAGAATTCCAAGTGAGAAAAACCATTAATTAATATTACGAAATAATCAAATATATTCTGTTAAAAAGACTTATTTATAAATCCTATTCAATATTATATAATTAATTATAATATTTAATAACGAATCAAAACTTCACCGTTTTATCTCTTAGTTAATATTCATTTGTCTTTAATTTAATTTAGCTTCTTTTTTAATTACGACTGGACATTTCTAATCCGGTCACCCCCTTGGCAGATCAGACGTGGACCTTCATGTTTCATCGCCGAAGGTAATTTAGGCACCGGGCAAACCACGACGTAATACCAGTTCCCCTAAAACACAATCTTCCCCTTCGCAGTCTAACGTCATTCTACTATTCCGGCCGTAATTCGCCGTTGTTCGCGACAGGCCTCTTGAAATGGAATCCCATGCATTTTCATTGCACGGACAGGGACAGGAGGTGAAAAAAGCTCAAAAACTATTGAAGAATAAGATGATAATCAAACAGTGAATCATCGGACAATATAAATGATTTGATTCCTTGAACAGTTGCGTTGTCACCGCGATGCTAAGCAAAACAGGAGGGACGCACTATAATGGATGCTTATCGCTCAAAGAAAAACAGCCATGAACACATCTCGACAACAATAAGCATCCACCGAAAACCACAAATTGTACAATCATGTAGGCGACAACCTCTGTAACCCAAAAATTGAATCAATCAACACTCGAAAACTCGGCGACAAACATAGCCAAGACACAATTTTTTAATTGAGAAAGAAGCTCCAATTTCATTTTTAACACTTGTTGAAAACCCTAAGAGTATAATCTAAAAATATCAACAACCTTGAATATGCGTGTTTTTTTAAGCAACAGGGATAGACTGTTGTTTCGCTCGCTCTAAGTTCTTCTTTGATTTATCATCATCGCTGAGGAAATCTTCGATGTTATAAATAACGGTGATGTAAAGAGAACAACTAGGGCAGCGAGCGATTTCTTCGCCGAGTTGGAGATCGTCTTTCGTGATTTGAAACAAATCGCCGCATGGACATGGATATGTCTTCTATCCCCACGTCGTCGTACGACATCGTTTGGAGATCAGTCTCTCTCTATTTCTAGAAGTTTATTCCGGGGTTTGATTGAGGGAGAGGAAGTGATCGATTTGTATTTAGGGTTTTGTTAAATTTGGATTTGGGGAATTGTTTTAAAACGACGATGAAAAATGTCGGTTAGTCAAGTTGAACGAGGCCAGCAAGAAAGGCAGTTCTTTTTGTCGAAGTGTCGAACTTTGCTTTTCAAACTCTCCCTTCCTTCTTTACGAATTGCTTTATTAGCCTTTATAGTAACTTTTATGATAGGATATGTTTTATATTGTAGCTGTTGCTAAATCTTAATAAATTAATATTCTTGGTAAAGTTATTAATTAATTGAGATATTATTTAATAGATAAATTAATAATTTATCAATTACATATTAATTAATAAATAACAATAATTTAACAATGTATTATTTATTTATTTATTTTTAAACATTAAACTTAGTGCATATATCATGTGTTGTAATTGTACATATATTGAAAAAATCATGTGATGGAATTATATTTTTCAGTGTTTTTTTTATTTGAAATAGTTTTGTATTGAAGTCTATTTCAAATAAAAAAACACTGAAAAAAATAATCGCATAAAATGATTTTCTTTTACAACATGAGAACACCACACCAAAAATCTTTTGATGCACTAAGAAAAAATAAAAATAAGATTCAATGAGATATTAATTTAAAGAGGATACAAATAATATTGGAGTCATATTTTACAAATATCTTCTAATTGAGTTTTATATATATATAATCTTGATGTATAAAGAAATTATTTATTTATTTATTTATTAAGTGGGATTGGTGTATTTTTCATGTTAGAACTAAGCAAAAATATTATTTAATCAAAGTTATTAATTTGTTGAGGTTATATTTATATTTGATCGAGAACCAATGCATTGTAAAGTTACTAAAACTGCTAATTAAATCACTAGGAAGGACATAAGTTTGATTAATTTCTTAAAAAACAACAATAAATCACTTGAAAAGGCAAATATCTTGTTTGGTGAAACAAAGATGTTTTAATTAACACGAGTAGAAAGAAAGAAAGAAAGAAGAATAAAAATATTACATGGTCTCTTTACGAATTAAATGAATAGAATATTACATAGTTTAATCAATGTCCATGGATGTATTATTGAATTTTATGATTTATTTAATATTCTCTAAAAAAGTGCATCATTCCAATATCTTTAAATGAAATTATTTTTTTTATTATTATTATTAACGTGGATCTCCAACCAGCTTATACGTACCTCGACTAATCCTACAGACCCTGAAGTTAACGACCATGTAAGTTTCAAGTGACCATAAGTTTATGGTACTCAAAGTATTGATCTCTAAAAAATAAATTTAGAATTTAACCAATTAAACTACATCTCTCAAGATGATTATATGGTGTTTTTAATTGTTTTTCTCCAAAATAAAAGGGGCAAAAAACTAGTAAAAATAGGGAGCCTCTAAGATACCAGGACCTTAAAGACAGAAGGACATATATGATTAACGAGACAACGCAACAAAGAGTGTCAAAATCTTATCCCACCATCTTTCTTTCTTGTATCCTTTTCACCCTCGCATGCTCATCTCGACTGATCAAATAAGATCCATCAATCTAAAGCTCACATCAAGTTGGAGCAAGGTTTTCAATTATGTTTCGATTAGCATTTAGTTTTCTCAATTGTAGAAATATATTTTGATTTCAGAGTATTTTAACATGAAGTTGTATTGTTTATATATATAATTTAAAATATTAATTTAATAAATATAATTTCAATTTAAATATAAGAAAAATTAACTTGAAATTATGCAATTCAAATTTTAAATAAAAGTAAAAAAGTGGGAGTTGAACCGATATAACCCGATCGACTTAACAAATCTAAAGATAACCTAAATGACTAGTAAAAATATAATTTAACTCAAAAAAATTCAATATGACATCTTTTTTTAAAAAAAATATTGAAATGACAACATATTGGATTTGATTCAGGTCAACTTGGGTTAACATTTTAAATTTGTGTCTCGTGTCATAAGACCATGATAACCCCGAATAAAACAAATTAAAACAAATTATGAAGCTTAATTACTAATAAACCTATTGTTAAATGATGAAATTAAAAAAAAAATCAATTTGAAAAAGGGGAAACAATAAAATGACATTTCTAAACAAATTATGAGAATGTCATCAACAATCTTACATGGTCATTCTAAGCTCTGATTGCTCTAAAATATTAACAAAAGATATAACAATATATAAGGAGATTTCTTGTAAAATTTTAACTCTTATCTAATAGTCGGATTGAGAGATATAATTAATACTATAAAATTGAACAATATTTTTTAAACAAATATTAAAAATAAAGCTAAAAGATGTGGGTGTTTTATTATAGCTCTACACACAGATTACTGTGGATTGTTATAGTGAAATTACCCTTTTATCCTTGAGTGGCTTAAATTTAAGCCTTTGGTTTAGGAGTGTTTAGGTTTTTTCCTCTGGCTCAGTGGTCATTAGAAGATTGTTTGAGGGTGTATGCGTCTTTTAAAATTTTTTAACATGATAAAAATGCTCTTTTACCTCTAAAGTCAACCAAAATTAGAATTGTTGCCCAGCTTTCTTGGCTTTTCATAATATTTGTAACCGTAAAAATTTCTTTGCCTCTAAGATAAAAAAAAAAAAGAAAAAAAAGATAGGCTATTGGACAAGGATATTTCAGGTTTTAAAAATTTTCATGTATAGTAAAATAACTCTTTTAACATCAGAAAAGACAAAAAAGAACTTTTATCTTTGGCAGTATTTTGGTATTTTCACATGAGTATTTTGTGTAATTAAAAGGACCATCAAAGGTGTTTTATTATTTTTCACATTTTATTTTTTTATTTTTTAATCAAAAAGTTGATGGCGCGTATTCCACATACACCAACGAGCAGGTGACAATACCCTCTTTTACATGGTGTGGCATGTGTAGATGGATAATGGTTGGATTGTCGTCGATGATCGCTTGTTTGTATTTCTTCTTTCTTTTCTCTCTCCTTATAACTAAAGTGCACAATTGTCATCTTTGTTTATTGTTTGTCAATTTCAGTCCTCATTCTTTGAATTGTTTTTTGTCCTTATTCCTTTTATAGAAGTTTTGTTTTTTTTTTTTTACAATTTTGTCCTTTAATTACAATTTCATATATGTTTTGTTTTTCATTTTAGTCGTCATTATTTTAATTTCTGATTTTGTGTTTATTCCTTTTATAGTTTCAATCCTCCCAAATCTATTTCTATTTTTGGTTGGTGTTTCATAATCCATCCTTTTTGTTTTGATTTTTTATTTCAGTCCTTTTCTTTTTTGTTTGAGTTTTATTTGTTTACAATTTAGCCCTTCAATTCTAATTTATGTATATTATGTTTTTCAATTCAGTTCTTCTACTTTTGATTTTTTTTCCCTTGACTCTTTTTTCAAAGTTCTTATAATTTTTTAGTTTTTTATTTTACCTTCAAATCAAGTTTATAGTTTTTTTTCAATAGTAATACTATTTTTTCTCAAATTTAATAATAATAATAATAATAATAATAATAATAATAATAATATTATTATTAGTAGTAGTAGTAGTAGTAGTATTTTAATAGTTAATTGTGATTGTGATTGTTATTGTGATTGTGATAGCAATAATAATAATAATAATAATAATAATAATAATAATTTTTAACTTTAACCTTCAAACCAAATTTATGATTTTTTTTCAATTGTAATAATATTTTTTTCAAATTTATTAATAATTATATCAATAATGAAAATAATAATAGTATAGTAATAGTCAATAATAATTGTGATAGCAATAATAGTAGTAATAATAATAATAATTGTGATTATAACAGTAATAGTAATAATAATAATAATAATAATAATAATAATAATAGTAGTAATAAGAATAATAATAATGATAATATTAGTTATAGTAACGATGATGATGATGATGATGATGATGATAATAATAATAATAATAATAATAATAGCAATGATAATAACAACAATAATGATAGTGATCACGATAATAATATTAATAACAATTATGATATTACTTATTGATAATAGTAGTGATGGTGGTAGCTGTAACGATAGTAACAATATCAGTAATGATAATAATAACGATGAAAATAATAATTGTGATAATTCATCATTCAATGTTATATTCATCCTCAGATACTGGATTAATTAGGAATTCAATTTCATAATTGATTTGTTTTGCCTTTTATGAGGTTATTGTGATCTAAAAAAAATATCTCGGTATTGAGTTGGTGTTTGATTTTGCAATTATCTATTTTGTTATCATGTAGTTAAATAAAAAAATAGATTAAAAAAACAAATTATAATCTTAGTGAAATCCATAACTCAGTTCACATGTTTGACATATTAGCTCGGCTTACCTTATTCACAGGTTTTTCAAGTTTACCCATTGATATGATATGCTTTTGGTTTTGTTTTTGTTTTTGTTTTTGTTTTTTGTCCTTTTAATTGTTTTTAATTTATTTTTTTTCGATTTCATTAGTTAATATTGGATTGGTTGGAAAATTGATTGCATTATTGATTTTTGTTTATTTTCTAGAAATAATTATCTCAAATAAATGTCTATTTTAGGTTGATATTTAATTTTATGAGCATCTATTTTTATTATGTAATTAGAGAAAAAAAGTTATTAAACTTAATAGAATTCATGATCAGGGTCGGATTTATTATTGTCTCAATATTTTTTTTAAAAAAATTTAAATCATATTTTTATTAATTATCAAAGTTATATTTAAACTTATAAAACCAATTAATTTAAATCAAATTATTTTTTATCCAATTTAATTAAAAACTTGATTTTAACGAAAAGTTAAATCAAGAGGTTAAGTGGAGCTGCGTTGGCTTGACTGCTGGATAGTGGATAGAGTATACGTGCGATTGGTATTTTTCTTTGCTCTGATCCTCTCTATTCTTAATAGTTTTGACAACAAAATTGGTCACAACAATCTCAATTCTCACACCACACACAACATGAAATCTCACAAACTGCTCAACTCTCAACTCCTCAAACACCAACTCCTCAAACACAACTACCTGAAAACCGGCAACACCATTTCCCACAACACCAAAATACATCGCTCCCATGTAGTATTTTTCTCAACAACACCAAATCCAAACACTAATAATCCACAAAATCAAACTCTGTCTCCAAGCATTCCCACTGAGCTAACCCCACAAACAATGCTTGATTCAATACATTCTTCTCAGTGGCATTTTATCAAACACCTTGCACACAAAATAACTCCTTCGCTAATTTCAACTGCTCTCACTAGTCTCCATAAAACCCCTGATTTAGCTTTCCAGTTTGTAACCCATATTGGATTCGGTGATCTTGATATCAAAAGCAAGTGTCTTGCTATGGCGGTAATCTCTCACGCACCAAACTCAAAACCCTCGCTGCAGCTCTTGAAAGAAACTATTAACAGTGGGGTTTATAGTATCAGGGAGGTTTTCAATGAGCTGGAAGTTGCAAGGGGCGTGTTAGGAATTAAAACTTACGTGCTTTATGATTTGTTGATAAGGGCTTGTTGTGAATTGAAGAGGGGTGATGATGCATTTGAGTGTTTCGATATGATGAAGGGAAAGGGTGTAATTCCTCACGTTCACGCATGTAATGATATGTTGAGTTTGTTTTTAAAGTCAAATAGGACGGAGAAGGCGTGGGTTCTGTATGCTGAGATGTTTAGGATGAGGATTAAATCGAGTGTTGTTACGTTTAATATAATGATTAATGTGTTATGCAAGGAGGGGAAGTTGAAGAAGGCAAAGGAGTTTATTGGGTTAATGGAGGCCTTGGGGATTAAACCTAATGTTGTTACATATAATACGATAATTCATGGATATTGTTCAAGAGGAAGAGTTGAAGGTGCTCGTATGATTTTTGATTTAATGAAATGTAGAGGGGTTAAACCAGATTCGTACACGTATGGTTCATTTATTAGTGGGATGTGCAAGGAAGGAAACCTTGAGGAAGCATCTGGGATGCTTGAGAAGATGAAAGAAATTGGGTTGCGTCCAACTGCTGTGACTTATAATACTTTGATTGATGGGTATTGCAATAAAGGGAATTTGGAGATGGCTTTTGGCTATAGGGATAAGATGGTGAGGGAGGGTTTAATGCCAACCGTTTCAACTTATAATATGTTGATTCATGCATTGTTTTTGGATTGTAAGATGGATGAAGCTGATGGTATTATAAAAGAGATGAGTGAGAAGGGGTTGGTTCCTGATTCTGTAACTTATAACATACTGATAAATGGATATTGCAGATGTGGGAATGTAAAGAAAGCATTTACCCTCCATGATGAAATGATAAGCAAAGGGATTCAGCCTACCCGTGTAACATATACTTCGCTGATTTATGTTTTGAGTAAACGGGGTAGAATGAAACAGGCTGATGACTTGTTTGAAAAGATAGTCCGGAAAGGCATTTTCCCAGATCTCATAATGTTCAATGCTTTGATTGATGGTCACTGTGCAAATGGGAATATGGATCGTGCATTTGCATTGCTGAAGGAGATGGATCAAATGAAAGTTGTCCCTGACGAAGTAACTTTCAATACCCTAATGCAAGGACGTTGCAGGGAGGGAAAAGTTGAAGCAGCTCGTGAGCTTATTGAAGAGATGAAGAGCAGGGGGATTAAACCTGACCATATTAGTTATAATACTCTAATAAGTGGGTACAGTAAGAGAGGTGATATGAAGGATGCCTTTAGAGTTCGAGATGAAATGTTGAGTATAGGATTCAACCCTACACTTCTCACTTACAATGCCCTGATACAAGGTTTATGCAAAAACGAGGAAGGGGATCATGCTGAACGGCTCCTTAAAGAAATGATTAGCAAAGGCATTACTCCTAATGATAACACTTATTTATCTTTGATCGAGGGGATAGGGAATGTTGAGGAATTTTTGGGAATCAGCAATCCATAGTTACTTAATTTCTTTGACAGCAGCATTTAAATCTTTGCCAGTTATAACAGAACCGTGTTGCAGAAAAGGTACTCTTCTTTGTTTTCCACTGAGGCAAGTGCTTTTTCTGTCACATTTTGATGATGCTGGATGTAGAGTTTTGAAGTCTTGGTTCAGAAAACCTCCTTTTTCTAATTAGTTTGTTATATTATACTTGAACCTGAACTGGGGTCTCATAAAGAATGAACTACTTCAGCTTGGAGGTTGCACAGTTATAAATGTATGAGTAGAATTTCATTTTTTTTGATGGTTTGGATCTTACACTGTATGCGTTGTTTTAAATTTATTTATTATTTGTGCATATGTAGGAACCTATGCTGCTGTCTGACATTGAATTAAAAAGCAGCTGGAATTGCAAGTGATGTTGAGCCTGCATTGAACAGAGAACAATTATTTGGTATGAAATATGTGAAACAAGCATATTTTCCTGGTTCTAAATACACCCAAGGGATGCAATTTGGCTTTCCTTCATCGGTCTCCTTTTCCAGTTACAATATCATATCATTATATAAGAGAGGCATACTGATTGCCTAAAAGCTGTGCAGTCATTGCCAATCCGAAGCTCCGTGCTGATTGCCCTTAAGTAAGCTGTGCTATCATTGTCCATACAAAGTTCCTTTTCAACTATTTTTTACAAAATATTTCAAATTATGATGTCATGTGTCAATTGAAAGGTGTTTCCATTTGTATTATCTTTCTCATTTCCACTTCTGGTATGGATCAGGTTCTGATATGTCAAAGCATTCATGCAATATACTCTTTTGGGACTTTTTTCCTAGGCTTCCCGTCTTCAATCCTCCCTTGGTTTGATATTACAGAAAGTTTAAAGGGAAAAACTGAGCTGTATGAAATATTATATTGGTTGGTTTATTATGACTCACTTCTGTTATACATTAATCCATGAGATAATGCTGAAAATTATAAAATGAAGAAAGGGGCAAGTATCTAAATACATGAGAAAAAGTTTCAGTCATAGGCATTTTGATTTCCCATGAATTGTTCATCCACGATACCTTCACGTTACATACTTCCATGATACCTTCAAGTTTATACCAGGATTCTTTTAACCTTGTCAGTATTGCATGACGGTCAACTGAATGAGGCCAGCAAGAGGGTCATTTTGTTGAACAAGTGGAAACTCCTGATTTGTCAAACTTGTATATTGGCGACAGGTCACTGTCCACTACATTCAAACAGGTTAATCGTGTGGCCTTCACAACCTTGAAGAGGTTTACACAAAGATTGGTTATTATTTGGTTCATAGAAACCAGACCATTGTAGTAAAATAAAGACATCATTTCATGTTCGTTGATCATTCTGACTTGGACATCAATAAAATTTGGCATAAATTGTGGTTATCAAGTCAGCACCTGGATTTTCTAGCTCAATTACTCTCTCATAGTTTTAAAGTAACACGACCAGTCTTTCTTCTTTTCACTGGATCATGTGATATTTCTCATATCCCATCATTTGCATAATGATATGAACTTTATGATCATGTGATCACATAACTAAATTAATAATGAATCTTGAAAAGCCAAAATATAACCAAATTAATAATAAATCTTGAAAAGCCAAAACATGTCTAATAGGAGTGACACAATAAAAATCTATTTCAAGACATCAATATTATTGGAATAAAAATCTCTACCTTATGAATACCAATTCGCGAACGATAAGTATAAGAAAGATGTCATGAAATCAGTTAATCTTTGATAAGTCAATTTAATTCATTAGAGAATCAAATAATGCAAGAATATCTTTCACACAAGTTGAATAAATTACGCAGCAATAATATTATCAAATCTTGATATTTTATCTTTATAAAGATTATTTATACTTTTGAAAATAAAAACTTTAATAGATCTATCATTGTGAGCTAAATTGGTTCATTTACAAAACTGACCTAAGACCTATACTAATAAACCCAAATGTATTGACCCAAACAAGCCTTGGGCCATAGCTCAAAACTAGTTATTAATTATGTCCAGACAAGCCTTGAACCTTATCTAATTAATCAAACTCAAGCCTAATATGAACCAAGCTCATTAGGAACAATGGGAAGGCTGCTGGCCCCATTAGATAGCCTAAATAAAAAGTTAGAAAAAAAATAAAACTCATGAGAATAAATTATCTTTGTTGTCGTGAAAGAAGAAGAAGAAGAAGAAGAAAACAAAACAAAACAAATATAAAACAAGGCTTTATATAGAGCCTTATTGCCGCCACTATTGTCCTTGAAAACAAGGAAAACTTGTTGCCTCTTACTTTCTTATTTTGGATGAGAAGTTGTTGCAACTATCAGATAGACATTTTTGGCATTCCTTATTCTAATATTTTTATGCACATTCCTGGCAGATTTCAGTTATGATTTCAAACATGTCGTTCTCTCATGTTTGGATGAATTAGCAGGCCTACCATATATCAATAGAAAGGTATGAATGTCCACTTTTCAACTTAATTAATGTATTAACATAATTTCTTTTGTAGCTCTAAACATAGTCCAAGCAGTAGACAAAGGTCTAGACAAACAGATTTGACATGATTCATCTAGTAACTTCAACCCTCTGAAATAATACCTTACCAAACTCTAATTGACCTGATATTGTAACCAAATGTATAACAACATGTCTAGAAACTCCTGTAAAAATATCAACTCAATCCAAAAATTAAGTTTATGTTCAATAGCATAAAATTGAACAATCAAGTTTAGAGGAACTAAACTGAGACTTTGGACAAAATCAGGAACCTAATTGTACCTAGGATTGAAAGATAATGCAGATTCAAAGTTAAATTAAATGATTATCGAACGAATTTGAAAACAAAATTAAGTTTGAGAACTTAATTAGACTTTTAATAGGTCAATTTGATTTAATTATAGGCTTAATTAAGGGTTTAATTAAGTTTAAGATTTAATTTGGATAAAATTAAAAGAATTGATGAAGTGCATATAATTAATTGGGTTTTCAATGAGTCAAATTAACTTTATTAAGGACTTAATGGCTAAAAAAATTAGATTTGAAAGCCTAATTCGGGCTTAATTGAGAAGATTTGAATTTTAGAGGAGTAAATTTAATTTTTTTCAAAGTCAATTGGGTGAAATCAAAGGCAAAACTATAAAAAAATCAAAGTTTAGGGTTCAATGAAGAGCCAAATTGAAGAAATCCAAGACCAATGACCTTTTTGCAAAAGGCGCGTGAATTCAGGAACCTAATTTTGTTAAAAATAGAAGTCAAATTGAAGAAATTAGAAGTTTGAAGATTAATTGAGAATGAAATTAAAAATATCCAAGACCAAGGACCAAGTTGAAAACATGTCAAACTCAGAGGGTCATTTGAAAAATTTGAAGGGGTAAAATTGCATTAATTTTTAAAATCAAAATTCAATTAAGGACTTAATTAAACAATCTAAAAGATTGAGGGCTGAAATTAAAAGAGGGATTTATGACCTAATTTAGGCTGAAACACCAAAAAATATCGTTTTATTTAAATGAAACGATGCATTTTGGCTATATTTTGACCAAAACAATGTGTCTTGGTTCAAAATGATGTCATTTTAGTCAATGTCCAGTAAAAAAGTCTGACTTTGTTCATTGTCTTTTTCCTCCGGTCTTATAAAAGCTGGCCAATATCTCATTTCTCTCCTCAATAAGATAATAAACATACCACCCTTATGCCCTAACATTGCATTACAACCCTAACCTTGTCTTTGCTGATTTGCAGCCTTATAACCATTGTAATAAGTGGCCAAAACCATTGGCCCAACAAACCTTAACAACCTGGTTTTGTAGTATCAGGTTATTGGCTTATGACCAACGGTGAAAAACCTTTATAGGCTAATTAAAGGCCAGGATTTAGTTCTGAGAAGGACCACAAACACCTCTTCACCCCTTATATATAGGGGTGAAGCTTAGGTGAAGAGGAGGAGGAGAAAACTAATAGGGAAAATAAGAAGAAAAACTGAAGTAAAAAGAGAGGGAAAAAGAGAAAAAAAAAAGAAGAAAAGGAAAAAGACCATAACATATTAGCCACTAAACCATCCAAAAACACATCCTTTCACCTCATATTCCAGCCATATACCATTCATATAATACCCCACACTAAATCACGATTCATTCAAGCAAAAAATAACTCGAAAACACCAGCCCAAGAACCACCCTGCCACTATTTCTTCTTATCCAGTGCAACTTCTTCATTTTCAGACTAGGAATGACAGTGATTCCAACAACCCAAGCAACACCACCGTTGACCACCAATGACTCAAGCACCACCACCAGTAGCTAAGCAACTCCTCAGGCCAGGTAATCCTTCTTATTCTTCCTTCCTCTTGTCAAAATGCATAAAACAAGCATTATTCATGTTCTGCTGCTGGTATTTGCCAGCAAAGAAAAAGAAAGGGTTGGACCCTCATTCTAGCCCAACCCATATATATATATATATATATATATATATATATATATATATATATATATATATATATATATATATATATATATAGCTTGTTGGGCCGTCTACTGACCAAACAAAATCGAGTTGGTCTGGGCCAGAGCCCAACCCGTGTGCGTAGGCTTGGGTCTCAAGCCCAATAAGCCCAACCCTCACCTAAGGACATGTTTGACATACCATATTTTTGTTTAAAAAAAGTATCATGTTTGGTTCCTTAAGGCGTGTTTAACAACACGACCTTAAAGCATTTTCAATGCCTCTTATTTTAGGTTAAAGGCGTGTTTGGTAAATATGCCCTACTGCTTTTCTTTTTAACTTTAGCTTGTTTTTATTTTAGAGTTTAGCCAAACAAGCCCAATAACTTAAAAAAATTCTGAAAAAATTCAGGGAGTGTTTTTAAATTATTTATGAGTCCCTCGTGTATCTTTCCAATAATTTTACCAAATATCAGGTTGAAGACTTACATTATAAGATACTGACCCGGTATTAAAAATACCTGGTTTTTTCTTTGAAATTTTGAAAAAAAAATTCAAAAGAATTCCTCCTTTCAAAACACATAAAAAATGTTTTGTTTACATGTATATGACCAAATCTAAAAGTTTTCACATATATTTTCTAAACAAATATTACATCTTTATCATGTTTTAAAAATATAAAATGAAAATTATAACCAGTTTCTGATTATCCATTAGGATTTGATAAAAAAATTCACAAATACCACAAAAATTAATATGTTTAATTAATATTCATGGTATGAATTTTAGAACATAATGCATACTCTTGGTATTAAATTAAATGAATTAATAAAAATAAATATTAGAAATTAGTTGTAGACTTTATTATTTGAGGGTATAAAATTACACTATAAAGTATATCCTCAAATATTAAAGATATAAAGTGGAAAATAAATGTAATGCTAAAATCTGAGTCCTAGAACAAATAGTTTTTATCCTGATAAGGTAGAAACTTTCTCACGAATAGAGATCTGTCTTGAACCTTAAATGAGACCAATAAATAAAAATATAACCTTGAAAAACAATAAATTGACAATGCAACTTACCATAGGTAAGGCGCACTAGGGGTGATTTGTTTTTTCTTTGCACAATTAGTTTCTTTACTCAGACTCTCGCAGACCATTAGGTTTTCTAGTAACCATGATACTAAGTGGAGATTCCTTTAAAATTATAATTTTATGATTAATCTCAAAACCCCTCGATTTAGGATGCAGACCCACCATTCAATGTCATGCATGCCACGACATTAGCCAAAAGCTTTTCCTTTTGCATTTTCACTCCATTAACTATAGACACTAAAATTTTTAAGAGTCTAGCCTATGACCCAAAGCTCTCTTTGACCAAACAAATTGAATTTATTTAGGCTTAGGCATAAATTAAATTTATTGGGTTTGAGCCCAAATTAAATTAAAACTCAATCCAAATATATTTTATGGTTCTTATTTTAATATCCTTTTAACTAAGGTATTTTAAGTAATCTTCATATTAAGTTTCCTAAAATACCCTTTGGATAAAAAAAATTTAAGGTAAATTATACCTAGTTAGTCTATAAATAGACAACAAAGCCACCAAATCAAACATAACAAGCATAAAAAAAAAAATAACAATAAGAAGAAGCACAAGAAGAACATGTAAAGACTAAAGATCAAGAACAAATACTTGAAAGTTCTCTTAAAGAAATTAAAGTCCATCAAGGAAGCAAAGTATCAAAATCTTTTTCTTCATCAAATCAACAAAGCAACGGATCAAAATCTTTTCCTTTATCAAATCAAATCAAGTTAAGATATCACATGGTTAAAGATTTCAGGCTTGTGTGAATAATCTTCATCTTCATTAAAGTTTTTTTTTTTTTCCATAAAATCAAATCAAGGAAGTAAAGGATCAGAGTCCTTCCTTTTATCAAATCAAATCAAGTTAATATATTACATATTAAAGCTTTCATGCTCGTGTGAATAATCTTCATCATGTCAAGTCAAGTCATTCATTAAATCAATTTAAGTTAAGATTTTACACGGTTAAAACATTCGGGGTTATGTGTAGTCTTTATTTTCATCAAGTCAAATCATATCAAGTTAAGATTTTACACGGTAAAAGCTTTCGGACTCGTGTGAATATCTTCCCATCCAAAACAAGATCTAGATTTGACTGTTAATTAGAGGATTCGTGTACGTGAAGAGCATCTCAAGTGAATTTCCATTTTTTCTTGTAATAAAATTCAATATTGTAATTTTGACATTATTTTTAATATGAGAAATTTTTTATGTACAAATTTCTGGCACACCTGGTAAGATACTCTTTTCCTCTCATCTCTTGAGTCAACAAATATACTATTCAAAATAGAAAACATAGAGCATGATAACAATTCTCCAATCAATTATTAGAAAAACATGTAGGGGCTACAAATGTTTTTAAAATGCCCTTTGAAAAATTTTATTTTTAATTTTTTAATATTATTATATTATTATTAAATATATTAGGCTCTGGGCTGGACCTGATCAGGCCGAGTGGGGTCAACTAACAACCCAACAGACCCGTCTCTTTTTTTTTTGGCTGGACCTAGTCCAAGCATAAAGACTGGGCTGAAACGGGTTCAGCCTGACTTACATGGTTGCTGGCCTAGCCTAACGACCATGTGAATTAATTATGTTGCATGCAAAATGAATTATGATTTTACATGCAGCATCCATGATTGATACGGGGAAAAGGGAAGATGAGAGAAGAAGACTACCTGGTGTGGAGGGTGTGGCTGCCCGTCACTGGTCTGGCATGAGAATGGTGAGGCGTTAGTAGCTCATAGTGGGGCTGGAGTTGTTGCCAGCGAGGAGGGCTGGTTTTTATTGCTGGAAGAAGAAACTTGTGGCGAAGAGGGAGAAGTTTACGGTAGTTGCTCTTGTTGCCGGCGAGAAGATGAGTTGGTGGAGGAGGTTGGGCTGTTGTTGTTCATGGTGGTGCTGAGGTGGTGGTCGCTGAAGAAGCAACAGAGAGAGGAGAAAGAGACTAACGGAGAGAAGAAGAAGAAAACTGGGAAAAAAACTTATTTTTTTAAAACTTTGGCTTCTAATTTCGTCTCTTTCAATGCCTATAATCCACCCTTATTTATAGGGGGTGAAAGAGAGACACTTTATCTTTATTCGAGACAAATCTTGGCTCTTGATTTAATCTGAAAGGATCTCAATTATTGGCTTAAAGTGGTCATCATGAACTGTTAAATTTTGACAGTTAATGACTGTTTAAGTTGGTTTTTTTGGGACGGTGCCATGGAAGCTATGGTGTTAATCATCCGAAAAGAACCGTATTGAGATGGAGTTAAATATTAAGTCATCATGGTAGTGTATGTTTTGTCAAATTTAATGAAGAGACGAAACATTTAATGCACAAACAGTTTTCACGCGGCTTTTGTTCTTTCAATTTCAGTTGTATTTAAAGGATGTCGGTTTATGAACATGGGGTTTATGCTATGGTTTCCTGATTTTGCTCCAGAGGGCTGCGTTATGCAATTGGCTGAGGCCAGAATTGAAATTATATGCATGGAGTTGTCACTTGTGGATCCCTTGCTGCTGGATTAAGGACTAAGGCACTGGCAAACCTGCAATTCAGTTGGATACGTGCTGGAATTTTGTTGTTCATGCACGGCGTGTATGCGCCTGGCATTAGCTGGAAAACGCACCCCATGGAGCCAGTCGACAGAGTACGAGCAACTTCACCGTAGAGGTGTGCCTATAGCCGTTGATGGTTTCAGGCAAGCTCATCCTTGAGATATTGCCGTGTGCAAACAGAGCATGTTTATGCCTGTCATGACATGAATTATCATAGCTGTTAAAATTGTGTGCTTTCAGCCATTACACTCGAGGTATTATCCCTTATTTTTAGGATGTTTTAATATAAAAACCTCATGTTTACACCCGACAGTTTGTGGCTTGATCTCTTACCCAAGATATATGCCAGCAGTTCTGTGGTAATAAAGTTGATGAACCCCTTTGGAATGCAAATAAGGCCCGACTTGACAACTCATTTCTATCCTCATTACGTAACAACCAAGATTATGTTGTGGTCAATGTTACGCATTAAGTACGCAGTTTTATCTCTGATTACAAGTTTTTCATAACGTGAATAACAGTAACTGGAATACAAGATTCAAGAACAATGGATTACACTGCTGATACTATAAGATCATATTTGCAAATATGAATCTCTAGATGTAATGAAAATGGCATTGTTAAACGAACTTGAATTATTTATGCATCAATCCTATGAATTGAATGGGCGCATGATATGATGCACGTAAATTGAGCTCATTAGCTTGAGCATATTGTGATCACCCAGATCTTCAGCTGCTTAACATTCATATAGACTTGAGTGCAGCCTTGGGCGGAGGATGACCTCCAATGGTGTTTCCTTGGGGATAGTGATTCCAGGGCCTTCACTCATATCGATTAGACCGTCTGAAACTGTCCCCATTTCAAAACCATGAAGCAGTCGAGCCAGTGTCAAGTGCAAAACCTGGAGCGCCAAGGAAATCCCTGGGCACATTCTTCTTCCAGACCCAAATGGTACGTATTCAAAATCTTGACCCCTCACATCCAGATTGGCATGCTCTTTTAGGAACCTCTCAGGCTGAAATTCCAATGGGTTAGACCAAATGTTGGGATCACGGTGCAACTTCCACAGGTTAACCAAAAGGCGTGTGCCCGCTGGGATGTGGAAGCCAGCTACCGTGCAATCCTCCATGGCTTGCCTTGGTGCTGAAAGCGGGGCAGCAGGGTATAGTCTCATTGTTTCCTTGACAATGGCTTGTAAGTATACAAGGTTCTTTATGTCTGTCTCGTCAACTTGCCGGTGCTTTCCTACTTGAATGTCAAGCTCATCTTGTGCCTTTTCAAGAACTTCGCGGTTGTTCAATATCAAAGATAGTGCCCATGTAAGAGTCACAAATGTCGTGTCGTGGCCACCCAAAATGAGGCTCTACAATATAAAGATTGCGTGATAATCTAAAACCATGAAATAAAAGAAAGAGACGTTTACAATATTGTCTCATCACCATTTTAATTCACTGCTGACAACATTTCTGTTACATTATCTGTTAGTTTGCACAGACACAGTCGATCACTGAGATTCGTTATCAATTGGGAAGTAATAGTGAGCAGCTTTAGTTGGCTTTTCTTTATCACCTAAAATGCCTGGCCTTGCCCTATCCTCCTACTATTTAGAAACAGGCCTTCTAGATGGTAGTTAGTTCAACTTGGTTTTTTATATTATTGCATAAAGACAGATAATGTTGCTTTCTTGTCCTTCATCAGACACTGACTTCAAAAATTTCATTTCTTGAGTTTATTATTAGAGTTTTGATGTTTAGTCTAACTTGATCATTTTACTTTCTTCCGGATTCAATCCAAGAAGGGCTCTTAATTTCTTTGCCTTTGTTTTCCTTCTTTCTAACTTTACTGTGAATTTGTTGTGACTATTATAATTAATGGCCTTCTTCTGGGTTTTCTGCCGAACCATATGCTCAATTGCTTTTCCCGTTTGGCGTTGTTGTGGTTTTTCTTTTATAAAATGCTTTTCATATTATTATTTAAAAAAAAAACATCAAATTAAAGTTTTTATATATTTTTCTATGATTTTAATCTGCTAATATTAAAAATAATAATTTTAGTTTTCTACGAATAAAATCATTGAACTTAATGGCAGAAATCGTAGACACTTACCAAGCAAGTGCCCTTAATTGCAGTATCAGTGTCAACAGCAGAAATCTTGCCGTCTTCCAAGTTAGAAAGCATAACATGGATGAAATCTCTCTCCTCCTCGTTGATGCTTCCATTGAGCCTGTTTCGTCGATGATCCTCCACCCAGCTACTAAACACACAGTCTATCTCCGTTGCTGTCCTCTTCATTTTGCCTACAAATCCCTTAACAAAATCCAACCAACCAAGAAATGGAACAGCATCTGAAACCAAGAATAACCCCAATAGATAGAAGAAATCTCCCAAAGCCTTTTGAAATCTCCCCGACTCCTCGTCCCCGTTTGTATCAGTATCAAAATATCGTTTCCCAGCAAGCATTCTTACTATTATGTTCAGTGTCAAGTTCCCAAACTTCTCCTTCATTTCCACCATAACATGCCCTCCATTCTTTATTGATCTGTCATGTAAGTCCTTCAGAAGCAACTTAGTTTCTGTGTCCCGTACATGCTTGAGCATCTCAAGCCTGCTGTTTGAGAGGAGCTCAACCATGGTTAGCTTTCTCATATCACGCCAATATTGCCCATAAGGTGCAAAGCCGAGCATAGCATGGTCGTAGCCCATGATTTTTACTGCCAAGTATTTCGGACGTGCAGCAAAAACCATGTCGTTGGTAGCTAAACATTCCTTCACAATTTCCCAGTTGCTCACAACCAGCACTCGACGAATTCCATGGCAGACAGAGAAGATTGGCCCGTACTTATCGGCCATGACCCCAAATGTTCTATGTAGTAGCTGGTTTGCTCCTCCAAGAAGATGCAGGTGACCGATAATTGGCCATGACCCTGCTGGCTCTGGTGGCATCTTGCCTTTTTTCTTGTTTGTCGTGGCATATTTTGTGGACAGGAAGAGAGAAATTATACCAAGAAGAAGGGCGTATAAGGTGATTTCTTGCATCTCCATAAAGATTTTAATTCTTTTGATGGATCCTATGAACAACGGATTTAGTTTGTAATGAAGGTTCAGTATGCTAGTATTTATTGTTCTGCTTGTCCTTTTGATTCATTCTAGGTGAGTGCTTGTAGAATCATAAAAATCTTCCGATTAAGATAGAGACAGGAGCGACACTCAATTTAATTTTGCCACAAGGGACAAGGGACCTAGCCGACGTGACGCAATTGGTTTTTTTTATTTACTATTATCTGGTTTGCCACTTCCATCTTTCTACTCATCCAAATCCATACATTTTTTCCACTCTGAAATTTGGATTTTATAGACAAAATAGTAATTAAAACCTGAAATCAAATTTGTCTATAATACCAGTATAACGGTAGCTGGATAAATAAATATTAATTTTTTTAATTAATATAATTTAAATAAATTTAAAGTTTAAATTTATTTTATTGAGAGATATTTGAGTTTTATATTTTTTAATTCAAAGATCTTGTTTAGAAGTGCATCTAAATCAAGATGGTGATGTTGGAATCTTGAGAGATAGTATATTACAAATATTCTAGTTGCACAAATAAAGAATAATAAAGCTTTAAGGAGAAATAATCCATCACTGACAATAACAAAAGTCTCATTACGTTAAAGTGCTTCAACAAATAACTGCACTAGTTTGTTTTAATTTAAGCATATATACTTTTATTATTAGTATGTATGCTAGAACTTTGAATTACTATTAATTGTAAGTTTGGACATAATTTGTAATCATGCTAGTATTCTTTATAATTTGTAATCATGCTTATATATTTAAACTTGTATGAAGTATAGGTTTTTCTTGAAAAACTTTTATGTTTAAAATGCCTTGATATGATAAACTAAACATTATTTGTTTACTAGTGTGTGTCTATATATATATATATATATATATATATATATATATATATATATATATATAAACTTTGACTTTACAATCTTAAGGCTTTATAGTTTGTCTTGTGAGAGAAAAATTATTATATAGATTAATTGTGAAAAAAAGTTTTTAGCAATTTTAAAATTTATGTTATTATTTAACTTCCTTTTAAGTTATTATATTCTCATATATAGATTTAATTTTATTTCTATATGTTTTAATCTATAATCTTTTGGTATGTTATTATTTTTTTTCCTTTTTATTTAATTTTAGAAGGTTGTTATATATCTTTGTTTTAAAATTATAGTTTATCTTCTAAAATTATTTTTCATGTTATTTGGATGGTTTGATGCATGCCATAAATTTTATTGATTTATATTTTTTAATAAGTGAATAATTGTTTGTTTGTGATAGTTTATGCATTGTGATAGTTGTCCTTTATAATTGTTAATCAACCCAAGATGAAATAGTCACATTAGGCTTTGTTTTTTGGATATTGATTAATGAAAAACAAGATTAAATAATAAAAAAATAAAAATAAAAATATTCTTTTGAGTTAATTGTTTCTATTAAGTATTAATTAATCCAAGATGGTACAATTTAATATCGGGCCTATCTTTTCAGATGTTGATTAAGAAATTTATTGATATAGCTTCTTTTTTTCTACAATTTCAAAATTCAATTTATAATATTTTAGTGGTCCTAGGATGGAATGATCTAAATTGAGTTCTTTGGATGATAATTGATAGATAATGTACATATTATAACCATATAATGTACATCTTATAACCATTTTTTCTACATTTTTCAAAATCAATTTGATATACTCGTCATTCTTTGAATAATTCTGGAATGATCTAAAATCAAACCTTGTATTTTGGATGTTATTTAGATAGTTAATCATGATTATAATATCTAAATCTTATATTAAATGATTGTATCATATGTTAAGTAACCCATAAAGTAATGGTTTCAGTATCAATCATGGCCTTTGGATGTTACTTGGTAAATAATTTTTTTTTTTTACATTTTGTGATATTAAAAATCAAATTGATGATCTCATTTTTTTTTCAAATGTTTTTTTTATTTGAATATTGTTTTGTGAATAATGACAATATCTTGAAATAGATACTAATTTAGGCAAAACATCTTAAATTACATTTATTATTGAAAATATACAATGCCGTAGTGTAGTTTATTTTAGGTAGAATGTATTCTATTACATAATCAACCATTTACGCAGAACCTCTGAAGATCGGTTAAGGTTTTTAGTTACCATAAAACTAGGTGTGTGTGTATATATATATATATATATATATATATATATATATATATATATATATATAAAACTTTACTCATTTACACATTCAGCTCTCCTCGATGTCCATATATGACAATATGGTTTGAAATAAACACCTCAACAATAGCATGGAAAGTTTGACAAGGTTATATTGTCAAATGAACTCAAAATCAACAAAGTTGATAAATATATTTATATAAAAAATACAGATAAATTTTATGTTATTGTATGTCTCTATGTTAACGATATGTTAATTTTAGACAACAATGATCATATAATCAAGTCTACTAATTAAATGTTAACAAACAAGTTTGATACAAAGGATTTAGGTGTTACAAATGTCATATTAGAAATAAAAATTTCTAAGATATCTAATGAATTGGTATTGTCTCAATCTCATTATGTTAAGAAAATTCTTGAGAAATTTTATAAAGATGCCAATAGCACAGTCAAAACACCAATTGATAAGTATACATCTATTCAAGAATAGAAGTAAGGGAATAAACCAATTAGAATATTCTCAAATAATTAGATGCCTGATATATGTTATAACCTATACAAGGCCTGATATTGCTTACTTAGTTAGTAAACTGAGTACATTTACAAGTAATTCAAGTATAAATAATTGGAAAACAATAAAAAGAGTACTCAAGTATTTGAGGTACACCTTGGACTATGAGTTACACTATATTGGTTACCCAACAAAACTAAAAGAATATAATGATGCTAATTAGGTATCTGACACTAAGGATTCAAAATCCACAAGTGGATATATCTTCATAACTATGTTATGAAAATCCTCCAAACAAACATATATCGCTAGATCTATGATCGAGTTAGAGTTTATTGCTCTTAATAAAGTTGAAGAGGAACCGAATGGATTTATAATTTCTTAGAGAATATTTCATGTTGGCTAAAACCACTGTCAACTTTTTGTGTCCATTGCGATAGTAAATCAGCAATTGGAAGGGCATAAAGTAGAATAAACAATAAGAAGTTTAGACATATACATCGCGGACATAATATCATTTGACACTTGCTCTCGAATTGAATTATCTTCATTGACTATGTAAAGTCAAAGAAAAAAAATTGTGGATCCATTAACCCAAGGTTGTCAATTTCGTTTCGGTAGGTGTTTTGTTTTTTCAATTGGAATGAAATGTTTCAGTTTCGGAATGTTTCGGCGTGCCGTTTCGGGGTTGTACTGTTTATATATATATATATATATATATATATATATATATATATATATATATATATATAAACATACATAATTCAAATTCAAGATAAATTAATTATAAATTATGCAATACAAACACAATGCCAAACAAATATAATTTTAAAATTTAAAATATTTGTAAATAGTCAAGATTAAATACATCTTTAACTTAAAGTAATTCAACTTAAACAAAATATTAAAATATTATGAAAGTAAAATGTTTTAACATAAATATTTTAAATATAAAGTTAGGTCAATGTTATCAAGGCTAATGGAATCTAAAACATCCCTTATTTTGCCCAAATTTCTACAAAGTATAAACATGAAAAAAAATAACATGAATATAAACCATATATATTAATGATAAATCTAATTTTAAAAAATTAATATCATTGTTAATGAAAATATAATAATAATTTTCAATATTATTATTAATATCATTGTTATTGAAAATAGTAATGAAAAAGCTTTTTATACTTGGGTGGTTTAATCAATTAAATTGAACAAGGTTCAATTTGATTCAATGACTTTTCAAGAGCAGAACGGAACATGTGGAATGAAACTGGAACGTTCCGGCCGAAAATTAGCCGAAAAAATTGGAACGGACCGAGATTTAAAATGAGATGAAAATTGTTCTGTTTTGTTCTGTTTTTTGAATTGGTATAGAATGTTTCGGCCATTCCGAACGAAATGGAACAGAATTGACAACCTTGCATTAACCAAAGGTTTGTTAAAAGAGCTTGTGTATAATTCATCGAGGGGAACGTGATTAAAACCTTTAAAAAATAAAAGAGTAATGATAGTAACTATACCTAATGATTGGAGATCCCGAGATCTAGGTTCAAATGGAAAACTAAATTATTTAATATTCTTTGTAGCACAAGGAAACTATTATTTCCTGTTTATTCCTATGATAAAATAAGTGTGAGTTCAACGTGATAAAGTGTGATCTGAGCTCTTAATGATTTTCATATCTTGGTACACTAAGTAGAGTAGAGCAGAATATTTTTAATGAAAGATCACTTATATGAGTGAGAAATATGATCGTTTCTTCGATAATTTCGATAAAGACTGAATTCTCTAAAGCATTAATGAATTCAAAAGTTATTTAGGGTCAAAATAAACACAACGGTGAGAACCAAAGAAAGTCTCTAAGTAAAAAACTATATGAGTACTATTATCTAGGTTTACACATAGACTGAATAACTCAAGACATCGCATTTACTATTTAGCCAACTAAATCCGATAGTATTTTATTAAGAAAGGTTCAAAACCAAAAGCTACCTATCTTGATGTAGTTATCTACCAAATCAATATCTCTCGACAAATCTTTGAGTCATTTTTAAAATGGTGAGACAATTTCCATTATGAGTGAATGAGAAATTAATCTCAAAGAACCCTTGGTTTTTCCACTTAAAGAACCCTTGGTTTTTCTATATTTAATTTTTGATTTATGGTAGCTAATCAAAGTTTGATAAAAATGAGAATTGATTCTTCAACCTTTAGCTTCCAAAATTCTATCTTTTAGCAATTTGGTACTATGTTAACTTTTATTTTTTGGCCAATCACAAAGAAAAAATCATTTGGTTGGCTAAATATTTCTGCTTTTTATACTGAGTATCATATAATTGTGTTTTAAATCTAGATTTTGTAGAAGCTAAAATAACATGTTTTTCATTTATTTTGCTTACAAAATTCATATCAGAGCAGTTTTAACCAAA
The DNA here is from genome assembly GCA_007827005.2 of Populus simonii. NCBI lineage: Eukaryota > Viridiplantae > Streptophyta > Magnoliopsida > Malpighiales > Salicaceae > Populus > Populus simonii. The sequence goes on along the minus strand of CM017467.2, from coordinate 14,997,316 downwards.
ATATATATATATAAAAACTTAATTTTTTTAAATTACAACCATGAAACCTACTATAATACCAAACACAAACTTTAGTGAGGTAAATGTTATTTCTCGCTAGACAAATTTTAAATAATATTCATGTAAATAGTCTTTTTAGAAAAAAATAAATGAGTTATTTGTTTGATCAAGTCCAACTAAAATCCTAAAATTATAATTAGTCAATTCAGATCAATATTTAATTCCATTCAACCAGAAACCTAACTTGGTTTAGGCATCAAAATGTTGTGTTTTTCAAATCAACCAATCAACAAGTTTAACAAATGATGATTACAGCAATTAGACCCTTTATAAGAATGAAGTTTCCAGTTTTTTTTTTTTTTTTATCATGAATAGATTTTCAAATTTAAAATCGCTTCTTATTTAGTTTTTAACACGAAAAAAATACAGTTTCTAGTAAACCTTTTAATTAACATGTAAAAAACCAGAAACAAATTCCTTTTTATTAATATTTTTTCATACAGCTTCATCTGTTGAAACTTAATTTGCTGGTTTGGTTCAGACATCCAAAAAAACCCAGCACTGCATTAAAAAATAACAAAGAAATTAAGGTACATCCTTAATAAAGAACAACCAACCAAGACACACCAAGGAAGCTAAAATTTCTCATTCAGTCTCCTCCACAAAAGCCTCGATTCGAAGAAGAACGAACCCGACAGCAACTCCAACAAGTACAAGCCCATTCATGACTGCTGCTATCCTAAATATCTCACCAACATCGCTACAGGTTGAAGAGAGTGCACCTCCACTTCCGCCTTTACCTTTCGATGGAGCTCTCAATGAGCTCACAATCTTTGCAAAAGACTGCTCAGTGCCTACCGACAAGCCTAATGAACTCACACTGTTGTGAGCTTTTAGCCCGCCAAAAGAATTCAGTCCTGTTATGTAATTTACATTGGTTTGCTTCCTCTTGGGACTGCTAACGGCGGAAGCAACAAGTGTTGGTGGAGAAAATGTTGCTGAGGTTGTTGCCATTGACACAAAACCTGCTACATATAATGAAAGAACGAAATAAGATCAGCCTTTGTATACAGCAAACAGAAATATTGAAGTTACAAATTATATGATTTAATGAGATAATCATTTTATGCCTGACAGAGGAGGAATCTGTAGTTACCTTGTTTTTTATGGCGTCTGTCTAGTTAGAGGTTTAGCAAAATATGATTGAAAAGAAAGGAAATGGAGACTTTTGTATGGAAAATAATGAGAGAGGATGGATAAGGCAGGGAGAGGATGAATGGTGGACAAGCAGATTAGATGGACTACATGCTACAGAATATTTTCAAGGGTAAGAAAAGATAGTGCACCTTAAAAATTAAAATGCTAGCCAGGAAAATAAAAAATGAGGCCACTGGGCCTGGTTTGTAGAGAAGTTGGCCTACAAATTTGAATAATTTAACAGTCCAGAGCTTTCACGGTCTCCAGTTCTATTACATACCTGAAGAGAATTCAGACCCAGGCCCAATTTCAAAGTAGTGAGCATATATATAAATATATATATTCTCGAAAAAGTGTTTCAGAGGGGACTGGTCAAAGATAAGTTTTTTCAAAGCAATTTACAGCAGGGAAGAACCCACGCACATTGCCATTGTTCACAAAACATAAAGTAATCAGGTTTGGACATGATTGGAATTAGCATTTTCAGAGCGTTGATGCCAATAGTCTGGCATTTAGGGGAAATAAACCTTAAAGAGAGTATAATACATGCACAGTTCATTCATCTAGCTACTGCGCACTGAGCACCAGTGCACGCTAGAGAGAGTGTTTCAAAAAGCTTTTTTGTACATTTTATTTATACATTACAGGACACGAGAAATTCTAAGAGAGTTTCCCACTTTTGTGTTTGCTTCCACTGAGTGCTTTTATGTGCCTCCAAGCTGCATAGAAAGCAAAGAATCATCCGAGAGAAAGCATATATAAGTTGAATCGACAAGTATAGTTAGTACTATCTGATTGCCAACAAAATAAAAGCTTGATAGCTGTAATTCTTACAAACTATAATACTTTAATTTCCTGTCATTGATGAAACTGAGTATAGTCTGGAAATTCCAAACAAATCTGTAACGTTTGCCTTATAAAATTTGCCAAGAGACCAAAATTTGAGCTATGTCAACAAACAATAAACCTAACAGAATTAGGAACCTGATAATGATGTAGCCTCGTTGCAAATTAAGAATAGGAAAACAAGAAATTATAAAAGCAGTTGATCTTACACTGCAAGTCAATTTGAAGGCCCGCTGCCATCAACTGCACGGAACATTGAAACTTGAAGTGAAATTTTTTTGTTCTTGATCAGCTCAAAAACACATACATCTCCTTCCTTCAAGTTGTTTTCCCTTTTAAATTCATTCCATCCCCTTGAGATAATCATGCGGGCACGTTGTGTTTTATTGAGACGAAGAGGCCATTGTCTTCCATCAGAAACTTGAAGTTTAATATGTTCTGAAACTCCACTTAAATGTCTTTTAGAAAATTCAGCCGGCACAGCCTGCACAAAACAAGGAGAATCAAGAAGTGAATGTGTAACTTGTAAACTTGATGAACATATCTTATTTATGAGATTACCACAAAACACTTATTGTATGACCGTAACAGGACCATGAAAGAAGGATTTTTAGGCCTGAACATTCTGGCGGCATGAATTGCCTTCTTGCTTTCTTCTGAAGCCTTTGCAAATCCACAGACAATGATGTCCGTATCTTCTCCGCATAGCGGTGAAAATTCAGTTTCATCTGCATATGATGGAGCTCGCAATCAGAAACAAAAAGGTTATACCAGATCACAAAATTATATCCAAATAACATAAAAGAGCTTACCAAATTTAGTTTTAGATTTGCCTTTGTTGACCTTGGTTTCATCTATCAAGGATCCATGTGGCCTAGGCAATCTACATTTCTTAGACAGCTTCCTTCTCCTTGATTCATCAGTATCATCTAACTCGGCCATAACAATATGCTCTTTCTTCACAGGTATTTTGCCTCTTTTGTCACCGGAACGTTCAAAACATGGCCTCTCTTGGGCATTGTTCTCTGATGGAGGAGGCTTAGATGGGTGCCTTTGTCTTGATTCCCCTGCATCTTCATCAAAAACTCCACTTTCCAGTGCGCAACAATATTGGGAATCGATGCTTGCAATTGTACCTTCATCTTTCATTACATCTACATCATATGGTGAACATTTTTCATCGTAATTGATCTTTCCACCACTAGTCCCTCCCCTGCATCTATGATACGGAATCTCACATGCAGTCTTATCAAATATGAGAGCATTAAAATTAGAGCAACCTCTATATCCAAAGACTAAAAGGTGCCCATAACCGACTGAATGGTGCTCTAAGAACTGTAGCCAACCATCATCAAACGAAACGCTGTTGTTGGATTTTGTTAATCCTATTTGCCAGGAATGGCCATTGGGTAGAACAACTTTAGCAACATCAGAAAGTTCTTCCCCAAATTTCCTCGCAAACTTATTTGGAATCCTCTGCAGATACTCAAATTAAAGTTAGATCAAATGTTCCATGTACAATTTTTTTTCCTATATAATTGCAACACAGTCATTACTTTCATTTTCATAAACCAAGAATTATCTCATTTCAGATAAAATAGATGACTGATACTGATTGGAAAAACAGGAGTGGTAACTATTATTCTGTAGATGTTTCACTTAAAGGTGAAATCATCGTTGCCCCTCTGTAGCTTTTATAGTATCAACAACATTAAAGTCACTGAAATCGAAGTTCAAAAGTCACATGCATCCTCGCTTGTCACTTACATTCAATCTTTATCAGCACAACTTATTGGCCCTGAAAAGGCCTTTTTTCAATAGAAAAGAACATTTCTTCCACTCTACACAAAAGAAAAGGAAAAATAGATCCTTTCTGGCCCAGCAGTGACCAAGATAATTTGCTAGAAATTAACTTAAATCTGGAACTTTCATGAAAAGGACAAAGCTTTTCAAGAATGACAAGACTTTTCTTTTTGCTTCTTGCAAAGCCAAATTCCAATTTATCTCATTTCAAACTTCAATCATGCAACACAAAAAAATGTTCATCGGGAAGAATAGATATAAAAGACAATCTACTAGGTAGCTATAGATTTTATGTATCAAGTGAACAGGAATCCCTAACTATCCCATGCATGCAATCAAAATTACCAGCTTCTTATCTTTTAAGGTACTCTGAGTGATTATCTTGAAGAAATGCCACAACGGTCTCTGATCCGCCTGAAGACTCCTGGTTGGCCGCCCTTCCTTCCGGGGAGCCATTGCTGTAATCTTTGGCAAATTGCTACTGTGACAATATATATTATTACTGTTGCAACAAGTTTTTTATTATAATAGCTCCTGAGGTATGTTTGGTGGACTAGGAATTTCAGCATGCAAGTGACACGTAAATCATCTAGATTCACGCTGCCTTCGTTTCATTCAACAAAATTTACAATTAGCAGGCCGGCCTATTAGTTTCTTTATGGACCATCATTGTCACATAATAGGGCCTCTCTAAGAAATTGTGTCCAAAATATTGGAACCCCCAAGACAAATACAGCAAAGAAAGATGGTTCATGCATCAACTGTCTTAATCACAGTGGAAAATTGGGACCGTTAGGATCAGTTCAATCCAAGCCAGGCTTGAACTAAAAACTGGATCAAGCTGAGTTTTAGGCTTTGTCTAGTTGCAGCATAGTATAATTTTCAGTATGCATGAAATATACATCACAATTAAGCTAGAAGACCAATTATCATTTAATTATATGAGAGGGAAACTGGGAATCATTAATTTGGTTATAATTGTGGTTTTAAATGTTTGATAATGCTTTAAAAGCTAGCATTATAGTTCTTCATGAATATAGTTATGTATGTACCAAACTTAACTCTTGATATTTTATAAATTATAAATTTGATTTTTTAAAAAAAAAACTAAATCCGAATAGTTTAAATATGGATAGTAGGTGTCATAACACCTTCAATATTAAGTATAATTTTCATAACTTATACCACTATTAAATTAATTTTAATTATCTCCAGCTCCGCTCTAGTAAAAAAATGCCTTTTTTCATTATTTTTCTAAAAAATTAGTAGGAAAATTACTAAAAAGAACTTTAAAGCCTAAATATTTTTTAAAAATAAATATTCATCTCGTAATATCTATTTTTTAATTTATTTGACCCATTATTATTTGCAATATCAGATTAAGTTCGATTCAAATCAAATAAACCTGTCTTTTTGAACACCCCTGACTGTGACTGAAAGCCATAACTTTCCTAAATGGACTATGGACCCCTCTCTTAGCAAGGGTAATTTAGCCACAAAGAATATTAAAACACACACATGTATACGTGGCGTGAAGCATGTGAACTTCATAAGCATTCCTCTGTGATTAACGTCTACATCATTGAAATCAAAACATCAATCCTTTGTTGGAAATCTATGTAGTATTCTTATAACTTGTAAGCACTCAAGTACAGCAAACAATGTCTTATAGCTACAATGAACGGGGATTAAAGTGATGAGCTCCAGTCCTGGCCTTGGTAAAATGGGAACTACGATAGGGCTTTTTCTCCGGTAACTTATACAGCAATCCCTACATCTTCACTTTTTGACAGTAACTTATTTTTGTCTGCATTTAACGGATTCAATACAAAAAACAAAGAGCACAACATTTCAACACCAATATTTGAATTATATAAAGAGCCTATCAATTTCACCTTTGTTCTTGATTTCATTCAACAAGGGTCGACAGGTCCTAGACATGCGATGATACTTCAACTTCTCTTTCCTCGACTCTCTATCATCTTCTAAATCAATTATCTCAGCATCCACTTCCTTCACAAACTTTTCACTCGTTTTGTCACCGAATTGCTTCAAATTTTGGCTCTGCTGCACAGAATTACACCTTCGACGCCTTTTCATCCCAAGATTTTGCTCAGCTGAAGCATTGTGTCTTTTGCTGGATTTTCCTTTCCTTCCAAATCCATTTAAATCTGTACTTTTCAAAACACATTAATTAAAAGATGCAATCTTGCAACCATAGATTTCAATAGTCTTCATCTTCCATTTTTACTACAGGATTGAAGAAACGTTTCTCACCATAATTAGTTTTTTTAGCGCTAGTTGGTCCAACACCTGGGCATGGATATGGAATCTCACAAGCACTCCTATCAAATATGAGAACACTAAAATTACAGCAACCTCTATATGTAAAGACTAAAAGGTATCCAAAACGAATTGAATGATGCTCTACAAACTTTTGCCAACCCTCATCAAACCAGATATTGCTCTGGTCTTTTGTTAAGCCTATCTCCCAAGCATGACCAGAAGGAACAATGACTTTAGCAACACCAGAAAGTTCTTCACCATATCTCCTCACAAACTTATTCGGAATCCTCTGCAAAAGTACTTAAATTTTAGTTAGCTTAAATGTTCTGATGCAAGACAAAATCAACCAAAGCAATTTGAACAATATGTTTTAGGCTTTATATAATTTTAGCATGACATGATTTTCATTATCTATAGATTTAAGCTAGTCACATAGGTGAACAGATTATCACTGGGATAAGAGTGGCAAAGCATGAAGCACTGTATGCAAAGTGAAACTGTTATTTCTCAGAAACTTGTTGATGATTGGGTTGTAGCCTAGTGCACCCTCCCAGCAACAATGCAGGGACAGAGTAGGGACTTGATTCTCTTCCACGGGTGAGTAGAATTCAGCCAGCAGGGGCCAAATTCAAGAAAACAAGAGAAATAAACATGGAGATGGGCAAACATGCATGCACACTAGAAACACATGACCTTCCATCACCATTCTCTATAATTTATCTCTATCACATTAACATCTCCAATATCAAGATCCAGAAGTCACATTCAATTTTCAGTTAACATTAGATCTTTTATCAAAAATCTATATAGAACAATCAACTCTTGTTTAAGAAGTTCAGAGACAATCGTGGAAACATAATGATCAGCTTTAATGTCTTAGGTTCATGTTTAATCAAAGCAGTCTTTGATGTAAGAAAAGAAATCATATTTTTTGCAACATTGTTTATCTTTGGCTACATTATAGTTGAATGGATGAATATTAAACCTTGTTGTGGCCAGTGCACTATACAATAGATCGTTTTCTGGATATTTATATAATAGTTCTGCAGAATCAAAATGGAAAAGAAACGTGAAAGGAAGACGAGTACATTTTACTAGATGGAGAATCCATAATTTAGTAATATTAAGGAAGTAAAAGTTGTGAATTACCAGCTTCTTGTAATCTAAGATACAAGGAAGGATTATCTTGAAGAAATGCACCAGTGGTCTTTCATCCGGAGAATCTGATCGCCAGTTACAACCCCCATTGGGTTTCACTTCTCTCTTGAAAGCCATTGATTAATTAATCTGACTTCTCAGCTTTCTTACTGTGTACATTAGAATTACAAAAATAGTCAGCAACAAAGCATACATGCAAACCAAAATATTTCACCTATCACTTAATGTTGTTTCATTATCCCCCTTCGTATGATTTTTATTAGCATCAGCGTTTTCAGTTCGGTTTCATCTAAAAAAATAATCAAATCAAAAAAATTTATTTTTTAAATTAAAAATCGAAACCGATTCAAACCAATTACTTTCAATTTGGTTTGATTAATTAAAGTAAAACACTAGAAAATAGCTTTTTTATAGGCTTTCAAAAGCCCTGTAATTGATTTAAATAGCCTATTCTAATTGTCCAATTTTCCTTCACTAGAATTCTATTTTCTCAGATCTCCAAGAGAAATCTCACAACACACCAACAATCTCATTTAAGTCTCCCAATGCAATTTTTTTTTTTTTTGGTGAAATAGAAAAATATATATATATAGCGAGAGATCAACAATCTCCAGATTTATTCCCAAATCATCTAGAGTCTCCCTTTATACAATTTGCTTTCTTCTGACATACAAAGCGACAAAGATCAGAATTCAAAAGTACTGAGCTAGGGAATCCTAAGAATGAGCCAAAAAAAGGACTTGCCTCGGAAATCATGGAAGAATATTAGGAAATATTAACCTTAAGGATTGCGTTATAGGCAAGCACTTGCCTTAGATCAGCTACCTCTTGCTCCCACTGCTCAACCTGCAGGACAAATTTTAGTTTCGCAGCAAGGCTAAAAAATGGAGACACTTTGTGACTGGCTCCTAGATTGTGGACATTTATAAAGAACATTTACACAAGGCTTCTTATTTATCAGCTTTGGATTAATCAAGCAGTCAAGTAACTATGGTGGGAGACTAGAATGAGGTGATACTACTTGTAATTGTAATTTGAATATAGGTTAGTGGTAAGAGTTTGAAACTAATAAGTTTGCTTTCTCTGTGGTTTTAGATTCGAGCCATTTGGTTGCTCATATGATGGCCACTGGAGGTTTACATGATTGTTAACTTTAGAGTCTGTAGAATTAGTCGAGGTACACGCAAATTGACCCAAACATTCTTATTAAACTAAAAAAACAAAAAAAAAATATGACAAATTTAAGTCTTATGCATTGGAGCTCCATGAATACAAAAAGTCAATCGATTAGTTTGCCCTCGAAGAGGAAAAATATGATACCAAATTGAGGGTACCAAACTACACAAGTCTAGAAAATCTATGTAAATGGCCCAATAAAAACTCTAAAAACAAGAAAAAAAACCTCCGAGCAGAGGGAGGAAAGTGCTTTGCATGCAAACCAGAACATGTATCTATTTTGTCATGTATTCAGAAGCAAAAATGTGGTTCGAATCAACTTTGAATATACCTTAAATCAAGAAAACACTTCCCTTTGATGCGGCCTCACACTTCCCTTTGATGGTCTGTAAATTAATCAATGACTGGAATTAGTAGTTAAAACTGGCACAGCAAGGGGATGTCTTCTTAATTTCGCCAAAAATTGATCTAACATGATCCTTCGCCAAAAATGAGAGTTCATGAACATGACAAGGATCCATCTACACAAGCAAAATGACACACTTAGGTATGTCTGAGAAGAATGTAGTAGGTTTAAAATTATTTTTTTAAAAAAATATTTTTATTTTTTAAAATTTATTTTTAACATTAACTTATCAAAGTAATCTGAAAATATATATATAAAAATTCATTTTAAACAAAAAAATTTTAAATTTAAAAAAACACAATGTCCTAAATATTCTTTTAAACAACAACTATCAGGTTTTATTATTGTTTATTAAAGTTTTTTTTATTTAAAAATATATTAAAATAATATATTTTTTATTTTTTAAAAATTATTTTTAATATCATCCTATTAAAATAATTTAAATATATATATATATATAATTAATTTAAAATAAAAAATTATAACTTTCTGAAAACAACTTTTAAAACATAAAAACATCACTCATATTCGAAGGGACCTCACTTTCCTCAGTGCGTTCCTCGAGCTTCTCGAGTCAATAGAAGTACTCTCTCCTTTCTGTGGACAAGACAGGTGGCATAACATCTTGGCTCCTCTGTCCACGTGGTACATTCAAGATTACAACTGGCACTCCATTTGCTCATGTTTTTCTTTTCTTTTTCTACGAGTGGATGGTAATGGTTACCGCGGGTAGGATTTTTTAATAATAATACTATATTCTTTATTTATAAAATAAAAAAATTAAATATTATAAGGATTTATTAACTAGATTTTATTAGTTAATAAAAAATAATTAATATATATATTTGAAGCAAGTACGAATATATATGTGTTTTTCATATTAATATTAAAATATTCAATTCCTTGTAAGACATAAGTTCCAACAAGAAACTCAAGCTCATACTGGGCATGCAGGCGCATGCTCAATTGAGCACATACCAGCACACCCAGCAGAGGCATGACATTCCCAGCTTGTTGCGCGTGATATGCCCAACAACCTCGTGGGTTTGGGTTAGTGAGTGCACCCCGACTCAACATGTTTGGATTTAGATAACGCGTTTGGATCTATTTTCTATATTTAATGAGCTCGAGCTCAACACTTGTCAGAGATTTTTTCAAGACCCCACACAGGTCTTTCAATAATATATTTTGATCTAATATGTATTATTTTGAGTAGAGTACAACTCAAAATATCACAATGATGAAATTACATTTTAGCCTCTTTTCTCCACAAAAAGACAAGATTCATAGGCTATAAATACATCATGAATTCTTCAAGTCAAAGGTTCATAATCTCTCCATTCTTAACATTTTTAGTATACATATTTTCAGAGTCTATCTCTCTAAAATATCATTGCACTTTCTCTCTCCATAAAGTTATAGACTTTACCATCAGAGAGTTTTGACGTCTATCAAATGAGACCTTTTATGGGTAACAGCTACCGGTCATCTGGCTCACCAAGCACCACCTGCTACTACCATAGCTAGGGGTGTTCAAAAAAATCGAAAAACCGATTAAACCGAGAAAACAGGAAAAAAATTAACCGAAAAAACCGAATCGTGAAAAAAAACCGATTAAATCGATTAAAATTTTGAAAAAACCTACCGGTTCGGTCCGGTTTCGGTTTTTTAAGCCTGGAACCAGAAAAACCAAACCGAACCGAACCCGAACCGAAAAAATGAAAAAAAACCGAGCCAAAACCGAGTCAAACCGAAAAAACCGAGCCAAACTGGTTTGAATCGATTTTTGCTATAAAAAACCGAACCGAATCGAAACCGGTCGTTTTGAACCGGTTTCAGTTCGGTTTCGGTTTTTTTTAAAAAAAAATTTGGTTTGGTTACTTTTTTTGATAAAAACCAAACCGAAAATGAACACTCCTAACCATAGCTACTAGTCACCTTGCTCATCAGGCATCACCCGCTACTACCACAGCTACCGATCACCTGGCTCACCAAGCACCATCTACTACTACCATAACTATCAGATACCTTGATTAAGGAGAATGGATCAGATTGCTTGAACTAAAAGATTAACTAATTATCCAACACATCAGCCTTATTCCTAAGCATCTTGGATCTTGAAACTTATTAATTGGCGCCATTTATGAGGACCTAATAAAACATCTATTAGTTTCTAAAACTTGTTTTTGACATTTTCAGGTCATTCCATAGCATACAACCAAGACACACTTGGGTTAGGATGCATGACAAATCTACTTTTTACCACAAATACTTCTACCCAATCGGACCTTCAACAACTCACTAGTCAGGTGTAACTTCTCACTCAGATCGTGTTGGGAATCCAAGGGAAAAATCAGACCTTGCTACCCCGACAAGTTTTAACACTTTTAGCAATACACAACCGCCTCAACGTCACGGCACACTAGGCACCCGTAAATGATTATATTACCCAAATGAGACTAAACATAATGACAATCTTGAGAGTCCCTCAAGGGGTCGCTCGTGCCAATTATGATGGCTGACCCATGGAAGCATGTATAGAATGTGCGTGGTAGCTTAGAGTTAGTCATCTAGGATAGTGACTCAATATGCAAAATCTTCCCCACAACCTTCCAATGGTATGAGCATGCATAGTATAATGATTTGAAGCCAAGCTCCATTAATAGGTTTAGTGACTTATGTGCTAAGCTAGTGGCACGCTTCAGCATCAGCATACCAGATAAGAAAAGCTCAACGAAACTACTTGGTGTTACCCAATAAATAAGTGAGTCCACACGGGCATATTTAAAGAGATTCAGTGAGGAGATACTCAAAGTTGAAGAATTGCTTGAGCCAGTAGCCTTTGAGGCCTTGATAAGAGGGGTAAGGGAACATGCACTATGGAAAAACTTTATGCTTTACCCGACAAAAACTTGCTTAAGGTAAATCAAGTCATGAAAAATCATATACAGGTGGAAGAGGCTAGCTTGTTACGACATGAGCCTCCTTGTTTTTAAAAGAACCAGCATGAAAGACCTTCTAAGTGAAATCATTCTCCTAGTAGAAATGAAAGCTCGATGAAGAACCATGCAAGATCAACCCATAATCGTTTGGTGTATCCTAATGATCACTTACTTGAAGTTATTAGGACAATCAAAGAAAACACCTTAGCGCCACCTCCAAGACATGTTACTCCTAAGAACCTCTCTTGTACCTATCACTTAATTCATCTTAGGATGTATAATCTTCAATAGAAATGTAAGTTTTTTTAATAAAAATAATATATCTTTGACATATATTTCATATTTACATATCTTCAATATGGGCTTTCAGATACTTTTCAAGGAAGGGATTGACTTAGTCTCCTTAGGGAAATAGCCCTACAATTTCCAAAGGTTGATTCGAGATCCTCTATTTTTCAGGTGATGTCTAAAGGCCTCTTACCAATTCTCTATGGGTTGATTTGGGATCCTCCATTCTCTATGTGATTAGGATCCCCCATTCTTCAGGTGATGTCTAGCGGCCTCTCACCAATTTACTAGGGGTTGATCTAGGATCCTTTATTCTTCAGGTGATGTCTAAGGGCCTCTTACTAATTCGTTAGGGGTTGATCTGAGATCCTCCATTCTCTAGGTGATGTCTATAGGCCTCTTACCAATTTGTTAAGGGTTGGACCTTGGATCTCCCACATCTCCAATACAGTCTTGAACTAACACCACTTTATAGTGGGGGGGGCTCTCATGTATCATATCATCTTAAAAAGGTTACATATCTCTCACACACCATTGACCATTCTTCAGTAAAAGGCTCTCAAGCTTCCAAGCCATCACAATGGAGGTTACAGACCTTTCAAGGGCTCTCAAACCCCCCACGCTATCATCAAGGAGGCTATAGACCTCCTACTATTCAGTGAATTTTTTTTTCAATTAAGGGCTTTCATGCCTTATGTCATCCTAAGAAGGTTACATACCTCTTACACTCCAATACAACCACTCTTTAAATGGATGGGCGTGGTTTTTCTAGTGTAATAAAACCACCCTTTATGGATCTATCCCATTATCTTTAAGAAATTTTTCTAAGTATGGGTGTCGTCAGGGGTCACCCTCCTTGGGTTCTCCTCGGTCCTTTAGAAATTTTTATAAGTAAGGGTATATTACCAGGGGTCATCCTAATTAGATTTCCCTCAGCCATTTAGAAATTTTTCTAAGTATAAGCGTCTCCAATGGTCACTCTTACCCTCATTGGGTTCCACTCAACCCTTTAAAAAATTTTCTAAGTATGAACATCACCAAGGGTCACCCTTTTTTAGTTCCTTTCAGCCATTTAGAATATTTTTTAAGTATACACTCACCCTTTATGAGTTCCCACCAGCCACTTTATAAATTTCTCATGACATCTTAGAAAATATTCTAAGTATGGAGTCTTTTATATCTCACCTCACCCTTCGAAGAACTTTTCTAAATATGGGTTCCTCCATGGCTCTCTTATACATACTTAGAAATTTTTTGAAACATAGTGCATATCCCTATACATGGGCTCTCCTATTTATTACCCAAAGTTCCAACCCCTCTTCTCATAAGAAGAAAATTCGACAAACTCATTATGATAACAAGGTATTTTTATAAGTGTTTACAAATTAATACCATAAAGACTTGGAGGGCTGCTAATGGATTCAAATAAAATGGATCCAACAAATGCCCCAGGATAAGGAAAAAAAACACCCAGTGGGCTCGGGCTTGGTAGCCGGAGCCCAATGTATAGTAAGGGATCCAGGGAGAGTGGACTCAGGCATGGTAGCCCAAGCCCAACACCTGAGGAGTTTGGTAGCCCAAGCCCAACTCCTTAGAGAGCATGAGGTTGGGCAAGAAGCCCAAGCCAATGAAGGGCATGCAAGGCACACACCCATGTTGAGCGTGCCGTCACGCCCAATATAGGCATGACATTCACAACTTGCTGGGCGTGACACGTCTAACATCTTTGGTGCTATGTGAGTATCCTAACACCCCTGTGTACTCGGGCTTTGATGCTTGAGGCCAATGTACTCGGGATAGGAAGCGCACCCTAAGCCTAACATGTTTGAGTAGAATACAACTCGAGTAGAATACAACTCAAAATATCACAATGGTGAAATTACACTTTAACCTCTCCTCTCCATAAAAATAACAGATTCATGGGCTATAAATACACCATGAATCCTTCAAGTCAAAAGTTCATAATCTCTTCATTCTTAACACTTTTAGCATATATATTTTCAGAGTTTATCTCTCTAAAATATCATTGCACTTTCTCTCTCCATAAAGTTACTGACTTTGTCAAGAGTCTCCACATCCATTAAAAAGAACCTTTTATAGGTAAAAACTATTGGTTACCTAGCTCATCAGGCACCACCCATTACTACTATAACTACTGGTCACCTGGCTCATTAGGTACCACATGCTACTACCAAATTACTAGACACCTTGACTAGGAAGAATTAATCAGATTATTTGAACTAAAAGATTATCTTATCCCCATACATCTTGGATTTTATCACTAATCAATAAGTCATAAATATAAGCAAGCATATACTAACAATAGAGTTTGAACAGTTCATTTTTCTCTAGATGTCAATTCAAAAATCACCATCTTCATCTGCATGAAATATTGTAACTTTCAGCACACTATTCTTTCCCTTAATCTGCTCAAACACACAATCATCACCTTCATCTAAACCATTAATGCAATCCACCCTTTTGATAACTTGGAGCATTTTCAATGACAAAAGCTATTTAGAAGAATCAAATGGTTGATATAACTTTTTGAATAGTATAAATATAATTTTATTATTATTATTATATGCACTGCAACGGAAAAAACTATTTTAACAATCCATTTATATTTTAATATATTTAATATTGATACTTTTGGCTTTTTTTAGGGAAAAAACTATTGAAAAAAATTGAAACAATGAAAGAATGAATCTTTAAATAATCTATTTAAATATTTTGATTTTTTTTATAGATATGCAGGAATGATTTTTCTTTGACAGAAAATCCATTTTGATTTTTTATTTGGCTTTCCCATTAAAGATGTAATATCAAGAAAAAAGAGCTAAAAAATAATTTTATTTTATTTTTAGCTCTGTCATTACAGATGCCCTCTGTTGCCTTTAGAGCCATCACTAATGATTCATAGAGGCCGAGGGGTAAGCTAAATTGATAAAATAGTATTTTAATAATATAAATATGACTTTTTAGCTAGGTCTCCTTAATTGTGAAGCTATTAGTAATGTTGCACCGGTGATAAGCTTGCTCATTCATTTGCACTTTCTTTCTCTAAAATTCAGACTCTTCTGTGATATGTTTGGTGCCCCTTAGAAGCAATCCTTTCGGCAGCCATTTTTTCTTCTGTTGGCTGTTATTTAGAGCTGTCATGTTGGTAGGCCATCCATTTATTTTTCAGGTATTGTTGTTTGATGTTGCAGGGCTTGATGTTGTTGTTTGAGAAGTAAGTTCTATTATTTGACCGTCGTTGCAAGTGTGATGACGACAAAGTTTTGTTGAAATCATTGCCCACCATGGTTGGCAATGATTTGAGTCTATGAGATAATGTTTTTCAAAACTTCTTTCTTATTTGGAATGGTGGCTAGTTGAATGTTCACATTAAGAAATTATAGTTTTTGAGGATCGAAGCTGTCTGAATTGCTTCGGGCTTGCTGCCTTCATGCTTGATATTCGATAACAATGGCAGTTTTTGGCATGTTTTTTCTTCGGTTTGATCCAGATTTCTACCACCTTTTCTTCTTCTCTGGAAATCATTTGAATTCCAGGATCTTCCGTGATTCTCCAGGCTAAGTCCGATTGTCCATGTAATGATAATTACCTTTATAAATAATGAGGCACATTGATGATCTTCGTTAAAGAATCAAGACAAAACACTAAAAAGGTTGACTAAAATATTTGTCCCAGCTAAGCTAGTGGGTGCAGGAGAAAGGAAAGAAAAGGATAATAAAATCACCACCACCATCACTTTAAATTTCAGAATAGATACCTTTACAACATTTACGAGCAGGAACTCTTGGTAAAAAGAAATCAGAGAAAAAAATTGCATGGGAAAAAGGCTACCTAGAGAAAAACGCAATTACAAATCAACTCTAGGACAATTGCACACAAAGCACGAAGTTCATGACTTGCCCCATTCTGATAAATTGACTTTTGAATCAACTCTAGGATAAATTGCACGCAAAGTAGAAGTGATTAATCGCGATTGCAAATCAACTCTAGGACAAAAAAAAATATTATTTATATATCTAAACAAAAAATACTTTAAAAAACAATCACTATCACAATACCAAACGAGTATCGAGAGCAAGTGTTTGCTGCAAACACAACAACTCTGATTTTACGCTACAAACCTTTCCATCCAACCGAAGAACAGCAATAATGGTTTTCAGATGACCTAACTGCGACTCTAGATGCTGAGAATTGAGAACAAGATTGCTTTGCGGCCAGTTGGTTAAGGAAAAGTTATAACTCTTTTCCCCTAACACATGACACGAAAACAATACAAGGGAGTTGCTTAAGTATTCTACAACATGAAACCCTAAGCTGATAATTACTCTTTATAATTTACAAAGTAGTCATGCTATGCACAAATACAAAGCAGCTTGAATGCCATCACATCGCTAGAATTGAGTGCGGCAAACCCCTGCAGACAGCCACATATTATTTGGGATTACAAACAAGAAAAGAAAAAAGTCCTTTATGTGCTAGTTATGAAATTAAGATCGCACCAGCAGATAAAAGATCAATCATGTTACATTGGCAATATGCATCAGGTTCCAGCTGAATAAACAAAGGTTAACAAACTAATAGAACACAAAGAGTGATACACCTGATTGATGTTTTACAATTCACTTCCTTCAAAAACTATGATTAGTTTTTGTCTGACTGAATCTAATTTGAAAGTTGGCCAGTTGGTGCTGCATCTTCAAGCACTCGAAATACGGCAACTTTCAGCACAATTTCTTTTGCATGAATCAACTCAAAGATACAAACATCCCCTTCCTCCAAATTATTTTCCCAAACAAATTCCGTCCACCCCTGGCCCAACTTTGCTTTACCATCCTTGAAAGAGCATCGGACAGGCCATTGTTTTCCATCAGAAACCTGAAGTGTGACAAATCCTGTAACCGTGTTCAAAAAGGTCCGCGCAAAACTGGATGGGATGTGCTGTAAAAGAAAACAATCAAAACTTCATATACATTCTTTACAAATGAAATTTGGGATTATTTTAAACAATCCAGTCCAAGGGCTTACCAGAAGAAATCCCCTATATACATAAGATGGTCGCAAGATAACCCGGAAAAAAGGATTATCAGACCTGAACATGTGAGCTGCACGAATTGTCCTTTCCTTTTCCTCCGGTGTTACGGCTCTCCCCCTCCTTGTAAGAGTTTCAGAAGTATTTCTTACATGGGTCGACTTTAGTTTCACGTTCTGGATGCCTAGTGACTCATGTTTATCAACATCTTCAACTAACTAGTAATGTAAAAGTCAATTAAGAACATATCATAAAGACGGAATGCAAGTTAAAAATGCTTACTATTCTCACTCATCCGTTTGCGTCCTCTGGTTTTTCTTGTTATGCCTGGGATAATGGAACCAGCTCCATCCTCGGTACTTGTAAGCTCCGTCCCATTAAACTGTGTACCTATGTCTCGAGAAGATTGAAAGTTTTCTCTCATATTGTATGCATCTGTTCTTACATGTGGCTTCTCTAGACTAGCAGTGGAAGTAGATTGAATCCAGTTGCCATGGATATATTCATTACAATTTTTTCTTGTTATCGAGGAAAGGAGATTAGGAGATGGAGGTCTGAAACCCAAGATTTTTTCAAGGCCATCATCTTTCTCATGGGGTAATAGACATGGATTGTCATGGCTGGATTCTTGCAACTGACTAAGAGAATTACATGGATTCTTTATCTCTGAAACCGTCAAATCAAACATATGAACATTGAAGTTTGATTTTCCTTCATATATGAAGACCAAGAAATACCCAACACGAATGGAGTAGCATTCTACAAATTCATGCCAACCCTTGTGAAACCATAACTTGCCGTTAACTTTTTGCAGTTCCACTAGACAGATACGACCACAGGGAACAGTAAGTGTGGCAACGGAAGAAAGTTCATCTCCATATTTGTTGACAAACTTTTTTGGTATCTTCTGTTGGCATAAACAATCAAGTCACATTTCGAAACAAAGACACCATCTTTCAAGACAACCTAGGCGCTCTCTTTCAAGTCAAACAAAACATTGAATCCTCTTGTACAGTAAACAAGAGCAAACCACAGAAAATACCTTAAAAAGGAAAAAAGAACAAGACATTAAGGCTAAAGAAAGACAAAGGAAAATAAAAAATAACACCATTCAAGGCCACATACAGAAGAATTAAGGAAAAGAAAGACCCATAAGGCAAACGATGATCCACAACTCAAACTATTTGTCAAAACAATCTGAAAAGAGTAGAGACATTAACAGTAAGCTAATTTCCAACTCTCTCTTCAACCTTGCCTGGTTAACAAATTTGAAAATTTTCAACTCCCATGAGGATAGAAAATCATCAAGCAAAATTCGCAATAAGAAAAAAAAAGGATAATAAAAAAGTCGTCGTCGGTAATCAAAGCTGGATTCTAGCTGAAAAACTAGAACTCCTGCAATTTTCTCAAAAGCCAAACAGATTTCTACATTTTGAGTACCTAAATAGGAGCTAATACTATAATAACACAAGAACTCTTCTCTTCATTTTCTCTGTAACCAAACAAGCAAACAGAGCAAGAAAGTAAATTAAAGTTTACCAGCTTTTTGTCTTGGAGAATGGAAGCAACCATCAACTTGTAAAACATGCAAGATTTTCTTGCCGGAGAATCAGACCCGTCTGGCTTTACTGCTGCTTGTGACATTTCTTTCAGCTAACCTGTAACTATCTGATGATAATGACCAAATTACAGGTCCCGTTCATCTCTATGCAGTGTAAGAACTAGAGATTTTTGGTAGCAAGTGCCACCCATGGTGTATGAACCACACGTGGGGCCTTAATACGAAAAGTTGAAATGGATGATTAGGATCAAAGGTTATTGATTACATCAGACTTCTTGATTTGTGACTTTATGGCAGTCCCATTTGATTAATGAATCATAATGGTGTAAATTCTCTGTTTAATGGTAAGAATGTGACTATATAAGTAAAACTTGAGAAAGCAAAGGCTTGTATTCTTGGGTTTTTAACCACTTGTTCACTAATCACTAGGATATGACCACCTTTATCCATTTCATTGCCATCACCTGTTTTCCTTTCTTTAAAGTTACCCTTCACTTTATTTATAGATTAAACCTTGGTTACCAAACCCCATCCAGGGTTGATCTGATCAAGAGACCAGATTCTAGATTATTAAGTTAATTCAAAAAAATAAAAAATATATTTGAAATTTTGATATTTCATATAAAAAAAATTAAAAAATAATCCATGTAAATATAAATTATACATGTTATAAATAATAAAGTTTAAAAAATTATTTCAAAAGGTTTTTTTTATCATATTAGAAAGATATTATCTTATTCTTTTAAGTTGAAGTATTTAAACCAAAAAAAAATTTTATCCCACATTAAAAAAATAAAGCAATCTTCTAGTATTTATATAGTAAACTTTGAAATGAGTTAGTAACCAACTGAAAAATATAAAAGAAAAGGTCTCTGACTAGAAGAAAAAAATACATTAAAAAAAAGTCTCTACCAGGTTTTGTCAGGTCACCCGGGTTCCGGGTTCCAGGTTGACTCAGCAAGTCGACTGGTTTTCTGTAGGCCAATTGTAGGCCTGGATTTTCAATAAAATAGATCTGGCCAAGGTCTCAGGTTGACTTGTCGAGCCGGGTCGGGTCTGATAACTATAGCTTAAACTAGATTTTATTTTTTTTCCTACACTGCACCATCCTAAGAATTAAATTTTGTTTAACATAAAAAAATTAAACAATAATAACTTGAATGAATCCAGATGAATTTGACTAACTCGTGATCCCAAATAATTCTAAAGAAAAAAAAATAGAAAACTCAAGGCTCAACAAAGCTAATTTCAAACGATAAAATTGAAAAAAAAAAGAAAAAAAAATACGAGTCAACCCGGATTCACACTATTAACCCACCACCTGCGACAAGAGATTAAGATAAGAAAATTATTTTTTAAAAAACTAACATCGAAAAAAGGATCAAAGCTAAATAAAAAAATATTGGAAAAAAAAAAAACACAAGTCACACTGGGTTAACCTAATGAACCTACAACCTAGGATAACCCTGTAGAAAAGAAAAGCATAAAAAAATAAGAAATCTCAAGACCCAATAGCCCAATATCATAGGATAAAATTAAAAAAAAAAACATTGAAAAAAATCCAAAGTAACTTATGTTAACTTGACTAACCCACAACCCGGGATAACTCCAGAGAAAGTAAATGGAAAAAATAAAATGTTCAAAGCCCAATAGCCTAATATCAAATGATGGAATTAAAAAAAAAAAAACAGGAGTTAAATTGGACTAATCTTACAAACTAGCAACTTTGATCATGAGACCAAGATAACCTTACACAAGACAAATAAAAATTTTGAACAAAATTCATAACCATAAAAAAATTAAAAAGAAAACAAATAGTAATAAAAAAAATAAGAACCTAGTATAAAAACTAATGAAAAAAATAATAAGAGACTTAATCAAAAAAATAAATTTGGATAGGAAACAAATAAAATAAAATGTTGAGGGACAAAATGAAAGAAAAAACAAAATAAAAAAAGCAATTAAAAAATGGGGACCAAAATTGAATTAAAAAAACAAATGAAATAAAATGTTAAGGGAATAATTGAAAGAAAAAAAAGGATAAAAAAATAATTAAAATAATAAGTACTCAATCTAGAAAAAAAACGAAATAAAATGATGAGTGATAAAATTAAAAGAAAAGGAAAACAAGAAAAATGATTAAAAAAAACAACAATAATGAGAATGAGTATCATATTTGATATAAAAAAACAAAATAAAATATAAAGTGACGAAATTGAAAAAAAAGATTTAAAAAATAATCCAAAATGAAGAAAAATCAATCAAAACAAAAAGGATCATAATTGAAAGACAAAATAAATAAGAGGACAACCCTGATTTTTGGCTAACCTAACATGAATTTCAAAGAGTGGAGATAGAAAATAGGGGCAGGAGAAAAAAGTCAACCGCCACCAAACCTTCATGACTTGAGAAATATGTGTTACCCCATAAGCGTTGTCTCCACTATATGTTTTGGATGGCACAACAATTAACAAATTTTGGTCACACGACACTGCACGTGCCATCCAAAGCGTGCAGGTAGTAAGAGCGTGAGCTGCTTAATTTTTCTTTTTTATTATTATTTTTATTTATGAAAATAATAATTTTTCATTAATCCAAATAGAGTATAGCAAAAAAACCACAAGAAAAATACTAAAATACCCTTTGACCTATCTTTTAATTTTCTTGACTTTAAGGACAATAAAGTAAATGTATTATTTCTAAAGAAAGAAAATTATGTAAAAGCTCTCTTAGCCTTTTATTTTTTTTTCTTGCATTTTAAAGGCATCTATGTAATTTAAAGGAGAAGTTTTCCAATAATGAATTCAGAAAGAATCTTTTTGTAAAATAATCATTTTAATGAAGCTTAATTTGGCATTTAATTAATATTTTTTCTTCTTTGCCCTTTTAAAAATTGGATAAAGATTTATTAATGGACTGGATAAAATAATTTTTTCATTTTTATAATCTTGAAAATAAAAGAACATATATGATAATAAAACAAAAAAAATTATAAAAAAGAAGCAGCATGGTTGGGCCGAGGTCCAACTGAGTCCCATAAGACTTGTTTGGATAGTTGCCTAATTGAACTTCATCTTTCTTCATTTTTCTCTCATCGCTTAATCCGGTATAGTCTTGTTTGTTATTTATGAATAATGTTTACTATGCAAAGCTCGGTTACAATGATTCTCGAATCCCCATACTCAGTCAGACCAAGCTCCACCCCCTTCTCTCTCTCTCTCCCTCTCTCTTTTCCCTTAGCTTTGTTTGGCCAACCTAATTTGTCTCATATCATTTTAGTATTCATGAATAGTGCTTGATGAATGGTACTATTTACATTGTATTTTTCATTACAATTCATGAATAATATCTTTTCTTAGTTATTTTATAGATATTTTCAAGATATTTTTCATATATATATTCTTTGATTTTCAGAGAGGGAGAGGGAGATCTAAAGGATTATTCATCCAAGAACTTATTGGTTTTAGAGTTTTTTATAATAATGTTGATTTTATCAAAAATTCTTTTGAAAATAATTTTTTATTTAGTGTGTGTATATATATTTTTACACACCAAAAAATATTAAGTTCTGTTGCACGTGCACGCGTGGGGTTGTGGCGTTAGGATCAAAGAGTCATTACCTAGTTGTTTGATTTAGGGTCACTATGAGACTTGGGTGACTGGTCTTATATTAAATTCTAAGGTAAAGGATTGGTTGTAGCTATGAAATGTATTAGCACCACTAGCGTACCGTACCTAAGATAAGTTGCATTGCATAGTCTAAATGTGGCTTAAAGATATTTGTGGGTAATTAACCAATGGTTTGTCTATAGTTTAGAATAAAGATTTATTCTCATGAATAAATATGGTGTTTTGAATTCATTATGGGCTCGTATGCCTAAATAAATTTTATGGAACATGTTGATTGGGGATAAGATAATGGAGACTTCTATGGAAGAAATTGGGGTGTAAACGTCCAATTTCCTGGTTATAAGATTGTAGAGGGAGTGTTTCTCAGTTGAATAATGGTGGTTACAGCTTAAAGTGGTCGGAGGCGCCACATTTATTTTCCTAAACATGCTCACTTGATCATCCAAAATTGTCAAGGAAGGAGATGGACAGTGGGTGAATGACACGTCGTCTAGGTTAAACCCTAGAAATTAGAGTTTTTTATTTTTAGATTTAGCCAATTTTAATTTGGTCCCTCCTCTTCCAATTCCTTTTAATTGCATTATAATTGTTTCTCAACTTTTAATTGCATGCAATTACACCCTTTCCAAATTAAAATATCAGCCCCAAAGTTTAACACCTTTTACAAATGAGACCTTTGTTTTTACTTTATTCAATTTCATCATTAATTGACCATCAAAATTTCATTTCCTTTTGATTTTAGCCCCCTGATCTCACCAATTCTACACTTGAAATTGCACACCGCTTACAGGTTAGTCTTTGGTCTTAGAAAACTGCAATTAAGCCCCTTATGACCAATTAAACCTTCCAAAGTCTAATTTTAATCTCCAAACTTTAGTTTCTTCCAATTAACACCCAAATTGACTCCAAAAAACTGATTTTTCTTGCAATCAAGACCTCAATAAAAATAATTAAGCCTTCTAGAATTCTCATTAAATCCTTAATTATTCAAAATTGTATTTCTTTACCCAAAAAAAATAATGAAACCTTTTGTTAGTTAGAATTGGGTTATCAATTTTGATAATCTTATACATTGTGGTACTGTAATTTTTTTACTTGTCATCTTAGTCATTTATCACCAACTTGAGCAATTTTTTAAGGCTTTCTTCTTGTATTTTTGGATTTTCTTTTTTCTATTTTTTTGTGGGATTAAAAGTGGATAACAACAAGTTCTATGAATGAAACTTATAAATTTAAAGGAGAAGTTTTCCAATAGTGAATTCAGAAAGAATTTTTTTTGTAAAATCATCATTATTAATTAAGCTTATTTGGCATTTAATCAATAATTTTTCTTCTTTACCCTTTTAGAAACTAGATAAAGATTCATTACTGAACCAAATAAGGTAATTTTTGCACTTTTATAATATTGAAAACATAAGAATATATATGATAATACAACAAAAAAAAGAAATTAAAAAAAGAAGCAACTCGGTTAGGCCGAGTTCCAATTAAGACCTACAAGACTTATTGGGGTCGTAGCCCAACCGAACTTCATCTCTCTCTCCATTTCTCTCTCATTGCTTAGCTTGATATAGTCTCACTTACTATTCATGAATAATGTTTACTATGCAAGCTTGTTTAGAATGAGTCTCGAGTCCCCAAACTCAGTCGAACCAAGCTCCACCCCCTTCTCTATTTCTCTTCCTCTTTTTTTTCTCTCTCTTTTATTAGTTTGGTCTAGTCAAGCTACTTTATCTCACCTAGCTTTACTATTCATGAATAGTACATGATGAAAAGTACTATTTACATGATACTATTTATTACTATTCATGAATAGTAATTTTCTTGATTTTTTTATAGATATTTTTTAGATATATATTCTCTGATTTTAGAGAGAGATAAAGAGAAATAGATCTAAATGATTATTCATCCAAGAACACTACATTTATTATCTCCTCACTATACAAAGAACACATTAAACTAGACAAAGAACACACATATCTCGTCTCTGTATAAAAACACCATTTTCATTTTCTTAAATTTGTACATGCTTGTCACTTCAAAAAATAACTCAAATACTAACTTAAGTATTAGATTGTCTCTCGTTCATTATGGGACTTGTTTTATAGTTACAACTCAAGCCTATAATTCCTTAGCTTGGAAAAGTATATATTTTTCTGTGAATCTTTTTCATGACCTTATTAGTGGTATCGTTTGTGGAATACTAAAAAAAAAGTCGGTTAATTCCCTTTCATCTTTTTTTCAAAAACTTTTCATGAGTGATAAGACTCCAGAATAGAGGAGAGTGATTGTTCTCCCTACAGGGACTCTAGCTCCTCTAGGACTCCAATAGATTTGCAACTAAGTTCAGTTACTCAACGATGTTATTGTAGTGATGGAAATGCATCTTCATATTCCTCCTCTTACACAATAACAAGCCCTCATACATACACCAAGTATATATACACAACTCCACTTCTATAAATAAATAAGGCAGAATGACACGTAAGCGAGTAACACTCATATTCTTATATTTAAAAGGAGTTGCATATCTTTTCCTCACACGAGATACTCGAAACAATTCAATCTTCATCACATCACTCCACCAGAAAAAGACCTAGGAATGAGACAACCTTAATGACTTAATAAGTTCATGAGACACAACACAGTGCTCACCAAGAGTCTACACTTCATCATAGTGTGTTACACATTCAACTCTTTAAAGATTGTGTCTCTATAAAAGTCGGTCTAAATAACTACAAGGTACTCAGAGACCATCGGGAATGCATATAAAATTTGAGAAGCCTCTTAAAACTTGTCATATAAGATACTGATGTTATGTGCAAATTTCTTCCAACAACACTTCATCGATCTGCACGTGCATAGTGTCGCACCCGACATCGCGGCGGCCCTAAAATTAATTCTAATATGAAAAAGAACAGATTTCTGGCATCTTGTTCTTTTAGGGGAAAAATGTCTTGTTTGAGGAGTCGCCACCTAGTATTATGGTCACTAGAAACCCTAACTGGTCAACAGAGATTCTATGGTTCGGGATTGGTTACGTAAAAGGGAAGATATTATCACCCCTTAAACGTTCTGCCTAAGGCAAACTGCGTTGCTATTTTTTTTCTTAAATTGCTAAACATTTATTCGCTTATGCTATGATGATTTGTTTATAATATTCCTGACTCTGGCGCCAGTGAATATTTAAGCTCTAATAATTCCAACTCTGGCGTTGGTAAAAATTCATAGCTACGGAAAAAAAAAATTAGATCAATATTTTTTATTCCTTACTCTAGCACCAGTGAATAAATAAATAAAAATAAATTTATTTTTACGCATGCACATATTTTTTTTATTTTTCTAGCTAAATAAAATAAAATACAACGAATAAAAATAATATAAATTTAAACCGGTATTTTTATTCCTGACTCTGGCGTCAGTGAATAAACCAATAAATTTATATTATTTTTATTTATGCATACACATTTTTTTATTTTTTCTACTTTTTCTATTTTTCTGGTTTTTTTATTTTTTATTTATTTATTTTTTTTCCAGGCTGGGCTAGACCCAGCCCATTGGGGACTGGGCTGGACCAAGCCAGCTCGGACACTGTTGCCTAGCATGCGTGAATTACTCACGCATGCTGGCAACAGTGCTAGTGTAATTAAAAAGGAAAGATGAGGGAAAAAGAGTGCGACTGACCTGCACCTTGAAGACCGAAGATGAAAAATCTGGTGACGTTCTGGCCGAGCAACATCCTCTGTGCTACTGACCTGCACCTTGAAGATCGAAGATGGAAACTCTGGTGACGACCTGGCCGAGCAACGTCCTCTCCCTTCTTCCGCTTTATCTCTTGCTTTCTTCTACTCTCAGGATTCTCTCCCTCTCTCTCTGTGTGTATCTGTTTTTTTCTTTGTTCTTCGTCCGTGGGTTTTATTTTTCCTCTGTTTTTCTGTGTTAGTTCCCAGTCTTCATTTTTTCTTCATCCCCCTGTGTGCTTCCCCTGTTTTTCTCTGTTCGACTGGTTTGCATCTGTCTTCTCCTCCAGTTCTGCTTTTCTCTTCTGGTTTCTCGGTTCTCTCTTCCCCCCTGTTTATTTTTCTGTCTCTGTTCTCGCGATTCTGCCCCTTTTTCTCTGGTTTTCCTTTTGTCCCTCCAGTTTTTCTTTTCCCTCCTCCTGCGCTCTCTCATCTTCTCTGGCTTTATAGCCAGAGAATGCCAAGCCTCTCTACAATTGAAACGGCTTCAAAGGCATTACTGCAGAAACCGTTCCTGTGGAAGGAGACGAAGAAGGCGACGGCTAATTTCTAGAAACGGCGCCGTTTGTGTGATGGGAATGGCCATTTGCAATCTAGTCACTGAAGTTCTGAAATCGTGTAATCAAGCCCCTGGATAAATTGTAATTGGACCCCTGTATTTCGGCGCTTTTTACAAACTAATCCTTGGACTTTAATCTGTTACAATTTTGCCCCTAATTAACCCCAAACTTTGCTATTTCTTCAATTAAGTCCCTGATTTCATTAATTTAATTAAATCCAAGTCCAATTAAGTCCAAAAACTTATCAATTCTCCAATTAAACCCTTGATTGGATTAATTAAATTAATTTTCAAGCTTAATTAAGTCTCAAAACTTATCAATTCTTCAATTAAACCCTTAATTGGATTAATTAAATTAATTCCAAGCTCAATTAAGTCTCAAAACTTATAAATTCTTCAATTAAGCCCTTGATTGGATTAATTAGATTAATTTCAAAGTTTAATTAAACCCCAAAAACTTCTAATCATGTTGCCCTCAACCCAAATTTTAATTCATTCTTCATTTATTTCATTTTACTTGTTTTTCCATCATTATTTTTTCCATCATCATCATTTTTTTTATTCTTTTCAGTAAATAAAATAATAATAATAATTAAAATAAAATGGTCAAAAATTGGGTTATGACACATGGTATCACAGTCTAGAGCATGACTTTATTCTCCATTTTTATTATCTTAGGTCTAAACTAATTTCTCGCTTTAGCACAAGCATTCCTATAAAAAAAAAAGTGCCATAAAACTCTTTGTAGTCACACAATGAAAAGATAAAAATACTAGGGCCTATCTCCAACATTTCAATAAAAAAAATGCTCAATATGGAAAGACTTTTTAAACCTATAGCTACAGATCCTCTGATTAGTGGAGTATACAACTATTCTTTTTAGGTAAAGTTATACACCATCCTTGATAAAGATCTCCTTGAAGTGAAACACGCAGTAGAAAACCATATCAGAGTGGAAGAAGCTAGCGTGACCAAACAAGTTCATTTATATTTCTACGCATCTTCACCACGCCATTAGTCTTCAACAAGAGCATCTAAAAGAAACACCAAGAGGCACATCCATGATCATCTGACGTTCTTTAAGCTCATAACCACACATTTGACCACCACATAGATAGAGGCGTTAGTTATTATTCAAGGAAAAGACTTTATATAACATCCACCTAAAAAAAAAAGTGGTTTAAACACAAAGAACCTTAACATGTTTTGTCTTATTTTACTATGAAAACAAGCATGGCATTGACGAGTGTCATGCACTCAAAAAATAGATAGAACGATTGATCACCAGAGGTTACCTTCACTAGTTTGTGAAATAAAAAACAATCAAAGCTAAGAAAAGAAGTTTGCACGCTTAACAATCACTTAAGATCATATAATCCACCATGGATTATACTAACATATTTGAATCTCCATCTTTTAAACCTTTTAATAAAATAGTTTTTTTTAACTAAGCTTCATAACTCAGTTCTAATATTCATGAATAGTGTTATTTATCACTATTTATGAATAGTATTTTTCAAGGCTCAGTCTAACTAAGCTTCATCTCGGTTTGCTATTTTATGATTGGTACTGAACTTTTACACTTTAAGTATTCCCCCCCTCTTTAGTTGTTTAAAGTCTTCTAAACATGTATGTTTTCAAGTTTTTTTTGTGTTAATAAAACAAAAAAAAGAAATTAGAAAAGAAGCTTGGTTGGGCAAAGGACCAACCAAGTCCTACAAGACTTGATTATTATTTATAAATGGTGTTTACCATTCATGAATAGTGTTTACCATGCAGAGCTGATTCAGAATAAGTCTTGAGTCCCTAGACTTGATCAGACCAAGCTCCACCCTTTTATCTCTTTCTCGTACATTGCTCTTGTATCCCTTAGCTCAGTATAGTCTAATTTACTATTCACAAATAATATTTACTATTTATTAATAGTGTTTATCGTGCAAAGCTCGTTCAAGACAAGTTTGAGTCCCTAGACTCGGTCATGAATAGTGTTTATTGTGCAAAGCTCCACCACTCTCTCATTCTTTTCTCTCTCTTCCCTTGGCTTGGTTTGGTCAAGCTACCTTGTTTTACTATTTATAAATAATACTTGATTAATAGTACTATTTACATGGTACTATTCATGAATAGATTATTTTCTCAAATATTTTTATAGATATTTCTAGATATTTTTCAATTTATATATTCTCTGACTTTGAGAAAGAAAGAGAGAGATCCAGATGATTATTCATTCAAAAACATTGTATTCACCATCTTTTTATTACACAGAGAATATATTTAATGAAACAGAGAACACACAAATCTCTTTTCTATATAAAACATTATTTTTATTTTCTTGAATTTATACTTGCACTTGAGAAAAAAACTCAAATATTTTTCGTTTCATTAAAAACTTATTTAATAGATATAAAACTTCTCATTTAAGAAAAGTTTACATTTTTCTACAAAGCTTTTCCACGACTTTGATTACAATATCATACTGTCTATTCCAGATTCTTTGATTACAATAGAGGGCTGGAAGGTTCAAAAATGAACTTGTCAATGTCCCCTGTCAAATCACGGTCCAAAAGATTCTGTTAATCACTGGTTTAACTTAAACATACCCTTATACAAAGAAGTTGGCCACCTCCCTCTATAACAGACATGCATGCATATTTAGCTCTCGTGCACAGATACTTAGCTGGTACTTCGCACGAAACAACAAACGTCTTGATGTTGAGCACATAGTTCCCAAGAGCCTACAAAGATGGTTCACTACACGAACTTTATACCTAATTAACATTTATTTGGAAAACTTTTACCAAGTTTTATACTAAGGGAAGGTGGCTTTTACATGATATTATATTCACTGTAGACGATACCAAACTCTCTTTCATCTTCCATGAAATAAAAAGGCAAAATCCCAACAAACAAGCAAAGCAGTCCATGGACGTAGGGCAGTAAATGACACTTCAAACCGAAACGACAATAGATTAGGCCTAAGATCTGTTGTTCTGCTCCATTGAGGTCAACTGGATTGGACAGTATATTTACAGGCCTCCTCAAGCCACAACTTTCTGTTCAAGCACCTAAACAACTGAAAGTTCTACAAATTTGCTCTGACATCAAACATTTAAGTACCACACAAACCACAGCCACAGATCATCCGAATTGAAAAGGGCGTTACTTGATAGAGTTTACCAATCCAGAAATGACTAAACATCAAATGTCTATCTAATTTCATGCAGATGGTATCTTATAGTTAAGGATGGTTCATAAGTCCACCATCTTCGAGAACTCGGAATACTGTAACTTTCAGCACGACATCCCTGGATTTCAGCAGCTCGAAGACACACACATCACCTTCCCCTAAATTATTTTCCAACGTGAATTCATACCATCCCTGGCTAAATTTAGCTCTGCCTCCTCTGTAAAGGCAACGAACTGGCCACTGTTTCCCATCAGGTAACTGAAGTTTCATAAACCCCGAAAGTCCATTTAGATTCTTCTCTGCAAAGCCAGATGGCAAATACTACAAAAAGAAAAGGAACTGCATCATTATGCAAAGCAAAATATGCTGTGGATTGCAAATTTAGCATGGCAGATCAGTTAATAACTCACCATAATGCAACCCCTGTATAAGTATGATGGTCGTAGGACAACCCTACAATAAGGATTATCAGGTGCATATGCTTTAGCTGCATTCATTGCTCTTTCTCGTTCCTCAGCAGTGACGGTTCTCTTTCTTGCAGAAGCACTTTCATAAAATCTAAAGCGCATTTCACCTTCGTCTTCATTTGGAGATGACAGCTGCTGCTCATCTGCAGTTTCATTGAGTAGCTCAAAAAATGAGAACTTTCAATACTAATGGCATAGCAAGATGAAAAGAGGATCTAAGTTAAAAGAACTCACTGGGATCAACTTTCAGCCTTTTCCTTCCACGTTTTTTCAGTTTTGGTGTTTCTCCATCTGGGCTGTAGAGTTTCACTTCTTCTTGAGAATTCTTATGCTCGTTGTATTGAGCAAATACATCTCGTGCCGATTCATTGGCCACTTGTGAAACATTAGCACTCTTTGTTAAGTGCATATTCTCTTCACCACCCCAATTTAAGCAATTATTAAGTTTAGATCCACTGAGCAAATTCTGCAAGGCAGGAGGATTGTAACTTTTGTTGACTATCAGTTGTGTGGTGGGGATGCCTGAGCTTGCAGCACTGTCATCATCTTCCAATTCTTCAAATGCAAGATATATTTTCCCACTAAGAGAGTTGGAGTGATAATTTATCTCAGAAGTGGGCAAATTGAATATATGAACATTAAAAATTGCATTCCCTTCATATTGAAAGATCAAAAAGTATCCAATGTGTATAGCGAAGCGTTCGACAAATTGCTGCCAACCATCATGAAACCATAATTTTTCATCAGCTTTTATTAATCCTATGCGAGACACATGACCACCGGGAACAATGAGTCTTGCAAAACCCAATAAGTCATGTCCAAATTTCTTGACAAAATTATCTGGGATCCTCTGCAGAAAACCAAACCAAGTTAGGCTCCATTTTCCCCAAAGGAGAATCAAACTTTTTGTTCCCATAATGTAGTGTTGCAGATGACGATAATGTGGATAAGCTCAACTCAATAAAAGATTTGCACAAGGTTGGATCGTCCCATTTCCTTATAGTTGACAGCAACTCTACAATGAAATGTAAGAAATTGTCTCCAAGTAGGCTCAAAATTTTAGAACACACGAACATAAGCTTTGTTTTGTGAGCAAACAATAAAGAAGAATGCCAAGAGGTCCAAAAGCATATTCATCTCCAAAGACCCAAGCATGATGGTGTTTTATGATTGCTAATTTCATGAGCCACTCAAACCACAAAGCACAGTAGCAACTGCAGGCTACAGTTGATCCTGGTGAAACTAAATGTTTTTGTTTTAATTGAAAATGATTGTTTTTCTCAATGCCACCACTTGTTTCCAAACATGACATCTTCTAATGATCCTACACATCAGGTTTGGAAAGATAAACCATCAGAAAAATTTAATGCACAGTATACAACAGAACCTGCAAGCTCCTTGTCTAGATATCATCAAAATAAATAGGAAATGAAATCTAGAAGTTTATGCTTTTTCTAGAGGTCATAATCAGTGAGCTAAAGAAAGCTTTTCAAATCTCTAGAATGATTGAAAGCAAAGTAGATTCATTAAAAACAATTCCATGCTTCATTTTGTCCAATTTTACTAAGCAATCTTAGAATAAAGTGACAATCCAGTACACCAAAACAAATCGAGACGTCAACTATTATCATGCTTCTTTAATTTCCAAGAAACCTTGATGAAGATAAACTAAAACTTCCATGTTGTGGTGGAATGTTATGTAATGCAAGAAGGAAATGCTATTCTACTTCCATTCCCTTGCAGTGAATTGTCATACACACTGTAGTTGTAAGCTAACGCTTTGTTTTCTTTTTTCTTTCTGCAAAACTATAACCAATTAAAATTAGCTGTATCATAGTATCCTAACCTTTTGTTGTAAATAATTTTCAACAAACCAGTAACCACCTTGTTTGATTGAATCAGAAACAAACCTAAACAAAACTCTACAAGCTGAACAAAGGATTTCTTCCAACAATATCTAAGCAAACATTTCTTTTCTCTGACATAATTCCATTCATGGACTCTCGATTGAATTATCAATTCTTGGTATCTCAAAATATATTTTTTTCAAAAGATATTTTCCAGAGAAAAATCCCGCTGTACAAAAAACTGAGCTAAACAAAAAGCTACGAAAGCAAGAGAATAAAAACCCAATTCCAGTTGGCCTTCCTTCACATAGTCCACTCCTAATCAAAGAAAAAATAGGGTTCTTGTCAAAACCAAGAAAAAGAACACAACAAAGAAGAACGAAAGAAACAAAATCTAGACAGCTTTGACAAAACGAAGAAAAAGAACACAACAAAGAAACATGAAAGAAACAAAATCTAAACAGCTTTGACAAAACCTTTTCTCTCTGGTATCACTCTGAATATCTTATCATCGAAAGAAGTTCTGGGTTTTTATCATTTATATCACCAAGTTTCAAACTAAGCAAAATCTAAACAAAACCCTTTTACTTAACTATCACTCCATTCAATCTCATCCACCGCAATCATTTCACAATTTAATTCATAAAGTTTAAACCTTTATCAAAACCTCACCTGAGAAGCAATAATACAAGCATGTAAAATAAGAGAAGGAAAAGTTTTTATATACCAGTCTCTTTTCTCTGATAGTGCCAGGGAGAATTAGCTTCTGAAAAAAAGGTCTAGGCATTTTTATTTGAGATTTTGGTTATGGTAAGACAGGGATGGAGTGAGGGAGTGAGTGAGGGAGACAATTTACATAATGATAAAGATCTGATTGAAAGATGAGTTTCTTTGATTTCAGATCTGCTCCTTTTCTTACACAACACTAAGTGTTTCCTAGTCAAATTGTTTTAAACCTTTTTTTAAAAAAAAACCTTGATCTAAAGGTGAACGAGTTGTGTGTTGTTTCCGTGACTCATTGAATTGGACATGTTCTGACTCGAAAGCCTGACCCAGGTAAGAAGTGCTAATAATAGGTTAATTTTTTTCGTTGTCTTTTTCCTTTTTTGGACAATACGGGACGGACAATCATTAAAGCGTAGAGAGAAGGATCCTCTGCTTTGTACTTTGTTGTACTTGTTTAATCTCCACCGTTCGATTTGTTGACCAATCTGCTCTTTCTTCCTCTGGAAAAAAATGGAAATTAATGCTTATACTTGGGAGTATGGGTTAAAAAAGCATCACTCCTTAAAACAAAAATTTATATTCTTTACGGAATCTATATATATATACAAAAACAAAATCTATGTTCTTATAAAAGTGGAGCAGAGATGCTTAAGAACATTCAACTTATTTGATGAATCTATATATACAAAAACAATTTATATTCTTTACCTTAATTAATCTTGTTCGATGGATTTAGATTATTTTGTTTTTTTCAATGGTTTATACTCTCGAATGTTTGTTTAAAAGTGTGATTATGGTTGCTTTTCAAAATATTTTTTATACCAAAATACATTAAAATATTTTTTTAATTTTTAAAAATTATATTTAAAATTAGCGTGTCAAAACGATCCAAAATATAAAAAAAATATAATTTTTTTTAAAAAATATTTTTTTATAAAACATGATTTGCATCAGATTCTCGAACAATTCCTCAATCAAAATCAATCACAAAAGATCCAAATCCTATGAATGGAGGTATTGAAAATTATACATTATATAAATGAAAGTGATAAAGGTGCGTGCTCCGTTTCCATATATTTTCATTGTGATATCACCTCTGAGTGTGTGTGTGTGTGTGTGTGTGTGGATATAGCTCTTTCCACGCCACCGCAGGCTCCACATGGTGGTCTTGAAAGCAAGTTGTTACAATGCACTCATGTCACTGTAGACCAAAAAAATCTATGTCAAAATTAAAATTTAATTAATTCGGTTAACTTGAAATTTTTTGATATTTTTTAATTTAATTTTTTAAAATTAGATTGATTAGAAATTATAATTATAATTTTTTTATTTGTTTTTTATAAGGTTATCATGGTTTTATGACCCAAATAGCGGGTTAGGCCAGTTAACTCGAGTTTTTTTTTATTTTTTTAACTGATTTTTTTAATTTCATTTTTAATATTAAATTGATTGAAAATTAAATTTCATAATTTGTTTTGGTTTGCATTTTATAAAGTTATCTTAGATTAATAACCAGATCACAAGTTTGATTAGTTAACACAAGTGTTATTTTAGTGTCTTTTTTTTATTTGATTTTTTTTAATTTTATCTTTTAATATTTGATTAATTAAAAATTAAAATCTATAATTTATTTTAATTATTTTATAGGGTTATCAGGTCTTATAATTCTTGTTCGACAAGTCTTATCCTATTTTTATTGGTATGTTTAGATTACTACATCAATTTTAGATTAAAATGATATAGTTTTAAATTAAAAAAATAATTTTTTAAAAAAACCAATCATGTCAAGAGGTTTGACCTGTTATAAAATCTTCAGTTTAATCAAATTAATATCCAAAATAAATTAAAAATAAATTCAAACTACACCAAGCCTTAAATCAATCAGTTACCAAATCAATTTACCGAATAAAATAAGATTTAAGAACTATGTGATAGCAACATCGAACATTGAACAGATTGTCATACGTGGAGTGGAAACAGCAATGTGTACTTTGACAACTGCCTAATGTGCATTTAAGTGGCATTTACCAACCGACGGAAGATGGATGTCGTCGTGGCTAGTGGCTTTGCCTTCGTATGTATTCCATTCTCCTTCCAATTCCTCGGGATTTGGGAGTTCTTAGTAATTATTATTATTATTATTATTATTATTATTAAGAATTGAATTTAATAATTTTTTTATTTGTTTTTTTATAGGGTTAATATAATTTAATGATCTAGATAATAAATTTAACAATTAATTTAAATGGATTCAAATCGATTTAATATATTATTATTTTGGTATTTAAAAAAAGATATTGTTATGATTTTTTTAAATTGAACTACATGTTTATCGCTTATTCAGATTATTTTATCGGATCATATTAGATTAATTATCATGTATTTTAATTTGTTTTTACACTAAAAAGACTTATTAACAATGCCTAAATAATTATTTTTTAAATTTTTGAGAAATTAATCCTACCTACAAGGGCGTGGAATGATTTAATGACCAAAGTAATGAGAAATTAAGCCCCATCAACCACCCACCTCCATTGCTTTGGTGGGAGCTCTTAACAATAAATAGAAGCATGCTATTGGCTTCCCTCAAGAAATCTTCCGAATTTTCTTTTTAACCACTTTGTATAAAGGTTGAGCAAGTTGGGTCCATTGCAAAATTTATTTTCAAGAACGGAGAAAAAGACTTGTTTCCATTCCATTTTGGTGTCAAAGAGGTAAAGTGACTCGGTTTGGATTTGTAGTTGACTCGGTAGAATCAGAGAGCAAAAACTGAGTCAAGAATGACCCCACAAATTTCACCATCGGAAAAACCTTGACAGGGTTTCTGTACACGTGTCAATCAAGGGTGAGTAGGGGACCATCAGGGGCCTGCCCTCTTCCAAGTATTGGAGAGAGTTCACCTCAGTTCCTTGTGGGTGGGGAGTTGGTGGAGAAAAGATTACTTTACATCAATTACACTTGGACAAATCGAGAGTGATGGGTCCAACGATTAAGAATTTGTGTGAACCTTTTTTTTTTATTATTAAATTTACTTTTCAAATTTGATATCCAACATTAATTTACGATACCGATAATTTTTTATTTGAATTTTTTTATTTGAATGTATGGTTATAATTACTTTATAAAATACTTTTCATGATGAAATACATTAAGATAATATATATATATATATTTATTTATTTATTTATTTATTTAAATTATTTTTAAAATTAACACATCAAAACGATTCAAAACAAAAAAATATTAATTTTAAATAATTATTTTTTAATTTTTTTGAAAATACGGGTTGGCTCGTGTTTCTAAACGCTCTCTACGTCATAATATTCTAATCTTATTTATTTTTTATTTATTTTGAAATTCACATGGGGATAGATATGACAATTTGTATAATTATAAATTTTTTAGGAATTGATCTCCAAGTTTATTTTATGCAATTAATTTCTTATTTGTGACATATTCACAACCTTAATTTCAGTTTAGATGTGAGTAATTTCATATCTAAACTAATTTAATCTCACACTTGTATATAATTTAATTTTAAAGTGTTCATCTAGATTTAAAAAAATACAAACTTAAAAATGTTTTTTATCCACATAAGCTAAAACTAGCTCGATCAACAAATTAATTAAGAAATCAAAGAGTTAAGATCTATCTATCTAAAGTTAGATTTAAAATGGAATTTATTAAAAAATTTATATAATATATTCTATCAATCTAAATTAACCTAACAAGGTTATATATAATCCAATTAAACTCTCAAATTAAAAAAATAAT
Organism: Populus simonii; assembly: GCA_007827005.2. Lineage (NCBI taxonomy): Eukaryota > Viridiplantae > Streptophyta > Magnoliopsida > Malpighiales > Salicaceae > Populus > Populus simonii. Next base: position 14,960,673 of record CM017467.2, on the reverse strand, counting down.
CAAAATGATATATTTTTAATTATAATACTTATTAAAAATATATTTTACTCTAAAATCAAACGAAGAAAAAGTAATTTATGAATTCTCGAATGAAACTTGAGATTCTCAAATTTGATCCCTAATAGACAACTCTATTAGATGACAATAATTTTTATATTTTGTCAATGATATTTGGACTCTTATACATATACACTGTCGTCATGAATATTTCACGGTATTTACAAGAAAGCAATCCGTCTGATCCTGAAGTAGAGTCAAATGACCTGGAAACCCTACCGATCAATGTTTTTAAATCCGGTTTAACGGATGATCTCGTTCAAGACCTAGATTAATTTTAATTGTTTTTATAAATTAAAATGATATTATTTTGATAAAAAATTAAAATGATATTATTTTGATAAAAAATTAAAAGAAATAGACAATAAGTTGTAATCAAGTTTTTAACCGGGTCTTGCCGGGTTAGCCGAATTTTTAACTACCTTTATTTTTTATAAACTCGGTCCGATTTCAACTCTAGATTAGCCGAATCTCGGATCGATTCGCTGGACCGACCACCCAAAAACTATGTGAAAATGGATGACTGATTAAAACTATGCTACTGACCAACCAAAAACAACTGAAAAGGAAAATGGATGACTGATTAACCGGCCAGTCGTTTATCGGAACCCACTTGTAGAAAAAATAGAGACAGGAAAAAGCTTGAACTTGCTTCTAATAACGGTTAATGGGCAAGATCCACCTGGTTCGCCTATATAACCGCCTGGCGCGTGTTTTGAAGTCTCCTATGTAACATTGAAAGAAACCCATCAAATATTTTCCCACGTTAAACTTTGCGAAACATATAATCCCATCTGTGTCCTGTCTTCTTTTCCATGTTCAATTGGTGACCGTTTATCCTCGAACCACGAAGACAAAAATTTGATCAAAGGAATCCTATTGAACCAAGAACACCATTGTCTTTGTTTCGAGGATCATTCATTCGGACCATGGTAGGTCTCCGTTTTTATCTTGATCTCTTTATTTATAATCTTTTGCATATTACGAAATCACATCGTGATAGTTTTTAATGATTGAATTTAGTTACAGAATTCAATGTATAAGATTTTTTAGGGGGAGTGATTTCGGAAACAATATTCGGTGAAAGTAGTATTTGATCTCATTAGCTGTTAGTTTGCGTTCATGATTGTAACATTGCTTGGTTCGTGTATCCGATTTAATTATGTCTCTAGTGATTTCGCATGTCATGCTGTTCTTTCTTCTTCTTCTTTTCTGCCTTGTTATTACCGTATTGAATTTTTGGTTATTGTCAATGTTGAATTTAGCAGATCTGTATTTTGTTTTTTCTTTGTTAATTTCTTAGTGCACTTTTCTGTTTAATCGTGCAGATGATAAAGACCATGTTGAGGCACAAGATAGCAACACAGATGATAGTTAAAGTGATGGTGATGTTGATGATGATTGCTATAAATGCTGCTGATACCAATGAAGTTTTCGACCCTTGTTCAGATGCTATGGTACAAAAGTTCGATGGTTTCACATTCGGTCTAGCATTTTCAGATAAGGATTCTTTCTTTTCCAATCAGGTTCAACTTTCTCCCTGTGATAGTCGTCTAGCCCTGAGTAAAAAAGCACAGCTCGCTGTGTTTAGGCCTCAGGTTGATGAGATTTCTCTGCTTACCATCAACAGCAGTCCTTCCGACCCGGTATGTAATAAGGGATCTTTGTTTCTGCTGCTACGAATTAGTAATAGTTCTTGAAATTCATGATAATGCTACGATTCTTTCATTGAAACTGCAAGAAAGAAACTTCAATGTTATTTCATCTGTGAACTGCAAGAAATGAACAATACGCACAAACTTTTCAGGGCGCGCCTGGACCGCTCGGTAGCTATATGGTAGCATTTGCTGGGAGGAAGCATGCAGCAAGATCATTTCCAGTGATGATTTCTGACAATAATACGATCATCACCAGTTTTACTTTGGTAAACTCATTAAACATACTTGTGGCTTTTCCTCTCTGTTATTTTCTGCGCTGCAATAGTAATATTGACATCAGAAAAGTATGGTGTCTCAGGTCCTTGAATTCCAGAAGGGTACCCTTCAAACCTTGTATTGGAAGAAATTTGGATGCCAATCATGCTCCAAGGACTTTGTTTGCCTCGGTGGTGAAGACTGTGCATTACCAATCTCAAAATGTAAGAGTAACGGTGGTGCTAATGATTGTAATCTGAGCATACAATTAACGTTCTCAGGCACTGACAAGAATCTTCAAGCGCTTAATTCGTGGTATGAGGTGTCTAATCTCCGGCAGTACTCGCTGTATGGTCTATATTCCAACCTTCGGGACTCTGTCGTTGGCCACTTTGACGGGCTCTTTTAAGCGCCTATTCCAAGCTAATAGGTTACAGCCATCTTATGTAATGATGGGTTGTCAGTGATTCAATGTAAGAGAAACATACTACTGTTTTTCATATGTTCGTCTATGTAGTATCATACTCATAAGTGAGCAACACAGATTTGGCTAGTTTTATATTCAATAGAAACTTGAGTTTTTCTTGTTCGAGATCTTTAGGAGAGAACAAGTTTAGCAGGTATGGTTTCGCAATCTAAACTGTATTTTGGGTGTTAGTGATGGATTAGCAGGAAAAAATAGGTATTCCCGTGCATTGCTCCCTCGCGAAAAAATAAGATGCACCTTTACAACTGTTGCGGTGTGGACGGTGTGGAGTGATGAGTTTTTTTTTTTTTTTTTGATTGAGGAGGTTCCAACGTGTTGAGATTAATTATAAAATTATAATGTGAAGAATCATAAAGTTTTCGTTTAGTATTATAGTCATTAAAAATTTACTGGTATGCAAGAAGTTTAGATAAAAAACTACTTGTGCAAAAAAAAGACACATCACCTCTTGTACATCTTACCTATGGTAAACTGCATTAGTGATTGATTTTTTTTTCTAAGTCATGTTTTTATTTGTTAGTCTATCTAAGGTTCAAGAAAAGTCTTCCTTGATAAGAAGGTCTTTATCTTATGGATTTGAAGTAGAACCTTCCTGGTAAGGAATTTTCTACTTTATGAAGTTAAAACTCAATAATTCTAAGGATTAAATTTTAATGATGTATTTATTTTTATTTTTTATCTTTAATTCATGTAGATATATTTTACGGTATAATTTTATATCCCAAATATTTAAGTCTACAATTAATTCCTAACATTTTATTTTTTTCAACTCATTTAATTTAATACTAAGAATATGTATTACATTGTAAAATTCATATCCCAAATACTAATTAAACAAATTATTTTTTATTATGTTTTTGAAATTTTGATCAAATCATAATAGATAATCACAAACTTATTATGATATTCATTAATTATTTTTTTATATTTTTCAATATTTTATAAAATATGCATGAAGATTTCTAGAATTTGACGCTTGCACACAAATAAAACATGTTTTTTGTATTTTTTTAATAAAGAATTTTGGATTATTTGTTTTTTGTATTTTCTTGAAATTTCAAAGAAAAGTAGGTATATTTAATACCGAGTCAATAGATTATAATGTAAATTTACAGTTCAAATATTAAATGAAATAGTTAAAAAACATAATAGAGATCCATAAATAATTTTAAAATGATCCCTAAATATTTTCAAAAAAATTTTAAAAATCATTTAGAACTTGTTTGGCAAAACAAGAAAAAAATCATCAAAAAAAATTATCAATAATTCATTAAAGCTTGTTTGCTAAACATGTTTTAAAAACAAAAAAAAATATATTTTTTCTTTGTAAAATCTTGTACAACTAAAAAATACCTTCAGTCTAGAATGAGTTTATCTCGACCCCATGAACTAGGCTTTGTGGCCTAAAACCCATACCAAAAAACTGGACCCAGAATCAAAAGCAAAGAAATGAAGATCAAAAGAAACAAAAACATAAAGAACACTCTCATGAATCTAGAAATTAAAGTATCATTACAGACCAGATCACATCAAATTGAAGACAAAAAAAAGATTCATCATGGAAAACTAATGCATAATTAAGCACGAACAACCACAACAAATTCTGATTTTTAACAAATCAAACCCGATATCAAAGAGCCTCACCCAGATATTCAAATCTGCTAAGTAACAATTGATACAAAATAAACTTCAAAGAGTTAAAATAATGGTATAGAACAAGTATATATGAATCTGAGTCTCAACTTAAAACCACAAGTAAAGCTAAAACATTAAAATATGAGAAAACAAAAAAAAAGACTTGAGAACATTCAAAGACAAAAACCATAAATTCATTCCAGACCTGGAAAAGAGCAGAAACCTAGAAATTGCATTCAAACCAAGAAAGAAAAAACCTAAGCCTTGCAACCATAACTTCGACATATTTGCCCTAACTTGCTTGAACAATCCAAAATGACAAGAAACAAGAATCGGAAGAAAAACAAGAAGCAAATCCTATCACGCACACGAAAACCAAAATTGCATAACATTGTTTCATTGATTATTCCTTCTTATAACCACAAACATCATGTTTATAACTCAAATAAGCCCAGCCAACCACCAAAATAGTCTAAGATCAACAAAATTTTTAACTCAACTTGATCTTCTTTTCAGAACCGCCTGCTAAGGAACGACGACTCTCAATGTCATCCCCTGTAGAGGTAATGTCCTATCACTATATCGCTTTCTTACTGCTTCAATGCATGCTCAGTGCTCCACAGAACAAGGCTTAACTCCATTGAACATGGTAATGGCAATAGTCTGGTTCGGCCACAAATAATTTTTCTCTGTTCTCAATCTTTGCTGTCATTTTTTTTCCAAGTCATTCATGTTCCATCCTCAATTTACTGTTGTTTTCCTTCTCTTTTCCTTTTTGGAATAAGTTTGTGACTTCTTGATTATGAAAACATGCAATTTCCCCACTGACTCACCAAAAGAGTCACTTGCCGTGATTTCCCACATGATTAATTGGCCTAGCACGGATAAACCTCTTCTGCCAGTGCTCAGAATGGCTAAGCTGCTTCCTTTTTATTTCTATGTTGCTTCTAATTTCTCTTCTCTATGATTGATTTTATGTTGTTTCAAGGTGTCTCTTCACTCTCAATTATTAGCTCCTGTGATTAAGTTCAGCTCTTTCCCCCAAACCTTTGCGCACCCCTTTATGCGTTGCTGCTGGCTTATTTATTCTGTTTTTTTCACAGCTGCTTGTCTTGCTTATTTTTTGAAGTTTTTCCCATCTCTTCCCACCATTGTTAGAAATGTTTTGCTTTCGAGATCACATTGCAAATGTTCCATAAAGTGATTGCATGATTTTCTCAGTTGTTATCGGCCTTCCCCCAACCCATCCCTTGCGTTTGAGAAGGGCATCATATGCTATGCTATATGAAACATTTTTTCTTATTCGCTCATTTTCTTTCTTTATTTGATTCAGCACAAGCCCTCTATCCCTTGAATTCCTGTAGGTTTTCGATTTCTTATATACGTGAACATGTTTTTTTTCCACCCATTTTATTTGCAATCGACACTCGCAAATTCCTTCGACTCTAGAAGGACTAGCTGCTTTTGATGAGTCGATACACGCTTTTACAAAGCCGCAAATGAAGTGGTTGCACTGGTCCGGGATCTTTTCAATGTTACTGGTTATTCACTCATTTTCTTTTATATTCTTCTCACTGGATTTTCCTTGGCGGGCAACACTTTGCTAATGTGAGCACATGCGTGTGAAGGAGGAGAAAAGAGAAATTTTATTGACTCGCAATCACGTTACACGGGGGAGGACCAGTTTGGGGTAAAATAATCTATCACAAAAAATCAATTGCAAGATCTGCGACAGCACAAAATTCCCGTGACAAGGGGTACTGCTTGAATTAGCAGGAAACTATACACAAAAAAGCATCACCATCCTCTATACAAGCTCTAATTTTCAACTCCTGTGCAATTTGATTATTCGACGGGTACAGCTAATGGCCACGGTCCAAGAGAATTCAATATATCACTAGTCCTGTTTGGCATTCGTAATACCTCACCTGATTGTTCTTGTGAACAAAATGAATATGATGGGCAAACCGAATGGAATCATGTAATCTGGTGATCCTTGGAAGTGGCTGTGATATTTTTAATTTCATCATAGCTGGTACGAATAATCAACCGGCTTCGTAGCGATGAAGCCAAGAATGTGCTATGCAGGTGGAGCACGGCTTAGTAGTGATTAAACCAAGAATTTGCTATGCGGGTGGAGCACGCATCTTCTCGTTGAGACCCAGCAAAAGATCCCGGAGCTCAGGGAAAACTGATATAACTAATAGTTCAAGTATTCCATATGCAAGCTGCTTCACACAGATAGTAGACTGCAACTCAAAAAAAAATCATATCAGTCAGTTCAAAATAGCATGACAGCAAACAAAATTCATGGGGGGAAAAAACATCGAAATGATTTTACAGCGCCTAAACCCATAACATAAAAAGTACAGAGGACTGTACCTGAGTGAAATAGAAAATGTCTCTTGCACAGCGCTTGTACTGTTTATTTCCAACCAAGCTGACTAAAGTTGCAGGAGCTCCATCTGACAAAAGGGAAAATTTTGTAACTATGTTCTTGATAAATGTAGCCAAGAACTCAACTCTAGATTTCTGAAGCGAAGAGTCTGTTCATCCAAAATTGGAAGACAAGATCTACACCCTCAACTTATACCTTTGGTATCCAAACAATGAAAGTTCCAACAAACTATTGCCAACAAAATCAGACAAACACAGCTTTCTATGACTTGCTTTTGTTGAAAATAGAAACATGTAGCCAAACATGCATGCAACTTTTACTCTCTTGAGAAATGGAGTGAGGAATGAGAGGACAAATTTCTGTTTTCCAAGCTGTTTATATTAAAACTAGTTTGCATGTTCGTGCTAAGCTACAGGTTGGATAAAAAAATCCAAAAACTTTTTCAACGCGAGAAACTATTTGGCATTGTTATTAAACCCGGCCTAGCGGATCAACCTCGGAACCTCCCTTCCCGAATCTTTTCCTAGCCCTCGGTTTAAAAATTAAACCGTGTTAAAGTTATCTCGACGTGATTCAGTTAACTTAACGGGTCCAAAGACAACCCAAAAGACATGTAAAAAAATGGTTTGGTTTAAAAAAAAAAATCAAGATGACACCTTTTAAAAAATATATATATCGAGAAGGTGACATAATGAATCGGCCTAGGTTTTGCTGCTTAACCTGCCAAACCTGTGACCCAGGTCATAGACTCCACTAGGTTTGATAACTTTGAAACTACAATAACATCGCAGAAAACAAACCGAAACAAATTATGAATATCAATTCAAAATCAACTAAATATTGAAAGACAAAAAAAAAACAAAATGAATACAAACTCAATGTTGAACGATAAAATTAAAAAAAAAAAGGAATGAAAATGAAAGAACAAAAAACGAGGGAAATGAAAAAAAAAATGAGGGACCCAAGTGAGTTAAAAACTAACTTTATTAGTTAAAGTAAGTACAATAATCTAGCACTTTCCTAATTTTCTTAACCACTATTTTCATCCCCCCTTCATGTTGTACCAAACATGCTATTAGAAATGGACTTGTGTGGAATCCAAGTATCACATGACTACCAAATTAGAAAAAAAAAAAAAACAAGTCAATGTTATTAGAACAAAATAAATAAATAAATAAAACCATTAGGAAATTTCTCAAAGAGCTGATGATCAACAAATCCATGGTGACAATGGGGCCAAACTCAAGACCAGTAAAAGGACCTCAAATTATATAAGCATCAATGGTTTAAGAAAACTATACTCACCAAAGAGCATTTTTTTGATATCACTCGCTCTACAAGCAGCCTCGAGTTGTTCCTCGAATGAACCCTTATTAGAGACCTTACTGCCACTCAGTTGGCTAATCTGAAAAGGTATGAGATTTAGTTGGTCATCGTCAACTTTGCTTTGTGCAACCCTTGCTCTCGTAAAGAACATGCCATTTGGCCAGAGAATCTGAAAGTAATTCATCATAAGAAAATAACATAATTTAACAGTCAGTCAGTCTGATCAAGATCAACAAGAGAGCAACAGAACTATAGTCCAGTTCACAATTTATTTTTTTAAAAAAACTGTCTCAATCGATTCATCTCAACATCAGACGATGCCTTGATGAGGGCTAACCACACAAACCCGGATAAGGCATTAACTAACATGTAGTCAGACCAGTGACAAAGCACCACTGTGGAATTAAACTTAACAGAAACACAACCTAATTCGGATAGCCACATCTATGCTTTACTTTTGGATGGCTTTAACATGTTCCCTATCAAACAGAAGTGTAATCCTGCCTCGGCAACTTGGAGCACATACCAATGAAGACTCTTTTTACCAAGTATCAGTCGCATGTGTTCGGCAACAGTTTAGGCACCCAGAATCTTTGTTACAATTTAATTTACAATTAGGTCTCAGGGATGCAACAAGCATGGCAGCAAAAACACATTGGCACTCCTAAGATAGCCCTCATCAGGCTTATGCTGTAAAGCTGGTTGCCCAAATAAGCCCGAAGCTAGCCTAGAGTAACCTTGAAAACTTTAATAGCCAATCATATACACCTCTCTCATTACTTGAAAACTTGAAGATGGCAGGAATTAACGGGCATCATGCCAAGTAAATTTTTTTTATATCAAACACGTACACAGTTGGGAAAAGATCTGTGCAGTAAACTTAATGAAGTACACAGTTGGGAAAAGATCTGTGCAGTAAGCTTAATGAAGAAACAAAAAATTGGTTCAGTTCTTACATCTTGCAGCCATTGAATCCCAAAAGCAATAGTGTCCTCCTTCCGAAGCCAGTAAATTTGCCTCAAAAGCCAGTCATCGATAGCATCTTCCATTATTAACTGCAGTATTTGCTTTGATATCCAAAAGACCTGTCTTCTGTGCTAACAAAGATGATCACATGTGAAAAACTGACCAATAGTAGCACAATAACCAGAAAAACAGGTTCTGGAAGATTATTCATACCATGAAAGGGAGAAAGATTATATGATATTTAGGTAAAACAACTTTTCACAGAAAAACCATCGAGCATTGAAATTTCATTAAATGTAACCTTCTTGAATTCACCAAATATCCACTTAAATTTCCTAGCTCAAATAAATCGAGGATAACCAAACTTCATTGGAGACATAAGTTCAATGAAGACAATCGCACAAACTCAGCTTAGGAATGTCTCAAATTTTTCAAATGGAATACAATTTGAGATTCTTTCCCAAATTCCAGTCCATGCATGGAAGATCTTCTATAGCTAAAGCCTTAATTATGACATGGTTATTATATATTTCATCTAATTCTTATCTTCCACAGTTTGGTGCATCATGCACAAATATATGGTAGGGAGAAAGGACAAGGGTTGCTATAAATAGCATACACACCACTTCCTAGAAATAAATGAACTAATGAGAAAAATTAGCTCACCTCAGCCAGCCTCTTCTTTTAAGCTGAAACACCTTATCAACTAGATTTAGCAGAGGTACACTTACATTAGAAGGAGTCCACTGCAAAAATACCAAAGTCAAACTTCCCTAGGCTGTGAATTAAAACAAGCTTCAGAAATCAAGAGGCAAACTAAACATTTTAAGAAAAGGAATGTCTCATCTGAACACTGTGACATGACTGCAATGTCTGACATCATCATTCATAAAATACAGATTCAGTATTGCAGTTATTTTACTCGATTCCCATGTCCCTAACCCAAAAAATTTCCACCTCTAGCAACATACTCCTTTAGGTTGTGATGTCTCAGTGCCCTTGTCCGACTGTATTTAACAAGTTTAATCCTACATCTGCCCTTTTCTATCTTAATACTATTTAATCTTGCTATCCTCAACTCCTGGAACCAATTTTTATATATTTGATTTTTTTTTAACAATGTAAACTCCTCGAAGACCTCCATTACTACTAATAGATCTCATAAAATGCTCATTCAGCTTTAAATCAATAATCAACAATTTTTAACATGAAGCTGATCATTCAATCTGTTTAGGATTGACAGGTTTGATGTATCTTTAGCTAATCTATCTGAACAGTTTTAACCCTAGATCACAAGTTTCTTCGATTGAAAGTGTCCAAAACAAAAAAAGTTCATTAGCAAAATTATAAACTCAGCTGACCAATGATATAAAACATTTGGGAGACAGAAATCTTCTACCAAAAATGCAAGAAATATTTCAAACCTGGGGAGTAGAAGGTGGTACTCTATATGTTTATAAGATTCTTGTGTGTTGTTTATTGAGAAGGAACTTGGCCAAACTAACCGTTGATACCAAACTAAATGAAGTCAGCTAAATGAATCACCCAGTCTTGAAAAGGCAATGCTTATTTTAACTTGTAGGAAAATAGTAAAGTGAAACAGCAAATCTACAAGAAGAAACTATTATTATGCTCTATCAACTTAATCAGGTAATTTGTGATGCCCCAAGCCCAAATTATCTTTGCAGCAAAAGGTCATGAGCCATGAAAAAAATGAGAGATAAATTAGAGATAACCAAACTTAAAATACCTCAGGTGGCATTCCGACTGGATCATTCAAATGACTGGAAGCTACTGCAGAGTTTGCTACAGAAAACACACCATGGTTAATCCTTTCACTTTTCTCCTCTGATACAGGTTTTTCCTCTAAACCTAAGGCCCGTGACTCCTCATCATGTTTGAACACCAGAGGAGGAAAACCCTTTGCATTCAATTCATTAACTGAATGACAACCACTGGCTTCTGCAGTAGATCCAACTCCCTTCTGGTCATGGCTTCCTTGATTATGACATTCTTCAGTTTCAGAATAGCTGTTTGCAGTTTCTAAAGTATCCTGCCTTGAGACATGTTTATTCACATCATCCAAATGCCAGGACAAGTTCCTGTTGTAGATTGAGGAATTGGTTTCGTCGAATGGGGAAGTTGAACCAACAACTTTACGCATAAAGCCATCTGAAACATCTTTGAATTGCCGCACAATATCATCCACAGCATCATCCACATTGACTGTCAAGTTAAATTACATAATTAAATGAGGAAAATTTTTTAGCAGAGGGGGGATAGACAAGAAACAATACTCATAGCTTTCACTCAGGATCCACAGCATTAAACTAACAGTAACTGAGATGATTTTGCTATTCACAGATTGAAAGGGTTATAGAGGTCTTCAATAAATGGCTCTCTTCAAAACTAAACTACTTGTTTGCAAAATAGGGGTCAAAGCACATGTTCTGTAGCATATCCTCAAGTTGATGGACAATAAAAACAAAACAAACAAAAGATTCAATTTAAGACGAGAAATTTGATGTGCACCAAGATACGCATAGTCTTCAAACAATTCAGACATGACGTGTATAAGCCAAAGGAAGCAAGGCCTCTCTCAAAAATAGGAAAATCAAGGTCCCAAGAAACTCTCTATGGCAAGCGTGCATTTGTGAGAGAGAGAGAGAAACCATATAAACAAGATGGTGCTTAGCTGCGAAATTGTAGTTTCAATAAGAAGTTAGGATGAAGCAACAAAGAAGAACACACCCACATACCTGCCAGGGTTCTCATGACTGAGGAAGATTTCGCAAAAGAATAATTCTTCAAGGGGGAGAAACAGAAAAAAAGAAATTCAGAGTCATTTAATTTAACAAATGGAAGTGTAAAGAAGAAAAAAAGGGGTACAATAAGTTCAGCTAAATTCTACAGAAACAAATTTCAGTTTCCACAGAATCCGTACCTTTGAGGAAACGCTTAAGAAATCCCAAACTTCATGCTGCTCCGCAACGTTGGCTATAGACATGAGATCCTGGGAATGCAACATGATTAAAGAAGCAGAAAAATGAAATAAGCATTCTAAATAAGAAATTCAGAGCACAGATTAGACAATACTTGAATATATTTATCAAGCTGAATACAGCGTTGATGAACAAAAGCATCTTCAGTGCTTGATGAGAATATCCTTTTGGGAGGTAAGTGCAAAGTGTAATTTGGGATCTCTTTCAGATGTTTATGCAATCTCTCAAAATTCCTGTATCTGCAGAAGAGGATGGAAATTGATGCAAAAGCAAAATAGCTTCAAGTTATCTAGAAACTTCGAGAACTTTCACAGAAATAACATCAATGCAGTAAATATGAAGAATAGTAAATGGAGTGGATCAAGAAAAAGCAAAACTTTTAGTAAAAGTAGCAGCCTTAAGTCATCTTTAGATGAGAAGCAAACCTTCTTTTCACAAACCAAGTTCTGTTTTCTGCATCTGTCACTGCTATTGAGTAAACTGCAAAAGATTTTGACCCAAGTTTCTCAAAGTATGCTCCCATGACCTGTAATGACATGGATATGCAAGGTGTAAAATAAATGAATTAGATTCAAGTATGATGACTGGTAAAGAGCAAGGCCCAAGAAGAAGCTCTAATGTAAATCCCTTATTGCACAAAGAATCCAGAGATAATTTAATTGTTCCAAAATCTGTATGTCTCACAGTAACTCAGAAAAGAAAACGCACCCGACACTTCAGCTTGGGACTGTGACGTCCCTCGCTACTAACTACCATGTTTGAGACCTTAACAGCATGATCTGGACTCCTACGAAAATCTGGGCTATAAAATTCTGAGATAATGGATCCCCCTCCATCTCCCATAAATGCATTATTTTTATCAGGCAGGGCTTCTAGAGCAGAGGTGCTATTGGATCTCTTAAGTCCACCTCTTTTTTCATTCAAAGAGAGATTGCCGGCATTCTCCAATTCACCACCAACATGTGCGCCTTCAAAAGACAATTCCTGGCTGCCATCCTGAGTAGACTGTCTCCCATCTTTGTTCTCATGACTTGTTAAAGTATCTAGACTCAATCTAGGTGTTAGGCGCCCTATAGCTTTCCCATCCATTTCTTTAAAGATTACATTGGTATTCATCTGCATATCTTTTCCTAAATTAGAATCAGTTGCAATGCTTGTAACTAAACTCTTTGCCATTGATTGCTGAACCCCTGCTTTAACTTTTTTTTTCTCTTTCATTTTATAGTTTCTTCCTTTCGTCCACATATTTTCCAGATTTTCAGGTGTAAGAATTTCAGTTCTTCTCTGGGTCGCCACCTCTAGCATTCGTGCCCACTCTGCAGGATGTGGCTGCATATGGTCTTGTTGTGAGTCATAATCCAAGTACATTTCTCCGCGATCATCAATTTTAGAAAAAGTTTTATCTGTTCCTTGATAGTCTCTTTTGTTGTCAACAATTCCAGTCCTTTGACTATTTGCAGAAGGATCTTTTCTCAAGGTAGATTCAGCATTATGCACACTCTCTGCAGGTTGATCACCAACAGTATCTTTTGGACTATCATCTTTAATGGAAAGTAAAATCAATTCAAGTACCTCATTGATATACCTGGTCACATAAAGCATAACTATATGATTCAGTATACAGAGGTATACATTAACATTAAAGAGTTCCAAAAATTTATCTAATCCGCACAATATTACATACAAAAAAAGAAAAACACAAGCAATCATAACATGTTTGCAGATACACACCAATCAGGATGGTCATAGCAACATATACTTTGAAAACTAATCAACTCATGAAAGATGAATCATTTGGTGGAGGATAGCAGCTGATGACCACTTCTTCAATCAGACAGTCCAACCAGCAACAATGGTTGATAATATAGCTTGTTAGGAGAGAGTTTAAAAAAAAAAAGATCCAATTTTTCATTATTATAATTCATATTACTTCTTTCCTATGACCTCCAAATTGATGCAGGATCTTCAATTACAGCACCCTAGTACTATGGCTTACAAGTTGTGACGGATTTGATAGGTTGGAAAATGGAAAATAGGGGACATGTTGTGTTTCAGAGGAGTAACATGAAGGAGCTAAGGATCAAGTAGGTTTAAGAAAAAGAAAACAAACCTAGCATCACACTAGGCTCCTATAAATAACTCCTAGGAATTCTTAGGCATCACACCTCATTTTCATCTTTGGTAAACTACCAAGTGCTAAAGTCATAGTAATCCTCCTATTCAATATCAAGATGGCTCATTTATCTCTTGATGTTTATCTCTAACCTTGAAGGCTGAAAAATCTCAATTCATTCACTTCAAATAATTCTCCAAAAGTGGGGATTACAACCAATATAGGCTGATAAGGAGGTGCCTAGGGAGGCGCACCATAGCTAGTGCTAGTTAGCAAGTCACTTCCTTAATGGTGAATAAGTTGACTGGTAAACTTTACAAATCACAAAATACACCTGAAAATTACAGAACTGCCCCTGACAGTTAGACCCCCTAAATTCTGTTCTATTTACCTGGTAAAACTGTCTAGGTTACTCTAATTAGGACCAAGCCACATAGACATGCTTATAGAAATAGATTATCCCCTTCTTTTATAAACTTTCCAGGTGCTATTTGCATCACAAATATTAGGAGGCAAGTGCACACATTCTTAGACTGTGGCCTTGAGCAAAGCAACACCATTTACGTTTAATTCTAATTTTCCTCTAGTTCTAATGTTGCACCTAAAATAATTTCAATTCTTTAGAAGATTAGCATCAATAAGAAAAAAAAGACCTAAAACCAAGACCAAGTACTCTGTATACTTACACAGGGCTTGCAAGATTCATAAGAGGTTGCATTACCAAGCAAGTTACAATCTCTCGAGCGATAGTCCGAACCAGCGGACATTGAGCTTCACGAGGTCTAAGTACTATAGCTAAAACTCCACCAATCAATCGTTGAAGAACCTTTTTGGAAGAGGAAAATGGGAAGCAAAAGAAAAGGAGATCATTAAAAAACAATGAAGAAGGTGCATACAAAAGCAGGAAAAAAAATTTGGAACACTCCACTCACACCTTGTACTCACTCTCGAGAGATATCAATGCAGGATGAAGCTCCTTAGAAGCCATTAGATGGTGTTTCAACCTTTCATCTCTCTCTTCAGTAGAAAGAGTTGCCATCACGTCGGCTCCTATAGCTGCTTGATTTCTTCTAAAGAGGTCTAAGTGATCCCCTATTAAATCAACCAAATCCCTGCAACACCAGACAGTCTTTCATTCCGATGTTTTCACACGTAAAGCTTATAAATGACTATTTAACTATGAAAAGTTTCTTGAAAACTTGTGTGACATTTCATTTAGAAAGGATATTATAGGATGAAAAAAAATTACCTAGTTAGCAAGTCAATAAGATTTATCTCTTTAGCCCTTCCAGATACCTCACCAAGAGCATCCATGATTACCGACCGTATCAGCTCAGGTGCCTCCCTATCTGGTGTAATTTCTGAATACCATAGGTCTACCACAAAATCCTTCAATATCTTATCGATGAAACCACCAATTGCAGCCTCAACAACTGGAGAATCAATTTTCCTCTTCCACTTTGGTGCCGGTGGCACAGAAGAAAGTCGTGAGTCATTCATAGACAACTGTTTCTTCTCCAAATGTGACAAATAAGACTGTCGACGAACTGACTGGCGCGCTTTCCAGCTGAACTCCACTTCATTAGACAAAATTCTTAGTGCAGACACAATGAGAATTGATATGGGTAGATTCATCCACATTGATGAACTTGTATCTGTAATGAATTGCAATGATTACCATAAATAAATAAATAACATTATATTGAGTAATTATTTATATTGGATAATTATCATCACCGTTGTTTGGTTCCTAACGAAAGCACACCAAAGCTGCAACATGCACATAAATAAAAATATTTATTTGAAGCAACAAATCTATCATTGACGTGGACTCTATCAATGGATCAACTTCATGCCACTTAAACTTCCATTTATAATTAACCTCAACTGATGTAATTTCATCAATTTTTAATAAAAAGAATCAAGATTTTGGTTTTCTAAAGAGTCCTTAATTTTCATAGGCAACCAAAGCATAATTAGGTGGGGAAAAAATTTCAAAAATTACATAAAAATCGTAACTACCCTGCCTTGATTAAAACTAAGTCCCAAATAATAATAATTAAAATCTTTCATCTTGAAAGAAAAAAAAATACTCCTGATCAGTTAATAATCACCGACGCCGTGGTGATAGCAAGTTCCATAAAACGTTAACCCTAGCTCTATTGATACAATACAAAACGCAAATTCACTGATTAATCAATCAAAAAATCTAAGAAATTGAACCTTCAAAACGAGCTTCACTAGCACTGTACAGAATCAAGAAATAGATAAAGAAAGCAAAAGGAATCGAGAACTTACGAGATAAGAAGTAAGTGACGGAAAAGATACAAAGACACCACCAAACCGTTCGAAGTTTAGCTTCTTCAATCAGATCATGTACCGTCTCCATAGCCTTCATTTTTCTTCGGTCTCCTAAACCTCAGAATTTCTCAATTTCTCTCGCGATCAAAAAAGAAAATGAGGATCGAGAGGAACTGAAGGGAATTTGATTTTTATGCAACTGGGAGAAAAATAAAGAAAATTGCGTGTTTTTAATTTATTTTCTACATGGAGGGAGAGGGAGAGGGAGAGGGAGAGTATACTTTGTGTACGTGGAGAAAGATGCTGGTGCTTTCTCTACATTGATCTTCACAGTTGCCACGTCGGAAAACAACGGAGAGAAAAATAAATCGTCGGAAACCAATGTAACAGTTTTTACCCTTTATCCTCTCGCAATTCAATATGAATTGTAATACTATTTTTTAAAATTTTCAGTTTTGTACTCATTTTTTTTTTATATAATTAAATTTTTTTATGGCAAATTAATACCTAATTATTATTTTTCTTTGGAAAAGGTTGGATTTTTCATAAAAAAAAGTTATTCATCCTTTAAAAAAAACCTCAGCGCTGGGTTATTTTTTTAAAACCCGGACCCATAAGTTGGGCTTTTTTTATATATATTTTTCTATTATTATTTAATTTTAAAAAAATAATAAAATAAATATTGAACTTAGTTGAGTCTATTAGTCGGTTAAAAAATTTAACCAGTTAATCCACAATATTTTAACTATTATTTATTTTTATATTTTTTGGTTTAATGATTTTTTTATTCCTCAATTTAAAAAAAATATATATATAATTTTATATTTTGTTATTGCTAATATATTTTTTTTATTTAACTCAAACCTAGAAAAATGTAATTTTACCATTTGTTTTCAATAATCTACGCTTTACATGTTTATTATAACTTTTTTACTTTTAAAAAAACATATTTTATACAAAAAAAATTA
Organism: Populus simonii; assembly: GCA_007827005.2. Classification (NCBI taxonomy): domain Eukaryota; kingdom Viridiplantae; phylum Streptophyta; class Magnoliopsida; order Malpighiales; family Salicaceae; genus Populus; species Populus simonii. The sequence goes on along the minus strand of CM017467.2, from coordinate 14,943,507 downwards.
TAATACGTTTTATTGTCATATAATTAAGATAAAAAAAATTATGTTTTCCTAAATAAAAATAATATTCTAAAAAACATACATGTTAAAGACAATTAAGTATATAATAATCCGTTTTATAAAAATAAATATTTTAATTCTAGTTATTTTTTGATAAATATTGATTTAATTAATTAAATTTATATATAAATATTTTTATTTATAATTGAGAATTTTTTATATTTAAAAATACTTCTTGCATATAACCACCCCTCCGTGGAGGAGACAAAACTAGCTACATCTAAGACTAAAATTTTGCGAGAAAAAAATTTAAAAAAATTGGACCATGTGATATCCAACCCAACACCGAAACAAAGATGTCACTCGCCTTGTATTTAGAGGCTTTGTCAAACATTAATTGTCTGTCAAGGAAAAACACAAAAAATAAAGGCATCCCCTTTGCCACTTGACCACATAGCATTAACTTTAACACTTGGCAGAAATTGGTTGGTTTCACTGTTGAACAGTGAAATTAATTTAGTTTTTGTTCAATTTTTTATAACCTAATTATATGGAATTAGAATCGGAATTATAAAGATCATATCAAGATAAAAGATAAATAACTGAAATTTAAAACACGAATAAAATATACTGCTCACTTTAAATTTGTAATAATTTTCATTTTGATCTTAGAGTTTATTTTATTTATTTCTCAATTCTTAAGTTAGGAGAAAAAGAGAAATTAACCAGAAAACAACGAGAAAAGAAAAGAGTATCGATTTCTTTATTTGTTAATGATGAAACTCATTGTTTTTTATATCAATGGATTTCATAAGACAAAAAAAAATTAGACAAAACAAATTTGAATGTGATTGTTTCGAACTTTCTTCCTACCTAAAAGAATAAATCAAGGCGGAGAGAATTTTTTTCCCAATATGATTTGGTTTTTTAGACCATTTTTGTGCTTTTTTTTATTGTTAAATTGATTTTTTTTTTGTTTCTATGGTGTTTATTAGGTATTTTTGGTATGAAAAAATTGGTTTTTCTAACAAAAAAATCTATAGCTTTAATTTTTCAATCACCATTATGGTAACCAGATTTTGAGCAGAGACAAATGATGCATCATCTCCTTTAATTTTCCTTTAAAAAACAAAAAGGCTCAAGGGTGGAGGCTTGGGTTTTGTTTAAAAGCCTAGATCCATGCGCTTAAGCTTTTTTTTTTTTTTTTGTTCATCAATCTTATCCTTTCAATTTCATTCTTTAACCTTTTTTATCGTATAATTAAGTAAAATAAAGTTATTAAAAATAATAGAGTTTATGATCCAGATCATGGGTTTAATATAGTAAGTCGTGAAGCCTAAATTGATTCATATATTATTGTCTTAATATTTTTTTAAACATGATACCATTTTCTTTTTTTTTAAGCATTCGTTTTATTTTAAATTGATCTTCATAATATGTTTTGATTTGACTTCTACATAATTTTTTTTTATCAAGTTATTACAATCATACAACTCAAATAGCGAGTTTGACATGTTAACCCAAATTAATCCAATATATATCTGCCTCAATATTTATTTAAGAAAACTATCATCTTGATTTTGTTTTAAATCCAAACCACATTATTATTGCTCATCCAAGTTCTTTAGATCTACTTGTTTAGCTTCTTTTTATTTTTCATTCAAAGATTTTTTTGATTTGACTCGTATTATAGCACAAGTCAAACTTGTGATATTTTGCCATAAAATTCAAGAAATGCTTTGTAAATCAAGTTCAACCGAATATCAGCTATTTGATGACCAAATTTGGTCGCAAATGTTTAACCACATAATATAAATCTTAAGAAATTTTGTGCTTTATAAAATTAAAGAAATCCCACACGAAGGAACTAATGGCTTTGAAAAGTCTTGAAGGCACAATGGAATTTGGTTTTGCATCATTTGTGGCTATTGTTTTACCTGTGTATTGTCAAGATGATTATCTTTTTAAATTAAAATTCAAAAAAAAAAAATTTCTTGTTATTTATTTGTTATAAAGGTTTGAAGTCATTGTTTATTATTTTAGTCACTAAATACTTTAACTGGTATTTAAAATCTGAATAAATAGACTAATTATTTATAGAAAAGACTATATTATCTCTAGTACACCTTACCTAAGATAAATTATATTTTTTATTTGTCTGACTATTACTATAATACTATTATGTTTTTCTAACTGTGAGTCTATCTATTAATTAAAATAGACTTACCACAGTAGAGTGAACTATGTCTTTACAGGTTAAACCTAACTTTTTTAATGTTGAAACATGTTTTTTGTATTTTATTTCTTTTAACTCAAGAAATAGTAAATTATATTTTTTATTTACCTGACTATTACTATGATATTGTTATGTTTTTCTAACTATAAGTCTATCTATTAGTTAAAATAGACTCATCACATAAGAGTGAATCATGTCTTTACAAGTTAAACCTAACCTTTTTAAGTTTAAAACATGTTTTTTGCATTTTATTTTTTTTAACTCAAGAAATAATTTTGCGTATAAATTTATAATCCTTGATACTAAAATAAAAAAATAAAAATTATGTTTTTGAAATTTAAGCCAAGTTTCCGATAAGCTTAATAAATTTATTGTTGAGTCTATGATGTATACAAAACATAAAACTAGCAGGAAGTAGTGAATTCGACATCTAATTTCTTAAAATTGTCATCTTGTTGGTTAAAACATAGCATGAAATAGGTTAATATATCAAGAAATTTATTAGCTTATGCACAGAATAATGTCTAATCTCATGTCAAATCTTAAGATTTTGCCCTCTGGCCCAAATTGGCCAAGTCCTGAAGCCTTCAGGCAGTAGTGAATTCGACATCAAATGTTTCGAGTTGTTATAACAAATTCCTGCTGGGTTGTAGGATAATAATATTATCTGTGCATAATGATCACTTGATATTCGCAAGGGGCAATTCTGTTGCAAATCTTTGGAAATCTGGAAGACAGGGAGCTGCGCAACTCCAAAACAGCTCTTGCAACACATTTGATGCAAATTATAAGGATTCTACTCTACCTTCCCTAGTGCTACTATGTTATTAATCTTGCTTTCTTTCACAATCCTGACAACCTCAATGCAGCTCAGATGAAAAGCAAGAAGCCATAAAATTGCTTTCCATGACAGTATGTGGAGGAAACATAAGTCTTGCTGTGTTTCTTTTTTTTTTCCACCATCAAAAAGAAAAAGGAAAATCATCAGGTTAATACCAGAAGAGATTCTTGTGGTAAAGGTGGCTTACTCTTTATAGTTCCTCGCATCATCTACCAACAAACCTGTCTGAATTACCACAGGTAGGGCACAAAGATCCCTTGTTACTATAAAAAGAGTGTAGATGAAGATGGCTATCTGTTATTCTCCAAAAATTGTTCTTCTCCAGTTTTTATGATGTCATCTTGGAACCAAAATTTAGTTAGAGGTTGACGTGGTCAATTGTTAGTTTTTTAGTTATTCTTGGTTAAGTTTCATTAAGACATGTTCCCCACAATCCAAGCAAAACCTTTGCTTATATTAGCGGACAGCAAATTCTATGGTGTCAATAAACTACGGAAAATTTCGGGCGCCTATAACTGGAGATGTCTTTCCTCAACCTCTCCATGGCTGTAATTCTTACCTTCCTTTTCCCTTGATATTACGTCCTTCTCATCTTCATTCCCTCCTATAAGCAGCCTTGGGCCTTCCAAGGTGGTCATTAATGGCGAACCCTCTCAGAGCCTTCGGCTGCTTTTTCTTTTTCTCCCTGCTCTTCTCTTCTTTCTCAACCTTCTCTCTTGCCTTAACTGATGCTGAAGCATCTTATATTGCTCGTCGCCAGCTCTTGACGTTAAATGAAAATAGTGAGCTTCCTCATGAGTTTGAGTATGAGGTCGATGTGAAAATAACCTTTGCAAACCAAAGGCTGAGGAGAGCGTATATTGGTCTTCAGGCCTGGAAAAAGGCAATATACTCCGACCCATTTAACACTACCGGCAATTGGGTTGGCGCCAATGTGTGTGCCTATAATGGTGTGTTTTGTGCACCAGCTCTAGACGACCCCAGTCTGAGCGTTGTGGCAGGTGTGGATCTTAACGGTGCTGACATTGCTGGGCACCTTCCAGCTGAATTAGGGCTTATGACAGATGTTGCATTATTCCACATTAACTCTAACAGGTTTTGTGGTATCATTCCCGAGAGCTTTTCCAAGCTCACACTCATGTATGAGTTTGATGTCAGCAACAACCGCTTTGTTGGTGATTTCCCTTCTGTTGTTCTCTCCTGGCCAAGCCTCAAGTATCTTGACGTCAGATTCAACGATTTCGAAGGTAGTTTGCCTCCAGAACTCTTCAACAAGGAACTCGATGCTTTGTTCTTGAATGACAACCGATTCACATCCACCATCCCGGAGACAATAGGCAACTCCGCAGTTTCTGTTGTCACATTTGCTAACAACAAATTCACCGGCTGCATTCCACACAGCGTCGGCAAGATGGCCAACTTGAACGAGGTCATCTTTATGGGCAATGACCTTGGTGGTTGCTTCCCAGCAGAAATTGGGCTGCTTGGTAATGTGACTGTCTTTGATGCCAGCCACAATGGGTTCACAGGAATCTTGCCGCCCAGCTTTGCAGGCCTAAAGAAGGTTGAACTCTTGGATCTTGCCGACAACAAGCTGACAGGATTTGTGCCTGAGAACATTTGCAAGTTGCCAAGCTTGACAAACTTCACATTCTCGTATAACTACTTCAAGGGGGAGGCTCAAGCTTGCGTGCCTCCATCAAGGAAAGACATTGTGTTGGATGATACCAGCAATTGCCTGTCTGACAGGCCAAAGCAGAAGTCAACCAGGACATGTTATCCAGTGGTGAGCCGACCTGTGGATTGCAGCAAGGACAAGTGTGCTGGAGGAGGAGGTTCTTCAAACCCTCATCCAAAGCCCCAACCCACACCACCTACTTCAAAACATGAACCAACTCCATCTCCTCCCAAATCTACTTATACACCAACGCCACCATCAGCACGGGTCCCCACCCCTCAAACAGCAGAATCACCAAAACCAGAACATGAGTTGCCACAAACTCCGGTTAAACCTATTAGGCCATCTACTCCAAAGATACCCTTACCGTCATCTCCATTAATCAATTCATCTGCCCCATCATCCGATCCATATAATCCAGGATCTGGTGGTCATGACGGGACACCATTATCACCAAATCCTGCACTATCACCTGATTCATTTGGTAGCTCACCCATTGGCCACCACAATACACCACCATCACTCTCTATTAGTCCATCAACATCAAAGATACCTATATCACCATCACCAAAGTCTGCACCATCGCCTGAATATAATCCAGGAGCTGGTGGACATGACGAGACACCATCATCACCATCACCAACCTCCTCATTAAAACCCGAGGCACCAAAAACATCACCACAACCAAAAATACCAGTTATAAACCCTTACTCTCCATCACCATCCCCACCACTTGTGCACTCAACCCCTTCACCGGCCCACTCTCCCCCACCACCTGTCCAGTCACCCCCACCACCAGTTCACTCTTCCCCACCACCTGTCCAATCACCACCACCAGTACACTCACCCCCTCCACCCGTCCACTCACCACCATCACCAGTTCACTCTCCACCACCACCCGTCCAGTCACCTCCACCACCAGTTCACTCTCCACCACCACCCGTCCAGTCACCTCCACCACCATCCGTCCAGTCACCACCACCACCACCAGTACACTCTCCACCACCACCCGTCCAGCCAGTTCACTCTCCACCACCACCCGTCCAGTCACCACCACCACCACCACCAGTACACTCTTCACCACCACCCGTCCAGTCACCTCCACCACCAGTTCACTCTCCACCACCACCCGTCCAGTCACCTCCACCACCTCCTTTCCAGTCACCTCCACCACCACCTGTCCAGTCACCACCACCACCAGTTCACTCTCCACCACCACCTATCCAGTCACCACCACCACCAGTTCACTCTCCACCACCACCCGTACACTCACCCCCTCCACCTGTTCACTCTCCACCACCACCAGTACACTCACCTTCTCCACCAGTCCAGTCCCCTCCATCACCACCAGTACACTTACCTCCTCCACCAGTACACTCTCGACCACCACATGTTAAATCATCACCACCACCACCACCACGACCAGTCAAATCATCTCCACTTTCAATTTTCTCTCCACCACCACCAACTATATCTCCTCATCCTCCTCGTGCTTTTCCTCCACCACCCCCAAATGAAGATATAGTCCTTCCACCAAACCTCGGATTCCAATACGCATCGCCACCTCCACCAGTGTTCCCAGGCTACTAGTTAGTATATATGACCATTGTTTGTAGTGCCAAAAAGCTAACTATGTACACAGCTAAAGAGAAACTTTGTTAGTTCAATTTCTTGACCAGGAAATATAACCGTTTTGCTTTCCTTCTCTTTATGGAATGGAAGTTCTTGCTGTTTACATTACTAGAGATACTCTCTCTCTGTCTGTTTGTCTGTTTTTTTTTCTTTCATATTCTCACTTCTCTCTATCGTTATCCAAGAAAAAAAGTGAGCAACCTGGAACAGTATGTTGCTACCTTGACAATGACAATGAATTGCTTGTAAAGTACATTTTCAAGGCTCTGATATGTAGAAGAGAATTGCAGAAGTATCTTTTCTTTTTTCCCTTTAATGTCACATTACTGTTGTTTTTGTACTTAGTGTGTATGCCATTAAATTTTTATGCATGATGTTACTGTGAAATGAAAGACCAGAGCCAATTCACTGATGTTTTTTCTTGAATCTTGATCGTGATTTTGACACTTTCTCTGACATTTATGTAAACGTGCCAATGTAAGCAAAGAAAAATAAAAACGAAAACGAAAATCCTAGTCCTTGTATTCCTGAAGCAACTTCACCTTTTGATCCTTGGAAATCCAGTCTTTTGGATCATGCGAGCGACTTTTCTTTTGTAACATGTGCCATTTCAATCCTTGGTTCTGTCATTTCCGGAACCTGTCCTTAGGGGTGAGCAAAAAAACCGAAAAACAGATTAAACCGAGAAAACCGAAAAAAAATAACCGAAAAAACCGAACCGAAAAAAAAACCGAATTAACCGATTAAAAAATCACAAAACAATTCCGGTTCGGTTCGATTTCGGTTTCTAAAGTCTGAAACCGATTGAACCGAACCGAACTGAACCGATTCAACCAGCCACCACTTAAAAAAAAACAACTATAAATAGAATATTTCCTAACCCAAAATAACATTTACCCATCAGCCGCCCCCCCTCCCCTCCCTTCTCTGCATATCTCATCTCTCACTTTACTCTCCACATTGATTTTTCTCCCCTCCCTCTACCATCTATGAGACTTTTGTCTTGCTGTGGCTTCTTTCTGGAAAGCACGGGTTCTTTAGAAAGCAGAGATTAATCAACAATGACTTTGTTTGTTTTTGTTGGATCTGGTGGATGGAACCCCGATCCTCTTTCTCCTTTTCTTGTTGTTTCTTGTTCTTCCCTTCTCTGGTTTTTGGGTTTTCCCTTTGTTTGTTTTTGTTGGATCTGGTGGATGGAACCCCGATCCTCTCTCTCCTTTTCTTGTTGTTTCTTGTTCTTCCCCTCTCTGGTTTTTGGGTTTTCCCTTTGTTGGATCTGGTGATGAGTTTCCTTAACATTAATGACGCATCGTGGGGTGAAGGAAACTGAAACAAAATGGGATTTGTGGTAGACAACCAGATCTACAATGTGGATTGGATTTGGTTGTGTTGATGGTTCTAATAGAGGCCAACATTTATTTTTCTTTTTCAGGCGGGTTCTTGTATTCCAGAGGAGGAAGAGGATGAACAGTGTTGGTAGAGGACCATTGGGTTTGAACCGGTTTGGAATGGAAAAAAACTGAACCGAACCGAACCGAAATTAATCGGTTTGAACTGGTTTTCGGTTCGGTTCAAAAAATTTTAAAAAAAAATTCGGTTTGGTTGTTTATTTTGGTTTAAAACCGGACCGAACCGGAAATGCTCAGCCCTACCTGTCCTACCAAGCTGGCCACTTCCAAAGCTTGATGCACATATAATGTCACGACCGATTCTTGAATCCAGCACATAGTAAAAGTTTTTCCTTCAAGTTTTTATTCCTATACAAACTTAAACTTACATATAAACTTTTATCATTTAAACAAATTAGAGTTATACACAACTTCTGATATCATAATTAAAATCCATAATATAAATCAACATCAGAATAATACAAATATCGTAATTGTAAAGCTTTAACTATATATAATGGAATAACATTAATTACAATAAAAGAGTAGGTTATAAAATCCAACAAACAAGAGTTAATACAAATATCGTAGTTGTGGAGCTTTAACTGGATATAACGGATAACATTAATTACAATAAAAAAGTAGGTTCTAAAGTCTAATAAAAGTGACCTGGCAAAGCTATACGCATGAAAATAATAAATAACGAGATGATGAGTTCTACAATTTGGTGAGTAGACAACATTCAATATACACATACGAGGTAATAAAACAGAGAAACATATACAAATTTGACTTTAGGCTTTTACAAAAAAGTTTCACAAACATGTTATAAAAAGGAATATCATAAGGTAAGGATCGTAAAAAAATCAAAATGCAATGAGCATATGATTTCAGATTATGAAATGATCAGTTCACATATGTTGGTGACCCCCCCGACCAAACTAGGGTTCAAATACGATGTGCACAAAGATAAAACTACCTTGTTAGCATGGGTATTCCGACTGGTATACCAAATGGTCATATTATAATTAAACAAATAGAATTATATCTCAAGGCTCAACTCATGACATCAATCAAATGAGAAGCTATTAAATCAGATATACACATATCTCATATTCAGAATTCATATTCAACAAATGATCAGGGTCTAACCCATAGCCTTATACGTTTAGGAACCAAAATGTAATTATAAAAGCGAAACGGATCTACATGATTATTCCAAACATAACCTAAACTGACCAAACCTAAAAGAACTTATTATACCCTACTGCATAATCAACTAGCTCAACTCAACTAGTGGACATAAATCTAATAGCCAACCAGTTAACTGATTGGTCAGGAATTCCAGACCAGTTTCACCTAAAACAATAGATCACAATCTCAACCTAAAACCTCAAAAACATAATATTAACTATAACTAAAAGGGATCAATGTTTTACTGTAACGGGAATTACTGTGGACTGTGAGTGCTTTCACTGTGGATTGCATTGTTCGGCACTGTAGTAGGAGTTATTGTAGACTATGAGTGCTCTCACTGTAGATTGCATTATTTTATGGGGCATGGTGAGGCTGCAAACCCACTCCCCTAGGTCAGCTCCAGTTTTAGTGAGGGTGCAGCCCTCAGCCGCAAACACCTAGCGCTGGGGCTGACCCGCGCACATGGCTGCAGACCCAAGCTAGCGGGTCTGAACTCCTGCTTAGGATGCCTTAGCCTTAGGTCTTGCATTAGGACCCAATTCTAATGGGTCCAGCATCATGACCCACTGCTCGTGGGTCCTGTATCTGGACTGAATCCTTTTGGGTTCTGCGTCAGAATCCAATGCTCTTAAGTCCTCTGTCAAGACCCAGTGCTCTTGAGTCCTGCATCAACACCCATTTTGCTTAAGTTCTAGGTTAGGAGCCAAGTCTCTTGGGTCCTGCGTCAAGACTCAATTATCATAGGTCCTCTGTCAAGACCCAAGGTTCTTGGGTCTTGAGTTTCTTAATATAATTATTTGTGTTATAAATGATATTATTTTTCTTATAATTTAGGGTATTCATATAAAAAATATTATAAGTTGTGTTCTAAATATTGTTATTTTTATTATAATTCAAACTATTCATGTAAAAAATATTATAATTTGTGTTCTAAATATTATAATTTTTATTTTAATTAATATTATTAATATTAAAAATACCATTATTTTTATTATAAATAACATGTACCTGGGTTCTACAGACCCCCTACGGGGTTGGAGACCCGTACGACTGGATCTGCAAACCCTGTAGAGAAGAAGAATGAAATAATAATAATAATAATAATAATAATAATAATAATGTTATTATTATTTTTAATAGTTAATAAAAATTTTTTAAAAAATATTATTATAAAAACTTTGATCGGGCAGGTTTAATATTATTATTAATATGATAAATATTATTATTTGTATTCTAAATATTATTATCTTTATTATAATTTAAAGTATTAATATTAAGAATATTATTATTGTGATAGAAATATTATGATTTTTATTATAATTAATATTAAAAATGCCATTATTTTTATTATAAATATTATAATCTTGATTATAATTAATATTATTCATTTAATAATTAATAAATTTGTAGAAAATATTATGAATATGGAAAAGCAATAGCATTGGGTCCTGCGCCTAGCAGAACTCATTAAACAGGGTTGGGTTCTACCCCAGCAAGACCCATCAAATAGCGTTGGGTCCTGCCCGTAGTAGGACCCAATACTATAATTTTATTTTCTTTTCTCTTATTTTTTGTTCACATGGTAAAGAGAAAATATTATTATTATTATTATTATTATTATTATTAAATTTGAAAAAGAATTATTACTATCAGGGAAAACAATAAATTTTATTTAAATAGATTAAAAACTATAAAAAAAACTTGGGCCATACAAATTTAATAATATTATTAATATTATAGATATTATTAATTTCATTAATATTATTAAATTTGAAATAAATTTCATTACAATCGAAAAAAAACATAAATTTGATTTGAATGATAAAATCAATTATTATTATTATTATTATTATTATTATTAACTTGGGTCTAGATCCCCTTAAAGACAAGTTTAATATTATTATTAATATGATAAATATTATTATTTGTATTCTAAATATTATTATATTTATTATTAAAAGTATTAATATTAAGAATGTTATTATTGTGATATATTTATTATGATTTTTATTATAATTAATATTTTTAATATTAAAAATACCAGTATTTTTATTATAAATATTATAATTTTGATTATAATTAATATTATTCATATAATAATTAATAAATTTGTAGAAAATATTATAAATTTTGAAAACCAAAAATAAATTTGATTTGTAGTGTAAAATTAAGAATTAATATTACTATTATAATTGTTGTTATCATCATTAGTAAATGTTTTGTAAAAAATTATTATTCTTGTTGTTATCATCATGCACTTCCTCATCTTTTTGGTTGATGGATTTTTTTCTACATGCATTGGTGTGTTCTAGGCATGCCATCCTTTTATATATGTGGCTTTTGTGTATCAAGCCTGGGGAGGAGAATTTGTTGGTGTTTTTTATTCACTGCTTGCCCCTTCTTTTCTTTAAGGGTAATCTGCTGCCTGTAGACTTTCTTTTCTAGAGGTGTGGCTCTTTTGTGTATGGATTAGTGGACATGTCATCATAGTGCATTAAATGCACACTGACTGTCACAGGCTGGGTATTTCTATGATGGTTACCGTTCAGTTAGTGAATAATGTCTGGTTAGCTTTCCAGTTCATTTTCTTTTAGTTTTCTTGTTGTTCTTGTTCTCTTAGGAATTAACTATAATTGTGTTTTGCTTGCTCTATGGTTTCATTGTCTTTGGTGTGTGGTTTTCCCATGCATTCGTTTTCTGGTGTCTGCTGATATAACTTTGTTCTTTTTCATTATTTTTGGTGTGTAGTGTTTCCATGCATTTTTATTTTAGTGTCTGCTGACATGACTATGTCCTTTGAGTTTATGTGAGAACCCTTGTAATTGAGAGGTCATTGGTTTACGGAAAATTATATAAACTTTTGTGTTTTTTTTCTAAATTGATTGACATTTGGTTCTAACATTGATGGCTAATGTATTTCTCTAAGGATCATTGCAATTAAGGGTTATTGGTCTGCAAGGGAGTTTACATGTTTTTCTTTTCCTTTTCCTTCGTTTTAGAAAACATAGGAACCGTTTCTGCTGTGTTTTTTGCTATTTTAGGGCTGCTTTGAAACTTGTTTGTATATCTGCAATTTGAACCTTTGATCTTACTGGTTTTTTCTTATGTTTTTTTTTCTTCTATTTTTCAGCACAACATTATCTTCTATTTTGTCTGCTACTTCTAGCCTTTACTATTTTCTCTGTTATCATGTTAACTTGGTTTTTATTTTTTTTTTGTTGCAGTAATCTGTCAACATTTATTGGTTATCGGTTGAGGATTGTTGTGCAGGGCTTCTCCTTCCCTCTTCTGGTTTGCTACATCTCATCTTTTTTTGCACACCAATATTTTTTTTTTTACCTCTTCCTTTTTCAGCTCTTTAAATAATTGTCCTTGCTGTTAGTTAATTTTTAACAAGTGTTTTTAGTTTGCGCTTTACTTCAGCATTTGCTATGTAGATAAGTAATGTTGTGCATTCGTTTTTTTTTTTTTATGCATGTAATGGATCAATTTTTTGCATTTTAGTGAGCCTTTAATTGGTAAGGTTTTTTTTTTCCTTCAAGTAAAGAATAATTCGTGAATTGTGACGTGTTGCATATAATTAGTAGCTAAATTATCACTTTCAATTGGATTGCATGTAATTAGTGGCTGAATTGGTTTACTACAGAAATTTGATGGAAAAAAAATATTAGTTTGGTATCACTTACAACAAATTCCACTCATTTTCTTTATTGTTGTGTTTCCTTCTTTCCATTGTAACAACTCATGGTTACAGCAGAATGAGCTCATTTTTCAAAATCATTTGCTTGTGATTTTTGTAATCACATGTCTTTATGACTATTATTGTTTTCCACCCCTCAAGCTTCAATTTACTTGCTCTCTTTCTATTTCTCACCATTTATGTACGCCTGTTATTTCTTTTGTTGATGAACTATCTTCAAATTGCTGAGAGCTCAAACACCACCTTCTCCCTATCTTACTGAAGTTATAGATGCACCTTTACTTTTAAACTTAGTATGTTTTATGCCTACAACTTTGTTTCTATATTTTTCTTTTCCATTTTATGCCTAATTTTTTATGAATCAGTTTGAATTTCTTTATATGTACATGTTCATCTACTTGATAATTAGGTTTTGTGTTGAATTTCTTATTCTTATTCTTTCATGGAGTAGGTTTTGTTTTTCTTTTCCATTGAAATTTTCAGTTTTGACTATGCTATTAAAATTGCCTTGATTGGAAAATTAGAAACCATTACCCTTGCGAGTTTACTTTTAGTTAGATTTTGAATTAAATTGCATATGATTGACAGTTGAATTATCACTTTAAATTTCATTACAACATCATGCTTAACCTTTTTTTTTTGTTCTATTTTTTCTACATGAATATGCATTGCTCATGTCAAAGCCTTTCAATTCAATTACATTACATATGATGGCTGGCTACTTTTATTTTCAACAACACTTGCATAAATAAAAATCTCTTTCTTGAAATTATATTGTTAATTGTCATTATTTTAATTTGAATTGCATGTAATTGGTACTGAATTATCACTTTCAATTGGATTGCATATAATATAATTAGTGGCTAAATTGGTGTACAATGAGAGTTTAATGAGAGAAAAAATATTCGTTTGTTACCAACTCTGTTTGTTACAACAAATACCACTTTCTTTATTGTTCCATTTGCTTCTTTCCATTGCAACAAATCTCAGTTTTGTGGCAAAATTAACACATCTTTCATAATTTTCTGCTTGCGATATTCATAATCGCATGTGTTTTTTTTATTGTTGTTATTGTCCACCGTTCAAGTTTAAATTTTCTTGCTGACTTTCTAACTTTTCCCATTTGTTGCAGGCCTGTTGTTTCAATTGTTGTTGATCTATCTCCATGTTACAGGGAACTGAAACACCACCTTCTTCCTGTTTTAATCAAACTATAGATACACCTTTATTTTCAAAGTTGGCCTGCTTTTTGCATGCTTTCTTTGTTGCTATATCTTTCTTTTCCATTCTATGCTTAATTTTTTTTTTCCGAATCAGTTCGAATTTTTTCATGTGTTCATGTTTCCTCTATTTCATAATTAAGTTTTCTGTTTAGTTTCTTATTCTTTTACATAATTTTTTTTCTTTTCCATTTATGTTCTCAATTCTAACCATGTTATTAAAATTGCCTTGATTGGAAAATTTAAAGTCATTGCCCTTACGAATTTAGTTTTACTTAGACTGATTTTGACCATTAAAATTTTTCTTTTAACTTTTAGAAACAACGACTTTAGGACTAGCCATTGACAAAGATTACATCATTCCATGATGTTGAACCTGATGTTTCTTCACCATAAAACTTAACAACCCAAATTTATAGTGAAGGAAATTTGGGTCACGAAAATTTTTCATTCACACAAGCAACACCATACAACTCTGATCATCTAATCAGTGATCCCTTGCTTTTATATACAATTGATATTGGTGCATCATATTGTACTTCCTTACAAGGAAATTGTTCCATCTCAAATAATATTGCCTCTACCTCAATGGCATCAATGAGTCAGGCACATTTTGCTCATGGATTGCCCACCGATGAAAATTTCAATGACAATACTAGCTTTGATATTAACACAACACATGGACTAATTGCTTATCAAATCCATTAGTTGGTCAATTTGAACCAGGAAAAAAAAAGGAAAAATGAGTTTATCTTAAACTTTCATCAACTCTCAATCATTTTTATTATACCTTACATCATACATGTTCTTTTTTCATTATTTTTCATCTTCTTTTGTAATTTCTAGGGGAAACGTGCGAGTATGTTGACTTTAGTGATAAGACTTTTACATGCCGCCATTATAATGCACTTTTTTTGCTTTAAAACGTCTTGCACGTTCATCGAAAAAGAATCCATCTTTCTTGCTTTGTTGCCTTAATGGAAACTTCATGCTATGCAACCAACTCCTTTAATTCTTGATTTTCTTCTTAACCCCAGCAATGGCTCTGCCTCTAAAACATTATGAGACAATATACGAGCTTATAACTCTATGTTTGCTTTCACATCAATGAGTGTGAAAATTGATACTCTTGTTAATGATCAACCTTCCCCATATGTGTTCAAGATAAACGTTCATTGTCATCATTTAATGGGCTCCCTTTTACCTGTAGAAGGAGACTCACCAAAGTTTGCACAACTCTATATGTTTGGCACTGCTCATAAAGTTGTAAATCAACTTTTACCATTTGCAGGAAACTCCAGATCATCATCTTTAGATGAGAATATTGTTGTGGATCTTTTAAAGATGCTTGACAAAACAAACGAGTTTGCCAAATTGTTTTGCAAAGCTAGAGATAAAACTCAGAATATTCAATCTGTTGATTATTAACTTCGTTTACATGGAAAGAAAGACTCACGCCAATATAATGATCCTACATCCAATGACATTGATGGATTAGTTATTGGAGATATTGGAGATTTATTCTCTGAACGAGACATTATTATTGAATGCTTTTCAGGCTCTATAAAGAGGATCTTAAAATTGCATCCAAAATTCATGGCATTGCAGTATCCCTTTTTGTTTCCTTACGGTGAAGATGGCTACTCCTCTAATATTATGTTTGCTGACCATGGACATGAAAAAACAAGGAAAAGGTCAGGAGTTCAGATGCGAGCTTATTATGCTTACCTTATAAATGAAAGGCCTAGGTGCGATAATACCATCATCAAAGGAGGTTGTTTGTATCGATAATTCTTGGTCGATGCATTTGTTAATATTGAAGAAGATCATCTTGATTCTGTTAGAGCTAATTAAAAAAAAATTATGTGCAGAAGTTTATAAAGGTATTTATGAAGTTATGTTTAAAGGAGATATTGAAGGCTTCTCAATTGGAAAATCATTGTTTCATCTTCTTTAACTTGTAGCCCACGTTATATGATCAATAATTACCAGGATGCATGTATACAGGACCTATGGAAATCCCGATCAATTTATTTTATTCATATGTAATGTCAATTGGCCTGAGATACAGATGGAGCTTAGAAAATATTGAATTTACAAACACGAAGACAAACCTGATATCATTACACATGTTTTTAGATCAAAGGTTATTGATATGTTAACCTTCATAAAATCAGGCAAACCTTTTGGTCGGACAATTGCAAGTACCTTATCTTTTATTTCATTTCTTCTAAAGATTACAACCTTTTGTTGCTATTATGATTGTTTATCCTAGTTTTTTTTTTTCATTTTGTAGATATTTGTGCAATTCAATTTTAAAAGAGGGGTTTGCCACACACTTATATGTTGATTTGGCTACACTCGAATTTTAAATGTCATATAGTTGAAGATGTTGATTCCATTGTTTTAGCTGAAATTCCTGATAAATTTACAGATCCAATATGCTATGAAATTGTTTCAAGATCATGATACATGGTCGATGTAGTCTTGCAAATCCAAAATCTCAATGTATGAATGAGGGAGTTTGCTAAAAAAGATTCCCGAAAAAATTCAAGTCACAAACTACTTTTAATGATAATGGCTTTGTTTATTATAGACGTCGTGATCTTAAAAACAATTTTGTTATGAAAAATGGCATTCAGCTCAATAACAGATATGTTGTTCCATATAAAAGAGAACTCTTATTGTGATACAATGCCCATATAAATATTGAGATTTGCTGTCAATCAATGCTAATCAAGTATTTTTTTTTTTTAAGTATGTAAGCAAAGGCTCCAATAGATGTAGAGTTGTTGTTGAGAAAGACCATACTGATGAGATCCATGCATATATGAATTATCGTTTTAAATGCCCATATGAAGCGGTCTGACATCTTCTATAATTTCCAATACATTTAAGATTACCTCCTATTGAACAACTTCAGATCCATTTGCCATTACATCAAAATGTTGTTTATTCAGGAAATGAAAGTCTTTAATCAATACTTTAAAAACCAGGTATTAAGAAAACAATGCTTATAGAATGGTTCACACGTAATAGAGTTAATCATAAAGCACGTCAACTTTACTACTCAGAATTTCCACATAAATATATTTAGGATCCTGGTCAAAAAGAGTAAATTCCAAGATCAAAAGTTTTTAGTCTTGGTCGATTAACATATGTTCACCCTGCTTCAGGAGAGCTTTATTTATGAGACTACTCCTTAACCACATAAGAGGAGCGTTGAGCTTTGATTATCTAAAAAATGTTTTGGGTGTTATGCATCCAACATTTCAACTTGCTTGCAAGAACTTATGTCTTTTGGAAGATGAAAAAGAATGGGAAGAGGTCTTTTGTGAGGCCATGGCTAATGCAACATCTCCTCAGATTAGGAATCTCTTTGTTAGTGTTATTCTTTTCTGTGATGTTGCTGATCCAAAAGTTTTGTTTAATAAATTCTGGCGCTCAATGTATGATGATATTATCACCCGTTTCAAGTCTAGCTTTGCCATGCCTAATCTTAAATTATTCGATGATGAGCTTAAAAACTATGTTTTATATGAGCATGAGCTTCTATTCAATGTTGTTGCCTCATCTCTTGAGAAACACAAGCTTCTAATGCCTGATAGGCATTTATTGTCAGAAATAAGGAATAAACTTTTGAGAGAAGAACTTAACTACGATATTATAGATCTTATATGTCAGCATTCATTAGCTTTCCCACAACTCAATCAATGTCAACTAAATATTTATAATTGTGTTCTTAAATCTATCCTTGAAAAAAGACAAGAACTAATTTTTGTTCAAGGCTATGGAGGGACAGGGAAAACATTTTTGTGGCATACAATAATTAATCGGTTGAGATCAGATGGTTTGATTGTCCTTGCTATCACATCATCTAGTATTGCATCACTTTTACTACCTGGTGGTCGCACAGCTCATTCAAGATTTAAAATCCCCTTTAATGTTTCTGATACTTCATCATGCAAGATTAAAAAAAAAAAAAGACCTTGCACGACTTCTAGAAATGACCTCTCTAATTGTGTGGAATGAGGCTCCAATGAATAATCAATGTTGCTTTGAGGCATTGGACTGCTCACTCCGTGATGTCTTAACAAATGGTAACGAATTGCCCAATGATAAACCATTTGGTGGGAAGTCAATTTTATTCGGAGGAGATTTCAGACAGATTTTGCATGTTATTCCCGGAGGAACAAAGGAATACATTGTTCATATATCTCTTTGCAACTTTATTTTGTGGTCTAAATTTAAAGTTTTCAATCTTACAGAGAACACGAGGCTATTATCCAATGGACTTTCAGATGATCAAAAGAAAGAACTTGCTATTTTTACCAACTAGATTCTTACAATTGGTGATGGAATTCAGCAGGATATTTTGTTCCCTGATGATTATGATGCATCCATGATTAAAATACCACAAGATCTTCTACTTGAAGCTAGATTCGACCCTATATTAGCAATTGTCTCAGCTGTGTATCCCTATGTTTGTGACATCAATATTGATCCATGCTATTTTAGAGAGAGAGAAATTGTAACTCCAAGAAATATTACAGTTTCTGAAATCAACGATTGTATCTTTATCACGTTACCAGGAATGAAGCGAATTTACCTAAGTACTGATAATGTTTGCAAAGCATCAAGGGATGACAACAATGCAGATATTTTGTATCTTGTTGAATTTATCAATCAACTTAAGTTCAATGGAGTGCCATCCCATACAATTTCCTTGAAAATGCACACCAATAATGCTTTTATGCAATCTTAATTTGTCAGCTGGTTTATGTAATGGAACAAGACTTATTGTTACATAACTTGTTGAGAGGGTCATAGAAGCTCAATAATAATGGGTTCTTTTATTGGCAATCGTGTTTTCATTCCTAGGATTGTATTTCCAATAAATGATACAAAATGTCCATTCATAGTTAAACGATGATAATTTCCTATAAGACCATGTTATGCTATGACAATAAATAAGAGTCAAGGATAATTGTTGAAGGTTGTTGGAGTTTTTCTCAAGGAACAATTTTTCACTCATAGACAATTATACGTTGCTCTTTCACGTGTTACCTCAAAATAAGGACTTAAAATTATCACATGCGATGCTAAAGGAAATCATTCAATCTATGCGAAAAACATTATGTATAAGGATGTTCTTCGCTCTCTATCAATGTCATAATCTCTTGGAACCATGTGTTATTTATTGCCAAGCTTTTATTCCTTGTTTTTTTACTTCTCTAAGGTAAGATAAAATTATTTGAATTGTTATTTTTTATTTGAGCATGTTTCCATTTGTTGTTTTCCCCCATTCATTTTAAGTAAAATATTTGCAATACATGCCCCACAATTTACCATTCATATATTATTTTTATTAATATTAACTTTGTTGTTTTTATCATTACTCCTAATTTTATTTTTTTATTAATCACTTGCAGGACAATGGCTCTACCTATAAAAGAGATTAAAAAATACAACTTCTACCCTTCATTACGAGCTAGAGCCTGTCGTGTTTGGATTGCTAAATTTAATGGCTAGCTAGCAATTTTAATTGTGTTTTTGTTAATAACCAGATAAAATTTATCATGAAAATATAACCATTGATGAATCTTATTTTCTATATATTTAAATATTTGGATAATACATCTCCACTCATTTCTAAATATTTTCTTTAACCTGACAATTTACCATTTTTTTTACTTAACCAAGGACAGTTCTTTGCTCCCAGGATTCCCCATAAAAAACCAAGTTTCCTTTCCCTTTTAATTTGTTACTCTAGACTTTGTTATAGTTAAATTCACTCCTAGATCAAGAATTGTTTATTCAGTTCCTTGGAAAAACGTTTTCACTATTGAAATTGTAAAAAAATATAACATAGCTAATGATCATGTAAGAATAATGTATTTTTAACATTGAATGCTTTTTGTGTAAAAATATTATCAAAATTGTGTGCAATAGTCATCTTCTTTTACAATCACTGATATGAAATATCTGAATGTCGTGCCTATACCAATCCACTTCCATATGTTTCATATCTATATATAATTAACAATCAGCTTCATTCTGTTCCTGTTTAAAAAACCAGACAAACCTTTTGCATTGCATTTGCTTTATATAATCCATAGAAAATTTTATAATTTCACATATTCCATTACTTGACATGATTTAATATAAGAGTTTTGAAAGTTTTATGATGCATTAACTATTAACTACACCAATTGAGTATGAAAATTTCAAAATAATTCCATATTACACCCATGGTTTACAAGGTATATTACACTCAACTATATACAAGCATTGAGAAGCAACCAAAAAGTACATATATCTTTTATTCTATACATCTTTTATATACAACTTTCATTTTTACAGTGATCTACAATAATTGATTATAATATATGTCTATCCTGCTAGGAATAATGCTTTGCCTTAAATTAAAGACACATTTCTTAGCTTAGAAAATCTTTCTTAAAATTTGTATAGGAATAATTTACAGCCTTTTGCCTTAATATTCAAGTGGTGCCAATACCTCGCTTCCAAGGTAAAAAAAAAAAATCTTCTTTAAATAATTTATAAAACCTTATTACATACTGCATTAAAAATTCTAAACTTTATTGCATATTGCATTCAAAATTCTAATCCATTTGGTTGTTGACATGGTGAACAATTTTATTTTTTTTCATTCCAACTTTAAACTTTTTTTTATATAGGTAGAGCTAATCAAGGTTTAGCTAAAGTAAGGGATCTCCCAACATTTGCAACAACAATTATTGAAGGAAATCACTATGAAATCAAGGGATTTTATACTTATAAAAACAGAGAATAAACACAGTTGCTACCCATGATGTTGTAATTGATCTCAAATCTAACACAAACATTGCAGCCATTGAAACTATTCATCCTTATGTTTCTAGATACTACTTCAATTTTATTGACCATGCACATATTATGACCAAGTCAAAATGATCTAGAACAAGGTTGTCAAAAACGCATTTTTGACACGGCATGGAAAATGCAAAATAAAAACGGATCGTAAAATCATAAAATCGCAAAATCGCAAGGAAATTTTTTTTTCATATAGAGTTCAAGCACCTTAAAATACACGGTTCAAATAAAATTTCATACATAGTTCAAATACCTTAAAATATATAGTTCAAATATAAATTCATACATAATTTAAACAACTTTTCATTAACTAATAATTAACAAATTTAAAATAAACAATCTACTAGTGTTGAAGCAATTCAAGAACCAATAAAATCATGAAACCATATAATTTTTTAATTATTACGGGATCACTTCTCTTAAAGGATTTATTTATATATTTAATTATATACCGAAACCATTAGATATTTACAAAGAATCATGAACAATTAAAATCATGAAAACCAGAAGTTGTATCCTATATTATGTCTATTCTCCATGTAATTGTTTCTACTAATTAATGAAAAAATTTATGATTCTTATGGGAAAATTTTGTTTTAAGCTGGACATTTACTCTTAAAAAATAAGATACAATACATGCTTGATTATTTCCACACTAACCAAACATGCCTTATGTGTTCTTGTTCCAACAACCATATGGTGTGGTCCACACCTATTCAAAGAGAAAAAATAAAAGATCTAGAAAAGTCAAGACCACCATTCCCCCACCAACCATTACCTAGGCTGCTGCTTTGAATGCGTTGCTATTGGCTCAGCTGTTAGGACAAAGGCGGGACTGGGTTGCATCGAATGCCATGGTTTTTGCGAGAACAAGAACCTTCTCGAATCAGCAGCTATTGAAGACGGTGTTCGGGATTTTCCTATTAGCCCTGAGATAAGCATTTCTTTAGCTTCCTTCTTTTTGAACTGCATATTCCTATTCTACGTTCGGTTCAAGTTTTTTTCGATAATCTCAGTTATCACGGAGGAAAAAAAAAACCCTCAAAAATCAAATCCATTGGCATCACCAAATCCCACATCATAAGATACAGGATCAAACATCATGTCTGCAATAAAAAAAAAACCCACCTCCTAGCAACCCAGCCCCTCAACCCATCCCAAATCTATTCTTCTCTGGTGACCGCTACACTTCACTGGTGGTGGGTGGGTGCCCATGAACGTGGATGTTTTGTATACTGGAGACTAGAGACAAATGAGATGGAAAGTGCTGAGAAGAGTCAGTAAATTTTGTCAAACTCGGTCCGAGTTTACCGAGTTTGACCGATTTTAACCGAGTTTGGTTGAGTTTGACTGAGTTTGTTGATTTTTGATTTTTTTACCCGATTTAGAACGTTATATCTGTGTTAACTTGTAAAATCGTACGATTTTACGAGTCAACTCGCCAGTTTGACAACCTTGATCTAGAGTTCTTACAGGTTTGCCATCTACTTCATTCATTTAACCTTTTATAAAACATATGTATTATTCAATTTAATTTGACAAGATCACTTAAAAATATTCATTCCTATTTTTTAAAAGTGTCTAATGTGCTAGAAAAAATCTAAATTAAAAGTAATTATTCAAAAATAAATAAATAAATAAATAAATAGAATAATAAAAACAAATTCTTCATGTTAGAATTCCTCCATGTAACCTGAATCTCCAATTTTCGCATATTCTTGGAAGATTTGAGTCCTGATTTCAAACATGCCATTCTCTCTCGTTTGGATGAATTACTGGACCTGTGATATATGATTGGAATGCTTGAGGTCATAGTTTTGAAATCCGACCCGGTGGTCGACCCGGTCTAATGATCGGGTCACGGGTCAAATGGGTTGACCCGGGTTAACCCAAAAAAATCAAATAAAAACTTCAATAAATACAATTCCCCTCTCTTATCCCTCTCTCGTCAATCCGTTTTCCAGCTTTCCAATCACAAATAAACATTCTTTTTTAATCAACAGCAAATAGGCATTCTCTCTAAATTGAGAATAGAAGGTAAAGAGGAAAAGAAAATCTTAGAGAGAGAGAGAGAGAACAAATGGGCATCAGGACAGAAAACAACAACAATTATGTATCAACGACAACACTGATATTCATGTACAGAACTTTGAAGAGGAGCTTTTCCAATCATGTCTTGATGCAGGATCTGATCAAAACCAGGGATGCTGTCTTCAATGGAATCTACAGGAACGAGCAGGGATCACTACGAAGAGGATGTCGTGTTTGGGGTGGAGGTGTATTACAGGCAGTCGGGCACAGGAGATAGGCAATTGAAATTGCTTTTTCTTGTTATCTCTGTCTGCAATTTTGCATCCTTCATTTGCATCGTTTTGACTTTAAAAGGCCAAAACGAACGACGTCGTTTCCCGGCTATATATGTATAAAAAAACAAAGAGGCCAAGTCTCAGTCGGGTTTGTCCGGGTCGCCCGGGTTCCGGGTCGACCCGTCGGGTTGACCGGGTCAACTCCTCGGTGGGTTTTTATTTAGACCCAGACCTGGGTCGGCCAAGTCCCGGGTCGACCCGCCGGGCCGGTCCGGGTTTCAAAACTATGCTTGAGGTGTCTAGTTTCCAACTCAACTTTAATCGCAACAAAATTCCACCGGTAGCTCCAGATATATCTCAAAGAGTACACGAATATCTAGTTTGACAGATTTGACAAGATTCATCTACTGACTTTGACCCTCTAAAATATTATGTTTCTGAACTCCATTTGACCTGAAAATTTACCACAATATATTTTCATGTGTCTATTATTTCCTATAAAATTTCAACTCTATCCAATATACATTTTAAAAGATATGTTCAATCTCGCAAAATTGGTCAACAAACATTTTAAGGTCAAATTTGGACCTGACTTAGTTCATATCACAAATTTAGTAAACTCGTAAAATCGGACCGAGTTTACTGAGTTTACCAATTTTTCATGAGTCAATTCCAATTTTACTTGTATTCGAGTTTTTAGCCTGATTTTGCAGTTTCGATACATGTTGACTAGTAAAATCGTACAATTTTACGAGTTAATTCATGATTTTAACAACAATAACCCAGAAGACAAAAGACCAAGGTGGTTATGAGGTGGTTTTAGGCAATATATGGCAGTTAGGTTTTTTTGTACAAAGAACATGTAAGGGAGGATTTTGTTGTGATGTGAGAGAGGCTTTAGGGCTAAGAAAAAGAAAAAGGCTTAAAACCGTAAGATTTACGAGAGGAGAAACTAGGTAATCGATTTTAGGAAGTTGGTATGATGTGGACTCGAGAATGAAGAAAAGTATGAATATGAGAGGATATGGATCGACTAGATGTTTGGAGATGTAGGATTTTTGTTGTTGCTCTTTGACTGAATAGGGGGAGGTGGATGACAATCCATAATGCAATTGAAAACAACGACGTTTCTAATTTCACTTCTTCTTCTTTTTTATCAATTTCAAAAAAACTACATTGTGTCATTTCATTTAAATCAAAACACCGTTGTTTGGCTATCCCAAATCTAATTAGGGTTTCAACATATTCTTATTTCCATTATAGACCCTAATCATTTGAAACCTTGTAATTAACCTTCTTAATTAAACATAATTCTTGAGAATCTTCTCAATTTCACTCCTAATTATCTCCAATTAAAACCTCGGCTTCTAGTGCCTACTACAATATGGTTCTTGATTTTGAAACTCTTCAATTTCATCCTCAATTGGCATTTTAAACTTTTAATTCCTTTAATTAAATCCTTGATTACATTAATTAGGCCCATCTCAAGTTTAATTAAACTCCTAAAGTTATTAATTTTTTCTATACAGCTAAATTGACCTTAAACTTGATTTTTCTTCAAATTAAGCCCATGATTAAGCTAATTAAGCACTTTCAAAGTTCAATTAGATCCTTGATCTTTTAATTATTGCAAATTAACCAAAATTAGATTTCCAAACTTAATTTTCATTCAATTAGATTCTTAATTGAGTCAATTAAACACTAAAAATGTTTAATTAAATCCTTGAACATATTAATTCTTTTAATTTTAGCCAAATTGACTTTCAAACTTGATTTTTATTCCAATAAAGTCCTTAATTAAGTCAATTAAACTCAATAAAAATTTAATTAAGTACTTTAACTTAATTAATTATTTTAATTTTAGCCAAATCAACTCAAGCTTAATTTTTCCTTCATTAATGCTATAAGGAGGAAATGATGTTCCAACCCCTCCATTCAAATAACATGACAAAATTCAAAGGTTATATATACCCTTTGAACCACTCAGGTAAAAGGTTTATATTTTCCCTACTCTCTAAGTATTCATACTGTTATTTTCAAAGCCTTTATCATGCACAACTAAAAATAAACACTCTTATTCTTGGATTTTAAAGCTCATTATCTTATTTATTGCAATCTCTTGTTAAAAATCATTGACTTTATCATTATATGGTCTCTAAATCTCGTCAAAAGAAACTGTTTGCAGGTGCTAGGTCTTCTATCACCAATAATCAACTTCTTAAACTCTAGATAAAGGAATATTGACATGAATGTATAATCACTCTCCATCCAAACACTAAAAAACTCTCATTTCTGAGCATATTAGATTTTGAAACAATATCAATTAGCTTTTTAATTTTGCAAAAATATTGTAGCATCATAGTTGAGAATTATAAACAAGATAATCAATTTCACCAAAAAAAATATGGTCGATATATAATTTGCAGAAAAAAAAACTTATTTTATTGATTTTTAATTTATAATGAATATGCATATTGATATTTATATCATGTTATGCAATCAATTTACAAAGTTACATTTTTCTTGAGGCTCACAATTTTCTACTTGTTTCATTTTTATTTGCATGTGTTATGGTTGAAGATGGGAAGAAGGCAACTTAATCTATTAGATACCCATTTTACCTTGGCCCAAAGACCTATTATTAATATCGTATCAGCTCACCCCAAATAAGGTAATAATTTTCCTTTTCTTGATACAAAATGTAATTTATAATAGTTACTTCACTTGTGCTTCACTACGAGTTGTAGATATTGTTTTCAAAAAAATATAGGGTATGCAAGCTATCTTGATGTGTTTTTTTACATAAAAAAAATTTCAAGTGTAAATCAAAAAGGCTTTGTAAGAATCTAATTAAATAAATCGATAATCATCTATGTAAATAAACAAAAAAGAAAGTCATAAACGATAACTAAAAGAGAAATTAGAAAAATTAAGAGATGAATGTAGATTAAGATATTCAAACACACAAAATGAGATATTTACTTGATTGTGTTTATTGAACTTATTTTTTAAATTAATAAAAAAATAATAAAAATAAATACACAAATGAAACTGATTGAATAAACCTACATTGTAAAAAAAACTTAAACAAGGTCGAACATATAAGAGATATTATTTAAAAATAAATATTTTTTATTTTGAAAAACAAAGTTCATTTATATAAAAGAAAAAAAAATTATAGATTGATTAGAATAATATTTTCAAAAATAAAACATAAACAAAAGAATTTTTTTAAAAAACTTATATAAAAAAAAGCATGCAAAACCCGTGATCTAAATCATGAGATTAGGATAAACTCATGAAAAAGAAACCAAAGATAATCACAAAACCAATAATTAAAAAAAAAAAACTAATGCATAACAATAAGATTATGAAAGAAAATGAGCAAAAAAAAAATGTTAAACGACTTTAACTTTTCAAACTTGTGACCCATGTCTTTAGACCATAAGCGCTGCAAATGGAAAAAATACGAAGTTGAATCCCTATCAAATGGAATTTCAAAAGATAAAACCAGAAAAAAAAAATCAATTACATAAAATGATCTAAGAATTTTTTTTAATTAAAATAATGAGGGTGAATATATTAATTAGAGGACAAACAAAATTTTTCAATGCAGGGTTAAATTGAATTAAAAAATAGCTTTAAAAAGGGAAAAACAAATCAAAAGAATGAGAGTTAAGTTAGAAAAAACAAAACAACATAAACTTTGATTGAATGATGAAATTGAGAGCCAATAAAACTTGAACAAAAAAGCCATAGAAATAAATTAAAAATCATAAGAATAAGGACCAAAATAAAACATATGAGAAATTATAATTGAAAGACTAAATTGAAAACAAACAAAACTTATATAAAATGAAAAAAAAAGCAAAATAAAAAAAATAAGGACTGAAATTAAAAAAACAAAGAACTTTGATTAAAGGATGAGATTAAAAGCCAATAAAACTTTAACAAAAGGGCTAATGAAATAAATTAAAAATTAAAAGAATAAGGACAAAAATAAAACATATGAGAAATTGTAGTTGAAGGACTAAATTGAAAACAAACAAAACTTTTATAAAATTAATAAGAAGAAAATAAGAAATCAAAAGAATAAGGACTGAAATTGAAAAAGAAAAAACAAAGAACTTTGATTAAATGATGAAATTGAAAGCCGATAAAACTTTAACAAAAGAGTCAAGAAAAAAAAGGATTGAAATGAAAAAAAAAACATATGAGAAATTTTAATTGAAGGACTAAATCGAAAACAAACAAAACTTTTATAAAAGGAAGAAGTATAAAATAAAAAATCAAAAGAATGAGGACTGAAATTGAAAAAGTAAAAACAAAGAGGGCAATCATGCACTTCACTTGACAAAGAGAGAGAAAAGAAGGAAAAAAAAAAGTAACAACCATTAACGATAATCCAACCACCATACACGGTCATGTGCCACACCATGAGAAAGAGAACATGATGACACTTCCAAAGATATGACAAAATATCATGTTTGGGCATCAGGTGGCGTCATATGTGCTGTCCTAATGGTGTGGACGCCAATCTCTCATTGGTGTGTAATGAGCACGAACATCAACTTTTTTGAATAAAAATTTAAAAAGTCAACGTGAAAACATCAAAATGCTCCTCATGACTCTAGCAATTATATATATAAAAAACATGTGAAAGTATAAAAGTGCCCTCGAATGCAAACTTATTTTTTGACTTTTCTATGGTTAATATCGTATTTTAACCGTATATGAAGAAGGGAATCCCTTGGCCAACAACCCAATATTTTTTTGATTATGAGATAAAGAAGTATTTTTACTGTTTAAAAACTTATGAAAAGTAAAAAAAACCCTTGGTTAATAACTCTTATTTTTTTTTTACTTTGAAGGTAAAAGTGTATTTTTACTCCACAAAAAAATTAATATACCCCAACAATCTTTTAATGGCCAACGTGCCGGTGGAAAAGACCAAAGCACCCCCACTCTCAAGGTTTCTTTTTTTTTTTTCATCCAAGAGCAAAAAAAATAATCTCACCGTTGCAATTCATATTAAACTATGTTTAGTGCTACAATAAATATTCCACACCTTATATATTTTTGGTAAATTTTAGAGTCAAAGGTTCCCAGTAATGGGTGTTCTTAAAACACTCGAGCCTATTTGTTTTTGCGTTTCAAATGCGTTTTTGAAAAGAAATGAATTTTTTTATCTTCTTTTTTACTTAAAATTAATATTTTTTTGGTGTTTTTATATTATTTTAATGTGCTGATGTAAAAAATAAATTTTATAAAATAAAAAATTATTATTATAATTTATTTATAAATAAAAAATATTTTAAAAAATAATTATTACCACAATATCAAATAAATATAGAGCATTTATCAAGTTTTTGGTGATAAAATAACTCGAGGACTGGACATTGGCTACAACATTGATAAGAGAATCACGTCAATTTAGTGACCAAGAATTGTGAAGGGAGCTGTACTAACGAGGAAGAATTATGGCTCAGTCAAGAGTTTTTATCATTGAAGGATTTTCAACAATGGATGATCCAAAAAATCCCACCCCCAGTGAGTGAAAGAGATACCGGGATCCGATCACATAGCCATGATCATCACTTGACAAAGCAACCTCCGAGCAGCTAGCCTCCTATGAAACAGCTCCCTAGATAGCCGTTGAAATTTGAAACACAGACACAATAATTGTAATGCCCTTTAACGATTCCCTTTGACCAAAACGCCCCTCCCATTTCAAATCCCAAAACCGCGACAACCCTCATTTTTCAAATCTCCATTCAATCTCCACCGTCCATCAACTTACCCCCACCACAGACAAAACCCCAGTTTAAACTCCACTTAAAAATAGAATTCAATTCACTTCCAATTCAAATCCGAAAAAAGTAGAGAGAGAGAGAGAGAGAGAGAGAGATGTTTGCTTGAGAATCAAATAATTCCAGTTTTGTTTATAATTTTAAGCTGAGTCGAAATCTACAGGTTCTGTTTTTCAGGTAATTCAACTCAATTACTGCTACTACTGAGCTTTCTTGTTCTTTATAAATCTCTCCTAATCACTAACGATCTCTGAATTTCTCGATTTTGTTCTTAGGATGTTGAGAGATTTCAAGTTTCTTCGACGCAATGCGAAGAACAATGAAGAAACTGAGAATGTACCTGTAAACCCTAGAGATTCGTTAGCGAGTCAATCAAGCACTGACTCAACTAGGCCACCGTTGAATACAATTCAGGACCCAGCTCCAAACCCTAACCCAAGACATGATAAAACTCCAAACAAGCCCAAAGTTAGAAACTTTGAGCCTCTCCGTACACCAGATAAGGTGTCCAAGTATCGATTCGGGTGGGCTCAGAGAAATGAGTCCGGTGGCAGTAGTGTGATAAGTAATGAGTCGAGGGACGAGGTGAGGACTGATTTTAGGGATTTGAGCAAGGGAGGTGGTGGATTTGGGGCTGTAGGGCCTAATGTGACCCCAAGGGGGAATAAGAGGGCCAATTCAGAGAGTAATTCGACGCAAAGTACGCCCTCCAAGAGTGTTGTTTCAAAGCCGCCTGTGAATTCGGGGTTTAGGGGGAAAGGAGGGAGTTTTTCTGCATTGTATAGAGGTCTTCCGGTTTCGGCTGGTTTGGGGGGGACTACGGTTGTTAATAGTGTTGAAGTGCCTCATTTTGATCTCAAGGAGGATCCATCATTCTGGATGGAGCATAATGTACAGGTAGTTTGTGGGGTTCTTTTTTCAGGTTTAATTTTGAATAGTATTTAATTTGTCTTGGTGTGGTTTAATAGATAATTTTGTAAAAGAGTAATGAGATGATTCTTTTTATTTTTATTTTTTTGTGAACAATGAGAAACATTTCTAAATGGGTGTCAATCTGTAGAAAGGTTTGAATTTTGGCGTGTTTTAGTATTTGAAGAAGTTTAATATTGAACAATGTTTCAAACGAATGAGTGCTTCTCTAGTAATGTTGATGCTAACGTTCTTTCTTGTTTGTTTTGCGGATGAGTGCTTTTCTAGTTGTGTTGATGCTTGATGAAATTATGTAGGTCCTTATACGTGTACGTCCTCTCAATAGCATGGAGAGGAGTATGCATGGTTACAACAGGTGCTTGAAGCAAGAAAGTGCTCAGAGCATCACTTGGATTGGTCAACCAGAAACTCGATTCACATTTGACCATGTAGCATGTGAAACAGTTGACCAGGTCTGGTTACATGGAAGAAAATAATTACTTTTACAATAAGCCATGCCTTTTATTTTGCAAGTAAACAATGTTTTAAACTTAAATTTGCAGGAAATGCTTTTCAGAATGGCTGGTCTTCCTATGGTGGAGAATTGCTTGTCTGGTTACAATAGCTGTATGTTTGCCTATGGCCAGGTAATTTTGGGAGTATATATTGCTTTTACAGATGGTTCTGCTTTGTGAAGTAGCTTCTACTAAGTTAAGCGTTCATGGTTTCATATAGGCATGGTATCATGGATAATAAAGCTTGAATGCTATCCTGTTTTCTGCTTCATTTGACTTATTGTCATCTTAGTGTAACTCCTATAACCGGTACTGTTTTTTTGTTCTCATTGGTGTTTTATGGATACAAATGTCTTCATTATTTGATATCCTGTGTTGAGAACATGTACCTCACACACAGATACGTTTTCATGCAAGCTCATTGGCTGGGATAAGTATCAATATAATGGGATTCAGGGAGGTCTAAGATTTCTTACCCTTTGTGTCCCATGTTTTATATGGTATACATGGAGAGGGGATCATCACTTTGCTCTTTTCCTTAGAAGCAACTTAGAAACTATTACAAGGAACTTGCTTTTTTGAAATATTGATTGAAACACTCCTCACCAAGTGATGAGAGGATTGTGCTTCAGTAGGTGCTCTACCAAATACAAAACTCCAGACATAGAAGCTGAATGTTCCAGACTTCCAGTGTTCTTTGAAATATTGTGAATCAGAGAATTGTTTCCATGCAAGTAAAACAACCTGAAATCAATGATATACCTGACATCCTGTCCTGCATAACTATAATTTAAAATAATTTAATAACAGTGTGTTTGATAATGCAGACAGGAAGTGGGAAGACGTATACAATGCTTGGTGAAATTGATGGTCTAGAAGTGAAGCCTAGCCCGAATCGAGGAATGACACCGCGGATATTTGAATTCTTGTTTGCAAGGATACAAGCAGTAATTTCCATGCCCTACCATTTAGCTTTTCTTCTGTGCATATCATATAAATATATTTTAATACACGCTCCAATTACGAAACAACCAGCGCGATTTTTACAGCTTATCGCATTTTTATTCTTCATCTTTATTTATCTTTGCAGGAAGAGGAAAGTCGCAAGGATGAAAGGCTAAAATACAATTGCAAGTGCTCATTCTTAGAGATTTACAACGAACAAATTACAGACCTCCTTGATCCCTCATCTACCAATTTGCTTGTAAGTTTTGTTCTTTTTCCAGTGAATTTGCTTTGGATCATTTTGAGATTAATTTTAAGTATGTCATTTCTCTGCTTGTAGTTGCGAGAGGATGTCAAGAAGGGTGTCTATGTAGAAAATCTTTCAGAATTTGAGGTTCAAACTGTGAGCGATATTTTGAAGCTTTTGACTCAGGTTACAATCCTTGTTTGTTATTTGTTCAAACTCTCTACCCTTGGTCTGCACACATGTTTGCTTTAATGTGATAGCTTGTTCCCTGTAGGGTTCCTTGAATAGGAAAGTTGCAGCAACAAATATGAACCGAGAGAGCAGCCGCTCACATAGTGTATTTACATGTGTAATTGAGAGCAGGTGGGAGAAGGATTCCACAACTAACCTAAGGTTTGCAAGACTAAACCTAGTTGATCTTGCTGGTTCAGAAAGGTGAGCACATTTCTTTCAAAGTTTGTTGAAAATATATACTCGCTGCACTTAGTGTTATTATGTAACATGATGTTATAATTATCAATTACAGGCAGAAGAGTTCAGGAGCTGAGGGCGAGCGTTTGAAGGAAGCTGCAAACATTAATAAATCATTGTCCACATTGGGGTAATACGAGCTTTACCAAATTTGACGAGCACCTATCCATCATATTTTATTATTTTGATTGTTCTGTTTACTGCTTCTGTCAACATAATTGGTGCTTTGTGTACACTGGTATTTGCAGTCATGTAATTATGATTCTACTGGATGTGGTCCATGGGAGGGCAAGGCATGTCCCTTATAGGGATTCGAGATTGACCTTCCTTCTTCAGGTCATTGCTGCCTCCATTTTCTGGTCTACACTGTTGTTTATGTCTTCTACCCATGATAACATGCTTGTTTCTATCGGCAATGCAGGACTCACTTGGAGGAAACTCAAAAACAATGATCATTGCTAATGTTAGCCCTTCTATCTGGTTAGTTCATGCATATGTTACTGCTTGCTAGTATTTGATGCATTGGGCACCAACAGAGCTTATCATTTATCCATCTCTTACAGTCTTGCCTTATACAGCTGTGCAGCTGAAACGCTTAATACACTGAAATTTGCTCAGCGAGCAAAACTTATTCAAAACAATGTAAGTAAGCTTGTTTCCATGACAAACTTCTGTTTCTACGAGGAATCAACCAGTTTGACAAACTAATGGCTTTTTTCACGGTGTAGGCTGTGGTTAATGAAGATTCCAGTGGAGATGTCATTGCACTTCAGCATCAGATACGGCTTCTAAAGGTGTGATTCTGAATTTTACAATATTTCTTTATTAAGAAAGTTACCATCCACAATTTTTGTAACTGAAGACCCTGGATCATTTTTGTGATAGGAGGAGCTCTCTTTCCTAAAACGTCAGAATGTCTCCAGGTCACTGTCATTTGGTTCAACTGGAAAAGATACAATGCAAGAGCAAGATACAGCTTCCACGGAAATCATGCATGACATGGATCAACAGCATGCTGATGATTTGCGTGGAGTTGGAGGCAAAGGCATTGTTAGAATGTCTACTAAGCAGGTAACTAGGTGACTTTTCATTATGGTAATTTAATAATAATAATACTGTGTATCTGAATGGAATTGGGTTGCTTTATTTATGACACAGGATGAATATACATGAATGCTTTATGTTCCATTTGTTGTTTAATTAATTAACTATATCACCAGGCATCATTATGCCTGCTCTTTGATTATTGTTAACAGTTTTCCATTGCATCCATGCTAAGTTATTTTTAAATGCAGTAACTGAGATGCTATTCCTGAATTTCCTCTACATTAATAGTAAGATTCAGTGAAAATTTATTGTATTGAAAGTGGTGCTGAAACAGTTGAAGTCGTTGGAGACAACTCTTGCTGGCGCTTTGAGAAGAGAGCAGATGGCAGAGACTTCCATCAAGAAACTTGAAGCTGAGATTGAGCAACTGAATCGTTTGGTAGTTCTTTACAAATGATGTAGAGTTGTTTCTTTGTCTTCTTAAAAAATGCAGCTCAATTATCTAATGCTAACTGCATCTCAGGTTCGTCAAAGAGAAGAAGATACCAGGAGCACTAAAATGATGCTCAAATTTCGAGAAGACAAGATTCAGAGAATGGAGTCACTGGTTGGTGGCTTGTTACCTCCTGACACTTACTTGCTGGAGGAGAACCAAGCACTCTCTGAAGAGATTCAGTTGATTCAAGCTAAAGTAGACAAAAATCCTGAAGTGACTCGCTTCGCATTGGAGAACATAAGGCTGTTGGACCAACTCAGAAGGTAATTTTTGTTGTTTATCAGAACATACTCTTAAAAAAATGCACCGATTTTTACTATTTATTCACTTTGGTGTTTATAGATTTCAAGAATTCTATGAAGAAGGGGAGAGGGAGATCCTCCTGGAAGAAGTATCTAAACTGCGAGAACAGGTTTTCATGGAGTTAGAAAATTCAAGCAAAATACAGTTTTATTTTTGTTTATTTGTAACCCGAGTGATTATTAAAAATCATATGTTGCAGCTTCTTCAATTTCTTGACGGGAAATTTATGATGCAAAATCTTCCAAATGCAAATAGCCAACCTCAGGTTTGCCTGATTCACTACATTCTTCAGTCTTCCTACCCTTTCCTTGTCTTTGTAGGGCAACACTTTGTCCATGTTAAGTTGTCTTAAGCTCTTTATTTTCACAACATGATGATGTAAACTATTTTCTTTATTTTTCCTTTATCAAAACAGGAAGCTATGCGCACCAACAAGGAAAATGATTCTCTGCATCTAGAGGTTGCTTTGCACTGTCTTGACATGAACTACACCTTTCTTCTTGAAATTCATCCATTTCTGTGACATTTACTTTTAATTCTTTCAGTTGAAGAACACCCTCGATGAATTAGACGAGTGCAGGCGTAATCTAAATTCTTGCTTAGAGGAAAACCAAAAATTAAGCAGGTCAGGAATTCTAACGCTGATTGTAGGTCTTCAAGAAGTCCTGTTTGAAATTCATTAAAATTTGTAATTGCACCCACCCAGAATCCATTAATTAATGCAGCCTATTTATCTCCATCTTTTGCAGGGAAATTAATGATTTACAGTATATGCTAGACAACCTCAAATCTGTAACCCATGATCGAGATGGTGACATTAAAACGTTAAAGGTACTTTGAGCCTTTAGAATTGCTACTCATCTTTCCACTTACCATGCATGCTGGGAAAGGCACAATGCCTATGGCCATACTGGATGGATCACCGTGTTTCACCAACAATTTCCAGCAGATGCATGTTTGCATAACTCTCGTCCTTCATTCTCACTTATCCATCTTTATCATGAGGCATGCAATTCCATCAAGTGTAACTATGACTGATAATAAACCTGATTTTCAGAATTTCTCTGGAGCTCCAACTTCTGAAACTGTCATGCTTGATGGAGTTCAGTGTAAGTTGGAAAGCATGGAAGCTGCTCCAGAAATGATGAAACATGCAGAAGATGTCTTGTATTTGCAGCTCGAACTTGATATATTGAAGATTATTCTCAAAGAAGAGAGATCTTCTCATGAAGAAATAAAAGAAAGGTCAATGTGCTCAACCAGAGATCTTGAACTGGCAAAAGTACAACTTAACTTTGTAACCAAACAATTTGAAGATGCCACTTGTGAAATGAAGGAGGTGAAGTTAGTTGTTGAAGCTCTTGAGTCCCAGCAAATACTAGCAATCAATGAGATGGAAGACCTGAGGAAAAGTAAGATTCACTATGCAAAGCTTTTGGGTGAAAAGGAGCTTCAAATGATGGTTCTGAAGGAGCAAATTTCTGAAAAGGAGTTAAGAGATCTCCCTTCCAAGCATTCAGGGGGTGAGGACTCAATTTTACAGAAGAAGTTGAAGATGATGCAAGATTCTCTTGAGAAGGCCAAAAGATTGAATGTCTTATACCAAAATGATCATGCATTTCAGGCATCTAATGAAGAAGAAATGGACGAAGTTCGTCAGC
Organism: Populus simonii; assembly: GCA_007827005.2. Classification (NCBI taxonomy): domain Eukaryota; kingdom Viridiplantae; phylum Streptophyta; class Magnoliopsida; order Malpighiales; family Salicaceae; genus Populus; species Populus simonii. Next base: position 14,908,032 of record CM017467.2, on the reverse strand, counting down.
AGGCTGAAGCTGAAACTGCCGAAGTTATTGTCTGCATGCAGGAAGAGCTTTCCATTCTTCAGAATCAGGTCCATGATTGCCACTTGAAAGAGATGGAGACTAAAAACATGGTGATGCTCTTGGAAACTGAATTGAAAGAGTTGCGGGAAAAGCTATATGTTTTAAATGAAGAAAACAGGGGGCTGAACGAAATGCTTGAGGGCAAAGATGGGGAACTGAAAAACTTATCTGAAGAATGGGAATTTCTAGCTTGTGAGGTTGAAGCAATTCTTGCTGATGGACAAGAGGCAATCATGGATGCCGCTGATCAGGTTGATCTTATTTCTAGTTCCTTCCCTGAGAAGAGGATCTGGATCTCTGAACAAGTTGGCAGGTTGATTAGAACCATCTCTGAGAAGGAATTACTGATTGAAGAACTTGGAAAATGTCTAGAGGATGCTAACGATAAACAAAATGATGTGGAATGCATGCTTAATTCTCTGAGAGGGGCAGCACTGGTAATGAACGAAGCAAATCAGCAGGAGTGCAATGAAAAGGAGGAAGAAATTCTCTTCTTGAATTCTCGGTTGGCAGCAAAAACATCTGCCATTGCAGAGCTGGAGAATAAAGTGAAGGTAGCAGAACTTCATGCCAGAAAAGCATCAGATTGTGCAACGGTTGCTTTTGTAGTTGTGAATAGATTATCAGAAGTGAATCTCAACAATCTCCATGAATTAGTTTATAAGAACGTGCAACTTAGTGAATCAGCGGCAATTAGCCAAAGGAAGGAAGCTCTTCTGAATGACCAAGCAACTGCTATCAAAGAAGCAGAGGAACAGATTCAGTTTTTGAAAATGGAAGTAGCAGAGTTGAAGGAGACATGTGCTCAACTTCAACAGAGACTTTCTGAGGAGGAGAAACATGCACATGCCATGGAAGAAAAGCTTGAAGAAATTGAAGAGAGCGACATTTTGAACACAAGGGAGAAATTGGCTGAGCTGAAAACTGGTGTGTCCTCCATCAGGTCATGCATGGCTACCCATGGAAAGTATGATCGGAGTCCTGAAATGAATGAAAGACAAAGGGATGGCACAATTAATAATGGTGGCAGTGGATGGGTAAGATAACTCCTGCTCTTTGGTTGACATATAACGTTTTAATTTAATTTTATGTTATAGTAGCCTCTAATAGGTATTTGGTTTAGTAATTGCTATACCTCGATATTGTTGCAGACAGATGCTGGAGAGGGGATGATAATTGATGTCTCTGAGAGTTCTTCCACAATAGGAAAGAGATCATTGGGCACTTCATGTTGTAGGAAAGATGAGGGTCTCAGAACTCCCAAGGATGTCACCATTATTCTTCTCAAAGGGGAAATAGAGTTTGCTCTTGAAAGCTTGAAAGAGGTTAAAAGGGAGATGGCTAAATTACATGCCGAGAAAGAAGAAATCTGGATGTCTGAGAAACAGAGTCAGGAAAGCATGAAATGTTTCACAACTCAGATACTCGCGCTTCAAGAAGTTTTTAATAACTTTGAAACACAATTTGAAACGAAGATACAAACTGTTAATGATAAGCTACAAGCATTTGAACAAATCATCCAAGAAGCTGGGATTTGCTGGTGCCAAACCAAAGAGGTGACCTGCTAGATTTTCTACAGTATTCTCTCTGTTTTATTTTTCTGTAAATCATTACTGGCTTGGGATTCCTCAAGACAAGTATGTGGTATCTTTCTTAAATTTTGTATATTACGGACTCTCTCGTAAAATGAAAATGAAAATTGCCTGCAATGATAACCCAAACTAAATCATCCTGAGCAATTCATTTTTCATCCCATTGCCTTTATTTTGGTTTTCCCAGTTTTTTGCAGATAGATTATATTTACGGCATTTATTTATTTCACTACAATATACTAAATCATTTTTTCCAATAATTTTTTTATAGTTCCTTGAAATGGAGGTTGGTGACGCAAAGATAGTTGCAGTACAGAAAATGGCGGAGGCTTCTTGTATTTATGCCAAATTCGAAGAGGCCCAAGATACCATGAAAGAAGCTGATATAATGATCAATGAACTGATGATAGCCAATGAAGCAATGAAGCTTGATATGGAAAGGATGAAACAAATTGAAATTAAATTAACCAGTGAAAGGGATATGCTTGATAATGAAGTTCAGAGCTTGCAATCTCTGAATGGACTCAAGGATCAACAATTTGAAGATCTTGAAATGCAGTTTGGCTCAGACTTAATGGAAACAAGAGATCTGGTTGTGCAGCTGGAGGGTGTCATTTCACAGGTCCAGATCTCTTTCGAAAATTTTTTGTCTATGTTGTGTGAGTTCCACAGCTTGAAGGCACTGGTTTTAGACTCCGGAAAATTGGTGCGGTCATGGCTTGAAGATGTCTGGTCTGAGATAATAGTAAAGGATTCTGCTGTCTCAGTATTACATCTCTGTCACATGGGCATTTTGTTAGAAACAGTAACAGGTCTGAATGCAGAAAATGGTTTGCTTCAACACGGCTTGTCTGAATCAGACTCGCTTATAACTGATCTCAGAGAGCGTAATTCCAAAGCAAGTAGAGAGCTTCAAACATGCAGAACCCTGAAGGGGAAACTGCTGGTTGACATCAAGAACAGTTTTGTTCGGATCATGAGGAAAGAAGAAGAAACAGAGAGGTTTGGGCTTAAGTTAACATCTTTTGAGAAAAAGATCTCTGATATACAGCTTCAAGAGGAGTTGATGTTACAGAGGTCCAATTACATGGGTTCTCAGCTTGCTGTTCTAATGAAGGAGTTGGACTCAACTAACACAAATGCTGTAGAATCCCTTTTCAATCAAGAGAAAATGCTGGAAGATGAAAAGGAACTTCGGAATTCTCAAACTGAGCTTTTTATGATGGATTTGTGCTCAAAAGACATCGAGTCATTCATCTTAGCATCACAGCTTGAAGAGATGTGTCTCAGAGAAGTAGCAGTGGAGAGAGAGCACCTCAATTGTTGCTCTATCTTGGAGAATTTAAAGAATGAAGTAATTTTTTCCAAAATTGACACTGAGTTGAAGGAACATCTATTCGTGGCCAAGGAAGCAGATGTTGCTCTTCTGCAAAAAAAAGTTAAAGAGGCAAATAGGGAGGTGCAGGATCTATTATCAAGTCTGAAGGATGTTGCGTGTTCCAATGATAAGTTGAGAAGCGAACTTGGTGAAGTCATGACAACTAGGATGAGATTGTTAAGTCAGATTCAAGAACTTGAAGCTGAGTGTGATAAACTGCAAAAGAATTTGAAGAGTAAGGAATCAGATTTGGAAAAGTCTTCCAGTCAAATTGATGTTATTAGCCAACAAAAGCAAGACTTGCAGAAGAGCATTTTCCTATTGGAAACAGCATCAAGCAAACTACAAACTGAGCTGGAATTGAAAGATTTAGAGCTCAGAAGATTGAATTGGTTGGAGGAGGAAAACAAGTCTCTAAAGGATGAGGTCTCGAATTTGAAGACTGAAAAGAGCTTGGTTCTACAAGACTTGGAGAAAAAGAAATCTGAAGTTGAATCATCTCTAAGCCAGGTTGATATGGAGAATGATAGGCTGCAGGACAAAATTCTCTCTTTGGAGAGTGTCATTGTCGGTCTACAGACTGATCTGGAGATGAAAAGTGCTGAGGTAAATGAACTCCAGAATTCTCAATCTGTTGCTAAAGCTGATATGTGCTTAAAAAACCAAGATTTGCAAAGTTTTGTCTGCAAATTGAATGCATTGAAGGATGAGAACATTCATTTGAGAAATGAAATTAGGTCTTACAAGAAAGTTTTGCATGAAGTCCTCACCAAGTCAGCTTTGAACACAGCAAAGTATGTTGCTTCAGTGGAAAGTGTACACTCAATCAGTCACAAGTTATTTAACGGGATGGAGAAAGAGTGTTATATGCTTGCAGAAAAAATGTTTCGTGAGATTTGTGAAAATATAGAAGGGATGTCTGAGTTCATAAAAGAGATTGAATGCTTGGAAAGTTGCACTGCAGATCTGGTCTCTGACAACATGAGCCTCCAGGCTGAGCTATTGAGGAAGGATGATATTCTAAAAGGACTGTCATTTGATATGAGCCTGTTGCAGGAGTCAGCATCTAATACTAAGGATCAAAAGGATAAGCTGAAGGAAGTGATGGCTTCTATGGAGGCTCTAGAAGATGAGCTGGTTGTCAAATCAAGTGAGCTTGAACAGACTGTTGCTCATAGTCAGTTGCTTGAAGCTCAGCTCATGGAGAAGATAGACGCGGTGTCTAATCTTGAGTCTGATATTGCTAAGGGACACTTGTCCCTAGAAAGTCTTTCTTGTGAAAATCTAGATCTGAGAGCTCAAATTGAAGAAACCTTGGCTGCAAAATGTTCTCTTGAGGAGGAGTTAACTGAGAAAAGGAGTTTGACAGAGAGCTTAGAGACAGAACTCTCACAAATGGGTGATGCTCTTGGAGAAATGAGTGATACAGTTGAATCTTTAAGGAGTCATCTGAGTGAACTTACTAGCGAGAGAGATCAGCTCCAACTGAAAATGCATAGTTTAGAAGATAAGCTACAAAGGACAGAGGCTTGGGCTGAAGAAACTGAAGCTATTGCAGAAGAGGCCCAACAGGTGCATTGAACTTTTATATATATGCTAAATAATAATTATTTACACCTATTTTATGTTTCCTGATCTTGTGCTGTTAACTTGTTGATAGACTGCTGAATCCAGAAAGTTCTATGCTGAAGAAAAAGAAGCAGAGGTAAAGCTACTTGAGAGATCTGTTGAAGAGCTAGAGTGCACCATTAATGTTCTAGAAAACAAGGTTAGTTTTCTAATCTATTATTGAGTTAAAGGATTCAAAATTTCAAAATCAGCATCTTATTTACTGCTTGTCAGGTTGACATTCTTAAAGGAGAAGCAGAACGACAAAGATTACAGAGAGAAGAACTTGAAGACGAGCTTCATTCTGTGAAATATCAGATGCAGAATGTTGAAAATGTTGACACTGGCATTAAAAGGTTTTTTTTCTTTTATCAGATTCTTCTGTATGTTTGCTTTTTAGATACTACGATGTTTCAAATTGTCAAAACATGTTGTCTTTCACCTGCAGGCATTTGGAAGAGAAGGAAAGAGGCCTAGAAGAAGCACTGAAGCATATACAGATCCTTGAAAGCAGTGTATCTGACAAGGATGCAGAGGTAAAGCGCTATTATGCATCATTTTGGTACATTCTTACAAGTGTTTTAACGTTGTTTGACCTGAGGTTTCAGCATTTGACATTCATTCTCTTACCGTTCAACAGATTTCACAGTTCAAGGCACATGTCACTGAGCTAAATTTGCATGCAGAAGCACAGGCTAGTGAGTATAAGCAGAAGGTAGGCCAGGGTTTGAAGTTTTTATGTAGTTCTTTCTTCCTCTATTTCTTAAAGTTGTATTTTAAGAGATTCTGAAAACAGTTCAAGGCATTGGAAGCCATGGTTGAACAAGTAAAACCTGAGGGCCATATCTCCCATAGCACGAGCTCTTCATCAAACAAATCAGAGAAAAATGCTGCTAAGTCCAGGGGTTCCAGTTCCCCTTTCAAATGCATTGGTCTGGGCTTGGCACAACAAATAAAATCCGAGAAGGACGAGGACCTTGCATCTGCAAGGCTAAGGATTGAAGAGCTGGAATCCTTAGCAGTTAATCGACAGAAAGAGGTAGCCTTTACTTTCCAAATGTAAATCCAACTCTAGATCCATGCCAGGTAATGACTCATTTGATAAGCATGATCCTTTTGCAGATATTTGCCTTGAATGCCAGATTGGCTGCTGCTGAGAGCATGACCCATGATGTAATCCGAGATTTACTAGGAGTGAAACTGGATATGACAAATTATGTGGTAAATTTATGTGGTCCCACACTACTCTTTTGCTTAATCATGGTCGTTAGTGATTCGGACCTATAAAGAATTGAGACCATGCATCTCCTTTTATTTGTCATGTACATGATAATTTCTGATAATGTGCACTGAATAAACATTGGAGAAAAATGAAGCAAAAAGTAAAGAGAAAGGAGTAGTTTCCATGAATGTGTTTGTTCATGTACCTTTGTGTTAATGGCAGTCACTATTGGATGATAAACAAGTGCAGAAGATTGCAGAAAAAGCTCAGCTTGGTAACTTTGAGCCTCATGTAAAGGTATTCTTTGCTTTGGTAATTTACCTTGGAAACCCACATGTTTTCCCTTAATCATTTCCACTTTCCATACAGGATCAGGAAATTATCAAGCTTAAGCAGCAGCTCAATGGGTTTATTGAGGAGAGGCGAGGGTAGGCATCCTTTGCTTCAAAGCTCAAACCTGCCAATATTGGCTGGCACTCTGTACTTAAATCTTTAGCTATTTTATGTATTTTCTTTCACATTTTGTTTTCTAGTTGGCTAGAGGAAATTGATTGTAAACATGCTGAGCTGGTTGCTGCACAAGTAGCATTGGAAAAGCTTCATCAGCGGGATCAGTTACTCAAAACTGAGAATGAAATGTTGAAGGTAAAAACCCTAAGCATGTGCTTTGCACTTTTCCTTTTCAGTGGATCAGTTGAGCTATTTCCCCCTCCCCCTCTATTTTTTGTCTTGTGTCTTGTATTTACTTCCTATACTCTGTTCAGATGGAGAACGTAAATCATAAGAAGGTGATGGAACTTGAGGGGGAGGTAAAGAAGTTGTCTGGCCAGCAAAATATCCAGCAGCGTATACATCATCATGCAAAAATCAAGGCAAGATATTTTCTATAAGCTGTTCTGTTTACATAGAAAATATGCTGAATTTCAGAGAATTTGGACCTTTTAACTTTTGCAAACGTTGTTTATTCATCCAAAGTGGATCCGTGTTCTGGTGTAATAGGAAGAGAACAATTCGCTTAAAATTCACAATGAGGACCTGAGTGCTAAGCTGCGGCGAGCGGAGATCAACCTTTCACGTATCAAGGAAGAGCTTGCACATCATCGTGCTTCTGTTGGGAAAAGTCCATATATAGATTTTGAAGGGGAGCAAAGGTTAATGAACAAACTTAAGGTTAGTGGAAGTAGAGAAACAAGTAGTAATAATTTTTACATATCGTTAATATCGATGGCCCTTTTCAACTGTTAATTGAATACGTATAGGAAACTGAGGATGACAAGGTGCAATTAGCACAAAAGTTATTGGGCTTGTGTACTAGCATTTTGAAGGTATGTGTGTATCCTTGATTAGCCACGTGGTTTTTATTTTCACTCAGAATCGAAGAGATAAATCTCTTTTGATGGAAAATTTCAGGCAGCTGGGATAACAAAACCTGTATCCAGTATAACCCCAACCATCGCTGAGGATGCTCTTGAGCAGCTGAAAAACAGAATCACTTCGCTGGAAAGAGAACTGCAAGATTTGACAGTCAAGGTAAGGAATAAAAAATCAAAATCCATAAATAACACTACTGTTTTTTCTCTCTTTCTACATTATGGATTTCTGCGTCTAAACAAGTTCTTAGCAGGGTCAACCAAACAACCCTAAAAGATGATCTCCCATACACTAACATAGTTCCAAACTCTGCAGGCTAAGATTACCAATGAAAGGATACGATTGTCTGAGCTAAGGCCCCAAACTTCACCAATAAACTCAAGGACAGATGACAACCGTCAAACTCCAAGAAGGGGCCAAGTTCCATTTTTTTCTGCCTTGGACCGATAGCATTAAAGATTTTCGCTCATGACAGTTATACAGCACTACAAGCCAAGCTCATGCGTGTGTTTTTGCCTGTTATGTTGGTGCCTGTACATATCGATTTTTTTGTTAAGCTTGTATAATCTATTCTTTTGCTGTAAAATTTAAAATGCAGAGAAGGCAAGTTGACCAAAACACAACTTTGTCTCGAAAAATCTGCCTCGTCTTTCAGATAACAAAACGATCTAGGATCTTTAGCGTTCTTTATTCAATTAAACAACGCATATGCATCCAATTTTATTTAATTTATTTTTGGCAACTTCTCATTAGTTATGCTTTTGTTCCTGGGAACAGTTGTTAAGGATAATCTTGTTACGTTAATCAACCAACATGGGATCTCCGTAATTTATCAGCGATGGTTAAATTAATAAAGGCCAGATGCACCCTAGCATCTTTATACATAACGGAGCTCATTTTATTTTATTATAAAAAATAGAAAATAATATATTTTTCATAAGCAAAATTGGGTTCGGACCTACTTTGGGCTGATTGTATGGGAACATGGGCTCCTGTTGATTTTTGGCATGCAGGACAAGCCTAACTGCAGTCACCTGCTAGCCAATTCTGACCCTAGACAAGGAACAAAATAATTTCAAGGCGGCTAATTATTAATTGTATTCTGTTTTTTTAATTAATTAAATTATATTACTTTTAAAAAACCCTTTCCATTTTTGTTCCAGTTGTCTCTAGGGTTTTTTTGGCATATTTGGTTCCTTTCTGATAAAAAATAAACCAGTAATTAAATTCCTCCCTCCTTTTATTCTTTTTCCAAAAGCAACCTCAAATTTCCCATCGTCAAAGCATCCAATTCTTGAAGGTGAAAAAAACCCCTTCATTTCTATTGCTTGTATCTCTATAAATATCATTCTCTTATAATGTCAAATTGTGTTTGTAGAATTTCATTCAGAAATTAAATAATGAGCAGTGCAACTTTCAGTTCTACCTGCTTCTTGAAGGTTAGAATTTCATCTTTTCTACTAGAAAGTTTGAAATTTTAATAGAAAGAGAGGCGTTTGCTTGTTGAAAATTAGTAAAGACTGTGACTTTGTATTTCGAGCTATTTTTTTTTAAATGAATTCAGGGTAGTGAAGTGAAAGTTTCAAGCTTGAAGAGTAAAAATGGAAATTGCAAGCTACATGTTGGTGGGTCTACTTCTTTGTCCACAAAAAGATTGCAGATTTCAAATGCTAAGCAGGAGAAGGAAGTTCGTGTTGCTCTTCTTGGTGCCAGTGGCTATACTGGTGCAGAGGTTTGTGGTTTTTGTTGCTTTTGTGGGCACTGTTATTCAATTATTGAGAGAGGAGTGAAGTTACTATTTTTTGGTGGCAGATTATTAGACTTCTTGCAAACCATCCATACTTTGGTATTACTGTGATGACTGCTGATAGAAATGCTGGGAAGTCGATGGATTCTGTATTTCCTCATTTAATCACACAAAAGGTATCATCATATACTATTGAGTATTGGGTAAGGTTTTGATTGGATTTTTATCAATGTTTACGTATTAGTTGAGTAAGGTGTTCCTGTGTAGCTCTCTTTATGGTGAAACTGAATCTATTGTTTGATACTGCTAGAGTTGACCATTGAGTCTCACCAAAAGGGGGAAAATGTTTTGAAATAGTATGCTGTCAGCTTTCTCTTTTGCAAGCGATGCTTGAATTGAATCTGTTTTGATTTGCAGGATTTGCCGGTTTTGGTTTCTACCAACGATGCAGATTTTTCTGATGTTGATGCTGTATTCTGTTGCTTGCCTCATGGAACCACCCAGGTACATTTTTTTTTTCATGTAACATATTTTAACCCATTCAACAATTAATTTGAAAGCTAAATGCAGTTTACCTTCAGCATAGGGAATTTCATTTACTGAGTTTCTTTATGTCAACTAGTATTTGATCCATGTGCTCTTTTTTTCCAGGAAATCATCAAAGGTCTTCCCAAGAGATTAAAGATTGTTGATCTTTCAGCGGTATGCTTTGAATGCAAACTTATCAGTTTATATTTTTGTATATTATCATGTTTAAGGCGTCATGCAGTATTTTGAAAATTTATAATGCGGTAATATCATGTATTATCTTGTTGTTCATTTAGGACTTCCGATTACGAAATGTTTCTGAATATGAAGAATGGTATGGCCAGCCACACAGAGCACCTGATTTGCAGGTAAAGTTCCTGGAATCTTTCTCCTTTCTCAAAACATCAACCTGGCCTCATGAAGGAAGTTTTAGCTGTTTTCTGTGCTTATATTTCAATTATCTTTTGTGGAAGGTTACGTTTATTTTTTTCCTTTACATTAATGTGTTCTCTTGATGGATTTAGGAAGAAGCTGTTTATGGTTTGACTGAAATTTTGAGAGAGGAAATAAAAAATGCACATCTTGTTGCTAATCCTGGTTGTTATCCAACGTCGATTCAGCTTCCTTTAGTTCCCTTGATAAAGGTACGTGTCTGTTGCAGTTTAATTTCATTTCATCCTGCATGACTGATTAGTTCCATGCATGTTTTTTCAGCAGAAGATCAATTGTCGCTTTACAATTAGTTTCTTTCAAGGTAGCTAGTTTTCTTAAATTAGAGCACACCCTGAACCTCATCATGTTCTGAATTTTCAGGCCAATCTCATTGAACATAAGAATATTATCGTTGATGCAAAATCTGGTGTGAGTGGAGCAGGTAAAAAATTCACTGCATTTTTTTATATCTTGATGCTTGTCTGTAGCAGTAATATGTTTCAATTTCTACTTGCATCAATTTCTTCGGTAGTTTCTGATGTCTGGAAATTGTGCAGGACGTGGTGCTAAGGTGGCAAATTTGTACACTGAATTAACTGAAGGCATCATGTCTTATGGTGTTACAAGGCATCGTCATGGTGAATATCAATCTCAGAAATTGGATCTTGATCCCTTCTTCTTGCAAATTATTGCCTTGACCATGAAGCAAAAGATATGAATTTCACTTGTTATAGTTGGGTTGTATCATAAGGCAATAATATAGATTCTGGTTTTGAATTGCAGTTCCAGAAATTGAACAGGGGCTATCCGATGCTGCGCATTCTAAAGTAACCATCAGTTTTACTCCACACTTAATGCCAATGGTAACAATTGCCCAAGTGTATTGAAGTAATCTTTGCTTATAAAAGAATCCAGTCCAACATTGTTTATTTTTCTGTTCCTTAGACCCGTGGTATGCAATCAACTATCTATGTGGAAATGGCTTCAGGAGTGACAACCGACAATTTGTACCAGCAATTGAAAGTTTCTTACCAGGTATATATATTTTAAAAATATTGTGATTAGTTACACACTTTTTCTACTTTATGTACTATGAGACATTACAAATCAATGATATCACTCGGAATACAATCAATGCTTTGACCTGAAATTTGATTAAGGAATGTGTGTTGCACATTCCTGTAATGGTGAAACTGTGTTAATACTTGAGTCATATAAGATGGAAGTTAGTAGTCCAGCCACGATCTGGTTTCTGCTGCCCTTTGTCACATTTTAGTCATTCGTTCTTTCTTTAACTATTATTGCAGGATGAAGAATTTGTAAGATTATTGGAAAAAGGAGCTGTTCCTCGCACTCATGATGTTCGAGGCTCTAATTATTGTTATATAAATGTATTTCCTGATCGAATTCCTGGCAGAGCAATAATCATATCAGTTGTATGTATCTTCTCCTTTGCCATTGCACTTGACTTTCTCCATCTTTTCATATACCGCTGTTTTCTTCCCTTCTGACTAGCTTAACTTCTAAAACCTTGGTGCAGATTGATAATCTTGTGAAGGGGGCTTCTGGTCAAGCTCTACAAAATTTAAATATAATGATGGGATTTCCAGAAAACACAGGGCTTGGCTACCTGCCATTGTTTCCTTGAGACTTTTTTACTTTTCTTTGACTGAACATGTAAGCAATTCATCCTCTACTGGGAATAGGCTTTTTGGATGCTCTAATCCATGTTTTTCAAAATAGGCTTATCTCTGATATAATTCATAGACTATCATTTCTGCTCTCACATCCTCCATACACTCTGTTGGCCTCCCCCATTTGTTCTTGTGGATAGCTTCATCACTTTTTGCAGATGAAATAGTTGGTTTTTGTGGTGCATCGCAGCATTGTAGGGATTTCTTTCTATTGTTTCCTTTATTATTTGGTTGGCAGCATTATTATGGTATACTAATATCTAGGATCATGTATCTTTAAATGCGCAATATAACTCGATGTTCATGGCTGGTTGATTCCTTTTAACGTGCTTTGTCCATTTCAACCTGTTCTTTCACGCTGATTCCATTATTTTCAAGAGTGAAGATTGAATTTCTAATTGTTAATGCACGTAAGGATGACATGTGACTTTAGAATCATCTGTCGATCTACCTCTCAGTCTGATTTGAACTATTTTCACAAGCTTTTGCAGGTTAGGGTGGAGTGAAATTTTGTCTTTGAGTCTCTACACTCTAGAAGAGCTCAAGAGGAACGTGCACTATCAGCTCAATAACTAATAAGTGTCGTCAAGAAATCATAGGTGCAGTTAGATGATGAGATAGCGATTCAGTGGAGGTCTAATTGTCCAGGCTGTGCTGGTTCCAATACTGTAACTTTGTCAAATTTTCGTGTTGTAATTCTCATTTACAATAAGAATCTGAAACTTTCTTACCAAAGGCCCGATCAGAGACGATTCGAACCTGATTTCGAGTTTGTTTGTGTAAGTTTATGGTAGATGACAAGCACGGTCCTATTTCCATAAATCAGTTTTAAAAATGTTTTTGAAAAAAATTAATATTTTTTTATTTTTTTATTTAAATTAATATTTTTATAGTATTTTTAAATTATTTTAATATATTACTGTTAAAAATAATTTTAAAAAAATTATTTTAATGTATTTTTAAATAAAAAATATTTTAAAAAATAACTCTCAAACACTTTCAAAAAAAATAAAAATGATAGGAAATTATTAATTAAACAGATTGGAAACAATTGAATGGTTTAATATATAATAAAAATGTAAATTATTTATCTCATTATTTTATGTTTTCACATTTAATCTATATTTCAAAAAAAATCCATAAAAAAATCAGTAATCCTGACTTAGCGAACGTGAAGAATATTATTATTAATTGAGATGTGTTTTAGTTTGGAGAGGAAATTATCTAAAGTGTTTTTTATTTGAAATTATATTATGATAATATTTTTTAATTCTTAATTTTTTTTAATATTAATATATCAAAATAATTTAAAAATAAAAAAATTAATTTTTTAAAAAAATTAGAACTTTTTAAAACTGCAAAACTCAGCAGTACTGGATAACGGCTCCTGCTCCTTAAACCCCTGTCACCCTGCAACAACCTTTTCCACCGTGAACTCCCAAAAATCTTTAGGGGGTCTCAAAAACCTATCTTTCTTCGAATCAAGATTGAGACTTTAGCACATAAGCATCAATTAGGGCACTGTTAAAGATTCTCAAAAAATGACGGCGACAATTCCATATCCTTCTCATCTGTTATCTGCCTCCTCTCATCTCCGAACCACAACAACTAAAACTGCTCTTCGACTTCACTCTCCTTCCACTCAAGGACCTGAGGTAAGAAATTTGTTTCTTTCAGCTTCTTTTTTTTTGTATAACTTTTACCTGGGTGTTTTTTGAGGGTTTATATGCTTTGTGGATGTTTTTTCTTGATAGAAGAAGATAGTTTAGGAAATGGGTCTTTAAATCTTGAGCTAAATAATTGTTCTTGTAGCGGATTAGAGAGGGTTTGATTGAGATAAATATGGGTTTGATGTTCTTGTGTGGGGTTTTGTATTGATTATGAGGGTGTTCGTTGTTTTTATTTCCTAGTAAATATCTGTTGGGTTAATGATCCAAAACTAATTCTTTTCAAATCTGCAAAGCAATGGTTTTTCCTCTTGCGTTCTGTGTAGGAAAAGAAAAGGGACTACGATAACCCAAAATTCTAAAACGAATGGTTGTTTAAGGAATGAATTTTGTGTCATCATTTTAGGTTTTGATTTTTTTTTTCTGGCTAACTTGCTCCAGCCTTTCTGCCTAGAAAGAAGTAACTGCAGCTTTTGATTGAGCTGTAATGACATATTGGCCTTTGAATGCCTTCGAATTCGTATCAGTTTTCAGTGCTCATCGTTTATTTGATTAAGAAGGTTGAACTGGGTCACTGTTTTCCTCCCTACTTTTGAAACATGGGCACTTAACAAGACGTAGGCTCTGTTTTTTTGTTTTTTGAATTTCAAATCTCACTTTGTTAGTATTTATTGCTAGAGTAATGATTATTGATGTAGCAGACAGTTAATTTTATATTCTGATTATTTAGGAAAATCTTTTTCCATAGATCAATTTGACCTGTGTCATTTCGTTGTTCATCTTTTTATCTTTCTTTCTTTTATTCATAACCATTTCCCTGTTGAGGAAGAATCTCGGCATAGGGGAAAATGCTCTCATGTCTACGATATTGTGTTTTAAATGGGAAACTGGATACTCTGATGGGGGATATGTAACTAGATTGCTGTTCCATTTTTGTTAATATGGTGTTTGTATTTTGCTGAAGCATTAGCATCTTGATTTTATAGAATAGACGGATGCCCTGTGATTACATAAGAAACAGATAAATTATGATCCCTCTGTCCACATCATATTTATAACTCTTGTTGAGCATATTTTATTTCTAGCAGAGCTCACCACACTATCTTAAAGCTGGTAGCAGTCATCTAGGTGGTAAACTAAGTGGGGTCTTCCAGAAGACTCGGCTCAACATCTCTTGTGCAATAAACATGGCCGCTGGACAGTCTGGTGATCCTGAGAAGATAAATTTTGACCATCTAATGAATAAAGCAAGAAAAATCTGGGACCGTTCTCCTCAACCAGTCAAGAGCTTCCCCTGGAAAAGAGCATTGGAGAACTTCATTCAGCTCATCCTTGACCTGTTTGTGATGGTTGTCAAATATTTGTGTGTGCCTTTACTGGCGGTTTCCTCCCTTAGTGAGATGTCATATTGCGCACATCAGAAGAAGCTGCTCCTTGTCCCAATTCCACTACTCATTGGCATCATTGTTGCCGGGGTCGTAAAGGAAACTGCCTTAGAACTATCTCCGCTTCTCAAGGTAGAACTGTTTATCAAGTGTTACTTTACCACTTAGGAAATGGTAGACCATTAGTGATTATCCACATTAAGTAGCACATCCCCACCCCCCAACCCCCGATAATCCACGGTGTGAAAATGGCTTTATCACCAGATATTGAATTATGAATGGAGATACATAAGGATCAGCTAGTTCCCTCTCGAGGATAGATCCACCTAGAATGCATAACCTAACCTGAAAAGAGGACCAATGAGATTGACCACGATAGGCTCTCTGATTATTATTTTTTTCCCTCTCTTTTATACATGTGTGTTCAAAAGACACTTTGCATGTTTTCTGTTTGAATGCCCCTTTTGCCAATCAGCCTTTTTTGATGCTACTTCCGAGCACCTTTGAGCAATTGTTTTCTTTTTTGTGAGTTATGAGGTTTGATCTGTTTGTTTGTGGACAAAGCGAAGCAAACGAATGCTTTGCTCATCTAATTTGTCATCTGAATATATTGACAGGATGCTGAAGTTCCATGGCATCTGATTGTCACTGCAATAGTCTTCACATTGATCAAATTGCCAGGTCCTTATTATCCATACTGGGGGCGTATATTTATTCCACACTTTGCAAATGGAGTGTTATGGAGGACTCTGTTGTTTGCATTTTCATGATGTATGATCCACAAAGTCAGCAGGATCAACAATGTGGGAGATTTTAGTAAAGAGATAATTATAAACTTGGTGTGCAAACTTTTTTAATTATTTCTATTAGAATGTCCCTACGTATATTTTTGCTAGTGAATATATGAACTTTCAAAGTTTTTCTAATCTAGAGTTTTTGTTAGATTTTTGTCAAATATATGCTGGCATCGTGTGGCTGTTGGAGTGATGCATGCATGAACCGTCTACTGCTTTTTTACTCCCTCTTTTTTTTTTTCCTTTCTAATTGGGTGTTTGTATTTTCATTTTTGCTAATTGAGTGTGTGTTTTACTATTATAAAGTATATGTAGGCTTGAAACACCACAAGGGATAGTCTTCTGCTTATGATGTCTAGCTCCATTAGCTCGTGAGTGAGCTACTTCATTGTTATGTCTATAGACATGCTTACAAGCAAAACTAAAAGAATTATGTTATTAACAAATTTTACCCTCTAAAGACAGAAAGTAGCTCTACATCTTAAAAGATGATCAGACCACATTTTAGTTTATTCTTCGAATTATATTTATTTTTGTCTTTATTAAAATGTCACCCCCATATCAACGGTCTTGGATATGTAAGAGTTAATCAAAGACAGTTTAACTATTAAAAAAACCAGTCAATCAATTCGTAAATCTTTTGACCTCAGGCTCATGGGGAACAAAATTAGGTGAAAAGCGCCTTACTCCTTTATTATAACCTTGTTATGTTTGAAGAAACATGAACGTTCAGGATAATCCTTCGCATCATAATGACAATAATTACTTTGATTTTAGCAAACATTTTAATTCAAAAACTGGCTGTAGATTTTGATTGATGTAGTTCGCTGAAAAATTTAGTTTTAAAACAATAATATAAAAACTGGTATGATAATGAATCAGGAGAGGATCCGTGGCGCAATGGTAGCGCGTCTGACTCCAGATCAGAAGGTTGCGTGTTCGATTCACGTCGGGTTCAATCTGCTTTTTAGTTTTTTAAACTAAGGAAAAGAATCAAAAGATACAGAAAAATTAAAAAGAAGTGTCTGAGCCCGGGTTCGAACCGGGGACCTCTAGTGTGTGAGACTAGCGTGATAACCAACTACACCACCCAGACATGACACCTTCTTGCTACCTCAGGCATTATTTTTAATAAAACAAAAGTAATGGTGCTCGTTAACCCATCAACAAACAAGCTCCTCTCTCAGAGAGTAGTATCGTTGCTATGGGAATGACAGATTTTAATTCGAATGTAATGGATACTGTCCAAACTAACCTGAATTGATGAATTTTTTCTAATTAATTTTTTCAATATATATATAATTTCATCCTAAATATCTGTGCATATTTTTTTATGTTAAATAATGGATATCCGAATATATATATATATATATATATATATATATATATATATATATATATATTCAAAATTCAATGAATAAAGTTGAATATCTAAATTCCTTGTCTTAACAAGTAATGGATAAAATATGAAAATAATAAAACCTCAATCCATTGTCATCACTATTATTATTACCCTCAAGGTTTAGGGATGCTACCTCAGGCTAAACCAGTAGAAGTTCTAATCATCAGTCTCCTCCAAGGTGTTCAGCAACATGAACCATTTCCCCTTGTCTCGCACTGGTTGTCTTCGTTCACAATGAGGCGTTTAGATGTCTTCCATTATTTTGTAATGATTTGAACCAAATCATCCGAATTTTGCTGCTTGCTTCCATACCCCAAAATGGTTGTGGAGGCTAAGATGCTTTACTAATGAACAGCTTTGCCAAGAAATTATGTTAGAGATGTCGAAGTTTCATATGACACATTCTTTATAAGAGAGAACGTAATGTTCTCCCGTAGCCAGCAGAAGCACTAATGACAGCCAAACCCTTTTGTCAAAGGCCTGTCCACGCCCTAAATATTCCAGCAAACAAAAAGTTCCGGGAATGGAAATTATTGCAGAAACAAGGAAAAGCAATATGATTCAAGATAAGATGTAAAACTTTATTACATGAAAGTTTTACAAAGAGTACACGGACAGTATATTATATGCCACTTGATGGTGTGAGAACACATCACAGAAGAACAGAAGGTGCTAACATAACGGGACACCTGCCATGCAGACGGGATTTTTTCAGCAGATATTACAAATTCCTTACCCTCAAATCCTCCAACATATATAGAAACTTTGCCCCCCGCTCTTTACAGTCACTTTCACTTCCACAGCCAACCAGTAAGGCATTCTAGATAATCCTTCATAGGTAGGCATTCACATTGCATATACTATCTCTCCACTGCTATCAAGGTCAAGCTCCGGATCACTCTCTAGGTCCTCCTCCATTTCATCATCAATGTCCAAGCTGCCAGTCAAATAATGGTTGAGACTTGGGGTGCCAGCTGCAGGTATGGTGGCTTCGGTTATTATTTGCATTATCTCATCAATGCTCTGCATTGGTTGATCGGGTTCTTCAAACTGGTTATTCATATTATTTTCCACCATGAGATCTGCTGGGAAATTCTTTAGAAACCAGTCATGATTCCTGATCTCAGGAATGGTTATCCTCTGTTGCAAAAAGGCATTCAGGTTAGAATCTTTACCAACAAATAGTCAATAATAAAGCCAGGAAGGGGGACAACACATTGACGAGGTAAAATAATGAGCCTGAGGAAAGAAAGTCCATGACAGTGAAGAGTAATATTAATCATTTGACATAAAATAAGCAATCAAAATACTGTTTTTGAGAAGGACAACTGGTAATGATTGTAAAAATGCTAACACAGTCTACCTTTGCAGGATCAGCTACAAAAATTCTCGAGATTAGATGTTGGCATTCAGGAGATATATGAACATAGTCAGGGATTGAATACTGGACATTCAAAATTCGCTGCAAGAAACAACAAAGTATGTTGGTAAAGGATCTCAGAAAGCTCCCACACTCAGCGAAGAAGAGAGATGATGCATTACGTGGATTGTACTGCGAAAATTCCTAGGTTCATCAGGGTCCTCAAAAGGGTAAGCCCCAACCAACATAACATATAAAGTTACTCCACAAGACCATACGTCTGCAATCTGCAAGATAGAATTAACAGCAAGAGATCAGTATGATATTGAGGTCTAACATACACATTTGCAGTGCATAAATGACATCCTTGCTCCAGTGTTATTACAAGACTAGTTTATGAGATCCTGGTTTGTGTGTGTTTGGAATTGAGGTTGCTTCTCATGCATGTTCAGAACTGATGCGGGTTGTTCTGAAAAAGCCATCTAAATACCAAACACAGATGAAGGCAACTGCTGCATCCAGACAGCATAAATGGTCCGTTTATTTATCAAGCATAATCTACAAATAAGTTATTGCAAGACATTGGTTTCCATTGATGAAAGCGACTAATTTCTGTAATCTCCTACCTTACACCTACAAGATTCAGGCAGGGAAAACCCAAAAAGATAATAAATGAAAGATGAACAACAGAGATTATCCATGTTATTTATAAAAATTTTACTCTGTAACGCTCATATATGTTGAATCAAGTAAATAAGCATCTGTTAGCTCATATAAGTTGAAACAAGTAAATAAGCAGTAATAGTACCTTGCCATCGTATTCCTTCTTAAGTAACACTTCAGGAGCAATATAAGCAGGAGTTCCAACAGTAGATGTTGGTTGAGAGTGCAGCACTGATGACTGTTGAAGGCACATAAAGACAATTTACAAGTATATCAGCAATTGATTAAAACAATGGCATCAAATAAACATAAAATCAATTTCTATTTGCCATGATTGAGCTAACATATCATACATAAAGAGTGGACAATGATTCCAATAAGATCCACGGTTCACAGAACAAGAAAATACTTTACAAATATTCATCCATGATCCTATAGGCATCCAATCGAATGGATTTTGTTTCAACAATATAAGTGTAAATAATAAGCAATCTTCTACCTTAGAGTAACCAAAATCACAAATCTTCAGACGAGGAGCTGGGCTTCCATCCAACAAAGTATTCTCCAATTTCAAGTCACGATGGCACACTTGCTTCACAAAGGAACGTATTAAAACATCAAAACCCCTCATACTTTTTGCTAAAGTAAGAACAGTAAGCAAAGGCAGAAATGAATACATGATTTACTAACCATTGCATGGCAGTAGCTAACTCCTGATATAAGTTGTTGAAAGAAAAAGCGTGCCTGCATTTCAAGGCAGAGTACATTAAAAAAAATTAGGCGCACTAAAACATACCATGTCTAGGGTAAGAACCTCATCCTCGCTGAAGCGACCAGAATTGCATATGCGCTCAAAGAGCTCTCCACCAGACGCATATTCCATTACAATCGCCAAATGAGTTGGGGTTAATATGACCTATAGTTGTGTCATGGAGTTAATGAATAAAAAGCACCTCTTTGAAAAGAAAAGAAATGATAAGGAATTGACAGACCTCTTTGAATCTGACGATGTTGGGATGCCTAAGCGACCTGTGGTTAATGATTTCCCTTTGCACATTTTCATCTATCTGTTACACAGCAAATAAATTAAGGTTAATTTATCTATAGCTGAATTGCTGCACATGAAGTACCAAGGGTGCCTGTATTACACCCAGAAATGCTGACTCCTCGATCAATAACATAGATATAGCTCTACATTAGTTGTCAGAACACAAACTAAAAAAGGATGGCCAATTTAAAGAAACCTAGGTTCCAAGACTCACAGGGTGCTTCATTTGAAAACTAATTTCCAGCTTCTCTATATTTCTTTAACTGGAAAATTACTGAACCTCTAGATTGGTTGTGTTTTTGCTCGACTATTATCCCCATATTGACTAAATTAAGACCCCGGCCCCCAATTCAGCTCAAACTAAAGACAAATTCAATCAAACAAAAAAAATCTCTTAAAAAAGAAAAAAAAATCGACCAAAAAAAACACTAGTACTAACCTTCTCACCTCTCTCGATATACTTAACAGCAACAAGTCCATCAGCCTGTTTATCCCTCATCAACCTGGCGACCCCAAAATTCCCTGACCCAATATCTCTCACTAACTCATACCGGTCTCCATCGTGCATGATCGGCATGTCCATTCCCGGCCCCACTGTCATCACTGATCTATCCATTTCTCCTTCTAATTATCTACTTCAAATATATCTGTCAAAAAACCAAGAATCCACAAGAAGAAGAAGACGAAGAAGAAGAAGAAGAAAAGAGGGCTCAATCAAAATAACTCACATTATCAGCATCACTAGAGAAAACCCTTTTGAGAGAGATCGAAATAGAACTATACGTGGACCGAAAGATTGGATTTTTAACCAAAAAACACGTGAAAACCTCACCAACCCTTTATGGGTTTTTCAATTATTATTTTTTATTAGAGAATGGGAGTTGCAGATATATAAAATAGAGAAAGATATATAGAGAGAGAGCTCGTGATAAAGTTTGCTTGGTATTATTTTTTTTCTTTTTACTCCTCTCTAAAAACTACCTCTTTACGCCTTCTTCTTTCTATCTATAACCAAAAGAAAGAAAACAGAGCTTTGTCCTTCACTTTGCTTTTACTTTTTTTTTCTTTATTGCTTTTGAGTTTGAGTTGTGATTTATCCAAAGCCTAGAAAGAAAACACACACCTTTTGCTTTCCTTTGTGAGTTTTTTTTTTTTTTTTTCCTTGTCGAAAACCATTTTGTTTTCTAAGGATCCGTTTTGAATTAGCTATGATTTTTTGTTTTTAATTTAAAAAAGTTATAAATTATAATTTTTAAAAATAAAAGTTGATATTAGCTTTTAAAGAGGTAATAAACACTTAGAATTTACGTTGACAGTCACATTCAAAATAGTGATTTCTAAACTGGCATTAAATTAAAAGTGAGTGGAAGTTAATTTTCTTAGGTGCTGCAATGACATGAGAGTGTCCACGTTGTTTCGATGAGTTATCAAGGCTTCTGTTTTTTTAAAAAAACTTTTAAGGGTTTGGTCTGAACGGTGATGGTAATGAAATGACTGATATGGGTTTGGAGTTTGGATATGGTATCATTTCACAGGTCACGAGGACGGAGGTGGAGCTTTCTGATTCGATGCGGGGATGAAGAGGTTGCCATTGTGGACACTTCCTTCTTTCCTTGTCTCTTGTGCTTTCTACTTTAAAGTTAGGGCATGCTTGGAATCAGCTTTCAGATTGTGTCTGCCATTATTAGATCGTATTTTTTAAAGTGTTTTAAAATATATATATTAATATAATTTTTTTTATTTTTTATATTAACATATTAAAACTATAAAAAATATATTAAAAAAAATTCAAATTAATAGTGTTTTAAAACCCGGCCCGACGGGTTGACCCGGGCCTAGGACCGGGCCGGGTCTAAGTAAAAACTAGCTAGGGATTTGGCCAAGCAAAACCCGATCGACCCGGGTAAATCCAGTTGAGACTCGACTTACACACACGTAAAACGACGTCGTTTATGTCTTTTACAATTAAAAAGCCATAACGATTAACAATGAAGACAGAAATGAGAAAACCTAATTAAAGAAATCTTCAAAGCCATTTTAGTTGCGATTCGAGAAGAAAAACAGGGGAGCAGAAGACTCTTGATCATTGTTTCAAATCTGCAAATAAGGTTAGCTGAAGCTGATGTTACTTGTTTCTCTTCACGACTCTCCTTCTTTCACTCTCTCTCTTCTTTATTCTTTGCCTCTTTTTTGAACTTGCAGTTCTTGATCTGGCATCGATTCTTTCTTATTCTCACACCCACATATATGTTTCTCTGTTCTTTTCTTTTTTGCAACTTACTAAAGCCTTTGTCTCAATGTTACTAGAGAAGCAATAACTGTATATAAAGGATTCATTTTTCTTGATTTATTTCAGTTATTTCTTCCTAAGCTACATATCATGTTCGTTTGATGTGCTTGACAAAGAAGAGGACTTAGCTGACCAATTTAGTAGTGCAAGCCTTATTGTTTGCAATCCCGATAGTTTTTGTGTTTTTTGTTTTTTTGTGTGTTCTCGGTTATATATTCTTTGTTGGTGGATTGACTATCACACACTCTTAATGCTAATTTTGTAGATGAGTTTCCTATCATCTCATTTTCGGTCATGTATTGGAATGTTGCATGAGGAATTTTTGTGTTTTCTAGTTTTTGTTTCTTCCATTTGTTTCCCATAGATATTCGTTTTGATGTTCTGCTTATTGTGAGAGTTGTTATATGTTTTTTTTTGTTAGTTTCCTATATTTTTGCAATATTGAATAGATTTTTCTGTTTTCTGTTTCTTCCCATAGTGTCCCATGTTCTGTAACTTTATTTTTCATATCGTGAGCTTTTTTTTCTCGTTTAATATAGGTCCTTAAAATGTCTTCTCATAATGGTAGTACTCCAAATAGTGATCCTTCAACGGTCCAATCATCTCAACCTTCAATTTTCATATCAAGTGGTAGTAAAGGAAGAATAGATTTGGCATGAGGTCATTGTAGAGAAGCTCCTGAACTTAGTGTTGGATGTAAAAAAACTAAATTAGTGTGTTTATATTGTGCTAAAGTATTTGCGAGTGGTGACATTAATCGATTTAAGCAACATTTAGCTGGAGCTAAAAGAGAAGTTGAACAATGTCGTAAATGTCCTTCTAATGTTCGACATCAAATGCTTTTGAATCTTAAAGGAAATGTTGGAAAAAAAAAAAAGAGTTAGAGAAATGCAAGCAGATTTCAATCCATTTAATGCATAACAAAGGGAGCATGAAGAGATGATGATTAGGCAATTAGAAGATGATGATGGTGATGATGATGATGATGATGATGATGAGGATGTCAATACTAAAAAACATATGTTACCACCGAAGGTTGCAAAAAAGAAAAAGAGCCAAAGCACCAGCACTGTAAAACAATCGACTGCAAGTTATGGAAAGCAAAAGGAATCTGCAAAATTAGGGGCATATTTCATGCCGAGAACAACTCCTGATGCTCAAAAGTCTCTCAAGAATTATTGGCAAAGGAAGGAAGCATTTGAACGGTGTGATCTTGCTTTAGCGAAGTGGATGATTGATGCATGTGTGTCATTTAATATTGTTAACTCTGTGTATTATCAACATGTCATTTACGCTCTAATAGCCATGGGTCCTGGTTATAAAGGACCAAACTTGCATGATATTCGTGGTTATTACTTGACAAAAACAGTTAATGAAGTGAAGATTTATGTTGATAGTTATTGAGAGATTTGGAAGAAGACTGGTTGCACATTAATAACTGATGGATTGACAGATCAAAAGAGGAGGACTTTAATTAACTTCTTAGTATATTGTCCTAAAGGAACCATTTTTTTGAAATCTGTGGATGTATCAGATGTCTCAAAGACTGCTAAATTGTTGTATCAATTATTTAAAGAGGTTGTTTTGTATGTTGGGGTAGAAAATATTGTGCATGTGGTGACTAATAATGCTTCTAATTATGTTGTTACTAGCAAGTTATTGATGGAAGAATTTCCTTCAATATTTTGGTCTCCTTGTGTTGCTCATTGCATCAACCTCATACTTCAGGACATTGGTAAATTGCAGTCAGTTTGTTCTATTGTTGAGCATGCTTCTGGTATCACAAAGTACATTTATAATCATTGGCATCCATTGTATTTGATGAGGAAGTTCACTAGAGGAAAAGAAATACTTCGTTCAGCTCCTACTCATTTTGCTACCAATTTCATTGCATTGCAAAACATTTTAGCTCATAAAGATGAGTTGAGAGCTATGATGACATCTAGGGAATGGGTCTCATCTGCTTATGCTAAAGATAGCAAAGGAAAAAAGTTTGTTGAGAGTCTACTAAACTCTCTATTTTAGGAAGAATGTGCAATAATTGTGCGAATGAGTGAACCTTTAGTTCGAGTTCTATGAATGGTTGATGGTGATGATAGATCTTCAATGAGATATTTGTATGATGTTATTCATTACGCAAAAGAAGAAATATTGAGGAAATTTCAAAAGAGAAAGGCTAGAGTGCAACCTTTCATAGACATTATCAATAATCGGTGGGATGGACAACTATATAGAAATCTTTATGCAGCGACATTTTGGTTGAATCCTCGATTTCAATATGATGCAAATATAATGGATAAACATATGAGCACCATTTTTGGATTTCTAGATGTTCTTGAGAAATATGCACATGGAAATTTACCATTGCAAAGTAAGATTACAAATGAGATGAAGTCGTTTAAGAATGCAGAACATGACTTTGGTCGAGTGTCCACAATAAATAATTGTACTCTTATGCCTCCAGGTATATAATTTTTATATTTAAAAATATTATTTAACAGTCTTACTTATTTTTATTTTTTTTGTATAGATGAATGGCGGATGACATTTGGAACCAGTGCTCCAAATCTACAACATTTGGCTATACGAGTGTTAAATCAAACTTGTAGTTCTTCGGGATGTGAGAGAAATTGAAGTATTTTTTAACATATTCACTCCAAGAAGAGAAATAGATTGGAGCACCAAAGGCTTAATAACCTTGTTTACGTCCACTCCAATCTAAGATTGAAACAAAAGTATTTTCTTTTCTCTAATTCCTTAAATATTATTTTATCTTATCTAGTAGCATTATTAATACTTATATTGTGTTTACCTTCACTTTGAATATATACGAATTATTGGAAAGGATGAAATTATGATCCAATTAATTTTGAGATAATTTGTGACATTAAAAATTGAGTAGTAGAAGATGACCAGTCAATTTTGATAACTGAAGAAGCAGGAAGTTTTCATCAAGCTCTATCAACAATGACCATACAAGATACTTTAGATGATAGTAATTAATGATTGATCATTTAGTGAAAAATATTATTTAAAACAAAGTATTGTTTAACACATAATATTTATTTGTTAATTGTGTTTTAAATGTAGATTTCATAAATATTAATGAGATTGAAGATGATTGTGACGATGAAGTTTCAAACGAGCATGCTGATGTTTTATTAGGTGTTGACGAGATTGGCTCAATTCCATTGACATTTGATTCAAATTTTGCTCTTTTGGACACCGAAGAACTTAATGTGTTCATTCAACAAAAGTGAATGTGTTGTTGATTTAGAATTTATGTTTTTGGATGTTTTGTTTTAAATATTTTAGAATTTATATTTGGTTTGTGTTTTGGATATTTAATTAAATTTATGTTGATTTGGTTTATACAGGTGTTGCATTGTAACTAGTTAGGTGTTTTCTATAAGTGTTGCATTGGATTTTTTTTTGGGTTGACCCGAGTCAACCCATCTGACCCGTGACACGGTCATTATATCGGGTCAACCATCGAGTTAGGTTTATAAACTATGCAAATTAATGCTTCTTTAAATTAAAAAAAAAACACTTAAAAACATAAACAACCTCACTCTCACTAACACACTTTTAGTAGCATTTTGATAGTATAAAATCTAGGACGTCACGTGCTAAATATATTAGCATAGTTATTAGATCATTAATTGTGTCATATTATGGATCGCATCAATTTGTTTTTAATATAAAAGAAATATATAGGTGTTGTTGATTTTTATTAAAAAAAAAACATTATATAAGGATTAACCTGATGTGAGCTGGTCAACTTGACAGATTCAAATACAACTCAAGCGACTGCTAAAAATATAGTTTGGCTTAAAAAAATCAAGATGATATCTTAAAAAATATATATTAAAATGGCAACATATTATATCAACTCAAATCGTCTCAAGTTAATCTGCCAATCCACTACTCATGTCATGAAATTCTGATAACCCTATAGAAAGTGAATAAGAAAAATATTAAAATCAATTCTCAATCAACCCATATTAAATGATGAAGTTAAATAAAAAAAATCAATTAAAAAAATGAGTTGAGTCAACCTGAATTAACCTGTCAAACATGGGTCATGAGACATGGATAACCCTGTAAAAAGCAAATCAAAACAAATTATAAAACTCAATTCTCAATCAACTCAATGTTGAAATGTGAAATTAATAAATCAATTAAAAAAAGACATAAAAAACCACTCGAGTCAACCGACCAAACCCATGACTTAAGTCATGAGACATGGATAACCTCATAGAATGCAAACCAAAATAAATTATGAAGCCTAATTCCTAATCAACCCAATATTGAAAGATAAAAGTTTTAAAAAATCAACTAAAAAAAAGATTAAAAAAACATGAATCAACCTATCTAACATGTGATCTGGGTGACAAGATCGTGATAACTTCATAGAAAGTAAATAAATAAAAAATTATCAATCTCAATTATTAATAAACTCAATGTGAAATAATTAAATTGAAAAAAAATCAAACAAAAAAAGAAAAAATATAACTTGAGTCAACTAGTGTTAACTTGTCAAACTCGAGTCAAGAGACCGGGATAATTTTATAGAAAACAATTCAAAATAAATTATAAAGTTTAATTTACAATCAACTAAATGTTAAAAGATGAAATTGAAAATAAAAATAAAAAGGACAAAAAAACCCTAGTAAACCTGGCTAACCCGCAAAACTAGCGACTCGGTTCACAAGACTATGATAACCCTATATAAATCAAATTAAAAAACAGTAATGGAATCCAATTCGTAATCAACCCAATATTGAAGGATGAAGTTGAGAAAAAAATTTAATTAAAAAAGTATAAAAAAATAATCTGAGTCAGCACGACTAACCCATAAAATCCGTGACCTGGTTTATAAAACTGAATGACTATATAGAGAGAAAATTAAAACAAATTATGAAATCCTATACCCGATAAATTCAATATTGGAGAATAAAATTAAAAAAAGGTTTGAAATTAAAAAAAAAATCCTAAAATATTTTAAGGACTAAAGTGAAATAGGGCTTGGATTTATATTGTTCATTGCAACAATGAAAAGTCAAGCCCTTATATGTTAATTAACTAGATTATTCCATTGAGAATCGGATCAATTTTTTTTAACATAAAAAAATTCAAATATTGTTAATGTATTTTTTAGAAAAAAAAACTATATGAGAATTAACCTGATGTGACCTAGTTAATTTGACATATTCAATGATTAAAAATATAGTTTGACTTAAAAAAAGAAGACAACACTTTTTAAAAAATATTGAAATGACAACATATTAGATTATCTTAGATCAACTCGGATTAATTTGTCAAATCTGCTACCTAGGTTATAAGACTCTTATAACCATATATAAAAAAATATTATTAAACTTAATTTTCAATAAACTCAATGTTGAATGATAAAATTCAAAATAAAATTTAACTAAAAAAATAAATCAAGTAAACTCGGGTTAATCTATTAAACATGGGTCATAAAAACGAGATAACCCCATAAAAAGTAAATCAAAATAAATTATAAAACTCAATTCTCAATCAATCTAATATTAAAGGGTGAAATTTAAAAAATAATAATAAAAAAGACACAAAGCCACATGAGTCAACCAATTAAATCCGTGACCAGGATCATGAGACTTGGATAACCTTATAGAATTTAAACCAAAATAAATTATGAAACTTAATTCCCAATTATAATCATATTGAAGGATGAAATTCAAATTAAAAAAGGAAAAAAAAAACCTGAGTCAATTTCCAATCAACCCAATTAAATTGAAAAAAAATCAAATTAAAAAAAGGAAAATAAATGATCAGGGTCAACCGAAGTTAACATGTCAAACCCGAGTCATAAGATTAGGATAACTCCATAAAAAGTGAATCGAAAAAAAATATAACTCCGATTCTCAATCAATCCAGTATTAAATGATGAAATTGAAGAAAAAAAACAATTAAGAATGGACAAAAAATATGACCTGAATCAACATGGCTAACCTGTAAAATTTGTGATGCGGGGCATGAGACCGAGATAACTCCATAAAAAGCAAATTAAAATAAATTATATAATTCTATACCTAGAAACCTAATATTAGAGGATGGAATTTTAAAAAATATATGTTTGAAATTTTAAAAAAAAATCTTCAAAAATTAGAAGGACTAAAATAAAAAAGTGCTTTTTTTCTATTGAAATGTCAAGCTCTTTTTATAAATGATAATAATAATGTTACTTTTTTTGACACGTTTCTTCTTCTACTTCTGCTTACTAGATAAGTTAGGAAATTTAAAAGACCGGAAATGTTAATAAAATATAAAAAGTCCATAGAGAAAGAATTGGGATTTGAGATATGAAGTTTCTACTTCAAACTCTCAAAGGAACGAGTTTCAAGAATGGTTGGAATATAATTTATTTAGCTATATTTGAAATTTTCATATTTCAAGTTACAAAGTTTAACCAATATAGTTGAATTTTCCAAAAGTCAATCCTTCCACACTAGAAGTAGAAGTAAAAGAGTTTTAGAGTATGTTTATTTTTATGTTTTAAAAATATTTTTAAAAAAATTATTTATTTTTATTTTTATTTATTTTAAATTAATAGTTTTTAGTGTTTTAATATACTGATATCAAAAACAGTTTTTTAAAGTAAATAAAAATATTATTTTTATGCATTTTCAAGTGAAAAGTACTTTGAAAAGAAACCACTACCACATTCTCAAAAAAACTCTCTGTGCAGATTATTAAAAAGTGTGTGATGTGTTTTAAGATTATTAAAAAAGTTAATTATAGAATCCATTTGAAAGTGGTGTAGAAATTATTTTTTAAAATATTTTTTATTTGAAAATATATTAAAATAATATTTTTTTTATTTTTTAAAATTAAATTTTGATATACACATCAAAATAATTTAAAACATAAAAAATTGATATTTTTTTATATAAAAACATAGTTGTACTGCAATTAATATAATTCAAAAACATTTTTTTTATTGTTTAACAGCAAAATAATAATTATATTATTTGATTGAAAGGGAAAGAGGATAGTATTAGTGGGATATCGATTCAATGAGTACAAGCGTTTAATCTTTGACCAGCAACGTGCAATAACCACATAGGTTAAGAACAATCACTACCAAGTTGAATGTGAGGGTTTAATTTAAATGGTTAGTTATTGAAATTTTTTTATATATTATAAATTTAAATTTTATAAACTTTAAAATCACTAAATATTTATATAATTATTAATTTTAAAACTTATAAAATTAATTAAGATATATATGATTTGATCTAGAAGTTTGAGTTTTACAAATTTTAAATTACTAAATATTTATACAATTATTAACTTTAAAATATATAAATAATAATAAAAAAATACGACTAATGTTGGAGCTTTTTTAAATTTTTATTACTTGATGAATGAAAGCCAGTGTACAAAGTACAATAATAGAGAGCCACACAATCTTGCCCCAGAAACATTAAAAAAAAAAAAAAAAAAACGAGGTGCTTTATGAAGCATGGGGGCCTTGCCAGAAACAGTACGATTACAGTAAGCAATTGTTTGAACGAAGAGCAGCACTAGGTGGTAATTTTAACATAAAGGTTGCTGCCTGCTCTCAAATATATGGTAGGTGGTGCAACTGTGGCTGATCTTCAGAGTCAATTGACTGAAATCCTTCCATGCCATTTTTTTATGCTCCACAAATGGGGTCAGTTTGTACATCCAATCAAGCAATATGAAGGTCCAGCTTGAAGCAAAATAATGGGATTTTGTTTCGTATTTAAATGAATTCAAACTTCGGTTGCAATTTCTATTTTCTATTTTCTTTTTATATATGTGACCATAAGAGGTGGAAGGCAGCTAGCTACACCTTAAGATTGTTAATAAAAGATTCTAAATATATTAGACTACTAAACTAGTAAGCAAGGATGTTTTAAATTATCATAACAAGACATTTTAAACTTAAAAATGCTTTCAAAGAAAGCTTATTGTTCATACGAGTTTAAATCTATAAATATGAAAACTAATAACTCATGAAAAATATGTTTTCAGCATAAATATAATTCCAAGAATACTAGAATTCATATTAAGCATATTGTAACTTACTGGTGATTTGAGAATTCATTTTCTTGTCCCTAAATCAATTGCTTTAGTGCTACTTCGATTACTAGAATTAAAGAGATATTTTATAGTACGAACATCTTTGTAAATCTTGTCAAGTTAATTCAGGGAGTCAAAGATGGAAGAAGAGAAAGAAATAACCATTATCTTTCAAAGTAAAAACTTTTTCATCTTCTAATGAGTTATGTCCTTTTATATATATAAGTAGAGGAATCAATTACTTCTTTTAGTAATTCCTTTAAATATTTAGACCAAACTCATCTTTCATGGGTGGACTAGGCCTAACTCAATAACCAACATCTCTCACTCGCCCATAAAGAACGAGATCTATCTAATACATTATATTTTAAACTTGCACAAGAATTTCATACTTGACGAACGAACTGTGCGACCTAAAGCACACAGTGAAAGGAGCCCCAATATATAAACCTAATACAAGTTATACAGGAGACATCAACCTCATAATTAGTTACTACCCCAAGCATTTTTAGTTACACATGACTGAATATAATTCAATCCCTTAAGAATTTTATACTTAATCAATCCTTACAATTACAAGTATTCTAAATCATGTTAAACATATTCGAGTGATATAATCTTGGCCGGTGAATACGAGTAACAAGTGTAGAACTAAAATTACCTTTTCTTTCATTCTCATATCAATCAGATCTGAATTAACTTGCTTTCCTATGAGTATTTCTTTAAGTCGAATCATTATATGACAATAGGATATACTCTTAAAGTAACGATCATTTACACATCACCTCATGATACAGTTAAAAGTCACAAATGGTAAGATTTTAAGATTTTAGATATGATCTCCAGGAATCACATAATAAAGAAGCAGGGATCCATCCTTTATTCTTGTAAAGGACGTCATCATATGTAGTATGAAATACATGTTATAGTGGAGGTTACTATTTTCTTTTCTGAAGACAAAGAGTTTATGTTGTTGCTCTCCTTGTTAGAGGAAATACACCATACAAGTCTTAGTCTTGTTGCAAAAAAAAATATAGACTTCAAATAAGAAAGTCTCATTTGCTCACTATCATTAGTAGTAGATGAATAATTTTATACTCGACTTCAATCATAATAGATACATGAATAGTGGGAATTCATTCATGTTGATTCTTTTATTTAAGAACCTCATCTTGGTCCCAACTAAGGTGATTTTTTAAATAATTTCTTTGAGTTCAAATTGCTCTCATTGTGTCCAAGTCACTTATTGAACATTAAAACTCAAATAGTCTCATCTCTACTCACCTTATAAGTGCTAAATGTGATTGCTCATGTGAGTGAGCCAATCTAAGTCTATCGATATACTTTAACAAATTATACTACATGATACTCATAATATATTCCATAAAACAAATAATGAATAACATGATATCACTATTATTAATAGTGCTGGAACTTTAAACAACATAAGTAGAAGTATCATACTTAATAGATACATTAACGGTGTCTAACACCATAAAACCATTTAATACAAAATCAGAACTATAAAAAATATTCCAGATATATTTTCACACAACAAACAATAAAAACAATATAAAAGCCTAATTGTAGTAAAGCAAGAACATACACAAGATTTCGTCGAGCTTTAGGAGCATAAAGTATATCATGAAGTTAAAGTGTGCGATCGCCCCGTAAATTTAATTTACTGGTACCGATCCCAAGCAAAACAGCAGAAGCATGATTCCCTATGTATATGTATCTACTTCCCTTTAAAATTCAACAAAATTCCACAAAGGTTGTTTGATCCCTTGCCATGTGGTTGGTTGCTCCTAAATCTTTGGCTTAGTGCAATCACGAGCAAAGTAACCAGGTTTACCATAATTGAACAATTCATATTCTTGTCTTTCTTACCGCCGTGTTTTCCATGCTTGCGCTTATATCCACTATTACTTGCTTCTATTCCTCTCTTACCATATTTAGGACCCCTTACCCTTGCTATTTTTATGTTTAGAGTCGTATGCTCTTTGCATCTTAGTCTCAGATATGAAAGCCTCGTTTATAAGCTTTTTAACTAGAAATCAATGAAAGCCTCGTTTATAAGCTTTTCAGCTAGAAATCAATCTTCTTCAAGCTCAATATGACAAGCAACATCATCAAATGTCTTGATGTTGTCATTGTGGGTAAGGTTAACACGTATGTGTTTCCAATTGCTTGATAAATAACATATCACAGCTTGGATTTATTGTTCATCAATTATCTCATACCCAACACCTCTTAATTCACTAATCATGTTAGACATGACAGTAAGATGCTGCCTTATCATATGATTTTGACGCTTCTTGTAACCATCAAATTTGAGGTTAATTAACGAAGTCTAGTAGTGGAGGTTCCTCCATACTGAATCTTCACTACATCCCAAATTGTTTGGGCTAAACGATGCCTTTCAAAACACAATATTATATCATTTTTCATGCTGCTCAACATTAGAATATGAGTTACATGATCCTTGCGCTTATAGGTTTGATATGCTTTCATATCAAGCTTGTGCTGAGTAGTGTTTCCTTGCTCAGGTTCAATCATAAGCTGTGTGATTGTTTCCAACATTTCTTGCTCTTCTAGGAGATACCCAATCTTACGATGCCAAACATCGTAATTCTTTTAACTTATTTTGTCTTCATGGTTCAAATTAGCAATAATATTCTTAGATGCAGCCATATCAAGCGCTATTGACACCAATTATAAATATTAGTATCTAGTACAATTTAAATGATATTTATTGTCACTCCATTCTAAATTAAACAAATAAGAATCTAACACATACAATAGAAATGAAAATAATGTTAAATACTTAATCAATTTTCATTTTATGATATAACTATTATTGGAAATTTAAATGAGTGTAAAAATAATAGTTATTAGTTTCAACTAGCAACTCTCATTGATCAAATTGTTGATATTTTCATATACATGCTTATAATATAAGTAAAATTTAAATTATAAAAATATGCAATTAAACATAAAAAATACTAAAATAATAATAAAAATACAAAATTAAGAATAATAAATTTCAAAATTATTTTATATTGCAGGTACATAATTAGGGTCTCCAATTACGTCATTTACTTCATCAAAGTCATCTCCTCCAAATTCATTCTGCTTAAACCATGTAATGAATTTAGCAGTAGCATCCATGTAATTGGCGCTTCTTCTAATAGGTCATATACCTTTTTTTATATACTGACATTCCCTCTCAAGTAGCATTTCATCAGTGAGATTGTTGAAATCTAAGGATTTTAGCTTATATTTCAACAATAGTCGCACCAACATCCATTTCTCATGTAGAGAATTGAGAACACTTAACATTTGATGTTCCATATATAACTCGTAAATATTACTCATAGTCAGTCTACTCATCCAACAATACATATAATCAATGTGCTGTTGAATTTTGTGAACAGGTTTAATGGTATAACCCAATAAATAATTAATTTGTTATTGCCTATCCACTACAACAAAAAATATTCCAAAAGCATATACATATAATAATCAGGAGTATAACATATAGGCTTTGAGGCGTAAATATCACTATCTTTAAGGTATTAATTGCCCCCACTATATTTGCTGCAGGGTTGAAGAAATATACTTTCAGGATATAACAAAGTCTAAAACTTATAGGCAACAACTTCTATAAGTTTATTAAAAAGTTTTGTTTTTGTTTCTAATAAATATAAACAAAGAGTTTTGTTCTCGGAATGCCCCCCAATTATTTCTTGTTTTTTTTGTCAACATCAAACTGGTATTTATAAATAAAATAACATCTTTTCAGACCAATGTGTCTATAAAGTTTAGAGACACAACTCTTCAGATCAATATATCTGTAGAATTTAAAGGCACACTTCTTCGAACCAATATGTCTGTAGAGTTTAAAAAGCAACTCTTCTTTCAAATTATTTGAACAATTTAGAAAGACGTGTCATACATAATTATTAGATTAATTAATTCTAAAAATTTAATTAATTATCTCAAATTAATGAATTTAAAAAATAATAATAAAAAGCATTTATGTTACATAATGCCAAATGCATTATAACCACTTTTAAAAAAAAAACAAAACCACGATAAAATCTATGAAATGTCATTTTGAAGCAGTTATATTTTTATTTATTAAAAAAAACTAGGAACAAAAAATTTATGATACAATCAATATAGTCAAAAGTCAATGTCTTTGGCTTTAGAAAAGCAAATTTGACAAACATTTTTAGAATCTCTCTTTTAAATAATACATGGTGCAGTTATTGATGCAAGTAAAGAAATAACATGTATTCATATGTATTAGAAAAACAAAGTTTGTACAATAATAGATATATTGCATAAAATCTAATAGAATGCACATTTTAAAATCATGCTCTGGTACCATTGTAGATTTAAAGGAAACTTACTGGTGATTTGAGAATTCGCTTTCTTGTCCCTAGATCAATTGCTTCAGTGCTACTTCGATTACTAGAACTAAAGAGATATTTCGCAGTACGAATGTCTTTGTAAATCTTGTCAAGTTAATTCAGAGAGTCAAAGATGGGAGAAGAGAAAGAAAGAATCATTATCTTTCAAAGTAAAAACTTTTTCATCTTCTAATGGGTCATGTACCTATATATATAAGTAGAGAAAACAATTACTTCTTTTAGTAACTCTTGTAAACATTTGGATCAAACTCATCTTTCATAGGTGGACCATGCCTAACCCAATAACCAACATCTCTCACTTGCCTATGAAGGACTGAATCTATCTAATACATTATATTTTAAACTTGCACAAGAATTTCATACTTGACGAACAGACTGTGCGACCTGAAGCACACAGTGAATTTTAAAAGCTAAAACGTTGAAGAATTAATTCCTATTAGTATCAATCTTTGATTAGCCACCATGAATCAAGAATTAAATATATAAAAATCAAGGGTTCTTTAAGGTTAGTTTTTCATTCACTCGTAATTTGTTTAAATCATAAATGAAAAATTGATGTCTTAAACTACATCAAAACAAATTTCTATATTAAAATCATTAAAACAAATTTTCAACAATCCCCCACATAAATGAAAATTGTCTCACCAATTTGAAAATGACTCAAAGATTTGTTGAGAAATATTGGTTTGGTATTTTACTACATCAAAACAGATATTTTTAGCTTTAAACCTTTCTTAGTGAAACACTATCAGACTTACTCGATTAAATAGTGAACGCAATGTCTTAAACTATTTAGCCTTTTATGTAAATCAACACAATAGTGCTCATATAGTTCTCTACTTAGAGATTTTCTTTGGTTATCACTGTTCATTTTTTCCTTGAACAACTCTTGGACTCGTGCGTGCTTTAGAGAATTCACTTTTTTATCAAAATTCTCAAAGAAATGACTATATTTTTCACTCATATAGGTGATCTTTCATTAAAAGTATTATGCTATACTGCACTTAGTATACCAATATATAAAAATTATTAAGAGCTCAACTCATTATTTATCACACTATAACTAACACTTATTTTATCATTGGAATAAATATAAAATTATAGTTTCCTAGTGCTACCGATATGTTATATGACTTAGTTTTCCATTTGAACCTAGATCTTGTGATCTTCAATCAACTAGATATGATTATCATCATTACACTCTTTTGTTTTTTAAGTTTTTAAACTCATTCCTCTCGATAAACTATACACAAGCTCTCTCGACAAACCTTTGGTTGGCGGATCCGTAATGTTTTCCTTTGACTTTATATAGTCCATGAAAATAATTTCATTTGAGAGCAAGTGTTTAACGGTATTATGTCTATGATGTATTTGCTTAAACTTTCCATTATACATATTACTTTATGCCCTTTTAATTATTGACTGACTATTGTAATAGACACAAATAGTTGACACTGATTTTAGAAAACATGGAATATCCTCTAAGAAATTCCAAATCCATTCGGCTTCCTCTCCAGCTTTATCAAAAGCAATAAACTTTGACTACATCGTGGGTTTAATGATACAAACTTGTTTAGGGAATTTCCATGATACAGTTGCTCTACCAAGTATAAAGACATATCCATTTGTGGATTTTGAATCCTTAATGTTGGAAATCCAATTAGTATCATTATACCCTTCTAGTACTATTAAGTAACTAGTGTAGTGTAAGCCATAGTCCAAGGTGTACCTCAAATACTTGAATACCCTTTTTATTACCTCTCAATGATTCATACTTGGATTGTTTATAAATCTACCCAGTTTACTAAATAAATAAGCAATATTATGTCTTTTATAGTTCATAATGTCTATTAGGCTTTCAATTATTCAAGAGTATTCCAATTGATTTATTCTCTTATCTTTATTCTTAGACATATATACGTTTATATGGTGTTTTGACAATGTTATTGTCACATTTAGAAAATTTCTCAAGAATTTTCATAATATAATGAGATTGGGACAATAACAATCTATTAGATGTCTTATAATTTTTTATTACTAGTATGACATCTATTGTAAAAATTCGATAAATTATAATCTAAGTAAAATAAATAAAATACCGAATAGATTAAATAAAAGGGGTTTCAAGTATAGTAAATGGATACAACAGAATAAAAGATAATATGTTATAGTGTAAATTAAGAAAAAGAAGAGTTGGGTGACAAAAATAGAATTAAAAAATAATAAAGGTTAATGTGTAAATAGTTAAAAGCTAGAATATAAATGCTTCATATTTTTCCCTTTTGGTCGTAAGTTTGAAATAAAAAGATGGGGAGGAATTGTGTGATTTTCTACTTAAATTCTTGTTGGTTTCACCAATTAAAGTGAATAATTAGGGTGATTAACTTAGTTAAACATCAAGAGGGAGTGATTTTACGGTGGTGAGTGCTATGGAGGAAGAATTTCAAGCTAGGGTTTGAAGAGGAAGGAGAAGAAAACTTGATTTTTCTTGCATTCTTTCCTTGAATCCTTATTAAAGTGAGGTAAATAACATGCTCCAATTGATTAATTCCTCTAATTTTATGTTTGATGAATGATTATGCAAAATCTTGATTATGTGAAGTTGTGGATGTATGTTATGAATTGTGGGAATAATGCAAATTATGATTTAGCCATGTTAGAAAGCATGAATTATGGTTGGATAAGTGTTTAATTTTAAATAAAAGAAACAAAATTCCCCTCCCCCCATTTTAATTGAATTTTTGGCTAAAAGAGGAATAATTTAAGGGATTTGAGGTTTTAATTCAATTGTTTGAAAAATGTGGGAAGATAAAGGTTTATAAGTGTTATTATATGAAAGGAGTAAGAATTTTTCAAAGAAAAAAAATCTTCATTCCCTAGGTTATTTTCGGCTAAAAGGAGAAGAAAATTAGAAAATGGAGTTTAATATTATTATTGAGAAATCTTGCTGAATTGAAAATAATTGATGTTGATAGGTTAAATTGAATAAGGATTTTTGTGAAAAATAAATATGTAATTGGTATTAGAATTTTACTGGTTCAAATGAATGAACAATGACAAAGTAAATTGTGTTGGTGCAGAGGAGGCCGCAGGACCTAATCAACAACAATGGACCTCTTTACGCGCATAGACACCAGGTAGGTGTTCGACACCTTAAAGTAATTAAATGGTTTAATTTTTATTATTGTAGAAGAAATTTTGTAGATTTTAATTTTAGTGTAAAGTTAAAAAAAAAACCTTGTTGAATGGGCAAGCCGTGAAAATTATTTCTTTGTTACTGGAAATAAATTATTTCCTGGTCACTGGAAATGATGCCCTGTTGAATGGGCAAGCCGAGAAGATTATCTCCTGGCTACTAGAAATAATGCATGGTTGAATGACCATGTTAAGAAAATTAACTTATGAGTTAATTGGATAACCTCTTGGTGTAATATAGATTAATTGTAAGACTTTAATTTGAGGTTAAATATGCAGGTTTATGGCAGACACTCTTGTTATTTTTCAATAGATTTATTCTCTGTGTCTAGAAAAGAATATATAAAATTATAAATTACAAAAAAATAAGACAATTTATTAAATGATGTGAAAATCACCTTATGTACATGAATAGTTAGTCCTTATCCAATTGCTTGTTGAAATGTACAATTTAATAATGTTTAATGTGATTATGTTTTTAGGTACGTCGCACCTTTGAACTGGATAGTAGATGCTTTGATAATTAATTTTGCTATGTGATCAATGTAATTGGAAGAACTAATATTTTGTTGTAATACGCTTTTATACCTAAGAATTGTAATGTTTAACTTATTATCTTGTGTATGATGTAATTTATGTTGTCGATGTTATTAAGTTGAATTATGGTTGGTTGTATATATATTTTGAGCACAATTTTTTTTTTAAAAAATAGATGATGCATGTTATGAATTTATTAGCTTTTAATAAATTGTTCTATAAAAAATAGAAATGAAATATTGATATATGCTGGAGTTTTGAAAGTCTAAATGATGGACGTATATTGTGATTGATGTTACAAGTTCAAAAATGATTGACTCGATAACTTGGTATCGAAAGAATACAAAGGAAACTCTGTTGGAATTTCAGTAAAACATATAAGTATAAAGACAAAAAAAATTGGTAACCACGAATATATATCGTATATTTTGAGTTTACAAGATTAAGGTTGTTACATCTACAACATCTAAGTTTTTCATGTCAAACTTGTTAGTTAATATTTTCTTAGTAAATTTGATCATGTGAACATTTAAAGCGAAACCAAAAAAACTAAAGAAAACTAAAAGCAAAGAAAGAAAGAAAGATGCCAAGAATTAAAAGCAAGGAAAGAAAAGAAACTAGGAATAAGAGAGAATTTAGAAAAGGAAAATTCTGTATTTTATCAATTCATCAAAATTGTCTAACATTTAGAAAAATATGACATGAATAATAAAACCTTAATTAGAATGAATAATTGGGCTTATAGCCCACTAAATAAAATACTCAATAATAATTAAATCATGCCCAATAAATAAAGCTTAATTAATAAATCTCAACTAAAAATTCAAATAAGTTAAACCAAAACATAAGCTTAAGTTGAATTTTTCAATGGTTTGGGCTACCCCTTTATCGTTTATGATCATACGAGTGCATCAACAGTGTTTCGGGTCTGGTGTCTCAACCAACTCACACATGGTTAGAGAAACTCGACTTTGTCGAGTGTATTTCAAGGCGACTCCAATAATGCTCCCAAAGAGCATGATTAAGTTGTTGTTATATCTCTACGATAATTCAAGAATGGTTTGAATTTAGTAATCTAGATTATATACTGAGATTCACTATAGTTCATCTTCCTTGATAAAAACAACTTGTGTATACAAAATAGAATTAATATGTTCTTCTTGGGCCAAAGATAAGGATAATGGGGCAGAGGTTTCAAAATGAGCATTAAAGATAGGTTGCATTTTATATATAACGAAGTCTTTTATATAAAAAGTGGAGCTAATATTAAAGTTTGATGGTAGTTTGCAACATAACTGTTTAATTCAATTATTTGCAACATTTTGAATGATTTAGAACTACTCACTTGAAATTTATGATTAATTTTCAAAGGACACCGTTCAGGGTTGATTTGTATCACGAAATAATCTCCAACATTAAGTATATCATGATGCTTATATAAATCAGCTCAAAATTTATATTGTTTATTACTTGCTTTAATTTGTTTTATAATATCAACATGCAAATTATAAAATCTACATGCAAATGACTCAGTTGAATCAAATATTTTATAGTGAGAAGACATATGAAAAAGATCTATAAGTTTTCTAGGTTCATAACTATGAACACAATATAATTGATAGTGTGGGTTGAAACAAACACTATTTGAAACCTTAATCAATATAGTTTGAACATAACCTAATATATTAGGATTATCTCCATCATCTTCAACCTAATAAAGCATATAAAATTAAAATTAATTCTATATGTGAGAATATAATAATTTAAAAGAAAGTTAAATAATAACTTAAATTTTAAAAATGTTAAAAACCTCTTTCACACTTAATATATTTTTATTATTATTATTTTTTCTGTACAAGATAACAAAATAAAGTCTAATATAAGGATAAATCCTTAAGATTGTTAATAAAATATTGTAAATATATTAGACTAATAGACTAGTGAGCACGAATGTTTGAATTATCATAACAAAATATGTTAGACGTAAGAATGTTTCAAAGAAAATCTATTGTTCATACAAGTTTAAATCTATAAACATGAAAACTAATAACTCATTACAAATATGCTTTCAACACGAATATAATTAAAAGAATATTAGCATGCATGCTTAGTATTTATTCAAACTTGCAATTGATATAAAATTAAATTCCTAGCATGCATACTAATAATAAAACTCTAATTAGAATCAAATTCAAGCTTAACATCCACTAGTTAATAAAAATTTAATAAAATAATAAAAATTAAAATTCAATAGTAAAAATAAATAAAATCTAATGTCTTGAGTTTGAAATAAGCATAATCTATAATAAATAAAAAAGAAAAGAAAAACGAGCTTGTGTCTCGGATCCAAAAACCCTCAGTTCTCATCTTATGTGCACCTAGAAGTAAATATTTTCGGTTCGGTTCGGTTTTTATTAAAAAAACAACCAACCTAATTTTTTTCTCTAGGAATTGAAACCGAAACCGAACAAAATATGATTTAAACCGATTATTTCCAGTTCGGTTGGTTATTTAAGATTCAAAACTGGAAAAAACCCATAAATAAATGTGCTTCTACAAAGAGACAAAGGAAGGGGTTCAACAATGAGGGTAGCTTTACCGGCTTTTATTTCTCTTCAAAATGAAACTACGAATAAATTACCATCCCTGAAATAATATAGTAAAGCAAATAAATTAAAGAAAAAAAAAGGTCAATTAAAAAGTGTAAAAGGAACTAACAAGAGAAGGCAATTAGGAAGTCACTAGGGTGTTTGATGGAAAAAAAAAACCATGATCGCTTAACGATTCAAGTTTTTATGATGATGTACATTACATTGGACACATAGCCCAATGTTTCTCAGGCCACCCTACAAAAGAATAAAAAGAGAAGACCAATAAGCCTGAGATCGAGAGACTGAGAGATTAAGAGAACTAAGAGACAAAGAGCTTGGAGGGGCAATTTTGATTTAGAGAAGAGAGATTGAAAGACAAAGATATAAATTTAGATTTAGAGATTGAAACTGTGATTGTGGAGGGGGCGGCTTGTTACTAATTGCTAGGGTTATAATGCAATTCTTTTTATTTTTAGTAATTAATAATTTTTAGATTGATTTGGTTCGATTTGGTTATTTTAATTTTAACTATTGAAAATAAAAATTGAATTAAAACAATTTTTTTATTTAAAATTTTCTAATTGGTTTAATTGTTTTTTTTATAATTTAGTTTTATAATTTAATCGATTTTTCATGTTTTTTTTATAGTGTATACGTACACCTCCTCTCTTTCTCTCTCTCCTTTATACGTTCCCGTATGCTTTCCCTCCCACCAATAACACCGCATCTACTTTCCCTCCACTAATAACACCCATAAAGAATTTCACCCAATTCCAATGCTAAAGTGTTTCTGTACTTCCATTAAATAGTTGGCAAACGATTCGAAATCCCAAGGAATGTGGATTTTGATGAAACTGAGAAGGAAATTTTTGAACTCCACGATGATGGGCTAGGATTTTCTGGTGCTGGAGGGGACAAGAAGCACTTGGATGCTCCAGCACTAGAGGTGAAGGAGCTATCGGAGTTGCCAGAGCAGTGGAGGGAGCTAAGTTGGCGTGGTTATGTAAGGACTTGCCAACGCATAAGCCAGCTACTATTGCGAGGATACTAAATGGGCAGAGAAAGTGGATGAGGTAGGAAGATGCCACTTATATTATCGTTTATTGTACTCGAATTAGCGAAATGAGACTTGGTTTAGGATACTATTTTATTATCGAACTTGGGTTTTAAAATTTTTGTTTTGCAGTGCTAATATTTTAGTGCTTAGTGTTTTATTTTATACTATGATTAAATGTTCAGATACTAAAAATTTATGGGTTGTGATATTAATTTAAAGGGGTTATTACTAAAATTTGGTATCATATGGG
Source organism: Populus simonii (assembly GCA_007827005.2). Taxonomy (NCBI): domain Eukaryota; kingdom Viridiplantae; phylum Streptophyta; class Magnoliopsida; order Malpighiales; family Salicaceae; genus Populus; species Populus simonii. The sequence continues at coordinate 14,865,628 of CM017467.2, read as the reverse complement.
AAAATGATGGTAGAGATCTTGACTTGTGAATTAGGTTGTCGCGAAGCTAGATGCTTTTAGGATCAAGCTGGAGTTTTATCTATACCCCTAGATTGAAATAGAGAAAGATGGAGTGTCATCACTGGGATTTCTTTTTTATTGTTAGGTGTATGAATAGATGGTGCAGTAGTATTGGTATCAGTTTGATTTTGCATTGTCCACTAAGTTAGCAGATTACATGAAGTTTGTGAAATGCAGGGAGATTTTTTATGATATTATCAGTCAGGACGTGTTCCCACTGAATCTATTTTTCACATTCGTTTAGTTGCATATCTGATTATGACTGTTCAAAGTAGCCTGGAGGAATTGTGCAACATTTATGATTCAGTCGGGAAGGTTACCAGCCACGACTGGGTTTGTACAATTCTTTGTTTAGAGCTCTTGTGAGCAAACCGGGGGTGATTGCAAAATATTATCTTAAACGTGTTGAGTTTATTTATCATAATTTGGTGACATGTGGACTTGAGGTACATAAGTATATTTATGACGGTCTCATTTGGCTACATAGCTATCAAGACACAATAGATAAAGAAAGACTTGCATCATTAAGGCAAGAGATGAAGCAAACAGGAGTAGAGAAGAGATACGAAGTGCTTAATTATTTCCATGTTGAGAGTTTATGCAAAGGATGTAAATCTAGAGAAAGCAGAAAGGACTTGGCTCAAACTCATCCGTCTTGATGAAGATCACCCATCACAAGTTTTTGTATGTAGAATGAAAGTCTTTTCAAAGGCAGGAGAATCTATAAAATCATTGGAGACATTCAGGAAGATGCAAGAGGTTTTAAATTCTTACAATGTTGCACTATATCATAAAATTATAGAAGTCTTGTACGAGGCTGAAAAAGTGGAGCTTACAGAGTTGCTTATACAAGAGTTGGTTCAGGGTGTAATGAAGTCGCTTACTCCATCTTTTATTGCTATAATGTATATGTACCCTAATTTAAATTTACATGATAAATTAGAGTCGGCCTTCTCGTCGTGCCTTGAGAAATGTTGATCCAGCCGGAGTGTCCACATCATATACGTGGATTCTTTGGTGAAAGCTGGTAATCTTGACAAGGTTGAGGAGATATTTAACCATGTGTGTAATAACAAGACAATCAGTGTTAATGCCAGACCATGCAATACTATTTTAAGTGGATGCCTCTCATTTGGATACCATGTAAAGGCAGAAATAATATATGATCTAATGTGCCAAAAGAAATATGATATTGAATCTGTTCTGATTTTGAGCAGGAAAGCTGTAAGAAAGCCTTCTATCCTCAAGCTTGAAAAAGAGCAAAGAGAGATTTTAGTGGGTTTACTCTTTCAGTGGTTTGCAAATTGAATCGGATGGGAAGAAGCACGTGATTCAGTTTGAGTTGAATTAGAATTCTATCACAAATTTTATTTTTAGGAGACATTTACATGACCAGCACAATGAGTGGCTGCATCCATCTTGTAAGCCTGGTGATGATAGTAATACTGATGACATCCCTTGCAGATTTTATACTATATCACACTCTTATTTTGAATTCGATGTAGACTAGTTCTGGCCAAGAGGCTAGCCTCAACTCCCAAAGCTAATCACAGGTGGCTGTCACCTCAGCTTCTTGCATGCCAGTACATGTATGGGGTCATAGAACATCATCAAGGGATATTATGGTGAAGCTAATAAGAAGTGTTAGGGGTGTTAGAAGGGTTATCAAAACTTTGAAATCAAAATCTCTGGATCGCAGGGTGAAGAATAAAGGGGAAAGTGTTTTGGATAGGTTTTTTTGGAAGTGTTTCTACATGGTTTTGGAAACTGGTAGAACCTTATATCTTAGATGACTTGAAAGATTTTCCAACGTGATCATACCTTAGAGAATAATTTGGCAGAATTTCAAAATATGAATTTTGATAGCGGGTTTGATTTCGATGAAGAGGCATCTGAGGATGGTGACATGGACAGCTAATAGGAACTTTTGCGGGCATACTAGGCTTTGTATGGTTCAACTCTTGTTTTCTGGGATTTGCTCTGAGACCGCCAAAGGTTGAAAATGATTGGATGTGAAACCCACATGCTAATCCACTTATGGTGCATCACTGTCAACAACCTCAGAGCTGTACATATAGATGTTTATATGTATTGAAATTAGCAATTTGATTAAACTGGTTTTGAGTGTATCTCATTTTATAACCTCATTTATGTTTGGTGTGTTCAAGAGTATCATGTTTAATTTCAACGTTGTTGTGGTTTATGTCAAGAGTTTAAATCTGAAAACCTGTTTCTCCACTTGTGATGTCATCTCTCTAAACTTTGCTGTAACTTCAAGCGTTAATGGAGCTCCTTCTTTTCAAACTTTAGTCGGGTGTGCTATTCAGAGACCTATCTTTTTGACAAAGCCATAGTCACTGCAACTCTCCCAGTCAAAATCTTGCGATGAACTTCAAGTATATGGATTTTTATAATGGCTTTGTTGTCACAGATATGCCTTTTATCGCTTCCCTGCTACTCACTGCACAGACGCACATAAACAAAAGCCTTGACACACACACCTTCTGATTTTTCTCCATAACTTTTCTACATGGTGCCACATGATAAAAGGTGCTTCAGTCTCGGCAATACATAACCTTCCATGCACGAATATTGATGGAATCTCTGATTAGGGCGAGGACAAGGCATTCGGATTGGACTCAGGAGAGGATAAAGTATCAAGTTTTCTCCTCTTCTTATTTTTTGGTTTCCCAGTCTTTATCTATCTTTTGAAACAACAATGCAAAATAAAAGAAAGGAAAGGAACTGGTGATGGTGATGCCATTATTTCTTTTGTTTTTGTGCTGTTTTTTCTTCTGCATAACCTTCATGCTTGTAGCAGCGTTGGCGATATGTGTTGTAGCATGCATTTCTGCTTCTTTTTGCACCTCAGTATATTTCGTTCTGGATGCGCTGCGCTCCTCGTGAAAAAAAGGCACTTCTGCATATTTAACACATATGGCATGCTTTTGTATGTATAACACAAAACTATTGAACATGAAGATTGCTAAATAAAGGATGATTAAAAAAAGGAAAACTGGGAAGATGATGTAAACAGACTCATGCCTTGCTCGTGCAACCTTTGCTAGGAGGTCTCAAAAGTGCCGATCATGGTTTTTCAGACCCGGTCCGATTCAAGGTGCAGGTTTCGGGTTACCAGGTTGTTCAGGTCATTTTTTTTTTTTAATTAAAACAACGTCGTTTTAATAAAAAAACAAAAATCAACGGGTTGTAACCGGGTTTTTGACCGGGTCAATCAGATTACACCGAGTTTTTTTTCTTCTTATTTTTCTCCAACCCGGCCTGGTTCTAGTCCCGGGTAGACCTGTCGGGTCGGCCTGAGTTTCAAAACTATGGTGCCAACCCGCATGAAAAATAATGTTGAGTGATTTTGTTTTTATATTTTAAAAGTATTTTTTAAAAAAAGTTAATTTTTTAGTTTTAAAAATTATTTTATATTTTTTTGATGTGTTAATGTTAAAAATAAATTTTAAAAATAAAAAAAAATATTTTGATATATTTATAAATAGTAAAAATGATTGTGAAATTTACCATTTTAAAATTGTGTGGACCCACGGGCAGTCGGATTTATCAAATAATAAATAGCTTTCTAGGTAAGATGATATATTTCTTTTTTCCCTAAAAAATTGAAAAAAAAAAAAGAGAAAAGAAAAGGATATCTTTCTCCTTTTATAATTCCAGAAACACCCTTACACACCTGCCTTGCATTGCATGAGAGAAGACTCCACTCTCAAAACAACAACAACAACAAAAAAAATAAATAAATAAAGAAAGAAAGAAAGAAAGAAGATTGGTGCCGAGTGAGTGAGTGGGTTTCCAGGAAGAGAATAAAGAAGAAATGGTGTCGGACTCGGACCTCGTGACTCGGCTCCGTGAAATACTCAGGAGGTCGGACTTGGACACGGCAACTGCCGGCAGTATACGGCGGCAGTTGGAGGAGGATCTCGGCGTTGATTTATCGGAGAAAAAGAAGTTTATTAGAGAGCAAATTGATACTTTTCTCGAAACCTTTAATGGAGGAGAAGGTAAATCAGAGAATGTGTCAGAAAATGAAAATACCGAAAACGACGCCGTTGGTGACGAGGAAAATGAAAACGACGGCGTTAAAGAAGAAGAGGAAGAGGAAGAGGTAGAGACTGAGACAAAGGAAAGCAAAGGGTACTTTTTTCTTTACTTATATTTATGGTTAAATAAGCAACATAGTGTGTAATGAATTAATCATGCATGCATGTAGAGATTGCTTGCAAATTATTTTTTTGGGAAAGAAATAAGGTGTTTTTTTTTATGGGAAATAGAAATTAGATATTGAGATTTATTGTTTATCGTTTATGGACATATTGCTTGGCTTTTTTTTTTTTTTTAATTGGGATATAGTTTTTGTGGTGCCATTATGTAGTTCTAATTAGGTCAAGAACTTTGTGTCTTATGAGCTGTGTACGCTAATTGCTTTTCTATGCATTTTTTTTGGAGTGTATGTTATGTTTTGTTTTATAAGAAAATGAATGCATAAGTTTAATCGTGTGCAATGAATAATGTGACGCTACTTAGAGATTATTGATGATTAAATTGGGGAGGATATTGGATTGGAAGCAAAATTAGATTATTTGTCTATGGCTTACTTTGAGATTACATTGGAAGTGAAGTTAGTATATGATGTTTTGGTGTGTGTTGGTTCATTACGGGGTACTGAGTATGAGAGAGGTAGTCTTTTTGTAGATTTTAGTGATACAGTCTAGAAATGTCATCCTCTCTTTTATGAGTTCTGAAGAAGTAATTTTTAGATGCCGAATTAGTCAAGGACGTGTTTTCTCTACTTTTAATGCTTAATAATTTTCATTGATTATTTCTTTCTTTTTAGTTTTTGCACTGGATCTTTTTGGTGTTTTAGTGGGTTTATTTCGAATACTAAATCTTTGAGTTTCATTTCAGAGGCTTTATTAATTTTCTGTTCGTTTATTTTCTTATACAGAAAGAAAATAGGTGTGTGTTTGCTTCCGTTTTAATTTAATGCATGTCAGATATCCAATTATCCCGGATACCAGTTTCTTATTAATCATGCTAGTCACTCTTGTGTTATCTATCATTTAGGTCAAACAAGACAGGAAAAGTGAGGAAAAGAGGTGGCTTTACTAAATTAAGTAGCTTATCTCCACAACTTCAAGCAGTTGTTGGAGTGCCTGAATTGGCCAGAACTGAGGTTTGTTGAAGATGATTCATTTCTGGAGATTGGTTCAGGTGTTAGTTCATGGATCAGGTTCTCACTTTGGTTCTCCTTACTTCTGCTATCCCAGGTTGTGAAGAAGCTTTGGGCCTATATCCGCGAGAACAACTTGCAGGATCCAAAGAATAGGAAAAAAATAAAATGTGATGAAGCATTGCGTGCTGTCTTCCGTGTAAATTCAATTGACATGTTTCAAATGAACAAGGCCCTGTCCAAGCATATTTGGCCATTAACTGGAGAAGATGGTACTTTCTTTAATAAGTTATCCTCTTTTGTTTTATTCTGTGGTGGGACAATGAGTGGTTAGTTTTGCTTGATAGTAGTATCTTATTGCTTTTGATGTGTAAGGTCGTTTAGGATGTTTATGCATGCTTTTATCCTGTTCTAATTATGAATTACTTGTGTTTCTGTTAGTTTAGGAAATTGGGTGTATTTTGCTTTGGCAATTAAATCCAACAGTGTAATTTTTATCTTCCAAAAAAAAAAAAAGCTGATGGGGGAGAGTATACCTTAACCTTATACTAAGATTTTATTTCTTACAAATCAGTGGGCAGGGAAAGTGCTTGCATTATACTCTGTTTGGTTTGACAATTTTTTTATCAGATATTTTGACTATGATTTTTTTTATTACCTCTCCTGGCTTGATATTACTGACCTCCTCCCTTTTTATTGGTTGTGGTGTAATACTTTGTTATTCCAGGGAAACTAATCCTTTCCCCTGGTATCTTGATACATTAGGATGTTTATATTTTCTGCACTTTCAACTTCAACTCCTACAAACAGGCTTCGAACTTCTGCTTTATTTCATTACGGCACAATATAATCCTCTTAACTATTTACCTTTAGAGATCTCTTCTTAATGTGTTATCAGATGATTGTTTGGCTGTTATATTAACCAATGATATTATTGAACCATCAGAAAGTGTAAAACAGAAAGAAAAATGTGAAGACAGTAATGATTTTGGGAATGAAGGCGACAATGGAGGGGAAGAGGAGGAGGAACAAGAAGAGGAGGAAGAGGTGGAAGAGGAAGAGGTAAAGAAAGAGAGTAATGGAAGAAGCAAGAAAGGACGGTGGGTTTCTTGTACTCCTTTTTTCTTTTTTCCACGAGTGAATTTCTATTCTTGTTTGCCATTATTTTGAGTTTCCTAATGATTCCCCTACTTGACAGCGTGGGAATTACCCATGCTCGCTTTAACTTATGATATGGTTACTTTAGGGGTTGAGGTTTTCTTTATGACTAAATGCAACTTCATCCTTAAAATATCACCACTGAAAATAATGAGGTGGTTAGCTCTCCCTTAGACAAATTCCAGCCATTTTATGGACTAAAGAAATTTTGGTTCAGGTTCTAAAAATTATTAATTTTCATAACCATTCTACATGTTTGAGGTTTACTGGAGTGGATGATATGAGGTTGTTTGTGATTAGTGGTCCTAGACTGATATTAGGAAATGTGAGGACTAGCATGACATTCTTATTCCTTTAAATATAATATTTATGGTTATTTTTTGGACTTAATAATCTTATTTTATCCAGTAAATCTGCTAAGGTGGATGAAAATGTTAAGAAAAGAGGAGGCGGCTTTACTAAATTGTGCAGTCTTTCTCCTCAACTTCAAGAGCTTATTGGTGTTCCTGAATTGGCCAGAACTGGGGTATTTTAACAGATGCCTGGATGCTCTTTATGTTATCAGTTGAGCTGAAGAATGATTGTTTAAGATTTATTTTTTTTTACTAAATCATAGTCCATGTTTCTTCCCGTCCCCTTTTGTTTTGGTAGGTTGTGAAGAAGCTCTGGGCCTATATCCGGGAGAAGAATTTGCAAGATCCAAAGAATAAGCGAAACATAATATGTGATGAATCACTGCGTGCTCTTTTTGATGTTGATTCTATTGACATGTTTCAAATGAATAAAGCCCTGTCCAAACACATATGGGCTGTCTGTAAGGAAGATGGTACGCGCTTAATGAGCTTTTCTTTTAAATTTATTGTATGTTAAGGCAAGCCTTTAGGGTAATATTGTCCAGAAAACTTGGCTTCTTTATCTTCACTATAATAAAATACTTTCTTGGGCAATTTGTCACTTTAATTTCAAATCAAATTTAGTTTTTAGCCTCTGTATTGAAAGTCGTGTGCTTCAAATTGATGCATCAAATTTAGAACAGGGGATCTCACAAAAACCTGCATTATCTAATTTTTTGAACAACATCTCAAAGTTGCTTGATCAAAGTGATAAAAGACATGTGAACCTTTTCTTTTATATGTAATGTTTGCACACTTTCCTTTCAGTTCATGAACATAAGGATAAGGATTGATGATTCAGCTTCTTTTAACTGACTTTCTATTAAAGTGAAAAAAGATACTTGGCTGGTATATCCTTTAGGCTGTATCCTGTGGATAAAATTGTTGTTACATGCATTTAGGGATTGGATGTCTGGTTGCCACTTCTTAAAGATGAAGAGGAAACTACATTGCTGGGGAGAGAGGCAAAACAAACATGATAGAATGTGTAGCATAGATGTGTCAAACATATATCCCATGTTATGTCTGTGTTTTTCACCAAGTGCAGTTCTTCTTAACTTCCAGGCAATGTGGCCTTTATTGTCTTAGAAGTTAATCCTAACTACTGACAATATATATCTCAGTTAAAGTAAGCTGGTTCACCCTAGGTTTCATAACTTCTAATGGTTCTATTACACTCTTATTTTAAGTTAGTGCTCTCCTTGTGAAGTTCATACAAACTACAGATGATGAATTTCTTGAGGAGAGTGACCTTAATTTTTATTAATCCTTGCCATTTTACATGATATTTTGTAATTTTTGTTCCCATCTCTGAAGAGGACCTCTTTTATCAATTGGTGACTGGAAACCTTCATAGTGTTTAATTTTAAGCTTTTGAATTGGTTTAATAACTCATATCTCTTAGATGAATGATTAGAACATTTTAGGGATATCCCCTTTGACACATGTTGCATGGTTTGACTTAATCAATGTACATTTTCTCCTTCCAAACTGCATTTCTTCTTTTTATTTTATATAGCAGTTTTTGTTAACTTTGATTAATGCGTGAACGTAAATGGTCACAAATATAACGTATTAGGTTTCAAGTTGTTCGAGAAAGAAGTGATGGATCAACAATGAGGAATAAATTTAAAGTATCGTTGGAATACTTTCTATGAGCCAGGAACTTCTTTCTCTTCATCATATTAGTAAATGTCATCTACTTCTTTCTCTTACTTTGGTCGGCTCTAGTTTAAATGTAGAGGATCCCAACCAGTTTGGGATTAAGGCTAGTGAGTTGAGTATCATAGAGCTTAATGAATTTAGGTGTTTTATGCACTGACTATGGCCTTTTCTCATTAATTTTTATTCATTAAACTTTTAATTTTATCATATTGCAGTTGTCAAAAATATGTTGTGCAAATCTCGTTTGTTGTGTTGACACAAAATCACAACTCAAGTATTCTCTAGTATCTGGGAATCATGAGAATGTTCAAATTGCTTAAAGAAAATGTTTTATCCTGATCTTGTAGCTCCAAGCAACTCTTCACCAAAGGAAAAGGGGGCTAAACAAGGAAGAGAAGAAGGTGGGACTAGTAACTAATAACGCTTTTATTTTCGTAGTAGTTGCACAACCTTCTCGCATAAGAAAACTGAGGATGAATTCTGGCACTCTAATAGTGACAATCTGTTATTTCTCACTATTCAGATCCTGATGAACCTAAACAGAAAGAAAAACGGCAGAAGAAAGGTGCTTATCTCCTTGCTCCCCTTCAAATCTCAGATGCCCTTGTCAATTATTTTGGCACTGGTGAAAATGCATTATCTCGATCTGATGTTGTAAATAGAATGTGGGAATATATAAAAGAGAATGATCTCCAGGCATGTCATCACCTTCCTGATCAAGATTTTGTTCTGACAGTTCAATAATTCTGATGTTCATATGTACATTCCATGAATGTGACTAAATTCCATTGGCTACTGAATCTTCATGCAGTGGACAAGTTGGTTTGATGAACTATCTTTCACGGACACTGTGTTTTGCCAACTTCAATTAATTGATCTGCTGACGAGCCTGTTGGTAAAGCTTATTGTGTTCAGAGAATAGGCTTGAGGCTAGACATAGGAATAATGCAAATATAGATACACTACAGAGAATAAATTGAAGTGAGGGCTGTTAATAACAAAGAGAGATGCTTTTGGCTTGGTAACATTCATATTGATAGAGCTTTGCATTGAGTTCGTCTTGGTAACTTTCATATTGACAGAGCTTGTGTTAAGTCTAAACTTGGTAACATTCATATTTCGTGCACCAATATTCAATACACATATAATTGTGTGTCTGCATGCATGCATGTGTGTGTTTCAGAATCATTTCTTCATCCTATACAAGAAAGCTTTTTGAGTGGATGGTGTTATCAGTTACATGGTTTATCTATTTTCACTATAAATCTAGCCGTGTGTTTTCATGAATTTTCTCTTCATTCTATGATCTTTATTGAAGTATATTGAGTGGAGGGTGTCACCAGTTACATGGTTTATCAATTTTCTTATAGAAATCCAGCCCTGAGTAGGTCTCCACCATGATAAGGAAAGACCTAGTTTGCTACAAAATTACAACATGCACCCTGAAAATAACCAGAGTGCCAGTAACTTGAAATTTTCTAAATCTGAATTGCAAGGCATGAATGTACACATGTGATGCACCTGTTTTTCAAAAAGAGAAAACAGTGATCTTTCAATCCATCTTATTTGTCTTCTTTCATACAATGTGTTAATGAAAAGAGAGGAAAGGATAGCTGAAACTAATTTATGAATGGAAGTCACAGCTTAAGAGGCTGAATTTCAATGTTGATATCTGAAGTTAACCCTGAGCGAGTTAGATAGCAATAACACTGTTGAATTTAAACTGCTTGGCCGAATACACTTCCAGTTATGGCTGTGTCTGTGACCCTTCCAGTACTACCGAACATAGTATGTCCTTTGAAGTATGGTTATGTTTAGTTTTTGTTGTGATTATTAAGCTCTGGACCTTTTTTTTCCAGGTTTATGATAATCTCTTGTTGTATCATACTGATGCATTTGGTAAAATGATCAGCTTTATTTTGTCTTTGTTGGTTTAGACTTCTGTCAATTTCAGGCAGCTGCACCTTTTATAATACTGAGAGTTTTCTTGTTTTTTCTTAAGGATCCTGCTGATAAGAGGGGAATTATTTGTGATGACAAGCTGAAGGAACTATTTGAGGTTTACTCCTTCAATGGCTTCACAGTCTCAAAGCTCCTGTCATCTCATTTTATCAAGACAGAACAGTGAGTTGCTTATATGTACATAACTTGAGCCCATCAAAAGTGGGAAATTTTGCTTGAGTTGAATTTTACTCTTTTCCATTTCGCACTGGCAGCCTGTATGCTCTTTGTTGAAGAAATGGAAATAGTTTTGCAAAATAGTAGTTCTTTTTACTAATTTTTCTTATAGGATTTCTAATTTGCATTTCCCCCCCTTTTTTCCTCTTCTGTTTGAGGAGGTTTCTTTCAACCTATTTTTTATATTTTCTTTATATTCTTTTTTACTTTGGCGTGGAGATATGTGGTACTGTGATGGGATGAGTTGGTTTACCTCCTATACATGATTTGCTTCTTATATGCCAATATCTCTTAGAATTTTACAAGGAGTGGAATGGTAAGATTTGGCCACATGGAAAAACAAGTTTGTCGTGCAATGTGGTTTCACTAGGATCATAAGGTCAAGGGAAACTTTCACACCATGTTTGATCTGTGGCAACATGTCTTGTTTATCAAGCATGCGGTATGTTCTTTTGTCCTCTGTGATATCTAACTGGTGGGCGTTAGATGCTAGCCAGAATTTTTGATATTTCATAATATGCCTGGCATGACATATCCTCTTGTGTCTCTGTGTGATGGAACTAGACTGGTATTAAAATTAAACGAATGGGTTGTTTTGTAATGCCAAAATGAATTGCTGAGTTCATCAGTTGAAGCATTGTTGTCATGGTGCAAGTATTTGGAAGTTTCCCGCAGGAAATTTTACATGGAAGAAGGGTGTTGGAAATTTTTTAGATTCAAAATGTCATTTGCTCGATCAACTCCCTGTCAACCCAAACATTCAACAAACATCCCACACCCCTTCGACACGTTCTCTGAATGGCTATTTTTCCACAAGGCTGAGTTTAGAGGGTTATCAGCTAGCTGGCGTGCATACAGAATTGTGATAGCCATAAATCACACGCTTGTTTAACACTGTATTTTATCATTGATAAAGGGTATCGTTTTGCATACAGAATCAGGAATGTTTGCTGTATGGAGAACCTCCAGAAAGGGTTCCCACTGGTGGATGTCGTGAAAAGAAAGCATTTTTCGCAAAGTGTTCACGTGAATTCATGTGAACATGAAGGTCATGTCTTGACTAGTTATCCCATTTCCAAGTGGAATCCTTTTGGTCTATCCTGTGCTGGAGCTGACTTGACTTGTATGTTACAGTTCTATTATTTCTGGATGGTGGGCACGGACCAATTTCTCGATTCCATTCCCTCTTCCATGTCACTTCGCATGAATCACGATTGAGCTGCCTCAATCCTGACATGCACTCTAAATTCGAAATAAAAGGATTAAAACTAGAGAAGAAAAAAAAACCAAATAATACGCTGGACTTTTTCTTTCATTAAATTATAAAATGAATCATCCAAAAGTGTATAGATTCATCTTGGTCCTTATTCTTTCATAAAAACTAATTATGATATATTATATAATAATAAAACCCCAATTATGATATATTTAAAAACTAATTTTTAAATATTAGGAATCAGCATTTAACATGTAGCCTCTATAATTATATTTATAAAAATAGAATCTTAATATTTATATTAGGGGGTCAATAATTGGGGTTAAAAGTTAAGTGTCACTCTATTATTGTTATCATTATCTTCGTACCAATAATAGTTTTCACACCGAATATGTTTCTTGTTTCTTCGGTTCTTCTGATGATATGCAGCAAGCTTAATCACTCATTTGTCACACACATTAATTAATTAATTAATTAATTAATCAAATTTTATGTAAGTAAATAAATAAATTATATGACGACCACGGCTCGTTTGTTATGTAATCGCCAGTTTTTGCTACTGTTCCTACCTTGTAGAGACAAACCATGTGCGTTATAAGGCATGGCCCTTCTTCTTATGTACTTCTATATTATATAACAATTAAGAATTATTATAAAATTTCTTTTTATATAAAGAGTACAACATCTTTTTTTTCAATTTACCCCTTCATTTTTTTTTTTCCAATTTTGTTCTTTTTTTTTCACTCTCATATTTTTTTTAACAATTGTTCAAATTGCATTTGAATTGGTCAAGTTAATTGGATTACAACGTAGTAACTCTCATACGATTTAATTTTAAACTGGAGTTAAGCAAGAAGTCAGGTTGAAAGGTTTTTTTCTATCAATTTCAACATTTTTTTTCTTAATTTCATCCTCAATTTCTTTTTTTACAAGTTTGGCTAAATTGCCTATGGACCAAGCAAGTCGACTGAGTCATGTTAAAACAGCTTATATGCAGTTAAATTTAAACTCAAGCTTGGCAGGAAATTATGTTAGGAGTGTTTTTATGTCAATTTCATGATTTCTTTCTCAATTTAATCATCAATTTTTTTTACTTGTCAGCTGAGATGTCTTTGGAAATGCCAAATTGAGTAGCCACATCGAGATAACTTTTACACGATTTAATTTTAAACACAAGCTAAGTAAGAAGTCAACTCATAAGATTTCAAAGGTTGGGTCAAGTTTAATAAAAATATCAAATAATTCTATGATTTTTATATTTTTGTTATATTTAAAAAAATTTGATCCAGTCAATAACTAGGATATGTAAACTAGTTTACTCTAATAACAATTAATAATTTTTTGTTAAGCTTAGCAGGAAAGAGAAAAGAACATGAGTGCAAGAACCCTTCCTTGTCTTTTCCTTGTGAATTGAAAGGGTTGTTAGGGTTCAGATTGTAATTTAGTAAAGAGAAAGAAAAATACATAGAAGTGAAAAAAGAAGTAGTGGGGTTAGAAATGAACTCAAAATAGAATGTGTGTGTGTGTGTCTATAATAATAATAATAATAATAATAAAACCTAATTGTTGGATTCTTTTTTAAAATTAACATCGTTTCAAGAAAGTTAATAAGGAAAGACACGGTTTTGAAAAGTTTTGAGAAAATAACATAGTTTGTAAAGAACCGATGTTAGGAATGACGGTTGTTGAAGAACCGTTATTCAGAAAAACAGCTTAAATAAAAACCATGATTCAGAATCACAGTTTTAATGTAACCGTTATTCCCAATATCATTTCTTTAACAACCACGATTCAAAATAGCAGTTTCATAATAAAACTATGATTTTGAATTGCGTTTACGATGCATTTATAAACACCCATATTTTTTTCCTATGACTGTCGCTCTTAAAAGAAAAAAACCCTAAAAAAACAAGAGAAAACAACCCCTAATCGCCCAAAACACCATCCAATCCTCTACCAAAACACCAGAATAAATTTTCCCCTTATTTCTAGAATTATTTCTACAATTTGTTTTGTTGCAAAACATTGGCCCAAGCTTTCGTGTCTAGCCTCCTCGCCGCCACAACCAGTGGAACTGCCACTTACATTAGCATTGTCTATTAGTTTGAAGAGTTTAATTATTGAATTGATAAATTTTATGTTTTGATTTAATTATGTATTTGTTGTGTTTGATAATTAGATAATTTTAGGTTTTGAATGTTGCAATTATGTGTTTTTAATTCAATTGATGGGATTTATGGAAACAATTATGCTTGAATTAGAGAAATTAGAGTTTAAATTTATTTTTAGGTTAGTTGTCATATTTATTAATATTGTTTGAATTGATATAAATTTGATTTTAATTGATGCAATTAGACTAGAGTTTACGTTGAAGTTTTGTAAAAATTATCGTAATTGTAGATTTTGTTCAATTGAGATCATTTTTTTTATTTAATATTCAATTGTCATAATTTATTTTTAATTGTAAAAATTGTTCAATTGATTAGTTGTAAAAATTATCATAATTGAACTTTTGAAATTAATTATTGTTTTATTGCTATTATTATGGTCTACATAATGGTAATTTGTGTTTGTGTTGAATTGTGAGATAATTTGTTTTTGATAAAATAAGTATTTTTATTTTACAGAATGTTTTCAAACTTTTTTATGTTGTGTCATTATGGTGGTACTATTGTTCTTGATACGAATAATAGTATCATTTACATTGATGGAAGTACTGTGTTCTTGAATGATACTAGATGCATGTCATTTAAAGATACCAAAAAAGTTACATATGGAAGACTTGAGTTGAATTATAATGATATTGAAATAGATATCACTTGGATGTGTCTTATTAGGAAACATCATTATTTTTCGATACTGATTGCATGTGATGTAGATTTTAGAAATATGATGGAAATGTTCGTTCAAAGTGGAACGAATATGATGGAGTTGTATATGAATAACCGACCTAAACTTAGTAGCTCATATAATATAGAGCATGGAGATACTAATATATCTATACCCATATATGCTTGGCCATCTAGGACATTGGAAGATAGAATTATAGGAATTTATGATGAAAATAGAATTAAAAATGTATATTATGATCAACGTAGGTATGACTCCTTTGATCCTGGTGATAATAAAGATGAGGGTGTCATGAGTTTAGTTGAAACATTAGATGATGATAATGATAATGATGAGGCCTTATGTTCCAGAATTTGATCTTGATACTGGAGTTGATGACATGGTTTGTAATAAGTGGTTTGTTTATCATAAAAAATAAGTTGGTAATGGTGATTTGGTTAATGGACAAAATTTCAGAATAAAGTTGATTTGATGAATGCTATCAAGTAATGACATATTGCACATTCATTTGAATATCACGCTCAATGTTTATACCAAACATTTGTTCAACTACAGTGTGTTCATTCACCTAAGTGTCCATGGTATTTACGTGGGGAATACCATAAAAGATCATATTTCTTTAAGATAACAAAGTTAAAAAGGTAAACACACATGTACCAATACTTATATAAAAAAGATCATCACCAGCTTGATACATATATCAGAGGCCATATGGAATGGAAATGTATGTTTATTTTTCATTTGAAAAAGATGTTTAATTATTGTGTTGATGACCTTATAATTCATGCTAATACATCAAACTTTTTCTTTTACTATACAAGATTTAGGTAAGATGTATTGTAGATTTTATAAGTTGATGTCGCTTCCAGATCCTGTGATCCCATACGTCATGCAGGTGAGTTTTTATTACATTACATATCTTCAGCATATAAAGATGGATCATGACTTACTCATAGTACTTATTGAGAGATGGCAACAGGAGACTCATACGTTCCACCTTCGTGTCGGGGAGATGACACCTACATTGCAGTATACTGCTATTATGCTTGGCTTGCCTAAGGATAGGCAAGTAGTTACTGTTGTGGGTATCCAGAATAAGATCATGTTATGCGAGCATTTATTCAGACAAGTATCCCCTTCTAAAATGTTCAATGGGAACACTTTATCCATGAGATAACTTGGGGAAAATTTTTCTGAATTACCTGATAATTATGATGACGAGATCCTACAATGGTATGTTAATGCATATTAATAGTTTAATTAACATATTCATTTATCTATATTTTGATTTGAACTTGATGTTCTATTATGCAGGTATGCTAAAGCGTATATACTTCACATGTTTGACAATATACTTTTCATGGATCTTAGTGGGATGCTTGTGCCATAGTTCTACCTACCATTGCTAGAGGATTTTCAATCCATTCCACTTTATAGTTAGGGTTCAGACGTCCTTGCATGTTTGTATAGGCATCTATGTCAAACTAACTTGGAAAAATCAAAGCAAGTTGGAGGAAGTTTATTGCTTTTATAGGTAAAATAAATGTAATAAGTTTGTTCTTTTTGTGTGTTTATATATATATATATATATATATATATATATATATATATATATATATATATATATATTTGAGTTGGTTACTAATTGCTGTAAGTTTTTTTGTACATAAAACTATGATCGTAGGAGTATTTACATTTGGGGCGACCACAAATTGAGAAACCTATTATGTCTATTCGGGTTTTGGAGGTTGATTTACAACTTCCATTAGGTTACAAGTAATATGTTATTAAACATATAAATTATGCTATTTAGATTAAGAATATTTTTCATGGAAACCTTATTTAATAAGTTTCATTGCTTATTTATTAACAAATGGTATAAGGGTAGATATTTTAAACATAATCCAACCCATGTTTTGTCATTTTATCATAACGAGTTAGATAGATAGCAGTCAAATCTAACGTGTTGATAAATTATGAGAAAGAAATAATTATTTGTGTTGATGTTGGTAAATGATGAGAATTAATTGCTTTCGTTGATGTTTAATTTTTTGGATATTGGTAAATGTTGGAAAATATTTTTTCATGGGTTGATGTTGGTAAATGATAAAAATCAATTACTTGCATTGATGTTTAATTTTTTGGATATTGATAAATGCTAGGAAATTATTGCATAGATTGATGTTAATTTTTTTTTTATATTTATAAATGTTGAGAAATAATTTTTCATGGTTGATGTTGGTAAATGACGAGAAATAATTGTATTGTTGATGTTTTAATAGGTTGTGTGGAATCCTTTTTCAGAAGATGATATAGCAGCTACTCCTGTTATATGCACATTGACCATGGATTTTTGGACATCAGTTGTCCCCTTCATATTTTTTAAGCTTTTTGAGATGCATTACCCAGACCGTGTAATGTGACAATTTAGTTTTAAGTAACACATCCCGTCTGACATAGATACGAGCAATCAGTTGCATTCCATTAGTCGTTCGAGCAAGCAAGTTGATCATAATTGGATGATCCACCATCTCCAGCATGTATCGATGAGGGATACATGAAGAAATTTTATTTTCAAAGAGGTGCATCTTGTAATTTCTGAGGAGAAATACATAGGGTACTTGAGTATAACACGTCGAATCATTACACCTAACCCAAACAAGTTCCTCCACGCGAGGAGACGGAGTATGAGCTACATGCACATCAAATTCAAAATGTTGTAAGTATTTGTTACTTTTTATAGGTTTTGATTAAAAAAAACATTGTATTTTATTTATGGATTAATAATTTTTATTTGTATCATATTAGGTTGGACAGTTGTTACATAAGGGTTGACGTGTTACAGTGATCTTCGTTATTTCAACGATGATAATGAACTTGCTTGTTATTATGCATCTTCTTGGTTCGAGACATGTTGTAATACACTTGACTTATTATGAGAGACATTAAGCCTAGATGATGTCTCAGAGGATAAGACCACATAGACAGGTGGAAGTTGTGTTATTGATGAAGCTAGTTCATCCACTCGTCGTCATAAAAGATATAGATATGCTCAAATGTATTATTATATTGTTTATTATATTGTGTTATTTTTCTACTTAAAAGTTATTTTTATTATTACTACTTTTGTAATATTTTTTTTCTTCTAATTGTCATGTTGATTTTAAAGTTGTCATACATATCATGCATTTTCATACTTAGTTTATATAAACATAATTTAATATCATTAATTAACAAATGAACACATGAACAAATTATTTAAAAATTCAAATCATCCATTAACAACTTAGAAAATGCACATAAATAAAAACAATGTTTAAAAAACAAATGCATTAATTTGAGATTATAATTAAAAAATAAAAATGATATTAAAATAGCTTGTGTTTCAATTATAGGTTTAAGGTTTGGTAATTTATGGTTTTGTTTGTCCTTTGATTGTTGTGGTTTAGATTTTGTGGTTTTGTCTGGCATTTTTTCGTAGTAGTTTAGACTTTGTTTATGTAAAATTTTAAGGTGGGTTGTGCTGATTGACACAACTGCTATTACCATTAGCGGTTGTTAATAAAATCATGCTTTCTAATAGCAGTTGAGATAAAAATGTGTTATTTACCAAATACTTCTCTTCTATGCCACTTCTTAAAATTTTTTATTAAACTATGCTAGCTTGATAAAAGACCCTAATTGTTGAAACAAAACAAAAAAAAGAATCTATTAGGATGGGCCCACTAATATTTGATTTGTTCAAAGCATAGTTATTAAACCAGGATCGACGGGTCGACCCGTTGGCTGGACCGGTCTGGGTTTGTTAAAAGACCGACCGGTGCAACAACACGGCAAAACTCGGTCGACCCATGCCCCAGGCAAACCCTGACGAGACTCGATGTTTTTTTTTTAATGTGATTTTTCTCCTATACCTCTCTTTTTTAATATTTTTTTTAGTTGGTTATTAACACTTTTTAAAGTTCACTATATAAATATTAGAAAAATATTTTATTTTTTCAATGTGAGATTTGAAACTCTTTAGTATATATACTCTATGTTTCCAAGAAAAAACATTATTTTTTTAATGTGGGATTTGAAACCCTTTCGTATATATACTCTATGTTCACAAGAAAAAAGTTATGTTTTTTCAATGTGAGATTTAAAACCCTTTAGTATATATACTCTATGTTTCCAAGAAAAAAATTATTTTTTTAATGTTGGATTTGAAACCTTTTCGTATATATACTCTATGTTCACAAGAAAAAAATTGTTTTTTCAATGTTGGATAAAAAAACTTTTTGGTTTAAATACTTCAATTTAAAAGGATAACATAATATATTTACAATGTGAGATCTGAAGCTCTTTAATATATATACTTTATGTTCATAAGAAAGAAGTTATTTTTTCAATGTGGAATTTGAAACTCTTTAGTATATATAATTTATATTCACAAGAAAAAAGTTATGTTTTTTCAATGTGGGATAAAAAAACTTTTAAAATATTCTTTTAAACTTTCTTATTTACAACATGTATAGTTTATATTCACATGAATTTTTTTAAATTTTTTTATAAAAAATATTAAAATTTTAAATATACTTTTTAATTTTTTAAGTTAATTCATGGTGACCATAAAACCTGAACCGGTTTAATCACTATGGTTAAAAGCACCCCATCCCCGTTCATATGCGGTGAGGCGATTCCCCTGGGCCCTATCCATCGACTCTTCGTAGGATTGGCCACGTCATTCAACGTGCTACCCTGACAGTGTCCATATTCTCTACACGCGCTTTGTGTTTTCTCCTTTCCCTCACTTCTCTTTCGACCCACTTATCATGTCAACCATTTTGTTTAAAGAAGTGCTTTTTCTTTTTTCTCACGTTTAAAGCAAGTTGTAGAATTTTCATGGAATTCCTTATATCATCATTATTATGACTATATATTTTGGTAAGGCGTTTTTCAAATTTTTAATTTTTTTAAAAATTAATTTTTTTATATTTTTAAATCATTTTAATGTGTTAATATAAAAAATAATTATTAAAAAATAAAAATATATTTTTTTGATATGTTTCTGAGCGAAAAATATTTTCAAAAGCAACCATTAGTGTGTTATCAAACATCCCCTTATAAAATCATAACTAGTCCTCTCTCGTTTATTTGGAGGATTGTTTTTTTTAGAGTGCAGTAGTTTTTGTTTTTATATAATTTTTAAAAATATATTTGTTTTAAAAAAAATTAAAATGATTTTTTTAATATTTTTTGATGATTTTAATGTGTAAATCAAAAAAACATATATTTTAATATATTTTTAAATAAAAAATATTTTACACCACAATCTCTCAAGTCCAAACAAAGATTTGTCAAAATTCAATTTTATATATATATATATATATATATATATATATATATATATATCACATGTTACTTTTATAAATTAGGTCGTATGTAGTCGTCGGAAACTTATCTAAAGAGAGCATCTGCTGATGGAAAAAAAAAAATGTCAAGCCTTCGATTGGTTTATGAAAAGAAATACAAAGTCAAAATGCTTGACTAATCGCCCAATTTGACAACTTCAGAGAAACAATGCTATTTGATTTGTTGGGTGGTTCTCATAGCATTTCAAAATTCCAATTGAATTCTGCCTCTCTTATCAAAGGCGTGTGCGATACAAATTCTCGTAACTGTGAAGCAATTGAAACGATCATGAACATGCTATGCTGCCTCTGTGTAGATATCATAATTTAGTTTGGGAATCCGCAAGGAAACTTTTTATTTCTCCCCTATCATGGATGTGATTGTGACAGTAGGTATGGGACTCGATCATTGCGCTGTAGAAGATGAGCATGGAGGGAGGATGGAAGGCCTTGAGACATACTCATTGTTCATCTCTCTTCATTTCTAATTAATGTATCCAATCCAAGGCATATGCGAGGAACAACAATCAAGAGATTTATTCCAGAGAAAATTTCATTCAACTGGAGTCCAAATTAAGTTCATCAAAACAATTTAAAAGTATAATAAATAATAATTCAAAATTCAAAAACTACAATTGGAAAATTGTGAAGAGTCATCATCCTCGAAGAGTTCAAATAGCAGGGTAAGATGTCAAAAGAGGAAGGGGGTAAAAATGATTGTGTCAGGATATGGGGCCAGAAAGAAGTGGAATTCTTTCAAGCAGCAAGCATGAACAAGCAATAATGCTACTCAAACAACTCCTAAAAGTATACAGAGACATCGAAGCCCTAGATGACAAGAACAGCCTCACAGGATGTTAAGGGACCCTTACAAGATTCCATCTTGACAAGGGCAATGGAAGAATAACAAGACAGAAAGATACCTCTCGTGAGAAGGGGTCGCAAAATGCCGCCATGAACGTGAGCAATTGTCATCACGTGAAAGATGCTTTTTGAGGGCGATAAGGAGCGCGTCGAAACCCTCTCATATAAGGTGTTTTGATTCGCTGTTTCTTTGGATTCAATGCAAATTGGTTTGCAACTTTCCTGAAAAGAATTGGCCCGTTCAGCACTGTGAATCTCGCAGAAAAACTAGGTCACCCTTGCAAGCTCGCACTCTTTACTAGCTAGTGGACATAACACTGTTGAACATGATTTATGGTTGTTTCTAAAGAAACCCTCCCACTGCGTTCAATTGGGGTTTCCATGGATCCTTTAAAGTCATCAAATTAGTCTTCCATTAGTTTGGAGTAGTCAAACTGGGTTCTCACGGCAACATTTGTAAGGGAAAAAAAAAGGGTCTCGAGTAATTTGTTGAGTGTAAGTCTTCTTGTTAAAAAAAACGGAGTACTGGCTTCATCTGAATGTACAAGAAGTTCATCAATCTGATCGTCTAAAGAGCTATTTTTGAGCTAGTCAAAGTTTTTGTGACATGTTACACACAGTTTACTTTGCTCGGAGTGTGGATTTCGTGCACGGTAGAGGGTACCTCTACAATCAATTTGTGAATTCTGGTCTATCTTTTACTTGCGTGTCAACTTACCTAATCATTGAAATGAGAGCTGTTCTTCTGATTAATTTCTTGAAAATAAATAAACTTGTCCAGTATTCGATTGACTGCAAATATTAATGTTTGCAGCCTCTTCTGCATGCTCCGAGTTCAATAACAAATTACCCCAACCATTTTTGGAGCTGACAGTCTTTACCATTATGATGCTCTGGTGAGAATGATTGAACATGGCATCGCATGCAAAAACTGTACTGAATTGCTTCAGCAGAAGAACTAAGCACTCCTTGTTTGTTCAGATCATCATCATCATCATCATCATTTACCATAACACTCTTCACCAAACTGGTTTCTCTCATTATTTCTGATATCATCCGACCTAAAACTCAATTTGAAGATGTATATACGTTAATTTTTCCTGTGAATGCCATGACTCCTTGAAAGGAAGACGGGGCATCGGGTCCTTTGTTATATCTATACGTCTTCTTGAAATAGATAGGTATGAACACTCTTGGATTCTTCACAGATACCATTTATTGGATTCTTCAGGGTAATCCCCAGGAATAAGATGCCTTGTCCTGGCCATCAAATATTAAAATTGATAGCTCAGTTGGTCAAGCCATCTCAGCTCTCTCTCTCTTCCCTCCTTTCTCGAGAGTAAAATTCCACGCCTCCACTTTTGTTTATCTTTTCTTGAATTGACCGTGCCTTTTCTTTTCTTTCTCTCTTTCTTTCTTGGGCCTCAGAGACTCTGCATCCCTATGGCCAGGCTCTTCTATCCCATGCCATCATTACCTTCATTAGAGGCAGAACTAAAAGAACCTTATCGCTTTGACCGCTATATTTTGGAGAAGAACACGAAACACCGCCGCACAACAGACGAGGGGCACGTTTCATTGATTTGACCATAATGGCCCTCTTGCTGTTTTCAACTTGAAATAACCAGTGGCTAGTATAGAAAAGTATCGGGAAAGATCATCCTTTGACTCCATTGTTTAAACAACTGTTATGTATTAAATGACAGCTAACAACAACAACAACAGTTATTCAATATATAAACGTGAATAGTAATTATGTTATTTTAATATAATTTTATTTTTAATACCAACCTTAAATTTATATAACATAAACCTTAAACCGTCACAAAAGCTAAAAAAATTATAAATTATCAAACTCATAATTGGGAATGCAATATTTTAGTATAATATTTATAATCTCAAATTGATACGTGTTATTTTTAAACATTGTTTTTATTAATTATTTTAAAAAATAATTGATAGTGTCAATAATAAAATAAAACGATGTATATTTTTTTTTAACTTTTAAAAGGATGATTTGAAATTTTAAATAACTTATTCACATATCAACTATTAATTAATAATTTTAAATCATGCTTGTTTTAAATAAGTATGAAAATGCATAATATGCAAAATAATATTAAAATCAACATGATAATTAGTTAAAATAATATTACAAAAGTAATAAAAATAAAAATAATTTTAAGCCAAAAAAATAACACAATATAATAATGCATCTAAGCCTATCTATGTCTGCTGTGATGACGAGTGGATGAACCAATTTCATCAATAGCACGACTCTCACCTGTCTGTGTAGTTTCATCCTCTAAAACAATATTATCTAGACTCAACGTCTCTTCTAACATGTCAAGTATAGTACAATATGTCTCAAATCAAGAAGATACATAACAATGAGCAAGTCCATCATCATCATCACCATGAAAATTAGTCGCAGTACGTCGATTATCATGTAGCAATTGTCTAACCTAATATGAAGAAAATAGAAATTATTAATCCATAAATAAAATGCAATGGTTTTGTCCAAATTTATAAAAAGTAACAAATACTTACAACATTTTGAAATCGACATGCATGTGGCTCATACTCCATCTCCTCAAGTAAAGGAACATGCGTTAGGTTTGGTGTACTGATTCAGTGTGTTATACTCAAATACTAGCCCATGTATTCATCTTCAAAAATTTCAGGATGCACCTTTTTAAAAATAAAATTTTTTCATGCATCTCACATCGATATATACTTGAGATAGTAAATCATCCCTATTATAATCAGTGTGTCTATTTAAATAACTAATGGAATGAAACGGATCGCTCGTAATGTATCTATATCAGATGAGAAGTGTTGTTTAAAGCTAGATTATCACATTACATGGTTTGGGTAATGCATCTCAACAAACCTTAAAAAATATAAGAGGGATAACCATTGTTCATAAATCCATGACCAATGTGTAAATAGCAAGAGTAACTGCCATACCAACTTTTGAATGAAGATTCCACACAACCTATTGAAACATCAACAATGCAATCATTTTCCATCATTTACTAACATCAACATATGTAATTATTTTTAATCATTTACCAGCAACATAAAATTTCTACATCATCAACGCAAGAAATTATTTCTCATCATTTACCAACATTAAAGCAAACAATTATTTTTCAATATAAAAAAATTCAACATCAACGCAAGCAATTATTTCTCATCATTTACTAACATCAATGATTTTTTGACATTTTTCAATAAAAAAAAGTCAACATCATCAACATAAACAATTATTTCTCATAATTTACCAACATCAATACAAACAATTATTTCCCAACATTTTTAAATATAAAAAAATTTCAACATCAACACGAACAATTATTTCTCATAATTTACCAACATCAACACGAACAATTATTTCCCAACATTTTTTAATATAAAAAAATTAAACATCAATGCAAACAATTATTTTTTATCATTTACCAACATCAGCGCAAACAATTATTTCCCAATATTTTTCAATATAAATAAATCTCAACATCAATGTAAAAAATTAGTTCTCATCATTTACCAACATCAACGCAAACAATTATTTCTTATCATTTACAAACATCAACACAAGTAATTATTTTTCAACATCACTTATCAATATTTTCCAACATCAAAAACTTATCTCATCGTTTTATGTAACATCGACATTGCAACTTATTTTAACATACATGATTTGATTGTTGTCTATTTAACTTGCTATGATAAAATGATAAAATGTGGGTTGGATTATTTTCAAATATCTACTCCCACACCATTTATTAATAAAAAAGCAATGAACTTATTAAATAAGGTTTCCATGAAAAACATTTATAATCTAAATAACATCATTTATATTATCAATAACATATTAACTGTATCTTAAATGGAAGTTATAGCTCAACCTCCAAAATCTGAATAGACATAACAAGTTTAGATTCAATTTGTGGGCATCCCAAATGTAAATTTTCCCATGACCATAACTTTATGTTAAAAAAATACAATAAATAGTAACCAAATTAAACATAAAAAAAACATAATACAAAAATAAAAAACTTATTACATTTATTTTACCGGTAAAAGCAAGAAACATTCTCCAACTTGTTTTGCTTTGCTTTTTCAAAGCTAACTTGACAATAATGCTTATACAAACATGCAAGGACACATGAACCTCAACTATATAGTGGAATGGATTTGAAATCCTCCAGTAGTAGTAGGTAGAATAAGGGTACATGTATCCCACTGAGATCTGTGAAAAGTATACTACCAAACATATGAAGTATGTATGCTCAACATAACTACACAACAAAACATCAAATTTAAATCAAATATAGACAAATCAATATGTTAATTGAACTATTAGCATGCATTAACATGCCATCATAGGATTTCATCATCATAATCACCAAGTAATTTAGAAAAGTTTTCTCAAAGTCATCTAATACATAAAGCATTCCCCTTGAACATTTTAGGAGGGGGTACTCATCCAAATGCATACTCACATTGAGTGATCTTATTTTGAATACCCACGATAGTAAGTGCTTGCCCATCTATAGGTAAGTAAGCATAATAGCAACGTCTTGTAATATAGGCGTCATCTTCACTACACGAAGAAAGAATGTGTGAGTCTCATGTCTTCATCTTTCAATAAGCACCGTAAGCAAGTCATGATCCATTTTTATGTGTTGAAGACATGTAATGTAATAAAACCCGTTTGCATGATGTATAGGATCACATGATCTGAAAGCGACATCAACCTATAGAATTTATGGTACATCTTACCAAAATCTTGTTAATAATAATAATAAAATGTTTGATGTGTTAACTTGAATTATAAGATAATTAGTGAAATAATTAATAGTTTTTATTATATGAAAGCAAAAATACATTCCCATTTCATATGACCTTTGATTCGTGTAACTCCCTGCAATCATAGAACAAAAGGTTTAATCGGATCGGGATCTATGTACTAAGAAACTCTTCGTGTAGATGAAGAAGATGCACGTCGCATATGTGACATCCTAACCAAGTGTACTTGTAAAATACAAAAAATAATTCAAAATTATAAAATATATATTAAATACGATTACATTACAAACAACAATAAATACAACGTAAATAATTGAATATCTTGTTATATACGTTGTCTATGTTCACAAATTTTTTGTTATGCCATGTCTAACTGAATATGCCACACCTATATTGGGAAATGCCCCTCTCTTGCATCCATATCATTATGTAATCAAATTGATTTTTGTTGACCTCGATTAGTGTTCCATATTAAAGGGTTTGGGTATTCTTGAGGACTAGTATATTCACGAGTTTCAAACACATAATTTTGTTCATTCATAATTTAAAACAAATATAAAAAATAGCATACGTTGTCTAGTTTCAAAAGTTTTTCTGTTATGACCCCTTTGACTGTATATGCCACATTTATTCAATGAATGCCTTTCTCTAGCATCCATCTCATTATATAAATGAGTATATTTCCTTTAACCCTTATTTGTCCACAATCTAGTTGGACATCCATATATATCTGGACTAGTATATGCAGGCCACAATGACATATCACTCAAGGGTTGAAAACGAGGACTATATGTATTTTTATATGATAGGTTGGAGTCAAAATTATCAATAAATTGTACACAATCCACATTTTGTAAAGTGCAACATTCAATTAGGTGTGAGCATAGTTGATGATATAATTTTCATTTGCCACAGTTATAAATTGTTTTATTGATGTTAATGGTTTCCTACACTTCTCTTGTAATATCAGTTGTTAAAGGTGTCTTATACAGAAATATGCTACCTTCAAGATGAAATAGAGATATCAGGTGTGATCTAAAGGTGGTCGCGTCAACATGTATTTTAGTTAGGATCTTTGGAGGCCACAACACATCATGACTAAAAAATTCTTCAACTTTATCACTACGCTCCACAAAATATTTATTACACATGAAAAATATTATCTGCATTATAGTTGAAACATGCAATCCACTAATAATTTTTAAAATATTATTAGTAACCTATGACAAGTTCACAGTCATATTGCTATAACAACGAACACCATAATCATAAGATAATGCCCACTTTTCTTTAGGTTCAACATCTAGTTATGCTCTGATCGCATCATCTGTCTCTACCAACTCCTTATATAAAATTTCAAACTCTTATTTAGAATTTGTACACATCCTATGTAACATAGTTTTCAAGGCAATATTTTTTAACTTTGTGTTGAAATTGCTCACAAAGTGTCGTGAATAACATCAATGATATTCAATAGGCTCGGGAAAAATCCATGCCATAAAATTCTTTATTGCCACATGTTTATTTGATAAAATACACACTTAGTCTGTTCCCCAATCACACATTAACGAAGCAAATCCAAAAACCAGATCCAAAATGCTTTCTCAAATATCGCTTTATTGTCATCAAGCATTTTATGATCCCAGGTGACAATTATTCCCGGATTTAAATCTCTGATGACTAGTAGAGTTCGAGGTAGGTTTTGAAATGACTTCTCATATGTACCAAATAACCTCTCCAATATTTTCTATTTGGTCATTCACGCCTTACAATAAAGAGAATCCATACCCATAACTCCTCTCTATGGTACCTTGAATTGCTACAACACTCCTACATAACTTCCTCTTTGAAATTATCAACATCACCTTAACAATTAGATTCGAGTTAATCTAACAATGGCATTGCAAAATAAGAGAGGTTTTACATGTATGTCGCTTTTTTAATTTTTAAAATTTCTTATGAATCAGACCTTTAATGATACCCCCCACATAAATACCATCCATAAACAATTCCTGAACACACTACAATTGAATATAAGACTTTATTGAATGATGGACCCTGTAGTACAAAAAAATAAAATTATATGCCATCACTTTACTGCATTAACACTTCAGAATTGTCTCTGAATCTTTTTCTAATCTCCAACTTATCAACTAATAAACCCGAATGCCTACGACAATCAGCCTAATCATTGCATCTATATTGGTTACCTATACTGACAACTTTAAATTCAAGACTCAAGAGCATTAGGTGTCATGTATTGATTAACAAGCTCAACTAACTCAATATCCCCATCATCCTCACCTTCCTCATTAACCACAAGTCTATCAATGTGACACTCATCTTCGTCACCACTTGGTTCGGATTCTTTATAGCAATATAAAGTAGATGTCATGCCTAACTAAGGTTCTATATTAACATTTTTCTGCACTGAAACTTGTCTACTAGCATTACCACCTAACCTAGATGGACCAACTATTTATGATGTCTATGTGGTTCTTTGAGAGTTATTTGGAAACCAATCAACTCCATACCATAAAAGTTTTCTTGTCTAGGTCTACTATTTAAGTAGAGCTCCAGCATATTAATCCCTTTGATCCTCCCAAACCTAAATATTGAATTCACACTTCCATCACTACAAATTAGAATACTGACATAACAAGCTTAACTAACCCCAGTTTACAACATCATCCAAGTAATTTCAACTTCTATTTCAAACATAATATTCTAGCCAAGTCAATCATATAACATTCTCAATAATTCATTAATGGACATGTCTTATGTAGCGGTTAGGAATTCATGGCTTTCTCCATTATAAGTGATATCATTGTTAGTATTGACAATAATACCACTATGTAAGCATAATATTCCTAAATTATCAAATATTCTATTAAACAACATAACAAAACACAATTCTAATTTATTAATATCTTGGATTTAATCAAAGTGCATCAATTTATAACTTTGCATAGAATCATTTAGGAGCATTGTGAGATGTCATGAAAGTTTTATTTTGATTTAATTATAGTTTCAAAAGTATTTGATTAATTAATATATACGTTATAATTTTATATATATATCCTAAAAATTTCTTTTTATAATCTTAGTTATAAAAATTATAATTTATAACTTCTTTTAAAAAAACTATTTTTTCAAATTGTAATTACAACATTAATACAATAATAAATAGACACTCACTATACTATTAACAACGATAATCTATGGACATAATAACAAAGGATACATTGATAATTTACATGTAATAAAAAGAATTTTTTGTGAGCGGCATTCGACATAATCAAATTCAAAATTAGGTATATCAAATCATAAGTGTGTATTTACAAATGTGGAATGCTTTTTCATAAAAAATTTTACTTGAAAATTTATTAAAATATTTTTTTTATTTTTAATATCATCGTAACACAATCATTAAAAAAACATTAAAAAAATCAAATTAATATTTTTTTAAATAAAAATATACTCTTGAAGTTATAAAAAAATAAAAACTAACGCACTCGATAAAAGTGAAAAGTAACGCCCTCGCAAAAAGTTGGAAGACTACACAACGAGGTATGCTCTTTCTTTATCATTATACAACAGTTAAATAAACTAAGAGTGATCATTTTCAGTTCAGTTTGGTTTTTATTAAAAAAAAAGTAACCAAACTGAATTTTTTAAAAAACCAAAACCGGTTCAAACCGACCGGTTTCGGTTTGGTTTTGTAGGACAAAACCGGTTCAAACTAGTTTGGCTCGGTTTTTTCAGTTTGGCTCGGTTTTTTCGATTTGACTCGGGTTTTTTCAGTTGGGTTTGGTTCGGTTTGGTTT
Source organism: Populus simonii (assembly GCA_007827005.2). NCBI lineage: Eukaryota > Viridiplantae > Streptophyta > Magnoliopsida > Malpighiales > Salicaceae > Populus > Populus simonii. Next base: position 14,836,016 of record CM017467.2, on the reverse strand, counting down.
TTTTGGTTTCAGACTTATAAAACCAAAACCGAACCAAATCGGTCGGTTTTTTCAAAATTTTAATTGGTTTTTTTCACAGTTTGGTTTTTTCGATTATTTTTTTCCCTGTTTTCTCGATTTAATTGATTTTTCAGTTTTTTTGCTAACCCCTAAAATAAACAATAATTATTAGTTTTACAATATATTTCAATAATTCATTTATTTATTATCAAATATACGGGCTATGTTATTTGTGCCCCTCACTGCTGATAAAGGGTATAGCGGTAATTTACATAAATGCATAAATTCTCAGCGTGCAACAAGCATCCGACACAACTCAAGCAGATGCAAGAAACCGGTATTGATTCAATCAATTAGACAGTGTTTGTGGCGCCCAAAGATAGTTAGGTAAGAATTTGATTTCTTTTTTAAAAAATTAATTTTTTAATATTTTACAATACTAATATAAAAAAATAAAAAAAAATTATTTAATATATTTCCATTAAAAACAAAAAAACAACCACTTACATGATACCAAAATCCACCTTGGAAAACTACACGTTTTCGTACAGAATTAAAACCAAAAAAAAAAAAAAAGTCTTTCGAGATAGGAAGCGATTCTGCTAAACGAACAGACAGGTTCTCATCGTAATTAAAGAATTAATTAAAGTGATTGGCAGGTTTGGTCGTGATGTAGAGAGAGAGAGAGAGAGAGAGAGAGAGAGAGAGATTCTTAATTAATTCCATGGAAGAAATATTATGTTTCCAGATGAAAAATCTGGCAATATCAAGACTCGGGACCCGCACCAACAGCAACACCAACGCTTCATCATCCTCCAGATTCCTTATCTATAAGCTTAACCCCACGTTAAGAATTTGACAAATTCGACGATTGTCTTGAATACAAGCCTATTCACATGCAATGAGTGTCCCTTTCTTGAAAGAGAATCTATCCACCCACCTGTTTATTTCTTTATTCAAGCCAAGTTGGCCAATGGCCAGTGAATCAGAGAAATAATTCTCATCTCTTAGGTTTTGACGAGGAAAAACGATTACAGATTTGATTTCCATTTTATAAAATAACAATGTGATGTGAGCTCCACTGACTTGATCCACACTTGATACGAGAAAAGGAGAGAGGAAGAACTTACCTTCCACGAACAATGCGTATGCATGTTTGCTTTGATCCCTTCTATTTCCAGGTCTATCTTTTTCTTTTTTTACGTTAACGCTGCTATATCCAGAGCATAATCTCTCTAGAATGTCTAATATTTAATTAAAATGGTAGGTTAGACAAGATCAGAGCATGTCATTTAAGATTCAGCTATATGTATATAAATGCACCACCGACAATTCTATGACAAGCCCCGGCCGGATTCCATTGGCGGCCTATGCGTCAACCGTTGAGTAACAGATAATTTTTATTAGAAAACAATATAAATTATATTTTAAATTTTTATTTAATAGCTTAAATTATGAAATTGAAATAATTCTTTGACAATCATGAATTCATAGGATTATAGAATAACGAGAGAATTTTTTTTTTTTTCCTCTGGAATTGAGAGAAGAGCACTAAACCAGCAACATATAGAAAAATCTTGCCAGTTGCAATATTTGGAAAACAACTCAGTGGTATATGCTTTTGAGAGGAAGTAAAAGTACAAAAGGAGGTGATTATGATATGGACTTTGCTTCAATGTTATTCCATCTTGGTGGCCTACGAGTGTTCCTTCATGGAAATGAATGATTCTTGACCTCTGACGAAGAAACATAAGAAAAAGGGTCGTGTTTAATTTATTTATGCTGATGCTCCTTTATTTGACTGTGAAGCCTGGTGAGTCAACTTGACAGATTCGGGATATTTTACCTGCCCAGTTCAAAAAAAACTTAGACTAGCTTTCGGAGGAAAAAGGGAAAGCGTTCTCACTTTTTTTTTTAGTGCGTTTGCTGGTAATAAAATTGCTGTTGGTGATCTTGAGCTTTTGGGAAACGACTTTTTCACCGTTTTTTCTTAAAGGTTTTTGCTTTGAAGGAGCACGAAGGCTACTGGGCTTGCCTTGAAGAGTAGTTTCGGTGTCCTGAATAGCGTTTTGATGCTGTTGGCTTGCATGATAAAATTACACAGTAAAAAGCATTTTAATTCACTTTATATATTTTTTTATAAGTCATATCCTGACGTTTTTTTTTTTTGTTTAATCCACTCTATATAAAGCTAGCTTTATTTAGATCAATTTATACACTGTCTTGTATCCCTTATTCAAAAATCATGTTTTTGATAATTGATTTCTATTAATTATTCGATTTATTGGAATTAACCACTTGAATGTGCCACATCATTTTGAATTTCTCAGTCATTTTATCGGTAAAATCATATGAAAAATATCTATATTATCACACCGTTATGATTTTTCAAAAATCCGTGTATTTCATCAGTAATACGGTCGATATATACCGATGGAATAATTTTGTCGGTATATACCGATCATATTGCCTACGGATTCTATTCTGTCAGTAATTATTATCAACAATAAAGATCTATCAATATATACTAATAAAATTTAAAATGAAATTATATCTGTCAATAAAAATTATTGAAAAATTTTTTTATTAATAATTTTGTTGGTATTCGTGGATTTTTGGTCCTTTTCATATCTATTCAAATTCTGATAGCTAAAGGAAAATTAAATGAGATTTTCACAGACGTAAACATATTAGTGAAGCTCACATAAAATACATTAATTGGATTGCAAACACCCTTCGTACAATTCATTTAGTAGAAAACAAATGGGGTTTATAGCACTTATCTGGTCCCTTTATTATTTATTCTACTCATTTTGGTACTTCTACTATTCTATCCCTATATCATCACTCCTCAATCAATTCCTTATATATATATATATATATATATATATATATATATATATATATATATATATATATATATATATATATATTATCACAGAAGATGATCATGATAAACTTAATGAGAATGGAGAAATGTCATTAAGATATTAATAAAAGGATTTAATTTCTCAAATTTGGAATAAAATAATATATAGTATGATCCAACACAACTTCAAACATTTTTTTTATAACAATTAATAGATCAAAATACAAAACAAAGAGTATTGAGATGATATAAAAAAGTAGAATAGAAATTTAACCAAAGAGACAACATAAAACATTCCATGCCATTACAAAAGATGATAAAAGAACCTAGTATTTTATTGTGTATATACTCACAATTTACTGATGATTTACATAGTAAATTTATCATTTTGCCTTTGCCATACAAGAACATTTAGCTTTGATAGGAGGATAATTTAGTCTTTTAATAAGGGTTCAAGTGTCATTGCCAAAATTATAAGAGGTATTATGGCTACCTTATATTTTTATTACATAGTAAAATTACTAAATTGCTCTTAAAAGTTATTTTCATTTAATTATTTTAAAGGAAATTTTTATTTTTAACTTTTATTTTTAAAATCAGATTGACTAAATTGCTCCTAAAATTACATTTTTAACTAGTCTTTCTTCATTTTGATAGGTTTGCCATAGGTTGACTAGGTCATAGGTTTACCTATATTATTTTTTTTATCATTTCACACAAGGTCAATTTTCCCCAAATTTATTTTGAAACCCTACACGTCCTGAGCCTCGGGTCACTTAAGTCATAGGTCATCCCATTAGGTAGACTCAAGTTTTAAAATGGTGGTTTTTCATATAGGTTGCTTCCAATTTAGTTACTAGTTAGACTCATGGTTTTGAAAAGTTTACATGAGTTGACATCATTTTTTTTTCAATTACATCTTTTGAAGTTGTTCATCTTGAAAAATAAACTTTTATTTTTATTTTTATTTTCTTTGATTTCCTTTCAATCAAGTTATCCTCATTTTATGATTTAGGAAGTATGTTTGACTGGGTGGCCTAGGTATTTTTTGAGATTTCTCTTTTTTATGGTATTCGATTTCATTCTTCAATATTCTATTCTTTTTAAAGTCAAACCTTATTTTTCTCATATTTTTTGTTTTATTGTGTTATCTCATTCAAGAGTTTTGGTGACCTCATCTAAATTTTCTTATTTTTAAAATTTTTTTTTGTTCACTATTTTTTTATTTTATCTTTATATGTTTGGATTCTTGGAGATTGACAATTATACTTTTTAATTTTTTTTTTGTGATGTTGAGTCGTGGATTTTTTCTCTTTTTTTAAAATATATTGATAGTGCTTGAGAAATATGTTTTTACAATATGGAGAATTTGGTTTGATCCTCGTTTAAGCGCGGGTTATCTATCTAGTTAAGTTATATGTGGTTTAAAAATTAAATATTGGAATAATATAAGCAAAAAAAAAATAGAAACAGAACCAAATCAAACTAAATAAAAATCGCGAGGGACCAAATCTTGAGCGAGGTAAAATAGTTATAGAAATAAATAGATAAAATATGCGGAGAAACGAAAGTGAATACATAACGTTAACACAAAAAAAAAGCATAGACAGAATCTCTCCTTTTTTATTGACAAAATAACCCTTGAAAATCCAGAGAATCCTTTCTTTCTCTCTATATACGTGTAGATCTCTCCATGTCTGCATCTCTCCGTCTTCTTTTTGGCTTCAGAGATTTTATCAAAACAACATAAACTTTAGTCTTTTTTGAAAGAAAAAAATGGGCTCGGTTCCACCTGAACTGAGCTTGGATTTTGTTAGGCCTTCTTCAACAACAAAAACATTTACTTCAGCAATAAAAACATTTACGTTTTTGCCTGAAACGATAACTGATTTTCTCAAGGAGGTTTCCATGATCGATGATGCTGCAGTGAAGGGTTTGAAAGTTGATAGTTTTCTTAATGACTTGGAAGAAGAAAAGAGAAAGATCGATGCTTTTAAACGAGAGTTACCCCTTTGCATGCTCCTTCTGAATGATGGTTGGTTTACTCCCTTTTCCTTAATGGGTTTTGATTAATGGGGTATTTTGGATTTTCAATTTCATGAGTTGTATCCATGGAAAAATCAGTTTGGAAAAATGGGTTTTGTTTTTTTTGATGATTTTGATTAATGGGTTGTCTTTTGGCTTAAAGAACTAAGTTTAAGATGGATTTTTTTGGTTGTTGATGATGTGATCATTGTTTTTTTTACTGCCGTGTTTCATGTTGCAGCGATTCAAGTTGTGAGGGAGGAGTTGATGCAATGTGGAACATCAAACAATCAACAACCAGTATTGGAAGAATTCATTCCCTTGAAGAAAAAAATCGATGATCATGGTGATGATCGTGAAAGTGATGGTTTAATACAGGAGAAAGACTCTAAAGACAAGAAAAACTGGATGAGTTCCGTTCAGTTATGGATTACTGATGATCATCATCCCTCTACTGATTACTTGTTTGATGCAAAACAAAACTTCAAATTAGAATCTAAGGTATAACAATAATAACTTTAGTTGAAGTTCATGTGATGTGTTTTTAACTTGAAGTCTTAAAAAGGAATAGAACATGGAAAATGATTTTTTTTTTATGATTTTGTGTTTTGTTTTAGACAAACAAGAAAGCAAATCAGTATGTGAATGAGGATGCATTCCAGGCTTGTAAAGGCAGGACTGCAGCAAGAACATTTATGCCATTTAAAGCCTACCCTGGTTCGTCAAGGAAAGAGGATGACAGTAATAGAGAGGAATTGCCGGTTCCTGCTCTTTCTCTTTTAACTCCTGGAATTAAGAGCATAAAAGAGGAATCCAACTCTACAGGTTCAAGAAGCAGTTGTAGTAGATCAGTTTCTACTACTGCCCCGAATTCAGAATCAAATTTACGAAATGGACCTCAATCCCAGCAGCAGAGTTCTAGGAAGCATAGGAGGTGCTGGTCACCAGAGTTGCACCGCCAGTTTGTCAATGCTTTGCAGCAACTTGGAGGCGCTCAAGGTTAGTATAAATTTGAATCCAGGTCTTTTGGTTTTAGAATCATGGTTGTGTGGGCTTATGTATATTGTTAGATGAGAATGATAGATGGGATGCAAAATTATAGTTATGCTTGGCTTGAAAGATGAAAATCATGAAGAGTTTTAGGTAAATTCTTATGTTGGCTAGAAACATGGAGATGAGATGAGAGATTAACAATATGTGTAAACTTGATGAATCCACTGAAAATTGAAAGTAGAATTTTTCTGCTCATTGGTTCAATTTTCGGAAGTATCTAATTCGATTCTATTGGACATTTTATAGTTGCTACTCCCAAGCAGATTAGAGAACTTATGCAAGTTGTTGGCTTGACCAATGATGAAGTGAAGAGTCATTTGCAAGTGAGTGTTCCATTTCATCTCTTTCTCATGCTTCATTTATAGAAGCATGGGTAAAAGGAAAGAAAATGCTTCAAGTATCGAAGCAATTTCCTTTTCCCTTGCTCAGTGCAAGGGACATATCAAGTTTTTAAGTTCTGATGGAACTTTCTTGTTGTTGCAGAAATACCGACTTCATACACGGAGAGTACCACCAGCTACAGCCTCCGCCCCTGCAAATCAATCTGCTGTTGTTTTGGGGGGTTTGTGGATGGCCCAAGATCAGTATGGTGACTCCTCAAAGGCTAACAGTTCCAAGTCTGGCTCTCCCCAAGGCCCTCTGCAGCTAGCTGTAAACACAGGAGGGACCTCCACTACAGGAGGTGATAGCATGGAGGATGACGAAGATGCAAAATCTGAGGGCTATAGCTGGAAAAGTCACATTCACAGATCAGGAAAGGATGTATAGAGTTTGTCCACCATGAATTTTGCAGATAAACTATACATGATAGGATTATATAATTATAGAAATAATACTAGAAAAATCACATAATTAAAGGGGAAGGTTCTTGAGAATGAGTGACGCTGTTAAATTTTGCAGGATTAGCTTTCTTTCTGTCTTAAAATTGAGTGTCTGTATTTGGTTGGAATTGGTATAAAATTCTAAGACCCTTTGTGTTCAATGGAATAGACTAGGCCTTTTTTCTTACCATTGATATTCTTTCCAAACATCATTGTTTAGAACTTATGTTTGCCCAACTTTTCCAGCAAACGTGAGGTTTTGGAATAGATATTGCAAGAGATTTTCGTTCAAGAGTTTCCTTTTGATGATTTTGAAGTTGAGGTGGAATTAGCTTATGACACTGTCAACTTTGAACTCATTCGCTGGAAGGGCACCTGCTTCTTGTTGACTATTGGTGCGCATTTTATGCCCTCTCTTCTGCTTTGAGACTTCTGAATGTGGAACTCTGACGTGGAAAACCATAATAGGTCCCCAATCTGTTGCCTGAAAGACCAAGAAAAGGAAAATAAACTTTGAAGTAACGCAGCCAAAAATTTCACCCAGGATAATCATAGGATTCCAAGTCTACTGAAATTTTTGCCAGTTCCCCAAGGGGTACATAAGCAGGAAGTCGGGAATATTTCATTGTCAATGTTGATTGTTCCTTGGGGTTTTTGTGAAGCTTCACAAAGAATTTTGAAAGGTCTTATCAGTGTAGGCACAGTATCTTTGAACTGTATTTCTAATTTCTATGCTTGGAAGAGGACATTGCAGAAATAAAAAAAATTCCCTTCTTTTCCTCTCTAGGCACTCTTCTTCTTCGGGATAAGAATATCAGAACCAGCAGGCCCTTCAATGAGGGCTGAGCCAAACACGAGCACTAGAAACAAGAAAAGGGTGGCAGCTTCGTCACCTTACATTCCCGGTTGGTCCAACCATATTATTTTCCGGTCACTCCCTAAGCTACCCTTTACCCTTTTTGGATGCTTGGTGTGTTGCTTGTAATTGTTGTGATCATGATTGTGATATATTGGGAATTATTCTCTTCTCCATGGCCATTATTAAATGGACAAGGATGAGCCTAAACACGCCTCAAAGAAATTATTGTTTCATTGTATGCTCAAATTGGTTGGTGTTGGTGGTGTTTTGGCTGTGCGATGACAAGACAAGATCGATACTTATCCCAGTGAGAATATTATAGGTTTATATTCCTTTATTTTCTTTCGATTATGTACTCTCAAGTTATTATAGAATCAGGGTTCTTAAATTCAAGGAAAAGATAAGATGGACAAGCAAGGAGTTGACATTATTCTTCCAAATTTGGCTCACCAAAGCATTCATTTCTGCTATCCAAACTGAACAAGGTATGTTGGGGAAGCGAGAATCTGGCCAGCAATGATCATGACTTGAGGCCCAATTGCGGATTACTGTTCTGGTAAATACAAGAAAAAAAAACAGTTAGAGCTGCAGAATTTGATTCCCCTCATCCCACTCTTCGGTTCTCACGACTCTGTAAATCTTTTTTAGGCTGTTCTTATCCTTGAATGTCCATGGCTTCTCTATTCTCTAAATCAATAAAATAACCCTCTCTATTTTGAGAAACATTTATCATTAGGTAAACAAGTTTAAACTCTAAAGCTATAATGAAGCTTATCAGTATATATTATTTTGTGCCAGCTTGACTGAATTATGTGGTCTCCAAACAGCTTCTTGCTTAGTCAATTGTCAAAAATCCTACATTTTATCCTTTCACCTAACCCAGGATCCCACTTTTTTTTTTTTAAAAAAAAAAAACACAATCAAGTGTAATGCTTATCTGGGTCCATGACAAAACAGTCTCTCTCACAAACAGAGAGAATCTTGTAGACAAGTTATAATGAAGGAACCAGCACGGATAGGTCCACTTGAAATGAGGTGTAAATTGTTTGGTGAAAGAAGTGAGTGAAAATGATGGATCCTCTCATTAAATTCTCACCCTGAACAATTTGTGCACACAGGATTTTTCAATTCAAAGGACTGTTCTGCTTCTTTTATTCAGATGATATAGAATAGAATACAAGCAGTAGCTAAGATTAAAAACAACCATTCCCTGTTGAAGATTCCCTCAAGAACCAGCCAGAGATGATGATACTTCCTGATAGGTCTGGTATAATTAGCAAACTTGAAAATTGGAGAAAGCTATCAAAAGGGAAAGCCCCTCCCCCCTCCCCGAAAAAAAAAAAAGTAATAAGCAAAAAGGCCAGCCAACACCTTTCTTCTTCTATTCAAGAATTTCTGTCCATCCTTTATGTTAACATTAGCTTTCAAGAAGGTGGATTTGTGATCATAAGGCACAGCAGACAACATGAGCTTAGTACTTTTGTGATTCTTACTCCCCGTTTGAAGCATTGGTTTTATCAATCTCGCCACTCTATTTTTGCATATGCGTTTTCATGATGTTGAGTATGAGAATTATCTTGCGTTTCATGATCATATCTAATGATGTCCTAGCTTTTGGTTTTTGATTTTTATAACATTTTTGACTCCCTTGATTTCTCTCATCAACTTTTAACCTTTTTACTGATGACTTGGGCTCGCATGGTTTTTGAATTCTTGTTATGAATGCTTATATTCCCAATTCCATACCATTTTCAAGCATCGCATGCCATGATGTAACAAAACAAGTGGTTAGGTGGACAAGTGTTCGAGAATTCTAGATTTTAGGTACACATATTAAATTTTTCCTGCTAGATTCAGAGTTTGATTCGAGATGAGTCTTAGTTTAAATTTGTTTTTGATATAGACTTAGTTAAATTTACATAGTGGATTGACTTTTAATTTAATTCATTTCATCGGATCAAAACAAGAAACTTCTTTTTTAAAAATAAAATATTGTTATTTTGATGAAAAAAATTAAACTAGTATTAATCTGGTTTAAAATCCAATTAAATTAAAAAAGAGAGACTACACGTGAAACTGGTTCGATGATACACTTGTATTAATCTTCACGCTGGTTTTCGTCAATGGAAAATTAATCTATTTTAACTGACAGCCGACATTTTCTTACAATTCTATTAGAATTCGAAATCGGGAGATGATAACAGTTGAAACTTGACCACTTGGAAAGTTCAAAAATCGAAGGTAAACAGAAGGATTCTCCAAACATCTTAAGGGCTGGGCCTTAAACCTCGAACGCCAATTCTAAGACAGAAATGGTGATAACGTTTCATTTCAGGCCTGAACCATGCGATAAACTATGGGCCAAATTGGCATCGGTTACGCGTAGCTGCAACGACAATGGAAGCTGCAACTTCTTGATGAACTGTACAGAAGAGCATTCTACTCAGTACCGATCAGGGACGCACCCGCATCAACCGAGAGAGAAAAAAAAATATATGAAAACTATATCCCATAACGTACGTTCATGTGGAACGAAAAATGCAGATACAGCAAATCATTTCATGAACCTAATTTATATGGACACAACATGTCCACATCAAGATTGAAACTTGGTTTTCCTATGACTAACTCATTCTTGCAGCAATATTTTAGGAAATGTTAGGAGAGAGATAAGAGCAGGGGTAAGAACTATCCATTTGGCAAAATTTAGCAGGCTGTGATCCTCAAAAAATACTGGTCAAACCCTTGAACAACGGTTTAGTGTAATATAAAAAAAATTTAGAAACGCACAGATGCCTCTATTTATGCGCCAAGTATGGATTCAATATCAGGACACCGCAGTTACTGAACTTCAGAAGCGAGAGAGAGAGAGGGAGAAACAAACTATTATACGATATCAAAGATATTAAGCAAAGATCATACAAGAATTTGTTAACTGGAGAGGCAAAGAAAATCAGTGATGGCACAAGCACAACCTGAAAGAAAAACTGAAGAAATCTGTGTAGAAAAAAAAGAAATGAAAGAAACAACCAAACCCATAAATGATAGTAACAAGAATAGTGATTCTGTGTCCTTCAAATTCAATGCGCAGGCACCAGAATTTGTGCCAAGATCGCATACAAATACAACCCAATTGCCTATATCAGGTTATTTTTATCCTTGCTTTCACTATTTTGGTGCCACTGCTAGTGCTGCTGGAGGGTCTGATTGGATCTTTGTTGGGGACCAAGACCATGCTGGTGCCTATTTAATCTCTAATAATCCAAATCATGCTATGTCTAATTGCCCCTCAAAGAATAGAGGTGTTCTCACTGACGATCTTCGGGAAAAGATCATCAAACAGGTTCTCATTCTTTGTTTGAAACCTCATCTCTGTTGTATTTTTCATTGGCTCTCAGTTTCATCTTTATTTATTCTTGTATCGTTGCGTTATAATTATGTTTATTAGATGATTCGCATGTTCTTTTTAAAGCCTTTTACATGAATCAATTGGTGCTGCTAGGTTTTTATTTTCTTGAACTAGTGATATAATATGACAAGCTTGATTGGTTAATGGCAAGGTTTTTTGGTGCAAAATGTATTTTTACAAATGCATGGTAAGAATCTTGGCACACCAAATCTTTCTTAGCTTCTCAGCCATTTCCATCATGTTGTTTATTTCTTTTGTTGATTTGTCATGCCTATTTTTTCTCTTCATCAGGCCTGCATTTTCGACATCCATTCATAAACAACATGACAAGTTTTTGGCACTCGAGTCATTGTGCAATTATGCTGACCAACATATGCTCTGTTCATAATGAATCCCGTTTTGAAATGCTCTTACAGTCTGCGAACTATTTGTGTCTAAAATAGGTGGAGTACCAACTCAGTGACATGAGTCTTCTAGCGAACGAGTCCATGTCCAAGCACGTTAGTAAAGATCCTGAAGGTTATGGTAAGGATCTTTGAAGTATTATTCTCTATGGACCTATATGTTGCTGTAGCAGTAGTAGTTCGATGTTCTTATCATATCTTTTTGGCTGTACTGCAGTGCCGATAGCTGTTATTGCTTCAACTAAGAAAATCAGGTCCCTTGTTAGCGATAATGATTTGCTTGCTCAAGCACTCAAGTCTTCTTCAAAACTTGTAACTTCTTTCTCTTAAATTGCCTCATCGTTGTTTTTGCAATTATCAAAAGCAAAACTGTTAAATCCAGAGGGACCTCTCTCTTTGTTGTTTTATCGATGTTCTGTAGGTTCTAGCTGAAGATGGCAAGAAGGTTAAACGCAAACTCCCTTTCACTAATAAACATAGAGAAGAATTGCAGGTAAATCAGCACAGACTTTCTCTGTTGGACACATGATTTGAAACTAATTTTCTACGTAATTCTGCTTGGTGCAAAACATTATTATTTTCCCCCCTGCAGTCTCGTATTGTCGTCGTGGAGAATTTGCCTGACGATCACTCTCATCAAAATGTCCAGAAAATTTTTAGCGTGATTGGAAGGTCAAGTCTACAAAAGAAACACAAGACGTTTGTATTTCTGTTATTCTAGAAAATATCAGGTTCATGGATATTGTGTATTAACAATAGCCATTGTTAACAGTGCGAAAACCATCAGAATATGCCATCCTCAAGAATCCAATTCTTCCCGGGCTAAAAATGGCTTCTTTGTAACAAACAAGGTATCAATCATGAATTGGCACACATTTTCTTTCCAAGCCAGGCAAGGATAGTGTTAAAAGGAAAATTTTCACGTTTCCTTTTCCATTTATTCTCTAGCTGCACGCACTTGTGGAGCTGGAATCCCGAGTTATAGCTGAGAAAGCGGTATGTCAATGCAACTATGCCAATATTTTTTTTATTTTTGTAATAAAATTGAGAGCTTCTTCTAAGTTCACCAGGTTGAAAAGTTGAATGATGAAAGGAATTGGAGGAAAGGCCTTAGAGTAAGGTTGCTACTTCGATGCTCGGTAGGCAAAAACTAAGTTGTTAATTGCACCATCTCAGTATGTTCTGATCAACAAAAGACTATATATAGCTTACTATCTGTAATAAAAAAAATTTGCAGCCAAAATCTGTTCTCACCAGGGGCAGAAAGTCAGAATTTGACAACATTTTGGATGGAGAAGATTCACCCCTTGATGAATCAACAGAAGATACCTCTCAACCAAACAATTCAGAGTCTGCCATAGAGAGTTGTGTACGTAACTTCTCTTGTCTAACTAGTCCTATCTTGACATCTATGTATCTTAATTCTCAATCTTCCAGGATCATATAATTTTTCGGAATTAATTTTGAAGTCTACATTCAAAATATCTTTTTAGTTTTTCTAGAAGCACAAGTATTAATGATATGATTATCTTATTAAGTATCTAGAATTATCGATAAACTAGTATAAATATGTATTGAAGGAGTTGTAATCCAAGTGCAAGTTTGTTGGGATTTCCTCTCTTAGGAGAGTAATATGATATAAAAGAGAATTGGCCTGCCATTAGTGGCCTTCCACCATGCTTCTCTTCCTACCTTCTCCCCTATTTTTTCCCAACAGAATTGGCCTACCATTTTCCCAGCATACTGAAAAATTCCATGCCGATGCTCTAAATTAACAATAATAACAGTATTAAATGTTAACGCCTTACAATTTTTGTCTAATATTTTTCTTAGGCTGAAGATAATCCAGGGGCATCAAAGAAGGCATGGGCAAAAGGCCGCGGCAAGGGCAAAGGCCGCGGTCAAATCATTTGTGCCAGAGGTATGCTTGCTCCTCCAAAATGTGGCAGCACCCCTCACTGTGAAGCATCTCCTAAAAAAACTTGTAAGGGTCCAAGAATGCCTGATGGGACCAAAGGTTTCACTGTGGGTAGAGGCAAGCCGTTGGTTACTTCAGGTCTGACCAGTTCAATGATGGAGTAATGTCCATTAATTTCTCTTTTGATTGCTGGTCACTATCTTGTAGCTTTGAAGAAGCAGAAGATTGGTTTTGTAGAATCTTCGGCCTCCTATAATTTCTCAAGGCACCACCAGTATTTCTTAATAATTTGAGGTGTATAGTATAGCATGGGCATTTATTGAGAAAACCGTTGTCGAATGATAGCAATGGTTTTCTCGAATGCCATTTAATTTTTACGTAGGAAAGTTGTCCAAGTTCCCTTTATTCCTGTGTAAACTGTCTGAATAATGAATTTGAGGGATGCATCCTCTCCCTCTCTCTGTCATTTTCTGTTCTGATAATCTCACTCTCTCCTTCCCATGTTGTAATCTTGTCCCTGTCATATCACGAAAGAAAATAGTAAAAATACGGATTTTATGTTCTCCATTTGTAGCCCCGTTTCTAGAGGAGAAAAGGGGGAGCCATGGTTATAAAATTGGCATAAATAAACGTATTTTCCATGCAATGCCAAATGGCCTATTAGCTCAGTTGGCTGGAGTGTCGTGCAAATTACTCTCTAAATACGTAGAAACCTGTATGGGCCATTGTTTTTAATTTTAGTTTCCATTTCTCAAACAAGTCTCTAACTACACAGAATTCTCGATTGACTGCCTAAACCTGTTTTGACTTTCAATTGGGGCTCCAGAGGTTTAAAAACATTCTCAAGTCCACCATTTATATTCGTTTATGCATTCCATCAGAAGTATACATTTATGCATAAAAATTAATGTTCATAGACCTTGATAGAGAACTAAACTAAGAATTTAAGGAAACTTTGGGGATGGGAACTCAATTGAGATAAAAATTCTTTCAGAACCTAATTGAGAATTTTGATTATAGTTTTGATTATTTTTTCTTTTTTTTTTATGCCTTTTTCTGTACCATGTGAAGTCATTTCATATTTGCAGAGTTATATTAGTCATTTTACTCCATATCCATACACAGAAATTGCTAAAAGAGAACTCTTTATTATTATTATTATTATTATTATTATTATAGAGCTTTAATCTATGCAAGAGAACATGTCATGATTATACTTGTAAGTAAATTACTTGTTTTTAGTTATCCAATTGTTTTTATAATAAATGATATCAATCAAATTAGGTTTGAATTTAACCTTAAAATATTTGTTAATCAATTTTACAATATCGAACATATCTCTCAAATCATATATCAGAACGAGTTAAAAGTTTACAGAGAGATATTAGACACATGAAACTATAATTTGATAAATTTTCAGGTCAAATACAGTTTGAGAATATATTATTTCATAGGATCAAAGTTATTAAATAAATCTTATCAAATCTACCAAACTAGACATTTGTATACTGTCTAGAACATATCTTAAGCTACATGTGAAATTTTGTTACCATTCAAGTTGTGATGGAAACTACACATCTCAAGATTTTCAACCATATATGGTAGGCTTAGTAATTCATCCAGATAAAAGAGAACGATGTATTTGAAGTCAGGACTAAAAATATACCAAGAATGTGTGAAATCGAAGATTCGAGCTTCATGGAGGAATTTCAACATAAAGACTTTGTTTTTATTATTCTATTCTATTTATTTAATTTTGAATAATTATTTTTAATTTAGATTTGTTCTGGTCTATTAGACATTATTTAAGGGTTTATTTCATTATTGAATTTATGTTAGTTGATTACTAGTTTAGGCTCATTAACCTGTAACCCAAAAGAGATCCATTAAGGTTAGTTAGAGGAGACTATATTATGTTTTTTTAGCTGCAAATTCCAGCAGCAAGTTAGAGAACAAATGTGAGTTTTCCTCTTGTTTGTTTGTGGCAAAACAACCTTTCTTTGCATGGACAAAGTTCATACACTAACTTATTGAAGATTAACTGACTTCATGGCATGATTCACATACTTAGGGTTCTTAGATATGAGATTATCTTTGGATCCAAGTCTTTTTTCCAATACCTTTGATTCTTAGATACATAGTCTCTTTTTAGTCAAGGTTTTATCAAACCTGATTTTTAGCTTACAAAGTTGTTATCTACTTCATTTAGAATTGCTTAACCATGTAATCAAGAGATCTAATTAGATCTAGGCTCAAAAAATTAGGTTATATCCTTTATTTTCTTCTTGTTAATTTCAGCTTCGTTAGCTTTAGTTATCTTTGATTCAGTTTTCAATTATTTTGTGTCTAGAGCTTAGTAGTTTGCATCTAGGGTTTCTTAAAAAAGGGTGTTATTTTAGTTTGTTACTGTTACATAATATATTAGTAGCATAAAGAGTCAAAAAAGAAATAAATAAAAGAACATTCAAAAGTTATTTTTGTTGAATTTGCTACGGCACACAAATAAGGGAGAATTTGGACCAAATAAATTAAAACAAAACTCTAAAATTTTATATATTAGTTCTAGGAGTCTTAATATTTCCCTCATATAAAATTTGAGCTCATTTAGAGATCGTTTACTATAGTAAACAAGGTCAGGATTAAAACTTGTCATAATATGTTAGATTTGCATCAGAAGGGAATCTTGGATAAAAGAAACTCCTAAAATTCTCAAATTATATATACTGGGTTTTAAGGTTCTAATAGCATCCCATATAAAATTTTAGGTAATTTGGAGTTCATTTTCTATAAGAACTAAACTTGGGATTGGAATTTGTTGTAACGGGTCCAATTCACATTAGTAATTCAAACTTTTTTTGCTGCTAGTTTTTTTTTTCAATTATGATAGTATAATAACATCATAATTGATATATTTAGGTGTCATTTAAAAATATTTTTATATAAACTTTTTATTTTTTTTCTTTCGCGTCTTAAAAAACATCCATTTTTCGTACAAATTTGCTTGTTACTCGTGTAATTATAATCATAGATTCATCTATGCTTGTTTTCATATTTTTATTGCTTATTTAGTCATATACACATATTTGGATATGCTGTTAAGGCTATTATATTTGGTGTTGATTTCAGTTCCGCAAGAGTCGAAGGAAGGTGAGACGAGAGGAAAAAGGTGTAGCAAACATATTTGAGTGAAATACAAGAGTGTAAACACGTGAGGAAGTGGCCGAGGAATATATATTTATTTTCATCTAAAAAATTTTCAGATTAAAAAATATCAGAGGTAAACAACAACATGGCACCACAGAGAAGACAATGAAATTGTAACTCAATTATGCATTATGAATCAATAAATAGATTAAATGGCCATTGAATTTGGAGATAGGTTGAATAGGTTAGAGAGAAAATGTGTTAATCATCATGGTAGGGTTCAAATTCGGCCTGAACAAAAATAATTTAATGTTAAGAGAGCTGTTATGCGAGTTAACACTAATATGAATGAGTTGGTAACTGATAATACAGACATGAGTGATGTTAATTTTAAAGATGTGTTTGTGAGATATGGGGAACGTTTGGATAACAACGAAATTGTCAGTTTGTAAGGAAAGATATGGTTATAATTTTGGTTAGATGGGTAATTATTGGTACCAGGACCATAATGCTAACTTAGGTGGAGATTTAGGTACAATTAAGCTGAAAATATCAGCTTTTTAGGGGAAGAATGCTCTAGAAGTTTATTTAGAATGAAAGAAGAAGGTGGAGTGGATTTTTTAGTGCCATAATTATTCAGAGCCCAAGAAAGTCAAGCTTGTTGTGATTGTTTTTACTAATTATGTCATTATATAGTGGGATCAGTTAGTGACAAACTACAAGAGAAATTATGATAGGCAAGTTGATACTTGGGATGAGATGAAATCCCTTACGAGGAGGCGATTTGTGCTTGGCCACTATTATAGAGAATTTGCTTTTTTCCTCTCTTTTTTCTCCTCTTTTTTATCATGACTTACTCCTATATACACCAAGAAATCAGTTTTGAACTTCAAGTTTTGGTTTGCATAAAGGTTGAAAAACAAGTAAGTATCTCATTCTTTATTGTTATTCTTGATTAGGGATTGATTGCGGAAGGTTTTAAAAAGAGTTAGGATTTTTATTATGATTTGATGATTGAATGACTTAAGAGATTTAATTGAAGCATTAGGGTGTTAGTTGGCCTAAAACAAATTGATTAGATAATTGGAATTGTTGCGATGTGTACAACGTCTCGAACAACGAGTCTGTCTCCTGAGATGTGTGTAAAAATAGGGTTTTAGATTTAATCATAAGATTATGATTATGAAGTTTAGGAGTCGCCATCTAATATTACGGTTACTAGAAAACCTAATGGTCTGTGAAAGTCCAGGTAAGGGACTAGTTGTGCAAGGGGAAGACGCATCACCCTCAGTGCACCCTACCTAATGTAACATGCATTGTTATTTGATTGTTATTCTAAGTTGTGTTTCTGTCCATTGGTCTTATCTAATGTTCAAGGTAAATCTCATTTCGTGAGAAAATCTCTACTTTATTAGGTTAAATCCTAATCATTATAAGGGTCAAACTTATTTATTTCTTGGATATAACTAAGTCCTAGCATTCCAAATAACAAAATAATTATGGTTTTTTTTTTTTTGTATTTTGGCCAAACCCTAACAGGAAAATCATAAACTAGTTATGAAATCTATTTTAGCATTTTTTTTAAATGATAACAATGTAATTTTTTCTTAGAAAATATGCATGAAAACCTTTAGGATTTGGTCGTATGCACAAAAATAAAATATTTTTTTGTTTTATTTTGAATGAATATTTATTCTTTATTTTTTTTTTATTTTTTTGAAGTTTTAGAGGAAATCGAGTATTTTTTTTAATATCTGGTCCGTATCTTACAGTGTTCTACAACCCGATATTATGCAAAATTATTGGAAAAACATACGAATATTTTTAAAATGCCCTTTGGAAAACTTGAAATTATTTTTTTTTTAATATTTTAATATTATTGTTGTTGTTGTTGTTGTTATTTTATTAAATATATGTTGGGCTGAACCTGGCTCAGCCATCTAGGCTGGGTTAGAACGAGTGTATCTCGACCTGTTTGGGTGGGGCTAACTATCAACCTAACATCTTTCTTTTTTTCTTTTTTTTAAGGTGGGCTGGATCCGGCCTAGTCGTACGAGCTGGGCTGAAGCGAGACCAGCCCAGATTATAAGTTAATTATTTTACAGAACGTGAATCAATGTTTACATTCTATATGCAATTTGAGAGGTTACAGGTCGTTGGGGGAGTGTGAGGGAAGGAAGAAAAGAAGCTCACTTGGTGCAGGGGTTGCAATTGTCGTCACTGGTCTAGCGTGAGGATGGTAGAAGCAGTGGCGGAAGTAGAAAATAAAATTAAGAGGGGCTAAGATTTTAATTACTTCACTACTAAAGCTAAAATTATAAATATCATAAAGGGAGGGGCTGGGAAAAAAATTCCTTACAGGGGTCGGGGCCCCTGCTAGCCCCTCCCTGGCTCCGCCTCTGGGTAGAAGTGTTGGCAGCTCACAGTGGGGTTAAAGTTGTTGCCGACAAAGGGGCTGGTTTTTATTGCTAGAAGAAGAAACTTATGAGGGAGAGGGAGAATCTTACAGTGGTTGCTCTTGTTGTTGGTGAGAAGATGATTTGATAAAGGAGGCTGGGCTGTTGTTGTTCACGGTGGTGCTAAGGTGGCGGCGGTTGATGAAGCAGTAGAGAGAGGAGGAAGAGACTTGCATAGAGAATAAGAAAAAAAAACTGAGAAAGAGCTGATGTTTTTCAAACTTTGGCCTCTTACTTCTCCCCCCTCAATGCATGGAATCCACCCCTATTTATAGAGGGTGAAAAAGGGACATTTTATTTTTGTTGGAGACAAATCTTGGCCCTTGATTCAACCCGGAAGGATTTTAACCGTTAGCTTAAAGTGGTCATCATGAACTGTCAAATTCGACAGTTAAAGGTTGTCTGAGTAGGACTATTTGGGCCAACGTCATTGTCGATATGGTGTCAATCAGACAAAAAGAACCATATCGGGGTATGGTCAAATGTTAGGCCATCATGGTGGTGCATGTTTTGTCAAGTTTGGTGAAGAGATGAAGCATTAAATGCCCCTAAAAAGTAGTCATCCTAGCAACTTTTCTAGCAAAAAGAAGAAGAAGATGATGAACAGTAATCATATGACATATCATCTAGTTCCTTTTTTTTTGTTACTTTTTAGGTAAAAAAAAGACACAATGTTGTTTTGGACAAAACGTGTCATTTATTTAAATGAAAATGTGTCGTTTGGGATTTTAGGGTTTTAATTTAGGGATTTGGCCAAAATTTAATTTAGTCATTCTACTTTTGATTCCTATAGTCACACCCCTGATTGGCCTAGAACTTTTAATTTTATGCAATTTTGCATTGAGTTTCAGCGCTTTTTTTTCTTTTGGTGCTTGGTTTTGGATTTATGCAAATTGACTCTTCATTGAGCATTAAACTTAAAGTCTCTTTAATTTCACCCCTGATTTCGATCAATTTAGTTCCTAAAGTTCTGTGCCTTTTTAGAAAGGTCTTTGACTGTGAATTTCTTCAATTTAACCCTCAATTAACCTTAAACTTCTCATTTTCCTTCAAGTTTACCCCTGATTTGAACCAATTGACTTTATAAAAATTAAGCTTGGTCCTCTAAAATGTCAATCTTCTCAATTAAGTCCAAATTAGGCTCCCAAACTTAATTTGTTTACCAATTAAGTCTTTGTTAAATTTAAATTGACTTATTTAAAGTATAATTAAGTTTTTGCACTGAATTAAATCTTTTAATTTGAACCAAATCAATTCTTAAACATAATTAAACTTTTAATTTGGCCCATGATTAAATCAAATTGGCCTATTAAAAATCTAATTATATCCCGGACTTAATTTTTATGTAGATTCATCGAATAATCATTTAATTTGACCTTGAATTTGTATTATCTCTCCAGTCTTAGGTACAACAGAGTATAATTATGCTCCAAATTTATCTAAAATTTTCAGCCTGATATTTCTGTATGTACCTAGGATCTTCTTCAACCAGCTTGTGCCACATTGTTAGTCCTCTTGCTATTATTATTTATTATTTTTTTTAATTTAAAAGGAAAAGGATAAAGTTTAGAGAATAACTCAAAAATGGGTTATAACAGGAATCATGGGTTGTTGAAGAACATGTTATGTTTTTATGTAATCTGTAGATTTAAATATTGACAAATCATGATTCTGAGAATTCTGATCAATCGGTCAACCGCTTTTTCTAAATCGATAGATCAATTTGTTTATTGTTACCGATTGGCCTTTGATAGAGATCGACTAGTTGGTAATTTTGGTCAACTAAGTAACCCAACAATAGAGTTTTATCAAGTCTGTTGGGTTCGATTCGTTTGGGTTATGTTTGGGATCAATTGATTGAATCAGTTCAGCTTTATATTTACATTTTGGTCTCTAAGATTAGAGTTTTTAATCTTTTTATGTTTCTTTGCTTCGAGTCATTTTTTAGTGTTTTTCGTATCCTTTATAGGTTATGCTGGCATTCCTCCTAATGATCTTTAATAGTCTTTGGTTGTGCATCTGTTTGTTTTTTGCTTTCATTTTCTGATGAGTGAGATAATCTTTAATATGCATGTAAAATAAATAAATATATATGTTGATTATATGATGAGTATAACTAGTTAATTTCTTGAATATTTATATATATTGTTTTATTTTCCGAGTCCTCATCCATTCTTGAATTTGAACTCGTATTTTATTTAACTAAATTATATTCAATATGATATACATTGCTTTGGAAATTATATGAGTATATATTATGTCTCAATGTCGATATACTTATCAGTAACTACATGCTAACAGACAGTAGTTAGTCTATGTGCACATAATATTCTATATACCTGGCTGGTAAGTGAGGCACCGGCTTGTGGTGATTGATCCTTCCACTATGATCATCTTCAGGTGTCATCTGATCTCTGACATGTAGTCCACTATTTTATGTTAATATGCTTAGTATGTATATTTATATCAAGATATATCAACTTGCAAACTATTAATATTTAAGATGCATGTTAAATGTTATTCCCTCACAAAGTTGGTTGAATTCATCCCTCATTTTTAATATTATTTTATGTTCTTAGTTTCTGTTAGCAAGTGGACTTTGTTGAGTATTCTTGCTTCTTCAAATTTGATCGGTATATCTTGCTTGTTCTGTGAGGCTTTCCTTTTAGTTTTTTTATTAGATGTCTTAAATGTTACACTATTACATTATTTTAATTAAGTTTGGATTTTGACAAATATAATAAGTATATTGGATTATTTGTTTAGCTTTATGTGATGATAGGAAATTTTAAGGTGTTGTTGATTTTATTGATTTTGAAGAATATAATATTTTGAAAGATATTGAAACATTGCAAAATCCTTATATAATTTATTTTATGATATTTATGTTCTGAGCTTAGTATAGGTGGGGTATCCTTACGACACCGCTCCTAGATTTCCGATAATGAACTCGAAATTCGGATAAAAAAACCGTGATATAAGTAGGACCCAGTTTTATAGCATTAAACATATTCGATTAATGGTAACCTTGAGTAGCCCAAAAATCCCCCATAAATAGAACTTTGGTTTTATGCATATAAAATCAAAAGGCAACAAATCATGTTCTCAACATGTACTTAATATATTAATGAGGAATTTATTATTTTAATTAGGTCTCATTCCATGACATTAATGATATATAATACATAATAATTATATATGAACATACACCCTAGCATGCTATTCTAATTAGATGATTATGGATGTATCTAAACTAATTCTCTTGGGTCATTGACGAGGATTAGATGGTAAAAACCTAGATAGTTGTTGCAAATCTTCATAAGTTATTTGCGAGCACCACGGTTGTAGCCTTTTCACCATTCTTTCTTCATCTTGGGTTAAATACATTTCTAAATTACATAACATTTATATAATTGTATAAGAGACTTCAAGTTACATTCGAGAGGAATTAGATGAAAAAAAAATTTACAACCCTAGCAGAAAAATAAAGAAGAGGTAGGATACACAAATCCTATTTAATATGAAAATATTCAACCATAAAAAACACAATCATATTGGTCTTTAATGTCCATCATGCATAATAACACATTAATATGCATAAATAAACACATTGCATGCTTCAATTCTAATTATTGGTTTTATATGTAATTTTTAAAAAATATTTCTAACACTTATAAATATTAAATCAAATCTAATTTGATAATTTCACAAACATAATAAATTTTTACATAACACAAGATTTCTTTGAAAATAATTTTCAAAATTTAATAAGAAAATTAATCATATTAACATTCTTATTAATATCCGAAACTATTTTAGAATCAATTAAATAAAATTTTTTACCTTAAAAACTCTCTTTATTTTAGAAAAAAAATATTTTTCTAAATATTATTTATATAAACATATTATTTAAATTCTAATCCTATTAGGATATTACAAAACTCAAAAAATAGAATTAAAAGTTTTAATTCAATCCTAATCCTATTAGGAAAATTAATTTTATAATTAATTTAATTTAGGTTTCAATTTTAATATAAAATCAAAATTTTATATATGCAGGGACAGAATCATAATTCTATCCAGAATACCCTGGATGTATTTAGATATAAGTTGCATGGTAAAGTCATGATTTACATTCTAAAACCATATTATAATAAGCATAAAGATATAGGGGTAAATTTAAAATTTAACACACCAACACTGTAATGTAATTAGGTATAAAGTTTAGGGGTATAATTGTAGTTATAACCTAAAAACCCTAAGGAAGGCTCCAGGGATAAAATTGTAATTTTGCACCTTATGTCTTCTTTCTCATTGGTTGTTGTTAGTAGTGGGCACACTGCCTACCGCCGATGCAGCCATTGATGTCGCTGCTCTTCCCAGTGACTATTTGTCACTGCACCACGTAGTGATATGACTTAACCTCTTAATAATCAATTTTTCAGTGTAATTATTATATTTTATCAATAATGTTCTAATTTAGATATTATAGCATAAAATGTGTCTACTTGGTCAAATCATGTTTGTTCTCAACACCATAGTCATTGATTACTTGAATAAGATTTCAAACTCTTTTCAAATCTTATTCCACCTTGTGCAAGGATTTACAATCAATACTATTTGAGAACATATCAATCATTTTCCCTAACTATCCAGGGTCATGAATCCTTTGTTGATTACTCAAATACCTTCATAATGTTCATGTTATACCCAATATCTTCTTGTTTATTACCCTTAATTAGGACAACATATAGTAGTAGTATCGAAATATAAAAATTTCTATATAAGAATCACTTACACAATAGCCATATGAGCATTTTCATAGACACATGTGATCTTTCTATATGAAATTTTCATGTGGGTCAGTTCAGTGTACATATCATCTGACAAGCACCTATATATTAGTTTTAGGTATCCCCTTATATCTTATCTTATCAGAACAACTATTTCTTTTCATAAAAAAAAAAACACATAATATATATCAATTTTAACAACTCTTCAATATTTTTAATAGAGCATTTATGAATAGTTAGGAACAATGTTTTAATGTAATATAAATCTTATAATTATAATAATCTTATCTTCATTTTTATTCTAAATTCATTAATCAAATATTTAATGAATATTAAAAAAAAATAAACTTTTATTAATAATTAAATATATTTATATAAACAAAATCAATATAACATATAACTAATCGAGTGTCAAAAGTGCATCTATACTGACATTCATAATTATTAAGTTTGAAATGGTGTTTATCGTTATATGTAAGTCCTTAAACGGGCATGCTCGGTGCATGCAAGCACAAAGCAAAGACCCATACATCTTCTCGAACACAAACAAAAATAAATAAATAATAATAATAGAGCCGATGGTTCCGCTTGAAACAAGTGGCAATGATGGTTAGACTACTATGGTTGTGTTTGCCTCTCCATGGTTAGGTAAAAGAAAGCTTTGGGTTTCGCACTCGAATCGTCAAATACTTCCACGGGAGAGGGATTGTGTTTAAATATATGTATCAAACTTACATACGAGGGAGGAGATTTGTTGAGTACATATGAGATAGTTTAAAATCCCACATTAAAGAAGAAATGGGATAAAATATATATATATATATATATATATATATATATATATATATATATATATATATAAGATCAACTTATAACCTATTAATCTAAACTTTAAAATGAAAAATAATATCCATTGATCGTTATATACAAGTCTCTGCATGCACAAACCCATATAAACACGGACGCTAATGCATCTTTCCAAACACAAACTAGCTCCCTAGAATAAAACCTCCCTGTGCATCTTCATCCAATGGAATTCGTTTTCTTGTTCCTGTATTATAACATCGTCTTGTCATGAAGGAGATTGTCAAGAAATATGCAATGAAAGTAGGTAGATAAAAGTGCAGGTTTCACAATGTCATACACTTTCGAAAGTGCTGGTGTACATATCTTAATCTTGCTTCCACTAAGTGGTCACTTGCACTTTCTCCCCTAAATTACTGACTTGATATACAGAATATAGTAGTTTCTTTGGTATCTTATCTCTTTACAAGTTGACTTGGCCTTGAACTCATTGTCACGTCCTTTCTCAATATGAGATCCTAGTCACAATTTAATTAGATATTTTTTCTTCTAATTAAAGATGCACGTGTATAGATGAATGCTTTGAGATGCTTAATTCTTTCTTTAATTCTCACCTTTCCGCCAGAGAAGAGCACTTCATAGGATATGAAGAAAAATCAATGGCTTCTCAATTAATAACGCAGAACATCTCTGGTTTTTAGCTAAGATAAAACAAGCATTCTTGTCGATAATGGGTTCTGTATTTGCTGATTATTAGAACAAGTTCAGTTTGATAGTGCTATTAACTGGAACACAAGTACTCAAATGAATATGACAGAAGAGTTTCTTTTCTTCCATGAAGCTGCAAAGATATCAGCATGCAAGTGAATGATTAGGTCAGTCTCTGGAGTTGTATGAGCATGCGTATGGCGTCATATGTATGTTTCTTTTTTCTTTTTTTTATTATTATCGTGGGGTGTCCGGGCCAGCTTGCGCGCACCACGACTATTCCCCACGGCCCACTGAACATCCTGCAAGCCCAGTAAGCAGGTAAGGCACCGCGGGGGTGACAGGCGTGCACATAGAGGATCGAACTCGGGACGGGGGCGGAACAAGTCACACGGTTGACCACTGAGCTAGACCCTCAAGTGCCATATGTATGTTTCTGAGCCGTCAAGTAGTGGTCCAGCTTGTGCAGTGCCCATGGCAAATCAGATCCTAACAAAGTGCTTAAATATAATTGTCCAAGTTCATAGGCTAAGCGGCCTCCGTCAGTTGTCGAAGGTTTTTTAAGTAATGTTCGGTGAATGATTATACTCTCTGTTAATAATGGAGGGAGAGTATATTCTCTCTTTAATATAATATTTACCTGCTTTTTTTGTGATCTAAATAATCAATATTTGCTTAACTAGTATGGGAAAAAAACAATAGTGAAGAATGGTGGGTGCCCCTTTTTTTTCTTCTTTTTTTCATTGCCGTCATCTTCTACGATGAGAGTACATTTTTTTTTTAAATATATCATTGTTTTGTTTTTTATTATTACCTTTTTCCTCCACCACCGTCTTTATTTTTTTTTATTATTATTATTAATGACATTATTTTTTAATCATTATTCCTTTTTATTTAAAAAACAAGGTATTAAAAATCTCAAGTTTCTTTCTAATTTTTCATAACTATTCCAAACATAATATTGAAATTAAAATATCATTTCAATTAATATATAGATGAAAACAAGTGTGAGGGACAAGCTTGTTTGAAAGTGTATTTACAGTTGTTTTTTAAAGTGTTTTTCATGCTGGAAATATATTAAAATGATATGTTTTTTATTTTTTTTAAATAATATTTTTAAAATTAATATATTAAAACAATTCAAAACATAAAAAAATTAATTTTTTTAAAAAAATTAAAATTTTTAAAAAATACAAATTAACCCGCGATTCCTAACGCTACTAATCTCAATCTGCACTGCCCACTCTAAACAGTCATGATGGTTTTTCCACTTTCCAAGCTCACCCAATGAATTCTCTTCGACTCTCCTCTGTTTTCCATATAAATCAGCACAAGGTCCCCCCCATTATAGGTCATCACAATCAGCATCGCACAAACTTCTTCACACTCGCATGCTAATGGCTATCACACGCTTCTCATACTCCACCATTCTAGCTCTTCTTTACCTGTCTTTGCTTCACTTAGTCACTTCTTTCCCTTCTTCTAATGGTCAGATTGATTACAATTACAACTATAATTACTATGATAGCTCATGCCCTCGTTTGGGAATGATTGTCAAGTATGGTGTCTGGGCTGCTTTCAAGAATGACACCAGAATAGCCGCATCCCTCCTTCGATTGCATTTCCACGACTGCTTTGTAAACGTAAAGCTATTTCTCTTTTACTCAACCACATTTCTCTCTCGCTAGGTGGTCTGTTTTTCCAAAGCAGATGTTGAAAAGGCTAGGTCCCATGTAAAGGACAGTTTTTAACCAACATGGGAGAGATCCAATGTTTTCGTCCTTTGGGCCCAGAAGGTTCAAATTCCTTGTTCAACCTTGAATAAGAGAGCCCACTAAATAGATTTGGGTGCCCACCAGTCGGCTGTGCTCTGTATACTAGTCGGTTCTTTTATCGGATGTTATCCTCTGCTAGTTTCCTCGAATTAAATAAAAAACGATTAAAAAATCAAAACATGGGATGAGAGTGTTTTAACAAGGTTTAATTTGTCTAACCAGAAGATCTATGAGCTTGGTGTTATTGAGTTTCCTGTCTGTGGGTGCATGCCTTTTTTCTGTAGCAGAAAATTTAGAATTCAGTCTGTTACTCCACTCCCACGACACGTAAACTTCTTTGTTTTGAGTTTAAGTTATGGTATTTTTTGTGTAACACAGGGCTGCGATGCTTCCATACTTCTGGACGACACAATTGATTTCAGGGGAGAGAAGAATGCTCTTCCCAACCGCAATTCAGCTAGAGGATATGAAGTCATTGAAAGCATCAAAGCAGATGTTGAAAAGGCTTGCCCATCAACTGTTTCATGTGTTGATATATTGGCTCTTGCAGCAAGAGAATCTGTCCTTCTGGTATTGACATTGCCCATATTCATTCATTGCAGAGCATTTTCTATTTGCTCTAAATTTCTGATTTATGTGTTTACTTCATTCACCTGTTTCAGTCAGGAGGGCCTTATTATCCTCTTTCATTGGGCGGGCTAGATGGATTGACTGCAAGTGAGAAGGCAGCTAATGAACAATTGCCATCACCATTTGAACCACTAGAAAACATCACTGCTAAGTTCGCATCAAAGGGTCTTGACATTAAGGATGTTGTAGTCCTCTCAGGTTCTTGTCATCTTCGCTTTCTCTGGTTATCTCTCTCTCTCTCTCTCTCTATTTTAAGCTAGTCAATAGAGTGGTGTTCTTGCTCAAACCATAGAGCTTAAATCGGCGACGAAATCTGTGACTCTTATCCTTTTAGATGGCCACGTATTGTCGCCATATATATGCTTGCAATCTATACATGTATTGAGCCTAAGCTCAGGTTTTTGACGACCAAACTTTTGGTGACAACACAAACCCAAGGAACAGAGCAGAAGGCTTTTTTAAACTAATTTCTAATATTTTTGGCACAAACAATTAATTTGTTTTTTGTCTATTACAGGGGCACACACCATTGGTTTTGCTCAGTGCTTCTCCTTCAAGAGGAGGCTCTTCGACTTCAAAGGCACCGGCAAGCCTGACCCCACATTTGATTCTTCGGCCGTGGCAAACTTACAGGACACGTGTCCAAATAAGGATGCCTCAAACAGCAAACTTGCTCCTCTTGACTCTGCAAGCACATACCGATTTGACAATGCTTATTATGTGAACCTCGTGAACAGAACTGGCCTTCTTGAATCTGATCAAGCTCTCATGGGGGATTCCAAGACTGCTGCAATGGTTACTGCCTACAGCTCAAATTCATATCTTTTCTCAGCTGATTTCGCATCATCAATGGTAAAGATGAGCAACCTTGGGATACTTACAGGCAGCAATGGACAAATCAGAAAGAAATGTGGGTCTGTCAACTAAATATATATGTGATGTGAGTCTGTTAATCATGGAGCTTCTGTACCTAGTTTCTTTAGGGCTCAAAATGTGGTGCTCACCTAGTGGATGCTTATGTGATAGACATGCCAGTCTTTTAATAAAAACAAGTGTTTGAGTAATGATTTGAATTGTGCTTGGTTCACTCTTGCCCAAATG
Source organism: Populus simonii (assembly GCA_007827005.2). Lineage (NCBI taxonomy): Eukaryota > Viridiplantae > Streptophyta > Magnoliopsida > Malpighiales > Salicaceae > Populus > Populus simonii. The sequence goes on along the minus strand of CM017467.2, from coordinate 14,807,247 downwards.
TAACTTGGTTAACTCTGATCTAGATTTCCCAACTGGAACACAATTCAGTGACAAGGCAAATTATTTTCCGAGAGCTGTGAGGAAATTTAATCATCTTTGTGTAGCCTGTAAACATGGACATTCTGCCATTGCTCTGTTTGCTCACATTTATGTCACACGAGGACATGAATCGATTGATTATGTCATTCCTGGAGCTGTAAAAATTACAAGAAACCAACTAAAAGTGCGCATGACATTGAAGATACATCCGTTGAAACCAGTGAAGGGTTTTCCGGACTTGTTTACTTCCCCTTGGCAAACCACATGGTAAAGAAGTGCCGATGTCTCCGTGGTGTTTCAAGAAAATTTCCCGATGGTGACCTCAATTTATGTAAAGGTTTTTCAAGCAAGGTTTATACGAGCCACATTTCCTTCCCTGGTACTTTAACAAACAATAATTTATAATTCCGTTCTGAAATATGGCATGGAATGTATTTTCTTATGTCACGAATCTGATATTTGCTTGGTTAGTAAGCTTAATGGGTGGTGGTGGGTTCCAAATAGCTAATTTTCAACTCATTTGGCGTTGATTAATGTAATCCTTAGATATACTTAATTTCATGCACGACACAGTAAGGTTGGCTCATGATTTTACATGTTTAGTTTTGAGTTTTTGAATATCATACTCGTAAAAAAAATAATAAACAAAAATATTTAGGAGTCCTTAGAATCTCGTTAAACAATTCTAGAGTTGTTTAAGAATTTATTAGTTATAGATTTAATCTTTTTCGGCTTTTAATAATTCTTTGAAGGTTGTATTGTCGCAAACTAAAAAGTATTTAATTGTCCGGTCTCCAACAGTAATCTACATAAACTTACAATGAAAAATCTTCGAAATTCTTAATTAAAAGAGAGAGATTGTTATGCCTAAAGTGCTAGATTTTTATTCTGTGATTTACGTAGTTTTTTTCTAATAAACAATCACTTAAAAATAAGATGCATAACTTACAATTTATAGAAAAATCTGAAAAACCTTGTAAATTAGCAAAATATCAATTTGCCTATTAATAATATTCATATATTAATTCAAAACAATTTTAGATATTAATCCAATTAAGTCGTTACTTAATTTTTCTAAGTCTAGAAATATAATCCATGTATTTATTATATTATATTCCTTAATTTCTAAAATATATTTTAATCAAGTCATACTTAATTAAATCATCTCAATTTAATTTTTGACTAATTGTTCTTAATGTGTGTGACCCATTAAGTTCCTAATATGTTGGTCTAAATATAAATTATAATTATAATTAAATAAATTAAATAATTTAATTTATTATCAATTCAAAAATTGATTAATTTATATTTAAAGATCAGGTGCATCATCTAGCAATATGTCATGATCCTCTAAATGTTAGAAAAGTCATTAGTGGTTTAACTTAATCTTTTAATGATTAGTTTCTCGTTGTAATTAATATTCTTTCATCAATAATGTTCTGATTTAACATTAAAGCATGGACTATGCCTGTCATGTTAAATTATATTTATTCTTTACATAATAATCATTGATCATTTAAATAAGATTTGAAACTCTTTTCAAATCTCATTCCATCTTAACCAAGGATTTCTCAGTCAATACCATTTGAGAACAAATTGAATATTTTTTCTAATTTACTTAGAATGATGAATCATTTCTTGATCATTAAATACCTTCATATAGTTCATATTATACCCAATGTCTGCCCCTTCATTACTTTAATTAAAATAACATATAACATAATCAAAGTATAACAGTTTCTATATAAAATAATTTAATGATCTCAAGTTTAAATATCTCTTACACAGCCATCACATGAGTCTTTTCATAAATATATGTGATCTCTCCATATGAAATTCTTATGTAGGTCAATTTAGTGTACATGCCTTATAATAAACATCTACATATTAGTTCTGCATATCTCTCATATATCAACTTACGAGAAGAACCACTTTCCTTCATAAAAAAAAAACAACATAATATGTATTAGTTTTTATGACTCTAATAAATATCAAGTATTTAAGAGAGTATCGATTAAAAATATCTTAGGAATAATTTTTTGATGTAACAATAATCTCATTATTATAACAACTTTATAATTTTTTTTATAAATTTTCTTTGTTTTATAGATTTTATCTTTACTATAGATTTATAAATCAAATATCAGATTCATTTATATAATTTATATAAATATTAAAGATAAATTAAAATTTTATTAATAATAAATATATTTTTATATAAATAAAATAATATTATGTGTAACCAACAACCGGTTAGCTAACAGATATATTAAAGTGTAACAGTTGTGACTTGTGAGGTACTGCTGCCATTTTGACAGTACTCTTGCCCACCTTAAGCAGCCCCGCGACGCGATGGTTTTGCGACTTCATAAGCTAAACTAATCGACTCATCTTTGATTATGTTGTTTTACACATAAACCACCACGCAATTAAGGCCCTCATTCGAGGTCATCATCGTTATTGTTCACATACTCGAGCAAATATTAATTTGATGTATCAGGAACTTTTCTCATACTTCAGCGTTCCATTCCTTCGTTTCTTTTCTTTACTTCATCTAGTCACTCCTCCTCCTCCTGTTACTGGCCAGTTCGATGATTACATCCACTATGATAAATCATGCCCTAACCCGTCCTTGACTGTCAGAAATGTTGTCCAGAAGGCTTTGCATAGTGACTCCAGAATAGCCGCATCGATCCCTCCTCCGCTTACACACTTCCACGATGTTTTCGTAAATGTAATGATCCGGGATCTATTAATCCCCCCTCAGTTAGAAATACCTTTGCACCTTAATTTGAAAGCAGTTTTCTGTAATAGTATAATGAAAGCACAAATCAGATTATGATCCGTTGTGGGGTCAGCTTAAGATTGGCTGAATATGAGTGTTATGGCAACAGTTTTTTTTCCTGGTTTCTGCGAGAGGGTTCGTATTGGAAGGTCAAACTGGTGTCGAGCTTGCAGAAGTAGAATCGATGATGATTTTGATGAGAGGCCGCCGAAGGCAAAATAAGGGTTCTCAAGTAAAAGAGGGAGGGGCAAAACTTAAATAACTTACACTTGAGTTATTGAGGTTCTGATCTGTTTATAACTCCAGTTCTTATGACATGATGTTCTCCTGTGAATCATGGTGTCAGAATTCACGTCAGCCCTTTCAGAAAATAATTGTCTTTTAGTTAAACCTTTATTTTTTTTAATTACTTTTTAATTATTTTTATGCTGTTTGAAGGTTAGTTTTTTTTTTTAATTTTTTTTCTATGTATTTTATTTTATTTTATTTGACCTTTTTATTTTTTATTGTTTTTTTTTGTGTTTAATCTTTTCTAGATTAATTCTTATTTTCAAATTTGTCCCTTTTCATTTTATTGCATTTACTTTTTTATTGTTATTTTCTTGATTTATCTTTTTTTATTTTATTTCTAGCATTTTATTTCATTTAGTTTTTTTTATCCATTTTCTGTCCTCATTCTTTCAATTACTTTTTTTCTTTTCTTAATTTATTTTGTTTTTCAATTTAGCCCTTAATTATTATTTTTTTCATTTTGTTTTTATAATATATTTGGTCCATATTGTTTGGATTTTAAATTGTTTTACGATTGAAAATTTTACTTTGTCAATTTATAATGATTGTCTTCGGTAATCTCCATCTCATGACTTGGACTTGATTTAAGTTCGGATTTTTTGGGGTTGTTTATTAAAAAAAAAATTTCAAACTCATCATTTGACATTTGATTATTAGGCATTTAGTTTCAATGTTTGTTTTTTTTTTTTTTTTGAGTTATCTAGATCTCATAATCCGGATAACAGGTTAGTTGAGTTAACCTAAGTTGACTTTGATTTTTTTTCTTTGATGTTTTTTTTATAAAATTAATTTTTTTTCTTAATTTCATCCTTTGGCATTAAATTACTGGCATTTGAGCTTTGTTATTTTTTTGCTTTTCTTTTTGTTAGGTTATCTTGGGTGCAGGTCGGTAAAGTTAACCCGAGCTAGCTCAGGTTTCTTTCTCAATATCTTTTTATTTAACTTTGTTTGTTTACTAGTTCTTTCTTTTGAAAGTCTAATTTTTTTTATCCTAATCTCATGTTATGGGTAGCAGGTTATTCAAGTTAACCCGGGTTGACTCAGGTTTTGTCCCTCTATTTTTTTATGACATTGATTTTTTTATTTTATCATTTGACATTAAATTATTGTCTCTTGAACTTTGATATTTTTTTGCTTTTCTTTTTGTAAGGTTATCTTGAGAGGAGGTTAGTAAAGTTAACCCGAATTAGCCTGGGTTTTTTTTCTTGAACTTTGGTATTTTTTAACCAAGTTTTTCTTTTGAAATTATAATTTTTTTTATCTCAATCTCATATCATGGGTCGTGGGTTAGTCAAGTTAGTTGGATTGAGTCGAGTTTTCTTCTTTGACGTTATATTTTTTTAAATAATTTTTTCTTTCATCCTTTGACATTAACTAGTTTTGCATCAGTAATGTTGAGGCTTTGTGATCTTGAGAATCTTAGAGAAAAGAATTAGAAAGAAACTAGATAATTGTATATGCTATGTTGTAGGTCGGATCAAATTTTATTAAACATAAAAAAGATATCAAGGAGTTGTTAACGTGTTTTCTAGCAAAAAATAAATAAATTATACAAGAGCAAGAAAAATCTGATACTAGAGTCATTAACTCTACTGAATCCAATAAGACTGAGTAGTTTAATAATCTGATTTAAACCATATATAAAATGATAGCAGACGAACCATAAAAAAACATTTGGCAACAATCAACCAAAATAAATGAGATACCAATATTGCACCTAGGGGCAAAAGAAAAAAAATTATTAGAAACCCACTATCACTTCATTATGAACATCTCTCACCATGAAAAAAAAAAAAAAAACTTGTTGAAACGGTTCAAACCTGACTATAAAACTTTGTATGACGATATAAGAAGAAGTTGCATGAGTCCCTAAAGCAATAACCCTGAACATGAAATCCAACAAAACAAAATGAAGTGAGTATACGTCTATATTAAATAAATCAATTTTATTTAATTTAAGAATGAAGTTTATTTAAAGAATAACAAGTAAAAAGACCTTAGGTAACCTAATTAAATAAAAAAAATGATAAAACCAATGTCATAGAAAGCATGAAAAAAAAAAAGAGTTCAATCTCCAACTAAATAAATATTGAAGGATGAAATCAAAAAACATTAGCTTTTAAAAATGATTAAAAATAAAACCAAAGCATTCCTAAGGAAACCTCATGAAGCCAGGTTAATTCCCAAAGCCTGCAATCCAAAAAATCTTAGACACAGGCTTAACGAATGTCAAATCCAAACCAATTAAATATTGAAGAATCAAATCCAGTAAAGAATTCTAATTTTGAAAACTTTGCTAAGAAAAAAAAACAACAATCAAAATAACAAGAATTAAATATTCTAGGAAAAACATTTACGAGGTGGAATTGTAAAACAAATGCAATTCTAAAAATAATCTTAATCCAGAAAAAATAACAATTAGAAGATCGAGGACCAAGTTTGGCAAAATAAAAAATTCAATGAGGATGAAATTAAAACAAAAAACTAATTCAATTAATTATTTTTAAAAAATAGAACCAAAAGCAAAGGGACTAAATAAAAAAAGAAATAGAAGTTTAGGGGTTGACTGGAAAAAATCGGGTGGAAAAGTGTGGGTGTAGAACCGAGGAAGAGAGGGAAAAGAAAAATAATGGCCGCCAGTGACAAACCAAAGAACCTATCAGTGCACGCATCACATATCCAGAGAGGGGACGTCGAGATGAAGTTGATGCCACCCTAGAACATCTTTTTTTGTTGTTCTAATCAGCCACACGTGTCGTACAAAAACAGCAGAGCGGCTAAAGCAACCCCAATATAAATCAACTTTTTTTTTCTTTTTTATTATGAAAAATACTTAAATAACCCCATCCCTACTCATTAATTACAAAAAAAAAAACCATGAATAAAATGATACAAATACCCTTTAATTTGAGAGTTAAATTAATGGATATTATGAAATGGCCCTCCATCTATTTTTTTATTTTTTTTTTGTTTCCTAGGGTAAGTAGGTATTTTTCTTGTGCACTAACTATGTTAAAATACAAAACTAACCCTCATGATAAGGGAAAAAAACAATTTTTTAGAGGGCAGTTTTGTAATTAAAAGCACAAAAAATTACCCATGTTGCCCATTCAATTTCAGAACACCAAAATTGTCCACATGCAAAGGCAATTATACCCTTAAAAGTTAAAACTTAGTCAGGTTTTTTTTTTTCTTAAGTTCAAAGGTTGGAAAAACACTATTGCCGTGCCCTCCACAGTGACATGTGTGTGCACAGTGTTTTCCAACCTTTTTTAGTCTTTTTTTTTTAATTATTATTATTTATTTTTTTACTCCCAAGCCTGAAGCAAACGCAGAGCCCAACCAAAGAAAAAGGATGACAACCATTCCCTCCACAAAGAACAACACCAGAAGCATCCACACCTTAACGTGCATTAAATGGACGTCAACTCACTGAGTCCAAAACCGTATGAATTTCCACCTTTCCTGGGCATAGTAGAGACTGAGTAGCTGCCAAACGAAAAGCTTCCAGGATATGAGACAGCAGCCATCAAACACACGCGTGGCATGATTCAAGGAAGAAACTTATGGGCAACATGAAATTGATCTGACAAACGCACTGCAACACCTAATATTCTGGGAAAAGAACCATGCCAGCTGAAGGAAATGGCTGCAGGAAAAGCACACAAAAGTTGAAGGAAAAAAAATCTCTCTTCTAAGCCCAACCAAACACATAAGAAGCCCAGCTGAGCAATATGTTCCCTGGCCCAAATCCTAAAAAATGAAGCCCAAACAAAGTGATATAACAGCCCAAATAAAGAGGAATTAAGAACAACAAAAAAGATGACCCCACAGCCCAGCAAAAGAGAGGGGAAAAATGGCCTCGAGAGTCACTGTTGTGGTGACATCCACAGTGATTCTCCAATGCTTTTAGTTTTTTTTTTTAATTAATATAGATCTGTGAACCAAGTTGGTAAATATATATATCTATACACGCAATTTTGGTCCCTAGAGGATTTATGGATGTCGTCGGAGTGGGCAAACTAATAAGATTATATAGCTATAAATTCACTGAACTAATCAACTGTAGATCAAACAAGATCACTTCACCTGCCAACCATTCAAACTGTTTTAGGTTTACATGATTGGTTGTGTAATTTTTTTTTATTATTATTAATATGGGTATCCGAATCAGTTTGCACGTACCTTGACTAATCTCACGGTCTCTGAAATTAACAACAATGTAAGCTTCCAGTGATCCCGAGATGACTTAAACTCGTGACTATTGGAGAACAAATCAAAGACCTAGCCAATTGAGCTACCCCTCGGGGTTTTGGTTGTATAATTCTTATTCCTTGTATATGTGGTAAATTTTAGATAATGTTTACCATTTCTAGTAATGGTTGTTTTTTAAAATATTTTTTATTTAAAAGTGTATTAAAAAAATATTTTTGATATTGGTATATCAAAATAATCTAAAAATATTAATTTTAAAAAAAAATTCTAAAAAGCATAAACACGCCGCTGAAATAAAAAAGATAGTGTGCTCCAAACGTGGTCTTGTTTCATCATGTGGATGCTTTATGTAACGAGGCATGTCAGTGTTTGGTTAATTGTATTGTTGTCCTAATTTGTTGTCCTAATGGGACATGCAAATAGGCATTTTCAATTCCATTGAGTCTTGCCTAATAATACATTGCTATAGCAAATTTGTTGACTAATTTATTGGTTTTACTTCCAATCTAGCGCAAATAAATTTTTGTTTAGATCACGAAGAAAAGGTTTAAATACGGATAAATTGGGCAATTAACATAATAAATATAAAAATTAACGAAATAACATCGTTTAAAAAAGATTTGGTGAAATAGTACATTTTCATCTTATTTGTCGTGCTTAAGAAACACGACAAGGTAAAAGTATGATTATCTAGCTCAATTATTCGATTGATTTATAATAGTCAGTGAAACCGGTTAACCGATTCTGAGAATAACAAGAAAAATCTAAAAAGTGCTAAATTAGTGGGTCTCAGCGAGATTTTTTATATCTAAAAATTTGACAGCCCGCTAATAATAATTTGAGTGTGATCTAACAATTGAATCAAAAATTTATAACTTTTTTGAGCCGTTATTCTGGTCTGGTGCGACCAGATCTCCTCTCGAACTTAAATATATCACACTGGTCCATAAATGTATCTGCTAGGTCATTCATGTAATCAGTTTAATGCAGATCATCATTTAATTGTGGCAAATTCACACCTAATTGTTCAGAATCACTTATTACCACAAGTTCGACTATATCATTGACATTGAAAAACAAGTGTATATTTTAAGATTTTAATTAGAGTCTATTTTTTAGTCGACAAATTGGACAAAGATGTATATTTTAATTGATATATTTAAAAGAAAATATTTATAAAATTATGGTTTTTATGTAAAACGGTCGACTGGTTAATATAATTGGATCCAACCAACCAATTTGTTAAAATAGATGATTGGACTTTCATTTTATTAGGCTTCAAAAACATAAAATTTACTAAATATTACTATTTTAAAATGCAAGAAGATAAAAACATATTATTTTACCAAATTTTCTTAAATAATGTCACTCTACCAATATTTTGTGCCAATTTTTTCTTTTAAAAAAACATTCTAATGCACACAGATTAAAAAAAAAAAGCTGACATGGAGCGTTTCGATTAAAAAACAAACAAAAAAAAAGAACATAAAGAAAAGCTGGTAGATTCCTGGCCAAAGTTTGTACAAACCCTATGTATATTTGAGTACTTTGTCCTTGTCTCAAAAACCACTTTTCTTCTCTCAAAAATTCTACGTGGTTGGATCTGCCAAATTATTGTATGCTATTATTATGATCCATCACCATCTCCATCACAATCACAATCATTCATCACACAAAAAGACGTCTTCTCTGCTTCCACATTAGATTCTCTGTGCAAACTACTGACCTCCAGCAAGCTTGAAACTCCTGCCTCCCAACCCTTTCCTCCAACTGGATAATCTCTTTATTCAATGCTAATGGAGTTAATTTTAGTTAATGCATTCCACTAGTCATCACAGGCAAAAGCATACAGTGTTCAACCAGCATTATTTGGGGGTGACGTTGGCCAGCTGGCTCAAAGTTTTGAACATAATTCCCAGCTTTTTTCAACTTATTTTAAAAGAAATTCTGAAGCTTTTTGACCTTTAATAAAAGCAAAACTTATCCATAGAAGACAGGAATGACAACTCTAGAATCGAAGAATGAATGATTTGCCTCTTCTGCTGTACATCTGAGGTTCTGCTTGGCGCTTTGAAAGTAATTTGTCGCCTATTGAAAAGGGCCAGAGAAACAAAAGGACGAAGAATTCATGGAGATTTCTCTGTTCTGAGCAAGAGCATATATTCCTCTCATAGAACACATGGCTAGTCAAAACATATCAATAAAGTTGATATGAATATTGAAGGGCAAGGTTCAGTCCTTTTCTTTTTTTTTAAATGTGAATCCAATACATATCAATAAATGACATTAGCCTGGAATTAAATTCATTGTTTGGATGATGTAATTAAATACCTGAAACTACAAACATCCCAACTAAACCAAGAATGCAAATATATAAAGAGAGAATAGTGAGAACTGATATTCAGTTTATCGTAATAATACTTGCTAAACATAAAAATGCTTTTAAAAAAAATCTAGAGTTTAAGTTCATACAAGTTTAAATCTATAGGCATGCAAAAAATAATTCATGGCAAATATGTTTTCAACATAAATATAATAATAAAATGCATACTAAGCATATATCCAGACATACAATTGATATTAATTCAAAGTCCTAGCAGGTGTACTAGAAAAGTATTTATTTATTGAAGCATTTTAAAGTAATGAGACTTTTATTGTTGTCAATGATGAATAATTTGTTCTTAAAATTTTATTGCTCCTCACATATGCAATTAGAATGTTCAGAATATGTCTCTCAAGATTCCAACAACACCATATTGGTTTAGATGCATTTCTAAACAAGATCTTTGAACTAAAAAATATGAAACTCAAATTAATATCTCTCAATAAGATGAACCTAAGATCTTGATTTGAAAGGAAAAACAAAGTATAAAAAAGAATCAAAATACTAAAAAAGAGGTGAGAAATAGTATGAAAAAATCTGAAAAGTTCAAGTTAGAAACTCTTATTTCACCTTCCCTTTTTTTATAGTAAATTTTAAAAATTAAAAAGTTAAAGAATTAATAAAAGTTAATTCTTACCATAATCAACTATTGATTAACCACTATAAATCTAAGAAAATCAAGAGTTTTTTGAATAAAAAAAAACAAGTGTATATTCTTTAATATTAATTTATTATTCACTCGTAAATTACCAACTATTTCTTTGCCTGGCTAATACATTTGTACGTGTGTAAACAGCAAGGATTCCAAAGCAAAGGACCTTTACACATCAAGACCTCCATGGCCTTTTATTGTAAACCAATATTATTTGTCAAAACTGTTTTGCATAAAATCTTGCAATCCCAGGGAAAGGTGGGCAGAAAGCTCCTCTCCATTTTCAAAAGGGGTTTTCTTGGGCTTTGATTTCCACTCAAAACATTCCGCATTTCCTCTCCAAGAACCTCCCAAACCTTTTTTTCCTCACTTTTTCACCCCCTTGCCCTTACTGTTTCAAAAGTTTTTTTTGATTTAGAAGGAAAACCAATAAAATAAAGACAAATCCCTACTAATCTCCTTCTATTATGTTCTAAAGCTTATCACCTCCAAACACTTTCTCACATCTTTTCTCTTTCTTTCTGAACTTGTAGTGAGAAACCAAGTCTGCATTTTTTCCTCTCCCGATACCACACACAAACACCACTCAGAATCCTGAAAACCCCTGCATTTCAGGTTCCAAAGGACATGAAAACCACCCATTGAAGTAAACCCGCTCCTAAGTTTCCATTTTCACCAATCTTTAATCCGTTTTTTTTCAAGCAAAAAGAAAAAAAATAATAAAAAGCCCAACTATCAAAAACCCTCAAAAAGTGCACCTGCTTAGAAACTATTTCTCAATGTCGACACCATTAGACCAGCAGCAGCAGCAGCAGCAGCAGCAAGAAACACCATCCATGGAAGTGAGCCAACAAGCTGCCTACACCCACACTGGTCATGGGTCGGTTGGACCAGTGATAGCAGTTCTTGCAGTGATCACAATATTGGGAGTCATAGCAGGAATGATTGGCAGGCTTTGTTCTGGTCGTCGGATCTTGGGTCATGGACAATACGATTTTGAGGGTTGGGTAGAAAGAAAATGCTCCTCTTGTCTCGATGGCCATGTTGACCCGCCTCCGACCCGACACGCAGATATTCCGGTGGCAGCTCCGGTGGTGGAGGAGGGTCCCCAAGAGATTAAAGAAGAAGAGCAAGAGCAACAACAAAGTGAACATAAGCCACATCCAAGTGCGAGTGGATCTTGATCCCTCTTTCTCGATACTAGTAGTATATCATCGAGTTTCAAGGGATTTCTGCTTCTTGATTTCGTTTAATCAGTTTTCTTTCTTTATTTTTATTTTTTCATTGTTCTGTTTAGGGTTTATTTTGATGGGATAAGCGACATCATAGAATGAAAATCCTGAGCACGAAAACATTTTCACATTAATGAAATACAATCCATTTTTGTTTTGTTCAACTTTGAACTGGATTGGAGTTCATGATGAAGTTCTCAAGTCTTGAAGGCTTTGTCTTGATTTGTTATTAGCATAAAAATTAATAACAATGAAATATTGATCAAATGCTCATTGAGAAAACTCTCTCGTTTTTTCGATACTTGAGACTCAAGAGAGTGGTTTGGTTTTAATATTATCCGTAATCAATTAACTTTGCTAATTGCTAGTGATCATGTATAAATGGATCGATGTGTTAATAATCTTGTTTTCATGGTTTTTTTTATACAGTCCAGAGCCCAGGAATTGCTGGTTCTAGAGCCTTTTGGTTACTTTATTTGCAAGATTTTCATCAATATCGGCCATTTTTGATTTACTGTTGTTGGCTACATAGGATTCTCTTCTCTGCGATTGCATTTTAAAAGAAGCGTACCTTTGTTATGCATACGAGACAAATGTCTCATGCCACTTCGGAGATTTCGACCCCCACCGGACAGACGTATGGCTCCCGTTATTATGTGCTTTAATCCCTTCAGACTAGTTTAAACTGGTGATTGATGTAGTCATTAGACCTATATTTCCGCATGTCACTTTCCATTGTCGATGTTGAGAAATAAGGAAAGCCCTCGTGCTTTTGCTAGTAGTCAACTTTTCTTGCTCGTTAAGGACCAGTGACAGTGGGCAAGCACTCTGATCTATAGCGGTCGCAGCATCGTATTAGCGGAAATCTGCAACTCCTGTTGGCTTTTAGATTTAAGAAAGGAGTAACTATTGTTATTTTTCTTCGAGAATATGATGGAAAAGGTATTATGGAGTAATTATTGTTCAATTCAAGATATATATAAGTTGAGTTTAAGGGTTAGATTATAATACTAAAAGACTTTTGGTATCAATGTAAAAAGAATTCAAATGTCTAAGGATCAATGCGTAAAAAAATAAAAGTTTGAAATTGTATCTTTTGGATCTTTATTTTGAAAATTAGATTGAAATGTGTACTGGATGTTCAGACTTAAACCGCACATTCTAACATATTGCTCAAGCTGAAATTCATTCAAAATTATTACTTTATAACAAACGGTAAACATATTAACCGGACGTTCTGAACATAAAATTTTAAAATAATCAACAACAATTAAAAATAAAAAACTTATTTGGGTAGTGATTTCATTGTGCATATAGATTCTATGCAGTAGATGAGAATAGTATAATGACTGTTTTGTTCTTCCTCAAAAACTCATTTGCTAGGCTTCTAGGGATAGTTTTGTAATTGTACAGGGACCAATAGTAATATTTGTGAGGTCGAAGAAGTCTTTTTACTTTTTAAGTGCATAGTGTAATGCTATAATATCCTTGAAATCAAAATAAATCTACCTTTTCTTGATGGGGAAAATCATTTTTTGTTTAAAAATACATAGTCAATTTACTTAGTTACCCTTTAGTCCATAATTTTTTAAACTTAGATCTAAAGGCTTATTCATCTTTTCAATGTAGTCATTATGTAATTATAGGATAGATAATAGGGAAATTTCATATTTTAAAATGAATAATTAATATTTTATAAATAAATGCACGTTGAATTTACTTGGTTACACCTAAAATCAGAAATTTTTAAGCTTGAGATCAAAGGGCTTATTTGTCCATTCATTGTGGTTTTTTTATAATAATAGGGTTAATACATAGAAAATTTCATATATTTAAAATGAATAATTAATGTTTTTTATAGAAAAGTTATTGGAGCGTGCAATGCACATGCCAGCACTCAAACCTGCTCTGCACGTTTAAAATAGCGCATGTAACGGTGTTAGGAGGTGAGAATTATGCAATTGCGACAACTTTCAAAAGCTCGTAGAGTCCTCGCCTATATTAGGTAAAGCGTATGGTAGGGCATGTAGAGATTTGACTCTGGCAATGTTTTCTTTCCTCTTTTTTTTCTCTCTCTTCTCCTAAAAAAAAGTTGTCCAAGCAAAAAAAATCCATGATGTCCTCTTATTGTTTTGAGATATCTGATTTGGTCCTCTTTGTTTTTGTTGTATGATTTTCATCTTGATTTATTTTGTAAACTTTAAATTTATTTTTAATTTCATCATTGATTGAAATGCTATTTTCTCTTTTATTTTGTTTTGTTTTCATATTTGATTCTTTTGATTTTGATTTTGAGTTTTTGTTTTGATTTTTTTTATAAAATATTTGAATATTTTCAATTTTGACCTTGAATAAATGAATGTTATTTTCCTTCTTATACCTGAATCATGATTATTATTATTATTATTATTTTGCTTTTTTAGAATACACTTATGGTCTCTTGACATCCTTTTTTGACGTAGAGCTTTTTTTTCCAGTCGGTGGCGGAGCTTAGATGATGGCAATAGTTTCATATAATTATTAGAATAATAAAGGAGTAACAAATTAGTTAAAGATGCCATTTTGCCAGCTTTTCTTTTCTTGATCAACTATGTGCAAGTAGTTAATTATATAGAATAAAAGGTACTCTGATATCACCATAAAAATAATTGTCATATTGACCAAGAGGTACCCATTTTACAGGAGAAAGGTTTGGTAAATATTTACAGCTAGGAGACGTGATATAGTTGACGCTAGATACATGCTCCGCGCGATGCCGCGAGTCAATTATTTTTTGTATTTTAAAAAAAGTCAAGATCTAAAAGTGTTAGGTTTTTTTGCAAAGTTATACCCAAGAGTCTTAGGTTTGGTTACAACGCTTGACCCAAAAGTAATATTTATAATATTAATAATAACATTAAACTTGGGCTAACTCTTAGCATAAAAGTGTCTGGACTGCAATACCAGACCCAATAGCATTGGACGTGGGTCTAGCTGCAAGGTCGTGTCATAAAAGTGTGATAATTAAATAGATTAGTTAAAAAGAAAAAAAAACAAAGAAAAAAAAACCAACAGGAAGAAAAAAACTAATGAAGAAAAAGAAAAAAAATATGAATTAACTGGGTTAACCCTTCAAATCAGGTTAACCCGTCATACCTTGAATTCGCATCGTGAAATTTTGATAATTAAAAAGGAAAAAACAAATTAATGGGTTAACCCAGAATTAACTGGGCTAACTTGTCAAACCAGGTTAGCCTGTTAAATCCGGAATCTGTGTCATGAAAGTTTGATAACTAAATAGAAAAAAATTACCATTAACAATTTAAATTAAACAAAAAACATTAATTAAAAAGAAAAAAAACAAAAGGCATCAGCCTTTTCACTGTGGACTGCAATGTGTAGTCCACAGTCAAAGACATAAAAACAACAAAAAAACAAAAAGAAAAACTAAAGGCATCAGTCGAGAACTACTTAGAAAAAAATTTAATATTAATAAACTAAATTAATTAAATAAAAGTAATTAAAAATAAAAAAATAAAAGAAAAAAACCTCTAAGAAGAAAAAAAAACTAAATAGAAAGAAATTTAACATTAACAAACTAAACTAAACGAAAAAAATTAAAAAGAAAAAAAAGCAAAAAAACAAATTACAGGTTAACTCGTCAAATTAGATTAACCCGTTAAACCCGGGATTCGTGTCATAAATGTCTGGTAACTAAATAAAAAAAAGTGAAAATTAACAAAATGAACCAAACAAAAAAAAATTAATTAAAAAGAAAAAAAAATCTGGGTTAACTCGTCAAACCATGTTAACCCGTTAAACCCAGGATCTGTGTCATGAAAGTCTGATAACTAAATAAAAAAAAATTTAACATTAACAAACTAAATTAAACAAAAACAATTTATGAAAATAAAAAAACAAAAAAATTTGACGGTCAACCCATAATTAACTGGGTTCACCCGTGAAACCAGGTTAACCCGTGAAACTCAGGATATGTGTCATGAAAGTTTGATAACTAAATAGAAAAAAAAATAGCATTAACAAACTAAATTAAATGAAAAAAATTAATTAAAAAGCAAAAAAAAAAATTCTGGGTTAACTTGTCAAACCAGGTTAACCCGTTAAATCCGGAAAACGTGTCATAAAAGTCTGATAACTAAATAAAAAAAAATTAATATTAATAAACTAAATTAAATTAAACAAAAAAATTTTTTAAAAGAAAAAAACAAAGAAAGAAGCAAAAAAATAATCCCGAAAGGCATAAAAAAAGCTAAAAAAAATGAGACAACTTAAAAAAAAAAAAACCTAAAGCATCAGTGTTTTACTGTGGACTACACTGTGCAGTCCACAATAAAACACTAATCCCTTTTAGTATATGTTACAATTAATTAAAAAGAAAAAAAGTAAAAAAAAAATTACAGGTTAACTCGTCAAACCAGGTTAACTCGTCAAACCCAGAAAACGTGTCATGAAAGTCTGATAACAAAATAAAAAAATTAACATTAACAAAATAAATTAAACAAACAAAACTAAATGAAAAAAATTAATTAAAAAGAAAAAAAAATTCAGGTTAACTCGCCAAACCAGGTTAACCCGTTAAACCCAGGATCCGTGTCATGAAAGTTTGATAACTAAATAAAAAAAATTAACATTAACAAACTAAATTAAATAGAAAAAATTACTAAAACAAAAAAACAAAAAAAAATTGACGGCCCGTGAAACCAGGTTAACCCGTGAAACCTGAAATATGTGTCATGAAAGTCTAATAACTAAATAGAAAGAAACTTAACATTAACAAACTAAAGTAAACAAAAAAAATTAATTAAAAAGAAAAAAAAAAGCAAAAAAAATTTTTTTGGGTTAACTCGTCAAACCATGTTAACCTGTTAAACCCGGGATCCGTGTCATGAAAGTCTGATAACTGAATAAAAAAAATTTAACATTAACAAAAAAAAAATTATTAAAAGAAAAAAAGCAAAAAAAAAATGAAAAAAAAAAACCAGCTCATCTTTTACTAAATAGAAAGAAATTTAACATTAACAAACTAAAGTAAACGAAAAAAATTAATCAAAAAGAAAAAAAAGCAAAAAAAAAAAATTCTGGGTTAACTCGTCAAACCATGTTAACCTGTTAAACCCGGGATTCGTGTCATGAAAGTCTGATAACTGAATATAAAAAAATTAACATTAACAAAAAAAAATTATTAAAACAAAAAAAAGCAAAAAGAAAACCCTAAAAGTGTAAAAAAAAAAAAAAAAACAGCTCATCTTTTACTATGGACTGCACTGTGCAGTCCATAGTAAAAGACTGAGCCCTTTTAGTTATAGTTTAACTATAAAAAATTTAGCAAATATAAACAGAAACACTGATAGAATTTTTACGTCAGTAGATTGTGGCGAATTTTACCGACGGATTTTTCCATCACTATATTCCTCGGTAAAAACTGATGGAAATATTCTGTTGGTATATACCAAGGGAATTGCAGTGGGAAAAGAAGAAATAAAAAAGCTAAAACAGTACGACGACGTGTAACTTTTACCAACAACTTTACCGACAGAATTAACCCGACGAAAATAGTCTCTCGGTATATACCGATGGACTTACGAATTGTATCATAGTGGAATTTAAAAAGGCAAATCGTACGGTGACGTGACACATTTTATCAATAGAATGACCGATGGAATGCTCGACATAATAATTTTATCTGTAATATTTAATTTTTGACCTGACAGTAGACCCTTCTCTCCCCTTCCTCATTTCTCTTTTTTTCTTATGTATTTTTTTCTGCAACAAATAGTCACCCCCCCTCAATCTCAACTCAATTCAACCTCCCACAACAAATTTAGCCACCACAACACTCGTTTTGTCAGAATCCATATTCTTATTTAAATTTTATTGAGGATTCTCCACCTTAAATAAGCAAATCTATCCTTTTTTTTTCTTTTAAACATAATTTTTAAATGTTATTTTTTTCATATTTTTATAGTATATGTATTTTGTTTGGGTGTTAACTTATTTTATAGTTTTTTCTCATACAATTTTGTTGTATGGATTTATGATTTGTGCATGTTATGGTTTGTTTTGGATTTTGTGAAATTATATTTGTTTGTAAATTGATGAAACTTATATTGAATTTTTTACTTCGGTGTTTTATGATGAAATAAATAATGGTTTATTTAACAGGTTCATTTTATATTTTGTCAATTTTATTGTCGAGTTGTAATTTTTGGTAAATGTGTAGAAATTTTAATTTATATAGATATATAATTGATAATGAATTAGGAGAATTAGTAAAATAGATTAAATAAGATTGAGCTAAACCAATATTTTTGCAAATTATTTAGTTAACATAGTTAATTAATGCATCTTGTCATCATTATTTAAATATGTTTGATATAAGTAATGGATGATTGTTCATGGATGTATTGAGATTCACCACAAGGGTTGCGAATGATGGATTATTGTAATAGGGTTCAGGGTTTTATTAATTACACACTATATAATCTGAGAAATATTAGTGGAGGTCGTATTAGATGTCCATGCAAGAGATGTAAGAATAAAAGAACTTATCAATCTAGATGTTGTAACGATGCATCTTCTATAAAAAAAATTTCATGGAGAAATACATATGTTGGTATGCACACGGAAAACCATATGTTCTTCACGATGTCATGGTAGAGAGGATGGTTGGGTCAACTTCTAGTGCTAGCGACGTGCATGGAGTTGTATATAACAATAATAATCCTTATAAGAATATGGTTATAGATGTGATGAGAATGAGTCAGAGGCATATCGGTCAATGTCCAATCGTAGATGAAGAACCTAATACAGACACGACTAGGTTTTTTTATCTTTTAAAATATTCCAATGAACCATTATAGGATGATTGCACAAATCACAGTAAATTATCGATCTTTGCATAGGTGTTCACCATCAAGTTGGATCATAGGTTGAGTGAGACCAGTTATAACAGAATTGTCGAATAGGTGAGAAGCATTTTACCTAAAGGCAACAGGCTGAAAGAGAACTTTTATGCTGCTAAGTCCATGATGAAACCCCTTGGTCTAGGATACCAAAAAATTGACATGTGTCCAAACTTCTACATGTTGCATTACCTTGAAAATGCAAAGTTAATCGAGTGCAGAACATGTGGGCATTCTCGTTATACACCCAAATTAGCAAGGGAAGGACTTTTGTCGCATATAGAAAACTTAGATACTTCTCAATCACACCTAAATTGTAGAGGTTATTCATGTCACCAAAAACTGATGAGCATGGCACCAATCAAGTGATGCAATTGATGGAGTGATAGTACACCCTTCCGATGGTGAAACCTTGAAACACTTTAACAATGTGCATCCTTAATTTTCAGTGGAATTAAGGAACGTGCCTCTTGGGTTATGTATAAATAGATTCAATCCATTCGGGTAATTTGATGCACCTTATTCTTATTGACCGGTGATACTCATAGTTTACAACTTGCCACTAGGGATGTGTATGAAACCAGAGTTCATGTTTTTATCTACGGCCATACCCGATCTTAATATTATGGGTTAGAATATAGATGTTTGTCTTTGGTTGTTGATTGATAAGTTGAAGCAGTTGTGGCTATCTGAGGCTTTGACTTATGATGTATCGAAGAATAGAATTTTATAATGAAGCCAACTTTGATGTGGACTATCAATGATTTTCCTGCTTATAGAATAGTTTTTTGTTGGAGCACGTATGGAAAATAACAAGGCATTCACGTTAACAAACAATGGTAAAGCATTTTTTTATTGTCACCCGTAATTCTTGCCAACGGATCACAAGTACAGAAAGAATAAGAATGACTTCTTTATTGGCAAAGTTGAAAGGGATAATGTACCGCCGTTTCTTTCGGGCAAGGAATTCAATTACTTGGTGTCAGAGTACAATAACATTGTGTTTGGTTTTCAATAAGGTGAGCAGAAGTTTTTTTTATTTTGGTTTGACCCACAATTGGGTTAATCAAAGTATTTTTTTTAGGAGCTTTCTTATTGGAATACCAGTCTTTTCCGCCATAACATTGATGTTATACACATAGAAAAGAACGTGTTTGAGAACATTCTTAACACGGTTATGGACGTGAAGAAGAAGACAAAAGATAACATCAAGGCTAGAATGGATATAGCTTTGTTTTCTCACCATAAAAATATGAAGTTGGTTTATGTTGGGTCACGCGTTGTAAAGCCCAAAGCCAGCTTTGCCTTAGATAAGAATGCATAATTATTTGTCTATTAATAGCTTAAAAGTTTGTGTTTTCCTAATTGACATGCCTCGAGCATATCAAGGTTGGTAAATTTAGAGGATTACAGATTGTATGGAATGAAGAGCTATGACTACCACATGTTTATGTAAACATTCATTCCATTAGCTTGTCAGGATTTATTGTCAAAGGCGATATGAGATGCACTCACAAAGATCATTCATTTCCTTAGAGATAAATGATCCAACAAGTGCAGAAACAACACATAGATAAGCTTGAAACGAATATTATCTAGATAATATGCAAACTTGAGATGATATTCCTTCCATTATTTTTCAACTCGATGGATCATCTACCCATATATTTATCATTTGATGCAAAAGTTGAAGGCCCGGTCCAATATAGATGGATGTATCCATTTGAGAGGTTAGGGATTACACATGCATCATAATTAAAAAAAAATTGTCTTTCTTTGCATAATTTCAAACTTTCGTTTAATTCCATGCAGGTACTTATTCAACCTTAAGAAAAAAGTAAAAAAAAACAAGGCGTATGTTGAGGCTTCAATATGCGATGCCTATATTGTTAAAGAGATCTCAACATTTATCTCGTACCAATTCGAGCCTCGATTGAGAACAAAAATCAATTGTGTCCCAAGACATGATGATGGTGGGGAAATGTTTTCAAGTTGGAACTTGTTAATATTCTCTCATCCTGGACAACCCATACCCAAAAAAAGCTGTGAGGAAAATATATTTGTTTGAAATAGAATTCAGACAAGCATATAATTATGTGCAATTTAACTGCGATGAATTAGATGTTTTATTCAGTACATATACTGCTTAATATGTCATTATTTTTTAGCAATTTATCTTTTATAATATCATAAATTGATATATTGTTGAATTTCTTGTAGGCAACATCGTCAATATTTACTGTCCTAAGACTCACAACTGACTGGATCTCAAATCTTTTGATTATAAGATGAATAATTTTCTACATGGTTTAAAACATATGTAAGTACTGTTTAATTATTCTTATCTTTCGGTTAACTGTTCATGGTTGTACTTCATGTACTAAGTTTATCAATTATGATGGAATGCTTGTGTTACTTTGTATTTACTAAGTCTGGGTTTTAAAAGAAACGGGAAGTGCTAAAACGGGTACTTCATCAATGGACATTTATTTCATATTGAAGAATATAGGCAAGGCGGAAAGACATATAAAAGTGGGGTTTATGTTAAGGGACCAACTTCTAATAAGTTTGAATTTGACTATTATGGAAAGTTGAAAGAGGTCATTAAATTGCAATATCATAGCGAGCAGAATAAAACATTTTTATTTAAATGTTATTGGTATGACACTATTGACAGAGAAATCAAAGTAGATCTCTATCATGGTTTATTCGAAATTAATTCAAAGGCTAGACTCCGCACGTCGACAATGCCTTTGTTTTTGCCAAGCAATGTCAGCAGTTTACTACACATACGATCCTTTCTTTAGAAAGGATCGTTCAAGAGCTAATTGGTTATCAAATCCAAAGGTCGTGTTAAGGTTGTTTAGGATGGCAACGATGAATTAACTATAGGAAATAATGTTTTTCAACTTGGTGAGTTTGTTGATCCATATTGAGTTGCTTCGTCAAATGACTTAGAAGAAAACTCAAATTTTTGCATCACCAATAATATTTTGGTTAATGTTGACACTGAGAAATTGAATGATGTTTTGAACTTTAGCAGACATACATAAGTCGATGAAGATGATGATAGTGATGAAATCAACATAGAAGTTATGATGCAGATAGGGATGGGTCAATTAACGAAGAAGAAAACAATTCTGATTAATTTGCACAACACGAATTTATAATGCCATAAACTATAATGTAATATTAATGGATAAAATTCACTTCAATGTAATGACAATGATGTTAATATATTATTGAATGACAAGAAAATATTTATTTTATTATTGTGATGTCAACTGGTATTATTGTGTTGTACGTGCAGTTGTGAATTTAAGAATTTATAGGATAGATAGATGGGGAATACAGATACAATCTGACATTATATACTATTTTACACCGATGGACATACCGACAAAATGAGTTCATCGGTATGTTCTAATGGCAATGAGAATTGTTCCCCTTCTCCCCAGCACTATTCATGGTGTTAATTACACACAAATATACCGACAGAATATTTCTATCTGTATATTCCAATGGTGATGGGAACTGTTCACTTCTCAAGGCGCTGATAATTAAAGCTTTTTTTATCACAAAATCACAAACGAAATAGAAATTTCAATACGCTGATAATTAATGCTCTTTTTTATTGTGGTATATGTTTCCTAATGGAATCACTATAGAATTCGGAATTCCAAGTCGGAATTCCAAGGCACTAGTAATTAATGTTCTTTTTTACTGTTGATTGTTTACTCTTTTACAGACAAAATCAACGATAGAATGAAAATTCATCAATAATATTTGGAGGGGTTTCTGAAATTTTTCACGTGAATTGAAAATTCTAACTTGACTTCATAGACGAAATCACTGATAAAATTTTTAAAGATATTAATATTTAATATTCCATCAAAAATTTCATCGATAAAACCTAATATAAAAAATCATGGACATGGCAGACAAGACTTCATCTTCTTCATTTTTCTTCTTTCATCCTCTCTTATTCTTTCTTTTTCTTCATTCTCTTATTTTTGTTCATGACCCGAGCCGAAATCAAACATCATCTTCTCTTCTCATCGTAAGGTAGGGGTGATCATTTTCAGTTCGGTTCGGTTTTTATTAAAAAAAAGTAACCAAACTGAAATATAAAAAAAAAACTGAAACCGAACCAAAACCTGTTCAAACCGGTTTGGCTCAGTTTTTTTCTGATTTTTTTTTTATTTCAGTTCGGTTTTTTTGGTTTCAAGCTTATAAAACCGAACCGGTTAGTTTTTTCAAAATTTTAATTGGTTTAATCGGGTTTTTTTTCACGATTCGGTTTTTTCGGTTATTTTTTTTTTGCTTTTCGGTTTTTTTGTTCACCCTTATCCTAAGGTATGTTGTCTTTCATCATTTTTCTCCTTTTTTTTTCTTTTTTTTCATGTTTTTTTAACAATCCCTTTTCATTTATTTTGTTTTTTTTGTTTTTTTTTATTCTTGACCGAAACTAAGCACGCCATAAAAGTAAGAATTTTTCATTCCTTTTCCTTCTTCATTTATGTGTGTTTTTTGTTTTGCATTATTTATTTTTTTGTCAATATTTTTTTTCCAATTTTGTGTTGAATTTTAGTTGTTATTTAAATAATTTTTTCATTATTTTTAGAATTTTACTTATTTGTTTTCCAATTTTGTTGTTCAATTACAATTAAATGTGTGGGATTAATTTTAATTATTATTTTGATTTTTTGTAAATTTAGATTAATTTTTTTATAAATTTAGGATTAAATATATTACCACTTAGAAAATGAGAATTTTGTACAAAATTGAATTATTCTAATTTGTCAGAAAAAATTGAATAAAATCAATTGGTTTGTGGTATATTTATTATGTATTTGTAGGTTTAAAAATTTTGAGTAGTCATATAGGAAAGTTGCTGCCGAATGTTTTTAAAAAATTAGAATCATTTAATTTTTTTATTCGTTAATTTATGTAGATGTCTAGGAGAAAGTCTATTGCATGTCGCGAGAATAATATCGCTGCTAGTTCTTGTAACAGCGATGCTAACGACCATGAGTCATTAGGTGCCGACCAAGAACAAGCACTTAAGGCACAAGCATTTACTTACGACATGGGGTCATCGAGTGCGATGCCACAACGTCGAGAGGGGTCCCTTCATAGTAAGATCTATTTACTCGTTAGTACAAGACCTAGTGTAAGGACAACCATTCAATGTAAGTTTGTTTTGCTTTCACAATGACATGTTTAATAATTTCTGAAAAATAATTTATTTAACGAATGCAATTGCAGGTTTATAAACATTGAGACTGCAAGAACAATAACATTTGCTTTTAAATCATCGATGAAAATTTCATTGTCTAAATGGAGTTAGGTTTCCGAACATCATGAATGGAAACCGCAAGTCGATGTATGATTTTCAAGGTTTAAGGTTAGTATTAACTTAAATATTTTTTTATTATGTTAATTCAGTTAGTTTATTGAAATTACTGAAATTTTTTTTATATAAATTTTTACTGCAAGGGAAAATTTAAATGGGAGAGAGCTGATGATAATGTTGTGAAAAGGGTTTGGAAGAATTACGCTGCAACTAGGTAAGATCAAAATTAAAATAATTTTTTTTATTCCAAATATTAAAATTTTATTTTTCATTTACTAACAGATAATTTATTAGTAACATATAGGTTGCGTGATTGTGGTATGAGGCATAAAAGAAAGCAAGAAAATATGCGAAAGAAAGTGAGCTTCCAGCCT
Organism: Populus simonii; assembly: GCA_007827005.2. Taxonomy (NCBI): domain Eukaryota; kingdom Viridiplantae; phylum Streptophyta; class Magnoliopsida; order Malpighiales; family Salicaceae; genus Populus; species Populus simonii. The sequence continues at coordinate 14,783,018 of CM017467.2, read as the reverse complement.
GAAATGACGTGGTGGTTTGGAAGGATTTTAAACCGCCATATATCTTGAAGGTTGTTTGGGCGAACTACATTCAGCATGTAACGTCCACGCGTTTTGCTCGATTGTCACAATCTGGTGCGAAGAACCGGCACCGGCGTGTTCACTATTCCGTTACCACGTATATTGGCAGCTCCGTTCCGTTCATTTCGCATGTGAAGCGGATAATAAGATTTTTCTTATTACTTTCATTTTTTTATTTTTTAAAAATATATTTAACTAACAACATATTTATCTTGCAGGCTATAATTCTTGAATGCAAGCCAAGTCGGATTGAACATTTTGTTGAAATGCATGTGCAGAGTGATGACTACAAAAAAAAGAATGCAGCAGTTCATAGATAATCAAGCTCAGCACTTTGTAGTATGTAGGTTTTCAACCATTTTTTTATTAAGTTATAATTTCCTTCAATTTGATGAATTTATTTTTTCTTTTTAGGATACACATAACAACTGTTTGAATGAGAGAAACGGATACGATTCTTCGACCCATCTAGATTTGTGGTTAGAGGCAAGATCATTTGGTGGGCCCTATAAAAATCAGGTGTACGGACTCTCTAACATTACGGCCGAGAACTTGTGAACGGCCCGTAATGTTTTTATTGTTGGATGCTCGCAATCGGTTATGAGCAATCAAACTCTAGAGTTCAAGGCGATGTTAGACCAACGAGTACAAGATTGGACTGTTTTTATAAAATACTTATTGATAGTATGTGAGTATAAATACGACAAAAAAATTTATTAATAAAATTGTTAAATTTGACGGTGGAAGGACATTCCACTAAAAATGAAGCATCTAGAGGTAATCTGATATCACCACAGAAATTTTTGTCATATTGACGAAGAGGTACCCATTTTACAGGAGGCCATATACTGTAGCTCATGGTGGGCATCATCATGGATTAAGATGGAGGAAAGTTTCAAATTACAGAATTGTTGGTCTTGAAAAACCACGTGATGAGGGCAGCTTTTGTCTCAGCTTTTGCCTGAAACAACTACCAATAATCAAAGCATCAAGGTCAAGGAGAAAGTGACTCGCCCTTCCCGATGACAGTTATAGAAAATCTGTACTCCGTTTTTGGGACTCTCTCTTCGTAGTTTTATTTTGTTGGACATACGTCTCAGTCAATCCTTCACAGGGACTAACAATGGCCAATTAGCTCCCTTCCGTGCCTGGTTTTAAACGAGATAAATTGACACCGCCGTGCAGGAGGCCACATGATTTCTTGGCTAGCAATCTTGATGTGTTTACAACGGTAGCAGCATCTTTAATTTCCCTCCCTTTTTATACGAACCAAATGGCTAACTTAGCAGATGTACCAACCTGCATCAGAAACAATCCCCTGTTGTTATATATCTAGCACAGCATGCAGGAGAAAGGTTTGGTAAGAATTTACAGCTGGGAGACGCGATACATCCAAGGCCATTCCACTGAAACTGAAGCATTTAAGTATAATTGGTATTTTGATAGTTTTTGTGATTATAATTTTAAAAAAATAAGTTTAAAAAAATTATTTTAGTTGTGATTGGTTTGATTAAATTATATATTTGATTAAAACTATGGTTGAAGTTGCTGTCTAGTAAAATATATATCAGATGTGTATGGTTAAAATTATGGTTGAAATTGATATTATAATAAAATAACCAAAAAAATATGTAGTAATTTCTTATTTTACAATTATAATTTAAGCTTTGTGATCTATATCTCATCAAAAAATTCATTCAAATTTGCCAAAAATTTTAGGTTTTTGCTCGTGACGTCAGGCACACTTGACATTTATATATATATATATATGCAAATATAAACCCTCTAAACTTTTAAAGATAATTTGTAACTCTTTTGTTTATACAGTTGTTTCTTGAACTAAGAAAAATTTCAAAGGTTGTTTTGGTCTATATGTTTTATCAATAATAAAAAAACTAAGGTTGGGCAAAAACAGTAGTTCACTGGAAGCATGTAAAAGTTGCTTCATAAAAAACTAAGGTCAAACCTCATCAATATTTATTGATAGGTTTCATGAACCAAACCACAACTTCATTTTGTAACTAAACACCATACAATTGAGGTTGGGTAAAAACGCAACAGCTGCCGTCAAAACAAACAGTCCCTTAAAGGGTAATAGCACTGCTCATTTTCATGCAGCCCACAGCCCATTAGCCGAATCTTTTGCTGGTGTGAACTTTAGAATCGAAGATGGTCTGGGCTTGGACCAAATTGGGCTAAATAATACTAAGTCATGCAACTCTTAGCACAATGGTCTAGTATCTTTGACAGATCAGTAGGCTCTAACTTCATGTTTTTTCTGAAGTTGCACAATGGCCTTATATCTTTGACATGTCAATGGGCTCGAGCTCTAATTATTTCTGGGTCAAGATCACGAGACTGCTGGCTTGGTCTAGCTCTCATATAGGGCAGGAGGGTTCCAAGTATCCAATATTGGTTCTGGCTAGTTTCAAGTGAAAGATGGGTTCCGAGCCCTGATTACAGAACAAGACCATAGATGGTTAAGATACTTTGACTTAGGTTCCTCCAGAGTAGTGTTTGATTTTTTTTCTCAAATGATGAATCATACGATGGATAAGATAGAAATACTGTGCCCAGTGCTCGTTGACATGTCACCACTTCACAACAGAAAACAATATCCTTATTTTTCTAATATTAAAATTAATATATAGAGTAGTGTATTTTTTTAATGTATTAAACTGTTATGAGCTGTACCATTAAAGTTATTATGTTAAATTGATTTGATAATATAATTTATTATCAAACTAAAAGAGAAAAAATATATATGGTACTGACATAATCAACCTAACCTAGTCGAATTGCTTTTTTAAAATAATAATAAAAAAAAAAACGATCAGAGTATATTCTACTGTAGATTATCTAACTTATATCAAAAAAAAAATCTATTTATGTTTTCCGTCTTCCCAGCTTTCAAATTGACAATAAATAAATAAAATTCTGGATATCCGGTTTGGTAGGATTGTTAAAGTTGTATTTTAAAGTGTTTTTCATTTAAAAATACATTCAAAAAATATTTTATTATTATTTTTTAAATTAACGTATTAAAACAATTTAAAAATATAAAAAAATTAATTTTAAATAAAAATTTAAATTTAAATAAATAGCTTTTTAACCGGCTTACCAAATGAATCATAAACCTCCCAGGTTGCAATGACAAGGTAAATTAAAGGAATTATGTGGCAAACTCCAGTGGAAAAGGACTGATATGCACTTCCATCTTCAAACCATTGCTCATCGGTGAGGAAAACTAGTAATGTGTGTGCCATAACAATTTATTTATTGATTATTTTTCAGGATCTAATATGCTCATGAGCGAGCTTGAGTGCTTGAAAATTAGATTATAACACTTTTATGTCAATATTCTATTTCTACTAATAGAAATATCAAAGGATTGGTGGTAGAAATTCCAGTTACTATAAAACAAACTATTTTTATGAGGTTTAGAGACCTTTTGATAATTAAATTAGTAACTTTATAGTAAAAAATTATAATAAAAAAATAAACTCTAAGAACAAAAATATTTGCTCTTAGCTTTTGTGTAATAAATGTCTTGAAAATGCATGATAAGAGAATAAAGATTGTGAATCTTTTAATTGGATGGTTTAGATGATATTTATAGGCCTTGTACTTTGAATCTTATTGTTTTGCTCAAGGGATCCAAAATCTTTTTCTCTTGAATATCTTAGTAAGGAAAAAGTCTCTTAGATCAGCATTAATGCTGATGAAAATGTTTTCTTACACAATATTAATGTTGACAGGAATTACCTTTACACATTATTAGTATTGATAAACAAATAGTAGAGCTATAAAAGACTTTTATACATTATTTTATATACAACATTTAATGTTGATGGGAATAACTTCATTATAGCATTACTGTTTGTAGAAATATAATCAGCTCTTAGAGAACTTTTATACACCTAGAGATATAAGGAAATGATTATCTTAAACTCTTATAAGGGTCTTAAGGATAGCTTTATGTGCACTTGAGCTTAGTGTGTAGCCGAACCCAAGGGATTTGGATCTAGAGTCTAGTCAAATCCACATGCACTTGGACTAAGTGTCTAACCAAGCTCGAAAGAGGTAGGTCTAGTACCTCGCCAAACTCAGAAGTGTTTTGACTCTCTACAGTGTTGTGTCTGGAAATAAAACTAGACATGTTGTCTTGTTTAGGCTAGGTATTTTGTTAATTTTATCTAAGGTTGTCAATTCCGTTTCGGTAGGTGTTTCATTTTTTCAATTGGAATGGAATGTTTCAGTTTCGGAGTGTTTCGGCGTGCCGTTTCGGGGTTGTACTGTTCACACACACACACAAAAATATTTTAAATATAAAGTTAGGTCAATGTTATCAAGGCTAATGAAATCTAAAGCATCCCTTATTTTGCTCAAATTCCTACAAAGTATAAATATGAAAAAAAAACAACATGAATATAAACCATATATATTAGTGATAAATCTAATTTTAAAAAATTAATATCATTGTTAATGAAAATAGTAATAATAATTTTCAATATTATTATTAATATCATTATTATTGAAAATAGTAATGAAAAAGAGCTTTTTATAATTGGATGATTTAATTAATCAAATTGAACAAAGTTCAATTTGATTCAATGGCTTTTCAAGAGCGGAACGGAACATGTGGAAAGAAACCGGAACGTTCCGGGCAGAATTTAGTCGAAAAATCTGGAACGAATCGAAATTTAAAATGAGATTAAATTTGTTCCGTTTTATTCTATTTTTTGAATTGATATAAAATATTACAGCCATTCCAAGTAAAATAGAACAAAATTGACAATCTTGATTTTATCCATGATATACCATGTATTCATTGAACTCTTTTTTTTTTTTTTTTTTGATTATCGTGGGGTGTCCGGGCCAGCTTGCGCGCACCACGACTATTCTCCACTGCCCACTGAGCATCCTGCAAGCCCAGTGAGCAGGTAAGGCACCGCGGGGGTGACAGACGTGCACATAGAGGATCGAACTCGGGACGGGGGTGGAATAAGTCACACGGTTGACCACTGAGCCAGATCCTTAAGTGCATATTCATTGAACTCTTAAATGAATGAGTTGTATATAAAATATGTTTACAGGTCACGTACCATGTTTTTCATGTCTTCTTTCTATACCAGCATTTCAAGAAAAAAAAGGTTTTATTTTATGTTTCATGGTATAGAAGACCGTGTAGTTTTTTCATTTACTTCTGGAATGAAACAAAAATGGGTCAAAAGTATGGTTGTAGTGTTATTATATAAATTGGCATGTCCAAAAGGTTCCTCTTGAAACGAAGAGAAGAACAAAAACCTCCCCGAGTCCCCATGGGGCTGATTAACCAATAATTGCCACGAATCTTTCGCACCCATGTGTGTGTGCTGTATATATATATATACAGGCATCGTACGGTGAGATCCCATGTGGCCATGAACTCCTTCCATTTTACTGTCTCTGTAGTCTGTACTTCTTGCACTGCTGAGACTTGAGGTCACTTACTTAAGTTACTTGTCTGAACATTAAAAAATGACACTTTTTTTTCTTAACATCAACGAACATGAAAATAGGAATTTTTGCACCTCTTGACATTGATATGGAGAAGAGAATTGGGGAATTCGTGATTCCGGTGGATATATATTATACTACTAAAAAAAATCAAAGGATCAGGATATAAATACACAAAAAAACAGGGACATCCAAGAAACCCAACAGTACACCGTATTTATCTATAGCCATAGACATAGGCCATAGGGCTCGCATTATTATTAACAAATCTGGACACGATGTTGCCCCTCAAAACATGGGGTGAGAGAGGCGTTTGAAAATGCAACCCCGAAGTTTTTTTTTTTTTGCTTTATTTTTACTCCCATTTCCATTTATTGCAAGAAGTGAAATGAAGTAGTAGTGCTTACTGTATTTAAGGGGACCAGTCCAGTGGTTTACCATTACTTCCTTTTATGCAAAGAACCCTTTAGAATCCCAAACCCTTCCTTTTACATATTTAGCAGAGAGAGAAAGAGAGGGAGGGAGAGATGGGCAGGCCAAGGTGTTTTTTAGACATAAGCATCGGAGGGGAGTTAGAAGGAAGGATAGTAGTAGAGCTCTACAACGATGTCGTTCCTAAAACTGCTGAGAATTTTAGAGCTCTCTGCACTGGTGAGAAAGGCATTGGACCTAACACCGGTGTCCCTCTTCACTACAAGGTCTTTTAAGTACCTGTTTAGTAATTTTCTGTGTGTATACATGTGTTTGTGGGTTCAAGATGGTTTTTTTGGTTATTGACAGACTTTTGGGAATTTTGAGGGTACTAAAGTCTTTTGATTTTGGATATTGTTAGTGTTATGGTATTTGACTGTGATGATTGTTCGCTTTTGTACTTTTGGTTATCGATGCTAAGTTTTAAAAACGAAACCTTTTCGGGCTTTTGTCAGAAATACATGAGAAGGAAAACGCTTTTCTGGGTAGAAATCAGGTTTTCAGTTCATGATGAAAAGTCAGTGATGTCCTTGATTATTTAGAGTAGTAGTCGTGAATTTTCTTGATTCTAAAGAATGATTCTTTCCCAGTACTTTGAGATATCTGCAGCAATAATGGTTCTGGTTTTGGACCACTGGAAAAGCCATCACAGGCAGTTCTACTCGCGTTTCTTTTTGTTATTTAGCTCCAGGTTGAGGGTGTTTCGTTCTTTGGTGATAAATAAAGTATCTGTGCTTTGGTATTGATATCTTATCATTTTTATTCGTTTTTCTGGACCAATATTTCTAGGCAATCTATAGGCTTGAATTTCATTGACTGCTCGTTGCATTTGACAGAATTTCTTTTGTGCACAGCTTTGGCTATAAAGGCTGATGAGAAGGAAATTTAAAGCTTTTTTTAGTTGTTTTTATGTGTTTTTTTGGATATCAGGGATGTCGTTTTCATCGTGTTATCAAAGGTTTTATGGTTCAAGGAGGAGATATCTCTGCAGGAGATGGCACTGGAGGGGAATCCATTTATGGCTTGAAATTCGAAGATGAGAATTTCAAACTGAAACATGAAAGGAAAGGAATGTTAGCTATGGCAAATGCTGGTCCAAACACAAATGGCTCGCAGTTCTTTATCACGACAGCTCGCGCCTCTCATTTGGATGGAAAACATGTTGTATTTGGGAAGGTTGTTAAAGGAATTGGAGTTGTTCGTTCTGTTGAGCATGTTACAACTGGTGATGCTGAGTGTCCCACTTCTAATGTTATGATCGTCGATTGTGGAGAAATTCCTGAGGGTGCAGATGACGGGACATGTAATTTCTTCAAGGATGGTGATGCTTATCCTGATTGGCCAGCTGACCTTTATGAGAGTCCTAGTGAACTTTCATGGTGGATGAATGCTGTAGATTCTATTAAGGCTTTTGGAAATGAACATTTCAAGGTAATAGTTCTCATGTTTGGCTGATGTTCTTGTTGCTCCAAAGGCACATTGGTGAAACTTATTGTTAAAGCATACATCAGTGCCCAGAAGGAAACTTCAGGAATTCTAGTTAAAAGTATGCTTTGTTGGGGTGTGAATATTTTAGGTGAACCAATTTTTTCAAGCTTTGATATTCTCTGTGGTCTATGGGCGTTTTTGTTTTTCTTTATTCTTTTCTTCTATAGCTTGTGTTGATGTCCCAATTTCCAAGTATTGATCGCAGAAACAAGACTATAAGATGGCGCTAAGAAAGTATCGGAAGGCTTTACGCTATCTGGATATCTGTTGGGAGAAAGAAGGGATTGACGAAGGTGAACAATCTCTGTGCTCTATATAATTCCTAGTTACCTTTTATCTTGATGTTCTCAATGCAATGCTAATGGATCCCTGTGCCCCATTTGCATGTGATTTATTTGAACATTTTTCTTCTGGTGGCTTTTCAGAGAAGAGTTCAGCTTTGAGGAAGACAAAGTCACAGACATTCACAAACAGTGCAGTAAGTTCCTGTTCTCACTATTGTCAGGGTATGTTTACTGCCACTGGCTACTGAAGCTTTTGATCTTTTGTGTAGGCATCTAGGTTAAAATTGGGGGATCTGAAAGGAGCACTGGTGGACACAGACCTTGCAATACGTGATTGGGAAAACAATGCAAAAGCTCTGTTTCGCCAGGGACAGGTTAGTATCTGCAATTGGGAATGCTTTCAATCTCTAGAATCATGGGAGCTTTTGCACATGTTTGGTGTGAGCCAGTCCATCTGTTCTAGAAAGGCTCTTTCTGAGGTGTAGTTCTGAATCTTCTGATAGCTTCTTGCAAGCTGCTTTTGCCTCCCCGCCATCCATTTGGAATTTGGAAGACTTGCTTAGAATTCTTCCAGTTATTTTCTTGTGTGTAATATTTTGCTTCTATTCCACTGAAATGTGCTGCATAGGCATTCTGAATGGGGAGAGCAGTAGGTCGCTTTTCCTTCTCTTATTTTTTTTTTTTCCGTTTTGGTTTCAACTTTGTTAAGAATTTGCTTAGATATTTTGGCGGTGCACTTTTTTCCTTTGATTTGTTTAAATTTTAATTTGAGAAGGTACCTTCACAGTTCTCGTACTAATAGTTTTTTTTTTCCTTTGTGTTTGTCAGGCATACAAGGCTCTTAATGATGTTGATGCTGCTGCTGAAAGCTTCAAAAAGGCATTGCAGTTGGAGCCAAATGATGGTTAGTGATAATCTGAAACAGGGCCAATGGCACATAATTCTGGGGATAGAATTTTTGACGTTTGCTCTCTGATAAGATCTACAAGTTCCAGTGATTATGTTAAAGCATGATTAAATCAAATTTATTCACTTGAATAAATTCTAGGAGTCTTGGACCTGCTATTTTACAAATAATCTGTTGAGATTTGCTGACAGCTTTGGTTTCTAATGCTTTTCAGCTGGAATAAAACGGGAGCTTAATGCTGCTAGGAAGAAGGTCGGTACAATTAACAGAATCTGTAACATTTTGTGATAATAAATGGCTGTAGTCAACAGGGTGCTAAACAATTAATGTCTTGCAGGTTAACGAGAGACGTGATCAGGAGAGAAGGCGATATGAGAAGATGTTCGAAACTTCAAATAGCACTGCTTTAGAACCCTAGCCAACTGGTATGCGGATTACCTTTTGGAAACTCTTGTCATTTGATCATCGGGCATTGCAAACTGAGAATATTTTGAAAAACAGGATGCGAATTCCTTGAGTTACAAAAGCTTTTCAGGTTTTATCAGAGAACAAAGGAGCCTTTATCAAGGCAACTGTACAAGTTTGAGGCTCGAACCATTTCTTATTACAGTTTCCATGGAAATTTTTGAAACTTAGAGCCAATTAAAAATAATGATTTACTCTCTGATGGACATAAAATCTTGTCATGTTGTATGGTTCTTTTTTGGAACAGACCTCTTTCCATTCCCTTTCGCTCCACCTCATTTTTCTTTGTTTCGATCCTGAACTTGGTATACTACTGTAGCCAACGCTTGCCTCCCTGGTCAGATTTACTGGGTTCAGCGTTCAAGCTCGCCCCATTTTGAACTAGGTCCTTGAAGATCTAGCTATGAGCTAAAGAACAAGCTTGAGAATCTCGTATGAAGAGAAGTGGGCATTGTACCCGTTCCAAAACGAAGGGCAACTTGGTGGTTGGTTCATGAAAACTGCACTGACCAGATAGATCATCGGCCCAATACTGATCCGAAGACATTCTTTAGACCTTTGCACTCCGAAGTCCATATATAAAAATTGGTTATCAGACTAGAGCCCAAAATATTTTGAGGATCGCAGAATCGCAAACTTGCCCCTCAATCAAAGGATACAGATGAAAGAAAAATAGAGATGTTAGCTCGTAAAGGGGAAGAAGTGAGCATAAAATATTTCAAGTATCTACGTTTTAGGAAGATAATATTAGAGAGAGACTTAGCCCTCGACTCCTGGGTGCGAAATCTCTCTCTTTCCTTGTAGTTTACAGAAATGGATGAAAAAATATTATGGAATCAATGTCTATATCAATCTATATTTGTATGGACCATTTGAGTAGAAAATTACCATCCAAGAAATAGACTAAAAAGGAAAAGGTATTAGTGAGAATATTTGCCGAGAATTTGAAGGCTGGAATGTAGTCTAGAAAATAACTATGATAATCTGTTATGAGTATTAATGGGAGAAGAACAGAATCTTATATTATCTTTATAATATCACCTAAAGGCATCATTCATCTTTTCATCTTCTTGAAGAATAGAAGAGATGAGGAGAAGAAAAGACTGCTCTCTTCTTTAGAAGTTTTGATGGCAGAAAACCTTGCGCCTCTTTCGGTAATTTTTCTACATCTTCACTCTCCCAACGTTCAGTATTCGACTTGAGCTTTACAGGTTTTTTCCTCTCTCTCTCTCTCTCTTTTGCAGGCTTGTATTTTGAGAGTGGATGTCTGCTGTTGTTCCAAGTGTTCTACAAAAGTGAAGAAAAGGTTGCAAAAAATAAACGGTAAAAATAGTATCCACTTTGCATCAAGCTATGCCCTGTTTATATAACAAGAATTGATGAGATTTCTGATTTTGTTTATTATTTTGTTGCTTAGGAGTTGATTTCGTCGACATAAACACAAAAAAGGGATTGGTAATGGTTTCTGGCTTGGTAGATCCTTCAACACTCCAAAAGGCCATAACAAAGACAGGGAAGAAGGCAGAGGTATTGGCATATGAAAAGGATCCCATACAAGCCAAAAAGAAACTTGATCAGTTCATTAGGAACATGCAGAAAGAGCATAACATTCGTGATGAGGAGAATTGTTGTTGCTGTAAGGTGTCTAAGGATGATGACAAACCAGTAACTATGGTGCATGATCATGAGGCGATCTCTTCGCCTTCTCAGCCATACTATGGAATGGGAAGTAATACGGCACCTCCTGCTTGGTATGGGCAGAGAAGTGATGATCCAAGATTTTATGGTGCTGGTTACCATGTGTTCCCACCTCGGTATCCAACTCCAATGGCGCCATACAATTACACGGGGAGACCATATGGTTATCACGGCCATCGGCCACCCATTTATGCCACGTTGCCACTTCAGCCAGCACTCCCTCCTCCTGCTCCGATTCATGCCAGGTTGCCGCTGCAGCAAACACTCCCCCCTCCTCCACCACCTCGGCCACAAATTCCCTTGTCAAATCTTCATGCTGTTTACGGTGGGCAAAAAGATGTGCCAGCAGGCAACTCCATCTATCATGCTTTCAGCGATGATAACGCAGCAGCATGCAGCATAATGTGAGCTTATTGCAGCATTAATGTGATCATATATTGAAATAACGTCCATTATTTAACGAAATCGTGTACCCTATTAGAGCACCGTTATTGATGAATCACACCACTAACTATTATAACTCCGTTATCAACGGTAATGGCCATTATTGACCGTACATGTAATATCTTTTTTTTTTTCATTTTTCATAAAAACATTTTCATTATTTTATGTGGACTAGAAGCTAAGCTACGTATCGAGATTCATGACTGTATCCACTATTTAAAATTATGATTGCGGACACTGCTTATATCTGTGCTCTTTGCTGCATAGTTTTTTTCTTCTTTCTTCCAAGCAATTTGTGGACGAAGAGAAATTAAAAAAAAAAAAAAAAAATTCTTGTTTGCATCAGAGTTTGGTATGACAAACTTGTTATAAAAATGATTAAAAAAAATTAAAAAAATAAAGAGCAAGTTTGATATAAAAATAAGAAATAATAAAATGATGTAAAAACTCGAGTCAATCCAAGCTAGCATAGTAAATATGTAATCCGATCGTGAGGTAGGGATATTGTTATAGAAAGCAAAATAAAAAAAAAATAAAGATATTTAATCTTTAATAAATTCAATGTTGAATGATGAAATTGAAAAAATAAATCGATAGAAAAAAAATACATAAAAAAATATTGATATTGATTTGGTTTAAAATTTTATACATATGACTTGGGCTATGAGACCAGAATCATTGCAAATTAAGCAAATTAAAATTAGCGCAAATTAAAATGTTGAAAGATAAAATTAAAAAAAAATCAATTTCAAGAAAGGAACCAAAGGAAAAAAAACAATTAAAAAGGTAAGGGTCAAATCTCAAATAAAAATCAAATGATCAGGAATAAGATTGAAAACATATGTTTTTTAAAATAAAAATTAAATTTTATATAAATAACAAAAAGAACAAAATACTAAAAATAAACTTTAAAACAAATAAAAAGCAATCAAACTAACGAGAGTCATAATTAAAATAAAAAGAAAATGGAGGACTACTCTTAATTTTGGCTGGACTAGCATGTTTTTCAAGAGAAAAAGGGGGAAGAAAAAAATATAATTGCCGCCTAAACCACCATGATATAGATTATACGTGTTACCCTAGTGGATGTGCCTTAATGTTATTCTTTGAAAGAGACGACTATTGGCTTTTTTTAGGCAGCCGGGAGACACCTCATAGGCTCATACACTACATAAAGGGCATGGATGTCTTCCATAAGTTAGCGCATGAACACGTTCATTGCATGTATATGCTTTTTTTTTTTTTTTTAAATTTAATTAATACAAATATTTAAGTATTATTGACCCCACATGATATTAATAAAAAAACCATAATAGAAGGACTGAAAAGCCCATCATTCTTAGCTATAGATTTTTTTTATTCATAATGTACTTCGGTAATTACATTGTTACAAATATATCCCTACATTCAATTTTTAAAGTATTTTAGACATTATATTTTGCAAATAAAAGGTTAAAAAACTTTCTTACCCCTAATCAATCTTGTAATAACAAATGTATCTCATGAAGAATATCATTTTATCCTTTAAAACATGCTATAAAGTTTAAATTATTAGAGGTAAAATAATAATTTCACTGTGCAAACCGAAAAGGCAAGTTATTTTAACTTTTGTTTAAATGTTGGGTAGGCTTTTTTTTTATTTTTTTTTATTTACGTGGGTGTCCGGACCAGCTTGCGCGCACCACGACTAATCCCACGACCCACTGAACACCCTGCAAACCTAATGGGCATGTAAGGCACCGCGGGAGTGACAGGCGTGCACATGAGGACTCGAACCCAGGAGCAGCAGGAGGAGAAGCCCCTCCTACCACCAGGCCAACACCCAGTGCGTTGGGTAGGCTTTTATTAATATTATGATTGTTGTTGTTGATTTCCACTATAATTTGAGCTGTAATTTTCTTTTTCCCCAATATTTTTTAAGGTTTGTAGTAGCATCTTTTTCTGAATTCTAGACCTTACAGCAGCAAGAACTTCATGTAATAGAATTCCATTTCTGCCTCATTTTCAGATTTGACCATATAACTGAAGCAGGGTTCAGCTCAGATGATGCCCACCATAATTAACAGTCACCAGTTACTATTGTTACAGTCCAAACCAAGCCTGATTTGTTCTCCATTACAAGTTGGGATGGCAGTTAATGGTGACATTGCAAGCAGTCAGCTTGTAAACGAATCACCATTTGAATTTTGAATTAATCAATCACAAGGTTTTGGAGACTAAAACAAATAGTCAGCAATTTGCTTGCAAACAATTCAAAGAAACTCAACTATCTGAAATGGGTTATACAAACAGCCTTTGGAGAGGGGGGGAGAAAGACGAGGAGGAAACTCGGTATTTTTGTTTCACAAGCACACCACACGAAAATTTAACCTTAGAAATGGTGGAGCTTCATCACACAAGATCTGAATGTATTTTAGCAAAAAGCTTGGCAAACGCAGTGGCAAGCAATATGCTGACCCAAACAAAATAAAGTAGGGGCCTCATAATCCAGTATGTATCAAGTCATTAGTTTTATGAGCTTGAGCTATGAATTGTAGTTATCAAGGCCCAAATCCCTCAAAGCATCAGTGGCAGCATCCTTGCAGGTTTCGTGGTTTACCTTTGCCCTTCTTATAATTTTCTCGATGCCATGACTAAGAAGAAGAGTTCTGTAAAGTGGCATAAATTTAATCAAATGTGAGACGGTGCCGCAATTTAGTATAGTAGTCCTACATTTGGGGCTATGCCAGAGAAGCAGCATGAAAGAAGAAAAGGAAATTAAAGCCTGCCTGATGATGTGCCACGAGACAAAAAGAAAGTGTGGAGAAAAAGACTTGCCTGTTCTCCGGGTTTCTCGCAACAAGATTACGGATCATTAGACAGGAACTCCTCTGTAATTGTTGCACATTAGAAAACTTCTCCATGGCTTGGATGGCAAGGTCTCCAGCTCCAGCTTCCATGGCACGGGCTGCATTATCTGGAGATCTTAAACAAAGCACCATAAAGATGGACATGACCTGAAAATGGTGGAAATTTAATTAAAGAAAGCAAGACAGCTCATAAATGCAAATAACCGTACCATAATCAAAATGACAGGTTAAATTTCAAGGTGTCAATCCTTGAAATGCAGCTTGCAGTGAGCATTTCTTGAAACTTGAAATGAATCAAACCTTCCATGTGATCAGAAAAATATTCTATTTCTGGATTAATGGTTATGCACATTCAATAGTATACAAAATCACTTTTTACCTCTTGCAGAACAGAAGGGTCATCAGAAAATCTGGCTGCGAGTTGGATTAGCTTATTCATACCCTCCTTCTCTACAATTGCACTTTTATTTGAATCACTTCCTGCCAACTAATCAAATAAAATTCTGTAAAAAAATCCAAAACCATAAACTATGAGCCAGAATCTCCTTGTACCTTGGATAACAAAGAACAGCAAGCTCTAGCTACAATTTTGTTGCCATGTTCACCACTGTCATCAATACATTTGAAAATGACATCAATGCCACCACTTTCAGCAATGGATTTACATATTTCATCCTGCAAATCAGAAGAAAATGAGGAAGAAAAAACTCAGACTTGAACAAAGAAAGACCGTATTTCATATCCAGCATGCAACATCATAGTACTCTTACGTCCAAGACTCTACAATGTAGGAAGTTCCTGAATATCTAATAGAGAGTATGGCTAGACAGATAGAGTGGATGAAATAGATTCATGTAACCAAACATGATGGCATGTGGTGCATGAATAAAAAGTGATTTTCCGACAACTTAAGTTCAAGCACAATATAATCACAACTGCAATACATTTAAACCGCAAAAATCAAATGATTAAGGCAGCAGGGTTTTGACATCACATCAGATGCAAGTGAGCTTACATTAACAGCAACAGCCTTTAAAGCGATACTTGCTGAAACTAAACTGGGTGAGGTAAGCCCTGACCGTAGTGATTCCACAAGAGCTCTTGCAATACCAATTTTGGCAAATCTTCGTGCATAACCATAAACCTGGAGTTTAAATGCATGTCAGTTGCTTTGGTAAAGACATTTTCCATCAACATGTACATAAATATTTGGATGCGATACCATGCATTACTGACAACACAACCTTAGTGCCCATCCTCGCAACGCACATGCAAGTTGATTGATTAAACTGAGATTTGTACATTTGTGATGAAATATTTACTCACTTGGGATGCCACAACACGATTATCATCAGGTGTCAAGAGAACACGTATAGAATCATATAAACCTTGGATGATGCCTTTACTCTGTCTATTCAGTACTTCCAAAATAAGCTCATCAATTTTCAATTCAATCAACAACTCTTTCACAACCTCATTGCCAGTTGCTGCTGCAGCAACAACAGCAAACCCAGTATTCAATACTTCTAAACTTTCACTTCCATCCTTTAAAATGCCAACCACCATCTTCGGTCCATCACTAGACCGAAACATTTCAGTACTTTGAACATCTACAAATTACAAGGACACAAACATTAGAAAAACCCACCAATAACAAATAAATACAGGATCAAGTCGTGATCTTTTTCCTCTGAAAGTAAACATTGAAGATCCAATGAAACTAAAAAATATATAGCAGAAATATAAACAAAATTCCCTTTCGGAAAAAAATATTTTCTCATAAATTCACACTCCAAATTCTAAATCCATAAACCAACCATCTAAAAGAACAAAAAGCATCATCCTGTACAGATAAAAGCACATACCATGAATTAACAATGCCAATGTTTTCAAAGCCGAAACGAGAACTTTCTCTGACACAATAGGAATGTTAGAACAAATAGAACAGACCAACTCCAGCCCACCATTTCTAACACCAATGGCAACATTCCCAGATCCTTCAACACCAGTAAACAATCCAACCAACTCATCAAGCAACCCAACCATTTCATCCAAATCATCATCATCAAATCCCAGTTCCTTCAATCTCTCCAAACACTTAATCACTGGATTCTCCCTCACGTTCCCCTCTCCTGGTACACAAGTCACAATACCTGCAACAAACCCGTGATTTTGTTAATATTTGTTCTTCCAAGGGATAAAAAGGGGAATGAGAAAATGGGGTTCTTGATCGAGTTGTTACCTGAGAGATCAACGCCTTGAAGAGTAAGAGTTTGGAGTGCATCTTCAAGGGCTTCAGTGGGGTCTAAACCTAGATCTTCTATGTTCTCTTTTACTAGTTCATCAAAAGCTTCTTGTGAGATTGTACGGACATTCTTGCCTGGTGGCCCCATAAACGTTTCTTCTTCTTCTTCAATTTTGTGTGGGTGAGGGAGGTAAGGGTCAGTGCGGTCCGGAGCCAAAGGCAGTGTGCTTGCGCCTTGCAGTTGCAGGCTGGTTATTTTATAATTAACGTGCTGTTGTGTTAAGCTTACGACTTGTAGTCTTATGGGTGATAATTTGTCTCTACGAGAATGAGTTAGCTTACGACTTGTAGTCTCATGGATGATAACTTGTAATTCACAAGTGTCGTAAAATTTACGTGGAAACTATTTTCTACCACTTCTGTCAGATGTTCAGATGTCCTATTGTTGAAGACCATCGTTCTAAAAGGATAAACAGTTTCAAGAGTCTCTCCAGATATTGACAACATCCTACCACAGGATAGAATTTTTCATGATTTGAAGCACTGAGTGCTAGGCCAACAGATGCATCTCTGCCCTATATTTACTGTACTAATTAAGTTAACAAAATAGTAATGTTGCCACTGATTTGAAAACAGTTAGGGTAGCTAAGTCCGCATCGATGAGCTCTAAGCAATTCCTAGGGTTTCATGCCCTCCATTGGAAAAATGTCACCACATCGGATCTCCACAGGAGAACCCACGTTATGGATCTCTATTCCCTAATCCACCAGGAAGAGTCCATTTAGTGTCAACAACTACACAATGATTCGGGATGTAGATGCTTAGAATCTTGAGCCTTGGTAGGTTCTCTACATTCCCATCATCTCTCAGATCTCCCAAACAATAAACATCCTTTGCTGGGAAAATTTTGTCCTCTCGTGAGCAATTCTGATTCAGAAAAGTTAATCTAGTCCATGGAACATAAAATTTACTCGACTTAGACGATAGACTCCAGCACAAATCTTGACCAGGTTATTTACTGTGAAATGCTCTAAAATAAGTGCGTGCAGCTTCTTATCAAATGCTAGTTCATCAGTTCCTGCATATTTCCAAAGGCTCTATTTTTCTAACAACTTTAAACTCACGCATAGTAATTAACCTGTCTACTTTTCGGCCTTGTTGTGTAGATTTCCAATTTCAGAACCCAAAATGGAATGAGAAAAACATAGTCAGAAAAATTCCACAAAACACACTTCCTATCAGTTGTTGACAGAATATGTCAAAATTGATGAATAGCAATTGCTGGAACCTGGAAAAGAGCAGAAAAAAGTATTAAACTACTTATTACCTGCCATTAGCACACATGTTTTAGGAACACTTTCAATCCTGATTAAACTACTGGACAACAGATCATCTTCTTTATTGCTTAATACTTGCCAGTAACCCTCTAACAGCTACCTAGTACCTATTCTAGCCAACTTTCTCTTCGTCACATGCTTCTTGCTCTTCATTGTCATAGTTGTTATTTGGGGAAGAGCGCGACACATATAGTCGAAGCCGGCCATCGTTTTTCTGGGCTTGGATAGAAGGAAAAGAAGGAACCGCTTCCAAAGCTAGCCCGCCATCGTTTTTCTCTGCTTGAACATGAGGAAGGCAAGGAACTGCTTCCAAAATTAGCCTCCCACCTTCTCGGTGAGGAATCAGGCGGATACTACAGGGGCAGCTGATTGACCCCAGCAGAGGAGGGAAGCGACCAGCACTTGGTGAGGAATGATTTTTGTATGTACAGACGGATTACTTCTAGTTTTAGACAGTCTCTCCTTACGCTCACGACTGACATTGTGGCTTTCACCCTCTTTACTCCAGCTTTCAGTGCTTTCAGTCCCTAAGATCTCAGTGCACATCTCTTTGCTCCTTTCAGTTGGTGAGGAGTACATGTTTATGTTACGTGCAGAAGAATCAGAATGGCATGATCTACAGGTTAGCTTGGACGAGAGGCACTTGCAGCTTGAAGGCTCAACAATGGAATACAAGTAACAGCAGCATTAGTATTAGCTAATAAACACCTGTGCTGAATAATAATGCATACGCGGAATTCAGTTGGTTGTCAGTTACAGAATTAGTTAGGGAGTTGTACAGTTAGTCGGATCAACAGTTAGTTAGTTAGTTAGTTAGTTACTGCTATACATAGCAGTTGTATTGGAAAGGTGGGAGGGGAGGCATGAAGAGATTACGGTGCAGAATTGCATTCTCTCTCTTCTTCTTCTTCTTCTCATTCTCTCTTATTTCCTTTTCTT
Organism: Populus simonii; assembly: GCA_007827005.2. Taxonomy (NCBI): domain Eukaryota; kingdom Viridiplantae; phylum Streptophyta; class Magnoliopsida; order Malpighiales; family Salicaceae; genus Populus; species Populus simonii. The sequence continues at coordinate 14,764,332 of CM017467.2, read as the reverse complement.
CTTTCTACCCTTCTTAAAGTTTCTTTGTTTTGTTTAGGGAGACCTTAACAGTTTACTACTGGAATTGTTTCAAGAAAGAAAGAAGTAAAAGGGCGAGGAAGAAGTGAAAGGGGAGTGGGTGTTGCAGTCAAAGAGTACTTTTAAGAGGGAAAATGCAAATTTTGAGTCACCAACTAAGTTAATCTATTGAGAACTTATAAGTAAAAGAGTAATTAAGTAGGTGAAAATGATTAGATTCCATCACCAAATCACAGATTTGATTCTCCAAGCAAATCTCGCCAAAAAGTACTCTTCTTATGAATTCTAGTCCTTGCAGCAATGTAAACTGTATCTGTTTATTTCCTAGATCTAGTTCTTGTAGGTTTGTGCTTGTTTATTTTCATGAATTCTAGTACTTGCAGCAATGAAAACTCTTAAGAATACAAAACATAGAAGGCTATGTAATAGAATTCCTGTTCTGCCTCATTTTCAGATCTCGCCATTTAACTGAAAAAGGGTTCAGCTCCGGGGATTGATCATTCTCAAGAAGTAGATGATGCCACCACCATAATTAATAATCACCAGTTGCTGTCACAGTCCAAACTAACAATCACCACCCCAGACTTTTAATTAAGCCAACAAAAGTCCAGCAATAGAGGAGGAATAGAAGGCATTGATTGCTAATAAGACATGGCCTTTCGTGCCTAAACCTGCTGCAGCCAATGTGATTGGTAACAGGTGGGTTTATCGCATCAAGAGACTTGCAGACGGTAGTGTATAGAAGTGCAAAGCAAGGTTAGTGGCCAGGAATTTTACGCAGCAACATGGCGTTGATTTTACTGAAACATTTAATCCTGTCATTACATCTACAAATCTACAACTATACGAACTATTCTTGTTCTTGCAGTCTCCCATGGTTGGTGTTTGCAACAATTAGATGTCTCTGATGTCTTTTTCTGAACGGCACAATCAGTGAAGATGTGTAAAAGATCGGGCATGATTTCGTATGCATATTACACACGTCCTTGTATCTGCTTAAACAAGCTTCACGAGTTTGGTTTCAACGACTCGGTTTCTTAACAGCATTGGTTTCTGTGGGTATGCCTCTTTGTTCATTTATCAGCACAAATCTGTGAGGATTTTCATGCTGATCTATGTTTAATGATTTCTTAACCACAGGCAATGAAAAGCAGGCAGTCATTGATGTTATTTAGGCTGTTGACAAAGGATTTGCTATCAGAGATTTGGGCTCTCTTCACTATTTTCTTGCCATGGAGGGCAGCACAACTCCAAGGGTGTTTTGCTTTCTCAACAATGATACTTGACGGGCAGATTGCAGCAGCTCATGCCCACTCCACTGGTCTCTTATCCTCCATTGTCCAAGGAGCAACGTTCGTCGTTAATATAGGAGCATTATGGGTGCTTTGCAGTATGCCACTTTAACCAGACCAGATATTGCCTTCTCAGTGAACGAACTCTGTCAGTTTCTTCAAGCACCAACTGACATTCAGTGGAAAGCTGTAAAACGTCTGTTGCGATATGTCAAACACTCTTTCTTATGGTTTGCTGTCCTCTTCAATTTCCCCGCCATCTCAGATTCAAGATTTCTCGGATGCCCATCTCAGATTCAATGCCCATCTCAGATTCAAGATTTCTCGGATGCTGACCGGGCTGGGTGTCCCGATGATCAAGAATCTACAAGTGGTTACCTTATTCACCAAGGTAATAATTTGATGTCGTGGTCTGCCGGAAAGCCATGAACAAATCAACTGAATCTGAGCGTAGAGCTCTTGCAAAGAGTACTAAATTTAAATAAACAAGGATGGGCCTGGGATCTTTTACTTGCCTGATTCGGCTCGGGTTAAATGTAATGTAGTATCCTTAAACTGGTATAATAAATAAATAAAGCTGTGTTTTCTGACACTTCCTTTGGATCCTAAAATTTTAGTCTGGAATGGATGATTTTTAATTAAAAATATATTAAAATAATATATTTTTTATTTTTTTAAATTCAGCATATTAAAATAATCTAAAAACACTTAAAAATATTAATTTAAAACAAAAAAAATTAAATTTTAAAAAAAAAACACAAGCAAAGCATTCATCAGTCTAGTGCAACAGCCTTCGCCAGGCTAAAGCCGATTTTAACTTTCGAATAGACGCGGTTACACAGAAACCCTAAACTCACTTGCAATTTGCATTAACTCCAAACTCTGAGCAGGAAAGAATGGCAAAAACAGATAAATGAAACTGGAGAGGTGTCTTAGAATTCAAGCAAGTCATAAGACCAATGAAATTAGCACCGTTTTATGTTCTTTTTGGAAAAAGCATCAGGCAAAAACCCATTAACTCCCAAAAACTTCCAATACCATGCTCGTTTCACAGGGAACTTGCAGTCGACTACTTGGTATATGCTCTGTATACAAAAATAATCCAGTTCAGATATTTTACAACAGATTGTGTCGAGGAAACTGTTTTTGACCACTCTTGACTCCATTTTTACCACTCATGTGTTGTTAATGACATCATTCCAAAGGAATACACAATTTCAACAGTTATCTCCCAGTTATTTACAACATGCTATACTACTGTTGTTTGTGAACATATATATATATATATATATAGTAGTTTATTAATGACCTAAAGGGGCAGCAGCCAATTCTCTGACACGCTGGTTGAGTCGTCGTCTTCGAAATATGCCAGCTAAACGTAGGGTGACAGCAAGAAGCATAGACATATACTCAAACAGTCTCACAACTCCAATGCGTCCTGTGGTACAGGCATTGATCTAAGTCAAGAGAGTGACTATAGAGAAAGGACAGAGAAGCATCAAAGCCACCCAGCACAAGAAGTACGTAATTAAAAACCATTTTCTTTTTAATACACAGTTTTTTAAGGTGTAGGGACCCAGTACAGGCACAAATTCGGATCATAATTTTGGACCAAACATTAGCTATTACATATTTGAAAAGAAATCAATTTATGGAAGACAAATGGGGCGAAACCATCTAGCATGCTAATATTTCCATATGAAAGTCTATGGGAGAGAATAACCTGTTAATTTTTGGATTTTACAACTATTATGCAAAGAAACAAGCAATATGTTCCCAAGAAAGTAACTTACCTAACGGGATAAAGTCAAAGGGTGAGGATATATAGAGGATAGCCAAAAAAATCTGCGTACAGAAAATATAATACAGATTACCCAGAGAAAAAACAATGAAGCCAGTCAAAATGAGTGTACCAAATCACTTTTGGTTTGCTAAACTCAAGCATCCATTAAGCGACCACAACTACATAATTGATTCAACATATAGAGATAGATCTTAGGAGTCTTGAGTCCTCATGGTAGCAACATAAGAAAAAGTTGCATTGTTTATCTTCCATAGATCCACTGTGTTCCCTAATAAAATTTCTCAAAGTTCAATGGATGACAGGTTATCACTGTGTGGAGTTGCTAATGCAACAGCACAAATCACTAGGGCTATAAACCATGGTTATGCTCCGAAATGAGTATCCACAGCTTACCATGAAATGCTACTACATCACTTCAAAGTTCAATTTTACATGTTCCACTTGTCTATTGCCTTTTTTCAAGCCTACAGAATGAAATAACCTCACTGGTAAAGTCAGAAGTTGCCAAACAACCAGGATGCACATCACAGAGCACCCTCCGCTACCACTAGCATTATCATGCCACTTAATTTCTTCAGCGTCTTACTCGGTTTTACTCTTGTATAGCGCTTCAACAAGGAAAAAACTCACAACTTTTCGCTAATGCCTTAACTCTTAAACAAGATGATAGTCTGACTTGTTAGTTATTCATACTTAAGAGTGATGGTTACAAATTGCAGAAATCCAAAAGGATGTCAGCAGAATATTAGCAAGAAAAGTAAGGAAGATTCGGTAAAACACAATCTTATTGTGTTGCTCACAAAAGATGTCAAATTTCATGCACAGAAACTTCTGGAAGGGGGTAGCAAAAATAAGTAGTTTGTAAAGCGGACAAAATTGCAAACTCTGTTTGTGGCAAAAAAAAAAAACAGTTTGTAGTTTAAAATTAAAACTGAAAGGAAGATACAATTCTCAATGACTGTAGAATGAACTTACTGCAAACATGCGCATGAGCTTCTCATAAAGGAAGAAATTGTGTCCATCAGGATCCATCATTTCTTCAAGCATTCTCTTAAAGAGAAATGGCACCACATGCACTTTCTGCACAAAGAATTCTCCGATGTTTCAGAAAAAGCATGTTCGAAATTAAACACGCAGATTATACAATGAATTTCTCAGAAAACCTATAAAAGAAAATGGAGTGGTTTTGTAACTATACATGATTCAAACATAATGAAACAATGAATGGCAAAGCAAATAAGGATTCTTGCAGCTAACAATTCCACCGGCTGTTGTTTTCTAATTTCATCTCTATGTCCTGTTTCCCAGGTTTTCATGTCACCCAGATAGAAAAACAGCCCATTTCAATGAAGTTAGATATTCCCTAAGAATGTCTAAGTTATTACAAAATAAGAACAAACACCTCCACACATACCAAACTCGAATTACTTCATAAAGGAATCTTATTCGAGAAAAGCTGGAAATAAGAACAACGAAGGTAAGGTTGGCAAAACAAATTTACATGTGGAACATATAAACAGACAGCAATCCAGCATCTCATGTAGCATAAGTTATTAGAATGGCAGTGGCTACACAAGTCACAGGAAACCTGAACTAACAACAAACCATTATATTTATCACAACAACAATCGAAGTATCACCGTCAAATTTAGCCAGGTATCCAACGACTAACAAACAACACTAAACAAAAACCCCCAAGGTGATTATTAGATAGACTCACCCGAGCTAGACCTCGCACACCTCCGACAAAAACATGGTTATACCTCCGAACATCTTCCAGAACTTTGACAACTTCCTGCTCTTGCTGACCATGTAACGATGCCTCCGGCGTCAAATTGCTGATTCTTGACGAGCACATTGGACACTTGCAACGGCTAGACGGCCCAGAATACTTCCAGTACTGAAGAATGCAACTACCTGATCAAAAACATTAGCCCAAAAACATCGTCACCTAAGTGCCTGCCGATTCAAGATTTTTTGTTCTCTCTCTCTTTAATCAGCGAAACACGAGATATTACAATTTATTTCATCCAGGATTAAATGCCACAAACCAAGAAATTCCGAATTAATAAATTTGAAACCCTAACAAAAGAAAGAGAGAAATACCACAATACCAGTGACCGCAGTTAGCTTTGCAAGGAACATCGAAGGTGCCGAAGCAAATAGGGCAGCAATCATCAAGAGGAGGACCTTCGCGATCCATGTAGCTAGGGTTTTTCAAAACCACCGCCGTTTTATCTTCTTCTTCCGCTTCTTGTTCAATCGCATTGTTGTCGTTTTGGGGCGTTTGTTGTCGATCAAGAGAAATGACAGGTGTTGCGTTTCGCGCACTCATGCTTCTTCTTTGTTACAGCATTTTTATTTTGTCTCTATTTTCATCTCTTTTAAAAGGAAGATTTTGTTCTTGTCGCTTTCTTCTCTCTCTCGCTTTCCCCGAGAAATTACCAGGAAGCTCAAATGTTGTGTTTCCGGCTTTGCAGCTTACATTACCTTAGCTTAGCTGCTTTCCTTTTGCAATAAAAGCTTAGCCCGGACACTTGACGGGCTTTTAGGCCCATTTTATTTTGGGCCAGAAAAAAGTCCACAGCTGATCACTTTTGTTGATTTTTTTTATTATTATTATTGGTTAGGTTAGGGTGGAAACCGTGGAATTTTCTAGGAAAAGGTGTTTTGAAATATGGTGTAAATTAAGTTTTTAAAATTTTATTTTTTTGTTTGAAATAAAAAGAAATATATTTTCATGATATTTTGATTTGTTGATGTCAAAAATAATTTTTAAAAAATAAAAAAAATTACTTTAATATATTTCTAAGTGAAAAACATTTTAAACTGTCATCGCTATCATAATTCTAAATAGATCGTAAGTATTGAATCAATAATAATTCGTTAATGGAAACAAATTTGAAAAATTAAAAATAAGATTAATTTTGGATTATGAGCAATATGGAGAATAAAGAAGTACGCCCTCCAAGAACATGATTCTGAATTGAGCCAAGCATGGATTATGATCCCTTCCCTTTAGTATAAAAAGTAGGAATAAGTTACAATAAATCCGAGAGGAGTGAGGACAAAGTAAGCAAAACTAAATCTTTTCGGTGTACCAAGCGACTGTCACAATATTCACCATTGTCCTTATGTTATTTAAAACTCATAAATTTCATAATTAAAACAAAAAAACACTAGCGGCAGTGCGTGTGATTCACTAGATTAATGTTGGGTTTTCCTGTTTCGGTGCCCACGACGAAACATCGGCATGACAAAGAACTTCATGGTGCCATTGTTACAGTGGAAGCGAGCTCCTCCGCCGCAAGCAAAGTAATACGGCTGCCACCTGTTGCGAACGATCCTGGACCCATCACCACCCCCTTTGTGTCTTATTAGCAACCAACACGGCTCTGCTCGGGTTGCATTTTAAAATGGAGTATCATTGTATTAAGTGAGATTAAACTAACCTAGAGTATCATAAATGGGCCATATTTTAGAGCCCAATCGGCATAATTGACACCAAATGTCCAATTCTGAGATCTACCTGCAACAATCTTGTTGGGTGTATCTGTACTGTTTTGGTGACGAGGACGACGCTTGAACCTCCAATCGGTGTTGTTGAAACTATATTGCCATTGCCTGCATGGAGGCACTTTGCATAAGGATGAGTGCTTGTGAAGGCACTATACGAGCCATCTTCTTCCCACTCAAGAGCAACTTGAGAAGGTGTGGATTTTAAAGTAGAATCACTGTAAAAAAAAAATTAGCAAATATAAACAAAATTATTGATAAAATTTTTCTATCGGTATATTACGGTGAACTTTATTGATGAAATTTTCTATTCATACATTCATCGGTAAATACAAACATAATTTTTCTATTAGTATATATCGGTAGAATTGCAATGGTAAATGAGGAATAAAACAAAGGTCAAATAATACGATGACGTATAACTTTTATCGACAGAATTAACTCAATAGTAAAGTACATCCTTAAATATGCCAATGAAAAAAAACCTCTCAATATATACCAATAGAAATACAAATGGTATTACAGTGAGATTTTAAAAAGACAAAGTGTATGGTAACGTGATATTTTTACCTTCTCTTAAAAATCTTTATAAGTATAGGCGTCGATATGAGCTTGTTCCCTATGCCCCTTGGAAACTTTAAGCATGGAGTCGATAAGGATTTGTTTCCCTTGATGATGCGAACCTCATGATCACATGGTCACGCAACTCACACGCAAAGACACCAATTCTCGGAAAGCCAAGTAAATCAGGTTTGATAAAAGTGTGATACAAAGATAACTTGTACCTAGGCATCACCACTATTGGAAACGGAAAACCCCCACCCAACGAATATTGATTCGCGAACGAGAAGTATAAGGATGACGCCACGAAGACAGTTGTTCTTCGATAAGTTGTTTTTTAGTTCATTAGAGAACCATGGAAGGGAGATTATATCACCAACACACACACACACACAAAGTGCAGCAAACAAGAAGTTTTATTAATCAGAATTGTCTAGCCTTACATGTCTACTTATGCCCTTATTTATAGTGACTCCAAATTAAAATAAACCCTAATAGACCCCTTATGTGGATTTATAAAATTCCACTTACAATTAAACCCAAATAATATAAATAAACCTTAAACTAAGAAGAAAATAATAGTAATAATAATAAATCCAAAATTAATATCCTAAATATGCTAGAATCAGATTTGTCACCATTAAGATGTCCCAAATAGACTAGAAAATTTGATCTGAAGGTATAATTTATTCTGAAGTCTTCTTTCCTTTTGGTAGCTAGGATGAATAAGGAATCCTTGTAAGAAAAGGATTCTGAAACATTTATGAATCACATACATGGAAATTATGCTCCAGCTCATTAAAGATCTTTGGAGAATTAGGAGATTCTCAAATAAGCTGCCACATCCTTTTAGGAAAAGAATCATAGCCAAATAGGAAGTCCATAAGTCAAAAGGAAGTAAATAACAAAATTTGTACAGCCTCTGTTAACCCATATTGAGATGCCTTTCTGAACTCCGACTGACCTGAAATTTTAGCCCAAGATAGGACAACATGTCAGAAGACTGCACGTAACATTGCAGCCCGATCCAACAGTCGGATTGAAAATTATGACTGTTGCTGTAAAACGGGATAGTTGCACTTTTTACGTCAAAATCCGAATTTAACCTTTCCTGGATCGTATCACTTGACCTCTTAGAAATTTTTTAAGTGCAAACGTTGATATAAAAATTTCATAAATTATTTCAAATAAAATAAATAACAATCAAAAGAATGAGGATCAAATTTAATAAATAAAAAATTTCAATTAAAAAATGATAAGGGAAAAAAAATAACAATTATAAAATGAGGACCAAAATTAATATAAAAATTAAATTATAAGAGATGAAATTAAAAAAAATATTCAAAACAAATATATATATAACAATCAAAAGTTTGAGAACCAAATTTAATATAATAAGTAAATAATATAATATTTCTAAATTTTTCACAACTTTCGAAAAATATTTTACGCTCAAAATAAAAAAAAATATTTTTTTAAAAATCAAGTTAAAAATTTTTTAATTAAAAATTATTTTTTATTAATAAACAAACATATGAATATTTGGACCAATCACACACCCTAGCATGCATAAACATTATTGTGCACGAAGGAATCATTTTATTAAAATCATCAACCCATATAATTAACGTAGTTTCAATGATTTATTCTGACAAGAATCTGCTTCCATGATTTTCAACGAGACCACCACCTAGAAATCAGATTTTAATTGCCAAGAAAACTCTCCTCGTTAACAAACAACGTAATGGGAATCTCTCTGCCATCACTGAATTCAGTGCTGCTGTTGTTTTTCAAATGCGAGTCTCGTCAGCATGTTAAAATAATGCACACATAATGCAATACCCTCGCCCCCTCCGACGTAGAAAATCCTTCTCTAAATATATATTTCGAGGAGGCATCTCTAGAGTATGTATAGCTTGGCGTCTACAATAATATTAGGTGCCTGTCTAATTATGATCTGTGAGTGGGTGCGGCATTGACCTTTGCACGCAGACAAAATATGGGTTTATATAATCAAACACAGCCTTGTCGTCGATCAATTTATAGCTGAATTGCTACACAAAAATAATAAATGGTGATATGGTCCCAGAATTACTAGACAGGGGAGGGAGAGAAGGTGCTGTGTGCAGGCAGAGGCGATGCCATTTGCCTCTGCTGTGAGTTTTTTTTTTTTTTTTTTTTTTTAAGTTTTTGTGTCTTTAAGAAAGGAAGTTTCTTTAAGCTTTTTCTAGAACTCGGTCATAAAGCAAGAAACAAATCTATCCCATTGTTTTTTTATTACCAGCTTGTATCTTTAAAGCTGTATTCATCCACCTAAAGTTGAACTATCACTTTCTACTTCCTGTCGGGAGTGATTAAAAAAAATTAAGATTCAATTGTAACATAGTTTCAGAAACTTAACAATTTAGAAGGTGCTGACACTGTGGTATACGTTTTTTTTCTAGAGTGTGTTTTTGCTCGGAAATATATCGTGGTTATTTTTTTAAAAAAATTATTTTTAACATCTACACATCAGAATAATTTGAAAACATAAAAAAATTAAATTTAAATAAAATAAATTTAAAAATTTCATGAAACGCTATTATAACCTTTGTCGTAATTAGCTAATTCCCATGGTTTTAAAAACTACAATTTGATATATATATACATATATATATATATATATATATATATATATATATATATATATATATATATATATTTTAATATATTTCTGAATAAACACTTTAAAAAATAATTGTTACATACTTTAAAATACCCACTCAAATTTAAAACAAGTTATATTAATATCACGTTAACAAATGCTCAAGAATTATTAGTTACGATGATAATAACAATGATATTTAGATCAAAATAGAAATCGAACATAAAAAATCAATAATATCAAAAATATTTTCTTAAGAATACTCCTTTAATTTGCAATCCCTCTTTCGAAGATTGCGAGTAGGATTTAAATTCATTATTCTCATTAAATCTTTTAGCATTTAATAAGTTTTGCTATTGTATTAAGTATTAAAATTAAATTTAGCTTGCATTCACAATAACGTTTAATTTTATCCTGTTGGCTCACTTGTAGCTTTACAAATTATTATTATTTATTTATTTGATATTATTATATAAATAATTTAACAATATCCACTTGAGACAATATAAAACATATTTTTTAATAGTTTTTTTTTTTTCATTTCATGTAAAAAGATATTATTGTCTGTACTAGTTTTATTAATGGAGTTATTACACGTATTACCTGTTAAATTGAATTTAATTTTATATGTGATTTGAATTCAATTAATAACTTATTATAATTTTTATTTTTAAAATAAAATATTAATTCACATAATTAAATTTAGATATATTATTTATAATATTTATAGAATTGAATTCAATTACCAATCTTGACTATTTTACATTTAATTAGAATTATAAGGTACATTTTCTCAATGAATAATTTATTTATTAAAAATATATTACGCTGAACTCCCTCATGCTGGCCTTCAGCATGGAGCTTTTTCAAAACCATACCGTTTGCTTATATTCAACAGAACTGGAAAATTATTTGTTTATATTTTGTATTACAAAAGAAGTGTTTAACTGTCTACCTTTAATGGAAAAAAAAAACTATGGAATAAACAAATACAATATAAAAATACAGAAAAAAAAACTCAACTTGCAATTATCCATGTTAGTTACCAAATAATTTAGAGAGCAGCAGGGGTGAGAAAAAAACAGAAAAACTGCTTAAACCGAAAAAACAAAAAAAAAAATAACTGAAAAACTGAACCGTGAAAAAAAACCGATTAAAATTTTGAAGAAACCGACCGGTTGGGTGTCAGTTTTATAAGCTTGAAACCGAAAAAACCGAACCAAACCTAAACCGAAAAGCCAGGAAAAAACAGAGCCAAGCCGGAAAAAACCGAGCCAAACAGGTTTGAACCGGTTTTTGTCCTAAAAAACCGAACCGAAACTGGTCGGTTTGAACCGGTTTCGGTTAGGTTTTTTTATAAAAAAATTCAGTTTAATTATTTTTTTTATAAAAGCTTAATCGAACCGAAAATAATCATCTCCTCTAATTAGCAGTGATCTGAAACTAATCAAATCATGATTGTGCCATCTATCATGCTTTGAGCAAAGCATCCACTAGTCTCCATTTTCTCAATAGATAAAAATTGCTTTCATTAAATACATGAGTATTTATCTATGAAATATAATGTAAATAAATGTTTGAAAAATCATATTATTAGATAGGAAAAGGTAGCATAGATACATAATTAAAGTAAAGAGAAGTTTTTGTTGAAGAAAAAAAATATTTTTGAATTATATTTTCAATATTAAAATTAAAAAGAATTGATTTGCAATCTCATTTATTTTTATTCACTTTTTATAATTTAAATTTTATTTGGAATTCAAATCAATACTCTTATAAAAGTTTCAAACACTAGAATTGATTTAACTCTTGAAATTAAATTCAATTTCAAATATTATAAGCATAATTAAAGTGGGTATTTTAAAATGTGATAACAATTATTTTTTAAAATATTTATTTGTTAAAAAATACATCAAAATAATATACATATACATATATATATATATTTAAATTATTTTTGATATTAATATGTCAAAATGATTTAAAAATATAAAAATATATTTTTTTTAAATTTAATTTTTTTGAAAACAAAATTTCAAAAGCGTTTCTAAACTATTTGAAATAGCTGTTCAGCTTTCTATTTTCATTTTCAAAATAAAATAAAATAAAATATCCCTCGTTTGGCTCGGATCTGATTGGAAAGAAACAAGAAGAAAAGTTCATGTGGATGCCATGTCAGGTAGTAAAGAGTGTACAGTACAGCTCACCATCCCTAGCTTCCTATTACCCTCGGCACACCCACCAACAAATCCAGCCCACCCCCTCCCACTCAAACTCCAATAAAAACACCCACCAAATCCTCCACTCTCTTCCTTCCCTCCTCCAAACTCCACCATCATCGCAATGCCGTAGCCCCCACCCTGCCACCACCACCATCCCCGCCTCCTCCTAATGGGAACTTGCACTTCGAAACCTCCAAAACCCAACCCCTATGCCCCATCAGACACCGACCCTCCACCCCAACTCCCATTCCAAACCCCATCACAGCATGACCTGCCTACCACCCAAACTCAAACCCCCCAAATCCCCAGTCACACCGTTCCCGACCTCCAAAGCCTCCCCCTTTTTCCCTTTCTACACTCCTAGCCCTTTCAAAAAGACACCTTTCAAATCAACCACTTCTACTCCTCTTCGCTTCTTCAAGAAATCCTTTGCTCCTCCCTCGCCCGCGAAGCACATTAAAGCTGTGCTTCGCAGGCAAAACAAGAAGAAGAAAAAAAGTGGGGCAGAACCGAATGCCGAAGAGGACGATGACAATGAAGAGGCAGTTGAGTTAGATAAAAGGTTTGGTTTTTCAAAAAGAGTTTACTAGTAGATTGGAAGTTGGAGAGGAAGTGGGGAGAGGACATTTTGGCTATACTTGTTCTGCTAAGTTCAAGAAAGGTGAAAGAAAAGGTCAGCAAGTTGCTGTTAAAGTCATACCCAAATCAAAGGTTGGCACCTTAACTTAAGATTTTTGTGTTTCTATTCGTTTATCTGGTGGATCTTCTTGTTTGTTAATTTGTTTGTGCATGTGGGTTTTTGTTTTTGTTTTTTAAATAGTAGTTTTTTAGTGTCGAAGTTGATTTGCAGGTGGTTTTTGATTTTGGGTTCATTTTAAAGTTATTTTGCTAGTTTTGAAGTTCCAATCTCGAATCTTTGGCTACTTTTGTTTTTCTGTGGTTTTCTGTTGTCTTATCTCTTTTCTTTTCGGTTTAAGTTAAAAAGGAAAGATAAAATAACCTGAGTTTGGACGGATTAAAGAATCATAATGACGAAGATATTGCTTGGGATCTTCTGTAGGGGGGATTTTGAATGTAATATTAAATGGACGCGATTTGTATGATTGGAATTTTGAGAGTGGTAGGCATAACGATTGATCAATTTGTTTATTCGTTGTTTTGGTCAATGGCACTGTGTTCGGCACTTCTTATTGGGGTATTCTATGTTCGTAAAGTAACTATTTGGGCCCATAAGTGCGATTATTCTTCAGCAATCTTTTTGTGAGTGGTTGTCAGCAAAGCGCGTGAGATGATGTTAATGCTCCTGAGACAAAAAATTATGAAACAAATGTGAGTAACTAGGAGTGTGGTTAAGCACTTTTGGAGTGTCAATATCATCTCCCGCAAAGTGCCTGTAGACTAAAAAAGAAATGGAACAACAATTGAATTTTCCTCAACATGTTCAGATTATGCTTTTTTGACATCTTATCTTATATTTTACTATAGCTGCTATAATTTAGTAAAAACAGTGAAATATCAAATTATGCAAATTGCTCAAATATTATGACGGTATCTAATTGCTGAGAAGGATCACTGTCTCAATTGGGGTCTTCATTTATTTTTTTCAAAATAACATCTTGCTTGTTTTGGAGTTAGAATCCTGAATCTTCTGGTTCTTGTGGTTAATTTTATTCATGTTTTTTTATTTGTTTTAAGAAACTGGATAAGCAACTAAAATTTGGAAAAAAATAAAATAGAGAGGGATAACAGCAGATGGTACTGCTCAGAATCTTTATAGAGGGGAAATATTGGATGTAATTTTTGATGGATGTGCATATCGGAGTATAATAAGCAAAAAAAGTTAGCCATTTGTTTATTTGTTGTTTCAGTCAATTTCAAGAGGCCCGAGTCTCTTCTCTTATGTTTGGTTTGTTACTGTGCTGAGCACTTCTTAAATTTTCTTGACATGTTAAGTTACAATTTGATGACATCCATTCATTGACAGTTGCTACAAGTTTGAGGGCAGATAGTTCAATTGTTGTGACTGGACCTAAATGATGAGAAGTTTCATTATCTCAACCGGGGTCTTCACTGACCTACATTAAAATTGATGACCTACACAGGCGGTGAACTTCTGCTCACCACCTTCTTACTCTCATGAGCATACTGGAATGGGAAAAGATTGTAGTTTGATCATTCTCCACTATTGATGCCAAACACATTGTTCAGATTGTAAAATCTCCATCAGACAGCTAACTCATCAATTTACAGTATTTCTCTTCCAAAAAAGAGATACTGAATTGCCTATTGGGCTTATTTTGTGACTTCTCTATTTCTGTGCCCAATCCACTAAGTTTCCTGCAGTTAAACTATTTCCTCCAAACAAGAAATTATGAAACCTGTTTGGCCATTGTAAACATGAACTGGTAGGAATTTATACATTACCCTGTCTGGCTTTTGTGGTGGTTAGTATCCCACTAGTGGTTCAAAATAACTAAGACTATATTTATTAATATGTTCATTTAAACCCCTTAGAAATTAGTTGTAGTGTTTTAGAAAATAAAAATCATTTCAATATGAGAGTTTTAGGTTTCTGAATTGACATGGTGAGACCTTTCGACATTGCTCATTTATGTTTAATTATTACTGCATATCATCTCATGTTGATCACTTCAATGCTGTCAGATGACAACAGCTATTGCAGTTGAGGATGTAAGAAGGGAGGTCAGGATATTGAAGGACTTGACAGGACACAACAATTTAGTGCACTTCTATGATGCATTCGAAGATCTTGACAATGTCTATATAGTGATGGAGTAAGTGGAAAATACAAAGCAACTTAAACTTAAAATCACGTGTCGTTTTTCTTCTATAAACATATTGATAACTAATTGTGGTGCAGCATGCATCTTCTGGACAATTTTTCTGAGGACCATTAAGATTTTCTAGTTTGAGTCAAACATTGTTTTGTAATCAAATGATGATATGCTTATTGGTACGTTTAGTTTATGACAAACATGGATATGTATAAGAACAAATCAATGAGAAAATTGCTTGCTGCATGCGTGAATTCTTTTAGAGATCTTTGACCTCCTGAAAGTTGATTACTGGATATGGATATTTCAGGCTATGCGAAGGAGGGGAGCTCCTAGATAGAATACTTTCAAGGTGATTCTTTTAGCAGAGGATAAATCAAAATCTGAATTGTGTATTTAGGTTTTCCTATGTTCCTCATTGTAGCTTCTAACTAAGTACTCTGATATTGTTTTAGGGGTGGGAAATACTCAGAAGACGATGCGAAGGCTGTTATGGTGCAGATACTAAATGTTGTTGCATTTTGTCATCTACAGGGTGTTGTGCACCGAGATCTCAAACCAGAGGTGGAACATACTCATTCCCTTTTCATCTCTTTTCTTTTTAGTGGGAGAATCATATGAATGCAGAAAATACGTTTGCCCCTTCAAACACAATGGTCATAAGAAATTCAGATGTGGATAGTCAAATTTTTTATGATTTTTCTGGAATGTAAAGTGACCTGATGAGGTGATGTTTGAAAAGGGAGGAATGTGTTGGGTCGTCTCCTTTGCTTCATCTAGTTCCAAAGAAGAATGATGCTTTACAGACAAATTGCACTGTTTTCCAAGCATACAAATGTTGTTTCTTCATGCTTGCTTTGTTAAACAAAGCATCACCTCACTCTCATGGGCTAAACATGTGGGCTATCTCCATGGGCTAGGTTTTGGGGTTCCCCACTTGTATCATATTTATAAAGTTAAACAAAGATAAAGTAAACACAACTGGCGCATGTCATTTCCTATGTGAGATCATTTTGCTTGCCATCTCATATCTTTTCTAAGAATATATTGCATAATTGCTTCATGTTATCTATTTTCCTCTTTCATAATCTAAGTTCATCCATTCACTTGGTCAGAACTTTCTATATACTTCTAAGGAGGAGAACGCTCAGCTGAAAGTTATAGACTTTGGCTTATCAGATTTTGCCAGACCAGGTTTTTTACTTGCCTGAATCTCATCCTACTTGACCTTGGGTGTTTGAGTGGGTGTTTAATGCCCTTGGTGTTTTGCAGATGAAAGACTTAATGACATAGTGGGAAGTGCATACTATGTGGCACCTGAAGTTCTGCATAGATCCTATAGCACTGAGGCTGATGTATGGAGTATAGGCGTGATAGCTTTCATTCTTTTGTGTGGTAGTCGTCCATTTTGGGCCCGGACCGAGTCTGGAATTTTTCAGGCAGTCTTGAAAGCTGATCCCAGTTTCGATGAAGCACCTTGGCCCACTTTATCTCTAGAATCAAAAGACTTTGTTAAACGCCTATTAAACAAGGATCCAAGGAAACGAATTACTGCTGCTCAGGCTTTGAGTTAGTGCTTCACTTACTCTCTTGTAGTTCAGTCTTAACCTCATCATTAGGAGCCACACTTCATTATCTTTTGTTTGCAGGTCATCCTTGGATCCGGAATTATAATGATGTAAAAGTACCTCTTGATATTATGATATTCAGGCATATGAAGGCATACATGCGGTCATCATCTCTGCGTAAGGCTGCTTTAAGGGTGTGTATTCATTTATGGTTGCAAAATAGCCAAAGAAAGCCTATAAATTATACCCATTGGTAGTACACATCTCATAGTCTTTAAGCCATATTGTGTTTGTGATTCGTGTCTTTAGCTTGCAAATAATGTAAAATCCTCTTTTTCTCTAATCATTGTTGCCTGCAAGACTCATCGTATTGAGGCTTTTGTTCAAATGAAATTCCAGTAAAACCACAGCAGACCATCTTGATTTCAAGTTCTCTTGCAATCAAAAGCAGTAAGCTTTGTCACTTGCCTTCTAATTAACCTAGAACCCTTTTTTGTTTTGGCATCGTCTTGCAGGCATTGTCTAAGACATTGACAGCGGATGAACTGTTTTTTCTGAAGGAGCAGTTTGCTTTGCTAGAGCCAAAAAAAAGTGGCAGCATAACCTTGGAAAACCTTAGGATGGTTGGTGTTCTCTTCTCTTTTATATCTGAGATGGCATGACTGCATGACTTTATAGTGAAAAGCTTTGTGCCACTCATTTTATATTCTGCAGGCCTTGATGAAAAATGCAACAAATGCAATGAAGGATTCTCGCATCCCTGATTTTCTTGCCTCGGTATATGCCAGCATTTAGTTGTTCATGACTTTAGATGATCATGTGCTTTTAGTTTGAGGTACCTGGGCCTTAATTTTCATTTCATGACAGCTAAATCCACTTCAATACAGAAGGATGGATTTTGAAGAATTCTGTGCAGCTGCATTGAACGTTCATCAGCTGGAGACACTTGATCAATGGAAACATCTAGCCCGTTCTGCATATGAGCTTTTTGAGAAGGATGGAAACAGAGCAATTGTAATTGAGGAGCTTGCTTCAGTAAGTTGGAATTCTAACATGTTTGGGAAGGCCTGATGATTCATGATATATTTATTGTTACTGCTTGCTTCGAGCACCAAACTAAAACCTCAACAAACTTGATATCTCATGAGCTAATATACTGACATCTTAAACTTTGGCTTTTAAAATGTCTAAAATGTGATCGGTAAATGGGTAGTGATGGTCAAAAGCGGATAACCTATCTAGTGACTGGCCTTTGAAGTATTAATGAATGATGGCTGTTCTTGTGTAAGTAGTCTCTAGTACTTGAATAGGAACAAGAAGAAATTAAAGGGTGAAGTAGGGTACGTTCGCCTTGTTCCCCCTCCCCCTCCTCTATTAGTCGCATTTAGTTTGCTTGAATGCCATCTTTTTCATGTTTCTTTGTAGCTCTCACGTCACACTGTGTGTGCATTGCATAGTATACCAGCATTTTAGTAGGATTCAAAATTGGATTTTTTAACTGCAAGGTTATCTGCGCTAGTAAATTTACCCTGTGGACCCTGGGAAGGGACAAGCCTACCGAGACATGTATCTATGTTTTCACTAACAGTCTGACAAACACTTGCACTTTTGCAGTAATTTTGGGATGCAACTAGACATTTCACCGTGCTGAGTTTTCACAAATTGTTGTTTCAGGAACTTGGGCTTGGCCCCTCCATCCCAGTTCATGCCGTTCTCAATGACTGGATAAGACATACTGATGGGAAGCTAAGCTTCCACGGGTTTGTCAAGTTGTTGCATGGCACATCCAGCCGAACCATTGCTAAGGCACAGTAAAGAGCTACTATATCTATGTTCTGTTGGATGTGCTGCTTATTCTTTGCTTCTAGGGAAAAAAAAAAGAACAAAGAAAAAAGGTGTGATGTAAAATCTAAGATGCTCACATTAGTAGCTGAAGATCTGGAGCTTCGTTGAGCATACCTATTAGAGCATCGCTCCCCTCATGTTACCAGCCTTAACCCTCATGTCATCTCTGAGGCGTCTGAGCCATTCAGAATGTGAGTGACCATGAAGATCACTGCCGTCGTTGTGAAAAGATATATTTCAGGTTTTTTCCAAACAGGCAAGGAAACTTTCTTGTTCCCACTATGGATGCTTCACACATCTCAAATGTTGTTCCTAATCATTGTTGTTAATTAATACATGTTTGTTTTGTTTAGCTTTCAACATCGCTTCATTCATATCCTTTAATTATGAGTCCAAACTAGTTCATAAGCACAAGCACAGAAATTAAGATGACTAATTAGTCTTTCATCAAGGGATATCTAATTTCCTCCATTTCGTTTAGTAGCGTAGGCCTTTCGTCTTTTTGGAAACTACCCTACCATGTTCCAATTTGGAGTTAATTCAACAAGGGAGATACTGATTCTCTCAACACCTAATCAGCAGGCCACTATAGAAAATGTTTCTTGCACTTGAATATTTAGTTATTAGATGCTTAGTACACACCTCCTCGACTTCTTCTAAACCAGGGAAATAAAGATCGGAATGTTTCAGTGACTGCTTCGTTCATAGATGCCGTTAATCCTAAGCTTTTCGCAATGTTCCTCACTCTGAATAAAACGAGTTAAGAGTCCTGAATCTCAGAAGTTTTCTCGGCAAAGCAATAAAGATTCTAATTGACCTTTTCTCGACCTGGAGTTCCAACTTCCAAGTCTCGTTACCGTTATAGTCCTCCACCGCCCAGATGTTAAACTTATCATAGGGGGACTGGTTATCACATATAACCAGGAATCTTACAAGGTCAATGAAATAGTTCCAGAGTTGCGAAGTTCGGAGGGTAGGGGAATTTGTCGATGTTGCTCCTTTACGATACTGAAGGTACAAATTTATGCACTAATCTGTTCAGGAAAAAAATCGGTGTATGCCATAAACCAATACATAACTGCATTCAAAGTGACCAAGGACTCATCATCACAATATGAAAATGGAAGAAATCCCTTATCCACGAATGTTGCCTAAATCTTGTATTGGTTAGTCTCTACACGATCTCCAAATCGAAAGACCTGGATAGTACATGTCATTTCTTCATCTTTTGGGAG
This sequence comes from Populus simonii, assembly GCA_007827005.2. NCBI lineage: Eukaryota > Viridiplantae > Streptophyta > Magnoliopsida > Malpighiales > Salicaceae > Populus > Populus simonii. Next base: position 14,744,832 of record CM017467.2, on the reverse strand, counting down.
AGCAACAAATCCTCTCCGGATTGGATTGCATGTATAAAAAGTATCAGGACTGATTTTTTCATAGAAACAAAGCAATCCATTGAAAGAATTACACTCAGCAGGGATAACTATGGTCGTACTAAATATTGACGTCGATTTTATAGAAGGTTTTGAGGACAAGCAGGGATAGTTTTGCTTTTTTCATTAACTCTTCAAACAACTATAGCGATCTACTGTAAAATTCTTTTCCCCACATTGCAAGAATAGCCATATGATACCATGCTTTTTTTCCTCCTAGTTTTCTCAAACAATCCTCTTCATATAATTTGAAATTTGCTACCGGGTCGTCAAGGTTTGCATGGATCCATCCCCAGTTTGCCGGGTCATCAAGGTTTTGCTGCCGGGTCATCAACATATTTCACACACGATGTATTATTGCAAGGCAAACACCTAGGATCAATATCTAGGACTGATGCATGATTTCAGCAATGCATCAAAACAGCAAACACTATCAATGAAAAAGATATCAATATATTAATGGGAAGGTAAGGCTGCCGTAAGATTCCAATAATAAATGAATAAAAGATATGCTCTTATAAGAATTTTATTTTAATAACCAATAAACACAACAAAGAATTCATTGATCAATGACAAAAATAGATCGACAGTGCTGACTTTCTCATCAAAACTTCAAAGTCTGCATTTAAATGTCACTGAATCAACCACACTGTACTAGATCTCAAATAAAAGACGAGAGAAAACACCACCGGTCATACAAGATGGAAAACATACATTCATTTTATGAAGCAACAATGACATGTAACAGAAGTACTGATACCTCCAACTAAGGTTCTCTGGCTTCTCTCTGATTAGAGAATTTGAATTTCCAAGTTAGCTCACTCAGTAAAGTACAGAAAATTGATTACATGTGGAGTTCACTGATGCAGAAAACTTACATTTAAAACTTTCCAAAGAGGCTAGATAAGCAAAAGAAAACCCACAAAATACCTAAACCGGGTTAGAATTACTAAAGAATTTATCCTTACAGAGAAGTGAAGGCTTGAAAACAAACTCTCATCAGATCATAAATCTATCTTGAAGAAAGTCTCTGGTGCAAATCTTCAGTGAGCGCCTGCCTCAAGCTATCTCCAAAATAATGAAAAGACTTCTCATTCTCAAGCACTCTCACTGGAACCCCACCCTCATCTGGATCCTTCCAAGTCTCTGGCTCTGGTTCCCTTGCAATTTGGCACAAGTTATGCAACACACAGCAAGCAACAATTGTCTGTGGAGCATGCTGAAGACCCACATTCAAATCCTGCAAAATCTTCCACCTCCCCTTCAACAATGCAATAGCGTCCACCACTACAGACCTCCCCTTCATCAACATGCCATCGAACAAATTCTGTGCTGGAGTCCCTGACCCATTGGGTGAAAAGGGTGTCATAAGAAATGACAGCAACGGATAACACCAATCCCCAACTATATACGGCCTAACATGATGACCCCTAACATCAATCACCTTATCCCACACAACATCACCTGAAACAAGCCTATTATACAACAAACTCTCCCTCAGATGACTAGCATCATCACTTCCACCCGGTGCCTTCACACACACATCCCAAAACATCTTCTTATGATCTGCCACAACCTGCAACAAAACTGAGGAATATCCATATCGGCATTTATACACATTCCCCTCATTATCCCCACATTTCACCTTAATTGGACTCCCATCAATAGCGCCACACATGTTAGGCAAAGAAGTCAACTCCTCAAATGCCTTGGTAGTCTCAATCAACCTACGTCTACTAACAGGAATCTTAATAAATTCAGGGTAAAGCTTAGTAGCCAGCAATCTAGTAACCATATTAGTGATCTTAGAAATCAAATAAGGCTCTAACGAATACCGCGAAGCAAGTGTTTTAGCAGAAAACCCATGTGCTAATCTAGAGAGAACCATACTAACAGCATAATCAGAAGGTAAAGAAAGATTAGAAGCAGTAATATGGGGTTTTAATTTATCAACAACAGTAGTAAAAACAGGATAAGATAACCCGTACAGTGTCCTCCACTGCGCGTCGCGAAGAGGAGCTTCTAATGACCAGATGTGTTCGGTGGAGAGTGCCCGGAAAGCGGAGACGGAGAAGGAGGAGGATTCTGGGTTTGTAGCGGTCGTGGAGGTGGAAGAGGGGGGTTTAGTGGAGGCCGGTTTTTTTTGGGAGGCGAGGTAGGAGAGGAGGGAAGCGAGAGTGAAGAAGAGGAGCGGGGTAGGTGAGGACGAGGAGAGGAGGGAGGAAGGGGAGGAGGCAGAGGAGGATGAGGGGGAGGAGAGGAGAGGGGTTGATGGGTCTAGGGCGTTGTGGAGGTGGAGGAGGTTTGAGAGCATTAACATGAAGGATTCATCCATGGGATTTTGTGGTTAGATTTAGGGTTTCGCCAGAGGGAGGAGGGGGTACGGGATCTATTTCAGGTGGAAGTGGTGGAGGCGGCAGAGGAGGAAAGAGAAGGTGATGATTTAGGGTGGAAATTAGGACTAGTTTGGCTGTGAAGTGGGGCCTTCAGTTCCGGAAACGTTTCCTTTAGGAGTGGTGCCGGTGAAGTCACCCCTCGTTGGTCAGAAACTCGGACCAGTCCCATGGGATTGGCTTTGTTAAGCGAAAGCGGAACTGGTTACTCTGCATGGACCCACCATGGCTTGTTAGTTTTTTGTGTAAGGAAGGAAACTATAATAATTTCGGTAGAAAGTTTGATTGATCACAGTTTATTTTTGTGTGAAATTATATTTTAAAAGTAAAGAAGTTTGTTCAGTTTCTTAATTAATTTTAAAAATATGATCGATGATTTATTTAATTAATTTGAATGCACCGGACTAACATGAAATTTCTTTGTTTCAAGATCTTCGAGAAAGAGTTTTAATCTTTATTAATATACTAGTAGATATTTTTTATTATCAAATAAAAAAAATATAAGCATATAAACCAATAAAGTATTGATTTAGCGATTAAAACATTATTATATTCTTGCTAGGGTGATAATACAAATTCAATCTTAAGGAAACGAACTTATTAGAAGGGGCAGTCACAAACTCCGAACATGACTATTCTCACCCTTTGAAAAGGTGTGAGGATACCCAAGTAAAAAAAAATAATAATAAAATAAACATATAGGTTTTTAATAAAAAAAAATTGCAAACGAACTACTATTTTTATTTTTATTTTTAATAAGGTAAAATGGATGCTTTTCTTGTAAATAGAAACTCTAAGAATTTTTAGTTTAATGTGGGTGTCCGGGCCAGCTTGCGCGCACCTCGACTAATCCCACGGGCCCTAAAGTTAACGACCATGTAAGCTTCCAGTGGCCATCATATGAGCAACCACAGGGTTTGAACCTGAGACCACGGAGGGAGCAAACCTCAACTCTAAAAATTGAGGAATACGAGGGATGGGTTTTAATAATCAAGAAATCTCTTGGTTAAGAGTTAGATACACGTTCTAATACTAATCAACTATGCTGTTATTTTCTCACTTGAAATCATATTAGCTTGAAATTTCTTTTATTGTGAATATAATACATGATTTTAATGCACGCAAATACTATCATCCATCATCAAGAGTAAATTATAAATTAATCTTTATGGTTTTGCAAAATAAATTAAATCATCCCTCTATTCTTAAACATAATTAATTAGTTTCTATATTTTAAAATCTATTTGTAATTGATATCTTCATTCATTTCATGAATTTTTTGTTTTTAAAAAATAGAAGAAAATATGGAAAGATTATGAGAAAAGAAGATATCTTCTAAAAGTTTTTTAAAAATCAATTGTGGTTAACACTAATTATTTATTCTTAAAACTAAAACAATATTTAACTCATTTTATAAAATTAAAAAAATTAATTCATAATTTACTCCCCATCATGAAAATCAATAATATTTGAGTAATTGAACCATTAATTTAACAAACACAAAGACATATTAAATCTAAAAAAAAGAGAAGAATTAGATAGGATTCTCATTTGACATGTACTCGACTAAACATGATTTCTATGGTTATTACAATTATTTAAAGGAAAATTACTCTAATCATCCTATAATTTAATTTTTCATTTGACTTTGCAACTGATTTTTCAAATATTACATTTTTCATCATAAACTTTTAAAATCATGTAACACTCTGCATCCTCGAGAATTGACAAAAAAAGTAATAAAAAATTCTATTTATTTACAAGACTGTCAATATTTTAAATAACACTTGAAGTCTAAAAGTAACAAAAATAAAACTAAATTAATTTCCTCTAAATAACAAGTTAAACCCTAACTGCTATAATCTCATATGTTACTAACCATATCAAAGATATGTTGAGCTTTTGCAATGAAGATGAGAATGTATGATTAAAAGGTGTTTTCAGACGGGGTGTGTTATGGCAGGAGAGACGTCTTCCAATAACCACAACAAATATAGTGAAGTCTCCATCTTCTCATGTCAGATTTGATAACCACTTTTTGTGGTGATGAAAATATGGAAATGAATGGTGTTTTAGTTTCTCCTGAAAGGGTGATAAAGCTTTGAACTCATTATATTGAATCTGAGTTTCCTTTAAGGATGATTGTTATATGGATGATAATTGTTACCTGTAAAAAACCCTTCAATGCCAAAATTAGTTTAGGTTTGTAGGTGGTGAAAAAAGTGAATAGAGAGAGAGACAGTTTTATACTTTTATGTGTTTTATCTTGAGAGAGAATCCTCTACTCTTGCCAAAACCTAACATTTTTCATCTTCTTGAATCTTTACCCGCTTCTCACTTGTAAAACAAAATCAAATATTGACTTAAGCATTAAAGTGTCTCTTGTTTTCATGAAAGATTTCTTTTACAAGTACAACTTAGGTTTAGATCTCATTAGCCAGGGAAAGTCAACATTTTTTTGTGAAGTTTTTCCTCGACTTCATCAGTGGCGTCGTTTGTGGGAACCTAAACAAAAAGATTCCCCATTCCTTTTCAATTTCTACAAAAAAATTTCTATGACTAATAAAACTCCAATATACAGGAGAATGACTATCTCTATACAACAGGGACTCTAGCTTCTCTAGGTATCCAACAACTCTTCCAACACTAAAAGTATTCTACAACGTTGTTTTAGCCATACATGAATAACATCGCTCTCTTCAATACAACCAATAACAAAGCCAACCCACAATGCTATGTGTACAAAGACAACTTCCATTTCAAAGAGAAACTATACAAAACAATATGTCAAGTAATCACCATACTCCAACTCTCCAAATGAGCCAATACTCCACAACATATCCAAACTACAAATGTGGTTATCTCTATCAATTCTCTTTTGAGTCTCGGTCTTCTCGTATGGACATCCATATTCTTATGTTGCATTTGAAGTTCAGGTGACATACAATCTAACATCAAACATTCAGCATGTTCATCGTCATCAACATTCCTAACTTTATCTTTAGCATTCTCAGCAAGGGCATTTTGAATTAAATTTTTAAGAACATACAACCTATTTTCTTGTTTGAGAATAATTCTTAAATTTCGGTTTCAATCTAAGAAATTTGGTACTCATTTTGATCCATAAACCTATTTATATAAGATAAAGAGTATTAGTTTCATGCATACATATTTTAATTCCAAATTTAGATAAGGTCTTTAATTCTAATTTGGTCACCCATTATTTCATTGCAAATTAATAGCCCTTCCTATTAATTCAGGAGATCTCGCTTAGATTTTTCTAGTGGGCTAGGATCTCATTTAATTCATCCGACCTGGAGTGACTCAATAAATTCAAATAAATTAAATTAAATAGATAACATAGTTTATCAATCACATCTCTATGTGACTCCTAGATAAGTTAGGTAACAACTTTTTGTTTAAACATATTATATATGTTTCGCCTAACTCATGTTTCTAACCTGATATGATCATGAGTGACTCATCCAACTTATATAAGTTAATTAAGAAGAACTCAATTTTATAGCATTAAACATATTCGATCAGTAGTAACCTTAAGTGACTTAACAAATTACCTATGAATATAACTTTGGTTTTATACATATAAAATTGAAAAACAACTATTTATGTTCTCAACATGTACTTAATATATTAATGAGAGATTTATTATCAATTAATTAGGTCTCATATATAACATAGCATAATATATATACATTTCAGACATAATAATTTTTATATAAACATACTCCCCTAGCATACTATTTTAATTGGATGATTATGAATATATCTAAACTAATTCTCTCGAGCCATTGAATGGAATTAGATGGTCAAATCCTAGGTAGCTGCAGTAAGTTTTTATAAGTCCATTGCAAGCACTTCAATTATAGCCTTCTTTGCCATTTCTTTCTTTGTCTTGGATTATAAAATAATTTCCTATCTAAATTCCTATATTTCTAAATTACATAACATTTACATAATTAATTAAGAAATCTCGAGTTACATTCAAGAAAAATTAGATGAGAAAATAATTACAACCCAGAATAAGAAATAGAAATAAGGCAGGATATGAAGGCTCTATTTAATAAAATTACAATCATTCAACCATCAAATAAAAATACAATCACATTGGTCTTTAATGTCCATAATCATCCATTATGCATAATAACATATTAATATGCATAATCCAATTATTGCATACTTCAATTCTAATTATTGATTTTATATGTAATTTTTAAAATAATATTTCTAACATTTAGAAATATTAAATCAAATCGAATTTAATAGTTTCCAAAATATGATAAATTTTATTTAATATAAATTTTCTTTAAAAAACAATTTTCAAAATTTAATAAGAAAATTAATCACATTAAATTTTTTATTAATATCGATCATAAACTATTTTAGGATTAATTAAATAAAATTTTCTGGCTTAAAAAACTCTCATTCTTTTAGAAAAATTATTTTTCAAAATATTATATAATTAAATAAAACCTAATTCCATTTGGATATCATAAAACTAAAAAATTTGAATTAAATATTTTAATTCAATCCTAATCTATTTAAAAAAATTAATTTTATAATTAATTTAATTTAGGGTTTCAATTTTAATATAAAATTATTATTTTATATATAAAGAGCTAAAATCATAACTTCAACTCTAAAATACTTAAAGTAATTAGATATTAATTGCAATGGTAGAATCATAATTTTGCCCCTCAAAAACTAAGAAGCTGCAGAGGTAGAATCGTAAATCCTGCCTCTTCCTTTTCTTCTTGCTGGAGCTGCTGGCAGTGGCACACTTCCATCGTCGACATCATGCCTAGAGCGGCAACCAAGGCTGTTGCTGCACTAGGTGGAGCACAGCAGCGCGAGGCTGCTGGCACCATGCTTGGCTAGGCAGCAACCCATGGTTGCTGTCTCTCATGCCATCAACGAGTGCCAACAAATTTGGTGTCCCTGTTGGTGGCGCAACAACGCTCCAGGTGCTGCACCTGGTGAGGCAGCAGCCATAGCTGCTGTCTCTCACACAGCAGCGTGCACTAGCATATTTGGTGCCGCCGTTGGAGGCATTGCCAATTTGTTTTTTTGAATTTCCAGGCAGATCTAGAAAAATTTCAGCCAGATTTGACCAGAACAATAACCATATTATTTTTGAAAAAAAAAAATCATAAGAGAAAAATTACGTTTGGGAAAATTAATTTATGAACATAAAATTAATTTGAAATTAACACTAATAACAATTAAAACATGTAATCAATAACTCTAATTGTCTAACGATGGCTCTGATACCACTGTTGGGTTCCCGAATATCATATACACAATGGAAACTATGAAACAAAATTATTCAAGAGTCCCTGAAATTCCGTTACATAGATCTAGAGTTGTTCAGGGATTTATTATTTGAAGATTTATTTGTCTTTGACTTTGAATAATTTCTCAAAGGCTGGGTTGTTACAAATCATAAGTCATTCAATTTTTCAGCCTCTAGTGATAATCCACACGAACCATCTGTGAGAAATCTGTTACATCCCTATTTATGAAGGATTTAGGAGAGATGGATTATTATGCCTAAAGTGTTAGTTCTAATATTGTATTTACGTAGTTTTTCTGTCCACTCCTCACTATTAAAATAAGAGGCATAACTTACTATTTATAAGAAAATTTGAAAAACCCTATAAATTGGTAAAATATCAATTTGTTCCCTGAATAATATCTATATATATTAATTTAGGATAATTTTAGAAAGTAACTCAATTAAGTCCTTGATTTTTCTTGATTTATAAATATAATCCTTGTTTTAATTATATTATAGTCTTTAAGTTCTAAAATATATTTCTAAATCAAGTCATACTTAATCAAATCATCTTATTTTAATTTCTAACTAATGTTTCTTAATATGTGACCCATTAGGTTCCTAATATGTTGACCCAAATATAAATTCTAATTCTAATTAAATAAATTAAACAATTTAATTTATTATCAATTCAACAATTGATTAATTTATATTTGAAGATCACGTGCATCATCTAACAATGTGTCATGATCCCCCAAATATTAGAAAAGTTATTGGTGGTTTGACTTAACCTTTCAGTGAAATTAATATCTTTTCATCACTAATGTTCCGATTTAACATTAAAGCATGAAGTATGTTTATCATGTTAAATCATGTTTGTTCTCTACATAATAGTCATTGATCGTTTGAATAAGATTTGAAACTTTTTTAAATCTCATTCCATATTGGTCAATGATTTCTTGATCAATACTATTTGAGAATAGATGAAACATTCTCCTTAATTCATCTAGAGTGATGAATTATTTCTTGATCACTCAAGTACCTTCACATATTTATGCTATACCCAATATCTGCCATTTTATTACCTCAATTAAGATAACATATAATAAGATCAAAGCATAATATTCTTTATATAAGATGACTTAATGATCTCAAGTTTAAAGATCACTGATATAACCGTCATGTGAGCCTTTCCATAAACATAAGTGATCTCTCCATATGAAATTCTCATGCGGGTCAGTTTAGTATACATATCTTATAACAAAAACCTATATATTAGTTCTAGGTATCACTTATACCTCAGCTTATAAGAACAACTACTTTATTTCATAAAGAAAAGAACATATTATGTACCAGTCTTTATGGCTTTAATAAATATTCAATATTTAAGATAACATCGATCAAGAACATTTTAGAAACAATGTTTTAATGCAATAAAAATCCCATAATTATAACAACTTTATAATTTTCTTTGCAAAGCATTTTTGTCCCATGAACTTTATCTTTACTCTCGATTCATTAATCTAATATTATAAGAATATTAAAGATAAATTAAACTTTTATTAATAAAAAATATATATTTACATGAATATAATAATATAATCAACTATACATACCATCAATATAATAATATCATATATAATCAACTATAAATACCATACTAACAATCAGATGAGATGATTGTGATTAATGTTGGTTTTCTTTTGAATGTCTGATAGAAAGAAAGCTAATCGGAGTTATCAAAAGGATGCTGGGGTTTCAAGGAGGCGAGTAGTCTTGGTGTGGTGGATAGGATAGGATTTTCAAGAAGAGAGTAGGTAGAAAGAATAAAGAATAAGCAACTTAATGACAAGTTAGAAATGTATGTGCATCAGTATTATACACCATATTCTAGTTTACTGTAGTTTAGTGAGTTTAGCAGCATTATGTTATTTATCAAATGGTTTGGGACTCAAGCCTGAGTCCTTGCACATCCAGCTTTGTTAGTGTTATAGAGTTTTGATTTGATATCACCGGCAGATTCCATAGACTGCCATAAATGTCTGATCTCTGTAATTCATAGAGCCCAGTAGAATATTTACGTAATTTCTTATCCATCTCTCTCTTCGCAGATTCTTTCTTTCCAAAGGAAATTGGCCACCAGGTGCTTCATTTTTTCAGGTAATATAACGTGCGTGTGTGCGTGTATCGGAGTGCAACACAAAGATCGTACACAAAATACTTCCATATACGTGCTCCCTCTTTAGTGTGAGTTGCAAGCATGAGCTGGATATGAATAGTATAAAGGTTGTGTTGGCTCCCAATATTTTCCCTAGACAACAACTTTCTTGTTGGCAAACCAATTTACGACTGAAACTCTGCAAATTTTAATCTATTGATTCCAGTAGTGAATAATCAGCAGTAAAGATCTGTCAACAATTGAATCAACCAGACTTTCTTGTGCTGCCATTACTGCTACTATATATTCAGCTTCATTGGTTAACAATGAAGCTGTTGGTTATCTCTCGCTACAATACTGGGAGACTACTTCTGAACCAATATTGTTGGAGACATACTGTTGTTGATCTGTGATGTCGTGATCACCAACATAGTTGACATCACTAGAGAATTGCCGTTGAGAGGGAGTGTTGAGAGTCAACTCCCGAGAAAAAACTGATCATGACTTATTATAAAGCTAGTTGTTGAGCCACTTTCTGCAGCCAAGCCAGCAATGACAGGGATAAAAGCCACCCAAGAAGTCCAGTCTTGACCAATAGCATTAGAATCCATGTGACTATAAACTAGTAGATTCTCACATCCAGCTATTACTTGCAAATGGACCTAAGAGAAGTGACATCTGTGACCAACTATGCACTGGTATAGAAAGAAACAGTGACTCATTTTGCTACACTACTTCCTTGAATGTGTTAAATGGTTGGTCAGAGGAGAGAACGCCTTATAAGCTGGCGAGAATTGTGTGCAATTTACAGTTAGCATTTTACTTTATTTTGTTGAGGAAATTCCCAATGGTTGGTTGTGTGAGGTACTTGTATTTTTGCTAAATATACTAGCAGTATGCTTTGTTGTGGTTGTTGTCACACCCATCTGATACGTTGTGTGAGGTAATTGTATGTTTGCTGCAATGTACTAGTATTGTGCTTTATTTGGTTGTTCGCACACCCGTCTGATGTTTCAATCAGCCATTGTCCCAATAGCAGCTTTTGAAATTTCATTGTCTTGATTGTTTTAGTGTTCAAATTGATACAGCTTTGAATGATGACAGAATGGGAGTATAACAGCACTTCAGGCTATTACTACAATCAAAGCAATGGTTTACACTATGATCCAAACTCACGCTTTTACTATTCTGATGCTATAGGCACAGGGTTATATAATGGAATTCTACTTGGTCTTCTCTGGTTTCCCCTTCTGTCCTCGTCATCATTTTAAGATGTTTGCTAGTTATGTATATTAACTCAGAATTTATGTGACAGGCCAGTGAGTGACACAGGAAGAAGCTCATGCTGCAGTTCAGGTTCCATCGGGCTCCAAGAATAAAGAATCCAATTTGAAAAAGCCTTTGCCAGCATCAGCTGTCGGCTCGGTAAAAGATAATAAAGTTGCTGCTGCTCAAATGGCCCTCCACCTGGTCCTGTTATTTCACCTTCTTTAAATCCTGCGAGATCTGTTAAAGGTACAACCCAAGTAAGGGAGATTAACCTGCACACTGGCAGTTTTGTCGTGCATCTAAACCAAGTGCTAGCATGCAGGTCCATGTCACTGTCCTTCTCGAAGTTGTTTTGTTGATTTTACGAGTCATTCTTTGCATGAACATTCTTAGACACTGCATATGAAAGAATATCTAGTTGTAATTAGAACACCGAATAGTTAATGAGCCTGGATTATTCTGTTTCAATTGCTTTTTTTATGCAGATACGGAGTTTTATGCTACAGAAAATTACACACTCTGGAAATTCATTCTCAACCACATAAAGTGATCGTCCATAGTGTTTCAGGTTCTAATCCGGTCTCTTATCGCCATTTGCTCTGTAACAAGGAATGCTAGGTTTCTAAAAACGTGGGAAATGAGGAAACTCGAATAACATAATTTCTGCAGCCTTGTGATCAAAATGTCTGCTCTGTATTTTTCCTGATAATCAAATTGACTGCTCGGTTAAGAAACATCATTGTTTCATTCTGTAGAACGGTGGGAATGAAGACATGCGACTCCTGTGCTATTTGAACGGAAGCCCTATTGGAACTGGGTGTTGCAACGAAGTAGAGAGTTCTTTTTTCCTATTATGTTGATGAAATTTACCTCGTCTATGGTCCATGGTTTAAAAAATACGAAGCAATTTAGGGCAAGTTGAATGGCTGATATCTCTCTGAAACTTGATTCATAAAGTTTCTTAGCGTGCATGTGCTTTAGGGACAGGACATCATGTACTTGCTTTGGGCACAACACATGAAAATTTAAGCACCTTTGTGTGACAAAGTTAAATGCAGAAAGAGGAATGGCGACATTTCATTGCTCTTGACATCATTACAAACGCCATCTTTCTTTGCTATCTTCCTTGTGATCCAATATGATAAAATTATGCAATTGTTTGTGTTATTGAGAATTGGATTCTTGAATTATGTTGGGCTTTCCTGCGTCTAGCTTTTTATATTATTTAGATAAATCCAATGACGTCAAAAAGAGTTAAGCAAGAAGCATTTCTTTTGATTTTCTTTAAAATTAGCAAAGTTAATTAAAAATGTTATGAAATATCACAATTGAAAGAAAAATAAAAGAAAATTAGGTGAAATAACATAAATTATATAAGTCACGATTTAAAAATGTGATTTTTATAGTTTACTATTATTCAGAATAATGGTATTCTCTTAAAAAAAATATTAAATGAGTAGAAAAAAAGAAGAGAGAACAATAAAAATAATGAAAGAAAAAGATCTTAATGAAATAACGAAACTCCGATTACAATATCACTAATATCATCGAAAAGATTTCAACGACATAAATCCAACGACATAAAAAAAGAGTTAAGCACAAGCATTTCATTTGATTTTTTTAAAATTAGCAAAGTTAATTAAAAATGTTGACGAAATATCACAATTGAAAGAAAAATAGGTGAAATAACATAAATTATGTGTCACGATTTAAATTTTTGATTTTTATAGTTTACTATTATTCAGAATAATGGTATTCTCTTAAAAAATATTAAATGAGTAGGAAAAAAGAAAAGAAAAAAATAAAAAGAAAAGAAAAAGATCTCAGTGATACAACGAAACTTCGATTACGACATAACTAATACCATCGAATGGATTTCAATGAGATAAATCCAACGACATAAAAAAAGAGTTAAGCACGAAGCATTTCTTTCGATTTTTTTTAAATTAGCAAAGTTAATTAAAAATGTTGATGAAATATCACAATTGAAAGAAAAATAGGTGAAATAACATAAATAATATATTTGTCACGATTTAAAAATGTGATTTTTATAGTTTACTATTATTCAGAATAATGATATTATGTTAAAAAATATTAATTGAGTACGAAAAAAAAGAGAGAAAAATAAAAAAATAAAAAGATCTCAGTGATATAACGAAACTCCGATTACGACATTACTAATATTATCGAAAAGATTTCAACGAGATAAATTCAATTAAATCAAAAAAATCACCAACAAATATTTTTTTTCTTTCTTTTTTTCTCTTATCCATTTAATATATTTTAAAAATATCACTATTATAGATTATCAATGATGAACGATAGAAGTCATGTTTTCTAATCGCCACATGTAAAAATATGCTAATCAACTTTTTTTTTTTTTAATTGTGTTATTTAATGAATTATTTTTGAATTATGTTAAAAACCAAAAATAGCCCTTTCTTTCACACAATAATCTCTGTCGGCGGTTGACTTGGTCGGTCGTTTGATTTCAACAAGTCATGGAAATCGGCTGTCAGAATGTGTAGAGAAAAGAGGAATAATAAATGCCGGTCAGTCAACACTGTGGGCTCGTGTCGTTGTTGACCGTATGGTGCACCACTAACTTCTTTGGTGTTAGAACTTCATACACCAACCAAATTTCACGATTTATTAAATAGGACCAGTCCTTGAAAAATACATTACTGATGTTTTTATTGTACAATATTTTTTTTAAATGAGATTCGATTTCAAATTGCATGATATGATGCTGAATGATTTTACCAGCTTAAACAACATTTCTTGACTTGTCTTCTTCGACTTTCAAAATCAATGTTGCTTGGGAATGCTTTCACTTGAGTATTACCCAAGCTTTGGAATTCAAGTGCTTAATTCTCTATGAAGATCATATATATTCTCCATGGAAAGCCAGTCAAAAGGTTTGGACCAAGCTAGTAATACCAGAGCCAAAAAGGGAAATTGATCAAGAGAGAGGTAATCGAGTGAACTCACCTGAGACAAAATGAGATTGTCTTTCTTAATTTGTCAAGCAAAAAAGTGATGCGTGCATAGAATGTTAATTAATTATGAGTAATTGTATAAAAAATATAGTGATTTTTAAATTCATAATGTAATAGGATCAATTGTCTCAAAGAACCATCTCAATCCAATAACTTAAGTTGTTAGGTAAGGTTCAATATATGATTTATATTATTCTCTAACACACTCTCTCAAGTGAAAGCCCTTTGAGTTTGAAATTACACAAATCCACATTATCTTGTGCTTAATTTTTATCAAATAAATAGGGATGGTGAGATTCGAACTCGTGATCGCTTGGTCATTAAAACTCTGATACCATGTCAAAAGAACCATCTCAACCCAATAACTTAAGCTATTATGTAAAGTTCAAGATATAATTTATATTATTCTCTAATAAAATACTTCATGAAAAACTTTCTCTAATGTAGCAGGGATCTTGATTAATTTTTATTTTAGTTATTGTAATTTTTTTTAAAAATTATTTTAGTCTCATATTTTTGTTTTTATTCTCGAGTTTTTTTTATCATTTATTTAATAAAATATTCAGCTTGGTTTAATGATGAAAAACCTTTTGCAATTAACTTCTTACATGATTACTGTTAATTATAAAATATTTCATTACATTGCTTTTTTATTTTTTTTTAATGTTTAGGAGAATCAAATCATGTTGCAAGTGGGCAAAAGGTATGATAACTTTTGCTCAAGGCATCAACTTTCCTCATTGATGATTTGATATTTTTTAATTGTGGGTTCTTATTTGTATTTGTATTTTAAAAGTATTTTTAAAAGTTTAAAATTTTTTTATTTTAAATTAATATTTTTTGGTGTTTTCAGATCATTTTGATTCGCTGATATCAACAATAATTTTTTAAAAATAAAAAAATATTATTTTGATATATTTTTAAGTGAAAATACTTTGAAAAATAACCGCAATCATACTCCCAAACAGATTCTAATAATACGTGCAAAATGCTTTTTAATTAAAAAATACATTAATATAATATAATTTTAATTTTTCATACTTTTTACATCTGCTATAAAAAATTATCATGAATTCAATATAAAGAGGAAAAAGTTTATGAATGCAGTGAATTTCCATGCAGCAAGATATTACATATCAAGTGAAAATAACAATCCTGCCGGTAACAGTGATGACAACGACTGTGCAAGAAAACCCAGAAAAGTAGAGTGGAAGTCGCCGTTTAAAAGGATATAAATGCAAGCAAGTTGATGAGTTGTCTTCTTCAAAGGCACGAGCTATGGAAAAAGCTGTAGCATGTTTTTCCTCGTTCTGTCTCTGGCTCTGGGTAGAAAGTCAACACGGAGCTTTAAAAATGTACAAGAGGACAGTTGTGGAAAAATTGTCAAGCAGCGCCTAGGAAAAGAAACGTCTGGCTGTTTAGGAAACCAAGATTTATGAGTTATTGCAGAAGTAGTTCTGGACTTAGCTGAGATCAATCATCACAACGGGCTTGCATTCGATACAATTCTGAGAGCCCCAAATTATATCATGAAACTGCAAATTAACACTTCAAGGTAATCAGAGCTGCCATCATTTTCACCAACAACCATGCATGATGAAGCTATCATCAAGGATATATACAAGGATATCACCAAAAACCATTGGCGTCCTATCATTATCATCGTTATCATCACAATAGTCATTGTAAATGAGACAAGTTTTTTGTTTAGGAAATTATTATTCTCCATGGTCATGGAGAATTTCATTCATTAGTGCATATATCCAAGGTCATGGCCAACTTATCCTCCCTCGAATATTTATTTTCCTCGCTAGCTAACAAATCCCAGAGAATAGAGAGGAAAAGGAAGGGTTGTCATAATTTCCATGTGGGTCTCCTATATAATACACAGTGCTAGCCTTTTAATAAAGCTAGGCTGCATGCATGGTGAAATGCCCCTCTTTTCCCTACAGGAGTGCCTTGCAAAAGCAAAACACTTTACAGAATTAGTAATGGAAACTATCCGCTTAACCAAACTGATTGATTCTAGTTTGAAATTTAGGGTTTGATTAGTCTTGTTAGACTTAAAAGCCATATATTACTTCCAAGTGATGATAGAACAAGAGGAGGAATGGATGTTTAATGTCTGTAATAGAATTAAACAATAACATCACAACTCAAGGCAAAATTCGAACAACTCGCCATCACTGAGCATAGCGGAATCTCTTAGTTGTATGCTTTGGCATCCTTCTTTCTTTCTTGTGGTAGTACAACAGAACATTCAGCTACAGCACTATAGTTTTGCATTTTTAAGACAACGCACACATCTGAGAGTCTAGAACATCTTAAACAAAAGCTGCTTTAATTTCTCAACTGTTCATCATTGCAGGTTGTAGTGATGATCAAATCATGGCCGTAAAATGCAGGAAAAGGCAAGTTTTGTTAGTTTTATTTTTCTTCTTTCTTTTTTTAAATGCCATTGATTCCTCAACCTTCTGTTTGACGATTGATGCCATTCATAGACCTTTACACTGTTTAGCATCATGGGAGTAATGATTCCACAAACATAATGATTACGTTATGGAAAACCCTTTTCCTTCCCATGTGTGGTGCACTGCTGCCCTTTAATTTTCGGCTATCCCATGTTGTGTTATCATTTTCCAACATTTCAACTTTCCGGAGATCTAGCTGGTAATGTATATTTAGAGAGGGACCAAAATTAATGTATTTTTCTTCCCATTTTCTTCTGGAGATAGACCTGATTGTGCAGCTTCACGTGATGGGATTTCATGCAATAATTTGTCGATTCTTTTAAAAATGATCTCAAGATCTCATTTACAAAAAAGTACAAATTTAATTGCTACTTGTGTTTTCTTTTTTAGTACACTGAGATGCGTTGCTTAAAACCCATTTTATCGGTTTTGGTTTACTTCTTCTGCACCAAAAGAGAAAAAAAGTAATAAGATTTTAGTTAAGATATCAGTTTTATTATTGTATATAATGAAGATTATTTAAAAAGTTTTTATTCATTATTGAAAAAATATAGTTTACTTTTTATAAACATAGAGTATATATAAAGCTTTTTATTCTACATTAAAAATATAAGATCTTCATCTAATATTTATATAATGAATTTTGATATGGGATAATTATTGATAAAACTAATTTACCGATCAAATATTACAAAATAAAAAAACTAGAAATATGAATAAATTTAGGAAAGATTTTGGTATATTTCTATTCTTAGTTTTGCATCCTTAAACAGGATTGTTATTGTACGTGTATATATACAAGTTCTATGCAATAAATAAACTGCATTGTGAATTGATACAAATAATTATCTCTAAACTACCTGGACATTGTTGACATGGTATCAAAGCAACTGATCCAAATCTAAACCTTTTTCAAATACCAAATAACTTATAACAATGGCAGAACCAAACCCACCAAACCATGCTCAGATTAGAACCACAAATTCCAGAACCGACACGCAAACCAACTCTACCCAAAACCCTGACCTGCCAATTGCCGTACCTGGAATCAAACTTAATGGCTAGAATTATGAACTATGGTCACAGATCATGGAGATGTTCATCTTCGGCAGAGACAAACTTGGATTAATCACCGATGAATTAGACAACCAGTATTTACCAACCCAACATACAGTAAATGGAGAACAAAAAATACAATTGTTAAAGGTTGGATTATCAATTCTCTAAACCCAGATTTAATTGGGAATTTTATCAGAATTTCTAAAGCTAAAGCTATTTGGGACGCCATTGCCACAACCTACTTTGATGGAGGAGATAATGACCAAGTATATGACCTAAAATGAAAAGTCAGTCAAACCATACAAAGAAAGGGTTCTCTAAAAGACTACTACACTGGCTTACAATCTCTCTGGCGAGAGATTGATTACAGACATCTAAATTCCATAACATTCGATAAGGACATACATAAATACAACAAATTAATTCAAGAAGATCGAATTTATACCTTCTTGGATGGTTTGGATGATCAATTTGATCAAACCCACTGAGACATTCTTCAATAGATCCCCTTGCCATCGATAGAGCAAGCCTTCGCTCAAGTGAGAAGAGAGAACACCAGACGAATCATGATGATGGAGAAAAAAGAGGGAGATAGTTTTAGTTTACTAACAAAAGGCAGAGACAGGAACTAGGATGAGATGAGAAGGGGAGGCATGCTAAACCTTGGGCTACAGAATGACAAAGTTGTCAAGAATGGTGTGAACGACAGGACGACTAATGAGGGCTGGAATGATTTCAACGGCCTCACTCTTACAAGCCCGAACAGATGGGCTGGACCTGATGGCAACTCGTCCAAACCATTTTTTGGCCCATCATCATCTAATAAACAGACCCTTCGGCCCAGGCCTGGACCCCATAACCTGAATTCCAGCAGGCTAATTTTTTCTAGATCGAAAGCCTAGGAAGGTGGGTACACTCATTATGGCGGAAAAAAAGCACACCAAAGACACATGTTTTCAGCTACACAGGTATCCAGAGTGGTGGTATGAACTGAAGGGAAAAAATAATGAAAAAAATGGCCATGCAACATTTGTTACTAATACAGATCCAAATACACTGGTGTGACTCGATAGTCAACCTCAGTCCACAACTCAAGACCCATGTATTATTAGTTCCACAAACTTAGTATCCAATGGTGAGCATGTAAACAATTGGATTATTGACTCAGGGGCGACATATCACATGACATATGATCATAATAACTTTAAAACAAAGTTAGTTCCTCGATGAAAGGCCATATCAAATGCCAACGGTGATACATATCTGGTAACAAATGGAGGAACAATGGAATTATCAACAATATTCACTCTTCCTAATACTCTTTTTATTCCTTCACTCTCCACTAAATTACTATCAGTAGGGCAGAAGATTTAAATTGTTGCGTATTGATGTACTCTTCATTTTGTTTGTTTTAGGATGTTCTCACGAAGAAGATTTTTTTGTCGTGGTATTAAGATGAGAGGGTTATATTATGTGGATGATTTGGACCTTGGAAAAATTCATTCCACCCAATCATCACAGCGACAAAGACAAGATATTTGGTTATGATATTACCGGTTAGGACACCCATCATTCAGCTATCTACAACATTTATTCCCTACTTTATTTGAAAATTTACTTCTCTCTAGTTTCAAATGTAAAGATTGTATCCTGGGTAAAAGTCATCGAACAAATTACCCCATCAGTTATAATAAATGCAATGCACCATTTGAGATTATTTACTCTGACTTATGAGGTCCTGCACCTGTTATGATTACTGATGGCTTTAGATGGTTTGTCACCTTTATTGATGACTATACAAGGGTCTCTTGGGTTTATGTGTTGAAACATAATAAAGATGTCCTACCAGTTTTTCAGAAATTTATCACCCTTATACAAACTCAATTCTTTATGGGCATTAAAACTCTCTAATATGATAATGAAGGCAAATATATTAGCCAAGAGTTTAGAAAAATTTTATGATAGCAAAAACATCATACACAAGACTACTTGTCCACATACTCCTTAGCAGAATGAAATTACCGAACAGAAAAATAGACACATACTAGACACAATACGTACCATAATGAGAGCTGCTCATATACCCCAACAATATTGGCCTGATGCCGTGGGTACATCTATTTATCTTCTCAGCCGCATGCCATCCCGAGTACTTAATTTTCACACACCACTCTAGACCTTGGAACGGTATGTTAAATTACCTTCAACACTCCATATACCTTCAAAGATATTTGGCTGTGTTATATTTGTACATGTTCCAAAGCACCAACAATCCAAGTTGGATATATATGTTGTTTGCTATGTCTTTCTTGGCTGTGGTTCTCATACGAAAGGATACCGGTGTTATGATCCCCTTACACAGAAACTCTATGTTACTATGGATGTAACCTTTCTTGAGACCAAATATTTCTTCAATGAACCATCCCTGTCTATTCTTCAAGGGGAGAATAGACATGAACAACAAATATGTGATTGGGTTCATCCTGATCATACTCAAACAGAACTGGTGATTACTAAGCAGATCAACCACGCCGACTTACATACTCAATCCACATCGAATAACCCCCTCTCCAATATATAACACGACCAAAATCAAAATCATGAGGACAATCCCAACACTACAACTGAGATAAGATCTTCTGACTCTCCTACATTGCCTGATTCTATGACATACATTTTACCTCACAAGTATAATCGGGGAGTGCCCCCAAACCGGTACTCAACAGAAACAGAAGGGAGAAAATTCAAATACTCTATTGTAATTTTTTTCTCAACCCATAACATATTAGATGCAACAAAGGTCTTTATGAGAAAAATGTCTTTAGAACAGGTCCAATAAAGCATTGAATAAGTCATGCTAGATGAACACTGGAAGATGGATGTCTATGATGAAATGAAGGCTCTTCATAATAATAATACTTGGGAACTAACTACATTGCTAGATGAGAAAAAAAATAGTTGGATGCAAATGGTGTTTACTGTGAAATATAAAGCAGATGGGATAATAAAACGATACAAAGCGAGACTGGTAGCTAAAGGATACACACAGACATATAGCATAAACTATCAGGAAACATTCTCACCAGTAGCCAAATTGAACACAATTTGGATACTCCTATCACTTGCAGCAACCTTTATATCAATTTGATATAAATAATGCATTTCTTCATGGAGATTTAGATGAGGAAGTGTATATGGATGTTCCTCCTGATTTTACTGGAAGAAAAGAAAATATAGTATGCAGGCTTACAAAATCACTTTATGGACTGGAAATTTCCTAGAGCATCGTTAGGAAGATTTAGTCTAGCAATGCGGAAGCGATTTAGCCAAAACAACTCGGACCATACACTATTTCTAAAAAGAAATAGAAAATAATAGCTTTATTATTTATGTTAATGATATGATAGTCACAAGAAATGATAAAGGAATTTCAAAATTACAAAGGTATCTAACAAGAGAATTTGAAATGAAGGATCGTGGTGGGTTGAAGTATTTTTTAGGCATCGAAGTATATAGATCAAAATTGGGCATATTCCTCTCATAAAGAAAGTATGTATTGGACCTATTAGTTGAGATAAGTATGTGGGATTGCAAACTTGTGGATACACTAATCATACAAAATCATTGTTTAGTAGAATATCTAGATCAGGTTTCCATAAATAGAGAATGATATCAAAAATTGGTGGGAAGACTCATCTACCTTCCACATACACGTCCTGATATTGCATATGCAGTCAGTTTAGTCAACCAATTCATGCATAACCCAAGTGAAGTACATATGGAGGCAACATTGCGAGTACTTAGATATTTAAAATCCTCTCCGGGAAGAGGAATTCTTTTCTCAAAGAATGATCACCTTAACATCATTGGTTATACTGATGTAAACTGGGTTGAGAATTTGACTGATATAAAGTCTACGTTAGGATTCTTTACCTTTGTTCGGGGAAACTTGACGATCTGGAAAAGTAAAAAGTAAAATTTTGTTGCTTTATCTAGTGCTGAAGGAGAATCAGAGGGATGACCAAAGGATTATGTGAAATACTATGGATAAAAGGGCTACTTAAGAAGCTAGGATATCCTATAGAGACTGAGATCAAGATGTACTGCGACAACAAAGTTGCAATTACTATAGCCAATAATCCAGTTCAATATGACTGAACTAAACACGTGGAAATAGATAGACATTTCATCAAGCAAAAACTCGATGAGAAGACTGTGATTTTTCCTTTTGTCAGATCTGAGGATCAATTAGCAAATATACTTACTAAAGTAGTATCAAGTAAAGCGTTTCATTGCTCTCTGAATAAGTTGGGCATATGAGATATCTTTGCACCAACTTCAGGGGAAGTGCTGACAAGAACTAATTTAGCAATCAAATATTACAAAATAGAAAAACTAGAAATTAGGAATAAGTTTAGGAAAGATTTTGGTATATTTCTATTCTTAGTTTTTCATCCCTAAACAGGATTGTTATTGTACATGTATATATACAAGCTCTATGCAATAAAGAAATTGCACTGTGAATTTATACAAATGATTATCTCTAAACTACCAGGACATTGTTGGCAATAATAACCAACAAGAAAATGATAGTGGGCTCGCTCACATAAGTTTGAGCTGAGCAAGAGAAAAACCTTTGATTGCCCTCCTTGCGTGCAAGGCAACGCCTGCTCTTTCCCTATTTTATTTTAAAACTTTCTTTAACAATTACAACTCTTTAATTCCCTACCAGGTCTTTTATTTTTGAACTGTTGTAACAAATTTTTAATTCTGTAATTTATTTCATGCCTAGTTATTACATGTTAGCAGCCAATATATATCATGCATTATTACAATCAAAGTGTGCTGGAAACCATTGTATTTTCTTGTATTTGGAAAACTTGTTGGTATTCCTTTCGCTCTTGATCTAGCTGTTTTTGTGACTCGTTTTAGAGAAAGAACTTGTTGAATCTTGGAGGATAGCCTTGTATTGAGAAAATATTCTTAAAGACGGTATCTGTACACACAACTCAAGTTTTATTTTCTTTTGCTTCGTCTTATTTTATTTACAACATTTCTTAGGAATGAAACATATGAATTTTTCCAACAAGATACGTATCACCACAGATTACAATAAAGTCCAGAATGGCAATGCCAGAATATATGTTAATGCAGATTAAAGTGCAGAAATAATATTTGTGTTCGGTCAAGTTTGTATGCATCAAACATGTTGCCAGAAAACATTAGAAAATGCCATGCTGAATTTATAGATAAGCATAAAAACTACATTCCTCTTTAAATATTTTACTTGGTAAACAACATCTCAGACCCAACCAACCACAAGCAGCTTTACACGATTTATAATCCTGTAGATGCCTTTTTATCAATTATGCAGTATTTTCATACAATTTGTGTCCATTTCATGGATACAGACACAAAGTAATTAACACGATAATTATGAAATAGCAAATATACTTTGCTAGCCATTAAAACTCAAATCACAAAACAAGATCGAGGTGATCTGAATCATCCACGTGTCAAAGAACCAACACCTCTAGCGATCTCGTGCGCAGCATTGAATCCCAAGCACCCCAATAGACCTTGCTTGTAAGGCAAGAACGTTTTCCTTCTCATTTCCTCTGAAACTGCCCGGTTCACTGTGTAATGCACCTCATGAGCTGATATAGGCCCTGATCTCCTCCTGGCACTCCCTACACTATCCGTGGATCGAAAGCTAGAATTCTTGACATCCTCTGTCCCTTCTTTTCTGGACATAACTGAAAATCTTGTTAGCTCATCATTGCAACTTGTTGTTCTGCTACCTTCTGATGCACTTCTGAATAGCAATAAGTCCTTTAGCTTCCATTTCTTGTACCTTTTCGATGTGAATGATATCGCGGATAAGATAGAAGATGTGTAAGATGATTTGGGGGTGCTTGCTGTTGAAGCAATAGAATTTGAATTCTGGGAATTCTCTTCTTGGTCAAACATGATGTCTGAAACTCTTAAAGGAGATAAAGATCTGCTTCCTTTACGTATAGAACCAGCCGAAAATGAAGAGCCACCGTTTCTTCTGCCTCTTCCACGTTGATTGGGTGCTTGGCCTTGTTGATTAGCTTGTAGTTTAACCTCTCTTTTACGCGTCTCTTCAATGGCAGCTTGAAAGGGGTCAAATCCCTTTGTGGTTCTTGATATTGGTGATCTTGGAGACCTTGGAGAAGAAACTGAGGAATCATAGCCAGGTGGTGGCTTCAAAGGCTTGATCTTGCCACCATCAAAGAGTTCTTCAGCCGATAAGGAAGCTCTTTCTAAATGACCACTAAAATCGAACTCAAAATCTTCATGAAAACCATCTTGATCACTATCATTCCTGCTGTTGTCTTCTCTTTGGTTCTTGGATTTGGGAGTTCCAGGCTTCTCTTCCCAGTCAAAAGGGATCATTGAAGAAGATGAATTTGTAGAAAGAGTAATATCATTTAGCTCCCTGTAGAAAGAAGAAGTACGAGTGGGGCTTGTTGGGGCACTCAAGAAGAAGTTTCCAAATCTTTGAGGACTTGAAGGAGCTGTCATGTAAGGAGAAGAACAAGTGCTATCGAAGTTGAAGTCCACAGGTGGCACTGGCATCACAACTTCCATTTCCATTGATGGGGTTGCCGGTTGTGTGCCAAGGTTGGTTTGTGCGAGTTTTGGGGGCTGCCAAGTTTGAGATCGGTTGAATTGTGTGGATTTATAGAGGGAGTGAGAAAGACATTAGAGAAGGAGGGAAGGGAAGGGAGGGAAGGAGGAGGGAAGGAGAGGAAGATTTGACTGGAGAGGAAGATTTGTCATGAGTTTAGTGTGGAGGCGGCTTTATAAAATCTACTAGTTTGCTTACATATTTATTCAAGCGCGCACGCGCGCGCGTGTCACAAATTGTAATTGTCTTTTCATCATTGATGTTGTGTTGGTTTTACTCTCCAGTTATCCACCTTTTTACTTTATTTTTTCAACCAACTTAATTTTTGTATAATTTAAGATTTATTTGAAAATGTAATAACGTATACAATTTAAAATATTTTTTATTTATAAATATATTAAGATAATATATTTGTATATTTTAAAAAAATTAATTTTAATATGAACATGAAAACAATTTAAAAATATATAAAAATAATAATTAAAATTTTAAAAAATACAGTTTACACTGTTTTCCAAACACTTTCTAAATCTTTTAATTCATAATTAAAAAAAAACTATAAATGTTCATTATAACTTATTTTAGTGGTTGGTGGTTGAATTATTATTTTGTTATTTAATTTTTTAATTTTAAATTATTTTTTATATTAAAAATAAATATTTTTTAAAAAATAAATATTTTTTAAATATATTTTTAAACAATTTAAAAAAAACCATAAATTATATATTTTTTCCTGGCCAGAAACTGCAGTCTAAAACAGTGAACCAACAAAAAAAAAAACATTATCCTTCACGGGGGGACACAAAAGTAGTGGGATTTGAATTTGAGTAAAATCTTAAAAAGCAAAAATAAATAAAAATAAATGTGAATCAGATTCTTTGGAGCATGTAGGACAAATGAAGTTTAAGAAGGGGGCATAGTTGTCTTTACACTAAAGAGAAGCTCCTGTCATCTAAATTCTAAACCCAAAAGGCCACCTAAAATTTGTGTTCTCACTATCGTTTCCAGGCTATTTCTCATGAGACTGATTGACAAGTCTGTCATTATTCGGATTGGTTCATTGGGGACTACTTGGCCCTCTTGCCACCGCAATAACAATATTAATATATAAATAATATTTATCATTTAATGTGTGTGTGTGTGTGTGTGTATATTAACTATTTTTGTATTGATTAATAAATAATAGTAAATAATAGATACCCGTATAAATTTTTTACCGGATAAATAATAATAAAAAAAAGTATAAATATAAAACAACCCCCTCCACTCCACGGATACTATCCTTAATTTTGACCGGATCGAATGATTAATGGTCTCTTGAAAGCGATGCTGAAGTTAAAAAGTGGTCAAATATCTATGGCCCTCTTGTTATCAAGATGCAGCAGAGTTAAGTTAAGTTTTTTTTCACTGTGTTTGATCGTAATGCAGTGTATGTGTGTGTAGCACAAGAAACATCATTTATGCTTGTTCAGCCTTGTTGTTTTAGGTTTACTGTAACGTAAGCTGGACGGTGCCTGTCATTTTCCAGGTCTCTTCTTCTCTACCATGTTGTAGCATGCAACACGCTCTTTTATTACCCTCTTCTTCTTCTTGTTTTTTTAAGAATCTTAACCACTTCAATTCATTCGGCATTAAGATTTAAGGTTGTTGTGCGATGGATCTCTATCAACTCTAACTAGTTTGGATTAAACTGATCGGTATAGAGGTTGACAGCAGAGTGTTGTCGACTGCAATTTACTCATACTTCCTTGGAGTATGCAGAACATTGCTTTATGTCTGGTCATCTGATGTAAAATCTTCCCCGTGAAGTGACAAGGAATTAACAGCAATCAGCACTTGTAAGGCCAATGGGTAAATCGGATTGAAAACAGAAGCATGGTCATCTGGTCCAATTTTTGATCAGTTTTGGTTGGGTTTTAATGGATGGTTTTGGGAGGCCTCAAACTTTTCCCTTTTCTCCTTGTTTGTTTTCCTTTTCGTTAGCACTTGTATTCTCTTGGCTACTGGTTTGAATTTTGTTTTTGATATTTGGTGGTTAAGAAAGCGATGCTGTTTTTTAAAATATTTTTTATTTAAAAATATGTTAAAATAATATTTTTTTTATTTTTGATATTAATACATCAAAACAATCTAGAAACATGAAAAAAATAATTTAAAGCATGAAAAAAAATTAAATTTTTTCAAAATCATTTCTAAAATGCAAAAATAAATAAGAATGTCTCTTGGTGGCTTTCTTGCTTCATTTTTTATGGTAATATTAAATCGGGTTTTTTTTTTTATATATTCATTGTTATTAAACCAGCTTGATTTGGAGCTGTTAAATTTGATTTTAAAATGTATTGAGAGTCAATATGGTTGATCTGTAAAATCCAGATAAGATCCTACCATTTCAACTCTAGATATTTTTATTTTTCATTGAAAACAATATATTTTTTAAAATATTCTTGACTAGAGGTATTAAAACTTAAATATGTTGCCCTAGAAAAATCTACCAAATATACCGCCACGAAATTATATTGATAATGGATGGGCACACGACTGGAAAAGAAAAGTCAGCCAACAACGATATTTTATTTTTATTTATGAAACTTGAATTTTAGAATCGTTATTTTAAATGCATCTTGTCATGAAAATGCGTTTTTAATATCATTTTGATAAATAAAAAAAATGAATTTTAATCAATCAAGCTGCTTGCCGGTTTATTTGATTTTTATAGTAATACATAAGCATGTGGGCTGGCAAATTGGAGCTGGAAGTCTTGAATTGTGTCCGTCCTCTCAACTAATCCTTTCCTCGTTTGTTTTTAGTCTACCAACCTCCATTTTTTTTGTTTTTTCAAAATCCTTTTGGTCTGGTTATTATAATTATTCCACACCACAGTTGTTTCCCTCTTCTTTGCTCTTCTTTGTATGTATGACGTTGAAGTAATCTAACACCAATTAATTTAAAATTGTCGAAGAGGGATTTCTGGTGGAGCAAATATCTGTTTTTTCACCAAGAAGAAAAACTGTCTCGATCGAGGGGCCACTCAATGCGTATAATTTCTCCCAATGCATGCTAGATTATTCTAAATTAAGTAATCTTCTCCATGCAATTGTTATAATATGTTATCCTTCTAATTAATAGAGTGCATGCAGTATTTGACTTTGTATGACTTTGTAACAAATATGAAACATTGAATGGTGTAACTTAATTGATCAGATTTGAGATTTATTTTATAGAGATAATTATCGGTTCGAATTTTATAATTTTCAGGATTACTGAAGGTTTAACGGTCATTAATTTTAGGGTCCATAAAATTAATCGAGGTATGTGCAAACTATTCCAACACCTATTTTAAATTAAAAGAAAAAAAAGGTGATAGAAGAGTAGGTGGGCTGCAATAGAATAAGTAATTCACCAAATATAGCTGCAGCCTGCATGGTTTTCATAATTTCCCATTAATGAGACTTTAGAGACCGAATATTAGATGATGTAATTGAGATTTGACCCACGAAAACTATAAAGAAATCGATAAAATATGCAGAAGCATGTGATGAAATTAGTTTTCGTCGAGCTTTTTCCTTGGAATTTCTTGTGCCGAAGTTGATAGAGGGAGGGTACGTGCTTGTTCATGAACCTTTTTATAGTGTAAAACAAGGTGGTGGTAATTAATTAATATCTTATATTAGCTGACAAATTATTTAAAATGCTAAACTTTAACCAAACCTTCTCTTAGAATAATGTTATGCCAAGACTTCAATGTACGTAGTTCATGTTTTTTTTTTTTTGAACGATCGGTTTTAAAAATACAATCACTTCAATGTTATATTAATATAATAAAAGAAATAAACTCTTCTTTAAATTTGTTTAAACTATGAACGTCAAGGGAAACTTGTCTGAATGATTCAATAAGAGAGGGGTGTGTGTTCTTATACTATTCTAGATGTTAGGTTACGTTTTTGCCACGAGTTTCATTTCCTTCCGAGAACGACGAAGAGTTCTCCTAATTAAAGGAATATTATTTGCTGGCCAAGAACGACGAATAGTTCTCCTAATTAAAGGAATATTATTTGCTGATGAATGGTGATGGACGGTAGTGTTGCAAAATCACAATATTTTTCATATGCGCCAAAAAATATTTATGTTTATGTTCCGGTTTATCGAACGACATTGAATCTGATTGAAAAGAGATACGGTTAGTTTGAGAATTTGATAAAAGTTATTTTTTAAAATATATTAAAATAATATTTTGTTTTTATTTAATTATTTTTATATTTAACATCAACATATTAAAACGATCCAAAAACACATAAAATATAATTTAAAATAAAAAAAATTCAAAAACAATACTAAATCGCAATGCCAAACGGAATCATATTATCGAAACTCAAAAAGTAAAGAAATTTGACTATTTCATGAATATAAATGACCACTTTATCAATAAGTTTGTGTTAGTGAACAAAACTGTCAAAACACCCAGGTGAGATTTTAAATATTTAAAAATTCAACGGTTTGTGTAATGATATAGTGGCTACTTATAGGGAAAATAATTTCTAAAAACTCCTGAGAATTTTTAAGTCTGATCCAACAATTGAATAAAAAATTATAATATTTTAAAATTATTATTTTAATTTGGTATGATCAAACCTCTCTAGAACCTTAATCTATTTTATTATTGTTCATAGATATATTTGCTAAAACATTTATTTAATGTATTTAGAACAGATCATGGTAGATATATATTTATCTGCATAGGATCACCTATTGGCTGCATGCATGGTGGATTTCGTGGTCTTGCGCCATCTTTTTGTGTTTTGTTCTGCCAGAGCAAATAATTGTCGGCAAGGCGTATAATGTAAAAGATTATATGATCGGACGAATACTTGAGACTTGAGAGACTTGAGAGAGCCACAACAACAATTGAGTTTGATTTAGTAATCTCTAGTCTTCAGCACATGCTATATAACACGAATTACATTAACAGAGTGAAGGCTTCCACAAGTCCCCGGGGTTCATGTCATCAACACATTTATGTATGAAGCAGTAAGCCTTCAAAAGATTCATTT
Organism: Populus simonii; assembly: GCA_007827005.2. Lineage (NCBI taxonomy): Eukaryota > Viridiplantae > Streptophyta > Magnoliopsida > Malpighiales > Salicaceae > Populus > Populus simonii. The sequence goes on along the minus strand of CM017467.2, from coordinate 14,715,430 downwards.
CAGAATCCTGTTACACTGCTAACATGTTTTTAAGAATAAATGAAGGATCCTAGGAAGACATGAACATGGTTACACTAGGAGCCTGTCAGCATTTGAACTACTAAAATTTATCAGGATTATGATAAAAATCACCATGCGAACACGCAATTTCTTGCGCGCGCTACTTGGATTACAAAGGCTTGCAAAAACTACTTGATTACAGAAGCAAGAAAAGGGATATGAGCTGAGGTGCTCGACTAGAGCTAAATGAACTTTACAGGTAAAGAAACTGGCTCGAGTGGTAATAACTCCTCAGTTTAAGCTTCAGCTTATTTATGGGCAGAACTAACAAATATTCAAAGTTGTCCCTCATAATTTCTTGTTTAGAGTTTCAAGTCTAAACAGATAAATAAGATTCTCCCGCCCAAATAATCAGTCTTTCCAAGCAGATCTCAAAATTCTAGTAAATATTAATACAAACCCTAACACAACTCAATAAAAATTCAATCACGCTACAAAACTCTCACAAAGTACAAATATATAATGACTGCATTTAAGGCGTGTCCTGCTCATTCAGATTACAAGCTGTTCATCGTCGTCGTCGTCGTTAAGACACCCCGGAAGCTGCAGCTGCAACGTACATGCCTGGGTCCTGATTTGGTGGCATAGCATATCCATATCCAGCATATCCTTGCCCTCCAAAATACCCTCCATGCCACTGATTACCATGATCCCCTCTCCACTGTCAAACCCACAATTGTTGTTCAAAAAATCAATTTGTAAAGGAAAAAACAGTAGCTGGTGAACTCGGTAAATAACATGTGATGTTGAGAGAGATTTTTATTACAGCTATTACAAGACAACAAAAAATTCGATTCTCAACTCACAGAAATAATTGAAGTAATAACACAAGAGAATAGGAAGCTGGAGGCAGGTAACCATCCATGCAAATGTCCTTCAAGGAATTTAAATAAGAAATTGGTTTGAGTTGGAGCATGGAGGCATTTCTCCAGGTTTGCATATGCCATGCAGGGAAAGGATATATCTAATGCTATCCTATCAACAACCTAAACCATCATAACCTAAACCATCATTCAAGCAGCAGCTCATCACCGCATGCATAGCAGAAATCAAGTTACATGTCCTTAAAAAGAAGGGAGAGGAAAGGGACTGGTCAGGTCCTAATAGTAAAATTAGACAGCCAAGGATGGAACTCCTTTGTACAGCAGATCAAGTCTATTTTATGTTGAAAAAACCTTACCTGCTTGTTTGCTGGAGTGCGACCCCAGGAAAGGCGAACTGTCTGCTTGCCAATTGTTGTTCCATTCAAACTCTGCAGTGCATCCTCAGCATTCTTTCTGTGATCAGAGATAGGAGAGTGGATCATTGTAGTTACAGAAATCAAAATAATCTGCTATTGTTATCTACCATCACAAAGACTTGAAACATCATTCCTGGTGATGACAACAACGTAAACAAAAAATCAGTCCAGCATGGAAACTCAGAAAAGGTTACCTATTAGCAAATTGTACAAATGCACATCCTTTTCCAACTGGTATTTTCACAGAGACAACTTCACCGAATTGAGAAAACGGCTGCCTGAGATCCTCATCAGTGACATCAGAGTCGATTCCTCCCACAAATATCTGCCATGTTGCATGAATTAGGAAATTCACAGGATTGGATAAAATGTGTGCAGCACAATAGAACTAAACTCACAGTTGTATTGTTAGAGTCACCATCAGATAGTGATCCTTGGGCCATCGCACCATTTGATGCATGTCCACCAGCCAAAACTAAAGCTAATAAACAAAAATATAGATAACTTCATATTATAAACCAATCCCAGAGCATAAAACATATGGAAGTTATCGCATTCATCAAATAGTCAGCAAGTTAAAGGAAACTGGCCTAGAAAGTTCATCATTAGAGAGCTACAAAATCAGAGAAATAAGAGTAGTATCTCCAAAGAACAAACACCAACAGCGCACACAAAAAAGCACGGTCCAACTTAGAAGCCCATGTCTATGGCAAAGTGATGCATAAAGCTTCAAGATGGAAGAAATTTTTCAAGAAAGGCTACCCATCAAAAACCCAATCTTTGCAAAGGCCATCATTCTTAAAACTTGAAACACTTCCATGCATGGTTCCACCTATTTTCCAATAAAAAAGGAGAAAATATTCGCAATATTACGTTTCAAAACATTCTGGTATTTTGCATCCTCTCAATGACAGCACCATGAAACCCAAAATTCATTGGAAAACCATAATGTCTAGTCATGTCCAAGGGATACAAATTTCAGGATGGAAGCGAGACGCTACTGTTACAAAGTGCCTCGGGAAACAAGCTATACACACACACACTAACAAAACTAAATGGTATGAGATTGATTCGAAAGGGACATTGTGAATATGGCTCATGCACAAGGAACAGCTGTTAACAGATTGTTTGTAAACATGAACTCTAAGCATAATAATTAGTGCAATGAGCAGGGCAGGGAAGCAATAAATCGTAAGATGCAATAAATGTAGAGCCTAAAACAATACAAAAGGAAAGGAAAGAAACAAAGAAAAAAACCATCAGAGTGAAAATTGCATGTTAAAAACTACTAGAAGAAGAAACACATCATGAGTATCTGGCTGTTTAACCAGAAGGTAAAAAACAAAGGAGCAAGGAATAGAACCATCAAACATGTAGTGAAATGAAAGATGATGATAAGGCATAGTGAAATTGTTTAAATCCCCTTTCAACTCCAAACTCCAAACACTAATTGAACTAACCCAACCACAACAACTTCACCAAACAAGCAAATAAAGCACAAAATGAGAAGGGTATGGGAGTGAGATGGTATAAAATAAGAGCAGGGACTGCACATATTAGGTTATGGCCCCTGCACCTAGAGGAATTCTATTCTAACCACAAACAAGTTTATGGCCCCTGATGACGAAGGATTCTACCAATAAGCACAATATGTTCACATGCACTCAAGCATTCAGAATAAAGTCTCTTCTGAGGGACAAAATTGCACTTATGCAAACAATTGAAACACAATTTACAGGATGGTAATTAAACAAAACTAGATAAACACCAACCAAAATTAGTAACCAAATTGGAAAATTGCACGTGCACATGCATAAGCACACCAATTTTTGACAGAATTGAAAACAAGTGAAAGCTATCAGATTTCAGGTCCCTAAAGCTAGTAGCATCATATCATACCTTGTGAAGAATACTGCTGTTGATATGCAGATGGCTTTTTAGGGGTTGCAACTCCTATCCGCATAGGCCTACTTGAGCAAAAAGCACCATTCATCTCCATCATGGCCCTTGTCTTCTCATTTTCATCACCAAACCTAACAAAACCATAACCTTTTGAACGGCCAGTATTAGAATCTATGACAACCTTTGCTCCCTTGACGGATGGATATTTTCCAGCAAAGGTTTCCTGCAACATTGAATCGGTCACATCTGCAGCCAAATCACCAACAAATATAGATAGATCAGAACCAGGATCTGCTCGCCTTTCACCGGCAAAACTTGCCCAGTTGAGACGAAAAGGTTGTTCTGTATTTGGCATCATAGAGCCACTATAGCTCTGCAAGACTTTCTCAGCTGCTGCACGGGAATAAAACTCAACGAATCCATACCCTTCCAGTTGACCAGTTTGCTTATTGCGGATAATCTTTACAGATGATACCTACAGATTTATTGACATCAGCATCAGAAGGTAGGAATACAATCATGGATTATTCAGATAAATTTTTGTTCAGATAAAAAATGGCTGCATAGAATCTTCTTGTGCAAAAACAACAGATTATTAGATGAAGCATCTTCAGCGATTGAAACTGAGTGTTCATCGTGCAGTTAAAGACAGACCAATGCACAAAAAAACACGATGAATGCTAGACACTTTTCAGTCTTAAAGTAGCAATGAAAGTATTCAAACTGAGTTATAATCTCACCCCTGCTTTGCATGGGAGAGTAGAGTGCACTGCATTCAAATTGAAATCTAAGTCACATGAGCATCAGAGCAAATCCATCTCAGGGAATGGTTGATGCATGTCAATAATTACAAGAGATCACGAAGATGAGTGCAAACTGAGAATAACAACATATCTCTTAAAGTTAATTCTTCTTTCACAAAAGAAAAGATTCTTTCCTCTATAATAGCCAAGGAAATTTCAATTCCTCCTTCAGGTTCCGTGTAAAAACAACACTGCAATAGTTGGTGCAGCACAAAACTGCAACTAGCATCTTCATATTTGGATTTAAGCAATTTGAGGCGGATTCCCTCCATTTCTAAAAATATAAAGTAGACGTACTTTAATGCAGTTTAGATTAAAAAGCATTTTAAAAATTTAAAGCGTTTTTATATAATGTCAGATCACAAAACCAAATCAGATCAACAATCTCCAACATGATTTGATAACTTTAGTACATTTCAATTATGCTTTTAATGAAGCTGGTCTTTAAGTCATGCTAATCAAACCCACATCATTAATGAATTTATAATTTCAAAACAAAACAAGCTACTCTTCAACTTAAATCACCAGAAACAAAAGAAGTTAAAACAAAAAAGGCAATCTTTTTATCACTGAAATCCTGGAAAGTAACTAACTTTAAGCCCATAAAAGATCTTAAACCTCATATTCATTAAAAAAAAAAAAACAAAGAATAAATCCCGTATACACCCACAAGCCAAATATAAATAAAAAGAAAAATAGACTGAAACAGCAAAAAGTTTAAATCTGTATACCTCTCCGGTATGAGAGAAGCAATTGTGCAAGTAAGCCTCGTCCATCCAATGAAGCAAGTCACCAACCCATATAGTTTTAGCCTCCTCGTTAGATCCCTGTTGCTGTAGCTGTTTTTGCTGCTTTTGATGATACTGCTGCTGCTTATTTTGATACTGTTGGTGTTGGTGTTGTTGTTGTTGATAGTAAGCCATGTAATGGTGATGTTGTTGATGAGGATACATCATCATCTGCTGCTGCATCATCGCCATAGCAGCTGCTGGATACTGCATAGCTGCCATCCATTGTTGCTGCTGCATGTGTGGGACCCACTGTTGTTGATGAGGATGTTGAGGTTGGTGTTGTGGAGATGGGTTCTGATCAGGACCGTTGCCTTGCTGCATCTTGATCTGAATATGATTCGTCAATCTCCCCCCTCTCCTCCTCCTCCTTCTTCCAGTACTACCACTACTCTCAAAGCAAGTAACCTTGTTTTTGTTTACTTTTGGAGAGAGAGTCTGCGTGTGAGAGGAGAGGAGAGGAGAGACGAGGGAGGCTGAAAGAGGAAGAGAGAGGGTTGCGAAGTTTAGATTTAAAGGGAGGCGCTCCGTGGATCTATCTGCTTTGTAGTGCAACAGTGCGAGCGTGTGTTGTGTCCGTGTTGGGTTTTCTTTCCCTCTTCTGGGAAAGCCTCATGTTACAAGTTAGCCCCCCAATTATATAGAGAATTTTGATTGAGTCCCTGAAAGAAACACTTAGCATGTAAATAAAATAAAAGCGTAAGAACTTTCAATCTCTTACATTCCTTGTCACATAACTCTCTGCATAAAAATACCTTAAATAAGATTCTAATAATTTCAATTAATTTGAGTCTTTGGGACTTCCATGAGAATAGAAACTATTGAGGGACTCAATTGAGGTCCTGAATTAGTTTAGGGATTGATAATAACCGGATGTTTGCCTTCTTTTCGATGAGTTAGGGGTTTAAGGCCTCGGGTGCAACGATTGATTGCCGTCCATGACGTGTGGGACCCATGCACTGGTGGGCGCGTTTTGCTGACATGGACGGTTAGATGCAACTTGTGTGATGGTGGCAATTTATTCTATTCGTTTGGTGAGCTGATTTTAGTTTTTTAAGTGAGGTAAAAGGGAAGTTGTTTTCTTTCATAGATCTGAAACTCTTGAACCAAAATGAACATCTTGTAACACTTTAAGGATTGTCGGAAGACATTTTTAAAAAATAACTCCTTTTAGATTTATTTTTTATTTTTGATATTAGAATGTTGAAAAATTATTATAAAACATTAAAAAAAATATTTTTAAAATACAAATAAAAACAAAAGTTATGTCAAATACCTCAGATGCACTGTGATATCCTTACAAGAATAAGAACACAAGTTCGATCTCCAGAAAATATATTTATTGAAAAGAATAGTTATAAACCCCGAATCTTAAACGAGATTAGTATCACCCTTTAAAATAATACGAGGATACCTGAATAAAAAAAATACCCCTATTTATTGCAAACATTTTTTTTTTTTTACAAAAATATGAAAGTCTATTTGACTTCTTTTTTTTTTTTTTCAAAATATCGTGAGAGTCTATTTGACTTGATCTTGCAATCTACTCCATATTTGAAATTGACATGGTCAAATGCTACATTGTACTATCTAAATATTAATGTTCAAGTCTAGTAGGAGAGAGAGAGAGAGAGAGAGAGAGAGAGAGAGAAGATGATCTCACTAACAAGTTTAATTAGTAGTAAAACTTCTTAAATTTTGAGAAATTAAGATGAGCTAATAATTGTATGGAATGGTTGGTGGACAAACAGAACAGTTGACGTGTCTCTGTTATGCTTTCCTTCCTCGACTGGAAACCTTTGACTTTCTCATATGGCAGTCCGGTCAAAACGGGGCCGTGTGGGCTATCTTTCTTTTTGGTCAAACCTGAACAGGCCCGAGTGCGTGACTTTGAAGAGTTCTGTGTTCTTTCTTTGAACAGAAAGCTATAACAGAATCTAAGCATGGCCCAATGTCCAAGGCAAATTTCATTTTCCTTTTGAGTGTCTATTTATAGCATTTTTGTTTTTTTCTTGGTTTTTATTTTGAAAAAAATTTAAATTTATTTTATTTTTTTCAAATTAATTTTTTTTATGTTTTAAAATTATTTTAATAAGCTGAAGTTAAAAATAAATTTTAAAAAATAAAAAAAATATCATTTCAATGCATTTAAATTTCTAAACGCAAGATGCTTTAAAAATTAATTACTATCACAATATTAAACATATTCTCACTATTAAAATGCAAAGTATTTTTTTAAAATATTTTTCCCTTAAAAATATATTAAAATAATTTTTTAATATTAACATATCAAAATTATTAAAAAATATTAAAAAATATTAATTTTATAATTTTATATCATAAACCTACATAAATACAAAGTGCAAAAATAAACAGTTACATTGACCTATAAGTGATGGCTTGACGTAATTTATGCGCACATGCTCATAAACTACAGTGTCCAGGTAACATCCGGAAATTGGCCGAGGCCATACGACAAGCAAGGACAAGACGCAGCTGTTGTGCTATCAAATTGTGCGCGTGTGAGGAATTAAGGTTGAATTATTTTTATAAAAATTTGAATTTTTTCTTTTTATTTTTTTTATTATAATAATGTTAAAAATAAATTTTTAAAAATAAAAAAAATTATTTTAATATATTTCCAAAAAAAAATAAAATACTTTATACAGAGGCTTACCCTAGCTTGTGCCGTCCAGTCCGGTTTTACTGGTTTTCTCTCGGTCCTTTCTTTTTTAATATATCAGTTTTCGCCTGATGATAACTAGAATAATTCAAAACAAAGTCAAAGCCCGGATTTTTTTTATTTAAAAAAAAATAGAAAAGAGGAGAAAAGAAAAGAAAGAAAAATGTCATAGCTCATCCAGGCTCTCCAGCCAGTAGCAAGCAGCAACACATCTGCTTCCTTAAGCTACCTGCGGGAACCATTTCACCATTGGAACCTGCTTCTGCAGCATGAAGCATGCCATTATAAGAAAACGAAAGTATTAGAAAAAAAGGCAGGCAGAAAATATAACACCTACCTTGTTCCTTCATCTGCTTGAAAATTAAACACAGCTCAAACATCTAAATGTTCAGTATTTGCAATCACCTTGAATGTCTCCACAGAGGTGCCCGGTGCCCCTCTGAATGAAATCTAATAAAAACCACTTGACTGAACTGATCATATAACATAAGGAATAAACAAAAAATATTGAGCAACAAATTATACTTGTTAATATCTTCATTCTACTTATACCCGTCTGCCTTCATAGGCAGTACAGATTATACCAACTTCTCCTCAAATCAGAAGATCGGTAGCCTTCTGTATACTGTTGCCAAGAGATTCTACATGAAGATCTTCCGGTGGTTATTTTTTCTTTCTAGTCCGTATAAACACATTGATGCACAGACAAGAAGAAAAGGTAAGGTCAAACTGCAACTTACATTGCTTGACTTTAATACAAGAGTTCTCCCAATGCGAAAAGATAAAAAAGAATAAATGGAATATTAAATTGGTGAGAAAAATGTTGGAATAAGAAATTGAGAACTGTAATGCCCATGCTGCAGCCAAAATTGGAAAGCCAGCAGGCCCTGGTCCTGTAACAGGTAGAGGGACGAGATGTTAGTATGCACATCATTACAGTGGCTCTACTTTCAGTAATCTCCACTTAGGAGGCTTTCATAGTGCGTTCCTTTCAGAGACTTTTGGACTTCGTCCCAGTTCTCAACATAGTTCAATAGCGATCCTTTGTGTATCTTTACTTGACGACTCTTAAGTTCTCTTCGTGGAACCTTTAGAAAATCTTGAACATCTAATAATTTCTGCAGAGTAAAAGAGAAACTAGTTACTTTTTCTGTTTTGAATGTTTTTAGCCACATAGTAGAACCGAACCCACATTCAAGGGCACTGACCAGTAGAAAGGAGCTGTAAACAAAACGTTCAAATAGTTCAGCTTACCGTGCGGTTCTTGACGACATCTTCATAGTAAAGAATAATGTGCCTTGCACTCTTAAAGTACTCTAAGGCTTTGGCAGTTGTGTCTTCTACTTGCTTCAGACTGGGTATCAGCAAAGTTGTATTGATCAAAGACTTGTATTTCGCTAGTATCTCTGCCTGAGACCATCAGTTGTTGTAAGATAGCACACATACAGAAACTTTGAGAGGGAGGGGCAGAGAGAGAGAGTAACCTCACGAGGCGAATGAACATGGGACTTATGGGTTCCATTCAGTGGCTTCTTATCTCGATCATAAGAATTTGCAAGTATAGAAATCATCCTGCGTAACAGATTTCTCCTGAAGAGAAAAATAGCTGAAACACCTCTGGTTTTGAAGTACTCCACTATTTCTTCATGGTGTCGCATCACACCCTACATCAATTGTTATGATGAAGAACGTGAGAAGTGCAACATGAGATAAAATAAAACTAAATGTAGATAACCCATTATTAGCATACCAAATGCCCATGTAGCAAAATTTGAAGCTTTTGGTAACATTACATATGCTAATAAATTTGTGAAACCTCTGTAAAGAAACCTATTATTTTGCTCATCACCTTGATAGAGCCTAGAAAGCAGCATAATAACAGATCAATGCTGTTCAATCTTATCTGCTTCAAAATGTGTTATGAACTTGGATTTGGAACACAGCATGATAACAGATAACTGTTGTTCAGGCTGAACTGCTCCAAAATGTGTTACAAATTATATTGTTATCCTGTGTTTTAATATCGAATCAGTTCACAGATCAATAGAAGCTTCCATTTCCCACATTGAGAGGTTTTTTCAGGCAATACAAGCTGTTTCAATAAATGGTCCCATACTGCCTTTGAAAAGAGGCGTTACACCTCAAAAAATTATAATAACTGATACTTAAAACAGCCTTCATACAGTAAAATAATAATAGCATACTTCCAGAAGCTTTAGCCTGTATTCAGTGAGGGAGACGAGAGGGAAACTTACAGCTGCCTCAACTTTTCTGTCATTCAAAAATAAGAAGGGAAGCATATGTATAAAGTTCATAAAAATTTCCTTCCAAAATAGGTGATATTTTAAGGAAATCTCAAAGCAAGTAAAACGCAAAAATTCAAGCAAAGGGTGCAATGTATTAACAACATTTTATCAAAAAGCTTTAGATCGAAACCAATGAGATACTGGATCGCTATCAAAATGCATTTTCTAGGTCTTAATGCACGAAGAAAATCATGGATGAGAAATTAGGAGGTAGTCACTACCACTTGCAATCCCATATTATAACTCCAAATTTTGTGAGAGGGCTCTCGTACTTCTCTGCTAAGATGATGCTAGATGTTACTAATGTACGCAAGTGTCTTCTCTACCCGCACATGTACTGAAATGAATGTTTTCCGCACTCATCTGAAACTAACACATATCGGTAATGAAAAATAGCAGGAAACCACAAACATTTCAAGGATAGCATTTTCACCTGATTAAGCATCCACTTCAGGCCAACTGCTGCAGTACACTCATTCTTGGAAGCACTGCTTGACCAATCCAGATTATAAATATTATCGAGAGTCTCCGTAATCGTCGAAACATTACTCCTCCTAACTTTAACAGAGAAAATCTCTCCATTTGAGCTTATGTTAGTATGATTATTTAACAATGTCTCAAACCATCCACTCCCAGATCTCTGCATTGACAGAATAGCAAAATACCGCACAGGATTGCACTTGCATTCAGCCCTGCAACGCACCAAAAAAATCCCATCACTAATAAAGCCCACGCAAAACCCAAATTCAGCGTCAGCGCATATAAGTCTTACCTGCTATAAGTTTTCGGCCGTGGGTAGTGCACATAAGGGATTTCCCAAGGTTCAATATTAGGTTCCGGACATGGCCTTTCAATCACTTCAACATTTAAAAATCCAGGATTTGTTCGAATGCCAATTTGCTTAAGACAAATTGAACATATATACACACCACAAACCATCGCAAACACCAAAACAACCATCCTTAACGCCAATGGCGACTTCTTAGGAGCCTTTATAATAAAAGAATCCTGCCATTCATAGATTAATTCGCAAATTACCTACACATTAGAAATTCACTAAAAAAACCACAGTTTATTGCATCAAGAATTTAATGACCAACTCTGATTTAGCTCTATAACTGATGCCAACATGGGTAAAGGTATAAATAAAGATAAAACAAGAGATGGGTATTAATGGAAACGTCAAAGTAAAAGCTTGAGAGCGATTTTTCTTTTCTTTTTTTGATCTAGTAAAGCTAGGAAAGCTATAGTTACTATCGAAAGAAAGTAACCTTTTTTATCTCATTCTACAATTTAATTAAGAAATTAAATAAAAGCTGGGTCTTGCTTTGCTTCTATGCTAAGGGAAATAAAAAGAAGCAAAATCCACAAAGACAGGAAGATCATAATGTTAAATAAACAAAGCCCAGATCCTAAAAACATCACAAGAACACTTTTATATTACCTGTATAACATACGACAGCAAATTAAAAAAAAAAAAAAAAGGAGAAGATAAAGAACCTTGGAGAAGAAGAAGCAGAGATCGTCAGCCATGAGGTTTTTTTTTTATTGAGAGATTAAAAGGGAAGAGGAGGAAGTAAAGGCATTTGGCAGCAGCTTTCTTCCTTCTTAATTTTTTTCAAAGTCCAGCTAGAGCAAGAAAAGGAAAAGGAAAGGATTATGGGCTTTTTCTAGTGAAGAACACAATGATCATTGTATATTATTTTTTTATATCTAAAAAAGAGTTATTATTTATTATTTCTACGGATTTGGATTTGGATTTGGATTTAACAAAGATTTTCCGTTAATCTGAAATGCAGGCGTGATGATTGTTGTTAACTGAAAAGGCAAAATGGTCACGAAGCGAGTTTTGTTGAGGAATGGGTGAATAATGAAATTTGCTGGGTTGATTAATTTAAACAAGACAGGTGGGTGTGGGATTAGGCTTTTTGACTTGTGTAGTGTGGACCTTTGCTTTGAAAATAATTCAGTAAAGAATCTTACTTTAATCATTCCAGAGAACGAACTGAAGATTTGGAAGGAGAAATCTTCTTTGTTTTTCTTTTCTTTTTTATTTTACAGATCCACTTTCCATACAAACAAAGTTTTAAAGACAACAGAAAATATTAAGAATCATTTTGATTCTATCGATATAAAAGGAGGTTATTTAATTGCAGCATGTCTTACGTGTGAAGAGTTTTTTTTCTCATTTATTTTCATGGGTTACCTTCCATGGTATTGTTTATTTTTATATTTTAAAAAAATAATTTTTTTTTATTTTAAATTAATATTTTTTTTTGTTTTCAGATCGTTTGGATGTGCTGATGTTTTGATGTATTTTTAAGTGAAAAACACTTTAAAAAACAACTGCTACCACACTCTCATATACGCTCATAATCTACAGAGCATGGTATACATACTACATTACTATGAATTTGTGTTTGACTTGGATGAATTGAAATAATTACTTAGGTTGAATTTAGGGTTTATGGTAAATTTAAAGTTTTTTTAATTAATGTTAAATTAGTTAAGAATACCATCAATTAGGGTTGATTTGATATATTTGAATATGAGAATAAGTTAAATTAATTATGAATTAATTATATAAATTAATTATGTGTTGCGTTTAATTGATATTAAGTTGTCGAATTAAGGACTTTGTGTGTGTTGTTGGAATCAAGTAATAATGTAATTAACTACGCTTGATGATTTATGAAAGGGAGCATGAATAATGTAAAATTATGATGAGTTACATGTTTCATTGAATTGTTAATAACTTGATGAATTTGATATTTTCTTTGAATTATATTAATTTTCTATGAACTTAGGTTTGAATTAATGCAATAGAGCATAGAAATATAAATTAGATTTTATATCATGAATTATGTTTAATTTATGATGAATTTGCTTTAACATTAAATTTTAGAAATTTGATTGTATTCGATATGAGTTTTGCTAATTAGTGTTAGGGTAATGCAATTTAGTTACAATTACATCAAATTGATCATATTTCAATTTGTTTTTTTTACATAATATCTTATAACATATTTATGTTATATCAATACGGTGGCAGTATTGTCCATGATGCAAACAATATTACCACATTCAATGGTGAGAGTAGTTTATTGTTAAATGATATTTAACAATAAATGAAAGAAAACATTTTTCATGGACTTAGGTGGAGTTATAATGATATTGATGTTGAAATAATTTAAAGGTGTCAGATTGGTGAACAACAATATTATCCTGTACCGATTGTGTGTGATGATAATTTTAAGATAATAATTAATTCTTTCATCCAAAATGGTTTGAACATGATATAATTGTATGTGAATAGGCGACCAAAACTTGTGTGTGTCCCAACTTCTCATGAACTTTGCCTTAGCCTTTTATTTTGGAGCTACTTTGAGTTAATTTTTGGCATAGACATGTTACCTTGTCATCTTTAGCAAATAATCTAGGGTTAAAACGTAACAATAACACGTGTTCATGCATTTAGATTCTAGGTTTATTTCAACTGCCCAAACATATTTTGATCAAATTATGGCTTTTGAGTGTTAATTGAAGAAAATGGATGTTTGATTCTTGATATATGCATGATTATAAACAAAAACTTGCCCTTTGTTACATGAAAACTTGTCTTGTTTGTGCTTTGTGTTTGCTGGGTTTTGATTTAAATGTTCATCATGTTCTTGGTGTTTGATCTATCTTTGTCAAAACAAATTTATATTTTTGTGTTTTTTAGTTTTGATATGTTTTTGGTTTAATTGTTTGTTTTGCTTTACTTTCAGGTCAAACCATGATTTTTGGTTCGGTTCAGGGTTGAACCAGTGTTTTCGAGTCAACCTAATTGGTTTTATTTTAGGTGTACTAAGACTTTGTTTGGTTGGTTACTTTTTTTGTTGAGAAATTTTTGGCCTAAGGGGTTGTTGAGCCACCTTTAGGTTTATTTTGACAGTTTTGTTTCGAATAAAAATGGTTTTTACCAAACAAACCCCAAATAAATTCCTAAAAATTCTAAAAAAATTGCAAGGATCAATTTAAAATTATATATGGGTACCCCAAATATTTTTACAGTAATTTTATTTGATATTAGAGTTGTAGACGTACACTGTAAAATACTGATCTAGTATTAAAATACCGGCTTTTCATCAAAATCTAGAACAAATTCAAAATTTCTTGAAAAAAAAAATTCTCATTTTAAAAATACAAAATGTATTTTATTTTGTGTGCATTTGGCCAAGGCTCTCAAAAGATAATAATCATATTTTGCTTAATATGTGTGTGTGTGTGTGTGTGTGTGTGTAAACATACGGTATCATTTAGCATTTTTTATATATACATAAAAATTCAAAAAATATTTTTGCATATATTTTTGGATTTAATAACTATTTTATTGAATTTATGAGAACTTGGTTAATATCTCAATAACAATTAAAAATTTTAATTCATGAGAGTTAATGGTCAACATTCTGGTATAAATGATTGACCTACAAGTAGGCTGATATTTAAATACCAGAAGTTGACTTGAGAATTCCCAAAATAATTTTGGGTGTTCATCAATTTTAATTTGAAGTATTTTTTACCATAACACATGAGTTGTGGAAAACTCTTTCGCCTTCTAAGACAAGTGAACCTTGCTAGGGCACCTACATGAATTCTTCCCACAAGAATTTATTTGAGCATATGAGCCCATAATGAATTTGAAATGCCAGATTTATTCATAAGAATAAATTTTTATTCTAAACCATATACAGGCCATCGGTTAGGAATTCATCAATACATTTAAGTCATATCTAGATCACATAATGCAGTTTATCTCAGATAAGATGTGCTAAAGGTGTTAATACAATTCCTATCCATAACCAATCTCTTATCCTAGAATTTCATATAAGATCAGTCCACTTGAGTCTCCTAGTAACCCTAAACCAAACAACTAGATGACAACTCCTTGATCCTGACACCAAAACAACACACGCACATAAACGTCTTATTTAGATGAAAGATTAACGGTTGCTCCAACTGTTTGCACTAATGGGATGGACATATGGATATTAGGGGCCCCGCTAATATTTTTTAAGATGATCGAGTTGCTTTGTCTAGACCAAGTAATGTGATAATTCAAATACAGATAACACATTCCATATAAAATTGATACGAGTGATGCATTGCATGTCATAACTCGTTATGGTAAAAATGATTATTACAATTGGTTAAGCCGACATGGAGCTTATGTATCATAGAAAGTTGCACAGAAGGATGCGATATTTATAGAGATGCATCCTGTGATTGCATATAAGGAATATATAACTTGGTACATGAGTATCACACTTCAAGTCATTACTCTGGATCCCGAGCTAGTTCCTCTAGCTAGATACATGCAGTACGAACAATATGCCCATCAGATTCAAAATCTCGTGAGTAATTGAATTTTTTTCATAAGTAATATATGTTAAACATTTGATTTTATGTATTGATATTTTAATTTAATATTAATGTTTTATTAATATTAGGTTGAATTCATGCTACAAAAGGGTCGAAAGGCCGCATCTTATCTTCGTAATACTGATGAAGAAAACAAAGTTCACACTATAGCGTCCTGGTGGTTAAACGTTTACCGCACTAGACTTGATACCTTTGCATATAGGTTAACTTTTAATGATGTCATGGCAGAGGACAAGGCCACTCAGACAGGTGTAGAAGCTGGATCTAGTCGTGCTACTAATGAGCTCGGATCATCCAGTAAACGACGTAGATGTAGATACATGATGAGTTATGTGTATATATTTTGGGATTTCAATTACTTGAATATTGTATTGTTTAATAATTTTTAGATTCATTTTGCATGTATATATGTTTTTGTTTTGCATTCTTGAGGCTACTTGTGATTATGAAATCCAAGAATTTGTTGAGTTTGGTTGTTGTGGTTTTATGAAAGTTTTTTTAAGTAGGACAAAGTTTTGAGTATAATTCCTATATAGGAGAAATTCTACCCAAATTTTATTAAAATTGTAAGATTTTTAACTCTTTGAAATCATCAACTAAATTAAATTTCATATTAATAAAGTACTATGATTTTTAAGAACTTTTTCTTCCAACTATGGTTTATGTATTAAAATATACATCTTTGTCCAACTTGTCGATTAGAAAACAAACTATAGTTAAAATATCTAAAATTTATTATTCACACAAAGTTTACCTATGTTTTTTAATAAAATAATTGATCGGTTTGCCGAGAAACTTGAATTATAAATAATATTGTGATTTAAAATCGTAATATTTAATTAAATATTATATTTTCAAATTAAAACATTAATAAAATATCACTATTCTAACCACGATAAATTTAAAATTGAAGTCGATATCAGTGTAATGTCGCCGCGATTATGAATAGTGACTTCCTCGAAATATGATATTTTGTCTGAATCTTTGATCATGCGTTAATTCACTTTTTATTTGGATTTTGGATGCCAATTTATCCCAAATTTTGCGATGGAGTCACACCATGCAGAGGGAGGTTTATGAATTCTTGGCGGCAGCAATAGCAAACGCGATGGTTTGAGCATATCAATTAATCAAAGTAGATGAAAAGAATTTCATTGACAAAATCAGAATACTTCTTCGTGAGCATTTTGCTCTAACTTGTTGAACATAAACTCACCATTACCTAAATGTTTTTTGCTTTATGTTCCTTTATTCAACTGTCCTTGAGTATATAAATCTCAAGCAAACATGGGCAAGAAAAGAATAGCATGAAAGCTCCCAAAAACATCTCCAAGTTGTTACAAGAAAGCAAACAGAGAAGTCTTCAAAATAAAAATATTAGGTCTCTATGGGTCTGTTTTTGTTTCTAGGAAAAGGATAAATAAGTGTCACTGATATTCTTGGTCCTGTTTTCAAAGGGAGACCAAGAATTTGACTAGCCGAGAAAGGGGTTCCATTCAATTTCCCTTTTGATTTGAGAATTCTAAAGTCTGATAAGCCCATTAAAGTGTGGCAAGTGTAGAGTGGCGAGTATTTTGGTAAGTTATCCAAGTTATTTTTTTTTTAATAACACGCAGAAAAATATTTAGAGATCTAATATTTTTATAGGAGTTGTAATTGATATTTGCGATATGTTAGTAGCAGAGATCATCTGCGATTAATATAACAGAATATTCTACTAAAATTAAACAAACTACATATCTATTCATAATTTTTCATAACATATAATAATATGTAACTATATCTAATAATCATTCTCACTCGTAGACAGGTCTGAAGCACTTATGGACAAGCTTGGAGTATTAGTGTACAGGTTTGGAGTATTATCTCAACTTGTCTAACTTGAGTATAAGTCTATAATATCTATGTAGGCATGACAAGGACTAATATCATCCCAGCTCGTGGATGGGCCTAAGATGCTTATAGATGAACGAACATCCCCAGCACTCTCATGATAAGCAATCTCATCTTCCACTAATTCTAGTTCAAGAAGGTCAACCTCCCCAACCTATTAAAGTCCACCGTGATATAAATTGAGCGTAATGTTTGCCACAATATGTCACATCTCATCGACATCTTCACAGATAATTATTGTTGCTTTCTGAGCTTCCCATACCAAGTAATTAATCTATATACATACATTAAAAACCAATTAGCAGTCATCATCCATAATAAAATTAATATGGTATTTAATAACTATTGAATGTAAAACAATATTGCATACCAATTAATTTTGTCTTTGATATTGGGGGGCAAATTGCATTGAATTACATGGACATCTCAGGAAACATGACCAGGTAAGTGTAATGAAACGACGTGTAATAAACATATATCATCTCATGTATGTATATATATATCAATCGTTGGATATCACTCCTTAAAAACATGATCTTTTCTAGCATCCCAAAATCTAGGTAAGATGCGTAAATTACCAACCAATTTCCCTCGTGCTTACCCTGGGAACTGATAATATGCCACTCGTCTCCGATATCAACATAATCTGGTATATGATAAGATAGTCCAAACTGTCGCATTACCCGATCTGGACAATGCATCTCAACAATGTCAAAGCAGTGCAACGGGACATATGCTAACCAAATATCAGATCTCCCACGACATATAAGCGAAGCTGAAAGTATCAAGTCATATATATATATATATATATATGTAATCCATATAAAACATATTAAAAAACTTATCTTAAATAAAAAATCAAAACTAAATAATTAACGTTTAAATAATAAAAAAAAACCAATAAATTTGTAATACATATTTGATGCAGCAGCTGTGCGTCTAACTCATCTCGGTAAAACTCATAGACATGAGTGGCATTTACTGTGAAATGTTTAGCCCCACACCATCTGACAAGACAAGCAATAAAGTTAGCATATTTTTTACATTCAATTTATATAAGTAACATGTTCACTATAATAAATTGAATTTATTATTACCCAGAACCAATGAAGAGTGACCTATAAGTGACAGTGTCAAACATGTTATTACCTCATCACTCCGGACGCCCGATATGAATATGCTCTCATGACCAAAGCTATACTAATCAACATTGAGAATTATAAGTTAATATTTAAAATGACATTAATTAATCAAATAATTTAAAATACATATATCTGAAAAAATAGTAGACACCCGATAATTTATCTTTTTTTTAGTCTTACTTTACATAGTTGTCAGTATAGATATGCAAGCATGGCTTCCCCCTTAGCCATACTTTAAAATGGCCCAAAAATCATCAAGTAGTGTCAGAATATATAACAATACTGCATTTCCAGTAGTGCTAATCAAAATAAGACTTTTAATATATGTAATATGTATGCCCAAGCATCCATAATCAACTGGAATGTTGTCATATATGATGAGGGGTCTTAAAATTAACGTCTAACCATGTCAAATTGATGCAGTAATCCCTATAAGCACTGGTTGGAGGCACCCATCCTAATAGCCGATAACATAAAGTATCTCTATCAATTGACCTTTCATCACCTATCATAGGTGTTCCATTTATCAGAAGACTGGTCACTATGGCCACATCATGGAGTGTGGATATCATCTCACCAACATATAAATGGAAGGTGTGCATCTTGCGCCTTCATCACTCAACCAATCAATATGTGGTTAAGATTTATATGACTTAACTGACTGATCTTATAAAAACTAGCCTCGATAACATACGACCAAACACATTCATGCAACTCCATTAAAGCGTGTTGTCTAAGTGTTATCGGATCATTGCCTTGAAAATTAAGCAACTTAGGTACTAAAACAGTTAAAGTCATTAAAATTTAATAATCTACAATTGAAACTCATCAATTGAAGCACTAAATGCCCAAAATTCTCTCTTAAATATTGCTTTATTTCCATCAACCATTTTATGATCCTAAGTGACAATTGTTCCTGAATTTGAATCTCTGATGGCTAGTAGAGTTCTAGGTAGGTTTTGAAATGACTCTTCGTGTGTACCACATGACTACTTCAATATTTTCTGTTTGGCCATCCACGTCTTCCAATAAGAGACTTCATGCTCATAATCCCTCTCCATAGTACCCTGAATCATTGCAACACTCGTACTTAACTTCCTGTTTATAATTATCAACATCACCTCTGCAATTAGATCTGAGTCAAACTAACAATGGCGTTGCAAAATAAGAAGGTTTTGATATGTGTGTGACCCTTTTATTTTTAGAAATTTCTCATGAATCAGACTTTTGATAATACCCCCACACAAATATTATCTACAAACTAGTTTTTGAACATAGGACTTTGTTGAATGATGGACCTTGTACTGCAAAGAATTCTTTATATGCCACCGTTTTACTGTATTAACACATTCATGCTTATCTCTGAATATTTTTCCAACCTTTAATTCATCAACTGATAAGCCTGAATGCCTACTACTATCAACCTAATCGTTGCATTCATATTGGTCATCTACATTAATAACCTCAAATTCAGGATCAGAAGGTGTCGTGTATTGATTAACAAACTCAACATCCCCATCATCCCTATTTTTCTCTTCAATCACAACTCTATCAATATGATGTTCATCTTCATCATCACTTGGTTTGGATTCTTCATAGCAATATAGAGGAGATATCATACCTAACTAAGGTTCCATATTAACAATTTCCTACACTGATATTTATCTATTAGCATTACCACCTAACTTAAATGAACCAGCTGCTCATGATGTCTGTGTGGTTCTCTAAGAGTTACTTGGAAACTAGATCAACTCCATACTAGAAGAGTTTTGTCATCTAAGTCTACTATTCAAGTAGAGCTCTAGCAAATTAA
The DNA here is from genome assembly GCA_007827005.2 of Populus simonii. NCBI lineage: Eukaryota > Viridiplantae > Streptophyta > Magnoliopsida > Malpighiales > Salicaceae > Populus > Populus simonii. Next base: position 14,695,376 of record CM017467.2, on the reverse strand, counting down.
TCCCATTAATTCTCACAAACCCAAACATTGAACTCATACTCCCGTAACTACAGATTGGTACACCGATATAACGAGCTTGATTGACCCTGGTTTGCAACATCCTTAAAGTAATTTTAACTTCTATTTCAAATATATTATAGCCAAGTCGATCACATAATATTCTCGATAATTCGTTAAGGGACATGTCTGATGTAACTATTAGGAATTCATGGTTTTCACTGTTATAAGTGATATCATTATCGGTATTGATAATAATACCATCATGGAAGCATAATATTCTTAAAATATTAGACATTATGTCAAACAGTACAGCAAAACATAATTCTAATTTATTAATATTTTGGGGTTAATCAAAGTGCATCAATTATTAACAAAATAACCTAACTATCAACTTAAAATATATCTAATTAATCTAATCGATAATTTAACCTATATCAACACTAAATATTTAAACACATAATTTTATTAATTCACAATCAACAACCTAAAATAATTGATTAGTAACAAAATAACCTAATTATATCTAATCAACCTAATTCCTAATTCAAAACCCTAACATTCAATAAAATAAAATTAACATTAATTAAATATAAATTATTTCAAATTAATTGACGAGAAATGTTCAATATATCTCTAGATATGGAATGTGAGTGGTAAAGGTGATCTGGTTATTTTAGCTTGAAACATGAGGACCTGTTGTGGGTAGAGAGAGAGAAAGAAATGGATGTCGCGAATAGAGCTGGAGAGCGAGAGAGATGGATGATGTAGTGTTGTTATGAGTGTTTTTTGCGGTAAGGAGAGAGAGATCCATGCGGTGGTGAGAGGGAGGGGTTATGGCCGCAGGGAGAGAGAGATAAAAGAAGAAAGAAGAAGGAAAAGTGAAAAAAAAAAGGGTCTTTAGAATAAAAATTCAAATAAAATTACAGATACTATTGCCACACACGAGTCCCAGCCATTTTTTTAACTATGATAAAAGTAAACTTAAAGATTCACACGTGAAATCTATTTTTAAAAAGAATCATTTGTTAGAATCCTCATCTCTACTCGCGACGAGAATGCAGTCTTCGCCATCTTGTGCTTTGAAGGTTCACGGAAAAAAACAAGGCGCAGGGCAGACATTGTCTTGTATCCACCAAACTTAATAAGATTGTTCGTTGTCAGATTAACGACCATGTCATGTTTAGACAAACAGTAAATAAAAAGATCGTGAAAAATTCACTGTCATTTGATAGACTAATTAATGGAAAAGATTGAATAGAATGGAGAATGGTGGCTAAACCAATCATTTAAATTAAGAGATAAACTACTGTATTGATAAACTACTGTATTGATAGAATAGAGAATAAAAAATTAAGATAAACACATTTGTTGGATATTTTCATGCGTTTCGCTATGAGTCAAACTATTTTCCTTTTAAATTTTAAAAATATTGAATATAAAATTTTTTACAGTATTATTAAATTCAATTAAATAATTCGATCTTAAAATCTACCAATTTAGCTCGAGTTTCAAATTAAACCGTGTAGGAGCTAATCTAAAGTGAATTATTCAATTTAATGGGTATAAAAATAACTTTGATGACTAGTAAAAACATGACATAACTTTTATAAAAAACTTAATGATGACAATTTCTTTATATTGAGACGATGTCAGATTAAATCGACTTCGGTCACCCTGTGACTTGGATCATGAACTTCAATGAGTTTAATAAATTTGTTATTTTTGTAAATTATTTTTATTTAATTTTATGATAACACTATATGCTTTCAAAATCGAGCATTAACCCTAAAAAAAATATTTATTTGAGATTGTGATAACCTTATAAAAAGTAGAAAAAAATAAACCATGAATCTCATTTTCAACCAATCCAATATTGAATAAGAGTGAAAAAAAAAAAAACAATATCATGTTTGATTGGTAAACTCACTAAACCCGTGAATTGGGTAACCTAGGTCAACACGTCAAATTCGCAAACCGGGTAACCGGACTCTATTGGGATGAATTATTTTTTTTCTAAACTATTGTTTATTTAACTATATGATAACAAAAATAGTTGATTACAAAATCAAGTGTCAAACAAATACCGAGACTTTTTTTTAAGACTATGATAACCTCGTAGAAAACAAAATGAAACAAATTATGAAACTCAATTCTCAATCAGTCTAACATCAAGGGATGAAATTGAAAAAAAAATTATAAAAAAAAGAAAAAGAAAATAAAAGTTAAACTCGCCATATACGTCAACAGACCCAAGAACTTTCTAAAAATTAATAACATTTTTTTCTGAAACTATTTTATTAATTATATAAAAAAAGAAAAATAAACAATCACATAATCAATTTCAATTAAAAAAAGAAAAAGAAAAGGTACCCAGTAAACCCGCAAACAGTGGCAACCCGGTTTATTTCACCACACTCTCAATCCAGGTTATTAACTCCAGGAAGTTTAATAACCTAGTTTTTTTTAATTACTTTTTATTTAACTATTGTTTTAAAAAATAAACTATACTGCGATGCTGAGATATTTTTCTGATATTAACCTGATGTTGAAATATTTTTTTGACACAACAATAAATATATAAGGTAAATTAAAATAAATTATCTATTCTAAATCCCCATAAACACATCATATAAGACTAAATTAACAAAAAAAATCAATTAAAAAAATAAAAATGCAAAAAAAAACCTAATACTGTGAATTATTATTATAATTTATATTACTAATAAATGTAAGGAAATAATATTTATCCTATATTCTTTAGCTTTATTTATAATATGACAATTATAAAATGATAAATACCTTCTATATTTACAGTGGTAGATAAAAATAAATTACTTACTAATTAAATTTTTTCAACATTGTCTTTTGTCAAATACCACTTGTCTTCTTTGATAACTCTCACTAAAATTGAATTGAATAATCCGAAGAAATCATTGTACTTTGCGAACACGGAGAGGTTTTACTTGTCTTGACAAGTCCATTTATCATACCACTACCTAATCTATAAGGCATGAATAATACCCTGGCAAGGTTTTTTTTTTTTTTTAATCATCTAGCACACTCGTAGTGCTATTTACACCGATAAATATATGTTTAGAACAGGGTGGAGCTAGAATTATTTATTAGGAAGGGTTCAAAATTAATATAACAAGATATTATATTTTTTTAATTTATTGTATATGAATTATAAAAAAAATATATATATATATAATGATCTTGGCACAAGGTAGGAGGTTTTTTAGCAATACCAAATTGAGTCAAAACGATGAAGTTAATTTCATCTTCATAATATATCCATCATTTTAATTTTGTTGGTCTTTATACCTATCTAATATAAATATACAAAGTATATAAGACATTAGATAAAGCGAAGCATTATTTATGTTCGATAAACTTTGAAATAAAATAAAAAATAATAAAAAATGATTCTTACATATTTATTTTAACTGTGCTTGTCGTTCTTTCATAGAATAGAAATCAATGATTATAATATCAATTGTGAATCTTTCAACAATTTCTTTTTCTATATAGACAATCAAATAATTTGCAAGAAAATCATTCTCCATCCGATTGTGAAATCTTGTTTTAATAATCTTCATCACTGAAAACGCCCGTTCAGTAGTTGTTGTCGAAACAGGAAAAGTCAAAATAAGCCAAATCAATCTGTCAATGAGTGGATAAATTGTTGATTTTTCTGTTTCAATCAATCCTTAACATAAATCAACAATCGATGACATATTCTTTAACTTTGGATGATTGGGTACATCAAGCTTATAATACTGCAACTAAAGTCTCAAATGAATTTTTTCTTGGTCAGAAAAATCTTCAAGATAGAACTTGTCAACAAGTAAACATATATCTTCAACATTGAATGATTTCTAGTTATTTATAGGATCTAAAATTGTGCTCAACTTAAGAAGCTTGATCGCCTGCTTATTGAATCTATTATATAGCTCTTGCAATTGTTGATGAATGATGGCTGTAAATATATCAACTCGGTAGTGATGCTCAACTGTTACTAATTTTTTTTCTACGTCCCACACTAGAAAAACAAGCATCCATATCAAGAACTTCAATGTCTTGATGCTTACAAAATAATGTCACTTCTTCTAAAAGAGTTTCTCAACCATCATCTCTTAAATTCTGAATTAAAGTCTTTGTGATAGTCACCAAATGCATAACATTTAAAATGTTTTGAGATTTTTGTTCCAGGGCTTGGCAAAGCACATCAGTAATTCCCATAATATTCTTCATTACATGTAAAATCCTAAAAAAAAGTTGGTAAAACTAGCAGATCCGAGCAAAAAAACAAAAAGAAGCAAAAATAATATAATTACAAAAAAACCTCATCAAATTCTTAACAAACATCCCAAAACAAAACAAAAATAAATTTTAAGTTTAGGGTTAGCGATGCTCCATTACCTTGTTTTGTTTGATGAAAGAAAAATTAATTGGTGGTGCTATACTTCAATCTTTCGTTTGCGATTTGTATTTGTATATTTGTATTTTACCTTTTATATTAAGGCTGCGACGAGAGAAAACAACAAAATCCATTCAGTTAAAAAAGTTATTTATAACTTCATATTTTTTTCTTTCCACGTAGATAGTTTTAAAGTTAAAGGATAACAAATATATTTACTATTAGAAGGGACCACTTATTTAAAATAAAAAAAAAATTACATCTTCTTACACTTAATCACTAATCAATAAAAAACTAACTTAGAGAATCAGTCATCATATTTTTTCTTTGCACGGGCCCGGACCCCTGCTTGCCTCCCCTTGATTTCATCCCTGGTCATGAGTTTAGATCTTTTGAAGAAAACCAGGTAATGGATTCCATTAGGATTAATAACTTTTTTTCTTCTAAAATATTGTTTATTTAACTATATGATAACAAAAATAGACGATTGCAAAATCAAACGTCAAACCAATATTGAGACTTTCTAAATGAAACAAATTATGAAACTCAATTCTCAATCAGTCTAACATCATGGGATGGAATTGAAAAAACATGAATTTAAAAAAAAAAAAAAGATAAGAAAATCTAAACTCGTCATACACGTCAACAAGCCTATAGACTTTCTAAAACTTAATAACATTTTTTTTTCTAAAACTATTTTATTAACCATATAATAAAAAGAAAAATAGACAATCACATAATTGAGTTTAATTAGAAGAAAAAAAAAAAGAAAAAGTACCCCGCTAAACCCGCAAACAAGGGCAACCATGATTATCTCACCAAACTCGCAAACCATGTTATTGACTCCACAAAGTTTAATAACCTAGTTTTTTTCATAATTATTTTTTTAAAAAAAGATCATACCATGATGCTAAGATATTTTTCTGATACCAACTTGATGCTGAGATATTTTTTTGATACTGCAATAACTATATAAAGGCAAATTAAAATAAGTTATCTACTCTAAATCTTCATAAACACATGATAAAGGACTAAATTTAAAAAAAAAAAAAACAATAACAAAAAAAATTGTCAAAATTAAAAAAAAAAAAACCAACAAAATTACTATTTTAATTCGTAGTAATAATAAATATGAGGAAATAATGTTGAATTGAATAATCCGAAGAAATCATTTGACTCTGCGAAGATAGAGAGGTTTTACTTGTCTTGCCAAGTCCATTTAACCTATAAGGTATGAATGGTACCCTGGCAAGGTATTTTTTTTTGTTATTGTCATCTAGCACTCCCGTAGTGTTATTTACACCGGCAAGTATGTCATGAGTTGAACTCCTTTAAGGAATCCTGGTTTAAATTAAAAAAAAATTACTATGAGTCTATTTTATATTTTAATTTCATTGTTAGCGATCAACATGTGGTCAATTCAATTTTTAAATTTAGATAAAAAATAAATAATTTTACTCTCATATATAATATAATATAAATAACCAAAATTTGTTGTTCACAAAAAAAAAAAACTCAATCAATTAAAATCTTATTTTCAAACAAACATTGTGTTGTAGTCCCTCTCTTTTAGGCTTTTTATCAAACACTTTTGCATAGTCAAGATCAACAACGAGGATGAGAGCAAATGGAGTAGTTGGCTTACAAATGAGGCAGCCGAGTCCATGTTTTCAGCGACTCAAAGATTTGCAAGAGATTTTGTGTCTGATGGTTTTACTAGTGAAGATAAGAGGAGGTCTGTATTCCACGATTCTACCCGATAATTTTCTTTCTTTATTTTGCTTTGCTTCAGTTTTTTTCTGATGACACAGGTTTTGCTTCTGGAAATGAATTAGACCTTCGTGTATTATTGACAAGGTAGAATGACTAATTTTGATGAATGTTATCGTGGTGGCTCACTTGACTCACTGTTTGATGAATGTTATCGTGGTGGCTCGTTTGACTCACTCAAGAATACTGCTGGGAAGAAAATTTATCCTAGAGAGCTATCCCATATCTAAGATTGTTTAAAGGATACAAGGGAAAAAAAATAGCTAGGCTTATTGGTACAAATGATACGACTGAATTTAAATTGGTGGTTAGGGTTTTATGTTTGTCATATAAAAGGAGTTTTTTTTAATGGTAATTTTGTTATTTTAAAGCAATACAAGTTTTTTAATTATTAAATTAAATATAATAATAATCTTGTAAATAATTCAATTTTTTATTGACTTTTTTTTTTGCCATGTAAAATGTTATAAACTTTTAAAGTTTAGGATGTTTTTTATAAATTTCAAAATAATTAAAAAGAGAGAGAGAGTATAAAACCAAGTAGAGTATAGGATGCTTGGGATACTTTTTTCCCTTTATTAATGAGTTAAAGTAGTCCCTAGATTTGCTATGATGTACAATTCAATCCTTATTATGGTAATATAATTCCCTTGTCCTTTTAACTAATAATTTATGAAGGCAAGTTGCTGACTATTTATGTAATTACTAGTGACCCGTGCTACGCCGCCGATCGGATTAAAATGTTTCTAACATTAAAATGAATATTCAAGTGATGATAATTTAAGACAATTCGAGTAAAATTAACTAAAACATAACTTGGGATATGAGACCGAAAGAACCCACAAAAAGAAAAATACAAAAAGAAATTGTAGAGTTCAAGGCTAAATAATCTAATGACAAAGATAAAAATATAACGCTGAGAAAAAAAACCCAAGTCAACTTAGGGTAACTTGACAAACTCACAACCTGCGATATGAGATCAGGATAAAAAAAATATTAAAAGAAGGACCTAATAAAAAAAAAACCAAGTTCAATAAAAAAAACATAAAAAAAACCCCCAAGCCAAACCAGGTTAACTATATCAACCCACTCTCGGAATAACCAAACAGAAAGAAAAGTGAAAAAAATGATAAAGTGAAATTTAAAAAAATATATATAGCAAAATACCTAAATTGCCCTTACATCCATAGTTAAGGAAGATTATTTTTTTAGAAGCATTTAAGTATTTGAGTTGTACAAAAAAGATGAAAAACCTAAAAAGCCTTTGAAACTAAGAAATATTTTTTTTTATCTAAGGGTCATTTAGTAATTACATTGTAGATAAAAATATTAAAACTATCGATTAACCCCCTTCTTTAATGTAATTACTAATAGATCCCATTAAAAACACCTTCCTACCCAAGCGCCAAAGGTAAAATAGATATTCACTAAATGAATTTACAATGAATGTCTAATCTCTTTTAATATAAAATATAATTTTTTGCATAAATCATCCATATTCAAATTAATTTATTCACAATAATTATTTTTTATGACATTTGTTGACATTTAAATCCTAAAACAAATTCATTTAAAGACTAAATTATGCCTTCAAGTATATTGCAAAGATGGCGATGGTTAGGGTTGTTATGGTTTAAGGTATAGCTATAGTCTAACCACTAACAACAATTATAAAATTTTGGAAATGCATGATCATTAAAATTTGTTAGCATTATACATCCAATTAGTCATTAATTATTTATTTTATTTTGAAAGTAACCTAGATTAATAAATAAATTTAATAATTTTAGATAATCACTCGTTAGCTACGACTACAACTTTGATAAAAATATATTTATAACCTTAATAATTACCATTGATTATAGTTAAACTCGGGCCTAATGCAAAAATACCTTGAAAACAACAACCAAACATGTCTACCACATAAAAATATTCTTAAAATATACTTATCATATCCATATGAAATAATAACAATTTGGTAATTATATAATCTATAATCAAAACTAGTCTACCAGTTAGTAATCTTAATCATTAAAAAAAAACTATAAATGATAAGGTTTTCATTATTGATTGTAAGTGTATTTAATATAAATTATAGTAGTGAAGTGGCAATTTTGCCCTTCACTCCCAAATCATTTAGCTATGCATCGGGGGTAATTTATCAAAAAAATCATTTCAGAATTCAACGAGAGTAATAAGGTCTTTACATTTTTATTTAGCATGCTCCATCGCCTTTAAAAGAAAAAATTCATAAACATGGATCCAGGGGCTATATCAAGAAACTAAAAAAAAGCTGGACACGCGTGAATAGTAGTCGCGGGTTGTGGACGACGCATGTGGAATTGTTTTTGGCCGAATGCCTGCTACAGGGGCAGCACCTAAAGCATTTCGGTAGCCCCTCCACGACTAGGTGGCACATATGGTCTGGTTATTTTTGGTTTGGCACGTGAGATTTCTTTTATTTTTATTGTTTTTCCTATTTCATCCATGATTTTCATGCTAGCATTCTAAAATTTCAAAGTAATCCTTTAATTTTATTCTCCTTAAAATTTGGTCTTTATTTTTTTAATTATTATTTTATTTGAAATAATTTAAAAAATTAGAATTTTTTTTTTCCCAATTTCATCCCTCGTGGATTTATTTGTCTATAAGATTTGGTTCTCATTCTTTTAATTGGTATTGGTTTTATTTAATATGGTTTTAAAATTATTTTTTAAAAAAAATTTTATCTTTATTGAGTATTTTTTTCAATCAAATCTTATCCTTTTTTTATTACTATTTTTTTACCTTGAAAATTATTTTTGTTTTGTCCATATGTTCCAATCTATTTATCACCTTTTCCTTTTACTTTTCTACATTAAGTTAAATCAATTTTTCAATTATACCCAACACAATTACTAAAAATCTTACAAATTAGATGATTATAAATTAACCACTTCATAACCCTTCACTATACTTTCATAACTTTATCTAGGAATTTACTCATGTACATCTTATACATCTTTTCATAAATATCACACACACACACACACGCATGCGCGCGCGCGCACACACTTTCAATAAAATTTGGAAGTCTTTCTTTCACTTCAATAGTATAAAACCATGTTTTTTTCAGCAAGTCAAAAGACATAATTCACATACTCTGCAATACATAAATCTTACAACCTATCACTAACACAACTTTATCAACTAACACAATCATATAAATTCCCATTCAATTCTTTCATTTCCCTTTAATTTGCTCATGGTCGGCTGATATAGGCAGAAGTTGAAGATAATAAAATACAGAAAGAACACAAGAATTTTAATGAGCAAAAAGGGTTGCCGATATGAACTCCAAGTTTGCAGGTTTTATTTTTTATAGAATAACAATGATAAAGTTCATCTTTTTAGGAGGTTTACAAATCCTTAAATAAGCTAGAAACCCTACCTCAACTAGGTAACAAAAACAAAAATTCAAGATTACAAAGGAAGGAAGCATAAAATCTAAAGATGACAAGAAAAGTTATAAAAACTACCAAAACCAAGGCCCCAAGGTGAGATTTTTAAAATCTAGAGATCCGATGGTCGGAATAGTAATTCCATGGAAAATCTAAGGAAAATGGCCTCCGAAAACTCTTGTAAAAATTTAAACCCGATCCAACGATCGGATTAAAATTTATGGCATTTGAGCTGTTAATTTGGTTTGGTGCAACCTAACATCCTCTTGGGCCTAGACTTGTCCCATTGGTCAGTAAATGTCAATGTTAGGTCATCTATGTAATCTGTTTGTGGTATATCCTCATCTAATTATGAAAGACCCGCCTAACTGCTCAAAATCACATGTTATCGCAAGTCCAACTGCATTATCAACTTTAGCCTTATAACCATTTTGTCATAATCCAATTTCAAGTTCCCCTAAATTTATCCTTTTCTTTTAAATACAAATAAAAAAGAACAAAAGGTTGAAAAAAAATGCACGAAGATAAACGACTTGGTTGGCAAAATTAGGTTGAAGAATGATCTACATACATAAATGAGAGATGTAGGGGTAAAATTGGACCTTTGAATTTTTTAGAAACTCGATTACACCATTGAAAGACCTAAATATAAAAAGCAGTGCAAATTCAAGTTTAACTTAAAAAATTGAATGAATTTGCATAAAAATTAAGTCTAACAATTTAATTAAATTTTTCATAGCCAATTTGATTTAATCATAGGTCTAATTAAAGGTTTAATCAAGTTTATAAATTAGTTTAGGCCAAAATAAAAAAATTAATTAAGTGCAAGGACTTAATTGGTTAAAAATTAAGTTTAGAAGCTCAATTTATGCTTAATTGATAAAATTGAAGTTTTGGAGGACTAGATTTAGTTTTTACAAGCTTAGTTGAATGAATTCAAGGGTGAGATTGCAAGAAAATCAAAGTTCAGTGATCAATTAAGGGCCAAATTAAAGAATCTAAAAACTAAGGACCAAAGTGCAAAAAACACGTAAGTTTGGAGACTTAAATCAATCAAAAGCAGGGGTTAATTTGAAAAAAATTAAAGTTTGATGGTTGATAGGGGTCAAATTAAACAAATTAAAAACCAATGACTAATTTGAAAAAGACGCTCAAATTAAAGGAGGGAAATCGAAGTTTTCAGGGGTGTGATTGCAACAATTAAAAAGTTTCAGGGCCAATTGAAGATGTATATGCCAGAATTAAAACAATAGGGATCAAATTGAAGTTTGCAAAATCCAAATTAAAAAAGCCTAATTTCTAGGTTTTAATCTATACTACATGTCACTCATCTTTAATGAAAAGAATGAGTGACACGTTGTCTAGTCCTTGTTTGTCATCGTTTTCAAACAAGAAAGCTAATCAGGTCGCCACCTTCAAACGAATAAACATGGCATCTCCAACCACCTTAAAGACTCAAACCACCACCAATGAAGTAAGAAACACCTCATCAATAAGGATCAGCTTTTAAGCTAATCGAGAGCTCACTTTCATGGTAGATATACATTCCTTCTTTAAAGATCAACTACTCTTATCCAATGTTTACATCCAAATTGTCATGATGATCTTATTCAGCCATGATTGAAGAAGAAAACTACTATGATTGTTTAAACTTCATGGCTACCTTCTTTTAACAGGTTTAAGCTCATTAAATGACAAAAGAAACCGGGATACATATTTCAATGGAGGTTAAATGAGAGAAAGAATAAGCAAGAATCTTCTCCAACAAACTCTTGGCAAAACCACCATGGTTTTGCTATTTTTGGCTTGGTTTAGCTTATAAAAGGTTGTTCTTAAGCATACCAAAAGGAAAGATTTGAAAAACAAATTACAAAGAAAATCATAAAGAAAAAAAGAAGAAAGAAAATTCAAAAAATGAATAGAATACTTAGAATAATAAAAAGGAAAGAAAGATAACAAAGATTGTGTTTTAAAAATGAAGGAGGGAAATCTAGATCAATTTGAGATTGAAAAGAAGCTGAAAATCAAAGGAAAGAAGCAAAGAATCCAAAGAAAGAATCAACTTTCTCATTGCTAGGTAAACCTACAAACTTTGATAAGAAGGTGGAACTCAATGAGCACACTTCCTCTCTTTTTATTTTGTCTTTTAAATTATTGTTTATTATATTTGTTATGCATTCTTTAAAGTCATTTATTACTTTTAAGGCCATGCTTATTATTTGGAATGTTTAAACATGCTTTGAATATAGATTGTATATGCTCAAGTTTTGTATATTGCCTTATTTTGATGTGTTATAATATGATTACATAATGGAAAATATTAGTATATAATGTTGTTTTTACATGCTTTGATGTTAGGACTTGTTTGAATAATGTGTTTACATGTCTCTATGCTTTCATTTCAATTCGATCTAGTCTGCTTTTTAATCTTCGTTCAAGTTCTTGGTGTTCTTGAGCAAATTCAAATGTTTTTCCCCTTTGATCTTTGTTTTCTTCTTTTTTTGGTTTCAAGTTGTGTTTGTGGGCTTGGGCCTTTGGTCTAGGAAGCCCAACCCATGTGGTTAGGCTTAACCTATTTTTTAATAAGGCAATTTTTGGCATGATCATTTTTTATCAAAGAAAAAGGCACAATGTTTTGTCCTTAAAACGCGTTTATCAAACACGGCCTTAAGGTATTTTTTAAAGCCTTTAACTCTTTTGTTAATTAAGAGCGTGTTTAGCAAACACGCCCTGCTAATTTTCCAACAGTGTTTATATTCTCATTTTTTGTGCTTTTGCCAAACAAACCATAAAATAATTTCTAAAAGTTTTGAAAAGATTCAATGATCATTTTAAAATTATTTATGGGTCCCTCGCATATTTTTCCAACCATTTCAATTAAATATCGGGGTCGTAGACTTTTACTGTAAGATACTGACCGAGTATTAAAACTACATGTTTTTCTCTAATATTTCAAAAAATTCCAATTTTTTTTAAATTATCATTTCAAAAATACAAAAATATATTTTATTTTGTGTGCATATTGCCAAGTTATAAAATTTCTATGCATATTTCATAAAAAAAATATATAAATTGCATTTTATCATACTTTGAAAAATAAAAAAGAAATCTTTAATGGGTATCATAACAAGTTTATAATTATGCATTAGGATTTGACCAAAATTTCAAATAAAAAACTTTTATTATTATTTTTTTAGGCTTTAGGATTGTTAGATTTTAACCTGATGAGAAAAGAATCTCATCACTGAGCAGGATTTTTTTTTAACCTTAGACAATTTCTTTTTTATTTTAGAATGATTAGATTTTAACCTGATGAGATAAGTATATCCTTATCGAGAAGGACTTTTCTTAAACCTTAGACTGACTAAAGAATAGAAACATGACTTTAAACCTTCAACAATGTAGCTTACCATAGATAAGGTGCATTGGGGGTAATACGTCTTTTTCTTGAATAACCAGTCTTTTTATCCAGACTCTTGCAAACCATTAGGTTTTATTGTAACCATAATATTAGGTGACAACTTATAAATCATTTCAAATCATAATTTTATGGTTTATCCCAATACATCAAAAACCCCTTCGATCTAGAATGCATGAGCACACCCCCTTCCCAGCCATCCAACGTTGTACACAGCATGACACATTTCATAATCATTTTTCTTCCATTTTTAATCCAATTACACTACTTTTATTCTAAATAATTTCACCTTTACACAACTCAAAACACTTTCTCCATTAACTTTGGAAAACATCCTTACAAAAATCCTATAACACCCATTACAATTCTAAACCAAATATCTATTTATCCCACAACATACATACAACACATACACATCAAAATAACTTTCCATTTCTTAAAATTAAGCTCAACTCATCACTTCCCCTGCATGTTTCTCATGGCCAGCCCTAGAGCCTATAATCATCCCTTAGTTTTATGAAGAGACCAAATAAGCTCCAGGCAATAGCGAAAGACATTCCAAAACAAGATTTTTCAAAACATCTAAAATTTAGCCAATATCAATTTTTATAAGAATACAACAACACAAGTTCATGAAATAGAAGTTTAGAGTGACCATTACAATTCGCAAATTTTTCATTTACTGCTAGAATTTTTAGGTCAGAGCATGGGATTCTGGGCATCGGTGCATTAGCTAAACCAAAAAACATGAAAAAAATAAAATTAAGAAGAGAAGATGGTTGTCGGTCGGCGGTAGCTGTCCTTCGTAAAAAATACCTTATTTTGCAGAATAATTGATTTTTTTTCTCGTTGACCTGTCATCATCATTCATTTAATTCGTCACCTACTCATCACTCACATCAATAAAGAAAAAAAATATTTTGCATCCAATCATGGCTGTAGCTGTTCGAATTAATGAATACATGAGAAAATCTTATATTTTAATTTATAGGATCTTAAATAGACTAATAAATCCATCTGCAGGTATCCAAAAACATTCACATGTTCACTCCCCACCTAATATTGGTTGGCATGTTGTATGCCTGAGTTGTCACCTACAGTTCCAGCTTAATTAATTACTCACTTGTGGCTTGATAAATTTTATCTTACCATATATGCCTGTGCCCACACTTTTAGTTTTGTTCTTCCTCCCTGCCATACCTAAAACACTTGTCAAAACTTCCTCTCTCATCTCTCTCTCTCTCAAATTTGATATGGATAACAGCAATGAAATAACTCATGATTTTTCACCCTTCTTCAAAGTTTACAAAGATGGTAGAATAGAGAGGTCTCTGGTCCTGGACGATCTTCCTGCTGGCCTGGACCCGGAAACTGGGGTCCTATCCAAAGATGTTGTGATCTCACCAGACAGTGGCGTCAAGGCCAGAATTTTTATCCCAGAAATTGTGGGGTCAGATCAAAAGCTGCCCCTCCTAGTCCACTATCATGGTGGTGGCTTTTGTGTTGGATCAGCGTTTCACATTCTAACAAAAAACGTTCTCACTCCAATAGTGAGCCAAGGCAACGTTATTGCCATCTCTATCGACTACAGATTGGCCCCTGAACACCTCCTGCCGATTGCTTACAACGATTCATGGGATGGGCTGGAGTGGATTGCTGGTCATTCTAACGGGCTTGGACCCGAGCCATGGCTTAACAACCATGTGGATTTCGGGAAGGTTTTCTTAACGGGCGAGAGTGCTGGGGCAAATATAGCCCATTACTTAGCGGTTCAAGTAGGCGCTAATGGCTGGGCGGGCTTGAAACTTGCCGGTGTGATCCTCGTGCACCCGTTCTTCGGGTATAAAGACGTAGATGAAATGCACAAATATTTGTGTCCTACAAGTTCCGGTGGCGATGACGACCCAAGATTGAATCCAGCGGTGGATCCCAACTTGTCAAAAATGGGATGCCAGAAAGCCCTCGTTTGTGTGGCGGAGAAAGATTTCTTGAGGGATAGAGGGGAGGCTTATTACAAGACCTTGGCTACGAGTGGGTGGCCTGGAAAAGTGGAGTTTTATGAGACCAAAGGAGAGGATCATTGCTTTAACGCGTTCAAACAGTGTGGAGAGACAGATGCCCTAAACAAGAAGGTCGTTGATTTCATGACTATGGAGTGAGTAATAGTAATTTATGGCCCTACAAAACGGAACCGTTTCTTATACAAGCGTTTTGAATAATTATTGCACGTTCACATGTCTTGCTGGAATTATCATGTTATTTCACTTGAAGCATTTACAATTTGATGCGTTGTTTGGGAGTTGGTTTCTTACAATTTTATTTATGTTTTTTGTCATTGGTACTGGTTTTAGTGTTTCACTCGAACACTTGCCAGTGGTGTTTTCATCTCGTGACAAAAATGTTCCCCGTGAGAACAATAATTTATTTATAGAAAAATAATTAAATTGGAAAAGATGGCCTTGGCTCGTCATGTAATATTAATAATAAAGACTAATAATTACTCTATTATTAATTTTCGTTACAATGCATTTCTTATTTTAAATTTACTAAAACCAATTATTCAAAGGATGCTTAAGCATGCATTAAAATTTAGACATCTTTGACTCCGACAGTGACAACAACGAAAATACATGCCGGTTAAAATAATTAAAATAATATTGTACTCTATATTGAATTGTCACGGTTCAAAGTGGATTGATGAGCTATTTTATTTTATTTTATTTTATGGTTAGAAAAAAACGAAGATAAATATGGTACATTTCTTTTTCTGAAATAGTAATCAATATTTATAAAATGTATACCAAATAATTGCAAAAAGATTCATTTGGGAAGTGAGGGCAACCTTTAAAAGTCTACAGCTATTTGATAATGTGGTTGAGAATGAGGTATAAAAATATATGTTCAGTTAAGTTAAAATTTGATTTTGTTTTGGTGGAACCCACCATAAATTAAGGCTGCATTGAGTTTTTTCAAAAGCAAAAAAGTTGAGCTTTCAAATACAACTCACCTCATTTTTTTAATTATCCACCGACAAACTAATTTTGCCACAAATCACATATTTCTGAAGAGAAAAAAAACTCGTTGGAGGAATATCAAACTTCTCAGAACCTCAACGATTCCTTTAGAAACAGAGGAAAAATAAGAAAGATCATTGTCCATCGGCCAAGTAGCTCCTTTAGTTCACCACCGACCTCCGCCGTTTCGACCGCCAGCCAGACATCGCCGCTGCGCAAGGTAGTCTGCTCTTCCCCTTCTCCTTCTCCTTCTCCTTCTTCTTCTACTGTATTTTCTCGTATCCACTGTTCTGTAAAGTGAACAGTGGAGAGCGTCTCCACTGTTCATGGACCGGATCAGGTCTGGCCCAAACCTAAATGTATTGGATTAGGTTCGACCTAGTAAAATAAAAAAAAATTCAAAAATGTTTTGTAAAAAATCCTTCCTAATTTTTTTTTTATTTTCTGGCATATTTTCCACTAATTTTGCATAATAAAAAAATGGATATCGTAACTAGTTTATGATCATCCATTAAGGTTTCACCAAAATATTAAAAAAAAAATTCCAATCTTTTTTCTAGTGTCTAGACGAAGACTTCATTATTTGTGGGGTGTAAAATTACACGATAAAATACACCCTTAGATATTGTGTTTTATTCAAAAAACTAGTGTTTAATATTATTCAATGACATTATATAATTACATTAGAAGGAGATTGCATGATGACGTAACATTTACAGAATTTGATCGCAAATCCTAATTTTGTTCCTGATGTTGTTGCACGCTCAAGAAGCCATGGAAAATGTAGTTATTGTTGGATGGATTTCGTACGTGATGGAATTGTAAATAGTTTAATGGAACAATAAAAAATATTTTATATAAAGTATTGTTTATTTCATGATGTAATAGCAGTAGTTAAATCTACAATATTTCAATTAAAAACCATCAATATTAATATGTGTCTTTTTTAGTTATTTTATAACCTCAATTCAAAAGGCGTTATTAACCAAACATGTTAAACTATTTTTTATTCAACCTTAATTTCAACTACAGTTTTAACCAAACATATATTTTACCAAACCAACCTCAACTAAAATATTTTTTATAAAATAATTTTTTTCAAATTATAACTACAAAAACTACTACAATATGAAACTCACCGCCATCATTTATGTGGCTGAGAAAGATTTCTTAAGGGAACCCCGCGCGCGGACAAACACAGCATCTTTTTTGTCGTTTCTTATACAAGCGTTTTGAATAATTCTTGTACGTTACTCAGTTTTTCACATGTCTTGCTGGAATTATTATGTGATTACTGGTTTTACTAAAACACTTGCCATTGCCCATTGGTGTTTTTCATCTCATGACAATAATGTTCCACGTGAGAACAATAACTTATTTATAGAAAAATAGTTAAATTGGTGGGCCTTGGCTCGCCATGTAATATTAATAATAAAGACTAATTATCACTCTATTAGTAATTTCTTACGATGCATTTCTTATTTTAAATTTACTAAAACCAATTATTCAAAGCATGCTTAAGCATTTATTAAAATATTTATAGACTAATGTTTGTTTTTGCATTTTAAAAATGTTTTTGAAAAAATTTAAATTTTTTTTCTTTGCTTCAAATTACTATTTTTTTGTGTTTTCAGATAATTTTGATGTGCTGATGTCAAAAATAATTTTTTTAAATAAAAAAAGTATTGTTTTGATGTATTTTTGAGTGAAAAACACTTTAAAAAGCAATTTTTACCACATTTTCAAACACCCTTTAATTAGACATCTTGACTCTACCAGCGCCTCTGCACCATGCGACAACAACAAAATACATGCAAGTTAAACTAGTAGATAGCATGTTTGGGACATTGTTTTTGAAAATATTTTTTTGAAAAAATATTTTTTAAAAAATTAAAGCTAAAAAATTATTATTTTTTAAATATAATTGGACTGCAATATCAAATACTATTTATATAAAATAGTAGTTCAACGCCATCATTTTTTAAACTAAAATAAAAATTTGAGTTGAGTTTTGTAGCCTATCTCATTAAAAAAAAATTCAACAAAAAACAAGAATGTACATCTACATAAAAAGAAATTATCTAAAAAAAGAACCAACATCCTAAGGTGATATATATATATTTTTAAAATATTGATATAATAAAATATTAAATTTACTTAGATTTTATAATCTAACCCGCCTGACCCGAATTATAAATTCTAACGTGTTTAATTTTTTTAGATTATTATTATTTTTTAATTATATGTACGTGTGTCGAGTGATGGACTTGGATTAAATGAATGAAGACAAGTCAACGAGAGAAAAAAAAAATCTCTTGCTTTTCTATGGATGTGAGTGATGAGCAGGTGACGAATACTATTCTTGAATTGTAATACTATTGGACCGCGCTGGGTCTTTTTATGATTTCAATCCATAGAATTATGAATGTGATCAACCGTTCGCGTGGAATTATGATTTCAATCCCTCTTTACGGACTGCTAATGATCACTGACTTTGTCTCTGTTTTAATGTACTGTTATTATAAATAAATTTTAAAAAAATAAATATATATATTATTTTAATATATTTTTTAAAAAATACCTTAAAAACAATCTCAGCCATTTTTTTCCATAAACGGTAGAAAATACCTTCGAGGGTGTTTGATTTAGAGATAATTTTAGTTTTTTTTAAAAAAAGTTTATATAAAAAATATGTATTTTAAACTTTTGAAAGTTTAGTTTATGCTTTAAAAAAGTTATATTTAAAAAAAAAAACCACCACATCTCCAAACTTTGTACGAATAAGTTAATAATGAAAAAATTATCAATCCTGAAGGGTATAATTCAACTGATCAGATTCTAGATTTATTCCCTAAATATCACCAGTTTGAGTTTCACAAATCTCAAGACCCATTGGGAGGTTACATGGTCGTTAACTTTAAAGCCCATAAAATTAGTCGAGGTACACGCAAGCTGATTCGAACATCCATATTAATAAAATAATAATAAAAATAAAAGGTTATCAGCACTACTTTCTACTCGCTTGACGTTTCTTCTAGTTGAGTTCCTTATTTTACAATTTTCATTTAGATTAAACATTACAAAAGATTCCTCAAATTTCGCCTTGTATTTATGTCATTTCATTTTATGAGACAATGTATTTTACTCTACTCTTTACATTTCATCCATTTCCAAAGGATGCAGCCAAAACTTAATTAATAAAGTAATTAATTCAGTCAAATCCAATGGATGCAGTAAGAACTTAATTACCTAATTTAACCCGATGTTAACTCCACTAGATTAATCATAAGATATTAAAAACTTCAAATCAATATTAATTAACGCTTCATTAAAAAAAAAAAAAAAAAGTTTATGGGTGACTTAGTACAGTAGATTAATCATCTAGACACAAATACATCTCTGGAACAAAAGCACTCTAACATGAAATACAAATTACTGAAGAAAATTCGAAGTTACTGCACGGAAGCATGAAAGAAAAGGAAAGGGCCTAACGACCGTGATTAATGAAGGATGTTACCTTCTCCATCATGACCCTAGCCTTGGCACAATTAGGGTTCAGCAGATGGAAAACATGATCTTCTCCTTCAGTCTCCACAATTTCCACCAGACCAACCCACCCACTCCTCTTCAGTGCCTCGTAGTAACGGACTCCCCTGTCTCTTAGCCTATCCTTGCCAGCAACAAAAATTAGCACCCTAGCGCACCCCAAGCTAGCCAGCTCCGCCCCACCTGCGCCGGCCGGGTTAATCCTGGGATCATCATAGATTCTAACAGAAGGAAAGATAAACTCTATCACCGGGCTAAAAGTATCCGGCTCATTGTTACCAAAAAATGGGTGCGCCAAAACCACACCAACAATTTTAACCCCATTTAGGCCGTTCGTAGTTCCAGCTCTCGCAGCCATGTTATGTGCAATATTAGCACCAGCACTATCACCAGCCAAAAACGTTCTATCAAAATCTGCGTGCCCATTAAGCCAGGACTCAGACCCTTCACCATTTACATGTGAAGCAACCCATTGGATTGCAGCCCATGAATCATCATATGCTGCAGGGAGAGGGTGCTCTGGGGCTCTTCTATATTGGACGGACACGGCTATAACATTAGCGTTGTGGACTAAATCGGTGAGGTAGTTATGGTATAGAGAAGAGAAAGGAGATTCAATGCAAAATGCACCGCCATGGATGTATATCAGGAGAGGAAGCTTCTGGGTTGGATCTGTGATTTTGGGGATAAAAAGACGGACAGACAGGCTGTTTTCTTGTGAGACTACGGTGTCTTTGGTTTGGACTCCTGTTAAAGGGTCATTGGATGGTGGAACAGTTTCTGTGTCAGCTGTGATTCTCTCCACCTTGCCATATCTGTAAATGCGAAAGAAGGGGGAGAACTCATGAAAAATTTCGTTGGAGTTTGACGAATCCATTATTTGAGAGAAGAAACAGCAGGGCAAGAATATTTGAGAAAACAGGATGTGTTCTTATATTATTATTTAAATACTGTGCGGGACCGGGGGTAGAGATGCTAGCTTCATAGTTTTTTTTTTTTTTTTTTTTAATCATAAATATTAAAATCAACTTAAATATATCTCAAATATTTCTATACGTTCTGAAATTGTCCTAAAATTAATGATTATATCAATTTTTTAAAAAATTTAAACTTATAATTATTAAAAAACTAATCCAAGAACTGAATAATTAAACTATTCTTTAAAGTTAATTTATAACTTATTTCTAGTTAGTATTGTGTTAAATTATTTTTTAAATTGTGTTTTATTACCATATTAGATTTGAAAATATTTAATTAATTAATATAAATTATAAATGTATCTACTTTATATCTTGAAATTTTTATTATGAAAAAATTATAAAACTTATTTTTTTAATTTACCTTTTCAAACTATAACTATAAAAGTTACACAATACTGAACATCCACCGATTCTTAAACTTACTTTTACCGAGATCAATTCAGTCTCTACCCGATCTTAATTTAGTTAAGTTTTTTTGGTGGGCAGTATATATAATTCGTATAACACCTTATTAACAAAAAAAACTAAAGGAACCCTACCTTGTAATACTATTTCATTAGTGTTATGTTTTTCTTCTTTTTTTTTTTTAATTCCTAATCTATGTTTTTTTTTTTTTTCAGTTTCAATTCTATAACATTACGGTTATTAGAGATTGAGTTTTATAAAAAAAAAAATTAATTTATTTTTTACGAGGTTATACCAGACTCATTACCTGGACTGCAAGTTTGATCAATTGACTTAAGTTTTTTTTCCTTTTATTTATTAATTTTTTTAATTTTTTTTTTCAATATTAGTTTGATTGAGAATTAGATTTTATAATGTGTTTCAGTCTACTTTCTATGAGGTTATCTTCATCTCATAACTTGGGTTATGAGTTTGATAAGTGAACTTTAATTTATTTGAGTTTTTTTTAATAATTTTTTTTCAATTTCATCTTTTAACACTAGGTTGGTTGAGAATTGAGCTTCATAATTTGTTTCAATTTGTTTTCTACATGGTTATCCTAGTCTTATGACCCGATCATGAATTTGGCAAGTTAACCCGGGTTGACCCAGGTTATTTTTTTAATTGATTTTTTTTCACTCTCATCATTCAACATTGAGTTTATTGGAGATTGAATTTCATAATTTGTTCTGATTTGCTTTCTATAGAACTATTATGATCCTATGTCTTGGTATATGGATTAACAGGTTAACTTATATTGACCTGAATCGATCTAATATGTTATCGATCTTATCTTAAATATTTATTTTTAATCAAAATATGTTTTTATTGGTCATTCGGATTGTCTTTAAACCCGCTAAAACAACCACTTCACGTCGAATTAATTTTCACATGTTTTAAATTTTTATTTCTATGAAAATAATATTAGCAATGCCTATTTTTTTTTTGTACATTAAAAAAATTTAATCCTATACACAACGTAGCTCGTGACAATATTCTAGTCTTGACTTGTAATTAGCTAAAAATACAAGAAGGCAAGGAAGAAGAGACTAGAGAGTACAGGAGGAAATCAAGGAACGCAAAAAGGCAGCATCTACAACCACCACTCGAATAATATGATAATAAAAGTAAGCTTGGGGGTAGCTGGAAAGCTAACACATTTAGGCATATAATATTTTATTTATTTAAAAATATATTAAAAAGTTTTTATTTATTTTGGATGTTAACATATTACAGTTATTAAAAAAATATTAAAAAAAATCAATTTAATATTTCTTCAAGACAAATATATTTCTAAAAAACACTTAATAACAAAAACTATTATACAAAATCAAAAATAAAAAAATTCATGCATCAATTCAGGTATTAGTATATTTTTAATTAATTAATTAATCTTTAAGTTTAACCAACCGACAGATCGACAAGACAGGAATGGAAATTGCTGGAATTGATTCATTTGTGTCTTGATTGAAAATGCTTTAAGTTGCGTGTCGTTCAAAGATGGCTGTTCGCTTCACATGGAAAAATATTCGCTCACGGTCTTCCTCACGTTTTGTTTCTGATTTTACATTTTTTTTAAGTTTTTTTATTTAAAAAACTATTTTTAATATATTAATATGTTTATATAAATTACTATTGGTTTAAGTTTCAAAACTTCTTAGATCTATTTTTTAACTAAAGGAAAAGGTCAAACTCGTTTATTTGGAACCACTCTTTCCTGCTCCAAAGGTATACCTAAGCATCACTTTTTATTTAGTTGCCCTTTGAACCTTATTATTATTATTTTAATTTATACAAAAGGAAAGGTTATGAAAATAATACTTTTTAATTTTTATTTTATTCATATCAGTTTTATTTATTTATTTATTTTATTCCAATAAGAGAAATACAATCTAACATATACGTTTCCTTTTTTGCTACGTATGATTTAGAAAAAACAATAATACAAATAGCAGTGATTTTATGTGAATCAATTATTGCGGGTCCCAAATCAAAGTTTACTCTCGTTGATCATTACAAAGACTTTATAAAGTGTGGGGAAATAACGTCCCCCTCGTGGACTGCTTCCGGATACCGTGGATTTATTCTGCCCGTAAGTTTTTTTTTTTTTTTTTATCTTTCTGTACGAGAGCTTGATTGGATGTTAATTTGACTTAATAATGGGTAGCATTAAAAAACAATAATTAAAATGAAACGCACATGGAAGATGAGTGGTGTTTTAGGATTTTTTTTTTGCAAAATGTTCACCTTAGTCCCCATTCTTTACTAATTATAACAATGGAATACCTCCATTTTTTGAAGTTTTTTAAAAAAATTGGCCTAAAACTTCTTTTTTTTCCCCACTGGTTCGAGAGAGGAGAGAGAAAGTCATCGAATTCCAGAAATAGAAAGATAAAAATAACATTGACACCGATTCTAGTCACCAAAACAGTTGATCTTTATATCTAATGGTTCCATACGATGATGGAAGTTCTACTGAGGTTTTATTTTATATTGAAAGTGCCTAAATAACAAATCTGAGCTTGAGAAGATTTTTGGTTTTCGGTTGATTTCAGGTTTCAGGGCTTTTTTAAGGTGGTTTGGGTCAAAATTAGGCCGGGAGTAAGTTTTTGGATAAAAAACTTTAGACCTAATTTTCCAGCCGCCATAGTAACCAAAATCTAGGCATAGTCAAATGACGTCGTCTAATTGTTTTTTTTTCAAAAAATATTAGGGCATATGACATCTACCAACAAAAATGTATAAGGGCCCATGTATGCTCGGACCCTTACTAAATGGGTCATGAGTACTAGCCTGGCCTTTCTCCTTTTTTTTTTTTTTTTTTTATTTATGCCTTATTTATGTCTTTCTTCAAAATAAATTCTTCATTTAGATTTAAATCTATAATCATTCTCTCTTTTATCTATTTTGTTAGACTTTTTTAAATAGCACTTATTTTTTTAATTATTTTGAAACATTTAATTTTTTGAACAAATTATTCTAATTTGTCTATAATCTTTTTAATGTTTTATATGGATAAAAAATATTTATTTTTTTATAATATTTTTAATATATGCAACCTTACATAATATTTGTTTTTATTTAATCAATTTCATATGTATATTTCTATTTTCGTTTGATTTAATCAAATTATTCTATTGTCGTTTGATTAAATTACTGATGATAATTTTCCGTCACTAATTTCCATCGGGAAACCCTTCGGAAATATTAAATTTATAACCAACAATACAGCCCCCCTTGTTCCCCCTCCTTCATTTCTTCTTCTTCCTCTTCCATTTCCTTTCTGTAAAAAAAAAAAAAAAAACAACGATCATTCCCCTCAATTTGTCACAAATCTAAATCTCATCATGGTCATTAGAAAACCTAATGGTCTGTGAGAGTCTAGGTAAATGGATTGGATATGCAAGGGGGAAACACATCAAGTTGTTGATCCTTTTTCATTTTTCATTTTTTTTTCATTTTCGTTTTCATTTATTTATGAAAAAGGAAAAAGATGATTTTGAGGGAAACCTAAAATTAGGTTATGACACTTCCAATGGAACCAAGCTTTAAACATTGACGGAATATTCCATTAGTGTTTTACTATTTTCTGGTAATGCATTTTTATCTATGTATGTCTCTTGATTTTTTTCATTTTCATCTTTATTTATCAGTAATGGTTGTTTTTATTTATTTATTTAACACAGATAGTTCTCGGTTTATTTGATTACATACACATAAGCTTTTTGATTCACACTTTGAATTTTTTTATGTAAAAATACATGTTGGAAAAGCTTGCATATATAACTTTTTTGGTAAAAACACAATATCTAACCCGCGGTTCAAATAACTAGTTTGTGTTATACCAAATTATCAATAATCTCCCTAAGCTCGACCCTTGACCAATAACTCTGCCAACAATTCCTCTCATATATCTATAGTTTCTACCCACAGGATTGATCTTCAACCTCCATACAAGGAAAAAATGTTGCAGCACTAAATCTCAGCCATTGCCCACTACTAACTACCTCTATAAAATCAAACCCTAAATTATCACACCAGAATAAAGAGAGAAATAAGAAGATAAAAGAGCTGAACTATCACGAATCACATTGACAAACACCATTATGATCTATAAGTTGTCGTCCACATAATCTCTACTCTTACCATCGATAATGATACCTTCATCTTAATTTCCATAGAAATAAAATCTGGGATCTTAATAAGACTTGTTGGTTTGATTTTCAGAGTAAGAGAAAGTTATTTGGCCGATTCTTCACTGTAACCATGAAGGGATGAACACAAAAGGTGACAAATAAGAGCTTATGAAAAGAAAAAAAGCCTTTCAAATTATCTCTTTAAGTCTTATTGTAATTTTCTCATTCATAGTAGGAAATATGTTTTTCCTATGACAACTTTCTAGTTTTCAGAAGAGATTGAGATAAATCCTTAAGAGAAGATGATAGCTGATCATATATATTGCTAGATATAGCCCAAAACGGGCCACTAGGTTGCAGGCCCATATCGAGCCTGACTCTTAATTAGTTAGGCTTGGTTTTCTTCCCTCTCACCCCTCGTTTTATCTCTGTACTTTTTATTCTTACCAAGCTATGGCACAAACCTTCATATACCACCCTCTCTCGCAAATAAACAAACTTTCATTTACTTTTTAGGCCAACCTTTCCACCAATAATTATTCTTAAACCAGAGCTTACTCCAACTTTCTTGGCTTGCCACTCTTACCCCTCATTGCTTACTCTTAAGCACTCACTTGTACTCCAATGTTAACTGTGGCATACAAATAAAATACATAACTTTATAGAGAAACATATAATCATTATTACTGTTTTTGTGCCCTACCAGGTTAGATCTCCACAAGGTAAGCTATGTCCTATTTGGTACCTATAAATACCATGCGACACAACATAAAAAGAAAGGTCCTGAAGTAAGCCACTCATGCTCATACATGCTCACTCAAACTCACTTTGGCATACAAACACTATTTTCACAAACATATTCATTCTATTTTTACTAATTTAAGCATCGAAGAGTTTCATAGAAGGACTACTTTTACAAGTCAGTTACTAGCCTAGCACTAGGGGTGATCATTTTCGGTTCGGTTCGGTTTTTATCTAAAAAAATAACCAAAATAAAATTTTGAAAAACTGAAAAATTCAAATCGGAACCAAACCGGTTCAAACCGACTGGTTTCGGCCCGGTCCGGTCCGGTTCGGTCTTTTAACATAAAAACTGGAACCTGCATTTTTTTGTTTGGGCTTTTTTAGGCTTTCTGATGGGTTTCTGATAGGGTTGTAATTAATGTTAATATTATCTAATTTTGTTACAAGATTCTATAATATATTTAATATTTTGTCACTGAATATTCATTTATATTAAATTATTAGTGCTAATATTATGTTCAATATGTTCCAAGTCTTTCTAATATTTGTGTTTTGGACTCCTCTTGCATCAAAGTTTAAATAACACACACACCAAGTTAAAATTTAAATTACAAAGCATTGTTTTCAAAATGGCTTAAAAAGAAACAACAAATAACCTTGCCATAAAAAATAAAATACTTCATGCAAAAAATATAAATCTTCATTGTGCACATCATCTCAATCAAAAAGCACATCAAGATGACAAGAACATTGCACTTTGATTCCGTAATACCATCGACATAAAAACCTGGAATTCAAGATCTAAAATTATAACATAATAAAATAAATTAGAATATATAAAAATAAAAAGTAGTATTTTACCATCAAAGTAACTTTTGAACTCATTATCATCTGTTGATAGATGTAACTTTCCACCAAATTCTACAAAATAAAAAATTAGACATATTAGATGATTGCAAACGATTTAATTAATAAATCACAAAATAAGTCAGCGAAAACAAATACCATATTCATAATGAAGAAAAGAAACAATAAATAAATAAAAGTGGTTTAAATAGAATAGATATTCCACATGTGTCATGACAGATTGAAGAATATGAACAACGATATCCAGAAGAATGATGATCATCACAGTTGAAGTATTTCATAAAACACACCATATGAGAAAAAAATTTAAAAATCAGATCCTCTTGAATTTAATCATGACCATCTTAGCATAGTAAAAAATGCTCAACCTAAATGAGGAAACTTATTCTTGCTGCAACCTATCCTTCAACATTTGTGTATAGATGGCTAATCTCAAGACTCGTACCTACAGCGTTGCAGGTAAAAGCCAATACTTTTGGAATTGTAGCAAGCAACCATCCCCAATATTTCCAATTAACCCCATGGAATAATATCCACCCCCACTACCACAATCCCCTCCACTTTCTCCGCCACCTCCTCTCCTCCCCCTGCTAATTACCTCACCAACCTTGGCCTTGGTTGCAACTTAAATGTACTAATGAACATGATCCATTTTGCAGCCAGTGCTTTAGAGCAGTGAAACAAATGACATAACCATGTCTCCAGTTGTTTAATAAATATTCAAGCAACTGAGGTTTCAATTTCTTCATAAGAACTAGTAAATAAAAACAAAAAAAACACATTATTCTTGTAAAGCTTTCAGCAAGAATATTGAAAACTGGTTGTCATGTATTGTTAATTAAACAACCAATACCCATCAAACATAGTCCTGGTCAAGCAAATGCAATCGTTAATACTAATTAGTTAACTCTTTACCATATGACAATGGCATTCTTTAAAACAATATAAAAGTCCTAGAAAGCATGTATCTTGGCTTCACTCATTCCATGACCCCATCATACCCATTCAATAACAAAATACCAACTTTCAGCAAAAACAATCTCCCCTAATCCCTATACCCTTCTCTTTTCTCACCCCTCAAATGGACTCCCACTCCCTCTTTAAACCCAAATGTCCACCCCCACCACCACAATCCCCTCCACTTTCTCCGCCTCCTCCCCCTGCTAATTACCTGACTAACCTTGGCCTTGGCTATAACTTAAATGTACTAATGAACATCAAGGAACAACATAATGTATCAGATCTAGATAATAGGTACTTCAAGTGATAACACTGGAATTTTTGCAAACTTTGAGAAAGCAAGCAAGGCATTACAAAAATCAACACAAAGGAAAGCAAAGTAACCCAAGTTGGCAATGTAACCATCATTTCATATAGATTGGAAAGGTTGCTTCACAAGGCAAGAATCTCAAAATATAGTCAAAATAACTGAACTAATATATTGCTTAAAACACAACAAAGCCTGTTACTTAATCTGAGCAGCTCCGCTGGAAAATACCCCATTAATATGTTCAACAACACAACACAACACAAATTTTCCAACAAATCTTTGGAACTCACACACACATATTAGGGGCATGTTAATGTCATAAAGAAGGCTTCAATTGGTCCTGCGCTGCACTATCATTTTATAGCAGGTTGCACATGAGTTTATACGTATTATTTTCCTTTTTTTTATAGCTAATTCAACTAAATATCAAGAAGGTATTTTAAGCATCTTTAGTAATGCAGAAAAAAATCATCCCTACGCTAAATTTAAGCATATTCCCAGAATCCACAGAATACACAGAATCACATGTTGTTTAATGCATAAAAAAATCAACAAAAATACAACTCTAACCAAAATACCACTAGATTTTTTAAGGATATACCAACAAATACACAGAATCACGGAGCATATGTTAAAAAAAATAAAAACAGAGATTGACAGAAAAAAGAAATCATACCTGGTGTGAGTTGTGACACGATCCAAGGTCGGATGTGAGAGAGGGAGGTGACTGGTTTGCTAGATTTGGACTCTGGAGGTTCGATGTGCCGATGTGGTGTGTGTCATGCGACTCATGCCCGTGTGGGAGAGGGATGTGGCTGACTGGCTAGTTTATTAGATTTGAAGAGGAAGATGGTATGGGAGAGGGATGTCGCTGGCTGTGGATGAAGATGGATTAACTTGATTAGTTGATTTTGTTACAGATCTGTGAGTGAAAGTATGAATTGTGAGGGTTGAGAGAGCGGCTTAGGAGCAAGGATGACTGGAGTCTAGACGCTAGGGTTAAGAATTAGAACGCGTTTTGTTTTTGTATTTATAGTACCCTCTGAACTGAACCGGTTCGGTTCGGTTGAGGTTTTTTCCAGTTTTAGGTTTTTGAAACCAAAACCGAACAGAACCGAACCGAAGAGTTTTACAAAAATTTTAATCGATTTTTTTTATGGTTCGATTTTTTTTGTTATTTTTTTCTCGGTTTTCTCGGTTTCTTGATTTTTTTGCTCACCCCTAGTGTCATGTGACGCATGCCTGTATGGGAGAGGGATGTGGCTGACTGGCTAATTTGTTAGATTTGAAGATAAAGATGGTGTGGGAGAGAGATGTCGCTGGTTGTGGATGAAAATGGATTAACTTGATTAGTTGATTTTGTTACAGATCTGTGAGTGAAAGTGTGAATTGTGAGGGTTGAGAGAGCGGCTTAGGAGCAAGGATGGCTGAAGTCTGGACGCTAGGGTTAAGAATTAGAACACATTTTTTTTTTTGTATTTATAGTACCCCCTTAACTCAACCGATTCGATTCGGTTGGGGTTTTTCCGGTTTAAGGTTTCTGAAACTGAAATCGAACAGAACCGAACCGAAAATTTTTACAAAAATTTTAATTAGTTTAATCAATTTTTTTATGGTTCGGTTTTTTTCGTTATTTTTTTTCTTGATTTTCTCGGTTTAATCTGTTTCTCGGTTTTTTTGACTTACCTTTACCTAACACTTAATCAAGGAAAGCCTAATATGTCTAAAGTTTATCACGAATTCATCAATTTGCAATTTGTGACGAGTTGAACAAAAAACATTCAATTCATTCTCTTTCACTCTTTACCAAAGATACTTTCCATGATCAATGATAGTTATTCCTAAAATAAAATTACATCAAAATTGTTAAGAATGGGCTTTGGATCATATGAATAAAAAAAGTTTAGGCTTTAAACTTGTATAGATAATAAGAGTTGGGCTATTAGCTTTATTGGCTTTAATGAGATTTGAGCCTTGACCCATTTATTTCGAATGGCTTTTGAAGTGGTTTGTGCCTTCTCCGAGGCTGCTTATGTTGATTTTGGGTTACTGGTATCGGATTTTTATGCTAGTGAGGAGAGCAATACTGGAGCGGTGGTGGCAGGAGGGGCGACGCTGCTGTGGATGGTTCTTATGGTTGTTGAGGGGTGGCTGCCCGGTGGCTGGTTAGTTGAACCGAGAGGGAGAGAGAAATGGGTCTGTGCAGGCTGCTGGTGTTGTGTAGATCTGATGGTTTGGAAGACGAGATGGTTGGGTTTACTGGTTTTGGTGCTGGGCTGTGGTGACTGTCGTGGGTTGCTGTGGACAGCGTTGCTGTCACGAGGAAAGGGCGAGTCTTTGTGATGGGATTGTTCGGGTGGCTAGAACAGGGGCTGTTGGCTAATGGCCACGGTGGAGGGATGGGAGTGAAAGTGACGGTTTTTGTTGGGAGGATGAGGTCTTGGGTTGCTGTTGCTGGAACAGCCGTGGATGGTGGAGCTGCTGGAGAAAATGGAGGGACAGCTGTGTTTGGCCGAAATCAGAGGTGAATGGATGGGTGGCTGTCACGATGGGGGGCTGCTGTTGCTGGATCAGCCGTGGGTGGTTGATGATTGTGAAAATGGAGAGGCAACTGTGTTGGTGCTGTTTTGGTTTGAGTGTTTGGTTGGGAGACACAAGGTTTGGGTGCAGGACTGCGATAGGTGGAGGCTTAGGCTGGGTGAGTGGTTTCAGTTTGAAGAGATGGGACGGTGATGGTGGTCTGTGGTGGTTTTGGAAAGAGGGTCAGTGTTGAAAGTTCATGGTGATGGTTAATCTGCAATGGTTCATGGCTGGATTGTTGGTACTGATTTGGTGGCTTGAGAGGATGGGGATGAAAGCTTAGGGTGGAAGGGAAACTGGAAAATTTTCCAGTGATGGTGGGTGATCTTTTTGTTGAAGGAAAGGCCCTCTAGTGTTTTTTTTTTGTGTGTGTTGTGTATCGTCCCCCTCCGTGCTCTTGTCTGTGCTGGTGTTTAAATGGGGAGCAAAGCTGAAAGTTTGGGATTTGAATGCTAGGAATCTGGTTTTTTAATTGTGATTGATGGAATTCTGGGATTCCAAGGCTGGGATTTAGGAGATTGCATTTGGGTTTAATGACCAAAAGATTTGAAAATTAATTGCTGGATCTTAGGGTTTAATTTGGATTCTGGACTAAGCTGTATCAATTGGACAAAATCAGGGGTCTGAATTGGGCTGAATTAAATTAATTGGAAACAATTAACCTAAATTGGATAACAATCAATGAATCAATTTGGACTCAATCGAATTAAATGGATTGAAACAAATGGGACCGAAATGAATTTAATATAGTCAATTGGACCCTTGGATATTTTCTCCTTTTCATTACAGTTCTTGTGTATAGGTTAAAACTTGAATTCTATCTCATTTTAATCCCTCAAATTAATCTTTTCAATTTAGTCTTTGCTTTTCAAATTCTTGCAATTTCAACCTGATTTGTACTCATTCCCCTATTTCTTTTTAATTGTATCCCTAATTGAATCAATTTAGACCACCTGATTAATTTACTTGTTGTAAATTCATCCTTTGCTCATAAGATTATGCAGTTTTAACCAATTTAATTTTTAATTTTAATTTGTTTCTTCAATTAAGCCCTTCATTGATTTCTAACTTGGCTATTTGTTCCAAACTCATCCTTGAACTTTAATTTCTTTTAATTTTAGCCAATTTAAACCTATTTAAATCCTTTTCTCAGTATTCTCTTCAGTTCAAACCTCAATTATGACAAAACAAATCTCAAACCTCTTTTTTACTAATGATACTTGATTATCAATATAATTTCAAATCCCATCTATAAAGTTTGGTGTTTTTATTTATTTTTATATTTTTGTATTTTGTATATATTTTTTAATGATTTTCAAGATGTTTTGACACACAAGAATTAAATAAAAATGAAGAAAAATAACAAAATAATCAAAATAACATTGAAATGACATATTTTTTTTTGGAATTTTCTAATATTTTTAAAATATATACAAAAATAAGGGGTTAATAATTGAGTTACAACAACACAAAATAGATTTCTCATAAGTTATAGTGTTTTTTTACAATTTTAGTATTGTCAGAAAAAATAGTTCTAAAATAAAAGGAATCTAACCTGGTTTGATTTCGGATTTTGAACTATTTTTTAGGTATTTTAAATAGACGAAATGATTTGTGAGTGTTTCAAAAATGTTATTGAGGTGTTTTTAGATTGAAATACCTTAAAAATTACGTATTTTTTTAATCTTTCCAATTTTAATCAAATAGGTTAAAACTTGAATTCTATCTCAATTTAATCCCTCAAATTAATCTTTTCAATTTAGTCTTTGCTTTCCAAATTCTTGCAATTTCAACCTGATTTGTTATCAATCCCTTATTTCTTTTTAATTGCATCCCTAATTGAATCAATTTAGACCACCTGATTAATTTACTTGTTGTAAATTCATCCTTTGCTCATAAGATTATGCAGTTTTAACCGATTTAACTTTTAATTTTGATTTGTTTCTTCAATTAAGCCCTTCATTGATTTCTAACTTGACTATTTGTTCCAAACTCATCCTTGAACTTTAATTTCTTTTAATTTTAGCCAAGTTAAACCTATTTAAATCCTTTTCTCAGTATTCTCTTTAGTTCAAACCTCAATTATGACAAAACAAATCTCAAACCTCTTTTTTTACCAATGATACTTGATTATCGATATAATTTCAAATCTCATCTATAAAGTTTGGTGTTTTTTATTTATTTTTGTATTTTTGTATTGTTGTATGTTTTTTTAATGATTTTCAAGATGTTTTGACACACAAGAATTAAATAAAAATGAAGAAAAATAACAAAATGATCAAAATAACATTGAAACGACATATTTTTTTTGGAATTTTTCTAATATTTTTAAAATATATACAAAAATAAAAGGTTAATAATTGAGTTACAACAACACAAAATAGATTTTTCATGAGTTGAGAGAGGCTTGATAGTGTTTTTTTACAATTTCAGTATTGTCAGAAAAAATAGTTCTAAATTAAAAAGAATCTAACTTGGTTTGATTTCGGATTTTGAACTATTTTTTAGGTATTTTGAGTAGACGAATTGATTTGTGAGCGTTCCAAAAATGTTATTGAGGTGTTTTTAGGTTGAAATAATTTAAAAATGATGTTTTTTTTAACAACAGAGGTTTTGCCCTAATTTTTTGGCCACCATTGTGGTGCGTGGAATCTGGGTTTGCAGACGACAAGTTATCTGATATAAAAAAATAAAATAATAAAACCAAGCCCACGCGTCCGTGCTTTTCCTTGCAATGGCCCAGGCGCGCTGAGCCATATACCCGTGCTTCTAGCTTCTTTTTGGCCCTGTTTTGTTTTATTTTTGTTTTTTTTAATATATATATATATATATATATATATATATATATATATATATATATATATATATATATATATATAAAGATTATTTAATCAAGTTGAGTTCATGATCAGTTTGACAATTTAAGCCACAACTCCTGAAATGCTATTTTTTTCTTCTAATTTTGTTTTTTTATTGATACCTTTTTTCAACATATCTTTTTTAAAATAATTTTTAAATTTATGTTTTAATTAATATCATTTGTTTGTGATTTTTTATTTACTTATTTAACATTTTTGGATAGAGATTTTTTTATAAAAAATTATTTTGTGTGTGTTTAATTTTTGAAGAGATTCTGATCCATCTATATTTTTTTTAATCTTTTATATAAATGAACTTTATTTTCAAAATAAAAAATATTTATTTTTAGATAATATTTCTAATGTGTAGCATTGCATAATATTTTTTTTATTTTTTTCTTCAATTAATTAATACTATGTTTGTTTATTTCTATTATTGTTTGATTGGATAAAAAAATATTTTAATAAATAAAATTTAGCAAACATAAAAGGATAAATGTTTTATCGTGTGAGATTAAATATCTTGATTTACATCAATTTTTCAAGTTTTTAAGTTTTATTTTTAGATCTTTTTATTTATTTATTAGCACATATAATTGTTGATTTATTTAATTATATTTATGCATAAATTGTTTTTTATTTATAATTAAAATTTTTAAATTACATAAATGTATTAAAAAAGTTTTTATATAATTTTTTATAAAAAATAAAAATACCTGCCCGCAACAAAGCAAACAACTAGTTTATAACGTTACGTGTGGCTCGAAGTTCTATCTGTAACTCACCATCCGAGTTAAAGCCTCCAAATTGAATATATTTCAGTAGCTGGCACACTGTTGACCACATATTCAGAGAGAGAGGGGTAAGCTGCTTCTAATCCAAGTTAGATGTTAAGTGATTTCTGGTTGTTGCCATCTTCTTAGTTCATTCTTTTCTCTATAAATGACCATCGGGATTGCCTTAGCGTAGGCAACGTTTTGTTACTTTGCATATTTTATTGAAATGATGGAGATTGTGAAGTTCAACGACGGTGAGATAGCCTATGATTTCTCGCCCTTCTTTAAAGTATACAAAGATGGCTACATAGAGAGATGTCTGCCTATTATCAAAGTTCCACCTTCCCATGAACTACCCACTAGTCTTCAATCTAAAGATGTTCTTATCACAACCGAACCTCCTATATCTGCCCGTATTTTCATGCCCCAAATGACCAAACTTAATAGTAAACTCCCAGTTCTTATTTATATTCATGGAGGCGGGTTCGCACTAAGATCCCCCTTTGACCCGATTTACCAAAAATATGTTGCTTCTATTGTAACAGAGGCTAATGTCATTGCTGTCTCCATCGAGTACCGGTTAGCACCGGAGCACCCTATACCCACGGGCTACGAGGACTCATGGACATCCCTCCGATGGGTGGCATCCCATGCAAACGGGCATGGACCAGAACCATGGTTAAATATTCATGGAGATTTCAGCCGGGTTTTTCTGGCAGGTGATAGTGCTGGGGCAAACATAGCCTATAACTTGGCAGTTCGCATTAGATCAGTGCTACCAAAGATGAAGTTGGCCGGGATGATTTTGATGCATCCATTTTTTATGGGGTCAAAACTTGATAAAATGTGGTTCTATCTGTGTCCTAGAAATGGTGGGCTTAAGGATTCTAGATTCAAACCTGCGGCAGAGGATATGGCTAGAACTGGGTGTGAGAGGGTATTGGTTTTTTTAGCAGGAAGGGATAAATTGAAAAATGCTGGCAGGTCTTATTATGAAGAGTTGAAGAAATGTGGGTGGGAAGGAAATGTCGAGATGGTGGAACACGATGGAGTAGGGCATGTGTTCCATTTGTTAAAGCCTCGTTGTGAGCAAGCTTTGGATATGATGAAACGGTTGGTTTCTTTTATTAACCAAGAACCTGCAATCATCAGTTGGACAAGCAAGATTTGAGGACTGATCACGTCAAGGGAAAAAGTAAGATTGATACCAGTCTCTATGTACTATGGGAATAAGCTACTCGATCTACTGTTCGGACTGTCTTAAAGTTATTACATCTGTGCAAGGACCATCTTGATAACTGTTTTGTACCTTGTCTTTCACTTTCTTCCATCACCACTTGCTATATTTGTATTTGGTCTCCTGGGATTGTTTCCAGCCTGCTGTTATAGACCTATCTGTACTCCATGTTTTGATCTATATACTGCTGGTACGCCTAAATCAAGATGTTTCATCTGGTACTATATATTGTCTGCTGTTAGAGTCCTTTTTTGCTCGTTATGGAGTTCGGTAGATGTAGGTTTCTTGACTTCATTAGCTGTTTGGTGCTATAAATTTGGATACCTGTTGGTGTAGTGAAGTGGAATCTTTCTGTCTTGTTTGTATGAATTTGTAGCTGTTAATTATAGCCTTATCTGTTCTCTTTGTTATTTGTAAACTCCTCCTTTTCGTAGCTATTATTCTCTTCTACCTATTTCCTTATTATTTAGTGGTTAATAAATTTTATTGCATTCATTTTTTCTTACAAGAAAAAAGCCCTAGCAATGACGTCGTTAGCTTCATATGCTCAAATCAAAAGCTTTCAAGAACCAAACTTGAACCTTGTCTTAAGAAAATAAAGAAAGAGACAGAAGAAAATCCTTTAAGCTTGATTTGGAGCTCATGCTATGATCTCTGTTTTAATCCAAAGAAAGCTGCAAGAAACAAATTTCTCATAAATGTAACAACCCGAGTGTATACGGCCTTCCTAAAATTGAACGGAGAAGGATCGTTGAGGTTGATTAACTTTTGGTTACTGATCAATCCCTTGGTGACGACACAAAGGTTATATATAGCAATACTGCCAATATCCCTTGATTTTGAGAATTAGAAGGCTGTGTGATCTAGACCGTGTTGCGGAAATGTATCATAATTGTAGGGAGATGGCCGATTCTCGTATATATAGCTTTGGAGTTTGATCTTAGTCTTCATATTTTTCAGGTTCTCCTGCTGGTTGTTTGAGCGTTGTTTTGGTGGACGTTTTAAGAGTTTCTCTTCGTCGTTTATATGTAGTAGTTAGTTCTTAGGCTTTAGTTGCACAGAGATAATTAGGAACCATTCAAAAGTGATTTGCAAGAGGGAGACAACAAAAAATATAAAGATGCGCTGCAAATTAAATATCTCACATTTTCAGTGCTTGATGGGTTAAAATATTTGGTTAAGATAAAAAGCATGTGCGTGGTAAACATGCCAAGTTAAAGATAATCTCATTCTCACAAATATATTAAACTCAAAGAATTAAACCCAAAGACAAATATATATAAAGGTTATTTTTCTCTCATTAATATCGCTATAAATAGAAGATTTTTCAGTCCTTTTCTTCTCTAAAAACAATAAGGTTGAGAAGGTATAAATACTCCCTGAACCATCTAGATAAGGGTTCATAACTTTTGATCCCGTAAGATAAACTCTTATAGATTTTAAAGCATTAACCCACTTAAAACTTAAGAACAAATATCTTTATTTCTTGAATTTAAAACTCTTTTGAGACATTTATTGCATTTCTCATATATACTGACTTTATCAGCGAAGGGTCTCTAAGTTCCCCGATTGAGATTATTTTTATAGGTACTCAAGTTTTTATAAAAAGTCTAAAATTCTTAAGATTAAAAACATAAAATCTAAAAACTGTAACATATTAATTAACCACTATCCAAAATATTAAATAACATATTATTTACATGTATTAAATTTTATAACATCATCAAAAATATATATTTCTTTAGTCAAAGAACCCATCTTCGATCTTGGTTTTCGTTCAAAAATAAATTTTTTTTTAACAAAAAGAAAAATAGAAATTCGAAAATAAGTGGGACAAAACATGCCATCTTCTAATCGATAGAAGAAAAGCGTAGTGCGTGGAAGAGTTGAGCTGATTTCTGGTGAACTGAGAATCAATGAAGCACTAAAGAGAAATGGCTCGTGTTATAAGAGATTGAATTTGATGAAGGACATCCTTGATCTTCAACTCTTATAGTGAAAATGAATATAATTGTTGATGAATTCTTACAACTAACTATTTCCCACTTCATGCAAACTCAATCAAAAAGAAAAACTACAAGGTTATTTTATACGATACTCCCATAACAAATACCTGCTCTTCATGACATTTTAAAGTCGGCACAGCACGTTTTGAAGTAGTTTTCCTCAATTCAATTTGACAAATAGGTTCGTAAGAAAAATATAGTCAAGATTAATTACTCTACATTTGCAAAATTTAATCAGTTCAGCCCGACTGATTAAATTGCATTAAATTGTAAGATGGCCACCAATTAAAATTTTGAAAATGTTCGAAAAATAAAAAGATATTGGAAATGTTTTAGTAATTACCAAGTTAATATTTCTTAAATTAAATTTCATGAAAAATTAAGAAGGAATTATGATAATACCTATTCATTAATTAAAATTTTCAATGATGTTTAAGAAATAAAAACTTTTGATAAATTTTGAAAATGCTTGGTCAATAATTGTTTTTGAATATGTTTAAGAATTTTTTTAAAAAAAATTCAAAAAGAATATCTTAATTTGAAATTATTTAAGAAATAATTGTTTTAAATGTTTCAACAATTATTATTTTTTAAATTTTGATGATTTTCATGAATAATAAATGATTATATTTCATTAGAAAAAGTAACCAGTACATATGTTAAATGATTTATTTGTTTATGTAGGATAGATGATATAAAAACAAAATAGAAACAGTAGCCCCCCACATCAAAAATTTGAGATCTGACAGCCAGAAGCCATTGAACAGGAGGCGGAACACAAGATCAATACTTCCAATGGCCACTAGACTATAACCGAGTTGAAAACCAACAAGGGGCCAAACACAAAACCAAGGAATTAGCCAAAACGTAAAGCCATGTCCTCAATTTTATCCTTGCCAGTTTAATTTGCAGTGTCCCGAAGCTACGAAAACTACAAGTGTGTGTGTGTGGAAGAGAGGAACCCTAGAGATTGAGAGCGACGACCTAGTCTTGTGGAGGAAGTCTAAGACGCAAGAATTTGTGTTCGACAATTCTCGAACCGATTGTTTCTCTAATATGCTAACAAAATAGCTCTACCTAACACCCTTTTGGCAATTAGGCCGGTAGACTAATCCATGACCACATCTATATATTACATAGAGATAAGGGTGGCCAGCCCATGTATGATCAATGGGTTTCACATTCCGTGACTTGTGTCAGATAATCAGGCTCGGAGGAACGAGGACCTCCAACAAATTCATGATACATAGATGGAGTATAAACGTTGATTATGACGCTTAATATATGATAATATTTCCATTAAACTTGCATACAGGAACTGCTTAATTAATTTTGAAGAAGTGCGTCAAGTATTAGAAAAAGATTGAAGTGCATTAAACTCCCAAAAACGAAAGAATGAAAGAAAAGAAAAGAAAAGAAAAAGAAGCGTATGGTTTTCCATTTCTACATATTTTGTGTTATCAACGTTGGTTTTCCAGAATTCCGATCGAACCCTGTGATCGATCGATCAAGAATTGGAGTGTCGTGACATGACCACTCTCTAGCAGTGGTGTTCTAAAAGGACATGTAGGTGTTCGATTTATTACGTGTGTCTATGCATGCATATGTACGCATTGCTCAACTACTATCGTTTTGACCTTTTATTCGCACTCGTCTGCAAAGAAGCAATAGCCACAAACCAAGGGCATCCGTCTCGGCAGGGAGCGTTGTATGCTCGTTAGTATCTGAGCCACCAAAATGTATGCAAATGCTTCTGACAATTTGCTATGGCCAAAATCAAATGTATACCAACCACTACTAAGCATCTGGGCAATATTGTTCGTTTTGACTATTTGGCCTTGAGTCGATCAAAGCCTGTGACCACATAATTTTATTGCTTTGTAATCTGGAACGGTTTTCATGGGGCCATGAGAAGAAGACGAGTGCAATATACTAACAAGTGGAGAGCCACATATATATAGTGGAGGATGCCAAGGATATTGTGAATCCAGCTCTGAATGTTTTATTTTACCAGTCAGTTCACTCGCTTACATGATACATATGACGATAATACATATAACGAAGTCCAAGCATTTCATTTTATTTTTCCCCAGAAGAAGACAGGTTTTCTAGTGATATTCTCATTTCGTCCCTTTGCAGCTTCAGCTACAACCACAGAGTTCTTTTTCAAGTAGTGAGGTCGAGGAACATCGAGGTTGAGAGACGAGCGACGGCCCATGTTAGTAATAAAATCTACGAGGCCACCACCCAGGTTACCACAATTCCAAACACACCTATTTAATTCAAAATCTACGAGGCCACCACCTAGGCTGCCACTCCGCCGTGTCCCGTTTCTAATAAGCCCCCTGACATTAGCAAGCCCAGAATCTCCTTAATTATTTGCCCCATCTGTATTGATTTTCCTCCCCTGACACTCGCTTCTTAGCTGACCGACCTTCAATTCCAACAGTTTCGCAAGTAGCAACACAAGTATCACGCTTTCCCTCCTGCGAGGACATCCCCACAACAAGGGGAATTAATGCGTTGAGATGATACTTTCGGTGTATTAACTCTTTTTTTCCCAGCATATCAAATTTTAATTATGATTTTTAAATATTTTATAAATTCTCAAATCTTTTCTAATCAAGTGCTATTATGTTAAATACATGTTAACATTACCGTTAAATTGGCACATGATGCATGGTAATATGTGCAAGAAAAAATTTATTTTCAGTCGAGTGTACGTGCTTTTATATTTTTATATTAAGATGGTGTTTAGTAATGTGGTAATAATTATTTTTTAAAGTATATTTTACTTGGAAATATATTAAAATAATATTTTTTATTTTTTTAATACTAACATATCAAAACAATAAAAAAAACACAAAAAAATTATTTTAGCAAAAAAATCATTTTTTTAGCAAACAGTGCTCAAAACGCAATCTTAATATCTATTAGGGGTGATCATTTTCGGTTCGGTTCTTATAAAAAAAAGTAACCCAACCAATTTTTTTTTAAACCGAAACCGGTTCAAACCACTACCAGAAAACCGATAAATACAAACGGAAATACCGAGGGAATATTTCCGTCAGTAAATTTCCGAGGGATTTTACCGACGGACATATTCCCTCGGTATATACCGAGGGAATTACGGAGGGACCAAAAAATTAAAACAAAGAAAAAAAAATGACGACGTGTCAGGATTTACCAACGGAATTAACGACGGCATAAATCCCGTCGGTAAATCCGTTGGTAAACTTGTTTACACTGTTCATCATGTCAATTACAAAGGGAATCACCGACGGACAAAATCCGTCGGTATTTTCCAGAGAGCTCCAGAACTGTTCACTTTCCAATTGCACTGTTAATTGTTGTTCTTTACGGACAAAATCACCGACGGATTGAAAAGTCGTCGGTGTTATTTGGCGGTTTTCTGAAAAAATTCAATTGATTTAAAATTTTCATTTAAATATTACAGACGGAATCACCGACGGACTGAAAAATCGTCGGTAATTGTTGGCGGTTTCTGAAAACTTTTTATGAAATTAAAAATTTAAATTAAATATTACCGACGGAATTACCGATGGAATAATTAAAAAATATTAATATTCAATTATCCGTCGGTAAATCCGTCGCTAACGCGCCCCAATAAAAAGCCCGAATCCCTTATTTCACAAGAGACAAACTTATTTCTTCTTCTTCTTCTTCTTCTACTTCTTCTTCTTCTTCTTCTTCACTATATGTAAAAAACATCAATATCTATTTCTTTCTCTTCTTTTCTCTCCTCATCTCCTTCTCTTTTTCTCCATGCTCGGGTATGTCTTCTTCTTCTTTCTTCTTTTATCCTCTTAGTTTTTTTTAATTAATATGCTTTACGAAAAAAAATTTCTCTCCTTAGCTTCACTTGCAACTACATTAAGGTAAGATTTTTCTTCTTTTTTCATGATTTTTTAACCCTTTATATTTGTTTTTTATTTTATTTTTAATTGGTTTTGTTCTTAATAATTGTATAAATGCTGTTGTGAGATTTGTTTTTTCATATGAGATTAATTTTTAGTTGATTTATTTATAGGATTTTTAAATTTTTAGCAATTGCAACTTCATTTTTTTCATATGAATTTTTTTAGTTGAATTTATTTTTTCATTTTATTTATTTGTTGCAAATTTGTTTGAGTTGATTTTCTTATTTTTTTTTCAAGCATTTTGAGTATATATTATACAGTGTTGATTTATGTTGATTTAATTATTTTATAATTTTATAAAATGAATTTTTTTTAATTGTTTTTAAATAATTACCGACGGAATTACCGATGGAATTTCCATCGGTAATTCCGTCGGTAAATCTGTTGGTAATAAAAAAATATTATTACCGAGGGATATACCGATGAAATGAAGCGGATAATTTTATTTTGTATTTCCGACGGATTTACCGACGGATAAATTACCGATGAAGTATTCACCGACGGAGCATTTCCGTCGGTGATGTCGTCGGTAAATTAATTACCGACGAAGTATGTGTCTTACGCCGACGGAAAAATTCCGTCGGTAAAACTGTTAAATCTTGTAGTGAACCGACCGGTTTCGGTTCGGTTTGTTTTTTAGAACAAAAACTGGTTCAAACCGGTTTGACTTGGTTTTTTCCGATCTGGCTCGGTTTTTTCCGGTTTTTTCGGTTTGGGTTCGGTTTTTTTGGTTTCAGGCTTATAAAACCGAAACCGAACCGAACCGAACTGGTCTGTTTTTTAAAATTTCTAATCGGTTTAATCGGTTTTTTTCACGGTTCTGTTTTTTCGGTTATTTGTTTTTCTATTTTCTAGGTTTAATCGATTTTTTGATTTTTTTGCTCACCCCTGTCTATGACTTTAAAAACAATTTCAATAAGCACCAATAATCTTCAAATCTAATAAATATTAACTTCACAATCTTATATAGTATATATTTGATCAACTTAAATAAAATTGAAAATTAAAACAATAAATGTGTGTGTTATATTTGACCATAACTGGCTAGCTAGGTAAGAAAAAAATAGATTAAAAGAAACAAAAAAATGTAGGATTTTGATGAAGCTTAAATGGACACACGTGTGTGTTATGAGATGAGAGATCTTTATTGAGAAATCTAAATATATATAAAATAGATTTACTGTATAAAATCATTATTTTTTAAAAAAATATTATTATTATTATTATTATTATTATTATTATTATTAACTTTTACAATTACTAGTGGAAGTTTGTGTGGTTATGAGAAAGAGTAGGAGATTGAGTAAT
Organism: Populus simonii; assembly: GCA_007827005.2. NCBI lineage: Eukaryota > Viridiplantae > Streptophyta > Magnoliopsida > Malpighiales > Salicaceae > Populus > Populus simonii. Next base: position 14,652,621 of record CM017467.2, on the reverse strand, counting down.
CTGAGTTTTTCTTTATTTGTACAATTTTTCTTTTAAAATAATTTTTTCTTAATTTTTGATTTTATTTAACTTAGTTAAATATGGGCTACGTAAAAGATATGTTAATTTTTAAAATTAAAATAATCAATTGATACCAAAAATAAAGATATATTCACTCAAATAAAAAAATTAAAAGCACATACACTATCAGCAAAAAATAATAATTATATATACATAGATGACACATCAGTATGTTGACGTGTTAATTTAATGGCGATATCAGTATATATCTGATATAATATAAGAAAATCACTTGATTAGAAAGAAAAATTAAAAATTGAATAGAAAAAAAATGTAAAAATCACACATAAGAAATTAACTATATTATACAATTAATTGTAAGTCGCACGTAAGTTAGGTGTGATGACCCTTTCATTCATCCAATTGCAGATCCAAACTTGGCTAGCCTGCAAGGTGCTTCTAATTGTTGGCGGGAAGGATTTGTTGAGAAGTTAATTTACAGTTGGAAACTAACCACCATGAGAAGTTAGGAAGAGTCTTCGTTTAGAAGGTGTACGAGATTTCATTACCTAATAATCAATGACAGCTCGAATCCCAGCCATTCATCCAATGACAAATTAATCAGTGGAGTGTAAAGCGGTGATCAATAGGTGGTTAATCAAAATTACGTTAATTAAGCTATCTTGACATCAAAATTACGTTAATTAGGCTATCTTGACGTGACTAATACCAGCTGTAATAAGAACCTGTTCGTTTTCATTTTCCGTTGGTGGATAGAAACGGTGTACTGGTCTGCAAGCCATGGCTGATTGGTGCCCGTTGTTATTATAGCGTCTGTTAAAGCCATCCTGTTAATGGAACTTGTATTTAAGTTCACACTTCCTTTTCTTAAGAGGTTTTTGAAGCTTTCAAGGAGGATTCCTGCTGAGATAGGCAAGCAGGGAGAACTAGACGAATCTTCTTCACCACGGCCGAGGAAGGGGTGGATCCAGAAAGGAAAAACAAAGAATTATAAGGAAAACGTCATCTGTATATATTTTCTTAATAAGTAAATAATAGTGCAATAGAATCTCGCGCGTGTAGGTAAGGGTGGAGCAAGAAATTTTCCATGTTCTGGACTATTAAATAAATATATAAAAAATTTTAAGATCAATTATTAACTCATGTACATGAATTTTTGAAATTAATAGTCAAGTTTTAATTCAAATATACTACCCAAAATATTTAAAAATAAATTTGAAAGTACATAAAATTAAATTGAAAGTAAAAATAAACTCACTATTTAAGTTACATCCTTCAATGTTCTGTGAAATATAATTTATCTATAATCGAATCTGAATCGATATTGTAATAACCCTTCAACGGGATAAAATAACAATCTCATGTCAACTGGAAAACAAAGTAATTAATTTTTTCCCCCTCTCAATTCCTCCTTCCTTCACTTGATTCTTCCTTATATTAGTGTTTTGTAAGCTAGACTTTGTAATTTTACAAGGTTATTCTCTCACTTTTCTTATTTTTTTCCTTGGATTTTTTTATGTTTTTCCCTTACTATTTTCTCTTTCTCTCTGGCCTATTCTTTTCTTTTCTTTCTTTTTCTATTATGATTCTGCCCAGTCAGCAACATATAAAAGAAAGGAAGAGCTGATTTGTTTTATTTTTTAATGGCAAATAACCATTTTACCCTTAATGAGTCGTTTTGCTTTTATTTGACGGTCTTTTTTTTTGTTAGCACTACTAAGCTCTGTTCATTCTAAAATTTTAACCAGATTTTATTCAATATATTTTAAGATCCCTCATAAAATTTCAGCTCAATCTGATGGTCGAATTAAAAATTACGCCCAATAACGTAAAACTAGTCAAATTGTGTTTTTTCATCAAATTTCTGAATTTGTCCAACAATTTTGAAAATTTTAACCTAAGTTAAAATATCATATTAGAAGGTTCCACGCAATGTTTTAGAACTTTTTGATAACTCAATTAAGAATTATGATTTTTTTTTTTACATAAAACTAGTCAAAAAAATATTAATAAAATCTTGACCTGGGTTATAGCCCACCCAAGCCTTTAACATCCCTCCGCCCTTGCGTGTACGTGTGTGTGTATATATATATATGTAAATATTCTCAACTAATCATTTATGAAATATTATTTCAAATATAAGTTCAATTTTGAAATCATAATTAGTGCAGGTTCATCAATGTAGCAAATATCCATCATAAACAAGAGTTAGTTGGAGCTTCAGTTATAAGAAAGTGAGAAGGAGGTAGCTATTGATGTAATAGTTACAAAGTTTGAATCTTTATAACTGTAACTCTCTTTTTGAAATCTCTTCTTGATCTTTAATGTTTGTTACCTAGTTGGAGATGTAACAGTTACAAAGTTTGAATCTTTGTAACTGTAACTCTTTTCTTGGTCTTAAATGTTTGTTATCTTCTTATGTTTAACATCCCCCTGCAAACTGATAGGGATAGGAATCACCATCAATTTGGACCGTAAAAACATAAACATTGCTGTAGTATGACCTTCAGTAAAGACATTTACAATATGATCATGTGTTGAAATATGTCGTACTAGGATATCTTTATTAAGAACTTTTTCACAGATGAAGTGATAATCCACCTCTATGTGTTTGGTTTTGGTATGAAAAACAGGATTAAAGGCAAGAGATATCGCACTTGCATTATCACACCATAGTGTCGGAGGTGATGACAATGAAATGCCAAGATCTCGCAATAACATTCGAAACCAATATAGTTCAGCAGTGACAAGAGCCATAGATCGATATTCGACCTTAGTGATGGATTTAGACACAACACTTTATTTCTTTGTATTCTAGGAAATGAGATTTTGGCCTAGAAACACAATATAACCACTTGTAGATTTTCTATCATCTGGATTCTCAGCCCAATCTACATCACATAAAGCATCTAATGCTGTTGTGGATTGAGTGTAGTGAATACCACAATCAATTGTTCATTTCAAGTAACGAATAACCCTTTTGGTAGCTATCCAGTGTGGTTCTCGTGGAGTATGCATGAATTAGCGCAATTGGTTTGCTACATAGTTGATGTCAGGTCTTGTTAAAGTGCAATATTGAAGGGCACCAATAAACTTGACAATATTTAGTTGGATCATTCAATAATTCTCCTGCATGAGCTGAGAGTTTGGGTCCTGAAGCTATTGGTATAGATAAAGTTCTAGCTCCAATCATTTGTGTCTTGTCAAGTAGATCAAAGATCTACTTTGATTGTTTAAGATGAAGTCCCTCTATATTGAGAGAAGCTTGAATACCAAGGAAATAGGAAAGAGTTTCAAGATGTCTGACTTGAAAGGTACTTTGTAACTGTTTAATGAAGTCTTCAATTTCTGAATTATTGGTTCCCGTGAGAATGATATCATCCACATATACTAGAACAAACAATTTAGATTTTGCTTGTTGTAGTGTAAATAAACTATGATCAACAAAAGATTCTTGAAATCCAATGTTAAGGAGATGGGTAGAAAATCTTTGAAACTAGGCCCGTGGAGCTTGTTTGAGGCCATAAAGTGATTTGTGCAATATGCAGACAAACTTTGGTCTTGATTTGTCAATGAATCCTTGTGGCTGCTCCATATAGACTTCATCCAGAAAACCATGTAAGAATGCATTGGAAACATCTAGCTATTTGATAGGCCAGTTAAATGTTACTGCAAGTGACAATACAATTTTGATGGTGAAAGGTTTGATTATTGGGGAGAATGTCTCAAAGTAATCGATCTCATATTGTTGGTCGAAGCCTTTTGCCACTAGTCGTGCTATGCACCTGTCAATCTATCCATCAAGAGTTCTTTTAATTTTATACACCCATTTATTTATTACCACATGAAACTTTTCTGGTTTAGGACATAGAGACCAAGTCCCATTAACTATTAATGCATCAAACTCTCTTCCCATAAATGTCCGTAAAATTTCATTTGTTACTGCTTTGCCATAAAAAGATGGTTTTTGTTCATCAAAAACACTGGAACGAGCTTTTAAAGGGTGTATAGTTGAGTATAAAACTTTATAGTTAAGGAATTGTTTTGGTCTTGAGTGTCTAGATTTTGACCGAGTGATAGTATAGGATGGAGGCTGAGGATACAGGTTGTCACTTTGTGTGGTAGGTTGTTCCCTAGTAGATAACAAGTGTGCTACTGGCATGTCTTCATGAAAGGGATATGTTTATGAAGGGAGTTGATCATATGAAGTCTCAATAGGAGTAGGTAACTAACTTATATCAGTCTTTGTTTTAGAGGAGTTTGTAAGAGCTTTTGTGACAAGAGCATTAGTTAATAAAATGGAAGGAATAACTGTTTCAGTGAAGGAGAGGGAATTACCAATTTGAATAAAGTTGGAGCAAGTTGAGGTCTGGTCTTTATCCTTTACTGGAAACGCTTCTTCATCAAACACCACATGTCTAAAGATATAAACCTTGTTACTTTCTAGGTCCGATACCCCTTTGATTATGTGAGTATCCTAGAAAGACACATTGTTTACTTTAATATGCCAACTTATGGGGTTGATATGGTCTTAAAAGAGGATAGCATGAACAACCAAACACACGTGGTTCAGAGTAATTCGGGGTGTGACCATGCAGAACTTTATATGGGCTATAATTTTGTAACACTTTGATAGGTAGTCTGTTGATCAAATAAACTACTGTTAGAAAAGCATCTACCCAATAAGTTGGCTTTAGAGATGACTGTGCTAATAAAATTAACCCCAGTTCTTGAACATGTCTATGTTTCCTTTTAGCTATTCCATTTTGATGAGAGGTATATAGACAAGTTAACCTATGACAGATTCCATATTTATTGAAGAAGTCTCTAAATTAATGAGAAAAAAATTCCCCTGATTATCACTTTGAAATTGTTTAATAAAACATGAGAAAGTGAGAAGGAGCTAGCTGGAGATATAACAGTTACAAAGTTTGAATCTTTGTAACTGGAACTCTTTTTTTGAAATCTCTTCTTTGGTCTTCTATGTCCATTAGCTAGCTGGAGATATAATCAATCTTTGTAACTGCTTAACAGATCCGAGCTTTGGTATGGAAATATCAAAGGAAAAAAGTATCTGGGAAGGATTTGCTGCTTTGTTAGTTAGACAGAGAGCCCCCAAAACACCATTTTTGAGTTCTCGGCTCCCGGACTTAAAGAATGAATAACTGGCTCAAAGCGTCATGGATCTTTTTTTTAAAAAAAAAAAACAAGGAAAAGGAAAACACTTGCGGGAAGGGTTGACATTTTATTTTTGAGATCTCTACCTCGAAGTCAAGGATTCAAAATCACCATCCGTGACGCCCTAGCTTGTATAGTGACAAATAGAGTTTTTTTTTAATGGTCATGTTGAGGTTTTTTAATCCGTTGACTGCCGAAGCGAACCAACTGATTTCCATTTCATGTTATTGTTGACATCTTATTCGAAGATTTCATTTAAATTAAAAATGGAATAAAACTCACGATACAATAAAAAACAGTACAGCCACCGAGAAATAGACAAGTACCAATCCTAGCTAGATCATCGTATTAAGCTTATTCAAAGGTTTAGGAATTAGGATTGGAAGAGGATTATTCACCCTTGTTTAGTCATAAAACAACGAGGCCTCTCAATAATTATAAAAGACAAAAAGGAATTAAAAATGAAGGACTAAATCACCAGGGAATTCTAGTCTTGTTTGAGAAAGGAAACAAACTTATGCAGTAATTCAACAGCCTTCTCAGAATTGAGATCAAGCAAATAGAAGCAGTGATCTTCATCTTCATTCTCAACAATTTCAACGCTTCCCTTCCATCCACTCTTCTTCAACTTCTCGTAATAGTTCCTTCCTACAGCAATTAAGCTGTCTTTCTCAGCCACAAAGATCAACACCCTCTCACAGCCAAGCCTAGCAAGATCTTCTAATCCCGGATTCAGCCTGGGATCATCCAACCCACTATTACTTGGGCACATGTATAACCACATCTTGTCATCCTCGGTACCACCAAAAAATGGATGCACCATGATCATTCCAACTAACTTCACTCCGGGTAACCCAATTGACCCGACCCGGAATGCTAGAGTATGTGATATGTTAGCCCCACCACTGTCTCCCCCCAAAAAAACTTTACCAAAATCAGCATGATTGTTCAGCCACGGCTCAGCTCCACTCCCATCAGCATGTGAAGCCACCCACTGGAGCGCTTCCCACGAGTCCTCATAGCATGCTGGTATCGGTCTGGTAGGGAAGAGACCATACTCAACAGAGACAACAATAACGTTAGCGTCAGCTGCTACTTTGTTGCATAAAACGTGGTAGGGAATAGCAGAGGGTGAAAACATTACAAAGCCACCACCATGCACGAAAAGTAACAGAGGGAGTTTTTGGTCAGGGGATTTGAGTTTCGGCAAGAAAATACGGACAGACACTTGGGGTTCAGTTAAGATCATCACATCTTTGGACTGAACCCCAGTAATCAGGTCAGTGGATGGTGGGACTTTGGGGCATTCCGGCCAGACTAATTGGATACGGCTGTCTTTGTACACCTTGAAGAACCGAAACTCAAGGACAACTTCATTATCAGCAGGTGGCGCCATTGCTGAAAGAAAGAAGCCTGACTTATTGAAGAAAATGATTAGGAAGCAAGGTGAAGAAGTATGGACTTGTAGCTGGTTCTTTCAAGATATAAATTCAATGTTCTCCTTTCATCGAGGTTTAATATAGAATAATACCGTGCCTATCAATACTTTAAAGGAGCTCATATGTCAATGTTTATGTACCTAATAATTAATGATTAAGCAATTGGCTAATCAGTGGATTTGCAATTAATCTAATGTTAATTTGCGGATCGTAGGGTTGGGAATGGATCGGTAGCCGTCGATAGCGAAAACATATTTAAATACGTTCAATGAGTACTGGAGATATTGATAAATAAGAACACATACTAATGATTTTCGAATATAGATATTCGTTAATTAAAAAAAATATTTTGTGTGCTGTCGTATTAGAACTTGTTTTTTTTTTTAAAAAAAAAAATTGAAATAGTGACTATAATATTTTATTTTTTCCTAACAAATATGAGGACCGAATAATTTTAAAATTAAATTATATAGATTAAAATAAAAATCTGCGACAAATTAATTTTTATAAAGAACTAGTTTAAGTGGCGGTTCTACATAAAAAATGTTTATGAAAAAATATAACATTTACACATAAACTATTTTTACTTAATCATAACAATAAGTAAAAGTCAAATTATTATTTTCATAACAAAATAGAAAATAAAAAATGTAATATCTTTGACATGGAAAATATTTTTTTTCTTCAAGAAATTATTTAAACATAATTGTAACGAGTAAAATGTTTTTTTTTCATATCAACTCCTCTTCTGACTAAAAAAATAAGGCTCAAAAGCATTTAGGCCGAGTAGACATAGCTATGTAAATGGTTTTTTTCTGTCAAAGGACAATCAACCCATTATTTGCTATAATAAATTTTGATCTTTTCAAAAACTTATTTTTTAATATTTTCATCTAAAAACACTAGAAAAACATTCTTAAAACATCAATAATCTCATTTTTATGTCCAAAAACACAATTTAATTTGTCTAAAAATATAAAACCAAACCAAATCAAATCAGACTTCCCAAAATTTGATTCATATTTTTTTTGGCACAATTAGATATCCAAATAATCTTCATTGAATTTCACTTATATCTATTCGAAATCATTAATATCAAAATTATTTTTTTTTCACTAAAATGTGGTCAATCAAAAATTTTCTTTCTCCCATCCCTTTTCAATGATTCTCTCTCTCTCTCTCTCTTCTCCAACATTCAAGACCTAAAACTTGAAAGAAATGAAGTTTGTTAGAATTAAGTTACTTTATTGTGCTATGTTGTGGGTTGGACAAAAAAAATTGAATGTAAGAAAATTAATATCCTTGTTACAATGACTTTTTTGACATTGTCACGAAACTCGAAAACTTTAAACTTGACTCTTTGCATAACCTGGTTTTTTAATTAAATAGCTTGGGAGTTACTTCAACACAACCCATTCAACTTGACGAGTTTAAAGGATAAAAAATCCAAATGACAAAAAAGAAAAAGAAAAATGGTTTGGCTTTTAAAAAGAAATTTAAAGTGAGATATTTTTTTAAATATTGAGACTACGATATATTGGATTGACCCAAATAACCTTACGTTAACTTGTCAAGCCCGTTACCCGAGTCATGGACTTCACTTAGTTAACAATATTTTTTTTATTTAATTATATGATAAAAAAATATGAAGAACAATTAAAAATTAACTAAAAATTAAATAATAAAATTGAAAAAATAAACAATAAAAAGTTGAAAAAAAAGTTCAAACCAAGCATATGGGTCTAGGAGAAAAAAAAATCATTGGTCTGAGTTTAGGTTCATGAAACACCCAACTCAGATATAAGTGTTTGTTTGGTAATATTAGGCATACATGCCTTTTGAGATCCTTCTGAGAATAGTTAGAAAAATTTCTCATGTTCACTTAATGACTAGAACTTGCCTATAGGTGAATGCTCTTAAACATTCATGTTGCATTAAGGCAAGCCTGACCATAAACATCTTATTTTTAAAGGATCTTGAGTTGAAACCATGACTTTCATATAATACACATGTTTTCAAGAATTTGACTAGAACTTGTCTATAGATGAATGCTCTCAAATATTCATGTTGCATAAGAGACAAACCTGACCATAAACATCCTATAGGATTTTGGGTTCAAATCATGACTTCTGTATAATATGTCTATTTATATATATAAAAAGAAAGAACAATAGACAATGTAAGCTCATTCTTTGTTCTTGTTTGGAATTGAAATTAAACATGCTTTTCTTTAAAACTTATTTTTTTTTGCTTTAAATTAATTTTTTTAGTCTTTTAAGATCATTTTAATACGCTGATATTAAAAAAAATTTAAAAAAAAAATATATTTTAAAAAAAAAACACTTTAAAAAACAACATCTAGTACTCTTGACACTCCTCCTCCACCCTGCCCCTCTACCATGCTTCAAGCTTCTTTCTCTTTGAGCAATGGCGTTACCAGGCGATAACGAAGTTGAAAGGGCTGAAAGTTGTGATAGCACCAGGAGGGTGAAAAGTGAAAACAGAGTCACAAATTTTTTGGTCATCTAAGATCACATGGAACAATGAGATGAACACAACTGATACTTGTGTAATGGTTTTTCCATATACTCTATTCCTTTACCAGTCAAGAAATGCTTTATTAAATCCTCTCATTAATGTAACATATTATTCTATTTTGATGACTGAATAACTCACATCACTGAGCGACAACTAGGTTTTGCCGTCCCTCATTTGTTGTTTGAATCACAATTATTAAAACTTGTCGGGCCTGGCCAGCTATCTAGGACGTGATTGACATGTTACCTTATCTAGGTTAGGTATAAAAAAATAATATGAATTAATAAAGTTTGATTCGTCATTCATACATCCCATCAAAATTTAGATTAATTTTTATTTTATCTTTTTCAAATCATTTAATTCAGTATCCTTTTAATTAATTCATTCTTAACAGTATCCTTTTACGGAATCAGTCCAAGTTTGTTTTATAACTTTGGACCGAATAACTTGGCATCACTAAGCGACGACAAAGCTTCGCCATTCCTCACTTGATGGCCGAAAATTCTCCTGTACTAGAGAGTATACATATCTTGAATGAATCACAAGTAGACAACACATACACTTTTTTCTCCTCCTTGCTCCTCAACCCTTCTTCAATAAGTCAAGCTTCTCTCTCTGAGCAATGGCGTTAATATCAGGTGACAACGAAGTTGCCATCCAGTTTCCCAGTCTTCAACGTATTCAAAGACGGTCGGGTCGAATTATTGTGGTCGGATTTATTCCAGAAAATGCCACCGTCCCATGATCTGATTACAGGGGTCAAGTCCAAGGATGTGATCATCTCAACTGAACCTCAAGTCTCTACACTTGATCTTCTTGGTAGAACTCAAAACCCCTGACGAAAATTCCCTCTCTTACTTTATATTCATGGGGGTGGCTTTGTAATGTTTTCTGCCTTCGATGCTCCCCACCACGTTTTGTGCAACAAAATAGCTGTTGAGGCTAACGTTATTGTGGTCTATGTTGTAATATATATGGTCTCTTCCCGGCCCGACCTCTACCTGCAGCACGCTACGAGGACTCGTGGAAGGCGCTCTAGTGGGTGGCTTCGCATGCTGATGGGAGTGGCTCTGAGCCATGGCTGAATGACCATACTGATTCTGGTGAAGTTTTTGTGGGGGGAGATGGTGCTGGAGATCACATACTCTTGCATTCCGGGTCGGGTCAATTGGGTTACCAGGAGTGCAGTTAGTTGGAATTATTATGAAACATCCATTTTTTGGTGGCACCGAAGATGATGAAATGTGGTTGTAAATGCGCACAAATAATGGTGGATTGGATGATCCAAGGATGAATCCGGGTTTGGAGGATCTTTGTGAGAGGGTGCTGATCTTTGTAGCTGGGAAAGACTATTTGAATGTTGTGGGAAAGAACTATTACGAGAAATTGAAGAATAGTGGGTGGAATGGAAACGTTGAAATTGTCGAGAACGAAAACGAAGGCCATTGCTTCTTTTCGCGTGATTTCAACAGAGAAAAGAGTTTGGAGTTCATGCAGAAGCTGTTGGAAGGAAGACAAGTGTTGTGTAAGATAAAAACAGTAATGTAAAATAAAAAATTCAATAACAAGAAGAAATTTGAGAAAAATATATTATTTTATTAAGTATTTATCTTTAGGATTTTTAGTTATTTTTTTTATACTTCTGAATAATATTGAATTACAATTTTTTTATAGGCATAAAATCCTAGACAATCAATGAATTAAATTAATATAAGGAAATTCTATTCTAAATAGGAATAGTATTCTACCAACTAAATCAGTTGACCTATTCAACTTATTCTAGCCGGTCCATCAATACCTCTATTTTTTAGAATTGAAATCTAGTTTACTTTCAATATCTCCTTTTAAACTTGATTTCTTCATAACTCCAAACACATCTCCCATCTTAATAACACTACACTATTAAACAGTTTTATTGACGGAATAATTTCGTCGGTGACAGGAACGAACTCTGTCGGTGAAATAATTACCGACGGAACATGTCCGTCGGTATAATAGTCGCCGGTAACTCCCATTTTCGTCACTAATTCTGTCGCAAATAAAAAAAACACCCACCGACGGTCTTACAGACGGATACGCGGCGCCAAAAAAATAATTCCCGCGGGAACATTACCGACGAAATACATCCGTCTGCAATTTCAACGGTAATTACAGACATCCTATCCGTCGGTAGGCCATCGGTAATTATGGCATCGGTAGTAATTGTTTTGCCAACCCTCTGTGAAATACCGACGGATTTTATTCGTCGGTAAATCTGTCTGTATGTATTCACCGACGAATAGATTCCGTCGGTGATTATGGCATGGCTGGTAATTGTTTGGCAGCTCTCTATGAAATACCGATGGATAACATCCGTCAGGATATCCGTTGGTATGTATTTAAAATATATATAAAAAATAATTTATTAATAGTAAAAAACCTTAATAAACAAATAAAAATGGATTAAACATTAAAAATATAAAAGTAATGTTAAATAATATTCATTACAAATTTAATGTGTTTAAAAAATAAAATTAAACTAGAATAGCGGCGGAGCTGGAGGAGGAGAAGGAGAAGGAGGAGGAGCCTGGTTGTTACTGGGACCATACGTCCAAAAAGAAGCTGCACAAGTATCGTCACCCATCTTTGATCTCATCTCCATGAATATTTGACGGAGCTCATCATAATTCGTCGAGAGTTGTTGATATTGTTATTTCAACGCAATGAACTCCTCAGACTGGGTGTTCGATACTGATGGAGAGCTTCCAACAGTTGAGACACTACGAGCCGAACACAAGTTTTCAGCCGTAGTGTTGGAGAGCCCGTAGACCCAATTTTTATCGGGTCCACTAGACGATCCCGCCTCCATCCACAAAACTGGATGAGTCGACGGATTGTCCACATATCTCTCCCTCAACCGGCTATTATAGGCCTCCTGAAAATTCCATCGGTAAAAAAATCATCAAATGCAATTCAAGAAATTAATAACTTACAAAATAAAATGAACGAACGAACATACCACGAAGTGCTGAGCACGGTTGTCCACGTACTGCTGCACCTTCTTTTGGCGGTCTTGACTCCGCACATACGTCTCTACAAACAACTCCATTGGACTCGGTTCAAGTCCAAGAGACGCAGCCTGTAAGGAAAAAATAGGTTGAAAGTTAAATATATTATAAGGAACGACAAATTAATTAAAGATATATTTCATTAAAATTAATCTTACCATCCACTTTGTATGTGCGCTGAATGTGACGGATCCGCTAGTGTGCGTGGTCACCGAACCATGAATTTGCCGGTTCCGGTTGTCGGGGTCGGACTGTGAGCGCCGTGAGAACCGCTCTGAGGTCACGTGCTCAATATATACCGTCCATATTTCCCCCGAGATGACTGGCGGTTTGAATTCCTGCCAAACCGCCACCTTATTCCATCCTTCAAGAACGTTATCCCTCGCATGTCTTTTTGATTTTTTTTTGGTGTCATACAAAAAATTACGCAACCTACTTCCATAATAACAAATTAGAATTTAAAACATAAAATTATAAAACAAAAATAAATATTATTTTTGATGTTACCTAGTTGCCACGTGATTCTCCCATACCCTTCTCACAACATTGTTGTCCGCCCTATCCCACTCAAATTTGTTCTGTGTATATAAATAATTCATATAAAATAAAAATAGTACAAGATATAAAATTATAAAAATCATTTATTAAAAATAAGCTGGAAATTAAAAATTTACACCGACCTGAAATCGCTTAAACCATGCATCGATATTAGGTTTCCACTCAGGATGTCTAGAAACTTAGCTCCATTGAAACAATGGAATCTCCATCGACGATTTAAACGCCAATGTTATAGTCCTTGCAGCCTCAATGTTTGTGAACCTGAAATTAAATAAAAGTAGTAATATTAATTAGTTGTTCATAAATTATGTTATAAGTATATATAAAAAAAAACTAAAACCTAAACAAACTTACATTGAGAGGTCATCCTTCCATTGTGCCTGGTACTTGCGGGTGAATTGACCCCGTTGTGAAGGCACACCGCTTCTGCGCTGTGAAACCACGCTAGAAGAGGCAGCATCACAAGTTGGCGTAGATTCATCGCCGTGATCAGCACCTAAGGATACGTCCTCCTCGCTGCTAGAAGAACTAGCTGCAACCGTCTTCTGACGACGTGCTGTAGATTTTATTCTACGCATCTACACAAATTTATACGAATAATTACATAATTAACTTCGATTATTTTAAAAAAAATTCGACAGAGTCTCCCCTATACTGCGGGGGTCCCAAGTTATTGACAAAATCATATTACACTTCCAATTTTATTTCACATCCCGATCCAATCATCCTGGATCTCAACCCAACTCATCATCATCAACACAACATTTTATTCAATAACATCATATAATGATATTCAAGTAAAAGAATCAATTTCAACTATGAACATTCATTGTTAAATTGGTACTTAGAGTTACAAACATTAGATTAAAGTCATACATTCAAATTTACGGATTAATATTACATTTCAAGTTTTAGGAGACAAGACTCTTAATTTATAAATAATTACATGGTCAAAAGCAAAAGCTAACTAAATCAATATCATTCCTAACACGATCGACCCTAATGGACCTCAAAATAGAAATTAACGTGTACACATAAATATAAAAATGTAATAACAAGCAATAACAATGACATGTAAACAATAATATCCTAAATTAAGATAAACTAATTAAATGTAATTCTATATATATAAATTAACATTTTTAACATAAATTCAACAATAACAATTATAGCAATACAAACAATAATATCCTAAATTAAGATAAACTAATTAAATGTAATTCTATATATATAAATTAACATTTTTAACATAAATTCAACAATAACAATTATAGCAATACAAACAATAATATCATAAAATTAATAAATAAAATTAAAAAACTAAAAAACACTACACAAAACAACATAAACACAAAACAAACAATACACAAAACTAAAAAACACTATATCAATTCAAAATAAATTTGGGAATAAAAAATGCTTACCTTAATAGTGTGTTGAATGTAAGATTTTATCTACAAACAATACACAAAACAAAGAACACCAAAAAAATAATCATAATTAAAATAAAAAAATACAAAGATAAAGAAAAAAGAATACATACCTTGGTAAAATCACAACCACCATAACAATAAAATCTCTTCAATTTGCCAAATTGAAACGGAGAGGAGAAGAGAAATGGAGCCGAGAGAAAAAAATGAACCAAATGGGGGGAAAGGGGGATTTATATGGCAATTTTTCCGACGGAATTACCGACGGACATTAATTGTTGTCGGTGGCATTAAATTCCGTCGGTAATTCATTGAAATGCGCACCAAAAAAGTTCAAAAATCCCGCTAGACTTTTCGATCCGTCGGAAACGCCGTTGGTATTTGTGCAGGCGGACACGTGTCAGAGATGCGTGGGCTTCGGGATGTGCGTACATCGTTGGTGATTCCGTCGGTATTTGACGTCGGTAAGTCCGTCGGGAAAGCCGTCGGTGATTGTGTCACAATCCCGTAATTGTTTTTCAACTCTCTGTGAAATACCGAAGGGTTATAGTCCGTCTGTAAATCCGTCGGTGATATCCCGTATTTTTTTTCAACTCTCTGTGAAATATCGACGGGTTATAGTCCGTCTGTAAATCCGTCGGTGATTGTGGCACAATCCCGTAATTTTTTTTCAACTCTCTGTGAAATACCGACGGGTTATAGTCCATCGGTAAAGCCGTCGGTGAAACCGTAAATTTTTCTTTTTTTTTATGTAACCCTGTCACAAAATCTTGAATTGCAATCTTACAGCACACACAACACAATAACAAGGGCTGACCATTAAAGAAGAATAAATATTTCATGTTTCAAATTATTACATTATAAAATAAGGCTTTATAACATGTTTAGTTAGTCGAAATTTTCATCTTCGTCCTCTATTGAATTGTTATCATCAGCTTCATCGCACTCTTCAATTTCATTATCATCTTCTTCAACAACATTCTTTTTTCCACTAGTAGAGCTCAGAACAACATTCAACTCCTCTGCGTCAACATCAACAAGACAATCATTGAAAACACGAAAATTCAAATTTTCTTCTAAGTCAATCGACGGAGCAACTCGGTATGGTTCAACCTACTCACTAGCTTGAAAGACTTCATCTATCACACTTGTGTCTTCGTTCTCATCCTGAACAACCTCGACACGACCCTTGAGTTTTGTTTTTAAAACGGATAACCAATCAACTCTTGATCGGTCCTTTCTAAAGGAAGAGGTGTATGTGTAATAAACTTGTTGGCATTGCTTTGCGAAAACAAAGACGTCGTTTACGTTGCGGTGTCTAGCTTTTGAGTTGATTTCAACGAGATCATAGTGAGGATCTACTCTGATTCCTCTGTCAGTTGTGTCATACCAATAGCATTTGAATAAAAACACTCTATTTTGCTCGCTATGATATTGCAGTTCGATGACCTCTTCCAATCTACCGTAATAGTCAACTTCAAACTCACTAGAAGTCGATCCCTTAATACAAACACCGTTGTTGTATGTCTTTCTTCCATGCCCGTATTCTTCAGTATGAAAGACATATCCATTGACAAAATACCCGTTATAGCACTTGACTTTTCTTTCAGGGCCCAGACATAGTAAAGACAGTGAAATAGCAGCACTACCTCCCATTTGATAAACCTAGCTTGTAAATTAAATACAACAATAATCAATAAACGGATATTATGTAACATTGACTACAATTAATTACATTGCAAGAGATAATGAGTTTGTGATAGGACTTACATGTGTTCTAAACCATGTGGCAAATTGTTCATCTTGTAATTGAAAGATCTGGGATTCGGTCAGGCGTGAGTTATTGGACAGTAAGTATCGTTGATGTTGCCTGTAAGGTTGTTCCAAATTATATGAGTGTATGGTATCACAAAACATAAATAGTACACTCTTGACAAAGTTTAAGTCGAACATCTACTTACTTAATAAAAGGTCTCAGCTCATCACAGTTAAATAGGACATAATTGTGTGCTTGTCTGAACTCTATTTCAGACAAATATCTTCCCCTCACGGCATTTTTAGGTGTGGGTCGTCCAAGATTGGAGAATATTGACAAGTTCCCACTTGAATGCACTTCACCACCATCATCATACCATGGAACACGGTTTATCCTCGTCCCCAAATGAGGTTCGAAATAGTATGAGATAAATGTTGAGATCTCCTCAACAATATACGCCTCACAAATTGACGCCTCAACATGTGCCTTGTTCTTAACCTTTTTTTTAAGATTGAACAAGTACCTACATATATATATATATATATATATATATATATATAGTAATAAAAAATTATCAATTAAAAACATTAAAATAAAAATAAAAACATTTAATTATAAATGTCATAGCAACTGTAATATCTAATCTCTCGAATGGATACATCCATCTGTACTGGACCGGTCCTCTAACTTTTACCTCAAACGATAAATGTACGGGTAGATGCTCCATTGAGTCAAAAAATGATGGAGGGAATATCATCTCAAGTTTGCATATTATCTCGACGATATTCTTTTCAAGCCTTTCAATATGATCAACATTCAACTTGCTGGAGCATATATCTTTGAAGAAATGACTAATCTCCATTAGTGCATCTCATATCCCCTTTGGCAACAAATCACGAAAAGCTAATGGGATGAGTGTTTGCATAAACACATGGCAGTCATGACTCTTCATTCCATATAATCTGCATTCCTCCGTATTAACCAGCCTTGATATGTTCGAGGCATGTCCATCGGGGAAACGCAGACTCTTAAGCCATTTGTAGACTAGTAGTTGTGCGTTTTTCTCTAGCACGAAGCTTGCTCTTGGTTTTGCAACCCGTGACCCATCACAAACCAACTCCATATTTTTACGGTTACAGAACAGCGCTACATCCAATCTAGCCTTGATGTTGTCCTTTGTCTTCCCCTTCACATCCATGACGGTGTTGAAAATGTTCTCAAACACGTTCTTTTCAATGTGCATGACGTCAAGGTTATGGCGGAGAAGATTGGTCTTCCAATAAGGAAGCTCCCAAAACATACTTCGCTTCACCCAATTATGGGTCAAACCAAAACCAGGAAACTTCTGCTTACCTGATTGGAGACCAAACACAATTTCACCGTACTCTGACAAAACATCAAACAATTCTTCACCGGAAAGACGCGGGAGTGCAACATCATTTTCAACTCTGCCAACAAAGAAATCCTTTCTGTTCTTTCTGTACCTGTGGTTATGTGGCAAGAAACGACGGTGACAGTAAAAAAAGGAAGCTTTACCCCTGTTTGTTAGCGTGAATGCCTTGTTGTTCTCCATACAGTATGGACATGCTAGCTTTCCATGCGTGCTCCAACCAGAAACCATTCCATAAGCTGGGAAATCATTGATAGTCCACATCAAAGCCGCTCTCATAACGAAATTTTGTTTCCTCGAGATGTCATAAGTCACAGCTCCAGAGGACCACAACTGCGTCAATTCATCAATCAACGGACGAAGACAAACATCTATATTCCGACCCGGACTGCTCGGACCTGGTATGACCATAGATAAAAACATGAACTCCGGCCTCATACACATCCCTGGTGGCAAGTTATAAACCGTTAGTATGACCGGCTAACAAGAATAAGGAGCAGCAAATGACCCGAATGGGTTGAATCCATCTGTACACAACCTAAGACGCACGTTCCTTGATTCAACTGAAAAGTGAGGATGCATACTGTTAAAGTGTTTCCAGGCTTCACCGTCAGAAGGATGAACCATCACTCCATCAACCGCATGGTGTGATTGGTGTCATGTCATGTGCTCAGCAGTCCTTGGTGACATGAATAACCTCTGCAGTCTAGGTGTGATTGGGAAGTATCTAAGTTTTTTATATGCCACGAGAGTCTTCCCTCTACCAGTTCTGGGTTTGTAACGGGAATGCTCGCATGTCATGCACTCGGTCATCTCAGCATTTTCAAGGTAGTATAACATGCAGAAGTTAGGGCATATATCAATTTTCTGGTATCCTAAACTCAGGGGTTTCATCATGGACTTGGCAGCATAGAAGTTCTCTTTCGGCCTGTTCCCTTCAGGTAAAATGCTTCTCGCCCATTCAATAATCTTGTCATAACCGGCCTCACTCAACCCGTGATCTGACTTGATGGTGAACACCTGTGCTACGCCTGATAATTTACTGTGGTTCGTGCAGCCATCCCATAATGGTTCGTCAGAATCTCTCAACAGATCAAAAAACCTTGCTGCATCTGCATTAGGTTCTTCTTCTACGATTGGACATTCCCTGACATTACCTTCACTCATTCTCATTGCATCCATAACCATATTCCTGTAAGGATTACTGTTCTCATTTCCAACTTTATGCATGTTGCTAGCACTAGAAGTTGACCCAACCACCTGTTCTTCCATGCTCTCATCAGGAACAAATAGTTCTCCGTGAGCATACCAACACAGGTAATCTTCCATGAACCCTTTGGTTAGAAGATGCATCGTTGCAACATCTTGATGCAGAAACTTTAAATTTTTACACTTCCTGCATGGACACCTAATACCGCCATCAGTAGAATTCCTCGGAATAGATGTTGTGAAATTAATAAAACCCTAGACACCGTTACAATAATCCATCCTCCGCAATCCTTGGGGTGAGTCCCGATACATCCATGAACGATCATTCATGACTTCTATTGAACCTCTATAAAACATAACAAAAATATTGGTTTTCCCCGACATTATCCAACAAACTAAAACAACACTTATGTTAAATATTCATTATCAATTATCAACTATCAACGTTCATACATACAAATTTATACATATATAAATTTACAGAAATCACAACTTCGAAATAGAATTGATAACAATTAAACAAGACTCGTTAAACAAGCTATTAATTATTTATTTCATCACAACGACACATTTAATTCGGTGTAATTCAAACAAAATTTCAACAATTTACAAAAAAATATAATTTGATAAAATCTAAAACAAACTATAACAACTATTAAATTATACATTCATACTACAAGTTTCTTTGACAAATAACAATTAAACAAGTACAAACGTTAACAAAATACATATACTAAAATAATAAAATTCACAATTAAATATTAAAACTAAAAAGGATAGATTTACTTACAAAAAAATGATAAAATCTACAATGATTGGATATTGTGACCACGTACAAGATATAAGAAACTTGAGTGCTCGTGTTGAGAATAGTGGAGAGTTGGGATGGGTGTTTGGTTGCAGTTTGGGAGAGGAGCTGCAGTTTGGGAGGGGAGAGGTGGGATGAGAAAGAAGAAGAAGGAGAAACAGAGGAAGAGAGTGTCAGGTAGAGAGGTGGGTATATAATGGTTTTTTTCGATGGAATCATCGACAGAAATAATCCGTCGGTGATTCCATCCGTGATTCCGTCGGTGACAGTGCCACGTCACTGTATGGCTATCTCAGTTTGAATCCCTCGGTAATTCAGTCGGTAGAATCGTCTGACGTCACCACGCCGTTGCATATTTCCAGACAAACTGTATACCCCGTCGGCGAAACGGTCGGTATATACCGATAGATTTGGAGACGGAATTATTTCCGTTGGTAATTTCGTTGGTTTTCTCCGGTTTTCTGGTAGTGTAAATACATTACATTTGAGTGGCTTTATCAATATATTTGCAACTTGATCTTATATCTTCACATACTTAACTTCAACTTTCTTGTTTGCAATGCAATCTCATAGGTAATGAAATCTTATATCAATATGCTTACTTCTATCATGAAATAATGGATTGCTAATGCAATAACTGATGAGTTGTCCATATAAATTTCAGTAGGTTTCTCTTATGTCATTCACAGTTCCTTCAATAATTTCCTTAACCATATGGAATGACAAACACATGATGTGGTATCTATATATTCAGCTTCACATATTGACAAAGTGACTATGGGTTGCTTATTTGAACTCCATGTGAATGATGTGTCTCCCATATAGAAAACATAACCTATATTGCTCTTTTTATCATTCATATCCTCAACCCAATCACTATCATTATAACCCACAAGTTCAAAGCAATTAGAATAATCATAGAATAAGCCAAAATCAATAGTACCTTTGATATACCGAAGAATTCGCTTCAATATTTTAAAATGTGTCATAATTGGTGTCTTTATAAATCTACTCACAAGTTCTACTAAAAAAATAATATTCGGACGAGTGCATGTCAAATATCTCAAACTCTCAACTAAGCCCTTGAATATTATAGAGTTTATCTTCTCTCCTTCATCATTCTTTGACATCTTTACTTCACACTCAACTAGGAGTATTTACTCTTGCACAATCCTCCATTTTAAACTTTTGAGAACATCCCTTGCAAATTTCTCTTGGTTCATAAAGATTATATTTTCTCATTGTTTGATCTCAATCTCTAAGTAATAGGATAAGAGACCAATATATGTCATCTTAAACTCCTTGATCATTGCTTGCTTGAAGTCTTTAAACATCTTTGGATTATTTTCTGTAAAGATCAAGTCATCTACATACAAACATACAATAAGAGCTTCACCACTCTCTTTGATCTTTACATAGATAGCATTTTCATGGGGGCATTTAACAAATCTATTCTTTAAAAAATAGTCATCAATGTGACTTATACCAAGCCCTTGGGGTTTGCTTCAATCCATACAAGGCTTTGTTTAACTTTAATTCCTTGTCTTAATGTCCCTTCACTTCATATCCTATAGGTTGCTTAATATAGACCCCATCTTCAAGAAAACTATTAAGAAAGGCTGATTTGACATCCATTTGATATATTCTTCGTTCTATGTTGGGCAACGATGGCAATAATTAATCGAATAGTCTCCAATCTAGCCCATGGAGCAAATACTTCATCATAGTCAATCCCATACTTTTAATTATTACATTTTACCACTAATCTTACCTTGTATCTATCCACCTCTTCTTTGGCATTCTTCTTTTCTTTGTAGATCCACTTGACACCTATTGACTTCTTTCTATTTGGTCTACGAACTAATCTTCATGTGTCACTCTTCTCAATTGATTCAATATTCTCATCCATAGCAATTCTTCATTTTGCATCCTTTATTACTTCTTCAAACACTATAGGATCACATGTAGTAAGATGACAATATAGTGTTGTTACATCATCATTAATTAGATTAGTTACTTCTTATAAGTCATCAAGGCTCCTTATTTTTCTTGGTGAAGTTCTACTACTTGAGCTTCCACTAGAAGAAGAGGAAGAAGAAGAAAGAGAAGTTGAGCTCATTTGTATTTGTGGAGGTGTAACTATAGGTTCTTGATGATCTTCATATCTATCATCCTCTTCATTAAGAATCGATAGGAAGTCATATTTCTCACCATCATTTACCTTTCAATCTCATGCTTCTTTTTCATTGAACTCAACATCTCTATTAATCATCATCTTTTTTTTATTAGGGTTGTAAAGCTTGTATCCTTTGAATTTTTTATCATAGCCCACAAAGATCATCTTTTTACTCTTGTCATCTAAGCTTGGTTCTTACTTGATCATTTACATGCACATAATTAATGCTCCAAAAAACTTTCAAGTGAGAGACACTTGGCTTTCTTCCACTTCATGCTTCTTGTTAGGACATATTTAGGCATCTTCTTGGTTTTGAGCATACTTCTTGCCATGTTGAGAATGCTTTTATTCTTTCTATCTACCATGCCATTTTGTTTTTGGGATCTAGGCATCGTTAGAAGTCTCTTTATACCATGATCTTCACTTAACTCATTAAAATTATTAGAACAAAATTCATCCCCTACCCGTCTTAAGTGATTTTATAGAATAACAATTTTTTTTTTCAATTAATACCTTAAACTTTTTAAGAAAAATTAAACACATTAGACTTTTTTTTAAGAAGTATACCCGATTTTTTCTACTATAATCATCAATAAAAAGTAGAAAATACAAATTCTTACTAAATGAATATGGTTTGATAGGACCACAAACTTCAGTATGTATTTCTTATAGGAGTTAACTTGCTCTTGATGTAAACCCCTTCAGAAAGCTCTTGTGAAATTATTTTCCCCCTAGACATCCTTCACATAACTGATTTGGAAGTATAATGGATGATAAACCCTTCAATATCTCCATTTGTGGCATCATCTTCAAGTTTTGAAAGTTTACATGACCAAGTCTTATATTTCAAAGCCAAGTCTCATCCTTCACACATGTATTTAGGTATATCCGTCTCTATGTTTAGCAAGAACATTCTATTCTTTGTCATGACTACCTTTACATTCATAGCTCCTTCAGTTTTAAGTAATGTCAAAGTACAATCATTCATCTTAATAGAATACCCCTTCTCTAGCAATTGTTCTAAGCTCAATATATTGCTTTTCACCATTTATATATAATAGACATCACCAATAAATTGATGACTTTTATCTTTTAATTTAATCAAAATCATATATTTCCTTTGATGACTACCTTTGAATGATCCACAAAGGTGACATTACCTCTAATTGCTTCATCAAGCTCCATGAACCTATCTTTGTCTCCATACATATGTTTGTTGGCTCCATTATCTTGATACCACATGTTCCTCTTGTTTTACATTCATTTATTATACATTAGTAGTAAGGTGTCTTCCTTTTTTCTTCTATTACTAGATTTGCATTCTCCCCAACCCTCTTGGTTGGACTCCAGCAATCCCTAGCATAATGACATACATTTTGCAATTATAACATTTAATTTTTGATTTGTCAAATCTGGATTTTAGATTGCCACTAACAGTGTAATCGGTCGATCGGTTTGCTTCATGCGATCGAACAATTGACCTGTTAAGGCTATCATGACCTCATCTTTCAAATTTGTCTCTTCCTCCTCTTCATTTGCTTTGTCCATGTCCTCTACCCCCTTATGAATATCTAGAACCATCTTGCTTTGAAAAAAGTATTTGTGTACCCATATTCTCTTGAATCTTATTGACTTTTTTCTCATGAGCTTGTAATTTTCCCATAAGACATTGGATTGAAAGAACATTCATGTTTTGTAGCGAGCATATGATCTTCTCTACCACACTGTCTCATTCATCTTCTTTTGATATCTCTTCATTTGATTGTATATAGCCAATACTCTTACAAAGTATTCTGAAATATTTTTTTATTCAAGCATATGTAACTTTTCAAAGTCACCATATAGCTTTTGTAGACGTACCTTTCTCACATTCCCAGCTTCTTAGTTTGATTTTTGCAAAACTTCTCTTACTTGCTTGGCGATGGTTGCATTAGCCACTATCTCAAAAGTGGCATCATTTAGATATTAGTGGATGATTGTAAGTGCTTATTGATCTTTCCTTCGTGCCTTTTGCACAGCCTCCCTTTGAGATGAAGTCAATGTTGCTCCATCTATAGGCTCTTCAAAGCCTTTTTCAACCATCTCTCATACATCTTGGGAACCTAGCCAAACTTTTACTTGAATACACCAAGTTTCATAGTTATTTTTTGTAAACCCAGGACATTGAAGTGAGAAGTTTGGATTGACCATGTTAAATAATCAAACCTAAGCTCTAATACCACTTGTTGAAAGGAAGATAGGTGTGGTATAAGATCAAAAACAGTAATGCAAAGTCAAAAACTCAAGAATAAGAAGAAGATTGAGAGGAAGATATACTTTTATTAAGTGTTTATCTCTAAATTGTTTTAGTTATTCTCTCTCTTTTTTTACTTTTGCATAATGCTAAATTACAAGTCTTTTTATAGGCATAAAGTCCTAGACAATCAAGGAATTAAACTAACACAAGAAAATATTAATCTGAATAGAAATAGTATTTGCTGACTGAACCGGGTGACCAGTTCTCTTTCAACACAAAATTAATTATTTTTTAAAACAGACTTCATGTTGAGGTAGTGCAGCAACAGTAATTCCTGCCCAAGGCTATGAGGGATGAGCATTACAAAAAGACGGAGGGGGGGATTGGTAAAACCAATGCCATAGTTTTTTTTAAAAAATATTTTTATTTTAAAAAACAGTAAATTATAAAATGATGAATTGTTTTACTTTTAGTTAGTGAATGTGTTGCTTTTGTTTTGAAAGTAAAATAATTTACATTTAAAGTATACTTATTTTATTTTTAAAGTATAGCATAACTTAACAAAACATAATTTTTAAAACAAAAGGCAGTTGTAATTTAAAAGCACACCAATATTAAATAGGTGTTTGCTTTTAATTGCGTCAAAGTACCATTGTGCTAGGCTGCAACTCGTTACTCTTTTTTTCTTTTCTTTTCCTTTGAATAATTAGTTATCTTTTCTTCATTACATGTTAGGTAGCCCATAGGATTTGCAAATGAAATTTGAAGGTATCTCTTCTTATATGCTATCTCCTGATTTCTTTGCCTTTTCTTTTCCAAGTAAAAAAATATTTTTTTCAAATAATATCAACTTTTCTGCATTACTTTTATTAGTTTTTACACCTCCTTTTTTTCTTCTTTTTCTTTTCAATTTACTAACCCTACAAAAAAAAAAAAAAAACGTTAATGATTGAAAAGTAAGTTGTGTGATGTTATAAAATGCGCCTATCATGTTAAAATTACAAGGAAACACCCTAAAATAAGAGTATACATACATACGCTTCATTCTTGTCCCTCGCTAATGCTAGCTTTTTTCTTTTTTTAGAAATATCGTTTTCAAAAAAATTATTTTTTTCTTTGTTTAAAATTATTTTTTTAATATTTTTGAATTTTTTTAAAATACTAATATTATAAATAAATTTTAAAAATTAAAAAATATATATTATTTTAATATATTTTTAAACAAAAATTAATTACTATTATAAATACATGTAAAGAGAGAATCACCATCCCAAGAGAAGATTTTTTAAATCTGAAGAGAATAAGCATTACATAGAGATAGAGCAAATGGGTGGAAAATCAACTTCTTTTCGTTTCAATTTCAAGAAAGAACAGCAAAACAAGAAAAGAGAAGGAATTATTATAGAGAGATCGAGCATGGCATTTGAGAAGGGAAGGCTTTAACTTGTTCTTGCTCGACTGTTGAAGAGGGAAGCGATGGCCATTGTTACAGTCTTGACTCTTTTTTTTTTCAGCGATATGTTGGAATAGCATTTCAGTGAAAGAAAATGGATTGAAGCTATTGTTTTGCCTATCCAGTTAGATCTGCTAAATCAGATGATAAATTAAATTCACTGTTTTTTCCTTTTAGCTTTTGTACATGTTTGAAATTATGGTATCAGTTGCGGTTCAAAGTATTTTTTATATATAAATATATTGAAATAATATTTTTTTTATTTTTAAAAATTATTTTTAAAATTAACACATCAAAACGATCTGAAATTATAAAAAAAATAATTTATAATAAAAATAAAATCAAAATCAAAATTTTACACCTCGTTTCCAAACAGATTTTATATAACTTTGTCAACATGGTAAAACAACTCATTGACAAACATACCAAGTAATCAAATCCACCTGAAAAGAAGATTAAATCTTTTATTTGATGATCTTAAGGGCACACACCTACACATGATCTAATATATGGTGAGGAATTTAATAAACTTCACTTAACAGCAACTCTAAAATATAGGTTTGCTTCGGTCAATTTTTTTTTTAAATAATTTTTTTTCAACTTATAGCCTTTAATATTTGGTTAGTTATGATTGGTTTTTCTATTTGAATATAAATTTTTTGATTTTATTATAATCTCTTTACATCTGGTTTTATATAATAACTATAGTTGAATTAATCCACTAAAGAGAATTATTATCTTAATATTTTTTTAAAAAAATATTAAAAAATATATCATCGCATAAATATTTAAAAAAATATTATGCTAATATAATTAATTTTTTAATTTTTTTAGATTGAAAAAAATATTCAACTTGGGGGTGTACTCGTACACATCCTAAATCGAGTCAAAAAAAAAATAAAAAGAAAAAAGATTCATCTCAAAAGTTGGTGTTTGGACGTTTGTTTTTTTATCACTCAACAATCATGGACTTGTGTCGCCCTATACACCGTTCACTACCGGACAAAAGTAGGTTAGGCGGTTGATTATCTTTTATCAACATTATTTTATATTGTCTTAATGATTATCTCGGTTTCAATGTTTGCAATATGATCCTAATAATTTAATTAGATTACCAGGTAATATGTGAATCGAATTTGGTCAGTAGGATTATTTGTTTAAAATGGCTAAACATTTAAGTTTGTTTAGAAAAACTGGTTGATTAGAAACACATTTTTTTACAGTAGAAAATAAAAGTATCAGTCCTCTACTACATGCATGGCGGCGGCTTTTGCTTCGAGTCTGCCTTCTCACCACTTTTTCACAGCCATTTACTGGCACTGGTTGCTGAATCCAATGTCATTACTGTATCACTTGAATACGGGCATGGCCAGATAGGCCCTAACCCGGAAGTTTTATAGATTCTTGGGTAGGGCTTTAATGGCTAAAGCATCACATGTCTAAGGAAATGGGTCTGAGCCGTGGTTGAATAACCACACGGATTTTAGTCGATTTTTCATGGGTGGAGATAGTGGTGAAGCTAATATGTCCAATTTCTTGGCAGTCAAATTGGGTCTTATGGGTTACCCGGTGTGAGGTTTGTTGGAATGATAATGGTGCATCCATTTTTCGATGGCATGGAGAATGATGAAATGCGGGTGTTCATGTACCCTACAAATTGCGGGAAGCAAGTTCCTAGGTGATGAACTTATTTTTAACTGGTTTAAAAAACCCTTATTATCCTTTTCTCTTGGACATGTTTAAAGGAATGAGCATGCCTCAAGTGGGGACTTGGCAGTATCCCAAGTCACGGGCATGTTGGGTCTGGTGCTATCCAGATCCAGACACGATTGGGTTTAGCAGTGTACCAAGCCATAGGAATGCTTGGTTTGGCGCTAGCTAGACCCAGCCTTGATCGAGCTTCGCAGTATGTCAAGCCCCTGGCACGCCCATGTAAATGCGCACCCTCCCTTTGAACGCCCAAGGGAATGACCATCCGTTCTTGGCACGCCCAAAAAAATAAGGTAATGTGGGTTTGACAAATATGTCAGAGAGCTAGTGGGGGGGTTAGACTCCCCCGAGTTTGGATTTTTTTTATTGCAGAGCAAAGGAGGTGAGATGGAAGAAGAAAATAAAGGGAAAGGATGCAGAGGAGTTAGGGAAGAAGGGAAAAGTTGGATTTTTTTCTCATCGGGAAAAAGGCGAAGAGACATTTGTTGAAAGAAAATAGAAGACTAGTTTAATCGGACTTCAATTGAAAGAAATTGAAGTTCAAGGATGAGTTGGAACAATTAGCCAAGTTAGAAAATCAATTAATGGCTTAATTGAAGAAAAAACTGAAAGTCAATTTGTCTTAAGAATGAAGAATTTAATGATCAATGACCAAAATGGAAAGTGGAGAATTTAGAGGACATATTCTAATTCTGTTAGAGGTATAATTGAATGAAATTAAGAAAAAAAAAAGTGAAATTGATCGAATTAAGGAACATTCAAAGACCAAGAACTAAAATGCAAAAGGTGTTGAAATGCAGGGGCTTATATGAAGTTTGGCCTGATTGAATTGGAAAGACCCTAATTAAGACTCAAAACGACATTAGTTCACATTAAATGAAACAATACGGAGTAAATATGGAAAAACAGACTAATGAATAGAGGAAGGAAACGACTCCATTTTGCTAATGGCTTTTGCAGATTTCCGGGGAAATAAAAAGGCAGAAACGATTACTTCTTACACCATTTAAGGGCTTGATCCTGGTCCAAATCAAATCTCTCGGTGGCACAGAAATAAAAGAAACGTGTCTTCTAATATGTCAACTATAATCCTGATACAAGAAATCAAGATTTAACTCTCAAGATCCACTATAGATTTTATGCCAAACATGCCCCCTCAGTCAGCCTTTCTTCAAGACTAGCAGCCCTAGTCTCTCCATTTTGATGCAAAATTCAAATCTCAAACTTTGATCCTCTCTCCAGAAATCAAGTAACGAAATATTGATGGTCAACACTTAATTTCGAGAATCAATTCTTATAAAAATGATGATTATTTCCTTTCCAAAAAAGACAGTTACTCACCGATAAAAAGGTAGCAACAAGTTCAAGCAAAGGGGTACAAAAAGAAAGCATAGAAGGGGGCAAGAGAAAAGAAGCAAAAAGAAAAAAAAAAATGCATAGAAGGGGGCAAGAGAAAATAAACAAATCTTCTTTTAAGGGGACCAATGATAATTTAAAAAAAAAACAATAAAAAAAAACAATAAGAATCATTTTAGAAGGAACAAACATTAAGATTTAGCTTTTAAGAATAACTAAATTAACGAGTTTTTTATTTTTAGAGATCAATATCAAATTTTTCATAAAATAAACAAAATTAAAAATTAAAAATGAGCTAAAAATAATTAGGATAATTAATGACAATAAAAAAGATAAATTTAGAAGAAAACTCCTAGTAAATATAATTTTTCGTAAGAAAAGATACTGTAAGGGTGTCTCCACACTTTTCTTTAGCATAATTAACTCCTTGTGTGAATCTCTAAAACTAGTGTTTATCTTTAGAACCCTTAGTTTCCTCTCATTATTAGGTGATAATTTTTATTTTTTCACTATATATATTTTGGGCCCATCGTGATGTCCACCAAGATGCAACAACTAGTATTATAATTTTTTTAGTTTTCATCTTCTTCTTTTTTTTAGTTTTTTTATTTAAAGATAATATTTTATTCTTAGTGAATAATGTTTTCATAATCGCTTTAATGTCGAATAAGTGTGTGTTTGGAATTATAGTGTATGATATTTTTCAATTGAAAATACATCAATATAATATTCTTTTTAATTTTTAACATTAACACATTAGCACATCAAACACCATGAAAAACTCCATAGAAAAGGGTTTTTTTATTATATTTTTAAATAAAAAATAATTAAAAAACAAGTTAGTAATAAAAAAAACAATCACATACGTCTTGGCAAACCCAATTAATGACAAAATGCATATGTCAGCACGTCTGATTTGGTGGAATTGCTGCAGCGGAATTATCTAGTGCTTTGAAACAATAGTTCGATTGTTGTAGATTTGTTGAAGACCGTTCTACTTACCTACCTGCCCCTGCCTGCTCCTCACCACACACGCACACAAGAACCTGCAAATATATATTGGACCATACAGAAAACTCACATACTTATCTTCGTACTTGCTCATTTCAAAGCTCCACAGCAAGCACGAAGAGAAGAATAATGGCTTCTGCTATAATCGAAGGCGCTACACAACCTGTAGAAGCCAGCAAATCAGGTCCAGCGGCAGCGGCAGATAGTGAAGAGGAAGGAGAAGAAGAGCTCTTTGAAATAGATATTGACATTGTTAATTGCATTCCTCCACCCCATTATCACTGGGAAACTTACTTTACTGCAACGGGCTGTGCGCTTCTTGCTAATTGTTTGCTGCCAATTGCTGATCTTTCCACCGCAGTTCCAATACAATCGAGTATCGAGTATAAACATCGTGAGATTATAAGTCTGTTTTATTTACTTTAATGTACTAGGTAGATTTATTATTTAATATTTATATAGAACTAGTGTCTGACAAAAGCTGTTAATTATCGTTAGTATGTAACTAGATTGGTGGCTTCTGTGATTTTGTGGCCGAATCAATTTTTTTTATCTTGAAAAAAAATATTCAGGAGATGGATATGTTTTTTTTTATATAAGATAAATTAGATAATTAAGTTAAATATTGATTAACTTGATAATATAATAAAAAAAAATAAGGTAACAACAACAACATAAAATAAATTTTAAAAAATATTGTCCCGAGCAAAACTGAGTTAACACGTGAAACCCGTAACCTAGCACATGAGATCGAAATGATCTTATTATAGAAAGACAGTATAAACAGAAATCAATTATAAAATAGAACCCGGAAAAAAGAAGATTTAAGCTAACCCGGTTCAATTTTTCAAAATAAAATATTGAAGAATAAAATCTAAAGAATAAAATTCCCGTAAAAAAAAATAAAAACAAAACATATAGTAATAAAAGAATAAAGACCAAGTTTGATATAAAATAAAATGAACTAAAATATTGAGGGATGTAATTAAAAAGATAATTTAATTAAGAGAATAATTTTAAAAAGTGAAATTAAAAGAATGAGAATAAATCTGAAAGGTGAAAAAACCAAAAAATGATTAAATTGAAAGAAAATTTTAATTTTATGAATAATCTAAAATATAATAAAAAAATAAAAAAAATAATGATTAAATTTAAAAAAAAATAAAAGACTGGTTTGAAAATATAGGGGTTGACTTTGGAACGAGGAAGAGAAAGGAAAAAAAAAAAAAGCAGGAAAAAATAAAACGGCTATTGACGCAAAACCCAATATATTTGGGCTACATGTGTTGTCCAGGATTAAAGGTAATTGTCGAACGGCGTTGTACGTGTCATTCGATGACTGTAGATTGTCTACATCAGTTCTATGTGTAGCTGTTTTTTCTAAATAAAATAATATTTATTTATGCAAAAATATTTAACTACCTATATTTAGACTCGATAATTATAAAAATAAAATTCCAAAATAAAAGGATAAAAACATTCCTTAACCTCGTACAAAGACAATCCTGATTTAAAGACAGTATTATCATTTTATTGTGCAACTAAAATGAAAAATCAAAAGTACTCCAACCCGTCAGTGTTTTAATTTTTACCTCTTGTACCTGCCACAATAAAAGTTTCGGAAGCTTTTGCCTGCGAGGTGAGAGTTTTTTTTAATACAAAAACTGAGGACATTTCCAAGCAAACTTGGCTCTGCCAAATTTAGAGTGTGTTTGACAGTGTAGTTACGGGTGCTTTTTAAATAGCTTTTCCTGCCAAAATGTATGTCAATGATTTTTTTTATTTTTTAAAAATTATTTTTGACATCAGCACATCAAAACGATCCAAAAAATACAAACCGCACTCAATTTTAACAAAAAAAATTCAATTTTTTTAGGAACACAGCCGCAGCCGCGTTTTCAAACACTGCCTTACCCCAATGGTGGGTACAAATCCCATAAAAAAGATACAGTCTGATAACTTAATATAATAATATATTTATATTTGATTAGCTCAATTTGTATATGCACATAAATTTTAGTCTCAAAAGTAAAGTGTTAATTATATTAGCTCAACTTTCTATTCCACACGGTGATTTATGGATTGCCCTTGAATGGGCTGCATCTCATATTAATGGTGATTGTGTTTAATAGTTGTACTTAATAGTGTTCCAGTAATTATTTTTTAAAATATTTTTGTCTGGTCAATTTTTAAATTGAATTTTAAAATTATAACAATAACAATTTTTATCCTTGCATTGACCCGGGTTAACTTATCTGATCCATGACCTTGCCACGGGTTGACTCCGAATCAAGTTTTAAAACTATAACAATAACCATTTTTATTTTATATTGACCCTCCTAACATGTGATTCAATTCTTACCTCGAGTTGACCTTCAAGTTGGGTTTTAAAACTATGATAATCTTTACTTTTATCCTTACATTGACACTTGTCAACGTTCAACCCCACTCGTGACTCGGGTTTTACCCTAAATCGACCCCAAATTGGTTTTTAAAACTATGATAATAATTATTTTTATTTTTATGTTGACTTCGGGTTAACTCAACCCATGACTTGGGTATTGACTAGTGACCTAGGATGTGTCTCAGATCAACACTCGAGTTGTGTTTTAAAACTATAATAATAACTATTTTTTATCCTTACATGTCTTAGTTGAATAGTTTTGGAATTAAGAGTTTTTTACAAGGATATTTTAGAAATAAAAAATAATAAATATTGTTTCTAAAAACATATTCATTTTATACCTTTTATTTTAAAAATATAAAAAATAATTTCAAAAATAAATTTATTTTTATATTTTATTTTTATTTTTTTAACCAAATACATCTCCGTACTTTTTGTTTCATAAAAATTATCAAAGAATACCTTATTGCAACCTCGTGTCCTTCCTAACCGCTTCATTTCATTCACTTTTGTATTGCCTTCAATTCTTTGTTACTGTCTTTTGTCAACATCAACCGTATGGGACATCTCCTTTGTCGCTTACCTATTTCATGTTCATGTAGTTTCAAGTAAAAAAATAAATTATCGAGCCTAACATTGAGATTTGAATCTTTTCTTTAAAACTCATGGGAAATTTGTAAGATTTATATTTTGAAGGTACTAGCACCAACTTTCTTGATTGTGTGTTGACTTGTTACAACTAACAAAGAAAGGGTTATTAGACACTAACGATAATTAACAAAAAGCTAAAGTTGATGGTAATTTTACTGTGATTTAAGACAATTTATTATTCATTTCAATAGTATAATTATTGATTTGTCCCTAAGTTATTTTCTCTTGTGCCTTTGTTTCAGAGGTAGAATAGGCTTTTTCATAGGACATGAATATCTTTTAAAAATTGAGTGGGGTTATTTTGGTAATTATATTTGGAAATGCACAATAAAAAAAACAAATTTAACCCTGGAATAAAATACTTTGATGCTTTCTGCATAATGAAGATTTTGTATTTTTCATGTTTGGTCAAATAGTGGAATTATGACATTGCTCATGTCATTCCAATTTTTTAGCCTTGCATTCAAGGGCTCTGTGGTAATTTTCCCATGATCTTTTTGTGATTGTTGATTGGTCTTAGGGGCATTTTTTGTTTTATGCAATTAAAAAAAACAAAAAAGTTGTTGGCGCTTGCAAAGCACTCGCTAGCGCGTCAGCCGCTTTACCGATTTTGGGCGGCACGTGCGGATGAATCCGGTTGTTGTTCTGGCACTTTCGTCGCATCATTGGATCGTCTCGGCATCCTCTTCCTCCCTGTAAGACACGTGTAAGATGGTTTGGCGCGGTTTGGCTGGAAATGGCTTTTCTTTTTCTTTTTCCTTCTCTTTCTTCCTGGATTTGCGTTCAAGCCATGTCGAAAAGCAAACCAGCCCTTCAATTGTTTTTTTTTCTTTCGATTCAATCCCTCTTCTCATATTTGTAATTTTTTTATTTACATTGGTTGTTTCTAATTGGATTTTATTTTTTATTTCATCCCTAGTCATTTGATTTTTGAAATTTGTTTTCAAATTTGGTGCTCATTCTTTGAATTGCTATTTGTTTTGTTCTAAATTGTTTTCTTGATTAATTTTTTTTTTACAATTTCACACCATATATTTTTTTCATTTAATTTGTGTCAAACTTGGTCATGTTTCTTTTAGCTGCTATTTGTAAATCATTTTCTTGATGGATTGGGTTTTTACAATTTTATCCCTAAATATTTAATTTTATTTGATTTTTATGTTAGATTTAGTCCTAATTTTTTTAATTTTTTTTTCATGGTTTTTTATTGATTGTTTTTTCTCAATTTCATCCCTCTATGTCAAATTTAGTCCTGATCATTAGTCCTGATCATTTTCTCAAAAATTTTGGGATAATTTTTATTTTTTTCAAATTTTATCTTTATTTGGTTTTTTCCTATCATATTTTAAGCCCATTTTTTTGTTGCTCCTTTTCTTTTACAAGTTTTTTTATTAGTAGTTTTTTCAACGATTCCATTATTCAAAATTAAATTGGATGACATTTAAACTTTTTAATTGAACTCGGGTTTATGATCTAAGATGTTGCAGGTTTTTTAGATTAGATGAGGTTTTAGAAATTCGCCTAGGATTGCTTTGTTTTTCCCTTTTTTGAAAGTTGATGTTCTTTTTTTAAGGTTGACTCCTTTTGTTCTGGTTTTCTTCAATTAGGTTAGCATCATGTTATTTATAATCCAGATAGGCTCGAATATGGTTCTTTTTATCGTTTCTCATTATTTTTTGGTCAATTTATTTATTTTTATTGTGTTTTGTTTTTTTTTATATTATTTAAATTATCACTTTAACCTATGACTTTGGACTTGAATTTTTTTTATGCCTATCATTTTTTATATATAAAAAAATTGTTTCACCAGCGACAAAACACGGGCAACATGTTTAGTTAAAAGCTAATTTTTATAATGGAGGTGTTAAACATGAAACCACATTTTTGGTTTTCTTTAACCAAACAAAAATGAATGCAATAATTATTTTTTTTCCAGTTTATATTTTTTAATAATATTTGGTATTGTAGTGTTGATTATTTTTTAAAATATTTTTATTTAGAAATATATTAAAATAATTTTTTTTATTTTTAACATCAATATTTAAAATAATCTAAAAATATAAAAAAAATTATTTTAAAAAAATCTTTCTTTTATAAATAAAAAAGGGCAATAACAAACACTCCCAAATTATATGTGATTCCTGGCGTCGTACTAGCATTCCTTAGATGACTAAGCTGAATATGGTTTGGACACGCTCACTTTAGAAATCCAACCCAACTAGAAAACTTTGCTAACGTGGGCTGCTTGAAATTGTAGTGAAGATAACAGTTTAAAATATTTTTTATTTAAAAATATATTAAAATAAAAAATTTTATTTTTTAAAAATTATTTTTAAAATCAATACATCAAAATAATTTAAAAATATAAAAAAATTATTCTAAATAAAAAAAAATCAAAATTTTTAAAAATATAACTTACAGCACATTCCTTAAAAAATCCCTGTTGACATGCTAGCCCATGAAGTAATTAATATTCTTGCTTGTGTCTGTGTCTTTCACTACTGTCTATAAAAGACCCTCGATCCTTTTTTCGTGCCCTAACTTCCTCCTTTCTTGTACAACAGAAACGAAAGGGAAAAAGAAAAAAAAAAGCCACCATGTTTTCATTCGACATGGATGCAGCCGAGCCTGATGCTGCCCTAGATCTGTCTCCCTTTATTATCTTATATAAAGATGGAAGCATAGAGAGGCTCGTTGGCAACGAAATCGTCCCTCCTTCCTTGGATCCCAAATCCAGTGTCCTGTCTAAAGATGCTGTCTATTCAAAAGAAGCAAAACTATCATCTAGACTTTACCTCCCACCAGGCGTGGATCCTGACAAGAAGCTCCCCCTCTTGATTTACTTTCATGGGGGAGGCTTCTGCGTAGAGAGTGCCTTCTCGCCTGCTTACCATAATTACCTTAATATCTTGGTCGCGGAGACTAAAGTCATTGCTGTCTCGGTTGATTACAGGAGAGTCCCAGAACATCCAATCCCTGTTCCATATGATGATTCATGGACTGCCCTGAAATGGGTTGCATCTCATGTTAATGGAGATGGCCCTGAAAAGTGGCTAAATAACCATGCTGATTTCGGAAAGGTGTATTTGGCTGGAGACAGCGCCGGTGGTAACATAGCACACCACATGGCCATGAGATATGGTCAAGAGAGACTGTTTGGTGTAAATGCTGTAGGTGTTGTCTTAATACATCCTTATTTCTGGGGCAAAGAACCAATTGGAAATGAAGTTAATGAATTAGAAAGAGTGTTGAGAGGGATTGCTGCTACCAGGCACCTTGCATGTCCGACGACAAAGTGGGTGTGATGACCCTTTAATCAATCCCACCACAGATCCAAAATTGGCTAGTTTGGGGTGCTCCAAGGTTCTTGTTGCTGTCGCCGAGAAAGATTTGCTAAGGGACAGAGGCTTGTTATATTGCGAGACTTTGAAGAAGAGTGGATGGGGTGGAGCAGTTGAAACCATGGAGGCTGAAGGAGAGGGGCCCGTCTTTCATTTGTTCAATCCAACCTGCGGCAATGCTGTGGCTATGCTTAAAAAGACTGCTGCTTTCATATCTGGGCATAACTGAATATGTTTATCCTCTCTTGTCTCCTTTCTTTGCTGTATTTATGTAGCTAATTGTAGTTATAAATCCAAGAGTATTTTCGAATACTTCTTTCCTTTTTTTTTTTTTTTCTTAGCCACTTTTAGGCTGGAACTTACATAAAAAGCAACCATCTTTCTTCCTTTTTTTTAACGGGAATTTTCGTTCTATTTATACAAGGCGCGAGCCCATTATAGCTAGGATACAGCCCAGAGTCACCAAGGAAGCCCTTGATACTATAGTTCAATACAAATTGCACTTAAAGGAGTGGGGTAGCTTGGTTGTCACCGGAGGGAGCTCGTTTAACTACTCCTTGATTTTCCAATTATTCCATAATTTCAATACATTTTTTTTTTACTTACTTCTTTTATATTCATTGAATTCATTGTAACATTTTCATTTCATGTTCCCTTTTCATAATTTAATCTATATCTCCATTTCATCTCATGAGCATATTAATTCATGTTATTATTTCATTTCACAGTACCTTTAATTCATATCACATTTCATCTCTCAAATATAATTATATATCTTTTCAACCTTCCCAAGCATTTGCCCCATTTTAACCAACTGAATTTATTAGTTCATCTCAACATTCATTATATCATTATTGACTTGTAAATAAAAATTTCAATTCCAATATATATTATATCCATTATATTTCATCCATACAAATTTACAAACTCAATGTATTCTAGCTGGTTTCTAGCTTATTCATAAATTTTTTTCCATTTTCATATATTTTACATCCATTTAGTTTCTTTAAATATATTTTTCATTTTGAATATTATTTAGATCCATTTATAATACATTCTAATGTTTCCTTTCGACTTAAATATTTTTTTTGTCCATTTATGATGTGTTCCATTATTTTCTCAACTCAAATATTTCTTATCGCTATTTATGACACATTACAATATTTTTTCCAGCTTAAATATTTATCATCTACATTTATCGCACATTATAATATTTTCCCAACTTAAATATTTATTATACCTATTTCTAGTTGACACTGTCAAATTTCTTTCTAATTTAAATACTTCATGTGCTCACTTTTGGTGTATTTAAATTATTTTTCTCCACTTTACATATTTTCCAATCTATGCCCCTATTGTAACTGAATTAAATGTTTTACACGTTAAATTTTGTTGTTGTGATCAATTTAATTTAAATCTCACCATTATAGTTAATTCCTATTTCATGTATTAAATTCCATTGTTACGGTCCATTTTATTAAATCTCACCATTGTGGTTATTTTTTATTTCACATATTAAATTCATTTCCCAACATCATATTACTTTTTATATCTTTTTCCCCTATCCATAACCTTAGACATTGTTCACATGATTGACTAAGTAACACATGCATATCCATAGTTCCCATCCAAGGGCCGAATATGAAATCAACAATCACTTGGTTGTCATCTCTAGTCAACTAATTCCATAATCCTCATCATAAGAGCTGATTATGTATCTTTATCAAGTTCAATGTAATAGTCCATTTAAAATTCATATCTTGTTCCATGACATTGCAATTATTTATAATTTATAAGTGGATATCTTTCATTATGATTATTTACAATTATATATATAACCATTGTTGCAGATGATTATACTTCACATATATGTTATTGTCTTTATAGTCAATTGTATATAATTTTTTTTCTTATATGCATAAATTCTTATGACAATAGATTTACACAACACATAAATTTGCATTGAAAAGCTAACAAGTATGAAATCATTTTAAACAATTAAAAAGGTAAGGAAATGACCCTTACCTTAAGTTACTATTATACAAGCTCTTAAAAAACCAAGTCTCGCTTCGGCATACTTATTCTATAACTTCAAATCAATAACCATAACATTCACACTATTAAATTTAAAAGTTCATCCATGAAAATTTTCATACAATACCCCAAAAATTCAAATAATAACCATACACTTCACAAATATAATTTTTTTCACTACACTCCGCAAGTCAATATGTAACAACCCCAAATTTCCAGTAATATATTTTGAAAATTCATGATTTTTTTTTCAAAAATTTCGGCAGGGTTTCCCCTAATTTAACATATCCCAAGTTATCGACAAAATCAACATCAGTCCCAAATCAACCATTTTCACAATTTAATGTTCTTATTATACTCCAACATATCTCAATCAACAATATTTCACTTTCTCTAACATATCAACTCAAAGAATAATTATTTTGCTAAAATAAAGAAAGAATTATCTTAACCATAATCCACAAACCATAGATTATAGACTTAATATACTTCCTTCAGTTATATATAATCTTTTAAGTATTGTTTATCATAAATGATATTAACTACACGCTTACACACACACACACACACAACAGAGTACAAGTTAAATAAGCTAGTCCATTTAAATTCATACATACACAACATTATAATTCTTCAAAATATACAGATAGTAATGTTATTATCAACAATTTACATATCCAAAAGATTTACTGGTAATAGAATTCATTGTTAATTTAATTACTTTATCAACACATTACCATATAATTCATTTAATTTTCAACAACAATATCAATTCCTCACTAACATAATTTCTTCATCATCAATATTACCACATAACTCATTTAACTATCAAATAACCATATCAACTCATCACTGATATAATTCCTTCATCATCAATATTACCACATAACTCACTTAATTATCACTCAACAATACTAACTCATCACTAATATAATTCCTTCATCATCAATATTACCACATAACTCATTTAATTATCACTCAACAATTAATTATTGATTCAACATTTCCATTCATTTTTCTTTCTCTAGGCCGAAACCTCTTCTCAAAAGAACCCATTATTATTTTTTCTTCAATTTCACAAATTGAAACATTACCCACTATTACTTCATTTATTTAAACATTAATTCATCATAATTTCATAAATTAACCCATTCATTCTCACAACTCATACCATAATTATACACTAATACAATTGAATAAAATCTTAACATACTAAATATATCAATTTAATTGAGAGGAAAAGATTTTTTACCTTTTCATTCAAAGAAATAAGAGATGGAAAGCTTGAAATCACCACACAAATTTCTTTCCTCCTTCCCCCCTAATTTTCCTCTCAATGCCTCCCCTCTTTAATAAAAAAAAATCTTTTGTTTCCCTTTCGAGATTTTCTTGTTCAAACCCTTCCTAAAAAACTTTAATCACTAATTCTATTTTCTTCCTTTTTTATTTTTGTTTTGGATGAACTTTGATAAATTTCACTCAATTATTTTCCCTCTCAAGTCCTAACATGGCCGGTCACATGCTCCTTATATTCTACTCCCTACTTGTATATATATTTACAAGCCCTCCCTTTCATTTAAGTCCTTTCTTGTTTTGTTTTAAAACCATTTGGCCTAAAAGTTTGACTTATTCAATTTAATTCTTGTCTCACATTCACCTTATTAGATAATAATTTCCACTCCATTAACTTCTATATATATTTGCTCCCTTTTTTTTAAAATCAAAATACAAGAATTTACCCGGGAGTTACACAATATTTATATCATCAAAATAAATCCTCACCCAAGATTGTTTTAATCATCAAAATTTTCAAATTAATGCCCAACACATCACAAACTAATAATTAATATTTAATATACAATTTTCCACACGTATACATCCATTTTACATTACAACATACACACTTCCTCTCATTTTCCATACTCCTAACCTTTCTAATTATGTCAAACATACCAAAGTTATATTTTCTTTATATTGACACATATCAACCAAATTCAATTCCAACTAAACCAACAACTTGACCCAACAAAATCAATTTAACTGAACATGTAAATTTTACAAATTTAAATACTTAAACTTTTTAAATTTACATAAAAACTCACTTCCCGTCTTATTTACAATTTCCATCAAGCATCCAAAATATTTAAGACAATACAATTTGACCATTTAATCATGGTTAACTTCTCATATTTCTGTCAAATTATCTAAACTAATAATTTGACCAATTTTTTAAACTAAAATTTGATAATTTTGTTATAACTCTCTCAATCATTTTCTTTTTGACATGTTATTTCAATGCTAGACACAACACTCAATCCAATTCACAAATTTCATATACAATATAAACAATCCCTAACTTTTACACTAATAAAGACACATCACACTTTCTACTGAATCTTTCCTCTTTAATATATATAGTTGTCCAACCATTTAATAGTAAAAGTTTCTTATTCTCCTTTAAATCTATCACATTTAATTCACTATTTCTAACACATGTGGTTTAAAATTCGTATTTGTTCTATTACTTCTTTACACACTCAAGTCCCAAACATTCACATATACTCTTTTCAAGCCCATTTCACATCATATCCAACCAAATTATTTTCCACATGCATATCTCGTATCAATACTTCATTTAAATACACAAGCACACATAATTTAAACAATTTTTAAAAAAAAATCAAGCACTTAGTCAAGCTTAATGATATTTTGTAACTTTAGCATAGTATTCCCAAATTAGATTCTACCCCTATTCTCTTTCCACGCAAAATACAATACACACTCAAATTAATAATTATACATACAATCAAAACATTTCTCCCCAATTTCTCAATGTAAAATTTATATTTCTTACACATGCATAAAAAATAACTTTACATAATCAAACCCAAAACTTATTCAACATCCAATACCTCATATATATAAACATCCATTCCACATGTAATTTTCACAAAAAATTTAAAAGTT
Organism: Populus simonii; assembly: GCA_007827005.2. NCBI lineage: Eukaryota > Viridiplantae > Streptophyta > Magnoliopsida > Malpighiales > Salicaceae > Populus > Populus simonii. Next base: position 14,611,908 of record CM017467.2, on the reverse strand, counting down.
TTCTCATTCCCCGAATCCCCTCTATGGCTAACCTTAGGGTTAAAAATCTTCAATTGAACTCTATTTTAATTTTAACTCTATTTTAATCTATATAACATCTATCCCATGCCAACTTAAGAAATTTGCATCTAAATACTCATTCCCCTAATTTTTACTCAAACCCTAGAATTTAAAATTAGGGATTTCCTTTCCCTTTTCATGCCGACATACAAAAACCAAAGAATTAAGTTATGAGAACACTTTACCATTAAGTTTGGAGCAATTTCAAAGATTTATTTGTAAGCTTTCTTTCAAACTCCTTTTTCTTTCTTCAATTTCAAAGCTTTCTCTTCGAGATTCTCTATTCTCCAAACATATTTTTCTTTCTAGTATTGCTTTCTTAAGTGGTCTCCTCTAGCCAAATTCATTCTTCAAAACTCTCTAAACCTCTGACTCGGAAGAAAAAAAATCTTAAATTTGCAAGGGAAATGAGAAGATTTAAGCTTCATTTCCCTTTTAATGGCTGGTGGTTGCTATAGGAACCATTGGAGGGAGTTTTTTACTTATTTATGATAATATCATTACTAATTGCCTCAGTGTTCTGTTCTGTATTTTACTCGATCATCGATACTTTTGTAAACTATTTTATGACTAATTTCATTGATATTTTTAAACTAATTCTTGAGGAAACTTTACCCCTAATCATAATAAATTATTTCTTAGATTTTCACCACTTTCAGTAAAAAAATGTATGATTGTACATAGGGTTTATATCAACGATCAACGTTATTTACACATAAAATCATACATTAGTTTATTCAAAATTCCACTCTATTATTATTTTCTAAATATTTTCACCACAATTTACACAATTGTTTTTCCTTTAAATAATTGTTTTACCGGGTTGGAAATTTATGTGATTTATCACTGACTGACATTTCGCGTACCAATTTATTACTTTATTTCATTCAATATTTAAATTAATTCACCAAGGATTTTCATCCCAAATCATAATAATTTTTCCTCTTAATTTACTATTTTTCAATTGAGAATTTCTTTTTTAACATTGATTTATCAATTTTAGACCGGGGTTTACACATTTAAGTGTTTGTCATACAATCATGAATCATTTGACTAAGAGCCCGTTTGTTTTTACGTTTCAAAAATATTTTTTCTTTGCTTAAAATTAATTTCTTTTCTTGTTTTTAGATTGTTTTGATATGCTTATGTCAAAAATAAATTTTAAAAAATAAAAAAATATTATTTCGATGCATTTCCATGCGAAAAACACTTTTAAAAACAACCGTTATCATAATACCGAAAGGGCTCCAAAGATGCAATGTCTGGCTATGATGGATAAATGTACTAATTCATCCTAACATTCAATGACATGTATGCAATCCTCAGGTACATCAAACATTTTTGTTAATTAAAAAAAATGGCATTGGCTAGAATTATCTTTGGATAAGATCTTACTCATAGCAAAGAAAAGAGACAACGAAGATGATGGGCCCTATTAACTTTTTTTATAAAATAAAGCCTTGATGCTTGGGCTTGACCCTATCTGCCTCATAATATTTTTTATTTATGTTTTGATGTTTTATATTTGATCTTTATTTTTATAATTTTTGATTTTTTTCCTTGATATTTTTATAAAAGTTTCATTGTTTTTAATTTCACCATTCAATCCAAGTTTATAGTTTATTGTTTTTTTTCATTTTAGTCTTCATTCTTTTTTTTTTCTTTTTTTAATGTTTTTTTTCTTTTCAATGTACCCCTCAAATTTAAACTTGTTGTTGCCATCTAATTTATTTTTTTACAATTTTAAATCTCATTTTTTTTTTATTGTTTTTTTTTTATTTTAGATTTTTTGTTTAGTTTTTTTTGTGTAATTTCAACCTTGATAATTTTTTCATGTTATAACCCGAGTCAAGATGTAAAAGTTAATAGAGACTGATTTTTTTTTCCAACATCATTGTTTAATATTGTTTTTCTTTGGCATTATTACACACAAAAAAAAGGAAATGTACTTGTTTTTTTGTTTTTTTAAAACCTATTTTTTTCTCTAAATATATAAAAAGCTGTAGTATCAGTAAGGTTAAACTCCAACTCGGATGAGAACTCATCCTACTTGTTTTTGTAAAAACAACATCGAGTTATGTATGGTTGCTTTAAAAACTCAAAAAAAGAAGAAGTAAGAATAAATGAATTTATATATACTTCCCGTCTATAAATAATTAAAATCAAGATTTAAGTTTCCAATCAAGGTCTATTTTTTTAATTAATATATATAAAAAAAGACAATGTTATAGGGTAAGAATATCTTTCCATGACACGTGCATGAAGTGAGAATAAATAAGATGATAATTTCATCAAATGTTTTTATTTTTATTTTTTATGATCAAGAAAAAAGCCCAAAACGACACTCCAAAGTCACATCCTTCACCTCTTGATATTTTCCCTCCTTCCCCCGTTAGACCCCAATAAAACAAGAAACAAAACCCACCTCTCTACCTGTGGCCCCTCTCTCTATCTCCACAAAAATGGAGACAGCAGTTCTCCTGCGCTCTTCCAACAAACTAATCCTCAACCATCGCTACTGCTCTCCTCATAACTTCTTTCGCCTTCTCTCCTCCTCCTCCTCCTCCTTCACCCCTCGAAATTCCCACCGTTCGATCAACCCGCTCACTTCTCGCTCCCTACCCCACGGCCGCCGCCGCAAACTCCTTCCTCTCTCTGCCACGTCGTCTTCCTCCTCCCCCTCTTTTCACTTCAACAAACACCACTTCTCTACTCTCTCTCCTCACGCCATCTCTACACAGTACTCTCCAGGTCAAGTGTATTTCATTTTTCCAGTTTAAAATCAGAAGAACGAATAACTGAGTTTTGATTTTGTGTGTGGCTGCAGATGTCAGCAACGTGTCTGACGAGGTTGCGGCGAAATATGGATTTGAGAAAGTATCAGAGGAGTTTATCGGAGAGTGTAAATCAAAAGCTGTGTTATTCAAGCATAAAAAAACTGGAGCTGAAGTCATGTCTGTTTCTAATGATGATGAGAACAAAGTCTTCGGCATTGTTTTTCGCACTCCTCCGTAAGTTCTTAGTATCAGCATTAGTATCATCCCTTGTTTTAATTTGATGCCAGGTGGATGCAGTTATAGTGGTTTATTATGTAATTTAGATAAAGAAAATTGGATATTATTGAAATCTTGAATTAGTTGTGATAGTTAATTTTATAGCATTTAGCATTCTTTTTCGTTGTTTTAAAGCTTAATTTAGTGTTACGTGGATGCAGTTGTGGAGGTTCATAGTAGAAGAGTGTGGATACTATTGAAAATCTTGAATTTATTATGATTGTCCAAGTGTTGAATTTGTGAAAGAAAACGGCTATGGAGTGTTTTGTATTTGAAAATTAAAAGCTTTGTGAAAAAAATTTGTGTATTATGCTCTTCTCGGTTTGGTTATCTGTGAAAAATAGTTTCTTGAGAGGGGACCTGAGAACTTGTTAAATTTGTCAGATTTTGTAACAAGCATCACAAGCTGACTAGTGACTAATTTAGTTTATGTGCAAGCTACTGATCGTGGCTAATGGTGTAATGCAGGAAGGATTCAACTGGGATACCGCACATATTGGAACATAGTGTATTATGTGGGTCAAGAAAGTACCCATTGAAAGAACCGTTTGTTGAGTTATTGAAAGGAAGTTTGCATACTTTTCTGAATGCATTCACTTATCCTGATAGGACTTGCTACCCAGTTGCTTCCACGAATACAAAGGTAAGAGGAAATTGATAAATGTACAATATGCAACTTTGGGTAATAGAGTAGTTCTTATTTTGGATTTTGTTTAGATTTTAATTCTTGGACCTTGTTTTCCAAAACAGGATTTCTATAACTTGGTTGATGTATACCTGGATGCTGTATTCTTCCCAAAATGTGTGGAGGATTACCAGACTTTTCAACAGGAGGGTTGGCATTTCGAGCTCAACGATCCTTCAGAAGAAATATCTTATAAAGGTTGTACATAGAAATATATCCAGCTATTTGTTAGGCAGTATTATTTGCTCTTTTTGCATGCAGCATCTTCATCTTTAACGAGTTTATTTTCCCTTTATTTCAGGTGTTGTTTTTAATGAGATGAAGGGTGTCTATTCCCAACCTGATAATATTTTAGGGCGGACTGCTCAGCAGGCAAGTTCCCCCATCTCTAATTGTTTGATTTTAATCATTTCTGTATGAAAAGTGTTGACTACTTTGACATTCCTTCATGTCTGTTTGGAATAATTCATGAGTGCAATTTTGTGAATGCAGTTATTCAAATGCTTTTAAGTTGATATTTAGTTCACTAAGTGCTATTTATTTTATGGACATGCCTCCACTACACATTATCTTATCCTTAATAACTGTCACTCGCAACTTCTGTGCAGGCTCTTTTCCCAGACAATACCTACGGTGTTGATAGTGGAGGGGATCCAAAAGTTATTCCCCAATTAACTTTTGAGCAATTTAAGGTCAGTCTCAACATCCTTGTTCTAGCATGTTAGTGTAGAAGTGTATATACTATACAATCCACACAGCTGTTTTTTTTTCCTTTTTTTTTGTGCGGGGGGTTGTAAATTCTTTCCAGGTTTGAAATGATATTCTGGTGTGTCAAACTGACCATTTGTTTTTTTTTTCACTGTCTTGACTGAAAACTTCTGGAACTTTGATGGCACTAATCCATTTTTCTGGACTCAGAAAACTTGTGTGTTTTCATTATAGCTTTTAGAAGCTGGATACTTACAAAACAATATATAGACTAGGACAGTGAATATTTTATTATCCATTCACTCTTATGTATTGCCTGCAGCAATAACTTCTGCTTTGTGGTGTGATTTTCTCGGCAAGTACATCTGGTGCTTAATATTTTCAATAATGTGTGAATATTTTTATGCATGAATATTTAATTTATTTTGCCCGTGTGCAATCTCTGGCACTGTAGTGAGTATGCTATATATATATATTATTTCCTTGCATACATAGCTTATCCTTGGCTTTACTTAGGATCAGTCTATTCATGATTATGACTAACACATAAGGTAATCTCTTCTTTACTGACTAAAATATCGCAGGAGTTTCATGGTAAATATTACCACCCGAGCAATGCCAGGATATGGTTTTATGGAGATGATGATCCAACTGAGCGCTTACGCATTCTGAGTGGTACTGAATCCGAGTCCCATCTCTGTTGATAAATTATGCAAGCAGTTTACGTAAACCATTTTTTCCCATTTAAATACAAGGCACGGTGAGCCTATTAGAACTAGGTAAATTTGTCCTAAAGGAAAGCGTTTGCAGAGCTACAGGTGTAAAAGGTGAAATGATGTTGGCCATGAGTGTCAAGAGTTGATGTTCACAAAACAGCTGGAATGAAACCAAAATTTATTCATTTAATGGGTTTTGTCTGGTGGACTTTTGCAGCTGTTTCATATATTTTAATTTGTCTAAATAATTATATCATCATGCTTCATCATACTATCACACTATCATACTGTTTAAGTAGAATAAGTTATGTGTCCTTGTATTCACAAAGCATGTAGGCTGGCCAATAGATTGTTAATGTTTCTTTTTTAGTTCTATGATCAATTTGCTTTAGAGGAATACTGTCTGTTGTCTACCTTAAGATCATTATACAGTCAACATTCATCTCATATACCATCACTTGTAATATTCAGCTCAGTAAATAAGAAAATTTCAGGATTCTGAAAAACTTGTACTTTGATTGTTCTCTCTTTCTCTCTCAGAGTATCTAGATATGTTTGATGCAAGTTCAGCTCCAAATGAGTCAAGGGTTGAGCACCAGAAACTTTTTTCAGCTCCTGTCAGGATCATTGAGAAATATCCTGCTGGTGATGGAGGTGATTTGAAAAAGAAGCACATGGTATGCCTTAATTGGCTGCTAGCAGATAAGCCCCTAGACTTGGAAACTGAGCTTACACTTGGCTTTTTGGATCATCTTATGTTGGGAACTCCTGCTTCTCCCTTGAGGAAAATCTTGCTGGAAAGTGGTCTTGGAGATGCCATTGTTGGTGGTGGAATTGAAGATGAGCTGCTTCAGCCTCAATTTAGTATTGGGTTGAAGGGTGTCTTTGAAGAGGACATTCAAAAGGTAGAAGAATTAGTCATGAGTACACTTAAAAAGTTAGCAGAGGAAGGATTTGAGACAGAAGCTGTGGAGGCATCCATGAATACAATTGAGTTTTCTCTCAGGGAAAACAACACAGGGTCATTTCCTCGTGGCTTATCACTGATGCTTCGATCCATTGTAAGATTTGATTATTTCCCCAGCTTCTGCAAACCAGTCATCATTTATTCATTTCAAGTATGATTTATGTGGTTTTGTTTTGTAGAGCAAATGGATATATGATATGAATCCCTTTGAGCCTTTAAAGTATGAGAAACCTTTGATGGACCTAAAAGCAAGAATAGCTGAGGAAGGTTACAAAGCTGTTTTTTCTCCTTTAATTGAGAAATTCATCTTGAACAATCCTCACCGTGTTACTGTTGAAATGCAGGTAAACAGTTAAATCTGAAAGTTCAGTTTCTATTTGTATTGTAAAGTAATTGCTTCAGATGACACAGGGTGTTTTCTGTTTCAGCCTGATCCTGAGAAAGCTTCTCATGATGAAGCTGCTGAAAGGGAAATTTTGGAGAAAGTTAAAGCAAGCATGACCGAAGAAGATCTTGCTGAGCTAGCACGTGCTACACAGGAGCTGAAATTGAAGCAGGAAACTCCCGACCCACCTGAAGCTTTAAGAAGTGTTCCAAGCCTCTTTCTGTGTGACATCCCCAAAGAACCCATACATGTTCCCACTGAGGTTATTGTTAAGCTTAGTGTTTTGTACTTGAATATCCTGCATACAAGAATTTGGGAGACTTGTACTAAGCATTTATATACTAACTGTAGGTTGGGGATATCAATGGAGTAAAAGTATTGAAGCACGACCTCTTCACAAATGATGTCCTTTATGCTGAGATTGTCTTCAATATGAGATCACTGAAGCAAGAACTTCTTCCTTTGGTGCCACTTTTCTGGTGAGATTTTGCCTCGAAGATTATCTCCATGGTCATTTCTTGTCATGCATGCTTTTGTTTCCTGTCTCCACTGTTAACAAATGTTCACAAGTCGAGTTTTGCTCAGTTCAGGATAACTGATCAGAAATCTTAAAAACAATGTGTTATTCTTGGTCAATTTTTTTAGCTGGGCCCTGTGTCTTCTATATTTCTTTGCAAACTATTTATTCATATTTTCACTATTTATTGATGTCCTTCCAGCCAGTCATTGCTTGAAATGGGCACAAAGGATTTGACCTTTGTGCAACTTAACCAGTTGATTGGAAGAAAAACTGGAGGTATATCACTTTATCCATTCACATCATCTGTTCGAGGCAGGGAAGATCCATGCAGTCATATAGTTGCTCGGGGGAAAGCCATGGCAGGGCGTGTTGAAGACTTATTTAACCTGGTAAGTGTGGTTGAATTGTTTTGTTACTATAACCGGTTGAAGTGGCTTTCAAGCACTTGTGTCATTGTAGGTATTGCAGTTGCCTTTTTTCTCCTGAAGGCTTCAGCACACTGGGAGAAATTTGATTAATTCTGCTCCATTGTCTTTTAATGTTTTTTCTCTTGCCTGCTCCTGTTTGTTGGTGCTAGTTTCTAGAAATTGAATTTACTGATAGGTGATGCATTCTAGAATCTGGAAATGCTTTCTTTTTTCTTTTTATTGTATGTCCTAGTAAATTCTTCTTTGATACCTGAACCAGTTGAAGAAACCTAGATAGCAACAAATTAACATTTTTGAAGTATTGGTTTTGCTTAAGCATGAATACTATATAGCTACGGGTTTAGTTTCATGAAGATGTTTTTTTGACAAAGGCTTTTGCATGGTTTTATTTTTATTCTTTTTTCAAGCCTGCATTTGTTTCTTGCTGCAAACATCTGTACACAGTAACAGACCTATTTTCTGATACTTTGAGCTGATGCTTTATGTTTCAAAGTCTATAGCTACATTTACAGAATCAGTTGCCTGGGGATGCAACCAATTGATGCAATGTTATTTGTTGTAGGTCAATTGTGTTCTTCAAGAAGTCCAATTTACAGACCAGCAACGCTTTAAGCAATTTGTTTCCCAAAGTAAAGCAAGAATGGAGGTACTTATTATTCATATATTTTTGTATGATGAATCAGAAATGAAATTGGGTCTGTCTTTAATAACATCATCTCAATGCTCTCAAAAACTATCTTCAGAACCGTTTAAGAGGCAGTGGCCATGGAATTGCAGCTGCAAGAATGGATGCAAAGTTAAATGTTGCAGGATGGATTTCAGAACAAATGGGTGGTGTAAGGTTAGAATGTTCACCTTTTGGATTAATCTGTAACTCTTTGATTTCATCCAACAACCTTACACGATACAAGTGTTTCGGCTCTAGGATTTCAATACATATGCAATAACAATGATTTGTGATTTTGACATAATGCTAATTGCTTTGAATGTACAAATAAATCATTAAAGATTAAGTTTCATGGATAACTTTCTCACTGCATGAAATGACACTAACACAGCTCAATTGTTGGGGTTCTATAGTTACTTGGAATTCCTAAAAGCTCTCGAGAAGAGAGTTGATCAAGATTGGGCTGGAGTTTCATCATCTCTCGAGGAAATTCGTATGTCCTTATTTTCAAAGAATGGATGCTTGATAAACATGACTGCTGATGGGAAAAATCTCACCAATTCAGAAAAGTATGTTAGCAAGTTTCTTGATTTGCTTCCTAGCAAGTCTTCTGTTGAAGCTGCTGCCTGGAATGCTCGCCTTTCTCCAGGAAATGAAGCTATTGTGATTCCTACACAGGTGAACAAACTACAATGTTGTCTGCCATATTGTCTCTTTTTCTTGTTGCCAGGGTAAAATTCTGAGCTTTCACCTTCTACAGGTTAATTATGTAGGCAAAGCTGCTAATATCTATGACACTGGTTATCAGCTTAATGGGAGTGCGTATGTTATCTCCAAATACATTAGTAATACATGGTTGTGGGATCGTGTGCGTGTTAGTGGTGGGGCATATGGAGGGTTTTGCGATTTTGATACTCACTCAGGTACAATAATGAGATGTAGTGCCCGGCATGGAATTCCAATTACAGTGTTTGGAACTGGAAAGGAGTTCTAACAGCTACAAAATATAAATCTAACCATTGGAATTCAATTTATGATTTTTTGTAGGAGTGTTCTCCTTCTTATCGTATCGTGATCCCAACCTTTTGAAGACACTTGATGTATATGATGGGTCTGGTGCTTTTCTACGTGAATTAGAAATCGACGATGATACTCTTGCTAAAGCAATTATTGGAACAATTGGAGACGTGGATTCATACCAGCTGGCAGATGCCAAAGGTTATAGTAGGTATGTGGAGAGCATGTTTTAGAACCATTTTTGACTCGTCAATTTTCTGGACACTCAAAAACCTTTGTTTCATCGTTTAGTCTTCAAAGTTTTCTCTAGAGAACACATGTCTGGGTGACACATACTGTTAATAATTCACTCTTTGGAATTTTTTTAGTGAGATGAGAGATGCAACCATAACCTTGGCCCTGTCAGAGGCACTTTGAACTTCTGACAATAGCTTCCTCCATTGTGTGTGTGTGTGTTTTGTAGGGTTGACTGCTAGCTTCTCTGGCTGCCTTTTTAATGCACTTCTTCTTTGATTTGAGCTTTTTATCTGCTTGGTGTGCTCGAAACAAGGAATATTTAAACACTTTTCTCTTTATTCCCCCACCCCACCCCACCAAACCCCTATCCAAAAAATACAAAACACAACCTCAATACGTGGAATCAAAATCTATGAGCCTGAAATTAGAAGTCAGTAGTTAAGCAAAAAACTTTAAGGAAATGCAATTCTAATTGGTTTTTATTCTTTGTATTATAACCACGTGCACTAACTATATTGTTGTATCCCTTGCCTTTCAGTTTATTGCGGTATTTATTGGGGATCACGGAAGAAGAAAGGCAAAAGAGACGGGAAGAAATATTATCAACCAGGTAACGATTAAGGTTTATTTGTTTATTTTCTGCATTGACCAAACACTAAACTTGTGAAAATACAAAAGCATTGGTTGGTTATTACCCAGAATGCAAGACAGAGCCAGTATCCTTTAAGTAAACATGATAGGGAGAGGAAAATAATGGGAGAACAGATCAAGGCCATAACATTTACATGTATTTTAATGATAACAATGCAAGTCGTGCAAATTGTGATTTGTTTGGCGCTTCATAAAGCTTATCTCTCCGTAATCATGTCATTATAATTGATAGTTTGAAATTTTTTTCATCATGAAACTAACATCATTCTTTTTAGAGGAACTAGAATGATAAATAACTTGTAGATGTCAAGGAATCTAAAGTTGTGCGGCTTCTCTTTTCTTAATTGAAATCATGGTCAATGCTCGAGCATTTAGATGTATTTTTCCTTGTAGCACAACTACTTTGATTGTTAGCCATAGACAATTTGAATGACATTGTCTTGATTATATACATATGAAGAACAAACATGAATGCGGTTTTGAATATAGATCCACACCAGCACTCGTCATTTCTATCTTTAGTATCAGTAAGACAGATGGGTTTTGTTGCTATATATGGCATGTAGATCTGTTTCAGATGGATTTTTCAAGATTTTGAACCTTTCCTTTCTCCTTTCTCCTCTATTTTTTCCACAGCTTGAAGGACTTCAAGGAATTTGGGGAGGTAATCGAGGCTGTTAAAGATAAAGGGGTTTCGGTTGTTGTGGCATCTCCAGAGGATGTTCATGCCGCAAACAAAGAGCGTTCTAATTACTTTGATGTGAAGAAAGCCCTTTAATGCCTCATGGCAATATCAGATCAACTGATATCCCTTTTTTTTTTTTTTTTTTTCTTACAGTGATTGACAAATTAAAAATGAAAAAGATATTAGAGGGAAAAAAAAAAAAATCTTAAACCATACACCATGCCAGTGGTGCCGCAAAGGTTACCTGTATCATTAAACTTTGAACAGTATTGTAATTTATCTCCCTCAAGATTAACTCGAGAACCGTTGCCATCCTTTTTCTCCCCATATTTTAATGGGTTGATAAACCATCTCAAGACGTTTCCTGCCCTTGATCTCACCATAGATTCAAGTTTTCTTTATATGTGAACAGCTACATAGGAACTTATTACTATGTTAAGAACAACTTTTCTGTATTTTGGCTAGTAAAAGCCTTAAAACTTGACAAGGGTCAACTGGCAATAAATTTATGAATTTGCTGCCCCTGGTTTCATCATCAAGGGCTCTAAAAAACCAGAACGAATTAAAAAAACATTTTGTTCTGGCTCCAATCTACCATTTAATTTATGGGTTCAAATTTATACCTTGTCAGAGAAAAGAAAAGCAGAAACCCAGCCCTGACACGTAAAAGTCTTCTGGCTTGTGAGGGTTTTACAAACAGAAAAGCACCGTTCTCAAAGTTGAAACAAGAAAGAAGGGTTTCTGTAAAGTGCGAATGTCGTGGAAACAGGGAGGAGAAAAAAATGTCAGATGATATCCTACAAGAAGCCTTGTCAGAAATTCTTTCAAGATTACCAATGAAATCGCTCCTGAGACTCAGGTGCGCTTCAAAAACATGATGTTTTTTTTTTAATTTCCAGTCCTACTTTCATAACTCGTCATCTCAACAGAACCACCACTAAAAAGAATGGCCTTCTTCTCTGTAAGTATCGCATAAATGTGAAAACAAAACCGAGGGTTACTTTTTATACCCAGACTAGCATTTCCCGATTACTAGGTAGAGGAAGTTCATTGGCGCCCCTTCAAGAGCCCAAGAACTAAGTTCCTTGATTGTTGCAAGTGAAAGGATCACTGGGAAATTGATTTCAAATTGGAGGAGAAGAGATGACCGTTGCACATTCAAATCTTCTCAGCGCAGCGTTTTAATATCTAATCCTTCTTTCTATCCATTACTGTTTCCTTATCTTTTCCATAGTTTCTTTCTTTTCATCCTTTGAGCCTAAAAATAAAACTTGGTAAAAATATTTGAGCCTAAAAACTTGAAACAAACTTATAACCTAGCCATATTAAAGGAAAATACCCTCACTTATAAAAGATCCCATCATAACTTCACTAAACAATCATCTCAAACTATAACCCAAACTAAATCATCTTCCCTGTAAAATCACTATAAAAGTTCCATTATCTTCCCTGTTCACCCTTCTAAATTACACCAACCTAATCCACTAATTAACTCAACTCAAAAACTTCACCGGTAAACCAACCATTAAACCTACCAAATCCATGAAGAACAAAGAGCTAGAAGAAAGGAGAGTCAAGGGAGTATGTTTCTAATGTGATGAAAGGCTTGTACCTGGCCACAGGTGTAGAGATAATTAAAAAGGCTATAGGTTGTGAAATCTGTGGTTATCAATATACTTTGTGGAGAGCCTTTGTCTTACTGAGTGAAGCAGCAAGTGGAGTTTTGGTCGAGAATGATTCTGGGAATGAAGAACATGTTTTACAAAGCAAAGCACAGTATGTGTCGAAGAAACAGACTTCTTTCAGTGCCGATTCAGACAAGGAGAATGGGTGGAATATGAAGACAAAGAAATATAAGAGAAGAGCGACTAGAAAAGATTAATGTCAAATGAATTTGTTTCTTAAGCATGAAGTCGTTTTCTTTTCACTTTGTTCTTGTTGAATATTATGTAGTGACTGAATCTTTAGATGAGAATCAATGTTGTCGACCTTGAATTAAACTAGCTAGTCTGTTGGATTGCAATCTTAGTGCTCTTGATGACTGATAATATCGTATTATTTCTTCAGTTTGATATAGAAAATTTCTATATTGTGCTTCCTTTGATAGATAACCTTTTCTTCATATCAACTGATCATTCCATTTCTTGGTTGAAGAAAGAGAGACAGTTCCTCAGCTGGGGAGAGAGACAGCTGAAACTTCCTTCTAGACTTACAATAGAATTCTAATTTGAGGGGGTGATTAGAAAAAAACCGATATGGGTCTCCTTATGCTTTCATTACTTTCTTTACAACCATTGTTATGGGTCTCCTTATGCTTTCATTACTTTTCTTTACAACCATTGTTACGGGTCTCCTTATGCTTTTGCCTCACTTGGGGTTTCTTTACGGTGATGACCATAGACATTTCTTTTCTACCTCTGATCGAGCTAGCTTCTCGTCAGCACTGACTCTACAGCTTGAAAGCTTGTCTTTTATCTTTTTTAAGCCTTACATGTTAATACCTCCTACTAGTTTTGTTCTCTTGTATTTCTAGTTTCAACTTTTAAAATAATTAACTATTCAGTTAGATATATATCGATTTAATTAGTTTTTTATATAAAAAAAATTAATTACGTAACCAAACCGAGATTATATTATACGAAGATAGAATTTTGCAGAGAATGCAGGCTTTGGAGCTGCCACGTATGGTGTACCATTGCCACGAAATGATTTTAAGGTAGTGTGTGTGTGTGTGTGTGTGTGTATATATATATATATATGGTACATTGCCACGAAATGATTTTAAGGTAGTGTGTGTGTATATATATATGTGGCATATCAGCATATGACAAGCCTATGATACAGCTAAATCATATTTAAAACCATTTCTCAAGTAGGAAATTAATAAATAAGGGGTAGCTCAAATCTGTCAGCAATTCTGTACAATCACATTGATTCAACAATCAATATGTTCCAGGAAACCTGGCAGCGTTATTGCTACTTAAGTTATGTACGTACCATTTGCCCCAAGAATAATGAGTTTCTTTCTTTAAATGGCACAAGTACAGATTGTAGAGAACTTGACCTCTAGCTGTCCACTGATATGGCTTATCTATAAACAGTCTCATGGATGGCAGTGATGGTCTCCCACGATTTTGGGGATTCGCAAGGGAGCTTTTTTTATATATATATATATATCAATCAGCCTTGTACGAGGTCTGACTGTAAAGTCAAATTTAAAAATTTTAAAAATGACTACAACACCAATCAAGACTCTTAGATATATGTATCTTACTATAACATTATATGAAGAAAGTATAACAACTAAATAAAAAAAATTAAATATTATATAATGAAATTAAATAAAAAAAATTAATTAAAAAGAAAAGAAAAGAAAAGAACAAAGTAAAGCACTATTCCAATGAGTAGTATTTTACGATGAGAGATACAGTAAAATTCCCTCATGAGATCATGATGATCTAATGAAACGTAAAAAAAAAATCATAAATTTTAATTCTCAATCAAATCGATATTAAAAGATGAAATTGAAAAAAAAAAACTAATTAAGAAAGAGAAAAAAATCTAAATCAACTGAATTAACTTGTTAATCCTGGAATCCGTGTTATAAGAGTGTGATAACTAAATAGAAAAAAAATTTAATATTACAGAATGAAATTAAACAAAAAAAAAATTAATTGAAAAGGAAAGAACAAAAAAACAAAGCGAAATATTATCGATGAGGGATACAGTAAAATCCGCTCATGAGATCACGATAATCTAATGAAAAGTAACAAAAAAATCATGAAATTTAATTCTCAATCAAATCAATATTAAAAGATGAATTTGGAAGAAAAAAACTAATTAAGAAAAAGAAAAAAAATCTGAATCAACTAGGTTAACTCACCAAACCAGGTTAACCCGTCAAACCTGGTATCCGTGTCATGAGAGTGTGATAACTAAATAGAAAAAAAATTAATATTAACGAACTCAATTAAACAAAAAAAATTAATTAAAAAGAAAAAAACAAAGAAAAAAAACCTATAACTAAAAGGCATCCGCCTTTCACAGTGGATTTGCACAGTGTAATTCATAGTGAAAGGTTGACCTCTTTTAGTTATAGTTATGATATTAAAAGATAAAATCGGAAGAAAAAAACTAATTAAGAAAAAAATAAAAATCTAAATCAACTAGGTTAACCCGTCAAACCTGAGATCCGTACCTTGAGAGTATGATAACTAAATAAAAAAAATTAATATTAACAAACTAAATTAAACAAAAAAAGATTAATTAAAAACAAAAAAAACCTATAATTAAAAGGCATATGCCATTCACTGTGGATTGCACTGTGCAATCCATAATAAAAGGCTGATGCCTTGTAGTTTATAATTAATATCTCGGTTGAGCCACAACCCAAATTAGCTTCAAGATGAAGCTTGGTAAAACCAAGCCCAACCGAGCCTTAACTCAAGCTTGGTTGGGCCACAACCCAATCAAGTTCTCTCATCCCTCCTTCTCTCACATCCTCGTATATCTCTTTTCTTTCTCCCTCTTCTATTTCTCTATTTTATTTTACTACCTATACAAGCACGTTAAGTGTCACTTTTTATGGTGGGCTACTCCATATATTTTCTAAAAACATTTCAGATTTTTTTCAACGCTATATATTCTCATGTTTAGTAAGAGAGGAAAAAAAGAAGATTTCATCTCAACAATGTCACGCATGCGCGCAGCGTGGCAGGACGTCGGGGTCAAGGGGTCGCCACCTAGTTGTTTGGTATAGGGTCACTAAGAGACTCGGGTGGATTGATCTTATATGAAATTCTAAGGTAAGAGACTAGATGTGGCTGAGGAATGTATTAGCACTCCTATCACACCTTACATGAGGTAAGTTGCATTGTGTGGTATGTATCTTTGTAAAAGGGGTGTTTCTCAGTTGAATGGTGGTGATTACATCCTCAGAGATAGTCGAAAATGCCACTTTCATTCACCTGAAAGTGTATACTCGATCAACCAAAACTGTCAAAGAAGAAGCTAAACAGTGGTCAAACAACACGTCGTCTAAGTTAAACCCTAAAAATTAGGGTTTTTAATTTGGGATTTGACAAATTTTAACTATTCTTTCAATTGCTTTTAATTTCACTCCCAATTGTCTCTCAAATTCTTAATTTCATGCAATTTCACCCCTGACAACTCAATCATCAACCCCAAAGTATAGTATTATTTTCATATGGTCATTGTTTTTTGATTTGTGCACTTAGACCCTTAATTAATCATCAAACTTTTAATTTTCTTCAATTTGCTCCCTGATTTGGTGAATTTCAACCCCTATAGTCACACATCCTTTTCATTTTAGTCATTAGTTTTGGATTTCTTCAATCAAGTCCCTAATTGCCCATCAAACTTCAATATTTATGCAATTAAGCCCCTGATTTGACCAAATTAACTCTTTAAAATTGCAATTCAACCTCTAAACTTTAATTTCTTCCAATTAAAGCTTAAATTGACTTGAAATATCATTTTTCTTGCAATTAAATCCTTAATAAAATTAATTAACCCTTTTTAAAATCTCATTAAGTTCTTACCTATCCAAATTTGTATTTCTTTACCGCAAATAAAAATATTTTTACCACATAGGCCCTTTATCAATCGGAACTAAGTTGCCAATTTTATCAATCTTATACATTTTGGTCCTCCAACTTTTCCATTTGTTATTTTGGTCTTTCAGCACTAACTTGAGCAATCTCTTAGGCTTTCTTCATGTGTATCCTCTTGTTTTTTGGATTGTGTTCTTGATTTTTTGAGTCAAAAGTGGGCAACAACAAACAATATTAAAAGACATTAAGCTAATCTCTCCACATAAAGAACACAAATCTTTTCTCTATATATAAAAAATATATCTTTCATCTTCTTGATTTTTATGCTTGTCACTTGAGCATCCAAAACTAAAATACTAACTTAAGCATCGGAGTGATCCTTGTTTTACTAGGGACTTGTTTTACAGGTACAACTCAGACTTAGAACTAATCAGCCAGAGAAGTCTATTTCTGTGAAGTTTTTCCATGATTTTATCAATGACACCGTCTATGGAGAACAACCAAAAAGCTTGTTCATTCCATTTCCACAAAACTTTTCCATGGCTAATGAGACTCCAATACATAGAAAAGTAGTTGATCTCCATACAAGGATTCCAATTTTCTTAGGTATCCGACAACTCTCCCAACAAGTGCAAGTGCTTAACAACGTTGTTCTAGCCATACAAGAGCATATATGTTCTCTTCAGTACAATCAACAACAAGGTCAACCCATAGCACTAGGTGTACAAAGATAACTCTAGTTGTAAAAAAAATATTGGACAAAACAACATGCCAAGTAAGCATCGTACTCCAACTCTCCAAATGAGCCACCATTCCCCAGTAAATCCAAGTCATAAACATAAATATCTTCATCAATCTTTTTATGAGCCTCAATCTTCTTGTTTGCATGCTCTCTATCATAAAAAAAAAAACAAGGCACAACATACATGAGATTGCACCAACCCTAACTCTCGCACGTTATTCCCACCAAGAGGAACAATCTTTAATTTGTAACAAAGTGTTATATACTCACCTCACTGAGAATTGTGTCACTGATAAAGACAACTAAAATGATTTTACAGACCCTATGGAGCACTTACAAAACATCAAAAGCATCCTCGAGCTAGTGATAACAAAGAGTGATGTCATATTTAAGATTTTCACTGTAACTTTTCACGGATCTACTAGGGTGTGGTATCATAGCTTTAAACCTGGCTTAAAGTCTTCATGATCTCTGTGTAAAGCTCATCTCTCATTTCAACACTAGCATTCCTGCCGAAAAGAGCACCACCAAGCTCTTTGTCATCACACAACGACATGATAAAAACACGAGGGCATATCTCTAGAGATTTAACGAGAAAATATTACGCATGGAGGATCTACTTGAACTCATCACCACCAAAGGCTTAATCAATGGAGTCTGTAACTATTCCTTATAAGAAATGTTATATATATTCATTGATAAAAATCTCTTTAACATCAACCACGTGATGGAAAATTATATTAGGGTGAAATAAGCTAGCGTGAGCAAACAAGATCACCCATGTTTCCACACATAAGAAGAGTCTCCACCACGTCATCAATCTCCAACATGAGTATCCAAAAGAAGCATTAAGAGGAACATCTATGATCGTTTGACATTCTCCGAGCTTGTGACCATACTTCTCACAATGACAAGTGTTGAGGCTTTGGCTAATATAAAAGGAAAAGACTCCTTGCAATACTCATGTCCAATGAAAAATGGTTAAAACTAGGGGTGAGCAAAAAAACTAAAAAACCGATTAAACCGAGAAAACCAAAAAAATATAACCGAAAAAACCGAACCGTGAAAAAAAACCGATTAAAATTTTGAAAAAACCGGCCTGTTCGGTTCAGTTTCGGTTTTATAAGCCTGAAATCAAAAAAATCGAACCGAACCGAACCCGAACCTAAAAAACCAGAAAAAACCAAGCCAAACCGGAAAAAAACCGAGCCAAATCGGAAAAACCAAGCCAGAACTGAGCCAAACCAAAAAAACCAAGCCACAACCGAGCCAAAACGGAAAAACCGAGCCAAACCGGTTTGAACCGATTTTGTCCTAAAAAACCAAACCGAATCAAAACCGGTAGTTTTAAACCGGTTTTGGTTTTTTTAAAATAAAAAAAATTCAGTTTGATTACATTTTTTTAATAAAAACCGAACCGAACAAAAAATGATCACTTCTAGTTCAAACAAAAAGAACCCTAACAAGTTTCGTCTCTTTCATTACGATTATGACCCAACAGGAAAAAAAAAGTGTCACGCACTCATAAAAGAGATAGAAAGATTGATCTATGAATGGTACCTTCAAGAATGTATAAAGGAAGAGATAATATGAACAAACAGGAAATAATACTTGTGATGTATATGATGTTAGATATGATAAATTTCAGAAATTGCAGCTTCATCATCTTTTGAGTTTTTTTAAAAGGTATTGCATCTTCATATCTCTAAACACGAAGGGTCTCTATGGAATTTCCATGGAAAAATCTCCATTAATCTCTATTTTGTCGTCAGGTCACTGTGATCGATTTTGCTTGGATTCAGTGACTAATTGTCTCCAGGTCCCTTTGTCTTTTTTTTGCTCATCGACACTCTTAGCCTATATATGAAATGTTACAATCAAATCTGTCTTCACCATATGGGAACAATAACGAGTCTATTTTGTCATCAGGTCACCATGACCGATTTTCCTTGGATTCAGTGATTAATTATCTTGAGGCCCCTTTGTCGTTTTCTTAATCGTCGATGCTTCTAATGTCATTTGATGAAGGATAATGTCATATTTAAAGAAGAATTATCCAATGTCCCCATCAATCAGTCCTCTAATGTCATTTGATGAAGGATCATTGTATTATCAAGAGTCACTGTCTCTTTTACCAAGCAAACAAAGTTTATAATCAGAGCCAGGGCCAAAACCTAAGCACTCTCTTGCAGAACAAAAGATTATAGTAAGATCATATGTATTATCAAGTATATCCATAAGCCCATGAACAATGTCATTGTTAAGGGACGATGTTACAGAGCCACAGTCAAATGGCACAAGTCGATTTTTTACTTCATTTCATGTGTCATAAATATAAAGCTAAACAAATTTCGGTGCTTCCTCATCATTGAGCAAAAGAAACCCATAAGATGATGGCAGTGACCATTTATTTTAAAGACATATGGTCCTAAACGTTCATTAACCGAGTGGTCAACGTTAGCACTTATTAAAGTAAAAACAAACGTTGAGTTATATGCATGGATGTTAACATAAAACCTTTTGGCAATCAAGAAGCTCTGGAATTAGGTGTGGAGAAGACAACTTGATTTTCCCATTTAAATAGCAAGAGAGAAAAATGGTTTTGTCAGTGATGAACCCACAAGCATCTCTTAACACTAGAAAAGAGCATTGTAATAACGACAATTGTAAGTCATGTTACCCAAATCTACATATTAATAAAACAATCCTAAACAAAATTTGAAGAAACGATAAAGGTAGTTGAAATGCTAGATAAAGGCAGTTGCAATAGCGGCACTTGGAGCATGCATGAGAATCTATGATCTATTGTTTGGATCATAAAACAAAGGCATAGACTAGCATATGTCTACATCCGGTGGAAATGAGTCATTTTTTCCATTTTTATTATTGAGGAACTCAAAAGCCGAGTTAACATAAGTTTTCCATGATTCTCATGCATGCTCCAAGTGCCGCTATTGCAACTGCCTTTATCTAGCATTTCAACTACCTTTATCATGGAAAACTTATGATCTATTGCTTGGATCATAAAACAAAGGCATATACTAACATATGTCTACATCCGGTGGAAATGAGTCATTTTTTCCATTTTTATTATTGAGGAACTCAAAAGCCGAGTTAACATAAGTTTTCCATAACAGGGTGAGATTGTAGTCTTTGGTGTCGGCTAGTCATGGGATAAAGGTTCAATATGAAACCTCGGGTCGAAAGGAAAAGGAAAGAAAACCTAAGAAGTCTAAGTTGTTAGAATTGTGTTAGTTAATAATGTCCTGGTTTTTAGGATTAAGAGATTAGGTTTGATTTATTCTTTGCTCACTAAACCACGTCTATAGGAGTGTTAAATGTAGGTTGCATATTTTTCTATTTTCTATTATAATGGTTTGATATACAAACCAAATTTATTATTGAATAAAGGTGCAGTCTTTCATTCTTCAATTATAAGAGGCTTAAGTGCTTAAACTTGTTTTGACTTTAACAAGTGGTATTAGAGCTTAATCATAGGAGCTTGATCGAGAGAAGGGAGATCATCTTGTGAAGAGAAAGAAAGTGCAGAGAAGGAAGAAGGTAAGATCATCAGGAGATCAAAGGCAGAGAGAGTGCAGAGAAGGAAGAATATAAGATCATCAGGAGGTCAAAAGTATAACAACGAAAGGAAATTTCATTCAACCAGCTATTTTTAAGTTTGATGGTCATTAGACCATTGGGGCATGTTGATGGAAAATTTCCTACGATCTAAAGAGTATTGGAGTTTGATCGAGATTGGAATTCCCACAGTTGCAACTGGAGCAAAACAAACAATGGCACAACAAAAGACCATGAAGGACATGAGGCTGAAAGATTTGAAAGTAAAAAATTTCCTCTTCCAAGCTATTAATCGTACCATTATAGAGACAATCTTGAACAGAGATTCTACAAAAGAAATATGAGATTCCATGCATCAGAAGTATCAAGGGTCTACTAAGGTGAAACGTGCTCAATTACAAGTGTAGCAGATAGAATTTGAGCTTATTGGAATGAAAGAAGGACAGAGTGTTGATGATTATTTTGGTAGAACTCTTACTATTGCCAATAAGATGAAATCTCATGGTGAACGTATGGAGCAAACTATCATCATTGAGAAGATTTTGAGATCCATGACAACAAAGTTTGACTATGTCATATGCTCCATCGAGAAATCAAATAACCTTGCTGAAATGACCATTGATGAACTTTAAAGCAGCCTGCTTATGCACAAGAAAATAATGAAAGGACACAAAGGGGAAGAGCAAGTTCTCAAGGTCATGTCAGAAGCAAGGAAGGATGATCGATTTGGAGGCAGAAGTAGAGGTCGTGGAGGCTTTAGAGGCAGAGGCTGGGGAAGACAACCTTTCAACAAAGTCATCATTGAGTGCTTTCGATGTCATGAACTAGGACATTTTCCTTATGAATGTCCTAGTTGGGAAAAGGTAGTTAATTATGCAGAATTGGATGAAGAAGATGAAATGTTGCTCATGTCATACGTGGAACTTCATAAATCAACAAGAGAAGAGATATGGTTTTTGGACTCTGGTTGTAGCAATCATATGAGTGGGAATAAATTGTGGTTTACAGAATTTTAGACACTCGATCAAGCTAGGAAACAATTCAAGAATGGTAGTAATGGAAAAGGGATGTATGAAACTGAATGTAGTTAGAGGAATGCAAAAGATTGGTGGTGTTACTACATCCCGAAGTTGGAAAACAATTTGCTAAGTATGGTTCAACTACAGGAGAAAGGCCTAGCAATACTTATTCAAAACAACTGGTGCAAACTATTTCATCCAACTAGAGGCCTCATTATGAAGATAGCCATGACTGCTAATAGAATGTTCATTATGCTTGCATCAATACCTCCAAAGAAACCAATAGCCTTTTTTCAAATTAGTGAAGAGGGTAAAATACAATTATGGCACAACATGTTTGCTCATCTTAGTTTCAAGGGCTTAAGGACTTTGTATTACAAAAAGATGGTTGAAGGGCTGCCATCACTTTAAGCTCCTACAAAGGTGTGTGCTGATTGCTTAGTTGGGAAACAACATAAGGACAATATTCCAAAGAAAAGCAACTGGAGAGCCTAATGCAAATTCCAACTTGTTCATTCAGACATTTGTGGACCCTGTGAACCTAGAATCCAACAGCAAAAAGAGGTACCTAATCACTTTCATCGATGATTTTAATAGAAAGTGTTGGGTTTATTTCATTTCAGAAAAGTCAGAAGCTCTTAATATGTTCAAAAGGTTCAAAAGTTTAGTTGAGAAAGAGGTTGGTTCTTTGGTGGGTTGTTTACGAACCGATAGAGGTCGTGAATTCACTTAAAAAAAACTCCAATGAGTATTGTAGTGTGAATGGGATCAAGAAACAATTAACTGCAACATACACTCCTCAGCAAATCGGAGTTGCTAAAAGAAAGAATCGGACGATCATGAATCTAGTTAGAAGCATATTGTCCGAAAAACATATTCCTATAGAGTTCTAGCCGGAGGTAGTATACTAGTGTGTACATGTACTAAATAGGATTCCTACCTTGGTAGTTAAATAAATCACACCTGAAGAAGCATGGAGTGGTGTTAAGCCCTTAATGGAATACTTTTGAGTGTTTGGTTGCATTGGCCATATACATATCCGGATGTGAAAAGAACAAAGCTGGATTCAAGGAGCTCAAAATGTGTATTGCTGGGAGTAAGTGAAGAAATAAAAGGTTGCAGAATGTATAATCCAGTCACAAAGAAAGTGATGATTAGTCGAGATGTAATCTTTGAAGAAAATGAAATTTGGAACTGGATAGAAAGTATCACCAATGTGCTGTTAAAATGGGGAGATGATGAGAATGATGTAACTAAAGAAGAATTTGGAGAAAATAAAGATGAGATTGAAGAGCAATAGCTAGAACAGAATGAGGCAATTGGAGTAATCAGTCATTCTTTATCAAGACTGTCTTCAACTTCAACAAGATTAGTCGAACACAATGAGCCTAATCAACTTGTTGCCAAAAACCGAAGAATGCTAACTGGAGTAATCAGTTCTTTTTTATCAAGTATGTCTTCAATAAGCTTAGCCAAAAACAATGAGTCAAATCACTCTGCTGCTAGAAATACTGGATGGAGGATTATGTCACAGATGCAGGTTTATATGAAGAAGAAGAAACTCAAAACATAGTACTTTATACCGCTACTGGAGATCCATACACCTATGAAGAAGCCTTAAAAAGTTGAAAATGGAAAGCCATGGATAATGAGATTTATGCAATAGAAAAAAATGGTACGTGTGAACTAACTGTGCTACCAAAGAATGCAAAAAAGATTGGGGTAAAATGGATATACAAGACAAAGCTCAATGAGAATGGGGGAAGTTGACAAATACAAAGCTAGACTTGTAGCAAAGGGGTATGCATAACAACATGGGATTGACTACACTGAGGTATTCGTACCAGTGGCAACATGGGACGCAATCCGGATGGTTCTAACTATAGCAGCACAGAGAAAATGAAAGGTGTATCAACTAGATGTAAAAAGTGCATTTCTCTATGAAGAATTAGAAGAAGATGTATATGTAGAACAACCCCTTAGTTATTAGAAGAAGGGAGAAGAGTACAAAGTTTTCAAGTTAAAGAAAGCTTTATATGGCTTGAAGCAAGCACCAAGAGCTTGGTTTAGTAGAATTGCATCATATTTTTTTAGGGAAGGGTTTGTTCGATGTCCAAGTGAGCATACTTTATTTGGCAAAACTCAAGGAGAACGAAAGATTCTGGTAGTGAGCATATACGTGGATGACTTGGTGTTCACTGGAAGTGATAAGGAGATGTTTGCAGAGTTTAAAGCTTCAATGAAATGAGAGTTTGATATGACTAATTTAGGTAAAATAAAGTTCTTTCTCGGAGTAGAGGTTGTGCAGAATGATGAAGGAATTTATTTGAGTCAAAAGAAATATGCTATGGAGATTTTAAAAAGGTTTGGCTTGGAGAATGCAAATTCAGTTCACAATCCAATGGTACCAGGTATTAAACTGATGAAGAATAAAGATGGAAAGCAAGTGGATATGACTCAATACAAGCAGATGGTAGAGAGTCTTATATACCTATCAGTGACTAGGCCGAACCACATGTTTGTGGTTAGTCTGGTCAATAGGTATGTGGAGAGACCTACAAATCTACATATGCAACCTATCAAGAGAGTTTTAAGATATGTGAAGGGATCAATGTACTTGGGAATTTACTATAAAAGGGGAGCTGGAAGTGATAAAATGTTAATGGCCTATAGTGACTATGCTGGTGATTAAGATGATCGTAGGAGCACTTCTGAATATGTTTTTATACTCAGTAGGGGAGCAATTGCTTAGAGTTCGAAGAAGCAACCAGTGGTCTCTCTATCAACAACCGATGTAGAGTTTATATCTACAGCTCATTGTGCTTGTCAGGTGGTGTGGATGAGAAGAGTGCTTAAAAGGTTAGATTGCAAGCAAGGTACACCTACTGTCATACACTATGATAACATGTCTACAATTAAATTAGCAAAGAACCCAGTTATGCATGGCAAAAGCAAGTATATAGATGTTAGGTTTCACTTCCTGCGTGAGCTTTGCAAAGAAGGTATAATTGAGTTGAAACACTGCAATTCACGAGACCAAATTGCTGATATTATGACAAAAGCTTTGAAGATGGATGCATTTGAAAAGTTGAGAAGCTTGTTGGGTGTATGTGTGGTGGTATCAAGTGGGTAAACTGTTTTATGAAAGAAATGCAGTTTAAGGAAGGAATTGTTGGAACTGAGGTAGTTAATAATGTACCAGTTTTTAGGATTAAGAGATTAAGTTTGATTTATTCTTTGTTCACTAAACCATATCTATAGGAGTATTAAATGTGAGTTGCATATTTTTCTGTTTTTTGTTGTAATGGTTTGATATATAAACCAACTTTATTATTGAATAAAGGTGCAGTCTTTCATTGTTAAATTCTGAGAGGCTTAAGTGCTTAAACTTGTTTTGACTTTAACAAGTGGTAGAGAAGCAGAGAAAGTAAGAAGGCATACAACATTGAAAAAAAAGGAAAATAAGGAGCACTAAACAGAGGTTAGGCGTGCAAAACAACAAACCAAGAAGAAATGAAATTCAAGAAAAAGAAAAAAAAGTCAACGTAGAGCAATATAAAATAACATTGCATTGAGCATGTGTAGAAAGGCATGTGTAAAGGAACCAAGCAGACGCAATTATGACACAGAAAGAACAGCATACAAATGACAAGAAAAAAACATGAGGTACCTTGAGAAGGGGCTCTTAAACAGCAGGAAACCTGATAACCCAAACGCAACTGTCGCTGAGAAAACATGGTAAGACTGTGGGAAAAAAAAAAAAAAACATCAGCTGGAGTTAAAAAAAGTCATGAGATCCGAATAAAAAAAATCAAGATGAGTTGGAAAAAAAGCCAAAAGCTTGCATAAACAGTGTATAGCTGAATAGCAAGCATTAATATAAATTGAGATCTAAAAACCAAAAACCAAATCGCAAGGTGAATAACTTCTTCTTTTTTTTCATGGCTGTTGATTGAAAGAAGTTTGAGAGACCTGAATTGTGTAAAGTAATGAGAATTCATCAAATTCCTAAGCCTTCAAACTGCCATAAAAGGCCGGAAATTGCAGGGGGGGAAATCAACAGCTCAATGTGGTCTAACATTCTTAGAAGCAGGTCAGAACATGCTGCTGAAACAGCTCTGACAATAAAATAACAACGACAACCTACACTGCATTGACAGCAATGTTCCATTCTCAACAGAAACCCCGAGTGGATGTGTGAACACCATAACAAATCCCAAAACTAATGGACTTCCATGGAGAACTGGGAAAATTACAGCCTAGAAAACAAATCAAAGAAAGGCAAGGAAAAATGAAGCTAAAAAGAATGAGAAACCACAACAGAACAACTAAAAGAAAACGATCCTGTAATGGGAGCATCCAAAAGGGAGTAAACAACTGAATCATTTCTGTATTAAAAGGAGTAAACAACTGATCAGACGTCATAAACCAATCTTATAACAACAGTTACAGAAACTAGATCAATGCATCAGCCAACCTAGCCACTAACATCCATTAGGGAAACCTTTTAACTGACTGTTTTCCTATGATGCTCACACCTCTCAATCTGAAATGTATTTTCTCAAATAAGCTCTCACAGCAGCTCAAGCAGGAGTTCAAAAAAAATCATTTCAGAAAGTATATATCTTGCAGCAAGGAGCAACACACCTCTACTCTGAAATTCCCATACCAGCAAAGAATAAGCAATGAATTATGAAACAAAGCATCGGTTCACAACAGGAAGGATAATTTAAAGAAAATCAGCGAAAAAAGCTAGAAAAAGCTCAAAATTCCAGCATCAGAGCAAGCAAAAAAAAAATCGGAGTGAAAATGGCCTGACACACTTACCTTGAAAGGGGACGGCAAAGACAACAGCAAAAACGACTTAAAATGTTGAGGAGGACCACAAAGGACACTGGAACCTGTGAAAGCAAAAAAAAAAAAAAAAAACAGATAATCAAGAGGAATAAAAAAGCAGAAGTGCATCGAAAACAAAAGGCAAAAATTAGGGAAATCAAACTTTTACATGAGAAAATCCAACACCAAAAGAAATCAAGAAAAGAGTATAGAGAAGTGTAAGCAACCCATCCCAAACAAAGTTGAAAAGCTGCAATCCAAACTGCTTGAATAATAAAACTAAGGAAGAGAAGAAAAAAAGAGATGATGCATCTTGCCTCTGTCTAAGCAGAAACCAAAAGGGAGAACAGCCAGTACACCCTAAAGCAGAACCTAAAGCATTATATATGGGCAGGAGAAAAGGGCAATGTACGCCTGCCATGCTGACCAAAAAAACAAACAACAGGATGCCACAAACCAAGCACAAAGGAACAGTTTAGATTAGACATGCTTGAAAGTGCATGAGTATTGAAAAAAAAAAATCCCATCACCCCAGTCAAAGCCAAACTAACCCATCAGAATGCCTCACCATGAATCCATATTTCCCGCCCAAGAAAAAACAGGACAACTCTCCCCTCAACAAAGGACATTCCTAGCAACATGCCAACCTCAACATGCATTCAATGGATGGACGTCAGCTCAAAGAGCCCAGACCCGTAACGCCCTCCCCACCTTTCATGAGCAAGGAGAAACGCCCCCAGCACTGCGAAACCCAAAACAACAGCCTTAGAACCTAGCAGAATGATCCAACACCCATCAAGCAATAACATGGCGAGATTTAAGGAAGCAACTTATGGGTAGCCTCAAGTGAGACTGTCAAACGCATGTTAGGCCCTAAATTCCTGGAAAAGGAAGCTTGCCAGCCGAGAGAAATGCTAGCAGATCAATCATAGAAATAGAAGAAAGATAAAGGCCCTGTTACGCCCAGCCAAGCCACTGAAAACACCAAGTTAAACAGAAGAGAACCTGCCCATAAAAGAGCCAGCCAAAAAAGCAAGTCCATAGTGCCCCAGCAGAACAACTAAGAACCTATAAAGAGCTGCCCTGTTGTGGTGCATAGAAATTTGTCTCTTTGATAATATTGGTAATGTCACTCAAGGTTTAATGATCATGATCACCGACTTACCTCTGTGTCTCAATACTTCTATTTAATTCTATTTAGAGTGTCTTTATTTTTAATGTAGTTTTGTGGTTATAATTAAAAAAAATAATTAAAAAACATATGATTAGCTTTGATTAGTTAAATTTAAATACGTATTTGGTAAAAATTATAGTACTTGAAGTTTATATATAACAAAAAATATGTATAAAATAATTGGTGAAAGTATAGTTGCGATTGCTTTTCAAAGTACTTTTTACTTGAAAATACATTAAAATAATTTTTTATTTTAAAAAAAATTATTTTTGAAATCATCGCATCAAAATGATCTGAAAACACAAAAAATATATCAATTTAAAGTAAAGAAAAAAATAAAAAAATTTAATTTTTTTTAAAAACACTTTTAAAACGTAAACACAAATAGAGTTATACGAAACTCAATTAAAAATATATATAAAAACTTATACATAAAATCTACTTTTCAAACTTTATTTTTTTAGTAGTTATCGTAATATAAAATATAATTTGATTTGTAAACAAAACACTTTACTGTATTTGTTTCACTGTAAATTTAAAAACCGGTGAAAAATAAAAGCAGCGTTAATTCAGAAAACTACCGCTCTCTATATGGAATTAAAGTGATTTATCTGCCAGTAATGTATAAATAGAATTCCTCATCTAATCTTTCACTGTGCGAAAATGCCATATCAAGATTACTTGTGTTTCTCTTAATCAGGAAAGACACATTTCTCTGCATCAGCATGGTGTATCTAAATAAATTCTTTAAAGCGTTTATCTCAAGATTTAAACATTAAAAAAATCAAATAATAAATTATACTTCAAAGTTAAAATTAATGAAACCTTCAAAACAAAGCTTTATAATCTTCATTTATTATTAATATTATTATTATTATATATATATATTAAAGTATTTTTTTCTAGAATATTTTTGTATTTTTTATCTCTAAAAAAATACTTATTTAAATATTAGAGAATTTTCATCTCTATCAAAAAAAAAACTTTTTACAGATATTGACTAGAAGTCACTTTGGCATACCAAGTACTAAGTATAAACTATCAACTATTTTAGTTTAAAAAATAAATAAAATTATTAAAACCAATTAATTAACTGCGAGAATTTTATTCCTAAACTAGTTAGATTTTTAGAACTTCATAAATGTTGATAATAACAATGAAGGTGAAAATAAAGATTAAGATAGAGGTGATGATAATGATGGTGGTAATTATTAAGATAGTGATAATAATAATAATAATAATAATTTGGATAATATTGTAAATAGAATGACACTTATAAAATATTTTATAAAAATTTGATTATCTGAAAGTATTTAATTAACAAATTAGGTTTAAAAACTAATTATAAAATATTTTATATTTTATAAAATATATGATAAAGAATAAAACCAAAAATATATTTTATGCAAAATAAGCGTGCTCTAATATATATATATATATATATATATATATATATATATATATATATATATATATATATTCCAATCTTAGTGCTTAAAAACAAATTGATAGGAGCAAAATTGACCTATTCAACAGGATACTCGACAAATGTTTAATGAAGGAGAATTGAATTGTTCATGGGAGAGGTTGGCTGTTCTATAACTGAATAGCTGCCTGCCATCAAATTTACATGAGCAAATTCAGTTTCAGTACTAATTATAACTACCTGATTCGTACATTAACTGTACAGTATTAAGGCTTTATCAGTCGGTATAAGCTTGTGGGTCTGGCGATAAAGAATTAGGTGAGCTAGACTTATCTGAACCCACATCTTTAGAGGGTGCATGTTAAAGATGGTGCATGTTAGTGTAATATACCGGTGATAATTGATTTCTAAAGTATTTTTTATTGAAAAATATATTAAAATATTATTTAAATAGTATGAAAATATAAAACTATGGAAACCAAAACAGTGTTAATCTAGCGGTTAAGACATCGTTATATCCTTGTAAGGATGAGAACACAAATTCAATCCCTAGAAAGCGTAGTTATTGGGAGGGACAGCCGCGAACCCCGAACGAGACTAATCTCTCTTTAAAAAGGATATGAAGATACCCAAATAAAAACCGATAAAAAAAATACATTTCCTTACATAGATAAGATATACATGTATCA
The DNA here is from genome assembly GCA_007827005.2 of Populus simonii. Classification (NCBI taxonomy): domain Eukaryota; kingdom Viridiplantae; phylum Streptophyta; class Magnoliopsida; order Malpighiales; family Salicaceae; genus Populus; species Populus simonii. The sequence continues at coordinate 14,582,091 of CM017467.2, read as the reverse complement.
TCATCACATACATCACTCATTTAAATATAATTATTAAACTTCATCAGGGTCAGTCAAGTGATTGGATCATAGTTATCTAGGTTTTATTAAATTAAATCAGGTTATCCAGATTAATATATGAAAAAGTTTGATTTCAAAAAATAAATATTCTCTCTCTCTAGCAAATCCTCACTTGACAACACCAATAAAAGAATATCAATTTAATTTTTTATTTGCCTCTTTTTCTTCTTTTTTTCAATTTAATTTTTTGTTTTCCCTGTAAGTCCTTTATTTAATCAGGCCAATTACAAATCTAATTTTTTAATATATAAAACCCAGATAAAACTCTGGTTCAACTCGTAGGCCGGGTTTTGCAACAAGGCATTTAAGGAAGCTGATATTTTTATTGACAAGATGAGTCCGTGCAAGATACAGAACATGCGGACAAGTCTTTGTGGTTGGAACTCAAATAATTCTGTTTCGTCATTGGCACAATGAATTTTTTTAAGATTAACATAATAATAATAATAATAATAATAATGATTTAACCATAACAGCCTTTACCCACACAATGGTAATCAAACTTAGGAGTTCTGCTTGAATGCAATAAATACCACTCAATTACTTCCTCTAATTTAATTAGTATAAAAACAAAAAACCCAACTAGTTTGTCGTTTATATCAAAGACCACCGATATAAAACTATGTCGTTTTAAGAGAGATTAGAATTATCTGAGATCACCGGTCAAAAACTGCACAAATGGCATGGATTTTAACGTGTTAGCAATTCATTGGTCAACAAAAGAATCTCTCAACAGCCAGATCTCCCTAAAGGATCCCGATGTTGTTTCCTAATCACCGTCAATGTAATCAGGACCAAGTCAAAAGGGGACATTTAAAAAAACAAATCTCACCCGTCCATTATATCAACGGCTTTCCTTCATTCAGTGCCTCCGTTTTTAACTCTCTTCACTTCACGCTCTCTCCACTCTTCAGAAACCAGAATCAAAGCACACAAAAACTCAAAATTAAAGTAAAACTTAAAACAGAAAAGATGGGAGAGAGCGCGAGAAATAGTACGCGGGTAGCAGAAACTGAGATTCCGGAATCCTCGATCACAAGTTTCTCAAAGAAAATGAATTTTGATTTCGAAGAGTTTAACTCACCCTCGTTGAATTTGAAGCTCCAACCTCATCGTTGCACCGATATGTCGCCGCAGAAAGTGGTTTCACAGGGAAATTCTTCGAATCCCAGTGGCGTTCTAACAGGATTTTCCAGCTGCGGCGACTCTCCAGTACTTTCCTGCTGCTCCAGCAATGCACCGGTCCAGGTTGTGGAGGATAGCTTGAGGTTTCTAGATCTAGAGGTGAATTTGAAGTTCAAATTTTAGAAGTTGGCTAAATTTTGGTCATGGTTTGTTTCTGTTTGTTCGCAGAGAAAATAGAGGAAAAAATAAACAAGCATTTGAAATGCTTCTGGAATCTTCATGCGAGTTTAAAACTCTTCTCAGTTTGCGTAAACTTTCCTTTGTTTTCTCAGTGAACAAACAGAGGCGTTCGTTCAGATTCTATCATGGAATTTAAGTTTTGCAGTGCATGTGTTGCAGCTTGTTTTGTGAGAAAAGAAAGAAAAACAACCGGGAAGCTTTAGATTTTGACAAGCTTTATGAATATGAAGTTTTTCTCAGTCCACGCAGGTTTTTCTCAATAAACAAACAAAGACATACAAAATTTGTGACGTGGTTTGATTTTACAGTTTGTTACTGTTTGTTTGCCGAGAAAACGAAGGGAACAGGATTTCACACTCTCTCTTTCAAAATTAAATAAGTTTTGTTTGTTCGTGGTCGTTACTATTTTTTCCTTTATTCTTTAAATCTCAGTTTCTCGCGTTTAAATAAGAGTACCGAACATTAACTAGCAGTAATAATTATGAAATCTTATTTATATTTGCAGGCGAAGAGTCCCGAAACGGAAAGCTCATCAACGTGCAATGACAGGAAATTCAGGTTCAAATAATTTATAATCTATCACCTTCGCTTCATTAATTAATATTCCTTTATGGTCTCAGAAAACGAAACCGTCCTTAACCTCTTCATTTCTCCAAACTAAAAATCACCCTCCCTTGCTTGGCAGCAGAGAAACCACTCCTTCAAGCGAGTTTCACGGCTGCAGTACCGATCACATGGACTCACCGGCAGCTATAGAGAAGAAGGAAGGTCTTCGCCCGAGAGATTCACCGGCGGTGAAAATGCCGAGTCAGGCGGAGATCGACGCGTTTTTCACGGGGGCAGAGAGAGAGGAGCAGAGAAGATTTGCGGAGAAGTAAGTGGTCCTATTGTGCAGTACTGTGGCAGTTACTTTTTATGTGGTGTGGCGTGGGATAAGGAGCGTGGAGAGAACGGAAGAGTAACTAACTGCTAACAAACTTGTATTCGAGATTTGCAGGTACAACTATGATGTTGTGATGGATTTGCCAATGGAGGGTCGCTACCAGTGGATTTGCTTGAAGCCATAGAGGATCGATAAGGGAGTTACAGGGGTAGTAGCCTTCGTCTAGCACGTGACCATTGAAATTGCCAATTTCAGGGAAGGTTGTCTGGTTTGCTGCTGTACAGTTTCTTTTTTCTTTCGTGGAGGTCTCGCATTATTTATATAATATCTGAAGCCCGATACCATACAGTGATCGAAACGAGGTTCTTGAATAAAATTCCCAGGACTTTGAGTGGCGGGCGGGTACGGTAGCAATTCTGGCGGTTGTTTTTTGGACTTGCAGGCATGGGATTGGTTTTATTTTGTTCTTGTATTGGGGAAAAAGTATTTTTTTGTTTGAGCTTTAGGCTTGGCTGTTTATGGATGTTCTCTTTTTTGTTTGTTTTTTCAGAGAAGGCTTTTTTTTTTTTTATCGTTACCTCCATGTCCCTTTTCTGCTTAATCTTGGAATATTATCTGAAATATATATATATATATATATATATATCTCGGAGGTTCTTTTTTTTTTTTGAAATTAAAACCGCGGCTAAAAGAATTTATTAATTTAAATGAAAACAAACAGAAAAGGGTTTCTAATTAATTCTGGAGTTTTCTTTGTAAAACCGCTCCTGCATTGAGATCATCTCGAGCTAGAAATGAAGCTTAATTTCTGAGATAAAATAGCTAGAAATTCGAGATATCATCAATCCATCCATACATACATATACGAGAGGCTGGAGCAGAGACGAGCACGCACGCATGAGGGGCGAAAATGGTAAATTTGGAGGCTTATCATGTTCGTCTAATCAATTATTAATTTGTTTGCTTCGCGGTGGAAACATGCTTCTGGGGATCGGATACGTTGTGATATATTGTCCCTCGGAGAGCTGACATTATTGGCTGTATTGTACGGGTGAGAGCATAACAGATATTTCTTGCTCATGAAGCCAGCTTTACAGGATAGAAGATCTTCACCGTTTAAAAGAAAGCACGGCAGCATCTTCCCATAGAAAGGTAAAAAATCGTTATCGAGATAACCGAGCAGATCAGGATAGCAAGCACAAAGCTCGCCGGAGGAGGGAAGGAAACAATGAGAGAAACTAGCTAGACTGGCGGTGCATTGCACGTTGGCTAGCTGATTAAGGGCATTGACAACGACATACAAGTGGCAAGATCATAGCGATCGAGCCACATGTTCATAAATTTGGAAAAAGACGATTGAAAGAAAGAGGCCAGAACGTGCAGTGTGCTTGCCATGTATTATATCTTGGTGGCTGGCTTTGGATCTGATGAGCCACTAATTTAATTGCTATTTGCAATAATAAAAAAAAAAAAACAAACAGATATGGTCCTTGTGGGGTATAGAATGTATTGCTTGTTAACGAGAGATCAGTGGTCTCTTTCGATTTTGCTGTTTCTTACAATTTATCTGTTTACGAAACTGATTAATTATTATGTTTACAAGGAAGAATCGTTTCTGCTTTTGCGTCTCCAATATTTATATTTGAGAGTATAGTAATGATTATTTTTAAAAATATATTAAAATAATATTTTTTTTAATTTTTAAAAATTATTTTTAACATTAATATATAAAATAATTTGAAAATATAAAAAAAAATTAATTTTAAATAAAAAAATTCAATTTTAAATAAAAAAATTCATTTTTTTTTTCAAAAACTAACATTTTTAAAATACAAAAATAAACAGTCCTTATATACTTTTTGTAAATTAAATATCTCCTTGTGTATAAAGTAAGAGTAACAAATATTCTATTCACCCATCATCTTTACACGTATCTTTTTGGTCAACTTGGAGAAAGGTTCCCTCTCCCTCTCCCTCTCCCTCTCCCTCGTGTTTTTGTATTTGTTTACCCTCCTTTGATTTCTTCACTAGTTCAAGTTTTTAAAGTGAAGTGTTAGCGTGATCAGTCACAAACGTATTTATCTTCACTATTCTGCGTTTCAAACATACTTAGATTCTAAGATTGGTGTCCCATCGAATAATTAATTATTAAATCAAAATTATTACAAAAATAAACATACTTTGATTGATTCGGACTAATCTAAGTTAATTTATAAAATTCATGTTTTGAATTATGAAACTATAGTAACTATATATAAAACAAATCAAAATAAATTATGAAGTTCAATTCCTAATCAACTTAGTGTTGAAGAATGAAATTGAAAAAAAAAATCAACCCGAGTTAACGTATCAAATTTATGACCCGAGGTCATGAGACTGAATAACCTCATATAAAATAAACAAAAAAAGTAACATAAGTTAACCCGGGTTAAACTACGACCAAGATCATGAGACTACAATAATTCATATAAAAAAATCAAAACAAATTATAAAGTCTAATTTTCTACAAATTCATTGTTGAAGGATAAAAATAATAAAAAAATCAATTTAAAAACAAGACACAATAAAACAACTTGAGTTTACTTTGGTTAACCTGTAACATATATAATCTAAGTCATAAGATTATTATAACTTCATAGAAAAAAAAGCAAAAAATATCATGAAATCTAATTCTTAATCAACTCAATGTTGAAAGATAAAAATGAAAAAAAAAACAATTAAAAAATACAAAAAAAAACTCAAGTCAATTGAGTTAACTTGACAAACTTACGACCAAAGTCATATATAGACCGTGATAACCTCATAGAAAACAAACCAAAATAAATTATAAAGTTTATTTATCAATCAACTCAATGTTGAAGGATAAAATTAGAAAAAACAAAAAAAACTTAAGTAAACCATATATAAAGTATATCATAATAAAATATGAAGTCAAATCTCGAATAAATTAAATATGTTAAAGTATGAAATTAGAGAAAAAAAAAACATGAATTTAAAAAAAGCCAATAAAACTAAAAAACAATAGTATGATATTGCAAGGTAGAGCACAATAAAAGCACTTGTATTATTAATGTGTTCTCAAGAACATATCTCTTTTCTCATAAAATTTCACGAGGGTGTCTAGCTAGTGTTTAGAATCTGTTTTGTAATTTGATAGTAGTTGTTTTTAAAAGTGTTTTTCGCTTAAAAATATATATAAATAATATATTTTTTATTTTTTTAAATTTATTTTTAATATTAACATATAAAAATATAAAAAATATATTATAAATAATTTTTGAGCCAAATTGTCGATTTGAAGTAAGAAGTTGACAATTATTGGGTCAATCTGTTGGATGACATGTCCTTGTTGTGTATCCTTTGATTAGATTATTCAAAATTCAGGTAACAACATTGTACCGGTTTTGAAGCTAAAAAAATAAAGAAGAGTTTTTTTAATAGTAAGAAATTAAGATGTTTTGAACAAAGACAAATGGCGTTTTTATTTGAACACGCTATTCATAATCACGTCTCTATATAAAGACACGATTCATAATCGCGTTTCTATTTCCAGCGATGATTTCTAACAACACTACGATCGTAACCGGTTTTACTTTGGTACATGCATGCTCGTGGGTTTTTCCTTTTTCTTACTTCTGCTTCGTGGGCTCGCTTGCTGAGCTCATAGAACTAGATCTTCTAAACAAAGTGTTACAGTACTGGTGATGGCTAATCTAGTACTCTCCTAGCTATATCTCGCTTGCACCAACCTTTGCTTCTTCTTCCTTCGCCTCATGTAGCTCTTCATGAGCCATTTGAGCAAGTGACTTGGCCTCAGTACCAGCTGCTTCCGCTTCTTGCTGCAGTTGCTTGGGAATCTCAGCCTTTTTTTCTCTGGCTTCTTTCTCTTTCATCTGAACCAGGGCTGTGATCTGACCTAGTTTTGTCCAGTTCAGCCTCATGAAGAGAAGCAACTGTACGTTACTGAGGTCATTAATTCCTTTTTGTAACGATATGGCAGCCACCTTCTGGCAATAATAGTAATATTCCACGTAGCCTTATTTGATGTAACGATGGGTTGTCAATGATCGATTCATTGAAAGAAAGAAAGAAAAAACGAGATTGGTATTAGAGATTACTAACCATGTTATTTTTCTAAAATATTCATCAATTTTATCACAAAAAAAAAGGGGGGAAGTACACACCAGTCAAGGCGTGATTGCTGATATTATTTTACTGGGCTTCGCCTTTTCACTGTTTTAAGTAAGTTTCAGCTTGCACTATCAGTGGCATGTGCCTTACAAATCCTAAATAAACATACGATCTTGCAACCTGAATAGCAGTTTTACAGATTATAGTTTAATTTCATCAAGATGACTTGCATGAAACGCACTTCTATACATTTAGGATAACACTGAGGTGGAAAAGAAGTAGTTGAACTGGATTCAGAGACTAAAATCACAGAAAGAATTAAAAGAACATGAAATTAGTGATCATTGCCCTCCTCCATATAACATATAAATTTCAAGTTCTTTTCTTTTTGTTTGGTAATAGCTATACACTTTCAGTTTTGGAATACCAGTGCGTTTTGCCTTTAGCTAGCCCCCCCCCCTCCATGTATACACAGCCATGTTGAAACGGACTTACTGCTCCTCCATCGGTTGGGTTCTCAAGAATATTGCCGGCTTGTGCTTTGTTGACCCGTTAAAAATGGAGGGAGAATCAGAAACAACGCGACTGGTTCCATTTGGTGGTGAGACTCGTAAGCACAGTTGAAATGGTCCTACGATGACCTAAACCCCAAATATATAAATAATATATATTTGATGTTCTTGTGGTGGGTTTCCAACTTGGACACCAACGTGACGTTTTCAAGAAAATTTAAAAATAAAAACACGCATTATTAATTGGATTTCCTTGTAGTTAGTCTTCTAATTAATAAGAAGTTAACCTTCATTTTCTTGACTCGTTAAGAGGAAAACGACTCATCTCCTACCTGTATTTCTTTAGACAAGACAGTTCTGCGCCATTGACAATAACTCGGGAACATAACATGAGATTTACGTAGATGATAAGAGAGGCACCGCCTTTCTCATGCACGACAACTAGTACATATAAATAAAATAAAATATAATGATTATTAAAAGCTTATATAATTGGTAATTTTAAGGTTTATGAGATTAGTCGAGCTATATGTAAGTTGACTGAATACCTATATTAAAATAAAAAATAAAATAAAATAAAATGAAATGAAATGAATAGTTGATTTTCAGTTGCTCCACCAAACTATTTGAGAGAGGATTGACATCACGGGCCATGGACTGTTCAAATCCAAGGATTCAAAGCACCTGCTTTCATGAATTTCACCCGAGTTTACGACTTTTTTTTCCCTCGAAAATTAATACAAGTTTTTTAAAAATTATAAATTATAATTATAATTATAATTTTTTTTAATGAGATCCATGTAAAACAGTACTGTAACATGTATTGATTAACCAAATATTTTTAATAAGTGTTTGAGAATGTGGTGAATTATGTTTTTTAGTATGTTTTACTTGAAAAATTATTAAATTTATAATTTTTTAGATTGTTTTTTATGATTTTGGTATGATAATATTAAAAATAAAATAAAAAATTTTAATTAAAAATTGTTTTAATATATTTTAAAGTGAAAATATTTTTCACTGGAATACAAAATACAAATTTAATAAAACAAAATACAATTTCAAGTACTCTTGCCATGATACCAAACAAACATTCGTCATAGAAAAGCTAAAATCTAAATGGGTTGGAGAATATTAATTTGCATTAAAATTGAAAAGAAGAAAGTTAAAGAAAACTTCTCTCACCAACTTTGATACGACATCGTGTTTGGTCACCAGGCATTGCGCTGGGAGTAACAAACTTATCCGGAACGGGCTTGTGCCTGTTAAATCTAACGTGGCAAAAAAAATCAAGAAATCATAATTGGATAAAAAAAAAGAAGGGAAAATCGTTTTAAAAAAGGACGCCCTTATAAGCTAAGAAATAATAATTTCACCTAAAAAATCACAACCACACGCAATCCTCTTGTTTTTGTTTTCTATCTTAGAGTTCAACTCTCCGCCAAAGAGAAGAGGAGAAGAAGTCTTATACGATTTGAAGAAGCAGCAGTGATGTTTGGTGGCGGTGGCGGTAGTGGTAGTGGTAGTGTTTATTGGGGAAGGAAAGAAGGTGAATCGAAAGGAATTGTGGTCATATTCGCATGGAATTCGATTCCTGAGGAACACTTGAATAGTTACTTGGATTTGTATTCCTCTCTTGGTTGGAATTCCCTCGTTTCTCATGCCGATTTCCTCTCCGCGTTAGTCTTTCTTTCTTTGCCACTGTTTGGTTGCTGAGAAAATCAATTTTTATAAGTTTTTTTTTTTTTGATAATTTTATAGTGTCTTACTGATTATAGTGACAAAATTAGTTCAGCTTTGTAGATTTTTAGTGAAATAAATACCTAAATAATTTCATTTTGTTTTTAATTGCTGTGATATTCCAAAGCTTTTGAGTAGCCAAACAGAGCATTTAGGGTTTTCTAATCAACTTAATAATGTCCAATTATGTGCGGATTCTAGTGTTGAATGGTGAAATTTGATTTAATTTGCGATTGGAGAAAGAAAAACGTGTATGTATTTTGGTAATTCTGTGATAATTGCATTCATGACGACTTATATAGGAGGATGAAGGCCAAAAAGTAGGTTGGTTAAGGGTAAGAAAGGAAAAATCTTTGTTAGATTGCGAAATAAGGTTTGGATTAGAGAGAACTGAATGGCTATATGTTGTTGTTGTTCTTCTTCTTCTTGTTTTCATTTGAATGGCTATATGTTATTAAATGGAATGAGTATTGTGTCTGGCTCATTGTATGGATCTCTTTTTGTGTACCATGATTGAAGGGACAAGCTCAATCAACTCTTTTATATGCAATCATTTGCTCAAACTCAAATGCAAATGCAGTGATGCTAAATTTTTTTGTGTTTGTTGGGTTGTGTTGGGAGAGGGGCTGGGGAGTTGAAGATGGTTGGATTAATTGTTTTCTCCATAATGTTGAACTTGATGTGTGTTTGTTGCTGGCTAATGATCTACAGATTTTATCCTGAAAGGGCTTTGTCACTGGCATATATTCTCCTCAATGAGCTTGTTGAGGTCAGTTACTAAACTTTTACTAATTTTCAATTGTTTGATTAGATTTAGATCATCATCCAAAAGTATATTATTATGGAGTTCCAATGTGTGGGAGTGACTATGTTTGTGGGGTCCATATTGGTCAAAATTATGCCAATGAAATTATTTATCCCCTTTGCCATTACCGTGACAGCAGTGAAATAGAGCATCTATTAGTTTGGAACTTTTTATGTTTTTCATAATACATAGAGTAATTACCTACTGGTTTTTGGTATGCAGGATCTAAGGGTTAGACCATGTCCAATTGTATTTGTTGCATTTTCTGGGGGTCCAAAAGCTTGCATGTACAAGGTTTTTCAGGTAATTTTAGTGAAATTTTAAGATACTGATTTGTATTTTTCCCCTTTCTCCAACACTGACAGTAGAAGTAATTTTACTGTACTTAATGCAGATTATTCAAGGAACATGTGAAGGTCATCTTAATATGGTACGCATTGTCGTTCTTCTATTTCTTATATTATATATTCTTTCACCTTCATGGTTCTATTTAATTGAAAGTTTTGATTTTTTTTTTAATTTTCTTTCTATTTGTTTTATTCCGTGAAGGATGAAAGTAGATTGGTTAAGAATTGCATTTCTGGGCATATCTACGATTCTTGCCCCATAGATTTTACAAGTGATTTGGGTGCCCGATTTGCTCTACACCCTGCAATTCAAAGAATGCCTGGTCCATCAAAATTTGTGTCTTGGGTTGCTAAAGGCCTTGCTTCTGGACTAGATGGTTTATACCTTACGAGGTTTGAGTCCCAGCGTGCTGAGTATTGGCAGACTCTGTATTCTTCAATTGTAAGTTCTAACTGGCCTTCAGCTCCCCTAAAGTTGTCTGTCTTTCTCAATCATTATATTTAACTTTCATTTCTCTTCTATAGGACATGGGTGCTCCTTATCTAATTTTATGCTCAGAGAATGATAACCTTGCACCGTATAATGTTATCTCCAAATTTGCTCAACGATTACAAGATCAAGGGGGAGATGTTAAGCTTGTAAAGTGGAATCATTCACCTCACATAGGTTTGTTTCAGACCCATTCTTTTGTATTTTGTTAATACAGTTTGCAGTGGTTTTGAATGCTATTAATGGTTAAAGTGCCTTACTGAAATATAAGAATCTTTTATGTGCGGGTTTTGATTATGAGCCACTATGGTAATCAAGTAAATACAACCAAAATGTAAGCGCTAATGTGCTTGTTAGCGGATAAGTTGAATACCTTCTCTTTTGTTGATACTGATTGGGTGAGTGCTTGAAAGTTGAGAGTTGACCTTTTTTCTCATTATTGAACCTTATTACATTTGATAAACCGTAGTCATCATACCTATTTGGTGCTTGTAGTCATGAGCAATGGAAATTTTGTATTGTTCCATCTATATTGTCAAGAAAGAACATTAGTTTCCTGCTGTCATGGGCAGGAGGAAATCCTTCTACCCAACGCATGATAGTCTCTCAAGCCACCTTGTGTGGATAGCATTAATTGCTTTATAATTCATAATCAATACAAATCTTCTGTTTGATCACTAATCTTTTGTCTAAAATGAAAGTTGCCCTTTTATTATATATTAATGAAATTGATCCAGAAAATAGATAGTCTTTGCATATTAGCACTTTATTAATGGCATGGATTCGCTTAATATGGGCACTGACATTAATTGGCCTTTGGTCCACTAGTAGTGGCTTCCTGAAAAAGCCAGAGGCGATGGGTTCAGCTCTTAGTGAGAAAGCTGAGCTTCTAGATGATAGTAATACAGGCACTTATCATCATTCATGTTACGTATGACATTACTTGATTTTCACTCTGTAAGGTAAGGAATGAAAGGCAGTATTATTTCTTGGGAATAAGCATTGACGAGATCTGAAATCCTACCATTATGATCTTTGTTGCATCTTGTCTCCTTTCATATGCGGGGTGCACATGGAGATTTAATCTCATAAAAACTGTGAATAGTACCTTAAAATGCTTCCAAGAGAAAGTTGGATGAATAAGAAAATTCAAATCTTATGTTGTCTAGTTCTTTGAATAGGGAGAAGACCATAATGGCCTCTTCAAATCTGAGTATCTTTGCTTGCAGATTTGCAGATTTATGGTTTACAGTTGGATCAAGGATTGCAGTAATCATTTCCAATGGACATGTTCAGCCAATAGTGTCTGTATGTTGTGGGTTTCTTACTGTTTACCAACCATGAAAATGAGAAAGAGAGCAAAGGATAAAAGTTATACAGCTCAAATCCCATTAGTTGACAAGTTACTGGACTACTTTTGTTGCTTGGAATTGAGTTTCTATCTTACTTCTAACTGTTCTATTTGCAGCATGTCTCTTACATGTTAAGACCAAACTAATTCCATCCACTTGGCATTTCAGGTCATTACCAGCACAATCCAATCCAGTACAGGGCTGCGGTGACCAATTTGCTTGACAAGGCACCGTCAGTTTATTATCGAAGAATCCAACAACTCAGAGAAGGAATTGGCCTGGACAGCATGCATGATGAGATGTCCGAATTAATATGTGACCTTCAGAAAGCTGCTGTTAACTCAAACCAAAGCTTAAGAAGAGTTGCTGTTGAGCCAGGTGACCACTTCTTTGTCCCCAGTTCAGCAGAATATTACAATAGCAAGGAGTCGGGACCCCTCCAAGATGAAAGGAAAGAAAGATCAATTTATCTGCCAAACCCTCCAAGTATTAGCGCTCACAGTGTACTTGGCCAAATCCTCTTTGATGCATGTGTCCCGAAGAATGTTGAAGGTTGGGATATTAGATTTTCCGGTTGTCTGAATGGGCAGCCAATTGCTTCTGCTCAGAGGAGACACTCGCCTTTTCATGGTATCAAATTCACTCGTCGCTCAAGATTATGATGCTGTCTGGACTGGAGACACAGCGAAATCCTGCCATTGGCTTTCCATGCATCCATCGAAAGTTTGTAGGAGATTTTGAGCAAGCTGTCTTTATGCTGGAGATGTAATGCTGGAAACTAAGCGATGAAGTAGAGGTCTTTTGACATTTTGCAGGACAACTGTCTTGGATATCTTTGCTCTAGCTTCTGGGCCATTCCTGTGGCATGATAGTGTACAGGTAGAAATATTATGCGTACAGTGGAGTGCTTGTGACAGAGCTGCTTGATATATGTTGCTAGGAAATTTTAATGTATGATTGGCTGGTCTGTGATATGCTTGTGAGAAGAAAACAAAAGAAGTTTATGGTTGTATTTATAGCTGAGGGTCTGGGCTTCTGATTAAACTTTCTGCTCTATGACCTGTGATTTGACGAGGAGTTAGCAGCACAAGATGTATAGTAGTTTATGCACACGCTCTATGGCAACGTGTATCTAGAGCTAATTGTGATTATAGAAAATGTATGTTCAACAAATTATCAAGATTCAGACAGGAGTTTTTTTTATCTGAGCAGTGAGTTCTCTGTAGTCGGTTTTTTCATTTTTGTTTGTTTAGGTTTTGCTATGCCTTGATTTCTGCTCGTTCACATCCTTGAGTTTCTGTGGCCAATGCTCGCTCACAACTGTTTCACTTTCATAATCCAGCATCTTGATAGAGAATTTGACGTTATTTTGTAGTTGGAAACTATACTCTAAAAAGCAAAGATTTCCAACAACAGATTAATCATACTTAATCCTAAGTGCACACGTGTATGTATTTTATGTATACAAACAAATAAAGTTGTGAAGAGATATATGGGCCTCGTCAAATATCAAATCAGTATTTGAATTATATATATAATTCAAATACTTTTATATTCAATGGAAAACCTTCTGCTCCTGCTTAAAACCATAAATAAGAAATATTGTAAAGATATATCGAGCTAATGGAGGCTCCTTGGAGCAATGCATTAGCAGCAGAGGAACTTATCAAGACGGTTCGGTCAACCTGAGCCTCTTCTTGTCTCCACGCAAGAAAATACGCGTATAGACATCCATCAATCTTGTCCACAACCAGCAAGGTAAGAGCCGTCTGCAGCAAACACAATTTTATTACAGAGAAAAACGTAATCCATCGTTTTTGATGAATTCAGACCGTTGATTTTGAAACCAGTGATTTGAATTCTGTTATAGAGAAAAGCATAGTACTAGTTTTTTTTAGAGAATTCTAATCACCAACTAATTTGGTGAAATAAAATCCCAATTCTTCAAATTTGAGGGGATTTTAGTATGAATTTAAAATCTAAACGTCTAACAATGTTCCAGTTCGAACTAGCAAGGGGCAAGTGTGCTTGTTTTGCCGGTTGAGCCACCATTCTGCATTAAATGCCCTTTCGACATTAATTCATAGATTAATGACCGAGACTAATCCTCGAGAGCAACAGCGCTGTCTATCTTTACTGGCAACTACGATGTGTTTGGTGTTTTTCCCAGGAAAACCAAAGACATTGCCATGATTACATACACTGAATTTTCCAGTGATCTGTAGTCGAATTCCTAATTGGTTATCTACGATACATTATTGTAATTTGCAATTGCTTACATACACTGAATTTGCTGTTAATGATGTCTTAGTCTTTATAGATTAAGTTATTTCAGAGAGAAAGACAAATCATTGCAATAAATAGATGAGAAAAAAGAGGGAGAAGAAACGTTATGAGAGTGATACCTTTAAAGTCTTCCAAAGTCATCACAGAAAATGCCACCCTTCAATCACTATTCAAAGAAGTGACTCGTACTTGGCTGCACTAATTCTACTGATTTGGAAGTGCACCGCGCAGACAGCCAAATTCTTAAAAACCAGGCCTGTCTCGTGGTTCATTCAGCACCCTGATTGGCCAAGAAAGGAGCTTACGAGCTCAAAAATGTGAAGGATCAAATCCTGAACAAAATAAAATAATAAACAACGAACATTAATTAATCGGATCAATTATTGTTGCCAGTAAGAGAAGAAAAGTTGATGCTCCGTTCTATAAAGGAAAAGGAAAGCAAAAAAACACAAGCTTTTCCCTCCTTTAGGATTCTTCCTTGACTTGCCCTCAAATGTGCTAAACAACTTTAGATTTAAATCTTAAGCTCAATTCAAACGTCGCATGAGAGTACAGAATATTTAAGAGAGAGAGAGACTTGACCGGTGGGAGCAGTAAATGGAATTTTGCTGCTAAAAGAAATAAATTTAAGATTCCATTTTCAATCCCACCCTTGTGTGGCCTAAAATGGAGCACCATCTTGATAAACAGTGAGCTAGCAATATCCAGGCACCTTCATCCTTGCCAACCTCCTTCCCGGCCCTGATCCTAGCTAAGCTCACTTATTTCTCTTGTCCATTCTGTTCTCTGTCTATACATATGCACCATGTTTACATGTGTACGAATGTGTGCGTGCAGTAGTACAGTAATTATAACAAAAACGAAAGAAGACGCAAGGAAGTGAGGAGTTTTTGCTAGAGATGATGAGGGTTGGTCACACAAAAGAATGAGAAGCAGATCATCATGCTAGACAAGAAAGTAAAGAAAAGATTTTTGCAGGTACCTTTTTTTTATGAATGTTGGTTCTAGTCATGCTGTGATTTCTTCAATCTTTGATATTTAATTCGGGGGCACTTTCTTCTGTGTTTTTGAAAAAGGTAAAAACGTTGTCTTTTAAGACCTCCAGTCAAATCCTTCTGAATCATGGCCAGATTCCGGTAGAAACTGTAGGGATTTAAGGAAAAGTGGTCAAGATTTAAGAAAATATGACCGTATATTACAACGCCTGGCCATCTTGCAGCGATACTGAAAATCTTGCCCAATTTTCCTTTTTTCCAGCAGTAGCCAAAACCCAGAAGTCCATTGCTAATTTTCTCCTGTTGTATTATGTGGACGATTTAATTGCCTTGTATATGGTGTCTCTAATCAAGGTTTTCTTGATAAATATCCTGTCATAAATTAGATGTCACCATCAGTCTTTGATTGATTGAAATTTGTGAACTAATAGAGTTAAATCATGTTAACTGATCATGATCAGGTAGTTTCCATCACTTAAAGGAATTTCACTCCCGAGTAATTTTGGGCCAGTGGATTTATTTTATCATGTTCTTATCACTACTTGCTCATTTTCCTGCATACAAGAACTATCTTTGTAAAAGTTCTGCCTTTCTTTATCTTGTTACAGTCATAAACGAAAGACGGCTATGCTTAGTCACTTAAATGATCTCGCGGGAAAAAAATTCTGTCATGGAGAGAGCTGAAGAGATTCAAGCCTATCTCAGAAACAAATTCCCTACCTGTGTCAAGCCCATGCTCCCATCTCATGTTTCTGGGGGATTTTGGCTGGTAGATTCTTATTTCCACGTTCATATTGGATCTTGACAAAATCTCAGGACTCTTGACATACTTCTTTTCTCTTTATGGTTTGATTAAGGGTTTACCAAGAAAGTTTTGTCATCTGCATTTGCCAAATCATGATGCCATAATCATTTTGGTGGATGAAACTGAAAAGGAGTATCAAGTAGTATATATCGCAGAAAGGACTGGGTTAAGTGGAGGGTGGAGAGGGTTTTCAATCGAACACAGATTACTTGAGCAAGATGCTTTGGTTTTCCAGCTGATCGAACCCGACAAACTTAAGGTCACCTTTTTAAACTTGTTCATTTTTATTCCTGGTTTGATAATTATGAAGAAAGTTAACTACCTAAGCATTGGCTTCAATTCAACTATTTTGTTAAGCAACATGTGTTAGTCTGCAAAAACTAAATTAAAAATGTTGGGTTTCGTAGTTCATCATTGCCACAATAAAGGATCATAGCCATTGTAGCCATGGAAGCTCAGCTTTGTTATTGAAATTATTATTTTTTGGTCAAATGATGGAGATTTGGTCCTCACTACCCCAGCTTCTTCTCTCACATCTACAGATCTACATTGTCAGAGCAAATCGATTATCTGAAACAGATGGTGCTCTTGGCCTTATGCATTTATCCCATGCAAAACGAACAGATTTTGGTAAGCAGCGTGCTTCTCGGTCAGCCAGGATGCTTCCGTTATCATTAAAAAATGCTTGCAAAAATAGATATTTGCTTGTCTTTAGGCTGTCTTCAGTTTTGTCCTCTGAATCATTCAAACAAAGGACAAATAGATGGAAGTTCTGCAGTTGTTTTCTCTAATCTTATCTACCAACGTTGTTTCTCTTGAACTTTTCGAATGATCATGCAGGACAAAACGTCCCTGAAGCCTTTTCCGATGGCAGTTCACCGATAGATTAACGAGGAATCCCTGATGTTAACAGATACTAATCTCTGTCCCTCAGTATATAAATCAATCTGTGTATGACAGTAGCTCAGATATTTTAGAAGATAAATACAGTTTCTTTCCAGTTAGCTCAGGAGTAGGACCATAAATGCTGTTTGCTAGCAATTAATAATCCATCTTTACGTACCAGCACCATTGACTATTTACGCAGTAAATTTGGCAATATCAACAAGACGATCACAAGAGAGAGAAAGAGAGAAGGGCACATGAAAGGCCTTCCTCCACATATGCAATGAATCAGTGTGAAGATAACCTGCAAACAATTTCAAATTGTATTACAGGGGAAGCGTCAAGATTGTGAACTTCCCGGTTTCCATCCACTCGTGACCTTTCCGGCTACATCCACTTGTGACCACTGACCCCTGTGCTTAATTTTTTCATGGTGAAAATTGTGTTAGTCACAGCTAATGAACTGAGATTACAAGTTAACGTTGGGATCCAGGAAAGAGTTGTTTTATGATGGGATTACAATTCACAGCACAACCATTGTGAGCAGGCCGACCACTCACGGGCTCATGCTCCGGTCAGAAACCCTAACCCGTGATCCATAATCAAACCCAGATAAGCCACGTCTACATGTTGAAGATATAATTCAATCCCAATATTTCATTCTACTCATTATTACATTTTTTATTTTATTTTTTCTATCTTTCGAAACCATTGAAGTAAATTAAGCACTGACACAACCTCCAATTAGATCCAACCCTTCATTAACACTGCTTATTTTCGGAACTGAGGCATTTTATTTTTATCCATCGAATCACCCCAGCAAAATAGTCCGGCATCATTCTTGAGTTGTGTGAAGACTGCATTTTTTATTTTATTTTACGAACACGCATATTGTAGTGACTCTCTTGTCAAGGAACCAACTCGATCTCTAACAAGATGATTGAAAAAAACTAGGGTTCTATCAATATTTCAAAATACGAAAGTTACATGCAACCGAAACACTCCCTTACTATCAAGTGTGTTTTCCTGGGGCTTTGGAAGGCATCGATCAAATATCAGGTTCAAAAGTTGGTCCCTGCCTTGTTCGATATTTTTGAGGTTTTAAAAGTAAGCCAAGAAATTTTGGGGAAAAAAGTAACAGTAATAACAGTCATTAATTTAAAAAAAAAACCAGTCCAAGATTCTTAGATATATTAAAGGTTGAACCCAATTTATTTTTTTTTAAAGAAAGAGGTAAGGTAAATTCTAACAGCCAAATACCTTTCCAAAAAACATGATTTTTTTTCTCCGATAATCTCTCTAGCCTGTAGCACTGCATCTGCCCTTGAAAAAAGCAGACAAAAAGAAAAGAAAAAACACATACACCAACCTTTAGTTCATGTGTCTCGGTGTCAGCAACATTATCAAAGGACAGGAATCTGAAAGAGAAACCTGCAATAACAGCAAAAACCTTGGAAGCTAGAAGAAACAAACCCTTCTTTCTGCTGCCTAACATGGATGCCAAGGAAGACCAAAACACTTCCCCTAAGCCTCGGCTTCCAATCTCCGACCCAGTTCCCCTTAATACTTATCCCAGGGTTTGTTCCTTCTCTCTTCTCTTCTTTTCCTGTGTTTCTAGCATGCCTGCTTATGTTTCTTGATCTTTGCAAATCTGTTTTGTTCTCTTTTAGATTAGGAGAAGGAAGCCAAATATGTCCAAGCTAAAACTGACCCAGATCCATGAGAAGTCTCCAGAAACTGAGTACAAGACTGGTCATGAACTCGTGAGAATCTTTTCTTCTCTTGATATTCTTTAAGATTGCAATCTTTTATTTAATTTCAGAGTAAAGTTGGCTATCATCCCTGTCTTGATGGTGTTTTTTAGTTAAACAGGTTCTATTTTGTGCTGAGAGGGACTTTGTTATGGTTCTTTTCTTCTACTTCGTTTGCTATGTATCCTGTGCTTGTTCCAGCTGTTTGTTGTTTCTTCGAGGTTCTAGGGCTTTTTAAAGCAATTTGTGGTTTGAAATGTCAGATTAGGTGAACATTGCGAGTAAAGTTTTTGGGGAAATGACGATAGCCTCAGGGAGCATCGAGGTCACCAGTATACTGTAGTTGCTGTCCTCTGTGAACTGGAAATATTAACCCTGTTTTCAACCTTTTCACTTTGATAGCAATTAAGCATTGCTAAAGCAATGTTAAGCAAAATTATGACCTAAAATATGCTGCTATCATCTTTTCCTGTCTGGGGCACTTGTGCACTCCTTTTTGGAACATCTTACGTTGTCCCTTAGGTACCCTTTTCTGTGTGTGTCTTTTCTTTCAGTCCAAGTCTCCATTGGCAACATTTCTTCATTTTTCTTTTTCATGATAGCTATTGTCAAGGTAGTCTAGTTAGTCCCTTTCCAGCCTGAACGCAAGATGTTGAACCTGTTCCAATACCAAGTTTGTTGAATTAAAATCAATACAGTGAATGCAGCAGAATGGTTTGTGGCATACATCAAATTAAGCCCTATAACTAGACTAAACACATATACCAATTTCTAATAAAAATGACAAAATGTTGGCATACATCAAATGATTTGAGCTTCGAAGTTACATGGGAAGCATAATTACTGGCAAATCTTGTTCTATACTTTGTCTCTTTGTAACCCTTTGGTGGATAATCTCTTTCAATTCCAAGTCTCGCTCTGCCAACATTTGTCATTTTTGTTTCTGATGATTTTTATTCTCAAGAGAAGTCCCTCTTCTAATCCAAATTCATGACACTAAACCTATCCTGACAGCAAATTTGTTAAACTAAGGTAAATAAAGCAAATGCAGCACAATGCTTGATAGGTGCATTAGATTAAGCCCTTTACGTTAGAAGTTTTGAAGTTTTAAGGTAGGCATAAATACTGGGTTCAAATTTGTTCCTTATCTTGTCCCTTTCATCCTTCTATTTCTTTTTCCAAAGATATTTAGATATGTCAGGGTATTGGGTGCAATCATAAAGAGAAATTCTTTTTTTTTCAAAGATAGTAGCTACATGCTCAGCAAATAATGGAGAATGGATTCTTATCTGCTTGAAATGTGTATTCAGCTCTGAGTTGTTTGTACTTGTTACAGACTGACAGATTTCAATTACAAGCCTCATTTGATGCTTAATAGAAAATCAGTCATAGTGTCCTTTTAAACACCCAGGTTCTCTAGTAATTGTTCATCTTTTATTGTTTGATGAATTAATTGAAGAAAAACTTTGTGAAAATTCTCAAGCAGGTGTTGTATGATAAATCAGAGGAATCAAGGGAGCCCAGAAGGTTAGAGATTCTACCTGTCTTGTACGTAGATTGAAGCATAAAACTTTTGAGTTTATTGTATTCTCATCCTGGTTCCTTTATATATGTATGTAAAGCCGTAAGCGAAAGAAAGACGCGTTCAGTGTATTCTATGATAGTACCGAAACTAAGTCTCCTGCTATGGAACTGGCAGAAGAGATTCGGGCAAATTTAGAAGCAGCATATCCTAGCTTTGCAAAAACTTTGGTCCGTTCAAATGTGACTGTGGGGTTTTGGATGGTAACAAGAAACTCTGTTCTAAACTTAAGAATCAGATGCTATATCTATGGGTTAGACTGTTTTATATGTTCTTTCTCTCATGACAGCATCTTCCCATGCGGTTCTGCAAAATGCATTTGCCAAAGAATGACACGACAGTTTTTCTGGAAAATGAAAGTGGGGAAGAATACATACTAAATTACATTGCAGAAAGGACAGCACTGAGTGGCGGATGGAAAGCATTCTGTGCTGCAAACAATTTACATGAGGGTGATGTTCTTGTTTTCCATTTAATGAAACCTTCAAGGTTTAAGGTACATTTGTTTTTGTTATCAAATGTTCCTCTTTTTTTAGTCACTAATTGTTTTAGATGTCCTTTCAGAAATGAATATTTAGGAAAAAGCATTCGGCAATAGGGAAAATTTTGGACTCCTTAGCAAAGCAAACTTTGCTAGTCAGAAAATGAAATTCTTAGTATAGAGAACTGGAGAAGAACATTCTATCTCTGAGCCAAGTTTTCAAGAATGATCACATGAAGAAGAAAATAACCAAAGTTGAAGGCTAGAGCAGTTAAATGAGTAGATTCTTTTTTCTTGTTTAGAGTTCGCTGTGTGATAGTCCTGAAATAACAAGGTACATGTCAGGTTTGCGTTTTAATCTCTGAGAGCAGAAAGGAAACACCTTCATTACACACACGCACACAAACACATACAAGTGGTGATTCACAGAGATATTGCTCATTTGTTGAAAACTGAAATCACAGGTATCGTGTGATGCACCTGTTTGAACAGAGCTGTTCTTTTTCTTTAAAAACTGAAGCAAAAGTTGGTCATACTAAGCACACATACATGTAGGAAAAAGAAAAACTAGAAGTATACTGGTTTTCAGTGGGGATAGGTTTTGTTTTCTTCACTCTAAATGTTGAATGGTTGGGCATATTTTCTGAAGTTGCTTAGCATAAAACTGTTACTCATTGCTATGTATTTTCTACTATAACAATTGCTTCTCATAATGTTTTCGTAGGTGTACATTGTAAAAGGAAATGGTTCCTCCCAAGCAGACGGGGAGTTTGGCATTCCAAGTTCAGATGCTTATGGAAAAGAAATCATCTCTAGTATATAATTCTCTATGAGCTGTTTTGCTATTTATAAATGATCACTTAAAACTTGATCTAATACATTCATAATTTCCTCTTTCCTAACATTGAAGAACCAGATGAAAAAGATGTACAAGGCGGTAAAAAGGCCAAGCATTTGGAGCTTCTTCCAGCTGGCCATCTGGAAGAGAATAATCAAGAGAATGGCCTGATTGCAGTGGACAACAATAAAGGGTACGCTGCCAGTCAATCTGAGAATGAAAGTGAAGATCGTGCCTCCGAAACTTTGGGAGTCATCAAACTTTCCGGATCCACTGTTGATTTTGACAATTTTGAAGGCATTGATAATTTCAGCGTTCTCTTAAACGGTTTTGCTATAGACTCTGAGCTCTCAGAACATCACAGGATTAAGTACTATGAGCTATGTCGCTCACAAAACTCATTTCTGCACAGCAATCTTCTCAACAGTATTAATCATAAATTGGCAGCTGAAATAATAATTGGGACTGTGGACATTTCGGAGGAGATTAGATCTTCAAGGCTTTCCAGCTCCCATGCTGATTATGGAGTTTGGGACAAGACTTTGAAAGGCTTTGAGATGTTTGGCATGAATGTTGGATTTTTACGTGAGAGGTTAAACCGGCTGATGAGCCTTGCTCTGGAATCAGAAGAGGCAATGGAATCAGAATGCAGAGAAGTTAAACTTGAGCAAGCTCGTATAGATTCAGAGATGAAAAGTCTCGAATTGAGGCTTTTGAAATTAAAGGAGACGAGGGAGAGACTTGATGATGAGATAGAGGCCCTCAAGGAGAATGCTGAGAAGCATGAGCTTATGTTTCAGGAAGCTGTCAGTGCCCCATGGTAAAGAGAATTGCAATAATGGGAAACATTTATCATGCTAACAGGATGGTCTTAACAACATTGATGCTGATTTGTCAACAAAAACAGTGTACGAGTACTGTAATTCCATGTTTTAAATTAGCTGTAACCATGTTAGTGATTTGCAAAGGGAGATGTTGTAGCCAGCACTGTAATCAAATATAAAATTATTTAATACTCTCAAAAGTTGTCGTTATTCTCTTACATGCATGTAGGATCTGCTATATAAAAATTGTTTCTCAGAATAATGTGTTGCGAGAGAGAGAGAGAGAGAGAGCCAACTCCAAGAGTAAGAATTTGCTCGTTCGAAAGATGAAAATCATAGCTTCATCAAAGATCCATACCATATATGTGTGAAAACTAAACTTATGTAAAGGGATATCTACTCAATCCATGTCATACTTTACAATAAGTCTTCCTTTGTAGGATCTTGTTGCTTGTACATTATTCCTTCGTTGGAACTTGGTCATTAGACCCCTAATTAGAAGTATATTTTGTATCATGTGGAAGATTTATCCTTGTAATTAAGACTCCTAGGCAATGAAAATCACAGATGCTTTACGAGGAAGAGATGATGTTTCATCTTTGATTTTTTCAGTGATCTTTAACACAACTAAAGATATTTCTAAACCATTAATTTGAGTCACACAAATCTCGAGATTACTGAAAGCTTATATGATCGTTAATTTAAGAACCCGTAAAATTAATAAAGTTACGTACAAGATATTTCTAAACTAATTTTCTCACACCAAGTTAATTTTTTTTCCTGATCAGGAAATCTCTCTATTTCTCTTAGATTTATAATCATTGGTATCCATCCCACTCTCAAATTATAACATGGGATTAAATTCAAGGAAGGTCTGCGAGAATATAAATATAGCAAAAAAATAATAATTAAGCACAACTTTAGGATTGTTTATTATGTAAATCTATTCGTACGATCCAGTTGTAAATGTTCAAACACTTGAAGGCATGCAATTAGCCATTCCGTTGTGCATTCCCCTTTTCAGAAAACCCCCCAAATTAACCTTATATTCTTCACATTTGTCAATTCAGCCTAATTTAATTGAATCGTAAACTATATGGTCCCATGGATGGATTTCTGTAACACCCTCAATTAAATTTATGTTATATATATATATATATATATATATATATATGTATATATATATTTCATGATTCCTAACTATCCTAATAACTTTTAAGCTTATTATTTTTATTTTAACTGTTGAAAATTCAGCAGAGTTTCATCTATAAATTAATCTTTTCAAGTGTCAACATCACCCAAAAACATAATTTATCATGCATATTTATGACCCAGCTATCCTGGACCTTTTTCGACATAATCTAATTACTCATCATTCCATCCAATTCTACTTATACCTTCTCTATTTTCTATTCTAATAATAGTATAATATCTTTTCTTTTCATACATAATATCATTAAAACAAAGTATATTATAAAATAATTTACATGCATATAAAAAAAATTAAATGCATACACAAAATATATTTAATTATTTAAATAGTGGTATATAACTTTACATTAATTACAAGCTAAAAAGATAACTTTAAATCTCAGTGAATTAGAATATTACATAACCAAATACCAAAATATACCTAGTAAATAACTACCCACAAAAAAAAAGAATCAAGGTTGTCCCACAATATAAGAAGGACCTACAACAAAGCAATGTAATTTATTTATTAATACCAATTAAATTTATTTATATATATATATAGTTTACACATTTTTTTTAACACTATAATCTCTAATAAATTATCTCTAGACATATCCTACAACTTAAGTTACTTTTGGATGACTTCTCCATTACCAAGCTTCATAATTTGCTTGTAAAGTCTACTTATCTTGTCACCTTGGTCCCATCTTAATGAAAACCAAGTAATTACACAAATAATCTAGGTCTTTCTTAAAATCTAATCAAGTTCATTTCCACCTTAGCCATCTCATACATAGATAATTAAGTCCTATAACCACACCTTAGTTTCCATTCTTACAGATGACTAAGTCAATTTTTTTGTATCAAATCTCCTTAGTTCATGTCTTTACGAATAACTACGTTATTTGACCATACCACCTTAGCCTTGCCTCTATGAACGACTAAGTTAAACACAATTCACCTTAGCTTTCCACCATTTGGAAGACTAAGTCAAAAACAAAATATTTATATCTCCTTAGTTTCTGACCATTCAGATAACTTAAGTCAGACACATTATCTTTTATATTTATTAAATTTATTCATCGAATAATTTTCATTCGTCACCATAAATTCTCATAATTCTCTTGCATTCATGACACAATTCTGTTTCACTAATTATCAAACGTACAAAACAAAGATAACCCATTCATATATAAGAAAAAGAAAGAACAACTATAATAACTTGATATAATTAAGAAGTCAAACACCTACATGCATATATAACTTTATCATTTATGCATCAACACACCACAATTAAACACAATTATACAAGCTTAATTACATTCCATGTTCATCACCTTTTATTCCTAACATGACTGGCCAATGTTGTCTCCATAACACCAAATTTTATCTTTCATCCTTCATTATTTTGCATCATTTTCAACCTATCCTATCACAAATGTATCAATTTCAAAAATTTTACATTTTCCCAAAATTTTCTCCTAAGAAACCTAATTCAAAAATCTAAGAAGAATGCATTAAATCTATTTCTTTCCATCCAAACTTGTTTAAAGAACTTAGAACTCATTACTCAACACTAAAATAAACTTCGAAAGCTAACTTGATGATGTCTTTCCTCCCCTTTAATTTTTCTTCTTTGCCATGACTTACAACCCCTTTTTCTCCCTTCTCCCTCACTTAGTTTCTTCTTAAATCCTTGCTTGAGGGAGTAATTTGTGTTTTACACCTTTTAGATCCTTAATTCTACATAATTTCCACTCTTTCTTAGTGTATTTTTATTTTTCTTAAGTGTTTTACTCTCCTTCTTTTCTCTTCTTTTTTTTCCTATATTATATCTCTATTTCTAGTGTCAAAAGAAGGGAGAAGAAACTGCTAGAACTTTTCTAGCTCATCAAAATATTTACAAAATTGACATTGATGAATTTTATATTATTTACTACCCGACTATTGACAGTTTTAAAATATCTTCCCGAACTCGAATTGCCCTGAAATTATTTAGGACTATATGTTATGAGATTCCACATAAAATATCAGCCTGATCTAACGATCGGATTGCACATGCTCAATAGTGTAAAACTAGTCAATAGGTGTTTTTTTAAAAAGTAATTCACCAAAAATCCAACTTCTCTCGTTTTATTATTATTATTATTTAACTATTCCTTTTAATCACTCATTTTTCAGGGTTTCACAATACATGTATTTTTAATTTTAATTTTAATTTTAGCTTAAGACCATATCTAAAGATAGAGTGATAACCTAATATATCTAGGCTTGACATAATGTCAGACATAGATAATATAGGCTTCCATGTCTAACATTGTTGGTTTCAACTACGCGTTAAAGCCAAGTGGACATGGATCTGGCAAACTGTCAGACCCAGCATCCTTGGGTCTAGCTACGCATTGAACTCAATATGATCGTCAAACTCATACCTAATTGGACTTAGTACGATGTTAAGCCCACGTTAAGCCATGAGGCTTTGTTTTTTATGTTAAGCCATGAGGCTTTGTTTTTTATTCTTATGACTTTTAACATAAAATCTTAAGGTCAATAATACTCATATCTTCACACCCTCAAGTCTATAAAAGTCTTTCAGTAACCTACCATATTCCCATCAATATTAATGTTGTGTAAAGAATATTTATTCCTTATTAATATTGTGTAAGAGATATTTATCCCTCATTAATATTATTAGGAGAAAATGACATTTCAAACTCCTTTATTCAAGCAACATGACAAAGCTCAGAGGCTATAAAATACCCCTTGAACCAACCAGATAATAGGTTCACAATTTCTATTCTCTAAGTATTTATTTTTTAGTTATCAAAGCATTTATCATACAAAAACAAAAACAAAAACTTTTGTTCTAAGAATTGAAAGTTTATCTCTCATTTATTATAATCTCATACTAAAAGTTATTGATTTTATCATCAGATGATCCTAAAAACCCCCATCAAAAGGGATTGTTTTATAGATGTTAGGTCTTTTACCACTAACTATCCACTTCGTAAGCTTTGGAGAAGGAAATATTGACGTGAACATGTGATTATCTACTATCCAAACCTTAAAAAACCACACTCTTGAGCACATTGAATTTTAAAACATCATAAATTGGCGCCATTTTATGGAACCTAATAAAAAAAAGTCATCAATTATTCTTTTAAAATTGGTTTTTGATACCCCTAATCATTATCAATGGTATACAATCAAGATACCCCTGGGATGGGATACGTCATGAACCTTCTTGCAGTTGTTGGCATATTTACTCCATTAAAGTTTCAACAACTCGTTAATCAAATGCAAGCCTTTAGTCAAGCCATGTTGGCAACCCAGAGGAAACATCATACCTTGACACCCCCAATAAGTCTTGGCACATGATGTAGCACCCTCAGTCTTAGCTTCTCAACCACAGGTTATGTAAATGAGGTTGAGAAAAATGACACGGAGAGTTTTCCACCCCAATAATCTACTAGTCACTATGAAAGTCTTTCTTATCGATGTGAAGCTCTTTTAATAAGTGATCACTCTAGACATAATCCATTTGGCCACCGCTTGATAAAGATTATTTATCAATCTTGTTGTTCCATACCAAAATTCTCTAGCTCTCTTTAAAGCCTATTAGACGATATTCTGAGGGAAGTTTGCCTAGTAGATACATACAAAATTAGGTCTATAGTCCTTATAAGATAAAGAGATCACCTTTATCTAAACAAGTTTTGCACACCCTAAATCTAAAGAGTTAGTCTCCACAAATATGACTTTGAACAACTACAATGGTCTGATATATCCATGAGAACACGTCCCAAACATGTGTAATAACCTTAAGTTGGTCATCCAAGAAGGTGATGTTATGTGCAAGATCCTTATTATGAACTTCAGGAGGTCATAATAAGCCTGGTATAACAACATTAAGTCAGATTCTATCATGGGTTCTAATGACCTATGTGTTAAACTTGTGTCATAATTTAGCACCAATATACTTATCAATAGGAGCTCCATATAACTCTTTAATGTTACTCAATTAGGAAGGAAATCCATTATGGTATATTTAAAGAGATTCAATGAGGAAATGCTCGAGATAGAGGAGTTAATCAAGTCAGTAGCCTTAGAGGCTCTGATAAGTGGAGTGAGAGAACGCTTTTTATAGAATGATTGATATATCTTACCAGATAGAAGCTTGTTAAAGGTGAAGCTAGTTATGGAGAATCATATATGGGTAGAAAAAACTAGTATGTTGAGGCATGAGTCTCCCAATTTCTACTATAAAGTTGAGGATAAGAAACCTTTCAAACAAAACCACTCTCCCAATAGAGGTAATAATTTCAAGAAATGTCAAAAAAGGTTAATGAGGGAGGATGTGCAACCTTGAAAAGAGATGTACAACTCCCTTGAATACCATCTTACAGAAATTTTTGCAGCCATTAAAGGGAAAGACTTTGTTTAATATTCACCTTATATAGTATCGCCTCCATATATGCACACCTCCAAAAAAATTTCTTTATTTCACAATGACAAAGGGTAAGATATGAAAGATTGCTTCACGTTAAAGAAATAGATTGAGAGGCTGATAGCCAAAGGTTATTTGAAATAATTCATTAATAAGTGTGCCCACATGAAACATGAAAGAAAAAAGCTCAGCCAACCTATTCAAGCCCTGCTTGAGATCAAAATGATTTTAGAGGGCTCCTCGACGAGCAAAGATACTTCTAATTAAAAGAGGAAGTGTGGAAAACAAGCTCTCACAACAAATCATCAACAAGATACATGGTATGAACCTATCACATTCACTCTAGATGATAGAGATGGGGTGATTTACCCCTATGAGGATCCACTATTACTTTGACCTTAATAATATCAATGAAAACTTATTTAGTTATATAAATAAAAACGTAATTTTTTTTAATTAAAACAAAATCCCCAATTAAAATCCAACATAAACTCTAGTTGCTAAGATTGTTACTATAGCTTTATTAATTATATCAATTGATTGAAAAACTATCTGATTGCATCAATTAAAATAAAATTTATCTCATCTTAAATAATATTTTTAAACACGACAAGTAACCTTTAAAATTAATTTAAACCCTAATTTCTCTAATTCAAACGTAATTGATTCCATAAATAACGTCAATTGCACAAAAACACATATAATTGCTTCACTCAAAGCAAAAATTATCTCAACATCAACAAAATATTCAATTATGAAACACAATACAAATAATCATAAATCAAAACTTAAAATTTCTCAATTCAACAACAAAACCCATAAAACTAAGAGACAATGCAACTGTTTTACCTTGATATTTTTATGGCTTGGTGGTGATTCCACCTGTTGTCATAGTAAGGAGGTTGTTAATCAAGCTTAGGCTAATGGTTTGTAATAACAAAATAGTATAAAGACTCGTGAAGATGAGAAGAGGATGATTCTAGTGTTTTGGTGGAGGATTGTAGGCTACTTTCGATGATTGGAGTCTATTTTGGTGTTGGTTTTTTTTTAGGGTTTTTTCTTTTGAAAGAGTAACAACTATAAAAAATAGATGAGTGTTTAAATACCCATCATAACCACTATTCTGAATCGCGATTTCGATCATAATTGTGATTCTGAATAATGATTTTGTTTCAAATCGTGATTCGGAATAACAATTGTGTTTACCTATGTCATTCCCCTAATAGGTTTTCAAATTGTGTCATTCCCCTAAAATTTTATATTAACGATGTTATTTTTCTATAAAAAAAAGGTATCATTTTATTGATTTTGTCCAATATCATGTGATTGATGACTTTCTTTAAATTTGTCCTTTAATTTCATGGACATGGATCAAATCTACATCAGCATCTTGACAAAAATTATATAGCAAATAATGTCTAATATTCATTAAATGAAATTGAAAGAAAGCAAAATTGATGATTTCCTAAAATCCAAGATGTGTAACTAAAAGGTTATTTAGTGTTTGTGATAGTACTTAATTAATATATTCAAATGCTTGGATTTCTTCTTCTTAATCTAAGAAACTCTATGCTTATAATAGAAGCTTGAATACCTACAAAAATAGTCCCAATTGGGGGATTTAATCCAATGATAAAGTTAATATATTTATGGAAAATGTATTAAATGACTTAAGACAATAAATGATTTAAAAGAGCCTTAAATTCAAAGAATAAAGATGTTTGTTCTTGAGTTTTAAGTTGATTAATGCTCTGAAATTTTATCTTTATCTTAAGAGAAGAAAACTTGTGAACCCTTCACCTGGATAGTTCAAGGGGTATTTATGCTCCCTAAACCTTGTCAGCTCCGTACGGTGACGTGACCAATTCACCGATGAAAATGCCGACGGAATCACCGAGGGATTCAAAACGGCAGCTCAGCTCCATACAGTGATGTGCCTTGTTTACCGTTAGATGAGCCGACTGAATCACAGACAGAATAGGTCCGTCGGTGAAGCTGTCGGTGAAGCCGTCGGTAAAAGTTAATATATCCCCTCTCTATCGACCCTCTCCTCACCTATTTCTCCTTCTTCTTCCCCATCTTAACTCTCCCCAACTGCAAACAACCAGCCCCTAAAAAAAAATCTCCCTTTTCTTAGCACAACAAATCATATTTCTTGAAATCTTCTCGTCACAACATCCGTGTTCTGATTTACCAACGGATTTTTATCAATTTTTGTAAGTAATTCTATCTTTTTAAATTTTAACATTTAAATGTGAATTTTATTATTTTTTTAGTATATGTATTTTGTTAGTCGATGTACATGTTTTATTGTTATTTCTCAAACAAACTTGTAGTATATGAATGTATAATTTTATGCTTGTTATGGTTTGTTTTAGATTTTGTAAAATTGTATTTGTTTTGTAAATTGTTGAAACTTTATTGAATTATCGAATTACATGTGTTATTTTGAAATAATTAATAGCTTGTTTAATGGGTATGTTTTAATTTTTATCATCAATGGTATTGCGGAGTTGTAATTTGCGTAAATTGATATATATATATATATATATATATATATATATATATATATATGGACGTTGATAATTGATAATGAATATTTAATATTTAATATTTATGAGAAATTGTAATTGGTTTGTTGGATAATCTCGAGGTAAACTAATATTTTTGCAAATTTATTTACCTAACATAGTTAATTAATACATGTTGTCATCATAATTTTATAGAGGTTTGATAGAAGTCATGGATGATCATTCATGGATGTATCGAGATTCACCCAAAAGATTGCAGAGGATGGATTATTGTAACGGGGTTCAGGGTTTTATTAATTTCGCAACATCTATTCTCAGAAATTTTACTGGAGGCGATATTAAGTGTCCATGCAGGAAATGTCAAAATAAAAAGTATCTGCATCCAGATATTGTAACGATCCATCTTCTACACAAAAGGGTTTATGGAGAATTACCAGTGTTAGTATGCACACGTAGAAGTATTTGTTAGTAAGAGGAGAATGGGAGAAAGGGTGGTTGAGTCAACTTCTAGTGCTAGCAACGTGCATGAAGCGGCAAATGACAACACTAATCCTTACAGGAATATGGTTATGGATGCAATGAGAATGAATCAAGGTAATGTCAGTCAATGTCCAATTGTAGAAGAAGAACCTAATGAAGATGCAGCTAGGTTTTTTGATTTGTTGAAAGATTCTGACGAACCATTATGGGATGGTTGCACAAACCACAGTAAATTATCAGTTGTAGCACAGGTGTTCACCATCAAGTCAGATCACGGGTTGAGTGAGGCCGGGTATGACAAGATTATTGAATAGGCAAGAAGCATTTTACCTGAATGGAACAGGCTGAAAGAGAACTTCTATGCTGTGAAGTCCATGATGAAACCCCTCGGTTTAGGATACTAGAAAATTGACATGTGTCCTAACTTCTGTATGTTATACTACCTTGAAAATGCTGAGATGACCGAGTGCATGACATACGGGCATTCCCGTTACAAACCCAGAACTGGTAGGGGAAAGACTCTAGTGGCATATAAAAAACTTAGATACTTTCCGATCACATCTAGACTACAGAGGTTATTCATGTCACCAAGGACTGCTGAGCACATGACATGACACCAATCACATGATGCAATTAATGGAGTGATGGTGCATCATTCTAACGGTGAAGCGTGGAAACACTTTAACAGTATGCATCCTCACTTTTCAGTTGAATCAAGGAATGTGCGTCTTAGGTTATGTACAGACAGATTCAACCCATTCGAGTCATTTGCTGCTCCTTATTCTTGTTGACCGGTCATACTAACGGTTTATAACTTGCCACCGGGGATAGGTATGAAGCCGGAGTTCATGTTTTTATCTATGGTCATACCAGGTTCGAGCAGCCCGGTCCGGAATATAGATGTTTGTCTTCAACTGTTGATTGATGAGTTGGTGCAGTTGTGATCCTCCAGAGCTTTGACTTATGATATATCGAGGAAACAAAATTTTCTTATGAGGGCGACTTTGATGTGGACTATCAATGATTTTCCAGCTTATGAAATGTTTTCTGGTTGGAGCACGCATGGGAAACTAGCATGTCTATACTGCATGGAAAACAACAAGGCATTCACGCTAACAAACGGAGGTAAAGCTTCTTTTTTTTACTGTCACCGTCGTTTCTTGCCACATAATCACAGGTACAGAAAGAATAGAAAAGATTTCTTTATTGGCAGAGTTGAAAAGGATGTTGCACCTCCACGTCTTTCTAATGAAGAATTGCATGATGTTGTATCAGAGTACGGTGACATTGTGTTTGGTCTCCAATCAGGTAAGCAGAAGTTCTCTGGTTTTGGTTTGACCCATAATTGGATAAAGCGAAGTATCTTTTGGAAGCTTCCTTATTTGAAAACCAATTTTCTCCGTCATAACCTTGACATCATGCACATTGAAAAGAACGTGTTTGAGAACATTTTCAACATCGTCATAGATGTGAAGGGGAAGACAAAGGACAACAACAAGGCTAGATTGGATGTAGCTTTGTTCTGTAACTGTAAAAATATGGAGTTGGTTTGTGATGAGTCACGGGTCGCAAAGCCAAGAGCAAGCTTTGTGTTAGAGAAAAATGCACAACTATTAGTCTACAAATAACTTAAAAGTCTATGTTTTCTGAATGGACATGCCTCGAACATATCAAGGCTGGTTAATATGGAGGAATGCAGATTGTATAGAATGAAGAGTCATGATTGCCACGTGTTTATGCAAACACTCATCCCATTAGCTTTTCATGATTTATTGCCAAAGGGGATATGAGATGCACTCATGGAGATCAGTCATTTCTTTAGAGATTTATGCTCCAGCAAGTTGAATGTTGATCACATTGAGAGGTTTGAAACGAATATTGTCGAGATACTATGCAAACTTGAGATGATATTCCCTCCATCATTTTTTTAACTCAATGGAGCATCTCCCCATACATCTACCGTTCGATGCAAAAGTTGAAGGACCGTCCAGTATAGATGGATATACCCATTTGAACGGTTAGATATTACAGTTGCAATGTAATTCATATATAAAAGTATTTTCTTTGTTTTTTTTCATTGAAAATATTTGATTAATTTAATGCAGGTACTTATTCAATCTCAAGAAAAAGGTTAAGAACAAGGCATATGTTGAGGCTTCGATATGTGAGGCCTATATTGTTGAGGAGATCTCAATATTTATCTCGTACTATTTCAAACCTCATCTGAGAACGAGAATCAATCGCGTTCCACGGCATGATGATGGTGGTGAAGTGTCTTCCAGTGGGAACTTGTCAATATTCTCCAATCCTGGACGACCCAACCTAAAAATGCCGTAAGAGAAAGATATTTGTCAGAAATAGAGTTCAAACAAGCACATAATTTAACTGTGATGAGCTGAGACCTTTTATTCAATAAGTGTATATATGTGTAATACTAATTAAACTTTGTCAATAATATATTGTCAATAATATATTGTAATATAATACACTCATTACCACTTGCAGGGAACATCGATAATATTTGTTGTCCAATAACTCACAGCTGACTGAATCTCAGATCTTTCAATTATAAGATGAACAATTTGCCACATGGTTCAGAACACATGTAAGCACTATCACAAACTCATTCTCACTTGCAAAATTATTATATGTATGTCATTACATGATTCTCGTTTACTGTTCATTGATGTACATTATATACAAGGTTTATCAAATGAATGACCTTTTATTCAATGTTCATTTGTCCCGGTCATCCATTCGGATGCCATTAGCTGAAGCTAATTAATCGTTTGTCCCGATCATCCCTTCGGATGCCATTAGCCGAAACGAATCAATCGTTTGTCGCGGAAGCTAATCAATCGTTTGTCCCGGTCATCCATTCGGATGCCATTAGCCGAAGCTAATCAATCGTTTGTCCCGGTCATCCATTCGGATGCCATTAGCCGAAGCTAATCAATCGTTTGTCCCGGTCATCCCTTTGGATGCCATTAGCCGAAGCTAATCAATCGTTTAGCCGAAGCTAATCATTCATTTGTCCCGGTCATCCATTCGAATGCCATTAGCCGAAGCTAATCAATCGTTTGTCCCGGTCATCCATTCGAATGCCATTACCCGAAGCTAATCAATCATTTGTCAACATTTAAGCATTTGGCAATCTGATATCTGAATTAACACAATACGGCAACGTTCATGATAAGGTATTTCATTGTTCAAGGTCATCTCTTCAGATGCCTTTAGCCGAAGCCAATCGTTCATTTGTTAACATTTAAGCATTTGACAGTCTGATATCTGAATTTACACAATACAGTAATATTCATGATAAAGCATTTTCATTATTCAACATTATTTAAAAGGAAGGTGAAAGTCACCTACCTGCAATAGAAGCTCTACTTGTGCTCCCTTGTTGCTGCTGTTGCACCACACCGGTGGTCCCTCCTGCAGTCACAGATTCATCTCATAAATTTTCCTCATTCAAGGATATGTTTTATAATAATCATATCAATAGCTAATAAATCTTTCTTTATATCTTATGTTTTTCTCATTACACTCATTAATGTTGTCATCCTTTATCCAACCATAGTTATCATTCCTTCAGGCCGATATTATAGAGAATCCATATTCATCCATTACTCATATGTTACTTTCTTATGCATGTTCATATCCTCATAATAACATACATACATACATATATCATGTATATTTTCAGAGTTAGTATCTCAATGTGCAAGTGTTTGTATGACTCAATTCCTTTATATAGTATTCACGTGAAAGTCTACTGTTACTGTTTGACTTTTCCAACCGTTACTGTTTGACTTTTCCAACCGTTACTGTTTAGACATTTGAACTGTTACTGTCTACACTTTGAACGGTTACTGTCTAGACATTTGAACTGTTACTGTCTACACTTTGAACTGTTACTGTCTAGACATTGAACTGTTACTGTCTGAACACTCATCAGATTTTTAACTATATCTAGACTTATAGAACTCTGTTTCAAGCGAGATTAGTCTCGTTGGAAAGCTAATACACGAGGCTACAAGTTCTTTGAAGGAAGGAGAACCTAGTTCTGCCTTTGAGATAGTTAGAATTGCTCATCAACAAACACTACCCTACAGGGTCTGTCAAGACCCAATCTCGGTTGATGACCCATAGCTGGGGTTCTACAGTTCCACATGGAGCAAGACCAATTTTTTAGTTAGCTAACATCTAAAAGTACAATTACTATGAGAAACTTGATCTTAATTCTCCCATCCTTCTACTCGAATTCTCTCCAAAAGTTAAGAGAAGAATCTGTCCAGATTTATCAACCTTTCCATTTACACACAACATCCACAATTTAACTTTTTCTCTATAATCTCAATCCCCTGGTCATATCACATATCGTTTAAGACTGTAAAAAATATCTTTATAAGAGCCAATTTATCTTATTTATTTCAATCTTCCCTCTTAACGTCAAAATAAAACATTCTTGTCGATTTTACAAACTTTCCGAACAATATTCTTCTAAACACAATCCTTGACACAGTTCCTATAAACCATAAATAACAAATGAATAATATTCCAAACAATCTATACTATCAAGTTATAATTCATTATTATGAGTATAACATATCCAAATATTAACTTCATCAAATGGTGAAATTTCCAGAAATATGGGTTTAACCAAACTGACCTCAAACTTGCAGACCTACTGTGCGAGATACACAACTTCTATACCAAATGTTTGTTTCAGATCTCCACCGTTCAGAATCTAGACAAAATCAGGAAGAACAACATATCCAAGTTATAGCCTAATCCAACGGTGGCCGAAGGACAAAACAGACAGCAAAGAAGATTGTCCAGAAGTGTATTTTCCCAAATATTTTCCTCCCTCGATATCTCTCAAACGGGGACTGATATAGAAAATCCCTACGGTGACAATGTACAAGACATGGATGAGAACAACATACCCGAATATCATGCTGATCCAACGGTGGAAGGTGGAGTTATAGCTGTCGGTTGATTTACCATCAATATATCTTCTCTCTAGCCTCTCTCTAAACTCTCTCTTACTCTTGCCATTCCCTCCAGGAGAGAAAATAGAATGATATTTATAGTTCTAACATTTTGTTAATTGCACATTTATCCCCACCCCTTTTTATCATTTATACATAAACTCTCAACCTTCTGTTATTTGAATATTGACCTCTCTTGATCTTACGTATTCATTTTGTCCTCACAAATGTTTTTCTTTTCAATGATTTAGTACTATATTCACTTTTCATTTCATTAATTTCACTATTTTTATCTTGATTAGTTTTCTTTAATTTAATTTAACCCATTTACTATTGGTTAAATTTCTCATCTTTTAAATACCCAGAAAAATTATAATCAAGGGTTTACAGGCACCTACACCACCTGCGCCGTCAACCGATGCTGCCTCTTCCAGCGCGGGTTCACAGCGTAGAGGTGGCGTGCCTTCACAGCGAAATCAATTCACCCGCAAGTACGAGGCACAGTGGAAGGACGACCTTTCAATGTAAGTTTGTTAAGGTTTTAGTTTTTTCTTTTAACTTATAACATAATTTATGAACAACTAATCAATATTTCATTAATTTAATTTATTTTCAGGTTCACAAACATTGAGGTCGCCTGAGTAATATCACCAGCATTTAAATCATCGATGGAAATTTCATTATTTCAATGGAGTCAGGTATCCAAACATCTTGAATGGATACCTCAAATCGATGCATGGTTTAACAGATTTGAGGTTGGTGTTAATTTCTAATTTCCAGCTTATTTATAATAATTTATTAATATAATTGTAAATAAATTATTATTTTTATTTATCTAATTATTTATACACAACACAAATACGCCTGGGACAGGGCGCATGACAAAGTTGTGAGGAGGGTGTGGGAAAATCACGCGGCAACTAGGTAACATCGAAAACAATACAAGATTTTTTTAGAAAAAAATTATGTTTCAACGTTTAATTTCTCGCTATGGAAGTAAGTTGCGTGATTTTTGGTATGAATCATAAAAAAGGCAAAAAAACTGTGAGAGATAGGGGTCTCCAAGGCTAGAACAACGTGGCGGTTTGGAGGGATTTCAAACCGATATACATCCCGGAAGATATATGGTCGCGCTATCTTGAGCACGTGACGTCTGAGCGGTTCACACGATGCTCACAGTCCGGTGCTGGCAACTGGAATCGGCCAATTCATGGCTCGGTGACAAAGCACACCGGTGGCTCCATTCTGTTTGCTGCACATGCAAAACGAAGGGTAAGATTAATTTAAATGAAATATATCGTTAAATTAATTTGTTGTTAATTAATCTTTTTTCATTATAGGCTACGTCTCTTGGACGTGAGCCGAGCCCGATGGAGCTGTTTGTGGAGACGCATGTGTGAAGTCAAGACTGCCAAAAGGGGGCGCAACAGTTCATTGACAACCATGCCCAACACTTCGTGGTATGTTTGTTCAACCATTTTATTTTGTAAGTTATTATTTTTATTGAATTGAATATGATGATTACTTTTTTTATTTTCAAGAGACCTATAATAGCTGGTTGAGGGAGAGATATGGAGACGATCCTTTGACCCATCCGGAATTCGATCCGGATTTGTGGATGAAGGTTGGATCGTCTGGTGGACCCGATAAAAATCGGGTTTACGGGCTCTCCAACACTAGGGTCGAGAACTTGCAGGCGGCTCGTAGTGTTTCAATCGTTGGGAGCTCCCAATCAGTATCGAGCACTCAATCTAAGGAGTTCATGGCTTTGCAGCAACACACGGCTCAGCTCACTGAAAAATACGACCACCTATCAGCGAAGTATGCACAACTCAAAGCGGAGTATGCATAACACAAAGCGAATAATGAACAGTTTCGAGAAATGGTCATGAATATGACATCACAGAGTGGTGATACATATGCGCCTCATTCTTTTTGGCCGTATAACCACCAGTCTCCTCCTCCTCCAGCTCCATCTTTATATTAATTTGTAATAAATATTATTTACCTTTAATAGTTCATTTAATATTTTTTTTGAAACACATTCAGTTTGTAATGAATATTATTTAACTTTATTTTTTTTGTTTTTGATGTTTAATTTTATTTGCATAATTGGCTTTTATTACCATTAATTTATATAATTTTATATTATATATTCTAAATAATTTTTTAAAAATATATTTAAAAATAATCACAGAGGGTTTTACCGACAGAATATATTCGTTGGCATTTGACAGTAGCTGCCACAGTCACCGATGAATTTACAGACGGATATATTCGGTCGGTATTTCACACTCACCGACAACTTTACTGATGGACTTAATCCGTCGGTATTTGACAGTACCTGTCACAATGACCGACGAATGTATAGACGGATATCTTCGGTCGGTATTTCAAACACTCACCGACAACTTTACCGATGGTGTGTATCTATCGGTATGTCACACTATCACCAATAGGATAAATCCGTTGGTATATTTCAAGCGAGAAACCTTTTTTTTTGCGTGCAATTTCCGTCTCTAAAACCATCGACAAATGTTTTTTTATGTTGCCGACCGATATAGCGACAGACCGTGGTATTACCGACAAACAGAAAGCCGACGGACGTATTTCATCGATGAGGATGTTGGTAAATAAATTACCGACGAACTCTTAATCACATACCGATGAAATATGTCCGTCGGTAAAACTGTGAAATCCTGTAGTGAGAAAGTCCTATACTTTTGGTGATATTAATGGGAGATAAATATCTCTTATATATCATTAATGAGATGGTAAGTATGGTAGGTTCCTTAAGAGACCTTGCACATACCTATAAACATAGGAAAATCATTATCTTAATATAAACGATTATTCTAGATGGAGAGGCATGGTGGTTTATCATGTCTTTAATACTTATATTGTAGAGGATCGTCCAAAATCAACATATAGCCTTAGAGCTTAGTAATGTCCAGGTTCTTTGGGCCTAACATGTTCGCTAGAATCATGTTTCCTTAGATTTAATTCCTTGGGTCTGACATCTTCGCTAGACTCACGTTTCCTTGAACCTGACTGACTACTAAGTCCAAGTTCTTTGAGTTTGACATGTTAGTTAGACCCACGTTTCCTTGGACTTGGTTGACTGCTAACTCCAAGTTTTTTAGGTTTGACATATTTATCAGACTCATGTTTTATTGGACTTGACTAACTGTCAAGTTCAAGCTCTTTAGGTCTGACATGTTTGTCAAATCCACGTTTCCTTGAACTTGACTTATTGTCAAGTCCAAGTTCTTTGAGTCAGCCAACCAAGTTCAAAAAAACGTGGGTCTGGCATGTTTGCCAGACCCACATTACCTTGAACTTAGTTGGTTTTCAAGTTGAAGTTTCTTAGGTTTGACATGTTTGCCAAACTCACATTACCTTGGACTTGGCTGACAACCAAGTCCAAGTTCTCTAGGTTTAGCATGCTCGTCATACCCATGTTATCTAGGGATTGGGTAATTACTAAGCCCAAGTACTTTAGACCTAACATTTTTACCAGACCCGTGTTATCTTGGACTTGGTTGACTGTCAAGTCCAAGTTCATTGGGTTTAACATGTTCGCGAGACCCACGTTTCCTTAGGATTGGTTGATTTCCAAGTCCAAGTTCTTTGAGTCTGAAATGTTTGCCAGACCAACGTTATCTTGGGTTTGGCTGACTATTAAATCCAAATTCTTTGGAGTTAACATATTTATCAGATCCATGTTATCTTGAGTTTAATCGGCTGACAAGCTCAAGTAAAACATGTCAAATCCATTTTATTTTAAAAAAATTTTATTTATAAAAAATATAACCAAAAATTAACTCATCACGAACAATTCAAAGAATAATGGACCAAATTTTATAAGATTCACTCAAGTTAAACATATATATAACTCTTGGATTTCTCTTCTTTTTTTGAAATACATCTTTTAGTCCTTCATTGTTGAACAGTTAGAAATGAAAAAAAGTCCAACTGCATTCAGTAGACCATTGGCTTGAAATGTTTTTCAACGTGTAAATTAAGATTCGATTGTTATTATATTCGAATATAGTGATAAGGAACCATCCTTTTTTCCTTTTATTATAAAGTCGTCATCCTACTCATATAATAGCACTTCAAAGTTCAAAGTTGTTTGATAAAAACTTTAAAAAGGTGATTTAATGGTTAAAGAGAGATATATTTTTTTAAAAAAGTTAAAGTATCTAAGATAATTTATTAAATTATTCTGAATATATAGTGCAATATGGAGGGTGTGTTTTAAAAGAGAAATTTAATCTTAATTAATGCACAAGTTAATCTAATAATACTTTTTATCATAAAAAAAACACTTAATAAAACGAAAAAAAATATATTCTTGTCTAATTTTAAAGATATAATTAAAAAAAATACAAGTACACTCTTTGTTAAACTTTTAGAGTGTGGTTGTTGTTTTTCACACTATTTTTTATACCGAAATACATCAAAATGATATATTTTTTATTTTTTAACAATTATTTTTTAGATTAGTGTATTAAAACGATTCAAAATATAAAAAAATTAATTTTTAACCAAAAAAAACATTTTTGAATTTTTATTAAACACAATTTGCACTACATTTCCAAATATACCTTAATACAACCATTAAAGTTTTTATTTTATTTTTATATTTTCTTCCAAAATCATCGTAATAAAGGACAAATACACTTTGAAAATCAATTTAAAAATACAAAGGAACTGTATCACCAAACAAGTCCTCGATGCTCCTCGTCCCCAAAATAATAATAATAATAATCAAAATGATATTTTTTTTATTTTTTAAAAATTATTTTTTAGATTAGTAGTATTAAAACGATTCAAAATATAAAAAAATTAATTTTTAACAAAAAAAACATTTTTGAATTTTTATTAAACACAATTTGCACTACATTTCCAAATATACCTTAATACAACCATTAAAGTTTTTATTTTATTTTTATATTTTCTTCCAAAATCATCGTAATAAAGGACAAATACACTTTGAAAATCAATTTAAAAATACAAAGGAACTGCTATCACCAAACAAGTCCTCGATGCTCCTCGTCCCCAAAATAATAATAATAATAATCAGAAATTAGAAGGTTCTTTTGACCGAGCTCTTTTTACCGTTAGTACCGGAAGGCGTGGGAATTTAAAACGTGCACTATTAAAAAAAAAAAAAAAAACCCTACGGACAAAATAATTAACAAAACACCACACGAAACCTTAAAATCCAATACAAATCCAAAAAACGACCATAATTGTACAAGTCACCAATCAATCATTTCTCTCTTAAGTCCAATCTTACCCGTCTCTCTCCGTAACAAAGTCCATTCCTTTTCTCTCTCTGTCTCTTGATGGGAGATAATTATAATTCGTCTCCCATCACGAGCCAAACCCTAACCCTATCTCAAAATAAACCCTAATTAACCTTCCAAATCCAAATTTCACGATGTTTTCGTGGAGTTTTGCAAAATCGGCGGAGGCTGTACTGTCGCGGTTGGCGGTGAAGAGGCTGTGCAAGTTTGTATTGAAGAAGAAATTAGGGCAGTTTATATTAGGAGATATTGATCTTGATCAGCTCGATGTTCAAATCAGTGAAGGCACTATCCAACTCAGTGATCTTGCTCTTAATGTTGATTGTCTTAATGAAAAGGTAAAGCGGTTAATTTAAGTCTCGTCAAGCTGCAACTTTTGCTCGTTAAAGTTTATTTGGCTGAAATCTTTAATGACATTTTTGTTATTATGCTTTTTTAATTCATTTTAGCGGAATTAACAGTTGGTTATTTTAGTTAGTTGCTTGAAATTAGATAACTTTTAGGGTCTTTTGTTTAATAATTTGTTATATTTGTTTCCGATTTTTTTTTTTCAATTTTGGTTTTTGAATTGTTAATTGAGGTTTGGAGGTTGTTTTCTAATTGAGGTAATTTTATTTGTTTGGATTGAGTTTTCTAGTTTGGGGTAGCGGCATCAGTGATGATAAAAGAAGGGTCAATTGGTTCATTGTCGGTTAAAATGCCACGGAAGGGTAAAGGTTTTCAGGTTGAGTTGGATGAGCTTGAACTTGTACTTGCACCCTGTTTGAAGAAAAGTAATACACCCGCTGGAGACGAGACTGGTAGTTGTAGTCAAGATAGTAGACATAGGCAGAAGGATGTGGGAAAGTTTGGGAATGATTTGATGGAAAACGCCGCAAAATCTAGTCATGTTGATGTTCATGAAGGTGTAAAGACAATTGCAAAGATGGTGAAGTGGTTTTTGACGAGTTTCCATGTAAAGGTTAAGAAGTTGATTGTTGCATTTGAGCCGGATTTCGAGAAGGACGAAAAGAAGGTTGGGTGTCAAGAAACTTTGGTCCTCAGAGTACCTGAAATAGAGTGTGGAACCTGTGTTTCTGAAGACCCTAACTTGAGTTCTGATCATGGAGTTGAGAACTTTCTTGGGATAAGTCATTTAACGAATTTTGTGGAGTTTCAAGGAGCAGTACTTGAACTTCTCCAGACGGATGGTGTTGACAATCGAAGTTGCAGTCCATGTGTGTCAGATTCAAGTTTTAGTGAGCAGTTTTTTGGGCGTTGCCAATCAAATCCTACAACTCCTATTTTGACAGGGAAAAAAGGTGGATTTTCAGGGAATTTGAAGTTAAGTATTCCTTGGAAGAATGGTTCATTAGACATTCGCAAATTGGATGCTGAGGTATGTCTTGATCCTATAGAATTAAGACTTCAACCAAGCACAATCAAGTGGTTCCTACTTTCATGGGAAACTTGTAAGCATGTCGATAAAGATGGTGGGGGGGATGCACATTATAGATCAACAGGATCTGTCTGCTTCAATTCCTCTTCTCATTGCCATTCATCATTATCCAGTCCTACTGTGTTTGCTATTGATAAGTCAATCCCTGTTCATGGTAGTTTTACATCTGCCTTCTCATCTTTTACCGGGAAAGAATCAATTAGTGAAGCAATGGTATCTGGATCACATCTTATATCTGACTGGGTGCCAAATTCTGTTGAAAACGAGAAAGATGGTATCCAAGAAGAATTAGACCTTGGAGCAAGGTTAGTGCATCTTTCTTGCTTTTGGGTTCCACACTTTTTTATTGGTCTAACATATGGAATTATCATACACAAGCATCTGATCTTATAAATACTATGAAGTGCTTATGAAATTTGCACCCTTCCCTTAGTAGTTCGGGATTTTAAAAATTCATTTTGAGATGTAATATTTGGTGAAAAGGATTGCAATCCTGCAAATAAATATTAATCTACATGTCCATAAAATCTTTTTCATCTTTAACTTTGTATTTTTTTTTTTTTTTTGCTGTTTTGGTAATTCTGACATTTCTTGGCCAATTTTCAGTGTGGACCAGTTTTTTGAATGTTTAGATGGAATGAGGAGCTCACAATCAGCTTTGGGAAGCAGTGGGATGTGGAACTGGACATGTTCTGTTTTCAGTGCATTAACTGCAGCATCCAGCCTTGCTTCTGGATCTTTTCATATTCCTTCTGGTATGTGCACTTGTTTCCATAAGTGTGCCATTTTGTGCATTCATTGTTGCCCAAATTTGAGAGCTGTTTATGCACAATCTCATCATATATGTTGTTCCTCCTGTAATATCATGGATATAACATTTTTCCTGCATTTTCATATTAAGATATAACTTGCATTCTCTTTTAGGATCTATTTTATTTTTCCATTAGGCATCATATGGTTTCATGGAGTAGATCTAGCTAACACATGCTTTCTTAATACTATAAAGTGCATCCATTCAGTTCTTTTGATTGGTGGACTGAGGATTTTGTTGTGTTTATATCTTTTCTTACAAGCGATGTTATGTAGTTAATGCACTTACTATAGGCACATGAGATATTCATTGCTACGTTTCTAGTGTAACATTTATATTCGATGATGCTTGTTTTGTCGTGATAAGGTTTTCAGACTTTAACTGTGATCTTTTTCTGATATGTGATTTGTATTATAATTATATTTTCCTTCTTGACCATGTACAGAAGATCAGCATGTTCAAACAAACCTTAAAGCGACTTTGGCTGGAATTTCTATCTTGTTATCCTTTCAGGATGATGATCAGGAAGACTTGTATGGTCAAAAGAGTGACCAGAATACTGTTGATTTGGAGGTTCATTGTCTGGGTGCAGAGTGCAAAGATATTTTTGTTGTTTTGCAGGTAAAATTTTCCTTGAAGAATTAGAATTCTTTTACAATCTGCTTCGCAGTTTGTTCCTTGTTGGTTTTTTATGGTATTCCTCTATCTAACTTGAAAATTCGACAAGGTTAACAGGTATGTCCTCAAGAAAAGAGGTTTGAAGGAACAGTGAAGTGCATTGAGGTTGCTGATTACTTGTACAATAAAAATGATGCCATGAATCTTCACTTGTGGGATTATAGTAGTGATAGCAACAGTGGAACTGTTTTGATTCAAAATCTGCAAGCTGAAGTTCAAGGTGCTCTCCCTCCATTTCCTTATTTGGATGAATCAAGTACATTAGTTGTACCAGGAGTTCCATCTGGAAATGCAACCAAAGTGAAATTGCTCGGTACCTCAGGTGTCACTCGGTGCCAATTTACTGTAAGTTCTAACTCGTCAGATAAAAGTTTTACAGGGACAAAGTCACTTTCAGTGCAACTGCCGCTGTTAATATTCTGGGTCAA
Organism: Populus simonii; assembly: GCA_007827005.2. NCBI lineage: Eukaryota > Viridiplantae > Streptophyta > Magnoliopsida > Malpighiales > Salicaceae > Populus > Populus simonii. The sequence goes on along the minus strand of CM017467.2, from coordinate 14,537,643 downwards.
CTATGGTTCGGTAAACATGATACTGAGTCTCCTGAAGGATGCTGAAAAATCTGTTGAAATGAGTGCCCAGAGGAGTGGATTTCCATCTGTCAATAAGAAGCGTGAATTTTCTCATGGAAATATGAAAAAAGGTTCAAGTTCCGGGGTTTCAACGTTAACTTGTACAAAAAATTTGCAAGGTAGTATATCAATCCCTTGTGCAAGAGTAATACTATGTTTCCCATTTGCAAGTGGTGGAGATGTTGGAGGCCACTCTTCCTGGAATCAATTTATTGCTTTTGATATTTCTTCACCTTTGACTTTGGAAGAGGGAAAAGTTCTAGAAAATAGTCCAACATCGAATTCCTGTTCTTGGAAAAGGCAAGCTCCAAGCGCCACTGGTTCTTTGCATTTGAATGTTGGTAATCTCGAGGTTTATTTGGTCAATCCAGCATGTAAGAATGATGGAATTAGCTCGTCTACTGTAACACCAAGGCGTAAATTTTGTGCGCAGAAGATTGTATCTGTCAGTAATGGAGCTGGTTCTGTATGTGCAATTAAGATGCTTTGGCAGGAAGACCCTGTGACTGGTCCTTCTATTGCTGAGATAGCCAAGTCTTTGGCGGCTCCAGAGAGCAGAAGAAAATTCATGGTGAAAGGCTATGAGTTTGCTAGTGCAACTGCTGTCAAAGATTTAGGAGATTTAAATTCACGAACCAGAGAGGAGATGATTTTGAGCTCTACATTCTTCTTGCACGTTCATCTCTTTTCTGTTACGGTTGATGTTAGCACTTCCCAGTACAGTAATCTGCATTGCCTTCTAGATCAGATGATTAATGGATTACCGGGCATGGCCTGCAATGCGGTCAGTGTTGGGGAATTGCCATCAGTCAGTCAAACTTCAATTCTTGTGGAGTGCGAATCAGTAGATTTTTCAATTAGACCAGATACAAAGGATGATATAAAAAGTTCATTACAGAGTGAACTTCCTGGATCATGGCATTGTTTAAAATTGAAAATCCAAAAATTTGAGATGTTGTCTGTCTCAAATATTGGAGGTATCAGGGGTGCCAATTTCTTTTGGCTAGCCCATGGAGAAGGTAAATTGTGGGGTTCCATCACCGGAGTTCCAGATCGAGAGTTTCTTCTGATTTCTTGTAGCAACTCCACTAGGAAACGTGGAGATGGAGGAGGTTCCAATGCATTGTCTTCTAGGTTGGCTGGTTCTGAAATTATACACATATGGGATCCAAAGAGTTCACGTGATTTCACGTCTGTTACTGTCAGATGTGCCACAATTATTACTGTTGGTGGTCGCTTGGATTGGCTGGATGCAATATCCTCCTTCTTCACTTTGCCATCTCCTGAAGTTGAGAAGGCAAGTGATGGAAGTTTGGCAAAGGGGGATTTGAATGCCCCTTCTGAAACGTATTTCATTATAAAGTTGGTTGATATCGGTATAAGTTATGAGCCCCACTTGAAGAATTCGGTAGTTGGGGCTCTTCATTCTGAGACTGGTTCCTTGTATTCCAAAGAAACAGGTGAGCCACATGTTGCCTGTCTATTAGCTGCATCTTTGTTCTCACTTTCCAACACAACAATGGAAGATTCTATTGATAGTGATTACAAAATTAGAGTGCAAGATGTGGGGCTGCTTCTTGGTGCAGCACATGATCATGGTGGGACTTATAGCGTGGAATATCTTCATAAGATGGGTTATGCGAAAGTTGCTCATGAGGCCCTGTTTGAAGCAATTTTGAGAACTGACTGTAAGAATGGCCTTCTCTGGGAGCTAGAATGCTCAAAATCCCATGTTTATGTGGAAACTTGCAATGACACAACTTATGGTTTGATTCGCTTGGCTGCTCAATTCCAACAGCTTTTTGCCCCTGACTTGGAGGAATCAGTTGTGCACTTGCAGAATAGGTGGAATAGTGTTCGTCAGGCCCAAGAGAGAAACAAGTTAAATGATGAAGGCGGGATTTCCAATCATGATTGTGTCCCATCAACTTCTCAAGTGCATGCCCCTACTGCAGATACGAAAAGTAAGCTTGGGGTGGCTGGTTTAATGGATGAGATATGTGAAGATGCGTTTCACTTGCATGGGACTCAGGCATGCCCGCTTGATTCTAATGGATCAGAAATTCATGTTTCACTTGATGAAAGTCTCATTGGAGAAGCTTGCAGCCTCAGTGTTGAAACTCCAGACTTTTTCTCGGATGATCTCTCGTATGATGGGTCAGTGCCTTTGGCAGGCCTGGAAAGTAGTCAAACCACATTTCTACAGAGTGGTTCTTTCCCAGAATTTATAGAAGGTTATTACTTGCCTGATTTATGCCCTTTGCCAGAATTGTCAATAGGCAGGCAAACACCATCTGAGAAACTTAAATGCAAATCCAAGAATTTTGACGATGCAGATCATGGAAGAGGAAATGGTGGATGGTACGGGGATGCCCCTTTAAGCATTTTTGAAAATCACATTTCTGGAGCAAGTGGTGAAGCTAGTGTGAATCAGGTTTTGGAAGACCAGCTTCCAACTATGTATTCTGATGATTTTGGGAAGGCCACCGGAAGAGTGCTTTTTAAGAACATTAATGTGAGCTGGAGAATGTATGCTGGTTCTGATTGGCAGGTACATAAAAGGAATGGTGATCCTTCTAGTCATACTTGTGGGCGGGAGACAACTGTTTATATGGAGCTTGCATTATCTGGAATGCAATTTCAATACGATGTCTTCCCAGTTGGTGGGATATATGCGTCTAAGCTTTGTCTTTCAGTTCAGGATTTTCATCTTTATGATGGGAGTAAAACTGCACCTTGGAAACGGGTACTATAAAAAAACCCAAATCCATTTTATTTAATTATTTTGTCAATCTTTTTTTTTCTTATTTTTTTTTTATAAATGGTGTTTGAATAGTTTTTTCCTTTTGAAATGAAAGATACTAGGATATTATCATTCAAAAGATCATCCTAGGGAATCCACTTCGAAAGCATTCAAGCTGGACTTGGAAGCTGTCAGACCAGATCCTCTAATTCCTCTTGAGGAATACCGGTATGTGTTTTGCTAGCTGTCATGGTTACTGAGTATGGATTTAGTAGAAGCCTGGTGTAACATCTCTGTTTGGGAAAGCACTGTCATACTATTATCTTAAAAATTCTTCACTATGCAAGGATTGATGTGAGGTTTTTTTTACAAGGCTACAAAGAATTTTGGCTGATAGTGTTCATGACGGGCCAGGAATGGAAATGTAGATGTTTTGTGTAATTCTTTTGTTTCATAGGGTTGGCAATCTACCCTAGCCTTTAAATTCTCTAGTTATCTCTTATGATCATGCTCAAAATAACAAATGTTGTACATGTTGGTCCCCTGCATCACAATTTCACAATCACACTTCATGAACTACAGTCAACCTTATAACCCTGGTTTTTATTTTATATAATTTGTTATAGTGAAACACACTGTTTATAGAAGTGCTCCCTCATTGTTAATCGTCATATTTATTCCTTCCAGGTTACGCATAGCTTTCCTTCCTGTGCTATTGCATCTTCATCAAAGCCAGCTTGATTTTCTCATTAGCTTTTTTGGGCCCAAAAGCTTGTCAGCAGGCCAGTCTTCAGATCAAGATCAAAACTCAGACGGTGCGAAGACTTCTGCAACAAATAGCAGTGATCTTGCAGGACATACAATTGCAAATGAAGCATTGCTTCCCTTTTTTCAGGCAAGTAGGATAGGGGCCATGCATGCCATTTATCAAGTGACATGATATCATTGCATTCCATTTCCTATTTGTTGAACTACTGTTTGAGTGCGATCATGTGAACAGGTAAGGGAAATGGCTAGCCAGTACTCAACAGATTGTTTTACTTCTGTCCTTTTACTCTGATGGCCTGTGTTTTCAGTGAATAATTGCATGAAAAAAGATGGAATGGAAAAGGATGGAATTGACTTTGAATAATTGAACTAGGCCATGATTTTCTTTATTTTATCTGTTTTGAGTTCTTTATTATATTCCGAATTTTATTTTCTGAAGTCAATTTTTTATGCCCTGATCACATTAACTTATTTCAGAAGTTCGACATATGGCCTATTATTCTTCGAATTGATTACAGTCCCCATCATGTTGATCTGGCAGCATTGAGTAGTGGGAAGTACGTGGAACTTGTGAACCTTGTCCCCTGGAAGGTGAAAATTTTGTTTTTTGAATTAAATTTAATTTTGTTTGGTAATTAATAGTGTAAATATATGGTGATGGAAGAAATCAGTTTTGTGGACAGTTCCTGCTTACTGGCTCCAACTATTTAGGTGTTTTGCAGTCCACTTTTGTACATTTGATACTAGGTTTTGTGACTGATTCTTGATAAAATGACTAGGGCATCATTTAAGAAGTCTGCCATTCTGAATTAAACTTTTAGAAAATGCAACCTGATGGTTTCAAATTTCGTGTTTGTACTAAAACTTTTCAGTAATTGTCTATGCTGTAGGTCATATAGCATTCAAGTGGGGGATTGGGTAGGGCCCAAGCTAATTGTTACATTGCTATTGATCTAAAATCCCTGGCCTTTTGTACTCCATTTAATGGCTATCCAGTAATAGATAAAGGTCTCTTGCATGTAAACATAAATATGGCAGGGATTTTTTTCCTTTTGCAAAGATGACCCCAGACCAATAATTCTCACTTCTTAAATATTGTTGCTTCTCAAATCATTAATTTTTAAACATTAATTTTCTATTATTAGCAAAACTATTATAAGCCAATTCACTAGACAAAAAATACTGAACGAGATTTAAGTTTTGGGAGTTTCCAGATGGATGTTCTAATCACCATTAGTAAATTTTTGGATGCAGGGGGTTGAACTACAGCTAAAACACGTTCATGCTGTTGGTGTCTATGGCTGGGGCAGTGTATGTGAAACAATTATAGGGGAGTGGTTGGTGGAGATTTCTCAAAATCAGGTTTTAGTAACATTCTCCATGTGTATTGAGAACTTTATGGTTATATTCTTCGTATTGACATGTTTTATGATATCTATTTATCTCTCCTGTGTATGTAGATACATAAAATTTTGCAAGGTCTTCCTACCATCCGGTCCTTTGTTGCTGTGGGTTCTAGTGCTGCAAAGCTTGTTTCCTTGCCTGTTGAGAGCTACAGGAAGGATCATAAAATAATCAAGGGAATGCAAAGAGGCAAGTCATGTTGAGTTAAACATTTGTTTGGTCTTTAGCAGTAAAATCTGGGTTGTGTTGCATTATGTGTAAATGTTACCAGATCATTGTTTGTGTCACATAATTATTAGAGGTGCTTATATTGCATGTTTGTGGTGAATGTCTCTATTTGCCATGTCTATATATCATGGCTAAATTGGTTTGGTGTTTAGTTGCAAGATAAATTTTGATTGTGAAATTTTTGGCAGGTTGCTCAATAATAATAAGAGCATGCTCTAGCTGACCAGCATCTCAACAATTCTTTTGGCCCTATACTGAATTCTCTATATTTCAATTAGTCTATGAAACTGTTTTCCTCCTTGACTAATTAATTCGTGTTTTTGCATACATTTTGGTTAGAATGTATTGTCTCCACTTCCAAGTTTAATACATGAAAGTAATCATTCTTGGTAATTCTCCATTCAGGTACATTTGCATTTCTAAAACGTATATCACTTGAAGCTGTTGGACTTGGGGTACATTTGGCAGCTGGGGCTCATGATATTTTGCTCCAAGCAGAATGTATTCTTACAGGTGTTCCTTCTGCTCCTGTATCATGTTCTTTACCAGGCAAAACTAAAGCAAATGTAAGGTGCAATCAACCAAAAGATGCCCAGCAAGGAATTCAGCATGTAAATTCCTCAACTTGCCTTGCTTTTTGCATGGTTGCTCCTTGTGCTTTTTGTTAGTGTCACGCAGTTTTGGGTGTTTTTTTTTTTTTAGGGACTAGACACTGTAGAAATAAAAGATTGGGAATTTATGGCGTAATGACCATCATACATTGGGTTTGGTTTATGATCACGATGGAACGGTGCAAGAAAGATACACCTTCAACAGAGAAAAGCATATAGCCAACCCAACTAGTTTGAGATCATGGCTTTTTTATTGTGAAGGCCATTTTACATCCATGCGATTTAGGAAATAAAACAATATATTTGTTGCATGTAGTTGCTCTCAAATAAAGCTTTTGTTCTCTCAAATTCACAGGCATACGAGAGTCTCAGTGATGGACTGGGAAAATCTGCTTCTGCTTTAGTGCGAACTCCATTTAAAAAATACCAGCTTGGAGCCAGTGCAGGGTCTGCCCTGGCAACTGCTGTGCAGGCTGTTCCTGCTGCTGCCATAGCTCCTGTTTCTGCTTGTGCAGGTGCAGCCCATTGTGCTCTTCTTGGCCTTAGAAATAGGTCAGTTCCTCTTCCTTTTACCTTTTGGTTCTGATTCTGATTAGATCTAAGTCATTTTCCAGTTTATTAAGATGCAATCTTTTCAATCATATATTTACTCTGGTGAGGATGCTTTTGCAGTCTTGACCCTGAACACAAAAAAGAGTCCATGGAGAAATATCTGGGTTCCACAAAGCCAAATGATTGAGATTGATTGAAATGCATGATGAGACCATTGCATGACAAATGGATAGAGAAGGATTCTTGCTGCTCTCTTTCCAAGAGAAGGTCACGGGAGACCTCTGTTGTCACCATAGCCGGCATGTACAAAGTGAGTTTGAACTCTACAACCCTCTCCTTTTGAACACTTTATATAACACACTAAATAAATGGATCTTGCGTTAGTGGAATGAGAAGTAACTCAATGTCATCGGTCCAGGTAAAAATGACATTAGAAGCTCTGGTTTTGGCATTAGCCAAGCCCCGCTGATGATTATTCAGCTGTGAAGGTGTTGATGTCCGTGAATGCTGTTGACTAACTTCATCTATTTTTCATTGCTGAAGTATCAAGGCTTATAATTTATTACTTTCAGTATCAAATTTTTGTGTGGTAGTTAGAAATACAAGAATGAATTTATGGTGTATAACATATCCATCCATTGTTTGACGCACAGTCTATGCTCTATAGTAGTATATAAAGTCAAACGACAAGTGTTTAGGTTTCTAAACGTTCTCCTTGTTCCAATTAAAAAAGAAAGCAGCCATCTTGTATGTTGTTGTAACTTGTTTATTCCCCAAGCTCCCTCCCTCTTGTCCTCGCTATTAGAGTCATTTACTCTTATCTTCTGTTTTTTGGTTGCAGGTGTGCAGTTTAACAAAACCACCAAACAGATTCTTTTCCATCTGGATGAATTGGTAACTTTGTACATTTTGTAAATAGCCATTGATGCTTTTAAGATTTTAGCCATACAGATTGAGAATTGTAATTTATCTGAAATGGTGTTAGCTGGTGATAGAGAAAAGGAATGCTGTTTCTATTTGCTGTACATAATTCATTCAATGCTCACAAGAATTAAAAGGTTTGATCATTTTATGTAATTATTGGGAGTGAAATTTTTTATTTTTTTTTCATTTTTTTATTTCTGGAAAGCTTCATTTTAAAGAAAAGACATTCAAGAATCATGCAAGGGGGTAACCGCAAGAATATTACCATCAAAATGTCTCATCGTTCAAGTGGCGAGTTGGGCAAAATACATCAAGTCCTACTCTGTGTATTGACGAACTTTCATGTAACCTCAAATCATGAAGACAAGTCTCGCCAAGAAGGACTATTCAACACTCGCCATCAAATGCCTGAAAAGCACCATGTATGCGTTTTGTCCGAAAAGCACTTTGCTGTATCTTTTATTCGGTGATGTATTCATGTAAAATTATCGTTGTGTAAATTACTAAATCAGATTTATAACCGCCCAGTAAATAAATTAAGGAAAAGTGTGATTTAAACAAATTTATAACCCCTCAGTAAAAAAATCGAGGAGAAGTGTCTTCCATTGCAGATTTTAACACCCAGTTGACGAATGAGACTTGAATAGCGCAGCTCATGTTAGTAAATGAAAATCATAATCCGATGGTTACATTTATAAATGCTACTTGTTTTAGTGGAAGTTGTTCAACAGCAAACATTTGTACATAGCAAAACAGCCATATACCACTCTTTCCATGGGGGGTACAAGGGAGTCGTGTTGCTGTTTTTGAGTCGAATGAAAAAGTAAAGCTACAAAAAATAACTAAAACAAAAGATTGCAAGTCAACGAAATCCCAGCTCTGTTGCAGTATCACAGCAACGATTCCCTCCCTTGAAAAAATTTGCCTCTTTCGTTGTGGATAGCATTATATTTCACTGTCTTCGCAACTTATCCCTCCTTCAATCAACTCTTCCTGCAACATGTAAAGTAGCCAAATTGGTTCTTATGGCAAATCCTAACTTCAGATACCATTTTTCAGTATAAATTGGCAAACTCGAACTTCACATGACCAAAAATTCAGAAGGAAAAGGAAAAAAGAAAGAAAGAAGAAGAACAGAATTCTGTCGCACCTGTGTCCTCTTGTTAGTTAGTCCTCCTTCATGAACAAAAACAGGCCTCTCTTCAACAACTCTATCCAAAACCGCACTGTTCCTATCACTTTTCTTAAGTGTAAAGTGACCCCTCTTTAACCTCAGCTTCTCCTTCCACCAGCCTGAACTCTTTGGTGTTGGGAAGGCATCATTATACTCATCATCGACAAGTAATTCATCTCGTAAGGTCATTTTTCGCTGTTGGCTGTTGGTGCAGTTATCCTTCAAAGGCAACATCGTGCCCTTGAAGAAGATTTCATCTGCAGGAATCATGGAGTAGTTTTTCACCGAGAACTCGAAATCTGTGGAAACCGGTGCTTCTCTATAGCTGCTTTCGTACTTGATGGCTTGTTGTGCATCCACAAAATCATTGGAGAAGGAGATTCTTGGGTCAATAGAGGAAGTGTAAAAGCTTTGTTGCTCACTGTTGAACATGTTTAAGCATGCCATGAACTGTCAAACCAACACCCCGAGTCTTTTTAAGTCGTTACTTCTCTTTCACTGTTAGAATCCACATGTAGATGCTTGCATTTATATAGAGGTGAGCTTGTTTTATGCGTGTGCTCAGCAGACATCTCATGTTACTTAGATTTGTCAGTTTGTGATTAAGACGAGGATAAAACAATTTGTATTCCAAATATTTTATTAGTGTATCAGTGATCAACTGTTTAAAGTTGACATTATTTACTCTAATGTGTGTTCATTAGGTTTCATGCAACTGTTCAAGTGATGCTTGACGAACAGATAAAGCCATTATGACCCTACTATTCTGCCTAATGTGGCCGGATAAAGCCAATATCCGTTTTTCAAGGACTCGTAATCATTTAACTATTAACTACAAAGAGCTTTTTGCAGACACCAATGGCACAAGGCCCTTTCCTAAGGGACGAGTCCAGGATGAGAGACGCGGGGAGCCAAGACTTTCTCTCCTTAAGAAAACAGGGAATACTAGTTAAATATGCTCAAAAATACATTTTTTTCAGAGCCAAAAAGGAAGGATTTTAGTTTTTCTTTTCAAGGATCGAAATACCTTTTGTTTTCATGAAGAAAGTGGACCAATTTCATACCATGATTTGAAAGGGGGAGAGAGCCAAAACAAATGTCAAGGGAAGGTATCTTAGATTTTTTATTTTTCACATTATTTAATCAGTGCCATTTAGCCATTCCATGACTTGCAATTAAGACCATTAATCGGGCTTGATGAACCCAAATGATTGATGCTGCCATGGTGCTAAATACATATTTCCAGTAAAAATATTGAGAGTGGTAGCACCTTGACACGCACACTTGCTCCACTTGCCAACCCTTTGAACACGTGTGGGTTTCTCATCACATTGCATCCCCTGTATTTTTAAGGTTAGATCTCCACTTGCATTCAGCTACTAACCATGCTTTTCGAAGGCCCATGTGGGTTTGAGCTGTGATCTGATTGTTAATCCAAAAACTATAGAAAGCAAGCCCTCTTTATACCCTACTCTTTGACTATCCATAAAGAATTTTCGGTTGCATCCTCTTGCATGAGCCTGTTGACATCCACATGGTTAATCTTCATCTAAATGGAATTTGTCCCACACAACAACTGTAAGAAGCATTGAAAATGCCAAAAGGCATTGGACTTACTTCATGGGCATGGCGGAACCTGTCTCCTAACTGGTCTCCCATCTTGTTAACAAAGTTTTGTCTTTAATGTTTCTCTTAATCTAACAAGAAAAAAGCTCTACACTTTATTGGGTGCCCAAATTTCGTTTTAATAAACTCTCCTAGTGTGCTGTAATATAAAGCAATGAGAGTAGAAAAAACAGCTGTCCTTTGATGAAATTATCATTGACTAGACAATATCTTGATGGCCCTTAGCTGTATGCTGCTGAAATCAAGGAATACTGGGGAAAAACTCAGCATAAAAATGATTAATAATTATCGGGCGGAACAAGTTTCAGTTGAATCAGCACCAAAGCCTTGTGAGTTGACACTGCGTTAAATTTAGCACTCCGAATGGTAATATGACGAGAAAAAAAAAGATAAAAAAAAAAAATACTGAAAAAATCAAACAAAAAAAACCGAATTAACCAATTAAATAATCACAAAAAAATTCCGGTTCGGTTCGGTTCGGTTTCGGTATCTAATACTCTCTATATATCTCCCCTTCCTTTGCTCTCTGCATCTCTCAATTCTCTCCTTCTCTGGATCTTAACCAGCAGGTCCAATTAAATAATCACAAAAAAGTTCCGGTTCGGTTCGGTATCTAATACTCTCTATATATCTCCCCTTCCTTTGCTCTCTGCATCTCTCAATTCTCTCCTTCTCTGGATCTTAACCAGCAGCCCCCCCCCCCCCCCCCACCACATAGACACACACACACACAAACATCTACTTGATGAACCTCACAGACTCCTCGACTTTTTCTTCTTCTTCATCGAACTCGAACACACTAAATTTTCAGTTCAAACGAGCTATGACTCACTCATAGAGAGCTTCTTCAATTGCTATTGAAGCTTTCATGCGACAGCAAAAAAAAACGAAGTAGTCCTCTACATGCAAAAGGTTGTGCTATGACTAATGTACAGCTTCTTGATAAGGATTGGGTTGCTAAAAGCAAACCCCTGTTTTGGCTTGATAAGGATTAGGTTGCTTGTACAGATTCTTGATAAGGATTCAAACCCCTATTTTGGCTTGTACAGATAAAGATTGGGTTGCTAAAAACAAACCTCTATTTTGGCTTGTACAGAAATTGCATCATTTCCTAGATTTCCAAGCTAGCGAACCGAACCGACCGGTTTGGAAGGGAAAAAAACCAAACCAAACCTAACCGAAATTAATCGGTTTGAACCGGTTTTCGGTCCGGTTTGGTTCAAAAACTTAAAAAAAAAAATTCGGCTTGGTTGTTTATTTTGGTCCAAAACCGAACCGAACCGAAAATGCTCAGCATGGAACCAATAATTATTCAATACCTTGAACAGTGACGAAAGCATAATTTGTTGCTCAATTCTTAATTTCTCAGCTACATGAAATTTGAAACCTTCAGCATACGAGCCCATAACCAAAGTCAAAGGCTGACTCTGAAGTGAATTTTCTGTTATCCTGATTGTTTTATCCATGCATGTGGTGAAAGCTTACTTGCAGGATGAAGCACTGTTTATCTTGATGAGCAATTGAGAATGAAATGCTGGAAAGAAATAAAAATAACTGTGCTGCAAAAATTTTACTGAAAATTATCATCATGTTCTAAATCGGAAGGAGATGGTCTTTTCAATGGCAGTTGACTTCCAAAAGAGAGTTTAGATTTTAATTCTGCATTAGCCATTCCTTTTAAAGGAGTTCTCATCCGTTTCACACCTGGTCTTTGCAAAGGCATGAGAGAGGCAGATGGTGTGACCTTTTTAGTATCTATGTTGGAAGATAGAGATTGTTGTGGTTTCTGATAACGAGATAACTTCGGATTTTGGTCCAGATTTTCTTTATCATTGAGCCGGCTCTCGTTCCCTTTTATCCCCAGCCCCCTTGGACTTGGCTTTGATTCAATTGGTACAAGCTTCCCATCTACTTGGTTCGTGAAGACAAAAGAAACCTGCAAGAACATGATAATAAGTCCTTCAAATGGAAAGCCAAAACTATTGCAGATTGCATGTGAAGGATCAGTCACAGGTGATGGTGGTACATCAGACTTTTTGTGAAAACAAAAGCTCGATTCTGCACTCGGAACTTATGCAATATATTAATTTATTCCACCAGCATTTTGTTCTACTAAGCATGAAACGGAGCAGAAATCAAGGGAAAAACATTGATGAACTCCAAAAACAAATCTGGGATGGATTCACAGCGCACAATATGCAGGATGAGAAAACTGAATCATATTTAATGAGTTCCTTTGTTGTAAAACATGGTAGAGCACATGCATTCTTTGACCGCAACTTTTCTACCATCAATTCTGAATAGATGCTTGACTAGTTCTGATTTTTGGTAGCTGGTAAATACTTTCTAGTATAATCAGGGGTTTAAATATTTCAGTATTGACCAAAACAAATAGATTCCTATAGGAAGTCTTTTTTTTTTTTTTTGACAGGAATCACATTAAATATGGGGAAATGTTGGAACACCTCATCACCAGCTGAAGCTTGAAGTATAGTATCAGGCACTGATGTCGAGTGAAAGTGATGCCCCCAGCTGCCCAAATCCTCTTCCAAAGGAGTCCCTACCTGAAAATTGAGGGAAAAGCAAAAAACAAAATCAAGTGGGACATCTGAAAGTTATGATCCAATAATATTGCAGTGATTGGTAGGTGACTGACTTGCTTCTCTGAGCTCTTCAACTTGTCCAGGCATCCAGCAATTGCGGCAAAGCCACCTATATCGAACACCTCTTGATTGGGCATACAATTCTCATATGTAGATTCATCTACATCTCCTATGCCCTCAAGTTCCCCATCAGAAAATAGACAGCGGGCACAGTTCATCTTTACATGTATTTCAGACCTACACAGACAAATAAAGACGTTAAAAGGTAGATGGAACATGAGAATAAGTGGAGCAAAAAGAAATGTGATATCAATAAACATTTAAACCTGCAATTCAGCAACACGAAAATAATATAACTGAACCATGTTATGCTGAACTAGCTATGCTTTACATGATACATGACAAGTCAACAATAAAAGCAAGCACAAAAGGTGATGCTTCAAAAGAACATACAAAAAATCTCACAATCGAATCTTTCAATTAGCTTGAATTGGCCATTGGCATAAACTTGCATACTGCAACACGAACACGAGAAGGAAATTTTTTGCACACTTTCACTTCTCAACCAGTGCTTGATTCATTGCTAAAAATGATGTGACATTTTTTCAAAACCATTTTGTAAGTCCATTAAGTCCTTGCCTACAGCGACCCAAAACCCTACATCCTTAGATTATTTTGCAAATATTGCAGGCACAATTTCAAAGGCCGAACACCCCAAATAACTTTACCATAAAACTGCCAAATACATAAATGACATGTAAGTAATCATGACAAAATATTTCAACATATGCAACATGAATTACCTGACATTCTCCTGAAATGTGAACAAATCACGTAAATCTTCAGTTGAAAGACAATTTTCCTGCAAATGCATGTACTTTAAATACCATTTTATTCAAAGGCAACTTCAGTTGAATAGCATAAAGAGGTGGCAGAAAAAACAACCTGTGCCGCAAGGCTATCATTTTGCTCATGCTGAATAACTTTTTGAAGCCCCTCTTTTGACATTTGACGCTGATAAACCTACAAAAGTCAGCAAACAGAATGACACGCGTTGCTTATTGACAGAACTATCTTAGAAATGATGAAAGGAAAACATTTAGTGACTATATTCTTAATATAAATTCAGTTGCAGCTCATCAAAACCTTTTCTTCAATGGTTCCGGTGCTCAGGAATCTGTAGATATATACCCTCTTCTTTTGTCCATCCCGCCAAACTCTCGCAGCTGCCTAATTATGTGAGGACAGAATCATGAAAACAATCAAATGTGAGATCAGCATACTACTTTCTAACTTATGTGAATTGTGGTGGGGGTGTTTAACCAAAGAACATTACTTGCTTGTCATTGGCAGGATTCCAGTCCGGATCAAACAAGACAAGTCGGTTACCACCGATTAGATTGAGGCCACAGCCACCAGCCTTACTGCTTAAGAGAAATACAAACTCTTCCTGCAGCATATTGAGTTAAAACAAATTGATCAGTGATCAAGCCTGATGATTGCCCTTTTTCCCAAGCAGAAAACACAGCCTAAATTGCAGACATATCAACTAGAAGGAAAAGAGAAGATACCTTTGATGGATCATTAAAGCGATTAACTAACTTCTGTCTTTTACTGATTGATGTGGTTCCATCAAGCCTTATATGGGGATATCTTCTTTCACGACACAATTGAGCAAAAAGGTCAAGTGTCTGATGCATCAAAGTAATTTTATACCGTGAGGAAACAATATCAATTGCAGCTTCATGAAAAAAGTGGTCAATAAATGCTCAGTGAATGGCTTCAGTTGAAATAAGCTGTCAATGATAAATATACTTCTTACATCACTCTAAGTGAGTTTGACAGTGCAACCAAATCTATTTCGTCCAGAAAACAGAAATGTAAGTGTGCAGCACCCTTACATTAATAGGTTATTTTTTAAAAGAAAATCACCAAAAGATACATGTTCAGAAAAAGTTATGCTACCAATATTTAGACTATCCTATAGTCTGTTCTTGCTTTCACATTGGACTAATGCAATGACATGAGAAGGAAAGATTTACGCATTATCAGCTACGATATTCAGAATCAACTAACAAATTGGAAAACTGGAGGCTATGGTACATATATAAACTGCTATCAATAAAGTAATTTCTATACCACAATAGCATGAATCATCAACTAAAACAAACGTACCTGAGTATAGTTTGAGACAAGTACAATGCGATCATCTGTTCTCAGACGTAGATGGGCAAGTAATCGGGCCAAGACATGCATTTTACCAGACAGTTCAACCCAAGTCCCATCACCACCAGTCCATGAACCAGATCTAGCAATATTTGGAAGAGAAAAACTGCTGTCAGGACACAAGTGTAGAACATGGAATACATACAAAAACAACACGCAATAAATGCTTACCTTCCAGAGAACATCCCAGGAGGGAAAAAGCGCATGCAGTCCTCAAACCCTGAAATTCCTGGACTTCCGTTTTTTATGGTGTCAAAGATAAGCTGCATGGATAAATGACCATTACCAATAATATTTTCTAAATTAAACACAGAGCAGACATCAAATGAGAATGTTAGAGAACACCACAGATTGCAAATAAATAAAATCAACCCACTAACTTCTTTATTTGAATATGACAGTAAAAGTTTTGAAAGGAGTAAAAGAGTCTTACACAAATGATATAGCACCTAAAATTAGAAGGGAAAACAACGATTTGTTCTCCCAAACATAATAATATGAAATAGTGTCTTATCCCAGCCATTCTTTTCTAGAATCAGGTGATTCCAGCCTAGTTTCACACTCCAGTGCATGATTGCAAGTACACATACAAAAATCCTCGGATAACTACTACTCCAACACTTTTTATACCTTTGGATGATTGCACAGCTTCTTAAGAGCTGTGATGTAGGCCAATATCTTTGATTTCTTTGCCTCTTCAGTGATTGCCCGTTTAACCTGTTGTTAAAGGAGTAACAGAATAATCCAAATCAGTTTCTAAGAACCATGTTAAGCTAGTTACCACTTAGTGTCAATAAAACCCACATTTTTTGAATGTATAAAATGGTTATATAACTCTGCCTGGAGAGGAGTCAACTTGCAGCAAACAACTTCTACAATCTGCATGGAAGAACATTTAGAATGACAAAAATATCAAAATTTTACTCGGATTTATCTGCACAAAAAGACAACCAAAAGGTGAAGTAACAGTAAGAAATTTACTTTAATCAACATATAAATCAAAAACTCCATTGCATAGAGCAATTAGATTTAGAAATTTAGGAGCACAAACTTCGTAATGCAAGAATAATGTAATTGGTTGAGAAAAATACATGTACAGCTCACGGAGTAACCCTAACTTCTAGCTTCTCATCATCTAGTGATGATATCTAAGCTAATCTAGAAGGTTTATCTAAATAAACTATTTACAGACTGCTGAATTATTGAGCTTTCCATATGTTAGAAAAACATGGGAAGGGAGCTGAAATATTGCTCAACATGTTGAGCAACTTTCACAAGTGCTAATGGCACACAGAAATCATGATAAGGCCATACCTTTGGCGGCAGGTGATTTGATAACAATGCATTTGTCCTTCTCAGTATAAACTGCAATGCACACTTTCAAATTAAATATGGGAAGATGTAAAAGGATTCCTCCTTACAGTAAACAAAAGATTACCTTTTATATTTAGCATGTAGCAGCTATTTACCATTACATGATCAGGAGTTATAATAGCAGAAAACAGTGATCTGATTCTCAAGAAAGCTAGTTTCTACAGTGGCACCCACATTAGTACGAAATTGACCTGATTTACTTTCACACTCAACTCTCCTGAGCGTTCAGCACCTAGCTTCTTCTCTTCTTCAGTGGCAGTTGGTTCCCTTCCACAAATGATTGGTGTCTTCATAATTTATACATGAGAAGTTAAAAAATATGACAAGCATGTATGCCATTAGGGTAGAGGAAAAAGAACAGCATGTTACTAGTATAATAATTTCTGATGCAAATCATTCTAAGACAGACAAATTCCACCATCACATATTCAAATAAAATTGAAGCCCCTTATTCCTAGATTGTTATGTTCTATAGTAAGGATAAACAATTCATGTATGCCCCAATATTAAATACATACCACTGTTCTGCCGATGATGCCTCACTAGTTAACAAAATGGGGCAACAAATTATGCAAACGAATTTCACAACTTAATAACAGAATATATCATCTATACCACAGAACAAATGAACTGCCAAATGGTTGTAGTTATCCCAAATATTAGCCAACAGCACAACATTGACTTTTGAAAGACAAAAGACATATCAATGTACAACTGGTCATGCCAATGATAATACAAGTGTGCATAGACCTCATGAACACACACACGCACGCGCACGCGCGCGCGCACACACACACACCCCTCTCCAACACGCATGCAAAAAAAAGAAGATGAACATGAAGCAAGTTTACAAACAGAATAAATATTGAGTTCAACCATCTTAAATTTAATTCAAATTGACTGATCAAAACGTGATTTGAAGGTAAAACATAGCTCACCTCATAGTAACGGCGAAAATATGCAGCATCACCCAAAACTCCTGGGTTGGTGAAGTTAACCATTGCAAAAAACTCTTCTAGGTCATTCTGCAGAGTTGCAAGTGGATATGACTCATGAAATATTAGACAAAGTAATAACTATTAAGATAAATAGTATGCGGGAGATATTTCTCACTTGCATTGGAGTTCCTGACAGCAAAATGCGGCGTTTGCATGGCAGGGAAGCCAGTGCCTGTGAGAATGTTCACAAATAAACACAGATGAAAAACAAGAAATCAGCATGCATCAGATGTGCATACTCAAGGAAAAAGAAAGCATCTATATGCCATACCCGATTTGTTATTGTCTGGTCATTTTTAAGTCTGTGGGCCTCATCGCATATGAGAAGGTCACAAGATTCACTATTGCTAAATTTTGAAGAATGCATCCGGAACGTCTCGTATGAAACAATCAGAACCTGTGAGATATAATTTGAATTTAGCAAACGTTACCACAATATTCTAGACATTTAATGCAAATTTTACCTGGAAAGAGCTGCTAGGATTTGTGAAACTGTCAATCCCAGAGACAACATCTTCCCTGGTGCTTTCACAAAGAGCTATAAGCTTAACTCTTTCTCCAACCCACTTTTTGATTTCAGCCTCCCAATTACTTACAAGGCTGGTTGGGGTGGCAATAATGATTTTTTTAACCATAGGCTTTCCATCAAACCCTTGACCAAGAAGAGTGTACAGCAATGTGATTGACTGCAGTGTCTTCCCCAGACTGCCAAAGTAAGACCAAAAAACACTAACCTTGAGTACAAGGAAAAAATTAACACCGTTGAGGAAAACTGTGCAAAACACTTCATGGATTAAGTCAAAATAAATGAGGAATTTACCCCATATCATCAGCCAGAATGCATCCATTAATATTTGCAGTGCTATAAAATCCCGAAACACATTCAAACATGAACTGAACCCCTTCTCTGCAAACATGGCCAACAACATCAAGATATGGCAAATTTCATTTATGAGCAGTCCTTATGCACAAATTGTTAAGTAGATATCAGAAGCAAATATTAGACTTTTACATTGTAA
The DNA here is from genome assembly GCA_007827005.2 of Populus simonii. Taxonomy (NCBI): domain Eukaryota; kingdom Viridiplantae; phylum Streptophyta; class Magnoliopsida; order Malpighiales; family Salicaceae; genus Populus; species Populus simonii. The sequence continues at coordinate 14,519,333 of CM017467.2, read as the reverse complement.
CCAATACCTTTGATGAGGTCGAAGGAACCGAACAAGCAAAGGATCCACCACTATCGGCATCAAACTACCAACTCCATCCTCAGACTCTTCAGGTTGCCACAACACCAAAGGATCAATACCAGGTGGCAAAGTCACACTTTCCTCCACTACTTCGTTCTCCACCACACTTGGTACATTAAATCTATTTGTTACTGCAACCAACACTGGTCTTGAAGAACCCCACGGAACGAACCGTTTCCGGGCCCAAAGTCGACGAGCAAGCTGTTCATTTCCATCATTATAACCATTGGAACATGGGGGTTTAAAGGGTTTCCGACAAATAGCTGCCCCTTCTGTCACTGAGAGAACTCGAGGAAGCAGTGACTGTCTCCTTACTACAAGGTTGCCTCTGGTAAACCACAATCACCAAAATTTCACCTTAATTTATGCAGAATCAATTCAAATAAACAGTTCCATTGTTGAAATTAAAGAGCTAAATTTTGAGAAAAATGAGCTTTTGAGCAAAAACAACAGAATCCTGCAAAAAACTTATTTCTCGTTTCCTACCATTGTCTCAGCAAACAAACGGAAAATCTCACTTTGATTTATTCAAATTCAATAAAATACACAATTAGCTCGATGCAAATGAAAGAAGGTCCACATTCTTATAACAATAGCTATTGAACCAAAACCCACAATTCAAGAACACCAAAATCTTTCTAATTTCCTGCATTTTTTATCAGTGACCAAACAGAAAATTCAATTTAAAATCCAAACTGTACAATTTCAGACCAATTGAGCTATAAAAGCAAAATTGAACCCTGAGTTATCGATTCAGCTCCAGAAGTAACAAAACACTAGGTTAAAAGGCACAGCATTAGCTATTGAACCAAAACGAAAAGGTCTCCAAACTTTTTCTCATTTCGTGCATTTTCTCAGAAACCAAACAGGACATTCGATTTCAAGACTATTAAGCTATAAAAAGCAAAATAGAAACCCTAATTTTATCAATTTTTCACCAGCAACAACAAAAAAAAAAACCCTAGGTTTCTGAATAACCATCTTTTACCAAATTCGAAACACACAATCCAAAAATCGCTGCATACTAAGATAATGTTGTCGTGGTATTTAGATACCTCAAAAGATCGTCTACATTCTTCGACTTGCGATCTTCATCGAACTGTGGATATTGTGCCACTCGTCGCTCTCCCTCCTCGCCGTCGTCGTCTTCTTCTTCGCGATCGACAGTGTACTCGTCGCTTGAATCGGAGGGTGAGATACTCTCTTCTTCTTCTTCTTCTACTTGATCGTCTTCCATTGAAGGAGCTTGTTTTTTTTTTCAGAGATCGTTTTGTCTGTGATTTTTAAAGAAAGCTTGCATTTATTTCTTTCTTCTCTTTTAAAGTGGGGGGGGTGTTTGGCGGGAAACTTAAGGTGGTGTTTTTTTTTTTTTAAGACAATATTAAAATGTTAATATTGTCTTAGTTGTTGAGAGGTTATTTGATTTTAAAATGTTTTTTTTTATATATTAAAATAATATTTAAAAAAAACTATTTTTGATATTAAATGATACAATTCAGGTAAGGTTAAATTTGGATTTTAATGTAAAATGTGCAACTATCCAGTTTTACGATAACAGTCAAAATTCTCAATCTGAATTGAATCGGGCTGAAATTTTATATGGAGTCTCCTGACATGTTGTCCTACTTTAGGTTAAAGTTTTAGATTAATCGGAGTTCGAGAAGGCATCGCAATACAGGTCAACAGAGGTTGTATGAATTTTGTTATTTACTTCATTTTCACTTGTGGACTTCCTATTTGGTTAGGATTCTTTTCCTAAAAGGATGTGGCAGTTTGTTTTGGAAATCTCCTAGCTCTACAAGGATCTGTAATGAGCTGCAACATAATTTTCAAGTGTGGCAAGGATTCATAAATGTTTCAGAATTATTTTCTTATAAGGATTCCTTATTCATCCTACCTACAATAAGGAAATAAGACTTCAGAATTAATTCTACCTTCAAATCAGATTTCCTAGTTTATTTGAGACTTTTGAATGGTGACAAATCTGATTCTAGCATATTTAGGATAGTAATTTTTGATTTTTTATTATTTTCTTTTTAGTTTTTGGGTTATTATTACTTATTTGGGTCAATTGTAAATGAGTCTCATATAAGTCCACCTAAAGGGGGTTCTTTTAGGGTTTATTTAAGTCTAGACTTAGTATAAATAAAGGCATAACCAGACATGTAAGTTACGCAATTTAGATTAATAAAAAATTTTATTTGTCGCACTTTGTGTGTGTGTGTGTGTTTGTGAGATAATCTTCCTTCCATGGTTTTCTAAAGAACTGAAAACGACTTATCGAAGAACAACTGGCTTCGTGGCGTCATCCTTATACTTCTCGTTCGCGAATCAATATTCGTTGGGTGATGGGGTTTTCCGTTTCCAATAGTGTTGGTGCCTAAGTACAAGTTATCTTTGTGTCACACTCCTATCAAATCTGATTTACTTGGTTTTCTGGGAATTAATGTCTTTGCGTGTGGGTTACATGACCACGTAATCACGAGGTTCGCATCATTAGATTTTTAAAATATGGAAAAAAAAATTATACCAAACACTACCTTAATCAAAGTCTCCTAAATCCTAATAGTAGTGCATTACCTTTATATAATGAGCCACCGTATAAATTATAATTATGAGTTATTTCAAAGTTGTTCAACAAAATTTGGTGCCAAAAATTATTATAGTAATCAACAAAGAAACCGTGCATCACAAAAATTATTTTAGAATTTTTTTTTATATAGATAGATTTCTATTAATCCAAATAAACTAGATTCATGCAATATGTTAATGTTTTGATAATTGTTTTAAAGATGAGCTCTTACTATTATTTTTTTAATCTAGGTTTATTAATAGAGTATTTTATACATTAAAAGTTGCTCTTAGAGAAACACTATTTTCGTTAAAAGGCTAAAAACACGAATTATAATTGTTTTTATGGTGATTAATTAAGTTGATATGATTATTAAAAAATAATATTTAACAACGATTTTGTTTTGAATGTAAACTCACATTAATTTCAGGCAATTAATACAAAATATATATGATTTTTAATACATGAAAGCACATAGCTTCGAAACATTGGACCTAATAAAAATTCTCCTAGTATTTCAATGAAAAAATTACAAACATAAAATAAATATTTATCTGGAAAAATTAGCTAATATATCGAGATAAGTTTTAAATTTAAAAAAATTATATTTAGTATCATCATGTAGAATATATTTATTTTTGAGGTGCACCGCACACATACAAAAGCATATATTTTATGTTTTTTTATGAGATGTAGAGATCTTAAACAAACATTGTTTAAATATTCTTGTAGTTTGATTATATTAAGATTATTATAATTTGAAAAATTACTATTTATATCAATAAAAAAAATTAAATATAATGAAATAACTAAATTAACCATATATAATATATTAAATATTATAATTTTATCATTCAATTAAAAAAAAAAGAAATTGAATGTGCTCTTCTTCAACCTCTTACCAAATCCTTTTGATCTCCATTAGCAACCGTCTGCCTCCACAGCTCAGACCAACAACAAACAGTCCTTACCCATCTCCCTTTTCTACTATAATTAACTATAACTAAAAGACATCAGCATTTTACCATGCTAGAATTACTGTGTACTCTCTTACAATATACTATGGATTGGAGCAATGCACTTTTTTGGTAATTTTCACTTTGGTCCTCGAACTTTTATTTTGCGTAATTTGACTCGTTTAAGCCCAAATTAGCCCCCAGTTGCATATGTTTTTAGGAGGGAGGGTTGAATTGAAAGCTAAGAGACTGAAGTGAAAATCTCGGGTAATATCAGGGGCAGGTTGAAAGTTTCATTAAAACATTCATTTTAATCCCTTAAAATTTTAGATATTAGGTGACCAGTCTCTTGAATTTGAAAAAAAAAAAATTTTTGTTACCTAACTTCATTTTCTTTTTTTTTTCCAGTATTTTTCTATTGGAAAAGAGAGAGAGTTGTCGGATTCTGATTTAGAGAGAGAAAGTGGTCGTTGGGGAAAATTTCGACCACCTAAATGGTTGATTTTTGTGTCAAAAGGTTTCATATGATAAGGGAGGTTACATTTCGGTGTTTGTTTACCTTGAAAATACCTAAAATAATACATCTAAGCTCGGGAGCTTTCCACATCAATGATCTTATAGTCCCTCTAGAGATCATTCTCATCGACGTGAAGCTCTCCTAATAAGTGGTCACTCTAGATGTGATCCCTCTGGCCATCATAGGATAGAACTTAACTATCAATCTTGTTGTTCCACATTAGAATTCTCCAGCTCTCTAAAGCCTATTAAACAATGGTCGGGGGAAAGTTTGGCTGGTAGATACATTCAAGATGAGATTTGCAGTCCTTATAAGATAAAGGAATCATATTTATCTAGACGAATATTGCACAACGTCATCCCTAAAGAGTACATCTCTACAAAGATGATTTTTAATAATTATGATGGTTTGACAAATCCATAAAAAGATGTCCAAAACATGCATATAAATCTTGAGTTGGTCATCTAATAAGGTGATGTTATATGAAAGATCTCTCTATAACTTTGGTTAGCACAAGCACGGTATAAAAATTTGAATTCAAGTTTTATCATAGGTTTTAATGACATCTATGCTAAAATTATGTTACGGTTTAACACCAATATACCTGTCATAACCCAATTTTGGGTTATTCCAAAAAATTCACTTTGTTAAAAAATAAAAATCAAAAAATAAATATAAAAGCCGAAAACGTGAAGAAAGAAGATAGGGGAAGATTCCAAAAAATACATAAAAATCAAGCTATAAATTTGAAGGAATTTTGAGGTCTAATTGTACCCTATGCCCAAAAATAGAGAAAAAAATGCAAATTCAAGGTCAAATTAAATGATTATTGGATGAATTTGTATAAAAATTAAGTCCAAGGACATAATTAAATTTTTAATAGGCCATTTTGATTTAATCATGGGCCAAATTGAATTTTAATTATGTTTAAGAATTAATTTGGATCTAGTAGAAGGATTTAATTAAGTGCAAGGACTTAATTATACTTTAAAAGGGTCAAATTAATTTTATTAGGGGCTTAATTGGTGAAAGATTAAGTTTGGGAGCTCAATTTGGGCTTAATTGAAAGATTGCAATTTTAAGAGATCAAATTTAATTTTTAGCAAGTAAATTGATTGAAATCAGGGGTAAAATTGCAAGAAAATGAAAGTTTTAGGGTTAGTTAGGGGTTAAACTAAAAACTTTCATAGCCAATTACCATTTTGCAAAAGGCGTCGAACTATAGCGGCTTAATTGACAAAAATTATGGGTGAAATTAAAGAAAATTGAAAGTTTAATGGTCAATTAGGGGTTAAATTGCATAAATCCGAGACCAATGACCATATTGAAAAACACACGTATATCCGGGGTTCAAATTGAAGTTCGACAGGGTTTAAATTGCACTAAATCAAACATTTAGGGTCAATTAGGGGTGTAATTAAATAAATCTGAAAGTTGAAAAACTAAATTGAAGTTCCAGGGTTCAAATTGAAGTTCGACAGGGTTCAAATTGCACTAAATCAAACATTTAGGGTCAATTAGGGGTGCAATTAAACAAATCTGAAAGTTGAAAAACTAAATTGAAGTTTGAAAAAATCCTTAATTCAAAACACCAAAACAACATCGTTTTGTAAAAAAAAAGGACCAGACGTCGCATCGTCTGGTCATTGTTCATTGTCTTCCTATATTTTTGCCTGAAAAGCTGTCCGGATGGCTATTTTCAGGTGCATTTAATGCCTCATATATCCACCAATTTTGACAACACTTGAACCAAAATGATCACCACACATCCTATCCCCGGGCATGGCCCATTCAGGCTGAAAGACATCACAGCGGCCCCCGCGTTGGTCTAAAGTGGCCACCTTAGGCAACCTTGAACTGTCAGATTTAACAGTTCATGATGCCTACTTTGAATCAATGGTTGAGATCCTCCCAACCGAATCAAAGGCCGTAATTTTTTTCCTGTGTAGACAAGATTACCCTCTTTCATCCTCTATAAATATGAGTGGATTTCATGGCCTGATCATGAAGAAAATTGGATCAAAAATTGGCAAAAAAACCAGCCCCCTGCCCTCGGTTTCTGCCATCTCTCTCTCTCTCTTTCTCTCTCTCTCTCTCTCTCTCTCTCTCTCTCTCTCTCTCTCTCTCTCCCCCCCTCCCTCTCCCTCCGTCATTCAGCCACCAATAGCTTGTCCGCCAACCACTCCAACACACGTCGTCAGCGCGACCGCCAACTGGCCTCTATCACGTCTAGAACAACCGTCGTTTCTTCTTCTCTCTTCCTTCTGCAAAATCCTTCTTCTTTCCCCCGTGATCGACTTTAGCCACCGTTCCTCACAGCGACGCTGCCCGAACCATCAACTCAACCTCCTGATCACGGTCGTGACCACTGCCTCCGGTAGCGTTCTCTTCCGCCCATCTCCATCTTCTGCAACCATTTTGGTTGCAAGGAGAATGTGAACTATTGTTCAAGTTCTGCAAATAATTAACATTTTGGGTGGGATGGACCTGTTCCAGCCTATCCTAAATGTCTGGGCTGGGTCCAACCCACCCCTAAAAAAATAAAAAAAGTATGTTGGGCCGAGATTGGCCCAACTATTATCGAGCCAAGATTGGCCCACCTTTTCTTGGGTTGTGTCTAGCCATCCCATATATATTTAATAAATATTTAATTATAATATAATAATATATTATAATATATTAAAAAATTCAAAAATCCTTTTAATTTTTTTTATTTTCTCGCATGTTTTTCTATCAATTTTTTTTTAATATTGAGATGTATTTTTATACTGTAAGATACAAATCTAGTATTAAAATACTCGATTTCATCCGCAATGTTTCTAAAAAAAATTCAAAAAATCTCAAAAGTTTTAAATTAATTTCCTTTTTCAAAAGACAAAAAAATATATTTTGTTTTCATGCATACGGTCGAATCCTAAAATGTTTTTTAAGCATATTTTTTTTAAAAAAAAAATTGTATCTTTCTCATGTTTTAAAAAGTAAAAACAAAATAGATATCGTAACCAGTTTATGATTATCCATTAAGATTTGACCAAAATATCAAAAAACCCTTTCTAATCTTTTTAGGGTTTAGATGTAGACTTTAATATCTATAGGGTGTAAAACTACACGATAAAGTACACCCTCAGGTATTAAAAATATAAGGTGTAAAATAAATGCGATGCTAAAATTTAGACTTTAGAATGGTTAGGATTAAACCCGATAAGGTAGAGACTCTCTCACGAAGGAAGATTTGTCTTAGACCTTAGAAAAGAGTAATAAATAGAAACCCGACCTAGAAAAATAATCAAACAACAATGTAACTTATCTTATATAGGCTGCGCTGGGGGTGATGCGTCTTCCCCTTGCACAACCAGTCCCTTACCTAGACTCATGCAGACCATAGATTCCTAGTGACCATAATATTAGGTGGCGATTCCTGAACCTTCATCATAATTTTTTGATTAAACCTAAAACATTTCTCTTCCCAACAACAACCACACACCTCTTCAGGAGGCACGATAAAAAGCCCGTCATCGCCGATGACATCGCGGAGCACCCCGGGACAATACCAAAAAAAAGGTCCACATAACTCTTTGGTGTTACTCAATTAGAAAAAGAATCCACCATGGTATATTTAAAAAGGTTCAATAAAGAAATGTTCAAGGTGAAGAAATTAATTGATCTAGTAGCCTTAAAGGCTTTGATAAGTGGAGTGAAAGAACATTCTCTATGGAAGAACTTGTATGCTCTGCTAGATAGAAGCTTGTTGAAGGTAAAACAAGCCATGGAGAATCACATACGGGTAGAAGAAGCCAATATATTGAGGTATAAGCCTCCTAGTTTATACCAAGAGGTTGAGGATGAGAAACCTTTCAAATGGAATCGTTCTCCTACAGAAGATAATAATTCCAAGAAATGTCAGAAAAGGCCAATAAGGGAGTGCATGCAATACCCCGAGAAGAGATATACAACTCCCCTAAATATCACCCTCACAAAAGTCTTTACAACCATCAAGAGAAAAGACTTTGTTCAATATTCTTATGGTGTCGCCTTCACACACAAACACACACCTACGAGAAGTTTTGTTTGTTCCACAAGGATTAAGGGCATGATATAGAAGATTGCTTCACTTTGAATAAATAGATTGAAAGACTAATAGTCAAGGGTTATTTGAAGCAATTTTTCAAAGAGCATACCCACCTAGAACGAGACAGAGAAAAGCTCATCCAGCCTACCCAAGCCTTGCCTATGATTTAAATTTAATGACTTTTCAAATGTTTATGTATTCAAAACACAAAGACTCGGAGGATACTAATGGATCAACATATTTTATATATTTTGTTTTTGCCTAAGTCCATGTTTAAAAGGGTCAAAGGTAGGGTGATAATCTAACATACTTAGGCTGGGTAGAATGTTAAGTCCAGATGACATGAGTTTGCCTTTCTTCCAGGCCCAACATTATTGGGTTCAACTCTGTGCTAAGCCCATTTACATATGGGTATAATGATTTGCCAAACTTAATATCTCTAAGTTCACTTACATGCTGAGCTCAATATGTAGATTCGGCGAGCTGGTGTATCCAATATCATTGGGTTTAGTCACAAGCTGAGCCCAAGTACATTTAAGGTTGGTAAGGTGCCAAACCCAACATTTTTAGAATCAACTACACGCTGACCCCACATAGATGTGGGTATGACAAAATGTCAGACCTAACATCATTAGTCTCATTCCTGTGTTAAGCCCAAGTACATGTGAGTTTGGGGAGTTACCATACCCAATATCACTGAGTTCGGTCATATGTTGAGCTCAAGTACATGTGGGTCTAGTGAGGTGTCAAACCCAACATCCTTGGGGTCAGCCACGTGCTGAGCCTAAATACATATGGGTTTGACGAGTTGTCAGACCTAACATCATTAGGTTTAGCCACGTTTTGAGTCCAAGTACATGTGAGTATGATGAGTTGTTAGACCCATCATCTTTAGGTTTAACGACATGCTGAGCCCATACACATTTGGGTCTGACTAGCTACGCGCCGAGTCCAAGTACATATAGTTTTAACAAGCTGCCATACCCATCACCCTTGAGGTTAGCATCATTCCAAGTCCAAGTGGGTATTAAATTGACAACCGTTATAGACCTCATGTTGGGTCACAATGTCCTATTTTTTTTTATTCTTAAAACTTTTAACATGAAATAATCATATCTTATACCCCTAGGTGTATAAAAATCTTCTAAGGGCCTACTATATTTTCATCAACATTAATATTGTGTAAGTGATATATATCCCTCATTAATGCTATCAGGAGAAAAAGACACTCATCAGGATCTATATATACCTCCTGAACTATCCAGGTAAAGGGTTCACAATTTCTATTATCTAAGCATTTATACTTTTATTCTCATAATATTTATTATAAAAAACAAGAACAAACACTGTTATTCTTAGAATTTAAAGCTTATTTTCTTATTTATTGCGACTCCTTCTTAAAATTCACCGACTTTATCATCAAAAGATCCTTAAACTCCACAAAAAATGATTGTTTTACAAGTGTTAGATCTTCTACCACCAACCATCAATTTTATGAACTATGAAGAAGAGAAACACTCAAAATTAAATTTCAAACATCATCAATAATCTTCAGTAAATATTTCCCTCTTTAATCATAAGAAGTACATAGCAATATTTTTTTGCTAAGGTATAAGGGAAGTATCGCAATGCGGACAAAACAGGCAATAAATTTGGAGTTCTGATGGTTGATGTGTTTCTAACAGATATGAAAGCTTTGTCCGGAATGTATTTGAGATTGCCTTGAGTTATGTCCTCGGATGCACCAAAATCTAAAAGAAATCCTGTGTTATAAGGTCATCATGAACCAAAGCAATAATCATGCATAAAATGTTCGACTATATCATGTATATACAGCAAAGAAAAAACAAATTGAAGACAGAGTAGAAAGACATAAAAAAGGTGTACATAATGTTGTTAGTTGTTTCCTCTAGGGGCAGGAAGTGAATGAACGGAGAGAGGGATGCTAACAAGGCATGGGAGGAAGATGGAGAGGGACATTGTGGGGTCAGGGAGAGGGAACCAGAAAGAAAGGAAAATGGGGAGGTTTCGTTTAATTTTCCCCAGGGCATGGCATGTTTCCAATTCCAAATGGGACACGTCCAAGGCTGTGCTCGAAGATAGAAATGGAAAAATGAGATTGAATGGACGTGCTTGACCAGGTAACTCAACTCCTCGATGTGGCTTTTTTTTTTATCCAGCATGGCACAATCAACTTAGATTTGTAATTTATTTATGTATGACACAAGCTTATCAGCTAAGCGCCTGTAGCTCAGTGGATAGAGCGTCTGTTTCCTAAGCAGAAAGTCGTAGGTTCGACCCCTACCTGGCGCGGTCCTCTTTTTTGGGCCCCCACAAGTTCTTGGGCCGGCTCCGAATCGGCCCAGTTCTATTTATACCCCAAGAAAATCCCCGACCACAAATTTCTTTCTTTCTGATACAGCCGCCATCTGCGCCTAGCTCTCTCGTGTAGCAAACAACAATGAAGGCTTTTGACATCGATGGCAGCAACATCCTTTCTCTCTCTCTTTTCACTGATGTCACCAACTCCAAGTGATTTCTTCTTATTTGTTTTTCTATTTATTTCTTGTTTTACAAAAATAGAATGTATTGTTCTTTTCACTTGTTATTTTTGCACTTTGCTTTAGTTGGTGAACTTGCAAATAGTGATGGGGGATGGAATTTAGGAAGTAGTTGGGTTTGGTGGGAATTAGGATTTGGTGTTTGAAGGTTTTTGCTCTTGGGATGTTAAGGAAGAAGTCATTTCTTTGGTAGAAACATGGAGTAAAGAGTCAATTTTTATGCCAATTAAGGCATATGATTCCAAAAAATATAAAGAAAAATGAGCTTATGTTTAGATGGTCTCTTTATTTTTTGGTATTAGCAGAGGAAATATAGGAAAAATGGGATCTTGTGAAGCATCAATTCTTGGTTCTTGTTGCTTATTAATTTTTATAGCAGGCTTTATATTTAGGCAGATATATTAATCAGGTGTTTATGTAAAAGCTGGTATTTCTGTGGGTCATTTCATTCTGTTGGTTAGGGTCTCTAGACAATGAAAATTTCCCGTCTAGTGCTATTCAGATATTACAGATTGATATTAGTTTAGTTTAAGTGCTAGCTTAACATGTTAAACGATGGGAGATGTGGGAATGTTGATAATTGCGTAGCTAGAAGCTAACTGAATCTGATTCTTTAAATTGGACTATCAGTGAAATATGGTAAGTATTAAGCTGGACCAGTTATTACATATAAATCACAGTTCATTAGCTGAGACCTTGATACCAAATTTGAATCCTTTACTGGGACTTGACTCACGAGAACCGAACACTGCAACTTTGAGTGTGCATGTAGTGTTCTGTCACCAAGATTTCTCATCTTTAGTGACTTTCACCAATTAATAGAAATACCACTGTCTTGTCAGATGTATCTAATCTAATTTTCCCAATGTGGTTTCAAAATGCCTATCAGTGATTACCATCCAATACCTTTTATAATGGCAATGAACAAGAATCTATAAGCCTTGTATTCGACTTCTTTCTTGTGATTAGATATTTGCATCACAATCATTTTACGGCAACTTGCAACAGAAGTTTCATGAAGTCCCCTTAGAAATTGCCAACCATTGGTTATGCTTTGAGATGAACTGCCAAAGCAGCTCCTTTGACCTTGTTTGTTCTGTGGAAAAAAATGTTTCAGTGGATTGCTCAAAAGCATTACTTTGAGCAAATGCATGAAAGAGAACTGAGATTTAGCATAATAATAAGGATAAATTTTCTGCACTAAATTAAAGAAATGGCCATCCTATCAGAGTATCAGGCTTCATAATAGAAAATTCAATTTTAAATTTGGAGCATTTTATTGAATCAGCTGTGATCTACTTGCTTCTGAGAAATATCAAGCTTTTATGTGCCTTTAGGTTCCTAACACTTGTTATCTTGCAGGGAACTTCTAGATTCTATGCAAGCTGGAAAGCTAGAACCAGAAGTTGCCTTTCTCAATGCATCACTTGTATGTTTCCTTACAGAAAAACCAAAACCATTTGAGTCTCTTGTTCCCTTTCTGTATCTCTTTTTTTGTAGTTCAGCCTTCCAGGTGCACTTTGATCTGGTTTATTTTAATGTTGCATCCATTAATTTCTGTGACAGATACCAGATGTTTTCCCTCTTCTGGCAGCAGCACATAAGACTCTCATAGCCAAGTCCCGGGATTCATTGACCACGCGTACTCTTCATTCTGAGCTAGTTTATAATTACTCAGGATCTAAGCATGTAATGAATCCCTTTCACTGCTTGTTGACTGCTCAAGTTTCTTTTGTTTAAAACTTAGCCTTTATTCTTTTTTATCCCAAGATTACAGAATCCTTGAAAAGATGTGGAATCTCTGATAGCACCACATACATCCTGGCAGCTCGTTTCAATGCGTCTCCAGATGAGGTGAGGATTTCATATAAACGTTGCGGTCTCAGCCTATATATTTCATTGCTAACTCAAAGGACATCAAACTTTATGTTGTGCTCGAACTCTATTATAGATGAAAGCTGTTGAGAAACTTATCAATGGAAAAGAAATCGAATTAGAGGAGCTGGAAGGGAGAGCAAACCAAGCGCAAATACAGAAGGTTAGTTGGGAGTGATTATATTTGGCAATATAACACTAGTTATGTGGTTAGCTTTGTCTTGATACTTCTTCTAACTTTGTTTGATATGTTCGTCAGCACTACAAAATTTCGGGCTTGGAAGCAGGGCTATCCTCTCTTGCAGATGCTATTACCTGCCGGGTAGCTGCACGCGATGCCTTATAAGAAAGACAGGCTACCATGTATTCATATGTAGTTGTAGATTTACCGTAAACTTTTTAGCTGTGTGGCTGCCTTGAATTTATAGTTGAAATTTGTGGGAATTGGTGCTGGTGGGCAGCAGCATCTTTAAGTTCCTGATTTGGGACATAGGCATTTCAAAATTCTCAGTCATGAACTCTTTTTTTGAGGATAAAAGATCAACTCTTGCATAGTAAGACTTCGGTTCAAATTAATAGAGGTCTAAGGATCAAAGATCGGCCTTAAAAGATATGTATTTCTCGAAAATAGAAAGATTATAGAAAAATCATCCAGGAGTGAGGTGGCTCTTTTTAACTATTGAATTAGAATTTTGTTTATGGTTTTTTTTTCTCATCTCAAGAATTAAGGAGGACGAGTGCTAGCGATGAAAATATCAACGACTGAGAACATTTCTTTAACCGCATTTAAAGTTTCTCTTAGAGGTAAGTAAAAAAAAAAAATTTAAAAAATTTAAAAATCCGAATCATGAAAAAAAAACTGATTAGAATTTTGATTTTGGTTTTATAAGTCCGAAACTGAACTGAACCTAAATAAAAAAAAAACTAAGTCAAATAAAAAAAAAACGAATCAAATTAAAAAAAAGGAAGCCAAAACTTACTCAATATAGAATGTTTGTTTTAATCAATTTATTAATTTTAATCAATTTATTAATTTAAAAATTTTAGCTGAATAATATTATTTAAAATCTTTTTAATAAAATAACATATTTTTATGAAATAACATTTTTTTTAAGTGGTATTTATTGATTATTATTATTTTTAAATACAATAAAATAATTGTTTTATTTCAAAATAAAAAATTAAACATGTTACACTTAAGAAGACAAGACGGCTATTGCTTATTATTTATTTACTGACCCTTGTGCGGTTGTGCCTTCCCTCGTCGGACCACTTTATCAAAGAAGAAGATACAAAAACCCATGGTGTTATCAAAACCTGTAGCTTAGCCCCTCAAACCGTGGTCATGCCTAGCCTCATGGGACTTCACCACCGACCCTTGTGCCTTCCCTCGTCGGACCCACTTTTCCTAGCGTCCTCATGGCCTTGCCTTGTGACTTCTCTGGTATCTGAGCTCGAAATATCTATAAACATAGTTTTTAAACCCATAGTCATCCGGTTTAATGATTGGGTCAGATAGGTTAACTTAGGTCAATTCAAAAAAAAAATCTCAATAAAGTAAGCCTTTCTCCTTAGTCTCTTTGCTTCCAGGGTTGCTTGGAAACCATCTCCAAGATCTATAAGCTAGAAGGACGAGATGATACGCCGGATCAAGGTCAGCTCTTGAAATTTCTAAACATGTACAGGTTCCTTTATTGAATGGAAAAGGTGGAATTTTGATGAAGGATAAGCCCACTGTAAGTGGAGATTATTTGGTAAAGAAAGAGATGTAAGCCAAAACAATCCTTGGCTCGCCTGGGTTTTCATGTTTTTAACTAGCAAGCCAAGGACGAGTTGGGCTGCAGTGTACGCAACCAAGTTAACAACCGGGGTGACTCAGAGACTCACCCCACATGGAATTGTTGATTTTAGCCCTGCAATCTCTCCTTCAGACGTTTACACAGTTGTCGCTTCTTATGGAGAGAGAGGATGGAGCGGTGAAGTAGAGGAACTCAGCACAAACATCTATATATTCTTGACTCGTGATGGGACTAACCGAGTTAAGGTGGTTGAACATGGAGGTTGGTTGAGCTGGGTAGATGAGTCCACCTTGTACTTCCATAAAAGAAGCGTAGAAGATAACTGGATAAGTGTTTATAAGACGACTTTACCGAATCATGGACCGATCTCGATTGAGTCAGTGATCATCGAGCGAGTTATACCACCTGATCTTCACGCGTTCACCCCAACTACTTCTCTAGGTAACAAGAAGTTTATAGCAGCAGCCACGAGAAGATGAAGAGCAAAACAGTTGCCAAACAAAATAAGACCGGGTGTCAGTCGGGTTTACCCGGGTCGAGTGGGTTTCATCGAGCTAAATTTCTGGCTGTTTTTTATTTAGATCCGGTCCGGTTTCAAACTTGAATCAGCCAAATTCCAAATCAACCTGTCAGGACTGAATTTCAAAACTATATCTATAAATATGACCAGGAAATGATTCAGTATCTCCCAAACAAAGAGAAAGTTGGCGTATGGCGTTTTCTGTCATTTTATATAATAACTACCTAAAGCAAGTTCACAGTTGAATTGATGTTCCGGTTTTCTCAACTATAACATAAATTACATTGTAGCATCGTTTAGTTATTATATAAAGAAATTGCTAATGTGTGAACTTGCTATGATGTCCCAAATTATATATAAAAAAATTGTTAATTCATTATTATTTTAAAAAAATTTTAATACTAATTATCCAATTTATCCCTTATAAAAAAAACATTTTTACTAGGTGTCCTAAATATATTTATAATCACGATTATTCAAGTTAATTTACATATACTTCAACTAATCTTATAAAATCTTGAAATTCTAAGATTTATAATACTTAAATTAATAACTTCTAATAAATAAACCCAAAACATTATTCAGCTACATTATTTAAAATTAAATTTGGAGCATCTGTTATACCTCGCGTAATTGTGTACATTCACGGTTGCCTAGCCTTCGTTGGTCTGGTAGAGATCATCAGAAAAAATCAATAGCGACTGGTTTTTCGATTTTGTATATTCCGTTGGACGAGTTCTATACACCGAATCAATCCTTTTATTTTTAATTAAAAACAATTTTAGATCTTCTATTAATGAAGTTATAACACATGGAATTTATCTTGTATTGAAATTTGATGTCTTGAAATTTGTTCCCACTGCATTTGATTCCTTGGTCTTAGTTAGAAGCCAAAACATGGAAAAGATCATGAAATTTTGATGTGGGAGATCAATAAAGATCTTCTATAAAATGCCCACAACTGCTCCAGCAGATCAGCGCAACAAACTCCCACAACACTGTAAATTCCATATCCATTTTCTCCTCCCAACTATTCCAAATCCAATCTCTTTTTCCATATTCACAGATCCCAAGAATTTAAGAACCGCAAAAAAATGGGTACCTCTCGCAGCCGTGAAGGCCAAGACTTGTCATCAGACACAGATTCAGAATACCAATCTGAAGAAGAAGAACCCATTTACGACTACGTAGAACGCCAGGAAACCCCACAAGCCACTTCCTCGTCAAAGAAAACCCTCGATGAAATCGATTCCAAGCTCAAATCCCTCAAACTAAAATACCCTCCAAATTCCCAAACTACCTTCAACCCCGTCAAGCTCTACCTTCATATCGGTGGCAACACGCCAAATGCTAAATGGGTCCTCTCTGACAAACTCACTTCTTATAAATTCATAAAAAACAACGGCCCTGATGATTCCGATTCTGATCATGATGAAAGTCGAGGAGATGGTGATTCTTTTTGGGTTCTGAAAGTGGGGTCTAGAGTGAAAGCTAGGGTTTCTACGGAAATGCAATTGAAAATGTTTGGTGACCAAAGGAGAGTCGATTTTGTCAAGAATGGTGTGTGGGCTTTGAAGTTTTTTAGTGATGAAGAGTGTAGAAAGTTTGTTAGTTTATTTCAAGATTGTTTGTTTGAAAATGTTCATGGGCTTAGTGCCACTGAAGAAAATAAGTTGAAAATTTATTCTAAGGACTTTATCGGGTGGTTTAAGCCTGAAATAGCTGACGATTCGATGTGGGAAGATGCGGTGGAGGAGGAGGATAGTAAGAGTGGTAAGCAGCCAGTGCGTGCTGATCAGGATTTATTGGAGGAGTTTGAGGAAGCGGCGAATGGGGATGTGCAAAGTTTGAGTTTAGGTGCTTTAGATAATAGTTTTTTGGTTAATGATTTGGGGGTTCAAGTTTTCAGGAATTATAGTAAAGGGATTCATGGGAAGGGTATTTGTGTGAAGTTTGATAGTAATAGGAGTGGAGGGTCTAGTTTGGAGCAGTCTACGCCAAAGAAGGCAATGTTAATGAAGGCGGAGACAAATATGATGTTAACAAGTCCATTCAAGGAAGGGAAGCCACATTCTACTGGGATTAAACAGCTTGATATTGACACGGGGAAGATCGTGACTGAGTGGAAGTTTGAGAAAGATGGGACTGATATAACCATGAGGGATATAACAAATGATACTAAAGGGTCGCAATTGGATCCGTCTGAGAGTACGTTTTTGGGGTTGGATGATAATAGGTTGTGTCAATGGGACATGAGGGATAAGAGAGGGATAGTGCAGAATATTGTTAAGGGTGGCGATTCACCTGTTTTGAATTGGACTCAGGGGCACCAGTTTTCTAGAGGGACTAATTTTCAGTGCTTTGCTAGTGCGGGTGATGGGTCGATAGTTGTCGGATCGCGTGATGGGAAGATTAGGTTGTATTCCAGGACATCAATGAGGCAGGCTAAGACAGCTTTTCCAGGGCTTGGTTCGCCAATCACTCATGTGGATGTTACATATGATGGGAAATGGGTGTTGGGGACAACTGACACATATTTAATCCTCATTTGCACTCTGTTTACAGATAAGGATGGAAAGACTAAGACTGGTTTTAGTGGTCGAATGGGAAATAAGATACCAGCTCCAAGATTGTTGAAGCTAACTCCTTTGGATTCTCATATGGCTGGTGCGAGTAATAAATTTCATGGTGGCCATTTCTCATGGGTAAGAACACATAATTGTACATGCTTTTGCAGTATGTTTTAGTTATTGCGTATATATGCCTTTTTTGTTGATTGCTATGCTCTAGTTACTGTTAATCTACACATGTTCACTGCTGTTAATTAATATGCAGCAATCGTTTTCAATCGTGGAATGCATTTATTGCGCCGTAAATAAGACCCTCACCAAAGTTATGCTTCATGCACTCTGTTTTCTAGCTGAAATCTCTGAAACAGCAAGAACCACCCATAAGACCATCTTAAATTTATGTGCTCTTCTAGGTTAAAGTTATTTAAATTTATTTTTAACATTAACACATCAAAACGATTTAAAAACACTAAAAAAAGTTAATTTGAAGCAAAAATAAATTTAAAATTTTAATGAAAAACAGATTAAAACTCGACTCGAAACACCCTTTTAGTCATCTTGGTGGCTATGCAGTCACCCATTGTGATGCATAGGTTAAAATCATTTTGGTATTGTCAACACTCCCAGTAGAGTTAACACTTCAACCTCTATGGGAATATTATCAATTTCTTTCTGAGAATAGATCCACACAAACTTGCTGATGCTATCAAGTGTCCTAGGCAGTTTCATGTCTTAGCAAATATGATTGACAAGAGTTTCATAAGTGGCCATGTTAATTATCATGCAGGAAACCACGATATTCATGATGCAGTGATTAGGTGAAAGTGCTCTTCTTTCTTGTAAACTTGTTTTCTTGAAGTAATTGGATCAAGATGAGGTTGATTGCATAATTAATTCATGAAATGTTAAACTTGTTTACCATGTGAACTCTTTGTACATTCATATGAATGTGATTATCTTAATGTTATCTGTGTACTCAAGTGGAGAAATGCGTCTACATCCTAACATGAATCTACAAGTGTTAACCATTGATAGTCTTGAGTTGGGTTCTTGCAATTCTGTTATGCCTGATATGAATTTAGTCAATTGGTTTTTGTGTTTTTCCCATGTTTGATGTTATCTTTCAGGTCACTGAGAATGGTAAACAAGAGCGTCACCTCGTTGCAACAGTGGGCAAGTTCAGCGTGATATGGGACTTCCAGCGTGTGAAGAACGGCGCTCATGACTGCTACCGGAATCAGCAAGGTCTCAAGAGCTGTTACTGTTACAAGACTGTGCTGAAGGACGAGTCTATTGTAGAAAGCCGTTTCATGCATGACAAGTATGCTGTTAGTGACTCTCCGGAAGCTCCACTTGTGGTGGCAACCCCAATGAAAGTCAGCTCTATCAGCCTTTCTGGCAAACGATCACGCGGCTGAAAATGAACCATCTTTGTCTGTTTGTCTGTTTTTTTCCTCTGCAGCTCACTTCTGCTATTTTCAGTTCAGTTTGTTTCATTTTCCCCATCTTCTATCTGAGTGTGGCTTCTGCTTGTATCTAGTGTGAATCTTTACCTTTTTCTCAGTGAATAGTTTATTTCTTTAGGTGAATGGAAGCATGGCAGACGGTTTCTTGCAAATTGTGATATTAATACAATCCTTTAAATCTTGTTTATAAATTACGACTTCTTAATTTTTTTTCAAGAATTATGTTGATGGAAGTAGCGTAATTCTTACCCCTTTTGTCTCTTCATTTTAATAGATTAAGCTATTTAGATTAATATAACTAACAAAAGTGTTATTTTTCAAAAAATAAATCAAGTTTTTTTTTTTTTTGTGATTATTATTATTGTCAGCACTATTTAAAAAAAAAAAACCCTAGGTTAAACTTGCTTGTGAGTATGGTTGTAGTTGTTTTTTATTCGGAAATGTATTAAAATAATATTTTTTATTTTTAAAAATTTATTTTTAATATCAACACATCTAAATGATTTGAAAATATAAAAAATATTAATTTAAAAAAAATTAAATACTTTTAAAAATATTTTTAAAATATAAAAATAAATAGGATTTATAAGGCATGGCAACGTAAAAGTTGTCGTAGTGATTAGTAACGTTTTTAGCTGTCTCCCAGCTGGGTAGCCTGTGTGCCTGTCTCGTCTCCTAAACGTGGGGCATGGATTTTAACGGCGATTTGTGATCAATTCCTTTTTATCATGGAAACGGGTAATATTACATGGTTTTTATCTATTTTCTTTATCGAATCATGAGTTTTACGAATAAAGCCAATCTAATATATATGCACGCTTGGAAGTGACCTGGGACTCAGAAAGTTCAAAAACTCAAGGTTTTCAGACAAGATGTCTGGACTCGATCTTTATGGGATCAGTAGATGGAAAAAAAAACCCAGTTTCCATGGACTCAGTTTTAGGAAGTAACCTGTTTTCAAGAGCTTTGCCCGGAAGAAAATCTCAGTTTTCATGCATGTTCAACTATATTTTACATTCTACTCTTCTTGTATCTTATATTTTTAGATGTATAAAAATTTTACAAAAATATATTATATTTCTATTAATATTAATGTTAGTTAAAGACTAATGTATAAAAATTCTTTAAAACTTACTGTATTTCCATCAACATTAATTTTATGTAAGAGATAATATAAAAAAATCTCTCAATGATCTATCATATTTCTAGTGCATTAATGTTTGTATGCAGAATATTTATCTCTCATTAATGCTTGTGTAAGAAATATTGATCTTTCATTAATACTGTCAAGGTAAAATTACATTCTAACGCCTTATTTTTATAAAAAAACTAGACTCATAGGCTATAAATACTCATAAATTCTTCAAACTTCATGTTCACAATCTCTATTATCTACTGCATACATATTTTCAAAACATTTCTCTCTAAAGTATAATTGCACTTTCTTTACAAAAAACATTCACATAAACATTTGAGAGTCCCGATTTATCAAATGAGATCCTTTTCAGGTATCAGCCTTAAACCACCTTAGTTTACCCAGCACCAACCATCTTAATGAGAAAGAATGAATCAGATTGTTAGAGCTAAGAGATTAATAAATTATCCAATATATAAACCTTGTTTCTAAGCTACTTATATTTTTATTCTTGGAACATCATCAAAATGTGAAGTGTGCAGTTTATGGTTTTTTTCACTTAAGTATCTTCGTTGATCTTTCTTTTATTGAAGTACTTCTATTTATAAAAATTTAATAAATAATTTTATTATTAGAATATTTATATATATAGCATTTAATTCTTTGTTAAGTGAGACCAGGTTAATATTATTTTTTTTTAAGAATAATTATATTTATGATTTTTTTTCTATTAAAATACTTGTACTTGTAAATTTTGATCGATCAAGTGTTTTTATAATTTTTTGCTATAATTATCAAATATGTTTGTTGTCTTCAATACAAGTAGGTTTATATATTTTTATATAATTGGACAAGTTTTCTCTTTCCACATTTCTAAATGTGTTTATTATATCATTGTGTACTATCTAATTATTCAATATATTTTTTAATATCTTTCTATTTAAATTGATAATTAAAATTATATTTTTCATTTCAAAATTATCCTTGAGTTATATTAGAATACGACATAGAAATTATGCAAAATTACTCAAGGATTTTTCTTTTATGCTTGTTAATTTCTAATACTTAAGCCAATTTGATTAAAAAAAAAATATCACACGAACATATCTATAACAAAAACTAATTAAGATACTTAGTTGATTAATTTTTTTTAGTACAATCACTCAAACATTAAAAAAAAAAAAATACATGCACACAAATAGAAAAATTATAAAGTAAGAGTACATGTCATGTCGTTATCCTTAAAAGATATAAAATAATATTAACTTCGACTCACATGAGAGAGAGAGTGAATTACCATGTTAGCATTACAACAAAACTAGCTGGGTATTTAATTGATAGAATTTTACGAGGACAACAAGTACCATACTCAAAAAAAAAAAAACTCAAATAAATATTTTTATAAAGTACAGACATTTCATGTACTATCATGTCTAATTTATTTAAGCCATGTCTATTGTAGGAAGAAATATATATTTTTTTAGTAGAGAAAAGATATAAAGAAAATGAAGATAAAATTATATCTAATAGTAATATATTAGACGAAATTAATGTTTTTATCTCATTACGGTAACCAACGCTTCCTCCATGATTCACCGTTGCAAAAAATATTCACTTGATATCAGCACTTGCGGGCAGGTAGGTCATACAAGCCATTTGTAACACGTGGTGATGAAGATGGACCGGTTCTCCGTGCATGTGTACGCCTCAGGTACATCATTGTAATATGTGCCCGTTTGGCACTGCGGTTGTAGCTGCTGTTGACAATAAAAGCAGGACTGAGATGTTTGGTTATCTCGAACTACATTTTTATTTGACATGGGCCCCACTCAAAAACTGATGTTGGACCTCAGTTTGTGAAAAGCAATTCACACCTGCTTTTCACTCCATGCTCTCCTTTCACCGACACTTTTTGCTTGTAACAAAAAACTTTTCTTGCCCGAGCTAACAGCTCTATTCCCTTCTCCTCTGTTTGATCAAAGTAAAATCCATCCAAAGCCATTGCAAATATATATACAAGCAGTTTTCATCACATGATGCCTGGCATTACATGTACAAATACTGGACCCTTTTGCCTCACAACCACCCCAAACCAGAGTTTTTACAATTATTGAAAATAAAAAAGAAAATGGAAGGACCGCAAAACCATAAAGCCATCCTAGCACCAAAAGCTACGTTCAAGCGCTTCTCCAAACCTCTTTTACCTTGTCAGAATCATTAGCGGGCGAGGAAGGACCAGCCATGAAAGACTCTTTGCCCCGAGATCTTCCTTTGAAGATTGGTTTGTCTTGCCAAACCCATGTCATTACAGAGAACTTAGCCCCAGAAAAAAAAGTAGGTGAGGGTGTTGAAGACAGAGAAGATGGTGGAGACGAAGATTTATTATGGTAGGGAAGTAGGAGCGTTGAAGCTGTAGGAGCCATGGCAAAAAAGAAATGTAGACAAGAAAAGCCCAGATAGTGAAAGGCTTTGTATATAAAAATAGATGTATGTTATTTTAGTTAATTTTATAATTAAATTAAAAAGTATATTAACTAAAAACAAGAAATTTATTTTTATTTTCATTGCAGTTTTAACCAAACATATCATATTTTAAAATGAATCTCATAAAAAACACTTTTTATTAAACTATTTTTTTGAAATTATAACCACAAAAGCAACTACAATACCAAATAGAAAAAATCTGCACGCTTTGACAGTTATAGAATCTACACGCTTTGATAGTTATTTGTTTGCACAATGAAAGAAAGGCCAGTAGCTTTTTCAAAGAGTGTTTAAGAATATTGTTGTAGGTGTTTTTAAAGTATTTTTTATTTGAAAATATATTAAAATAATATTTTTTTTATTTTATTTTATTAGTATATTAAAATGATCTAAAAGTACTAAAAAATTTTAATAAAAAATAAAAAATTTTAATTTTTTAAAAAAATACTTTTAAAATATAAAAATAAATATAACGTTAATTATTTCTTAATTAATCTACTCAAGAGAGTGATTGTTTACCGCAACTTAATTATATAAAAAAAAACACCCACTAGCCCACAATGGACGAGAGGAGACAAAGATCTAAGATTAAATTCTTTTGCCACAATCACCCCTCTGGACCCGCAGTGCTGTTCACTTACCATTTTAACCACGTGCTTATATGAGAACTAAATTATTTATTGGCAGGACCGTCGTGCGTCAGCAGACGAAGTCTCAGTGTAAACCGAGTAATTCCCACCATATCAACCATTTAAAAACTTAATTTAATCTCCCCCTTACGCTGTGCATATTCTTATCCTCGCCACTATCTTTCTTTTCTTTTCAGTTTGTTCTTCTTTTATTTCTTCTTTTTTACTTCATATTCACACGTGATGATATTTAAGGGCATGTTCAACATGGTTTAAAAATTGATTTCTCGTCCACTGAGAAAACCCACGTGATGATATGTAGTTTAGTTGATGCTTGTACAAGCAGTACTATGATATTATCGCTTCAGCTGGGTGGAACCCACAGGGCCACGGTCGCCTTTTTCATCGCGTGAGATTTACTGTTAATTTATACCTGACGTGGGTCCCTGTTGCCTTCTAGATTTTCGCAGAGGGAGAACAGGACATAAGAACAGAGGGACTCGTGTCTACAGAAGAACTGTTTGTCTCATCAATTCTCTGTGCTGCTAAGAGCAAGAAATTAGTACAATACTTCATAAATTGTACGGTAAGAGTTGTACAAGTTAACGCTCTGTGACCAACTACTTGAGGATTCTTTCTTGAAAAAACAAAAGAACAAAAAGAATTTTCTTACAATTATCATTCTTAGGAAACTAAAATTAAAATCAAGAAACTAGGAAAAAGTAATCAAATCCCGATAGTAGCAGCACTTGCAGTGCCAGTAGAATCTGAAGAATCCCCATTGCTAAAATCCAACATCATCATCATCCATTCATGTATCTCATCATCCCCGATCTTATCCCAGAACTCACTCTCTTTCCCCATTTCCGCTTCAAATCCACTTCTCTTCTCGCTTATTTCTTGCTGCTTTGCTTGTTTTTCTTGCTTTTCTTTACTCTCTTCGAAACTAGAAATACCACTGTCAGGGAATGGAAAATTGAGTTTAGCTCTTGGCCCTCTAAAATCAATGGCTGCCTTGTCATAGGCCCTTGCTGCTTCCTCCGCTGTGCTAAACGTCCCTAACCAAACCCTTGCAGCCCGCCGCGGATCTCTTATTTCTGCCGCCCATTTCCCCCATGGCCGTTGCCTTACACCTCTGTAATTTTTCTTTACTCTCTTTCTTTTCCCTTTCTTGTCGTCTTTTTTATCTTCTTGATTTGGCGGGAAAAAGTTGCATCCTAAACAGCCTTTGATCTTGCAAACAGCACACGTGTCAAGATCCGACGGTGGAGGCCATATTGAGATGCAAAAACCATTCCCGTTACTGCTTCTACTTCCAAATTGTGAATATGAAGTGGTGATCGGCACATTAAGACTATTTAACTCCCTTGAAAAATCAGTTGAGCTGGTGCCAGAAACTACGTTCCTGAGAGCAGCAACCATTACAGCCGACTCCTGATCTTGGGTCAATCTCATCGGTGAAATTCCCGGCGGTGAGAAGAGGGTCGCTTCCGGAGCTTCGCCTATTTTGGATCTCTTCGAGGGTCTTTGCATTCTTGAAATTGCTTCGTACTTCTCTTCGCGGGGTCAAATGTTTTCTCCTGGTTTGGTCTTCTGCTCTGCTGCAAGTTTGTGTTTTTGTTTTTTTGTTGGAGAAAGAAAGAGAGCGGAGGAGTACTTATATGATGGGGGTGGTGACATGGCAAACCAGCTGGAACACTTAGTACACGCGGGCTTTGAAAGCAATTATGGCACCTGGGGATATTTTGGAGGGTTGTTTTGGTGACAAAGAAGGAGCTTTTTTTCAAGTGACGTGGTTGGTTATGTCACGGATGACAGATACACGCGGCCTACTGTTCGTGGCTTTGGCACTGAAACACAGAACAGAGGTCGCTGCCGTGTACCCACTCTCGTAAGTTTAAGTTTGGATTCGAGGAATTAGAAACTGTCTGAAAGCGGTGTAAATTATATTTTAAAAAAATTTAAATTTTTTTTATTAAAATTTAATATAGTTTATATATTTTGAATAGTTTTGATGTGCTGATATTAAAAATAATTTTTAAAAAATAAAAAAAATACTATTTACATGCATTTCAACATAAAAAATTATTTGAAAAGTAACCACTATTATATTGCCAAATATATTCTTAGTGTGTAATTAATATCGAGATAGTTTCTTGTGTTTATAATTTAAAAAATATATATATTTTTTAAAAATATTATTAGTTGTGGTTGTTAAAAATATATTTAGTTAAAATTACATGGGTAAAAAATAGGTTATTTTAGTTTTTACAAAAAGAAAATGTGAAATGCTTTTAAAAACAAATTTTTTTTAATAACCAAGTTATTTTTTCCTTCGTGGTTAGGTAAAAAAATATAAGCTACTATAGTAGCAAACATACTTTTAAAAGTTTTCTTGTACGATATTGAATACACAACTCACCCAGTATAAATCTGGAATTATGTTCTTTGTTTTGTTTTATGTAATAGATTCATCAACCCATTATGAAAATTATTCCTATTTATATTAAAATAAATAAAACTATATATATTTATTAATTTTTTAAAACTTTCCAATGTATAAAAATGACATTCAAAGTCCCCTTTTCCACTTTTATTGTGTACATTTTAGTCCAGTCCAGAGATTAGATAAGTAGTTTTTATATCTATATTTCTTGAGTTATCAAAATATTTGAGAAGTGCATTCAAGTTCATTAGTAGAAGGTGTTAATTATGAGAATGTTATCTAATCACGACTTAAAAAGAATATTTTGCAATATAAATTCTTTGGAGTTCATGTTTTATTCATATGGTAGATTTTAATTTTTTTTATTTTTTAAATAATAAATTCATTTTGTGTATCTAATTTATTTATTTTTCAATGGAAGGCCAACAATTATTTTTGTAGATTTTCAAAGTCTCGCAAATTATGAGTGATCATTTTCGGTTCGGTTTGATTTTTATATAAAAAAAAGTAACCAAACCGATTTAAAAAAAAAACCGAAACCTGTTCAAAGACCGGTTTCGGTTCGGTTCGGTTTTTTTAGACAAAACCGGTTCAAACCAGTTTAGCTCGGTTTTTTCGGTTTGACTTGGTTTTGGCTCGGTTTTTTCCGGTTTGGCTTGGGTTCTTTTGTTTGGGTTCGGTTTTTTTAAAATTTTAATCGATTTTTTTTCACGGTTTGGTTTTTTCAATTATACATTTTTTAATTTTTTCAGTTTAATTAATTTTTTAAATTTTTTTTTTTTTACCCCCATCGCAGATTCCTTTCAAGATTAGGAGGAAAGGAAAGATCCTAAGATGTTTATGCTTCGTGTCATTTATTGATTCTGTTGTTGGAAATAGTCATTAATGTTCTAGAAGTCTTTGACATTAGCATATTCCTACAATCTGTTTGACCTTAGCATTAAATTAGTCTTTGAATGTGTTTTAGAAGTCTATTTGAATTTATTTTTTTAAAAAAACATTAAATTATTTTTTAATATTTTTTTGTAATTTTAATATATTAATATTAAAAATAAAAAAAATATTTAAAAAATATCATTTATCATAATATCAACCACACGCTTTCAGAAGGAAACCGCCAGCAGGGAACTCGTGGGAAACCTGCTGACTCTGCAATTAAAATCAAACCATTGACAGGTTGGATTAAGAAAGGTCAAACTTCCAGCGTTGAAAATTTGCTCTCACGTCAAAGGTGTAGGAAAATACAAAGAACTAAAATCAAACAGATAAGAGCAGGTCCCACCAGAAGGGTTCCTGTCGTTATAATTCTAGATGAGGAATTCATGGACGGCATTTTCATGGGTCTGTCTGGATGGTCTATAGGCCCACGCCGCAAATGGGTTCATCATGCCCCGAGTTTGGGCTTTTTATTTGTTTTCTTCATTTGATTTTGAGCATCATCATATCTTTTTTTTATATGCTCAAACCTTCTAGACTCTTTAGATTTTTTCATTCCCCCAGCTTTGTATGAACACATTTAATCATTAAGAATTTTTACATATTTCTCGCACTTGCCCCAATATGGAGTGTGATTTTAGTCAATATTATTTTTTTAAAAAAAACTTACTAGGTTCAATAGGGACTGCAAAAGGTGTATTTTAGTCTTCTGAAATGATTTATAAAAAATGATCTTTTCTCATTTCAAACACATGCATCTAGGATCGGTAAGCATTGCTTATTTTCATGTAATCATACGAAATGGTTTCTCATTATTCATTCAGCTAAAACTTAACATTGAAGTCATCTCATGTTGTTTGGGTTGTTTTCATATTTTCTAAGTGTTTGGTCACCTTTCTAGGAGATCACTTAAATTTCTAGAACATGTTTGCTAAAACAAACGCCAATTTGATTTCTGTTTTTGTACTAAAACTTTGATTTTTCTAGAAATCTTTGAGAAAACATGAGATCATGCATAGTTTTTAAAGAAATGGGAAATACACCAAAGAATTCTTGGTATAGTGAGTTTGTGAATTGATGGAACTTTCAGGATTCCTCAAAGTGTAAGAATGAATACAATCATGAACATAAGAAAATGTATGATATCATTAAAAAGAAGGGCCTATTTAACAGAAAAAATCTTGTGACATTATAAGTCAAATTGCCAACAAGACTAAAATAGGTTAAATATGACAAAGTCAAAACACTTTGGCATACATTATTAAATAAAGGCAATTACTTTTTGAACACAATAGGAGCAGGTTCCATCTTCTAATTCTGGTACACCTTTCTTTCGGTTAGCCTCCTTACAAAAGCTATTGCAGGGATCTCATCTATAGTGTAGAAAGAAACTAAGTGTTTGCTCGAGTAAGCTGACGATGCGAGCCTTGTTAACCTTTAGAGACTCCAATCGTTCTTAGAAATAAGCATCATGGTGGGCACGCTCTTCACCATAATGGTTGGAATTTGAGCAAGTAGACCATGTGATGTCTACCTTATCAGGCAACACGTTGTTTGATTTTTTTTTTTCAAGAAAAATTAGAATGGATGACATGTCATCTGCTCCGGTTGCAAAAAATAATAATTTTAAGGCCCAATCACGCGAGCCTTGACAAAATGAGCTAGGTGAGCTGGCTTGACCTTTGCTTCTTTTTTTTTTCTAATTCTTTTTTAAAATTAATTATTCTTTTTTTATGATTTTTTTCTCTAATCTTTTTTAATGTATATTTAAATTAGTACACCTTCCCTCTTTCATTTTTTTTGGAGAGCCTATTTTAAATGACAATTATTTTTTTAATTATGCATTTAAATTTGAAAATTTTTTCTGATTCAAAATAAAAAGAAAATTATTTTCAGATAATATTTCTAATATATGCAGTTTTGCATGATGTTTTCCCCCTTTTATTTTTTTTGATCAATTTAATTTGTGTCTCCACTTCTATTATCATTTGCTTAAATAAAAAAATTATTTAATAAATAAATTTAGCAAACACAACCGAATAAATTTCTCGTCTTTCAAGATTAAATATCTTGATCTATACATGTCTCTCGATTTTTGAAGTTTTATTTTCAGGTATCGTTGATGATTTTTTATTTATTTATTCGCACACATAGTTCTTGATTTATTTAATTATATGTAATCATAAAAAAAATTATTTGAACTTAGATTTTTTAAGCTACAAAAATGCGTTGAAAAAACCTTCATATATAATTTTTTTATAGGAAATAAAAATATCTAACTTGCAGCGAAGCGCGGGTCACATAACTAGTTTTTCACTATTGGTTATTGGAACACTTTAAATCACAGATATAAAACCTGGCCCAGCCCG
The DNA here is from genome assembly GCA_007827005.2 of Populus simonii. Taxonomy (NCBI): domain Eukaryota; kingdom Viridiplantae; phylum Streptophyta; class Magnoliopsida; order Malpighiales; family Salicaceae; genus Populus; species Populus simonii. Next base: position 14,490,369 of record CM017467.2, on the reverse strand, counting down.
ATGAGTCAACCCGGGATCCGGGGCGTTGATCGGGTTTCAAATGGTCAAAACTTGGGCTTGCAATTAGCCAGATCAAACCTGAGTGACGCGGCTTTTTTTTTTACATTTTTAAAAAAACTCAAAAAATATAAAATTAATTTGTGAATACTTGGCCTCACATATTTTTATATAGTCTACATCCCCATGAAATGTTTTTAACTTTTCCATGTGAGATAATTATATCTATGAAATGTTTCTTAACTTTTACATGTGGGATAACTATATTTATAGCCTATATCCACACGAAATGCTTCTTAACTTTTGCACGTGAGATAGCTATATATATAGCCTCTATTCACATGGTTTTTTTTTATCCACACGAAATGCTTCTTAACTTTTGCACGTGGGATAGCTATATATATAGCCTCTATTCACATGGATTTTTTTTTTCTTTATGGAATAACTATATATATAGACTACACACACATGAAATGTTTTTTTAACTTTTTCATGTGAGATAGTTATATATAGCATATATTCACATGAAATGTTTCTTAACTTTTCCATGTGAGATAGTTATATATAGCATATATTCACATGAAATATTTCTTAACCTTTTCATGTGGGATATTAAAACCTTTTTTTTTTTCCAGGTTGACCTGGGTCAACCTGTATGACCCAACCCCTTAGCCGAGTCAACTTCGGGCTGGGTTTAATAACTTTATTGTAAATAGTTCTTAAGATTGTTGTTCCTTTTTACTCTGATGATTTGTCTTTTACAAAACATAAAATATGCATATAAATCAACAACCGAAAGAAAAATCAATTTACAGTACATGCTGATAAAAAATAAACTTGAAGAAATAGATTGATGTAAGGATCAATCATTTGGCCTTAAAATAATTTATTGCTTGCTCTCTGGTGGTGATAGTGTGATTGCAATATCTTACTCAATCTCTTATTCTTGGTAGCACAATAAAAAAATAAATGGCAAACCAAATATTATATAGTACTCTCTATAAACAATTTTGACCAAAAGAATGTAAGAGAGTTTTAGAAAGATTAAAAAAAGATTTTCATTATCAAAATCATGTTAGAATTGTCTCTTTTTATGGACAATTCTAACAGTTAATTTTTTAATTTTCAAGTACCTTTTAAAATAAAAAAAAATATAAACTTGCACAACTTCATTTTAAAAAGAGTTTAAAGGGACATAATTTTTCATTCATACCCTAACAATAACATTGGTCGCATCTACAGATAGGATAAAAAGCAATATTTTGTATTGTTTATCGAAACAAATACGAGAGAAGTAAAGTCATTTTTCATGATTTATTTTAGATTCTTCATATGTGGTTTGTTTCTAATCAAATCGGAAAGTATACCTAGAAGGAAAACTGTTTTAATAATGCCATCTAGTCATATCTTGAAATGAATATTTTGCCTCGGAAATCAATAGGACTGCATATTTTACTGATATAGTATTTAATTTTATATTTTCATGAAAGTATAAACTATATATTCATTTTTTTTAGCTTCCATAATATTTTTTATTCACCTCTGAATTACATTAATTTTTATTTTCTTTCTTAATCTTATTTCAATTGCAGGCACAACAGAATAGCCTTCTCTAAATTCTTAAATCTAAGGATCATGATTAAGTAAACCTCAATTCCTGATCTAAAACTCTCGACGCACACACTAAAATCTTACTTCTATAAATTCAAAAAATAATCAAAATAAAAGGATTAAAATACAACAATCAAATTACAAAATAATGATTTAAATGTTTAATTTATTTTTGTTCTTTTTATTTTTAATTCTTTCACAGGAATTAATTATGATATAACTATATAATAATAAAGTTTTAGTTTTTATTTTTAAATAGTAAGATCCAAAATCTAACTTGCAGCTTCAGCAATTACACTAGAAATAACTTGCAGCTTCAGCTTCATTTCTGTGTATCAAGCAAAACTCTACCCTGTTGTTGTGATATTTATGCTGTAGAACGGTTTCCGTGGACTCTTAATGTAGTTATATTATTATCTGATATGTTTCAAGATCGTGAATAAAGTTAATTTAAGTTGATGCAATTAATTTAAATTTTTTTTAAAAAAAATCATAATGTTGTTAATAAAAAAAAAACTTTTTTTTTTTTTTTCTGATCCTACCTAACTCAAGCCTGAATTGACGGTGGGTTACAAGGCTGCTAAGTTTTTTTTTTAATGCAAACAAGTCCCCTTCTTAATCAAACCACATTATTTTTGTACAAATTTTACAGAAAGCTAAGGGCACACTGCGTAATTCACACGCTGTTTCCCTCATCCGTTCTGTAAGGCATCAACCCACTAAGCAAAGATCATGAAAGGATTCTTTTTATTGGTAACAAAAAAAACTCTTAGTCTGTTAGCTGTGAGCTACCACTTGAGTAGACATTACAAATGCCTCCATTCATGATTCCAAAAGAAGAAGAAGAAGAAGAAAAGCTGAATAGCGGCCTTATCAGTCTGCAGCGACGGAATGGCTTTTCCAGCCCAAGATGATAACAAAAAAAGGCCGAGACACGAGACAGAAGCAGAGAAGAGCAGAAAAGCATTCCAACAGCTGCAAAATAACATGAAGATCCAGTTAAGAAAATTCACCAAACAAGTTTTACAATCAGAATCACTCCCACAAAATGCCAAATCGTCTCGAGTCTCAACAGTAGATATGATGGCATCATTTCACTTTTGGAGCCATAGTGAGTGACAAGGGGGTCCTAGAAATTTTGAATACACATCTTAAGGATGCAATAATAAACCACCACTGCTCAACCAACACGCCTTTGAAGTACGTGTGCAGTTCTGGGCCATTGGCTTTAACAAGATCACAAATGACTACGATTAACACACCTGGAAAAGAAATCTATAAGAAGCTACTCTTTCCACTTTTCTTGTTTTCCAATATATGGACTAATCTCAGAACGGGTGTTTTGTTCTTCGATGAAGAACAAATTATACAGGAATCGGCTATTATTTATACAGCAAAAAGAAATCAAGAGATATTGAAACAAGTAAATTATTCACCTGATTGGTAAAAACCAATTGAGTGAAGATACAAACCTACATATAAGTCAGGCTAATCTCCTCAGTGCCACTGGTGAGAACAAAAGAGTTGATCAAATTCATCCCCACCTATTCATCATCTTCTGAATCTGCAATTGTATGAAGAGAGGTTAATAGCTCCAAGTCAAGATGATAAATACACAAGTCAAGATATATGAAGTGAAGCGAGATAAAGAACTCATAATGCATTTGAATGTTCCTGATAGTATGTACTAGGGACTGTTCAAGAACTCATCATATTGTTGGAATAAGGTGATGCCTAAGGGCAGCGTCTTTAAAGTTAAGTTTTAACAACTTCCACCTTCAGCCTCTATGCTCAAAGCAGCACAAGTAAAAAAAGGTGAGGACGAGGGGATTCTAAGACTCTGAAGGCAACCATAGACATAGAGGCTGACCTTCTCATTCTGCTTCGAAATTTTCCGTTCATGTTCCAAATTCAGTAGTAAAATTAGAAGAGTAGAAGGCTTACCAGATCTTATATCTTCTCCTACTCTTCCTCTGTTTCTCAGCTGTCTCATTATCATTGAGTATATCAGGATCCACCAGTAGATGTGGAAAACAAGTAACATCAGCAGCATTGTATTGAAGACATAGTATAGTAATTTGTCGTAGGCTAGTGATAAATCCAAAAACTCCACCAATTCATAGCTGAGAAATACCATCCGTATAGTGGATAAGAAAAAAGGAGCCAAAATTAATGAAATTAAGTCATCTACCACGAGGACAAACCTTGTTGCTTTGATAATCCAAAAGGGAAAGAATACCAGTCGTAGTATGACCCATGAGATGGCAAACAGCCCAAATAAAATGCTTGCACTAAGCTCCTTGCCAGAATATTTGAAAACTTTAGCAGCTTCTAAGAATACATCACTTGCATCATGCACAGCACAGATAATCGTTCCTATCCGGAAAAAACTGAATGGCAAAGTTTAGAGCTTAATTTCTCATTGGATGTCTCCAAATAAAATATTACTTAAACAGTATTAATAGCTACTCTTGTACAGAAATCAAAAGAGGGGCACAAGAGTAGAACTATAAAGAGCTCAGTTCTTCTTGCATAGAACTACTCTCACAAGCTTTGCCATCTCAATCTAAATATACTTGTAAAAGACTAGCAATAAAGAAAAAGGAAGAAAGATCGAGAACAACTGGATGCGCTTGATAATAATGGAAGGTTTAATTGAGCTCAACCTGGAACATTATCGTGTACAGATATCAATAGAAGGGCACAGATTTCAAGCTCTAAACAGCTCGGTCTTGCATACAACTTCTCTAACCAGTTTTGGCATCTCAATCTAAATAGGCTTGCAAAAAGTCTAATAATAAAAAGGAGGAAGAAGGAGACCAGGAGAATCTGCTAAACCTGAAGAAGACTCCATTCAGTATTAATGAGCCATCAGCTAATGAGTTGGTTGCAAATTATAGTAACTAGCATTCAACTCTAGGAAAATACGATAGATTTTATCATCTATGCAGCTAATCTTCTTTTCATGTTGCGAAGCTGTTGTTTCCTATGGAAAACCAAAACTGATTATGGATACCAAATAATAGCAAAAATCATCCCCATCCACTGTAATAGAAATTAAATGTCAAAGATCACAACATCATTGAATTAGTGAGGTACAAATGCTCAGGAGAGTTAATCTGAGAGCAACCATAGGTCAATCTCATACCTCAACATGAACAAAAGCCTGGGAAATGCATCTTATATAATTTGCAAGAAAACAGCTTAAGATAGCATCATTGATAGGTCCAGCTGATTTTGAAATGTTTCAACTGACATTAACTATCAGAGTAAACATATATAAAACAGCTTCAGAGGCATGTCCAAACTTGTGCCGTATCAAAAATTAAAATACAGGAGACAATGGCAAATGGGGGACCATAAAGAAGCAACAAGATGAGATTCTCAACAGATTAGAGACAATGATGAAACTGGGAAAGAATTTGCGTGTATGTTATGTACTGCTGCCTCACAACTCAAGAGTACCAAAGCAAAGACTGAATTATTACCTTGTACTGTATGAGTATCCAATCAGTATAACTGTAATTACATGATGAGACATCATCACAGAAAAATCTTTCCTTCTAGTTTCCCAAATAAGGAGGGCAGCAATACTGTATATGTAGAATCCACATTGGCACATGTAGAAAAGCATTGTTGGAAACCTGAAATAAAAATGGTTCACGGCAATCAAAAAAACTAATACCCCCTGATGTGGCCCACTTAGAAGTAACCCTAAAATAAGAAGCCTCTTATGCAAGCACAATTATCAGGGAAAACTTGATATTCCATGCCAGAAAATGCATATCTTCCATCCTTACCATGTCAATTATGCATAACAATATAAGCAACTATCATCACCAGCTGCAAAAAGTCATTGCATATTAATCACTCACCCCAATTCTTGATGTGGCCAGCCTCTGAAGTACTCTTTTGTATCTCTGAACCATGGTTCGTTGCAGGTAATTTTTAGAACACATATTTCAACAGTAGCATAGTATGTCAGCTTCCACATAGATTCTGAGCATTTTACAATCGTTGCCTCATCAATCCTTGATGAAATAGCTTTGGCTTTACTATACAACAACCAAATGGCCAGCTTCTGAGAAATGAGAAGAATTTATTAGAATCCTATGTATAAAGGGACCGAGTACCCATATATATATTTGTCTATGCAAAGAGTCACAGCAGACAAGAAATAGAGCAAGAACTATGATAAAATGGTTATACTGGGCACAGATATCTATCCTGTATTATCAGAAAAATAAATAATCAATATTACTATTAGCATAAGTTAGAGACTTCTGCCCCAGCATATCCATGGCCTTTTCACACAATAATTCTAACCTCTCACAGTCAGCCAAGGTCACTTGCAAATAAGAATTTCTTCAGAACTGTAAGCAACTCCTTAGTACAAAATCAAACATTGCAACAGCCTTAACTGCATAGTTCAATGTGTAAAAATCCATACTATTTTACATTTTAAAGCCTTAATAATGATCCTCCAAAAGAACAAACCTTACCAGTTTTTTTTCTTTTCAAGCATTGCAGCAACTCATTAAGTCAAGCACTATCATGAAAGATTAATGCATGTTGATTTCATAACTAATCTTTTTCCAGAAAAAAAGGCAAGGAAATGAAAATCAAACGAGATCTATGTTCATAGAGCTGTCCTCTAATGAAATGAAAAAGAAAGGGAGAGATGATAGAAATCTCCAAGGATATATCCTCCTAAGAAACTGAGCGGATAGAGGAAATGGGAGAAATAATACACAACGCACCAATTTCTGAAGCTGCACTGATGCGTTATAGGATGGAGTGGATAAAAAATCCAACCCCAAATTGGCTCAAACATAAGCACTCTCCAGCAATTTCACCATAAACAAGAATGTACTACGATGCACCATAACTGTTGCAATTGAAAATCATACGTAAACCATATGGCAGTGATTTGGCAGCAACTCCTATAGCTAAAAGCAACTGCAAGAACTATAATTCCATCCGGGCATAACAAAATGACAAGTAGCCATTCTGAATGGCATACCTGAGGGTCGATCTCCTTTTATATGTTCTTAGGAATCTTAGCCTACGATATCCCACGGATTTAGAACTGCTCATGATAAAAGTAAGTTCAAGCTACTACTCAAACAAAACGCGCAAAAAAAAACAAGAAAAGAAAAGAAGGTAAGAGCTACCGCAATTTACTTCTTTTTCCAAGAAAATCAATCCAAACACACTTTATTTTTCAGAACAATTTTGACAAATTATCAACAAATAATTTCAATTAAAGTGAAAATTACTTAGAATCGAAAACCTGTGCTTCATTTTTAGCTTAATTTAAACTCATTCTTCATACACCAAGCTCAGATTCCAATAAAAATCCTCAAATCAAAACTAATTCAAAAATAGATTATCCTAAACAGGCAAACAAAAAAATTTAAAAAAAAAAAGAGGCAAAAAATAACTAATTGAAAAAGAGATGCAAAGAAGACTTACTCGAAAAATGAATCTGTCTAATACGAAGCGAGCAAGGAAGAAACCAAAAGCGAAATAAATGGGAAGAAGGAAATGCGAGGGGTTTGCAGAGCCATTGAGGGTCAAGATCGGGTCCATGCGAGAGATCTCCAACCAAGATTGTAGAGTTAAGCATCAATTACTGCCATCAATCCTCTCTTAATAATCCTAATTAAGAGCAAAACACCTCTACTATTACACGCATTTTACTAATTTTAGTAGGAAAGAAAGAAAATGTTTTTTCCTTTTTTTCTTTTTGGGATTTTTATGCGGTGAAAAAATAGGAGGCTAGGAACAATCGGATCTCATTGTGTGTCCGTGATGAGAGAGAGTATCATCAGACTAGTCCCTAATCTATGCAGAAGCTGTTAGTTATACCCCACCCCCCAACTTATTTTTTTAGACGCGGTGTCTCAGAAATTCTCAATCAAGGCTCCTCTAAAAATTCACTAATTAACTACTATTCTAAAACGTGTGAGAAAAGTTATTTAGTTTTTTTATATAATTTTTTTTTCATTACTCTCAAGTTTTTTTTTTCTCAATATTATTTTTTTTAATTATCTTTGCCGATTTTATTTTTTTATTATCGAACTAGTTGAGAATTTAATTGTATAATTTTTTTCTTTGAAACATTATCGATTGCTACAGTGTTTCTCCACATGGTTTTTGTTTTGTTATAGTATTTTTTCACATATTTTTTTTAAAATTATCTTTGTTAAATTTATTTTTTTAATATTGAGATGGTTAAAAATTTAGCTTTATAGTTTTTTCTTTAAAACATTGTAGATTGCTACAGTGTTTCCCTACATAGTTTTTTTATTTTTTTTATGATTTTTTTCAAAATTATCTTTGTCGATTTTATTTTTTTAATATTGAGCTAGTTGAGAATTACACCTGTAGCTTTCCTTACAAAATATTGTGGATTGTTATAGTGTTTCTCTGCATGGACCTTTTTTCTTTTGTTTTTTTATATAATTTTTTTCAAAATTGTCTTTGTTGTTTCTATTTCTTTTTAATATTAAACTGTTTAAGAATTTAGCTTTGTATTTTTTAAAAAAAAAAACACTATGGATTGTTACAGTCATTCCCCACATAATTTTTTTGTTATAATTTTGTTTAAAATTATCTGTCAATTTTATTTTTTAATATTAAATTGGTTGAGAATTACAACTGTATATTTCTTCACAAAACACTATAGATTGCTACAATGTTTCCCTACATGTTTTTTTTCCTTTTATTTTTTTATATATTTTTTTAAAATTATCTTTGTAGTTTATTTTTTGAAAACATTATAGATTATAAAAGTTTTTTTTTCATATAATTATTTTTATGTTTATTTTAATAAATTTACGAGAACACCCAAGCATGCTATAAGTATGCAGCAGACGTGCATGGCATCTAGTCTTTTCTATCCAAAGTGACTATTCCACGTAAGAAAATGCTCGCACATTTTGAAGAAGCCTGACATCTTATGTTGAAAATTCGAAGGGGTGGGTGGTTGATGGGGACTGGGCACTCTTATTTGAGAGCAGCATTTACAGAGGGGTTCAGCAGCTGCAGTGGTGTCGAAAGATCCACGTGTTAGTGCTCCGACTGACTGAGTGAATCCTTGACGGGAGAGGTGCTTTTCTCGTGAGCTGGTTTGTTTTTGGTTCCGTTATTTTATATTTCCCAACTGCTAGCGTTTTCCCCGGCAACCGAAAAACAAACACCATAACCGAACCTGCCACCTGTAAAGGTTTCAAATCCTCGCACGTGCGCTTTAGCTCTACATTTTGCAACTTGTAGTGTTCTTTAACGAACATTCAACCTTTAATGACTATTAGAGGACATTATTTTTTTAATGTGTATTTATTGAATCTCTCGATGAAATACAAAAGGCAAAGCCATTGGACAATCCCATGTGTGATTTCTGGATCGAGGCCAAAATGCAAGGTAATGTGCCAGAAATAATTCAAGTATTTTAGGAATATTCGCATGGATATTTTTAGAATACTATGAGTTATTTTCTAATATGTCAGAATGACCTGGGATTAAAAAAATAATACAGATCATTTCAACCTCATAAGCGGCCACCCCTACACTTCTGTTTAGATAAATCCCATACAAATGTGCTTGTCAGGACTTAAAAGGGCATTTGGAATTCCGTATAGATTTTTTTAAAAGTATTTTTAAAAAATATATATTAAAATAAAAGTTTTTTAATTTTAAAAATTTATTTTTAATATCATCGCATTAAAATGATCTAAAAATATTTAAAAAATAATTTAAAATAAAAAAATAATCAAATTTAAAAAAAAAAACAGGTTCAACCTCGACACAAAATAAGCATTTAATGTTACCGATTCAAAGCCACTGTAATTTGGCAAAAAGGGAATGAGATGCTTGAAAATTTAGCTATTAAATTTAGTTTTGCTAAGTGATTAACTCCATTAAACTTGGATGGCTTAACATATTAATACACAACCTAATTAACTTAGTCATTTCTAGATAGGACTGATTGGTTCAACTCCATAAAATTATTTATGTAACGATTCTAATTTTTTTAATATAATTGTATCAAATTTCAGCAGAGTTTCCTTTATATTATCTATATCAAATTATCAACTCAACAATATCACAACCGATATCAATCAATATGATACTTGTCCCACCATGCGAGACTATCTCAATTCATTTATCACATCAATATCTCATTGTATACGTAAAACCTCTGGGCGAAAATTATAAATTAATTAGTTTCATGTAAAACAAAAGGAAATAAATTTGTAACTCCCGATCAATTTATTATAAAATTCTAAAAATTTGCGTGGAGCCTTCTAATATGATTCCTTAGCTTGGTTTAAAATTTTAGAATTTTTAGAGAAATTCAGAAATTTGATGAAAAATCACAATTTGACTAGTTTTACGTTATTGGACGTAATTTTAAATCCGACTATCAGATTGAGCTGATATTTTATGAGGAACCTTAAAATATATTGAATAAAATATGGTTAAAATTTTAGGATGAACGGAGCTCAGTAATGCTATCAAAGAATAAGGACCGTCAAATGGAAGCAAAAAGACTCATTAAGGGTAAAATAGTAATTTACCATTAAAAATAAAACAAGGCAGCCCCTTTTCTGTTATGAACTGCTGACTGGGTAGTAACAAATGTGGAAAGAAAAAAAAAATAAGAGAAGAATGTGAGAAGTTAAGAGAAAAACAAGAAAAGGTGAGAGAGAGCTTTGAAACTTCTAAGATTGAAAGGCTTAGAACATTAAATTAAGGAAGAATCAAGTGAAGGAAGATATAAGAAAGGTGAGGAGGGTTGGCCACACTAGGAGGAGAAGAAAAGTTGGGAGAACTTAGATTGGTAAGCATGAAAAGTTTAGATTCTTACTTGAATGAAGTGCTTTTTGGGTTTATTTGACTAAGTTATCAAATAATGACAATTAAATTTGATTTAATTTCTCATAATCTTGATTTTTAAAAATTAGGGTTCTTATGAGAATTTTGGGATTTTGAGAAAAATAGTAAATATGATGTAATTGAGGTAGAATAGTATAGAAATAGTGAATGTAAATAGTAATTAAGAAAGAAATTGAATAATATTGAAGAAAAGAACTTGTAATTAAGGACGAGGAAATATAGGAATGAGGTTTTGATTGTTTTATGTTTGAGAAATAATGTTCTTTATCTTATTTGAAGTATTCAAAATATAAATAAGTGAAGAAACATCATAAGAATGTGAAAAGAATGAATAAATAAATAGTAGGAAAAGTTCATGGGAGAATTCTTTAAGTGAGTTAAAAGAAGAAAATTGATTAAAACTATATGGTAAAAATGAGGTAACAAATGAATGAAAATTTTGGTGTAAACCCCAATTAAATAAAAGATATTACGTGCTTCAAATTTAGGCACGTAAAAGAAACGATAATGGATTAATAATGTAGTGCAATCTGATTGATTCAGGAGTTGTACCGAGAGCAGGGCATCAGGCAGGAGGAGCTGGGTCATCACGAGCAGACGGTAAGTGATTCATCTCTTTCTTTTAAAATTCAAAGTTTCATTATTAGTTATGAGTTGTTTATGACATGTTGATATAAAAGAAGTAGATGAAGAAATTGTTGGTATTATAATTGAATTACCGGTTAGTTAATATAGAATTAGTGGTTGGTTAGTATGAATTACCGGTTAGTTGGTATGAATTACCGGTTAGTATAGAAGTACTGGTTGGTTAGTAAGAAGTACCGGTTGGTTAGTAGGAATTACCGGTTGGTATAGAATTACCGGTTAGTTAATATAGAATTACTGGTTGGTTAGTATGAATTACCAGTTAGTATAGAAGTACCGGTTGGTTAGTATAGAATTACCGGTTGGTATGGAATTACCGGTTATATTGGCTATTGATAGAGAATAGCCGGATGCTGGTAATTCGTATAGAATTACCGGTTGTATTGGCTATTGATGGAGAATAGCTGGATGTTGGGTAATTTGTATGGAATTACCGAGTATATTGGCTATTGATAGAGAATAGCCGGATGTTGAGTAATTCGTATGGAATTACCGGTTGTATTGACTATTGATGGAGAATAGCCGGATGTTGGGTAATTCGTATGGAATTACCGGTTTGATAGTTGGCTATTTAAGAGGGTTAGCCGGGTTTGAGGTAAAATTTATGAATTACCAAATTAAAAATTAAGCAATGAGTGTTGGTCACAGAAGTCCTATAAGTATAGGATTAATAAATTATGAATGAGTTATTAATGTTGATATATAGTAAGTTGGTGATGAAAGATAATTTAATATAATTTTGAAGACTTGTGAACATTATAGCTTTATCATCTTTAATGTGTTATCTTTCTTATTTCTTATTAATGTTATGTATACAGGTTTTTCACGAGGTGATGCAGAGCTTTAAATATGGGTTTTGTGATTTAATCTGTTTATTTTGTGGAATGTAATATATTTGCTTTATATGTAATTTGTATTATATGTAGATTGTAATATATGTATTCTGAATATGTTTTGTTTTTGGTACTTATACATTTAAAATGTATGAGTAAGGAACTAATATTATTAAACTATTCTAAAAGAAAATTAGTAATTATAATCTTGCATGTGTAGAAGATAAATGCATGTTAATGTAATAATTAGTTCAATATGAATCTTTTGAGTTTATAATTGTTTGTAGTTAATGTGTTATTTGTTGATGATGTAAGGTTGAGAAAATACAATGAAGTATAGTTATGTGAAATATTATTTGATGAGATGGGATATGATCCAGGATGATTGGATCAAAGTGAAAGTTTTGAGTATTGTGATTGAATGAAGTCTAGTCGATAACTTGGTAACATCAGAAAACAAAGGAAATTCTGCCGAATTTTTTTTTAAAAAAATCCCATAATCTTAGATACACTATTCAATACTTGATATTAGTAAAGAAATGTTTGAGATTTCGTGACACTATAATTTGAGGGTGTTACAGTCTATGATATTCATTCAATTAAATAAAGAAATAACAATTTTCACTATAACAACTAATGAAAAATAATACTTAAACAGTGAAAAAAAAAGATTTACAAAAATATGAATCACGATATTCGAATGTGATTTATATTTTTAGGTACATGATCCTTAATTATATTAAAATAAAATATTTGTTTGTTCCATGATTACATCATATAATTAAGAAAAGACATAAATCTGTCCTAATCAACGCAATGAGATGAAGTACCTGAAAATTTATTACATAATTTTATTAGGTAAAATCTGCGTTACAATCAATGATGATTTATTTATATGGCCTGCACATGTATATGCATATGCTAAAGTATTCATATAATCCTTTTTCTTCAATACCATTCATAACAAAAACTTCTAACATGACAGAATCCATCATTAATTCATTTCTCCATCTATTTTATTACTAAATTATCTAAATTCTTTAAATTGCACAACACTTCATGTACTAACCTATCATTCCAGGATTTAGTTTCTTTAATTAACCTCATATCTAGGTCACGAATTTCATTATTCAAGAAATTAGTTTTCTTAATCCGCCCAGTAGCAAGAGGACTAATCCCATTAATCAAAGATACATCTCCTCATTTCACCTAGTAAACAAAGCACTAATCTCATTAACCAAGGATTAGTTTCTAAATCCACCCAGTAAGCAAGACACTGAGCCTATTAACCAGGGATTACTTTTAACAATTCACTACTCATATCTTTTTTTATTTAACAATTCACTGATGATCAAATCACTAATAAATTTTTAGAAAGTGACAGGCACCTACCTGATGTTTATGCAAGTAACGCAGTCCCTTGTTGTTGATTGGATTCCGCAACCTCTCTTGTACCACTAAAATTAATAAATCACTAATCGTTCATTTACCATAAGGATCAACTTCATCTTCCATATAAAATTCAATTTTTCACTCATTCACATTAATATGTCGTTATTGTCATTTATATTGTTTATAATTGTTTTCTTTTTCATTCAAATTTCCAATTAAAAATCAACATAACTCAATATTACTATTTACGTATCTCTTAATTTAACCAAATTTAATATTCAAACATATGCTTATTCATAAAGGGAGTGAAATTTCCTCTTTGATTCTTTACGTTTTTATTTATTTAAAAAAAAAACCTAGAACAAGTCAACCAATCCAAGTCACATATCCTTTCTTCTCTATTGTTTTTTAGAACTCTAATTTTTTCCCTTCCATTTACGTTTATATACATGCCATTTAACACAATTTTAATCAATTACATTAATTCTTCAAATTTTATTTCATACTTATAAATATCATTCAATCACAAATTACATCATTACAACAATTCACATCACAAATCCTCAATTTCACATAATATTAACAATTGGATTTCATCATAGTAGTATAAAATTTCTCTTATTATTACTCGGGTTAAAATCTTATCCGAGTTTTGCAATTTTCTTTTCTTTTATAAAATGATGTTATTTTTATTATTTTGTTTTATTTTATTTTATTCTTGCATATTTGTTTTTATTTTTTAAAATTAAAATAATATTATTTTAAATTAGATCTAAATTGACTTGTAAATTTATAATCCTACCAATTTATAACCCAACTCAATAAACCCAAAACCCAAATCTTAAATCGTGTTTAATAATCATGTTTGCAAATAAACTAAGACCCTGTTCAATCAGGTTGTGTTTCACTATAGAAATGATTTTTAAGTCAAGAGAGAGAAACATGCATCATATTTTTTTAAAATGATTTTTAAATTAATTTATTTTTTATGTTTTTAAATTATTTTGATATATAATATTAATAAAATATTATTTTAATATATTTTCAATTAAAAAAACACTTTAAAAAACAAATTATATTATAATCTTAAACACACTCTAAATGTTAACATGGACAAATGATATTCATCCAGTTGATGATGGACAGGTGATTGAAATTGTAGCATTCTTAATTTTTAAAATATATTTATCAAAATATTATCTTTTAAATGATGCAATAATTCATTTAAATTACAAATCAATATCATAGTAAAAGTCGAATCATCCTAAACCTTTTTCTTATCAATACAATTCAAGGATAGCCTATATCACGGCACACTTTTAAATTATTGAACATAAACATCTTTTTCTTTGAAATTTTATTTCTAATTACTTAGCAATATTCCATTTATATTTTTAATTAATCCATATCATTTCTAAATCAATTAACATTTTTTTTTAAATTAGGGGTTTACATAAACTTTGTAACTCTTTGTTATGAATAAAACAATTGTAAAAAATTAATATATAAATTGTTGAAAACTTTTTGATAATGTGATGAAACTTAATATAACAGTTTAAATTTGAAATATCATTACTTGATTATTTACTTGCACAAGACTTTAAATTAAATCATATAGGAGCTATATTTTATTCACTAGATAGATTTAATATAAAAAATTAATTTAATATTAAAAAATTAAATTAAATAAAAAATCCATCTTAAAGGATGGAATTGAAACAAAAAACAAAAAATCAAAAAATAGGATTAAAAAACCCAAAAGAAATTAAAGCTCTATATCAAAGATGAAATTAAAAAAAAAATAAAGAAAGGCCCACAAAACTTTTATTATATGATAGAAAATATAAAAACTTATTTATTATCAAATAAATACTGAATAATAAAATTAAATAAAAACTACATATTAAATGAAAAAAAAAACAGATGGAAAAGCCCAAAAAAAAAAAAACCTAAAGATAAAAAGTAAAAAAATAAATTCAAATGACCAGTACAAAAACCCAAAAGGACCTGTCACTACAAAGCCCATATGCGTGGGCTCGGGAGCTTAGTCTTTTTTTTATTTTATTAATTTTTGTTGTCTGCACCTTCTTCTTCTTCTTCTTTTTTGAAGATAAAGAGGGATAGATGATTGTCTCCTCAAAACTAATACAACACTCTCCCTCGTCTGGAGCCGTAACCTTCTTATTACTCTCACGTGTTAAACACTAAATCATGACACTAAGTTTGTTAGCTAAACGATTAAAAAAAAATATCAAATCGGTTCATTGTTTGTATAAACATATAAACTGACCCAGATCTTTTAGTTGCATTGATAATTATTAGTTCTGGTAATTAGAACATCAAGCTATCAAAATGCGAGAATCATTTATTAATTCAATTTACACAGGCCATAGATTGACAATGGGATAATTGGGACAATTCCCATAAAGACTCTTCCTCACGAGAAGCAGCATGAGAAATATTAGGGTAAAATATCTAGTAGTTAAGAGATAGGGACCCCATGTAAAAACTAGAGGGTTGGGTTAGGAGGGTAGAAAATTCTGTGAATGAGAGAAGGCATCTTGAACTTAGGGTACGTTATCTCCAAAATCTGGCCGGGAGTCCTTGCCGGGGCACCGGAAATGGGCCATATTGAATCCCATTTTGTGATCCCACCACTTCCCACCTGCAAAAAAGAATTTTATCAATTTTGCTCACATGATCTCAGATTTCAGCGAGCTAACTGGCCACCAAGAGACGACCAAACTTGGCAATAAAATGGGATTTTGTCTGTCCATGATACTGTACCTGAATTTGGTCACTATATGATGGATCAAGATGAGTATCTCCAGCTTGGCGATCTCATTGCCAGGGCAAGCATGCACGCCGTTTCCAAATGGCATGAAAGTGTTGGGTTTTGGAGCAACCTGCATCCGCCGGCAACCAAGACAAAAGAAAGTAAAATTTGCTTACAGCTAATATTTAATGAAGATTTCTTTCTTATTTTTTTTTTATCACATACCTCAAACCTTGACGGGTCAAAGATGTGAGGATCAGGAAAGAATTCTGGATTGTGATGAATGTTCCTGAACATTGGCAGCACCTTCCAGCCCTTTGGTATTAGGTATCCTATATATAGCAGCAACAAATTCTCTGTTATTTAAGAATATAGCTTTTAAATACCATTATCATCACAGAGAAGTTCTTGCTCGAGTCCTCACCATTGTATTCAACATCAACCACTGCTTCCCTGAATGTGAAAGATATGATGCTCGCCATCCTCAAGCTCTCTAATATAACCTGTAGATTCCATATGATTACTCATTTCTTTGTTAATTAAGCAAACTTCAGGGATAAGAATTCTTGAATGCAAACAGTATTAATTTACCCTATATGTAAGTGGCATGTTTCTTGTCTGTGCCCATGTTAGAGGCTTCTTTCCTCTTCCATTCGCTTCATATATCTCCATTTGTTCTGCCTGGAATGTATTCACAGTTACTCGATTTATTTCAAGAACTAACTTACAAACAATAAATGAGATTTTTCTAGGGATTTCTCACCTTAACAGCTTCTAGGAGTTTCTGGTCATCATGGAGGTATTTCAGAATCCATGTCAGAACACTAGCTGTTGTGTCCTGAGCAGCAAAAAGTACTCCTATAATGTTGTCAGCAATTTGATCTTCAGTTAAAATCTCTCCCTTCTCATTTTTGAAGTTCAGAAGATGACCCAAGAAATCCTTCTCTAGTAGTCTTTTCTCTTTTCTCTCACAAATTATCTCACTTAATATCTGATTAAGCCTTTTCCTTGCCTTTGATAACCATAAAGAAATAAAAAGAAGAAGTCAGATTCAAATTCTTATGCGGCTACTATTGACATATATGGATGGATGGTGGACAGGGCATTTCTTACCAAAAGAGCTTTGTGGTAAGCAGTTCCTGGAATTTTTGTTGGAAATGAATTGTAACCCTTATCTACTATGTGGTAGTTGTCACTCAGCATTTCTCTATGGTTGCTGTCCAGGTGACCAAAGATAGAAAGAATGCCGACATCAAAAGAAAACTGTGTGGAGGACCAAAGGAAAAAGAAAAAAATTACTAACCAGAGAATCCTGATGTAAACATAAATTTGAGGACCCAGTGATCAGAAACTCAAAGAAGAACACAACAGCAAAATTCTAATTAGGAACCAATCCATTGCAGAAAAGGGAGGAGGAATGAGACCATAAGATCACAACCCCATTTTCTTAAATAATAGACAAGTCAAAACTGCATTTAAGTAGCTTGAGCCTTACATATGTACGCTAAAGAGCTAGTCATAAGCCAAGTACTCTATTTTGTTTGGTTAAGAAATAATATTTTATTTACTTGTGAAAAAAAATATTAGTTTACTTTTTTTGGAGCAAACCTTCTTCATTTCATGATATGTGTTGATGATATGCCCACTGGACCATGATTCCAAGGCAGAGATGGCTACGGATTCCATACTGGGAATTAGTTTCCGGATCTTGTCTGGGGATAAAGAACTCTGAACCAACTTCCTTAGAAGACTGTGGTAATCTCCTTGGTGAAAAAAGAGAGCTGAAGGGCCGATCATCTTCTCTTTGCTTTTGGGGTATGTAGGCTTGAACAGGTGAGCATGAGTCACCAGCACAAATCTTGCACCCTCAGGGCTAGCTAGCATAACACAAGGACAGCCAAGTATGTGGCTCTTGAATACTTCTCCATGCCTGAAAAAAGAAAAAAGAAATAACAAGACTGGCTTTGCAAAAGTTCAAATCCATGCAAAGGGGAATCCTGAGAAAGGAAATTAAGTTCATATGGTAATTACTAGAACCTTTTTTGCTTTGTAGCAAAGAAGACATTTGGGTCTTGAGTATAAAGTTGAAGAGTTTCGCCTACATATGGCCATCCCATTGAACCTGGAGGAAGCTTAGCTCTTTGTTTAGGTATCCTATTCTTCTTCTTCAAGAAAGGATAAGAAAGAAGACTAGAGAGGAAGAAGCATACGTATGCTAGAATTGAAGCAATCTCCATGCAAATGTACCTCTCTCTCCTAAAATTAAAGAAAAAAAGTAGCCTCTTCCTCTGTTTCTCTCTGTGTGTTGGATGCTGCTAGGTTGGTTGAGAATGTTATGTGATCGACGCGAGTGGTGGTGATTATATAGAGGAGGGGGGAAGTTGATGGAGACAAAACAGCAGTGTTGGTGGGAGATTTTGGCAACTTGTTATTAAGGGATTGGCCAGATTAGTTTGTTAAGATTTATACTTATCGCAGGTTGCAGTATCAGCATCGAACAAGTTACTATTGACTTTGTATTAGTTTACTAGAAATTAATCATTCCATAGACATATTAGGAATACTAAATGGTCTGATCTTGATCGTCCAGGACCAGAAGCAGCTACGTTTTTTGTTGGCTCACAGTTAAAGTTTCCTGTTTAATTAGAACGACAAAATTGAATAGCTAAACCTAGGTTTTTTTTTTTTTTTTTTAAAAAAAAGGGGGAAATCTTGTTTCTTGAATTAGGGCGCATTATGAATAATTTAAGTGAAAATAATTTTTTTCAACATGTTTTTATAGTTTAAAAAAAGAGGAAATCTTGTTTCTTGAATTAAGGCTTTGTCATGAGTTAAATATTTTTTTAACATGTTTTTATAGTTAAAAATAATTTAAGTGAAAATAAAATAAAATTATACATACATATAATCAAATAAATAAAAAATTATGTGTGTTAATAAATAAAAAAACCATAAACCACAAATAAAAATAAAAATGAAAAAACTGACAGACAAATGTACATCAAGATATTAATCTCGTAAACTGAGATATTTATCCAATTGTGTTTTCTAAATTTGTTTATAAAAATAATTTTTTTATTCAAGCAAAAAATAATAAAAATACAAATACAAATTAAATTGATTGAATACAATAAAAGAGAAAAAAAAACACTTTGTAAGGTCGCACATTTTAGAAATATTATTTGAAAATAATTTATTTTATTTTTAAAATTAAATTTCATATATGCAAAAGATAAAAAAAAAATTATAGATGAATCATAAAAACTCTTCAAAATTTAAATGTATAACAAAAAAATAGTTGTAATTTAAAAGAGACTTTCTAAATAAAATAAAAAAGAGAAGGAGTATTAATCTAAATATAAATAAAAACAATTAGAGAAAAAACCATATAAAAAAACATTAATTTTCTTTAAAAAGAATTAGAACAAAAAAATAATTTAGAATAAAAATTCAAAGGTGAAGCGCTTTTAAGCCTAGTAAATCAAGTTAGCAAGCGTGACTCATTTTATTAGGGCCCAATTGTGGGCTTGCTTTGATAGGCCCACATGACTACCCCTCCCTTTTTTTAATTGCAACTAGGGGCAGTCGTCTGCTCCAATTTTTGTTGAAAGAAAACCAGACAGTGCGTCGTTTGATTTGTGCAGAAAATTAAGGTTTATGTTTTTTTTTCTATCCAAAAACATGTTTTTCAACTTATTATTGACCAAAAACACCTCATGAATTGTGATAAACCTATCTATGAACTAAAAAAAACCATATAAAAAACTGAAATCAACCCGAAACCATAAATCAAATTGAACTCAAATATGTTTTTTCACAAACTTTAAAGATAAAAAAAACACCTAATAAGTTCCCTTCATCAGATGGAATATTTGACACAAATATCAACCGTTTTGGTGCGCGTAAATCGGTGTCAATGATATTTTTCTCTTTTTACTGCCAGAATCCTACGACCTCTCTTTCTCCTCTCTCAATCGAGGACTAAAAAAAAAAATTGTACTAAAACTAAATTTGAAAATAATTGAGGCATCAAAATTATATAATTTATGTTATTTTTAAAGTTAAAGAACCAAAATGTATCTTTCTTAAAATTTCTGGCATATCATCTATGCGCGACTTGCCGTCTTTTAAATTGTAGTTTTTATTCTTTCAATTTCATCATTGTCTAACAAATCCAAATCAATTGGCCTTCAATCATAATTAAATTGTCCAAAATAAATTTTAAGAACCAAAATAATTTTTTTAAAAAATAAATAAAGTCTTCCACAATACTTTATAGGTGAACGAAGAGCGTTGACTGCAAAATGTTCACCCCCGCAGCGTTTTAAATTTTAAATAATAGTTAGATGCTTACATTAATTAATGGTGCGCAGAGAAAAGAACATACCTCTAAAAGAATTATGTGTCTCCAGACCAAAGAACATACCATTCCTGGAAAAGACGGTAACGGTGCCTAATTCATGTTGGCCAGGAGGAGGCTGGTCAGGGTTTTTAAAAGCGCTAGACACAATTAAAATGCTAAGGTCTATTGAAGCTTACGTATATTATTATTTATATTAAGAAAATAGAAAAGAAAAGTATAAAACAAAATCACAATAATACAAATTTATTTGGCCTATCATAACAAAAAGTTTAATATTGTATTGTTGCTTAAATACTGTACTGAAAATTTTAAATTACTAGCGTAACCCATCTCATCCATCCAGATTTACTCAATTATATACTTTTTTTAATTCTTATTTAATATATTTATCAATTATAATAGTATGATTAAATATTTCTTATTTTATGAGAAAATAGATAACCTAATTAACTCTTACAATGTTTAGTTTTAATCCATATTTTTTTCCCTCTTAATTTTGTACTTATATGTTGATCGAGTTGTTTTTGGGATTAGTCAAGTTGATTTGGTTATGTCTGAATAATTTATATATATAAAATTTAATTTTAAATCTAAGTTAGATAAAGAATAGAATTAACAAGTTTTAAAATTAATTATTTAGGTTAGATTTAATAATAATACTAAATAATTTTTTAAACTAGAATGATTGAAAATACTTGGTATTCTTAAAGACTTTTCATTTGAAGATTAATATTAAATTGTTAATTTTAAATATCATTAATATGTTCTCATGCTAGGCAAAAGATTTAGCGAGAGAGCTGCGAAATTATAGCTAATAACAAATAAAGCGTTGGTGTATTTTTTTTTAATTGAAAAAGTTAATTTCATATAAAAACACATTTATTTTTATAATCTTTACATATCAAAACTATTAAAAAACATAAAAAATTAAAATCTCAACTCACGTTTCACTAAAATTGCAATAGCAAAGACAATTAAACTTTTTTTTTCTGATAATATTATTAAATGTTTGAATTAATTTACATATATTTTGTTTAATCTTTAAAATTTTAAAATTAGCAATTAAATAAACCTCGAATGGATAAAATTTATAAGAAATATTTGATTAGCAAAATCAATATATATTTGATTTATTTGTTAAAAAAAGATAATATTAAAAAGGAGGTACTTTGCCAAACATCAAACGCAGAAAAGTGATGTAAATTAATTCATTAGTCTAAATAATCCTCCACGTGTCTTTCAAAGAGGACTCGATTGCGTTCTAGAGATAATTATGTTATCTACGATTTTCAGATATTATTTCGTAGCAATTTTTGTATCCCTCAGGATTATGTGGTAGTTTCTGTTATTTGTCGTGTTCATGAAGCCAATTTTAGTGGCGAATCAGCTTTAGGCGGCGCCACTCCCATGTGCTGCGAACTCATACAGTGGGACCTGCACTTCAGAGGGTGACGACGGTGCATTACAGCCCATATATTAGAGCAGTTGGGATCTTTCTAAATCAAACTCCTCGATCAGACGGCACACAAATGTCACATCCTACGGACAGCAAGCAGATGGGGAACCTTCGAGAGCATTGGGGTCCGCAAAGTCTTTGATTCTGTGACGTCATGTCATGGAAGTGAACATCAGGTGGATATCGAAATAAACGCTAGCTGGACCTAACACGTGCCAAAATCTTGGTGGTTGTGAAAGAGAGAGTTCAGGAAGTACGGGGGTGTGTGAGGTATGGTCTAGTTTTTTTTTTTTTTTTTAAATTTCTTTGTACCTTTTTGTTCTAATTTATGTTTTATTTAAATGATGAACAATCCTCCAATAATTTTACTTGCAGTAATTTACTTGATAAATTGTCATCTTGAAATGGTAAACTGTTTGTTATTTTGTTTCATAATTATAATTATACTAAATATGCTCTATTATTTAAAAACTTTGAAAACTTGTTATTTTTTCATGAAGATATTAAATATTATTCCTTATACTTTTTATTCACCAACTAAAATAAAATATTCTATTCCGAGATAGGATCACCTATATATATATAGTGCTATCTAGTGGAACGAAGCTAGAGGAGAAGGAGGCAGAACTTAACCGGAACCGGGGGCGATGAAGTTAACCACAAGTACTATGAAGGTTGCCAATAGCTGCTCGAGGACATTCACTTTATCTCTCAATTTGACCATCTCAACTCTAAGTTAGACCATCTTAGCACTAAGTTGGGTTGTCTCAGCTTGAACTTGATCTTGTATAATCACATGGACAATCGAAGATTGATGGCTCGATCCCGATTGTGAGGTCCCAACACCCCACATATCCCCAAACGTAGTGTTGGAGATACAATAAAATCGATTTCTATTGTGTCCACTGGTACATCCAACCTCCAACTTGTGTTTTGGATAGGTTGAAGAATCGCCCACGTATCTTTCTTACAATCGGGTGTTATATGTTTCCTAAAAACAAAAAAACAAGTCAACATATAAAAAATAATAACTTAAATTTTTTTTTGTCGAAATCCAACTTATCACGAACTTCTGGATTTGGTTATCCATAAGATGTTGCACCCTTTTCTGATAGTTCTCCTTCTGCATGCGGGTTTCAACAAATAGCTCAATTGATCTTGGATCGTGCATAAGTACCATTGCCTACAAAATAAAGCTATTGTTAGTTAAAAAATTTAAAATAATACAACAATTTAAAAAAAATTATCTTATAAAACATAATTTTACCAACCGTTTTGCATGCAAAACAAACAGATTGGATCCATTGGTGTGGGTGGTAATAAAATCATGAATTTCCTTGGTCCGGTTCTTTAAATCAGATTGTGACTGCTGCAAGAAATGCCCAGACATCATGTGTTGGATATAAATGTCCCAGATACTCTTCAAGACGTGTGAAGGTCTAAAATCCTTCATACATCCATATCTTCCTAACCTAAAAGAGCTTTATCTTTTGCATATTTCTTTGAATTTTTTTTTGGCATCATATAAGAAATCACACAACCTGGTTCATAGAAGAAATTATCAGTTAAGATTATGAAAAATAAAATTTTAACATTTTAAAAAATATTATATTTTGAATTCAAATTTACTTAATGACGTTGTGATTCTCTTAAACTCTCCTGGCCACGCCGTTGTCAGCCTCTTCCCAATAATTATTTTTCTTACACATCAAATTCATAAAATAATTACTTTATTAAAATTAAAAATCTAACTGAATTAAATATTAAAAAAAATGTTTTTGTATACGCTAATCTTGGAATTTCCAAACCAAACATCTATCATAAGCTTCTATTCAGGATTTTTGGAAACCTAACTTCACTAAAACAAAGGCACTTCCATCAATGATTTTATCACCGATGTTATCGTGCGAGTAACCTTTATATTTGTAAACTTGAAATTGCATCTATTCATTGAAATTAATTATTAAAGATTATCCATTATTGTTTATTTTTTTATCATGCAGGGAAGAAAAACAAACATACATGTTGTGGTCGGGCTTCCACTAAGCTATATATTTCCTAGGGTATATATTTTGCTAAAAAAGGATGCCTCTTTTACGAGTCGCGCTGACACTTGACGAGCATGCATTGAGAGAGGGTACATATGCATGAGGTGCCTCATCATGATTGACATCTAGCAACTCATACTCATCAGAAGGGCTGTTAGAAGAACCAACGACACTCTTATCTTTATTACTCTTTAATGACCTTTCTTTCATCATCTAAATTTTTTTGATAAAAATAAAGTAATAACATTATTATTATATCTTTTTTTGTTTTAATTTTGACAGCACTTCTTCTATACCAGAGACTATATAAAATTTTAAAATCTAGAAATACGCATTAATAAATGAATCCACAAATCAATTGATTTTATTTATGACTAATATTTAATTGATTTATCTTGATATCTATGTGGAATATTGCAAGTTGTAAATTGCAGCTCAAAAGTAATTAAAAAAAAGCATTCCAAAAATATTTTTCCCCATGTAATCTAAATATTTAAATGACTAAAATTAGACAAGAACCCATGAAATTCAATTAATAATTTCTAAAACATCTTAACATCCTAATATATTTTACAATTAAACCATCAAATCAATAGGAACCTAAAATTACTCTCATTTAACTTAAACCTATATATTCTCACAAGTGAATTTCACAACCTCATATTACCATCAATAACCTCACTAATTTCATAACTAATACATCAAACCCCCTCTCTGAAATTGCTAAAATTAATTTAAAAATAAAACTAACTAATTTTCAATTCACATAAAACTTATTAAAATTCAATTCATATTCTCATATTAACAAAATAACTTAATCTATTTCATAATTAAATCATCAAACTTAAAAAACTCCAAAATTACTATCTTTAACCAAATCCTAAATCTATTTTTCACCACCAATCAATAATTAACCCAAATCATCACAATTAATCCAAACCATAGCAATTATCAATTCATCATAATAATTTATTACAAAGGTGTAAAAACATCCAAAATATTATGTGGGTTTAAAAATAGACCTTTAATGTGGTTGAGGACAAATAAAATTGTTGGAATAATCGAGATCCTTTCAGAGGCAACCAAAATAGTGTCGGCACATATGAATAACCAAGTACCTCAAAACTTCAACTCGATCGAAGAAATTTGTCAAAAAAAAGTAAAAATTAGAATCAAAATAAAAGGTAAACAAACAATAAGAAAAGAATGATCTCACAAAAAAAAAATCAACTTAAATAGTAGCAACAAAGAAAAAGAAAGAGTAGAAGGATGAGAGGGGGAATATTTACTTGGCATGGAGGATGAAGACTTGTCACCTGTCACTATTGTGGAGGATGGAGGGAGAGGGGAAGATAGGGCGATGAAGGGAGAGGGATAGGGGAAAATAAAGAGAGGAACAATGAAAAAAAAAATTCTTTTGGGAGAAAGAAAAGAGGAAGAATATGAGTATTTTTTTTCCTGGAATTAAGGATTCAGGTCTTTTATTAATTGGGCTTTTACTAATAAATTTACTGATTGGCAATTAAATATTTATAAATTTTAAACGTCTTTCTGTAATTCTGTTTGTAATTAATACTAAAATCTTTTTAGAACACCTAAAAATTACCAAACCCCATAAAATTTTCCAATGAAATTTTTAGTGAAAAAGTCTTGTAATTTTTTCCAATTCCCTGAGGGACTTAGTTTCATCGGCAATTCCATCTGTAATGTTCAATGGCAAAGTCCTGTAATTGTTTTTCAACTCCCTGAAATTCTCTGAGGGAATTAGCTCATCGGTAATTTGTCTGAAATGTTCAATGGCAAAGTCCTATAATTTTTTTCAACTCTATAAAACTCTCTGACACGACCAAAGAGTTGATGTCTTCTCCCAAGTGTAGAAGTGTCGAAGTAATAAATAACCCGGCAAGACCGGGGTCGAACCACAATGAAGTGAACTATATAAATTACAAATAATATATATATAATTTAATAAAGAGTTAAAGAGATCTTTGAGATGTGAGATTAATGTGAGGGTTAAACAATGATAAAAATAGTTGTCAAGGTTAGAGGATCCACTAATGGTATTAGAAATAAATATAATATAAACTCGTTTTATTACTCAACTGGAAACCACACACAAATGAGATTTCAATCGGATGATTTATCCTTAATAGTTCATTATAAATTTGTAACATGATCATATTAATTATCTTATTTTAGTAACACCATACTTTTAAATATTGTCAGGAATTCATGATGCTAACTTATGTCAACAACAAATCAAGTTCCTTTTATAACACAAGTGTAGGTTATACCATACGGTTGGCTATAAAAGTGCCAAGCATTTGTTGTACCAAGTGTTATACAACACAAATATAGATTAATCATTTAACAAGCAAGGTATTAAGAATTAGTAAGATAAAAAGATAAGACATGTTAATAACAAACTTTCTTGGATATAAATATTAAAGTTCATGTTGAGTTTATATTATGCTTATTCTAACACAATTAGTGAAACCTTTTCACCTTGACATAATTAACTTAGCTAAACATAATGAAGGAGAAGAACATAAATAAACAAGATAAGAATATAAATAAGATATATGTTAACTATGTAAAGGAAAGGAAATGAAAAGCATAAACAAGAGATTAATATAAACAAAACTTAAGCATTACAAAAATATAAAGAGAGAGAGAGAGCAAGAACATGATCTTGATATAAAAACCAAGATGCCTAAATGCATGGAAAATGCCTTCTTTTATAGGCCAAAATTCAGAACTATTGATTTGATGACTAATTGTTGAGTGGGTGGCCACCTCTTGACTTGGTAACAATCCTTATCTTCTTGTCTGCAGAAAACGTCATTGCTAACATCAGAATTTGAACATATAGTCTTCATGAAAGTTCTAGAAAATTATCTCAGCTTTCCAACAAAACAAGAATCGGTGCATTTGGACTTTTAGAACTCGAGATATGGGCTGAACACTGAACAATGTCTGGGCTGCAGGACAGATTCCGACTTCTCCGTTGTTGCTACCATTTGAACTCGAAAAAATAAATGCCTTTAGTTCTGATCATGAATGATAAAGAGAAACCATGTTAAATGAAAGAATCTTAAACAAAACTAAAGAAGTTTCCTTCCCTTACTATAAACAAAGCCCATCTGGGTTCCTGCCATTAGGCAGTGGTACAGTCCGTACCAGAAAGAGACAACAATTTTATTCTCAGTTCTAGGAAGTATATATGATAGAACAACCTAACCAATAAAAGAAATATCTTTGGGATATGATGAATGTTCGATCAAACCTAGTCAGCATATATTAAAATGGGTTTTAAGATAACTTCCATATGCAAATAACCATTAAAACACAACATTAGTGTCATATATATATATATATATATATATATATATATATATATATATATATATATATATATATATATATATATATATATAACTTTAGAGGTGGATCTCGATGAAACCCTTGACCAATTAGGGAAATGAGATATTGATTTGGTACCATATCGAACAAACAACCAGATATAGTTACAATGAAAGTTGTTTAGCTCAGGAAGATAAGGCTATGAGGGAGAACAAAAGAGAGAAAAAGAAGGGGAAGAAGGGTTGCGACTGTAGTGCTACTAAGTGATTTAGGGTTTATTGAAACTTCCTTTTTATACCATTTTTTCCCATTTGATTAAGTTTGGTTGAAGCAGTTTGGTTCAAATCGATTTTAGCTTATTGAAATCGAAATCAAACCGAATCGAACCATATGTATTTTTTAAATCGGTTTGTTCAGTTTTTTGTCTAGGTTAATTTTTTAGTTTCTCTGGTTATTTTTGGTTGGTTGTTTTTTTTAACACCCCTATGTATTGCTTACATGTGTTTTAAACTACGTGGTAGATTGTTCATCTTGTAATAAAAAAAATTTAAGATTCAATCAAATGTGAATTTTAAGATAGTAAAAATTAATGGTGATGTCTATGAGAAATTATTCAATATATAAGTTTATATGAGAGTATAAGAGAAAGTTGTTTTAAAAAAACATGTTAATATTGTACTTACAGAATAAAAGGTTTCAATTCATCGTGGTTAAATAACATATAATTATATGTATGTCTGAATTTGATCTTTGTCAAGTATCTCCCCCTCAATGTATTTTTTGATAAAGGTCATCTAGGATGAAAAAATATTGATAAATTCTCACTCGAAGACACTTCCTCACCATTATCATGTCTTGGAACGCGGCTGATTCTTGTTTTCAAATAAGACTTACAAATGGTATGAGATAAGTGTTGAGATCTCTTCAACGATATAAACTTTGCATATCAAAGTCTCAACATGCATGTTATTTTTAACTTTTTATTTGTTTATTAAAGTTGAATAAGTATCTGCATGGAACTAAACTAAGATTGAATAAATAAATGTTATATATATTTTTTTAAAAAGACTAGTAATTTAATTAGGATGCATATGTAATCCTTAACTTTTTAAATGGATACATCCATCTATACTAGAAAAGCCCATTGACTTTTGCCTCAAATGGTAAATGTGTGGGTAGATGCTCAATTGAGTCGAAGAAGGATGAAGGGAGTATCCTCTCAAGTTTACAAATTATCTAGAAAATATTCATTTCAAGCTTCTCCATCTCTAAAAAAGTGATTGATTTCCACGAGTGCATTCCTTATCCTTTTTGGCAATAAATCCTGGTAAGCAAGTGGAATGAGTGTTTGCATAAACATGTGACAATTATGACTCTTCATTCCATATGATCTGTCATCCTCTAAATTCACCAATTTAGATATGTTTGAAGCATATCCATCAGGAAAATACAGACTCTTATGCATTCTTGTCTAAGACAAAGCTGGCTTTGGGTTTTACAATCAGTATCCCATTACAAACCAACTCCATATTCTTATGGTGTTAAAACAAAAATATACTCATTTTAGCCTTTTTGTCGTCCTTTATCTTTCCTTTCACGTCTATCACCATGTTAAAAATATTTTCAAACATGTTATTTTTGATATGTATGACATTTAAATTATAACGGGAAAGATTAGTCTTCCAATAAAGAAGCTTCAAAAATACTTTGCTTTATCCAATTATAGGTCACACCAAAACTAGAAAACTTCTACTTAACATTGTAAACTAAACACAATATCCTCGTACTATGAGACCTCATCATACAATTCTTCACCTGACAGTACCGACAATGCAACATTTCTTTCAACTTGAGCTACAAAGAATTCCTTTTTGTTCCTTTTGTATTTGTGATCAATTGGAAATAACATTTGTTGGCAATAAAAAAAGACATTTTACCATCATTTGTTAAGGTAAAGGCCTTGTTATTTTTCCTATAGTATGAACATACTAATTTTTCAGGCGTGTTTAACCATAATCCATCCTATACCCAATAAAATCATTGATAGTTCATATCAAAACTATCTTTATCTAAAAATCATGTTTCCCTGAGACATCATACATCAAGTCCTGAATGACTACAACTAAATCAACTTATCAATCAACTATCGAAGACAAACATCTATATTCCTACTCGGACTATTAAGACCGAGTATGAATGTAGATAAAAATATCAACTCTAGTCTCAAACACATCCTTGGTGGCAAGTTGTAAACTGTAAGTAGCACCGACCAATAATAATAGGGTTTAGAAAAATGACCTGAATAGGTTGAATCCATATGTACATAAACCAACCCGTATGTTCCGTAGTTCAATTGAAAATTAAGGATGCATCCTCTTAAACTTCTTCTAAGCTTTATGATCGAAAGGTTGTACTACGACTTCATCCATTATATTATGTGAATGATGTCATGTCACATGTACAATAATATTTGGAGACATGAATAACCTTTGCAGTTTAAAAGTGATTGAGAAGTATCTTAGTTTTCTAAATGAGACAAGAGTCATTCCCCTACCAGTTTTGAGTTTATACTAAGCATGCCCACAAGTTTTGCTCTTAATCAAATCTATATTTTCAAGGTAGTACAACATGCAGAAGTTTCAACATGTTAATTTTTGGGTATCTTAGGACAAGAGGTTTTATAATAGATTTAGTATCATAGAAGTTTTCTTTTAGCCTATTCCCTTCAGGTAAAATGATTCTCTCTCATTCGATGATTATGTCGTAACTAACCTTACTTAGCCAATGATCTAAATTAATGATGAACACTTGCGCAATGACTAATAATTTACTATGATTTGTGCACCTATCCCATAATGGTTCGTTGGAATCTTTCAAAAGATTGAAAAACTTGGTCGCGTCTACATTTGGTTCTTCATCTATGTTGAAGGATGAAATTGAAAAGAGGGTTAACTAAAAAAAAAATCTAAAAAAACCAAGTAAACCAAACTCTGTGATTTAGATCATGCGAATGAGATAACCGAATAGAAGGCAACTCGGAAAACATCACACAACTCAATTCCAAAGCAACCTAATGCTAAAGGATGAAGTGCAAAATATATTAAATTTGAAAAGAATGACCATAAAAAAAATCAAGCCAACCTAGGCCAACATGCAAAACTCGCGGTTTAAGAGATGAGACCGAGATAAACAAATAGAAAGAAAATCAGAGAAAATCATGAAGTTTAATTTCAGAAAACCTCAACCTTGAAGGATAGAACCAAAAAAGAAAATTAATTCCCAACCAATAAAATATTGAAAGATAAAATTAAGAAAAAAAAACAATTTAGAAAACTTGATAAAGTAAATACAACAGAAAATAAAAAATACAAAATCCCAAGACAACTTAGGGCATTTTAAAAATTCACAAAACATCATATAGAAGGTAGATAAAGAAAAAAATAGAGTTTAATCACTGATATAAATATCGAATGATGAAATTTTTAAAAAAACCATCAGCTTAAAAAAAGAAAAAGAAATAAACCAAGCAAACGCGGACAAACCTTATAAACTTGGGCTATGATCTCAAATTTGGAACCCATTAAATCCTAAACCTGAGCTAAAACAAGAAACTTAATTCCAAACCACTTTAATTTTGAATAGCCAGCAAATAAAAAACTCGAGAAAACTTAGGTCATTTTCAAAATCATTGAAAAATCTTACAAAAAACCAAATAAATAAAAATAACATAGCCCAATCTCCAATTGAATAAATATTGAAAGACAAAACTTAAAAAATACGACCTCCATAACTTGAGTTAATCTCTAAAACCCAAAGGCCATGAAATTGTAGACTTGGGTTTAGTCAAGAAGCTCAATTCCTATTCAATTCAATGTTGAATGATAGAATAAGAAAAGGTAACAATTTAAAAAATCTTTTAAAGAAAAAAATAGTAATAAGAAAAATGAGGATTAATTTGACGGGAAAAAAAAACTTAAGGAGGTGGAAATTAAAAAAAAATAAAAATTTATCTCAAACAAAACAAATAACAATAAGAAGAATAGAGACTAAATTTGAAAAATTAAAAATTAAAGGGGGATGAATTGAAAATGGATTTTAAATTTATAAATTGTTCTAAGAAATTATTCCAAATATTGAAGAATGGCATCAAAAAATATATTCATCTAAAGAATTAGCGAAAACAAAAACCTACAAAGAACGAAAAATAAAAACACTCGAGATAATTAAGGTCATTTTCTAGACCAATGAAAAATTATATAGAAAAAAAATAAATAAAAAGAATAGAACCCAACCCTATTTAAATAAATGATGAAGTATGAAAATGAGAAAAAATCTTAAACAAAGAGAAACAACAAACAAGCAAACTCGACACAAACCTTTTAAACCTAATCTAATCTCCAAAACTCACAACCCGTGAAATCCTAGACCCAAATTCTATTACGAAGCTTAATCCCAAACCAATTTAATTTTAAAAGATGAAATCATGAGAAAATATCAATTTAAAAACTTTTCAAAGTAAAAAAAATCAAAAGAGTGGAAAATAAATTTGATACGAGAAAAAGCCAAAGAAAGATGAGATTGTAAAAACAAATAAAAAATTTCCAAACTAAACAAATAGAAATAAAAAAAACAGAGACCAAATTTTAAAGATAACAAAAATAGAAGGGGTGAAATTAGAAAGGAATTCTAATTTTATTGATTATTAAAAAAAAATAGTGATTAAAAGGACAAGGACCAAATATTAAGGGAAAGTTTTTGAAGGGGTTGGTTTAAAAATTTGAAAGTGCTGGCGTGAAATTTGAGGAGGAAGGAGAAAAAAAAGAAAAGAAATGGCTGCCAACACCAAATCAGAGGTGTGTTTGACACACGTGTTGTCGTTTAGAGCAGGGGTGCCAAGGGTTTTCAAAAGTCATCACTTTAGGAAGTGTTTGATGAACAAATGACCCTACATGTGTTGCCTACCCGTTTACGCGTTAGTGGCAGGCGCCGCAAAGTTTGTTTTAAAATATTAAAATACAAAAATGTCCGTGTTAACTTTCTATTAACAAAAAACAATCATGATGAAAATGCCAAAATACCCCTAGATAATATTTTTGTTAATCTTGAATCCATGAGTAATTAAGTAATTTAATTTTAATTAAAAAAAATGAAAAAGACATAAAGCCATTGGGCTTAAGCCACCCCTCTTTTTTTTTCACATGGCATTTAAATAATTTAATTGTTCTAAAAAAATTTAAAAGACTAATCTACGATCAAATAATTTGAAAATAATATTGAATCATGGTAAAATGACCATCCTACCCCCAAATCCTAGCTTAATATTTTTTTGAGCCAAGGGAAAATTCATGTTCATTAGCCCGCGTTATGCTATAAGCTGAATCAAAAGTGTTTTTAGCACAAATTATCTAGGCATTACTAATGTTTTTTTTTTTTCTAATAGAAATGTTTTTTAAAACCATGTAGGGATTGACCCAATATGACTCAATTGACTTGGCAGTTCCAAAGGCAACCTAAAAGACCGGTAAAAACATACTTTAAATCAAAATAAATATTTAGGATGTTATTTTTTTTTATAGATATTGAGACAACAAAATATTAAATTGATTCGGGTCAACTCAAGTTAACTTGTCAATCTGCATGTTGGGTCATTAGATTACAATAACCCAATATAAAGAAAATAAAAATAAATTATGAAGCCTGATTTACAATAAACCTCATGTTGAAGGATGAAATTAAAAAAAATTCAATTACAAAAGAACCCGAGTAAACTCAGGTTAACTTGCTGAGTCCACATCCCAAGTCATAACACTAAGATAAACTAATAGAAAGAAAATTAAAATAAATTATGAAGCATAATTTACAATAAACTTATTATTGAAAGATTAAGTTATGAAGCAAAATATGACCAATGTGCCCATTAGTGTCAATACTTGCCCAAAAAATTATTTATGTTATTTCTGATCATGAAGCTTTGAAGTTTTTTAATAACCAATAGAAACTTAGCCGAAGACTTTTAGTTTTTCTTTAAAGCACAAATCTAGAGTTTATAATGTTATTATTGATGCTTTTGAGTCAGAGATATTTTTTATTGACTAATATGTAAGTGGAAGTGGCAAGTTTTAAAGTATTGAAAGATCTCTACAAGCATGATGGTGATTTCAACAAGATATGTGTTGAATGCAAAAATAGTGTTTCCAAGCATTTTGTTGTGCTAGAGGGTTATCTTTTTAAAGGAAATTGTTTGTGTATTCATCAAGGTTCTTTGAGGGAAGCCATTATCTTTGAAGCTCATAGCGATGGACTTGGTGGTCACTTTAAAGAGACAAAACACTTGCTATTATCGAGGATAATTTTTTCTAGCCAAAGATGAAGAAAGACGTTGCAAGGTTTATACAACATTGTAGGACATGCCATATTGCTAAATCACATAGTCAAAATTCAGGTTTATGCACTCCACTTCTGGTAACTAAAGCTTCGTAGAAATATGTAATCATAGATTTTATGCTAGGTTTGCCTAAAAGTTAAAGGAACAAAGATTCAATTATGGTTGTGGTTGGTGATTTTTCTAAAATAGTGCATTTATTTCATGTAGCAAAACATTTAATGCTATTAATATTGATGATTTATACTTCATGGAGTTTGCCAGACTTTATGGCATCTTGAAAACAATAACATCATATCAAGATTCCATGTTTATAAGTCATTTTTGGCATAGACTTTAGAGGAACCTAGGTACTCATCTTTAATTCAATGCAATTTTTCAGTCACAAACTGATGGGTAAACTGAAATCATCAATTGAAGTTTGGATGAAATCATCAATTGAAGTTTGGAAAGTCTTTTGAGAAGCTTGATGAATAAGAGTATTTGAGATTGGGATCTTGTATTGTCATAAACTAAATTCATTTATAACCACTCTACTAGAAAAATTAATGGTTGTAGTCCTTTACAAGTTATGTATGGTTAGAATCTATTGAGTCCATTATACTCAATTCATTTTCCAACAAGTTAGAATTTTAGTGGTGATACTAAAAAAAAGGCCAAACAACTTAAAATACTGGATGAACAAATTAATGACAAGATTAAAAGGCAAAATTAAAAGTATCAAGTTCAAGCAAATAAGAATTATAAGTATGTAGAGTTCAAATAAGGTGATTTGGTTTAGGTGTATCTCGACAAGCAAGTTCCTATAAGGTAAGTTTACTAAGCTCAAACCTAGAGTTGCTGGTCCATTTAAGGTTTTAAAGTGGATTGGTGAAAATACCTATATGATTGAGCTACCCACTTTTCAAGATATATTAGACACTTTGTGACTGACTTAACTCTTTACTATAGTGATGATAATACATATGACCAGAGGATAAGTCTTTTTCAATTGTAAAACATGACACATGAGTGTCCTTTAATGGTTCTATTGATGTTGGGCTATTTAAGTTTGGGTTGGCAATGCAAATGGGTGAGGTTCTTGTTGTTGTTTATGGTCAACCTATGGGTCAACTTTGAGCCTGAATTTGCATGTTTTATTGCATGGTGAAATAATCTTATCTTGCATGGTTTTCAAGTTTAGAATGTGGTATTTCAAATTGTCCAATTATTCATATATTGAAGTTTTCTACAAGAAGTTTTGTCTGTTCTATTATGCTAGTTAATATTTATCTAGCTTTTTATTAAAGTCATTTATTTGGGTCTTAATTATGTTATTTTGGTGTTTTCCTATACTTGAAAGGTTGTTCCAAGTATATAATCTTGAATCATACCATGTATTCGGATCTTTTAACATAATTTTAATTGAAAAGTCTTTGACTTGGCCTTTTGTTAATCTAACAAGCTTTGTATCTTCTTTGTGAGTGGTGAACTTATTCCCTTAACTCTATATCTTTAAATTTGTGAGTGATTTGTATCTTTAGAGTGGTGACTTTGTTTTTTTTGTATCTCTTTGATTTTGTAACTTAAAGTGGTGAGCATAAACTATCATTTGTGTGAGTGACCTATTATATTTCTATATTCATAATATCATAGTGTCACTCAGTACAACATACGCTCTAAGTTAGGTGAATGTCAATATCGATATAAAATGATCATGCTATGTTTATGAATGTAACATACTTCTGTAATCTAAAGTTGGGTGTGGTATATATATATATATATATATAGTAGGTGGGTGTGGTGCTATATATATATAGTAGGTGATTGGCACATTGGCACCACACCCAACTTTAGATTACAGAAGTTAGGTAAATGTCAATATCAGTATAAAATGGGTGTGTTACATGCATAAACATAGCATGATTATTTTATATCGATATTAACATTCACCTAACTTTTATAATATAAAGTTGGGCGTGATGACAATCATGCATGATCATTTTATATTGATATTGACACACACACACACAGTAGATGATTGGCACCACACCCAACTTTAGATTACAGAAGGGTGTTATATATATATATATATATATGATTGTAATTTGGATCAAATATTACAAAGTTGAATAGAAGATAGCTTAACATATATGACCAAGTAGAGAGGCATGAATGTGATCTTATTTGGTCTGAACAACTCTACTTTTTATTGATCTCTCAATATCAATTTGTTTCTTTAAAGGGATCGAAGTATAGTTGTAATTAAGCTTGTTATAAAGTAATATAAGACTATTAATTAGATTTTACTTGATAGTTTAAAATTTTAAATTGGGATGATTCTTAATGCAATATTAGAGTTTCAATGATTGAGCAATTACAAGCTCGAATCTCACTATTTTTATTTATTTTATTTAATTAAATTAATAAAAGTAAGCATAAGATAGTGCTTAATCCTCTATTATATTATGTTGTAAGATTAAACACATCAAAATATAGCCATTTATAGTTATGGTGTTTGAATTAAAATTATATTAAAGATTTACTTAAATTGAATATTTTCTTTAAAAAGAATTAATAAATTGCTTAAGAAATAAATTACTTCTTTGAAAAACACACAAATATCATAAATAACATAACTAAAAATGAAGCAACAATAAACATATTATATTTTTTTAATAAATAGAACTACTAAATCATTTAATTGAGACTCATACAAATTGAGAATTAATATACTTAAAATAAAATAATTGAGATAAGTTAATTTTAATTTTTCTTTTTAAATAAGTAGAACTACTAAATCGTTTAATTAATTAAGATCCATACGAGTTGAGAATTAATATACCTTAAATAAATTGGAGGCGGTTGTGCTACCGAGGGGGCGATTTCTTCAAGTGCATGGTTTCCTTCCGGTTTGGTTTCATGTCATCTTGTACATTTTGCGAGAGGGAATAGAAATCTCTTTGCATTCATGTGAATAGCTAGCCTTGTCCAGATTAATCTTCAATCATGTTATCGATCTCACAGCTTAAAGTTGATAATAATGCACCATATTATATATAAAAAAACATGGTGAAAACCTGGCGATTTTCTGCCTTTTGCACTCTCTTTCATTGAAAGGTCTGTTGGCATATTAGAAATAAATCGAATTTCAAAATTCAAATCAATCAATCCATGCATTATCCAAAGAAGATACATAGAATCGTCACGATGGGCCAACCCAACTACCATGTATATCCATGCTAGCTATCATGGCAATGTTTCCAATCGAACATTATTGGACCCAGAGGAGGATCACTAGGTGACCTCTAAACAGGCAAGCTTGAATCTTTTGTTAGATATTTCTGCAGAGAAAGCCATCGAAGTGCGGAATCAGTGAGCCATCCCTCTCATGTACATGATTCTTAGGCTCATGGGGGTGGCTCAGCCTAGAACCTAAAATGGATGAAACACCGGTGCTTTTCCACACATGACTATGCGCGGCCTACCATTTGCTATAATCCTTCCAATTAAATAGTTGCCAAATCATGCAAGAAAAAAGGCCCCTATCTAATCTACTCAAGTCAGGCTACAATTATCCACTGAACATATCTAACTTATGACAAGACGTCTTCGAGTGAACATCAATCGAAGGAGAAACACAATCTAGCTTGTTGCTTCCTGATCCGAAATAATAGACAGCCGCATGGTGTCTCCACAGCGTTTTATAGATGAGAAGTGGCAGATTGTCTAGTCCTGATCAGTAAAAAATGACACGAACAATAGGCAGTACGTAGACTTTTCTACTCAAGTTGTATTCTAGCTACTCCATAATGGTAATTAAAATATAATTCATTGAACATTCTATATATCTCAAGTTGACTTGCATTAAAAGGGTACGTATCAAGTTTACTAGCTAAATCTCTTACCCCCACAAGCTTTAAAGATTGCGATTACTTAAGAAGAAGTGGATATATAAGTTAGCATCTGTGTAGAGCGAGCGTGATCTATGTTGTCCACTCATTCTAGCTCAAACATTTTCTTTGCCGCAGAGATTTCTGTACCCAAAGATTCCCAACTCATTATCAACATGAGGTCAGCCATGAAATATTGCTCGGCATGATTTGACACTCCAGCAGTTTACTTTTAATTTTCTAAAATTAATTATCCACTAAATACATATATTTTATAGTAATAGCATAAATTCTTATGCA
This sequence comes from Populus simonii, assembly GCA_007827005.2. Classification (NCBI taxonomy): domain Eukaryota; kingdom Viridiplantae; phylum Streptophyta; class Magnoliopsida; order Malpighiales; family Salicaceae; genus Populus; species Populus simonii. The sequence goes on along the minus strand of CM017467.2, from coordinate 14,452,427 downwards.
TCTTTAACAGCATTTCTATTAAGTTCAGAGGCAATTGTGATACGCTTTTACTGCCATCAAATGTAATAACATTTATTTCATTGCCATTAAAACTCCAATGGTATGCTGCAATGCGTGCCATAACAAAGATTATCAAACAATTGTCACTGCAATTCATTTTTATCGGTATGAATATCCTAAACCATTTGAAAGTGTTGTCACTTAATTAATTCTTAGGCATATAATTTCCAGAATTCCTAACAAAGATCGTCAGAAATGGTTCAAATATAAAGATAAAGCATTCTTCAGCAAGAATTTCTAAGATGACATGCAAGAGAAAGGCAATTAATTACCTTATTAATATCTCCATTCCCAAAAGAATGCTGTGCCCTAATTGTTTTGTGGCATAGCATGGATGGAAGAAAGCTTCAAACTTCTCGGTGATCTCTAAGAGATTCTCGACAATCAAGTCAACTGTACGTGTATGCATCCAGCACACAATTATGAAATTCTATACATTGCATTTACCCAGTTCAATTTTGTATGGGGGGGCCTCTCTCTCTTCGTTTTTTTGTTAACAAAAGGATTGTAAAAAAAAGAAAAGGAAACTCGAATTTATTGGGACAGCACAATATCAAAATGAAAGGAAAAAGGATGGTTGGAGTGGAAATCAAAATCAAATCAAATATTTTGGAATTATCCCACAAAACAAACAATAGTAGATTTGTTCCCAGATGCCCAGGATGATGCTCAAATCCACCTAAATATAGCCCAAGGATGAGGCCTATAAGCCATAAAGCTGACCATTTGATTCCGTTTTTGGAACATACGGCGGAGTGTGGTTGTATTCTTAGAACACTGAAAATAGTGATATTGATCCTCAGCCAATCAGCACAACCATACTGTTGCTCTCGTGGATATACTCATGTTTCACTTCCATCCTCCTTGTCTAAATTTCTTCCACTCCAGACCTTGTTGTAATATTTCATAAAAACACTCTAGTTCGAATACACATTTCAGTAAAATCATCATTTTTTTCATTATTAAATTTATATTTTTCATTATTAAATTAACTTGTTGATTCATTAAGATTTTTTTAAATATTAGCAATCATAGAATGCAATGAGTTGATTCCAGATATCACAAATTTTTTTTACATAGTTAAAAAAAATTAATAAAGTAACACAGTGAAAAAAATATTTGGGGATATAGCACAGTTTCACACGCAGATGGAAATTACGACACACGAGCCACAGATGTCATTTGCGACTCTTATTTCATATTTGTCATTGACGGCTTCATTTAAAATTTATACCCAAAGACTCACTCACTCTCTCTCTCTCTCTCTCTCTCTCTCTCTCTCTCTCTCCCCGCCGCAAAACACACCCACAACATCACAAGATCACCTCATCCATTTTTCAGCCAAATCAGCCACCACCGCTCACCATCCACATTCTACATTTAGAGGTATATTGAATGTTTTTTCTCTATCAATTTGATGCAATTTATGCTAATTTGATTTTATAGAATGTTAGGATTTTGAATTAAGGATGAGGTTGATTAGATATAATTCGAGTTAATAATTATGTTGTTTTGTAAAATTATAAATGATTTTGGGTTGTTGATTGTGCATTAACAAAATTATTTTGTAAGAGTTAACGTTAATTTAGGTTAAATTATGGATTATACAAAATTACTTATAGAATAATAATATTAGCTATGAAATACATGAATTTGATTGATAATTTTGTTATGGTAATGAAATTTGATTAATGTAGGTGTTCGCCGGTTAATTTGATGAATTTAGGTTTTAGCTTATTATATTACTGTTATGGTTTTGTTGATCAATTATACACTTTGATTACCCCAATATATTAATAAATTAAAATTGTATTTTGTTGTGCTGTTTAACATAATTTCTGGTAATTTTGAAATATTATGCTTCCATTGTGGTACCATTGTCAATACCGACAATGCTATCATTTATAATGGAGGAAACTATGAATTCTTAACTGCTATATTAGACATAGTTATCTAGAATGTTATGTAATTGACTTAGTTAGAATATCTAAATACCTTAAGATGGCATTTGCATAGGGGATATCATCAAAGGTCTGATTCATGGGAAATTTCAAAATTAAAAGGACCACACATATATCAGAACCCTCTTGTTTACAACGTCATCGTCAAATTGATTTAGATCAGTTATCGAGGTGATGTTGACAATTATAAAGAGGGATTAAAGTGCTGGCATTGCAACAATTCAAGGTACTATAGAGAGGGGTTATGAGCATGAAGTTTCCTGTTGGAAGCTATGGATGACTATACAAAAAATATTGAAGCGGTTATTTGGTTTACATGAAGTATCGTTTCAAAACCTACCTATAATGCTACAGGCCATCAGAATCTAAGAATAAGTGTCACTTGGTATAATAAAATGGTTGACGGTAATAAAAAAAATTGGGAGAACATTTTGGGCATTTTGTGCTCCAATTAAAGGGTTTTAATATTGTTGTCCTCTAATTCATATTGACAATACTCACTTTTATGGTAAGTTCAAGGCAAAGTTATTGGTTATAGTTGCTTATTATGTGAATAATAGAGTTTATCCATTGTATTTTGCTATTGTCAAAGAAATGACGGGCAATAATTGAAGCTGGTTTTTAGATTTGCTTCGTCGATATGTGATTGATAGTCATACTAGGTTATGCATTGTATCAGATAGACATACAGATTAAGAATTCTATGGCATGGATTTTTCCTGAGCCTATTGGATATCATCAATATTGTTCACGACACTTTGTGAGTGACTTCAATACTATGTTAAAAAATATTGCTTTAAAAAATATATTGTATGGGATGTGTACAAATACTTCTAAATAGGAGTTTGACATTTTATATGAGCATTTGGTGGAGACTGATGATGCAATCAGAGCATGTCTAAAAGTAGAACCTAAATAAAAATAAGCACTGACATATGATTTAGGTGGTCGTCGTTATGGAAATATGGCCACGAGTTTATCAAAGGTTTTTAATAATATTTTCAAAAATATATGTGGCTTGCTTGTATCGGTTATAGTGAAGATAATCTTTTTTAGGTGTAATAAATATTTTGTAGAGTGTAAAGAAAATGTTGAAGATTTTTAGAGTCATGATATAATGTGGTCTTCAAAGGTCCTAGCTGAAATACTTGTTAATGCGACAACTTCTAAATCATATTTGATAACTTTATTTGATATTAGAGGTGGGATATTTCAGTCTAAGACACCTCTAACAACTAGTGTTACAAGAGAAGTGTGAGAAATGATTAACATCAATGAAGTAACTTATACTTGTGGGAAATGACAATTGTATTATCGATAATGCTCACACCCAATTGCATGTTGCACTTTACAAAATATAGATTATGTGCAATTTATTGATGATTTCTATTCCAACTTGAAATACAAAAATGCATATAGTCCTTGTTTTCAACCCTTATCCAATACACCATTGTGGCCTGCATATACTAGTCCAAATGTATATGGATGTCGAACTAGATGATGAATGGATAAAGGTTGAAGGAAATCCACTCATTTACATAATGAGATGGAATCTAGAGAGGAGAACTCGTTGAATATATGTGGCATATACAGTTAAGGGGGTTATAATAGAAAAACTTGTGAAACTAAATAACATATGTTACTTTTTATATTTGTTTTAAATTATGTAAACTTTAATTATTGTTTTTAATTCAACTATATGGATGATCAATTGTATTTCAAAGGCTAATAATTTGTTATATAGGACCTCGAGGAAGATATGGTTCAGGCGTGAGAGGAATTGGTTGGTGATTCATGCATTTTACTTAGGTATTTGGGATTCTATGAAAGATTATGTTCTTGAGGATCAACATCTGATGATTGATATAGATATATACATGAGATGGTATATGTACATTACATGTTGTTTCATTACACCTATCTGGTCATGTTTCTCGAGGCGTCCACCAATCCAATGCATTGTATGCCCCGATATCCGAGATAGAATCGATCGGTATATAATATTTTTTTCACATACAACATTTATTAAATATCATATTAATGTTATTATGGATGATGACTATCAACAGGTTTTTAATATATGTATATAAATTTATTATTTGGTACGAGAGGCGAAGAAAGCTGCAATAACTATTTGTGAAAGTGTCGATGGGATGAAATGTATTATGACTACCACTATACTCGATTTATATCATGGTGGGCTCAATTTATATTTGAATTGTGAAAATTATAGTTTTTTTGGGTAGGGAGTTGATGACAGAATAAATTGTCTTAGGATGAGTCTCTTAGTTGTGTCGCAGATAACATTTGCGATTCGAGTGTGGCAATTGGCATCTGCGACTCTCGAATGTGTTATGTGCTGATGAAAAACTATTTGTTTGAATTATGCAAATTATGGTTTTTTTTTTCATGGAGTTGATGGCAGAAGAAATTGCCTTAGTATGAGTCTCTTAGTTGAGTCGCAAATAATATTTGTGACTCAAGTGAGGCAATTGGTATTTGCAACTCTCAAGTCGTAGATGAACAATGTGACTATCGAGTCGCAAATGATATTTGGGACTCTCGTGTTATAGATGTTACATGTGACTCAATCAAGTATGCTAGATCTCTAAATATTCTTTCGTTAGTGCTATTGTACTAATTTTTTTTAAATGTGCTAAGTTTCACTTTTAAAAAGTATTATGCAGCACAATATCAAACACACGTTAATAAGTTATGTTGTACTTGTTTTGTTGTTTATATATGGTTCTTACCAAACTTTGTCAGTTGAAACAATTAGTTATACGGTAAGAATATCTTTAAAATATCAAAAACAAATAGTTCATCCTTACCTTTTTCTTAAGGAACCAGAAAGTTCTATTTGAATTGATAACATGCTTGGGAAACTATAGTTTTTTACTCTGTTTTAGCTTTCTAAGACCTTTTTTTTAATCAATTAGATGAAATTTATAAAGCTATTTTAAAATCGATTTGATAACAAAAATAACATGTCATATAAATGAAAAATTTTGGATTTTTGAGTGTTATTTAACATGTTAACATCATGTATTACCAAAGTAAAATTATAACCTTAGCCACAACAAGAGATACTACTATATCAAACGGATCTTGAAAACTTTTTTTTTAAGGGGGAGTTTGACAATGAAATAATTAGGAGTCAACTACATTTGCAATGTTTGTGAGGTAGGACCCTTGCATGGGTACTTTTATTCCTTTTCACAATCATGGTGTATTTCAGCCATTTCACATATGTTTTTTTTTAATTATTATACAGAATATTAAATTTGGGTGGCATATGGATGCCATGTGAATGGTCATAAATATTTGTCCTTTTTTATACAGGGAAAATCTTCTGAGTCCTGACAACTGACTTATTTGATTGGTCACGGAATGTTGCAATTAAAAATTACATTGGATTTTTCAAAATTGTTATTGCTTTTTATAATTAGTTTGCTAATCTTGTTTGCTAAATGGTGCTGAGAGTCAATGAAGATAATCTTACATATGTGATTGTTTTTAGGTTAAGATTATGACATTGTTTAGGGGATTTTTTTTAAAATTAGCACAGTAAGTTAAAATTTTTGGCAGAATAACACAATTTGAAAAAGACTTGGTGAAATAACACACTTTCACCTTGTCGCGCTTCTAAAACATAAAATTTACTAAATGTCATTATTTCTAAGCGCCACAAGATAATTTTCACACTTCAGAATAGCAAAATTTAAACATGTCACGCTTCTAAAGCGTGACAACTTAACATGTAGCCCCACTACCAATCCTCTGGCTCAATTGGTCGACCGGGTGATCCAATTGTATAAAATGATTGATCGTTTCACACAAAAACCATAATATACATATGTTTTATGAGTCAAAATATACATTTTTGTCAAATTTATGGACTAAAAAACAAACTCTAATTAAAATCTTAAAAAAGTTATTGTTTATAGTTGTCCTCTGTTTTTCAATGTCTATGATGTAGTCGGGCTTGCGATAATAAGTGATTATGAGCAGTTAGGTGTAGATATGCCATAACTAGGTGATGATCTTCCCCATACAGATTACGTGGATAGCTTAGCAGATGTATTTATGGACCAGTAGGATAAGTCTAGGTCTAAGAGGATTTCTAGTCGCGTCAAACCAGAATTATAGCTAAAAAATACCATAACTTTTGATCTGGCCGTTGGGTTATGCTCAAATTTTTACAGGGGTTTTCGGAGGTCGTTTTTCTTATAATGGCTATGAAATCACTACTACAACCGTTGGGTCTTTAGATTTAAAAAATATCACCCTAGGCCCCGATTTTAGTAGTTTTGTGATTTTCTTGTTATTTTCAAACAGGTCGACCGGTGTAATTGGCCATTAGGAACCGGTCAACTAGATAGTCCTGAATTTAATTGATGTCGTGGTTGTGAACCGTAATCTCAATTACAATTTTGTTATGGTTTCTAACCGTGACATTTAATTGATGTTATAGTTCAAAATCACGACATTAAAAACATATTATTTCACCAAAACTTTTTGTTGTTATGTTAATTCACCATTTATTTTTATTTTGTATTCTAATTGCCCAATTTATCCATGTTTAGGAGTGTAGTTAAACTGTAATTTTTGAAGTTTTAGAATTTTTTAAGTTTTAAATTAATATTTTTTAGTTTTTTTTTATTATTTTGATTTACTGATATTACAAATATTAAAAAAAATATTATTTTTAATGTATTTTTAACCAAAAAACACTTTTAAACAAAATTTCATCCACAGTGAAAAACACTACAATTTCAAACACAATATAAAATGAGAAAATGATGCATAGACTTAAATTTACATATTTCATCCGCAATGCTATATAATTTAGACACTCAATATATATAGAAACAAACAAAAAATTATATATATAGTGGAAGTTGATATCTTTGAAAAGTTTGCATACAACATTGTGGAATATTTTTGTTTCCAGGTGTTCTATCCCCCAATTCATCTTTTGTTTTAGATAGAGAAAGACACCGATAATAGTTTCCCTTTGAAAAAAATGTATGTGCAATCACTGCCATCATGTTTAAGGTCAATGCATCGTGGCATAAATCCATGTTGTCGCGGCACAATAATCATTGAATGGCAACAGATAGCAGCCATATAATGGCCATATTTTTAAGCATCATCAACCGGAAGTCTCAAGGCACCGGTCGATATTTAAGAATATCTCAATAGGTTCGCTGCAACTTGTAATGTAAGTTGTTGTCCGAAAACATAAAATCTCAAGGAGGTAGATCTAGATTATCAATTCTAAACAGATTGTATTAATTGCAGAAGTTTCAATATCAAAATATATCTGATTTTTTACTTGTAAACTTTATGGTTCCCATGGGTAAGGGGGTCGTACACTCATATTGCATGGACCCGATTGAATGAGCAATTTCAATGGTAAGATTGCTAAACCTGTCTACACTCTCTGTTTTTTTCCTTTGTTCATTCACATGCAGAAACTGGAGGAAAAAAAGAGGCAATATCCTTAAGCGAATCAAAAGGTCTATACAAAAAAAATTAAGACCAAAATCTAATTTGAATAAACATTATTATGATAAAAAAATACAATCTGAATCTAAAAACTTGAGTTATTATGTAAATTTTCAAGATATAATTTACACAAGGTAAATTCCAATAGAAAATGAAATATGTTACTGGCTAAATTGTTTTAAAATCTTGGTTTTTTCTTGCCTACCCTTCGAGCCCTCTTTATTCTCAAAAGGCATGAAGGATGGATCCAAATGTAAAGGAAATCACTAAGGCGGTCTCCTAGCAATTTAGATTGACTTAATGGCGTGTGTTTTTATACATACATGTGTGTGTATAAAGGCATTCACATCTTATATTTGTTCAAAAACTGGCAAACATAGAGGAATTCACAAATACCAAGTGAAAAAATCATCTAATCAGCTCATCTTTTTGGTCTTGATGAAATGCTCAGAGCACTTCACATTGCAATCCATCTATTCACGTATAGAATATCAATGCATCTAGTTCTTGGAACATGTTCAACAATAAAATCATTTACACTATCAATTTGTATGGTTTAATTTTCAGGTAAGAGCTTTGAAGCGTCTGCTGCAAGAGAAGCGAAGGAGGAAACATGTTTAGATATCGACAGCATAGAGGTCCTTAAAGATACCAACAACCTCCTCCATAAAAAACCAGAGTCGTCACAGTACATTACAATCCTTCTGCGAGCAGTCTTGGCCAATCCTGAGCAGTTGCCTCAAAATATTGAGTCTAGCAAGTGTAACGGTTGGGATTGGTACGAATGGGATGTTAGAGAATAATGTAAATCATATCTTGGACCTCACCTAACAATTTAAGCTATTAAGTTGAGATAGTTCTTTGACATGGTATCAGAACCTTAATGACCAAACGGTCACAAGTTTGAATCTCACCATCCGTATTTATTTGATAAAAAAAAATTAAGTACAAGGTAATGTGTTATCCCCATTTATTTGATAAAAAAAAATTAAGCACAAGGTAATGTGAGTCTGTGCAAGTTTCAAGCCCAAAGGCCTTTCACTTGAGGGGGTGTGTTAGAGAGTAATGTAAATCATATCTTGAGACTTCACCTAACAGTTTAAGCTATTAAGTTGAGATGGTTCTTTGACATGGGACAACCTCCCTCCTTAACCATTGTTTTGGCCATTAGAAGAGTTGTTGCAAGATGGCTTTAATCCATTCCTGATGAGGTAGTTTTTGTTAGAGACACACACCGACTTGCTATTGGCTTTGAGCATTTGGATTTGAATCCTCTTGCATTGCTCATAACACAATTGATCATGTTTACTAAATTTCTGAAAGATCGTGTGAAACAGATAAAAAAACTACTCATTGAAATACGTTGTAATTGCAAAGCGAACAACAATGAATAAAAATGATGTTAGCAAGATCGATTTTGTGTGAGCTATAACAATTGTTACATGGTTTTATATCTTCTGGTTTATTTTGATTTTGAACTAATTAACTATTAAATTATTTATTTATTTATTTACATAATTATGCATTCCAAATTTCAACGGAAGATATTATATTTAACTGTATCAAGTAAAATTGTCAAAAGTGCTCTCGTTTTGAAAAGTATTTTTCAATAATTTTAATATACTGATGTTAAAAAACACAAACTAGATATATATAAAAAAATTATTCATTTCTAAATGAAAAAAACACTTTTAAAAAACATCAAACATCACAATATAACAAAATAGGTTAAAAAAATCAATATCATTGCTGGGAAGTGAAAACTTGTATGAATCAAAGCTACTAAGAAAGCCATTTCTTCCTGCCAATTGGAGTTTCATCCATCATAAATCTACTAGTATAGCTGAACTCAGATTTTAGATCGAACTCAAAACGTGGTACTACCATGTATGTTTCTTAAGGTCGGTTAGTGCTGAATATGCAAATATCCTATGCATTGTGAAAGTACCGACATGTTTTAGGGCTTGCAGATTAAGCTAAATGTTATGTTTCTCCTGTCTCGAATGCTTCCTGTTGCTTGCTTCAGCACTCATCACCATTTTCAACGTTTAATCAGACTTAGAAGGTGGGGTTTAAAAAAAATAAATAAAAGACGGGGACCAAATTGACCTTCTTGTGTTAAGTAAGATATGTACTAAAACAAACTGCCGGAGACCGGGGCAGGACATGTATTAATTTAGACAGCCAGATCCAGCACACAGAATTTAATGGATGCAGTGTATCATTCCAGAAAATTCCGACCATCGACAAATCAATTAACGAGTCAACTCAATCGATCATGAGCAGAGTTTTTTTTTTTTACCTCAGGCCCACATGGGTGATCTGTGGAGGGAGATAAAGAAAACATGGAAATGTTGGGATGCCACTAGCCAGATTACTGCACAAGTGCTCGTCTCGCCATGATTGATTGCTCGCACGGATTCGATCACCTCGCAGGTGTAAAGTGATTGAAACTATAACTTATTTTAATTATAATTTTAAAAGTGTGAGATTAATTAATATAAATTACAGTTTTAGATGAATTTTATTGGGAATTCTCTTTTAAAATCTTGATTTAAAAAGAAATTTGGAATCATAAATGTAAAAGTTAATACAAAGCCACGTAATATTCCAATACCAGGGCAGGCAGCATGAGTTTTGAAAGGTCACTTTCTGATAACTTGAGTGGTTCTTCAGATGCCCAAAGAGTTTTTCATTTTCATAGCTACCATATAGCTTTTAGACATGCTTTCAGTCTCGTACAAGTAGTTGTTCAGTTCTTATCGCCTCCCTCTGTGTCTGGCATTGAGTTCATATATTATCTATGAAAATATCAAGAAATACCAATCAAGATGAATTGTGAGTATCTGTCTCGTAATGTTTTGATTGTTTAGCTATATTATTTTGTTTATATTAGTAATATTCCAGCCCTACGCTCTGTAGCTGGCTGGACCAATTTTATTTTTAAATATAAAACAGAACACCACGAGTGTTTTTTTTTCAATAATATTAAATTCAGGTGAAAAAGTAAATTTTGAAATTCATTAACCTGACTCCTTGCATGCATGGTATGAATTTTCAACCAAACTATATAAGAGTTAACGCGGTATCAATCGGTTGATATAATATGTTTATAAAAAATACAGATGAGTGACAAAAATATAGATTAATTTATAAAGATAAAAGAAACCGAGAAGATTTTTTTAAAAAAATATTGAGACGATGACATATTATATGAACCTGATCACACACAACTTGGTTCATGAATTTAATTGGGTTTAATAATTGATTAAAGTTCAATTGTGTAAAAACAAATTAAGGACTAAATTGAAATTTTTTTAAAATCAACTATTCTAATCTACCGTGATTTATGAGAAAGTGGACAGTGAAGATGGGAACAGTGAAAACGTCACACCTTTTAGTTTTATATTTAATTATTTTTTATAAAGCTAAATTAGAGTAGATTTAAGATTAAGTGTTATTAACAAATTAGAGGTTAAATTCTTTTTTTTAAAAAAATACTATAAATCCTTTTCAATTCTGAAACAACCCAATCAAAAACACAAAAAATAAAATCTAAAATTACAAAAAAAGAATACACATTTCTCGAAGATATTTGATGATCATAGAGATAGATATCATAGCGGCAGCAGAGAAAGGATGGCTGCAAACTTTTACTAAAACCCACTGAATGATTGCTTATTTATTTAATGGGCTTGTTTTAAAACTCAGAAACGGGTTGGTCTCTGGATGAGCATTGAGCTGGGTGTTCAGAGTTCATCAACAGGCTTGATGGGCTTAAGTCACCATCTCAGGGGTCCAGATTGGGCTGGGCCTTAGGCCCTATGCAAAGTCAACCCCTCTAAAATAGGTGACTGCTCCCGCCAAAATAAGTTGGCTGGATTACCCAATATAACCTTGGACTTTCTTTCAAGCAAGCTCTTTTTGTCTAATTTTATGTTCTCTCTTAATTTTGATTGTAGGTGATGGTTTATCAACACGAAAAACACTTATTTCGGGGAAATAATTAAATATATATGTTAGAATATAATATGGGCTTGTTAACATCGTCGGCCACCGTCAATAATTAACAGCAGCGCTTCTCCCTCACGCGCCTCCACCATTGACCAGCATCAGCCATGAATATAATATGGGTTTGTTAACATCGTTGGCCACCGTCAATAATTAATTGCAGGAGATGGCATTCTTTTTTCTGGTTTTCTCATATAAAGTGCCCCCAAATTACGATGTCTCACTTTGCGACAACCAGAACCAGGCCTATGTTTGAATCAGTTGGAGAAATTGCCAATGGAGCTTCTCAAAGGACGGAATAGTTTTAGGGTTAGTCAAATTTCTAGTGAAATATGCACATAATTTGGAACCTCACCTTTCCCACAAGATGTTGCTGCAGCGATACAGGGCCATAAGAAGCCCCAACTGTAGTTAGTATTTTTAGTCGGTAACATTTTCTTTTCGTTTCTCTCTCGTTTTTTAGCCAAGAGAAGCAGATTAATTGCAGTTTTAGAAGATTACTTGTGTGTGGATGGTTTGTGCCTTGCCAGCACAGTGGGCTTCCCATGGTTCGACTCTAAAACCTTTACTTGTCGGTTATTTAGAAGATCTGGAAGCCAATTTTCCTGATTAATTCAAATGCTAGCTGCCGATTTAAGTTAGTTCAACAAGATCAGAAGCTCGCATTTGTGCTGCCAAGTTATGAGAACGAGGGAGAAGCAAACATGGCTGGCAGTGAAAGTGCAAGGAGAGGGGCTCGTTGCGTTTGGGTTTCCAAAATCCCACATGGAAAGCGAAGGAAATAACCTGTCAGCGAATGCTCTATATAATGCTATGCAGATAGCTGTAGAAAAGCACGCAGCCGCGTGGTGGGCACAGAGCGATCTATTCTTTCGCCTTTTACTAAAGAATACCGTGTGCTCGCCGCAGATAGCGGCATACGCCTATTTTTGGAGGGCTCTCTTCCTTTGGAAAGGCCCTACACAATCCTAGTGTAATAACGGCATTCTCCTATTTTCTCCTGAGAACTGATGGCACAATCAAGCAGATCGTGGAGTTACAGTGATAAAAGCTCCTAGCGATCATAGCAGTCAGCCACTTTGCTGGCAGTACTTGCAGCAGGGAGACAAGACAATATCAGTAGAACGGGAGCTATTCCACAGTCAGCCTGAGATGATGAATTAACTGCTTTAAACACAATCGAGGAGTCTTTTCATACACTCAGCTATCCTGACAGTTAGCATTCTTCGAGTGGATTAATTAGCCTTCACATTAGGACACATTCTTAGATAAAAATCAACAAAAGAACCAGTGTTATATGGGAGTCACAAAAATCTTCCAAATTTTATTGTTTTTTAGTCTCCGAGTGTTTTTAGTTTTGCATCATAAGCTATACTAAGTTTTATTTTCATACATAAAAGCTCCCACCGGGCTTTTAACCATCATACAAAACCCAAACAATGAAACCAGAGTTGTTGGAAATCATGCTCGTGAGAGCTCAAGAACACAACTCCCTTCCCTTTCCCTTCTCAGACCTCTATCACCCTTCATAGTCCTGTGAGATCATTTCAGTGCTTCATTTCCGATTCCAAAAGCATGCATTAGATCCCCTCCGAATTTGCCATGAAACAAGAATGAACATTTTGATTTAATCAACTAGTCATCCACCTCTTCCCTCTCCCTAGGTACAGCTCCGAATTGTTTAACTAAAATGTCCACAACCAAAGGCACCAAGTCCTTGCATGGAACACTTTTCTTATAAAGCTCTCCCAAATGTGAGTCACTCCCAACTCTCCCTCCTACGTACACATCTGCTCCTTCACAGATTTTCCCATTTTCATCTCTTGCCATGCAACCCATGAACCCAATATCGGCAACTTGTACCTGCCCACAGGTATTAGGACAGCCTGTCCAGTGCATTCTCACTGGTTTAGACACCGACACTAACCTCTGCACCTCCTCAGTTACCTTCATGGCCCTAGCCTTTGTTTCAATTATTGCTTGCCCGCAAAACTCTTTGCCAGTGCATGCTACCAACCCTTGCATGAGAAGAGGTGGCTCAGGTGAGAACCTGTCTTTTAATAGAGGTTCTTTAAGTAGGGCTTCAATCTTTGAGTCCTCAATGTTGGGAATTATGATGTTCTGCTCCACAGTGAGTCTGAGTTCGCCAGTGCCATAAATATCAGCTAAACGAGCTAGCTCATCCATGTCATCTGCTTGGACGCGACCGACAGGAATGTGAAGACCTGCATAGCTAAGGCCTTCTTGCTTCTGTGGATGGACACCGAAATAGTCCCTCCTTTCCCATTGCTTTTGAACCAAATCTTCAGAAGATTCTCTCTCTAGCTCTTGACGTGGCATTCTTTTTACTACTTCTGACCTGAATCCTTCAATGCCCTGGATTTATACAGAATCCCCGATTTGATCAGAGAGGTCTATGATTAAAGATAATGAACTTCGAAAGGGGAGTGAATGATGCATTAAAAGATGAATGATTACTCACAAGCTCGTCGATCAGCCACATCATTCTAGTCTTTTGCCTGTTCCCTCTGGTGCCAAGATCTCTGTAGGCCTCTAACACTGCTTTGCAAGATGGGAGCACATCATCAGCTGAAACCCAAGCATCAAGAGGAATTGCCTCAGCACATCGCTTGGGACTAAAGAACCCACCAACCAGCAAATTGAATCCAAACCGCCCGTCCTTCATGGCAGGCATGTAAGCAAGATCATTGATATGAGGATGCTCATAAAGATCATGAGAACCCACGACACATACATTCCACTTCCTTGGCCTGCAAAGATAGAGAAAATGCTAAGGTCACTGAAAACAACTCGGCATTTATGCTACCTAGATTTGTATATCGTATTTTATCTCCTCTGGTTCAGAAAATGTCTCCCCGTGTAAATGACCTATATGGTGCCATAGCATTATCGATTTAGGATTTTAATACTTCATCTCAAATGATTGGACAAATACCCACCAGTAAAGCACAAAACATTATTACCATTTATAGAGCACAAGTGCTACAACTCCCATTTCTCTACTTGTTGTATTATGATATGATCCAATAACTAATGAACTTCTTTGCAACTTTCATATGCAAAGCTCTTTACTTGAAACTTTGGCATCAAAATTGAAAATTGATTTGGTTATTAGAAAGCTAGAGAACAATCTGATAATTTCCTCCAAATCATTGGAGATTCTCAATCAATACCCCCCCTCGTTTATTCTTGATTTCGAGCTTCTCACTAAAGCCACTACAAGGCATTTAAATTAATATGACCAAGTTCAATTCCTTGTGCAATTCGCTCATCATGTCAAGCTCGGATACTTAAAAAAAAATGAGGAAACTGAAAACTTACAAGTTAGTGAACTCAGGATTTCCACGAGAATTGGCAGTGATAAATTGGGACAACAAGTTGGTATAAGGTCTGGTATCAACAATCTCATCCGGATCAATTCCTGCAAGCGGATTTCCGACGGGGTTTCTCACGTTGTCCATGCCACTCTGCAGGCTTGTCAGACCAACTTCAGCTAGACCCCTTAGTATTTCTGGCACATCAGGCAACACCACTCCACGAATTTGCCAGTTTTGTCTTGTTGTTACATCTGCACAGCCATCTTTCCCATATTTCCTGATCACGCTTGCCAAGTATCTTGTTTGTGCACTTGTTGTTACCCCATTTGGTAGCTTTAGCCTCATCATAAATCTACCATCTGATCATCAAACATCAAAAAACAATTTACAACAAAGGATCTTAATTCGTTAACATAAATATATTATAACTTTGCAACCTCAAACTTACATTGGTGCTTCCTTCTGTGAAAGAGACCGAGCCACTTGAGTCTAACATCAATATCATCTTTAGTGCTCTTCTCTTTGTCAATCTCTTCCATCGACAATTTAGCAAGCTCCTCGATCCCATTTTCCATGAAAAGCTTCATTGGCTCTTTCTCTATCTTCACTTTCTCTTGAGGATTAATACCTTGCCTAAACTTCTCTTTCAACACATAGTATCCGTTTTTCTTCTCCACTCTAGGTTCCAACCTCCCTGCATCCACCCCCGTCCCCGCTGGCTGAGCCACTGTGGGAGGTCCAGCAAAGAGTCTTGTTCTTGGTCTTGCAGAGGAGCTTGGAACTGTGGGTGACAATTGTGGCGTGAGAAAACGAACTGAAAGTGATGACATAATGATGGTAGATAGTTTCTAGAGAAGTGTGGATTTTTGTTAGTGTTGTAGAGAGAAGTAATGGTGGTGAGAAGGAGGGGAGAGGGCATTTTGTAGATGATGTATGGGACCTTAGGAGGAGAGGAGAGGGCTGTTTTTTTTCCTGAAGGAGGGGACTCTTGGGAGGTGCCAAGGGTCATCTAATTTGTTTGTTTAGTAGAGGTCGGAACTAGGGAAGATGATAGTTGATTTATTTTTTTCAAACAAATATATACATATGGAGATCATGTTAAGATGCT
This sequence comes from Populus simonii, assembly GCA_007827005.2. NCBI lineage: Eukaryota > Viridiplantae > Streptophyta > Magnoliopsida > Malpighiales > Salicaceae > Populus > Populus simonii. Next base: position 14,436,438 of record CM017467.2, on the reverse strand, counting down.
TAACATGAACATCTGATTGGGCATATTTGGCGGTGGATAATTTTGGAGTCCAAACTACTGAAACTTGTATGCCTTGTGCAAAAGAAAACAAAACTCTATTAAATCCTTCTTCTTTCGTGTCAAATGGGATACCTAAGCCTTGAATTGATGAAATTTGAGCTTTGAACATCAATTACGATGGAGGATGAATTTTTAGAGAAAAAAAGGCTTTTTTTTTTATGAATTACGTTTGTGTGACAACCATATTCATATTCATATTCAATTCTATCTTATTAATTTTTTATCTTTTTATTTATGTTTTTGTCTATATTAATAACAGAAACTAATGATTCTTGATGATTTTGATTGGAAGTTGAACAAAATATATATCAAAGATTTATAATTCTTGATGGTTAGTTGTTGAATAACCATGACAAAAAAAAATTACAAAAAATATCATATTTATGTAAAGATGGATGAAAAGATTCCCTTTCTTAAGAGAAAGGTGTTAAAGAACTAGTATATTGTTTTTATTTGCGTCAATTGTTGTTATTGAAAATTTTAGTAGTGTAACTCAAGATAGAGTGACCCATATAAATGTGGTGTTTTAAAAATCAAAGATGGGGTAGCGCTCACAAAGATATTAGAAATCCATGATAAGGGTGGCCCACACACATAAAATGTTTGTAAAGGACGATTGTTGACTAAGATTGAGAATGAATTTCTTTCGAGCCCTAGAAGATTGATATAGGAAATGTTTTTAGAAAAATAAATATGTTTTTTAGTTAATTTTATTTTTTATTTTTATTTTTTTGTTCATTATTATTAGGTTTTTCTAGTTTTTTTATTTAAATGGAATAATTTTTTAATTTTTTTATTCAATATTAGTAAAGTTTTTAGTTTTTCTATATAAAAAGCTTCAATAGTTTTTGATAAGCAAACACTTATAAAATTTGAATATCTTAAATGCCTACTTATAATAATTATAGCGTTTCTAGTTCTTAAGGGTTTTCGCTTCTCCAAGCTGTCAGTCAAATTATCAATTATTTAATAGTAAGGCCTTAACTCTGAAGTCATTCCTATCCAAATTAAGTCATTATTCCTATCCAAATAATGTTTGTTTTGCAGAAACCTTTGCCTTTAATTACTCAAAAGAATATTAGAATGATGAGAGGTTTGTGGTGTTTGATATTTTCAGAGGCGAAGACCATGAAAACTGAGAGTCTGAGACAGTCGTCGAACAGAAAGTCGCCCCTTTGTTTTTGGCTCAACGTTTCCACAAGCACCACAACAAAGAGCCCTTCATCTTAGAGCGACGCAGAATTGGGCGGGCGCTTAACTTTCGAAAAGAGCCAAGAGACAAGCTCGATTCGCCGCCACAGAAAAGTAGTTGAGCAAAACATGTGGCTTTCCTAGACCCTCCTCCGCTCGATTCGCCACAAGCTTGATCTTAGAGCATTAATTTTTTTTAAAAAAAATAAATAAATCATATGAACGTCCATGGGTAGGCATGCCCATATTCATCATCCATTTTTATATGAATTTCCGCACAGATCTCAATTCAGCTCAGCCCTGGCATTTAGGCGTGGCCGTGTCTAGCTGTGCTTCCGATTATGCTCTTAAAAAAGATATGGACTGTAAAAAAGTGTTCGCTCGGCATTGAAGCTCAAAATAGCTATATGTTTGAGCCCATCTTAACCGTACATACAGCCTATATTAAACAACTTGATGGGATTCTCTCGTAAGAACTTCTTGATGGATTCTTTAGTCAATGTTAGTGCATATGCTGGAAAACAACTAACGAACAAAATCCATACCAGAGTAGTCAACTTGAATGATATAAATAGGTGTTAATACATACAAAGTCAAACTATAGAATTCACTTGTATGTTGATAAAATTACATATTCAAATTGAAGAATTATCTTGTCTATTGACATAGATAAATACAAAAAATCAGAGAATTATAATCATAAATTCATAATCAAGAACTCGTTAGTACATTAGCAAAGTAGTCAATTTTTTGACCGGAATAAATATTAAGAAGATTTTGATGATTTTGGTTATTGTGAAATAAATGTAAATTGTTAGTTTATAATATTTATTTTAATGATAATTATATTAATAATGATAGCATAATCAATGCTATCAATAACAATGATAAAGTCATCAATGGTGTGCTCATTGATGAGTTAATGAAATGTACTCAACAAAAGAAAATTGTTTATTTAGGCTATTTGGACCATTTTTTTATTACAAGTTTACTATTATCACAAAGATAAATTTTTTTAAAAGTTAGGTGAATAAAACACATTGAAAAAGCAAGTTTGAAGTTCCCAATTCATTAATCAAAAAACCAGTGAAAGAAAAATCATTTGTTGAATGATGTTTCTCATGCAAAATTTAACCGGAAAAAATTATAGTTAATATTTAAAATTGTTATACATCCAAAGCAAGAAAAAAAACGGGTTAAAGAACCTTGATTAGACTTTTACGAGATCGAGATAACAGTAATTTAAACTTAAATGTTAGTTTTTTAAAAATTTAAAGAGACTGATGAAAGCAAATTTTAAGAAAAATTACTTCTTCTTGACAATTTTTATTTATTTTTTATTTAGTTTAGCTTAATAATTTTACTATTTCTAGTTTGTTTAGTACTTTTACTACCTTTTATTTTCTAGTTTGTCTAGAGTAGTTTTTTTGGTTTATTTAAGTAACTCTAAACTTTTTAAAGAGAGGAGCTATATAAAAAGAATATTTCATTTTTAAATCTTAAATTAAGATATTTTTAGTTATGACTTTATTCAACGTATTTTTATGCAATTTGTACTTATGTTGTTTCCATCTACCCCTTTCATTGTTCAAAGCCGCTGGAGAAAGTCGAAATCTTTAAGTTTTTTATTCAGAATTTTAGTGGTCTGGACTAGCCTAGATTGAGCGGGTGGGATATTAAAGAGATATTTAACCTCAAAATATTAGTTAAATTGAATACTGTTAGCGAAACACTATATTGGGTGGTGGCACGGTCATGGATGTCAAGGACCAATGCGAGGTGGACGGGTCTGTTTGCGGGTACCAGCCCACGTAACCCCACTCCCAGCCAATTTCCTGGGATAATTATAAATACCCATTCTGACAGATAATCCATTATTGGGCTCAAAGGACATTTTCCATTGGTGATGGATGATGGTTTATCCAGTAGCTAGGGTTTTTATTCATGTATACTCTATGATCTTGGGTTGATCATTATTACGCTTATATTTACAATTCCTGATCGCATTTGTTCCTATAATTTTAGCTTTTGATTATATTTGTCCCTCTGGTTTCATATCTTAGCACCCAGCAAAAAAGAATCTTCACAGTACAAGCATGAGATCATTTTCAGCCCATCAAAATCTTGCCCACTGCAGTTTTCTCAATATGACTGACTCGTCAATGGGGTAAGACCTTGCCTATGTTTTCAAGTGTTGGAATCAAAAGTTACCTTTTCTCGAACTTAGCTGACTGACAGTTGAAGCATTTCTTGTACTAGACTTTGTCAATGGCACAGCCTGAAAGGGGAAGATAGAGTTGACAAAAATGAGACTCCATGCTCACAAAATTCCAGGACCTCTGCTCTAGACTTTAACATGTTTGTAAATCACGACTTAACAAGCAGAACAGCAATGATCAAATTTTCTTATCATTCCTTGAAGCCTCCGCTCCTGATCTCCCCAACCTTTTCAAAATGTGGATACAGGTCAGCTCCTCTCCTTGGTGTTCTTCAACAAAGTTCTGATCCGAGACTTCTGCATGAAACCAAACAATTCAGCAAGAACAATAATTCGCTGCAATCAGAAACACTACTTTGTTCAACAACATAGCCTATAAGGTTTTGCAACTCGTGAGAGTGACATTGTTCCATAACTGTCAGTAGCACTTCGCATCTAAAATTATAGAGTGTATAGAAATCAAAGCACACGCCATTTAAGCTTTACACATAGACAGAACTATTGCATCTGCCGAAATTTTTGCTTTCGACTCCACGTGATCTGAAATAAGAGGGGGGAAACTGATAACATTCCTTGAACATTGACATAAAACAGTAAAACAGAAAACAAGTTTATCCATATCAGAGTTGTAGCCAAAGATCAGTGTAAAATATGAGAAACCGGAAAAGTCAATTACATTGTCCGTAAGGTGAGCAGTGAATGTAATGGAGCCGTGACTAATGAACACAAAAACATTAGTTTGATATAACAGAGGACGAGACACGATAATGATGCAGGTCCTTGCACAACTGTTATGCAACAAGGCAATTAGTCAATTTGTAGCACGACTAGGCAATCTTTAACGGATGAGAATACATACATAGAGAAATTTCCGATAAAACTGTAAACTAATTGATACCTATGGTGCTGCCAATATAATTCTGATAGCATAAGCAGCACATGGAGTGTTGTTCTGAACTTCTTGCCAATCCACAGGAGACAGTTGCATTCTCTCTTACACGAATCCCCCCACCACAAGATGCAACATGTCCTTGAAGATCATGATGTGCCGCCTCCCACTGGTTTGTCCACCGAGTTGTCTCCTCGATAAAATGAGAGTCAGCTGTACTTTCCAACAATGGCTCATTCCTCTTCTTCTCCCATTTACAATGTCGCAGAACCATGAACTGAAACATAACCAAGGAATCACAGAACAAAAAAAAAAAAATTAACCTCCGAAAACAAGGGAATTCGAGAGTTGAAATACCAAGATTTAAATCCGCTAACCTGGGGTTGCGATGAACACGGCCTCTCTCCCATCTCTCGCAACCAACCACGCAAACTAAAGGAATCGCGCAATTGCTTATTAACAAATGAAGCTTCTAATGAATCAAGATACAACCTATGTTTCTCATCTGTCCACGCAGCAGATGGACCCTGACCCTGCTTTAAAAATAAAATTAAAAAAGAAAAAGAATACTAAAAATTTACCACCAGGTGATAGAACACAAGAACTAATCAGCTAATTACGAATGATTATGACTAATTTTCACGTTAAACACAAGCTACAACAACAACAACGAGTTAAGGAAATTAATTAACTCGCTAACAAATTTCCAAAATCTGACATCATGGAAAAAAAAATTTCCTTTTTCTCTTCCTGGCGTAAAATTTGACTGTTTTTGATAATGAAACTCTAACAAAAATTAGATAATAAATTATATAAGAAAAATTAAAAATAGCGAAAACTCACATATCCTGCAAAAACAAATAGGCGCTGCAAATCAAGGATTGTCGCACAAGCTTTTCTACGTGATCCTTAAGTTCGTTTCCAAAGAAAGCAATAAATTAAGATCGAGTAAAGTTACCGGTCTTGCATTGGCATTGTCAACGGATAAACCAGAGGATTCCGAGTTCGCCCGAGTCAACTCACTATTACTCTTCTTCTTCTGATCCGGTAATGGAATGTCCCCTCTGAGATTCCCCTCCTCCATTTATCCGTTAACCGTTTTTTTTTCTCTTTTACGTCTTTTTTTTTTTAATCTCAGAAATGTGAAAATCGTTTTCCTTTAATTTCGCTGGATTTTAATTAGAGAAAAAGAGAGGAAAAAGCCGAATTATTTTTTCTTGTTTAGGAAAACAGAGAAAGAGAAAGAGAGAGGAATAAGGTTGTTAATTTTATTTAAAATGATCAAAATATTTTATATTAATTTAAAGAATCAAATAAAATAGAATAATTTTTATTTTATTTTAATTCTTGGTTTATTTCAGACTTTTTAGCTAAATTTCAGTATGAATTTTTTGGTTTCATTCCACATGTTCCTTCAGTTTTTGAAAAAATTAAACCATTTAAATATAAAAAGTAATTTTTCATTACTATTTTTAATAATAATAATATTAAAAATTATTATTTTTATTTTTATCAACAATGATATTAATTTTTTTAAATTAGATTTATTATTTGACCATATTTATTATAACACGTGTCTCCATGCTTCTTTCTTAGACCAGTGGGCAAACACTGTGCAATCATTATTGTTCCCCGTTTTCTACGTGCATAATATCATGCCATTTATCAAGAAATAGAAAATGTTGGCGTGGCTTGTTTTCGGCCTCACATGCTTTCCTCTCGCTCAGGCTTGGGAGTCAGCGGATGGAAGAAGGATTCTCTTCTTGATATAGATGGAATATCATTTTCCTCTTCTTCTTCTTTTTTAATTATTCTCACTTCATTATTTATTTTAGAGATTAAACTAACCTTATTTAATATGTTTTTTCAATTTTTATTAAAATCTTAAAAACAACGATTTTTAAGACCGACCTTCTTAATATTTTTTTTAGAAAACAATACACCAGAAAAATATTAGACCACGCCTAGATATCTTTTACTTTATTTTAAAAAATACAAGTTATATACTTTTTTTTATCACAAACTTCACGTGGAATTGGTAAATATTGTAAATTTTATGAACACGAATGAATCACAATCTTATTTTTTTTTTTGTTCTTATATAAGAGATTATACATTATAAATCATATATTATTACTACCATTCCATTAATATTTTATGACATAAGTACTTCGCTGTTAAAGTTACATAAAAATAAAAAGTAATTATAGGTATTAATTTTTTTTATTAACATGGTTGTTTGAATCAGTTTACGCGTACCTCAACTAATTTTATGACCTTTGAAGTTAACGATCATAAAAATCTTCAACAACTATTATATTAACAATCACAAGACTCAAATATAAGATTACAGGGGAAGCAAAAACACATGGATATTAATTTTAACTCCGGAAGTCAAATCCTTGAAAATATAATTCTCTAAATACAACTTTTTTTTTTCTTAATACTTTTTTCATCTGATCACTATTATTCTGAAAAGAAAAAAAAGTATTTTAAAATTAAAATCATAAAGTGGAATAAAACCGCTCCCACTCTCACAAGATGAAGGCCCGCCATCACATTTTGTTTATCACAGTCCTTTCAATGTTGATGAAATAAATGGAGGGCCGACACGTGGTGTTCTGGAACTTTCCTTGAGCTCAAATTCAAAACAGTAAGTAATACGGGAACACAAACATGCCTGGTCCATTTCCATATCAATCGCACCTGATATCATCAAACCCATCCACGCATGATCTCATACTATCGACGGTTGACATTCAGTCACTACCTGCACCAACTCGCATACAATCCCCACTATTACAAACCAATAAAATACCAAAACCCTCACCATCAAGCACAAATCAACGGTTAAGAGCAACCCACCTTGCCTCTCCCTACTGGACACGCGTCAACTCAGAATTTCAACTGCTGCCCCATTGGACCACGTTGCGAGATCTCCAATGATCATGTTTCCAAATCAATAAATAAAGTAAAAATCTTTTGTAGCTCCTTAAATTGGTGACTCGTGTTTAGGGGCACTAGACACTTGTCGCCTCCACCAGCCAGCGAAGTAAGCCACAAAAAAAAGACACTACACTCTCACTACTCGCTTCGATTTTTATATTCTTAGAAGAAAAAAACAATTAAAGGTAATAAAAATAAACTATCCATTTCTCTTCATACTTTTATTGTCCCTTGCCGTGGCTGTCTATCTCCCTTCTAATAGCACAGTGTTTGTTTTCACTTTTTTTTTTTTTTTTTATTGTCTCTCGTATTTCTTCCTTTTTTCTTTCTCAAAAACTCTCTTTTTTTGTAGATTTTAATTTAATAATTTCATCAATTGATAGATTCAATATTGTTTAACGTGGTTTGAGTGGGCTCTTATCCCCCCCCACCCTGGTTTTGGGTGCTGAAAGTCGAAATATTGTTATAAAATGAGTTGTTTGGAGTTTAATTAGTGTAATTTCTTTGTTGGTTTACTTTTTGACTTGGTATTGGTATTTTTTATTTGGAAAATGGGTTGGTCTTGGCTAGTTTTTACGGGTCTAAAGCTTGATCCTTTTTGCTTAATTTATGGGTATTTGAGTTAGGGATGTGATATTATCAGCACAGAAGCATGAAAAGTATCAAACCTGGAAGCTGCTATTTGTATGTTATCTTTTTTTTTTTTTTTTTTTTTGCAGTTCTAATGAACGTTTGGATCTGAAATTGAGGAGAGAACATGAAAATTGCTTCAGTTTTAGTTTAGTTTGATCTCTATTTATTGGATAATAACTCTGCAGGGGTGTTTTTCTTATTCTAGAACTCTACTTCAGTGTGCTTTGTGCTATCATAGATTCCTGGAAATGGGATCGTTTCATCTGCGTGTGTGGGTGTTAAGTCTTGTAATTGCATGGATTCGACTCTTTGAGGCCATGCATTAGTGTGTGCTTCTTTTTATGAAAATTGGATGCTTTTTGAAAGTTTAGCCTTGGTCTAACAGATTCAAAGATTGCACAGTTTGTTTTCTTATGTCCTGGGAAATGGTGTCTGTAGGAGCTTTAAATCTTGATACCTTTTTTTTTCAAGCCATGGCTTGGCTTGTTTTTGTCCAATTGGATTTTTGAAGTAACTGTGCTGTTGATGTATAGTTTTATGCTCATGGTTACTTGAACTTGGGTCTTAAAAATTGTGTAGTTGGACCGAGAATGTAAAAACTGTGACTTTTACTCCTATATGACTTGGTTTAGTGAATTTTTTCTTATCTCAATTTACCTAGGCGGAGTGAGATTCCATTTTGATCTTCTTTAATTTTATAAAAGTTACAGAACTACTTGATTTAGTCAGCTGTGGCCGCCACTTGAAGATTTTCAAAAATGGACTCTCAATGGGACTACAAGAACTTTGGAAATGCCCCACCAGGACAAAGCAGCGTCACAAAGCCACAAGAGAATCCTTTCTTGATCCGCCAGTCTTCAGTGTACTCGTTAACCTTCGATGAGTTCCAAAATACCTGGGGTGGTGGGCCGCGGAAGGATTTTGGATCAATGAACATGGAAGAACTATTGAAAAACATATGGACTGCCGAAGAGACTCAAGCAATGACAAATACACTTGGTGTGGGGAGTGAAGGAAGTGCCCCGGGTGGGAATTTGCAGAGACAAGGATCTTTAACTTTGCCTAGGACACTAAGTCAAAAGACTGTTGATGAGCTTTGGAGAGACCTGATCAAAGAAACTAGTGGTGCTGCTGAAGATGGGAGTGGTAGTGCGGGATCCAATTTACCACAAAGGCAACAGACTTTAGGAGAGACAACTTTGGAGGAGTTCTTGGTTAGGGCCGGGGTAGTGAGAGAGGATACTCAACAAATTGGAAGGCCTAATAATAGTGGATTCTTTGGTGAACTATCCCTGCTAAACAACAACAACGACTCTAGTTTGGCCATTGGGTTTCAACAGCCAAATGGAAACAATGGGCTCATGGGAACTCGGAGAATGGAGAACAATGGTAATTTAGTTGCTAACCAGCCTCCTAGTTTAACACTCGATGCAGGTGGAATCAGACCCACTCAGCAACTACCGCAGTCACGGCAGCTGTCACAGCAGCAGCAGCTGCTCTTCCCCAAGCCTGCAGCAACTGTGGCATTTGCATCCCCTTTACATTTGTCAAACAATGCTCAGCTTGCTAGCCCTGGAGTGAGACGATCGGTAGTTGGAATTGCAGACCGATCTGTGAACAATGGTCTATCTCACAGTGGAGGAATGGGAATTGTTAGTTTAGCAACTGGCGGCGTTACAATTGCAACAGGATCTTCTGCAAATAGGGTATCACCGGATGTGATTGCGAAGAGTAATGCTGATACATCTTCACTATCGCCAGTTCCATATGTATTTAGCCGGGGAAGAAAAGCCAGCACAACTCTGGAGAAGGTTGCTGAGAGAAGGCAGAGGAGAATGATTAAAAACAGAGAATCAGCTGCAAGATCACGGACTCTCAAGCAGGTTAGTTTAGTGACTGACCTATTACACATCTTTCAGCTTCTGAATATTCCCTTCTGTGTTGTTTTTGTACTTTAATATTTGCACCTTTGGTACTTCAAAGCTGATCAAGGAGCTATTTGTGTTCCAGGTTGTAATTTTTACATGTCTCCATTGTTTTTGCCTGTAGTTTTAGAGGTCTAGTTTGATGCCTTAGTGACATTACTTGGCGCTTCCACACATGGATTTAGGTATTTTGTTTGACTTTGTTGACACGGGCGCATCGTATCATTGAGTTTTAATTGAATCATCAACTTTTTTTCTTTCCTCTTCAAGATGCTGATAAATAGGCAAATTCTGCTTGTGCTGTATTTCAGAATGCCAGATTATTATCTAAGTTCTAATGACCATTTATATCATACAAGTGCATAAGTGTGTGGTTGGTAGTAGATGTCAACCTCTCTCTTCTTTAAATGACAAGCAGCAGGTTTTGGCTTTACCTAGTTTCCCCATTAAATCTTACTCGTACCTATAAAAATGAATACAACATAATAAATGATTAATTTCCAACTTAAGTGTTCTTCTTAAGATGTGTTGGCACTTGGCAGCTTTCCAGTATAGTGTGGTGAAAAGCACTGCAAACTATTTGATGGGAATCAGTTGAGGCTTTGCTCCTGGGGGTCCCCTCTCTTAGCAGTTTTTTTAGCATGCTGGTTTCAAGCATCCATCAATATGATTTATATAATGTTCCATCTCAAGTTGGACACACACAAAATTTTGCTGCTCCCAGGTCCAAGAAACTCTTATTGTTTAGTGAGTTTTTATGTCATTGAGGTGATGACTGAACATTAATCTTCAAGTGAGAAAGCTGCTTGAAACTTCATGTTACTTTCTGCTTTTGGGTTTTGCAGGCCCATACACAAAAGCTGGAAGCTGAAGTTGCAAAACTCAAAGAACTGAACGAAGTATTACAGAGAAAACAGGTATGCTCTTTTCTATTTAAAAAATCTTGGAACTTGATGTGTGGCAAACTTGCTTGACCAAACCTTGGTTGCTGCAGGCTGAAATAATTGAAATGCAGCAAAATCAGGTATGGCCTCTTTTCTAGAATCACTGCAGTTTGTATTTTTGGATGGCAGTCATGGCGTTGTGCAATTTCCATCTTCTTTGTTCAGATAGTTTGTTTACTTCTTCCATGTCCGATCTCAAATATATATTTTTTGTGTTATCACTGAATCAAGATGTCTCCTAACTTCTTAGGTAATTGCTTTCTTAAATGATCTGAGGTAGTTCAAAGCTCACTGGCTATATTAATCCTTGCAATTGATGAGTTGCATTCTTTTTTGAATAACGACTTCACATTGTGACCTAAGCTTTGAGCAATGACATAGGTTGCAACAGTAAAGGGAAAAAATGTAGATAGCAATGAAGCAAAAGAAGGTAGATAAGGAAGTTGATAGGAAGCTCAAGTACATTACCGCACCTCTTCCCTACATAGCCTTCATAATAGTCAAGAGGTGTCATAGTTCCTGATTAAACTAAGAACAGGAGTCGAATTGTGCTACTCAATTAAGTAGTTGTAAAATCTGAAAATTATGAGCATCAACATTGGTATGGTGAGGGGAATATGATTACTCTCTGTTTTTTCAGTTCTTCGAGACGAAGAAAGCGCAATGGGGAGGTAAAAGACAATGCTTGCGAAGGACATTGACAGGGCCTTGGTAGAGTTGATAAATTGATTGTGGATAGCAGAAGCAGTGTTTGAGCATGCATTCTTAGCCATTTGTGTGGTGAGCATGGAGGTAGGCTCCTGAGTGTTACAATGTTAGCCTAAAAACTTTCACAAATTTGCCTTTTGTGTCACCGAGATTGGATTTCTATGTTCTAATGTTTCTGGAAGATGGATGCATACCTAACAGGTGTAGCTAGCCTATGCAAGCAGTATGCTATTGATTGGGTAGCGTGGTCATATTTTATTTTGGCAATTGGTATAAACTGTATTCTGGCATGAAAGTTCCAGGCTTTCCATTTTCTTTTAACAAACAGTGAAAATCAATGATCAGAGTTGCCTCAAATTAGCTTGCAACAACCGATGACACTAAAACAAAGCTTCCAGCTCTTTAATTTTGGGTTTAACCAAGTATAAAAATTAGTGTTCAAGGGGGTGAAAAAATTAACCTTCTACCTTTCACCCTCCTTTTCTTTTGGCCGTGAAAGAACTCAAAAACGCAAAAAATAGGTTTCTTCGGCAGAAAGGAAATTGAGGAATAAAGTTTGCCCAGGTTTCGAGAAAAAAGCTCTAGCAGAAAAAGAAAAGGTGATGGTTCAGTTAGACCCGCAGCCCGTTAGACCCTTTGCAATGAAAGGAATAACAAAGGAACGTGTTAATCTAACATTCCATTTTTATCAAAGATCAAGCAGATTCTGTTTTCCCAGTTGCTATCTGTTTGAAAAGTGCTGCTATGACAATGAAAGCGTCTGTGGAGCTTATGCATATATTTTTATGTTCCTTTTGCTTTAATTCCTAGTCGCCCATGAATTTCTAAGAACTTATTAACACGGACGCTTTGATGAAATGATTGATTATCTTATTCTTTTCAAGTGCAAACAAAAAACTTTATGCATATATATAATAAAATAAATTGAAAATTATGTGTGTTAATAAATCAAAAAAATAATTAATGATAATTAAAAATAAAATTAGAAAAATCAAAAAACATATATATATATTAAGATATTTAATCTCGTAAGATAGGATATTTATCCGATTGTGTTTGCTAAATTTTATTAATTAAAATAAATTTTTTTATTCAATTAAACGATAATAAAAATAAAGACATACATTAAATTACTTAAATAGAATAAAAGGAAAAAAATATACTATGTAAGGTTGCACATATTAAAAATATTATATAAAAATAAAGTTTTTTTATTTTCAAAAATAAAATTTATCTATACAAAAAAAAAAATTATAGATGAATCAGAAAAATAACTTCAAAAATTAAACACACAAAATAAATTTATAAAAATCTATATCCGAAAAAGGTAAAATAAAAAATATGTAGGATTTTTTTAATCCAAAATAAAGACCCAAACCCAAAACAGATTCAACATAAGTAAAAACATAAAAAACTAACAATCTCTCAAGAAAAATGGATCAAACACAAAAAGAATAAAGAACATGACATAAACTTGAACCCAGCAATTGAACATCAAACAATACCATATTTCAAGCAATAAAAAGCAAGGTTTTAATTGCAATCAAGTATAGATCAAGATTTAAATGTCAGTTTGCTTTTATTATTCCTCAAACATCATGATTTTGTCAAAAATAGGTTTCGGTTCAAAGCCGAAACCCTAATATTAAAACCCACAAAACATATTATCAATGCCTAAAAACCATAAATTATTTATTAATAATGATATGCGAACTTACAAAAACTAGAGTTAAAATAAAGCGAGACCTAAAACTAGCACCTAAGATAATGTTTATCGGATGAACATAAAGAACAAAAACCCAAATTTGCCTAGAAAACCCAATATATACTGCTAAACCTAAAAGACACTTTTTAGACCTCCAAACCAGATATTTTTGGCCTAAACAACCCACATTATCATAACCAAGCATGCTTGAATAAAAAAAACTAGTAAAAATAACAAATCATCATAAACATACATAAAATTCTAAGCTCCAAAACTATCTACCTAAAATAACTTACATATTTATGCAATTTAGATTCAAAATGTCTTTCTAAACCTTCAATCAGAACCAAATAAAACTCAGAAACCTAAAAACATGTAAAAACAAAATAAAAGAACATCAACCTTGCTAATATATTTGGCAAATTTCAAATCAAACTCAAATGTAAACATAATGTATTAGAACAATCATTAACATGTCAACACATTCAAAACATTGCATTTAAATAACAAAAATCAATCCGACAAGCTTCATGAACTTCACTTTCAAGATTTGCAAGGATATACCTTCCAGGTTTGAAATCTTCAAATAAGAATGGATTTCTAATGCTGCATTCCTTTTTTCTTCTCTCCAGGCCTAGCAAAAACAAACCAAATCCTTAAAATTGTGAACTTGATTGGATTATTTAAACCTTCACCCAAAAAAATTTCCCCTTTGTTTTTCCTTATTTCCCCCCCTTAAATCCTCTAATTACCCCTCTTTTATAGGCGGATTCAGAGTTTCTAGATGATTTTGTTAGAGTTGTAACAAACCAAAACTAGACTGGTTTTACTACAAGATCAATGATTCTGGATTTAAGTGATTTTTTTAACAAATTTGGAGGCCAGGGTGAAGTATTTCTAGCCTTTTGATCTTAAAAGAAAAGTTTTAAATTCTTGATAAGAACCCTCTTAGAGTTTTTAAGTATGAACACACAAAAGAATTATGTGGTATTGTGCAAATGGATGTCTTAGTTAAGACTGATTGAGTTGATCACTTTCATGGCTTCGCTGGAGCAACACCAACGTCAACGTTACCTAATACCACCTGATCAAGGTAGAGGGGGTGCATACCTTTATGTTGGATCCAATCTTGCTCAATTTAGACGTTTGTAGCTCCACATTTGTTCGTTTAAAAACGCTAACCCGATCAACATAGAATCTAAAAATGCAAGTTTGGTTGACCGTAGAGAAGATGTCATCGGAGAAAATAGGATGTAAACGTTTGATTTCATAAAAATAGGGTTGTAGAGAGGTGTTTCTCATTTGAATGATGACTGTTATAACCTTAGAAGTGGTTGGAAACACCATAATCATTCACCTGAAAGTGCCTACTTGATCAACCAAAACTGTCGAAGAAGAAGGAGCATAGTAGCTGAACGACATCATTAAGCTTCCCTACAAATTAAGATTTTTTAATTTGGAATTCGACAAACTTTAATTTAATCCCTATTCTTCCCATTTCTTTTAATTTCACCTGTAAGTTCTTTCTAAACTCCTAATTTCATGTAATTTCACCCCTATCAAACTCAATTACTAGCCCTAAATTTGAGTGTCTTTTACAATATGGTCATTGGTTTTTGATTTGTTCAATTGGATCCCAATTAACCATTAAACTTTTAAATTTTTTTTAATTTAGTCCCTGATTTCAACAATTTCAAACTTTGAAGTCTTGTTTTCCTTACAAGTTGGTCCTTGATTTTGAATTTCTTCAATCAAGTTTCTAATTGCCTATCAAACTTCAATATTTATGCAATTAAGCCTTTGATTTGACCAAATCAACTCTTAAAATTTGCATTTTGACCCCCTAAACTTTAATTTCTTCCAATTAAAGCCTAAATTGACTTCAAGAATTATTTTTCCTTGCAAGTAAACCCTTAATAAATTCAATTTGAGTGTCTTTTACAACATGGTCCTTGATTTTTTATTTGTTCAATTGGATCCCAATTAACCATCAAACTTTTATTTTATTTTTAATTTGGTCCCTGATTTCAACAATTTCAAACTTTGAAGTCTTGTTTTACTTACAAGTTGGTTCTCAATTTTGAATTTCTTCAATCAAATTTCTAATTGCCCATCAAACTTTAATATTTATGCAATTAAGCCTCTGATTTGACCAAATCAACTCTTAAAATTTGCATTTTGACCCTCCAGACTTTAATTTCTTCCAATTAAAGTCTAAATTGACTTCAAGAATAAATTTTCCTTGCAATTAAACCTTGAAAAATTCTAATTGAGTCCTTAAACATACAATTTTGAATTTTTCTCCTCAAAAAATAAATTCTCTTTGTCAATAAGGCAAAATTTTCAATTTTGTATATTTGGACCCTCTTCAACCAATCTTTGGCAATTTCCTAGGAGTTCTGGTATGTTCATCTAAACTGATATATTTGTCTTTTTTTTTGTTTTTCTTCCAACACTTTTTTATATTTTTGTATTTCTCTTTTTTTTTTGAATTTTTTATTTATGTGGGGCCTAAAAAATAAGTAACAACAATAGGGAAACCTCCAAATCCTATAAATGATAAAATATTAATTTTCTTCTTAAATTAAATCACATATATTATTTTAGAATAATTATAGAAATTTACTCAACTACATCCCTTTTTAATTTTTTTCTAGGTCTAAAATTAAAATTTGTATTAATTTCATGTGCAAAGGACCTAATCTTATTTCATTCTACTCTCATACAACTGCAAATCTCTCTTTTACCATCATTACATCTCATGATCTACTGAGAAATTAATATTGAAAAAACACCATATCTACATCAATATTGCCCGCATCAACATCGATCCTGTGCGAAAACTACATTTGTTCTGGCGCCGAGGCCCTTTTCATATTTTATAGAATTGGTGCATTTGGGGCAAACGCTTAGTTCAGATGCTCTGAATGCCATATTCACTTCTTTTGTTTTCAGGCTGTTAGTGTGCTGTCTCAAATCGAAATGCAAACAGGAAAAAGCAAGGAATTCATGAGACCTCACCTTTCCTGTAAATATTACTGAGACCTTTACCAACTCATGGCATGCTTATCTGCATTTGGATATGGCTGCATGGATTACAGTGGACTGAGGAGGAAATAGACAAATTCAAGGGAAAGATCACGGAAGCATACGAGCGAGAAGGAAATTCTTATTACTCTGCAGCAAGGTTCTGGGATGATGGAATCGTTCATCCAGCTCACACAAGAAAAATCATAGGCTTTTGCATCTCTGCTCCCTTGAACCGTCCCTCGGAGGACACAAAATGCTATGTTTTTAATTGGTGTTTGAGAATGGAATAATGTTATTTTTTAAAATAATTTTTGTTAGAAAATGTATTAAAATAATATATTTTTTATTTTTTAAAAATTATTTTTCACATCATCACATAAAAAATTCAAAAACAAAAGAATAATTAGTTTTAAATAAAATAAAATATTAACTGGGACTGGCAAAAATCATTTTAAAATATAAAAATAAACATGCCAGTAGAAAAGCAACTTGTGCATTAACTGGGACTAGCAAAAATAATTTACTGCAACTTTTGTTTTTAACTTTTAATAAAAGAAATCACCATTCAACTTGATTATAGTCATTGAAATGATGTGCTTTTTCTTTGCATAAACGGACCCCTTCACGGAGGAATTCTTGCGTGACGTGACTGATTTTAGCATTGCACAAGTAACATATTCTTGCACCCCATACACCAGTATGAGTCGGGATTTATATTCTCGTTACTCCTACTTGTTTGCAGCAACGAGAAAATATAGTCGGAAAATATTACTGTAACGATTATATTCAAATAATAACACGAAAATTAACAAGAAGCGCCCGTGGCCTAATGGATAAGGCGTCTGACTTCTAATCAGGCGACTGTGGGTTCGAGTCCCACCGGGCGTGAGCTTTTTGACTGATTTTAGTTTTTCATTAAATTTAAAATGCCATGTCAACCTCGATTTTCCTCTATTTAAATTCAATACCAACAATAATTTTCATATTAATAACAATACTTGGGTTACTTTGAAATATTACAGCTTTTATTTTGATTTGAAATAACAAAAATTAAAAATGAGATACATTTTTTAATTTCTTATAAATTAATAACATTAATTTTTCTATATTTAAATGACATTAATCATAATATTCCAGCCTTTCTAGTTTAATTCGAAACAATAAAAATTAAAAATATATTATTTATGTAAAGTTATTTTAAGAGATTGGGAAAAAAAAATTTATAAAACCAGTGGTTGGGAAATTATACCTATTTGAAAGTATAATTGTGGCTATTTTTTAAAGTGTTATTCACTTAAAAATAAATTAAAATAATATTTTTAATTTTAAAAATTATTTTTAATATTAATACATTAAGATAATTTAAAAACATTAATTTCTGGTTTATCTCTCCATAATCTTACTTAATTTGAAAATAAATGGTATACACACAAGTGGGTCCCGTTCGTTGATCAGCGGTTGATATCACAGCGATCAGATTACCCGATTTCAGTTCGTTCCTCGCATATATCATCACCCTATCCTCATACTCTCAGACCCACACGATAGTCAGTCATAGCAGCAAGAACCACCGCCATCTCTCTGGTCTCTCTCTGCGTGACTAATTTTTAGTATTCGCTGTTTCTTTCTTTTTTGAAATGGCTTCAACTGCTACTTCATTCTGCTCTCCACCGCTCACGAGCTCCCGCGCTTCCGTTCTTCGCCAATGCCAGCAGCTGAACCCTAATAGACTCTCATTTCCAATCAACTTGAACACCGCTAAAAGAGCACCGAATCTCACTGTTCAACATGCGCCTCTCCCTCTCAAGGTTCTCTGCGCTCGCGGAAAACGAGGTAAAACAAAATTAATAAATAACTCCCTTAAACTCTGAACTCTTTTAATTTTGATTCTTGTTTGAGTTGTTTCATCTTTATTATTTTTGTTAATACTGAGTTTTTTTTTGCTGATTTTGACGGTGACTTGATTGGAGTTTAGGAGAAGAGATAATCCACCTTGTTTTTTCTTTTAATGAATAATAAAAAGTTAGGATTTGCTGTGTGCTAAAAAAAATCAAAGATTAGCTCATCTACTCAATGCAATCGATATATCAGATAGTAGAAGGTTGCTCTTTATAGCAAATATAGGTTCAATCAGAAAAGAAGCTGAGATTTTGTTTTCGGGTTGGAGACACAGTGTAAATGAATGAAATCCCTGGAAGAAATTGAAAACAGAAAAAAAGGGGCCAAATAAAGACACAGGGTAGGAGAAATGTGGAAGAAAGTTAGAGAGGTTCCTATGGAAGGGGGGAGCGAATCAGAACATGTTATTTCAAATGCCCGTCCCATTTTCAGAATTAGCATATTCTTCTTCTTGTTAGAACTCCCAAGCTGGACTGAACTGGGGAATGGTTTAATAAGTTCTTTGTTTTGATGAGAAGAGACTCAAAATATAGCAAACTGGTGATGTATGCAAAGAATGTTGCTTTTTTGGGTGCCCAAATTACTTTCCTGTGGCAGTGAAATTATCGTTTTGTTTTGCTTACCAACTGGGCCATCAAATTTTGGAGTATTGATTGGAGTGTGAAAGTATTTTATTGTTATTATTTATCATGCATGTTGAGAGTGAATTTATTCATCAACTCTATGAAGGGAGACTGATTCCCTTTCATCCTCATCTCATGTCAAGGTACAACGGCAAAAAAACCTGCCACTTCTGATCCAGTTTATCGTAACCGGTTAGTTAACATGTTTGTCAACCGAATCTTGAAGAAGGGGAAAAAGTCACTGGCTTATCATATCATCTATCAAGCATTGAAAAATATTCAGCAAAAGACACAATCAAATCCATTAGCTGTTTTACGTGAGGCAGTGAATGGAGTAACTCCTGATGTAGCGGTAAAAGCAAGACGTGTTGGTGGATCTACCCAACAAGTTCCTATTGAAGTAGGAACATTCCAAGGAAAAGCACTTGCTATCCGTTGGTTGTTGGAGGCATCCCGAAAACGTTCAGGACGAAGTATGGTTCTCAAATTGAGTTCTGAAGTTATGGATGCTGCCAAAGGGACCGGTGAAGCCATAAAAAAGAGGGAAACCACTCATAAGATGGCAGAGGCTAATAGAGCTTTTGTGCATTTTCGTTGATCCATGAACATGATTTAATGTAGACAAGGTGACTATTGGAAAGGATAAGCGGAGGAAAGACTTATATTTGACCTATGTACTTCTTGAAATAAATGGATAGAAGTTCAAGATGAAATATATTGCTTTTGTAATTTATTTCTGTGAAACATTTTCTTTTGTATTCCATTTATGTCATGTTGTTAATCTCTCATATTCTGTCCAAACATCAATTCAGAAACTTGCGTTCTCTTTGGGCTTGAATTTTAATTGTGATCGGATGTTCTGCATTTGCTATCCTATTTTGTACTATTAGTCTCATATCCCGGTCCTTTTGCTGCTAGTACTCTCAATGTAGCCAAGGAAGTTTTAATAGAGGATGGCATTATAATGAAGTACGTTGTCAATTACCTCTGCTAGTTAGGTGGTCTATGGTGTAGACTGGACAAATTCATTGTCTTTAATACAAGCTGATGTTGCTTGTTGGTATATACGGGATGCGATGCATATTTATGCTGTGCTTTGCTTTACAAAATGGATACATCTAATATGGAACGTTGATATCTGGCGATAGGACATGCAGTGTCAACCAGACTTGTTCTTTGAGAATAGAATACGTGGGTTGTAATCTTTAGAAAAGCCCTCTTTTCCTTTTGTAGCTGCTTGTCAATCTTCCAGAGAACAGAGTTTCTCATGACAATCTTCAGGGATCTTATAAGTTTTGGCTCCCTATCTTCAGCGCTGCTCTTATTTCTGCTTGCTTTATGGTTTCCAAATTGAGCTTTTTATGCTAAGCAATTATTAAGACACCTACAGTATGTTCTTGTTAACCACATCTTTTGGGTTTGTCAGCTACAGCTGTTAACCCTCCGACTTTGTATGTTATTTTGCAAGGTTCTGGTTTTGTTTCAACGTTAATGTGGGTAGGAATTGGATGCGACTTTTTCTCGAGGCAGAATGAAAATCAACATTCCGACCTTTTGATCGTGTCTGTCGGTTAATCAGCTTGAAATGAAACAAGAGACAGGCTGGTTGTTCCTTTGTTCTTGGGCTCAAACATTATTTACCCTTAAAGCCCAAGACCTCTTTCTCTGACAGCGCCCTCCAACCTAGAAAAAATAATTAATATATCACTTCTTCCGGCTTCAAAATCCTAGGAAAAAAAAAAACACCCCCGAGAAGCAAAAACCCATCGTCTCTACAAAAAAAGCAAGTATGGTAGTGAACAATTAAGGAAAAAGAAGCCAAAATCTTCTTCACCTCTCCTTGTGTAGGAATAATCCATAAAGAGTGATCGCCATCTTCTTTGATCTTTGTTGGATGATAATTTATTGGATCTTTACCCTTTTGTTTTATTCTTCAACAAGATCTCAATTCCTTGGTCCTGGTGATAACAGCTTTATTTTATTTTAAAGAGTTGCTCTATGACCTCAATTCAAAGGTACCCTTTTCTTTTCCTTTCTTTGATCAATTGAGTTTCATCTTCAAATTGTAAATTTCATAATTTGGGCAGTGGGGATAGATTTAAACTCTTGGGTTCTGTTATGCTCTCTGGTCTTAAGAAAGACAGGCGTTAAGCTAAGATCTTAATCTTCAAATAAAACACTTCTTGAGCTTAGCTGCTAAATATGTAGTCTTGATCAGCTCTTTGGTGAAGTAATCAAATACATCTATTTTTAGGTTTGGCTAATCAATTGGGTTCTTAATGTTAGCTTGTTTGGTGGCAGTGCTTCTTTGAATAGTTTGGTATACACATTTTTGCTTTGATGTTTTTCTAGAGTTATTCTTAGAATAATCCTATATTGTTTGATGACTCTCATTCTCTTCCTCTGGTAATCAACAGGGGTCTTTAACTTTTTGATAACATAAAAGAATTAACAATAGCATTAAAAAAAGAGCGATGGCAAATTCAAATCCATCGGCATCAACGCTTCCCTCTGATTCTTCTGAGCAGAGGGGAATCCATATGGCAGATTCAAACATGCAAGCTATTCAACCCTGTGTTAGCCATCAAATTCGACCCTCTTTGGATGGTCCTGTAGCTATCCTTTGGGACATTGAGAACTGCCGTGTCCCTAGTGATGTCCGCCCTGAAGATGTGGCTGGGAATATCAGAATGGCTTTGCGAGTGCACCCTGTTATTAAAGGAGCTGTCATGATGTTTTCTGCATATGGAGATTTTAACTCCTTCTCCAGACGACTGAGAGAAGGCTGCCAGAGAACTGGTGTTAAACTAGTTGATGTTCCAAACGGTAGAAAGGATGCTGCTGACAAGGCTATTTTGGTCGACATGTTTCTCTTTGCACTTGACAACCCCCCACCTTCTTCCATCATGCTTATCTCTGGAGATGTGGATTTTTCTCCTGCTCTTCACATACTTGGTCAGCGTGGATATACTGTGATTCTTGTTATCCCTTCTGGGGTTGGCGTCTCGTCTGCCTTATGCAATGCTGGCAAGTTTGTTTGGGACTGGCCTAGTGTGGCTCGTGGGGAAGGTTTTATACCCCCCTCAAAGACATTATCGCCTTCCCATGCAGGACCAGCTGATATTGCTGGGTATTTT
Organism: Populus simonii; assembly: GCA_007827005.2. NCBI lineage: Eukaryota > Viridiplantae > Streptophyta > Magnoliopsida > Malpighiales > Salicaceae > Populus > Populus simonii. Next base: position 14,414,530 of record CM017467.2, on the reverse strand, counting down.
ATGGGATGCCGTATAAATGACAACCACGATGGCCAGAATGAAGAAGAGGCAATTGTTTACTGGGGGCGCTCACAAAGCTATTACAACTCTAGAGATCTCTCTATAATGTCACAGTCTTTATCTGAATACAACAACAGTTCTTTGATGACTGTGCCTTGTCACCCCACTAGTTCGAGGTCACAGAGTCTCCCATCTGGTCTGAATGAAGTTTCAGCATGTCCCGCATCTTATGATGAGTATTATTCTACTATGTGGGTACAGCCTGGGGACATAAATGGTCTGAAAGCTCAGCTGGTGAAGTTACTTGAACTTTCAGGAGGATGTTTGCCTCTTACCCGAGTTCCTCCTGAGTATCAGAAGATGTATGGTCGGCCTCTTTATGTTTCAGAATATGGGGCATTGAAGCTTGTTAGTCTTTTCAAGAAAATGGGCGATGCAATGGCAATAGATGGCAAGGGTCACAAGAAGTTCGTCTATCTTAAAAACTGGAAAGCAGGTCCAAGTGCACCTCCTATAATTCTAGCAAGGAGGGATAAGACAGGAAAGGGGCTTCAGGAGGAGAGCTTGGATGCTGCGACAGGTGGTGGCTCTTCAGATGAGGTCTCAGATGAAGAAAGAGTGATGGTTGAGGAACATGAGGTGGGGAGGAACCAAGGGAAGGCTGATTTGGGAACAGCAGCTCGATATGAAGTTGATAACCCAAATCTTGAGCTGTTCAAGTTTGAGTTGCAGGAGATTCTAGTGAGCTATTCTTGTCAGATTTTCTTGGATTGTTTTGAGTCAATATACCAGCAAAGATACAAAAAACCACTGGACTATCAAAGATTTGGTGTGGATGAGCTGGAGCAGCTTTTTGACAAGGTGAGAGACGTTGTGGTCTTGCATGAAGAACCAGTGAGCAAGAAGAAGTTCCTGGCTGCAATTGGTGTCTAGGAGAAATGATAGTTGCTTGTCTTGTAACGTGTTCACTTACATAGATCAGATAGTTGAGGCATGCCTTATAATTGCATGCTCTCTCATAGTTTTTTCCCCTTATTTTTCATAAAAGATGACGGAGAAGGCTGGATCACATTTATTCTTTTATCATTATGTGTCCTGCATGGATTTGAGTATCTCCATGTATGCCTTGTGCCTCATCGTTGTTACTGATAAAACTACTAATGTGAGATCTGTAATATAAATTCACCAGTTTAGTGCCCGAACACTTCTTTCAACATTCTCACCTGGAAAGTAGAAGCTTTACTTGCTCTTTCATTACATGTTGGCTACATGAGTTGTATTTGATGATTGATCTTATCAATCTATCGAAGTGGAGATACTTTTACTTCAAGCATTTTTGAATGGTTGGCTGCTGTCAAGACTCCGAACCTAGATCCATGTGATTTCGTGCCTCAAACTTTTAACAGCGATACAAAACAGTGCCCCTTGTATTTTACAGTGATTCAGAAGTTGGAAGCTTTTTGTTTGTATAGAAGCTTTCTCAAACCAAAACTATTTCTTTACTCTGGTCCTTAAAAAATATGAGACGTTCTGTTTACTATGAAAAACATAAAGAAGCAGCAGCTCAATAAAATGTGTGAAGTGTCCTTGAAGCGATTATTTTGGGAATTCCGGGTTTTTGAGCTGGTGTGAAGTTAATGGAAGACGTGATTAGGAGTCCCATGGTCTCTGCAATTGCATCCCCCAAGACTTGCTGTCGTTTCCTGAAAATGTAAGTGTTATTGTTTGGGCTAGAGCTTTCGTACCCTGAGGAGCTGAGATCACCGCATGATAGACGGAGCTATTATCTGCTCTATTTGTCAACACCTTCTTGAATGTAGTGGTGGCAGTATTCGTCATGTTCAGGAGAACAAGGAACGAAGGATAATTAAGATCAAGGCTAGCATATTCACAAGTAAAATTTGAAGGCCCTGTGATGATTTGGATCAGTTGGCTTGTACAGCTCATCGCACACAGGTAGTTACCGCAATCCTCCGCCTCTATATCATACACTAGGTCAAGGTCCATGGCTTTGTTGGGATTTACATGCCCTGCTCCAAAATCAAGGGGTGTCCCAGCAACTTCAGTGGTCATATCGATGATTCTACCAACTGCGTTGCCTGTAACATCAGCAGTTGTCATCAGTGCTGATCGGATGGAAGCAGAACTCCAAGCATGGTGAGAAGCTTTAAGCAATGCAGCTATCCCAGCTACATGGGGACATGACATTGATGTGCCGGAAACAAGAGCATAATCTGTGAGCAAATAATCATCTTCACGCATTGGTGCAAATCCTTTATTATGAACCCAAGCAGCCAGAATATGGTATCCAGGAGATAGTATATCAGGTTTCAAGAGTCCATGGGGATCTTCGATCAGGTCCTCAAGAGGAAAAATATGCCACTTTCGAGCTGGCTCAGTACCTAATAACGTTAACCCAAATTTTACTCTTAACTGTTGTGTTCGTGGTATTTATGATATAGTTCTTCAGCAAGTCTCCATCTTTTGTGCTCACTATCACAATCGGCATGTAGACGTAGTCTTGTTGGAGAAATTCTGCATCGTCTTCACTGAGGATAGCCCCATTAGCTCCAGCAATGTCTGGCCCACATCGGAGAGACACTGATGACTCATCATCGTAGTCACAGAAGAGGAACTTTCCTGCAACATCTTTGGGGTCTAAGAAGTTCCAAGCACAAACTTCTTTGCCTCGATTTCCCTGTCCGAAGTATACAGTAAAAGCAATTTCCTTCTCGCTCGTATGCTTCCATGATCTTTGCCTTGAATTTTTCTATTTCCTCCTCAGTCCACTGTAATCCATGCAACCATATCCAAATGCAGATAAGCATGCCATAAGTTGGTAAAGGCCTCAATAATATTTATAAGAAAGGTGAGGTCACATGAATTCCTTGCTTTTTCTTGTTTGCATTTCGATTTGAGACAGCACACTAACAGCCTGAAAACAAAAGAAGTTCAGAGCATCTGAACTAAGCGTTTGCCTCAAAATGCACCAATTCTATAAAATATGAAAAGGGCCATGCCAGAACAAATGTAATTTTTGCACAGGATGGATGTAGATACGGTCAATATTAATGTAGATATGGTATTTTTTATATATCTAATTGCTCAAATCAAAGTGATGGCACAAGATTTTATTGACATCTTGATCATATCCGAGGAGTGAAGAGGCCGCCTGATGACAACCCATCACAGATATTTTGGCATTTGGCCAAAGGAACAAGAAACTGGGACTGCATGCACGACCACACATTGCATAATTTCCAGCACCAAAACTTCCACCAACAACGATGGTTACCTTGGGGACCTGCAAAGGTATTTTTATTGGCAAAAGTTCAGGTGTAAATAAATTTTCTTCCCATGATTTCTTCAATTTCTCAGTGGATCATGAGATGCAATGATGGAAAAAGAAAGCTTTGCAATTGTATGAGAGTACAATGATATAAGATTTGGTTAAGTGTAAGGAGTAAAACTGTCGTGAGCTGCTAGATCAATTTTACTTTTCAAAGTGAAAACAGAAAAGAAATGCTTGAAGCAAAGCAGCCCATCTTACACACCAATGATGAAATATAAAATGTTTATATTTCCCAGCTTTAGTTGTCCAGAAATCCTAAAACATGAAATAAAGAAATGGATGTATAACGAGTACTTTTTCATGCTTAAAAAAACAACGAATAGTTTTACAATTGCCTTTTCTATCTAACTGGTGATATGTATTCTCAGAAGACATTGACTTGACCTGCTGCCAAGTCTGTAAGAGTAGTGCTACAGCTTTCTTGCAAACCATGATTGTTGATCGAGGCAAACAATGATCGCCTCAAACAGAGAGCATACTGGAGGGAGATTGTGGGGAGCCAGTTTCAAGTAAAAAGCTTCTACTACAATACGACCTCGATGTGCTTGAAGAGGAAGCAAGATATCTTCCATCCCCACTCTGAAAAATAGCATCACTCTTGTTTGATTTTTCCTTACTTGTTCTTCCTCCTCCTTCACTTCCTTCACACTCTTCATCTTCCACAGCTCGCGCAAATTCACTATGCATTGGGTCTGAACTCTCATACAAAATCCTAAGGACTTGCTTGATTGAAGGCCTTGCCCGGCCTTCCTTCTGTGTGCACCATCTCACGATAGTCACAATAGTTTGTAGCTGGTCCAAGTCAAAGGAATCCCTGATGCGTGGATCCACTAACTCCGGTAGCCTTGAATCTGATGCCATGAATATTTGAGACCACTCCACCAAATTCTTGCTCTCCTGTATTGCTCGTCTTGCAGTCACTATCTCCAACAGTACCACACCATAGCTATATATATCACTTTTCTCGGTGAGCTCTTGGGTGACCACATACTCAGGATCCATGTAACCTGAAAATCATTGTGTACTCAGGCCTCTTAGTACAGTGAACTAGCAAATATTTACAGTAGAACACAAATATTGTATTCCCGGACCTGGAGTTCCACGGATATCGGTCTCTACTGGTTCAAAGCATATAGAACCATCTTTTGAAGCATGGGCAAGGCCAAAATCTGCAACCTGGAAAATAAAAATGGTGTGAAGGAGACACTGTAAAAGATAAAACGCTGATAGGTATGACTTTGCAGGACATACTCTTGCAAGAAAAACCCAGTCCTTCAAATTTTTAAATTTTTCGTAGTCTTCAAAATTTTTGAAAATCTGGGTTTTATTAGAATTACTATGATTTTGAGTGTATAATCGAGAAATACAATATGGGCCATGAAAGAAATAAACTCAAAAAAGCAACAAGGCAGTAAATCAATACACTACCTTAGCAACAAAATTTTCATCCAATAAAATGTTGCTTGATTTTATGTCCCTGTGGCACAGAGGTGGATCACAATAAAAGTGGAGGTACTCCTGCAAGTAAGATAAGAAATGAGGAGGGGAAAATAATTCATGTAAATGAGCCAAAGGTCTGAAACCAAACCAATGGTAAGCCACTGTTTCTGTTCATTACCAGAGCATTAGCCACGTCAATTGCAATCTGGATTCTGACCTGCCAACTCAGAGTACTTCCAGGGGCTGCAAACAGGATGTCAAATCTATTCAGAATACAAGGCCGCCAAATGAGTTCCCCCAATATAAGAAACCACTAATTTCTATAACCAATAGAATTTGAATCCATGAATCTTCTGGAGAAAAAAATTTCTTTGTTAAATGAAGGCATGGATTGCAAGTGTGTGTGCACACACCAGAGAGATATTTCTCTTGTGAACAGCACCACAAAAATTTATTTCCAATGGAACATAAACTAGAAAGGAAGAGTAATGCACCAAATCAAATGGACTAGCAATAGTATAATGAAAATGAAGAGACGTACAATGAAGATGATCCTTTAGGCTTCCATTTGCCATATGCTCATACATGAGGAACCTGCCCCGAACAACCAAAGAGTATTTGATTTTGCAGTTAGAGAAACTATAATCCCACACAAAACCAGATGATTAGAAAAAGTTTAAGCAGAGCTTGTGAATGTTCAAATCTGCCCTCGTGTTCATTATATTAAACCCATGCAAAAGTAATGTCATGGCACACATTGAGCACATACACACATCACATTGAAATGACCTCAATTTCCTACTCGTTAATTGATCCAAAACATTTAGTAACATTTAAAAAGAACACCACAAGACTGCTTGCATTAAGCCATGGCATACATACATTTACATGGACCACAAGGAAACACTCATCAAGTCTTAGTTTTGCTTGCAAGATAAGATGGGGCCAATCATAAAATACTTGAACGTAGTGGTAAACTACCTCTCATTCTTTTTTATGCAAAAGCCTCTTAGAGCAACAAGATGGCGGTGGTGCAGTCTAGCGAGTAATTCTATCTCTCTGCAGAACTCCTGTTCTACCTGCTCTGAAACCTTGTTCATCCGCTTCACCGCTGCCACTAACCCATCACTAAATTCAGCTTTATATACAGTTCCAAATCCTCCCTGTCCAATGATTGTATTGAAGTTATCTGTTGCCTTCATTGTCTCCTTGTAGCTGAATTTTCGTAGCATTGATGCAGGCCCTGCAGATGACAGCCACCCCCACCCCAAACAACCCGAAGTTATGAATTAATGAATGAAAATTGCAATTTTAACGAACACCAGCATGAAGATAGCACATAACCAAGAAAACCCAGAATCACACCTTGAAATTTCCTTGTAGGCCTAGGAGGTGGGAAGGCTCTTGAAAAGGTCTTATTTATATTCTCAGATTCCTCTATTTCTCTGTTTTTCCTACGAATAAGAAATATCAAGACTATCAGCATCAAAAGGGCAGCTGCTGTGACTGCAATGCCAATAATTGGAACTAATGTCAGATGGTATGGGTGGTGGTTTGCTTTTAGGGGTAGTCCCAGCACAGCTTGGTTCGGGCCAGCAGCTGTTAATGGATTTGGAGGGGCTTCAGGAATGACTGCAGATGGAGGTGGCTCTGAAACACCAAAACAAAAAAAAAAACTAAGTTAAGTGGTTGGATAACAGAACATAGAACAAGAACTACAGATGAAATCACTTCCCATGATGTGAGACGGTTCAGATAACAGCTTCCTGGCCAAGAAACGACAATTAACTCATAGTAAATATATAATATCCTGTATCTAGAAGGTTAGAGCATGACAAATAACAGGCTAAGGGTCTGACTGACGCAATATATTGGGAAAATTACTTTGCCCTTTTCCAGGATAATCTCTGTGTATTCTCATTCTTCTTAAAAGAACTGCATTTAACATAGTCCATTTACCCTTTATGTGGAGTTTCTTCCCTAAGTCAATATTTGAACTTCTTATACTTTGATTATCTGAACCATTATCTTAATTTCATAAAATGCAACATTGATTCAAATTTCACACTGTAAATAAACAAAAGAATGCAAAACTAGCACAGGGGTACATACTCGACACAAGCAAGAAATCAGTAAACACATGAAGCAGAAAACTACTCCTACCTAAAGGGATGTTGAGCCCTTGAACTCCGAAGAAACAGCTTGCAATTTCAACTGCTGAAACATCATCAAATTGGCTTGCAAGTGCAATAAAAGTTGCATCGCGGCAGGTACTCAATGTCAGATTATTATCTGTTCCCACCAGATGATGAAGGTATATAATGCCAGCATTTAAACACCTCTTGCAGTCACTTTCTAACAAAAGGGGAAGTCTGCAATTTTGTGCAACGTCCACGAATTTTGGAGACCCCAACATCTGAGTGACAGTTGATCGACCCTTACACTCATAAGTCACTGGAATTTTTGTCCCAAACCCACAAAAAACTGCTGCATCACTTGGAACTCCATACAGTTGCATAGTTTGAGAAATGGAATTAAGACATATATCAGATAGATTCGAGGCAACCCCTAGATTGCTAGTTGCATTTGCATAACGAGCAATGGAAACTGCAATAAACGTATTAATATAGCGGCAGCACTTTCCTCTTCCATCTTTACTAGAGCACATAGAGGCTGCTGAGGTAAAATTTGATCCACTCAGATCTAAGGGGCAATCTGCAGAAGTAGCAGGTGTTGTTGTGAATCAAAATAATCTTTTTTCAACAAAAAAAGAGAGAAGAAAGCATCGCCAAAAAAATAGACTTTTGATTGTTTACTTGGGAGTTCGAAATAACACAACAATATCTTCAATGTAGACAATCTCTAAATTTTCCAGTATTGTGACAGTAAAGCTATAATATGATTATTGGCACTAACCCAGTTACACATAACCATAAAAACAAAACTGCTCATGGAATCCCACGAGTCTCAGGAATCAAACACATTGGAAATGCTCAAAAATGTCTAAACAAAACAATTATTCACTAAGAAAAACAATAACACCTCAAAGAATTCAAGCTAGAAACCAAAACCCTCTTCCAAAAGTCCTCCCTTTTCACAAAATAATCACTCGCAGTAAAGAATAAAACAATCAATAAAATGCAAGTAACTTCCTTTCTCAATCCAAACAAAAACACAAATATCAAAAGTTTACATCTTTCTGAAACAGAAAAAGAAATGCTAATTAAATGGTACTGACCTGCCATTGTTAAATGCAGAAGCATTGCAATAAATGCAAGTAAACCCAACAACAACAACAAGGCATATCTATACACCACCATTGCCAAGACCAAGAAGGAAACTTTGAAGCTAGAAAGAGAGAGAAAAGAGAAGGGAGGCCTTAAAAACAGAAGCTGGGTATGTTTGGTGCATTTTAAGAGACTACACTGTTCATTCACAGAGGGAAGAATACTAACTGAGGTCTAGAGCGTGACCCGTTAAATACAGTTTAGTGATGTGGCTTTTTGCTATATGGGAAATGGAAAAGGCTAATTTCTAATCTTAATGCGCATAAACAAGAAGCGAGTCCATCATGCCTCCATGGTCACATTGTTCTGGTTCAGGGTCGTGCGTGTTAAGTGGTTTCACTACGGTCCAGTGAGCGGGCGAGCTATGAAATGGCTGGTTTTGGAAGTTGGGTATAAATTGAGCTGCATTTGTTGTGCTAGTCGTCAATGTGACTGCTTGAACCACGAGAAATCTAGTTCAATTGGAGAAGGTACAAAGTGAAATTGATGGTAGCTGTTGTTTTCCTTGGATTTTCAGTTTATTATTTTGGCATGGGCCCCTTTCATATCTGAACCCCATCGCCATGGGTTGTTTGCCCATTTCTACTAGCAAGATGTAAAGATAGTTCTTTTTCATGGAAATAAATAGGATGAACTTAAAAGTGACATTATACTGTGTTCTATTGCTTAGACTACACTGTATGTTATTCCATGCTAGGTGGAGTTATTTTTCTCAGAATAAAACAAGAAGGAAAATCCACCCAAGCTTTTTGAATCATATTTTGACATTGGTATATTCGTCTTAAGGGTATGAAAATCTTCAACCAAACAATATTGCGTCCAAAATATGGAAATTCTTGAATTTTGTATGAATAAGCACCGGGTCTCTTAAGATAGACCCACGATTTCTTCTCACGAAATGAGCACGAAGGAAGCAGCAACAGCCCAGAAGCATGTCTGCCCGTGTGAGTGATGGGCCAGTGGCAAGGATCCTTTTGGAGTTATATATATATAAATCTTCCAATATGGACAAAAGGGCAGCTCAATAATGATATATAAACAATTGCCATTACTAATGGCAAGCTCACATAGGCACATACATATATAATATACCAAGCATGTGATGCTCCATTGATAATGATGCTACATGTTACAACTGTTGTTTTTTTTTGTCTGCTGGGGAATGTTGAGGATTTTTTTAAAAGCATTTTAGTAGATAAAGTGACATTTTAAATTGAAAGCTTTGGTGTGAAACGAGTAGGATTATTGGTGCTATTTCAACCTTTTAGCCTTGCAATCCACGCTTAGAATTTTGGCGAGTTCCACTTTTGAGTAGGGTGACGCGAGCATAGTTGTTGCTGCACTCTATCGATCTATCAAATTGCGGGTTTTCTTTAAAAGAAACATTAGCACAATTATCTCAAAATAACACTATCCTAAATTTTTTAATGAAATAACACACTTTCTATTTTATCATACTTTTGAAATGGAATATACTAAATATTATTATTTTCAAGCATGATAAGATAATTATTACGTTTTAAAAACACGATAACTTAATATGTTTTCGTAAAATTTTTATGCTGCATGGGGCGCAACAACTACAATACGTTATAATTTTACTTGGACTTTCCATTAATGGACAAACAGTCACATCTACTGGTATGTATAATTGGATTGTGTTATGCGAAGGTGCATTTGGATTGTTACCCTCTCTTTTTTTTTTTAATTGAAAATGGGTAACATATGTCTTAAATATATTGAGGAGACATTTACCACACCATTAAATGATGTTAACAATAAGGTGTTGTGGAAGTATCCGTTAAATTATGATTTGAATATGTTGATTATTTGTTGAGTATATATGAATTGACATGATAATTTTAATGTGTTATATAGGTATGTCAGAACATATATATTGCATTTGTTTGGTAGTGTATTATACATAAACCTCGCGAGGAGATATGTGCCTTTAATTGATCTAATGTTGCTAAATGATTCTGACGTTAGTCCCACATATACTTGAGGATCTGTTGTATTGGCATGCCTATACAGACATCTATGTCTTGCATTTGGGGGATGTTTGCTACTTTTACAAGTATGAATCGAAGAATCCAAAATAACTATTAACATTTTAAAATGTTTGTTGTTAACACGAAATAAATAATTCATTTTTTTATTAATAACAGTTATGGTCTTAAAAGCATCTTCATGTGGGTCAACCCTAAATGCTTAGATTGCCACTTATGACTATCAAAATTATGAGGATTACACTTCAGATCCCACCAGGATGGTATTACAATTTTTTTTGTCGCAATTATATGCATAAATATTGTCTAATTGTAACTTTAAAAATGCAATTAAATTAACATATTTGTAATGTTATGTGGTGTACTAGTAGTATTCGATAATAATCCAACACATGTGTTGTTATTTTATTAGAGCAAGCTAGATAGGCAACAACTTATCCAAGTATTTTTTTAAAACCTTTTATTAAAAAAAAAACTTAACTTCACTGAATTATTATTTTTTATTATTTAAGAAACTTATCTTCAACATATCATATAAACACCTTATAAGGATGAAAAATTGACAGTTGATCCGACTATTTGCATTAGTGGGATGTATATATGGACATCAATGGTACTGTTGATATTTTTTAAGATGGTTGAGCTATATTGCCAGATTGAGTAATGTAACGGTTCAACTACATACAACACATTCTAATCGACATTGATATGAGTGATGCGTTATATGCCATAAATCATCGGGGTAAAAATAATAATTATAACTAGTTAAGCCACCATAAAGCTTATGTATCACAGAAGAATAAGATATTTACATAGATGCATGTTGTGATTATAGAGGAGGAGTATATAATTTGGTACATGAGTATCACATGTCAGGTCATTACACTGAATCTCAATTGAGTGGTCTCGTTGCTATGGGAGGGTTGAGAGGTCATATTTGTGCTTCATAATATTAATGAAAAACATAAAAGATACACCTATGCATGCAATATTTTCCACAATAGACTTGATGACTTTGGAGAGAGATTAACTCTTGAAGATGCAGTGGCAGATGATGAGACCACTCAGGTAGGAGTAGGATGTAATTGGGCTATTGATGAACCTAGATCATTTAGTAAAAAACATAGACGTAGCTAGATAGATGGGTTATATTGATAGTTTTTAGATTTAAATTATTAGAATTTTATATTACTTAAGTATTTCATATTCCTTTTACATGTATATATGTTTATTTATTTGCATTCCTGAGGCTACCTAATTATAAAATATGAGAATTTGTTATGTTTGGTTATTGTGTTTATTTACAGTTATTTTTAAACTGGATATAATTTTGGATATAGTTCCTAAATAGAGGAAATTCTGCCCAAATTTTATTAAAATTGAAAAATATCTTACTATATGAAACCATTAACTAAATTAAATGTAAGATTAATAAACTAAATAATAAATCTCACAAGAATCATTTTTTATAAGATTTAGATGCAGGGGAATTTTGTTGTTAAATTTTCATGAAATGACTAGGAGGCTACTGGAATTTAATTGATGTCGTCGTTCAAAACCGTAATATTTAACTCACATTGTAGTTATGAAACTCGATATCAAATGATAGTCATGGTTCATAAACGTGACATAAATTATATGTTTCGTTTCTGAATTGTGACATGAATTAAATGCGGGATATAAACCACAATATTCAAAAGTGTGCTATTTTAACAAATCTTTTGCTACTGTGTTAATTTGCCTATTCTTTTTTACTTTATATGCTAATTGACTAATATGCCCCTAATTATGTGGAAGGAAAGGGTAATTTGATTTCATGGAGAACTGTTTTACACTAGCGTTAGAGGTTTGAAACATGACATTTAGAAGACTTTAACCTTAATTGTTTTTATAAAAAAAATCTCTTTCCTGTCACCTGAACTAGTTTAGTTGACAAAACTAGAGGAGTAGATGAGGTGCTGATGCTATTACTCCTTTTGTGTTGGATAAATATGATGTCTTAGTTAACTCGACGAAGATGGGTACACGACCCATTTTGTTGTTTAGGTTTTGCTAATTCTGCCATGTAACAGTCGTCACACCCTAGCCCAACATTAATTTCTTTTCTTTTCCTGTTAAAAAAGATCATCATTCCTTCGATTATTGTTTTGTATTCAACAACCGACTAGATAGGAGTAAATAAATGTATTTAGAAAAATCCAAAAATAAATAAATTAATAAGAAATATTTTTAATTGTGATTTGTGAATGATATTCAGTGCCTATATTTTATAAAATGTTCAAATTGAGTTCCTCTACTTTATTTCTTTATTTGATTTTTTTTTTGTATTTCTTAAAAATAATTGATTAAATACCTTTGTTTCGAGATTATATTTCTTAAGAGTATTATGATTTCACATTGTTACTGAAATATATATACTTGATTGATATTTTTCTAAAGTAAAAGAACTCAAATTCAAATATAGGAACTCAAATATAAAGTTTTATAATACACTATGGTTTTCTCTTTGTTTTATATCAACGATGTGCAACGTGAACAAGTCTTGTTAACACTAAGAAAAAATAAAATTATGTAAGACAGTGGGTTACAAATGTTATATAGTCCAATATCTAATGATTGAGCCAGCTCCAGTGAACATGAAAAAAAATTTGTTATAAGCTATAATTGAATATTAAATAAATGGGTTATGAAGAGAATCGTTTGCCCAAGTGGGCAAATTGCAATGTACTTCAGTTTCTCTAAGCTTTTGCTTTGCTTGTTTTCTTTGATCCTCCTATCTGATATCTCTTATTAGTATCACGGTTTCCTTCCTATTTGTTTACTCAGATGCTACTTGGGCCCGTATGGCCTGCTTCTTCATTGGTTTTAGGATGACAAAATAGGTAAAGTTGTGTAGCCCATCATTTTGTTTTCCTAGTCTGTCCTTGTTTCTCAGTTGGTTAGTAAAGTCAAATATGACGATGGTAATTAACGGTCAGCTCTAGGTGCATGCCATTTTTTTTTTTTGAAAACCAACACAATTTCAAAAAAGTTAAAGAAGAAAAATGACATTTTTAAAAAGTTTTGGGGAAATGGCATGGATTCTATATAATTGTTATTTTGAATCGTGGTTTTTAAAGAACTATTATTCAGAATACCATAAAAATCGCTATTCTGAATCACAGTTGTTAAAGAACTGTTATTCACAATAGCACTTCTTTAACAACCACGATTTATAATAGCAGTTTCATAAGAAAACTGTGATTCTGAATTGCGGGTACGATGTATATATAAGCACAACTCGTTTTCTCCATCACCGCAGCTCCTAAAAGAAAAAAACCCTAGAACCTGAAAAAACCCCAAGAGAAAACAACATTCAAATTGCCTAAAACACTGTCCAATCCTCCATCAAAACACCAAAATCATCTTCCCCTTGTCTCATGAGTATTTCTATTGTTTTTTGTTGCAAACCGTCAACCAAGCTTGTGTGTCCATCCAAACCGTCACCACCACCACCACTAGCCACCTACACATCATAAAAGCAAGGTAAAACATTTGCATTGCCTGTTAGTTTGATGAGTTTAATTATTGAGTTAATAAATTTTATGTTTTGATTTAATTTGGTATTTGTGTTGTGTTTGATAATTAGGAATTTGTATTATATTTGATAATTATATTATTTTAGGTTTTGAATGTTGCAATTATGTGTTGTTAATACAATTAATGTTATTTATGGAATCAATTAGACTTGAAATAGCGAAATTAGGGTTTAAATTGATTATTGGGTTAGTTGTTATATTTAGTTATATTGTTTGAATTGATATAAATTTTACTTTAATTGATGTAATTTGATAGGCTTTTAATCAATTGATTTTACTAATAAAGTTACGGTCAAAATCGTAGCAACTTTAGTTATCGTTGAATTTTTGTATAAATTATCATAATTGTAGATTCTATTGAATTGAGATCATTCCCTTTTTAATTAATATTCAATTTTTGTAATTTAGTTTTTAATTGTAAAATTTTTTCAATTGATAAGCTGTAATGAGTATTTTTATTTTACAGAATGTCTTCAAACTTCTTTATGTTGTGTTATTATGATGACACTGTTGTTCCTGATACGAATAATAATATCACTTATATTGATAGAAGTACCGTGTTTTTGAATGGTACTAGAAGCATGTCATTTGAAAATACGAAAAACATTATATGTGAAAGATTTGAGTTGAATTATAATGATGTTGGAATAGATATCACTTGGAGGTTGGACAATTGTTATATAATGGTCGACGTGATGCAGTTGATCTTTGTGATCTTGATGATAATGGTGGTGGTCTTGCTCGTTATTATGTATCTTCTTGGCTCGATACATGTCGTACTACACTTGACATGTTAGAAGAGATATTAAACCTAAATGATGTTGTCTCGGAGGATGAGACTACATAGATAGGTGAAGTCGTATTATTGATGAAGTTAGTCCACCCACTTGTCATCGTAGAAGACATAAATAGGCTCGGGTGTATTATTATGTTGTGTTATTTTTATTATTACTAGTTTTGTAATATTATTTTTGTTAATTGTTATGTTGATTTTAAAGTTGTCTTACATATCATGCATTTTCATACTTGATTTATATAAGCATGATTTAATACCGTCAAAAAATAGATAAACATGTGAACAAGTTGTTTAAAATTTTAAATCATCCATTAACAACTTAAAAAATACAAAAACAAAAACAATGTTTAAAAAACACACTCATTAATTTGGGATTATAATTAACAAATAAAAATGATGTTAAAATATAACACTTTGAATTGTGGGTCTAAGATTTGATAATTTATGGACTTGTTTGACTTTTAGTTGTGGTGGTTTAGACTTAATTTTCTATGAAAATAAAGCGTGGGTCACAACCGTTATTTTTATTAGTGGTTCTAAATGACCGCTAATAATAATAACAGTTGTTTAATAAAACATTAATAAAAATAACAATTATTTACAATCGTTATTAATATTAGAAATTATTAATGAAATCATTTTTTTCAATAATAATTAATTTAAAATTATACTATTTTTTGAATACTTTTACGTTATATACTATGTTTTAAAATCTTTTATCAATCAATGCTAGTTTGTAAAAAAAACAAAAACCAACCGTTCGTGCCCTCTCAATACTTTACGGGGCCCCATCCCCAGTCCTTCCCATCTGTCCAGGCTCGAACCACGAGCATCATTAGCAACAATACTTGCCATGAATGCTTGGCTTCTAGTGAGGTGATGTACTGCATCCACCTGTATACATGAGACACTAGTCCTCAAGTAGAGGACCATTAGGCACTTGCTCTTGCCTTTGTTGCTTAAAGCAGCTTTTGAATGCTCCCACCTACAATATTCAAATTTCTTCAGACTCATCTAACGGACTGTTTATTTTTTAAAAAAAAAAACTTTTAAAAAATTTATATATATTTTTATTTTAAATTAATATTTTATTACTATTTTCAGATACTTTAACATATTAATATTAAAAATAATTTTTTTAAAATAATTTTTTAAATATATTTTTAAACAAAAATTACTTTAAAACACAATCATCCTAAACAATACCCATTCCAAAATAAAAAAAGAAGCAGAAAGCGTATTAAAGTGACCAAAAGCTGCATCCGTAAGATGACTAAGACTAGATTTATTATTATTATTTTTTCTTATAATGGTTAATTTGTCTGATAATTCAGAATAATTAATAAGGCCTCAGGCTGTTGATTGCTTTACCAAAATGAATCTTGCAAAATTCTCGGACGAGCACTTTTTTTCTCAACGGATACCTCAATGAGTCCTTTGGTTTTTATATTTTTTTAAAAAATTATTTTAAATTATTTTTTTATTTTCTAATCATTTTAATGTGTTAATATTAAAAATAATTTTTTAAAAATTAAAAAATATTATTTTAATATATTTACAAATTATTTTTTAAAAAAAACAACGATTAAAATTATCTCAAACACGTTACTTATTTATTTTTTCTTCACATTTTTATTTAAAAACTAGAAAGAAATCATAAAAAAAATCTATAGGCATTTATTAGTCCTTAATGTTTTCCAGCCCCCACAACTCCCATCTTCTTCATGCCTCCCTCCTCAAACATCATAATTGCTCACCAAACGCTTCTTTCCAACTTCCGTTGTTTTATTAATGTTTTGTCTTCAAACCAGCATTAGACAATACACACCCAAACCACCAATAATGCAATTGCAGGCAAGCAGTTAGCAGCCCTATTGTTCTGCTCTCTTTTCCTTCTCATATTCTTCTGCTTTCATTGAAACTAACTCTCTACTTTCAATCACAGAGATCCATCCTCATTGCCTCTCTTTTCACCTCAGCTTTTCTCCTCGGTTTCTCCACTGCTCTCAAGGTGGGCTTTCATCGAAACTCTTTTCTCGATCTTCTTCGTTAATCTTTTATTTTCCCAGTCATGTTTTCTCTCCTCTAATTATGACCAGGAGGGGCAAACGTGTGTGGTAGACAGCAACTGCAACTCAGGTCTCCACTGTGAGACTTGTGTAGCAAATGGAAATGTAAGACCACGTTGCACCAGAATCCAACCCTTAATTCCTACTTCAAAGGTCAGTACAAATTCATTGATTCCCATATCAATTCTGAACTTACGTGTGTGCGTCATAAACATGGGCAGTTAAACGCGTGTGTGCATTGGCTTATGTTCTTGTGTTTGGTTCCATTAGGAGAAGGGATTGCCGTTTAATCAGTATACGTGGCTAACAACTCACAACTCGTTTGCCAAGCTGGGAGATAGGTCTGCAACAGGGTCCATTATTCTAGCTCCCACGAATCAGCAAGACACGGTTACTAGTCAGCTTAATGTATGTTGTTTTCTTTCCCTGATATCTGTTTGGTTACTGAGAAAATCTTGAAAGAAAAAAAACCAAGTCTTTACATGAAACACGGATCCTGGGTGATATTGTTGCTTGCCGTACGAATGTTGGGTCCAGTTGCTTTAAAGTAAAGCTTTGATGTAAAAGAAAGAAAACGGCAACACTTTGGATTGCTTTTTTACTAAAAGCTGTGAAGCTTTGATATATTGGTCGAAAGTCCAAAATGTCCTTGGAGCATCAGAGCATAAAGCGTGAAGCGCGAGTAGTCTTACTCTTATGATTAGGCTTCGCCGTTTTATCTCTATGGTTTACCATCTATTACTATTTATATATTTAATTACTTAACATTGGAGTTAGCTTAACTAAAACCAAGGAGCAAAAGACACAATATCAAGCATCATGTGTATTTTATAATGTGCGAATCCTTGGTGAAAGACTGATTTTACTTTTTGGTGGGCAAAATAGCATCGATCTAGGGGTATAATGGTATTTTTATGGGACACCCTGGTCATTACTTTAAAAGAAGGGGCTTGACAGTAATTCTATGTTTTTTTTACAGTGTGATTACTTAATTGCACATAGAAAATAAAAAAAAATCATTTGCGTCAAGATACTTTTAATTCTTTGATTTTATTTTTAAACATGTAACTTACTTTATTATCCTTGAAAATTAAAAACATGTCTTTGACTTAAGGGCTTCTTTGTCATTTACATGTGGTCATTTAATAGTTATTGTGTGTCCTTGAGGGTAGTAGGATAATTTGATAAATAAGAAAATTAAAAAAAATACACAAAATAGTGTCAGTTGCCTTCAGATGACACGTGCGAAGCTGTCAGGTGGCCAAAACCGTGATTCCAGGGCGGCTTTCGAAGCGTCTTGGCGTCCCCTCATGAATCACTAGCATGTGTAGCACAATGGCGGCTGATGTGTTGTGTATGGCCTTTTGTTTTAATTTTTCTTTTTCCCTATCTCCTACTTGATTTTCGTGCTAGAATTAAAAAAAAATCAAATTAGCCCCTAAAGTTTGTTGTTCTTAAGATTTCATCCCTATTATCTTTATTACAATTTTTAAAATTTAGAATACTTTATGAAATTAAGGGTTTTTTTTCAATTTCATCCTTCTTCTCTTTGTTGCAATTTTTTTTTTGATTTAGAATAGTTTATTAAATTAAGAATTATTTTCAATTTCATCCACAATTGATTCATCTATCAGATTTGGTTTCTATTTTTTTAATAATTATTTTTTTAGATAGTTTTTTTCTGTCAAATCTAATTCTTTTTTTTATTGTTGTAAGTTTTTGACCTTGCAAGATGTTTTTAGATTAATGTTTTATTATTATAATTTCATCTTCCAACATTTAATTAGCTGAGTGTTTAGCTTCTTAGTTGAGTTCGAGTATGAATTTAATGGTTTGTGAGTTTAAAAAATTAACCCCGATTTACGAAGTTGACACAAGTTTCTTTGGTTTTTTTTCCATCGCCCAACATTTTGTTATTTTTTAATTAGCTTTCTATGGTATTTTTTTAATCATTTTGAAATAACAAGGGATGTCTTGTTTTTTTTTTTCTTTATTGAATTTAGCTTTTTGAAGGAATTTTATTTTTAATTGAATTAAATTGATTGATTTTATCCTCCAACAATTAATTTTTTAGGTGTTGAGCTCCTAGATTGAGCTCAGGTTAAGAATTTAACGAATTGTGGATTTGAGAGTTTAACCCGGGTTTATTAGGTTCACTTGTGCTTGCTTGTTTTTTTTTTCTTTTTAAGCTTTTTCATATTTCATCCTCTAACATTATTTTTTACTCTTTCTATATGATTTATCTTTCTTTTTAAAATAACAAGGGTTGCCTTGAGTTTTTTTTTTTTTGTTAAATTTCACTTCTTTAAAAAAAATTTTATTTTTTAATCCTCTGACATTTGATTTGAGGCAATACTAAAATTATTTTTTTTGAAAATTAGTATTTTTTGTTTTTTTACTTTTTTATTTCTATAAAATTATCCTGATATCATATCTCGGGTCATAGATTCAACAGGTTTACCAGGTTTAACTTAGATCTTTTTTTACTGCTTTTTTAATCTTTTTTTTTTAATCTCCGTCAATGATTAAAATATTAGATTTTTTTGAAAAAATAAATTTACATCTTCTTGATATCTTTTCTACAATAAAAAAATTATAAGCCCGCGGCATAACACGAATCACCTATCTAATATAGACTATTTTATCTGGGTATAATCAGAATGACAACAATAGCAATACTTCATTGATGTTCGACAACTTTAACTAGTGAGAATTTAAATATTTATGTTTTATCCATTAAATTTCAGGTATCTATTTGGGTATTCATTGTCCAACTATTATTTATTACTCAACAAAAACTAGAAAAATATATAAATGTATATCGCAGGTTATATTTGGATTGGATTTGAGATAGAGTTTGACAATATTCATATATTCATTACTTTCTACCTACTGCATTTTGTCCCGGGATGAATTAGGTGTCTATTGACTCCTATCATCGTGTCTGGTCTCATTTTTGTATAAGAAACAAAGGGAATTTGTGCAGGATGTCATGGAATCCTGAGGAAGCCTCCATGATGCGCATTGAAATGGCCTCTTCAATGGACATTTTAAAATATACGTGTACTTCTTTGTTCACGTGATTCGTAAGTTAATGGTGAGGTAAACTATTGGTCTTGACTTCAAAGTCCGCTGGAACAGGTTTAGTCTATGCTAATAAAAAGCAGAGGGATCTCAGTTTGGTCATGACCCTCTAATAAAAACTTAGCTTAGGGGGGTGAAATAATAATGGTGATGGTGCTTTGCATTTGGTCAATGTGCTCTGATGCAGCAGTTGCTCATAGCTATTTTCTTGCAGATATGTGTGTTACGAAACAGGAGTAAATAAAACAAGAACTCTTCATAATATATTCCTAATTCCTTTAGTAGACAGGACAACAGATACTCAAAAGTAAATGAATTTTACAAGAAGAGAACTGTGTCTCACATTGATTTTTGATTATCAAATAATTATGTAATTTCAAATCACTGTGGCCATTAATTCAAATAATTGGATATTCGAAGCGACAGAGGAATTATTATAATAAAGAGGTGTTTTAGTTTGTCAGACAATTACTTAACTGATGCTGATTTTGATTTTCTTTCTTTCTTTCTTTTCTCCGAGGAACTGATCTATTATGCTGTTGTTGATTATGGTTTTCTTTTTTTTAAGAAAACAAAAACTAAAGTATACTTAAAAAGTGGTTTTCTCTTGCAGAATGGCATTAGAGGATTCATGCTTGATATGTATGACTTCCAGAATGACATTTGGTTGTGTCACTCCTTTGGAGGAAACTGCTACAACTTCACAGCTTTCGTAAGTTTCAACAAGATTCTCGGGCACCACATAAAAGACATTCCATTCATCTCACATAGATGTCTAGTACACAAAACTACTTAAGCTTTAATGAACAATCTTTAGTTTTCTGGTTTCTTGTAGCAACATTATTACAACAGCTAAATCTATATTCAGATTTTGAAAAAAATGAGATCAAGCTTTTCATTGGATTTTGGATATAGTGCCTGACCATTTATAGTTACTTGTTTTACCTCCAAATCCAGCAACCAGCCATTAATGTTCTGAAAGAGATTCAAGCATTTCTTGAAGCCAACCCATCAGAAATTATCACCATTTTCATCGAGGACTACGTCACATCACCAAGAGGCTTGACTAAAGTGTTTGATGCTGCTGGCCTGAGGAAATACTGGTATCCTGTATCTCGGATGCCAAAAAATGGTGGCAAGTGGCCAACAGTTGATGATATGATCCAGAAGAATCAGCGTTTAGTGGTTTTCACTTCAAAGTCCGCTAAGGAGGCCTCTGAAGGAATTGCCTATGAATGGAGATATATTGTAGAAAACCAATGTGAGTCCTATTGTTATTATTATCCTGAATCTAGAACAATTCAATGGCTAGAGAGAACAGATTAACCCTTATGGATGTGGAAATTGCAGATGGGGATGGTGGAATGATTGCTGGTTCATGTCCAAACCGTGCAGAATCACCTGCCCTGGACACGACATCAAGGTCACTAGTTTTAGTAAACCATTTTCCTGACAGGCCAGATATAACACAAGCCTGCAAGCATAATTCTGCTCCTTTGATGGGTATGGTTAACACATGTTATCAGGCTGCGGGTAATCGGTGGCCTAACTTCATTGCAGTTGATTTTTATATGGTATGTGCACTTCACTTTATCATTCATAATCTGTAAAAATACATGAAGATAGCAAAGCCCAGTTTTTAGTCATGATCAATTTTCATATGCGCATTTCAGAGGAGTGATGGTGGGGGAGCCCCAGCTGCTGTCGATGTCTCAAATGGTCATCTAGTTTGCGGATGCGGAAATATTGCCACTTGCAAGGTCCGCTTCAATCTACATCCATTCATTGCAGGTTCAGCTTTTTGACATTGATTTGATAAAAAAAAAAACTGACTGGCATCTCTTTTATTTGCAGCCAAATATGACCTTCGGTGCATGCAACCTACCTGAGCCTAGCATCACCCCGGCTCCCGGAACTGTAGCAAATGATTCCAGCTTTGCGAATTTTGAAAAAAGACCAGTTCAAGGAAGGTGGTTGCCTGGGACAGTTCTGGTGGCCCTTTTCTTATCATTGTCGATTTAAATTAGGTACCTGTCTGTCTTCTTCGGATGCTCTGACGACAGGAAAGATATGCCTTTCTAACCAATAGTAACCTGTACGCAATGGGATTTATGTGCTAAAAAAGTAGGATATTCTGTTGTTCTACATTTGTTTATTTGGACTCAACACTAGCTCAACTGTTAGGGTTTTATTGAACAAATCTGATGTACATTATCCTTCCATACCGAAACAGAGAATTGTTTCCACTGATCGAATGTGAGTATAAAATCTATAACCATCGATGCTGGCTATTCTCTGCAATGGGGATGTGTTTTTGAAATAAAAATAAAAATGACATTCATGTGATTGTATTGTGGTGAACTTGTGATTAGGAAGTAAACCTTCCAAGACTGAATTTTTTCTTTGGACTACATCAAGATTTTTAATCCCTTGGTTCATACAAGCTCCATGCCTAGCACACCAGTAAGCACAGACAATCCCCTCTCTACGTACATGCTTGAAGATCAACTCCCAAGGGCCTTCCTCTTAACTAGAGAATAATATTATGCTCTCTTTCAGAAATCGCCTATAAAAAGCAAATGTGTTCCATTTTATATTGGGTTTGGATTAGTTCCGATGAACGCCTGAGAAGCACCCATTTTGAGGGCTGATCCACCGGCCCACTCCAACACGCACTGAATTGCAACTTTTTTAAAAGAACGTTTGGGAGTGCTTTTTAAAAACGTTTCCGAAAAAAATTAAATTTTTTTTTTTGCTTTAAAGTAATATATTTTTGATGTTTTCAAATCATTTTGATGTGCTGATCTCAAAAATAATTTTTAAAAAATAAAAAAATTATTGGCATACTTTTCTAAGTAAAAAACACTTTGAAAAACAACCACAACCACACTTCCAAACACCCTCTAAAGCAGACCGCTGAACTTTTAGGCGTAACATCACCGAGATTAGCTTATAACCCCTAAAAAGGGGGTGGTTCGGCTACTTGTCCTCCCAAGAGACTGAATATCCCTCTTTTTTTCTTTTTTTTTTAATTTTGAGGGTAACTTAGGAGTCTCTATAATGTTTTAAAAAGTGAAAGAGTGCACTTGAGGTTATGACTCAGCAGTGGAAGGGAGTTCCTTTCCTTTGCATCAGGGTTCAAGCCTCACTGTGCACGTCTATCACCCCCGCGGTGCCTTACATGCTCACTAGGCTTGTAGGATCTTCAGTGAACTCGGGGATTAGTTGTGATGCGCGTAAGGTGGCCCGGACACCCCGGGTTAAAAAAAAAAAGAGTGAAAGAGTCACCTCAGTTGTACCTTTAAATGAAATGTGATTCATAGGGCGGTGCAGTATAGTTTGAGTTAAGCATCAGATCCTCTTGGCACCGCACCCTGATCAACTCCCATAACCCTACTTCTCAAGGTTATCTACCTTTTTCCTCTCGCTAGGTAACCTATTTGGAGACAATAATGAAAAGGGATATTTGATTATAAGGGCCACCATCAAATTAGGTTATCTGCTCCTCTCAGTTGACAATAACCCATTTAGCATGGCTAGTGGCAGAGTATTAACAAATGATTGATATTATGTATCATGTAAACATGTATTACATAGAAAAATTAATTTGCAGTAGAGAGGAACAGATAACCTAATTTCATTATCAATCTCATCAAAAATATTTTTTTAATATATATATAATCAAACTATAATTCATCTATTTTTAGTTTAGAGTAGATTCAATTCTTGTATTTTCTAAATCTTTAAAAGATTATTAAATTTCTTAGCAACAATTCTATGTTGATATATGGTAAAGTAGCTAAAACCATGATTTAAAAGGATTGTCATGACAAATTAAATGTTGTTCTTGCTGACTTATTATTTTCTACAAGTGAATTAAACATAAATGTTATTTTTAAAAAATTTTCTATTGTGTTCTAATTTTTTGAGTTGTCCTATACTTCATTTTCAATCACTAATAAGTTCATTAACATTATTTTTCATATGAAATTCATATCAAAATACATATCAATTCATTAAAATCCATTTCAATTCATATCCACATGCATATAATATTACCCATACACATTAATTCAACAAACCCTTAAATTATTATAAACTCTAATAGTTTCAATAACTAATTATAAAGGATCAGTTATTCTGCTTTTGATTTTTGTATTATTTTGTTTTCTTTTTAGTTTTTTTAAAAAGAAAGACTCTTGAAAGAAAAAAAATAATAAAAAAAAGTTTAGTAAAATATGCTGGACATATATAATATATAATATATAATATTGTGTTAGATCAATTAGGGTTAAAAAAATATAAACCTGTTAAAATATTATTAATATTATAATATAAAAAATATTTTTTTTCAAAAATGGGCAATTACCCCTTTCTACCCGTACATGGCTCTGCCACTGAGCATGGCATTCAAAAGAAGATCATCTCCCCTTTCATTTTCTTAGCCACGTGGTATTCAATGTTCACAATGTAGGGGCCTGAAATAACTGCCTTTTTTTATTGGCCATCAAATGCAAAATGGAATCTTTCGTATAGTACTTGGCCTAATTTCGTAACAAAGCATGGGCTAGTTTACAAGCCTAGCGATCAGATTATTGGACCTTAACCCCTAAGTGGCAAGAAACACATGTCTATCATCTTCTTCAAGAATAAAAAGGAAGAAAAGGGAGGGGGGATCTGGCATCCTTGGTCAAGGAGCCCAAGAGGTGGTTGTGCTTAAGATCATGGGCACTCAACTATAAACAAATATTTCTGTTGGCGGTTTGTGCATGACTCAAGGCACCACGGTTCTTTAGTTTATGCCATCCAAGGTTTAATGACATGTTAATTCACATATATTAAGCTTAACTCGAAATATTTCTGATCAACCTCTCTAATCAAAGCAATTAGCCGCCTCCTATTACTGTCATCTGTATATTTAAAAAACGGAATATACGATTTGTAGGTAGATAGGGGAATCAAGGTAAAGTGTGTCTTATGGCTGGGGAATAAATGGCATATTCCGAACATCTTCTTTATCTTGTATTTTGATCGAATGAAAGTTAAATTTTATATACACAGTGATACTTTCTCGTGAATCTAATACGTGATAAACAGAACAAGAATATTTTGCCTAAATGCTCCACTAAATTGAATTGTCTCCTATCTGCCTCAGTGCCTTGTATTCAGAGGTCAACATGGATAGCTGCATCAATTTGCATCGGCACCACTCACCAGCCCTTAATGTTGCTAGAGTGCTCATGTTCCATGTATTCTGCTTCGTCATGATTATTCCCAAGACTTTCTGGTTATTGCCATCTACCGATCACAACTTTTCCAAGAATAATAAGAGCATCAGCCTCTTGCAACGACGTGGATGTGGATGCGCAATGCAATGAAATGATCCTACGGTACTCAATCGTGGCTGGAGGCAAGCATGAGCAAAGGCCATCCAATATCTGGGTCCTAATGTCAATGGAGTCTCTTTATTCTCTTTGTGGGTGAAATTCAATCTCTGACGTTATCTAAAATATGCGATAAACAGAAAATAAAGTTACGCATTTTTCCTTTTCAAATTACAAGGATAACTTCTTAACCTAGTTTCCCTTCATATCAAACACGGCCTGGGTACGTTAATTACTGTTTCTTCAGCCTCGGAACTTCTGCTCTTGAACATTCCATTGAGAAAATATGCCATATTTGGTGTGCCGTCTTAGCTTTTGACAAGTCACGGAGGTATAGACGTGTCCAGTTTTCTTTTGTTTCGAGATCAAAACCGTGTGTGTGTGTGTGTGTGTGTGTGTTCAGATCCAAGCTGCCACTTTCAAGCATGGTTAATGGAGTATATAAGTATATATGCGCACCAAAACAAGATCCGATTGTGCTAGACTTTGATGGGGAGTCTGGGAATTTCTATATATATTCTCAGCCAGATTATTTTTTTCTTCCCATGGTTTCTGATTCCCATGTGGTTTGTTTGCTTTTAACGAGAAGATGGATTTAGTCTCACTCACAAGCTAGTCGACCAAATATAAAATCCGGCTCTCAAATAAAATAAAACCCTGGATTTGGAAAGCTGAGCTACGTAAAGTCAAACCAAATTTGAAAGCTATCTGTAACTTTTTTATTTCCCAAAAAAGAAAACTCCAGGGAGACCAGCTTACTCTGTTTGGCTGCTTAGATCACAAACTAGCCACGTAAATTCAACTCGAAGCCACGAAAACATTATCCACTACTTGCCACCTCGCAGAAACACAGAGTTAGACGTGCTAGCAAAATCAATCAGGCCACGGTGACTGCTGCCATCACAAGCATGCAAGTTCAACTGCATAATTAATAGAAATCTTATCCATTACATGTGCCATACTACCGAGCATGAAATGAAGTCTGCGGGGAATAAATCTTACGATACAGCAGCTAGCATCTCTTAATTATCTCTTTGATTTCTTCACTAGGTTCAGCTTGCTTGAAGGAGCAACTCCCTTTTCCCATGTAAGCCTGGGCTAAAACCTGAACTTTAGCTAATCCAGTGTGATTTTAGCATTGAGCGGCGCCTCCATGTTATAATGGCTTTGCGCAAATGATGTGTTGAGGATCGATGAATATCTAGCTAGGGCAATATCAAACGCATCTCCTTCGAGCAAAACTACTTCTACAATATCCTTCTAAGAACAAGTCATGCACGCCACTTCTAAGACCAAATCAGTTTTTAATTATATCCTTATATCAGCAAGGACCTTCTTCTTTTATTTACTTGAATTGATTTTTTATGTATATCATAAGAAATTAACTCTTTATTATATTCATGTCAATAAAAAGATTAATAAAACATATATATATATATATATATATATATATATATATATATATATATATATATATATATATATATATATATGCTATACCTCCAAAACAATTTGATAGCCTGAACTTGAATATAAAATAAATATTAAACCAAACAAATCATTTCCTATAATTTAATCGAATAATCCCTTCGGCCTTTGCTACTTTTTCTAATAAGATTATGAGCAAAGAGATCATCCAGCTACATATATAGAAATTCTAAACTTTGTTACTAAACAGTTTTTATATCAATTTTACCCTTAGACTCTCAAATATTCTCAATCAAATATTTACATCCATTAAAAAAATATATATCCATCTTCTCATCTAAAATATACCTTCTTCTTCTTTTTCTTATTTTTTTCTTTTTTTTGGTAAAAATGATGTTATTTTACAAGAAAACTAGTGTTTTTCGTTGAATATATAATTCTAATAATGATAAGATCATTGATATAAAATTAAAATTGTCACACAAAGGTTATATTTGAGGTTTGCTCTAAGTTTTTTTTAATACATTATTATTATTTTTTTATAAAAAAACCAACCAATTCCTTCGGGTCTTGAGTTAAAATTGTATCGATATCATACCTGTTTGTTTTTGTGTTTCAAAAGCGTTTTTGAAAAAATTAAAATTTTTTAATTTTTTCTTTGCTTCAAATTAATATTTTTTAAATATTTTTTGGTCATTTTAATATGCTGATATTAAAAATAATTTTTAAAAAATAAAAAATTATTATTGTAATATATTTTTAAATAAAATATATTTTAAAAATTAACATTCTGTACACGCAACTCTCGTGATATGCCTTGGGCTTTTGATGAACAAGAAGTCCACATGGAGAGCTCCATACACTGCTAAAAGTTGACAATGGGTGTGAACCTCGTCAGCATCACAAATCGGAGTGGATACGTGGTCAACAACAAGACACCCACGTGGAAAGAACCTCAATAATTTCATTACACACCCGAAACAAAATCTTAGGCCGAATCACATATCCCACTAGGTTTGCCTCCTCTACACTCTAATGGACTGCGAGAAAATATTTATTTATTAGCAATAAAAATATAGAATAGAATAACACCTGTTTTTTCCTTGTCCTTTTTTTTTTTTTTTAATTTTAGATTAGAACCGAATAATTAACACTTAATTAAGTTGTCTTTATAAAAAAGAGCCGCAGGATGTCTGTGTCAAATAAGGATGGCCTTTTAGTAGAAATTGTTAATTTATGGGGTTAAAGTTTTAAAAGGATGCATCTAGAATTTTATTTTATTTTATTATTTTTGTAGATTTGGATTCTAGATGTGACAATTAAGTCAATTGATTAGTAACCGTAGTAAACGAACAATTCTGCTTACGTTCGCATCCATTGGATCACTCAAAGCCACCAATAATGCAATAACAATACATCCAGCGTACTGTATACAAAGATAGCAAAGTAGATAATTTGAAAAAATTTTATTTTATTTTTAAATTAATATTTTTTTGATGTTTTTAGATAATTTTAATGCACTGATTTTAAAAATAATTTTTTTAAAATAAAAAATATATATTATTTTAATATATTTCTAAATAAAAAATATTTTGAAAAGAAACCGCAACCCTACACTAAAAATTTGATTTGTGCTTTAAATTGCTTTGCTGAAGATTTGTTTTTGCGAGATATCAAAACTATTGCCCATTGGAGTATTTAAATCCTTCACAAAGCAAATTATACAATATCCAGCTTTTAATGCAAATGCTAGGGAATCTCAAATTTGTTTATCATAATGTTCCGTATTGTAATACTTTGAGAATGGTTAATCAAATTATACAATCGGTGTTTTGTTTCTTTTGGCTAACCCTAGTTTTTTATTTATATAGAATGGTTAATCAAAATTGATAATAATAAAAATTAATTTTAATTATTATTATAATTAATTTTTTAACATTTTAATTTTTAAAATTTATTATAAAAAAAGATGAAAGAAGAGTTTGAGACAATATTTTTCAAATATTTATTCACCAGCATTCATCACTTTATTTTTAGTGTTTTTTTTTTCTTTTTATATTTTGATTTTTTTTTCAAATTTATAATCATCTTGTTGAGAGATATTTAAGAAAAAATAATTTATTATTGACAACAAGAGGTTTGTGTTATAAAAACGTTTCTAAAAATTTAATTTTTATTTTATTTTTTTTCTTCAAATTAATATTTTTAATATTTTAAAATTATTTTGATGTGCTAATATCAAAAATAATTTTTTAAAACGAAAAAAAATTATTTTAATATATTTGTAAAAAAATACACTTTAAATTTTTTTCTTTCAAAATTCTCAAAAAAAAAACTCCAAATACCCTGATTAGAATACCCAAGCAGGGTACGTACTTTGTCAGGCCAAAGTGAGAGGCAGCATGAAAACCAAAAACAAGTGAAATAGTCACACGAACATGAAACCATTGGATAGTTGTGATAACTGAGTTGGAATTCCGTACCTGTAACAACAAAAATCCTCCAATATTATTCATAACTACAGTACAGAGATTAATTAACCAAACACTAGGAAAGGGGCTGGAAACACGTGCGAGAGAGGGAGATAGCGCACGTGCAGTGGTGCTCGGCTGGAGAGGCACTTGTTGCCTGGTTGACTGGAGACATCTGGGTCTTCACTGGACGGCGTGGCTCGTGGGGCGCACTGTCTCTGCAACCCCACGCTGGGTCTGTGTCTGTTTAGTTTAGTTTAGTTTAGTTTAGTTTGCAAAATGCCACTAAACGACACCGCCTCCTTCTCTTCTGCCAGCAGCTCTTGATTCTCACTTTGTTTCTGTTCACTGCCACTCTGCCAGTTTTCAGTTTTGTTCTGTCATGCAATGCAAACCCATTGCAGAAAAACCTCTGCACAGACAAATTCTCTGTAGTACCTTGTAATCCATGCTAGAAGTTTAAGGTGTTTTCTTTGTTTCTTTTTGTTTCTTTTTTTTCTTTTGGTTTTCTCATTTCCAATTATCTTTCATGTATTAATATATACTAAACATGTAACTTTAATCAATTTCAATACAGTTTATTCATACAGGGACCATAGTATTTATGAAAAAATTACATTATACTAATTTTAACTTTGAAAATATTCAGAAAGAAACGTTTTATTTTTGTTCTCTAAATTTTGAACCACGTCGCCATTTTATACAAGATCGCCATTTTATACAAGATCATTGATCCGTGCTATCCTGCTGCTTTGATTAAATTTGTTTTTAACATAAACAAATGCCTAGACCTTGCAAATGTTTTTTCTAGTAGAAAAAAAACCATGTGATCAAATGTGACCCGGTCGCCTTAGCGGATTCAAAAGCAATATGGACGACCTATAAAGACATAGTTTGACTAAAAATAAATATTTAAGATGATATTTTATATATAAATACTGAGACGACAACATATTGAATCGAATCGAGTCAACATGCCAATTCGTCTGGTGGGTCATGAAAACTATGATAATCCTATAGAAAACAAATAAAAAAAAAGTTATGAAACTCAATTTTCAATAAACTCAATGTTGAATGATGAAATTGAAAAAAAAATCAATTAAAAAGAATAAAAAAATTGACCCGAATCAACTTATGTTAACCTTTTAAACCCTCGACCCAGGTAATGAGATCAGGATAGCTTAATAGAAAATAAATTTAAACAGATTATAAAACTTAATTTCCAATCAACGAGGTATTGAAAGATGAAATTGAAAATAAATTTATTAAAAACAAAACACAAAACAAACTACTTGAATCAACTCGAGTCAACTCATCGATCCTGCGGTCCTAATCATGAGACAGGAAAAATCTCATGAAAAGCAAGCCAAAATTATAAATCACAAAACCTAACTCTTTTCTCTTCTAGTTTTTTTTTTTAAAAAATCAATTCTAATGTTAATTCACCACTCTCTCAATTAGATTAAGTCGTAAGATCATGGAATGATTTTTAATCGCAGTCATATGAATTGACCCAAGAATGTAGCACGATGTCTCTTTCCTGAGATGAATAAAAAAAACAGATAATCTTCATATGGAGATAAGATGTGCGAGTAAATAGTTTAAAAGATTGAATAATTACACTAGAGAAGCGTGTATTGCAGTGTTCAATGAAGAGGGAATTTAAAAATGCACTCTGTGGCTCTGTGCACAGAATATAAAATGCTGGTACTTTAAGAATTAAAACAGGGAAAGACTAACAATTTTGGATAATACCATCCTGCGTGCGTTACAAGCGTTGCGGTTAAACGTGCAACCACGTACCTTTTCTCCTCGGAATATCATCTACAAATCCTGCCACCTTACCTGCAGCCTTGAATCTCTCTCTGTACACTGAACTAATTTAGGGTTGGAAAAAGAAAAGAAAACTAGCTGATTAGGATAAAAAAAAAATAAGAATATTAGATTACTATATATGTTCTAATGAAAATATATTCTGAAAAATGGAAATCAAGGAGTTAAAAAGAGAAGGCAAGCTCTTGCTTGACCTCGAGAGCAATCCTCCGAATCATAAATGACTCGGTTTTCAGGT
Organism: Populus simonii; assembly: GCA_007827005.2. NCBI lineage: Eukaryota > Viridiplantae > Streptophyta > Magnoliopsida > Malpighiales > Salicaceae > Populus > Populus simonii. The sequence goes on along the minus strand of CM017467.2, from coordinate 14,383,561 downwards.
GGTGGCGTGGTGATGAAAAGAGTCGATAACAATTGCTGGCTTGCAGGCCTAGCACGAGATAGATTCTCTCTTTATGTCAACGAGAAGGGTAGGTCCCACTTAATAGAGGGACCCACCTTACTAGTGTTATCCATGAAACAAAACTCCCTTTCCCTTTGCTTGCTCGGATAAAGTGGCGGAGAGACAACCTGGACCCGCACATTCCTCTGTTCTATATTGGACCATTGACCGCCCTAACTACTGTAACACAAACAGACAATTCTAACCTAATCATGTCGCTGCCTGCTTTGCTCTCTTGTTCTTCGCGTTATGGGTAATTTCATCTACTGCCCTCTACCCTAACATGCTCTCCCTTTCAGTACGTTTGTTGCCTCTGCAACAAAGTCACAAGCATGAGTAAACTTTTTCAATGAAGTCAAATCATTTCGCTTAACGAAGTTAACTTTGTCAACAAACTTGCTCATGTATAGTAGAAAAGATAATCATGAAAGATACTTGTCAAGTTTTTGTGGTGCAAGATCCGATGATCATTTCTTTAAAAAAATCAAGATATTTTTTCCCATGCAAACAATGAGGATAATTGCTATTTGATTGATCCGATCGATTCCTAGACTAGTTTGTATGCTATACACTGGATTTTTACAGTGTTAATCTTAGAGGTAATGATATATTATGGAGAGTTTGGTCATCAAAATAAATTAAGTAGGGGATTTAAAAGGTTTTCCTCATGAAAAGAGAAACCTTTACTTGGATACATAATGATAGAATTTTGTGAAGAATACTCTCATACGATGCAAAAGCTCTCTCTAAAAGCACAAGAACTTTGGAGATTGGGGTTTTACCAAGGGATCCATTTTCCCCGCTTTTCATTTCGACGACAAAGCGAAGAAGATTTGACACACCACCAGCCTGTAAAGGATGTATTGCATTATGCGGTGCCCTCAACATCCATAATGGGCAGGCACCCAAAAGCCATTCCTGTTTCACAAGTCAAAAGAGTGAACCATGCAACAGCAACAATACTACCACAGAAAGCACAGCATGGCATGGCCAGTTACCCCACCGTGACAGGGCAATACAGACAAAATTGAGAAAAAACAAAACTAGAGGGACCAAAACTGAAAATACCACCCACCTAATGGTGCTCAATAAAGTATAGTATAGTTTGATTTAATTTAATATACTTAAACTAGCCAAGCTGTCACGTAATTTACCTCTCTGATGTAAACAGGAGTTAGATTTTAGAGACTGTATTGGTGGGTCCCCATTAGTCTCCCTAATTTCATTTGACCAACAAACAAACACGCCTTCCCCATTCGATTTCCATTTCCCTCCCCCACAACCAACCGGGCAAATTCCATGACACGTGTGGCAAAGAGTCCGATAAGACCAGACCCACGCCCACACACTCTCTTCGCTACCCGTTTCTCTTTCATATAAGAGAGAACACCCAAGCACTACAAGCCCAACAAATCGGAGACAGGATTTCCAGGGTTCCTCAGATTTGCCATCACTTCTCATACTACCATTGTTGCCACTCCTAACCTTGTTTTTTCCAATGCCTCGAAGTCTAGAGCCGTTAGATTTGACCATTCAGATTCCATACCATTTTCGGTGTCCGATCTCCCTTGAACTAATGCGTGACCCGGTCACCGTTGGTACAGGCCAAACTTATGATCGTTCTAGCATCGAATCATGGGTGGCTACCGGTAATACTACCTGTCCGGTTACCCGAGCCCTACTCACCGACTTCACTTTAATCCCAAACCACACTCTTCGCCGTTTGATTCAAGACTGGTGCGTGGCAAATCGCGCCTTCGGCGTGGAACGAATACCAACTCCCAAACAGCCAGCCGAACCGAGCTTAGTTCGTTCTTTATTAAGCCAAGCTGCTTCCGAGTCAAACCCAACTCACTCTCGCCTCTCTGCTCTCCGTCGACTCAGAGGACTCGCTCGTGATTCGGACAAGAACCGTTCTCTCATTTCTTCGCATAACGTTCGCGAAATCCTGGTCAATCTCGTGTTTTCAAGCAGTCAATCATTAGAGTTGAGCCACGAGTCACTCGCGATCCTGGTTATGTTTCCACTCACCGAGTTCGACTGTGTGGCAATAGCTTCAGACCCCGAGCGGATCAGTTGTTTAGCAAATTTACTATTTCATTCATCAATCGAAGTCCGAGTCAACTCGGCTGCACTCATCGAGACTGTTATTGCGGGAACAAGATCGTCAGATCTTCGGCTTCAAATTAGTAACAGGGAGATTATCTTCGAAGGAGTAATAGATATCTTGAAAAATCCTCTATCGTCTCCTCGAGCGCTTAAAATTGGGATAAAAGGGCTCTTCGCTTTATGTCTAGTTAAACAAACTAGACATAAAGCGGTGTCCGCCGGAGCGGCGGAGACATTAATCGACAGGCTGGCAGATCTTGATAAATGTGATGCAGAAAGAGCCCTTGCTACAATAGAACTGCTTTGCAGAATACAAGTTGGTTGCGCGGCATTCGTAGCGCACGCGCTGACTGTTCCGTTGTTAGTTAAGACTATTCTGAAGATATCGGATAGAGCGACGGAGTACGCGGCGGGAGCGTTGCTGGCGCTGTGTTCAGCGTCGGAGCAGAGTCAAAAGGAGGCAGTTTGCGCAGGAATACTGACGCAGCTGCTGTTGCTAGTACAGAGTGATTGTACTGATAGAGCTAAGAGGAAGGCACAGATGTTGTTGAAGTTGTTAAGGGATTCATGGCCTGAGGATTCTGCAGGGAATTCTGATGATTTTGTCTGCAGTGAGGTGGAGCCTTTTTGAGGATTGTCTTGGTGAATGTTAATTACTTTCTAATTCTAAAACTTCAATTTTCTAGTTTTTATTAGCTGAAAGAAGAGGGGGGGAAAAGGTCGGAAATTGAGGTTTTAGAGTTCGTATATAGAAGCTTTGTTGTAATTTCGTGTACGTAAGAATTTTTGCTTAAAAGATTTTTAAGGAAAAAGTTGAAAAGAAAATGAAAAGTTAGATCTTTTTCTTTGTATTTTTCTTTTTTATTCCTTTTATGCATTTTCCTTTATATCTTATCCGGGAGTGATTATTTTCGGTTCGGTTTAATTTTTTTTTTTAAATAACCAAATTGAATTTTAAAAAACCCGAAACCGAATTGAAACCGGTTCAAACTGACCGGTTTCGGTTTGTTTTTAGGACAAAAACTGGTTCAAACCGGTTTGACTCGGTTTGGTTCTGTTTTTTTCTGTTTGGGTTCGATTTGGTTCTGTTTTTTCGGTTTCAGAACCGAACTGGTCGGTTTTTTCAAAATTTTAATTGTTTTTTTCACGGTTCGGTTTTTTTCGATTTTTTTTTAAATTTTCTTGGTTTTTTTGGTTTTTTAATTTTTTTACTCATCCCTAATTGATGTCAAAAAATTGAGATTCTTGATTATTTTATTTGTTAATGTTACTTACAATTTTCTCTTGTTATGCTGTTTCGAAAAGGATGAACTGTGGATTTGAACTTTGAAGCATAATTTGAATTAGTTTGTGATTTTGGATAATTTTTACTGATATTAAAAATAAAATTAAAAAAAGTAATATTATTTTAAATATTTTTAAATAAAAATTACTTTTCTCTAAGACAGTGTGACCAGACCTTGAAGACTCAAGTTGTTGTTGTCTTGGATTAGGAGTATAATTTCCATGTTTGTTTTCTCCTGATCTGGTAAGGGGAGGTTTTGACTCTATATTATTACCAAAGACAGCTCCGATCCAGCATGTTTTATAGAGATCGTTCAATGTAAGAGGGCGACAACAAAGGAAGTTGGAAAAGAGGCGTGTGGTTTAAAGAAGAAAGAGATGATCTTCACATGCTTGTGGAATGTAAACTAACATGGGCAGGTTTATATTCTTTCGCTCAGGCATGGCTACAACTAGTTAATGTATTCTCTCTATTGTTTTTTAAAGTATTTTTAATTGAAAAATATATTACAATAATATTTTTATTTATAAAAATTATTTTTAATATTAGTACATTTAAAATATTAAAAAAATATTAATTTAATTTTTTAAAATACAAAAACAAAAATACCAACTAATACAACAGAAGGAAAATTCGTTTGTCCTTTGAAATGCAGCATTTGGGACCCAATAATGAATGTTTCTTTCCACTTTTTTGAATTTGGGACGGTTGAATTCTTGAATGAAATGCCCTTTTGAAGCACTCATGAAGGTCTGTCTGTCTGTCTGTCTATGGGCAGCCACCAATACATGCTTCTGGCTATGACCATTCATTTGATTTCATAATATCATTTGCAGATTTTTTTTTATCTCTTCACTGCTCTATTTTATTTACTTGTACAAAAACCACCTCTTATACCCATTTACCTAAATTCATTTGTTTGCTCTTAACAAAAATCTTCTTTTAACAAGCTCTTGAAGAGAGATGTTGCCCTCCTAATGTTGCTGTGGTTCCTTTTTGTTTGTAAATGTAGATTCATCTTTTCATCCTTTCCTATCTTATGCATATAAATATGCAGGGGCGGAGCTATGATTATTTGTTAAGGAAAATTAATATAATAAGATATAATATTTTTTTTTTAATTTATTATACAAGAGTTATAAAAAAAATACAAACTTATAATGGCCTTTGCATAATGTAAGAGGTTTTGAGCAATACCAAATTAAGTCAAAGCAATGAAGTTAATTTCATCTTCATAATGTATCCATCACTTTAATTTTGTTGGTCTTTATACTTATCAAATATAAACATATAAAGTATATAATAAACATTAGCTAAAACGAAATATTATTTATGTTTGATAAACTTTGAAATAAAATAAAAAATAATAAAGAATGATTCTTGCATATTTATTTTAACTGTGCTCGTCGTTCTTTCATGGAATAGAAATAATCGATTATCATATCAATTGTGACTCTTTCAACAATTTCTTTTTCTATATAGACAATCAAATAATTTGCAAGAAAATCATCCTCCATCCGATGCAAACTCTTGTTTTAATAATCTTCATCGCTGAGAAGTTCGTTCAGTAATTGCTGTCGAAACAGGAAGAGTCAAAATAAGCCGAATCAACATGTCAATGAGTGGATAAATTGTTGATTTTTCTGTTTCAATTAATCCTTGACATAAATCAGCAATCGATGACATATTCTTTAACTTTGGATGATTGGGTACATCAAGTTCATAATGATGCAAATGAAGTCTTAAATGAATTTTTTCTTGGTCAGAAAAATCTTCAGGATAGAACATGTCAACAAGTAAGCATATATCTTCAACATTGAATAATTTGTAACTATTTCTAAGATATAAAATTGTGCTCAACTTAAGAAGCTCGATTGCTTGCTCATTGAATCTATTATTTAGCTCTTACAATTGTTGATCAATGATAGCTGTAAATATATCAACTTGGTAGTGATGCTTAACTGTTATTAATTTTTTTTACGGCAAGATCATCCCACACTAGAAAAACAAGCATCCATATCAAGAACTTCAATGTCTTGATACTTACAAAATAATGTCACTTCTTCTAAAAGAGTTTCTCAACCATCATCTCTTAACTTCTGAATTAAAGTCTTTGTGATAGTCACCAAATGCATAGCATTTAAAGTGTCTTGAGATTTTTGTTGTAGGGCTTGGCAAAGCACATTAGTAATTCTCATAACATTCTTCATTATATGTAAGATGAATGCAAAATCAAATGACATTAGCAACTTAAATGAAAAGGTGCATCATCACGTTGAGAATAAGTAAATCCATCTAAAGCAATGTTTTCAAGAACCAAGTAAGTTGCCTCATACATTTTTATCAAACTGCAAATTGATTTGAAGTGCGAACTCCATCCGTTATCTCCAAGTCGTTGCAAACCATCTACTTGCTTAACTTCTTTACCCATTTCAATCTCACCAATATCAACTAAATGTTTAATTGTAGCTGCTTGAAAAGCCCGTAATTCATTATCACGCTTGCAAGAATCACTAACAATGTTAATAATAAAAATCAAATTCTGAAAGAAAGTGTGAACATCAAATATTTCTTTAGCTGCAACAATAAGACCCAGTTGTAATTGATGAGCTAAGCAATATACATCATATTTATAAGGGCAATCATTAATGAATAAAGCTTGCAAACCATTCCACTCTCCACGCATATTACTAGCACCATTATACCTTTAACCCCTAATATTTTGAACATCAAGATTGTGATGAGATAAAACAAGGAAATCTCTTCCTTAAGAGTTGAAGCAATTGTATCTTTGATATGAACTACATCCAAAAATTGTTCTCGTATAAATCCACTTCTATCAACAAACCTAATAACAAGGGCCATTTGTTCTCTTCTGGGTTCATCTCGAGCTTCATCAATAATTAAACAAAATCTTGCATCATCAATCTTATAACGAATTGAAGATTGAACATTTCTAGCAAAGACATGCAAAATTTCTTTATGAATTTGATGTGAGGTGAATTTAGCATTTTGTGGAGCATTACCCAAAACAAGAGCACCTACTTGTTCATTGTATGATGCTAAAAGTTCCATCATTTCAAGAAAAGTAACTTGATTTTTTTATTCCAGACGTTCATCATGCCCTCTAAAATCACATGCTTGAAATGTGAGCCAACGGATAATATCTATTGAAGCTTTAATACACAATCGATTATTTAGAATTTCTTGAGTAGTTTGCCTCTTAACTACCTTCTCAATATGACATGAATAATTTTTCAAATTTTTCAAGCACCTGGTAGAAAAACAAATAAGCTGAATTTGGACCTTTTCCCATATGAGTCAAAAAAGCACATTGTTCCCCGTCATTAACTTTCTACCAACAATTGAATCCTTTAACGGTAAATATGTGTGATCCTGTCTTTTCAGATGGTTTACTTGGAAATAAATAGCAAGGGAAACAAAGTGAGTATGTCTCTCTGAATATTCAAGCCATAGATAACTTTTAAACCAAAGAGACTGAAATCAACGAGGATGTTTTTCATCAGTCAACGGATATTCATACATCAAAGGTTGATATAACCCTAAATTAATAGAATTATCCACTAAATAAAATAGCCAACAATAATTAAATTAAGTCCAACAAATCAAGCTTAATTAATAAACCTCAACTAAAAGTCTAAATAAACTAAACCAAACTAAAGCTTAATCTCTCAACGGTTTGGGCTACCCTCCATCTTCTATGATCATATGAGTGTGTAAACAGTTTCTTGGGTTCGGTGTCCACACCAAATCTTCTAAGGTTAGAAAAACTCGACCTGATTGAGTATAATTCAAGATGGCTCTGATAACGCTCATAAAGATAAGGACCAAACTGTTGTAATGTCTCTTTGGTAATCCAAGTACAATATAAATCTGGTCACCTAACTTATATTTTGGGATTTGCTTAACTTTGCTATTCCTGGTAAAAACAACTTATGGATCTAAAGTAGCACTAATATATTCATTTTATACCAATGATAAGGATAATGAGTCAGAGGTTTCAAAAGGATCATTAGGGAGAGATTGTTGCGTTTTATATATAGCAAAGTCTTTCATGTCAAAAGTAGAGCTAATATCAAAGTTTAGTGGCAGTTTAATGACATAATTATTTGATTCAATCATTTACAACACTTTGAATGGTCTAACACTACTCACTTGCAATTTATGACTGGTTCCCAAAGAAAACCGTTTAGGTCTAATATGTATCATGAAATAATCTCCAACATTAAGTATATTATGATACTTATATAAATTAACTTGAAATAGTTATTGTTCATTACTTGCTTGAATATGTTTTACGATCTTAACATGCAAATTATGAATTCTACTCACAAAAAACTTAGTTGAATCAAATATTTTAATGTAAGGAGACATAGAAAGAAGATCTATATGTTTTCTAGGTTTGTAATTATAAACACTATATGACTGAGGGTTTGGAGTGGAATAAATACTATTTGATGCCTTAATAGATATAGTTTGGACAATCAGGATTATCTTCATCTTCCTTTTTAATGTGTCAAGGGTAAGGGATTAGGGAGCTCAATATGTTGCTCTAAACTGTTGACGTGCTGGACATCAAGCATGGTAAGTGGGGAATCAAGTGGTTTAAGAAGACTAATAACATGAGACTTTTCTAAGATCATATTTATCTCTTTGGGCGATTACACTAAAAAGTTTTCTAAAACCTCTTCCAGTACCACTAAAGCAAAATTATTATTTTCTTTATTAACCTCATTTTAAGACTTATTTGGACTTCTAGTGTTAATTCCATCTTTTTGCATATCCTCTTCATTTAGGTCACTTAAGTCTTCTAAATTTAGTTCATACATTTATACATAACAGTTTTTATTTTCACCTATATCCTTATGTTACTGAATGACTAAGGGTTTAAATGTGCAGTTGAAGAAGATATGATTGAACCCTTTACAATTAGCATACTGAACCTTTAAACTCATCCTAGACATTTCATTCATGACTTTTTTCTTCTTCATATCTTCTTTATAAATTTAGGCACTACTAGGATTAGGTCTATATGATAGAGCACCTAACCAAAAAAAATATCACTCCTAAATTTAGATCTAAAAGGGGTACTACGAAGGTCTTAACATCTTTTTCATCTTCTCATAATCTTGTACTATAGTGTAGACTTGGTCAAGAGTGAAAGCACCTATGAGTCTGACCTCTTTTCTAAACTTATCATTCAAACCTTTATAAAATCTATGCAAAGTCGTGGCTTTATTTTTCCTTATGCACATATCATCATGTAAACATTAAATTGTGTTATATACTTATTGACATACTTATTCTCTTGCCTTAGATTATTTCATTGGTCTAAGATTTTATTCCTATAAAACTAGGGTAGGCACTTCTCCTGTAGTTTTTGTTTTATTTTGGTCCAATCAATTATGGAAGGTTTATCTCTCCTCTCTAAACAATCCTCAACATCTCCCCAATAAAGTCAGGCTTCATTAATGAGTATCATTTTAATAGATCCAACTCTTATATTATCAAACTAGATATACCACTCAAATAATTGATCCATATAATAAATCCACACGTAAAATATTCAAGGCTCATGACGACCATCAAAAGCAGGGGCTTCTATTTTTTTAGGGCTCATAACTCGCTCATCAAGGTTATCTTGTTTAGAATAACTGAAATGATAGTCATATTGGTGATGCTTGGGGTGAATTTACGTACAATAGTTATTCCTATAATATTTATTGGTCTTTGAGTGCTTTATTCGAGAACTCTCTTGGAGTTCACTTATTTTAAACATGTTGGTCATCTGTGTCTACAGCTCCCTTTAAATAGCCCTAATAGTACTACTAAGGGTTAAGTCCATAGTAAATGTAGACTTAAGTATGGATACTAGATGATCATAACACAAATGAATGCAACACTAACTAAAAAATAAAATTGAGATCACGTAAGGTTCTTACAAGTGAAATCACAATAGAAAAATAAAGTTAATTTTTTTTTAATATGAAGATTAATCAAGAACATAAAATAATTATTCCCTGAGTATTATGTTAAATCTTTAAGTACAAATAATAATTTTGAAACTGTAATATCAAAACAGTAAAATTTAACATATCAAAAGGTAAAATAATGTATTGATTGGATTGCTCGGTGAAAAGATGTTGGAAGTTACTATTATTGATGTGGAGAAGGTCGCTACATGACAAAGACTGGCTGACATGGCATTGATGTGGCGTCGTTGGCTACTCTAAGGAACCAAACAAAAAAAATCCTTAGTGAACATGGCATCGTAGATTTTACCCAAGTTTTGCATATGTTAACAAGTCAATACAGTAATTAACATTTGTTAGAATCACCAAGTTCATTCCACAAGTTCTGTTTTCACTTCGAACTGATTAGCTCAAGAGATGACACACTGATCACAAGCATGTACAGGCTGCAGCAGAAATCAACTAAACACCAAATTCCTGAAAGTTAAATCATAATGTTATAATTTCATATTTTTTTAATAAAAATGCTATGAATAGGTGATACTATTACAAGGGCAATAATGTTGAATGTGCAAATACATTACTCTGAAAAAAGAACAGAACTTAGTAACGAAGAAATCAAGGCAACGAATGGTGAAAATAAGTTGTTTCCATTTCACCGAGAGGGGCATCTTCCTAGAGATAAGAACTCTCTGTACAAGTAAAAAAAGTGGCAATCCAATTGAGCTCCATCTACATAATCCTCGGTTTCGATCCGAAACGGAACTTGTGAACTCATTCATTAGCTCTGGCCAACGTTTTCTCCCTGCAGATCTAATCTACATTAAATATGTTTCAAAAACTAGACATACTAGGATGACAGTAGATGTGTGGCGTCATGCATGGTGCTCCTTGCATTCTGATGGCTTTTTATTTTTACATACAACTTCTATATTTATATTCTAATTACCAAATCTAAGCTTTTCAGCTGGATACATCCTGTTCGTTCTACTTCCCTTTTGGCTCTTCAGTGATGAGAAGTTCCGACCATTTGCTTTCCGAAGTCGATTAGATTGCTTGACCGATTGATCTGTTTTCTGTGTGTCATTTTTCCTGCAATGCGAGTAATAAATAACCGTTACAAGATATCAAAATAAGAATGTATATTTTTGGCAGCCATATGTTAGAATTTACATGAATGTCGACTAAAAGTACTTTTGGTTTGTGAAAAACAGATTATGTGCATAGCCTAATTGGGTCTTTAGACACCTTAAGACAGTTGTGGATGTAGGGTTTTGAGTGTGAGCCTAAAGAATCCTAATACAATTCGTAATGGGAGAACTGGTAATCCAAAACCCTCTTGTTTGTTCAATTATCGGTAACGTGTGTTCTAAATATCATGTATAGATCTTAGGATAAAATTCTAATAGTGGTATCACCCTGATATTTTTCTAACACCTTAAGGGAGGACGAACCTGAAATGAAGCAAGAACAGCAGCACCCCAACAACTGCAGTTCCCTTTGCAACAGTTTTAAGGAGTGGCCTCCTTGGAGGCTTGCAGTCTGCCTTTTCTACACTTAGACCTTCAGTTACATTTGAATTCTCGATTGCCAGAATCTGCACCTTTTCATGGTTTTGATCATCCTGTGACAGAGATTGCTTAAGTCATAGAAAGTTGGGGTAAGAAGTTGAAAAGAGACCTACGATGAAAACATTACAAAAAATCAACAAAACTGACTCACCACCCGATCCATATTTTCTGTGGAACAAATCATATCCTTCTTCTCATATATAGACACTTGATCACTGTTTTCACCTACAATTTCCGAGTATTCTGTTGTTGAGCACGTATGCTCATCTGGTATCTGCGGACCTTGGCTCTGAAAAACAGAACTATCACAGAGCTGCTGAAAACCACTACTATCCTTGCTGCTTTTAAATTCATGAGATTTTTCACTATCTACCATTGCTGTGATTCTGTCAGGAGAATCTGATTCCTTGTGTGTTTTGTTTTTTATGCTATTAAAACAAGTGGTTTGTAAACATTTATTTGGAAGTTTGCCATTTTCAAGGTCTGATTCAACCATTGTAGCATTATGTCCCTCTGTGTCATTATCTCCAACGATGCCCTTGATATTTGTGTTCTCAGGCCACAAGGCATCCCCTCTAGCTTTGCTTCGAACAGAAGGAAGATTTTCCTCTGGTGAATCTACTTGTGAAAGAGACAGGGATGAAGCTCTAGTTGGTACTACAGCAAATCTATGTTTACCTTTCTGATCCCATTGATTAAACTCGTGTGAAAAGGAGGACCAATCAGCAAATAAATCCCTGTCTTCACCATATCCAAGATCTGTATTTGCTTGAGACATGCAACTGCCACTCTTGTGCAAAAAAGCATGGTCTGAATGTTCGATTTGTGTACAGGGTACAGAAAGCTTGGAAGAGAAGCCAATATCCATGACTTTCATGTCAAAAGTAGATTCTTCTTCACAGTCAGTTATTAAACTACCCACTGGTGTGTTGTATATGACCTTTTCCTGAGATTCAGACCTATCTACAGACTTCTTGATCAAAAAAGTCACCATGCTATTTGATGATTCAGGAAACCAGACAGTTTTAAAATCATCTTCCTCATCTAATTGGTCCTCAAAATTCAACTTCTGCACAGGGCCCGATACAGAGCTCATGCTGGAAGTAGAAGACACTTCCACATCATCATTGTGGTTTCCTCTAGGTGTGCTACAATCCTCAGAATCCCCCACTACTGAGGCATCATCTTCTAAACTACGATCGAAATGAATCAGTTCCATTTCACTATTTTCACAGCTATGTTTGGCTGCATTTTCTGTATAAGAAGACCTACTACCTAAATACATATTGGACTCAACAACAGAGGTAGATAACCCGCCATCCAAATGATGATCATTCTCCAAATGTTGCGAGCAAATAGATCTTGTTGATTCATTTAAATGGTCTTCATGCCATTGACGTTTACTGCATTCATCTCTATGTTGGTTTTGATCTTCTAGTTCTAATGAGCATTGTCCAGGGGAATGACCTTTGACTGACAAGGATGCTCCCAGAGAATTCATTGAATCAGAGTTCATCTGAGATGAAATATCATTAGAACAACTGCTAACTGAACTACCAGATTCAAGCATAAAAACACTTTCCACTTCAGCGTACTCTTCAAAATATGAATCACCATTTCCTTCAGAAGTTGCATTTGAATGTTTCTAGAATGCAGGTATGAAGCATAATAAGTAAAACCAAAAGCAGTTCAATAAGTAAACAATAATCTGGAACACAATCTGATTCCTCAACTCAATAAAGTAGACTAGAAAAAGTATTTAATTTTCTTATTGAAGAAAAAAAAGAGATTTATAATTATATAAATAAAAAAAGGAGATTCATATACCTGTCTGGATCTTTGTCTTGGTTCGTGGTGTGGAGTCTTGCTAGCAGAGCTGGAGAAGCTATGATGTGAAAGTTCCAGGTTTCTTCGAATATTTCCAACCATATCCGTTGGCATAGCTACGGTATAAGTGACAATATCAAAATCAGGAACCTGCCACAAGAATTTGTCTGTGATCATTGTCAAATTGACACAGGAAAACATTTTGAAAAGGAAATTGCTGCAAGCATATGATTTTAAATGAAAAGAATGCATAAGTGTCTTACATTTAAATGCGAAGACCTTGCTTTCTTTGAAAGAGAACGTATACACATACAAACTTTTCTTGTATCTCTTTTTTCGACAACATCTGATGGGGAAAAGAGATCTATGCCTGCCATTCCCAAGATTTTGCAGATCTACAAAAATATAGCAGAACAATAAATTATGTCATTTATGTAGGATCATATAATTCAGATCACCATACCAAAGAGAAGTAAGATGGCGGCGCTTACCTTCAAAAATGAATCCACATTAGAATAAGGCAGATACCTGCTCCCACAACTCCTCCTAGAAGCAAAAGGCTCATATTTATATGCTTTTACATATCTTAGTTCCATATGCTTCGTCGATAACATTCTCCATATCACTCTTGACGTTTCAAATCTAAGAAACAAAACAAGAAATTAAAGAAATTTCACAAAGCATTGGAAATTCAATAAGAAATAAAATAAGTTGAACACATTCCTGCCTAAATACTGGAAGAAATGCACCTATACATGATTCAAGTAATGACACGAGGTTATAGGAGGTAAAAACAGTTGGAACATACAGCAATTCCCCATCAGCGATTAAATCAGCAATAGGAAGCTGCTCATCTGATCTTGTCTGAAGAACTTCTCCGAGCCATATTCTTGCTTGAGTCTTTTAAAAAAAATATACAAGAACAAACAAAGCAAGCAAAAATATCAGGCTTACTATATTAGAAAATAATCTACTAATTTATGAACTTCCAAATTCCCAAACAATGTTTCGCATCCGCGAAGAAAATATGGAAAATTAGAGCTAATTTAAGATTGCTGACAATACTAGTAACTTTTATCAGTTGAACTATGATCAAAAGCACTTTACAGTTTTCAGAACTTTTTCTTTCTTTCAAAAATTTAGTATTACAGATAATTTAGCTACTTTTAAAAGAAAATGCATCTCAAAAATAGAAGCAAATATATATCCTTCACAAATGGAGTATTGAAGCATCAAACATGAAAAACTGGAAACTTTCTAAATATCTGTGGTACTACCATAGCCACTAAATCACCCACTAGCTAAAAATCAATTAAACTACAGAAATTAAGCATCCAACATCATAAAGCTTCAATCTTTCTTTCTGGGTCATCTTCATTAAAGATTCTAACACCAAAGCAACCTTTTTGAGAGAGAGAGAACAAAAACTTCAACAACCAGTCAAAAAAGAAAATAACAACAAGAAGAGATGGTTTGTTTCAGTGCATGACCTGCAAGAAGACATCATCAAGTTCACGAAAGCTGGATTCAGAAGAAGAAGAAGAAGAAGATGAAGAAGGCCAAGAAGAACTTTCACCACCACCAGCACAACCAAAACTTGCGGCCGAACCAGCTAGCAAAACTTGAGGAGATTCATCACCTCCATCATGACCGGAGACCACCACAACCACCATGCTTGACGGCAGCAGTAACCCAGTTCCCGCCAAAATGGTGGTAGGTCAGTCAGTGCATTTGAGTTATTACACAGTCATGATTTAATGTTTTTAGGATTGTCCGTAGAGTGCAGTGCAGGAAAAGACGGACCGAGGATTCTGCAACTTTTTGTGTCCTTGTGCCGCTTTGCTTTTCTTTTTCTTCGTTGAATATTTAAGTGTCTTTACTTTACGGACGTTGTGTTTGACAAATTTTAGTTTTTGGACTTTGGAGCCTCACCATTTATATCCGAAAATAATTACACTTAGATTCGATTTATCATTATCATTATTATTATTATTATTATTATTATTATTAGATGATGTATAATTGTTTAGCATTATTTTTTAGAAACTGTTTTTTAAACCTTGAATAATAATAATAATAATAATAATAATAATTACTAATGCTAACTTACTAAAATTTGAATTTGAAGAAATAATATCCTACCTAAAATTTAATTTGGGATCAATTCAAGATAAGATCTAAATTATAAATTAAAACAGTTAATTCAAGTCAATCCAAAGCAATTATTAAAAAAAATAAAAAAAACATTATTATTTTAATAAAAAAATTTAAAATAAAACACAAAATCAACTTGTAAAGGATAAAGTTTTGATTGAGTTAGTCTAGTTTGTAGTCCATATAATTTAGATTTTTTGTTTTATTTTTTTAATTCATATCAATTTAAATCCTAAATCAATTGAGTTTAAGGTTAATCCACCCAGCATGATTTTACATGAATGTTTTATTAGTTAATTTTTAAAAATCTAATTCGATTGAAAGTAAATTTACTCTTTAGAAGTTAATATTAAAATTGGTCGAAGATACTTTTATTATCTAAACTAAAGCTTTGTCACGGGTTAATATTAATATTATGAAGAAATCATGAAAGAAAAGATAGATAAACCTTATTCAAATTAATCATATTATTTAATCCAATTCAAGGAGGTAACGTCCTATCAATTAATTATTTTTTTAAAAAAATTTAGTAATTGACGAGTATTCTTTTTGTATTTGTTTACGTATACAAAAGAAAATATACGTCACTTGACAGAGTAATTATGGATTTATTGGCTGCAGTTTTTGTCTTGAACTCCCATGATAATTCATGGATGAAAATCTACCCATTTAAATAATTTTTTAAAAGAAAAGGAAGCAGCAACGTTAGCACTGTTTCGTCCAGGAATTTCATGTGAAGCAGAACTTACTTCCAATCAGAACCATTATTTATTTATTTATTTATTTATGCAGCAGGATGGGCATGCAGAGAAGGCCTCACCTGTCCCTTTTCTTTGGCTTTTTTTATAGAAAAAGATGAAAGAAATATTGAGATCGCACACACAGTTGTTGATAAGGTGTAGATAACGAACCTTATTGATGTGTTTATATTAAAAAATGTAGTTTTAAATTAATATTTTGTGTGTTCTTAAATTGTTTTGATGTGTTTATATTAAAATTAAATATTAAAAAATAAAAAATATATATTATTTTTATATATTTTCAAATAAAAAAAAACATTCTAAACATTAACTCTTACCTAACCATCAAACATGTCTCGTTCTACAGACATCATGGTTTGGCTTCCAGATGTCTCGTTCTACAGACATCAAACACGTCTTCAAACATGTCTCGTTCATTTTGCTGCCATTACTCATTTTGTCTGCTTTCGTGTCTTCATTCTGCATTGCCCTGTGTGGAAGACGAAAGAAAACCCATCTACCTATCTTGGGGTATGGAGACTTAGTGCCAATTTAATATTAGCCACAAGAACATCTCTTAAAGGAAATAGCATTGCCCATCAACCATAATAAATTCAATGTTTTATGACTCATAATAATATCCCAAGGTACTTGGCTATAGATCCTATGTTTATTTCCCATGTCATGGTTTTGTGTTTTTAACTTTTGATGATGCAAGAAAAAAAAATTAAGGAAAAAACATTGTTTCCAGATGCTTCGGTCAAGCCCAAGTGCTCTTGTAGGTGTTTCTCAAGTTCTCATGAGTTTTTATTAGAGGTAATTATTTTTTGTTCGATTTGGTTTTTATTAAAAAAATAATTAAATTAAAATTAAAAAAAAAAATGAACCGCAACTGGTTCAAATCAGTTTGGCTTGGTTTATTCAGTTTGGCTCGGTTTTCTCTGGTTTTTTTCGGTTTGGGTTTGGTTCAGTTTGGTTTTTTCGGTTTCAGACTTATAAAACCGAACCGGTTGATTTTTTCAAAATTGTAATCAATTTAATATATTTTTTTTCACAGTTCAGTTTTTTCGATAATTTTTTTTTATTTTTTTAATTTAATTAGTTTTTCAGTTTTTTTGCTCATTCATGATTTTTATACAACTCTTTAATCTACGTAATTTTTTTTTGTGCGCACATGGACTTTTCTATAATTTTTTTTACGAGAGAATAGGCTTTTTTGTTTAAAATTCAATGGCAGACCATCACTACCAGCAGTATTATGCGTGGCATAGTAATTATGGCATGACACATTAGCTAAATAGAAATTTTCATTTATACAGTTGCTTACCAAGTCTGCAATAAGATCTTCAAATGCCCAAATTTTCATATGAAGTCAAATCGAACCAAGTAACTTCAGATCCATGCAAAGTAAATCTTTAAATCTCCATAAATCAAGCCATGTCTCCTTCCATGGAAGACCGCTTCTTCTCTTCAGACGATTTACAAATCAGATCAAGTCAAGCCAGGTGATACCTATGGAAGACGGCTTCTTTCTCCTCGAACCCAGATTCTACATCAAATCACTCCAAAGTCTCTTTAATATCCTTGGATCTTACCGATAATCAGAGGACCTAAACCAGATAAATTTAACATGGAACTGATTTGTGAAGTCATTGGGAGCATTTTGAGATGTCCTCTCGTGCAATTCCTACTCTCCAAAGTTACTGTTTTCTGATTATTTATTGTGGGTGGTTGGTTATTTATTGATTAGATAAGGCCAGTTGCTATTGGAGTCCAAAGGATACCACGTTGTGGCCTTGTTCATTGATCTGCAGCTACAAAAAAAATTCAAGGATAAGCAACTGTATAAATATAATCTCTCTTTTTTTTTTACAAAAAAATTCCACGTTATTGGTGTATAAATACACCACAATCAACCATGCAAAAAGTAGCAATTCCATCATGTTATAATATATGTTTTTGCGTTTTAAAAATATTTTTAAAAATATTTAATTTTTTTATTTTAAATTAATATTTTTTAATGTTTTTAAATCATTTTGATGCGCTGATATTAAAAATAATTTTAAAAAAATAAAAAAAATATTATTTTAATATATTTTTAAATAAAAAACATTTTAAAAAATAACCACAACCACACTTTCAAATAGACTATTTCAGGCTAGATAACACTTCTTAATTATTATTTTATTTTTTCTCTTCCTTATATTTTTTTCATCTACACGCCTATTGATTAAGCATTAGAAAATTTCCTATTTTCCATGAGATTTTTTATTTTAATGGTCAATCATCAACTCTTTCGTAAAAACTCTAATTTTTATGTTAAGTTTTTTTTATATAATTTTATCTTATTTAAATTTTAAAAGTAATTTTCTCATATATATTTATAAATGTATTTGGGTATTTTTAGATCCATTTCTCCGATAATTGATCTTTAAAATCTTAGGATTTGGTGTGCTAGATTGCAACAATTTTTTTTATTGATGAAAACTCAAAGACAAGAATTAGAAATTATACAAAATATCCAAGGACAGGTCTTAAACCTAGGACCTCACCATGTCTTAGATTGCCTGTACTAACCTGTTAACAACTTGAACACACACACACATATATATATATATATATATATATATATATATATATATATATATATATTCTAGCTACGTGAAAGTTCCTTAAAAAATATTAGAAAAAAAAAAAAAAACAATTCCGTACCTAAGGAGGAAAAATCTAAATCAATCTTTTATTGTATTAGCTTGGAATCTAATTTGTGTTGGAATAAGATAAGATTTCATGCATTCATTCATGCATTAAAAAACGGCAACAAAGTCAAAGGAACATAACTTATTTTATCCAGCCAGATTTGTGTGATAACATGTAGTGAGAATTTTTTATAACTAGATAAGGATCTATATTATTTAAATAGTCTAATAGATATATTTATAAATTAGTAAAATAGGTCTAGAGTTAAGAAAAAATTTAGTCGTTCAGTTCAAAATAAAAGTTAAAAATGTCATAAATTTTTATTTGATCATTAGATTAGATCTAAATTTTTAGAGTTTATTTTTTAAAAAGTAGCTATTATATTGTTATGCAAACTGTCGACTTTAAATATAAAAAAATCTCGTATAGAATCTTGGTATGGGCAAATTTTGTTATTTTCTTTGTTAATTTTGGATTTCATGCCTTGTTTTAAATTTTATGATTATTTTTTTATTTTGTTTTCTAGTTAAAATATGGTTATTGGTATATTTAAAGTTTTATAAACTTTCTAAAGAGATAGACTTCTACATTATTTTAAAAATAATAAAACTACAAAATCATTTTCTCTCATTAAATTTCTATGTTTATTTATTGTTCTTAGCTTCGCTCATCATTGATAAATTATTACTCAAAGACTCAAGACAATCTGAATAATAAAAAATAGTAAGTGATGAAATCCACATTAAGAATTAATATTGGATCCATATGCGAATTAGGTGCCACGTGCCAGCATTAAAGTATATGTGAAACATGTACCAGTTGCGTGAGGCAAAATGCAGGGATGATTGTGATTTAAAACATATTAAAATCAAGTAGTTTAGTAATATAGATTCATCTCCAAACTTTTATTATTATTATTATTATTATTAATGTGAGTGTCCGGATCAGTTTGCATGTATCTCAACTAATCCTACAGGCCCGAAGTTAACGACCATGTAAACCTTCAGTGATTATCATATTAACAACCACAGGGTTCGAACCTGAAACTACAGAGGGAACAAATATTTTAATCCCAAACTTTTACCACTGGATCACCTATTAGATGGTTTCATCTCCAAACTTTTGATCAATGCCATATTGACATTATTATTTATGCTTTGGGTTTGTGTGTGTATTAGCATTTTTATAAGATAATTTTGAGAGATAAGAGATGTAATTAAGAAGCTTGCTTTATATTTTCTCTCAATAATTTGAATTTAAATCTCGAGACTAATATTCAAGATAATTTGTTTCTTTAGTACATCAAATTGATGTACATAATGTTTTTCAAAATATGATTTTCATGTGTTTTTAACTTTATATTTAATTAATGTTTTAGAATAGAAGGGATATATATAAAAAAATAAAAATGTAAATAATTATAAAATATTTTTTTATTTTTTAAAACAGAGAGTATAAAAAAGTATATAATTTTTATACCTATTATCTTTGTTTCTTCTATCTAAAAATAAGTAATTAAACGACATCTAAAAGTTAAAATACAAGCTTGCAATGAAAAAGGCAATAAGAAATTCAATTTAGAATATGATTTTCACGTAGTAAATCATGTTGAAGACATAAGAGGCTCGACGGGATGATCCTAAAGGCAGGAGTTCTCCCTGTACTAATAAAATAAAAGATTTGTGGTTCAGAGACTTGGAAGTTCACATCAGCCACACTTGCAGAGAAGGAAACTTTTGTGACAAATGGTTGGCCAAAGCTGGGGCAGGCATGGCTCAAGGAATGATCCAGTTTCGATTAGTTCTTGTAGGACCTTGGACTTACTTTTTAAGCAGATTGTGTGGTTCTATCAATTTCTTTGTTGTAATATGTAATTTTGGGTTTTTTTTACTAAAATGCATAGGTTTTTTTACTATGCACGATCTTATCGATCATCCTTTTATATATTATTGTAGATAAACTATATAAAATTTTTTATTTTATTGATTTGATTCTCAATTTTTTTGTGTGATTTAGTCCTAATTGAAGATTAATTGATTTTGATTTCTTATGAAAGGTTGTGGTTGAAAGAAGATGAATCTAAATAAAAACAACACCAAATATGGATGGCGTGCCATAAATTTCAAAAAAAAGATGCACTATGATCCTCGAATAAAAAATAACGTAGATTATACAACTTTAACACCTCAATATTTTTTAAAATTCAATTTTGATACAAAATTTTATTTTTGTTATTTTTTAGTTCTTGTTGAAAGATGAAAGAGAGGTCATCAGATTCCGACGATAGAGAAAGAAATACATCGTTAACATCGATTTAGACCACTAAAATGAATGATATTTGTGTTAAATTGTTCCTTTTGATGAGGGAGGTTCATATAAGGTGTTTTTTTTTTACCTTTAAAGTTCTTCAAAAAACATATTTAAGCTCGAGTTAATTTATAGTTTCAGGTTGATTTTGGTTTTTGGGA
The DNA here is from genome assembly GCA_007827005.2 of Populus simonii. Taxonomy (NCBI): domain Eukaryota; kingdom Viridiplantae; phylum Streptophyta; class Magnoliopsida; order Malpighiales; family Salicaceae; genus Populus; species Populus simonii. Next base: position 14,362,654 of record CM017467.2, on the reverse strand, counting down.
TGATTTTTTAATTTTTTTAAGGCCATAATAAGTTATCATTGGTAAAAAAAAAAAAAAGGGGCTGAAAATTGGGTTTTTGGGTAAAAAAACGGGTTTTCAGGTAAAAAAACTTAAGCTTTGATTTTCTAGCCACTGTGATAGCTGGAATCTGAGCAAGATCAAACGACGCGTTGTCTACCTCAGCAAGTGATCCGTCCTCTAATTTTTTTCAAAAAGATTGGGGTGGACAACATGTTGTCCACCCCAAGTTCAACAAAAAAACATAAGGGCCCAATCTCATGGGCCCTAACAAAATGGGTTAGGCGGGCTGGTCTGGCTAGCCAAGCCTGACAATGCTTGGTTTTTTTTTTTCCTATATTTTTTTTCAATGAATGCTTCTTTTATAGTTTTTTTCAAAAAATATTTATATTTAAATTAATATCTCTTCTCTCTTTTATTTTGCATAGAGAGCCTCTTTTAAAGTATGATTATTTTTTGGTTATGTGTTTAATTTTTGAAGAGGTTTTTCTTATTGATATATAATTTTTTTTTAATCTTTTGTATAGATGATCTATATTTTTTAAAATAAAAAATGATTATTTTCAAATAATATTTCTAATATATGTAGTCTTGTATAATATTTTTTTTCTTTTTATTTTATTTAATCAATTTAATGTGTTTTTATATTTCTATTATCATTTGATTTAATAAATAAAATATTATAATAAATAAAATTTAGAAAACATAACCGGGTAAATGTCCCTTCTTATAATATTAAATATCTTGATCTACACCCATCTCTCGATTTTTTAAATTTTATTTTTAGTTATTGTTAATGAATTTTTATTTATTAATTATCACACATAATTCTCATTTTATTTGATTTTGTTAATATTTTTTAGTTATTGTATAATATTTTTTTTATTTTTAGTTATTGTTAACATGTATGCATAAACTTTTTTATTTGCACTAAAAAATTTTGAACAATAGAAATGCATTAAAAAAACCTACATATACAATTTGTTTTATAGAAAATTAAAATGTTTGACTTGCAGTGGAGTGCGAGTCATATAACTAGTGTCAATCTATGTTAGGTTCTATTTCAACTGTTATATATTGTTTGGACTGCCACTTTACCTATCTTTGACATTAGGACTCCACCCTATTAGGATTTTATCAAGTGTAGGCTTGTATTTGATGTTTTTTTTTTAATATAAAAAAATAACATAGTAAGCTAAAAGCTTTGGCAGAATAACGCTATTTAAAAAAGATTTAGCGAAATATCACATTTTTCACCTTGTTACGCTTCTGAAGTGTAACATTTACTGAATGTTGTTATTTCTAAGCGTGACAAGATAATTGTCATACTTTAAAAGCACGACAACTTAACATGTCACTCTTCTAAACCGCGACATTAATTAAAATTTAAGTGCCTCTCCAGATCAAAGAACACAAACACAACAACTCTTTTTTCTCTCCAAATCAATGCCTCAACCCTTATCTCTCTAAAAAGAGCAACCAAACACTTTTTTCCCCTTAAAACACCAAAAAATTGAACTCATCCTTGGATGTAATTGCGTTCAAAATCTACCATTGCCTTTTTTAGCCACTGCTGTCCAAATCGTTTTTTAGTCTTACAAGCAAAATAAACATACTATATTACTATGAATTTTTGTTTGTTTTAGTTGAAACAAAATAATTGTTTAGATTGACTTTAGGGCTTGTTGAAATAAAGATAAATTAGTCATGAATACCTTTAATTAGGGTTGATTTGATATAATTGAACATGAAAATAAGTTAAGTTAATTATGAATTAATTATGTATTACGTTTAATTTTGGATAAGTTGTTGAATTAGGGATTTTATGTGAGTTGTTGGAATTAGCTAATAATGTAATTAACTACACTTGATGATTTCTTACAATAGAACATGAATGTAGTAGAATTATGAAGAATTACACGTTGCATTGAATTGTTGATGAATTCAGTATTTTCTTTGAATTATTTTAATTTGCTATGAATTTGAGTTTGATTTAATGCAATTGAAAATGAAAATATCAATTAAAAGTGGTATTATGAATTATATTTAATTTTGATCAAGATTGCTTTTACATTAAATTTTGGGAATTTGATTGAGTTTTCTATGAATTTTGCCAATTAGGGTTATAGTAATGCAATTTAGTTAATATGTTTAATTAACCAGAATCCGATTTTTTTTTTGTTTTTTTACAGAATATCTTATAACATATTTATGTTATGTTATTACGGTGACACTATTATTCCTGAAGTGAACGGTAGTTTCACATACAATAACGAGAGTAGTTTATTGTCAAATGATAATTTAGACATGTTATAAATTAGGTATTGTGTCTGATATTTTATTAGCAACTTCAATCATAAATTCAAAAACCCAATTATGAAAAAAGATTTGATGAAGATGTGTTATGAACCTTCAAGGCATAAATTTGATTTGTGGAATGGAAGAATGTGTAAGTTGGACACAACATATCAAGAATGACTTGAACAGGAACCAAAAGAAAAATAGGCTTTATGTTATGATGGTGGTCACCGATATGGTAATATGAGAACTAATCTTTCAAAATTATTTAATTATGTTCTGAATGGTGCTCATGAAATAATTGTTTTAACTCTAATGCAATTAATATTTTACATGTGTAATAGTTATTGGGTCAAGCAGAGACATGAAGCTAATGATTTTATTCAACATGGAATAATTTATCCCCTAGCAATTCAGATTGAATTAACAATGAGCAGGGATAAATTAAGAGATCATACTACAATGTTATTGACTCTGAGAAACAGGTGTTCCATGTCAACACTCCTATTAAACCGAGTGTTGTAAAAGAAGTCAAACAAGCAGTTAGATTGAATGACAGAACATGCACATGTGGTAAGTGACAGACATTCCACTATCCATGTTCACATGTTCTTACATGTTGTGCAAAAAATCACTTAGACTTTACATAATTTGTTAATGATCATTACACAATTCAGAGCTATAGATCAGCATATGACATGTCATTCTGTCCATTACCAGACAAGTTAGAATGAAATAATTACACTGGACCTCGAGTTGAAGCAGATTAATTTAGATGAAATTCAGGCATGGTTGACAAATGTCTACTCGTTTGCACAACGAGATGGATATAAGGGAGGGTCATGCACATTATAAGTGTGGTAAATGAAATGACACGAGCCATAATAAGAAAACATGTCTTAATTGACAACGTATGCTTGATATTGCAATTATATGACAAAACATATATCTATTATGATGTTTTTGTAAAGCATATTAAACTTATTTAATTTCACATCAAGCACATGTACTATTACATAGAATGTCGCACACTCAAGGTGACAGATCATCTACTCATGTTAAGCATCCACATTACGACAATGATGTTCCAAGACAACATGAAAATGACAACCACGGAGAGCATGAGTCACAATACATACCTACCGGACCCGTTGACACATATGTTCTACGATTGCAGGATAGACATCGATCGAAAGATGTTTTTGTTGGCATTGAAAGAATATTTATTTTTAATTTACTTAACATTGTAGGTCTTATATATATATATTTATATACTTATATTTTAAATTGTTATGCAGGATAAGACCACAATCTATTATCATACACACCGGTGGATGAAACTACACGAACAAGTTCAGCCATATGTTCTATACAAGTTTTTTGTATGTTAGTTGTCTAAAACATATCAAGCTTGACCAAGACTTGATCCATATACTAATTGAGCGATGGAGGCGTGAGACATACACACACTCTATCCTAGGTATGGGGAGATTACATCGACATTACAAGAGATGACAATTTTGCTTAGATTGCCTATTGATAGTTAGGCACTCACATCTATTTGCGTTCAAAATTGGATTGTGTTATGCGAGCAATCATTTGGATTGTCACCCTTTATTTCTAAATTAAAAGGGGTGAGATACATCTTAAATGGATTGAGAATATATTTATGACATCATCAGATGATGTTAACGAATTCTTACGAGGGTACCAACTAATTATTATGATTTGAATGTGTTGATTATTTGTTAAGTATGTGTGAATTATTATGATAATTCTAATGTGTTATGTAGGTATGCTAGAGCATATATACTTTATTTTTTAGCAGTGTATTATTCACAGACCTCGCAGGGAAATATGTGCCTTTAATTGATATGATGCTCCTATATGATTTTGACATCATTCCCACATATAGCTAGGGATCTAATGTGTTGACATGCTTGTACAAACATCTATGTCTTGCATGTATGAAGGGAGATAAACAAGTTGGGGGATGTTTGCTACTTTTATAAATATGAATCAAAAGAATTCAAAATAGTTATTTACATTTTAAATGTTTGTTGTTTACATGAAATAAACAACTCATTTTTTATTTAATAGCAATTATGGTCCTAGGAGCATCTTCAAGTGGGTCGGCCCTAAATACCTAAATCGTCGCCTATGACTATCCAAACTATAGGGGTTACACTTCAGCTCCAATTAGAATGCATGTATTGCAAAGTTATTTTGCAATTATATACATTTATTTTATCTAATTATAACTTTGAAAATACAATTAAACTAACATATTTGTAATGCTAGGTGGTATGCTGGTAGAGTATTTGATAGTAATCCAATACATGTATTGATATTTTATCGAAACAAGCTAGATAAGCAGCCTACTATCTAGGTGTTTTTTGAACCATAATTAAATAATAAAACTTACTTTCACTAAATTGTTGTTGTTTAATATTTAAGAAACTTATACTCTAAAAGTCATGTGAATGCCTTATTCGAATGAAAGATTGGTGGTTGTTTTAGCTATTTGCACTAATATGATGAATATATGGGCATCAATGGTCTCGTTAATATTTTTTTGATAAGGTTGAGCTTCATTGCTCAGATCAAGTAATGCGACTGTTTAGCTATAGACAACACATTCTAATTGACATCGATACAAGTGATGTTTTGCATGCCATAAATAATTGGGGTAAAAATGTTGATTACAACTGGTTAAGCCACTATGAAGCTTATATATCATAGTGGGATGCACAAAGAAATGAGGTTTTTTTTACATATATGCATCATGTGGTTACAAATGAGGAGTAATTGATTTGGTGCATAAGTATCACACGTCGGGTCATTACTTAGGATCCCAAGCAAGTTCCTTCACTTGGATACATGTAACACGAGCAACATGACTAGCAGATTCAAAATATCATAAGTAATCAAATCTTTTTATAATTAATATATTTTAAACATTGAGTTTTATTTATTGATCTTTTAATTTAACATTAATGTTTTATTAATATTAGGTTGGCTTCATGATATGGGAAGGTCGAGAGACTGTATTTGTTCTATGTAATATTGACAAAGAAAACAAATGATACACTTATGCATCTCAGTGGTTTAATGTTTTTTGCACTAGACTTGAAACCTATTGAGAGAGTTAATTCTTGATGATGTCATGGCAGAAGATGATGTCACTCAGGTAGGGGTGAGAGCTGGATCCAGTCGTGCTATTATTAAGTCTGGATCATTCAGTAGACGACGTAGACATATATAGATAGATGAGTTATGTTGATATATTTTAGGATTTGAATTACTAGAAAGCTGTATTATTTAAGTTTTTGAGATTCATTTTGCATGTATAGATGTTTTTTTATTTGCATTCCTAAAGCTACTTATGATTATAAAATGTCAAAATTTGTTGAGTTTAGTTATTATAGTTCTTTGTGGGGTATTTTAAAGCAAGATAGAATTTTAGATATAGTTTCTATATAGGAAAATCTCTGCCTAAATTTTGTTAAAATTGAAAGATTTTTAACTTTCTAAAATAATTAACTAAATTAAATGTTAGATTAACAAAATAAATAATAAATTTCATAAGAAATATTTTTTGTTAGATTTAGATGTTGGAGAATTTTGTTGTTAGAAATTTGTTGCTAGGAGGGACAATAGCCTCACTGTCAATCCCCTGGTTCAACCGGTCGGTCGGTTGAACTAGTGGTATAAACTGATCGACTAGTTCACATAAAAATCATAATTTTATGAACTTTTTCTTCCACATATGTTTTATGAGTCAAAATATACATCTTATCTAACTTGTAGACTAAAAAACAAACTCCAATTAAAATATCAAAAAGTTATTATTCACACATTAGTTGTCCTCTGCTTTTCAAAATCAACCAATTGATCGGTTTAACTGACAAATTGTCATTCTTAATATTACTGGAATTTAATTAATGTCACGGTTTTAAACCGTTACAAGTGATTAAATATCACGGTTCTGAATTATAATATTTTAAAGTATCCTCTTTCATAAAAACTTTTTACTGCTGTGTTAATTCACCATCTCTTTTTATTTTGTATGCTAATTATCCAATTTGCCCCTTATATTTGTTCCTGGTAATGAAAATCATCTCATTATTCTAATAAAAGAAAATGATATCATTGGATCAGTTTTGAATTCGGAAACTTTGTATGTGAAACTATGCCTTTCCCTCATCAAATCTTAGTTTTTGGACAATTTTTTTTAATGGAATTGACCTGGTTAGGCCTCACTTAAATCTAGTTTTTGTTGAATAAGTCGAATTCTATGTTTGACCATCAATGTTTAAAATGATTAAAAAAAAATCCAATCCAACCAGATCTACCATCTTTTATAACTATGAAATGGAGTCCAGAACCATGCAAGAAAAAATAGAAGCATAGTCAAGTAAGGTAGCCTGCCCAAACATATTGAAGGCCTTGTTCGAAATGGGCTTGGGCAGAACCAAGCCTAGTAAGATAGGGTCCCCTTGAGCTGAGACAGCGCTCGGTCAATCCAGAGAAATTGTTGGCTCATAGCCTTTGGTCATTGATGACCCAGCCAAGGGCCACCGGGCCCGGTTTAAGTTTCTTTGTTTTCTCCATTAGCCTGACAAGGGGTTCGCTGCCCGAATACATCCGACCCCCACATGGTTCAAGCTCATTTCTTAATATCTCGAACCCGATCTTAAATTGATGCTCCAAAAAATTAGTTTTGAAAACCGATTTGTTTGATTCTTAAAAGTTTTTTTAAGGATTATTGCTAGTTTTTATTCTTTTGAGGGAAAAAAATATATGAAAGCGAACAAGTTTGTTTCATTTGATTTTCAAATTTTTGAGGAAAAAAAAACAAGAAGAAAATAATACCAATTTACAGTATAAAAAGCATGCTAGTATTTCACTTTACATTATAACTTCCATTTATATTTTTTATTTATTGATAGGTACAAGTAATATCTGATTCCATCATAGCTATCAAATTCGATTTAGATGAATTAGTTAAAAATGTCAACTTGATAATACGTAATAAGAGTTTATGACTAAAAAGTTTATTTTCCCTGTAATTTGAAGTTTGAGTCTTGTGGTTGTTAATATAATTGCCACTATAGGCTTACATGGTCGTTAACTTCAGGGTCCGTAGGATTAGTCGAGGTATGCGCAAGTTAGTCCGGACACCCACGTTAATAATAATAAAAAAAAACTTAATCTAGATAGGTTTATTTTTAATTTGTCCAGTTAATTGATCTAGTCAAGTGATCTGTAAAAAAATATTTTAATTTTTATTTAAAATAATATTATTTTATTATTATAATCGAGAAAATTAAAATTACCATAATACAAACCTTATTTAAAAATTAAAACAAAAGCTAGAATTATTGCATTATTCATGCAAAACAAGTATTATACCACAATTGACTGTCACAAACAAAAGAAAATGACAAATACCATGCTTTTATCACCAAAGCACCACATATTCTTATATGAACAGCATGGAATTTGCAAAAAAAAAAAAATAAATAATTTGCATTTCATCACCTACTAATTGAAATATATTTTCTCTCTCATAGCAGATTGCTAATCTAACTATCGATTAAGTTCTCCTTCGTTCTATAATATCTGTGCCCTTCGTCTGCAAAACATTTACAGCAATTTATTTATTAAATTAGAGAATTAGTGCTTATTCTTTATTATCAGATTCTTTTCCTTCACTACAAATAAATTCTTATTTTTCTAAAATCTTAAAAATAAATATGTTTTGATTACAGTAATGTATTCAGTAGCTTTCTACTTCCCATTTTTCAATTGAATAGGGCTACCCTAATTTCGTAACACAATGTCCTTTAAATCTTTTAATGAAACAAAATAAAAAAAATATACCAATTAAATTTTCAATTATACATATTAAACTTAATTATAAGTTAATTTGGTGATGAAGTAATTTTAAAATAAATAGAGTGATAATTAACTTGATTGTCTGATCAAAACTAATTTTGATCACAATTTTTTTTAAAATAAAATTATTTTAATATTTTAATATATTAAAATAATATTATTTTAAATTAACAAGAATTAATCTTCAAACTCTAATTTAAATCAAAGATGAATCACTTTATTCTCCACAGCTGTATTTCCACAACTGCCCTAGCAATGGATGGTCCCATAGATACAGACATGGTCACCATTTCTCTTCCTCATTTAAACGTGCCAGCAGGTAGCCTTGTTGATTATCCATCTCTGCATTTTTCTTTTCATTGCCGCCGGCCGAGTAGCTTGGTCTCCCTCACTCACTTGACCCACCTTGGGATAGGAATCGCACTACTTCTGCCATCTAACTTACTTGAATTTTGATAGATATAATTCATTCAATTAGTCAAAACATTAATGAAAAGGAAGAAAGTGCCAAATCACTAGTTTTTAAGTATCATTTTCCAATATTGCCGTACTAAAGTGGGAAAAGAGACCGGGGGACATAATGCAGGAAGATTATTGACATTGCTAGACTGCTATGCCGATATTTAGACTTCGGTCGGCCTGAGCATTTATGAACTCCACAGGCGAAATAGACCTCTCCCCTATGCCATGTAGCCAAGGTCCAATGTATGAAAATTTTCAACTTACGTTTGAAACTAGTGATTTGGCACTTTCTTGGTTTGAGTTTGTATAATTGAAGACCATAATAAGAAAAATAAAAGGTGAATTAAAGGTTTAGTTTTCGATGGGATGAAAAAAAGTCATTCTATTATGATATAAGAGAAGAAAAATTAGAACCATGTAGATTGTATATATTTGCAATTCTCACGTATACAACTGTGAGCACTTAGCAGCATGATAGGACTTTATTTATAAATGGAATTCATTGACTAATTTCCCTAAGAATATGCTGGCAATATTTATTTTCACATTATTAGATGATTTTCATATAATGTATCAAAACTATAATCTATTCTTGTACATTCTTTAATGGAAGATTCTGATTGATATGCATTCATGCCTTCATATTGTGTTGGTGTTGTTTCCTTATCAATCAAATTACCATCTTGGTTTGAGTTTGTTGCCTTTTAAACTTCTTTCTCTCCTAACATATCTCCAATAATATAGGATATGTTGATGGTAGTAGTTTGTGAGTGTTCATCCTTATTCTTGCCATAATCTTGAATATCCTTTATCACTCCATCTACTCACACAATGGCTGTTGACTGTTGTCATTAGATTGTGCATTGTTAATACTATCTCTCAAATTATGTTTGGGTTGAAGGCAAAGTTTGTTTTGAAATTTGATGAGAGCAACCTTTGATATTGGCTTGGTGACGAGATCAACAACTTGTTCATCAGTGGAGACATGTTTAGTTATCACTTTTATCCAAGTGTAGCCTGCTCTCGCATAAAATAATAATCTAACTTGATATGTTTGCTACGGGCATGAAAAACAAGATCAATTATCATATGAATAGCACTAAGATTGTAATAGTAAGCGTTGAAGGTAATGTCACTAGAATGTGAAGATGTTTTAGAACAAAGGTTAACCACTTAAGTTCAACTGCTGTATTGGCCATGAGATGATACTCAGTTTCAGTGCTATAGCGTGATACCATGTGTTGTTTCTTGGTACACTAGGAGTTGAGGTTTTTGCCAAGAAAGATGCAGTATCCAGTGTTGGAACACTTAGTAGTAAGGCAACCTACCTAATCTGTATATGAAAAAGCATAGAGATTAAGTGAAGTATTGGCAGTAAAATGTAATCTTATTTTAAAAGTTCTTTTGACATATCGCATAATACATGTAACTAATTTAAATGTGTTATATTTGTTACATGCATGGATTGAGACATATAATTAACACTGTAAGAAAGATTTGGATGTATGAGTGTGAGATATTGCAATGAACAAACTAGTCCTCTAAAGTAACTACAGTCTTCCAAAGGATTATCTATTAAGGATTTTTTTTTTGCTTCAAGAGGTGTACTCATGGGTTTGCAATATGTTATCTTTACTTGTTCTAGTAGAATTAATGCATAATATGACTGAGATCAATGAAGACCACTAGTTGTCTTAGAGATTTCAATGCCAAAAAAGTGATGAACAAATCCCAAATCCTTCATTATAAATTCATTAATTAGGATTTGGATGAAATTGCCAATAAGAGCTCATGTAGATCTTGTGAGTAAAAATCTACATAGAGTAAAAGTACTAATAAGCCATATTCGATGTAAAAAACAAACAATCATGGATCAACTAAACTACAAGTAAATCCATATTTAAGGAGAAATGTGCTAAACTGATCAAACCAGGAACAAAGAGCTTATTTAAGTCCATAGAGAGCCTTTCAAAGTTTGCAAACATATTTTGGATGTTGCAGGTTAGTCATTTGTGGTTGTTGTTCAATGTATATGTCTTCGGAGATAAGACCATGCATAAATGTATTTTTTACATCAAGTTGATGAATAGGCCATTGTTGAACAAATGTTGTAGTGATAATAATTTGTATAGTTCTTTATTTTACAATTGGAGAGAAGGTTTCAGTATAGTCAATTCCACTAATTTGATGATATCTTTTTGCACCTGTGTCTGATTTCCATTTGGTTTCTGTTACAAAGTTGTCTAAGGTGAGAGTTGCAAATGCTTGGGGAATGTCTTCATGTTGAGTAGATTTCTTTTGTGTCCGCCAACATAATTTGGCAATATGGCATGTGATCCCACAATATTGACACTTCTTATTACGATAGAGATCCCTTTAAATTGGAGTCATATGATGTTCACCTAAGGGTAAAGGTCATTGTTGTGGGGCTGTAGAGGCATTAGAGTTTCTATTTTGACCTTAGATTGTTGTGCTTGAAAACCTCTCTCATTTGATGTGAATTTTTAGGTGTTAACTCGAGATCTTGAATGAGATTATTGGAAACGTTGTTGTTGCTGCCCATAAAATACAAGTTTTTGAGTGAACTGTGTGTTTGTCATATATATCTGGAATGAGAACTCATTATAGAATCGGTTAAAATTTTAGAGCTAAGATACCAACTCTAAATTTGATAGTCTTAGGGGCTTCAACATGGTTGTTGTGAAGCTTTCATACTATTGAACAAGTCTTGTGAGAAGGCAAAAAAACCTCTTCTTTGTCTGAAACTGGTTTTTCTATTGCTACAAGGCTGGTGCACAAGCTTTTGAAGATGCGAATGTGTTCTTTCATAGACTAGTTTTCATGTTTAGAAAAATAAGTGACCTGTTGGCAAAGTGTAAACTCATGCTCTTGTGAGTCTTTTGTATAGGCATTCTTGAGTGCTTTCCAAACAGTAGATGTTGTTTTTAAGCCAACAACAAAACTAAGCGCTTCTTCATATAAGGTTCCAATAATCCATCCATGAAGAAGTCAGGTAGATTTTTGCGAGGTAATGAAGGCTTCAGTTAATGTTGGTTCAAAGTTTTCCGTATTTGAGTTATTGGTTGAATTTTATGTGGTGTATTTCGTTGGAATGGGCTCTTCATTGGTGAGATGATCAATTAGTTTCTGGTTTTCTGCAAGAGTTAGGGCTTGTTTTTACCATCAGAGATAGTTTGTTTGGTTAAGTTTAAAAGTAATAAAGTTGCCAACATTGAGAGATAATGAAGTCATTATGGAAAAGTGATCGTGTTGTTTTCCTTGTGGTTGCTAAGTGTTCACACAAGCTTTGATATCAAGAAGAAAAACTAGAATTGTGCAGCTTATATATGTGCACTGTTATTGTAATTTTGATGTTTACAATTGTGAGCACTTAACAGCATGGTATGATTCTATTTATACATGGAATACATTAATTAATTTCCCTAAGAATATGCTTGCTACATTTATCCTCACATTATACAATGAGTTTCATATAATGTATCAAGACTACAATTTGTTCTTGTACATTCTTTAAAGGGAGATTCTCATTAGTATGCATTCATGCATTCAGATTGTATTATTGTTGTTTCTTTATCAGTTAAACTACCATCTTGATTTAAGCTTGTTTGTCTCTCGAACTTTTTTCAATTTCTCTAATAATGTAGGATATGTTAATGGTAGATTTATGAGTGTTCATCCTTATTCCTGCCATAATCTTGAATATCTTTTATTACTCTATCTACTCACACAAGCTTTTGTAATAAGATTTCTCCTTTAGCAAATTGAACTTTCAATTTTAATGATTTTCTTACTGGGGCTATTTACTAGCATCTTGGATTGGGAATGACAATGGCAAATCACATTTGGGGTCACGTTGAATGAATTATATGCCTCATTAGGTAACTATACAATCCATCATTTGCTAAGCGGCAAATGGCACTGTTTTTGGCATGGCCCATGAGTGAGAAGCAAAAGCCACGACCATCCATCACCATCCTATTGCTTTGCTGTACTGTTTAGCCTTCTTGGTATTGTTCAAAAGAATGCAAAAAGATACAAGTGTGAAGTGCATTATTGTCTTCTTTGTGCTTTTCAAACTTCCAATATAGAGACAGATCAAGAACATGAGCCAAAGGGAACACACACATCTTTCTCGTTGCCTTTCTCTTCTTTTAATGGCTTGTTCAATGCAAAAAGCAAACACCCCACCTGATTTTGAATCAATAGGAGAGAGAGGAAGAGAGAAAGGGCAGGGGGGGCTTAAATATTTTGCTCTTTTTTTTGTTTTTGTCTTGCTCACTAGGGCAAACCATCTTTTTCAAAATTTTAAATAGATGCCATCAAAAAGAATTTTGTTCACTCCCACTCCCATAATGTTTCTCTCTCTCTCTCTCTTTTTACAGAAAAGATACTATTTACCCCCACTTACTTTTGACTGTACACTTATTTTTCCAATCCCTCCCCAATTTTGCCAGAACCATTTCTCTACTTTCTATGCTCTGTGCTTGCTGATAATCACATTCCAGGGCTGCTCACAACTCAAGAAAACAAACTGCTGTAGTTGCCTGCCTTCACTCTTCAGATTTATACAAGCTCACCTAATCCCTCGACATCTTGTCCGTAGTTGACACTTGAACACCATGGCTAATCTAAAAAATTTAGCCACAAACGTTAAACACCTCAACGCATCCAATGCACAATCAATGTGCCTTACTCTACACATGCATCACTCGTAAATCTGGCACCAGCTCTTCCGGGATGTCGCTGGGAGTTTAATTTCTGAGTGTTAAATTGTGTATAATTTTCCTTTCCTTTCTTTCCCGTCATCACTTGTCCTCTATGAAAATTCTATGTATGAAATCTCGGAATCTTTTCGAGTATAACTTGGGATCAACAGCTGAGATAGACGTGGGATCCACTTGCAAGGACTTGTATGCATGTTCTAGCTTTTTGCTGATATCATAATCTTGGAGGATGTCAATGATACCAAAGTAGAGAACTACATCAAAGATCTCGGTACCATTCTGTGAAGGTGTTGAATTGTTACTTCCACTCCCTGTGCACTGATCCAATTCAGTATTCCTCGACAGACGCTCTGCTCTTGCAGGCATGTTTGCCCCTAGCCGGATAAATGGCCCCCTGGAACAGATTTCAAATTAGTACATGCAATGCAAGACACAAAATTTGACATCCCAACACGCAATCACCAAAATTCAAATAATCAAACTAACAAAGAACAAAATGTGATAATGAGGATGATGATCACTCAATCACCACTGAAATTTTATGTTTTGAAGGCACTTTTCATCATTAATTTTCAAGCTTCCAGGCAGACAAAATAGCATTGTTTTGCAGCTACGGTTTCGAAGTCATTATTAGTCCAATAAATTATTGGCAAAAAATTTGTGGGATAGATACAAGTATCATTGAGGCATACTTGGAGATTAATGCTTCAGTTGCCAGTCACATTCATGATTTATCTTTGATTTTCTAAAAGGGATTGGAATAGGACCAGACAAAAATTGTTTTCTATCTAGGAAAGAAAGAAGACCCCACTAACATATACTGTCCACATACTACCCCCAATTTCGCCATTAGCTTAAGTCGCTTTGAGTCATTCCAACAAACAGGAATGAATTCAAAGGAACAAATCATCAAATACAGGGCTCCTACGTGGGAAAAGGAAAATGTTTCACTACGGAAAAAGAAAAGCTCAATCACAAATTATAGCTTCACTTTTTGTGCACTGTATCTTTTATTTTCTTGGCTATATGCAAATGACATGTTGATATTTTAAGACAAGCATTCTTCGTTGCTTTTCAAAACCAAACTCTGGGGTCCATAAACAACTAAAGTTAAAACATGTGACACATGCCTAGTAGAAAAGAAGATGCCATACCACTTGAAGGGTCCCAACATTTAGACTTTTTATGGCAACAAAAGCCAAATTTAAAAAAAGGGTCATCTGATTAGTATAATGTAGCCAGCACACAACAACAGGTAAACGATTCAGTTTTCAAATAGAGAATGTATCATGTTGTTTAACATCTATAAGCATAATTTTTGCAATAATCATATATTTTGATCATTCATATCTTTCACCACAGTTCTTTGTCACCACTTCACATGCACACATTCCCATAAAAGAGATAGCATGGAAGTTGTTTAATCTATGCAACCAAGAAAGAGAGGATATAAAATTGTCTTTAGTTGATGACAATAAATACAAATCCTAAAAAGTAATATAAGGAAAATAGATTTGGAAAAGATAAAGCAGAAACAAAGCAAAGCACTAACAATTAGGAGGAAAAAAAACATGAATTCTGAAAAAGAAAATACGTACCTGCCTTCCATGACCCAGTCCATATCGGGCAGCAAATGATAACCACGCATCGATGTTTCCTCATTATGTGAATTTCTTTTTTCTGATATAGGACCACAACCAAATTAGCTCAAGGTTGTGTTGTAAATTTGCAAGGTAGCCGAATCACAGGATAAAAGAAATTTACCAAAATGCTTGTCATTTAGCGACATCATCTCATCACTTGAGTAATCATCACGGAAATGAAGACCAATTAGAAGACTGTAATCCATAATTCTCTCTGCTTCCAAGAATTCACAGTCCCTATAAATTTGTCTGAGAAAGAAAGAACACAAGACAAACATATTTTAACTTGGCAAGATTAATGCCCCACCTAGAGAACAAGAAAAAGGACACGAAACTTAAAAAAAAAAAACTGCAATGCTGTGGAATCTACCTTATGAGTTCATTAAACCATGACCGTTCCAGGCGAAATACAAAGTTTAGATCGAGGTCCTTAAGTGTGGTTGTCTCATCAATTTCACCCTCTGGCTTGTCAGTTGTACGTCCATGAGAAGAACCTTTCAGGTCAAAGCGTTTATGGATGCGGTACTCAGAACAAAACAGATTGCCCATTACAACAAAACGGGTCTGGAATTACATTGAAATGTGAGTAACAATCAGATTGAGAGTAAGCATTTTGGGAAATAATCTGAATGAAATAATCCACTATCCCAATTATACCTTTTGACCTCCCATTGGTTTAACACAATGCACACCAAAGAACTTTGTTACCAATGAGTTCTTGTACTGGCAAACATGTTGGTAATAACTTGGAAGCATCTTAATGAGAACCTGAATAAGGTTCACAAAAGGTGGTGAAAATCTATTCACAGGATAAAAATACATGTTAAAAATAAGTGTCTACAAACTTAAATTGGTGTACAGAACCTAATCACTCATCCCACTTAATACTGCTCGAGTAATAATCACTTTTCATGCATTTTCTTTTCTGTAACATAATGAATGAAGAATTTGAGACTAACCTTGACTTCAGATTTCTTAACGGTTTTGATCATGAAACGGTCATCTTGAGTTAGATAAAAGGAGCTTCCACTCTTCCCAGGGGAGGAAAATTCCCTAAGAGTATCACTTCCACAAATAGCTAGCATGTAGTCCGCTGGATCTATTGCAAACAATTCCCTCAGATGTCTAAATACCAAACAAACCAACCACCACCATAACATAGGAAATCAGAGACAGGTTTAATATCTCCTTTCTTGGCTATTCAAAAGAAAATTTGAAAGTGAAGTAATAAAACATTATAAATTCCAAATATCAGCAAAACTTAAAACGTCCTAAAAACAATACCTGAATACCATGGGACAGTAATCCTTCCATCTGAAATCCACAGACTGATGCGGAGGTGTAGACTTCGATCCTTCAGGTGGAAACCTTGTCCAGAACTTCTCTTTGGGATCAAAATCACCCTGTCTTAATTCCCTTGTTATTGACGCATGCTTGCCCACAGAATGCCTAAAAAATACACACATTATCAAATCCAAACTCATTAAAAGAATCTAAAATAAAAAAAACCACATTAGCCAGTGACCAAATTACCGGACACCCAGTTGAAGATTAAGCATTAAATCATAATTCTTATGCCCTTTTGAAATCGTTTGTCCTTGTTTCTTATTAACCTCACAATCAACAGAACTACAAGGACTTCTTCCTGGCTGCTGCTGCTGCACATTACCCTCACATCCACCTCCATTATCATCACTACCATCTCTGTAAAACATTGACGCCTCAACATTATCAACAATATCACAAGTAATATCACCAGCCTCTCCATCCAACTCCCAAATACATATCCGCGGAAAGTTACCATCCACTGATGATCTCTTCCTCCCTCCCCCTCCTACCGGATCCAAGGCCACTCTTTTAAGATCCTCTCCGCCGCCACAAACCCTCCCATTCCCACTACCAAATGTAAGCATCCCTTTCCCTTTCGGCACCCCATTTTCCCAATACCCTTCATATCTATTCCCATTATCCCAAACCAACACCCCTTTCCCAAAAATCACCCCGTTTTTCCACTCACCAATATACTCATTCCCATTACTCCAGCTATACTTCCCATCTCCATCTTGCAAATTATCCTTCCATAAACCTTGATAAACATCCCCGTTAGCATACCTTTTCTCACCAAACCCATGTTTTTTATCACTCACCCAATTTCCACTATAAGCTTCACCATCTACACCAATAAAAGTACCAAAACCATCCATTTTCCCCAACTTAAAATGGCCTTCATAAGAAGCTCCTGTTGGCCAAGAAAACTTCCCACCTCCATTAGCCTTCCCTTTCTTCCACTCTCCTTCATACATACACCCATCACTCCACAAATACTTCCCTTTCCCATGTGGAACACCATCTACCAACCCCCCGGTATAAATATCCCCATTGGGCAGCACCTTCTCCACCAAGGCATAGCTGGTGTCGACACTGGCGGTAATGGTGGTGGTAGTCGAGTCGCGAGTTGGCGTCACGCGCCGCGAGTTCGGCTGGGATCGGGTTCTCGTCGAGACGATATGGCACGGCGAGGTGACTAGCAAGGAAACGTCTTTGTTGTTGGCTTTGGTTTTGGGGTTTTCTGATAGTGTAGCTAAAAGGGTCTCTTGCATTTTGATTCTTATGCCGGAAAATGCACCGGAAGCAACATTTCCGGCGACTGTGTAATCTTATATGGGGTTGTTTCTTTGCTCTTTTGTGGGTCAAAAATCAAAACTTTAGTGTTACTTTTGCTTCGAAGAATAGGTGAGAGAACAGCAGAGAAAGATAACAGAGTAATAGATGAGGAAAAGCAAAAGACCAATGACAGAGCGACAGAGAAAGAGAGAGAGGGCAAGCGTTTTGTTGCTGTGGTGTTTGTTATTTGTCTAGGGAAGGTTGCAGCAGGCGCTGGAGCAGCAATGCGAGGGATCGTTTTTTGTGTTTTGAGGAACATAGTGACCAGATTGGGCTTAGATTGTGGGGGTATTTGTGGTTGATTATGAGTTATTGTTTGAGGGATTTTTGAATTTGTTGAGGGGTATCTTGGGGTTGTGGGTGGAAAAGGCAAGAAATAATTAAAGTATGACGACAATTTCTTGATTTATGCAAATTTTATTAATACAAAGAGGGTTTGATTGATAATGCAACCAATAAACATGGAATTGTGTTGACTCAAATAAAGAAACTACCGAATGAAAGAGATCATGAACAAATCAATCTTGATTATTTGATAGATTTGTCAAATTATTCTATTTTTAGTTCACAAACTTCTTTCCATTGGCTTTTTTTTCAATTGTTCACAAATTATTTTATTTTTTATGTTTTAAAACTAAAAGTATATTTTGTTTTTTTACTTGGAACTATGTTCGAGTGCATCTAGGTATGAAAAAAATCAAATTGATATTTTTTAGTATTTTTTTTATTATATTAATTTGTAAAAATAAAAAAATCTAAAAAAAATTATTTTGATATATTTTCTAACAAAAAGCACTTTATCACAATACCAAACATCTACCAAGTGTAAAACAAATTTTATTTCCTTAGAGATTTTTTTTTTGTTAAAATATGAGATGATAATATGAAATTAACTATTTTCTCTTGAAAAGGTGACCGATTCTTATTGAAAGTATTTTCAGTATTTTAAAAACATTGAAAAAAAAAAACTAGAAGGGATGGTAAAAATGTTGTTTCTCTAGACATATTGCACCGTGAACATGAATAGTGTTTTACCATCTTGGCCTTCAAAAAAACCTCGCAGGCTAACGGTTAAGGGTAAATGTGTCTTTGCAATATGATTATTTTGACATTTTAGAATTGATCACGAACCAGACGAGTATTTTGCTTTCTATTTATCTAGTAAAATGACATCAATACTCTTAATAATGAGGAATTGTTAGGTTGCAATGAAGGACTTTTTTTTTTTTTTAGTTTAACGTGGATGTCCGGGCCAGCTTGCGTGCACCTCGACTATATTATCATGTAAAAGTTTCTTTGTATTATCATGTAAAAGTAAATAGTAAAACTATCAATTTACTCTTGCAGTGAAGAAACCTTTAGCTGATAATGAGAGGCTTTTTTTTAGATAAACATAATAAAAGACCTCGTTATGTTGTTGGTGTTTTTTTTTTGGGTTAAGATAAAGACAGATTGATAATTAGTAAATATAAAGTAAATAAATAAAAATTAGCTGACTTGTGTTGGGCATGCATTAGCTACTCCATCATCTTCAGATGATGTGTACGAATAACTCTAATGGCAAAAAAATATCATTTCCAAATTATGCTTTATTAATCTCAGCATTTCCTTCATGACATGATAACTCATGCATTGAAAGGAACTCCGGTTTAGTATTAACAACTATTTTTTTCCTCTCTTCTTTAGTGTTTATGCCTTACCCTTTAACTTTCAAATCATCACCTCAGCTTCTCTCTCCTTTCAATTTAGTCCATGTTCTTTGGTTTTTTATTTGAAATAATTTATGAAATTAAAATTTTATTTCAATTTTGTCCTCATCAAATTGTTTTTCTTTGTCAAATTTGATACCCATTCTTTTAGTTGTTATTTATGTAATCTAAGATAGTTTAAAATTTGATTTTTTTTTTTATGGTTTCACCCTCCATCATTCTTTTTCCTATTATATTTTATCCCCATACTTTTAATTATTATTTTCTTTCCAAATGCTTTAGATTGATTTTGTTTCACCCGATTTCATCCTTCAAGATTAAATTGATTTGGATTTTAACTTTTTGATTAAGCCCATGTCTATGATTTCACGGGTTACAAGTTTGAGAATTTGACCCAACTTTAGAAGGTTTACCCGGGATTGCTTTGGTTTTGTTTTATCATTTTTTAAAGCAATTTTTTTTTAAATTTCATTCTTTGGTGTTTATTTAATTGAAGATTTGGATCCTTTTTTTTTTTGGCTTTATACATCCTTTGTTTTTTTATTGAGTTATCTTGAGTGTTTTTTAATTGCTATTCTTTGTTAGATTTATTTTTTAAAATAAATTTGATTCTTGGATTAAATAGAATTGATTGATTGAATATACATGTATGATCACTTCATTGTGTTTTGTTCGATTTGCTTTTTCGAGTCGTTGCTCTAGTAGCCTATATAGTTTATTTTGATATCGTTGTACAACCTTTTTGTAACGAGATTTGATACGTCTCAACAAACTCCTTTTGTGGTGGGAGATATCCACGATTGAATGACAATGGGTCTTGAATGGTCTTTTTTTATTCTCGTTGCAGGTGTGATATTAGTGGCATATTGTTTTTAGTTAGTTGTTGTAAAATATGTTTTTCATGGTTCATTTGTTATCGTTGCCTACAGTTTAAATCATATAACTAGATTGCCCAATTTTATTGAATCTAGTCAAGTTAATGATCCAAGTATCAAATTTTTCTTTTAGTTTAAAAACACTACCGTCTCCTTAGCTATCTATTTTTTTACATTAAAAACAAATTAGACTAGCTTATGGCATAACATGAGTCACCGATCTAGTTAATTTATTCTATATTCCATCTACTTAAATTAAGTCATATATACTAATTAATAATCACACATTAAAATTAATGTGATTTTTACTTTTATTTTCATTTATTGTTTTTTTTAAATTGCATAAAATATATAAAAATTTATATGATTATTTAATTTAAATAGATGAAATACCAAGCGTACCAAAAATATCTCCTCCTCTAATTGTATAATATGAAAGCTCAATAAAAAATCCTTTTACTTGGACCAACATCTCTAACATACATTACTTTTTCTTATTTTGTTTTAGCAAAGTAGTGCATCTTAGTCAGAGAAGGCAATGCATAATGTATCCACGTAAAATAATTTGTTTATCTCAAAACTTTGCTAGAGGATCATTAACTAAAAACTTCTTTATTCTTAAAGTAGAATTTTTTTAAATTCTTGAAACTCTAAACATGATTTGCATTTCAAATTATTCTTTACTGAAGCTTATTAAATAGGTCAATTAGGCAAAAGCAAAAAAAAAAAAAGAAGAAGAAAGAAACTATAACTATGCTCTTAATCAATCTAAACATGATTTGCACAATCTTTCTCTCGTACTATTATGTTCTTAAGTGAAATTCTACTCCCAATTCAGAATATTTCATTGTCTATATTTAGCCCCTAAAGTTTTATTCAGTTTGAACATTGCTCTAATTTTTTTTCCATTTTTAGTTCTCATAGTTGTAATAGAACATACCTTTTGCCGCACATGGACGCACGATGTGGTGGGATGTCGGGATCGATGAGTCGTCAACTAGTTGTTTGGTTTAGAGTCACTAGAAGACCCGAGTGTACTAGTCTTATCATAAATTCCAAGGGTAAAAGACTAGTTGTGGCTAGGGAAGGTATTAGTACCCATAGTGCACCATATCTAAGGTAAGCTACATTGTGTGGTCTAGTATGGTTTAAAGGTTTTGAAAAGTTTTTAACTGATAGTTTGTCTATGGCTCAATATAAAAATTTACTCCCATGAATAAATCTAACATTTCAAATTTATTATGGGCTTGTATGCTCATAAAAATTCTTATGAGAAAGGGTCTATCCAAGTATCCTGGCATGGTTCACCTATCCTGAAAAGCAAAATGGTTCTCCACAAGTCGTATATTGTGGTGAAAAATGTTCTCAATTAAAATTGGTGAATATCTAAAATAATCTAGAAAATTTTATAATCAACTCCTGATATTTAAATACCAGCGTACTTATAGGTCTAACATTTTTACCAGGATATTGATCATTAATTTTCATGAATTAAAATTTTTAGGATTATTGAAATATTGGCCAAATCTTTAATGAATTTTACAAACTTAGTGTATATTCCAAAAGAAGCAAAGGAAATTCAACACAAGTATTTGTCTAAAACTATGTTAAAAAAACATTTTTCTCCTTTTATATAAATAAAAATGCATTTTTTTAAATAAGAATTGGGCCATATGCAACAAATAGATTTTTTTAAAAAAAAATTAAGCCATGCTTGGCAAAACTATATTTTTGTTCAAAACTAAACCAGAACAAAGATTTAAGTTGAAAAAAAAATCAAAACTAAAAAAAAAACACAAATGTTTTTTTTTAACAAAAATAGATCAAATACCAAGAAAAACGAAGAACAATAAAGAACATTTAAACTCAAACCCAATAATAAACATCAAACCATACTAGATTTAAAGCCATAAAAGACAATGTTTTGTTCGCAATCAAGCATAGATCAAGAATCAAGTATCTATTTGCTTCAATTATTACTCAAACATCATATTTTTTTGTCGAAAATGAGTTTAGGTTCAAACCGAAACCTTAAGATTAAAACCCATAAAAATACGTTATTGATACATGAAACCCCTAGATCATTTATGATATATGAACTTGCAGAAACCAAAATCATATTAAAATGAAAACTAAAACTAACCCTAGATCGCTCATCGGATGAACATGAACTTAGGTTGCCTCAGAAAACCCAACATACACTGTCAAACATAAAAAAAATTACATTTTAGGCCTCTAAATCAAGCTCTTTTAGCCCTAACAAACCATATTATTATAAACAAGTAGATTTGAAAAAAAAAAACATTAACAAATAACCTCGAATCATCAATAACCTATATAAGATTTCAACTTCCAAAACTAAAGCCCTATTATCAACCAACAAAAATATCAAAACTCAATCCAAGACTGACTCTTTAAACACTTGACACTCAAACTAAACTCAAGAATCATGAATATGTATTAGCAACCTAGAAAAAACCATTAAACACCTACTTCTACCTTAGAAGGATTCCAAAACTACTATAATTCATCAAAACCAAACACACAAACATCTTTTAAACACCTCAACAACATTAACAACAACTTCGAAACATGATTAATCAATCAAAACAATATTTTCATTCATCAATTCACATAAATACTAAAACATAAAATAATGCTAGAAAGATTAAAAAAACATCATTAAACATTGAAAAAATATGAATTGGCAGGCCACATGGATTTCACCCTTGAGTTTTCACATAGTTATGCCTTCTCTAAGCTTGCTAGTTATAGGTTGCTACTTCCTTTCTCTTTTCCTTCATTCTTTCCCTTTCCCTTTCTATTCTTTTCAAAGCTTACTAGAACTTCTATGTTAGGTCTTTGAACCTCTAGGGTTTTTTTATAGAGCATATCCTCATGTTTTTCTATTTTCTCTCTTTTTTTTCTTTCTATGATTTCTAAGGGTATTTATAGGGTTTTTCTAGGTTTTTTTTATGGATTCCCTCAAAGATTGATCAAAACTCAATTCTTTAATCAAAATAAAAGAGTTCTGGACAAATATTAACAGCTGGAACCTTTGTCCTTCAATGGTTTTTGGAGATGGTTGTTTTGCCTAGGTGATTTTCTTTTTCTTGGAGACAAAGACATGTATTTTTCACATTCTGTTCTCAGATGAAAGATTTATGACTGTTGATAAGAACCATATGGGAGTTTTTAAGTGTGAACACATAAAAAAGCTAGTTGATTTTGCACAAATAGGTATCTTAGTCAAGACTGATTGAGTTAGCCATTTTTGAGGTTTCACCGGAGAAACTCTGATGTAAACGTCATAAGAGACCATCTGAACTTGGTAGAGAAGATGCATACCTTTCATTTGGATCTATCATTGCTCCATTTGGAGGTCTATAACTAAATATTCATTCACTTAAAGGTGCCAACTCGATTAGTCTAGAATCTAAAAATGCAATGATGGCTGGTCAATGACAAGATGTTGGAGACTTCCATAAAACAATTGAGATGTAAACGTTCAATTTCATGGAAATAGGGTTATAGAAGGGATGTTTCTTTTCCATTTGCAAAAAACTTCATGACATTTGGAGGTCTAGAACTCCACAATGAGCTCTTAGAAGGTGCTAACCCAATCATCCAAAACTACCAAGGAATGAGATGAACAATGGGTGAACGACATATTGTCTAGGTTAAACCTCTGAAACTTAGGGTTTTTAATTTGGGATCTAACATAATTCATTTTAGTCCATATTCTTCGAATTGCTTTTAATTGCATATGTAATTACCTCCCAAACTCTTAATTTCATACAACGTCACTATGTTAAACTCAATCATCAACCCCAAAGTTTAACGTTATTTTCACCTTGGTTCTTGGTTTTCTGATTTATGCATTTAGACCTTTAATTGACAATCAAAATTTCAATTTTATTCAATTTGGCCCCTGATTTGGTTAATTTCAGCCTTTGAAGTCTCGTGCCTTTTATTATTTAGTTCTTGAATTTAAATTTCTTCAATCAAACCTCTAATTAGCTATCAAAATTTAATTGTTTTCACAACTAACCCTTTAATTTGACCAATTAAACTTTTCAAAGTCAAATTTCAGTCCCTAAGCTTCAATTGTTTTCAATTGACACCCAGATTGACTCAAAAAATTGATTTTCCTTGCAATTAAGTCCTCAATAAAATTAATTAAGCGTTCCAAAAATCCTTATTGAGTCCTTACTCATCCAAATTAGTATTTCTTTACTCCAAATAAAAATATTTTCACCGAATGGGTCTTTTGCTAATCAAAATTGGGTCGCTAATTTTATCAATCTTGTACATTCTGGTCCTCCAACTTTTCCACCTGTTATTTTGATCATTCACCACTAACTTGAGCAATATTCTAAACTTTCTTCATGTGTATCCTCTTGTATTTTTGGATTTTTTTCTATTTTTATCGGGTAAAAAATGAGTAATAACACCTTTTATATCATAATTTCTTTATGTGGTTTTAAATTTTCTATAAAAACTTTCAACAATGGCTTGTTGGAAGAAGATAACTAAAATGCCAACCACTAGTTACCACTTGATGAAATTTGTCACGCTTAAAAAGGTATATAGGACCATTATAAAACTTATTCTTAATGGCAATTTAGTTGGTGGAGATCTTTTGAAGGAAGAGCATAAATTGAAATAAGTTTGACTTTAATTTTAGGGCTAATTATAGATATAGTCCCCAAACTAATGTTATGATATCAATACCCTTATCATCATAATTGTTTTCCTTAGAAATTGTTTATGGAGAGTGTAATAATATAGCAAGTTAGTTTGGGGTATATTTATTATTAACCCAAGCTTTTATAATGGCTTGAAAACTTTTGTTTCTACGTGCTTGTGTGAATATACACCTATAAATTTGAATTAATTGTGACCTTGATGAGTTGGTTTAGTGATTAAGAATGTTTGCTTTGAACACGTTTGGTATTGTGATAAAAATTACTTTTCAAAGTGTTTTTTTATTTAGAAATGTATTAAAATAATATTTTATCATTTGTTTAAATTTGTTTTTGATATTAATACATAAAAAAGATCTAAAAACACTAAAAAATTAATTTTAAAAAAATTAAATTTTTGTAAAAATACTTTCCAACTGTAAAAAACAAACATAACCTTCTTTCTTGATTTTTTGAATTTAAATATTGGGTGTTCATCTTTGAAGATTTTTTTTAATGTACTAGATCAATATGGAAAAGGTATTCTTCTTAGATCATCTCAAAATTTTTTAATCTCGATTGACATATTAGCTGGAGTATATCTTTTACTATTGAATAAAAAAATGAGTTCATTTTTGAAATATTAATTAAATGTTTTTAACTATTGAAGATTTATGAGTTTGATTTTGATTTTTGAAGGATTGGATATTGGATGTAAGTGACTTGAAGAAACATTTGTGCCTTGGTCCAAATCTATTAGATTTTACTTTGTTATCACATTGGCTATTAGTCGTCTAGCTGTGACAAATATTCTTAAATTTTTACACAGAGAGTGTTTATTTTTGAAAACTTAACACCATTAAGAAAATCACTCAATTGAAATGTCATGTATATTTTGAGGAAAACTAGAAAAAATAATTCTAGGGACAGAAAGGCAAGTTTGAGATAAGGAATCTGTCAATCGAATGCATGTTTATCCATGGGAATGTGACCTTTCAAACATGTCCAAGGGGCAAGGAGGGAGAGTGCTTTAAAAATAGACTAGAGAATAAAATAGGGACCAATGCTTGTGAACATGCATTGCTTAACTTCTAGCTTATATGGTTCTGTTTTGGAAGGACAAAACTTCACAATACTCCTTCACAAGTCCTTTTCTGTGCTGTCATTAACATCTGATGACAAGAGACATTAGAATGACAAATTTTGGGTCATGTTTAATTATTGCCTGTTTCCATTTTCATCACGGGGAGATTCCATTGAGTTTGCAAACAAGTTTTAGTTTTTTTTTTATATATATATATATATATATGGTTCTGTTTTGGAAGGACAAAACTTCACAATACTCCTTCACAAGTCCTTTTCTGTGCTGTCATTAACATCTGATGACAAGAGACATTAGAATGACAAATTTTGGGTCATGTTTAATTATTGCCTGTTTCCATTTTCATCACGGGGAGATTCCATTGAGTTTGCAAACAAGTTTTAGTTTTTTTTTTATATATATATATATATATATATATATATATAAAATTTTAAGAAAAAAAATTAAGTGGATTTTATATAAAATTATAGTGTTTGCTAATTAATTAGACAATTTTAAAACTATAGCCGATGCAAATCGCAGTTTTAACCACGTTTCATTACATTACCCAGCAAACACTATTACATTAACCACTTCCTAATTGAATTCATAGACTCGTCCAAGAAATACATGTATTTTTATGGAACGTGAAAACCATCATTACATTTTTGTATACTGTATATGCCATTAATACATCTATTTCAAGTGTTCACTACATTCCTTTTATGGTTACTATGGCAGTCCATCCTTGCAGTATATTTGGAAAAGAGGAAAACAAAGAATGGGGTAAATCAAAAGGGAAAAAAAGGCGGTGAGGTTTATGCTGCCAGTGAAAAAATTCTATCAGGACATAATTCCCAGTTGCCCTTTTCCTTGGCTTCCTAATAACCGTCGATATAGCAGTAATTAAGTTTGGCTGCCTTTCTCCTTCACTAACAGCCGAGGCTTCCAACCTCTCTCTTGCATCTTCCATGCCTGCGATCTTATGAAAAGAATTCCTTTAATCTTCTAATTTACCAAAAATATGCAGTAGAAGCATCATGAAGCGTGTGCCAGAGACAAATGCATAGGTGCAAATACAGCAAGATCACTACTTCACGGCTGTATTTACATGTAGTTGCCTCTGCTTTAGTCGTAACTTTTCTTCTTTGGCCTTTGCGTACTCTCCATTCTCTAAGCATCTATGATCAGTTCTCAGCCTAGAATATGTTGGTGGCAGCTTCTCCTGTGTATAAAATTTAAAGTCAGCAGCTATGAATGGAGGCCTTATCCTATACTGCAGAGGAGCGCATGACATTCTCGTAAAGAAAGATAACTAGCATTAATTGTTCATGTCTTTTACCAATCTTGAGTCCTGGTGTGAGCTCATTCAGAGCGATGGTAAACCGTCAGATTATATCTGGTTGGACACTTCGCTGGTTTACTCCGCTTCCAGAGAAATGGGGCTCTGACCCGTTTACATTCCTTGAGCTATCATTCATTTTATAGTGCATGCTATCATCATATTTGCCAAATAAACTTGCCACTGCCTTACCATTCTTATCTTGAACATCACCTTGTAACTATATTTGTCATACCGGCCTAGGGTTTGATCTGGTTGAGGGCATGAGTTGCATGCATGGTTAACCGAGTCATTAGATCAACCATAATCAATTTTAAAATGATATTATTTTATATAAAATTTTAGAAAAATAAAATGATGTTGTTTTAAGATAATATTTTTTTAAAAAATATTAAAGATGACCTACTAATCTCACTTGGGTTTGGCTAGGTTAATCGGGTCGTGAATGACTTGTCATGTCAATCTCTAAAATGATTCGAAAACAAATCCAACCCTGGTTTGACTCTAAATTAGCGGGTCAAGCCGACCTACAGAGTTTAACAACTATGCTTGTACTTGTTAAGATTGTTGCCATTCATTTGAGATGGTAGCTCTCCCAGTCCAAGAAGGTCGTTAGGGAAAGACAAAGAAGCTCAACTGAAAGTGAGTAGGAAGCAAGAAATGGCAACACCATCCATATTCAAAGAGGGTTGTTGGAGTAGCTCAAAAGTCACAAGGTTGGCACAAGTTAGGTGGCCAAAATTATTGACAATGAGAAAGAGTTGGTGGTCATTAAAGCTTATGAATAGAGGCATCATTTAGAGATAAAATATGAGCAAAATAGAGATAAACATATGAGGAGAGAAAAAGAGAGGGGCTATCAAAGGCAGCAACTGCAAGTGCAGCAATAAACAAATGAGAGTTGAGTGAGTTGATGATCCTCCTCCTCCATGAATGTGTAAATGTGTACCCTTTATCTATCTTTAATAATATAGACTGCTCCCATAGATGTAGGCAATTTGCCTAACCATGTTCAACAGTATGCTGTGGGTGCTCAAACTCTAATGAGCATTGATCTTGAACACTACGCTGTCCACAACAATTGGTATAAGAACTTGGTGAATAGTGGTGTTTGATTTATGCCTATAAATGAAAGTGGTTTATATATGTTTTTGGACATACCATCGTGTAGAGGTGATCAAGAGGAGAACTGTGGTGAAAACAACGCAAAACTATGATGTGGGATATGGCCGCACGCGCCATCATAAGTGTTTATATATGTTTTTGGACATACCATCGTGTGGAGGTGATCAAGAGGAGAACTCTGGTGAAAACAATGTACAACTATGACGTGGGATATGGTCGCACGCGCCATCATAAGCCGAAGATGTAGGCTTCCAAAACATGCCAAATCGCCCTATGCACTACACCCATCTTCTTCACTCGAATAGGCTGCTTCGACCCGAATACTAGATGACCTGACCCAAATGAATGACTTGAACCAGAGGGTGATGTCATTATTGTATAAGACAATGGCATGCCACGCTAGTGAACAGTTAGCATCCAGTCATCTGACACATTATCATAATGGGTCCCCATAATCCACGTCAACAAGTCAAGAGCCGAGCCGAACTAAAGACGAGTTGCGAGCTGAGAGTTAGGATCCAATGTGTGTGATCCTACATGTAACTTGATTTGAGATTGAATTTGGGCTGTTCATTAGGCCCAAATAGTTTTGATCAAATCATAGCCGTTTGGAATGTGATTTGGATGATTTGAAACTTGTGTCCTTCTAATTCAATCGTCCTAGATGCAATGGTATGGTCTGATTGTTGAGATTTGAATATGGCAGTGGTGAATTAATAAGAGAGATTGCCTGATGATGAGGTATATAAAGGTCATCGTGGTGGTCGATAAAGATGAAGAAGAAAAAACCGCACATGTTAGCCTAATTATGCATGTTGAATTGCTAAATGGAGATTTTTAATTTCTTAAAGGAAAGGGAAAATTAGGATACTCTAGACACTCAATCATGTGGAATGTAGAAGATTAAAAGTGTGGAGTGAAATTTAACGAAGACGAATCATGACGAATCTAAAGCATTAGTAGTATCACCAGATGTTGAGAAATCAAGTAGAAAAACAAGACATTCCAAATCACTTGTAAAGGAAAGTCATAATAGAGCTAGAAAATAGTTGTATATACAAAGAGATAGTATGGTGGATAAATATGGCTTAAGAAGTTCTATCTAGGAGATTGAGTTTTAAGTGGGACCGATGTGACCCTTCCAATATTTTCCGGGAACTTACTTAGTTGAAGGATTATCCATACGATACTATTTTTGTATATATAACAGTTTGTAATGAAACAATTGAAGACTAACAAGTTGATGACATAGAGGAACGTTTAGGTTTTGTATGTTCAAGGATCTGATAGAGTAGTGATTTCTCTAAAAGCTTGATTCCGTGACTGATTTCTCAAGGGTAGAATTGAAGGAGTCCTTGATAATGAAAGAGAAATACAACAAGAAGATAAAGATTGACATCTTATTTTAACTCAAACATGTGTTATAATGGGATGAGTGTTGTTGTTAGACATAAACAAGGAATATGGAGAAATATAAAATCCTAAAAAAAAAGAATGATGAATGATGAAATGAAATACAAAATAAATAAATATAATAATTAAGAAATCAAATGAGAAAAATATGAAAGACATATGGAGTGTGACTCCAATTGTAAACAAAAGAAGAGAAAATGGGCCAATGTGTAATTAGGAAGAATGAGGCTATAAATACCATATTTCTTCCTCTTTCATGGCTGGCTGAACACTATAGAAAAAAAAAAAGGAGAGTGCAAATTTTTCCTCATCAAAAGAGAGGAAAAAACACCAAATCTTCTAGAATTATACATACCTAAGACCCTTAAGTAGAGAGGACACCCATTAACAAGGACTTTAACAAGGAAAACAAGTGAAGAAATTAGAGATAAAAAAGAGGAAAAAGGGCTGGCTGTATGCAAGAGAGGAGAGGAAAAAAATCTTCAACTAAATTGAAGTGAAATTATGAAATTTCTCAAGGTATAGACATTGGATTTAATGGTGAAAAACATTTTAACAATTAATTAGGAATTATGCACCAATTTTAGATTTTATAAATTAGGGTTTTTGAGTGAAAATTTGGGAAAAGTGCAAAAATTGTTAGAATGAAGTTAGTTGAGTTAACATAAGATGTTCTGAACATGAAAAACATACAAAATTGTTAAAAAAAATCATTAACTCAAAGGTTTGAGTGACCAGTCATGTGAGGATTAAATGGGGGAAGAAGGGAATTCTGAAATTTGTTTGATGAACACTTATAGTATGTATATGATGTGAACAATAAGTGAATGAAGCAAGAAAAACATTGACTAGAAAGAAAAAGGGAACCCTTAGTTCCTTTAGGCCAAGTTCGGCTAAAAGTCAATTGAGGGGAGGGAAGAAGAATTCTGGTGTATTATATGACCTTGATGCACGAATTAATTATAGTGGAAAGCTCACTAATATGGAAAAGTGAAAAAAATTGATAGTAGGAGATTTTGCGAGTTTGATACATGTTATATGAAGTGAAGATGAAATTATTAACCATGGGTATAACTCATGATTTCAACATGGGAGAAATCATAAAGTGGAGGAAAACATAGAAAATAAATGTCGTAGAAGAAAAAGAAAAGAGAGTTTGGTGGAAAACTCACTTAGGAATCGTCGATGGAATCTGGGTAGATTCATCACCCTCATTCCAGAGGAGATTTAGGCCTCAAAACGATATAATTTAGGAAACATCTCTCATAGAAAGTGTAGTCGGAGATGTTAGCTTTCCAATAAATCTGATCTCACTTGATTTAGAGCTCTAGAGCTCTAGATATAGGTAAATGTATGAGTAAAGGTCGAGTTGCCGTCCCTGTTGGCAAATTCAGCGAGATTGATAAAATGGGGAAGTTTAGTGGTGATAGGGCTAGAACCTAGTTTTCTTCCTACTAGAATTTTGTAATATCGTACCTTGATATTGAAAAGGAATAAACCACATTTGAAAATGAATTTGATAATATACGTAATGATTTAAGATAACAAAACACAAATAGTAAATGTTATTGTTGTTGCCTTGCTATTTGCAAAATATAAATTCAACATGAACTAATATGATGTACTTATGGATTCAGGAGGAACTGCGGGAGGAGTACAACAACAACAAGGGAGCGTAAACTGAGAATCAATGGTAGATAGGTGTTTCACACCTATACTCTCCTTAGTTAGTAGTGAAATTAATATTCTATTTTATTTTAGAATTTGACACTTGCGAATAAAGTTAGAGAAACGAAAGATATGATGAAATAGACGTGGATTGAAATCTGATTTTGGTTGTGGACTTATGGACTTCAATTTCGAATAATGAACTATAATGATGAACCCAAAACAATCGCTTCTGAACTTGATTAGTCGATCCCACATAAGGGTGGCTAATGATGTTAGCAAGATTTGATAACATCGGCATGATTTTGATGGAAATATAATGAATGTTGAACTTGATTAACTATTCAGGTTAAGAATAGTTAATGATACCAATGAACAATGTCAGTATTGGCAAACCCAGGATAATTTGATTAGCTTCCCAAGAAGGAAGCTAATGATGTCAAGAGACCTTGTCATCATCATTTCCGGAAAAACCTCCAAGGAAAGGCGGAAAAGAATTGATTGGCTATTTCAGGTTGGAAATAGTTAATGGCACTAACTGGTTAAGTTGGTGCCGCCATTACCAAGGATATAATTTGTTGATCCGGGTAATGGTGACTAATGACATTAATAGAAATTATTAGTGTTGGCAGTAATCTCCCTAAATTTAGGGTGGGTAGTAAGGTGTGTATACCCAGTAAAAAACAATGGATAATAATAATAAAAAGAAAAACCATAAGTTGGTTTTGGAATGATAAGCTCTAGGTGTAGTAAAGAAAGAGTTAAGTGTGTGTTTCCAGGACAACTATTATTATGTATTATTGAGTAGGTAATTATATATATAGATACATGTATTGGTGACTCTCCTTCATCTCTACTATATTTTCACTTTTAATATAATTATTTTCATATTTTAATATTGCAGGTCCTTCACATTCATGCCAAGAGTTCCTAGGTTCCTAGTTTCTTTTGTATGAATTAGGAATGAAATGAATGCCAATGTATTTTGCCCTAAGTAATTATATGACTCGAATTGTATTAGTATCTCTTTATATTAATCATCGAGACTTAAGATTCTTACTATTTTCTGCTTGTAATATTAATATTGTTATCTATGTTTAACTACCATCTCGTATGTGTTTGCAAATGAGAAGGTAAACAAATGAATATGTGAATTATTATGCTTGTGACTAGTAATGATTGTGGTTACGATGCAATATGAATATGTTATGATTGTGGAATGAACATAAAATATATGCAGGATAAATTATTGATAACTTGGGATCTCCCAATAAAGGGGAGACTTTGCCAAAATTTTGATAGAAATTTTGGCAAACCTTAAATAAGTCGATAAAAAAAAACATTTACCCACAAATTTTCAGTGGTATTTTTGCATTGTTTGATCCTAGAAATAAGAATGTTATAAGAAATCTAGTGAACTAAAATTGCACAAAGGCACATAAAGATTATGTAGGAGTACTTGTAGGATCCAACATGGTACTATAATGAGACAATAAGTGTAATAAGATGATGTGTTCCCATTAAAACTTAGAGCAAATATCGTGTGAAGGTTGTACAAAAGAAAATCTCTTGTGCTCTTAATGATAATAATAGCGAATAACTTTCTAATGTATGCAAGGATGGAAAGAAGAGCTATTGCATAAGCACCTAATTGAGGTGATACGAATGCCTATGATAAAAGATGATTGCCTATAATGAAAAGTGAAGACACCTTGTTTAAGAAGGTATGAATAAAGGTATTCTGAGTGAGCTGGTGCAAACATGATGATGAAAGGTGTAGAAACTCCAAACATAGAAATCGAGATGGAGAATTGCGAGGAGTGTACCACAACTCTCTCTTTCTATGTAAACAGTGGTAGTAATCTCTCATATAAATGGACATGATGGTAGATGATCTTTGAGTCACTTTAAGACATCCTAAATGAAGAAGGATGCAACTGCCCCATGATAACGAGTGAAAACACTTTAAGAGAATGTGTGAGGGATATAATATGAGCCCGAGTTCAGATCACCTCAAAGTCGATGTTACGGTAGAATATGAGTGGATATATGTATGGATAGCCAATAGAGTGGCTATGATGAGTATAAAAACAAGTGTCGAATTGACTTTCATGGATTTTCCCCTATGTTAAAGATCAATGAGCTATAAAATATTTGTTTTAAACAATAAGTGGATGACTTGTGGAGCATTAAGATGTGATTACTAGGTATAAGTAGAGAGGATGCGCAGGTTTCAGGAACAAATTGACTCTTGTCAATATGGTAAGCTTGGTAATGGCATTGAAATACTAATAGTATGAAGATAGATATGGATTAACCTTT
The DNA here is from genome assembly GCA_007827005.2 of Populus simonii. Lineage (NCBI taxonomy): Eukaryota > Viridiplantae > Streptophyta > Magnoliopsida > Malpighiales > Salicaceae > Populus > Populus simonii. The sequence continues at coordinate 14,328,703 of CM017467.2, read as the reverse complement.
AATGGGTTGCCCCCATAGTTAAAGGTGGAGAGCTAGTTAGACTCTTAGGATTAAGAGCGAGAGACTCACAGAGAAGTAAAACGTGGTTCCTAGGGTGAAACAAAGGGCATGCACAACTCCTGGATGAGTAGATTATTAGAAGAGTGGTGAGCTCGTGATCACATTGTAATATTCAGTTAATGATTGTCACACTAAAAAATAGATATTTCCGTTTGATAGGTTGTTTTAAGCCTTGATGAAAGGCTTGATAAATCATTTCAGACCGAGCATGGTTGATAAGCTTGATGAAGGAATGTTGTATGTGCTGGAGATAAACGTTAACATTTTTAGATGTGATGTGATAGACCATCTAGTTGTGGCAATCATTTGGTGTGAGCAAAGATGTGCTTTGGTGATTGAAAGGTTTGTAAGTACCTATAAACTTGGTCAAAGACGCTCTCACAATGAAAAGCTTGAAATAGCTGCAAGATGCAAGCATATGCTAAAGAAGCTAAGAGGACAATTGCCCCATATAAATGACAAATGGGTTGGTTATTAGGATTATTTCCATTCATGTGAGATGACAGCTCTCCTAGTCCAAGAAGGTGGCTAGAGAGAGACAAAAAAGCTCCACCGAAAGTGAGCTGGAAGCAAGAAATGGAAACATCTTATATAATCAAATAGAGCTGCTGGAGTGGCTTAAAAGTCACAAGGTTGGCACAAGTTAGGTGGCTAGAATTGTTGACAATGAGCTAGAGTTGGTGTCCATTAAAGCCTATAAATAGAGGCACCATTTGGAGAGCAAATAGGAGTAGAATAGAGAGAAACATGTGAGGAGAGAAAAAAAGAAGGGCTGCCAAGGGCAATAGCTTTGCTGCCTTATGCAGAAGCTGCAAGTGCAACAATGAGCGAATGGAAGTTAAGTGAGTTGATGATCCTCCTTCTCCATGAGTGTGTAAATGTGTACCCCTTCTCTATCTCTAATAATATAGAATGCTCCCGTGAATGTAGATGACTTGCTGAATCACATTAAACATTGTGTTGTGCGTGCTCAACCTCCAACGAGCATTGATCTTTAACACCGCGGTCCACAATATACCTATCAAACAAATTATATTATGTGCCATTAGTGGTAATGCCCGATCATGATTCATTCAAAAAATGAGAGAATGTAATGCATATCCTAATCGCGACAAAAACATCAACAAGTAATTATTGATAGTCTCATGGTTTCATGCTAATGGTTAAATGATTTGCAATATACAAGTTTAGTGTCATTAAAGAAAACTGTGTTGCAAATTGTTGTATGAAAATGAGAAAACATTTGAAGCAAGTAACCATGAGGTGCGTCAGTTCACACATTTAACTAAACAACAAGGGAAAAGAATAAGCCATGAATCATAGCATCATGAGTATACCTATAGTACTAGACCTGAGCTTAATGCATGTTTGGTATTTTGTGTCTTCACCTGTGTTTGGGTGTATTTGTCTTGAAAAAACACTAAATTGATTTTTTTTAGTGTTTTTCAATGATTTTAACATGCTGATATCAAAAACAAAATAATCTAAAAAATTTATTATAATGCATTTCTAAATGAAAAACACTTTGATGAAAAATATGGATACGAGGGGATTGAAACCTAGTAGGGATTTTGTGAAGAATTGACTATTTTTGAATTTTAGCTTACAGGAGTAGCTCTGATTCCCCTTTATATTCATTGTACCATAGTGATCACAGTATAGTTTTTCTAAAATATGGTTGTAAATAGATATTGTCGCCATATAAGAGAAAGTTAGCTTATCAAGTACCTTAAAGAGAATGGTAAGTGCTATTAAATGTCAAAAACAAACCACTTACTCTACTGGGAAATTTCTCCATCATCAAAACTCTAGAGTTCAAATGCTAACAGGATTAAGCTGAATTGAAAAACCCCAAAATTTAATTTTTAAATTGTTGTCACCCTAAAACTTCCAACCTCGCCTTCACAATGTCAAGCAACAATCATTAAGTGATGACTAACCTGTTTCTAGATCAGCCAAACTAAAATAGGATGTTCTAGAGGATTTGAAGAGACTAAGAGGTTTTGGAAAGCCTGGCAATCAGATATGTTGTAATTAAATCATATAGAAAACCTAGCTCAAATACATTTATGGATGATTGACAAGTCCAAGATAAAAAAATATCCGGCAGAGTCAAACAACCAATATTACATAAACTAACATATCTTTTGTTTTGATGATCACTGGAATGTGTTCGAAATACTTTTAAATTAGGCTTGGAAAATGTTTTTTTTTTCAGTTTCAGTTTTTTCTATTTAATTTCATATTTTGACTTTGAATTTTCCTATTTGTCTAGGATTTTTTTTCAATTTTGGTTGAGATAGGAGATAAACCTATTAAGTTATTATAAACCTGTTTTGTGAAGGAGATTTTATGGCAGAAGAATGTTATTCAAAATATAACAGTCCAGCTAATGTTTTTGTTGGACTCTTTTCATGAATTTTGTCTTCTAGTTTCCATTAATTCTTAACCTAGTTAGTTCAGGCTGCAGTGGCCTTTGCTACTTTCGGACAATGACTGTTTCCAATAGATATGTACAAATAAGCTCTCAACTACACTATGTTTTTTTCTAGAGAAGCAATCATGAAAAACCATGTCATACTTATAAGGAAAGTCATTACTCTTCCACAAATTACTCATCCAACAACATCAGCTCCTCCATAAAATCCTCATCCACCAGAATCAATTCCTTATGTTTAATTTAAATGTTTGAATCATGTACAACTCATAAATCACAGCTTGTAGTCAGTTATAGAATAACAGAACTTCAGGCTTAATAAGCTCTTCAATCCTGTATTTATACATGCAAATGTAAATGAAAAAGAGTGTGGAGTCATTACATTAATCTGCCTCTTATCTTTCTCTTTATGGTATCAGAGCCATCTTTTCTCCAACGAGTTTCCCTTTGATTTTTTTCCCCTTTCTTCTTCGCTTCTGCAATGGCCTCCTTAGTTCCTTCTCCTGTTGCTATTAACGCTACTCAGCAGATCACTACCCGACTCACACCAACCAATTATCCCTCTTGGCATGCACAATTTGAGTCTCTCCTTCTTGGCTACAACCTATATGGTTATATTGATGGTACACTCACATGCCCCTCGTCCACAAACCTTGATGCAGCACCTACTTCTGCCTATACTCATTGGTTTTGACAGGACAAATTAATTTTGAATGTTATCCTTACTTTGATGTCTGATTCTGTGATACCTTTCATAGCTGCTTCCAAAACATCCTCTCAAGTCTGGAACAAACTGACCAAGCTTTATGCCAGTCGTTCTAGAACACGAGTCATGCAATTCAAAGAGGATCTCACTTTTATTCAGCGTGGAACACGCACTGTCACAGATTTTTTTTATTCTGTCAAGTCTATTGCAGATGAGCTTGCTCTCAATGATGCCCCTCTCTCTACTGTTGACATTACTCTCTATGTTCTCAATGGCTTAGGTCTTGAATATAGAGAAATGGTAGCTCCCATTCGTACACGTGAATCTTCTTTATCATTTGAAGAACTTCATGATCTTCTCATTGGTCATGAGTCTTATCTCAAATGCCTGGACATTAATCCTCCTTCCCTGGTTGTCACAACACACAATACTCAGCGCAAGGATCATCGGTTTTCAAAAAACAACCATGGTCTTCTCTGAATGCAGCCACACAGAAATATGATTCCAAATCTCAACCCTGCTATTTCAGGCAGCAAAAATATACCCCTAAATGCCAATACTGTGATCAACTCGGCCATGTTGCCAAATACTGTCCTTAGTTACATACCAGGAAGGCTACAACTAATTGCACCACTGCTTCTCCCAGTCCAGAACAGTGCTGGCTCATTGACTCCGCTGCATCCCATAACATCACCTCTCAAGTATCCAATCTGCACTTACACTCTGAATACTCTTTCTTTTCCTAAATGTAATTTCCAAATTCAAGACACTCTTTGTGTTCCCACCATCAATCAAAATTTGATTTAAGTACATCATTTTACCAAACACAACAATATGTTTCTTGAATTTCATCCTTCTTGTTTCTTTGTTAAGGATCAGCGGACGAGAGAGACTCTTCTTCATGGACCGTGTGAGAATGGTGTTTATCCTCTACCTCATCCCTGTGCCTCCACTCCCATTGCAATGGTCCATGAACGCACGTCCATAAATGGTTGGCATTAACGCCTAGGTCATCCTTCCTCCAAGGTTGTAGCTAGAATGATCACCTCCTTCTCTCTTCCAGTTTCCAGCAATTCCTCTACATCTCATTTTTTTTTATTCCTGTTCTATGAATAAATCTCATCGCTTGCCTTTTCATAACCATGGCCTCACTAGATCTGCTCCTTTTGATTTAATATATACCGATGTTTGGGGACCATCACCACAAACCAGCATCCAAGGTCATAAATATTATGTGATCTTCATTGATCACTTCACAAAATATGTCTGGTTTTTTCCACTTCATAACAAATCTGATGTTAAAGTCATCTTTCCTCAATTTCATAAAATGATTCAAAATCAGTTTAATGCTAATATCAAAAGTCTTTACTCTGATAATGGCGTAGAATTTGTCGCCCTTCAACCATTTCTTACTCTTCACGACATTAGCCATTACACCACAGCCCCACACACTCCTCAACAGAATGGCGTTTCAGAGCATCGCCATAGACACATAGTAGAAACAGACAACACACTTCTCAGTCACGCCAATCTTCCTTCTCATTTTTGGTCTTATGCCTTTGCCACAACAACCTATCTAATTAATCGGTTGCCCTCACCTATTCTTCATCACAACTTCCTTTTTCAATCCTTGTTCACAGAAGCTCCAAATTATCTCAAACTCAGATCATTTGGTTGCTTGTGTTTTCCCTGATTAAAACCTTACCACACACATAAGCTCCAGCCAAAATCTGTTCCCTGTGTGTTTTTGGGTTATTCCACTACACAAAGTGCCTATCTTTGCTTACACTTACCTACTCAACGCTTATATGTCTCCCGACATGTTACGTTTGATAAAAATATATATCCTTTAAAGAACATCAACAACCAGTCCACTTCTGAGTCTTCCATACCTGTCGCTCCTACTCTCTCTGCACCACTGCTGCAGATTGTCACATTAGCCAACCAAGCTCCCTCTGCACCAGTCTCCACTGCCCCTTAAGAAGAGCTTTCTCTCCCTACATCCAATTCAGACACTACAACAACAGTCTCCACGGTTCAAGTAAATATTCTAGCTCCTATTGTTTCTCAAAGACAATATAACATGACCACTTGGTCTATGAATAACATCTTTGTTCCAAAACAACTTCACACCACCACCACACATCCATTACCTGAATCACCTGAACCAACATTTGTCAGTCAAGCACTTAAAAATCCACTTTGGCGCCATGCCATGTCAGAAGAAATCACTGTATTATTTAATCATGCAACTTGGGAACTTGTCCCTCCTGCAGACATCCAAAATCTTATAGGATGCAAATTCGTTTTTCAAACGAAAAGAAACTCTAATGGAACCATCAGCAGATACAAAGCTCGTCTAGTTGTTAAAGGCTTCCACCAAAGACCAGGTCTTGATTATTCCTAGACATTCAGTCCAGTTGTCAAACCAACTACAATTCGCTTAATCCTCTCTATTGCTGTCATGAATGGTTGGTCCCTTCGGCAGCTTGACATCAATAATGCTTTTCTTCATGACAATCTTGAAGAAATAGTGTTTATGCATCAACCTCCAGGGTTCAAAGATATATCCAAGCCTGACTATGTTTGTAAACTGAAGAAAAGTATTTATGGACTAAAACAGGCACCCCGCCAGTGGTACAAAGCTCTCTAGGATGCTCTTTTGCAGTTTGGTTTTGTTCACTCAGCTACGGACACTTCTTTATTCATCTATGCCTCTAACAGTGTTCTATGCTATTGTCTTGTGTATATTGATGACATTATTATCACAGGAAACGTCTCAACATTTGTAGCTGATACCATCAACAAACTCAGTCACACCTTCTCCGTCAAAGACATGGGATGTCTCCATTTTTGTCTTGGCATTGAAGCTATTCCTACAGCCAAGGGTCTTTTCCTTTCACAACATAAATACATACGAGATTTACTCTCTAAAACTTTCATGGATATGGCCAAAGACATTCACACTCCAATGTCAACCAGCACACCACTGATTTTAACAGATGGTTCAGCCCCTGTAGACATCACAGAATATAGAAGAGTTATTGGGGCACTGCAATATCTTGGCCTGACTAGACCTGACACTGCTTTTGCAGTAAATCAGCTTTCCCAGTTCATGCATAAACCAACAGCGTGTCATTGGACTGTAGCCAAACGCATTCTCAGGTATCTCAAGCAAACAATGTTCAATGGGATTCTTATTCAACAGAGCAGCCCCTTCAACCTACACACCTTTGTTGATGCGGACTGGGCTGCCAACACTGATACAAGGGGTCTCCACCACTGTATTTATCACCTTTCTAGGCTCCAATCCCATCTCTTGGTCTGCATGCAAACAAAGAGTTGTATTGCGTTCCTCTACAGAAGCTGAATTTCATGCATTAGCTGCTGCCACTTCTGAAACAGTGTGGCTTCACTCCTTAATCACAGAACTTGGTTTACATCTATAAAATCCTCCCCAAGTTTTTTGTGGTAACATTGGTGCAACTCATTTCAGCTTAAATCCAGTACAGCACACTCGCATAAAACATATCAAAATCGACCTTCTTTTTGTTCGTGATCTTGTCCAGAAAGGTCGAGTTACTGTCAATCATGTTCACACTTTAGACCAGCTTGCAGACTTACTCACGAAGCTTCTTCCATGCCACCGTTTTCAAACCTTAAGATCCAAGATTGGTGTTACTGATGGTACCTCCATCTTGCGGGGGCATGTAAGGAAAGTCATTACTCTTCCACAAATTACTCATCCACCAGCATCAGCTCCTCCATAAAATCTTTATCCACCAGAATCAATTTCTTACGTTTAATTTAAATGTTTGGATCATGTACAACTTATAAATCATAGCTTGTAGTCAGTTATAGAGTATCAGAACTTTAGGCTTAATAAGCTCTTCAATCCTGTATTTATACATGCAAATGTAAATGAAAAAGAGTGTGGAGTCATTACGTTAATCTGGTTCTTATGTTTCTCTTTAATACTAAACATGTAAAACAGGAATAACAATTGCTTATGATGCTTCTGGCATTGAAAACGATACCTTCTCAGAGAAAAAGTTAATGCTTTATTCCGGATAATCGGTCTCATATATATGTCTCCCCCAAAAGTGGATCGAATGGCTTGCAATGTCTTCCATCAGTACATGTATATCCTAATACTGCAAATGCCGCCACATTGAGTGTTCACACAAGGCTATTGCCCCACAAAAACATCTCCAAGATAGTAAGCAAATATTTGTTAAAAGAACAGTAAAGTGTGAGAGGGTGATGAGTTTAAGATTCTTCCAATAAAACTAAAAATCTGTACACTTGGGCACTGAGAAGAAAGACTTCCATCAACACTGGAAATGGTGCAGAATAGAAATAACGAAACAGAGTTTAGTGACTCCATTAGGCTTTAGGACCACACTTCCACAGTCAAGCACAGAGACCTTGCAGCAACAGCATGTTGATTGATATACTGTAGTTCAGCCTAGTACTGCAGCTACGTATAACTACAAAATCTCCTTAGTTTCTTCCAGAATTCATCACGAGTATTCCAAATCCTCAAAACATTTCTGTAAGGAAGAGATGGGCTCATTGAAATAAACTGGAAGATAAACTCTAGTGAGATCTTTCCCGATATTATCTTTAATCATCGACCAAAGACTAACCCCCTCCTCTTTTTCGACCGTGTCAGGCAATTTCAAGGATAGTTACATCCAACAGATTTAATGCAGGAATCCATGCCATCTTCAATATCAGGAGGCCCTTTAACATCATCGTAATCAGAATCATATGGTATTTTACAGAATTCAGATTCAGCACTGCTAAATGAATTTGATGAAAGAAAATCTTGAGTGTCAAGGAATTCATTGTCATCCTCGTCTGTCATGAATCTCTTGATCATCATCTGAGCCACCCACACTTCCCTCTGATATATATTCCATGAAAAGAGGGAAAAAAAAGAAGAATAGGTTAAAATGGATGATCACAGTTTAAAAGGAAAATTGAGAAAGAGGATAGATGATGGGGATGAAGGCCAACTGTGAAAATTGATATTTATTTATTTATTAAATTTTAATGCTTTAAAATTATTCTAAATTATATTATTTAGGAATATTAGCATTTATTAGTTAAATTAGCATATGGGTTTCCTTGTTGAATAAAACTTATTGTGTTTTTTTATTTTATTTTTATTTTGTTCAGTTTAGTGCATGTAAATAATTATCTAAATACCCTATATTTTTGTTTAAAACTACATTTATTTATTTCATTTTTTTTGTATTTATTTCTCCGTATATCTATCCGTTTGAATTGAAAAATATACAATGGAGTCGATGCAACATCAACAAGTGGATGAATATGGCTGCTAGCATGGCAATGAACTCAGGAGTTTTGAATCACAAAAACTCCAACCAGGCTACACTAACATGCCACACAAGAATTTATCAGAAAAACAGATGGAGTATCAAATTTAACCCTGCCATTTACAAACAACACACATAAAAGTGCGGTACATGACTGATGAGGATCAAGGTAGGCTGCTAAAAAATGCCTTGAATAGAGCTAGAAGGCGAAGGAAAAAGCAAGGAAGCAGCAACTGTAAGTTAGCAATAATGGGGAGTTTTCCAGATGGAAGAATATTACAAGGAATAGGAGAAGAGAAGTTCAGAAACAAGAGGCATTCTATGCGGCAAAAACACCCCTAAAACCAGCCCTTCAGCCAGCCTGGCTCAAGTTCCTGAGTCGAGTCTGTGTTCTGATTTGTGTTAACTATCTTAGGATTAGATTAAGATTATCTTATTTATTTATTTTTCAGCATTCAGAATCCTTCTTCTTAGCCTAGGATAGAAGTCTATATAAATAGCAAGGATGTATGGAACATTCATTCAAGTAATAAGAAATTATCAAACACCTTTTAGAACTTTCTGAAGCTGTTTTTCTTTCTCTTCTTGACTTATATCATCAATGATATATAACATCCACTTTCAGAATGAAGGAAATCCTAACTAGGCAATGCTAAAAATCACCAAATAATATCCAATTTAATACATCGATAGTCCACCAAAATATTACTTCTTCCCATTTCATTAGCTCCGATAAAACAAAGAAATATGCATTATTTCCTCATGACTTGTGTCGAATTTAAAATTTATTATTATCTTTCTGTCCAATCGTTATATATTTTAGAAGGGTCCCGCATAATTTTCATGCAGAAAAGCTTTGATGGTTCTACTACATAATAGAAACAACAGGTGCTAGTCTTGAATTCAAATTTCAATCCAACAGATATAGAAGGATTAAAGGTAATCACAAATGAGTCATATATTTAGTTGTTTCACAGCAAATAGGTTGTTTCACATTCTAACAGACAAACACTAGGTTCCATCCAAGGTTTAGTGCCTGCTTGGGACCGACCACAATATTGGAAAATAACTAATAAATATATAATCATATTCTAATCTAAGATAGCTGCGACAAATTAGAACTCACAACTTAAGTTAGAACCCAGAACTTCTCAACTCAGAGACCTAATTATGCCATGTTGAGTTGCTGACTTCAACGTTGCTTCTGCCACATATAAAGTCTCTTAAATCTAGACTTTTTTTATCCATTTCCTTGTAGGAAACTTCTTCTTTCTTCCTGTCGAGTTGCCTCAAGAAAACCGCCTCTGTTGCCGATTTATAAATGCTTGAATTTGTATTGCTATCCAATCTTGGTTGTTGTTGATATATATATATGGTTTACCTAGGTTCTCATCAATACACTACACCATTAAACAGTTTTACTGACAGATTAATTCCGTCGGTGTAAGACACACAATTCGTCGGTAACATTTTAACCGACAACATCACCGACAGAATCCGTCTGTTGGAATATTGATCGTTGGTAATTCCTATTTCCATCGCTACTTCTGTAAAAAAAAAAACACCGATGGTTTTACAGATGGGGAAAGCGCGCAAAAAAAATTCCTGCTAGAACTTTACCAACAAACTTATGCTGTCTGTATTTCCACCGATAAATCACGACGGCTAGTCCGTCGGTGATTGTGGCATGGACAATAAATATTTTAGAACTCTCTGTACAATACCAACGGATATAGTCCGTTGGTAATGTCAACGGTAAATAACCAACGGATACATTCCGTCGGTGATTGTGGCATGGGCAGTAAAGTTTTTTCAACTCTCTGTCTTATACTAACGGACTTGTTCCTTCTGTAAGGCTGTCGGTCTTTATTTAAAAATATTTTAAAAAAATTATTTAGAATAAATAATTTTTTTTCAAATATTATATTGATTAATAGTAAAAAAACTAATTAACCAAATAAAATTGTATTAATTATTGAAAATATAAAAATAATGTTAAATAATATTCATCCAAATATTCATTACAAATTTAATGTTTTCAAAAACAAAATTAAATTAGAATAACGGCGGAGCTGGAGGAGGAGGAGGCTGGTTGTTCCCAAAACCGTACGACAAAAAAAGAGTTGCACATGTATCATCACCCATCCTTGATCTAATGTCCATGACCATTTGACGGAGCTGATCATAATCCATCGAGAGTCGTTCATATTATTGTTTCAAGGCCATGAACTCCTCGGACTGGGTGCTCGATACTGATGGAGAGCTTCAAATAGTTGAGACACTATGGGCTGCTCACAAGTTTTCGGTCGTAGTGTTGGAGAGCTCATAGACCTGATTTTTATCAGGTCCACTAGACGATCCTACCTCCATCCATAAATCCGGATTGAAATCCGGATGGGTCGAAGAATCATCCCCATATCTCTCTCTCAATCGGCTATTATAGGTCTCTTGATTTTTTTTAAAAAAATCATCATATTCAATTCAAGAAAATAATAACTTACAAAATAAAATAATTGAACGAACATACCACGAAGTGTTGAGCACAGTTGTCCACGAACTGTTGCACCTTCTTTTGGCAGTCTTGACTCTGCACGTGCGTCTTTACAAACAACTCCATCGGGCTTGGCTCATGTCCAAGAGACGTACTATGTAAGGAAAAAAAGGTTGCAAGTTAAATATATTTATAAGCAACAACAAATTAATTAACGATATATTCCATTTAAATTAATCTTACCATCCGCTTCGCATGTGCGCTGAACAGAACGGAGTCGCTAGTGTGCATGGTCACCGAACCATGAATTTGCCAGTTCCAATTGTCAGCACCAGACTGTGAGTGTCGTGCAAACCGCTCAGACATCACGTGCTCAATATATTGCGTCCATATATCCCTAGAGATGAATGACGGTTTGAATTCTCGTCAAACCGTCACCTCATTCCAGCCTTCTAGACCGTTATCTTTCGCGTATCGTTTTGCTTCTTTTTTTTGTGTCATACCAAAAATCATGCAACCTACTTCCATAGTAACAAATTAGAATTTAGAATATAAAATTGTAAATCAAAAAAATATATTATTTTCGATGTTACTTAGTTGCCACATGATTTTCCTATACCCTCCTCACAACATTGTTGTTCGCACTATCCCACTCAAATTTGTGTTGTGTATAAATAATTCATTTAAAATAAAAATAGCACAAGATATAAAATTATAAAAATAATTTATTAAAAATAAGCTAAAAATAGAAGTTAACACCTACCTGAAATCGTCGAAACCATACATCGATATTAGGTCTCCACTCAGGATGTCTGGAAACCTGACTCCATTGAAATAATGGATTCTCCATCGATGATTTAAACACCGATGTTATTGTCTGGGCAGCCTCAATGTTTGTGAACCTGAAATTAAATAAAATTAATAAAATATTAATTAATTGTTCATAAATTATGTTACAAGTATAGCAAAAAAAACTAAAACCTAAACAAACTAACATTGAAAGGTCATCCTTCCATTATGCCTGGTACTTGCAGGTGAATTGACCACACTGTGAAGGCACACTGCCTCTGCGTTGTGAAACCGCGCTAGAAGAACTAGCTGTATCAGAAGTTGGCGTAAGTGCCTCTTCGTGATCAGCACCTAAGGATAAGTCATCCTTGCTGCTAGAAGAACTAGCTGCAACCGTCTCCTGATGATGTGCTGTTGATTTCATTCTACACATCTACATAAATTTATACGAATAATTACATAATTAAATTCAATTATTTAAAAAATTCGGCAGCACCTCCCCTATATTGGAGACTACCCACGGTTTTTAAACCTACAAATATTTACAATAACCATAAACCAATTAACTCCATTGGAAAATCTTATATACAACCTAACATCTATAGAAATTTAACATCTATATATTTTCAACTAACATCTATAGAAATACATAAATGACATTTAAAATTAATGGAAATAATAAAAAACATAACAAGCAATAATAGAATAAAATTGAGATAAAATAATTAAATTTAATTCTTCATTTCCAATTACCATTGCCATGGTAAATTCAACAATAACAATTAAAATTCAACAAAATTTTCAAATAATTATTACAATACAAACAATAAAATAACTAAACTTTCATTCTACACATCTATACAAATTTATATAAATAATTACATAATTAAATTCTATTATTTAAAAAACATTCGTCACCACCTCCCTTATATTAGAGACTATCTACAGTTTTCATATCTACAAATATTGATAATATCCACAAGCCAATTGACTTCATTGCAAAATCTTATATACAACCTAACATCTATATATTTTCAACTAACATCTATACAAATTCATAAATAACAATTAAAATTAATCGAAATAATAAAAAACATAACAAGCATAATATAATAAAATTAAGATAAAATAATTAAATTTAATTCTATATTTCAATTAACATTTTAAAGGAAAATTCAAAAATAACAATTCAAATTTAACAAAGTTTTTCAATTATTATGGCAATACAAACAATAAAATAAATTGAACAAATAAAAAGAAAAAAATAAAGACTTTAGGAATGAAAAATATTTACCTTAATAATGTGTTGATTTCAAGATTTTATCTACAAACAATACACAAAACAAAAAACACAACAAAAATAATCATAACTAAAATAAAAAAAGTAAAAAAAATACAAAGATAAAGAAAGGAGAATCATACCTTTTAATATGTTGAAAACTACAATCAAAACAATAAAAATGAAATGAGGAATGCAGAGGAGAAGAGAAGATGAATGAGGAACGAAGAAAAAATGAACCACGAAAGATGGGGAGGGTTTTATACTACTATTTTACAGATGGATTTATCGACTGAAATTAGAATAATATTTTCCTAGCAGTGGCATTAAATTTTCGTCGGTATATTTTGAATTTCGCACTAAAATTTTAAAAATCCCTCTAGAATTTTTGATTTCCATCGGCATGTCCGTCGGTATAGAGGTTTTAGAGCATGCACGTATTGGAATTGCAGAGTCCGTCGGTGATTCCGTCGGTTAATGGACCGACTGACTTAGCACTTTGACAGTCACACGCATTGGAATTTGCAACGTCCGTCGGTGATTCCGTCAGTATGGTCGTCGATGATGGTGGCAAATGCAGTAAATATTTTGCAACTCTCGGTAAAAATACCGACGATCAATGGTCGTCGGTGATGGTGGCAAATGCAGTAAATATTTTGCAACTCTTGGTAAAATACCGACGGCTGTATTGGTGTCGGTGATTGTTTCCTTCTGTATGGACGTTGATATTTGTGTCATACTTTTACATGTTTTGTTTGTATTGCCTATTTATCCTCCTGCACAAACGCTTAAAATGCAAACTTACCGCACAACACAATAACAACAACAAACAATTATAAAATAAATATTTCATGTTCCAAAATATCATCCATAATATTACATTATAAAAAAAGGCTTTAGACTTTCGTGTTTTGATCATATTTAGTTAGAATTTTCGTCTTCATCCTTAATTGAATTGTTATCAGCTTCATCGCACTCTTCAATGTGGTTATCTTCTTCTTCATCAACATTCTCTAGTCCACTAGAGCTCAAAACAACATTCAACTCCTCTGCGTCAACATCAACAAGACTGTCATCGAAAATGCAAAAACTCAAATTTTCTTCTTAAGTCAATCGAAGGAACAACTCGATATGGTTCAACCAACTCATTTACTTGAAAGACTTCATCTATCACACTTGTGTCTTCGTTCTCATCCTGAACAACCTCGACACGACCCCTGAGTTTTATTTTAAAACGGATAACCAATCAACTCTTGATCGGTCCTTTCTAAAGGAAGGGGTGTATGTGAAATAAACTTGTTGGCATTGCTTTACGAAAAGAAAGACATCGTTTACGTTGCGGAGTCTAGCTTTTGAGTTGATTTCAACGAGATCATAGTGATGATCTACTCTGATTCCTGTGTCAGTTGTGCCATACCAATAACATTTGAAAAAAACACTCTATTGCAATTCGACGATCTCTTCTAATTTTTCATAGTAGTTAACTTCAAACTCACTAGAAGTCGATCCCTTAACACAAACACCACTGTTATATGTCTTTTTTCCATGCTCATATTCTTTAGTATGAAACACATATCTATTGACAAAATACCGATTATAGTACTTGACTTTTCTTTCAAGGCCCAGGCTTAGTAAAGACAATGAAATAGCAGCACTACCTTCCAATTGATAAACCTTGTATATCAAATACAACAATAATCAATAAACGGACATTCTGTAATATTGACATACAGTTACTTTGCAAGAGATAATGAGTTTATGATAGGACTTACATGTGTTCTAAACCACGTGATAAATTGTTCATCTTATAATTGAAAGATTTGGGATTCGGTCAGCTGTGAGTTATTGGACAGTAAATATTGTCGATGTTGCCTACAAGGTTGTTCCAAATTATATGAGTTTATGATATCACAATATATAAATAGTACAATCTTCACAAAGTTTAAGTAATACATCAACTTACTTAATAAAATGTCCCAACTCATTACAGTTAAATAAAACATAATTGTGTGCTTGTCTGAACTCTATTTCAGACAAATTATCTTCCCCTTACAGCATTTTTAGGTGTGGGTCGTCCAGGATTGGAGAATATTGACAAGTTCCCATTTGAAGGCACTTCACCACCATCATCATGTCGTGGAACACGGTTGATTCTCGTTCTTAAATGAGGTTCGAAATAGTACGAGATAAATATTAAGATCTCCTCAACAATATAGGCCTCACATATTGAAGCCTCAACATGTGCCTTGTTTTTAACCCTTTTTTTTAAGATTGAACAAGTACCTGCATATATAGAATTAAACAAAAATTATCAATTAAAAAAAACAATGAAAACACTTTTAATTATGAATTACATTGCAACTGTAATATCTAACCTCTCGAATGGATACATCTATCTATACTGGACTGGTCCTCCAACTTTTACCTCATACGGTAAATGTACGGGTAGATGCTCCATTGAGTCAAAAAATAATGGAGGGATTATCATCTAAAGTTTGCATATTGTCTCGACGATATTCGTTTCAAGCCTTTCAATGTGATCAACATTCAACTTGCTAGAGCATATATCTCTAAAGAAATGATTGATCTCCGTGAGTGCATCCCATATCCCCTTTAGCAACAAATCACGAAAAGCTAATGGAATGAGTGTTTGCATAAACACATGGCAATCATGACTCTTCATTCCATATACTCTGCATTCCTCCATATTAACCAGTCTTGATATGTTCAAGGCATGTTTATCGAAAAAACACAAACTCTTAAGCCATTTGTAGACTAGTAGTTATGCATTTTGCTCTAACACGAAGCTTGACACGATCAAAGAGTTGATGTCTTATCCCAAGTGCAGGAGTGTCAAAGTAATAAATAACTCGGCAAGACCGGGGTCGAACCACATGGAGTGAACTATATAAATTATAAATAATAATAATAATAATGGTGATGATGATGATGATTTAAAGAGGACTTTGAGATGTGAAGACTAAACAATGATAAAAACAGTTGTCAAGGTTAGAGGATCCACTAACGGTATTTCAAATAAATATAATATAAACTCTTTTTATTACTCAACTAGAAACCACACACAAAAGAGGTTCCAATCGGATGATTTATCATTAATGGCTCATTATAAAGTATTAACATGATCATATTAATTATCTTATTTAAGTAACACCATACTTATAAATATCATCAGGCATTCATGATGCTAACTTATGTTAACAACAAATCAAGTTCCTCTCATAACAACGATGTCGGCTGAAAACTCTGAATGATCAAGCATTTGATGTACCAAGTGTTATACAACATAAATCTAGATAGTCATTTAACAAGCAAGGTATTAATAATTAGTAAGATAAAAAGATAAGACATGTTAATAGAAAACTTTCTTGGATATAAACATTGAAGTCCATGTTGAGTTTATATTATACCTATTCTAACACCATTAGTAAAACCTTTTCACCTTGACATAATTAACTTAGTTAAACATAATGAAAAAGAAGAACATAAATAAACTAGATAAGAACATAGTTATGATGAAAAGCATAAACAAGAGATTAATGAAAGTAAAACTTAAGCATTACAAAAATATAAAGAAAGAAAGCAAGAACATGATCTTGATGTGTAAACCAAGATGACTAAATACATGGCAAATGCCTCCTTTTATAGGCTAAGATTTAGAACTATTGATTGGTTGACTAAGAAAATAGTTGGTGGCCAACCATTGATTTGGTGGCTGGTTTTTGACATTGTTGGCTGCTGGTTATTGATATTGTTGGCTGATTATTGATATTGTTGGCTGGTCAAAACGTCATTGCTAACATCAGAATTTGAGCTCTTTGTTCCATGAAAGTTGTGGGCAATTATCTTAGATTTCCAAAAAAAAAAAAAACTAGAGCTCATTTGGACTCATAGAACTCAAGATATGAGCTGAAAACCGAACAATATCTGAGTTGTAGGACAGGTTCCGACTTCTCCGTTGTTGCTAAGATTTGAACTTGAAAACGGAAGAATTGAGTCTTGGACTCTTCATGAAAGTTTTAGGTCTATATCTTATCTTTCCATCCATATAAAGCAGACAAAAATCCAAGGTCTACAACTCTAGTTATGATCCAATAACTGAATGGTGTTCCAGTTTGGAATTGAACCAACATCTCTTCTCTTAGCTTAGTCCTCTTTTTGTCTCTTCACTTTCAATAGTTAATCACATCAATCAATCCTTTGAAATGTGGGATAAACCTGAATTTAAAATGAGCATTTACTATAAATTAAAAGTATCTTATATTATCAGACTTGTTATTATAAAACATGCTATAGTTAGAGAATTTAATTATACTTTAGTGCAATATGATGATATAAAGCCTTAATGAAAATGCACTTTTAAGTCATTCCATAAGCTGGGAAATCATTGATAGTCCACATCAAAGCTGTTCTCATAATAAAATTATGTTTCCTTGATATATCATAAGTCAAAGCTCTAAAGGACCACAACTGTATGAACTCATCAATCAACAGTCGAAGACAAACATCTATATTTCAACTCAAACTGCTGAGACGTGGTATGACCATAGATAAAAACATGAACTCTAGCCTCATACACATCCCCGGTGGACAGTTATAAACCGTTAGTATGACTAGCCAACGAGAATAAGGAGCAGCAAATGACCCGAATGAGTTGAATCCGTTTGTACACAACCTAAGACGCACGTTCCTTGATTCAGCTAAAAAGTGAGGATGCACACTGTTAAAGTGTTTCTATGCTTTGCCGTCAGAAGGATGCACCATCACTCCATCAACTGTATTATGTGATTGGTGCCATGTCATGTGCTTAGCAGTCCTTGGTGACATGAATAACCTCTGTAATCTAGGTATGATTGAGAAGTATCTAAGTTTCTTATATGCCATTGGATTCTTTCCCATGCTAATTTTGGATTTGTAACGGGAATACCCATATGTCATGCACTCGGTCAGCTCAGCATTTTCAAGATAGTAAATCATGCAGAATTTAGGGCATATGTCAATTTTCTAGTATCCTAAACCGAGGGGTTTCATCATGGACTTAGCAGCATAAAAGTTCTATTTAAGCTTGTTCCCTTCAGTTAAAATGCTTATCATCCATTCCATAATTTTGTCATAACTTACCTCACTCAACCCATGATCTGACTTGATGGTGAACACTTGTGCTACGGTCGATAATTTACTATGGTTCATACACCCATCTCATAATGGTTCGTCAGAATCTTTCAAAAAATAAAAAAAACATTGCTACATCTGCATTAGGTTCTTCTTTTACGATTGGACATTAACTAACATTACCTTGATTCATTCTCATTGCATTCATAACCATATTCCTGTAAGGATTACTTTTGTCATTTACAACTTCATGCACGTTGCTAGCACTAGAAGTTAACCTAACCACCCTTTCTACCATGCTCTCATTAGGAACAAATAGTTCCCCGTGTGCATACCAACACAGGTAATCCTCTATGAACCCTTTAGTTAAAAGATGCATCGTTACAACATCTTGATACAGAAACTCTTTATTTTTACACTTCCTGCATAGACACCTAATACCGCCATCAGTAAAATTCTTCTGAATAGAAGTTGCGAAATTAATAAAACCCTGAACCCCATTACAATAATTCATCATTTGCAATCCTTGGGGTGAGTCTCGATACATCCATGAACGATCATCCATGACTTCTATCGAACCTCTATAAAATTATGATGACAACATGTATTAATTAACTATGTTACGTCAATAAATTACAAAAATATTGGTTTGCCCCGACATTATCCAACAAACTAAAAAAAAACTTATGTTAAATATTCATTATCAATTATCAACGTCCATACAAATTTATACATATATAAATTTACGGAAATCACAACTCCGCAATAGAATTGATAAAAATTAAAACAGACCCGTTAGACAAGCTATTATTTATTTCATCACAATACATCTAATTCGGTGTAATTCAAACAAAGTTTCAACAATTTACAAACAAATACAATTTGACAAAATCTAAAACAAACTATAACAACTACAAAATTATACATTCATACTACAAGTTTCTTTGACAAATAACAATAAAACAAGTACATATGTTAACAAAATACATATACTAAAAAAACATTTAAAATAATAAAATTGGCATTTAAATATTAAAACTAAAAAGGATAGATTTACTTATAAAAAATGATAAAATTCATAATAAATTAATCGGAGAACGGATGTTGTGACCACATATAAAAAGTATAAAAAACTTGAGTGCTTGTGTTGAAAAGAAAGGGGGAGTTGGGATGGGTGGTTGGTTGCAGTTTGGAATGGGAGAGTTGGGATATGGAAGAAGAAGGAGAAATAGAGGAGGAGAGAGTCGGCAGAGTGTGGATTTATTGGCTTTTACAGATGGAATCACCGACGGATAAGTTCTGTTGGTATACCTGTTGTTACCCTTTTTTGGGTTCCAAAAAAAAGAGAAAAATACACACACACACACACACACACATATATATATATAATATTCGGAAGAAAGCCAAAAAATAATAGGAGCGAGAAAAAGATGCTGGAATGCCGAAAAAAGGCCAAAATTGGTTAAGGATGTTCAAAAATGCAAAAAGATTGAAATTTGACATTATATTTTTGACTGGTGAGAGCCCTATTGACAACGAAAATTCAATTTGAGGAAGAAAAGTCCAAAATCAGATGTTTATGGACTCAACTAAATTTTATCCAAGGTTTAATTGAATTTATAGAGGGTTTGATTGCAAGAAAAATAGATTTTTAAGTCAATTAAGGCTTTTATTGGATGAAATTAAAGTTATGGGGTCCAATTATAATTTTAAAGAGCTGATTTGGCCAAATCAGGGGTTTAATTGCATAATTATTGAAGTTTGATGGCCAATTAGGGACTTAATTGTAACAATCCAAAACCAATGACCAAACCGGAAAAGGCGCTAAAATCAAGGGATCTAATTATGATTTTTCGGTGGTTTGATTACAAAATTGCATAAACATCCAAGGACCAAATCGGAAATATCAGTTAAAATGGAAAAACGGTGTCGTTTCACTCAAAGCTATTCATTTTCTTCTTCAAATAAAAAGGCTGGCAATAAAAACAGGGGAAGCATTAGCGGCAGAGACAGCGGAGCTGTAGTCAAGGGGAGGCATGTCTGGCGGCTGATGTTCCTTGCCGCCGTGATTCACTCCGACCGTTACCATAAAGCATGCATTTTCTGGCTATAAAAGCCAGAGGAGAGATGGACAGGGGGAGGACGGAAAGGAGAAAAGACGACATAGAGAGGGAAAGAAAAAAGAACAAGGTAGAAACACATAAAAAAAGAACGAGACAGTGAGGAGAATGAGAGAGGAGAAAGAAGAAGAGTAAGGAGAGTGGGGGCAAAAAGAAAATGGGGAAAATAAAAGAGGAGAGCGGGATGAGACAGAGAGGAGGAAGAGAGTAGAACAGAGAAGGAAAAGCAACGAGAGAGGAAAGGAAAAACATAGGGAGAGGGGAACGCAAGGAAGAGAAAACAGTGGGGAACGTAAGGAAGAGCATAAGAAACTAAAGAGAAGAAAGCAGAGAGAGGAGAACAACCCGGAGCAGAGAACACAGAAGAAGAAGTTAGCATCACCATCGTCTTCATCTCTCCAGCATCAGGTATGTTCAAGTTCCTTCCACAGTCCTTGTAATAAATAGTGTCGCCTGCTTCTTAAGTTACTTGCAAGAAGAAGGATGAACAGTGCGAAGGTAATTTAATTACCTTCACACTGTTCATGCACGCATAAAATTTTACGCGTGCATGGCCTAATTGGGTCACTGGCTTGGGCAGTGACCAGGCTGGGCTGGGCCCGCTGGACCAAGCCCGAAAAAAATTTTCCAAAAATCTTTTAAAAAAATTTGTGATTTTCTCATATAGTTTTTACTGCATTTTGATCGATATTGGTTTGTACTTTTATACTATAAAGATACAAATCCGGTATTAAAATACCTGATTTTTGTCAAAAAAATATATAATATTTTGTTTTTATGCATACGGCCAAGTCTCTCAAAAATAAAAAAAAAATCATATTCTATTTGAATACAACAAAGAAAATTTCAAAAATATGTTTTTGGCATGCATTTTGGCTTTAATAACCAGTTTATTAAAGTCGCGAGAATTAGGCCAATATTTTAAAAATTCCAAAAAAATTATTTTGTTTTCTTTTAATATCTAGGGTTATGATCTTATATGTAAGACGTATTCCGCATATTAAATTATTTTTGTTGACTTCAGAATTACCCGATAAGATAAGGATCTCCTTACCGAGGAGGACTTTTCTTAAATCATAGATGAACCAACAACTAGAAAACACGACAAGACCTTAGATTTTATCAGACAATAAAACAATGCAGCTTACCTTAGGTAGGGCGTATTTGGGGTGCTAATACCTTTCCTTTACGCAACCAGTCCATGTACCCGATCTCTGAGACCAGTTAGGGTTTCTAGTGACTAAAATATTAGGTAGCGACTCCAATTCCAATTTTTCATTGATAAGAGACAAGAATTCCTTGTCTCCCCACATTTTTAGATAAGAAAATTTTTTGAAGGTGGTTGTTTTCGCCGCGACGCTGCACACATGTGACAATACCTATCGGTAATTCTGATTGTGAATGCATCACGTCACTATACGAAGATCCTGGTTTGAATCCCTCGGTCATTCTATCAGTAAAATCATCTGAAAAAACTCCACGTTATCACATTGTTTCTTCTTTTCAAAATTCTATGATTCCGTCGGTAATTATTACTGACAACAAAGGTCAGTCGGTATGCAATCTATCTTTGGCAGAACAACAGAAATAAACTTAATTTTTGTGAGCCAAATTGAATCGGTATCACCTAACTACATTACCTTCCTATTCATAAAATAATAAAATAGTAAATTTGTAATCGACAAAACAAGAAGAAAAGATTCCCAACAGGGTTTTTTCCATAAAATTAAATATAGCAGGTCCATAATATTATCATCACAGAGAGCACACCATTATTCTGAGTGCTAAATCCAGTGGCATCTCTAAGGCAAGACCTCATAAAGTAATACCAAGTAACATGCATATGAAATTCATGGAAGGCTTATGGGCAGTGACATCTTCCAAGTCCTCACTACTGGGGAAGCTTATTGAGTTTACAGTACATGTAATTCTTGAATTTTTTGGTCTTGAACTTTGGAGGATTGTCTTTGTTAATGAATTGAGGAAGAGGACCAACCACAAGCTCGCCTGGTGGCTCCAAGAAAACTGGCCATGACATTCTTGCCCTATCTTTAGCCACCGTGGTTCGATGCAAAACAGCCTTGTACTTACCATTGCTAAGGATCTGCATTCCAATTGCCAAGTGTATATGTAGTTGACAAATTTTAGTAACCATTAACACAATAAGTCAAGAGAAATTATACAGATAGCCTTTAAATGATAGTGTCCATGCCTGGTGTAAAACAATGCAATCGTTATTTTTTCTAAACGTTTTGTGAAGAGTTAATTCATCACAAAATTGAAATATAGTGTTTTCATCTAAGATTTCAATTCTTCCATGTTTCAGGAGTAACATATTGTTCCATGTCTAAAAAATGAAAGAAAATTGAGTGAAAAATCAAATAAACGGCTAAGAAAATTACCTCAATTTGATCGCCAATGTGAATGATCAAGGCATCAGGAAGATACTTAGCTTCAATCCAATGGTCATCCTTGAAGATTTGCAATCCGGGGACCTCATTAGGCACAAGAATGGTGATGGCAGATAGATCAGTATGAGCCACTACCCCAAGTGTTAGGTCTGGACGTGGGCATGGTGGATAGTAATTTATTTTGAGCATGTATTCAATTTGTTCACCTCCGGCAGCTTCTTTCAACACGTGCCCTTCAAGCCCTAACCCTAAAGAGAGGGTTGTGAATAGCTTATCCACCACATCTCTCATATACTTAGCATACTCCCTGGTAACTTCTCTGCTCATAGAAAAATATTATCATTTAGTAAAAGGGACGAATCAAGGGTTTGAAAAGTGGGAGGGTCAAAATGTGTAGTTTTAGAGTCTGTTTGGCTCTGCGGCTGCGGCTGCGTTTTATTTAAAACGCAATTCGCAGCTGTTTGGTTAAGGAAAAAATTGGTTTACTGTTCACTGGGCCCACTGATTTTCTGCGTTAGCAACGCAGGAAAGGAGAAGCAGCCATTTCTTACCTTTTTTTCACTGTTCACGTTAATTGCACTGTTCATTGAACAGTGCAATTAACGTGAACAGTGCAAAGTGATGCACTGTTCATGTGAACAGTGCAAGAGAATTGCACTGTTCACTTAAAAATAGTGAACAGTGCAATTCTCTTGCACTGTTCACTTGCACTGCGTGGACTTTTTTTTTTTTTAAAAAAAAAAAAAACTAGTTTGGAGTGAATTTTATACATGATAATATTTTATCTAATTTTATTACACGCTAAAAAATTATGAAAACTGTAGTTCTTGTCGGATGAATTTTGTACGTAATGAAATTGTAGATAGTTTAATAGAACAATAAAATTTTTTTTATATAAAGTATGATTTATTTTATGATGTTACCGCAATAGTTAAATCCACAGTATTTAAATTAAAAACCATCAATATTAATATATATTTTTTAAAATTATTTTCTAACCTCAATTTCAAAAACATTCTTAACCAAACACATTAAACTATTTTTTCTTCAACCTCAATTCCAACCACAGTTTTAACCAAATACCTATTTTTTCAAACTAACCACAACTAAAAGTACTTTTTATAAAACAATTTTTTTCAAACCACAACCATAACAGCTACCGCAATACCAAACACACTCTTAGTGTCAGGGTGGCCTTCCGTATAAATATTCCAAGATTTTGTAAGTTCAATGATATTTTGAAAAAGTTTAAGACTTTAAAATCATCATGAAAACATTTATTTTATATTTTCGTATTTATTTGTTTTACTAAACATGTTTTTATTTTTTCTATATTTTGATTCTGATTAAATGCTGCATCGATCATGGTTCTAGCTAAAAACGACAATTGGGTTCCCTGCATCTGTCAAAATCAGTCTTTATTAGTATGATTAACTCAAGAAAACACATGTGGGATGCTGATTGGTTGAGAAATCCAAACCAAATTTATCTTTAGCGTAACGAAATTGGAAATCAGCCACTAATCACAAATGATCGATGAATAAATCTTTCCATTTTTTATTTTATTTTTAGGGTGGTAGATCCAACATCAATTTAGCCAGGAGATACTTGAGAAGAAATCTCCAGAAAATTTCTAGCCTCACATTCTTAAAAACATAAACTCCAAGCTAACGTGGACGTCGAGGGGCTATCCGAATCTTCTTCGTTTTCTTCTTAAAATGTCTGAATTGTACTAAGAATTATGATATTTCTACACACATATACGTAGATCACACAATATTTTCTTCTTCTGGTCATTAAAGGAAGGCCATAGTCCAACCTAAACCAAGACAATAAACAAATGGAAATAGATTGTGTTAGACTTGATAAATCTAATAAGCTTGTTTTTAGAACAATTTGTATTTAGAACTGATGTGAAAAAAATAAATTGATGAAGATAGCCATTGATGAAAAATACTCAGATTTTTTAAAAAATTTTGGTATTTCTAGCACACTCAAATTTAATGGTGTATTTCTAAAGTAAAATTTTGTATATTAGTGTGTAAGTCTAGGGATCAAAAGTCTCATTAAAATCTTAATTGATATATAACTTTGTTGCAATTTAACATGAGAGTTAATTTTTTGAACCGAAAGTTAAAATTCTTGAAAAGAATTGAATCTCACATTAATAGAAATATAGTACTTAATTGATATGTTTAACTCAATCTCTTAACTTAATTATATCCTTTATCTTTTTTAGAAAACAAATGCATGAATCATGATAATAAGTCCTCTAATAACACGAGTATTGCATTACATGTATTATAATGCATATAATTAATTTCTCAAGTATTACTCTATATGTGACAATCTTACTTGACGAATAAATGTTATGTTTATTCTTGGTTTTATATAAATGAGTTTTCTCAAATAAATTAAGATGCACATAAATATTACAAAATATCACAACAAATAGAATTTTCTTAAAAGTAATATAGTTAATACAATTAAGGTGGCATGCCCTTAGTCAAAGGATCAACTATCATCAATTCAGTACTGATATGCTCAATGATCACTTTCTTTTCTTTAACACATTCTCTTATGGCTAAAAATAATTAATATTATTAATAAAATAATAAATTTCAAAGAAAATATTAATTAGTATTAATATTGAAAACATATTATCATTTATATTATAAATTTTTATGGTATTTTTTATAAAAATAAAAATTTAACCCGCGGTGTAGTGTTAATAAAAATATTCAACAATTCCGGGTATTAATATAAAAAATATTATAATTTGCATTGTAAATATTATTATTTTTCTTATAATACAAAGTATTCATCTAAAAAATATTATTATTTTTCTTATTATTCAAAGTATTCATATCAAAATATTACCATTTGTGTTCTAAATATTATTATTTTTCTTATAATTTAACATATTCATATCAAAGATATTATTATTTGTGTTATAATATTATTATTTTTATAAGAAATTCAAATTTTTAATATAAAAAAATATTATTATTTGCGTTCTAAATATTCTTGGAATTAAAAATAGTATTATTTGTGTTATGAATATTATTATTTTTACTATAGTCAAAAGTATTAATATTAAAAATATTATCTTTTGTGTTATAAATATTATTATTTTTATAATGATAAATATTATTAATCAAATAATTACTAAATTAGAAAAAAAATATTCTTAATATTGAAAAAGAACCATAGATTTGATTTGAAAGGTAAAACAAAAAATTACTACTATTATTATTATCATCATCATCATTAATAAATTTAAAAAAATTATTATTACTATCGAAGAAAAACTACGTGGGGACACGTTGCGCTTCAGGTTGCTTCTCGGGGGCTCGGCACACCCCCAGCACCTACGTGGCGCTTCGGTCCTACCTCAATGGTGGCCACACCCCTGCACACATGTGGCACTTGGGTCTTGTCTCTATGCTGGGTACACTTCTATGTACACATGTCACTTGGACTGCCTGCCTCGGGGCTTGACACTTTCTTACGCAAAACCCAAAATAGCCTTGGGTTGTTAGCTGTACAGGGCTCAAAATACATTGGATCTGCCTATCTAGAAGCCAAATAATCTTGGATCCTGACAGCATTAGACCAAAATAAAAAGAGCATATGATGTATCGCGGTTACCTAACTAGTCAAATTCTAAAATGAGATAGCTGCGAGAAATTAGAACTCTCAACTTAAGTTAAAACCCAGAACTTCTCAACTCAGAGACCTAAATAAGCCATGTTGAGTTGCTGACTTCAACGTTGTTTCTGCCACATATAAAGTCTCTTAAATCTAGACTCTTTTTCTCCATTTCCTTGTAGGAAACTTCTTCCTTCTTCCTGTCGAGTTGCCTCAAGAAAACCGCCTCTGGTTGCCGATTTACAGCTGCTTGAATTTCTAATGCTATCCATTCTTGGTTTTTGTTGATTTATATATGGTTTACCTAGGTTCTCATCAATATCTCTTAACATCTGTGAATTTAAGAGAAATATAATGTTTTGTATTTAATAGTGAGATATGTTATTTATACACCATTGCTTTATAATTAAACTCTATAATTATAGGAATTGTGTGCTTTTTTTTTTGTCATCAAGGTTCAAATATTAAAAAATAGTACTAGTTTTTTTTTCAATTTTTTTTTTTAAAAATTTACATATATATGCAATCTATCTTTCGCAGAACTACAAAAATAAACTTAATTTTTGTGAGCCAAATTGAATCGGTATCACCTAGCTATATTACCTTTCTATTCATAAAAAAATAAAATGGTAAATTTGCACTCGAGAAAACAAGAAGAAAATTAAGATTCCCAACAGGGTTTTGGCCATAAATTAAATTAAATATAGCAGGTCCATAATATTATCATCACAGAGAGCACACCATTATTCTGAGTGCTAAATCCAGTGGCATCTCTAAGGCAAGACCTCATAAAGTAATACCAAGTAACATGCATATGAAATTCATGGAAGGCTTATGGGAAGTGACATCTCCCAAGTCCTCACTACTGGGGAAGCTTATTGAGTTTACAGTACGTGTAATCCTTGAATTTTTTGGTCTTGAACTTTGGAGGATTGTCTTTGTTAATGAATTGAGGAAGAGGACCAACCACAAGCTCGCCTGGTGGCTCCAAGAAAACTGGCCATGACATTCTTGCCCTATTTTTAGCCACCGTGGTTCGATGCAAAACAGCCTTGTACTTACCATTGCTAAGGATCTGCATTCCAATTGCCAAGTGTATATGTAGTTGACAAATTTTAGAAACCATTAACACAGTAAATCAAGGGAAATTACACAGGTAGCCTAAAATCCTTTAAATCCTACATTAAAAAAATAAAATAATTTTTTAATATTTATATAATAAACTTTGAAAAGAATTAACAACAACCAACTAAAAATATAAAAAAAATAAATGTTTATCTAGAAAAAAAAACACATTTGGAAAAAAAAATAAATGGTTTTGTCAAATCGCCCGGGTCACAGGTCAACCCGATAGTTCAACCAGGTTTTTTTTAGTTTTTGCCCATCCTGATCTTTTATCTTACCCGGACCAATGCAGCCACTAAGTTGGCCGGATTTCGGGTCAACCCACCAGACCGGGTTTAATAACTATAATCCCATGCATTATGTGTAAAACAATACAATCATTTTTTTTTCTAAATGTTTTGTGAAGAGTTTAATTCATCACAAAATTGAAACCAGTAATAATGATTATGTTGATCTAAGATAAATATTTTGTAATCAGAAAAAAAATATATTAAGATGTTCTAAACTTTTTTGTAGTTAATTTCATGAGTAGACCGATAGTAAACTTTTTTGTAGTCACGCGACGAGCTTTGTGCCCCCCACCCTTCTTTTGCCATGAATGAAGGATGGACTCCTCATAAAGGCTTCATTAACTCCTCCACTAAATGCCAACTGGTAAGTAATAACTTGTTATTAAAGAAAAACTTACCATTACCGCATATATTTCGAAGATTAAAATTTATTTGATTTGTTGTTAGAAATGGAAAAGAAAGAAAAACAAAAAAGATAGCTAGGAGTCCTATGAGAACAAACAAGAATAGAGAATGCAATAAAAGAACTAAAAGAAAAATTGAGTGAAAAATCAAATAAAGGGCTAAGAAAATTACCTCAATTTGATCGCCAATGTGAATGATCAAGGCATTAGGAATATACTTAGCTTCAATCCAATGGTCATCCTTGAAGATTTGCAATCCGGGGACCTCATTAGGCACAAGAATGGTGATGGCAGATAGATCAGTATGAGCCACTACCCCAAGTGTTAGGTCTGGACGTGGGCATGGTGGATAGTAATTTATTTTGAGCATGTATTCAATTTGTTCACCTCCGGCAGCTTCTTTCAACACATGCCCTTCAAGCCCCAACCCTAAAGAGAGGGTTGTGAATAGCTTATCTACCACATCTCTCATATACTTAGCATACTCCTTGGTAACTTCTCTGCTCATAGAAAAATATTATCATTTAGTAAAAGGGACGAATCAAGGGTTTGAAAAGTGGGAGGGTCAAAATGTGTAGTTTTAGTGGCAGGGGTGGCATTTCGTATAAATATTCCAAGATTTTGTAAGTTCAATGATATTTTGAAAAAGTTTGAGACATGACCACCACCTAGATTCTCAATCGAATAATCTACAAAACGCTTACTGTATCTTGATGCAAACAGTTTCAAGCAGCTGAGGATTACTTGTGTTGTCAAAAGAAACGGTACCCCCCAAAGTGGAAAGTGAGGCATCTAGGACTGTGGAAACAAAATATATTGATTTCTAAGGGTTCCTAAAAAAGTTTTTGGTTGTTTTCATGTGCGCTGACTACTGAAAATTATCTGTCCCCCTTCGCAAGAACTTGGATTTAGTCCTTACGTGGGAGTACTTGTGTCTTATGCAGCACATTTTTTATTTTTTTACCCAATTAAATGGTAGAAAACAGACCTGTAAGGAGGGTTTTCGGGCCAGAACTGGTAATTGATGGAAGGAGGAGGCCATATCCTATGAAAGAGATGATCAACCCAAGATTTTTTTTCTTGGGGATCTTTCTGCAATTTGGAATCATAGCCTTCAATGCTTTTTGAATCACGAGGCCTAGCACACACCTCTTTCTCTTCCTGAGGGAGTTCGAAGAATTTCTTACCAGCACCCTGTAGTTCGGCAATAAGATCACTTGGAATTCCATGGTTTATAACCTGGAATATCCCCCATTCCTTGCTAGCATCGGCGATCAAACCCACTAATTTCTCTTGATCAGGGTCACTGAGATCAATGGCTGGAATCTCAGGGGCTAGACCACGAAATGTGGTTATTGCTGGCTGCTCTTTCTCTGGCCTGATGAACTCTTCAGGAATCGCTTCCTTGTCAAATGACAAAGAAGCGATGGTTTGAACTCTATCAACCTCCATCCTGAGGGTTATCTTCTTGTTTCTTAATTTCTCTTCAAAGCATAATAAACTGGCCTCAATATATAGAGAGAGACTTGAGTTACGAGCATGTAAATAAAGTGTCTGTAATTTATTATAGGTAGGGCAGTTCGATCCCGTGATTCACCGATTAGGTTGGATTAATTATTAAATTCTTTACTAATTCTAGATATAAAAAACGAAAATAGTAGAAAGGTTTTTGTTTTTCATCTCGATATATATAAAATACGAAAATATAGTAGAAAGATGTGCCATCCCGTGATGTGATGACACATCTTTCAGACTTTAAAATCATCATGAAAACATTTATTTTATATTTTCGTATTTATTTGTTTTACTAAACATGTTTTTATTTTTTGTATATTTTGATTCTGATTAAATGCTGCATCGATCATGGTTCTAAAAACAACAATTGGATTCCCTGCATCTGTCAAAATCAGTCTTCATTAGTATGATTAACTCAAGAAAACACATGTGGGATGCTGATTGGTTGAGAAATCCAAACCAAATTTATCTTTAGCGTAACGAAATTGGAAATCAGCCACTAATCAGAACCACCGCACACAGATAGATGATCAATGAATATATCTGTCCATTTTTTATTTTATTTTGAGCAGCGTCGATTGTATCGTTTCTAGGTTGGTAGATCCAACGTCAATCTAGCCAGGAGATATTTGAGATGACAGAATCCGATGCAGAAGAAAGTGTACAAATCTCCAGAAGAAAGTCATCAAATTCTAGCCTCACATTCTTAAGAACAAAAACTCTAAGCTAACGTGGACGTCGAGGGACTATCCAAATCTTTCTTCTTTTTATTCCGAAAATGTCTGAATTGGAAATTAATGCACTGTCGGCCAGCTCATTTCAGACCATGAAAGATAATCATTGAGAAAGAGTTTACGTGGCACTGTATGAACTTTTCCTTTTCTTTACAAGGTTTTTTTTTTATAAAAAAAATATTAAATTAATATATATATATATTTTTTATTTTTAGATGATGATATAAAAAATAAAAATAAAATATTATTTTTAAATATTTTCAATTAAAAATCACTTTTAAAAATATCTTATACCACATTACTAAACGGATACTAAAAATTATTATATTTTCACATACATGTATATACACCACACACAATTTTTTTTTTTTTTATCATGTAAGGAAGGTCGTGCCCCTACCTAAAATAAGATTATAATCAGATAAAAATAGATTGTGTTAGACTTGATAGATTTAAGAATGTTTTTAGAATAATTTACATTTAGATTCTAACGTGGAAAAAATAAATAGATCAAAATATACCATCCATAATTGATGAAAAATACTCAAATTTTTTTTTAGGGTTTTGGTATTTCTAATCTCTAGCACACTCAAATTTAATTGTGTATTACTAAGGTAAAAGTTTGTATATTAGTGTGTAAACCTAGAGATCTCACTTAACAAAAAAACCTTATGTTTATTCTGAGTCCCATGCAACCACTTTTTTGTTAACATATTCTCTTATGACTAAATATTTGATATTGATATGTTTACTTCACCTGCCACTTTTGTTATTTTTAGCCATAAGAACACCTAAATTGTCGCAATATATTTTTAATAGCTTAGAAATAGAATCCATAATTTTAAGCCTAGATATGAAACTTTAAAAAAATACACCATATGCAATAACTTAAAAATAAAAAATGAACTCAGCTTTCATAGTGGAAATAGCACTCAAATTCTACTTAACACTTCTACAAGATACAACTCCACTAGCCAATATAAAAATAGATCCTGATGTTGATTTGCATGAATCAACACAAACAACAAAGTTTGAATCTGATTAGCCAATTACTTTTAGATTGTTTGTATATCTATACATAAGTATGTAGTGTTTGATCCTTTGAAGGTATCTCATTACTTTCTATACAACTCTCCAGTGGTCTATACTTGGATCACTCTGATATTATGCTAACATTCCCACAACAAATGTAATGCCAGGCCTTGTACAGATCTGAGTGCACATTAAGCTTCTTACAATATAAACACATGGAATGTTCTTCATTTGTTCCCTTACAAGGTTATTTTTCGGGCATTGATTCAAATTAAACTTATCACCCTTCACAATCAAAGCAACATTTGGTAAACAATCTTTCATCTAAAATCTCTTTACAACTTTATTGATATAGGTTTTTTGAGACAGACCTAAAATGCATGTAAATTTATCTTTGTATATCTTAATGTCAATGACATGAGATGTCTCATTTATATCTTTTATGTCAAAGCCCTTAGAGAGATTTTTTCACCTCATGCAATAACTTATATCATTGGTCGTAGGTAGAATACCATCCATATATAAAACAAGAAAAAAAGTCTTACTCCCACTAATTTTTTTAGTATATGCATTGATCCATGATGTTTTCTTCAATTCCAAATAAATAAATTACATCATAGAATTTAAAGTACCATTATTGGGATGCTTGTTTTAAACCATATATGGATTTCTTGAGCGTGCAAACCAAATGCTCATCATCACTAGAGGAGAATCCTTCAGGTTGTTTCATGTAAACCTCCTCCTCTAGATCTTTATTGAGAAATATGGTTTTCACATTCATTCGTTGCATTTGTAAGTCAAAATATGCTTATAATACCAAAATAATACGTAGAGAATCTTTCTTAGATATAAGGGAGAAAGTCTCTTTGTAATTAGTTCCTTTATTTTGAATGAATCCCTTAGCAACAAATCTTGCTTTATATTTTTCAATGTTGCCCAATGAGTTTATCTTTGTCTTAAAGACTCATTTACATTCAATGAATCTTGTATTATTAGGCAACTCAACAAGATCTTAGACTCTGTTACTCTTTATATAATTCATCTCTTCCTTTATGGCATTATACAAGAATTCTGATTCTTTGCATCTTATAGCCTGTAAAAAAAATTCAGGATCATTCAATGTTATAGTCAAATTCTTATAGATACATAACATAATCATTATGAATTGTTAATCTCTTTATTCTAGAATATCTTCTCAATATTGTACCATTATCTTCTTAAGAAGTATTTGGTTTAACTGGTTGTTCAAAAATTCTTGGTAATACTTGAACTATCTATTCTACTGAAATGTTGTTAGCAGCTCGTGAAACTTCAACAATTGGTCTTAAAACCTCATTTTGTACTTGAATGATGTTGTTAACAATAACCAATATATAACTTGATGTGGAAGGTTATGATTATAAATGAACTTTCTCAAAAACTATGTTCCTGAATTGATTACTCTCACTGATTAAGTCATTTTCAGAAAACTTTGCATTTCTTGATTCCACAATCCTAGGACTATAAGATGGACAGTAAAATCTATACTCTTATACCTTTCAACATATGTAACAAAACACACACTAATGGTCCTTGGGTCTCACTTCTTTTCTTGTGGATTGTAAATTCCTACTTCAGATGGGCATCCCTAAACACATATGTCGCAAACTCGATTTCCAACCTTTCAATAACTCAAATGATATTTTTGGAACAACCTTGGTTGGAACTCGATTTAATATGTACATTGTTGTCTTTAATTCTTCAATCTACAAGGACTCATGTAGATTAAAGTTGTTAAGCATACTTCGTACCATGTTCAATAATGTTTGGTTTTTTGTTTCTTCTACACCATTTTGATCTAGTGAACCGAACATAGTGTATTAGGCAACTATCTCATTCTCTTGAAAAAAATTTGAAAGTGAACTAGGTGTTTATCCATCCTTTATATATCTTCCATAATATTCTCTACCTTTATTTGATCTCACAATCTTAATTTGTTTTCTATATTATTTATTTACTTTAATCTTAACAATTTTAAGGCATGTCATGCTTCATTTTTGTTATTAAGCAAGTAAACATATATGTATTGTGAGTAATTATCTATAAAAAAGATGATGTATTTCTTATTATGTGAGACTTTGTCTATAGACAACATATATCAGTATGAATGATTTCTAATATGTTTGAACTACTCCTTTCTTTGACTTGTTGGTTGCTTTTCCTTAATGCAATCCATACAAGTTCAAAGTCAGTAAAATCAAGAATACTAAGTATCTTATCATTTACTAATCTCTTAATTTTTTTTGAAAATATATCCTAATCTTTAGTGCCATAACATAGAAGGATCCTCATTAATAACACATCTTGTAATGCTAGTGTGAACATGCATTGAACTATAAGTGGCATTCTTAACCTAGTTAGTTTAGGCTGTAGTGGCCTTTGCTACTTTCGGACAATGATTGTTTCCAATAGATATGTACAAATACACTCTCAACTACAATATGTTTTTTCTTGAGAAGCAATCGTGAAAAACCATGTCATACTAAACATGTATAAAACAGGAATAACAATTGCTTATGATGCTTCTGGCATTGAGAACGATACCTTCTCAAAGAAAAAGCTAATGCTTTATTCCGGATAATCGGTCTCAAATATCTCCCCTAGAAGTAGAACGAATGGCTTGCAATGTCTTCAATCAGTACATGCATATCCTGATAATGCAAATGCCGCCACATTGAGTGTTCACACAAGGCTATTGCCCCACAAAAACTTCTCCAAGATAGTAAGCAAATATTTGTTAAAAGAACAGTAAAGTGCGAGAGGGTGATGGGTTTAAGTGTAACATCCCCCATTTCTAGGATAAAACCACAATCTCATGTCAATAGAAAAACAGAGTAGTTAAATATTTTTTTATATATACATATTCATGGTCTTCGTATTAACATCTACTGAAATTTCGACAGAGTCCCCCCTATACCGGAAGGTCCCAAGTTACCGACATGTAACCTGTTTACACTTCTAACAGTTCGCATCTCATAACTTAATTCCCGACCAATCATCCTAGGTTTCAATTCCACAATTATACTCACACCTATCAACCATAATATTTATGATATGCATTATATAACAAAAATATCATTATGGATGGATAATTTAAATAAATATAAATACATAGATATGAAATATGGTTATATAAACTACAACGTTAAATTCATCCAATCAAGTTTAAACATTTATTATACAAATTAAGTTATACAAACATTTTCATGTTTACAAAATGCAAGGGTATACTCCCTAGAACCTAAATTTCAAAAAAGGGACATAAGCTAGGATCTACTCCTGTCGTGCATGCGATGATCCTGAAACAAAATACATATTATTGCAAGGTGAATATCACAATAAATATAACAATATGAATATCTAATAATTTCAACAGGGTAACATGCATTCATATTTCATTTACTTCTCCCTTCTAGTTTTTTATTTATTAAAATATCTTCCTTATTCAAACTATTAATAATCGTTCCCTCTACCACTATCAACCTTCATTCCAGACCTTATAAGATCAACGTGATTACTTTTGCTTATCACATTACCGATACCAATTTCACTGGTATCGTCATCACCACCCCATAGGAGTCGATATAAGGCGATCCCTTTACCCGGAATCCTAACATACATTAAATGTATGCTGGCCAATACATGGTGATCCCCTTACCCGGGATCCTAACATACACTGAATGTATGTTAGCCAATACGTGGAGATCCCCTTACCCGGGATCCTAACATACACTAAATGTATGCTAGTCCATTTGTGACGATCCCCTTACCCGGGATCCTAACATACACTAAATGTATGCTAGCCAATACAGGGTGATCCCCTTACCCGGGATCCTAACATACACTCAATGTATGCTAGACAATACATGGTGATCCCCTTACCCCGGATCCTAACATACACTCAATGTATTAGTTTATGCCTCAAATCACACTTCTTATATTTCCTTTGTTAGTGATAATTTCATCACTTGGCAATTCACATAACAACTTTTCACCTTGAATACACATACATTCAGTAATTCACATTTCACATGAAAAATTTATTAAATCATGGAATTTAACTAGAAAGCATAGGTGTGAATCACCTACCTGCAATAAAAGCTCTACTCGTGCTCCCCTGCTGCTGCTGGTGCACCACGTCTGTGGTCCCTCCTGCAAATCACAGGTTTATCTTATAAATTTTTCTCACTCAAGGATATGTTTTATAATAACCATATCAACAACCAATAAGTCTTTCTTTCAGTCATTTCTTAGTACTTTATGTTTTTCTCATTTCACTCAATATTACTGTCGTTCTTTGTCCAATCCTAGTTATCATTCCTTTCTTTATATTTGGACTATCACTGTCCAACTGTTACTGCCTCGTTTTTGAACTGTTACTGTCTGACCTCTCCTCAGATTTTTAACTATATCTGGAGTTATAGAACTCTGATTCAAGCAAAATTTATGGCGTTGGAAAGGTAAGACATGAGGCTACAAGTTCTATATTTTAAGAAGAACCCAGTTCTGCTTCGAAGGTAGTCAAAATCGCTCATTAACAAACACTTGAACTGTTACTGTCCAACTGTTATTGTCCATTTTTGAACTCTTACTGTCTGACCTCTCCTCAGATTGTTAACTATATCTGGAGTTATAAAACTCCGATTCAAGCAAATTTATGGCGTTGGAAAGGTAAGATATGAGGCTACAAGTTCTATGTTTTGAGAAGAAACTAGTTCTGCCTCTAAGGTAGTCAAAATCGCTCATTAACAAACACTTGGACTGTTACTGTCCAACTGTTACTGTCCATTTTTGAACTATTACTGTCTGACCTCTCCTGAGATTTTAACTATATCTAGAGTTATAAAACTCCGATTCAAGCAAAAT
The DNA here is from genome assembly GCA_007827005.2 of Populus simonii. Classification (NCBI taxonomy): domain Eukaryota; kingdom Viridiplantae; phylum Streptophyta; class Magnoliopsida; order Malpighiales; family Salicaceae; genus Populus; species Populus simonii. Next base: position 14,292,279 of record CM017467.2, on the reverse strand, counting down.
TTATGGCGTTGGAAAGGTAAGACATGAGGCTACAAGTTCTATGTTTTGAGACGAACCCAGTTCTGCTTGTAAGGTAGTCAAAATCGCTCATTAACAAACACTTGGACTGTTACTGTCCAACTGTTACTGTCCATTTTTGAACTGTTACTGTCTGACCTCTCCTCAGAGTTTTAACTATATCTGGAGTTATAGAACTCCGATTCAAGCGAAATTTATGGCGTTGGAAAGGTAAGACATGAGGCTACAAGTTCTATGTTTTGAGAAGAACCCATTTCTACCTCTAAGGTAGTCAAAATCGCTCATTAACAAACACTTGGACTGTTACTGTCTAACTGTTACTGTCCATTTTTGAACTGTTACTGTCTGACCTCTCCTCAGAGTTTTAACTATATCTGGAGTTATAGAACTCCGATTCAAGCGAAATTTATGGTGTTGGAAAGGTAAGACATGAGGCTACAAGTTCTATGTTTTGAGAAGAACCTATTTCTGCCTCTAAGGTAGTCAAAATCGCTCATTAACAAACACTTGGACTGTTACTGTCCATTTTTGAACAGTTACTGTCTGACCTCTCCTCAGAGTTTTAACTATATCTAGAGTTATAGAACTCCGATTCAAGCGAAATTTATGGCGTTGGAAAGGTAAGACATGAGGCTACAAGTTCTATGTTTTGAGAAGAACCCATTTCTGCCTCTAAGGTAGTCAAAATTGCTCATTAACAAACACTTGGACTGTTACTGTCCAACTGTTACTGTCCATTTTTGAACTGTTACTGTCTGACCTCTCCTGAGATTTTTAACTATATCTAGAGTTATAGAACTCTGATTCAAGCGAAATTTATGGCATTGGAAAGTTAAGATATGAGGCTACAAGTTCTATGTTTTGAGAAGAACCCAGTTCTGCATCTAAGATAGTCAAAATTGCTAATCAATGAACCAAACCTACTACCCTATAGGGTCTGTCATGACCCAGTCTCGGTTGGTGACCCATAACTGGAGTTCTATGACTCCAAATTGAGCAAGACCAATTTCATTAGTTAGTAAACATCCAAAACTACAATTTCTATGAAAGAACTTGATCCTAATTCCTTCATTCTCCTACCCAAAATCTCTTTGAAGGTCAAGAGACAAAACTGTCCAGATTCATCAACCTTTCCATTTACACACAACACATGAAGTTCTTTACTTTAACAACTCTTACTTTTTCCTCAATTCAAGTCTAAAAACTCAATATATAAATTAACATCCAGGCATCAATTCATAATCGACTTGAAAGGACTCATAAGACTAGGTTTACAATATCTTACCTGATGCGAATCAAGGCTTCGATCCCTCCTTTTATTTCTAATGACAGCCGACCCTCCCCTCTTTTCTTTTGTTCAATTGTTCTTGTTAATCCCTTTCCCACCAAGGTTTATTTTACCTATAACCCTCAATCTGGGATGGGTTTTTGAAATTTTGGTGTTTCTCTATTGATTTGTAAAAATAGATATAAAAACTCCCTCTTTTCTTTCTTTACGTAGCTGCAGATCTGTTTTTGGTGAGAATAGGAGTATTTATGCCTTATAATTATTCTTATTTGCATTTGGCCCCATTTTCTTTAAGTGTATTCGTTCTTGCCCCCACTTCGTTTTAGTTTAGTTTATTTTCTTTAATTTAATCCAGCCTTGGTTTTTTTTTTCTCTGGATTTACAATCTCCCCTCCTAATAAAAATTTCTTCCTTGAAATTCAAGTTACGTACCTATGTCGGAGAATAAGTGCAGAAACTTTTCCTTCATCTCGGTTTCTCTTTCCCATGTTTCTTCTTCTATTCGAGAGCTTCTCCACAATACTCTCACCAAGGGAACTGTTTTATTCCTCAACAATTTCTCATCTCGATCTAAGATCTTGACGGGCTTAGTTTTCATGGTTAGATCCCCTTTAATCTTCATAGGAACTTGTGGCAATACCCGTGAGGGGTCTATCTTGGCCTTTCGCAGCAATGATACATGGAACACATTGTGAATCTTATCCAAATATACAGGCAATTCTAATTGATATGCAACTGGCCTGATTTTTTCTTTAATCTCAAAAGGGCCAATATATCTCGGGGCTAATTTCCCTTGTACTCTAAATCGAATGATGCCTTTCCAAGGAGCCACCTTCAAAAATACTTTATCCCCTACTTGGAATTCCAACGACCTTCTTCGGCGATCTGCGTAACTTTTTTTGTCTATCCTGGGCTTCCTTCATTCTCTTTTTGATCACCCTCACCTTGTCAGTTGTCAGTTGCACCATCTCAGGTCCCAAAAGCTTCCTTTCTCCTACTTCCTCCCAACAAATTGGGGTCCGACATTTCCTCCCATACAATGCTTCATATGGAGCCATACCAATAGTAGTTTGATGGCTATTATTATAAGTAAACTCCACCAATGGTAGGAGATCCTCCCAATTCCCTCCAAACTCCAGCACACAGGACCTCAAGAGATCCTCAAGAGTTTGGATGGTTCTTTCAGATTGACCATCTGTCTGAGGATGAAATGCCGTGCTCAGATTCAACTTTGTCCCCATTGCCCATTGTAAGCTAGGCCACAATCTTGATGTGAACCTTGGATCCCGATCCAATATAATTGAAATCGGCACTCCATGAAGCCTGATTACTTCATTTACATACAATTTTGCCAGCTTATCCACCGAATCAGTCATCTTCATTGGCAAAAACAAAGCAGATTTTGTTAGTCGATCCACGACCACCCATATGGCATCTGTGAAACCCTGGAAATTTATAATTTAAATATGTAGATGCGTAAACCCCCATGTAAACGTAAGACTGAAAGTGGTAATATTTCAATGAGTGATGGAAACCAAGATTAGAAATAATAGATAACTAATGATATATAATGAAAAAGATGACCTCCATAAAATGAATTTTGATTTAGAATTCATAAGGACAGAGAAACTGGTAACGTGTTTTGATGGATAAAATAATGAGAAAAATGACCTTAAAGGGTTAGAATGACAATTGATATGAATTTATGTGAAGAATGAACAAGAAAAATCTAGATTGTTTATGAAAAGTCATGAAATGACCAATTTTACATTAGAAAGCAAAGCTCTCAATCCAATCATCGGATCGGGATGCAATTTTGCATGAAGTCTATTAATATGTTTTCCTACCTTGGTTAAAGATTACATCGCAATCGGAGTTCAGTAAAGACTAGCGATTTAAGCAGAAATAAATCGGATAGTTTACATGAAAACTAAAATAAAATACATAAAGGCATAAATGAGGGACATAATTGTAATTAGGGGAAAATGTACATTTAAAACAGCCAAGGGCCACTAGTTCAAGGAAAAGGAAAAAGAAAAAAGAAAAGAAAAGAGGGAGAGACAATGGAGAATTCGGCTAGAGAGAGGGGTGCAGAATTTGAAAGAAACAATAATATTCCGGTGGCCATATCTCTAGAATCCACCGTTGGATCATGCTGAGTGTTTGATATATTGTTCTTCTCACACTCCTCTACTAACTGACCGGAGGGATTTGAAGGAACACAAACCTTTTGACAGAAATCATCATCTGAACGTTTCTGGAAAACAAAAGGAAATAATTCTGCAGATCAGTTTTGGACGCCGGCTGATTTCTCTCTATTCCACTGTTGGATCATGCTCATTCTTGGATATGTGGTGCGCCTAGATGTTACCTTCATTCTGGACGGTGGAGATTGGACAATATTGCTCCGGCAAGGTTTCATGTATGTTGAACAGTATCTCGCCCATTTTCAGGTAAGCTCGGTTTTCTTCAGATCTAGGGAGATTTAACTGTTGGATCATTATGATTTTGAGATATATTATGCACAACTCTATGATATGTAGTTTGACCTTTGGGTTTGAAAGAATAATCAGAGGTTGATGAGTTATTGCCTTTTGAATCTATTGCTAGTTTTGGCAAAATGTAGTAAGCTTGATTAAATACATGTTTTGATGAAATTAGAATTGTGTGGGTGTAGGTTTTATGAAAGATGTAATGGTAAAATATGTTCTTGTTATTAGTATTATTATAGATTAATTTTGTATTCTTTATATGAGGGGAAGAATGATTATTGTGTAAGAATAGTAAGGAACATTGCTATATGAACATGTTGATTGAATAGAAAGCTAACTTGTTTGTTATGTGGATATAAATGGGGTGGAACCATGAAGAAATTGAAATGAAAGAAATTTGGAAAAAAATAAAACATATTTAAAGCTAGCCATAAGTGTTTTTAGCAAATGGTTAGTTAATGAAGGTTGTCATGGATCCCAATTAGTAGGGTGAAATTATGGTTGTGATAATGATCTGAGAATATTAATTGTTAAGGTTTGCCGTATATGTTTAATCGCACGAGGAGAAAGCGAAAGAAAATGAATAGTTCATCATTTTTTTGTATTAATAATAATAATAATAATAGGAGAAATCTCAAAAGGAATGAGTTTCCTTATTTTGGTCTAATCTTGCTATATTGTAGAGGTAGGGAAATTGTTTGAATGTTTTGCTTTAGAATTGGTTTGAATTTGTGATTTAATGATGCCAAATGACCTTGGATGATGTTGATTTTGCATGAAAATAAGTTGGAAGTTGAAAAGGATTTTCAAGGAATGAAAATACTCGTTGTCCAAAATTTTAGCTATAAAGAAGGGGCTATTGTGATTGTTGATTTTGAGCCTTAAAACGAAATAATTTGGAGTTGGTTTCTTCATAAAAGTTGTATCTCTATGTTTAGCCTTTCATAGAGATAAATCACGCCCAAAATTGAGTTTTACAACTTTAGTTATGATTAAGACGCTAGATAGTGTTCTGGGTTGGTTAAGCTTAATTGATCGGAATTAGACAATTTTTAATCGTTGCTTGGAATTGCTGTTGAGTGGTGGTTTTGATAACAAAATTATAAGAATGAATATAAACATTAAAATGAGTAAGAGTATGAGATCTTAAAGAAAATTCCTTGTGATTAGTTTGAGAATACTAGTTGAATGAGAATTAATTGAAGATGTGATGTTGGTTGTATTGTTGATAAAAATTAAATCCCTAGTGGTACAGGGAAAGCTGTGGGGACTGGACAATTGCATGGAGTGGCAGCACGTGCACCTATTCTAGGTAGGTGATTCATCACCTTATTTTGTAATTATCAGTTTTTCTTACATATCTGTGTTGTGTGTTTAATTGATGTTAAAAGAATGAAACAAATGAATAAGTTGAGTGATTATTACAAATGAGAACTATTGGTAAGTTAAGAGAAAGTGCCGAAATTATTTGGCTAACAAAAGAGGTTAGCCGGATGCTAGGTAATTCGTATGGAATTACCGGATTGATTGGCTAACAAAAGACCGGATTGATTGGCTAACAAAAGAGGTTAGCCGGATGCTAGGTAATTCGTATGGAATTACCGGATTGATTTTGGCAACCAGGATGGGTTAGCCATATTTCTTGGGTAATTAAGAGAATTACCGGGTTTATTGGTTAACGAGGAGGTTAACCGAATATGGGGTAATTCGTATGGAATTACCGGATTGATTTTGGCAACCAGGATGGGTTAGCCAGATTTCTTGGGTAATTAAGAGAGTTACCGGGTTTATTGGTTAACGAGGAGGTTAACCGAATATGGGGTAATTCGTATGGAATTACCGGATTGATTTTGGCAACCAAGATGGGTTAGCCAGATTTCTTGGGTAATTAAGAGAGTTACCGGGTTTATTGGTTAACAAGGAGGTTAACCGAATATGGGGTAATTCGTATGGAATTACCGGATTGATTGGCTAACAAAAGAGGTTAGCCGGATACTAGGTAATTCGTGTGGAATTACTAGATTGATTTGGCAACCAGGATGGGTTAGCCAGATTTCTTGGGTAATTAAGAGAATTACCGGGTTCATTGGTTAACGAGGAGGTTAATCGAATATGGGGTAATTTGTATGGAATTACCGGATTGATTGGCTAACAAAAGAGGTTAGCTGGAGGCTGGGTAATTCGTGTGGAATTACTAGATTTATTGGTAACCGAGGAAGGTTAACCAAATGTGTGGGTAATTATATGAAATTGCCAGAATTATTGGCAATCGGGATGAGTAGCCGGATAGTTAAGTTTTGAAGAGATTATGTGAATTAATTTATTGAAGTTAGAAGTAGTAAATTCTAAATGTTATGAGTAAAATAATTAATATATGACTAAGATATTGAGTAAATTAATTAATGTGGTTATTGGGTAGACTCAATGACTTGGAGATTGGAGAGGAATTGATAGATAATTGGTTATCATAGTGTTGGTGGCTAAGGATACATTACAATGAGACTTAACACCATAATGACGGTGGCTAAGGGCATAAATTGATATTTAGCATTGTGATGATGGTGGCCAAAGTTATGTGAATGATGCTTGGTGACCGTAGTGTCGATAACTAAGATTGTGTACGAATGATACTTGGCAACCGTGGTTACAATGCATATTATGTTAATAAGAAAAATGAAAGGGGTTCAGCACGAATGGAAGAATCAAATGGCAATGATTAACTATTCCGGGTCGAGAATAGTTAATGATATCAATAGGTCATATTGGTATCGACAACCATTTCTGGTGTGATTAGCTACTCCGGGTAAGGAGGCTAATGATGTCAAGGGTTCTTGACATCGACAATTTTGATGGTAAACCAGATATGAATAAGATTTGATTAACCATTATAAGGAAGGAATAGTTAATGATACTGATCGGTTGTATTAATTTTGACATGTGAATGTAATTAATTAGTCTAGCCCAATATTAGAAGACTAATGATACTAATGAGATTTATTAGTTTCAGTGATTACCTTTTAGCAACAGATTCAGAAAAGGGAATATATGGATTAGTTATTCCAAAAGAATGAGATAAGCTAATGATACCAAGAGAGGAATATCTTGGTATTAAGTGAGAATTGATTTATAAGGAGATGGTGTTCGCAAACCGTTGAGTTGTGTTGAGATTTCCAAAATGGAATTATTCTTGGCAAATGAGATAGGATATTAGATGGATATAGATGGAAAATATATGTTGTAAAAGAGGTTTATGCCTAATTTTATATATCAAAAGAAATTCTGTAGAGATTATTGTCTGCCATTGTTATTGGTTGTTACTATCTTTTATAATTATGTGTACATGTTAATTTCTATTTTCAGGTCCATCAGGGTCGTGTCAAGAGTGATACTAGTTTAGTTGTCTTTTGCTTTTGACCATGTAAATTATTTGTAAATTAAAAGACTTATCTCCTAAAACTTGAGATGTAATATCAATCCGTAAATTTGAATGTATGCCTTTAATCTAATGGTTGAAACTCTAAGTACCTATTTAACCATGCATGTTTATAGTTGAAATTGAATCTTTCATTTGAACTACATTATATGATGTTATTGAATAAGATGTGTTGTGTTGATGATAATAAGTTGGGTTGAGACCCAGGACGATTGGATCGTAATTGAGTTATGAGGAGATGTGAGATATTAGAAGTGTAAATAGGGTATATGTCGATTACTTGGGACCTCCCAGTATAGGGGAGACTCTGCCGAAATTTTGGTGGAAATTTTGGTGGAACCTGTATATCAAAAAAAAAATTAACAAAAAAAATTACCTGAAAATTTTCAATGTATCGCGAAAAAGAATGTAGAAAATCGGGGTTGTTACAGCATCATTCCCCTTCTTTTCCCTGGGTAATTCCATCACAAAATCCATATAAATATCCTCCCATTTCCATTCCGGAATTGATAATGACTGTAATTCCCCTGCAAGTTTCTGGTGTTCTATCTTTACTTGTTGACAGATCCCACAATTTGACACAAATTCTGCTATTTCCCTCTTCATATTTGGCCACCAGTAGTTTTCCTTTAAATCCCTATACATCTTTGTACTCCCAGGATGAGTAGCAATCGAGATTCATGAGCTTCTCTTAATACTTCGTCTTTCAAAATCTTATCCTCAGGCAAATAAATTTGCCTACCCATAGCTATTAGCCCATCGGATAACATTTGAAATGATGTCTCTATATCCTTGTTTACCCTCTCCTTGATCTCTTTTACTTTCTCATCTGCTTGTTGAGCCACCAAGACCCTGTCTCGAAGCACAGATCGGATCTTTAACTGAGCTAACAGTGATCCTTCGGGCCCTACACTTAGCCGCAAGCCCATTTTCTTTAATTCCACTATACTTTCTTGTTCCTTAAACTCCACATCATTCATCATTGTTTTTCCCTTCCTACTCAAGGCATCGGCTACTACATTAGCCTTACCAGGATGGTAGTCAATAGCACAATCGTAATCTTTTATTAACTCTATTCATCTTCTCTGCCGCATGTTTAACTCCTTCTGTGACATCAAATACTTCAAACCTTTATGGTCTATAAAGATTTGAACTTGTGTCCCATATAAATAATGTCTCCATACTCTTAAGGCAAACACCACCGCTGCAAGTTCTAGGTCATGAACCAGGTAATTCACCTCATGCGACTTTAACCGTCTTGATGCATAAGCAATCACACGCCCATTTTGCATCAATACACATCCCAGACCCCTTTTTGTGGCATCACTATATACCACAAACCCTTCTGTCCCTGATGGAAGGGCCAACACAGGAGCAGAAGTGAGCCTCTCCTTCAGTTCTTGAAAGCTTGCTTCACACTCTTCCGACCAAACAAACCGGACTTCCTTGCGGGTCAGCTTAGTTAAAGGTGATGCTATGGTGGAGAATCCTTCAATAAACCTTCGATAATATCCAGCAAGACCCAAGAAACTCCGGATTTCTGTCACATTGGTAGGCCTTTCCCATTTTAACACTGCCTCAACCTTTCTTGGATCTACAAATATTCCTTCTACGGATATTACATGGCCAAAAAATACCACTTCCTTGAGCCAGAACTCACACTTATCCAGCCTTGCATATAATTGATTTTCCCTTAAAGTCTGTAGCACAACCCTTAGATGTTGTTCATGCTCCAAGTGAGAGTTTGAATACACCAAAATATCGTCAATAAATACAACCACATATTGGTCCAGGTAAGGCCGAAACACCCGATTCATCAAGTTTATAAACATGGCCGGAGCATTGGTTAACCCAAAAGGCATCACTGAAAACTCGTAATGCCCATAACGGGTTCGAAAGGCAGTCTTTTGTATGTCTTGTTCCTTGATGCTCAACTGGTGATATCCAGATCTCATATCTATCTTAGAAAATACCCTAGCACCCTTTAACTGATCAAACAAGTCATCTATTCGTGGGAGTGGGTACCTGTTCTTCACCGTCACTTTTTCAATTGACGATAATCAATACACAAATGAAGGGTGCCATCCTTCTTCTTTACAAACAATACTGGAGCTCCCCAGGGTGAGTTACTAGGCCGGATGAAGCCTTTATCTAACAATTGCTGAAGCTGGACCTTCAGTTCCGCCAATTCCATAGGTGTCATCCTATAAGGAGACTAGGCTATAGGAGAAACTCCTGGAATAGTTTCTATGGAAACTTCAATTTCTCTAACTGGAGGTAATCCAGGCAACTCTTCTGGGAATACATCTTGAAACTCCCTCACAACAGGAATACTAGCCAAATCTATGCTACCCTTCTCCAGCTCTCTTACATGGGCTAACCAAGCAGAACAACCTTTCCTCAGTAATTTTCTAGCCACCAAGACTGAGATTACACAACTTGGAATTACTTTTCTTTCCCCTTTAAACACTACTCTTTTATCACCTATTCCTTGGATTGTCACCGTCTTGGTGAAACAATCCACTTGTGCCTTATGTTTACTTAACCAATCCATGCCCAGAATCACATCAAAATCATATAACTCTAAAGGCATAAGATCTGCCCTCAACTCTAATTCTCCAATATATAGTTTTACCCCCCCTATAAATATCATCAATATGTATATTCTCTCCCAAAGGTACTAACCATTACCCCTACTCCCAATACTAGATAACACATGCAAGTTATTCACAATTCTATAAGATACAAAGGAATGACTAGCTCCAGGATCAATTAAAGCATAAACTTGCATTGTATCTAACTGTAAAGTACCTGCCACCACATCAGGTACAGCTCCCACATCCTCGTAGGTCATGTGATATACCCGACCTTGAGTCCTCCCCTCCTGATTTCTGGGCCTCCCACGAGTAGCACTCGTCCCTGACTGGGTAGGCCTGATAGGACAATTGACTGTCACCGATTGCTGCTGGCTCTGAACCTTAATCCTCTAAGCATGGGCTCCCTCGGTAGTTCTATGAGGACAATCCTTTTTCTGGTGACTCGTGTCCCCACAATAGTAACAACCTCTTCCTACATGCGGGCACTCTCTCCATCGATGCCCCTCACTTCTACAAATATAACATCTCCCCAGCATCGCAGAGCAATCTCCCGGGTGTCGCTGCTCACTAACAAAACGGATATACTGGTCCCTTTTGCTCTGTAGACCCTCCAACAGTTTTGACTCCCTGTCTAGACTGTCCTCCCCAAGCTCCTCTTCCACTGACTTGTCTAGATCCTCCTGAGCTCCCTCCTGGGGTGAAACTCCTACTCCTTCTCTGGAACGGTCCTGATGATGGCCCGCTCTTCCCCTTCTTTGGGAGAGGAGGTCTCTCAGTTATAAACTCAAAATCTCTCCTCTTAGCTCCCATTGCCTGACTCTGCTCGACCACTGGCTTCGGGGTATCCTTTATTACCCTCTCCATACCCTGAGCAGTACGTAACAATTCCCGTACCGACTGAAACTGCATGGCTATCAATATCATCCTCAATTCCCGCCTCAGTCCATCACGGAACCTCTCCACCCTGTGGCGCTCTGTGGGAAGGTAAGTGGAGGCAAAAGCTGCTAAATCCTGAAATCTCCTCTCATACTCCAGCACTGTCAAATTTCCCTGCTTCAATTCCAAAAACATTTGTTCTTTCTCCCTCTTATGCTCCCAAGAATAGTACCTCTCCTCAAACTCTTCATGAAAATCCCTCCATCTCAATACCTCCCCTGATCTCCTTTCTCTAATGGTCTCCCACCAAGAGTGGGCACTTTCAACCAATAGCTGAGTCGCACAATCCACCCGTAGCTCCTCTGGCACCTGCATCTGATTTATAACTCTTTCCACTTTCCTCAGCCAATGCCCAGCAACCTCAGCATCCTCTTCACCCTGGTAAGTCATACAACCCATCTCTCTCATACCCTTCACCCATTGCACTATGGTGACTATTCCCCCTGATCTAGGAGTCATATTGGAGGCCCCCACTACCATTCCTGCTGCCACAGCTCTCACTATATGTTCCATAAAAGCAGGATCCGAAAATAGGTTTGATTCAGCTACCGGTGCCACTGGTGGAGGTATATTATCTCCCCCCTGTCTGTCTGATCCCTCGGGCATGGATACATCTGCCTGATGGAATGATGAATCATCTCGAAGCCTCACTGACTCGCCCCCTTCTGAGTACACTGATGCTGCAGGTATATGAGAGGAGGTGTCTGCCAAGGGATCCCAATCTAGATCACTTTAATTACGACTACTCTGGCCACTTCCCCGAACTGGGGATGGATCAGTAAAGGCTCCTCGCCTTGTTCTCACCATCCTGAAACACATTCCAAAACCATATAATCATTCTTATCCCCGGAATAGCAACCTGAGCTCTGATACCAAATGTAACTTCCCCCATTTCTGGGATAAAACCACAATCTCATGTCAATAGAAAAACATAGTAGTTAAATATTTTTTTATATATATACATATTCATGGTCTTCGTATTAACATCTACCGGAATTTCGACGGAGTCCCCCCTATACCGGAAGGTCCCAAGGATATGTTTTATAATAACCATATCAACAACCAATAAGTCTTTCTTTCAGTCATTTCTTAGTACTTTATGTTTTTCTCATTTCACTCATTATTAATGTCGTTCTTTGTCCAATCCTAGTTATCATTCCTTTCTTTATATTTGGACTATCACTGTCCAACTGTTACTGCCTCGTTTTTGAACTGTTACTGTCTGACCTCTCCTCAGATTTTTAACTATATCTGGAGTTATAGAACTCTGATTCAAGCAAACTTTATGGCGTTGGAAAGGTAAGACATGAGGCTACAAGTTCTATATTTTGAGAAGAACCTAGTTCTGCTTCAAAGGTAGTCAAAATCATTCATTAACAAACACTTGGACTGTTACTGTCCAACTGTTACTGTCCATTTTTAAACTATTACTGTCTGACCTCTCCTCATATTTTTAACTCTATCTGGAGTTATAGAACTCCGATTCAAGCACAATTTATGGCGTTGAAAAGGTAAGACATGAGGCTACAAGTTCTATGTTTTGAGAAGAAACTAGTTCTGCTTCTAAGGTAGTCAAAATCGCTCATTAACAAAAACTTGGACTGTTACTGTCCAACTGTTACTGTCCATTTTTGAACTGTTACTGTCTGACCTCTCCTGAGCGTTTTAACTATATCTGGAGTTGTAGAACTCCGATTCAAGCAAAATTTGTAGTGTTGGAAAGGTAAGACATGAGGCTACAAGTTCTATGTTTTGAGAAGAACCCAGTTCTGCTTCTAAGGTAGTCAAAATCGCTCATTAACAAACACTTGGACTGTTACTGTCAAACTGTTAATGTCCATTTTTGAACTGTTACTGTCTGACCTCTCCTGAGCGTTTTAACTATATCTGGAGTTATAGAACTCCGATTCAAGCAAAATTTATGGCGATGGAAAGGGAAGACATGAGGCTACAAGTTATATGTTTTGAGAAGAACCCAGTTTTGCGTATAAGGTAGTCAAAATCACTCATTAACAAACACTTGGACTGTTACTGTCCATTTTTGAACTGTTACTATCTGACCTCTCCTCAGATTTTTAACTATATCTAGAGTTATAGAACTCCAAATCAAGCGAAATTTATGGTGTTGGAAAGGTAAGACATGAGGATACAAGTTATATGTTTTGAGAAGAACCCAGTTCTGCTTCTAAGGTGGTCAAAATCGCTCATTAACAAACACTTGGACTGTTACTGTCCAAGTGTTACTGTCCATTTTTGAACTGTTACTGTCTGACCTCTCCTTAGATTTTTAACAATATCTGGAGTTATAGAAATCTAATTCAAGCGAAATTTATGGCGTTGGAAAGGTAAGACATGAGGCTACAAGTTCTATGTTTTGAGAAGAACCTAGTTCTGCTTCTAAGGTAGTCAAAATCACTCATTAACAAACACTTGAACTGTTACTGTCCAACTATTACTGTCCATTTTTTAACTGTTACTGTATGACCTCTTCTCAGATTTTTAACTATATCTGGAGTTATAGAACTCTGATTCAAGAAAAATTTATGGAGATGGAAAGGGAAGACATGAGGCTACAAGTTCTATGTTTTGAGAAGAACCCAGTCCTGCTTCTAAGGTAGTCAAAATCACTAATTAACAAACACTTGGACTGTTACTGTCCAACTGCTACTGTCCATTTTTGAACTGTTACTATCTGACCTCTCCTCATATTTTTAACTATATCTGGAGTTATAGAAATGTGATTCAAGCGAAATTTATGGCGTTGGAAAGGTAAGACATGAGGCTACAAGTTTTATGTTTTGAGAAGAACCCAGTTCTCCCTATAAGGTAGTCAAAATCACTCATTAATAAACACTTGGACTGTTACTGTCCAATTGTTACTGTCCATTTTTGAACTGTTACTGTATGACCTCTCCTCAGATTTTTAACTATATCTGAAGTTATAGAACTCCGATTCAAGCAAAATTTATGGCGATGGAAAGGTAAGACATGAGGCTACAGGTTCTATGTTTTGAGAAGAATCGAGTTCTACCTCTAAGGTAGTCAAAATCGCTCATTAACAAACATTTGGACTGTTACTGTCCAACTGTTACTGTCCATTTTTGAACTCTTACTGTCTGACCTCTTCTTAGATTTTTAACTATATCTGGAGTTATAGAATTCTGGTTAAAGTGAAATTTATGGCATTGGAAAGGTAAGACATCAGGCTATAGGTTCTATGTTTTGAGAAGAACCCAGTTCTGCCTCTAATGTAGTCAAAATCACTCATTAACAAACATTTGGACTGTTACTGTCCAACTGTTACTGTCCATTTTTGAACTGTTACTGTCCGACCTCTCCTGAGATTTTTAACTATATCTGAAGTTATAGAACTCCAATTCAAGCAAAATTTGTGGCGTTGGAAAGGTAAGACATGAGGCTACAAGTTCTATGTTTTGAGAAGAACCCAATTCTTCCTCTAAGGTAGTCAAAATCACTCATTAACTAACACTTGGACTGTTACTGTCCAACTGTTACTGTCCATTTTTGAACTGTTACTGTCTGACCTCTTCTTAGATTTTTAACTATATCTGGAGTTATAGAATTCTGGTTAAAGCGAAATTTATGGCGTTGGAAAGGTAAGACATGAGGCTACAAGTTCTATATTTTGAGAAGAACCCAGTTCTACCTCTAAGACAGTCAAAATTGCACATCAATGAACTAGACCTACTACCCTATGGGGTCTGTCATGACCCAGTCTCGGTTTGTGACCCATAACTGGAGTTCTATGACTCCAAATTGAGCAAGACCAATTTCATTAGTTAGTAAACATCCAAAACTACAATTTCTATGAAGGAACTTGATCCTAATTCCTTCATTCTCCTACCCAAAATCTCTTTGAAGGTCAAGAGACAAAACTGTCCAGATTCATCAACCTTTCCATTTACACACAACACATGAAGTTCTTTACTTTAACAACTCTTACTTTTTCCTCAATTCAAGTCTAAGAACTCAATATATAAATTAACATCTAGGCATCAATTCATAATAGACTTGAAGACTCATAAGACCAGGTTTACAATATCTTACCTGATGCTAATCAAGGCTTCGATCCCTCCTTTTCTTTCTAATGACAGCCGACCCTCCCCTCTTCTCTTTTTGTTCAATTTTTATTGTTAATCCCTTTCCCACCAAGGTTTATTTTACCTATAACCCTCAATCTGGGATGGGTTTTTGAAATTTTGGTGTTTCTCTCTTGATTTGTAAAAATAGATATAAAAACTCCCTCTTTTCATTCTTTACGTAGCTGTAGATCTGTTTTTGATGAGAATAGGAGTATTTATGCTCTATAATTATTCTTATTTGCATTTAGGCCCCATTTTATTTAAGTGTATTCGTTCTTGCCCTCACTTCTTTTTAGTTTAGTTTAGTTTATTTTCTTTAATTTAATCCAGCCTTGGTTTTTTTTTTCTCGGGATTTACATTAAGATTCTTCCAATAAAACTAAAAATATGTACACTTGGGCACTAAGAAGAAAGACTTCCATCAACACTGGAAATGGTGCAGAATAGAAATAACAAAATAGAGTTTAGTGACTCCATTAGGCTTTAGGACCACACTTCCACAGTCAAGCACAGAGACCTTGCAGCAACAACATTTTGATTGATATATAGTAGTTCACCCTAGTACTGCAGCTACGTATAACAGTAAAATCTCCTTAGTTTCTTCCAGAATTCAGCACAAGTATTTCAAATCCTCAAAACATTTCTGTAAAGAAGAGATAAGCTCATTCAAAAAAACTGGAAGATGAACTCTAGAGAGGTCTTTCTCGATATTATCTTTAATCATCGACCAAAGACTACCCCCTCCTTTTTTTCGACTGTGTTAGGCAGTTTCAAGGATAGTTACATCCAACAGATTTAATGCAGGAACCATGCCATCTTCAATATCTAGAGGCCCTTTAACATCATCATAATCAGAATCATATCATATTTTACAGAATTCAGATTCAGCACTTCTAAGTGAATTTGATGAAAGAAAGTCTTGAGTGTCTAGGAATCATTGTCATCCTCGTATGTCATGAATCTCTTGATCATCATCAGAGCCACCCACACTTCCCTCTCATATATATTCCATGAAAAGAGGGGAAAAAGAGAGAGGTTAAAATGGATGATCACAGTTTAAAAGAAAAATGGAGAAAGAAGATAGATGATGGGGATGAAGGGTAACTGTGAAAATTGATATTTATTTATTTATTATATTTTAATGCTTTAAAATTATTCTAAATTATATTATTTAGGAATATTAGCATTTATTAGTTAAATTAGCATATGGGTTTCCTTGTTGAATAAAACTTATTGTGTTTTTTTTTTTTGTTCAGTTTAGTGCATGTAAATAATTATCTAAATACCCTATATTTTTGTTTAAAACTACATCAATTTATTTCAAAATTATTTTAAAAACATATTTATTGTATATATATTTTTATCTTAGTTTCTTTAATCAAATATATTTTTTTTATTTTTTTGTATTTATTTCTCTGTATATCCATCAGTTTGAATTGAAAAATATACAACGGAGTTGATGCAACATCAAAAAGTGGATGAATATGGCTGCTAGCATGGCAATGAACTCAGGAATTTTGAAGCACAAAAACTCCAAACCAGGCTACACTAACATGCCACACAAGAATTTATTACAAAATAGATGCAATATCAAATTTAACCCTGTCATTTACAAACAACACACATAAAAGTGCGATCAAGGTAGGCTGCTAAAAAAGGCCTAAAATAGAGCTAGAAGGTGAAGGAAAAGGCAAGGAAGCAACAACTATAAGTCAACAAGAAGGGGGAGTTTTCCAGATGGAAGAATATTACAGGGAATAGGAGAGGCGAAGTTCAGAAATAAGAGGCATTCTATACGGCAAAAACACCCATAAAACCAACCTTTCTGCCAGCCAAGCTCAGGTTCTTAAGTCGAGTCTGTGTTCTGATTTGTGTTAACTATTATAGGATTAGATTATCTTATTTATTTAATTATCAGCACTTAGAATCCTATTGGGATGTTGCCATTAATGGGCAACAACATTTGTAGCCCTACTCTAGAAGATGGTTGCCATTGTCAAGGCTACAATAGTGGGTTGTTAGTGGCAGTTGCTAATGTCAAAAGAAGCTGCACCAACCATTAACAAAGGTTGAAGAACAAGAGAGAAGAGGAGAGTAAGTGGAGTGGCTGCCAAGGGCAGCAGCCCAGCTGCCATATGCAGTAGTGTGTGAGAGCAATGGGAGTTGAGTTTGAGTGAAGTGATCCCCTCCTCCATGTGTGTTGTAACCCTTTTTTTTTTTATTGATCTCTAATAATATTGATTTCTTTCATGGATGTAGGCAATTTGCCGAACCACGTTAAATATTGTGTCAGTGTGCTTAGCCTTCAATGGGCAACTATCAGAACATCACCGGTCGGAATTCCCAACAATTGGTATTAGAGCTTATGGTTTAAAGTGGTGTTTAATTTTTGCCCAAAAATGAATGTTTTCAAAATGGTGTTTTGACCATACCACTGTGAAGAGGAGGAAAACACGAGCACACTGGTGAAAACGGCGCAAAAATCAGATGTGGGACATGGCCGCACACGTTCACACGCGCCGATGAGGAGGCTACCCACGCACTTCGACGCGCCCCACGCGTGCCATGCATCTTCTTCGCCCAGATGGGCTGACCCGACCCGAATACCCGACAACACGACCCACGTGACTGACCCGGATGGAGGATGACATCATCATGACATAAGCATGGCGTCAGCATGCCATGTCAACTGACACGACAGTATAGTGGGACCCACCTGCCACGTCATCAGCTGTGAGCCAAGCCAAGTTGGAGTCAAGCTGCGAGCTGAGGGATAGGATCCTGTGTGGCTGATCCTACGTGCAACCAGATATGAGATTGAATCTGGGCCGCTCATCAGGTCTGAATTGTTTTGATCAAATCTTAGCCGTCTGAAATGCGATTTGGATGATTTCAGGCTTGTTTCCAGCTAATGTGATCGTTCCAGATGCAATGGTATGGTCTGATTGTTGAGATTTGGACTGAAAATGGTGGTGGTGAATTAACAAAAGAGATTGCCCGATTAGGAGGCATCTGAAGGTCATCATGGTGGTTGATGGAGATGAAGAATAAGAAATTGCACATGTTTCCCCAATTACATGTGCTGAATTGCTAAGTGGGGAGATTTTTTAGTTACCTTGAAGGAAGGCAAAATTGGGATACTCTGGACACCCGATCATGTGGACGATTTGAGGTAGAGAGTGGAAATTAATGAAGACTAATCTTGATGAATCTAAGCACTGGTAGTCTTGCTAGATGTTGAGAAATCAGGTATAAAACCAGGATACCCCAGATCACTTGTAAAGAAAAGCCGCAACAAAGCTAGTAAATGGTTATATATATAGAAAAACAGTACAATGGATAGATACGTTCTAAGAAGTTCTGTCTAGGAGATTGGGTTTTAAGCGGGACCGGTGTGACCCCTCCAATCTTTCCTGGGAACTTTCTTAGTTGAAAGATCATCCACACAGTACTATTTTCATATATGTAACAATTTGTAATGAAACTATTAAAGACTAGCAAGATGACGGCACAAAAGAACAGTTGGGTTTCGTATGTTCAAGGATCTAATGGAGAGTTAATTTCTCCTAATAGGTTAGATTCGGTGATTGTGATTTCTCGAAGGGAGATTTGATGAAGACCTTGATAATGGAAGAGAAATACAGCAAGGGGATAAAGATTGACACCCTATTTTGACTTGGATAGGTGTTGTGATATGATGAGTTGCTGTCAAACATAAAAGCAAAGAATAGGGAGAAATCTGGAGAATAGAAATTGCACGAGGGCACATGGAGATTGTGCAGGAGTACCTGTAAGATCCAACAAAGTACTTTAATGAGACAATAGGTGCAAGGAGAAGAAGAGTTCCCAGATGAAGCTCAGAGCAGAGACTGTGTGAAAAGTTATACAATAGGAAGTCTCTTGTGCTCTTGATGAAGACAACATGCGAGGACCTTTCCAATGCATGCAAGGATGGAAAGATAAGTTGTTGTAGAGGCACCTAATTAAGGGGGTGCGACCGCCTATGATGAAAGGCGAAAACACTAAAGAGAGTTTGTGTAGGTGGAGCTGTCAAATGTGATGATGAAAGGTGCATAAGCTCTTAACATAGAAAATGAGATGGAAGATTGCGATGAGTGTACTGCAACTTTCTCTTTCTATATAATCAGTGAAAGTGATCTCTCTCATAGTCCACATGGTGGTAGAGAATAAGGGTGAGCAAAAAAGCTAAAAAACTGAGAAAACCAAAAAAAAATAACTGAAAAAACCGAATCGTGAAAAAAAATCGATTAAAATTTTGAAAACACCGACCGGTTTAGTTCGGTTTTGGTTTTATAAGTCTAAAACTAAATCGAACTAAACTGAACCCGAACCCGAACTGAATTGAACTGAACAAACCAGGAAAAAAAATGAGCCAAACCGGAAAAAACCGAGCCAAACAGCAAAAACTGAGCCAAACCGGTTTGAACCGATTTTTGTCCTAAAAAACCAAACCAAACTAAAACCGGCTGGTTTGAACTGGTTTCGGTTTTTTAAAAAAAATTTGGTTTGGTTGCTTTTTTTTATAAAACCGAACCGAAAATGATCACCCCTAGTAGAGAATTTTAGAGCCACTAGAGTAATCCCCGATGAAGGAGGATGTGACCGCCCCATAACGATGGGTAGAGACACCTTAAAAAGAAGGTGTGAGCGCCGTGATATGAGCCCAAGTATATATCAACCCATGGTGACGGGCGGAGACACCTCAGACAGAAAGTGTGAGGGCCACAATATGAGCCCAGGTTTAGACTGTCGCATGACAACTGGCGGATACACCTCAGATGAAAAGTGTGAGGGCCATGATATGAGCCCATGTATAAATCGCCTCATGACAATGGGTAGAGACACCTCAGACTAAAGGTGTGAGGGCCATGAAATGAGCCCAAGTTCAGACTGTACTATGACAACGGGCGGAGACACCTTAAGAGGTGTGAGGGCTATGATAGGAGCCCAATTACAGAACCCCCAGAGCTAATGTGATGGCTAGATATGAGTGGATAGGTGTATGGATAACCAATAGAGTGGTTATGATGAGTATGGAGATAAATGCAGGATTGACTTTCATGGATATTGCCCCCATGCTAAAGATCAATGAGCTAGAAGACATTTGTCTTGGACAATAAATGGATGACTTGTGGAGCATTAAGACGCGACTGCTATGTAGGAGCAGAGGGCATGTGTAGGTTCCGGGAACAAGTTGACTCTTGTCAAGGTGGTAAGCTCGGTAATGGCATTGTAATACTCAGAGTATGAAGATAGATATCAACCTTTAATTGGCTGCCCCCATGGTTAAAGGTGGAGAGCTACCTGGACTATTGGACTAAGAGCGAGAGACTCGTAGAGAAGTAAGGCGTGATTCCTAGGGTGGAACAGAGGGTAGACGCAACTCCGGGATGAGTAGACTTTTGGAAGAGTGGTGAGCTCGTGATCACATTGAATACTTAATGACTATCGCACTTGGGAATAGAAATTTCCGTTTAAGGGGGTGTTATAAGCCTTGGTGTAAGGCTTGATAAATCATTCTGGACTGAGGATGGTTGATACGCTTGAAGGGGAATGTTATGGTGTCCTAGAGACAAGCGTTAATACTCTTTAGATGTGATGTGGTAGATCATATGGTTGAAGTGAGCAAAGGGGTGCTTAGTGACTCTGGTGATTGAAAGGTTTGGCAAGTACCTGTAAACTTGGCCACAGACGCTCTCAAAATAGTAAGCTTGGAAAAGCTACAAAATACAAGCATGTGCTGAAAAAGCAAAAGGATAATTGCCCATATAAATGGCAAAAAGAGTGATTGTTAGGATGATGCCATTAATGGGCAACAATATCTGCAACCCTACTTTAGAAGAGGGTTACCATTGTCAATGGCTATAATGGTGGGTTGGTGGCAGCTGCTAATGTCCAAAGAAACTGCACCAATAATTAACAAAGGGTGGCCACCATTGTTGACAAAAGAGCAAGAAGGGCTCCTATTGAAGTCTATAAATAGAGACATCACTTGGAGAGAAAAATGAGAGATCTTTAACTGTGTTTCAGGTTTGTCAGTGTTCGTTGTTTCAGGTGATGTCTTCTATACTCTATCTTTCTATCTTAGGACATTGAGGATAATGTCTCGTTTTTGTTGGGGGGAAAGGGTAGTAAGTAGTAGTTGATTGATACTAATTTATTTTTTTTAACTAACTATGTTTTCTATTTGCAAAACCATTGTTACTAAGATGGCAGAGTCAAGGAGTTCTTTTGTTAAAGTGACTCTTGAAACGCATCTTAGTAAACATTCTTAATAAGGTCTATTATCATACTTCTTGAAATATTTAGGTTTACAAACTCTCGCATTATTATCAATTGATTCTGCTTATATACTAATTGAACAAGTATTCTTAAACCTTCATTTTCACACACACACTTTAACATATGATTGTGGGTCGCACATTGGATTATTACATTATTTATGTTCTTTTGTTAAAGGTAACAACCAAGGGAAATGGATAGTATATAATTTGCAAAAAAACAAAAAAAACAAAAAAAATAATAATAAAAACATAGATAAGTTTGGTTTCGTAGCCTCCATAATCTAAGCAATTAAGCCCGAAGGGGTGTTTTAACACCTAATACCGTAAAGTCAACTGACTTGGGAGATATTGGCCCAATGCTTGTTACATGGGTTGAGGAGAAAAGCTTAAGGGAATCAAACATTGCACTATCTACGTATCAGTATCTGCAACCCGAGTTATTAAGCTCGAAGGGGTGTCTCAACACCTAATGCCCTAAGACCAACTGGTCTGGGAGTTATTAGCCGAAACCTCATTACATGGGTTAAAGATGCATTGTGTTTTAGATTATATGTATATATAAAAAAAATAATAAAAAAAAAATAATCCCAACCTGAGGAAGTTAACCTTAAACATTAGAACATAATATTGTTTTCTTCCAATAAAAGCTCAATCATCTATGTTTTCATACATTGAGCACATAAAAAAGAATTTTTATTAATATCTTGTTTCAACAGTATTGAGCAGATATATATAAATTTAATGAGAGTTTGTTTACTTGGATAGATTAATGGAAGTTAAATGATGAATGCCTTGCTTTGTGGAACTTGCAAATTGTTTTTCTATTTTCACGCTTTGATTAGTAGGGACTAGTAATAAGCTGGTTGGAGGGTTTGATTAGTACTTAAAAGTACATTTTTATCAAGGTTTTATATCATCATTTTGCACTTGAAGTATCAATAACTCCTTAACTAGAGCATGTTTTATAATAACAAGTTTGATAATATAAGATAGCTTTAATTTATGGTAAATGCTCATTTTAAATGCAAACATGTCTCATAATTCAAAGGATTGATTGATGTGATTAACTATTGAAAGTGAAAGGACAAAGAAAAGGCTAAGCTTATAAAGGAGATACCGATTCAATTTAAATTGGAATACTATTCAATTATTGGGTCATATCTAGAGCTGTAGATCTTGGATTTCAGTTTGATTTATATGGATAGAAAGCTAAGAAATAGGCCTACAATGTTCATGAATAGTGGAAGACCCAAATCTGCCATTTTCAAATCCAAAGTTTGGCCACAAAAGAGAAGTCAGAGTCTGTCCTGCAATCTAGCCCACACACTGCTTAGCATTTTACCCATATCTGGAGTTCTAGAAGGCAAAATGATGTGAAATTTGGTGGGCGGAAGGAAACAAAAATTTCCAACAACTTTCATGAGGAAGACCTGCTCAAATTCTGATGGTAACAATGACATTTCATCCAGACAAGAGCTTGAGGGCTATCCACCACGTCCACCAGCAGCACTACTCAGTATTTTAGCCATATCTCGAGCTCTAGTGATCCAAATGCTCTGAAATGTTATGGGTGGAAAGATAAGATGATTGTCAACAACTTTCATGAGGAACACTTTGCCAAATTCGGATTGCAATAATGTCATTTCATCCAACCAAAATGCTTGAGTGTTGCTGTCCACCAAGTCCACTAAATCAATAGTTAGCCACTACATCAATAATCAATTACCAAATGAATAGTTCTGAATTTTAGTCTATAAAAGGAGGCATTTGCAATTCATTTAGGAATCTTGTTTTTCAGATCAAGATCATGTTCTTGCTCTCTCTCTTTATATTTTTGTGATGCTTAAGTTTTGCTTTCATTAATCTCTTGTTCATGCTTTGCATTTCCTTTACTATACTTAGTTAACTTATATCATGTTTATGTTCTTATATTGTTTATTTATGTTTTTCTTCTTCATAATGTCTAGCTAAGTTAATTATGTCAAGGTGAAAAGGTTTCACTAATGGTGTTAGGATAAGTATAATATAAACTCAATATGGAGTTTAATGTTTATATCCAAGAAAGTTTGCTATTAACATGTCTTATCATTTTTATCTTATTAATTCTTAATACCTTGCTTGTTAAATGGTTAATCTAGATTTGTGTTGTATAACACTTGGTACATCAAATACTTGATCATTCATAGTCTTCGGCCGACATCGTTGTTATGAAAGGAATTTGATTTGTTGTCAGTACAAGTTAGCATCATGAATACCTGATAAAATTTATAACTATGTTGTTACGTAAATAAGATGATTAATATGATCATGTTGATAATTTATAAAGAGTTTATACTTTACTTATCTCTAATACTATTAGTGGATCCTCTAACCTTGACATTTGTTTTCATCATTGTTTAATCTTCACATTTATCTTACATCTCAAAGTCCTCTTTAACTCATCATCACCATCACCATCACCATCATTGTTGTTGTTGTTGTTCTTATTATTATTATTATTATTATTATTATTATTTATATAATTCACCTCCTTGTGGTTCAACCCCGGTCTTGCCCAGTTATTTATTACTTTACACTCCTGCACTTGGAATAAAATATCAACTTTTTAATCGTGTTGAATTTAAAATTTATTATTATCTTTCTGTCCAATCGTTATATATTTTAGAAGGCTCCCGCATAATTTTCCAGCAAAAAAGCTTTGACAGTTCTACTGCATAATAGAAACAACAGATGCTAGTCATGAATTCAAATTTCAATCCAACATGGAAGGATTAAGGTAATCACAAACGAGTCATGTATTTAGTTGTTTCACAGCAAATAGGTTGTTTCACATTCTAACAGACAAACACTAGATTCCATCCAAGGTTTAGTGCCTGCTTGGGACCGACCACAAAT
The DNA here is from genome assembly GCA_007827005.2 of Populus simonii. Taxonomy (NCBI): domain Eukaryota; kingdom Viridiplantae; phylum Streptophyta; class Magnoliopsida; order Malpighiales; family Salicaceae; genus Populus; species Populus simonii. The sequence continues at coordinate 14,268,212 of CM017467.2, read as the reverse complement.
TGAAAAATATCTAATAAATATTTAATCATATTCTAATCTAAGATAGCTGCGACAAATTAGAACTCTCAACTTAAGTTAAAACCCAGAACTTCTCAACTCAGAGACCTAATTATGCCATGTTGAGATGCTGACTTCAATGTTGTTTCTGCCACTTATAAAGTCTCTTAAATCTAGACTTTTTTTCTCCATTTCCTTGTAGGAAACTTCTTCTTTCTTTCTGTCGAGTTGCCTCAAGAAAACCGCCTCTGGTTGCTGATTTATAGCTGCTTGAATTTCTACTGCTATCCATCTTGGTTGTTGTTGATTTATATATGGTTTCCCTAGGTTCTCATCAATATCTCTAAACATGTGTGAATTTAAGAAAAATATAATGTTTTGTATATAATTAGTGAGATAATGTTATTTATACACCATTGCTTTATAATTAAACTCTATAATTATAGGAATTGTGTGCTTTTTTTTTCATCAAGGTTCAAATATTAAAAAATAATACTAGTTTTTTTTCAATTTTTTTTTTAAAATTTGAGTATATATATGCAATCTATCTTTCACAGAACTACAAAAATAAACATAATTTTTGTGAGCCAAATTGAATCGGTATCACCTAACTATATTACCTTTCTATTCATAAAAAAATAAAATAGTAAATTTGCACTCGAGAAAACAAGAAGAAATTTAAGATTCCCAACAGGGTTTTGGCCATAAAATTAAATATAGCAGGTCCATAATATTATCATCACAGAGAGCACACCATTATTCTGAGTGCTAAATCCAGTGGCATCTCTAACGCAAGACCTCATAAAGTAATACCAAGTAACATGCATATGAAATTCATGGAAGGCTTATGGGCAGTGACATCTCCCAAGTCCTCACTACTGGGGAAGCTTATTGAGTTTACAGTACATGTAATCCTTGAATTTTTTGGTCTTGAACTTTGCAGGATTGTCTTTGTTAATGAATTGAGGAAGAGGACCAACCACAAGCTCGCCTGGTGGCTCCAAGAAAACTGGCCATGACATTCTTGCCCTATCTTTAGCCACCGTGGTTCGATGCAAAACAGCCTTGTACTTACCATTGCTAAGGATCTGCATTCCAATTGCCAAGTGTATATGTAATTGACAAATTTTAGTAACCATTAACACAATAAGTCAAGAGAAATTATACAGATAGCCTTTAAATGATAGTGCCCATGCCTGGTGTAAAACAATGCAATCATTATTTTTTCTAAATGCTTTGTGCCCACACCCTTCTTTTGCCATGAATGAAAGATGGACTCCTCCTCCACTAAATGCCAACTGGTTGTAAGTAATAACTTGCTATTAAAGCATCCGTTTCTTGGAAGGAATGCATAGTCATACCAAGTTGTTTTCAACACTTTCAATCTGTTAATGCCGCCCGCCCCCCCCCCCCCCCCCCCCCCCCCCCCCCCCTAAAAAAAATTAAATTAGGTGTTAGATAGATAATTGATTAATTATTGGTGAGGTGATGATTTGATATTGCTGATAAATTTATAGCCCAGTTAGCATTTATATATGGCCTTTAAAAAAAAGAATTCAAATCTCTTCTTTGTAATTAAATAATTAAAGAACAAGGAAAAGAAAAACTTAACATTATCGCATATATTTCCAAGATTGAAATTTATTTGATTTGTTGTTAGAAATGGAAAAGAAAGAAAAACAAAAAAGATAGCTAGGAGTCCCATGAGAACAAACAAGAATAGAGAATGCAATAAAAGAACTAAAAGAAAAATTGAGTGAAAAATCAAATAAAGGGCTAAGAAAATACCTCAATTTGATCACCAATGTGAATGATCAAGGCATCAGGAATATACTTAGCTTCAATCCAATGGTCATCCTTGAAGACTTGCAAACCGGGGACCTCATTAGGCACAAGAATGGTGATGGCAGATAGATCAGTATGAGCCTCTACCCCAAGTGTTAGGTCTGGACGTGGGCATGGTGGATAGTAATTTATTTTGAGCATATATTCAATTTGTTCACCTCCAGCAGCTTCTTTCAACACATGCCCTTCAAGCCCTAACCCTAAAGAGAGGGTTGTGAATAGCTTATCTACCACATCTCTCATATACTTAGCATACTCCTTGTTAACTTCTCTGCTCATAGAAAAATATTATCATTTAGTAAAAGGGACGAATCAAGGGTTTGAAAAGTGGGAGGGTCAAAATGTGTAGTTTTAGTGGCAGGGGTGGCATTTCGTATAAATATTCCAAGATTTTGCAAGTTCAATGATATTTTGAAAAAGTTTGAGACATGACCACCACCTAGATTCTCAATCGAATAATCTACAAAACGCTTCCTGTATCTTGATGCAAACATTTTCAAGCAGCTGAGGATTACTTGTGTTGTCAAAAGAAACGGTACCCCCGAAAGTGGAAAAAGTGAGGCATCTAGGACTGTGGAAACAAAATATGTTAATTTCTAACCACTTAGGGGTTCCTACAAAAGTTTTTGGTTGTTTTCATGTGGGCTGACTACTGAAATTATCTGTCCCCCTTCGCAAGAACTTGGATTTAGTCCTTACGTGGGAGTACTTGTGTCTTATGCAGCACTTTTTTTTTAAAAAAAACCCAATTTAAATGGTAGAAAACAGACCTGTAAGAAGGAGGGTTTTCGGGCCAGAACTGGTAATTGATGGAAGGAGGAGGCCATATCCTATGAAAGAGATGATCAACCCAAGTTTTTTTTTTCTTGGGGATCATTCAGCAATTTGGAACCATAGCCTTCAATACTTTCTGAATCACGAGGCCTAGCACACACCTCTTTCTCTTCCTGAGGGAGTTCGAAGAATTTCTTACCAGCACCCTGTAGTTCGGCAATAAGATCACTTGGAATTCCATGGTTGATAACCTGGAATATCCCCCATTCCTTGCTAGCATCCGCAATCAAACCCACTAATTTCTCTTGATCAGGGTCACTGAGATCAATGGCTGGAATCTCAGGGGCTAGACCACGAAATGTGGTTATTGCTGGCTGCTCTTTCTCTGGCATAATGAACTCCTCAGGAATCGCCTCCTTGTCAAATGACAAAGAAGCGATGGTTTGAACTCTATCAAACTCCATCCTGAAGGCTATCTTCTTGTTTCTTAATTTCTCTTCAAATTAAGCAAAATAAACTGGCCTCAATATATAGAGAGAGACTTGAGTTACGAGCATGTAAATAAAGTGTCTGTAATTTAGTAGGTTGAAGTATTAAATTCTTAACTAATTCAAGATATAAAAAAACGAAAATAGGAGAATGGTTTTTGTTTGTCATCTCTTTTCAGACTTTAAAATCATCATGAAAATATTTATTTTATATTTTCATATTTATTTGTTTTACTAAATATGTTTTTCTTTTTTCTATATTTTGATTCTGATTAAATGCTGCATGCATCATGGTTCTAAAAACGACAATTAGATTCCTTGCATATGCCAAAATCAGTCTTTATTATTATTATTAACTCAAGAAAACACATGTGGGATGCTGATTGGTTGAGAAATCCAAACCAAATTTAACACATTTATCATTAGCAAAGATTAAGAGTAACGAAATTGGAGGAAAGAACTAAATCAGCCACTAATCAGAACCACCTCTCACAAATGATCAATGAATAAATCTTTCCATTTTCTATTTTATTTTGAGCCACAAGATATTTGAGATGACAGAATCCAATGCAGAAGAAAGGATACAAATCTCCAGATTTTTTATTTTTGAATTGTCATCAAAATCTTGTACAAGAAAATTTCTATTCATCATTCAGAATCACACTACTTTCTTTTTATTCTGAAAATGTCTGAATTGTAAATTAATGCATTATCGGCAACCTCGCATGTCAGACGATGAAAGATAATCATTGAGAAAGAGTTCACGTGGCACTGTATAAACCTTTTCCTTTTCAAACTTCTTTGCAAGTTTTTCTTTTTTAAAAAAAATATTAAATTAATATATATATTTTTTATTTTTTAGATAATGATATAAAAAATTAAAAATATATATTATTTTAAAACATTTTCAATTAAAAATTACTTTAAAAAATATTTTACACCACATTACCAAACAAATACTATTTTCACACTTACATATACATATACATAGAAACACACTACTTTCTTTGATCAGGGAAGCAGGCTTCATAGTTCCAAGCATGCTTTTAGAACAATTGTATTTAGATTTGATGCGACAAAAATAAATAGATCAAAATATATACCTCTCGTTATTGATGAAAAATACTTTTTTTTTTTTTTTAAGGTTTTGGTATTTTTAATCTCTAGCTAACACACTCAACTTTAATAGTGTATTTCTAAGGTAAAAGTTTGTATATTAATGTGTAAGCCTAGGAATCAAAAGCATGTATTTATATAGCAAAAGTCTTATTAACTTTTAATTGATATATAACTTTATTGCAATTTAACATAACTTTAATATGAAAAATACTTTATTGCAATTTCTAAGAGTTAATTTATTGGATCAAAAGTTAAAATTCTTGAAAAAATTGAATCTCATAGTAATAGGGATATAGTAAAACATAACTTTAACATTTTTCCACTTAATTAATATGTTTAACTCAATCTATTAACTTAATCATATCCTTTATCTTTCTTAGAAAACAATATAAGTCCTCTAATAACAAGTATTGTATTCTATGTATTACAATGCAAATAATTTCTCAAATATTATTCTATATGTGTCAATATCACTTAACAAATAAACTTTATGTTTATTCTTATTCCTATACAAATGAGTTTTCTCAAATAAATTAAGGTGCCATAAATATTATTTTATATTTTCGTATTTATTTGTTTTACTAAACATGTTTTTAAGGTGCCCAATGCTGCATCGATCATGGTTCTAAAAACGACAATTGAATTCCTTAGTACAAGAAATTTCTAGCCTCACATTCTTAAAAACAAAAACTCTAAGCTAACGTGGACGTCGAGAGACCATCCAAATCTTGTTCTTTTTATTCTGAAAATGTCTGAATTGTAAATTAATGCATTGTCGGCAACCTCGTTTCGGACCATGAAAGATAATCATTGAGAAAGAGTTTACGTGGCACTGTATGAACGTTTCCTTTTCAATCTTCTTTACAAGGTTTTTCTTAAAAAAAATATTAAATTAATATATATATATATATTAGATTATGATATAAAAAATAAAAATAAAATATTATTTTAAAATATTTCAATTAAAAATCACTTTTAAAAATATCTTACACCATAGTACTAAACGGATACTAAAAATTATTATATTTTCACATACACATATATATACATCACACACACTAATTTCTTGTGATCAGGGTCGTGCCCCTACCTAAAACAAGACAATAATCACATGGAAATAGATTTTGTTAGACTTGATAGATCTAAGCATGTTTTTAAAAATAATTTACATTAGATCTAATGTGGAAAAAATAAATAGATTAAAATATACCTTCCATAATTGATGAAAAATACTCAGATTTTTTTTAAGTTTCTGGTATTTCTAATCTCTAACACACTCAAATTTAATTGTGTATTTCTAAGGTAAAAGTTTGTATATTACTGTGTAAGCCTAGAGATCTCACTTAACGAAAAAACCTTATGTTTATTCTTGGTCCTATACAATCATTTTCTTTTCTTTAACACGTTCTCTTATGACTAAATATTTGATATATGTTTACTTCGCCTGCCACTTTCGTTGTTTTTAGCCATAAAAACATCTAAATTGTCGCAATATATTTTTAATAGCTTAGAAATAGAATCCATAATTATAAGCCTAGATATTAAACTTTTTAAAAATACACCATATGCAATAGCCTAAAAAATAAGAAATGAACTCAGCTTTCATAGTAGAAGTAGCACTCAAATTCTTCTTAACATTTCTACAAGATACAACTCCACTGTCCAATATAAAAATAGATCTTGATGTTGATTTGCATGAATCAACACAAACAACAAAGTCTGAATCTGATTAGCCAATTACTTTTAGATTGTTTGTATATCTATACATAAGTAAGTCGTGTTTGATCCTTTAAAGGTATCTCATTACTTTCTATACAACTCTCCAGTGGTTTATACTTGGATCACTATGACATTGTCCTAACATTCCCACAATAAATGTAATGTCAGGCCTTGTACAGATCTGAGTGCACATTAGGCTTCCTACAACAAAAACACATGAAATGTTCTTCATTTGTTCTCTTTCAAGATTATTTTTCAGGCATTGATTCAAATTAAACTTATCACCCTTCACAATCAAAGCAACACTTGGTAAACAATCTTTCATCTAAAATCTCTTTACAACTTTATTGATATAGGTTTTTTGAGACAAACCTAAAATGCCTTTAAATCTGTCTTTGTATATCTTAATGTCAATGACATAAAATGCCTCACCTATATCCTTCATGTCAAAGCTCTTATAAAGAAATTGTTTCGCCTCATGTAACAACCTTTATCATTGGTCGTAAGTAGAATATCATCCATTTATAAAACAAGAAAAAAAGGTCTTACTCCCACTGATTTTTCTGGTATATGCATTGATCATGATGTTTTCTTTAAGTCCAAATAAATAAATTACATCATGGAATTTAAAGTATCATTGTTGGGATGCTTATTTTAAATCATATACAAATTTCTTGAGCTTGCAAACCAGATGCTCATCATCACTAAAGGAGAATCCTTCAGGTTGTTTCATGTAAACCTCCTTCTCTAGATCTCTATTGAGAAATATGATTTCCACATTCATTCGATGCATTTCTAAGTCCAAATATGCTTCTAATACCAAAATAATACGTAGAGAATCTTTCTTAGATATAAGGGAGAAAGTCTCTTTGTAATTAGTTCCTTTATTTTGAATGAATCCCTTAGCAATGAATCTTGCTTTAAATTTTTTAATGTTGCCTAATGAGTCTATCTTTGTCTTAAAGACTCATTTACATTTAATGAATCTTGTATTATTAGGCAACTTAACAAGATCTTAGACTCTGTTACTCTTTATAGAATTCATCTCTTCCTTTATGGCATTATATAAGAATTTTGATTCTTTGCAACTTATGGCCTATAAAAAAAATTCATAATTATTTTTTGCTCCAATGTTATAGTCAGATTCTTATATATACATAACATAATCATTATGAATTGTTGATCTCTTTATTCTAGTAGATCTTCTCAATATTGTACCATCATCTTCTTAAGAAGTATTTGGTTTAACTAGTTATTCAGAAATTTTTGGTAATGCTTGAACTACCTGATCTACTGAAATGTTGTTATCAGCTTGTGGAACTTCAACAATTAGTCTTAAAACCCCATTTTGTACACTTGAACGATGTTGTTAACAATAATCAATATATAACTTGATGTGGAAGGTTGTGATTCTGAATGATCTTTCTTAAAAACTATGTTCTTGAATTGATTGTTCTTACTCATCAAGTCATTTTCAGAAAACTTTGCTTTTCTTGATTTCACAATCCTAGCACTATGAGATGGACAGTAAAATCTATACTTTTATACCTTTTAACATATGTAACGAAACACCCACTAATGGTCATTGGGTCTGACTTCTTTTCTTACGAATTATAAATTCCTACTTCAGATGGGCATCCCTAAACACACACATGTCGCAAACTTGATTTCCAACCTTTCAATAACTTAAATGGCATTTCTGGAATAGCCTTGGTTGGAACTCGATTTAATATGTTCATTGTTGTCTTTAATGCTTCAATCTATAAGGACTTAGGTAGATTAAAGTTGTTAAGCGTATTTTGTACCATGTTCAATAATATTTGGTTTCTTCTTTCTTCTACACCATTCTAATCTAGTGAACCAGACATAGTGTATTAGACAACTATCTCATTCTTTTGAAAAAAATTTGCAAGCGAACCAGGTGTTTGTCTATCATTTATGTATCTTTCATAATATTCTATACCTTTATTTGATCTCACAATCTTAATTTGTTTCGTATATTATTTCTCTACTTTAGTCTTAACAATCTTAAAGCAAGTAAATATATATGTATCATGAGTAATTATATATAAAAAAGATGATGTATTTCTTACCATGTGAGTCTATGTTTATAGACTACATATATTAGTATGAATGATTTCTAATATGTTTTAACTCCTACTGACTCCTTTCTTTTGACTTGTTGGTTTGTTTTCCTTTAATGCAATCCATATAAGTTCAAAGTCAGTAAAATCAAGAGTACTAAATATTTTATCATTTACTAATCTATTAATTCTTTTTATGAAAATATGTCCTAATCTCTAGTGCCATAACTTAGAGGGATGCTCATTAATAACACATTTTGTAATGCAGTGTGAACATGCATTGAACTATAAGTGGCATTGTTTTGTAAATTAATGCAATAAAGACTATCAGACGAATTACCATTTCCAACACAATCAAATTTATAAAATAATCTGAAAATTTCTGAAAACTTAACGGAATATCCAAAAAAAAATAATCTTGAAACTGAAATCAAGTTTCTAGAAAAACTTGGAAGATAAAAAGTCCTTTCCAACTCTAAAACAAAACCATTACTTAGAGTTAAATAACACGGTCATATAGCCTTCATTTGTGAACACATCTTGTTTTCTGAATAGATGTTTTACTCAGTTTCCATTGGTTTCTTTAGGTTTTGCATACCCTGTAAGGTATTTGAAAAATGGATTATAAAACACAATCAATTCACCATGTGTTATAATTAATATCAACCATATTAGATTTATAACAAATAAATGAGATTGAAAGACCTTTCGTTTCAAGTCATCTCTGAATTTTGGCACGTTTCTTCTCCAACTATCCTTTTTTTTTTCCAGAAAAAACATGTGGATTCCTTTTAATATCAACTTAGAGAGGAGTTTTACCTTTCCCCTTCATCAAAATTCTTCAATTGTGCCACAATATACCTCATTTGTATGATGTGCTCATACAAACCTCTTATATTGGTAAGCCTCATTGATGAGAACTTATGATTACTGTGCTGTTGGTGCCTTATTTAAAGTGATAAATTGATCATTAATTGCTTTTAGCAAATCCTAGACTTTTTCATGTTGATCAACTGAACTATTTATACAAGTTGATATTCTTGTTTTTATAAACATTATACTAAGACGATTACAATATCCTTTGAAGTGCTAGTATTAGTAATTGCAAGTGGTTCATCTTTTCTAATTGTATAATCTATATCCATCCACCCCAAATAAAGAAGAAGTATTTTCTTCTATACTCTATATTTATCACCCTTTAGATCAGGAATATCACAACAAATATAAGAAAAACTAGCATGTTGTATAACTACAAAAACAAATTTAAAGTGCATGCTTACGTCAAAATTAAGAACTAAATAAAATTTCATGTTTTTCTAATGTAAATCATGCTAAAATTGAATCTAATGACATAAAAATTGCATGTGGACTGAATTTTTAATTCAATCAAATTCAAATATATCATATGATAGAATTATCAAATTATGTACTTAATTTATAATTTTATGGTTATATATTATGAGAATAATTTGATATTCTATCGTAAATCTTATGGTAAAACTATCATATTATGTACTTAATGTATAATTCTTGTGGGTATATTATAAAAATAATTTGATATTTTATTCTAATCTATTATATAAATATAATGAAAAATTATTGTGGGATAATATTTATTATAATTAATTACAATTAATTTCTATAATTCTTTATGTGATCCTAACATAGCATAATATATAATTTTATTTAATTAAAGATGTTGTGGCTAATCCCTAATTATAGAAAATCATATAGATCACTAGACATTAAGTTGAGGTATAATTTTATATGACATAAAATAACATGTTACCTTTTTTTATTAATTCATAAAAGAAGCACCATAAAAAAAACAAAATAAAACTATGAAAATAAACCACGCAAAAAATCAAAGTAACGGCCACACAAATTACATAGCCCGAAGGAAAAAAAAAATGGATAGCCCAAACATTGAATGATTAAAAATTAGTTTTCCTAATGATTTGTAACCATACAAAGCATCAAAACAACCAATAAAAAAAAAGCCCCAAAATATTTATTTTTGACACAAATGGTTTTCAATTTATTCTTACACTATTGAGCATGTTCAGGCAATTATTTCCTTCGCTACTAGGCATCATATTCATGACAATTATCAAAACTCATTCCACCATAAGCTAAACTCTCAAGCCATAAATAAAGTCAGATTAATTCAATTTAGGAACCAATGTTCCTAAAATTCTCAAGGCAAATAGTGGAATAAAAAAATCAACTGACCACAAAAAAATCTCATGACAAATATAATTAAACATATTAATTATTATACTTGAACACAAAAATTTCTAGATAGATATATCAACATAGATGTCAAGGTAGAAGCACTATTACAAACTCTAATATCAATTGTTAAACTCGATAGATTTAAACATGTTTCTAGAACAATTTACATTTAGATCTAATATGAAAAAAAAATATCAAAATATACCTCCTATCTTTGATGAAAAACACTCACGAAAGTTTTCTTAAAAGTTTTTGGTACTTTTAAGCTCTAACACATTAAAATTTAATGGTGTGTTTTTGTAAGTAAAAATATGTAAATTTGTTTGTAAGCCTAGGAATTAAAAGCCTGTATTTATATAATAAGAGTCCTATTAAAATCTTAATTGATATATAATTTTGTTGTCATTTAATATGAGAATTTATTTATTGGATCAAAAGTTAAAGTTCTTGAAAAAATCGAATACCTTGTAGTAATATGTAACTTTAACATATTGAAGTTGATGTTAAAACTTTAATTTTTACACAAAGAAAAATAAATCAAGAAAAAAATTCATTAAGAATTATCGCAAGTGGGCTCGTGGCGTAACAGGATGTCGGGATCGAGGAGTCGCCACCTAGTTGTTTGGTTTAGGATCACTAGGAGACCGGAATGTACTGGTCTTATAAAATTCCAAGGGTAAGAGACTGATTATGGCTAGAGAAGTTATTAGCACCCCCAGCGCACCTTATATGAGGTAAACTGCATTGTGTGGTCTAGATATGATTTAAAGCTTTTGATGGGTTCCTAACCAATGGTTTGTCTTTGGATCATAATAAAGATTTACTCTCATGAATAAATTTGGCATTTTGAATTTTTTATAGGCTTGTATGCCTAGATAAATTCTTATGGGAAAGATCCATGTAGGTGCCCTGATAGAATTCACCTATCTCAAAAGGCGAAAGTGTTTCCCACAACTCGTATATTGTGATGGAAAAAAAAAACTCCCAATTAAAATTAGTAAATATTAAAAAAAAGTTATGAGAATTTTTTAGTCAACTCTTGATATTTAACTATTAGCCTATTTGTAAGTCTGGTATCTATACCAGAATGTTGACCATGAATTTACAAAGAGAAAAAAGAAGAAAATTTAGGGTTATTGAAATATTGGTCAAATCCTTAAGAATTCTATGAATTTGTTATAAATTCCACAAAAATGGAAAGAAATACAAAAATTTCTAGTTTCTTTTTTATAAATAAAAAAGCAAATTTTGTAAGGTTTGAGCTGTATGCACTAAGTAGAAATCTTTTTTTTTTGTCATTTGCAATCAAAACATTTGGTTAAAAAACATTTATCTTTTTATCATTTTTCATTTTTTTTAATCATTCATTTAACTCAAAAGATTGATGTCTTATCCCAAGTACAAGAGTGTCGAAGTAATAAACAACCCGGCAAGACCGGGGTCGAACCACAGGGAGGTGAACTATATAAAATTATAAACAACAAATGAAAAGGAGTTGAAGAGAACTTTTGAGATGTGATATTGATATGAGTATTAATCAAAGATAAAAGCAATTGTCAAGGTTAGAGGATCCATTAATAGTATTAGAAATAAGTATAGTATAAACTCTTTTTATTTCTCAATTGGAAACCACACACAAAGAAGGTTCCAATCGGATGATTCATCTTTAATAGTTTATTATAAATTTTTAACATAATCATATTAATTATCCTATTTTAGTAACATCATACTTTTAAATATTGTTAGAAATTCATGATGTTAACTTATGTTAACAACAAATCAAGTTCCTTTCATAGCATAGATGTCGGTTATACCATACAGTAGGCTATGAAAGTGCCAAGTATTTGTTGTACCAAGGGTTACAGAACACAAATCTAGATTAATCATTTAACAAGCAAGGTATTAAGAATTAGTAAGATAAAAAGATAAGACATGTTAATAACAAACTTTTTTGGATATAAACATTGAAATCCATGTTAAGTTTATATTATACATATTCTAACACCATTAATGAAACCTTTTCACCTTGACAAACTTAGCTAAACATTGTGAAGAAGAGAAACATAAATAAACTAGATAAGAAACATAGTTATGATGAAAAGCATAAACAAGAAATTAAGGAAAATATAACATGAAATAAAACTTAAACATTACAAAAATATAAAGAAAGCAATAAAGAGCATGATCTTGATATGAAAACCAAGATGCCTAAATATATGGCAAATTCCTCCTTTTATAGGCTAAAATTCAGAACTATTGATTTGATGACTACTTATTTAGTGGGTGGCCATCTCTTGACTTGGTGACAACCATTATCTTCTTATCTGAACAAAACTTCATTGCTAACATCATAATTGGAACCGATAGTCTTCATGAAAGTTCTAGGCATTTGTCTCAGATTTCCAACAAGACAAGAATGAGCTCATTTGGACTTCTATAACTCGAGATATGGACTGAACACTGAATAGTGTCTGGGCTACAGGATAGATTCCAACTTCTCTTTTGTTGCTACAAATTGAACTTGAAAACGACCCTTTTTGAATCTTGTACTCTTCATAAAAGTTTTAGGCCTATGTCTTAGGTTTCCATCCATATAAACTAGACCTAAATTCAAGTTCTACAGCTCCATTTATGATCCAATAACCGAATGGTGTTCTAGTTTGAATTGAACCAGCATCTCTTCTTTAAGCTTAGCCCTCTCTTTGTCTTTTCACTTTCAATAGTTAAACACATCAATCAATCCTTTAAATCGTGAGATATGCCTGCATTCAAAATGAGCATTTATCATAAATTAAAGATATCTTAAGTTATCAGACTTGTTATTATAAAACATGCTTAAGTTAGGGAATTTAATGATACTTTAAGTGCAATATGATGATATAAAACCTTGATAAAAATGCACTTTTAAGTACTAATCAACACACACATTTATTTTACTATATTTTTACTCACCCCCTCCTCCCCCCATAATTACATATTTACAAGCCCTAAAAATTCAAAATTTAAAAATAAATTCAAACCCACTCTAAAAATTTAAAATTCATAACATGGTCCTTCTAAAGGTTGGAAACAGGTTAGAGAGATTGTTCGGAACTTAGGAAGTATACTGGAAGATTCTAGAACCGCCAAAACAGTGGTGGTGCGTGAGTTTCATATGTCGTCACCACCAACGGCACGTGGGTTCATGCGCCGTCACCGAGGAGGACCAAAAATAGGTGGATCGAGTAGATATCTTCTTTTTCTTCATGTCTGTACCAGCAACGAGGGGTACCATCACCTCCAAAACTAAGAAAAATTCGTAAAAAGTTGGTTTTATTTATTTTTTACTCAAATCTACCTCTTTTTTTCTCTATTATAACTTTTATTCTTCTATTTTCATATTTGCTCCTCTTTATTTGCTATAAATGAGGGTTGTTGTGGGTGGAGGGAGGCTGATGACACTGCCGTAGGGAAGCAAGGGGAAACTACTATGCTGTCGAGGTTGACGATGGCACCAATACTTCTCTTCTATTGTCGGTTTCTTGTGGTTTGGGTATGTGGGATGGGGAATGAATGCTACAAGGAAGAGTTGGCAATATGGGTTGCTATCGAGGAAGCTTCGACCGATCAAAAGCTGCTGGTATAGGGTCACGACTGGTGTTATTGAGGACTCATGGGTTTATACAGGAATGAGGTTGTTGGTTTTAGTTGAAAGGGAGGAGAAAATTGCTGGTGGCAGTGCTGGGTTTTGACAATAATGGAAATACAGTTGTTGTGGTTATGGGGTGCTTGGTGCCGTTAGTGGTAAGGATGAAAAAACTAGTGGTGATAGGTGTTTGGCAGTGAGAGCAGAGAGAAAGGAGCGGTTGTCTCGTGTTGATGGTGGCATGAAGGTTTGGACCATGTGAGAAAGGAAAGATAGATTTAGGGTTTTTGGTTTGTGCAAGTGTTTTAGAAGGAAGAAGGTTATGGGTAGCTGATGATGGGGAAGAAAAAAAGAAGAGTGAGGAGCAGTTAGTTTTTTAGTCTTTAGGTTTATTGGGACTCGAAGATGATGGGTCCTTCTTCTTCTTCTTTTTTCTATGGATGATGACTCTTTTATGCAAAGATGGGGGCTAGGGTTTTCTTGTATGTAAGGGAGAGAATTTGATTTTTTTTTCTGGCCTCCCTTGAATTCTTGTTTTTTTTTTAATAACCACCTATTTATAGGTAAACTTTTGTCTTCTCCCCCTTAATTGCTTGGTCCCTAAGCAATCTAAATTTTATTTCGTCCCTCATTTTCTTCCATTTTACTGTTGCTCCCTTTGCCCATTTATTATATTTTGATTTTCCTTATTTTTTTTGTATTTTGATTTTTTTAAAAAAAGCAACATCAACGTTGATTCAAAGAGCGCGTTAATAAATGAACACGTTTGAAAGTAATTTTTTTTAATTTTAAATTATTTGGAAAAGACACTGAAAATTATGCAAATACATTAAGAACATATTTTTTTAGGCTTTTGTTGTTTTTTTCTATTTGTTGGTTTTTTTCAAAACAAAATAAAAAACAATGGTCAAAATTTGGGTAGCAACAGATGCCCTCTCTTTACAATACTTATAGAGCAAAGACTTATCAATGACTTTGTGTGGTAAGTTTGTAAAGAAAAACAAATTGTTCTTCAAATCTAATCTTCTCAAAACTTTAGCTTAGTTGACCTGATACTCTATCTTCGCATTATCCCCTTCAACCAGAACTATGATTCAAATGTTTTCATTGCGAAATGAATCCTCTCATTTCGATGACTTTTGTTTTCAGTTCAGTTGACCTGAATTCCTGTATCTCAGCGATTCCTTTCAACTAGAACTTTGGTTTTACAGCTTGGTTAACATTCAACGATTGATCTATTTTCATAGGCAACCTATCCTTTTTCAAATTCCAAAAAGAACTTCAGCAAGCGTCCATGCTTTCTTGAAATTGATCTATTTTCATAGGCGACCTGTCCATTTTGAAATTCCAAAGTTGGCTTTTTTTCACAGGTAATCTACCCTTTCTAAATTCCAAAAAGAACTTCAGCAAGCATCCATGCTTCTCTGAAATTGATCTATATTCACGGGTGACCTGCTAGTTTTGAAATTTAAAAACTGATATATTTTCACGAGCAACCTGCCTTTTTCAAATTTCAAAAAGAACTTTAGCAAACATTCATGCTTTCCTGAAGTTGTTTTATTTTCATGGACGACCTGTCCATTTTGAAATTTAAAAAACTGGTCTATTTTCACCAGTGACTTATGCTTTTCAAATTCTAAAAAGAACTTCAGTAAGTGTCCATGCTTCTCTGAAATTGGTTTATTTTCACGGGCGACCTGTCCTTTTTAAATTACAAAAAGAACATCAGTAAGCATCCATGCTTCCCTGAAATTGGTCTATTTTCACGGGCGACCTGTCCTTTTTAAATTACAAAAAGAACATCACTAAGCATCCATGCTTCCCTGAAATTATTCTATTTTAAAATTCAAAACAACTAGTTTATTTTCATGGGCAAGCTTTCCTTTTGAAATGTTGAAAAGAACTTTAGCAAACGTCCATGCTTTCCTGAATTGGTCTATTTTCAAAGGCAAACTGCCCATTTTGAAATTCAAACTTGGATCTTCATTAACATCCTTCAAAACTTTCCTAAAACAAAATACCTTTCAAGGGTAAACTCTTAAAACGAGTGCCTTGTCTTATAGCCTTAGTTATCCACACCATATGGATGAGATTTCTTTGCCATTTCTCAAATTTCATTTACCCATGCAGATTTCACCATATTTCCTCTTGATTGATGAATCTTGCACCAACACTATTTTAAAGTTGAGGTTAAACCATAGGTAATGCATGCCTTTCAAAATATAGACCCCTCATTTCTTCACAATCTCTTTTTGATTGTTAAAGGTTGTAATTTCTGAGGTGGTCACTCTTGTCGGTTCATCCTCCCAGTTTACTAAAGCAAGTTTGTGTAAATTACTTTCAAATCTGGAGTGTTGAGCTGCATCTTGTAGCCTTTTCTTTTTATGAGTATTTAAGTTGCGGAGAATGCTACCCAAATCAGGAATGAATTCTGTCATCTTAGTGATTTTTATTTTTAATTTAGTTGACCTAAACTCTTGTATCTTAGCGATTCCCTTCAGCTAAAACTTTGGTTTCATAGTTTGGTTAACCTAAAATTTTAATATGGTGATTTCCTTTAACTAGAACCCAAACTCTTTGTCTTTAACTCAGTTAACCTGAGATCCCAATCTGATGATCCTTTAACCAGAACCCAAACTCTTTTTATCTTTAGCTCGGTCAACCTGAGATCTCAATCTGGCAATCCCCTTTCACCAAAATCTTTGTCTTCAACTCGGTTAACCTAAGATCCCAGTCTGACAATACCCTTTAACTAGAATTACAATCTTTGTCTTCAGCTCAGTTAACCTGAAATTCCAATCTAATGATCCCCTTTAACTAGAACAAAAATCTTTATCTTTAGCTCGGTCAACCTAAGACCCCAATCTAGCTATCCCCTTTAATCAAAACTAAAATCTGTCCTTAGCTTAGCTAACTTGAGATCCCAATTTGGCGATCCTTTTTAACCAGAACCAAAATTTGTCTTTTAGGAGAACCATATTCGCACAATTAGTCTCCTATATAACTCTTTTTTGGCAGAGTCTTGTTATCTCAGCGACTTATGTTTTCAGTTTAGTTGATCTAAAATCTTAATCTTTTTATTCCCTAGAACTGTCAAAAGGCATCTTGATTGAATCCAAAACACTTTGATTACAGGGTTGACATCTGATACTTTCGATTGCGGGGTTTGAACATTTCAACATTGTTCGATGCCAAAGAACTGAGAAGTTCCTAATGGAAAGATTTCTCTCCTCCTCTTTTTGATTGTAGGGTTAAAACTGAGATCCCTTGCTATCATTCATTATTTTTCAATTGATTTCATTGTGGATTTTCTTGTAAAATTTCAAAAACATTTATGCAATGGTTATGGTTAAATGACTTGCATATATCCTTACCTAGTTTGAAATATAGCCCCCCCTCTTTGATGCTTTATCGTCATAGAGTGCCTTGGCTTGCCATCTAAAGCCTTCTTAATCATTTGATTCACCAGCTCATTTGAGTTTACCATATGCTAATCCTCTGCTTGAATATAAGTGCACCTCTTGGATTGTCTACCGCGATTACTGCTCTCATTGCTTATCAAGCTTAACCAAGCCCCTTAAGTGTGGTGTTGCTTGCTTCGTTATAAAGGAGTTTAAAAAATCATTTGACTTTTTGGATTATTTCAAAAACTACCCCCTAATTAGCTGTGTGCATTCTACTAATAATTCTCAAAATGTTTTTTGGTGTAAACCTCATCTTAGATTGTAAATCAGCCATGACATTGCCCCTAGTTGAACCATATTCTTCAAGCATATGTTATCATCAATCTTCATGGAATTCTCAAATCATCTAGCCATGTATCTCATTACTTGTAGTAAAGGCTTATCTTTATATGCTCAGTGTTTTTCACAGTAAATGGCCTTCAACTCTTCTAATCTTATCAAACAACTCCTATATATTTCTAGCAGTCATTACATGTACTTATATAGCCATGAAGTTGTGCCTTAATTGGGCCATGCTTCCCCAATATGACAACATTTCCTATATTGTTGAAGAAAACCATTACAGTCATCCTTTGCTAATGATCTTCAACATCTCTTTAGTTGATATAGCTAGGTTCATCCAAATCTATCTTTAGAGATTATCCCTTATTTCAAGGCTTTATAATCATCTAGACTCGAACATGGAAAGAAATACATTATCATCATAAATGACAAATCTTTTATCACCCTATATCTATATGGTGAAATGCATCTTTTCCCCTGAATAGTCTAGGTAATGTGCATCCTTTCAACATTTATCTAAATGCACCAACGTGATAACATCTTTCAAGAGTCATAACCATATTTCAAATGTTAAACCAAGCTTTTAGATATGAAGATACCCCTCAAGTGCAGTGTTACTCTCAACTGTTATAGACTTTTTAGGTAACATTACCCTCAATTGAAATAGTTGTGTTCGCTCTTCTTCCTATGATCAAAAGGCATTTGACAGACGCTAATCATAGCTTTGATGGGTTTCACTGAAATATCATTTGATTATGTGTTTCTTTGCCCTTAGATAATCTGAATGTTGTTTGTTTTCCCTCTCAAGGTCCACTACATT
The DNA here is from genome assembly GCA_007827005.2 of Populus simonii. NCBI lineage: Eukaryota > Viridiplantae > Streptophyta > Magnoliopsida > Malpighiales > Salicaceae > Populus > Populus simonii. The sequence goes on along the minus strand of CM017467.2, from coordinate 14,249,760 downwards.
GCTCCTAGGTTGCTCAACTTTTCAAGGACGATTTATAAAAAGTGTTAATGTCATTTCTGTTAAGGATTTTGCAAACTTGGTTGATGTTCTTTTTTGTTTGAAAATCTTTCTTGTTTTGAAATCAACTCGCAAATTTCAAGGATCATGTCCATTCAAGTCTAATTATTACAATGAAATTAGAGAGATGTTAGTTTTGAAAGTATTTTAAAAATTAAGCTTCTTTAGTCAAATATCCAACACATACTATTCAATACATGCAATCCTTTGATTATCTTGTATTTTGAAAATAGAAATTGACCAATTATAAGATTAAAATAGTTTGTTTGGCTCTTCTATAGTTCTTTATGTCAATTTTAATATCTTATTTTGGGTATGTCATTTGATGGTACGTGACAGGGTGACCTGATGTTGATTTCATCAACAAGAGGCTCGAGTCAAGACTCGAGACACTATCAAGAAAGATTGTCTCTTTTGAGCATCCATTTTATCAGCATATATAATAATTAATAGCTTAATTTGTAAAGCCACAACCCTTATGGAAAAGCTCTTCATATTTTGAGAGCATCATTTATTGGTTCAAATTGCTTATTTGATTAAAAAGGGCTTTTAAAAGCATGTAATGCAGGTTATAGGTCATGGCTATGAAAGAAAGGGAAATTTATAGGTTTAAAAGGTATTTGAGGGTTTCAAAGATATAGGATCACCATCAACTATTTACTTCACTCTCTTTCTTTTACTATATTTGTAATGACATATAACCATGCCATATATTTCATCAAAAAGTCATGTTTTCTAAAACTAGATAGGAAACTCTATTTTCATTAATCATAATCAAGCGTGGCATATAACCGTGCCTTACCTCTTTGTAGGACTTTTTATTGATAAAAAACTTTTAATGTTATCAATCAAAGTCAAACATTGGCATATAACTATGCCATTTTTTTTAATAGGAATTTTCACCTAATTCAATCAATGGTTCAAGAAGTTTCATTCTTATCAATCATTGGCATATAACAATGCCATTCCTTTTATTGTCAATCTCAAACTTAAAGAGAATACTAAAGCTCATTGCCCATCATTTATCTCATGATACTCTTTCATCTTTTTATTATCTCACGTTTCAATTCGAAGGAAAGGTCAAGGTTCACTGTAAATCATTAGCCTCATCATTTCCTTATTTTTCTTTCATTATCTTTGTAAGAAAATGGCATATAATTGTGCCACACATTCCATTTTCACCTAAAAAATCAATAATCTCTTAACAGAGGCCATGAAACAACTCTAACTTTTTCTTTGATGGATAACCAATATAATCATTCGAAGACACTGGAGGCTTTATCACATATACCAAAAGACATGTTCATGATTCAATATTTTCTTCTTTTTTACTCTTGCCCCAAACGTTAACTTTTGGCATTTGTTGTGCCTTTTCTCAATTAAAACCTCTATATCCCCTCATAGACATGAATGCATTTTCCTACCTTTAACCTTTTTATGGCATTCCACCAATCATCAAAACTTGATATGCCTTTAAGTGTGGGCATTTCTACTTTTGGCTTTCTCACAGCCTTTCTCAAAGTTTTCTTAGATGCCCCTTAGTGTAAGGTTTTTTCCATTTTTAGCACCTTTTCCATTGTTAGGCTTTCGTTCTTATCATTCCACTTACAATTGATTCCACTATTGTCTTCATCTTTTCAACTAAAAAATCCCTCATGTTGTGATGTCGTGGTCGCACAAATTAATTGCCCTAGCTTCAAACACAACACATAAGATAGTATAGAGCAAGCAAGGGTCGATCCCACGAGAAAGGTTCAAGTAAGATTTTTATGCTAGATTATATGCAATTTAGGAGGGGTTTGGATGTTATCTAGGCTAAAGCAAAAGAAAACAGAAAACTATCAAGAAAAATTAAATAAAATCAGAAAATTATCAAGAGAACAAACCTTGGTCGCAAGCACACATCCACCTACAGAAATCAGAATTGATCATGGAAACAAAACATAAATTTATATTTTGAATATTTATCTCTTTTTAACATTGGTTAGTTAACGGATCCGCCGTATAACTAACCCTAAACATCAAGCAACCACAGTGTCTGCACTAGTAATTTAATTCAATGGCAGCCTTAAGAACTAGGTAAGTTGATTGATCAAGAAAACATAACTGTCCGCAGTCTATGTTTGATCTGATTGAATGTTCTCCCTAAATTAATAACATAGATCATCCACAATTATTAAACTCAGTTGCTTCACAAGTTCATATACCACAACTCCGATTTTGATATCAAACTTAGGAATAGATTGTCTACAATAATAACTTAGAGTCTGCTCTAGCAATTAAAATAAACAATCATAGAAAAAATAAGCATAGGAGAACAAACATATTCATCATATAAACTGAAAAGAAAAGGTTAAATAAATCTCACAGTTCTTGAAATCCGGAGGTTTCTGTGTCTTTGCAACCAAGAAAACGAGTTTAGCCTTGCATGTTTGTTGAACAACTAATAAAAAAGAAGAAGGACTGCATGATTTCTGGTTTCTTAGAGGAAGGGGGCGTTTTTCACTTCTTGGCTGGCTGCCCCCCTTCTCTTCTCTCATTCTTTTTATATCCTAGGAAACCCTAGTCTCTATTTTACAAAATAGTCCTCCCTTAAATAGACAGTTTACATTTAAGTACTTCAATAACTATTTTTCTAAAAAAAAAGGAGAAATAGCCTTGCATGAAATCTTCAAGCTTTGACTTAGAGGAGCTAAATTGCTGAAATAAAAACTTGGATATCGGTTTAGATACTTCAGAACGTAATTTGGACTCGTTTCTTCACGAAACCTGTTTACTGGCAGAATTTAGTTGTCATCTTTCAAAAATCATATCTCCCTTATATGACATATTTTTCGGCTGACATTTGGAGAGTTGATAGGCCTTTGAGTCAGGAATCCAAAAAAGTTGAGTTTGCATCAATTGGACTTCTGTAGCTCTATATATTCAAGTCGGAATGGACGAAGGTCAACACCGGCAGATTGTGATATTTGACTTTGAAGGCTGCGATTTACATGCTCTTCCTTATTTTATTTTCTTGCCTTAGATGTTCAAAAAGGTATGGATGTTAGCTTTTAGCCAATGCAATCACTTCATTTCAACCTCTAGAACTCACGCTCTGCACAAAACATCGACTGAAGGTCAAATCTGCCAATTACCTCCAATTTACTCCTTTTTGCATCTTTCATCCAAAAGTGCCTTCAAAACATAAAACAAAGAATGTCAAGGTATTTTATATAAGAAACATAGACAAAACACTAGTTAAATGTGGGTGAAACTATCGAATAATATGGTTGCATCAAATACCCCCACACGTTGCTCTTGCTCATTCTCGAGAAAGGATAGATAAAATCAAATTGAAAGTAACTATAACCAATCTCTTAATCTCCCATTAATATCTAAGAATATATGCATTATAAACAAGAATACAATCAAGAAGGATAAAGAGTATAAATTTTCATGAATTTATTTATATGCAAACTTCAAAACTCAATTAATTGTCGAGATTTAAATGAAATCTATGCCATGCCAAAGTGATAGGTCCTCTCATTGATATACACTCCAACACTCACGTGTTTAGGATTCACGTGTTTAAATCTCTCAAATTCAATCAATGAATATGTTCTACCATAAGCTTGCTCTTCAATCTCATCTCCATCACTAATATATTACAAGTAATGCATGAATCAAAAGGTCTTATTTTCTGGTTGTAATGGGGTTAGGATTAAGGTGAAGTAAAAGAGAGAGTTAAAGAAAAGGTTCAAACTAAAAAAAGTAGAGCATTCTGAAAAAATGATATTTCGAACAAGATATTCCATCAAAGCACATAAATTTTCCATCTTTAATCACCAATGCTTAACTTCTTTTGATTTCAAACCCTTTCAACATAAAATCTTAAGAACATAAAGGAACATTTTTTTTCTTTTTTCTTCTTTTTTTTCTTTTTCTTTTTGTACCTTTGGCAACTTTGCCCATCTTTTCATCAAGCATCACTTCTTCTTTCTTTTCACATAATTTCCAACCATAATTCCATGAGATATCACAAGTATATGCTCTACTAATCCTTGGCTAGGGGAAAAGAAAAACATACATAAAGTAAGGTTTATACATGGATAAAGCGAAGGAAAGATAAACAAGCTCAAAAAGGGCTCACTAAGGATAATATGCTTTAGGTTGGCTTTTTGGCTCATGTGGTTAAAATTTCTAATGCCTTTATCATCTTTATGTATATACGTAATGTGAATGTAATCTCAACAGGATATGAAGCAAGTTCTAAAGATACATATCATTGAAAGAATGCATAATCAAAGAATATAATGTTGAAGACTCAAAAGCTTGCATTGGTATAACACTATAAAGTCAACATGTCATATTCTCAAAGTCAATCCCTAAACCAATTAAACCTTAAAACTTGCATGCACACTCCTTCATTCGATTCATATCTTCATCTGTCTCAATTAATTCTCATATGTAATACTCACATTCTCATAAACCAATAGGAGTTCAAAAGATCAAACATAGAAATTTGTTTTTTTTTGGAACAACAAAGAAAATCAAAATAAGAAAACCAACGTTCTCCCAATACCCCCACACTTAAAACACAACATTGTCCTCAATGTTGAAATAAAAAAAAAAGGAATATAGGAGAATGATAAAAATAAAGTAAAATGCGAAAAATAAAAGATAAGGGAAAAAGAAAGCAAATATGTTTTTTTTCTTTTTGTGCTGGGTTGCCTCCCAGTAAGCGCTTTTGTTTTATGTCATTGGCTCCACATGTTGCATGCTTATTCTTCATAGATTGGTTCAGCTAACTCCATAGAAGCGGTACGTTTTGTCGTCCAACCTTCATAGAAAGGTTTCAAGCTACGTATATTGATCTTGTGTACTTTGTTGGTTTCTAAACTTGTAATTTCAACTGCACCATAAGGAAAAACATTAGAAACAACAAAGGGTCCAATCCAACAAGAGCGCAACTTTCTACGAAAAAGTTTCAAACGCGAATGATAAAGAAGGACTTTGTCTCCAACATTAAACTATTTTCTTATAATCATTCGTTCATGAAGACTTTTGATCTTTTCTTTGTAAATCCTTGCATTCTTATAAGTATCATTTTGTATTTCTTCCAATGTAATTCCAATCTTTTTTGGCACCAAAAGGATAGGTGCCACCCATTCACTGTCTATGATGGGGTGAATGACTCCTGCATCATGGGGAATAGTTTGCAAAGCCAATGCTGATTCATGCACGTTTTGGGGAATACATATATGCCTCTCCATCTCTTCTATCTTGGTAAAATCATAGTCATAGCTCAAAGCTATACTTAATCCATCCTCACTATCAAAATCACAAACTTGCTGCACACTCTTATCAACTTGGTCATAACATGTGATAAAATAAACATTGCTATAAGGATATGTCATTGCATCATGAAAATTAAATTCAATTTTTCCATCTCCTTATTTTATTTTATTGCCTTAGATTTTCAAAAAGGTATGGATGTTAGCTTTTTAATGCCACTGGAATCACTTCATTTCAACCTCTAGAACTCACACTCGGCACAAAACATCGACTGAAGGTCAAATCTGCCAATTACCTCCAATTTACTCCTTTTTGCATCTTTCATCCAAAAGTGCCTTCAAAACATAAAACAAAGAATGTCAAGGTATTTTATATATGAAACATAGACAAATCACTAGTTAAATATGGGTTAAACTATTGAATAATATGGTTGCATCACCCCAAACGTTAACTTTTAGCATTTGCTATGCCTTTTCTCAATTAAAACCTCTATATCCCCTCCTAGACATGAATGCATTTTCCTACCTTTAACCTTTTTATGGCATTCCACCAATCATCAAAACTTGATTTGCCTTTAAGTGTGGGCAATTCTACTTTTAGCTTTCTCACAGCCTTTCTCAAAGTTTTCTTAGATGCCCCTTAGTCTAGGGTTTTTTTCCATTTTTAGCACCTTTTTAATTGTTAGGCTTTCATTCTTAGCATTCCACTTACCATTGATTCCACTATTGTCTTCATCTTTTCAACTAAAAGATCCCTCATTTGCCCCTAGTATGGGGTGTGATCTAGGTCAGGGTTTCTTTTTGAAAGAAAGATTCAAATTAGGCTCAAATTAGGATTGTAAGGGATATATATTTTAGTGTTTCTCTCTTGATTTTGCAAGAATGGGTATAAAACTTCCTATTTTCTCTCCTTATAGTTCCTGTAGATTTTTGGTGAGGAGAGAGTACTTATACTCTATATTTTCCCTTATTTGCATTTCCTTTAAGTGTATTATTCTCTTCAATTAAATCCAACCCTCAACGGTATCGGGTTTATTATAATGTCTCGAATTATTTCACCAGGAAATTTATATTCAAAAATTTCTGAATTCCTGTTTTTATTTAACCATATGCATGAATTTCTTCACTTTTATTTATTTATTTTTTTCCTAGGGTTTACATTATGCATACTGCTAAAACTTAGCTCCATGAAGTGTGGTTCAATGTTGTATGTGAGCTCAAAATTGTTTGGTTATGAAGCGTCGAGTTATTTCTGCAATCAAAATACTGTTAATCTTTTAGAATTGATTAGCTTTAATTTTGCATGTTGGGGTTTGATCAAAATAATATAGTCAACAATAAAATGTTAAATATCTTTTAATTTCATAACAACAAAAAGAAAGAGAAAATGCATATTTCATTAAAAAGATGATTTAATCCCAAAAAAAAATACATAATAGCAAAATTCTGTAACAAAATTGTTGACAATACAACACCATAATGAGTTTGGCTTCTCCAGCAACATCCATGTCTCGTCATTATTTATCAACCTTTGTTATACTCATGAGGATCCAATGACTATATGGTAGATGACATTATCATATGCAAACTCAACTTGCCTCTTACTCACCAACTTCTGGACTTGATAATTGAAATTCTTGCAACTATTCATATCTCTCATCTGGATTATATCACATAGGGAATAATGGCTTAAGGCAATTGTTCTTGAGAGCATGGCAATTACAATGTTATGTCCAATTGTGCTCCTACCTTTGCAATAAAAGTGGGTCGAAATGGGAAGCATGCATGGAGTAAACCCTTCTCTAATCACAACATATCAATGCTTCTAGTCTTGAAGTTGAAAAATATTTTTCCATCAGCACAATGTCAGTATTGCAAAAGGACAAAAGACTTACATAAGGTTCTTTCTTTATTAAAACTCCTATGTTTATTGAATGACTTTTGTTCTAATGTCTTCCGTTGTAACTCTCCATGATCCATACTTCTATGAAATCATTCTCCCTATCAATGCAGATCATGGCAAGTTTTTCTTCGTATTTGACAAGCCTAATATCTTTGCTATCATTTCCCTTGAAGACTGGTGAAGGAAGTAGAAACAAGCAATAGCTCTCCCTCTTCACATCAAATGCAAATATGTTTCTCTTTCAAATAAGCAAACAAAGTGAACCATTCATGAATACTTTTGTCACATAAGAAAGGGACTCCTCTTGTGACAACTTTAGCTTATCCAATAACTTTTATCTCCAAGTCTTTGAGTCAAACAACTTGACTCTAACATAATGGTATATATAGAATTATTTATCATGCGGGCAAAACTTGGGTTTCAAAAATCTCATGATCTTGTACTGTCAAAGCTTTGATCTTTCAATCATCATGCTAAATTATATAGTATCATATCATGTCTTTGGATTTGAGATCTTCTGTCGTTGTTTGGTAATAGGGTTGCCCACATAATAACATGAGCCATGGTATACGTGGTAAAGTAACACTCTTTGATTTGTTGATGTCACAATCCCCACATGGTTAGGAATGAAATCAAATGACATTTCAGGATGGGGCTTTGAAGTGTCAATTGAAACAAAGGAAATATGATATTCATTTTTAATCATGCTTTGAATAAAGAATCTAAAGACAATATTGGTTCTTTGGCTATGTAGCTTCATGAAATTGAATTTATAAGTGAACTTATTGCATTGCATGAATGGAAGTTTACATTTCCCCACAGTCGCTATTGATGAATGCATTAAAACTTCATAGATAACATCTGGGCATAGGTCATGAGCTAAGTTCATGGTAAAGAAGAGGTTTTTGTTACCGGCTTGAAGAAAACCACAACGATGCTTCTAGATTGGAAGTCGAGCAAATCCTCCCTAACACCGTTAGATGTTGGCAACTCTTCATTTTTTAAGGGAAAACCAGATTTGAGGGACCTATATTTCAACCTGTGAGCATGTATGTTAAATGTATGAGCATGTTTTTATATGATGAACTCGCCTTTTAAGAGGTGATACATGGTCACCATGTTTTTATACAAGGCAAGCCCTCTTGCATGATGAGTAAGAATTTTGATTCTTTTCCAAACTCTACAACAAAAATTTCTTAAGTGATAATCATTGTGTCACTCATAAGTTCTTAACTTAAAATGTTACATGAAAGGCTTGCCTTTTATGCTCAATATGTGTAGAGAGCATACATCCTAAAGGTAGGTTCTAATCCTTTTACATGAGGTAGGGGGTAGGTTTACTACTTGGTCTCTAAAAAAGGTCTCATGTTGTCTTAGTGATCATCCTCGTGAAGGCAATATAGGACTCAATAGGTAATGGGATGACACACATATCAATCATTACCAATCTAAGCACTCAACAAAGAGTTGGATGGTTTCACGAACTTAAACCCTGACTGAAAGTCATAGGATAAGCTTCTACTCCCCCAACTAACCTAAAGTTTCCATATGTGTGAATTCTGAAGCGATATATCACAAATAAACTAGTAATGCATGAAGACATTTATCTATATCCAACCTACATAAATGAACAAAACAAAACATGCTAAAGCGAAATAAGTAAACAAAGAAGTATGCCAAATGTGAAAATTTAAACTCAAATCACATAACCATATAAAACACACAAAGTCTAGTCCAATGTTGTCAAAGAAGTACGCTAAATGTGAAAAATTTAAACACATCAAATCACATAACCACATAAAACACACAAAGCTTAGTCTAATGCTGTCAAAAAATAGAAATTCTTCAGTGGAGTTATCATTCTGTCACACGTAGGTGCGTGGCGTAACAGGACGTCAAGATTAAGGAGTCGCCACCTAGTTGTTTGGTTCAGGGTCACTAGAAAACTCAGATGTACTGATCTTATAAAAAAATCCAAGAGTAAAGGACTGGTTGTGGCTAGGAAAGGTATTAGCATCCCTAGTACACCTTATCTAAGGTAACCTGTATTATGTGGTCTCTATATGGTTTAAAGGTTTTAATAGGTTCCTAACCAATGGTCTGTCTATGGCTCAGAATAAAGATTTACTCTCATGAATAAATCTGAAATTTTGAATTTATTATGGGCTTGTATGCCCAGATATATGTTTATAGGAAGGGTCCATGTAGGTACTCTAACAGGGTTCACCTATCCTGGAAGGCGAAAGTGTTTCCCACAACTCGTATATTGCGATGAAAATACTTCCAATTAAAATTGGTAAATATTAAAAAAAAAATAAGAATTTTCTAGTGAACTTCTGATATCTAAATATCAGCCTACTCGTAGTAAGTCTAGTAGTTATACCAGAATGTTGACCATTAATTTTTAGAGAAAGAAAAAAAATTAGATTTATTGAAATATTGGTCAAATCCTTAAGAAATTTTACAAACTTATTGTAAATTCAACAAAAAAGCAAATAAATACAAAACACATTTCTAAAACAAAGCTAAAACATTTTTTTTCTCTTTTTTATAAATAAAAATGCTATTTTTGTAAGGATTGAGCTATATGCAACAAGAAAAAATCATTTTTGTTCATATGAATTAAAACATTTTGTTCAAAAAAAAACTTTTATCTTTTTATCATTCATTTAACACAAAATAAAATAAAATACAAACACACACACATATTGTTTTTATTATATTTTTACTCACACACACCACAATTACATATTTACAAGCCATGAAAATTCAAAATTTAAAAATAAATTCAAACAAACTAAAAATTTAAAATTCACAACATGGTCCTTTCAAAGGTTGGAAACAAGTTGGAGAGATTGTTGGGAATCCAGAAAGCATACTGAAAGATTCTAGGACTACCAGAATAGTGGCGGAACATGGGTTTCGTAGGTTCATGCGCTATCATCGGGGAGGACCAAAAGTTGATGGATTGGGAAGATCTTTTTTTTTTCTTCATGTTTGTACCAGCGGTGAAGGATACCACCACCTACAAGACCAAGAAAAATCCACAAAAAAAGAGGCAAGGGCAAGGTTTCCTTGCCTCTGTCACCTGGGTTCGAGCCCTAGCGTGCACGCCTGTCACCCCCGCGGTGTCTTACATGCCTACTGGGCTTGCAGGGTGTTCAGTGGGTCCGGGGATTAGTTGTGGTGCGCGTAAGCTGGCCCGGACACTCCGGGTTATCAAAAAAAAAAAATCCACAAAAAATTGATTTTATTTTTTTCTCAGATCAACCTCTCTTTCTCTACTATAACTTTTATTCTTCTATTTTAATATTTGCTCATCTCTATTTGCTGTAAACGAGGGTTATTATGGGTGGAGGGAGGCTGATAACGCTGCCATATAGAAGAAAGAAAAGAGGGTTATCATGGCTAACGATGGTGCTGCTACTTCTCTTCCATTGCTGGTGGCTTGTGGTTTGCATGTGTAAGATTAAGAATGACTGCTGCAAGGAAAAGATGCCAGTGTGGGTTGTTGCCGAGGGAGCTTCAACTGATCAAGAGTTGTTGGTGCAGGGTCACGGCTGGTGTTGTTTAGGGCTTACAGGTTTGTAGAGGAATAAGGTTGTTAGTTTCTATTGAAAGGGAGGAGAAAATAGCTAGTGAAAGTGCTGGTTTTTGACAACAACGGGAACAGAGCTATTGTGGTTGTGGGGTGCTTGGAGTCATTAGTGGTGAGGATGAAAAAAACTAGTGATGTAAGGTGTTTGGCAGTGAGAGCAGAGGGAAAAAAGAGGTTGTCTTATGTTGATGGTATCGTGGAGGTTTGGACCGTGTGAAAAGGGAAAGAGAGATGAGGCCTTTTGGTTTGTGCGTGTGTTTTTAGGGGAAGAAGGTTGTGGGTAGCCGGCGATGGGGAAGAAAAAATGAGAGTGAGGAGCTGTTAGTTTTTTGGTGTTCCAGCGGCTAGGTTTAGGTTTATTTGAGCTTGAAGATGATGGATCTTTTTTTATATATATATAGATGGGGGGCTAGGGTTTTTTTATCTGTGATCTGGTTTTTTTTTTTTTTAAGTTTTTTTTGTCTCCCTCATATATATATATATATATATATATATATATATAAAATTTTATTATATTTTGATTTTCTTTTTTATTATTATTTTTTTAAAAAAGCAACACCATTCTTGATTCAAAAACACATTAACAATTGAATGCGTTTGAAAGTAAACTCTTTTTTTTATTATTTTAATTTTTTTGAAAAACACTAAAAATAATTTAAATATGTAAAAAACATATATTTTTTGGAATTTTATTATTTTTTCTATTTTTTGGTTTTAAAAAAATAAGTCAAAAATTAAATAGCAACTAGAATTACTTTTGTCACATCGTTTGTACTTGCGTTTTACAGTTTGTCTCATTCAATTTCTTCTTCATGGGTTGATGCTCGAGCGTGGGGACAAACTGTAAGTTCGTTGGCAATATGCATACACTGGTTCAAATCCAGCTCGGATTCACTAATCCACCATGAGAAAACCCAGAAAATAACATTCCAATGATTGCAGGGTTTTCCAGCAACAGTAGTATAGCCTTTTTTTTTACCCCCTCCCAAAGAGAGGATCCGTATATGTAAATAGCCCCGTTTGCATTACTCCTTATTAGCCTGGTCCCTTCTTATTGGGCTTCTTAGCCTTCGACATCCCCTTTCTCTTCTTCTTCTTAGCCTTCAGCTATCACAGATTTGTGGTGGTGAAACGATAAGATGTTGAATCAAAGATAAATCAGTTTACATAAGCTTTTAGACGTGTTGCTAAGACACATTTTTTTTTAAAAAAAAAGATTTTTGTATCCATCTCCACCATTTGAATCCTTTTTAAATTATGATATGCAAAGAAGTTCTAGTGACAAGCTATGCTTTTATGTTAGACTTAAGTTTGTTTGTTTTAATATTTTAAAAGTGTTTTTGAAAAATTATGAAATTTTTTATTTTTTATTTGCTTCAAATTAATATTTTTTAGTGTTTTTAAATCATTTTGATGCACTGATGTCAAGAATAATTTTTAAAAAATAAAAAATTATTATTTTGATGTATTTCCAAATGAAAAACACTTTGAAAAGCAACTGCAATCACATTCTCAAACACGTGTCCAAGAGCATGTTAGGAGATCTACTTATACTAAAATTTTAATTTTTTTATTTAAAATTATTTTTTTATATATATGTTTATATCGTTGTAAAGTGCTGATATTAAAAATAATTTTTTAAAAATAAAAAAATATATATTATTTTGATATATTTTCGAGTTAAAAGTATTTTAAAAATAATTATTACCACACTGTTAGACATATCCTAAAAAAATTCTTTTTTTAACGTTCTAAGTAAAACATAACATAAATAAAACAATGTATTTATAAAAAATATTTTTTTATATAATTTATAATTTAAAATAATAACGTGAGGAACAAATTTATGTACCAAACCAAATCTAAAAAAAATTGTTTTTTTAATTAAATAGAAAATATATAATTATTTTTTTTTGCTAGTGATTCATTTTAAATTTTGACATTAAAGATATGTTTATGAACCAGATAAATAAAATAATGTACTTGAAGAAACTCTGGCATGTCAAACACATAGTTTATCAAAAAAATTCATATTTTTAAATCTGATTTTTAGATTTGGTATGAGCTTGGAAGATTCTACAAATTCAATGTATATAAACAATACAACTCTGAAAAATCTTCAAATTAGATCTAAAAATTATTGTTTTAATTAATTATTTTTTCTAGGCAATTGATGTGTATTTTTTTCTCTCACTAAATTATTAAATTAAAATCTTTTAAAAAAATATTAAGAATTTTCTCTATCTATTCCTCCCCAGTTAAAAACTATAATTTTTAAGATTGAAAACTTGAATTTCTATCCGTCCAAAACTTCAACTTATAATTTATACCGTGGCCAAAAGAATTTTGAAGCACGTTATTGTAAGCTAAAGGAATTAGTAATATCGTAGCCCACAAATAAATAGCAATACGTAGCCCAATTATGTTGGGGCCAGTTAGTTACACAAGTAAAATAATTTATCGTTTCTTGATATAAATGTGTGTGTATGTGTCAAGGATACATAGGCCGTTCATTTATATTTGTAACTGTATAAAAGCAGCTAACTCATACTAAAGGCCACATAATCAAGATGATTCCCAAGGATCGACCGTTGTTCCACAAATTCAAGCCAATAATACGAGAGAAAATAAATAAAGATGGGCATCGAATTGCATTTTGGAGCCTTCATCCCCTTCTTCTTGATTTCTTGATTTGGAAGTCTTTGAGTTGTAGAAAATACTCTCATTTAATTTTGATTAATTAGTTCTTTTGATTTAGAATGATAATTTAATGTTTGTGTGATACCGTATTTTTTTAAATTATTTTTTGCTTAAAAAGATGTTAAGATGATGTTTTTATATGATTTTAATATATTATTGTTAAAAATAATTTAAGAAAAATTATTTTAATATATTTTTAATTGAAAGCATTATAAATCATATTATTAAATACATACTTGTTTCTGAACTGATTATAATTATTAATATACTTAAAACTCCTTTAATTTTTAGAAAATAGTTAGAATGTTCTTTTTTTAAAAAAATATAATTAAATTTCATATTTGACTTCAATTATAGTTTCTTGCCATTAATATATAGCCAAAAATATATATTTTGAAAAAAATAAACTAGATTAGTCGCAACCCAACACTTTATTAACACAAAAATTAAGATATAAACAAATATAAAAATATAAGTAAGTGAAAAGAATTCTTTTAAACTAGTTATAAAATTCAAAATGACCTAGTGGATCAACTCAAGATTCAATTGATTCGAGATCTAAATCAGTTTGAGTTGAAAAAAAATAAGTTAAGACAATGACTCAACTTGATCCGGTCACGAATCCGATCCTAAATGGATAAAAGTCGGTTTTAAATTAATTGATTTTAAAAAAATTATTTTTTTTATTAAAACAATATCATTTTAATTTTTTTAAAAAAATTAGGTCAATCCAGGTTGACCGTCTCCACCTGTATTCCGAGCTTTATCCTAGTATGACATAATCAAGTTTTATAGCTATGCTTTTTATTTTGCTAAAAACACAATGAATAAATAATAATTTACTCATTATTTTTCCAATATGCAAATCCATCTCACAGTTTGGAAGTACTATTCAGCTTAGAATCATTTACTAAACAAGAAAATAAGCATAGATTCTTCAGTGTTATCTTGGACCAGAAAGCTGTTGTGCAGACATGTAAGACATTGAGGTGGATGAACTCCTGGTACCACTAGTAAGGTTTGCATGAGGGAACAATGCGAACTCATTTTGCGCATTAGACTATTCAATTCTTAATGTCTCACTGAATCTCCTGCTGTAAAAACTCAAGAAATTTAATGATTCCATGCCTCGGCTCCGTCAAAGGAGCTACACCTTCCAACATGCCAACAACATTAACCATATTTGGCCTCAGCTTAGAATCTTCATGTGTACAGCACAAGGGCACCTTTACTAGCTTCTCAACCTCCTCGTTGGTCACACGCCTTTCTAGCCTGGAGTCTGCAAGCTCCAAGTACCTTCCTTTCTGATGCATCAAGTAGGGGGGAATATGCAGGCCTAGGTTCCCTGCCTGAAGAAGCTGAAGACATGTCATTTCCTGCACTGATATTGTTTTGTGTGCTTTGGCTTGGCGACAGTACTGCGATGTTTTTCCTTCTCCTTACAGTTTCTAGCGATACCATTCCATAACTATACACATCAGCTTTATCTAAGATCGTTATGCCAGTTAGCCATTCTGGTGACCCTAAACTTTTCCATTGCTTTGGCAGCTGCTCTCGCTTCGTGGCTTGCAGCGCCTGAATCGAATGCTCGCAAGGTAGCCTCGTGTCCCTCTCATTGTTGTGAAGAGACTGGACTGTTCGGGGTTTAGCAGCTTTGAAAGTCCGAAATCTGAGATTTTAAACTGTAAATTTTCGTGCAAGAGAATGTTCTCTGGCTTCACATCACAGTGTATAATATTGTGCTCACAAGAACTACGCAAGTAAGCAAGTCCCCTTTCTGTTCCGAGAGCGATTTCAAACCTTTCTTGCCTTCGTTCATGTACTCGTATATCAGAAACCTCCGTCTCCCTTGTGTACAAAAGCCTTTCAATTTAACAAGATTGACATATGAATACTTCCAATAATCGGAATTTCGGTGGAGAATTCCTTCTTTCCTTGCACACCTACATAGGTAATCTTCTTGACTGCCACAATGGTTTTGTCAGGCAGAGTACCTTTGTATACAGTTCCGAAGCCTCCACTTCCGATTTGAGCTCTAAAATTTTCTGTTGCAGCCACAAGGTCTTCATAATTAAACCTCACTGGCAAACCGGGGATAGAAATTATCTCAAGGTCGGACAAAGAAGAATCACCATGGCTAGCAGTTCCAGAGAGTCTATTCCTTCTCCAATAAATGAATCCTAAAGCAATAACGATAATCAAAACGATCCCAATTGAAGGCAATAGAACCAAACCTGCAATTGGAAACTTTTTAGCTTCATCCTGGTTGTTTGCATCCGGGTTTGCCATCGAAGATACAACCAGAGTCTTTTTGTTGCCTAAACGATCGCGGTTGGAGTTAAAGACTGCCATGATAGACCCTAAAGGGTTTCCAAGAACATAACAAGAACCAGAAGAATTTCCATAAAGGATGCCTAAACAAGAACAATTCCGCGAGCAAAGATCTTGGCAAGCTAACAAACTTGTATCGCGTTTTGCAGGAGCCATCAAAGCATTCGCAAAATAGTCCATTCCATTGCCTAACCTGACATAAAAAACGGAAGAATCAAATTCTGTTCTATTATTGCAACCTGAGGACAAAGCAAGTGAAGCATCCCTTGGCGTGCTGCCACCTTTCGAGAAAGGATCACCATGGAAATTTGGTGGACAAGGGCATGTTCCTGAAGTGCATAACCCCATTTTGTTACAAATGAAAGGAATCTGACAATCATCATCAGGACTTTTAAATTCTTAAACCCGATTTTGATCAACATCTCTGCTAACACTAAACTCCCCATCAGACCCTATCTTAGCAAGTCTAAAATCTACAGGACCCTAACCAAGGTTAATCACAATAGTTGATTTATCACTTCCCAGCAAAAACAAACCTGTACCATTCAAGGCCAAAAATGAGACAGGCAAATTAGAATCCTGGAAAGCTTTTGGCTCCATTGATAACTTCCAATAACTCATTCCATTCCATTTCAAAACAGCATCATCACCAGTAACTACAAGCCTGTAGTCACCCTCAGACCTGTCATTCACACTCTTATCACTGTCCAATGATGTCCCAGCAGCCAAAATCTGTCCCATGACCATAGTATCAGTTGGATGGTCAAAACTCGCCCATAAAGAAACAATATTCCTGTAAAGTAACAAAAGATTTCCAGAATCCTGAAGCTCCATAACAGAAACCTGAGAACTTGAGCTCAATGCTTGTGCTGACCATACAACAGTTGTTGTACCAGAATTGTCAGTAGTATTGATGGCAAGACCATTTGTAGACAAGTACAACTTATAAGAATCGGAAATGGGGTGGTTCCTTGTTGCGATGTCGCGGTCGCACAAATTAATTACCCTAGCTTCAAACACAACACACAAGATAGTATAGAGCAAGCAAGGGGTCGATCCCACGAGGAAGTTTCAAGTCAGATTTTTATGTTGTACGTTATGTAATTGGGGGGATTTGGTTTGTGATTATCTAAACTATGGCAGCAATTAAACTAGCAAACAAAATCAATTAAAACCAAAACTTATCAAGAAAACAAACCTTGGTCGCAAGCACACATCCACCAACGGAAATTAGAACCGATCCTTGAAACGAAAATTGCAGTTTATGTTCTGAAATTTTATCTTTTCTTAACGTTGATTAATTAACGGATCCGCCGTATAACTAATCCTAACCAACAAACAATCAAAGTGTCCGCACTAATGATTCAATTTAATGGTAGCTTTAAGAACTAGATAATTTCATCAAGATTAACATACAAGCTGTCCGCAGCTTGTGTCACTTTGTTCAAATGTTCTCCCTAAGTTCAATAACGTAGTTCCGCCACAATTATTAAGCTTAGTTGCTTCACAAGTTCATATATCACAACTCCGGTTTTGATATTAAACTTAGCAATAGATTGTTCACAACAATAACTTAGAGTTCGCTCTAGCAATCATCAACAACAATCATAGGAAATATGCATAGGAAAACAATCATATTCATTCATAACATAAACTGAAAATAAAAGGAAGAATAAATCTCACGGTTCTTGAAATCCGAAGGTTTGTTGTGTCCTTGCAACCAAGAAAACAGCTTAGCCTTGCATAACTATTGAACAACTACTTCTAAAGAATGAAAAGAGCATGATTTTTGGGTTTGTAGAGGAGAGAATTTGTGTTTATTCTCTGCTGGCTGCTGCCTCCTTCTGCTCTCCCTCTTTTCTGCTTATATCCTAGGAAACCCTAGGTCTCTATTTTACAAAAGAGTCCTCCATTAAGTAGACTGTTTACATTTAAGTACTTCAATAACTATTTTTCTAAAAAAGGAGAAATAGCCTTGCATGAAATCTTCAAGCTTTGACTTAGAGGAGCTAAATTGCTGAAATAAAAACTTGGATATCGGTTTAGATTCTTCGGAACGTAATTTGGACTCGTTTCTTCACGAAACTTGTTTGCTGGCAGAATTCAGATGTCATCTTTGAAAAATCATATCTCCCTCATATGACATCGTTTTTGGCTGAAAGTTGGAGCGTTTATAGACCTTTGAGTCATGAATCCAAAACAATTGAGTTTGCATCAATTGGACTTCTGTAGCTCCAGATATTCAAGTTGGAATGGCCGAAGGTCAACACTGGCAGATTGCGAGATTTGACTTTGAAGGCTGCGATTTCCATGCTCTTCCTTATTTTATTTTCTTGCCTTAGATGTCCAGAAAGGTATGGATGTTAGCTTTTTAATACCACTGGAATCACTTCATTTCAACCTCTAGAGCTCACGCTCTGCACAAAACATCGACTGAAGGTCAAATCTACCAATTATCTCCAATTTACTCTTTTTTGCATCTTTCATCCAAAAGTGCCTTCAAAACATAAAACAAAGAATATCAAGGCATTTTATATATAAAACATAGGCAAAACACTAGTTAAATGTGGGTGAAACTATTGAATAATATGGTTGCATCATTCCTGTTTGCTGTCCAAATGATAGCACGGGACTCATCATGAGTGATGAAGAAATAATACTTTGAAGTTTCTTCTTTGAAATTGGATATGGAGGCTGTGAATTTGCCATTAGAAGAGCTCAAGAAAACACCAGAGTTGTCGATGAATTGGGAATGTGAAGCAGTGAACGGTGGTTCAATGGTTTGATTACTGATGGGGCCTGAGATGCAAAGATAAGGAAAGAGTTGAGAAGAAAAGAAGAGGAACAAGGAGGAGGGGGAGCCCATAAAGAAAGAGAGAAAAGAGGAACAAAAGAAAAGATTATATTATGGAGTTTAAGGTTTGATTTTCATTTGTTTTCTTTTTTGAAGTGTTAGGAAATTTTAAGATTTGTGAGTTCACATTTGACAAAAGAAAAGATTACTACTTACAGTCTTACACGACGTTTTTAATTACATCTCTTGCAGGAGGCAAGTCTATTAGGATGAGCAAGTTTGAATCTGGCTAGATTATACTTGCTAAGAAAAATGATATATTTTTTTATGACTATAACACAAAAAACTATAAATTAATTTTGAGGCATCAAGAAAATTCTTTTTTTTTTAAATTGACAGCAGATTATACTTGCCAAGAAAAATCCTTTTATTTTTTTTACTATAACACAAAACATTATAAATTATTTCAGGTCCTAAGAAAAATCATTTTTTTCTTGGTGTAATTGTTAAGAAAAATGTTATTTTTTTGAGTTTACTATACCACAAAACAAGGGCGGAGGCATGGTAAAGACTTGGGTGGGCTATGACCCAGGTCAAGATTTTATCAATATTTTTTAACTAGTTTTATGTAAAAACAAATCGTAATTCTCGATTGATTTATCAAAAAATTCTGAAAAATTATGTGGAGTTTTCTAATATAATGTTTTAGTTTGGGTTAAAATTTCAGAATTTTTGGAGAAATTCAGAAATTTAATGAAAAATCACAATTTGACCAGTTTTACATTATTGGGTGTAATTTTCAATCCGACCATTAGATTAAGCTGAAATTTAATTAGGGATCTTAAAATATATTGAATAAAATCTGGTTAAAATTTTATAATGAATGGAGCTTGGTAGTGCTAACAAAAAAAAAAAGAGACCGTTTGTTGCGATGTCGCGGTCGCACAAATTAATTACCCTAACTTCAAACATAACACACAAGATAGTATAGAGCAAGTAAGGGGTCGATCCCACGAGGAAGTTTCAAGTCAGATTTTTATGTTGTACGTTATGTAATTGGGGGGAGTTGGTTTGTGATTATCTAAACTATGGCAGCAATTAAACTAGCAAACAAAATCAATTAAAACCGAAACTTATCAAGAAAACAAATCTTGGTCATAAGCACACATCCACCTACAGAAATTAGAACCGATCCTTGAAATGAAAATTGCAGTTTATGTTCTAAAATTTTATCTTTTCTTAACATTGATTAATTAACAAATCCGTCGCATAACTAATCCTAACCAACAAACAATCAAAATGTTTGCACTAATGATTCAATTTAATGGTAGCTTTAAGAACTAGATAATTTCATCAAGATTAACATACAAGATGTCCGCAGCTTGTGTCACTTTGTTCAAATGTTCTCCCTAAGTTCAATAACGTAGTTCCGCCATAATTATCAAGCTTAGTTGCTTCACAAGTTCATATATCACAACTCCGATTTTGATATTAAACTTAGCAATAGATTGTTCACAACAATAACTTAGAGTCCGCTCTAGCAATCATCAACAACAATCATAGAAAATATGCATAGGAAAACAATCATACTCATTCATAACATAAACTGAAAATAGAAGGAAGAATAAATCTCACGGTTCTTGAAATCCGAAGGTTTTTGCATCCTTGCAACCAAGAAAAGAGCTTAGCCTTGCATAACTATTAAACAACTACTTATAAAGATTGAAGAGAGCATGGTTTTTGGGTTTGTAGAGGAGATAATTTGTGTTTATTCTCTGCTGGCTGCTGCCTCCTTCTGCTCTCCCTCTTTTCTATGCTAAGAAACCCTAGTCTCTATTTTACAAAATAGTCCTTCCTTAAGTTGGCAGTTTACATTTAAGTACTTCAATAACTATTTTCCCTAAAAAGGAGAAATAGCCTTGCATGAAATCTTTAAGCTCTGACTTAAAGGAGCTAAATTGCTGGTATAAAAACTTGGATGTCGGTTTAGATACTTCGGAATGTAATTTGGACTTGTTTTGTTCACGAAACCTGTCTGCTAGCAGAATTCAATTGTCATCTTTGAAAAATCATATCTCCCTCATATAACATCGTATTTTTCTGCAATTTGGAGCGTGGATAGGTCTTTGAATTAGAAATTCAAGAAAATTGAGTTTGCATCAATTTGACTTCTATAGCTCCAGATATTAAATTTTGAATGGCCAAAGATCAACACTGGTAGAATGCAAAATTTGACTTTGCAGGATGTGATTTCCATGATCTCTTTTTATTTTTCTTTCATTACATTTCCAGAAAGGTATGGATGTTAGCTTTTTATTACCACTGGAATCACTTCATTTCAATCTCTAGAACTCACGTTCTGCACAAAACATCGACTGAACGTCAAATCTGCCAATTACCTCCAATTTACTCATTTTTGCATCTTTCATCCAAAAGTGCCTTCAAAACATAAAACAAAGAATATCAAGGCATTTTATATATAAAACATGGACAAAACATTGGGTAGATGTGAGTGAAACTATCGAATAATATGGTTACATCACCGTCAAATAAAATCAAAATGACTTATTAAGGGTAAAATGATTATTTGCCATTAAAAAATAAAACAAATCAGCTCTTCCTTCCTTTTATATGTTGCCGACTGGGCAGAAGCAAAATAGAAAAAGAAAGAAAAGAAAAGGCGAGAGAGAAAGAGAAAAAAGTAAGGGAAAAACAAAAACAAAAAAATCCAAGGACAAAAAATAAGAAAAGTGAGAGAATAACCTTATAAACTTATAAAGTCCAACTTATAAAACACTAATTTAAGGAAGAATCAAGTGAAGGAATGAGGAATTGAGAGAGGAAAAAAATTAATTACTTTGTTTTTCAGTTGACATGATATTGTTATTTTATCCTGGTTGAGGGGTTGTTATAATATCGATTCAGATTCGATTATAGATTAATTATATTCCACAAAACATCGAAGGATGTAACTTCAATAGTGAGTTTATTTTTACTTTCACTTTAATTTTATGTACTTTCAAATTTATTTTTTAATATTTTGGGTAGTGTATTTAAATTAAAACTTTACTGTTAATTTTAAAAATTCATATACATGAGTTAATAATTAATCTTGAAAAAAATTATATATTTATTTAATAGCTCAGGGCAGGAAAAATTCTCCGCCCTTACCACAAAATATTAGAAAAAAATATTTTTGAGGCATTGATTCAAATTGTAAATAAACTTGATCCCAATATTTTCATTTTTGGTTTAAATCTAAATGAAAAGTGTAGGGAAAAGACTTATAAATATACGAGTTATATATGATAGTTTACTTATTTTAACGTAGAAATCGATCGAAGGATACATCCACCTCCACCTCCACCTCCACCTCCACATAAAGAAAGTCAGAAATGAGTGTTTGAAAAGAAACATGAAGATTGGAATTGAATAACACAACACTAGAAGGGGTTAGAATTTACAGGCCAGGAGCCATGCAGGTTGTTATTATCGTTCAAAAAGCATAAGAAAATATTAATTTCGACTGGGGTAGGGTAGAGACTGGAGCACATGGATGGTGCTGAAGGCCAACATTATTTTATGCAAACAAGAAAAGTTTGACTATTGTTTTTGGTTCACATCGTTGAGATTTCTGTTTCTCCACTACAAATTGCATAAAACATTATATATAGAATAAACTAGTGTTTTCAATGCATCTCAATACAAAATATTATTTATTTTAATAATTTATTTTAATTTTATACTTTAATATTTGGTTTATTGAAGATTAGATTTTAAAATTTGTTATGGTTTGCTTCATACTTGATTAGCTCGATTTCATAACTAGTATCACGAATTTAACAGGTCAACTTGGTTGCCTCGATTTTTTTTTTATCTTTTTTTAATTGATATTTTTTTTTTCAATTTCATCCTTCAATAATGAGTTGATTTGGAATTAAACGTCATGATTTATTTTGGTTTGCTTTCTATGAGGTTCTCTTAGTCTTATGACTCGAGTCACGAGTTTGACAAGTTAACCCAGTTGACTCGAGTTTTTTTTATCTTTTTTTAATTGGTATTTTTTCAATTTCATCCATCAACATGAAGTTGATTATGGATTAGGCTTCATGATTTATTTTAGTTTGTTTTTCATGAGGTTATCTCGATCTTGTGACTCGATTAACCCGGATAAACTTAGGTCATTTTATTGTGTTCTATTTTTAGATTGAATTTTTTTAAAAAAAATTTCAACCTTCAACAATAGATTTATTGAAAATTAGGCTTCATAGTTTTTTTATTTGCTTTCTTTATGGTTATCACAGTCTCATGACCTTAATTGCAGGTTTGACAAGTTAACTCGAGTTGAATCAAGTCAGTTTTTTGCTTACTTCTATGAAATTATCTTGATCTCATTATCCAGGTCACGGTTTGACAGGTTAACTCAGGTCAAAAAAAATTTCAATTCCATTCTCCAACATTAGATTTATTAGGAATTGAGCTTTATAATTTATTTTGATTTATTTTATATGAAGTTATCATGATCTCATGATCTAGGTCGAGAATTTAACAGGTTAATTCAAGTTTGCCCTAATTGATTCAATATCTATTACTACTACTGCTAGTACTCAATATGTTTCATACTACTACTATTGTTATAAGTACTACTACTATTTTTATTTTTATTATTATTACTATTACTATTATAACCACCACTACTATTATTATAAGAAACTATTATTACTACTACTACTACTATTATTATTATTATTACTATTAAATAGCATTATTATTAGTATCGTCATCATTGTTACAATTAATAGCATTATTATTAGCACCATCACCACCACCCCACCGCCATTATTATTATTATTATTATTATTATTATTATTATTATCATCATCCCTACTAGCATTATTGTTATCCATTATCATCACTACTATACCTATTATTATAATTATAATTATTACTAGTGCTCTATCACTATCACTATCATAACTACTATTATTAACATTATTATTGTTGTTTTGTTATTGTTCTTATTATTACTTTTACCGTTACGACCACTACCACACCACTAACCACCACCACCACGACTACCACTACCACCACCACCACCATGACTACTAACTACTACTATTATTAACTACTACCACTACAACTACTATTACTACTACCACCACCACCACTACTACAATCTACTACTATTATTATCATTATTATTGGTTTTATCATACTGTTACTATTACTATTACTATTACTATTACTATTACTATTACTATTACTATTATTATGTAATACTATTATTATTTTAATTATAATTATTATAATCATTATAACCATTATCACCATTATTAGTATTATTATTATCATCATCATCACCACTTTTACTAACATAATAAACTATTATTATTACAACCATTATTAACATTATCATCACTATTAGTAGAATTATTAATAATATTGTTAGTATCATTATTACTATTATTATTATTACTACTACTACTACTATTACTACTACTACTATTACTATTCTTATTGAGATAACAAAAATCATAAACTTGATTTGAAAGATACAAATAAAAACTATAAAAACTTTGTCAAAAGAGCAAAGGAAACAAATAAGAAATCAAACGAAAAAAAGACCAAATTGAAATAAATATTATTACTATTAAAAAAATCATAAATTTTATTTGAAGGATAAAGGTAAAAACCTAAAAGCTTTGACAAAAGAGCTAAGAAAAAAAGAAGAAATTAAAAGTAAAAAGATAAAATTGAAAAACATCATATACACAAATAGAATTGAGAAAAGGACTAAAATAAAAAATTGAAACTAAGAGGATGGATTTTGAAACACCAATAAAATTTTGGGATCGATATAGTTTTTTAGGGGTAAAAGAGAGAAATGAAGGAAAAAATAGATAAAGGACCCCCAACAATAAAACCAAATATTTTTAAATGACACGCGTCACCTATAAAGAAAGAAGACACGACAAAGAACAAAATAACATGACAGAAGCATATTTTTTATCGTCAGGAGACGCCGCACGCGCTGCCCAAAATGTGTAGCTCTAACAACTTTTGCAACTAAAAAAATAATAATGAAATGGTAAATTATGTTATCACCACTGAAAAACCCAGCAATTACAAAAAAAAATGAAAATACAAATGTACCTCTGTAACAATGGCTTAAAATTTTTAACTCCAATGTTAACTTTATAATTTTATTGTATATCAAAATGTAAAATGCCTGAAAAGACCCTTGATGAGAGTTAAATAATATTTTGCTTTTAAGAGTATCAAATTCATTTTATTGTGCATAAACATGATAAAAAGATAATAAAACCCCTAAACAATTATCAAATGACAAATTGACAAAAGAAAAATACCTTTTTAACCCTAAAAAGGCAACATTCTGAAAATTTTGTAAGGGAAAAATTGTCATTTTACTATTACAATCCACAGTAAACAAAAGCATATCTACAGTGAAAATTCTACATGTTTTATCTTTTCTTTTAACGTAAACCTTTTTGAAATCACATTGGATCTAATGTGTAATAAAACAAAATTTGTTATATAAATTCAAACAAAACCAACTAAAAACTAAAATCTCGGTATGCCACAACATTAAAAAGAACTATGAATATTGTATTTGGTATATAAATGAGATTATTTTTTTATTCAATGATAAAGGTTATTTTAGAACTCATTTGTGTGTTAATTAAAATTATATTTTTTTATCGAATGATTTTAAAATTACACTATCAACATGATTAATTCCTTTTGATATTGTATTTGAGATGAACAAATAATATTAAATCTAAGTAGGAAATGAGTTAGCTATAAGATTCTTGGACACATGAAATGCGTTACAACTAGTTATTAATATTTTCTAATTAAATCCTTAAGATTAATTAGAAAGAGATGATTCTTCACTATTTTTAAACATATATTATATTAAGAATACCACTTAATGTAAAAAAAATATAAATAAATAAATAAACTGTAAAGAAATAATAAATAAATCTTTTAAAACATAGATTTGAAACCTATATAGTCCATCACCTCAGTTATAAGTTCAAAACAATTTTGTTTTGAATAATTTTTTTTTCAAAAATAAAATGATATCATTTTAAAATAAAAATTAAAACAAATTCACTAGGTTTCACTCAATTAATAAGGTGACACCCAAAAAGAAACTTAACTTGATTCAAATCTCAGATTTGCAAGTTAATGGATCAACCTATAAGCCCGAGAGGTTTATAACCAAGTTCCGAAGGGAATTTTTTTGTAAAATGAGCACAATAACTGAAAAATTGGTGAAATAACACTGTTTGAAAAAGATTAGGTGAAATAGCCTATTTTGACATTATCGTACTTCTGACTTAAAATATCACGCTTCTGAAATGCAACATCAATTAAAATTGAAACTTAGATTGAAGAACACATAATAGACACATAACTAAACACCTGCTCTCCCAACCAACTAATGCTCTCACTTTCTCTCTACAAAAACCATCAAACACCTTCATTTAACCCTTAAAACAACCACAATTCAAACACTCTTTAGAGGTCTATAAGCATCATTAGATGTTTTTATGAGCAAAATCAACTAATCTATTTGTTATCCCTACCACCACCACCATTGTTGTTACCACTTAAACCTTTTTCTAGTCCTACAAGCAAGGCAAACATGTTATATTACTATAAATTTATGTTTTGTTAGTTGAAATGAAATAATTGTTAAGGTTGAATCTAGGGTTTATGATGAATTTAGGGTTTGTTAAATTAATGTGAAATTAGTTAAGAATATAATCAATTAGTGTTGACTTGATACAGTTGAACATCAAAATAAGTTAAATTAATTATTAGAAAAATATTTTATTAATTATGTGTTGTGTTTAATTGATGTTAAGTTGTCAAATTAGGGATTTTGTGTGTATTGTTGGAATCAATTAATAATATAATTAACTACACTTGATGATTTCTTAGACGAGAGCTTAATCACGGTAAAATTATGACAAAATAAATGTTTTGTTAAATTATTGATAAGTTAATGAATTTGGTATTTTTTTTAATTATATTAATTTTTTATTAATTTAATGCAATTTAGAATTAAAATATCATGAATTATGTTTATTTTATGGTGAATTTGTTTTAACGTTAAATTTTAGAAATCTGATTATATTTGATAAGAATTTTGCCAATTAGTGTTAGATAATGCACTTTAGTTACAATTATGTTCAAATGACCAAAATTCATTTATTTTAATAGAATGTGTAACAGCCCGGCTGTATGACTTGATTAATGTTAAAAGATCCCAACATATTCTCTTAATTTGAGGGTAATTTTTTTTTAAATCTACCCAAAAATTCGGCAGAGTTTCATTTGTATTTAGGACATCCCAAGTTATCGACTACTATCACTTTACTCAATCAACCTATCATCACAAGGTCCCATAATTTCGGACCTTATATCAATCATCATAATTCAACATCTCATACAATCCACACAATTATATATATATCCTACGAGTAACTTCAATATGAACATAACTCACATATCATATCATAAAATTTAAAAGAAAAAGGAATACTAACATGCAAAGAAAGCATTACAACATAATAAAGTCTTCTTAAAAATTTCAAAATGGTTAATTACAAGATAACTTATGTTTGTTTCCCGGAAAGTAGTTTCCAGGAAACCATTTTCCAAACTTTCCTGTGTTTGTTTGCCACTAGGAAAGGTGGTCAACGGAAAACACTTTCTAGTCAACGGAAAACACTTTCCAGTCAAAGGAAAATTTGGCTTGGTTTCTAGGAAAGTGTTTTCCCTTTTGGCTGTGTTTGTTTTCCGGAAAACCACTTTCCAAACTTTCATGTGTTTGTTTGCCATTAGAAAAGTTGGTCAACGGAAAACACTTTCCAGTCAAAGGAAAATTTGGCTTGGTTTTCAGGAAAGTGTTTTCCTGAAAAATTTGGGCGAAAAACACTTTCCGGAAATTGTGAAAAATTTAGAAATGTCATTATTTGCTGATTATATCAAATTTGATCCTCAAACTTCTGATTGCTATATATATATATATATATATATATATATATATATATATATATATATATATATATATTTTGAATATTTATTTTTTAATTTCATCCCTTAAAATTTAATTTTTATATTAACTTTGGTCCTTATTTTTATAATTGCTATTTGCTTTTTCCTTATCATTTTTTTATTGAAATTTTTTATCTATCAAATTTGGTCCTCATTCTTTTGATTGTTACTTATTTTATTTGAAATAATTTATGAAATGTTAATTGTTATTATTTTAATTTCTTCATCTTTCATTTTTTTTTAATTTTTTAGATTTGATCTCTATTATTTTGATTATTATTTATTTTATTCGAGATAATTTATAAAATTATATTTTTTTTCAATTCCATTCTCATTCAACCTTTTAATTTGTAAGATTTGTTCTTTATTATTTTAATAAACTTGAGAAAAAGAAAACATTAATAAGTTATTTTCCAGCTCATTTTCCATAACATAACCAAACACTGAAAAGTGTTTTCCAACTTATTTTCCATTACACTACCAAACATCAGAAAATAATTCACTTTTCCGGAATTCACTTTCCAAAAGGAAACTACTTTCCAGCAAACAAACGGCTACATGTTAAGCCAAACTTTTATAAATACATCAAGGTTTACACAAAAGCATACTACATAAACGTGTTAATTCTCTTTTGTTTAAGTTAAATATTTACATAAGCTTGACAAGGTAGAGTCCTAAATTAATGACCTCCCTGGATATTTGATGGACCTGTTACTTAAATAAACATACCATTATATTGATAAAAGAAATATATATATATGAAAGAAGTATTAATTTTATATCGGATCCGTAAGAATTCTAACAGACAACTTATATTTTGCTTGTAAATCTTTTAAACCCAATTAACACTCATTTGTATATTCTTAATTTGAATACTCTTATTTACTTGCATGAACCGGGTGACCTTGCAAAGTCTAATCTTGTGATCCATTTCCCAGCAATCCTATCACGGATGCCATTAGTCGAAGCTAATCTTGTCATTCATTTCCCGACAATCCTATCACAGATGCCATCAGCCGAAGCTAATCTTGTACATACGCTAGACTTTATTTACATAGAACATGATATTTATTGTAATTGCATTCACCAGAAGAATTTTAAATTGTATAAGTGCAAAAAGGAGGGAAAATCATGCACCTGCTCCGCCTATCTCGTGACCTCCCCTAATAGAAGATCCAATCCGGTTGCTCCTCCCGAATCACAAGTTTTTGGTTATGATTCCCTCAAGTTTATATTATAGAGAATCTATATTCATTCATTACTCATATGTTACTTTCTATGCATGTTCAGTACTGCCTTTCATCCACAGACTGATGGCCAATCTGAGAGAGTTATTCAGATCTTAGAGGATTTGCTAAGGACATATGCTTTGGAATTTGATGGAAATTGGGAGGAGCACCTGTCACTAATAGAATTCACATAAAACAATAATTATCAGTCAACAATTGGAATGGCCCCATTTGAAGTTCTTTATTGCAAAAAATGTAGGACACCCTTGTGTTGGGAAGAAGTTGGGGACAGAAAGCTATATGGGGCAGAACTAATACAAATCACTACTGAAAAAGTGAGGATTATCGAGGATCGAATAAAGGTGGCTCAGGATAGATAGAATAAGTATGCATATATTAGAAGAAGACCACTTGAATTTTGTCCTGGAGATAAAGTATTCTTGAAGGTAGCTCTATGGAAGCACATGCTAAGATTCGACATGAAGGGGAAGTTAGCTCCGAGGTTCACCGGACCATTTGAAATCCATAAACGTATCGGACCTGTAGCATATGAAATAAACTTGCCCTTACAATTGGCTAAAGTTCACAATGTATTCCATGTTTATTTGCTGTGAAAAGCTGATGTAGACCCTTCAAGAGTGTTACCTCAAGTACCAGTGGAGGTAAAAGAAGACTTAACACTTGAGGTGAGATTGATAAAGATTCTCAATTGGGGCGAGAAAGAACTTCGTAATAAGAAAGTTTCCACCATCAAAGTCTTATGGCGAAGCTCACAAATTGAGGAAGAGACATGGGAGAGAGAATCAGAAATGAGACAAAAATCCCGACTTGTTTATAAACTCAGGTACATTACTCAAACTTCGAGGATGAAATTTCTATTAAGAGGGGAGAACGTAAACCCTGGAAAAAATAAAAATAAATAAATAAAGGTTGCTTAAATTGAAAACTAACTACATGAGAAATAAAAGTGAAGAAATTCATGTGTATGGTTAAATAAAAGATAGGAATTCATAAAATTTTTAATATAATTTTCGGGCAAAATAATTCGAGACATTATAATAAGCCCGGTAATGTTGAGGGTTGGATTTAATTGAAGAGAATAATACACTTAAAGGAAATGGGGCCTAAATGCAAATAAGGGAAATTATATAGTATAAATACTCTCTCCTCACCAAAAATCTGCAGGAACCATAAGGAGAGAAAATAGGGAGTTTTATACCCATTCTTGCAAAATCAAGAGAGAAACACTAAAATTTCAAGAACCCATCCAAGATTAAGGGTTTATAGATGAGATAAACACTTGTGAGCAAGGGATTAACAAAAAATTGAACAAGAAGAAAAGAAAGGAGGAAGTTGAAAATCTTCAATTGGTTGAAGATCAAAATCTTAATTCGACCGGGTAAGGTGTTCTAAACATGATCTTAAAAATTCATTTCAAATTCGATAATGAATTGATGCCTTGATATTGAATTATAGGTTAGGGTTCCTAGACATGAATTGGGGAAAAAGTACTTATTGTTAAAATTAAGTTAATTCATGTGTGGTATGTAGTGTATGAAAGTATTGTGTGAAGGGAAGGGGGTGACGAATCTGGATGAACTTGTCTACTGACTTTCGATGAGATTTTGGGTAGAAGGATGAGGGAATTAGGGTCGGGTTCCTTATAGAAATTGTAGATTTGGATGTTAGCTAACCAAGGAAACTGGTTTTGCTCAATTTGGAGATGTAGAACTCCAGTTATGGGTTACTAACCGAGACTGGGTCGTGACGGATTCTGTAGGGCATTAGGACTGATTAGTTGATGAGCAATTTTAACTATCTTAGAGGCAGAACTGGGTTCTCTTTCCTTCATAGAACTTCTAGCCTCGTGTCTTAGCTTTCCAACGAGATCAATCTCACTTAAAACAGAGTTTTAGAAATCTAGATATAGTTAAAAATCTGATGAGTGTTCAGACAGTAACAATTAGACAACAACAGTTGGACAGTAATAGTTCAATGTCTAGACAATAACGGTTGGACAGTAACAATTCAAAGTTAGACAGTAACAATAGACTTTAAT
The DNA here is from genome assembly GCA_007827005.2 of Populus simonii. Lineage (NCBI taxonomy): Eukaryota > Viridiplantae > Streptophyta > Magnoliopsida > Malpighiales > Salicaceae > Populus > Populus simonii. The sequence continues at coordinate 14,218,723 of CM017467.2, read as the reverse complement.
GTGAATATTATATGTAAGAAAATAAAAGAATTGAGTCATACGAACACTTGCACATTGAGATACTAACTTTGAAAATATACATGATATATGTATGTTTGTTATTATAAGGAGCATGAACAGCACCTAAGACAAACACTACAGACTTTGAGGAATCACCAGTTGTATGCTAAGTTGGATAAATGTGACTTCTAGTTAAAAAAAAGTTACCTTTTTAAGGCATTTAGTGTCTTCAGAAGGCATTTTTGTGGACCTTCAGAAGGTGGAAGCAGTTTTGAGATGGGAAAGGCTTACTACGGTAACGGAAGTTCGTAGTTTTCTTGGATTGGCAGGGTATTATAGAAGGTTTATCGAAAGGTTATTTATGTTATGTCATTATGGTGGCACCATTATTAATGATGTGAAAATAGTAGTATAACATACAATGATGGAAGTTGTTTGTTGTTAAATGATAATTTAGGTATGTAATATGAAGAAATGAAAGAAACCATTAGTCATAGATTTTGGTGGAATTATAATGATATTTATGTTGAAATAACTTGGAGGTGTCAGATTGGTAAACATTAGTATTATCATGTACCAATTATATGTAATGAAAGTTTTAAAACAATGATTGACTCTCTTCATTCAAAGTGATTTGAACATGGTATTGTATGTGAGTAGTCGACCAAAAGTTATGTATGTCCTAACTTCTGCTGGTCCTTCATATTCAATTAGTAGAGGTAAAAAAATTTTATTATCAATTGATTTGTTGCAAAGGATAAATGATACTATGTTTAACAAGCCATTTGTTAATCAATATATATTTGACTATTTTGAGCCTAACAACAATGAGGATGATGTATGTTAAACCTTAATGTGATTGTGAATGATGATGATGATGATGTTAATAACAATGTTGATGTTGATGTTGATGATGAAATCATACCATTTGTTCCTGAATTTAGGGATGCTTCTAGGTCTAGTTTTGTTGTTTCTAATGATTGGACACCAAGTCATAGGCATATGCTAGGAGGGTTCGAGTTCGAGGTTAGACAAACATTTAGTAGTAAAAATAAATTGATTACTATTGTTAAACAATGACACATTAAACATTTAATTGAATACCGAGTCCAACAGTTTAACTCTATATTTGTTCAATTACAATGTGTGCAAGCACCTGAATGTAAGTGGTATTTGCATGGTGGGTATTATAAAAGGTCAGATTCATTTGAGATAGCAAAGTTAAAAGAATCACATATATGTGTTTTGATATTTGTCAAAACAAACCTTTATCAGTTTGATGCAAATTTTATTGCTAATGCTATATCAACTCTTGTAATGAATAAACTTTTAATGATAGTTGCAAGCATATAAGATGAAATAAAATTGCATTACAAGTATAAAAATTTTATAAGACAAAGCATGAATTGCAAAACAGCAGGTCATTGAGCATTTTTTGGGTTCACAAGAGGAATCTTTTGAAAAATTACCTAGGTTGTTGTTGACAATAAAAGAATCAAATCCTGGAACAATCATTGATTGGATATATAAAGGAAATCTTGATGATAGTACAATGATTTTTACACATGTGTTTTTGTAACATTCCCAATTATTACCAAGAATATTTACTTAAAAAACAAATGTATACTTAAAATTTCACCAAAATTTATGACAAAATTTTGACAAAGTTTCTCCTATAATAGGAAGAAGTCTCAAGTTATCGACTAAACCTGTTTCACATTCCAACACAATTTTATTTACCTGATCCAATAATTCTGGATCATTTTCCCTATCAATTAATGTTTCTCAAAACAACTTTATCCATACAAATATATATTCAGCAATTATACACACACACACACACACACACACACCAAAGTAAACAAACAGATATAACAAAGCAAAGAAGCAGATATAAAAGCAAAGAATTCAGTACGTGGTGTTGTTATACCTGAGAATGATCTAAAAGATCGGGTCACAGGTTTCTAACCTATATACTGATTTTATAAAGAACAAGAACAAAGAAAAGAATAAGAACACATAGATAACAAAATGTAGATAAAAATAAGATTGGATTACTTAAATTTGTAATGAAAATTAATACAGAAGATATTGGTTACAGAAGAGAATGGAGATGAGTTACAGGGGAAAGTAAAATTTTCTAGGAAAAAATTAGTCTTCCTTCTCAGGATTTTGAAATGGCCTTTTATAGATGAATTGGCATGGAAAGGGCCAAACTGTCCTGTTGAAAGAGCTCTTCAGCACCCATGTGAACCCATGTGGTATTGTCTGCCTTGATTGGATGACGACAAAATGGAAATTGTCCATGTTTTTGGTGAAGCTTCCTTTGTTGTCGTCTTGCCACCGACACTTGAATTGTTGGTTTGTAATAGCAGGTAACATTTGTAGAAAAAAGCTTAAAACAGATGGGCCTAAAGACAAAAAGGACTCAAAACATATGAGTATAAAAGAAATGGGCTCTAAACAGATGAGCATAAAAAGGCCTGAATCTAAACGGATGAGCATAAAAAGGCCTGGAATATTTTTTTTTTCTTTTTTTTTAACGTCGCCTGATAGATGGCAGGATACCAAAACAGTCATCTTCATTATTATTGCCAAGGTAAATGGCAGGAGATGTCGAGCCAGATGAGCTGGATTGGGACAAGACTGTTTCTGGGTCTTGGCTTTGTATGATTCCTTGTACTATTTTGTAGGTATTCTTCCTCCGTTCTAGCAGAGGCAAGGAGAGCTGCCGTTTGAGCCTTTCGAGCTAAAAACTTTGATTAAGGATGAGGATCAATGATGGGAGCTGTTTGATGTTTTTGTAACTATTCCGTAACAACTAGTTTTGAACTTTTAGACTGTCCTTCCACTGCCACTCTACAAGTTCCAGATTTTCAGAAGCCTCTTCCTCTTCCAGTACAATAGATCTGGGAAGAATTTCCAAAATCCCTTCTGTTATTAATATCCCTTATCACGAAAACCTTCCAAGAAAATCTACATCTGATATCCCTTCCCCTAGTTTCCAAAATGCAGACTATACTACCAATATACCAAAACCTATCTATACAAAGCTTGAGCAACCATCTCCTCCAACTTCACCAACCTTTTCAGCTATTACTGAAAATATCCAAAACAAGCTGAATGTTTTGACTTCAGAAAAACATTTTGTTCTTGACAAAACTCTCTTCAAAGAGGATTTTTATTCGGCTTATAACTCTACGAAAAGAATTTGGTTTTTTCAAAACTTTCTCGAACACAGAAATGAAATCCAAAAACAATTTTATAATTTCATTGAGTTACACAAAATACAGATTCTATTTTTTGATTGGTTCGAATTATATTATGCATCTGAACATCACATTCCATATCCTTTTGCATCCATTAAACATGCATGCCCAGTCACATCAAGGTCAAAAACCCCTATATGGAACCTCACCAGTGGACCTACAGTTGAGTCTGAACATCCACCTTTGAGAAATATCCAAATAACCCATAATAACCAGACTGTCGAGGCAGCTCCTTACAAATTATCCACTGATGACACCCTTTCCAATACAAAACACATCTTTAACCAAAACAACTTGACAAACACCAACCTTAATACCTTGGGAAAACAGCTTACAAGACTAGATAAACAAATACAAAGAACTACTACAAGTTCAGTTGACACTAAAACCTCAACTGCCTTAAAACTAAAAAACTCAGTCTTCAAACCTTACCAAATTACAAAAACCAGCCAAACACAAATCCAAGAAAACCACACAGATTTTCTTAAAGCTATTAAAACACATCTACAACATCTTGACAATTCCTCTTTAATTGTCCCAGACAAACCACAAATAACGAACCCTTCTACCTCCACAAATCAAGTCAACACTTTACAAAATGGCCCCGGGGAGTCTTTTGATGAAGGTACTTCTCCAAACCAACCTCTTACCCTAAACAGACTTACCTGGCAAACTCCCAAGACAACCATTGCCCCAGATATTTCCATAACTGCTGAACCAACCATCCTTACTCAACACAAATATAATGCCTCTTCCCTCTATGAATGGAATATAGATGGAATGTTCGAATATAATATCCTCAACACCCTCCAACAAATGACTATGCAGCCAATGCTTACAAAAACCCAGACAAGAACCCCAGATAAAGCTATTGCTGAGCTGCTCATTGCTGGTTTCTCTGGCCAGTTAAAAGGATGGTGGGATTACCATCTCACTGAAACCGATCACCTATATATCTTAAACTCCTTCCAAACATATGAAGACCAAACACCCATCCTTGACTCATTTAGAAACACTATCCAAGACGCCGTGTCAACCCTTATTCTCATAATTTCCTTATATTTTGTTGGAGACCCTTCCCATTTGAAAGACAAAAATGTTGAACTCCTTTCTAACCTCAGATGCAAGAAGCTCAATGACTTTCAATGATACAAAAACACCTTCCTTACCCGTGTCATGCTTAGGGAAGATTTAAACCAACCCTTTTGGAAGGAAAAATTCCTTGCAGGCCTACCTATTCTGTTAGGAGAAAAGGTTCGAAACAAAATCAAAGACACCTTTACAACAAAAACCATGCCATATGACCAACTCACATATGGTGAACTTGTAAGCTTCACTAAAAAAGAAGGACTAAAGATCTGTCAAGATCTTAAACTCCAGAAGCACCTAAAGTGGGAAATGAAACGTACCAGACAAGAACTTGGTAGTTTCTGTCACCAGTTCGACTTTTCTACCAAAAAACCCTTTATGCAGTGGAAACTGTTCACAATAGAAAAAATATTCAAGCCAGAGACCTCCTCATAGACGATCAATACATAAAAACCGACAGCAATTCTATTCTAAACCAGATCAACCTTACTACAAAAAGCCCTACAAATTTACCAAGCCCCACAAACCTTTCCAGTCAAAACCCAAAACCAAATTTGACCCCAAAAACATCACCTGTTATAAATGTAACCAGAAAGGACATACATCCCGTTTCTGCAAGGTCAATACTAAACTTCATGAACTCCAAATAGATGAAGATATCATCAACCAAATACAAAGTCTCTACATTGATGCTATAGACACTGACCACTCTCCTTCAGACACTTCTGAAGAAGAATTTCAAATCGATGAAATCGCAACCACCAGTGCTACTTCAGATGCCTCTACAAATTCCAAACACATAAACGTCTTGACCCAAGATCAGGAATTCATTCTTGAGGCTATCAAACGACTTGATGATCCTCAACTTCAAAAAACCTATTTGGATAAATTATTGAAAGACTTCAGCCAACCGCAACACCCCCCGTCTAACCCCTCTATATTACCTTCTACCAGCACCAATACCTATGACCTTTCAAAGATACTTGGCAAAAAGAAATCCAAAACCACGGTCACCATTCCAGAATTACATTCTGAGATAAAAACCCTCAAATCCGAATTGCAAGCCCTCAAACAGGCCCAATAGAAAGACCTGCCATACTACAACACCTTCTGTCCAAAATTGAAAGCAAGTCTGATACATAAGATCAAACCATTGAATCTCATGCATTACCACATACACTTACAAATATTGAGCATATTCCCGATGATTTCTTAAACGTACTAACCCAAATATCTTCCAAGAAGTATTTAATTAGAATTACTCTTGTTTTCTCAGAAGATTTCTAGCTTGACACTATTGCCTTATTTGACACGGGTGCAGATTTAAACTGCATCAAAGAAGGCATGGTTCCAAAAAGATTTTTACAAAATACCTATGAAAATCTCTTTGCTGCTAATAATTCCAAATTACATATTGCAGGAAAAACCCAAGCCTCCATTTTCAACAAAGGCATTTCTCTTAAAACATTTTTTGTTGTTACAAAAGACATCAATCATACCATCATTCTTGGCACTCTATTTATTGACATGATAACTCCATATCAAGCACATCATAATTGTATTACTTCCAAAATCAATAACAGCAAACTTGTTTTTCCATTCTTAGAAAATCTAAGACTAGAAATTTAAATTTGATTAAAGCATGTTCCATACATACCTATCATATCAATACACTGATTCATGGGAAACAATTCCATTTACATGATTTACAAAACCATGTTTCTTTTTGTCGTATCAACAAACAATTACAAAGTTCTGATTTACAAAAGAAAATCATTGATTTCCAAAATAAGATTGAACAACAGATATGTTCAGACTTACCTAATGCTTTCTGGAAGCGAAAACAACACATTGTTGATCTTCCTTATGAAGATACATTTTCAGAAAAACTCATACCTACAAAAGCAAGACCTATAAAAATGAATGTTGATTTAGAACAACATTGCAGACTTGAAATCCATGATCTCGAGTCTAAAGGTCTTATCCAAAAGTCTCGATCACCCTGGTCGTGTGCGGCCTTTTATGTCAATAAAAATTCTGAAATCAAAAGGGGCACACCAAGACTTATGATCAACTACAAACCTCTAAATTCTGCTTTAAAATGGATCAGGTATCCAATCCCCAACAAAAGAGATTTATTGCAAAAATTGCACTCCGCATTCATATTTTCTAAGTTTGACATGAAATCTGGATTTTGGCAAATCCAGATTGACCCCAAAGATAGATACAAAACTGCTTTTTCCTGACAAAATCACTGATAAAACCCAATTGCAAAGATTTTTAGGTAGTCTTAATTATGTTTTAGACTATTACCCCAATATTAGTCGTCTATCCAAACCTTTACATGACAGGTTAAAAATCAACCCCATTCCTTGGTCTGACCTCCATACCAACCTGGTCAAACAGATTAAGAAACAAGTCCAAACTATTCCTCTCCTCCATTTAGCTAACCCTTTAGCTCCTAAGATTGTAGAGACTGATGCCTCTGACCTAGGGTATGGTGGGATTCTTAAACAGCTACAAGATAACAAAGAACAAATACTCCAGTACACATCTGCCCACTGGAATGACTGCCAGAAAAATTACTCTACTATAAAAAAGGAGATCCTTTCAATTGTTCTTTGTATTACAAAATTTCAAAGTGATTTATTAAATCAAAAATTTCTCTTACGTGTTGACTGCAAATCTGCAAAAGAAGTTCTCCAAAAAGATGTCCAAAATCTTGCTTCCAAATAGATTTTTGCCCGTTGGCAAGCCATTTTAAGTATTTATGATTTCGATATTGTTTACATTAAAGGAGAATCAAATTCCATCCCTGATTTCCTAACCCGCGAATTCTTTCAAAACAGGTCCTGATGCCTCCTAAAGCAAAAGCCAAAGACAAGGGAAAAGCCCTTCAAACACAGCTTACAAAACCAGAGAGCCCCAAGCCTTCTACAAAACTCATGTCTTCAGCCATCCTAGCTGTCAAACCTATCAAATCTTGGTATGAGGCAGTTATTGAAGATGAAGAAACTACAAAACCACCTCCAGTACAAACAGACGCAGTCCAACACTGGGTTGACACTATCTCCAAATCGCCAGAGTTACTCCTGGCATTGCAAAAAGTGTCCCAACAAGCCTCTAGTGACTCCGTATCTCAAACAGGTAGTATTTCCAATCACTTTCAAAACCCCAAGGAGGCATTTCATCTTCAAAACCCCTCCTTTCCTTACAACAAACCAGTTTTCCAAAATTAAATCCAAATATATTTTCAAATCTGCTTTCCAAAATATTTTAACTATGGAAGAAGGCTTTTACCATGAAAACCCTTCCATTGCTGCTTCAAAAATTTTCCCTCCAAAATGGTATTACAGACCTTAGAATCTAGCTCAACCATAATCCTATTATGCAACCATCCTTGAAATTACCGATTCTATGAAATTCAAACACTTCAAACTACATTCTGATCACACTGAACCAGCATACTCTACATGCATTATTCACAAAGTTGTCCACCCTAAAGATTGGGGGCAACCCTTGCATCAACCTCTCTCCTTCCCCATACACTACCGAACAAGCCCACAAGACTTCAATACTACCTACACATATTGGGATTACCAACAGGCATGGTTTAATGCCTTCCTCATACAAAATCAAAATCACAGCCATTCTTGGCTTTTTTACTTCCTTAGTACCATGAATACTTCAATCTCCCCCTCTGGTTCCTTCAATGGTGGGACTTTTATGGCTGTCATGTTGACTACCTTAAAGAACATCCTTTAGTTGAAAATGGTTATCTACATTTCAAAAATAATTTCCAACCAGCTCCTTCTGAAAGAAAATTTTCTTCCCTCCTTATCTTCTGTACCAAATTTTTTGTTCCGTGGGTATATTCATGGTTCTATGATTATAATCTACAAAACGGACACCCAATACTTGTTCGCAAATTCAAAATCAAGTGGTGGGATTCCTTTGCAGCTGAGTCCAAATGTTCAAAACTAGCTATTACGGAATGGTTACAAAAACATCAAACAGCTCCCATCATTGATCCTCATCCTCAATCAAAGTTTTTAGCCCGAAAGGCTCAAACGGCAGCTCTCCTTGCCTCTGCTAGAACGGAGGAAGAATACTTATAAATAGTACAAGGAATCATACAAAGCCAAGACCCAGAAACGATCTTGTCCCAATCCAGCTCATCTGGCTCTACATCTCCTGCCATTTCCCTTGGCAATGATAATGAAGATGACTCTTTTGGTATCCTGCCATCTATCACGGGACGTTAAAAAAAAAGAAAAAAAAAAGTATTCCAGGCCTTTTATGCTCATCTGTTTAGATTCAGGCCTTTTTATGCTCATCTGTTTAGAGCCCATTTCTTTTAGACTCATATGTTTTGAGTCCTTTTTGTCTTTAGGCCTATCTGTTTTAGGCCTTTTTCTACAAATGTTATCTGCTATTACAAACCAACAATTCAAGTGTCGGTGGCAAGATGACAACAAAGGAAGCTTCACCAAAAACATGGACAATTTCCATTTTGTCGTCATCCAATCAAGGCAGACAATACCACATGGGTTCACATGGGTGCTGAAGAGCTCTTTCAACATGACAATGTGGCCCCTTCCATGCCAATTCATCTATAAAAGGCCACTTCAAAAATCCTGAGAAGGCAGACTAATTTTTTCCTAGAAAATTTTACTCTCCCCTATAACCCATATCTGTAACCCATCTCCATTCTCCTTTGTAACCAATATCTCCTGTATTAATTTTCATTACAAATTTAAGTAAGCCAATCTTATTTTTATCTACATTTTTTTATCTCTGTTCTTATTCTTTTCTTGTCATATTTAAGTATGCTCTGTGTTTGATCAAGGATCCTGACATTGTTGGTCTTGCCTTGTTCATTCACATCAGAAATCTACTTTTCTGCTTCTTTTCTTTGTTCTTGTTCTTTATAAAATCAGTAAATAGGTTGGAAACCTGTGACCCGATTTTTTAGATCATTCTCAGGTATAACAACGCCACGTACTGAATTCTTTGCTTTTATATCTGCTTTTTTGCTTTGTTATATCTGTTTGTCTACTTTGGTATCAGATGGAAAAGTCAATACACAGATATATATATATATATATATATATATATATATATATATATATATATATATATATATATATATATATATATATATATATATATATATATATAAGAATTACTTTTGCATGTAATCTAGTTGTTTTAAATCATTTAATTGATTATTCTTAATTAACATATCATATGTTGCATTCTTTTCAGTATCATCACATTTATATCAGGAGTAGATTACTTCTGCATCTTTTGATTATATAAGCTAGATCTAGAATATATATATATATATATATAAGAATTACTTTTGCATGGAATCTAGTTGTTTTAAATCATTTAATTGATTATTCTTAATTAACATATCATATGTTGCATTCTTTTCAGTATCATCACATTTACATCAGGAGTAGATTACTTCTGCATCTTTTGATTATATAAGCTAGATCTAGAATATGTATTTGAACTGTAATATTATTTTGCTTAGCATATAAACATAAATACTCATATTTTGTGATTGTAATTATCTAGCCTAAATGCACTCTAACACTTATATATATTGTATTTAATGTCAATTTCTTAAGGATATGGAATTATTGTACTATATATGGTTTATCTAAAATATATCCATATCAATGACTATTATGGTTATCATTAGTCTCTCAATCTAGGAGCGACAAGTCAAATCTCGAATAATATCGATATCAATAAATTCTATTGATATTATTAGTCTCTCAATTTCGAAAACAACTAATCAAATTTCAATTAATATTGATATCAATAAATTCTATTGATATCATTAGTCTTCTAATTTTGAGAATGACTAATCAAGTTTGGAAAGTATCGATATCAATAAATTATATTGATACCATCAGTCTCCTAATTTTGAGAATGACTAATCAAGTTTGGAAAGTATCGATATCAATAAATTATATTGATACCATCAGTCTCCTAATTTCAAGAATAACTAACCAGGTTTAGAAAATTTCAATATCAATATATTATATTGATATCATCAGTCTTCTAATTCCAGGAACAACTAATCAAATCTCAATTAATGTTGATATCAATAAACTCTATTGATATCATTAGTCTTCCAATTCTGGGAACGACTAATCAAATCTCAATTAATACCAATATCAATAAATTATATTAATATCATTAGTCTCTCAATTTTGGGAATAACTAATCAAGTTTGGAAAGTGTCGATATCAATAAATTATATTTATATCATTAGTCCCCTAATTACAGGAATGACTAATCAAATCTCAATTAATGCTGATATCAATAAACTCTATTAATATAAGTAGTCTCCTAATTTCAGGAACGACTAATCAAATATCAATTAATGTTGATATCAATAAATTATATTGATATAACTAGTCTTTTAATTTCAGGAACGACTAATCAAATCTCAATTAATGTCGATATCAATAAACTCTATTGATAAAATTAGTCTTCTAATTGAAGAATGACTAATCAAATATCAATTAATGTTGATATCAATAAATTATATTGATATAACTAGTCTCCCAATTTTAGGAATGACTAATCAAATATCAATTAATGCCGATATCAATAAATTATATTGATATCATTAGTTTTCCAATCTCAAAAATGACTAATCAAGTTTGGATCTCCTTCGATTATTATTTTTTTATTATTTTCTTTCATCATCTCCAAACCTATTCTCGATATCAAATACAATTGTAATAATTTTTCATTTCATAATTAAACAATGTCTTAAATAATTATGCTATAGGTTACAGACCTACCTATAATACGTGATGTCCAACTCTTGCTCCGGACTTCGGACTATAGCCTGCTTACAATAGTATTCACTGCCATCACATGATAATTCCATCATTATTAACCATTTTTCTTCTCCACTAAAATCATCAAATCATTACACAATTTTTCTTGAATTAACACTCTTCAATTTTTATTTCTTGAAATCGTACATACACCTATATTTTTGTTTCAATATTCAAAATTCTATATCAATTAAACCCAAATTAATTCAAACATATTTTCTATGATAATTTCACACATCATCTATATACCTTTCCTCTTTTCTCCTTTTTTGGCCTATTAGTCGGCATGTTCAATAAATGGAACTGTGAGTCCTCTTTTGTTCTCTTTTGATTCTTCTTCACTAATTATCATCATTTAGGTATTAATACAATCTATAACACAATTAAAAATATAAATTTTGAAAACTATTTTCCCTATCTATGCATCATATATGGTCGGCCCTAAAGTTAAGGTGGAGGCATGATTTTTCTTCTTCTTTTCTCCTCAAATTGAAGCTTTACCTGATGTTAAACTACCATAATTATCAAGTTTCAAGCATTAAACAAGCCATTAACACAATCAATTCCTCTAATCCAACTTTTCTATAATACAAAACATCTAATAACATAATAAAATCATGCTAAAAACTGAAATTGAGCTTTGATTATTGTTCATTACTTCTTAATCATGAAATTTTAGAAGATGAATAACAAGGAAACTAGTCCTTCCTTCACCCCTCTTTCTCTTCCTTTCTTTCCCCCACCTCAAAACCATCCCTCATAGTTCCTTTTTCTTTGATTTTTCATTCAATTACCTAGCTAAAACTCCTTCTAGCCCTCTTTTATCTTTATTTTCAAGTGTATTCTTGCAACTTTTAAGGAAAATTTGAAGAATTTTGGACAAAATCTTCCCTTCTTTCTTTTCCTATAGTGGTTAGCCACTCTTGGCTTCTTTTAGAAGCCAAAAATGGATTTATACTCCCCCATCTACCCATATTTACTATTTTGCCCTTCATTTTTAATTTTAGGTGTTTTTCTTTTAACCGATTATCTGTCTTGTCAACGTTCATAAAAATAAATCATGTTCAAGGGTTTTAGTCCAAAAAACTTCATTTTTAAAATAATTATCACTATTATATTTTTTTATCATTTATAAAATTTTAATTTTATCTAGGGTTTACATTCTCCCTTATTACAAGAATTCTTTATTTTTTATTCTCTCTCCCAAGTTTGCTCTTCAACTTGAGACCTTCTCCATAATATCTTAACTATGGGTATCCTTTTGTTTTTTAATTCCTTCTTGCTATGATCTAGAATTTGTATTGGCTTCATTTCCAGTGTTAAATCCCTCTGAATTTCTACAAGAACTTGCGGTAACACCCGAGAGGGGTAAATATCAGCCTCATAGAGCAAAGATACATGAAAAATATCATGTATCTTAGACAAGTGCGGGGTAACACCAATCTATAACAACTAGTCCAATCCTTTCTATAATTTCAAAAGGCCCTATATATCTTGCACTATCTTTCTTTTCATTCTAATCTGGATGATATTCCTCCATGTTGCCACCTTTATGAAGACTTTATTTCGTACCTGGAATTCCAAGAACCTTCTTTGATTATCCGCATAACTCTTTTGCCCATTCTGGTCTTCCTTCATTCTATCTTTAATAATCTTTATTTTATCAGTAGTAATCTATACCAACCCATGACCAATACGCTTTTGATCTCCTATTTCCTCCCAACATACTAGATTCTAACATCTCCTACCATAAAACACTTTACACGGTGCCATTCCTATGGTATCCTGATAGTTGTTATACATGAATTTCACCAAGGATAATAGATCCTCCCAATGACCATCAAATTCCAACACACATGCTCTTAAAAGATTCTCGAGAGTCTGTATGATCCTTTTAGATTGGTAATTTATCTGAGGATGAAATGCAATGCTTAGATTTAAATTAATTCCTAAGGTCCGCTGTAAACTTGACCATAACCTTGATATGAACCTCGGGTAGAACCTCAATTGATACTTCAACTTCTCTAACTAGGGATAACCCAAATAGTTCCTCCAGAAATACATTAGGAAATTCCCTCATTATTGGGATACTAGCCAGCTCCAATCTCCATTCCTTTCCTAATTTTCTAATATGAGTCAAATAGGCAGGACACCCATTTTGGATAAGCTTCTTAGCTGTCATGATCGAAATCATGCAAGTGAGAATCACTTTTCTTTCTCTTCTAAACATCACTTGCTCTCCCCCTCTAGTTGGATAGCCACCATTTTGGTGAAACAATCAATTTGTGCTCGATGTATGCTCAACCAATCCATACCCAAGATCAAACCAAAACCATGTAAGTTTAGAGGCATTAAATCTACCATTAACTCACCTCCCCCAATATAAAGTCTAACCCTTTTATATGTATTTTCTATAACTACGTTCTCTCCTAAATGTACTATTAGTCACTCTCACTTCTATTTTACTAGGCAAAACATGCAAGTTGTTTACAATTCGCCAAGATATAAAAGAATGACTCGTTTCAGGATTAAATAAAGCATAAACATGCATTGATTATAACTGTAATATACCTGCCATAACATAATGTACAACTCTCACATCCTTCTAAGTCATATGGTATTCTTTATCTTGGGTCCTTTCCTCCTAAAACCTAGGTTGGTCCCGATTAGCATTCGCCCCTAACAGAGCAGGTCTCACTGGTCTATCAACTGTTACAGAGTGTTGTTGACTAGGTAGTCATCCTTTGGCCCTGAGTACCCTTAGTAGCACGATAGGGACAATCCTTTATCCTATGACCTGACTCTCCACAATAATAACATCTTATGCCTAAGAACTAGTAGTCCCTCCATCCATGTCCCTCTTCCCAACATATATAACACCTTTTAAGCAAAGTTGTGCAGTCTTCAGGGTGCCTCTGATTGCATTTGTTACATAACGGATACATAGATCTTCTTTGCTCGGTAGACCCCCTTATCGTACTCACCCCTTAATAGGCCTGACCACCAGTCTGCATGGACCCCCCCTGAACTCCCTTTGGAATAAAGTTTCCTCTTTTCCTCAAAAACTATCCAAATGATTGCCCTCCCTTTCCTTTTTTCAGAAAATAAGGTTTACTAGTAGAAAACACAAATTCCCTTCTCTTGGACCTTGTTATTTGTCCATGTTTAACTCCTTAACTCTTATTATCCCTTATCACCCTCTTCGTAGCGTGGCCAGCCTATACCGATTCTCATACTATATGAAACAACATAGCTATCAACATCATCTTCAGTTCTGGTCTGAGCCCATCATGAAATCTCTCTATCCGATGATGTTATGAAGAAAGATGTTCTGAAGCAAAGACGAATAAATCTTGTAATCTCCTCTCTTATTCCAACACAATCATATCTTGTTGTCTCAAATCCAAAAACTCATACTCTTTATCCTTCTGATGCTGCTAAGAATAATAACAGTCCTCAAACTCTTATTTGAAATCCTTCCACATTAATACTTCTTCCAATCTCCTTTCCCTAATCATCTCCCACCAAGAATGGGCACTTTTTGCTAATAATTGGGTAGCACAATCAACCGGAAGCTCTTATAGTACTGACATTTGATTCAACACTTTTTCCATTTTCTCACCCGATATCCAACAACTTCGAAATCTTTTTCCCCTGAATATGTTGTACAACCCATTTCCCTTATTCCTTTTACCTAGTGTACCAAGGTGACCATTTTCTCAACTTTAGGTGCAGCACTAAATGCTCCAGCTACCCCTGCTGCTATCGCTTTAATCAAATGCTCCAAGAAGACAAGGTTAGAATAAGGCGTTAGTGCGACAATCGACGCCATTGGTGGGGGTCGATCCGGCTTCCCCTATTCATGACTCGTCCCATGCATTGCTACCTTTGCTTGATAGGAATTAACATCCTCCTGATATCCTATCGCTTCACCCTTTTCGAAGTGTACTGATACTGCAGACATGTGTGAAGCGATATCTGCCAATGGATTTTCCTCCCCACCATCATCTTCATGGAGTATGGTATGCTCCCTTCCTTGAGACAAGGACAATTTAGTCCTGGTTCCTTGTTTGGTACGAACCATCCCGAAACACGTTTTCAATTTCATATTAGTACCTCATTCCATGAAACATTTTACCAATGCTTTGATACCAAATGTAATATTCCCAATTATTATCAGGAATATTTACAAGCAATTGCTTAAAAAAAAAACAAATGTATACTTAAAATTTCACAAAAATTTCAAACGAAATTTTGACAAATTTTCCCTTTACGACTAGTTAAGCTAACATTGAGTTTATGTATCATAGTGGAATGCACAGAGAAATGAGATATTTACAGAGATGCATCTCGTGTTTACAAATGGATACATGAATATCACAAGTCAGGTCATTATTCCGGATCTTGAGTAGGTTCCACCACATGGATACATGTAGTAAGAGCAACGTGCTTATCGAATTCAAAATCTCATAAGTAATCAAATATTTTCATAATTATGAAATGTTAAATGTTGGGTTCTATGTATTGATATTTTAATTTAACTTTAATGTTTTATTAATATTAGATTGGTTTCATGCTATGGAAGGGTCGAGAGACCGCATCTTATCTTTTTAATACTAATAAAGAAAGCAAAGTTCACATTGTCGCTTCCTAATGGTTAAATATTTACTGCACTGGACTCGATATCTTTAGAGAGCGGTTGACTCTTGATGATGTCGTGGTAAAAGACGAGACCACCTAGGCAAGTGCAAGAGCTGGATCCAGTCGTGCTATTAATGAACCTGAATCATCTAGTAGATGACATAAACGTAGATAGATAAATGATTTATGTTTTTATATTTTAGGATTACTTGAATATCAGATAGGATGAATTATTTTTTATTCATTTAAAATGTATATGTGTTTTTTATTTTTTGCATGCCTGTGATTACTTGTAGTTATGAAATGTGAGAATTTGTTGAGTTTAGTTATAATTTATTGATTGAGGTTATTGTGGATTTTTGCAGGCCGTTTTAAGTGGGATGAAATTTTAGATATAATTCATATATAGAAAAAACTTTGTTCAAATTTTGTTAAAATTATAAATTGTTTAACTTTCTAAAATCATAAAGTAAATTAAATTTCAAGTTAATAAAAATTATGATTTTATAAACATTTTCATGCTAAAAACACAAAAAGTTTCCAAAATTGTACAATAGCCAAAATGATCGTACATTTTTTCAAATATAATCAGACTATTTTAGCTAGCCATTTCTAAAATATTTGGCTAATAAATATCACGATGTAAATTTATTCATTAATTATAATTTTGTCATAGATCATAATAATGATATCTAGAAAAATATTTGCGGTTTTAAAACGTGACTTTATTGAAATATCGTGCTTATAAATATAATATCCTTAAACTTTATTATTTCGCTGAAGTTTTTTTATCCTATATTATTTCGTTTTTTTCCTTTGCTAATTAGACAATTTATCCTATAATTTTGGGTTCCCCGAAGAAGGGACAGGGACAGCATGTGCAACATTCGAAAAACGAACGTGCCAAGTTTCATCTTTTCTTTCGGTACCTTGAAACCACAGGAAGAAACAATAAAAAGAGAATAACAGAGAGTCAAGAACCACCTCTCTCTCTCTCTCTCTCTCTCTGTTGATTTACATTCCTCAAATCCAGTTCTCCCTGTAAGCTCCCTCTCTCTATCACTCTCTCTTGTTTTTTTTCCTTCCTGTTTCTCTTCTTCTTCTTGACTAAAATTTAGTGGCGGGAACCTGATTTTGGTGCATTGTTAGTTTTTTTTTTTTGGTTATGCAAATGTTTTTTTACCTGTTTTGTTCCCGGGCAGTGAAATAAGAGAAAAGAAATCATTTTATAGTTTTAAAATAAATATTGGCAAATGAGTTCTTTTTTTTTTCGTTAAAAAAAATCTGAGTACTAAAGTGAAAGTGAAGGTGCATAAATTCTAGGGTTTCTTCTGTCTTAGTATGGTCGGTTTCTATTTATTGCAAAACAAGCGTGATTGTAATGTTTTGGATCAATGCGACAATTTTTTTTCCTGTTATGCATTTGTTAGAATTGAGTGACTTAATGTGCCCTCTCGTTTCTAGGGTTTCTATGTGAAAAAACTTATTGTTTTGGACAGTTTAGTTAGAATTGGACATGAAAGGAGCTTACTTTAAGGGGAATGTGTTAAAAAATGTCAACTTTTGCTGTATCTTGAATTTATTTGATCTGGGTTTTCATTTTTTTGTATTATGAAATAAGGAAATGAAAAATGTGATTCAAAGAATGTATTGTGATTCAAAGAATGTATTTCAGTTGATTATCTTTAGCTCTTGATTGGTTAACAATCTTTCATGTTGCAATAATTTGACATTATTATGTGTTATTGCGTAGGTGGTTGCTTATGGTGTATTTTTGTGCAGTTACTGAAGTTTTGACATTGGGACATAGCGAGATTTTGTGGTTTCTGATCTGGGTGGGTTCCAACAATGCCATTATTAAAGAAAAAGCCGTTTACTTTGCTGGAACCTCCTACGGATTTGGAGCCCAATGAGCTTGTATACCAAGTTCGGTTCACAAAAGAGATATTCCGAGATTATGAGTATCCTTCTTTCAAAATTCTGCAAAGTTATTGTATGAAATTTTTAATTGGATTTGCGTTATGAGTTATTTCATTTTTACAGTTTCTAATAGGCCCAAGAAAACTCTGTTTAGTGGAGGTCTTCTTCGGGATATTGGATAATAGAATCCACATCTTTGTTATTTGAGTTTTCTTGTTTCTTTTCTGCAGCCAGATGGATACTACTAGTAGTTTGTTTTCCATAGTTTGGATTAGGGTATCCTTGAACAAGATAAAGGGTCAAAAGAGATTTCTTTAGTTCGAATTCTTATGGCTGAATGAATTATTTCGATTTGTTAGGCTAACCCATTTTCTCTAATCTAGTATCTAGAAGAACTACTGCTTCTAATGGAAGCAAGCAAAACTCTGTTGGGTGGAGGCCTTTTAGGTATTGGCATCTTGTATGATTTAAGATGCGCTGCCAGTTGGTTTTTTTTTTCCTTAGCTTGAATCAGAGTATATTTGAACCGGATAAACTTGTATCGCCAAAGATTTTGGACATGTAAAGTTAGTGGAAAAGGTAACTTGACTTATGAAGAGGCGTTAGTTTCTGAAAAACATGCAGCTGAGAAGGTTCCAGAGATACCCAAAGAGCTCATGACCCCTGCACTGTGCACCATTCAGTTTAGTAAGAACTAACTATCTGATGTATTAATATGGATCTTTTTTTCTTTTTCTTACTTCTATTGATCTGTTCTTTTACCTCTCTGTCCTTTGTATCTGCTGCACAATAATTGATTACTTTGCTGATGCTCATACAATATGGATTTCTTTTGGACCCCCAAATGCTCCATGTTGAATATTTGGCACATGATTTACTGTACAATTATCCCTTTTCTTGATCTGTGTGGAAACGGATATATAGGTTGACATGTTTGACATAATGGAGACATAGGTACGTGTTGATATGCATCAGCTGATATTCATATGTTTTCTTTATTTGTACAATTTTATGTTCAACAATGTTTAGAATCCTATTTGCAGATTATATGTTTGAATCTTTTATGATTGTTGAAAGTCTGCGTGACTTTCATATGTTGAAAGGCTAGTGTTACAGACCCAAGGGAAAACGGTTGCAATTGCAATCCATGATGTACTGTAATCCATTATTTCAAAGCTCTAGTTTGGCAGTTTCAAAGCTCTAGTTTGGCAGTTTACCTGCTTCAAAACTCTAAACCTTGCCAAAAGAACGTGGACACATTGGACAGCATGTCAGTAACATGATGTATAATTTTGTCTTATTTTAATTAATTTTCTGCAATGCCAACATTTCATATACCATTTAAGGTTCAATGCATAAACTTTTCTCTTCTCAAATAGTTCAACTTTTAAGGGAAAACTTGGGCATCTTGACTTGGAAAGAGCCCTTATTTTCATGTCATGACATCTCAGAGGTCAAGAAGGGATAGATGGTGATTCTTCTCATTACAATGCGAGGGTGGATGCTGGTGGTGGAGACTTTTAAGTATTCATACTAGTTTTGAACATACCTTAAATTTGACATATCTGATAGCACAATGCAGCATTGGTGGCACATCTTATTTTTGCATCTTGCAAAGCAGGCCTCCAAGTTGCATATAGTAGCCTGCGTAGCAGGTATCTTTACTAGATTTTATGGAGATGAGGTTTAGGCATATTTTAACTCATCTCCTCGTATATACCAGTGGATTGGGTCAATATGTAGGTTGCCTTTGGTAGCATGTAATTGAATAAGCCAATAGCTACATTGATCAGAGTACTCGAGGAAGTTGACAATTTTGGTCTTCATTTGCTATATTTGTCAATCTGAACCCAAATGGTGTGACCTGGAATTTGATGTTTTCAAATTGTTGTTGCAGTATCCTGGGATATTTAAAGTTGTAGCCTTCATATTCTTGAATGATTATGACCGATCCAGTCCTACTAATTTATCCCATAGTCCTGAACTGGGAATTGCTGATGCCTGAACTTGCGCTTCTCTTTCTGAATGCTCTCTACTCCACTTTTCACTGAGTAGAGTAAGAGCTAGTCAATGTGGAACATATTATTCTAACTGATGGTATACTGTCGGCATGGATTAAGTTTTCTACTAAACAAGCTATTCCACGTTGAATTGCAAGACTAGTCATAGAGTGTCTTAAAAGATCATCCATCATCATAGTTGATACTATGCAAGTATTTTCATAATGTTACTTAATATAATGTGACAGTAACCTTTGATTCCATTACATCATTCCCTTGGTGCATATAACATGTGTTTGCAGATGATGATACTTATTTGATATTCTTTACTGTTTCCAATGAACTAACGTCTTTGCTCAAGTCATCAAATTGCTAGAAGTAAAAAAAATACACATTATAGAAAGCATGCTGCTCACGCCATGGCCCACCCAACCCCGTTTAAATGAAATAAGGAAATAGTTGTCTGCATAAAGTTCATTCTATGAATGCTTGGCTAAGGATAAGCTTTTTGGTGAGATATGTAATTACAAATCTGTTTTCATATGCACTTTTATCATTGTACTGTACACATCAACAAACTTAGAATTTTTATACGAGTTATTGTTACTCTCAATTATAATCTTGTTCCCTCCTTTCAAAGTAGGTGGTTTGTCACTTTTCAATGTATTGGCGCAATAAAACAAATTTGAAATGGAAGTTTTTCATTGAATATGATCTGAATTGCATGTAAGAGAAAATCAAAAAGTGGTATGCATGCTTATTGTTTATTGTAAATCCACCTATTGGCTTTGGGTCTCTCTGAATGCCTGTTCAGCCTTTACTTTTATCCACATAATCTATGTTTCTGTATTCACAGGCCAATTGTTTCTCAGGTATGCTTTCGTTAAAAGATCTTGCAGACACGATGGCAGCAAAGTTGCAGGAACATTTGTTTGTAGGGGCAGAATTGCATGGAAAGAGAAAGAAAGGTGATCTCTGCCCTTGCAAGATATTAAAGGTTTTGGAGGACAGTACTGTTAAAACAAAATATGAGGTAGCATGGCTTGATAGGAATAAAAAAGTTACAGAAACTGCAGTAGTGAACCGAGATGATCTGATATGGAAGAAATCCCCTTTCAGTAGGAACAGTTTGAAGCCTTTTATTCGGAAATCCACACGCCAAAGTTTTCCTTGGGTGCTTCATGATAAACTGGCAGAAAAATATCGAATATCAAGGGATCCACCACAAGATCTAAAAGGCATAGTTTTCATTCAGGATGGAGTAGTTTATAATAAAAGAAAGAAAGATGCAATGGTAAATATACTGTAACATTTGTTTGGTCTTTCGAGTTCATCACATATCATGTTGGCTTATATGCATCATGTCCAGGAGGTAAAAGACTCTCGAAAACTTAAGAAGAAAAAAGTAGAAGCCGAGGAAGCTGAGGCCACCAAGAAAGGTAGGTTAAAAATATAGAAGCAACCTAATTCTTTTTTAAATTTAGCCTGACTTTTATTTATTCTACAATATGCTATTTATATTTTTTAAGCATTTTTTATATATTTTTTGTCTCTTTTAATGAGGGTAGGAAACTTGAACAGAAATCTTGCTGTTAAAATTCCCTTAAGGTCATGCATATCAAATAAATCATCACTTGACCATTTCTTTTATTGCTGTATTTTGACTTTCAGAAGATAATCATCAAAAGGAAGAGCCTATCAAGTATCCAATTGATGATCTTTTGGTGCAGCCTGAAACAGATGATCCAGTCTTTACAGTCCGCCCTTTGCCTTCTAGGGACTTTAATGTTCCAATGGATGGTGTTGGGGATCTTCTAATGGTTTGGGATTTTTTATCCTCCTTTAGTAAGCTGTTGCACTTGTGGCCGTTCTCTCTTGAAGATTTTGAAAATGCCATTTGCCGTAAGGGTAGCAATGTGAATCTCATTGTCGAAACACATTCTTCTCTTATTCGGTTACTAAAAAGTGAGAAAGATGAATGTTTTTCAGCTGTTCAGAAAAGAACCCGAGCATTGAAGGTAAAGTGCAGCAATTCCCTTGCTATTCTGGAAATTAATTCTGTTTAAAACTGGATTTCCTCATTAGCTACAAAATTTTGTTTCTCCTTGCTCTTCTGTGGAGCTTCTCTGTACCACGCCTTCATTGTGCTAGCTGTTGATGACCTCTGTTTTTTGTTTTTTTTTTTTGTTTTCTAACAGATAACATTAACTAATTGGACAGACTATCTGTGTGATTTCTTAGAGATCATCAACATCGGTGATTTATCCACTCACATAACAACAATTAAGCGGGGGCACTATGGCCTTCTCGATGCTCAAGTCAAATTAGGAATCTTAAGAGAATTGGTTAATCAAGTCCTTGAAACAGATATCACAAGGGAGAAGTTGGCTGGGTATGTTGAAGAGCGGCAGGTACTCTTATCAATGAAGAGGGGGGAAGCACTGGAGGAGGGCAGGAAAAAAAGAGAAGAAAAAGAATGGTTGAAGGCCAAGTCTGTTGATAATGGAGCAACGAAGGGGCATGGTGTGGATAGCACAGGAAACAATCAACCTGTGTTGTCAAATGGGAATCACATTGGCCAGAACGGGCAGATTGCAAAAAACAAGGGAGAAGCCTTTTCAACCAGATCAAACCATGCATCAAACAGGTTGCAATTTTTTTCTTGTTTGCATGTCAGTGCACAAGCTCACACACTTACACATGGAAATGGACACAAGAATAATTGTAAACATGGCTAATGCTTATTACAATTTGGACCGTGACAGTAGGCATTTGGAGATTGAATCAAAGAAAACAGGCAAGAAGAAGAATATGGGCGTGGAAAGCCAAGCAGAAAAGGGGATAGATTTAACCAAAAAAGAAGCATTGCTACTGCTGAGGGATGAAAAAATTGCTGCATCAACATGGAGCATCAAAGAGCGAAGGGTTATTTATCTTTTACTGTCCTTGTCCCTTGTGTATGTCTGCATGTGTTTATGCTTGCTCATATTGCCGTGCTCATTTTTCTTTTTTTGGTTTGACATTGTATGATACCACAGAGAGCATATTTTGAACGTGAGCTAGAGAAACGAATCCTGCACACCAACCCTCTGGGTAAAGACCGAGATTATAACAGGTATTGGTGGTTCAAGCGTGATGGGAGGGTTTTTGTTGAGAGTTCTGACTCCAAGCTTTGGGGCTGTTATTGTTGCAAGGAAGAGGTAGCGGCTCTTAATAACTTTTATCCATCCACTCTTGTTTTTGTTTCTTTTCTCCCATTTGAATGAATCAGACTGGGCACTTTTGAACAGATTGATGCATTGATGGGCTCACTGAACCCCAAGGGTGAGAGAGAGAGGGCTCTTCAAAAGCAGGTGGACAAATTCTACAGTAGAATTTGGTGAGTCATTGTTGACTGCGTTTAGAAACAATCTTTGTTTTTATCTGGAAAATGGTCCCTAGTTGAAACCTATGATCACTCGTTATTGAATGGTCCAACAGTCCCTGTTGCGGCTCTTCAACTGATTGTCATAGAATTTTAGCTGATATTTAGTCACTTGCATAAGAATGGTGCTATATCCAATTAGCAACAGAACAAAAATAGCCTGCGACTTTTCTTTTTGAATTCAAATTCCTGAATTACATGCCATGGAATGAAATAGCTTTTTAGACCCTTTCTGCCAATGTTTTGTAAGGCTTAGGACTTTTTGTTCTTTAATGTTGAAGAAATTAGCTTGCTAACAGCACTGCCATGCAATTTTTTTCTTTCTTCATTTGTGCCTAACCTATAAACTTTTCTTCAATCTTGTTACCAGCTTGGAACTCCAGAAGAGATCAAAAGATTTGGCTACCAAAATTGCATTGGAGGAAGCTGTGCATAGGAGATCTACACGTGTCCGTGCTCTACCAAGAGAGAATCCTGCTAATGCTTTTCTCAATTATGTTAACAGGTGGAAAGAAGACTGACACAGTTTTACGATTATATTCAAAGGCTCAATCTCTGGTCGAGTTTAGCTTAGGTCCTATACAAATATTTTAAGGTCGGAATGTGGGATATGTGAGAGTAAGAGATTTTTACTATGTTATCGGCAATTCATTATTTTGTTGGTCGGAATCTTGGGGCGATGAGTGAGGTAGGAGTAATGACAGGGACAGGGGCAGTGGCCATCAAGAGAACATGGACGGGAGAGTATTTTTTTGTCCATTCCCTCTTAACATTTGACAATCTTGTATCGACACTAGCCTCAATTTTTGTAAATGGCATGGTTTACCTTGTTAAGACAGATCTCTCTCTATTCATTGTTTTATGCTTTGTATTTAAATATTTCTGTTATTTTCTCTAGGAGTAGTAGTGTACCCTTATTAATTTGTATTTTTCTGTTTTTGGTAATTTACATCTTGATGTCAAAAGCAGGTGGCCATTGACAACTTCTGAGAGTCTCAGACAACTAGCGAACCAGAGAGCAACTAGTCTCAACAGCCTCATGCCATACATTTCATGATTCTCAGACTTGCGCATATGAAGTTTAGCTTCCATTTGTTCTTAAGATAAAGTTCTAAAATTTCTTTGGGTTTTTAGCCCTTTTTAAGGTGCATCCTAATATCTTCTTGAACTTGTAGTTAATTCAAAATCTGAAAATTTCTTTAATATTTCACCCGAAAATCAAGTGTCCTTTATTGGACTTATCTCAAATGATCTGTTAAGTGAAACAAATTATATGAACTATTTAATATTGTTCTACAAAAATTAATTCAAAATACAATTGAATATTTGTATTTTCTTCAGGCTGCCTCCATTAGATTATAGAAATAACGATGGCAAGGGAGGAAGTTTCCATAGGAACAGAGAGCTTGTTCAGGGCTCCTCTCTTTGGTCTTTAGTCTCTATTTAACAGGCGAATTAAGGAGTTCAAATTCAATATCCCAAGATTGGTTGCTCTTCAACACAGGTAATCTCTTTAAGTAATTGAAACTAAAAACAGATCTTCCAGGAGATGAGATTGTGGACTTGTTAAAAGAAGACCAAGTTTTCCTTCTATATACTGGCGTTTTGCCTATACAACAACGTTCCCAACTTTCCAAGTTAACTGACCCGTGTGGCAAGCAGTCATGGTCGTACACGTCTCTCCCTTTTGTCATAAGGCAATTTCTAAAACAATGACCATTAACCTGCAAAAGAAAAGATTGAACGAGAGAGAATGAAAACTAGAAAAGTTTGATCTTCTCCTTTAGAGGCAGATCCACTATGGATGTATTATAATTTCCCCCTTCTTTAAAACACCTTGCCCTCAAGGTGAGGGTAAGCCTTCTTAAGCCTAGATTCCTCCACCCACATTGCATCCTCTTGTCCTTGACCTTATGTAGAATTCAGAGATATCTATTTTGTTTTGTATATTATTCATACTTTACAACTAGTATATAATATAAGGAAATGAAACATGATCCAAGAATAAAGTCTAAACAATTGCTAACCGAGAATAAAGCCTAAACATAAGTTTCTAATAATTGGACAATGAGTTATATATAGAATGTGCAGATATGGTGTGTAGATGTGACGTTGATACTCCCTCTCAAGTTGGAGCATGGAGATCTGTAATGCTCAACTTGCGTGATAATGCTTGGAAGTGTTCTCGTCCTAAAGCTTTGGTGAAGATATCTGCAAGCTGATTGGAGGTTGTTATGTGTCTGGTGGTGATAAGGCCAGATTGTAACTTCTCACGAACAACATGATAGTTAATTTCTATATGTTTTGTATGCTCGTGGAAAACAGGGTTCTGAGCAATGTGAAGAGTCGCCTGGTTGTCACAGTATAAAAGCATCGGTTTGGAATGGTGAACGTCGAGATCATGTAGGAGTGTTTTAAGCCATGTGAGTTCATAAGTAGTGGAAGCAAGAGCCCGATACTTAACTTCAGCAAAAGAGCGAGAGACAGTTTGTTGCTTCTTAGTGAGCCAGGAAATAAGACTGGTGCCAAGTTGAATGAAAAAACCTGTGGTGGATCTGCGAGTGAGTGGACAATTAGCCCAGTCTGAATCAGAGTAAGATGAGACTTGAGCAAGAGACAGTCTGTTGCTTTTTAGTGAGCCAGGAAATAAGACTGGTGCCAAGTTGAATGAAAAAACCTGTGGTGGATCTGCGAGTGAGTGGACAATTAGCCCAGTTTGAATCAGAGTAAGGTAAGACTTGAAGATTGCTGGAAGTAGGAAAGAATAAGCCCTGTTCTGGAGTGAATTTAATATAACGAAGAATGCAGACAACAACATCATAATGTGGCTATCGCGGCTGATGCATAAATTGGCTCAGAATGTTGACTGGAAACATGATGTCAGGACGGGTGATGGTGAGGTAGATGAGATGCCCAACGAGTCGTTAAAAAGAGCTTGGATCAGGAAGGAGATCACCATCAACATTATTAAGCTTCAGATTTTGTTCCATGGGAAAAGTAGTGGGACGAGTACTAAGATGGCCATTGTCAACAAGGATGTCAAGAGCATATTTGCGTTGATTCAGGAATATACCAGTGGGAGAATGAGCAACCTCGAGTCCGAGAAAGTATTTTAATTTGCCAAGATCCTTGATGTGAAAGTGATGAGCGAGCATGGTCTTAAACTTGTTAATGGCAGAGAGATCATTACCTGGTATAAGAATGTCATCAACATAAACCAATATGAAAGTGGAAGACTGACCCTAAGAGAGTTTGAAGAGTGAATGATCAGCCTGAGATTGGGTGAAACCCGCAACAAGTAGAATAAAGCATAATTTAAAGAACCAATTGTGAGATGCTTGCTTGAGGCCATATATGGATTTCTGAAGACGACAAACATGAGTCATTATTGGTGTGGAATAACCTGGTGGAGGAGACATATAAACTTCCTCATTAAGATTGTCGTGTAAGAAGGCATTGTTAACGTCCAACTAGAAAAGATGCCTTTGACGAGTTGCAGCAACTACAAGAATGCATCTAATAGTAACAAGTTTAGCAACAGAAGCAAAAGTGTCATGATAATCCAAACCTTCTATTTGAGTATATCCCTTGGCCACTAAGCGAGCTTTGTGGTGCTCTATGGATCCATCAGCCCGAAATTTGGTTTTGAACACCCATTTATAGCCAATAGGTTGTTTGCCAGGTGGAAGAGGTTGAAGAATCCAAGTATGGTTTGCTTCTAAGGCTTGAATTTCAACTGCCATGGCATTGCGCCAATAAGGATGGTGCACAACTTGAGAATATGAGGTGGGGTCGGGATGTTGAGATAATGCAGAAAGGAAAGCTAGATGATGGTTAGAAAAACGATGATAAGATAAAAAAGAAGATAGACAATGAGCGGTACCTGAGGAAGATCGTGGAACTGGAGAAGCCATGAGGGACTTAGGAAGAGAAGAGCAGATGTAATCATTGAGGTAAGGTGGACGTGTAGCAACTCATTTTGGTCGTGAAATGGGATCTTAAGGTGGTAAGGAAGGAGGAGATGGTGATGTGAGTGGTAAGGGAAGAAGGATGGAAGAGGAAGGTGATGATGTCGGTAAACTGGATGAGGAGGGAATATCAGGAATTGGAAACGGAAGGACTGGAGCAGTTGCAGGAGTTGGAGGTATGAGGTGGTAAGGAAAATTATGTTCTTTAAAATTAACGTCACAGGAGATTAAGATCTTGTGATTTTCTAGATCATATACACGATAAACTTTATGGTTGGCAGGATAACATAAGAAAACACAATGTGAAGCACGAGGAGAGAATTTATCTCGATGTTAATGAGGAGTTTGGGCATAGCATAAGCAACCAAACACTCGTAAATATGTATATGATAGTGGTTTTTTGAAGAGGAGCTCGTAAAGGGACTTATGTTTCAAGCTAGGGGAAGGAGTTCAGTTAATTAAATAAGTGGTTGTGAGAATACATTCTCTCGAGAATGAGATGGGAAGATTAGCTTGAAAACGTAAACATCGGGCCACATTAAGTAGATGGCGATGTTTCTGTTCGGCAACACCATTTTGTTGAGGTGTATCCACACATGTGCGTTCGTGAAGAATGCCATGATTATGAAAAAAAGTTTGGAGTTTATTGGACAGAAATTCTTGACCATTATCAGTGCGCACATGGCAAATAATGCAATTAAATTGAGTTTTAACCATGTCAAAAAAATTTGTAAGGCAAGTAAAAGTATCAGATTTCATGTGCATGAGATAGACCCATGTTGTGCGTGAGAAATCATCCATGATTGTTAAAAAATAATGTGCTCCTGAATGTGATGCAATAAGATAACCACCCCATATATCACAATAAATTTGATTGAAACAAAATGTGCTTTTATTTGTATTCAAAGAAAAAGGTAAACGAGCGTATTTACCTTTAGCACATATATCACAAGCCAAATGTTGATTAGAAACATGTAAAGTTTTTGGAATACATGAAGTAGAAGGATGACCAAGTCGCTAATGCCAAATAATGGAGTCAGGGATGTTTTGAGAGTGGAAGGTAGAGGTAGAGAAAGGCTTGTAGTGATAAAGTCCATCTCATACTTCACCTGTTCCAATTAGCTTCCTCGTTGATAGGTCCTAAAAAACACAAAAGGTAGAAAAAAATATGGCAACACAATTGAGAGTTGTGGTGAGTTTGCTAATGGACAGTAAATTAAATTTAATAGAAGGTATATATAGAACATTAGAAAGGGAGATATCGGGTGAAATATGTAATTTACCAGTATGAGTTATAGAAACAACATCACCATTTGGAAGTTTAATGGGACATGGTTGATGAAGGGATTGAACATTATTAAGGGATGACAAATTCAAAGTTATATGATCTGAGGCACCTGAATTAATAATCCATTCATGATTAGAAAAAGAAGTAGAATTGTAAAAAGCAAGATTACCAGCAAAGTTGGCAGAGTTGGTGTTCAAAACCAAATTATGCACTGGTGATAGAAGATCCAAGAGGCGAGAGCATTGGTCATTAGTGAGGTCATGGATATTAATCTTAGAAAAGGTTGAAGAACTGATGGCATTAGTCATTGCCATTGATGAGCCAACATGTCCATTAGATGCTTCACGGTATTAAGGCTTGTTTTTTGGGGTAACCATGCAGCTTGTAACAGTTAGATTTCTAGTGACCATCACGATCACAGTAGTCGTATTTTGGATGACCACGTCCTCTTCCCTTATAATCCAAAAGCTGTGTGAGAAAACGAGGAGCTACCATGGCAGCAAATTTTGTTGGAATACTGGAGATATGTAGGAGATATTGTTTCTCTTCTTGACGCTGAATTGAATGTACTTTGGTGACAGGAGGTCAATAATCCATAGCTAAAATCTGGTTACGAATTGGAGCATAAGAATCATGTAATCCCATAAAGAACTGAAAAACCCGCTCAATATCTTGCATATGAGTTAATTCTTTTAAGACACCACAAGTGCATTTTGGTGCAAGAGTGAGCATTGCAAGCTCATCCCAGTAACCTTTGAGTGTAGTGAAATATGCAGGAATGGTCATAGAGCCTTGGATGAGGGTAGCAACGTCACGCTTCAATTTGAAAATCCTGGGATTGTTGTTTTAAGAGAAACGATCTTCAAGATCAAGCCATACATCACGAGGACTGTCATGATAAATCAGACAATTAACAATGGATTTATCAATGGAGTTGAGAATCCATGATAAAACCATGTCGCTACAGCGTTTCCACAATTGAATTTCGGCTGTGGAAGATGGTTTGGAGAGAGTACCATTAACAAAACTCAGTTTGTTTTTAGCGTTCAATGCCATTTTCATGGCTCGCTTTCAGGTAGGGTAATTGTCACCATTAATAAGAATGGAGACTAGGATGGAACCTATGTAATCAGCAGAATGAAGAAAATATAGAGATGATACTCAGGAATTGACGAAGATGTTAAAGAGGAAACTTCTTGAGGTGTGATATTAGACATGGCTACAAGAAGAAGATATGAGGATGATGAAGAACGTATATAGAGAATGAAGAACATATATAGAGATATGCAGCAGAATGAAGAACATATGTAGAGAACTGCTCTGATACCATGTAGAATTTAGAGATTTCTATTCTATTTTGTATATTATTCATGCTTCACAACTGGTATATAATACAAGGAAATGAGACATGATCTAAGAATAAAGCCTAAACAATTGCTAACCGAGAATAAAGCCTAAACATAAGTTTCTAATAACTGGACAATGGTTATATATAAAATGTGTAGATATGGTGTGAAGATATGGCGTTGATATTGACCTTCCCACCTAACCAAAATTTCTTTCTTAGTCTTTCGTTTAGATCTCCATTCCCTACTTGAAACTTCAATAGGTTTTGGGTTGAGTTTTCCTTCCAAGCCAAAAGGAGGCAACTTGGGTTCCAGATGTTCCTCCGAACCAATCATCTTTTTTAACAATGATATGTGGAAAGTGAGATGGATTCATGTCTCTTCAAAACAACTCCTACTTGACCCAACTTTGATTGAATATAAAATGGACCATAATAACTGAATGCCAACTTTTGATTCCTTCTCTGATGCAAACCCAATTGTTGGTATGATTGGAGCTTGAAATAGACCCAATCTCTCTCTTGTAAGTTTTCCTCCTTTCTTTTTCTAGTAGCCTAAAGTTTCTATCTTGCTTGTGCCTTTTGTAGATTTTCCTTGAATTATTTCTAATCTTTCTTTCAAATGTGTATCCACTGCTTCATTATTTGTAATTCCTGGAATGTAGTTTATTAGTCCTGGTGGAGTATAACCATAAATGTCTTAGATGGAGTAGATTTTAGTGATGCATGGTAATTAATTGATGTAATACCATCATTTGGCCATTGTAGGCCATTTAGACCATTCTTTAAGGTTTTCACCTGTTAAACATCAAAGATAACCTCTTAGGGTTTTGTTAATTACTTTTGCCTAGCTATCAGTTTAAAGGTGGTAAGTTGAAGATAAGTGCAGTTGGATTCATTAAACCCTAAATAACTTACCCTAAAATTTACTAGTAAATATGGGGCCCCTCTTAGTGATAATATTTTTAGCAGTCCATATGGCTTCATGACATATTATAAGAATAAGTGGGCTATTTTAATGGCACTATATGGGTATGTTATAGGAATAAAACGGACATACTTAGACAACTTATAAATAACCACTAAAATTACAAAATAATGATTAGATTTAGGTAAGCCTTCTATAAAATTCATAGGTAAAGGTTGTAGTAGGCTAATGTTATCTAGTTTAGCTCTTCGATGAATGTCACAATGCTTGGTATACTTATTTATATCAACATTCATCCCTGTAAAAAAAAATTAATAATCTCCCTTTGCTTGTTGTAAGGTCCTTTTATTGCATGACAAAGGACTTGAGGGGAAATTCCTTACTTAAAAACACTCTTCCTTTGTATAATAAAAGTCCACCTTTAAAATGGTACCTGTGGGAACCAACTGTATTGATTTTTCTATTGAAACACTTGTTGAATTTTCTTGTCCTTGGAATACCTATATTTTAGCTCCTCAATCCAACTAACTAAAGGAGTTGTAATGGTCCACAATTCTCCTTTTTTTCTTCAAACCTTCTGGATACGACATCTAGTGACATTAGAAAATAACATTCATACTTTTCTATCTATATATGACAAGAAAAATAAAACAAGAAAGAGCATGAAAATCGTAACCTTCAAAGAAAAGTCTCGGATTCTGTCAGTTTTGACCTTCAACCATTTCGACTTGAATATATTGAGCTAAAAAAGTCTATTTGTTGCAAACTTAATTTTTGCTGGATTTCTGACTCAAATACCTATCAACTTATCAAATTGCAACAGAACAAGAGCTCATATGAGAGATATATGATTTTTCTAAGATAACCCATAAATTCTACTAGCAGACATGTTTTGTAAAGAAACAAGTCCAACTTTCTTCCAAAGCATCCAAACTGACATGAACATTTTTTCTTTATATGGAAAAGGTCTTTACACGGGCAAATTAACTTTACTAATTCAAAGTCAAAGCTTGAAGATTTCATGCAAGACTATTTTTTCTTCTTTATAGGAAAATAGTTATTATACCAATTAAATATAGATTTGGAAATGACTCTTTTTTTCTTTCCTAATAAAAATGAACTAGTAGAAAGGTGATTATTAGGTTTTTTTATCTGATAAAAAGGAAAGAGAGAGAGGTGAAGAAGGTGGCGGCCAGAAAGATGAAAAAACTATCATCTTTTTTTCTACACCCAAAATTATGTTTTCATCTTTTCTCTTCCTTATTTGTTTGATAGTCATGCAAGACTAAGTTATTTTTCTTGGTTGAAAGGATACAGAAGCCTTTGAATTTAAAAAACCTGTGAGATTTATTTTATCTTTTCTTTTCAGTTTATATGATGAGTATGAATTCTTTCCTATACTTATTTTCTATGATTATTTAGTTTCATTGTTAGAGCGGACTCTAAGTTATATTCTAACCAATCTATTGCTAAGTTTGCTATCAAAACCGGAGATGTGATATTTAACTTGCGAAGAGACTAAGTTTAATAATTATGGAAGATCTATGTTATTAATCTTAGGGAAAACATTTAATTAAATCAATCATAGATTACAAAAAGTTATGTTGTCTAGATTTATCAACCTATCTAGTTTTTAAGGCTGCCATTAAATTAAATTACTAGCGCGGACGTCGTGGTTGTTAAATGGTTAGGGTTAGTTATACTGTGGAACAATTAACTGACTAATATTAAGTAAAAATAAATATTCAAAATATAAATTGACGTATCGTTTCAATGATCAGTTTTGATTTCTGTTGGTGGATGTTTACTCATTTAGCATAACTTAGATAATCTCAAACCCCCCCTATTTTTTTTAATCATTTAGCATAAAGAACGTAACTAGATCTTCCTCGTGGAATCGACCCCTTGCTTGCTCTATACTATTTTATTTATTTAAGCTAGGGTAATTAATTTGTGTGACCGCGACATCGCAACACTTATAATGTCCTTTATGGGTCTTGAAGGTAGTCTTGTGGATGTTTTCAGTCTTCACTATGATCTGATGGAATCTAGATCTTAGGTCTAGTTTTTAGAAAAATTCTAACCTACATAGCTTATCTAGGAGTTCTTCAACCACATGAATTGTAAACTTATCTTTAATTGTTTCTTTGTTTAAAGCTCTATAATCAA
This sequence comes from Populus simonii, assembly GCA_007827005.2. Taxonomy (NCBI): domain Eukaryota; kingdom Viridiplantae; phylum Streptophyta; class Magnoliopsida; order Malpighiales; family Salicaceae; genus Populus; species Populus simonii. Next base: position 14,185,813 of record CM017467.2, on the reverse strand, counting down.
CACACATCTTCTATGATCCATCAACTTTTCTTACTAATAACACTAGTGAAGAGAAAAGACTTTGACCAGATCTAATGGTACCTAGTTACAGTAACTCTTTGACAATCTTCTCCTTTTCATCTATTTAGTAATAAGGATACTTATACCTTTTTAATTGCAATTGGATGGTTATGAAACCTTTTATGAGGTAGCCCTTTAGGTTCCTAGAATACAACTCTAAACTCTTCAAGTAACCTTTGAACAAATTCAAAAATCCCTTAATTGACTAAATTTTTTGAATCTACGTTTCATATCTGTAAAATCAATCCCTCAACTGTTCTTTTAAGCTTTTTTGGAAATCTTAGTCTATAGTTTACCTTAGACTTCTGAACCCAATACCTTTAAGAAATAACTTATTTCCTCTAATGTGGAATTTCATTGTTAGAGTTGCAAAATCCTATGGAATAGGGCTTAAACCTTTCAACTAATGTATTTCCAAAACCTTGTCACACCCCATCTTTAAGACATGGGCTTTGATCTAGAACTGGTTCTCTTAAATTAAGAACTTAAAATCTAGGTAACACCCTTTATTGGTGATCCTTGTATCATCTGCAATCTTGACCCCAACTTGCTAATGGGTTGAGATGTCCAATTCTAACCTCTTTGCAACTTTTGAATGTATAAAGTCATGGGAACTTGTAGTATCCATAAAGGCCAATAATAATAGGTTGTTAATTCTTATTTGGATCCTTATTGTTCTAGGATTAAGACTTCTAATCACAATGTGTAGAGAAATTTCCACCTCCCTATTAGACTCATATGAATCTCCCAAATCAATACGATCCCCTATTGATAAAAAAATTTCCATCTCCTTTAGTCTCATCATCTTCCTCCATCAAGAATAATTTAGGCCCTCCATACTTATGACCCGAACTCCATGTATTATTGCATTTTTAAAAAAGTCCATTATCGCTTTTATCCTTGATTTGGGTTGGATTCAACTTAAGCACTAACTAAACTGTATTGGGCCCAACCTTAGTACTGTTTTTGTATTAGGCTTGTTACTAGTCCCTATAGGAATGGTTCACCATTATTGCCTCATTACTGTGAGATTTTGTTTGTGCATTCATGCCAAACCATAAGCTGCCACCAAATTAGATGGGTTAAACATCCTGATCATTTTAATTTCATTGTTAAGCCAATTGAGAAAGCAACTTAATCAATAAGAATCTGAAAGCCCATGAACCCTATTTGAGAGGACCTAAAATTAACCAAAGCCTTCATCAAATCATCATAAAATAAGGTTTCAAACCTGATTTGCAGTGCCTTACCAAACGATTCCTTGCTAGTAATTATCCTACACTCCTCCATCTCTTAGAAATAGATTATTGCCTTGCCCTCCATAAGAAAACTAGTCATAAATGACTAGTGTCTTGGATTAGTGTTGTGATAATTAAAATAATAGGTTGCCTTATAAATCTATTCTTTAAGACCTTCTCCACTGAATTGAGGGAAATTGAATTCTATTGGCCTTTGCTGCAACTATTGATCTCCTTGTGGCTGTGGTTCAAACTCCTAATGATTGGGAACATTCACTAATGTAATTAGGGTGTTTGGAGGGGACTCCATTGGTCTCTTTCCTTGAACTTTGGCAAAATTATCCATTTTGTTCGAAATTTATTGCAACTAGTGAACTAAATCTTTTAACACTTTTTGTTGAGACTGTTATTATTACTACTGCTCTTCTTGCTGGAGCTTCATACTAGCTACAACTTCAAGCAATTGAGACATTCATATACCTTCCACTATGGATCACTAGGCTCCGATACCACTTGTAATAAATAATAGGCAATTAAATGCTTGTATTTAATTGTAAGGATAATGGAAGTTTGTAATGGTACAATTAAAGGCATTGAAGATTTTAATTGGAAAGAGATTTTGATTATAAAGACTAAATTGAAATGGAAATAAATAGTTTGGTTACCAATTTGAGGGTGACCAGGCTTCCAAAGACTAAGTCCAATATCTAAGAAATTCCATTATTTCCTAGGCTATCTTCTATATAATTTATAGAGTTTATAAATTAAATTCAAAATTCAAATTGAAACTGAAAACAAATTTTCCAGAAGATGAGATTGTGGACTTATTAAAAGAAGACCATGCCTTCTTTGTATACACTGTTGTTTTTGAATTTTAATTGAAGATTCTTGTTTTTCCTTATACAACAATGTTTCCAACGTTCTAATTAGCTGATCCCTGTGACAATTGTCATGATATATGAAATTGCCACCATTGATAGAGATTTATGAGACCAAGGTTACATCCTGGTCATACACGTTTCTCTTCCTTTTCTTTTAGTAATTTCTAAAACAATGACCATTTCCCTTGAAGGAAAAGATTGAATGAGAGAAAGAGAGAATGAAAACTAGAGAAGTTTGATCTTCTCCTTTAGAGGTAGATTCTTCATAGATCTATTACATCTATTCTTCACTAATGTCTTCACATACCTTCTTGTTTATTCCAATAGAATAAATAACCAGTTATTTCAACCCTCTCTTTACTTCTCAACCAATCTTTTAAAAAGAGTTTTGCAAAACCTCTTTAAAAGCATAAAGAATTCTTTAATGAGGAAATGAAGAAGGTCAACAGGTGGAGAAAAGCTCTAAGAAAGGCTTCATCTCTCTCTAGGTAGGATCTCAATACTATAGCAAATTGGCATGTCTTTCTTTCAATAACAAGTTTTTTTTACCTATCCAAGCCTGATATGATCTATCCCTATACAATACTTAATTACTTGTTAGCTTTGATTCCCAATATTTAATAAGAGTGATCAACTTTTTTTATATATTTTTTCTCTTTTATATGAATAAACATGAATCAAAATTTATCCAAAATATTATGGAAGATGTGTGGGTTAAACTAGGCCCTAAATATCTAGATGTTCCTAAGTACCTTGTGTTGTTGATTCTTATGTTGATAATATTATTGCCCTCGTAAGAATCGTTATAGATTATAGTCGCATTGTGAGCACATATGGAATGGGTGACTAGGTAAGACAACTTCAACAAAAGTTGTATTTAATGGCTTTAATGACTACTGTCTGTTTTGGTTTGGGTTGCTGGTTTGCATAGGCATGCACAACTAACTGGTCATTGTCTGCCTAGCTGTCGGGTATCCCTTCTAGAGGCTCATGTCTGTAGAGGTTCTCTTAGGATGTTAGAGAAGTCTAGATTCAGCGGTGTTTTCCTCAACTGGCTATCGTCATTCATTTAGGCTGTTTAACAAGTTTTTGTTTTTGCTTCATGGTTGTTCTCTCTGTTGATGTGCTGTGGTTTTGTTGCTATGTGGGTTCATTTTGAGGACTGGTTATCATCGTCACCTTTTAATTGGTTCCTAGATTAACCTGTTAGTCTTTTAGGACTTAATTTTGATGGGGAGTCTGTTCTCCATAGTTGCTAGGTTTTTTAGCTTACCGGCGGTTCCCATCTAGGCTTGTGTTTTCTTTCGGAAGCTTTTTTATTGTACATGTTCGTATATAAATTAGCTGGATTCCAGCCTGGTTACTTTTGATCTATAATATATTCTTACATTTTGATATATATATATAAAAAAAGAAATGATTTTCATCAAAGAAAGGCTCGGTTACAAAAGAGTTCTTGTTGTTCTTAATGATATGGATCACAAGGATCAAGTTCATGCATTGGTGGGAGAAAATAGGTTAGGTCCTAAAAGTGTAATAATGGTTACATCTAGAAATGAGCATTTGCTTACTTGATTTGTAGTGCATGTAAAATATGAGGCTAAATTGTTGACACAAGATAAGTCCCTTTAGCTTTATAGTTGTTGTGCCTTTGGGATGACCCATCCACCGGAAGATTACGCAAAGCTTTTTAATGATGTATTAAAGTATGTTGGAGGGTGTTACAGTTCAACATTTCTGAGATGAAAGAAGAATTAAGAATTAGGACTGATGGTATTTTGAATAAGATGACCATTGAAAATTTTAAGTAGGGTAATATAAAACACATAGTTTAAGTTAATATTAGTATTAGTTAACCTTAGCTAAGAGTTTGTTTGCCAGTTTTGGCCATATTAATATTAGTTTAATATAAATTATTCTGGAATGAAGCATGGAAGAATAACTAACATTTACAAGAATCTTTCTCTTTCTTCTTCTTCCTTTTCTTCTTCTTTTTTCTCCGCAGTGGTGAGTGTTTCACTAAAATATATTTACTAACACTATTTTCTAACTTACTAAATCCCCCAAGTAGGAACAATCTTAATTAAATCCACTCCAAGTGGTATCGAAGCCTTCACTTTTCAGACTCGAGTAATGACGCTTGACATTAAATCCCAAGACATCAAGAGAATGGAGGATTCTTTTGAATCTATTAAAAAGAACAAGTACAAAAACATGAGCTATTGATGCAGCTACTATAATCTTACAATAAAAAACAAAAAGACATCAAATCATCACACAAAGCTAGATTCATAAAGTTAAGGAACCTTATCAGTGGGTTAGCTTACTAGCAAACCTTTATTTTACAAACTTTACAGCAACCCATAGATTCATCCAACACTGCCAAAGACAAACAAGTTCTTCATGATGGCTAGTTTGGTGCCAAAACTTGTTTGACATGTGATGATAGGTATAGTCACCACAAGTTACACAAGCCCAGACGAGACTTCCCAAGTTTTAAAGGAAAAGATATACATGTGGCTTTATAAATGCAGTATATATTTTGCAGTGGAAGTGATAAAAGAGTTTGAGAAGCTGAAATTGGCTTCATATAACCTGGATGTATGGCTTTGTACTGGCACCAAAATCTAATGAGAAGTAATTATAGACAGGAAATAACTTAGAATGACTATGTGGAAGCACTGTGTGCTAGGTTTAGAGGTCAGACGGAACCGTTGGAGAAGGTAATAGATTAGATATAAGAGAAGTGGGAAGTTTGGAGTCTTAGATACAAGATTTTGATATACTCTGGAACAGGGTTGGAATTTATGAGAAACAAGTATTAGTATTCTTTATAAAAGGGCTAGAAGTTGAGATAAAAAAACCTAATAAAAATGTTTGAACCAAAAACCCTAAAACAAGCTTATAATTTATCCAAAATACAAGAAAATACCCTTTTCTATTGTTGTGGCCACCAAAACTCTTCAAAAGTCTCTACCCATTCCCAAAATCAACTCAACCATATAAAAATGAACCCCTCTCAATCCAATTATAAAAACCCTTCAACATTGAAATACAACAACACTTCAAAACATCCATAAAATGGCATACTACCTACTCCCAACCAAACCTACTCCCAACCAAAACTACATTACCAAACCATTTGTGAAACCTATTAGGCCACTAAGAAATAAAGAATTGGAAGATAGGAGGACAAAAGGTCTATGTTTCTAGTGTGATGAAAGGTTTGTCGTTGGCCACAAATACAGAAACAAAAAACTATATTTCATTTGCCTTATTGATGATAAATAAGATATTAATAAATGTGAAAATAAAAAAGTGGAGTTGAATGCTAAAGTTGTTACTCCTCATGTATCCATCAATACTTAAGAACTATTGGTTTTTATACTCTGAGGGTCACAAACAAGGAAAATAAACAACCTATATTTATCATGGTTGATTTTAGGAGTACACACAACTTCATTAACTAAAAAATTGCTAATAAATTACAATTTAATCTTATAACTATCAAGACTTGATTATTTAAAACAACCATTGCTGGGACCATAACTTGCACAATAATATGCAAGAATTTTAAATGGGGGATGCATGGTGTGCGTTTTGAAGCTAATGTATTTGTGGTAGAACTAAGCAATTGTGATATGGTATTAGGGGTATAATGGTTATCCATATTGGGTGATATAGTAACTAACTAACTATAGATGTCTTTTTACTTAACAAGGTCAAAACATTTTACTAAAAGAGATAATCCTAGCTAAGTACAGTTTGTGGAATTTGGACAGTTCAATTATGTGCTGGAAAGTCACTTATAATTATCTGATATTAGTCTATGTAACCTGAGACTCATTGATGGTGTTAATATTGACTTGCAAGTGATGACCACCACCTTAACACCTTAGATAATAGGAAACCCTGCCTTGGATAACCTACTTGAATGCTATAATGATATGTTCAGGGAAACATATGGGTTGCCATCTCCAAGGATACATAACCATGTTATACCTCTTAAAAAGGGAGCCCAACCTATCAATTCAAGACTCTATAGGTATTATGGATTACAAAAGGACATTGTGGAAAAAATGATTACTAAGATGATGGAGTCTAGAATAATCTGGCCTAGTTTAGCCCTTTTGCATCTTCTGTTGTCCTAGTTAAGAAGAAAGACAATTCATAAAGACTATATGTGAATTATAGAGCTCTCAACAAACTTATAATTGAGGATAAACTCCTAATACCTTTAATTGATGAACTAGTAGAGGAATTGGCAGGAACTTAGTTGTTCTCCATGATTGATCTCAAGTCTGGCTACCACCATATAAAAATGGCTTCAGAGGATGTATTGAAGACAACCTTCAGAACTCATAATGGTCACTATGAGTTCTTGGTCATTGACACGACCAAAAGATTGATGTCTTCTCCCAAGTGCAGGAGTGTTGAAGTAATAAATAACCCTGCAAGACCGTGGTCGAACCACATGGAGGTTAATTGTATAAATTATAAACAACAATAATACAACAACAACAACAACAACAACAACAACAAGAATAATAATAATAATAATAATAATACTAGTAGTAATAATAATAATAATAATAGTAATAGTAATAGTAATAGTAGTAATAATAATAATAATACCAATAATACTATTAATAATGATAATAATAAAGATGAAGAAAAAGAAGAAGTTGATGAGAACTTTGAGATGGAAGATTAACGTAAGGATTAAACAATGATAACAACAAATGTCAAGGTTAGAGGATCCACTAATGGTATTTTAAACAAGTATAGTATAAACTCTTATTATGCAATTGGAAACCACACACAAAGGAGGTTCCGATCAGATTATAAATTGTTAACATGATTACATTAGTTATCTTATTCGAATAATGCTAATACTTGTAAATGTTGTCATGCATTCATGATTATAACTTATGTTAACAACAAATCAAGTTCCTTTCATAGCTCAGGTGTCGGTTATACCATACAGTATGGGCTATGAAAGTGCCAAGTATTTGTTGTACCAAGTGTTATACAATATAAATCTAGATTAACCATTTAACAAGCAAAGTATTAAAAGTGAACAAGATAACAAATATAAAGCATGTTAGTATCCAACATTAAGGTCCATGTTAAGTTTATATTATACTTATTCTTACACCATTAGTGTACCCTTTTCACCTTGATATAATTAACTTAGCTAATGAAAGAAAGAAACATAAATAAACAAGATAAGAACATAAATGAGAAAGAAGTTAACTAAGTAAAGAAAAGGAAATGAAAGGCATAAACAAGAGATTAATATAAACAAAACTTAAGTATTACAAAAGAGAGAGAGCAAGAGCATGATCTTGATCTGAACACCAAGATGCCTAAATACATGGCAAATGCCTCCTTTTATAGGCCAAAATTCAGAACTATTGATTTGTTGACTAATTGATGAGTGGGTGACAATATCTTGACTTGATGACAATTCTTATCTTCTGGTCTGCCAAAAAAATCATTGATAACGTCATAATTTGAACAGAATTAAATCATAAAAGTTCTAGAAAATTGTCTCAGCTTTTCAGGGTAAAAATTTGAGATCATTTGGACTTTTAGAACTCGAGATATAGGCTGAACACTGAATAGTGTCTGGGCTGCAGGATAGATTCAGACTTCTTCGTTGTTGCTACAATTTGGACTTGAAAACAGCCTTGTTAAATCTTGGACTCCTCATGAAAGTTGTAGGCCTATGTATTAACTTTCCATCCATATAAAGTAGACCTAAATCCAAGATCTAGAGGTCCATAAATGACCCGATTACCGAACAATGTTCTAGTTTGGACTGCACCAACATCTCTTTTCTAAGTTTGGCCATCTCTTTGTCCTTTCAATTTCAGTACTTCAACTCATCAATCAATTTCTTCATTTTTGTGATAGGCCTACATTTAATATGAATATTTATAATAAATTAAAGGTATCTTATATTATTAGATATGTTATTATAAAACATGCTTTAGTTAAGGAGTTATTGATACTTTAAGTGCAAAATGATGATATAAAACCTTGATAAAAATGCACTTTTAAGTACTAATCAGTCATGCCTTTTAGGCTGACCAATACCCCAACTACATTATAAAGTTTGATGAATGACTTCTCCAGACCTCATCTTAAAAAGTTGGTGTATTTTTTCTTTGACGACATCTTGATTTACTATCACTCAAGGGATGAACACTTGGAACACCTAAAAACAATGTTTAAATTTCTAAGAACATATGAATTGATGGCCAAAAAAAGCAAATGAATATTTAGCAGTGATAAAGTGGAATACATGGGGCATATTATTACTAGAGAAGGGGTTTTTATAGATCCATAAAAGATCAAAGCAGTGTTAGATTGGCCAAATCCAAAGATTTTCAAGCAATTGCATGGCTTATTGGGTCTTACTGGTTACTACAAAAAGTTTGTTAGAGGCTATAAGTCTATTTGCAAACCTTTGACTCAATTTCCAAGGAAAGGTAGTTATGAATGGTATTTAGAAGCAGGAGATGATTTTAATTAGTTGAAAAAAAACCATGACCAGACTTTTTGTTCTTGCTTTATCAGACTTCAACAAGCAGTTTATAATTGAGACAAACGCTTCTAAAGCAGGAGTTAGTGCTATATTAATACAAGAAGGGCATCCCTTGTCCTATATTAGTAAGTCATTGGGGGCAAAGACAACATGATTTATCCATTTATAAGAGGGAAATGCTAACTATTCTATATGTAGTAGTCAAATGGAGACACTATTTATGGGGTAGGAAGTTCAAAATTCATACTGACCATGTTAGTCTAAAATATCTCTTAGAATAGAAGACATCCTACCCTTCTCAAAACCTATGGTTGGCTAAATTGTTTGTTTTTTATTATGAAATTGAATATCGAAAAGGAAAGGAGAATGTGGCAGCAAATGTTTTATCAAGGAATGCTAGTTATGAAATATCTGTTATGGTGGTGTCTAATGTTTCTACAAGCATTATAGAGGAAACATAAAAATCTTGGGAACAAAATGAAGTTGTACAGAGCATTATAAAAGATATACAGAAGAATCCTACTTCTCACTCTCATTATAAGTGGGTGAACATTCATATGAACAAGAAAGGAAAAATTGTTGTGGGTAATGATCTTGATTTGTAAAAAAAAAGCTCATTTCAATGTATCATAATATTGCAATGGGAGGATATTTTGGTACTACTATAACTACTAAAAAGGTGAGAGACTTATTATACTGGAAATGATTGCAAAGATAAGTAAGACAATATGTGAGAGAATGCTCGGTTTTCTAGAAGAACAAATCAGAACATGTATTACCACCTGGTCTAATACAACTATTGCCCATCCCTTAAGCTCCTTTCACATATATCAATATAGATTTCATAGAAGGTTTACCAAGATCTAATGGAAATGAGGTTATTTTTATGGTTGTGGACAAGTTCAGCAAGTACTCTCCTTTTATGGCTCTTTCCCACCCATATTTTGTCACTACAATGTCTATTGCATTTATGTATCTCTTTGTGATTGCTTATTCGAAGCAGGCCGACTTTATGATATGAAAAGTGGCTAAAAAGCTCCATCCGGCAAAGAGAAGAAACAAGCCCTTCAATTGCGAAAAGAGCGTATTCTTTCCCAAGGGCATTCTCGGCATCTTCACTAGTCGCCTTTCTTGCTATCATTATAGCTTTCTACTAAGGTAATTTATAGCTGACTCTTTAGAGTAAGGAAAGAGACAAGAACTCGAAAGGCGAATGCCTATTCTATTTTCGTATAGCACAAGCCTTTACTCAGTCAGTAGGTGGGAAGTTGTTCTTTCAGTCTTATCCGAGCGCATCAAAGAACCTTTCTTTTTTCTGTAGAATTTTCAGCTGTTGGCAAGGAGCTACTCTTTCCCTCCACTCCGGGCTGGCAAGCTTATATCTCTCGATAGCTGCGTCGGATCTTTCCTGAAAGCTGAGGAAGGTGTGAACTCATTTCATTCGCTAAGTTGGCCGACAAGTTCATCAAGAACATCTTTGTCTATCAAAGAGTTTAATTGCACTATTCTATGGCCTACCACCTAAAAACTGATGGACGGACCAAAGTTGTTAACAATTGTTTAGAAAACTATTTGAGATGCATGACTGGAAGCAATCCGAGTCAATGGTTAAAGTGATTACCCTTAACAAAATGGTGGTATAATACTAACTACCACACTTCTATAAGGGTTACTCCTTATAAAGTTTTGTACAGTCAGACACCACCTCTACATATTCCTTATTTCCATAAGGATTGCAATGTTGAAGTAGTGGATAAATTGCTAACTAAGAGGGAAGACATGTTTGATCTACTAAAATAAAGTCTTAGGAAAGCTCAACATAAAATGAAACAATTAGCCAACAAGAAAAGGAGTGAAAGAGCATTCAGTGTGGGTGATTTACTCTAAATCAATGGAGTTCATCTCATTGTATGCTACACACATCTCCCTAAAGAGATAATATGGTTTTCTTGGCATGAATGCTCTTTGAAATCCTTACCATCCAATTTTCACCTGGACAATCTAGTCATTATTGACATATAGTGTAGTAACATAAAAATTTTAAAGGTACTGAATATATAGAATGCCCCCACATAATTATTCCTAATGCAACTTAAATTTCTTAAATATTTTTTTCCTTTTCATTGTTATTTTTTCCCTTATTTTCCTCACTCCTAATTGGCAATCTCTTGAGAAGCTGAAAATCCTCAATCTTAGCTATTCTAAATTTTCTACAACACCGAACTTCTAAAGGCTCTTTAGCCTTAAGTGACTAATACTTGAAGACTATAGAAGTTTAGCTGAGGTAGATAAGTCTGTTAGACATTTGTAGAAACTTGTTCTCTTGAGTTTGAAAGGATGTTACTATTGGGTTTCCTAAAAGACATATATATAGCAGAAATAGTAAATTTAAAATTTTTCAAGAGACTCAAGGATCTCGTTAGACAAATCTAGAGTTATTTAGGGTTTATGCAAAGACTACCTAAAGATCAGATGTTCTTTTCAGCTTTGAATATTTGCTTCAACGCTAGGTTGTCACAAACTACAAGTTGTTCAAGTGTCTGGCCTCTAATGGTAATTCACACAAACCACCCTAGAGAAATCTCATAAAACCTTTTAGGAGAAAATAATTGATATACCTTAGAGTGCTAGCTTTTTTTTCTTTTGTGTTTTAGGTATTTACGTAATATACTTTTCTTAACATTCTCTTTTTTAATAAGAAATAAAAGACATAACATTCTATTTATAGGGAAACCTAAAACAAACCCTATAAATGATAAAATATCAACTTGCCCCTTAAATAATATCATATATATTATTTTAGATTAGAAATTTATTCAATTAAGTCCCTACTTGATTTTTCTAGATTTAGAATTGTAACTCCTTATATTAATTACATTCTAGTCCTCCATTTCTAAAATTTATTTAGAATCAAGTCACACCTCATTAATCATTCCATTTTAATTTTTCACCAATGGTTTTTATGTGTGTGACCCATTAGTTTACTAATAAGTTAGTCCAAATATAAATTATAATCCTAAATAAAATAAAATGAGATGATTATGTGTGTGACCCATTAGTTTACTAATAAGTTGGCCCAAATATAAACTATAATCCTAAATAAAATAAGATTAAATAAATTACACAATTCAATCTATTATCAATTCAATAATTGACTGATTTATATTTGAAGATCAAGTACAATGTCTAGCAACATGTTATAATTCTTTAAATATTAAGAAAGTCATAATTGATTGAACTTAACCTTTTAATTACTAGCTTCTCGGTGTAATTGTTATCCATTAATAAAGAATGTTTCGATTTAAATATTATAACATGAAGTATATCTACTTTGTTAAATCATTTTAGTTCTTAATATTATAGTCATTAATTATTTGAATAAGATTTTGAAACTCTTTTCAAAACTCATTCCACATTGGCCAAGAATTTTATAATTAATATTAATTGAGAATAGATGAAATATTTTTCCAATTCACCTAGAGCGACGAATCCTCTCTTGATTACTCATATACTTTCATATAGTTTATCATAATTTATTTTTGGGTTATTCCTTAAATGCGTTTCATTCACTGTGCATTAAAAAAGAGAAAGAAAAAAGAGAGAAGAAGCATAACACGGTGTCGTTTAAATGGCACAGTGCTTTTTCTTCCCTTGGACGTGAAGTAGAGGAAGAAGAAGTTTGATTCCCCCCCCCCCTCTCGCTTTTCTCCCTCTCTTTCCCCTCCCACTTGCACAAATCCTAACAAAATCCATACCCACATGCCCATGCCACCATGATGAAGAAAACCAGGAAACCCATACCCCGACCAGCATGCCCTGCACTTGGACAGGGTATGGTGACCCTTTCCCCTGGCCTTGTATAAATATAGGGGGAACGACAGACAGAGAGGGGAGGTGTGGAAGAACATTAAAAAAAAAACAGACAGGGGGAAGAAATTTTTAGGGGGACAACATAGAGAGAAGAGAAACGAAAGATGAAGAAACAAGGGGGAATTTGATTGGCAGAAAAGAAAGAAACAAAAATAGAGGGAGTATTTCTTTTAACTAGGGGGAACGAAAAAACAGGGGACAAACATTAAAGAGAGGTGACAGGGACAAAAGAGAAGACGAGGAAGTTTTGAGAAGGGGATGAAAAATAAAGGAGAGAGTTTTTGAGAAGGGAAATAAAGGAGAGGGAAGTCTTGAGGGCGGGGAAGAAAATTTTAAGAAGAAAATAGGGGAGACGAACAAGGAGAGAAAACAGGGAACAATAGACAGGGGGAGGGGGGAAGATTTCAAAAAAATATAGAGAAAAGGAAAGAGGGAGTGAAAAGATAGAAAAAAAAAACCAAGAGAAAAGGGAGAGGATGAGATTTTGGAGAAGATTACAGAGAGGAGGGCAAAAAAAACTGGGAGATGGTTTAAAATAGAGAGAGAGAGAGGGAACGAAAAATAGAGGAACGAGGAGGGGGTACATTTTAGGGAGGTTTACAGGGAACGAAGGAAAGACAGGATGATTTTGAAAGTCAATGAAAAACAAAAGAAGAAGAATAGAGAAGCAAAAACAAAGAGAAACAAGAAAGACATGGGGAAGGAGAAGAGATAACAGAGAAGAACGACAACCTCTCTCTCTGGTCTCTCTCTTTGCTGTTTGAAACAACGTCACCGTCATTCTTCCTCAGCCTCTCGCCATCTTTTTTCCCCTACTGGTTTTGCTGCAACACTAGTGAAGAAAAAGAAGAAACTCGTGCTTCTGCATAGAAGGGAAAAACAACAACGATGATCGGTTTTTTTCCACCACCACCACGAACCACCTCCATTCTTCCTCTTCGTCACCACCAGTAGCACCGTGAGCCACCACCAGGTTAGCCTTCCCCTTCCCTTCTTTTTTTTCTTTTTCTTCTACTCCGCGATCTCCACTGTTCTACAAAATAAACAATGGAGAGTGAATTAATTCACTCTTCACTGTTCACGTTGCATGTGAATAGTGGAGAGTTGCTCCACTGTTTATTGGGTTGGACAACGCTGACCCAGACTAAAATGGTTGGGCCGGGTCCGGCCCAGTCCAAAAAGAAATTCAAAAAAACTTTCCAAAAAGATTTGTGATTCTCCCGCATATTTTTTCTATTATTTTTGCTTAATATTGATTTGTATTTTTATACCATAAAGATACAAATCTGGTATTAAAATACCCAATTTTCGTCGAAACATTGCAAAAAATTATAAAACAAAAAAAAAACATCTTGTTTTCATGCATACATCTATCTCAAAGTTAATAAAATAAAATTATATTGTATTTTCATATAACAAAAATAAAAAATATATATGTTAGCATGCATTTTGGCTTTAATAACGAGTTTATTAAAGCCAAGAGAAGTAGGCTAATATTTCAAAAATACCCAAAAAATATTATGTTTTCTTTTAGTATCTGGTATTAATAATTTATATGTAAAACGTATTCCTGATATTGAAAAGGTAATTCTTTTATTGACATAGAACAGTTAGGTTTTACCCGATAAAAGAAGGATCTCCTTACCGAGAACTTTTCTTAAACCATAGACGAACCAATAATTAGAAATACAATAACACCTTAGCATATATCAGACAATTAAACAATGCAGCTTACCTTAGGTAGGGTATATTTGGGGTGCTAATACTTTCTCTTTACGCAACCAATCCCCATACCCAATCTCTTAGACCAATTAGGGTTCCTAGTGATCAAAATACTAGGTGGCGACTCCCATTCTCTTTTTTCACTGATAGAAGACAAGAATTCCTTGTCTTTCCTATTTTCCCAATTACCTGGTTAAATGTTGAGAGTGGACGATCGTCGTGACACCGCACACGTGCGACGAAATGTCGACTCTATTGGGGACCTTTGTGGAATAAGCTTTGTTTTTGTCTGATTATCGTATTTTATTATTTGGTTTGTCTGTTATTATTCATATGCATTTTCTTATTTGCTCATGCGCTTTAAATTCTTGTATATTTGTCCATGTATTGTATAAAATTGCTTCATTCATCATTCACATTTTTAGGAGAATTTATACTGAAAAACTTTAGATTAGGTGGGGAATTAGTAGCTTACCATACGACTTTTAGTCAAGGTTTAAGTTTGTGTAAATCCCAACTCTTTGCTGAGTGTTTAGACCAGTAATGATTGGTTTACATGCCATCTCATTACCCATTGAGCTCCCATATTACCTTCAGGGGGGCGATCACTGAAATAACAAGAGACCCTTTTGAGACCAGGTAGAAAGCCACCCATCATGTAATGGCCTAAAATATATCCTTAGAGTATAAGCTCTCTAATATAGACATTTATACCCAATGTGCATGTACATACATTTGCATCCATATGCATACATCAATTCATTGTAAATATTGTACATACATACCAGCAGGTTGAAATATAGGTCCCCAAAGAGTCTACAACACCCGACTTCAAGCAAGAAACATGAAAAATGAAGAGTGTGCTCACTGTGATGCTAATTTTCAAGAAGAGTTGGAGTCTCTGAAGACAAGCATGGATCGCCTCACTAGATTACTTGAGCAAACACTGGGAAATACCTCTGGTGAAGGTCCTTCTAACCGATCCATCACCTTTAATCAGACTCCGATAACAGTTCAGCCTGAAGAAAGAATGAGCAAACATGATCAAGAGCCTCAACACAATCCAGTATTTGTGCAGTTAAGGATACTTGTACCAATCCCGAAAGTATATGATGCATTTGCCAATGAGTCCTATAAGGCCAAGCCATCTGATAACATTGATCAAGATAAGATGGCAACATTGGAAGCCAGAATCAGAGTCATTGAAGGGATAGACTTCTATGATGCAGTACGGGCAGTAAAGATGTGCAGGTCCCAAATATGGTTGTCCCGAATAAGTTTCGTGTTCCTAAGTTCATCAAATATAGTGCAACACAATGCCCTATGACTCACCTCAAGTCCTACTGCAATGAAATGACAGAAGTAGTATATGATAAAAACTATTGATGCATTTTTTTCAGGATAGCTTAAATGGGACAACATTGAGCTGGTATATAGGATTAGACAACACAAAGATCCGGAGATAGAAAGATCTAGTGGAGGCTTTTTATCAAGCAATACAAGTACAACATGAACATTGCTCCCGATAGAACTAGCTTGTCTAATCTAGAGAAAAGGGACAAAGAAAGCATAAGGGAATACGCTTAAAGATGGCAAGAATTAGCTGCTCAAGTGCATCCCCTATGTCTGGATAAAAAGATGGTCACTCTATTTGCCGACATGCTCAAGGCAGCATACTACGAGCATGTGATGGGTAGTTCGGCCAACAATTCATTGATGTTGTGGTAGTATGTGAGCGCATAGAGCAAGGTGTCAAGAGCGGTAGAATTTCTGCACCTACTGAGAAAAGAGGCTTAAAAGGGAAAAAGGTCAACCATGTTGGAGATGGCAATAGAGGTAGGAAAAACCCATTCCAAAACTACTACACTCCATCCCAAATTGCCAACATTAATCTCAACTCTCCATCCCTCACCAAAAAACATGAGCCCCAAAACTTTCAAGCGAAAAACCAAATTGGAAATTTTCCAGAGAAAAATTACCAAAGGGCCTAAAAACAACTACCTCCATTATTGCTACCCCTAAATGAGATGTACCAGAAGCTGTTAAACATCAGGCATGTAGCTCCCAAACCTCTAGCACCTATACAGCCACCTTACCCTAGCTGGTACAAGCTAGAGCTCACCTACGAATACCACGTTGATGTTGCTGGACATGACATCCATACTTGCAATGCCTTCAAGAGAAAGCTTCTACAATTAATCAAGGCAAGGTGGATAACATTTGAAGACACTCCTACCTAATCATGCTTGAAACGGTGGATTAGAAATGCACCAGTGACGGAGTGCTCGGGAAATCTAAAAACATTGATAGTCAAGGCAGGGTGCAAAGAAGGCATATAATTTTTTGAAGGACTCGAATTTCTACCCCAATTTTTTTTCCACACTATCAGTGAGTCCACTACAAGAGTTGTTACACGGAGGCTAGCCCAAAAGGAGATATACTGAAATGAGAGGATAAAGCCTGCCCTTTATTGCCTTTTGTTTGATCATATATGTTTCAACCTGTTTCAGTCTTGTTGGTATTTTGGCTCATAACACCTTTTTCTATCAAATGAGCCTTTCTTGTTAATAAGATCATGGGTTTTCCTGTGTTCATGACGTGCCTTCATTTTTGTTGTTGTTTCATGCAAATAACACTTTGAGCACAACCTTTACTCACGAAACCACTACACTAAGAATCCTTTAATGTGTTTCCCTTTTCTTCCAAAATTATACATGATCTCATATGTTCATAATGTTTTTTTTTGGAATTCAAAGTTTAGTACAAAAACAGAAATCATATTGGTGTTTGTCCAAAACAAACAAGTTCTGAAAATTCAAGTGATTCCCAAAAAAGGCAACCATACTCTTAGAAAGCCTAAAGAAAAACCAAACATTACAAGATGACTCCAAAGTTGAGTTTTAATTGAATGAATAATGAAAAACCATTTTGCATACTCGCATGAAAGAAATGTTCACCGATCCTAAGTGCATGCGTTTGAAATTAGGAAAGACCTTCTTTGATAATCCTTTTGCAAGGCTAAAATATACCTTTTGCAGTCCCCATTTGAGCCTAATGCGTTCCTTGAGATAAATTACCTTGGCTAGGATTACACCTCATACTGAGGGAAAGTGCAAGAGATATACAAGAAACCTCAACGATTGAAAGTGCCCAAACAACATTAGGGGGCATGAAAGATAATTCTTAATGATTAAAGGTGTCGGAATGAAGAAAAATCCAAAAGGTCCAAAAGATTTGAGCTTTCCAAAATAATTGATATGATGATACTCAACCAAGTAAAGAAAGAAAGAAAAAAAAGCCTAAGCCCGACATTAGGGGGCACGATAAATCATTTTGGAGATAAATTCAAATGACAAAAGGTCAAGAAACAAGCACTAGTGATCCTTATTCTTGAAATCCCTTAAACACCTTTTAAGTCTACAAATATCCTTTTCTTTATAACTAAGAGCCCAAGCCTACATTACGTGCTAAATCAACCCTTTTTCATCAAAGGCAAGCAATCTGGATTGGTAGGCAATGCTTTCCCACGCGAAACAATCTCTATTATTCATGCAAATAAAATGAATGCTTTGAAGATTGGTTCTTTGAAACTCTTGGATTGAATCTTGAACCAATTTTACCAACAAAACACACTCCACATTTTCATTAAAAGTAAAAAAAAAAATTCATCACTTCTGAAACCTTGACCATAGGAATCACTTGAATTTCTTCAGAACGAGTTTGTTTTAAACCGATGTCAAAATGATATTTGTGTCGGGAATAACTTTGAAATTCTAAAAATTCCACATGAAAAAAACTCCTTGTAAAAAAAACCAAACCTTTCTTCACATAGCCTCATCCAAAAAAAAAACCCAAATTGAACGCTTGGGGGAAAATGAAATTAGCCTTGTCCATAACACTTGGGGCATGATCAAGTGAGGGAAATTCAAAAACACATAGTAGGACTGGTTCTATGATTTTTTTTCTAAGAAAATGAAATGTAGGCAGAGCTAGTGACCCTTGAGATAAAAGTTGGAAGACAAAGAAGTATGGTGATATCAAGCCTTTCCCAGAGGTCAAGATCACAAGATATGACTCGAGTAAGCAAGAAGGAAAAGGTCATCAAAGTTTACTACCAAGACTCAAACTTTTGAGAAGAGGAAGACTCTATGAAGACAAGGGACCTATATTTCTCAGGTAAGTATACATGCATATTGATCATAATGCATTGCTTTCAACATTGATAGATCGGTGTTTCACCATATTTCTCAGGTAAGTATACATGCATATTGATCATAATGCATTGCTTTCAACATTAACATATTGGTCTTTCACCATTATCTCTTGGGTAAAGCGTTTTCTAACCCTACCTCCTTTCGAGTGCGCCTTTCATCCCTCATTTCCTTTTGAGTGCGCCTTTGAGCCCTCACCTCTTTTCAAGTGCGCCTTTAAGCCCTCACATCTCAAGTAGTGTGTTTTCTAACCCTACCTCCTTTCAAGTGCGTCTTTGAGCCCTTATCTTTCAGGTATTATGTTTTCTAACCCTACCTCCTTTTGAGTGCGCCTTTGAGCCCTCATCTCCCTTCTAGCCCTATCATGTCGCCACTTTCAAAACTTCACATTTTTTATTTAGGTAGGTCACCTATTACAATGAGACCATCTTTCACTTGGGTAGATCACCCATTACAATGAGACCATCTTCCTCTATGCAGGTCATCCATTATAATGAGACCTCCTTTTCACATTTATTTCCATCTGGATAGGTCATCCAAAACAATGAGACCACTCTTTAATTTTTTATTTTTTTTCCATCTGGGTAAGTCACCCATTACAATGAGATCATTTTTTATTTTCCATTTGGGTAGGTCACCAATTACAATTAGACCGCTTTTCACATTTGTTTTGGGTAGGTCACCTATTACAATGAGACCACTTCACATTTATTTTCCACCAGGATAGGTCACTCATTACAATGAAATCACTTTTTCATATTTTTTCCCCATTTGGTTAGGTCACCTATAACAATGAGACCACTCTTCACTTATCATCCACTCGGGTAGATCATCCATTACAATGAGACCACTTTTTCATTTTCCATCTAGGTAGGTCACCCATTTTAATGAAACTATTTTTCACTTATTTTCCATCTGGATAGGTCACCCATTACAATGAAATAATTTTTCATATTTTCCAGCTAAGTAGGTCACCCATTACAATGAGATCATTTTTCATATTTTCCATATGGACAAGTCATCCATTATAATAAAACCACTTTTTCATTTTCCACCTAGGTAGGTCACCCATTACAATGAAATAATTTTTCATATTTTCCAACTAGGTAGGTCACCCATTACAATGAGACCATTTTTCATATTTTCCATATGGGCAAGTCACCCATTACAATAAAACCACCTTTTAATTTTCCACTTAGGTAGGTCATCCATTACAATGAGATCGTTTTTCACATTTTTTTCTAAGTAGGTCAACCATTACAATGACAATTCTTGAAAAAGCTTCACATTTTTCCTTCTGGGTAGGTCACCTATAACAATGAGACCATTTTCCACCTAGGTAGGTCACCTATTATAATGAAACCACTTTCAAAACTCTTCAAACATTTTCCACCTGGGTAAGTTACCCATTACAATGACACCAATTTCAAAACTCTTCAAACATTTTTTATCTGAGTAGGTCACCCATAACAATGAGACCACACATACATTTTCTTTGGTTCTGATTAAAGAAGATCACCATAAGGGATTTCAAGTTAACCCAACCACACATATATCTTAGCTTTGGTTAAAGGGAATAGTTAGATGGGATTTCATGTTGACCAAGCTGCACACAAAGTTTTGGTTCTGGTTAAAGGGGATCGTTAGATGGGATCTTAGGTTAACCTAACCACATACGGGTTTTAGCTTTGGTTAAATGGAGTCGTCAGATGGGATTTCAGGTTGACCAAGTTGCACATAGAGTTTTGGTTCTAGTTAAAGGAGGTTGCCAGATGGGATCTTAGGTTAACCCAACCATACATAGATTTTAGTTTTGGTTAAAGGGATTTCAGGTTAACCAAAATGCACACATAGTGTTGGTTCTGGTTAAAGGGGATCACCAGATGGGATCTTAGGTTAACCCAACCACACACGGGTTTTAGCTTTGGTTAAAGGGAGTCGCTAGATGGAATTTCAGGTTGACCAAGCTGCACATAGAGTTTTAATTCTGGTTAAAGGGGATCGCCACATGGGATCTCAAGTTAACCCAACCACACACAGAACATTTTTTAGGTTCTAATTAAAGAGAATCTCCAGATGTCATTTCAAGTTAACCCAACCACACATAGAACATTTTATAGATTCTGGTTAAAGGGAATCACCATATGAGATTTCAAGTTAACCCAATCAAAGACAGAATTTAGAGGATCGCCAGATCAGGATCTAAGAATAATCGAGTTGTACATAGTTTTGATAATTGGTTTCTGGTTGAAAGGGATTGCTATAAAGATAGTGTTTTAAATCAACCAAGTTTTGAGAAGATCAGTTTTAGAAGTTCAGTTTTGTTTATCTTTACAAACCTTACTACACAAAGTCTCTAATCAAATGAAATCTTCTAAGTACATGTTTGGATCTTTGATGACACCTTTGTTTCTTTTCTTGTGCAATGACTCTATTGTTATCATAGTACAAGGCTACTGGATCAACAATGCTAAGAACCACATCTAATTTAATAATAAACTTCTTGATCCAAACGACCTCTTTTATAGCCTTAAACATAAAGATGTATTCAACTTAAGTTGTAGAATTAGTCGTGGTCTCTTGTTTGAAACTCTTCTAACTAACAACAACACCATTTAAAGTAAAAACATATCCTGATTGAAATTTATTGTTATCAATATTTGATTGAAAACTGATAGTACTTAAAAGTGCATTTTTATCAAGGTTTTATATCATCATTTTGCACTTGAAGTATCAATAACTCCTTAACTAAAGCATGTTTTATAATAACATATCTAATTATATAAGATACCTTTAATTTATGGTAAATGTTCATCTTAAATGCAGGCCTATCACATAAATGAAAGAATTGATTGATGAGTTGAAGTACTGAAATTGAAAGGACAAAGAGATGGCCAAACTTAGAAAAGAGATGCTGGTGCAGTCCAAACTGGAACACTGTTCGGTAATTGGGTCATATCTGGAGCTGTAGATCTTGGATCTAGATCCATTTTATATGGATGGAACGATAAGACATAGGCCTACAACTTTCATGTGGAGCCCAAGATTTAACAAGGTCGTTTTCAAGTCCAAATTGTAGCAACAAAGAAGAAGTCTGAATCTGTCCTGCAGCCCAGAAACTGTTCAGTGTTCAGCCCATATCTCGAGTTCTAGAAGTCCAAATGATCTCAAATTGTTACCCTAGAAAGATGAGACAATTTCCTAGAACTTTCATGATTGAAGTCTGTTCAAATTATGACGTTATAAATGATGTTTTTGGCAGATAAGAAGATAAGAATTGTCACCAAGTCAAGATGTGGCCACCCACTCATCAATTAGTCAACAAATCAATAGTTCCAAATTATGGCCTATAAAAGGAGGCATTTGCCATGTATTTAGGCATCTTGGTGTTCAGATCAAGATCATGCTCTTGCTTTCTCTCTTTGTATTGCTTATGCTTTGCTTTCATTAATATCAAGTTTATGCCTTTCATTTCCTTTCCTTTACTTAGTTAACTTTTATCTTACTTATGTTCTTATCTTGTTTATTTATGTTTCTTTCTTTCATTATGTCTAGCTAAGTTAATTATGTCAAGGTGAAAAGGTTACACTAATGGTGTAAGGATAAGTATAATATAAACTCAACATGGACTTTAATGTTGGATACTAACATGCTTTATATTTGTTATCTTGTTCACTTTTAATACTTTGCTTGTTAAATGGTTAATCTAGATTTATGTTGTATAACACTTGGTACAACAAATACTTGGCACTTTCATAGCCCATACTGTATGGTATAACCGACACCTGAGCTATGAAAGGAACTTGATTTGTTGTTAACATAAGTTATAATCATGAATGCCTGAAAACATTTACAAGTATTAGCATTATTCGAATAAGATAGCTAATGTAATCATGTTAACAATTGAATAATAAGAGTTTATACTATACTTGTTTGAAATACCATTAGTGGATCCTCTAACCTTGACATTTGTTGTTATCATTGTTTAATCCTTACATTAATCTTCCATCTCAAAGTTCTCATCAACTTCTTCTTCTTCTTCTTCCTTATTATTATTATTATTATTAGTATTATTGGTGTTATTATTATTATTACTACTACTACTATTACTGTTACTATTATTATTATTATTGTTGTTGTTGTTGTTGTTGTTGTTATTGTTGTTACTATTGTTGTTGTATTATTGTTGCTTATAATTTATACAAGTAACCTCCTTGTGGTTCGACCCCGGTCTTGCCGGGTTATTTATTACTTCGACACTCCTGCACTTGGGAAAAGACATCAATCTTTTGGTCGTGTCAAGTTTTTGGCGCCGTTGCCGGGGAGGTAAATTCTTGTACAAATTTATTCTATTTTCTCTTTTCTTGTATCTAATTTTGTTTATTCTTTTTGTTGTTTTGTTTCTTTTTATTTTGTTTTCTTCTTCTTCTTTTTTTACACGTGCATGAGAGTTTAGTCACGTACATTAAGTGGTAGACTTTGTAGGGTATCCTCATCATTTTCAGAAAATATGGCCGAAGAAGATAACCAATCACTTCATAATGAGAATAATGAGAATATTCGGGTTAGAACACTTAGAGACCACATGAATCCCACAAGAACAAGTGCACCCTCATGCATAGTTTTTCCACCTGATATATCTCATTTTAATTTTAAGACAGGCATTATTCAACTTTTACCATCTTTTCATGGCTTAGATTTAGAAAATCCATACTTGCATTTAAGGGAATTTGAGGAGGTTTGCAACACGTATAATGACTCAAATTGTAGCATGAACACCATTAGATTAAAGCTTTTTCCTTTTTCATTAAAAGATAAAGCTAAAACATGGCTACAAAATTTGAGACCTGGATCCATTCGTGCTTGGGATGAAATGCAACAACAATTTTTAAAGAAGTTTTTTCCGTCCCACAGAACAAACTCTTTCAAAAGACAAATCATTACTTTCTCTCAAAAACCAGGAGAAACATTTTATCAATGTTGGGATAGGTATCGAGACTTGCTTAATACTTGCCCCCATCATGGTTTTGAAACATGGAGATTAGTTTCACATTTTTATGAAGGATTAACACCTAGAGATAGGCAAATGGTTGAATTGATGTGCAATGAAACTTTTGAAGATAAAGACCCTAATGAAGCAATGGAGTACTTAGATTTGCTAGCTGAAAATGCACAAAATTGGGACACCACAGGTACTTATGAGGCACCAAGTAAAACCCAACCTCATACATCTAGTGGGGGTATGTACAACCTTAGGGAAGATCATGACCTCCAAGCCAAGTTTGCATCTTTAGCTAAAAAAGTCGAAGCACTAGAATTGAAAAAGAGTGGTCAATTAAAATCTGTTCAAGACATTGCGTGTCAAATCTGTGAAACCAACGAACATTCAACCAATGATTGTCCCACCTTGCCTTCTTTTAAAGAATGTCTCCATGAACAAGCCCATGCATTAAACAGTTTTCAAAGGCCCAATCATAACCCATATTCGCAAACATACAACCCTGGTTGGAGAAATCACCCAAATTTCAATTGGAAGAGTGATAATAATAATGCACAAACTTCACAGCCACCGTTTCAAGCACACCATAATTTCCAAAATTCTCATGGATATGCACCTCCTTATGCTCCCCCTCCTAGAAGAAATTTGAGGAAACATTGCATGCATTTATGGAAAAGCAAGAGGCAATTAACACTCAACTTACTCAAAGCATGACAGATTTTAAAGATACTCTTGCAAAATTGACATCTGCTCTCAGTTTCCAAGAGAAAGGTAAGTTTCCATCTCAACCACAACAAAATCCAAAGGGGCAATACAACACGAGTGCAAGTAGTTCGGGAAGCCAACACATGGATCACGTAAAATCAGTCATCACTCTTCACAGTGGTAAGGTTATTGAAAAACCCATTCTTGAACCTTGTGAGAATGATGATGAGTCAATCTCTGAGGGTAAGGAAAGGGTTGAATCTGATCATTGTGAAGAAAAGACTGATTCCCCGCTAGCACTTCCATTTCCTCATGCCATGACCAAACAAAGGAAAGTCAATCACAACTCTGAAATATTTGAAACTTTCAAATAGGTAAGGATCAATATACCTTTGTTGGATGCTATTAAACAGTTTCCTTCTTATGATAAATTTTTGAAAGATCTGTGCACTGTGAAGAGAAAACTGAATGTGAAAAAGAAAGCTTTTTTAGCCGAACAAGTAAGTGCCATTCTTCAGAACAATAATGCATTGAAATATAAAGACCCTGGTTGTCCTACAATTTCTTGCTTTATTGGAGAACATAAAATTGAAAGAGCCTTACTTGATCTTGGAGCTAGTGTGAATTTACTCCCATATTCAGTTTTTCAAAGTCTCAATCTAGGTGAGTTAAAACCAACTTCTATGACTCTTTTACTTGCCGATAGATCTGTAAAAGTGCCTAGAGGAATAGTTGAAGATGTGTTAGTACAAGTCGATAAATTCATTTATCCTGTGGATTTTATTGTCTTGGATACACAACCTGTTGAAGCATGTAATTCATTTCCTGTTATTTTAGGACGTCCATTTCTTGCAACTTCTAATGCATTGATTAATTGTAGGAATGGACTGATGAAGCTATCTTTTGGGAACATGACATTGGAGATGAATATTTTCAACATTTGCAAACAACCTAGAGATGATAATGATTTACAGGAAGTGGACTTTACTAAAAAATTAGTTCATGACCAATTTCAAACCACTTCCAATGAAACTGAGATTGATGAATCTGATGATTTGCAAATGGTCTATTTTCAGGAAGAATCAAAGGCAAGTAATTGGAGACCACAAATTCAGGAATTGCCGCCACGATCAATTGAGCCTATACCTTCAAGTGTTCAACCACCAAAACCTGATTTGAAGTCGTTACCCCTCAATCTCAAATACTCATTTTTGGGAGAAAATGAAACTTTTCCGGTAATAATCTCTTCCAAACTTAATGCATAGCAAGAAGGTAAGTTATTACAAACTCTGAAAATGCACAAAAATGCATTAGGATGGACCATAGCTGACATAAAAGGAATTAGTCCTTTGATTTGCACTCATAGGATTTATTTGGAGGAAAATGCTAAACCCTCTAGAGAAATGCAACGAAGGCTTAATCCTAATATGAAAGAAGTAGTGAAAAATGAAGTCATTAAGCTTCTAGATAATGGAATCATTTATCCTATTTCTGACAGCAAATGGGTAAGTCCTACCCAAGTGGTACCTAAGAAGTCTGGAGTCACTGTGATAACAAATGAAAAAAATGAGTTAATTCCAACTAGGACTATTACTGGTTGGCGCATGTGCATTGATTATAGGAAACTTAATTCAATGACTAGAAAAGATCATTTTCCTTTACCTTTCATGGATCAAATTCTAGAAAGAGTTACAGGTCATGAATTTTATTGTTTTCTAGATGGCTATTTAGGCTACAACCAAATTGAAATTGCATTGGAAGATCAAGAGAAAACTACTTTCACATGTCCTATTTGGTACTTTTGCATATCGAAGGATGCCTTTTGGATTATGTAATGCACCGGCCATGTTTCAAATATGCATGCTTAGTATATTTAGTGATATGGTTGAACGTTTTCTTGAGATTTTTATGGATGATTTTTCTGTTTTTGGTGATTCCTTTGATGATTGTTTGACTAACTTAGAAAAGGTTTTGAGCAGGTGTGAAGAGAAGAATCTTGTACTGAATTGGGAAAAATGTCACTTTATGGTAACAGACGGCATTGTACTTGGTCACATTGTTTCATCAAAAGGAATTGAGGTTGACAAATCTAAAATCGAGTTAATTGCTAACTTGCCAACACCAAAATCTATTAAAGATGTTAGATCATTCTTAGGACATGCTGGTTTTTATAGAAGGTTCATCAAAGATTTTAGTGTGATATCTAAGCCCTTGAGTAACCTTCTAACAAAGGATAATATTTTTGAATGGACTGAACATTGTGAAGAAGCCTTTGTTAAATTTAAAAACCTGCTTACTTCTGCTCCTGTCATTCAACCTCCTGATTGGTCATTACCTTTTGAAATAATGTGTGACGCTAGTGATTATGCCGTGGGTCCTGTTTTGGGACAAAGAAAAGATAAGAAACCCTATGTGATTTACTATGCAAGTAAAACTGTAAATAGTGCTCAAATGAATTACACCACCACTGAAAAAGAATTACTTGCAGTAGTATTTGCATGTGAAAAATTCAGGTCTTATCTTGTTGGCTCACCTGTTGTTGTTTTTAGTGATCATGCAGCATTGAAATATCTTCTTTCTAAGAAAGATTCTAAGGCTAGATTGGTTCGGTGGATTTTGTTACTTCAAGAATTTGATATCACAATCAAAGACAAGAAAGGCACCGAAAATGTTGTCGCAGATCACTTGTCAAGATTGACAACAGAATCGAGATCTGACATCACACCAATCGATGACTACTTTCCTGACGAATCTTTATTTTCTGTCTCTACAATGCCTTGGTATGCTAATATTGTTAATTTTCTTGTTTCAGGACAATTGCCAGCTCATTGGAGTACCCAAGACAAAAGAAAGTTCTTGAACGAAGTAAAGAACTTTTATTGGGATGACCCTTATTTATTCAAATATTGTCCTGATCAAATATTTCGAAGATGCATTCCTGACATTGAGGTAAGTAGTGTCATTAAATTTTGTCATTCTGAAGCATGTGGGGGTCATTTCTCATCAAGAAAGACCACTGCAAAAATCTTACAAAGTGGATTTTAATGGCCCACCATGTTCAAGGATTCACATGCATTCTGCAAGACTTGTGAAAACTGTCAAAAGTTAGGATCTATTTCAAAACATCACATGATGCCTTTAAATCCTATTCTTGTCATTGAGATCTTTGACTGTTGGGGTATAGATTTCATGGGTCCATTTCCTCCATCATTTGGTTTCTTGTACATATTAGTCGCAGTAGATTATGTTTCAAAATGGATAGAGGCAATTCCAAGTCGAAACAATGACCACAAAACAGTGATAAAGTTCTTGAAAGAAAATATTTTGAGTCGATTTGGAATCCCTCGAGCCATGATAAGTGATGGTGGAACACATTTCTGCAACAAGCCATTTGAGTCTTTAATGAAGAAATATGGAATCACACACAAAGTTGCCACCCCTTATCATCCTCAGACAAGTGGACAAGTAGAGCTTGCTAATAGGGAGATCAAACAGATCTTAGAGAAAACAGTGAACCCTAATAGGAAAGACTGGTCTTTAAGACTTAATGATGCACTTTGGGCTTATCGAACTGCTTATAAAACATCACTAGGTATGTCACCTTATAGACTAGTTTATGGAAAACCTTGTCACTTGCCTTTGGAACTTGAACATAAAGCTTATTGGGCTATTAAAGCTTTCAATTCAAACCTTGATGATGCTAGTCAGCTGTGTAAATTACAAATAAATGAGCTTGAGGAAATAAGAAATGATGCATATGAGAATTCAAAAATTCAGAAAGCAAGAATCAAAGAATTTCATGACAGGAGAATCTTGAGAAAAACATTTGATGTTGGTCAAAAAGTTTTGCTTTATAATTTTCGACTTCATTTATTTCCTGGAAAGCTAAGATCAAGACGGAGCGGTCCTTTTATTGTGAAACATGTATATCCATATGGGGCCTGTGATATCGAGAATCCAAAGAATGGCAATGTTTTCAAGGTAAATGGACATCGTTTGAAAGTTTACTTTGACAATTTTTCAGTTGAAAATGACTCTATTGAACTTAGTGATCTTGTATATAAAGAATGATTTTTTTCTCACATTGTTTTGTGTTTTGTTTTGGTGTGAACTTTGTTTTGCTAGTCTCTCTCACCCCGGTCAAATGGCGGATAACGGTACTCCGTTACTTCAGTCGGTTCTTTTAGTTTCCCATAATAACTGATATCTGTATATATTTGTGCAATACTTTTCTATTTCTCCCTTCTCTTCTCCAATTCTCATTTGAAAATGGACACCACTCTTGACAAATTGAAAAAGTACTTTCCCGCTCTGCCTCAGAATGCGATTAGAAAAATTTACCGTGCTAGGTGTGCAAGATTGAAGTTGTTAATGAATCATGGAATTCCTGAAGATATTCGCTGGTTGATTGAAGCAAAGGTCCGATTATTAGGTGAGTCCTCCAATTCTTTCATTTCACACATGCCTGGAACAGGTAAAAGCACTTTTGCAAAGAAACGTCATGCAAAACGACTGAAAGTCTGTCACCGATGTGCCAGATGGACTTGTAATGCAACATGTCGTTCTTTAGGAATGGTATCTATAAACCGTGAAGATAAAATACAATTCATTAAGGATGGCCTGAGTAAGGGGTCTATAGATAATCTTTTGTTGACCCTTGAGACGCATCCTAGTGGAGATGTGCATCGTGCAATTCATGATTTATGGCCCCATTTTCATAAAGAACATGATAGACTTAGTCTTGGGAATCTGACTAAAAAAGACTCTGTTTGCCAGTTTTTAAGAAAACTGGATGGGAAGCCTATCCCCGACCCATAGAGGGTGTTTAAGCCGTTCTTGGACGTAAAACCAAGGGAAGATGTGAGCCACAATCACAACTACCTGTATATACACATGCTTTTTCCAAATAAATAAATAAATAAAGAGAGAAAGAGAGAGAGAGTGTGTGAGACTCCAGCTGGCCTACATATAGGTGATATGATTGCATTTTCAATTCCGCATCTATAAAATCTTCTCTTCCTTCCCCTCATTTCTACTCAATCCTTACATTAGACAGATATAGAAGTGTGTAGAAATGGCAGGTCCCTCAAGTTATCACATAAAAAATATTTGTGTTTTCGATGGATCTAGTCCTGGGAAGGAAATAGCTTTTTTAAAAGCAGCAAATCATCTTGGTCAGGTACTAGCTTAGAGAAAGATTCATTTAGTGTATGGGGGAGGCAGCCTTGGGTTAATGGGGGGTGTGGCAATAGCTGCATTTTTAGGAGGTAGTCAAGTTTTGGGGGTCGTCCCCGAAGCTTTAACAAAAAGGGACATCATTGGAAGAACAATTGGAGAGGAACTACAGGTCTCCACAATGTTTGATCGAATGAATACAATGTTTAACCATGCTGATGCCTTCATTGCCTTACCAGGTGGTCTGGGCACATTGGAAGAGATCTTTCATATTTCCTCTTGGGCCCAACTTTACATTCACCATAAACCTATCGGTTTGCTCAATGTTAATGGTTTTTATGATAATTTGTTGTCTTTTCTTGATCAAGTTGTGGAACAGGAATTTCTAACATCTTCAGCACGACAAATCATAATCTCTGCTGCTACTGTTGAACAGTTGATCGACAAACTACAATCTTTCACCCCTGTAATTGATCCTTTCATGAGTTGCATAAATTGGTCAACTACAGAAAGCCGTAAAAAGCTTAGATTGGATTTGAGCCTTCGTTTGTGAATCCTTGTGTCTTTTGGTTTTATTTCTAGTATAGTATTTTGTTCTGTTATTTCTTATATTTGTTTAAGTGTGTTTCAGGTTTGTCAGTGTTCGTTGTTTCAGGTAATGTCTTCTATACTCTATCTTTCTACCTTAGGACATTGAGGACAATGTCTCGTTTTGGTTGGGGGGGAGGGTAGTAGTATATATATAAAAAAAAAACTAACCAACTAACTGTTTTTGTTTTTAAAAACTATTTGGCAAAACTGTTATTACTAAGATGGCAGAGTAAGGGGGAATTTTATTGACTCTTGAGACGCATCTTAGTAAACATTTTCTAATGGTTATTTGCAATATTCATAACAAGGCCTATTAGAATACTTCTTGAAATATTCAGGTTTACAAACTCTCGCATTGTTATCACTTAATTCTGCTCATATACTCATTTAACAAGTATTCTTAAACCTTCATTTTCACACACACACTTTAACATATGATTGTGGGTTGTGTATTGGATTATTACATTATTTATGTTCTTTTGTTAAAGGTAACAACTAAGGGATAGGGATAGTATATAATTTTCAAAAATAAAATAAAAATAAAAATAAAAAAATGATGATAATAAAAACGTAGATAAGTTTGGTTTCGTAGCCTCCCTAACCTAAGCAATTAAGCCCGAAGGGGTGTTTTAACACCTAATACCCTAAAGTCAACTGACTTGGGAGCTATTAGCCCAAAGCTTGTTACATGGGTTAAGGAGAAAAGCTTAAGGGAATCAAACATTGCACTATCTACATATCAGTATCTGCAACCCGAGTTACTAAGCTCGTAGGGGTGTCTCAACACCTAATGCCCTAAGACCAACTGGTCTGGGAGTCATTAGCCGAAAGCTCGTTACATGGGTTAAAGATGCATTGTGTGTGTGTGTGTATATATATATATTAAAAAAAAGAAAAAGAAAAGAAAAGAAAAGAAAAAATAAATAAAATATAATAATAATCCTAACCCAAGGAAGTTAACCTTAAACATTAGAACAAAATATTGTTTTCTTCCAAGTAAAGCCCCATAACTATATGTTGATATTTTGAGCACAAGAGAAAGGTTTATTAATATCTTGTTTAAAAGGTATTGAGCAGATATATAAATTTAATGAGAGTTTGTTTATCTGGATAGATTAATGGAAGTTGAATGATGAATGTCCTTGCTTTGTGGAATTTGCAAATTGTTTTTCTATTTTAACGCTTTAATTACTAGGGACTAGTAATAAGCTGGTTGGGGGGTGTGATTAGTACTTAAAAGTGCATTTTTATCAAGGTTTTATATCATCATTTTGCACTTGAAGTATCAATAACTCCTTAACTAAAGCATGTTTTATAATAACATATCTAATTATATAAGATACCTTTAATTTATGGTAAATGTTCATCTTAAATGCAGGCCTATCACATAAATGAAAGAATTGATTGATGAGTTGAAGTACTGAAATTGAAAGGACAAAGAGATGGCCAAACTTAGAAAAGAGATGCTGGTGCAGTCCAAACTGGAACACTGTTCGGTAATTGGGTCATATCTGGAGCTGTAGATCTTGGATTTAGGTCCATTTTATATGGATGGAAAGATAAGACATAGGCCTACAACTTTCATGTGGAGCCCAAGATTTAACAAGGCCGTTTTCAAGTCCAAATTGTAGCAACAAAGAAGAAGTCTGAATCTGTCCTGCAGCCCAGACACTGTTCAGTGTTCAGCCCATATCTCGAGTTCTAGAAGTCCAAATGATCTCAAATTTTTACCCTGGAAAGATGAGACAATTTCCTAGAACTTTCATTATTGAAGTCTGTTCAAATTACGACGTTATCAATGACGTTTTTGGCAGACAAGAAGATAAGAATTGTCACCAAGTCAAGATGTGGCCACCCACTCATCAATTAGTCAACAAATCAATAGTTCCAAATTTTGGCCTATAAAAGGAGGCATTTGCCATGTATTTAGGCATCTTGGTGTTCAGATCAAGATCATGCTCTTGCTTTCTCTCTTTGTATTGCTTATGCTTTGCTTTCATTAATATCAAGTTTATGCCTTTCATTTCCTTTCCTTTACTTAGTTAACTTTTATCTTACTTATGTTCTTATCTTGTTTATTTATGTTTCTTTCTTTCATTATGTCTAGCTAAGTTAATTATGTCAAGGTGAAAAGGTTACACTAATGGTGTAAGGATAAGTATAATATAAACTCAACATGGACTTTAATGTTGGATACTAACATGCTTTATATTTGTTATCTTGTTCACTTTTAATACTTTGCTTGTTAAATGGTTAATCTAGATTTATGTTGTATAACACTTGGTACAACAAATACTTGGCACTTTCATAGCCCATACTGTATGGTATAACCGACACCTGAGCTATGAAAGGAACTTGATTTGTTGTTAACATAAGTTATAATCATGAATGCCTGAAAACATTTACAAGTATTAGCATTATTCGAATAAGATAGCTAATGTAATCATGTTAACAATTGAATAATAAGAGTTTATACTATACTTGTTTGAAATACCATTAGTAGGATCCTCTAACCTTGACATTTGTTGTTATCATTGTTTAATCCTTACGTTAATCTTCCATCTCAAAGTTCTCATCAACTTCTTCTTCTTCTCATCTTATTATTATTATTATTATTAGTATTATTGGTGTTATTATTATTACTACTACTACTACTATTACTATTACTATTATTATTGTTGTTGTTGTTGTTATTGTTGTTACTATTGTTGTTGTTGTTATTGTTGCTTATAATTTATACAAGTAACCTCCCTGTGGTTCGACCCCGGTCTTGCCGGGTTATTTATTACTTCGACACTCCTGCACTTGGGAAAAGACATCAATCTTTTGGTCGTGTCAAAAACTAGCATATAAAAAATCATGAACTTTTAGTTCATGTCCTCCGTAGACTAGAAAGACATTCTTAGTTCTTCTTAAGTACTTAAGAATGTTTTTAACTATCTTCTAGTGACTCTCACCTGGATTAGATTCATATCTACTCATTATGCTCAAAGCATAAGATACAACTGGTCTTGTATATAGTATTGCATACATAATGGATCCTATAGTCGAAGTATAGGGAATCCTTTCTATCCTATCTCGCTTAATTGGTGTCCTAGGACACATATCTTTGAAGAGATGCATTCCTTGCAAAGTAAGTAAGTATCCTCTATTGAATTCTTTCATGATAAACTTTTTTAGCATATTGTCTATATACGTGGATTGAGACAATCCAAGCAACCTTCTAGATCTAACTTTATAGATCTTTATTCCCAATATAGAGGCTGTTTGTCCCATATCTTTCATGGAGAAATTCTTGGACAACCAAATCTTTACTAATTGGAGTAAAGGAATGTCATTTCCTATCAATAATATGTCATCTACATATAATATTAAGAAAATGATTTCACTCCCGCTAACTTTTTTTTTATAAACACAAGTTCATCCATATTTTTTATGAAATAAAAATGTATGATTATCTCATCAAAATAAATATTCCAACTCCTTGAAGCTTGCTTAAGTCCATAAATAGATTTTGTAGCTTGCATACTCTGTTGGTAAATTTCTTAAATTCAAAACCTTTAGGTTGTGTCATATACACATCTTCATAAAGATTCTAATTCAGGAATGTAGTTTTGATATCCATTTATCAAATCTCATAATCATGGTATGCAGCTATAATAAGCAAAATTCTTATGGATTTTAACATAGCTACTAACAAGAAGGTTTCATCAAATCAACGCCTTGTTTTTATCTATAAAATTTGGCAACTAGTCTAGCTTTGTATATTTATACATTGTCATCCATAATAGCCTTTCTCTTAAATACCACTTACATCCAATGGGTTTTACCCCTTCAAGTAGATCAACCAAAGTCCATACCTAATTGATGTACATGGAATCAATTTCAAATATCATGACTTCAAGCCATTTTTTAGAATCAATATTATATATTATTTCCAAAAAAACCAAACCTTTCACCCTCTTGAAGCCAAAGGAGCCACAGCCCCCCCCCCCCCCCCGGCTCTCATTTTGTTTGGAAACGAAACCACCGTCCCCCGGGGGTCTTTGGTTTTTTTTGCTCTCCTAGAACTAGAGAGCCAAAGACCCCCTGCCATTTCATTTCTTCTCCCCTCTCTCGGCCGGTTCCACCATCTCCTCCCACTCTCCCTTGCCCTCTGCCAAAAGAAAACCAGTTGCTCAAGCCTCCTTCCCAGAGCTTTTGCTCCATCTTCTTCTCCTTTCTCAGCCAACAACACAGACGCCTCCACCCGAACCAGCAGTCCTCGCTGAAAGTCCAGCAGCCCCCCCCCGATCCCTGTCTTTTCCCTCACCATTTGCCCACAGAAGCTGCGCCGCTCACCCTCTTTCTTTTCTCACAGACAATTGTTCCCATCTTCCTTCCTCTCAGCGCTGTCCCTCTCCTCTCTCAGTTGACCCAATCGGCCTCCCCCACCTGGCCGACACCACAGACGCCCGACCAAGACTGCCCCTTTGCACACCACGGATCTGCCCGTCTTCTACCTCTCACGGCAAAGCCGGCCCCGCAGCAGCTCCTACCCCACACGACTGTACTCCAGCTCCAGCCTCCTGCACTCCTTCCTAAGCCACCAGATCTGCCACTTGAAGAAGAAGGAAAACAACAAGACCAGAACAGAACAACAGATCTGAGAACGAATATGCACAAAAGAAAAATTAAAATCAACTGGTTGTTGGGATTTTGCTCTTTGTGCAGGTCACCGCCGAGGAAGAATGGAGGAAGCCGTCTAGGATCTCCCTTACTGTCTGGATTTTTTGCGGCAGCGCGTGAACTCACGCGCCGCTAGTGACGGTGGCGCGTGAAGAAGAAGCACCACCACTGTTTTCGTGACCCAGAAGCCTTCCAGCACTATTCCCGTGGTTGCACTGTTCCTGATTCTATTTTGGGGATGTTTTTGTAATTGTAACTTGTTCAATGTAATTTTTGTTTATATTTGAATTTTTATAATTTGTAATGTGGATGTAAAAAAAAAGGAAAAAGAAAAATATAGTGAAAATGAATGTGAATGTGTTTGTATTTTTTTTATGGATGTTTTTTTATGATAAAATTGCAAAGAATAAATAAGAATTTAATATTTTGATTTGCTCACAGTAAAGGATTATGAACTTACACGTAAGTCGTATTTCTAATATCTGATGAAAAGACAAAAATTTTAAAACTTTTTTATCACATCAAAGCCACGGAGGAGCTTACCTCTGGTAAGGTGCGTTAGGGGTGTTAATACCTTTCCTAACCACAACCAGTCCCTTACCTGTGAATCTCTGACAAGACCAATACACTCGGGTTTCCTAGTAGCCCTCAATGAAATACTAGGTGGCGACTCCCAACAAATCAAAGAAAGCGAAAAGAAAAATTGCCAAACCGGACGCTGCATGGGTGACGTGCGACATAATAGCAACTCCACTGGGGAATGTAATGTTTCTGACAATATTGGATCAAGCTTTGTGTTTTTGATGTGTTTAAGTTTTTTGCTTTTTGTCTTATTTTATTTTTTTATCCATGCATTGTATAGAATTGTCTCATGCATAACATATTGTAATTTTTTAAAGCACACACAGGCTTCAGGTTAGGAGGGGGACTAACAGCTTAACTTATGACTTTTAGTCATGCTTTAAGTTTGTGTAAACCCCAACTCTTCGTTGAGTGCTTAGACTGGTAACAGTTGGTACACAAGCCATCTCATTGTCTATTGGGCCCCCATATTGCCTTCAAGGAGGTGATCACTAGGACAACGAGAGACCCTTTTTAGAGACCAAGTAGTAAACCTACCCTTTGTCTCGCGTAAAAGATTAGAACCTGCCTTTAGGATTTATGCTTCGTACACATTGTTTTACATCCAAGCAAGCCCTTCTTAAAGCATCTTGAACTCAAGACTTGTGGGTGACACAATGACCGTCATTCAAAAAAATTTCATTATAGAGTTTGGGCAAGAATCAAGATTCTTGTTTCATCATACAAGAGTTACGATCATATGTCACCCCTCGAAGGGCGAGTTCATCATATAGATTATATGTTCATACATTTGTCATACGTGCACCGGAATGAAAAGTGTATGAGTCTACAACACCTGACTTTGAGCGAAAAACACAGAAGATGAAGATTGTGCTCGTCGTAACGTCCATTTTCAAGAAAAGTTAGAGTCTCTGAAGAAAAGCTTGACTCGCCTCTAGCTTACTCGAACAAATACTTAGAAATAACTCTGGGGAAGTTCCTTCCAACCGAACTATCATCTTTGTTCAAAACCCAACAATGACTCAACCCAAAGAAATTGGGGGCAAACATGGTCAAGAGCCTTAACACAATCCAGCATTTCTGCAAAAGCTTTTGTGGGAAGGCTAACCGAAAGGGGAATTGCACCACAGTTGCAGAATGGAGTATGTTCCTGCTTTGTCAAAAATAACTACCCCTATTTGATCATGCCCTCAAAGCTTCTTGTTTTTTTGTTTCAACCTGTTTCACTCTTGTCAGTAAGCTCATAATGTCACAAGATTTTCTCTGTCAAATGACCCTTTCTTGTTAATAAGATCATGTGTTTTCCTATGTTCATGACATGCCTTCATTTTTGTTGCTATTTCATGCAAATAACACATTGAACATAACCTTTAAGCATGAAACCATTGCGCCAAGAATCTTTGGGTGTGTTTCCCTTTTCTTCCAAAGATATGCATGATCATACATGTTCACAAAGATTTTTGGGAATTCAAAGTTTAGTACAAAAACAGAAATCAAGTTGGTGTTTGTCCAAAACAAACGAGTTCTGGAAATTCAAGTGATTCCTTAGAAAGATAACCATACACCTAGAAAACTTGGAAAAAAAACAAAAAAAAAACATCATGAGGTGACTCCAAAGCTAAGTTTTATTTGAATGAATAATGAGAAATCACTTTGCATACTTGTATGAAAGCAAAGCTTACCGATCCTAAGTGCACGAGTTTGTAATGAAGAAAGGCTTTCTTTGATAATCCTTTCACGAGGCTAAAATACATCATTTGCAGTCCCTTTTTTAGCCTAATGCTTTTCTTGAGATAAATAACCTTAGCTAGGATCACACCCCACACTGGGGGCAAGTGCGATGACATAGAAAAAACCTCAATGATTGAAAGTGCCCAAGCACTAAGGGGCATAAAAGAAAATTCTCAATTGTCAAAAGTGTCCAAACAAAGCCTGGAGGCATGAAGAAAAATCCAAAGGATCCAAAAATTTGGAGCAAAAAAAAATAAAAATGAGATGCTCAACCAAATGAAGAAAACAAAAACAAAGAGAAAGAGCCCAAGCCCAACACTAGGGGGGCACATAGACCATTTTGAAAAGGCATTCAAATGACAAAAGGTCAAGAAACAAGCACAAGTGATCCTTAGTCTTGAAATCCCTTAAACACCTTTTGAGCTTGTAAATATTCTTTTTCTTTATAACCAATAGCCCAAGCCTACATTACATGCCTAATCAAGCCCTTTCTGATCAAAGGCAAGCAATCTGGATCGGTAGGTAGTGCTTTCTCATGCGAACCAAATCATTATTCATGCAAATAAAATAAATGCTTTGAAAATCAGTTCTCTGTAACCCTCAAATTGAATTTAGAACCATTGTTTTTACCAATCAAACGTCACTTCACATTTTTGTGAAAAAACAAAAAAACATTTTCATCACTTCTGAAACCACTTCATAGGAATCACTTGAATTTCTTCAAAATGAGTTTGCTTTGAATCAATGTCAAAATGATTTCTGTGTCTGTAATAGCTTTGAAATTCTAAAATTTCTGCATGAAAACAACTCCTAGCCAAACCTTCCTTCATATAGCCTCATCCCTAAACCCGAATTGAATACTTAGGGGCATGATCAAGCTAAGGGGCAATAAAAACTCATGGTAGGGCTGGCTCCATGATTCCCTTTCTAAGAAAAATACCGGGAAAAACGGCAACCCTTGAGATAAAGGGCGAGGAGAAAGAAGTATGATGATATCAAGTCCTTCCTAGAGGTCAAGATCACAAGAGATGACTCAAGTAAGCAAGAGCGAAAAAGCCATCGAAGTTTACTACCAACACTCCAATTTTTGAGAAAAGAAAGACACATGAAGAAATGGGGACCTATATTTCACAGGTAAGTATACATGCATATTGATCATAATGCATTGTTTTCAACATTGTCAAATCGGTGTTACACCACCATCTCTTGGGTAGTGCGTTTTCTAAGCTTACCTCATTTCGAGTGCGCCTTTGTGCCCTCACTTCATTTCGAGTGCGCCTTTGAGCCACCATCTTTTGGGTAGTGCATTTTCTAACCCTACCTCATTTTGAGTGCGCCTTTATGCCCTCACTTCCTTTTGTGTGCGCCTTTGAGCCCTCAATTCTCAGTAGTGCGTTTTCTAACCTTACCACATTTCGAGTGCGCCTTTGAGCCCTCACTTCTCAGTAGTGCATTTTCTAACCCTACCTCCTTTCGAGTGCGCCTTTGAGCCACCATATCTAGGGTAGTACATTTTCTAACCCTACCCACTCCGAGTGCGCCTTTGAGCCACCATCTTCCCAGGTAGTGCATTTTCTAACCCTGCCTCATTTCGAGTGCCCTTTGAGCCCTCACTTCTCAGGTGGTGCTTTTTCTAACCATACCTCATTTCGAGTGTGCCTTTGAGCCACCATCTCTTGGTATTGCGTTTTCTAACCCTACCTCATTTCGAGTGTGCCTTTGAGCCATCATCTCTTAGGTAGTGCGTTTTCTAACCCTACCTCATTTCGAGTGCGTCTTTGAGCCACCATCTCTTGGGCAGTGCATTTTCTAACCCTACCTCATTTCGAGTGCGCCTTGGAGCCACCATCTCTTAGGTAGTGTGTTTGCTAACCCTACCTCCTTTCAAGTGCGTCTTCGAGCCACCATCTCTTGGTTAGTGCGTTTTCTAACCCTATCTCCTTTCAAGTGCGTTTTCTAACCCTATCTCCTTTCAAGTGCGCCTTTGAGCCACCATCTCTTGGGTAGTGCCTTTTTTAACCCTACCTCCTTTCGAGTGCACCTTTAAGCCCTCGCCAATATTTTTCTAGGTAGGTCACCCATTACAACGCGACCACTTCTCCATGTTTTTTTTATCTGGGTAGGTCACCCATTACAATGAGGTCATTCTTCCACTTGGGTAAGTCACCCATTACAATGAGACCAACATTTTTTCTAGGTAGGTCACCCTTTACAACGCAACCAATTCTCTATGCTTTTTTATCTAGGTAGGTCACCCATTATAATGAGGTCATTCTTCCACTTAGGTAGGTCACCCATTACAATGAGACCAACATTTTTCTAGGTAGGTCACCCATTACAACGCAACCAATTCTCTATGTTTTTTTATCTAGGTGGGTCATCCATTACAATGAGGCCATTCTTCCATTTGGGTAAGTCACCCATTACAATAAGATCACTCTTTTCTTTTTTCTTGGGTAGGTCACTCATTACAATGAGACCAACATTTTTCTAGGTAGGTTACCCATTACAACACAACCAATTCCCCATGTTTTTTTATCTGGGTAGGTCACCCATTACAATGAGACCACTCTTTCTTTTTTCCTTGGGTAGGTCACCCATTACAATGAGACCAACATTTTTTCTAGGTAGGTCACCATTACAACGCGATCAAATCTCCATGTTTTTTTTATCTGGATAGGTCACCCATTACAATGAGGCCATTCTTCCACCTGGGTAGGTCACCCATTACAATGAGACCACTCTTTCCTTTTTTCCTTGGGTAGGTCACCCATTACAATGAGACCAACATTTTTTCTAGGTAGGTCACCCATTACAACGCGATCAATTCTCCATGTTTTTTTTTATCTGGGTAGGTCACCCATTACAATGAGGTCATTCTTCCATTTAGGTAGGTCACCCATTATAATGAGACCATTCTTTCCTTTTTCTTTAGATAGGTCACCGATTACAATGAGACTATTTTTTCTGGGTAATTACAATGAGCCCATTTTTTCTAGGTAGGTCACTCATTACAACGCGACCAATTCTTCATTTTTTTTTATCTGGGTAGGTCACCCATTATAATGAGGTCATTCTTCCACCTGGGTAGGTCACCCATTACAATGAGATCACTCTTTTTTTTTTCACTTGGGTAGGTCGCCCACAAATAGACCAGGGTAGGTGTGTGTGGGAAGGTCGCTCATGAAAATAAACCAGTATGAGTTTATGTGGGCAGGTCGCCCGTGAAAATAGACTAGTGTGAGTGTGTGGGCTGGTTGCCCCTGAAAATAGACCACTTTTCTTCGAAAGGGGCAGGTCGCCCAAGATAATGAGATCATTTTCCTTTTCTTTTCTTTACAAAACTTACTATGCAAAACATTGAGTTTTGCTTCGTAAGCATTGTAAAGAGGGGCATCTGTTGTTACCCACAATTTTTGACCCACCTTTTTTTATAAAATTTTTTAAAAATCCAAAAATAGCGAAAAACAATAAAATCCAAAAAAAAATGTTTTTAATATATTTGTATCATTTTAACATTTTCAACATCGTCTAAAAAGAATTTTAATTTTCAAAGGTTTTTCGAAAGCGTTCAACTTTTCACGCATCATTTTTAAAATCATTAATTTTCCTCATTGAGTCGATGTTGATATTGCTCGTTTTCAAAAAATACAAAAAAATTAAGAAAAATAAAATTTACAAAAAACGAAAAAGTTGAGGGACCAATTTTGAGGCCCAAGCAACATTTTACCTATAAATATAGGTCCACAACTCATAAAAAAGAAGGGGGGAATTTTGTACAATTGGAGGGAATCACAAAGAAACCCTAAACACAAAAAAAACCCTAAAAAGCCATAATTCCTTTCTTCCCCCTCACTGAAGCGGCGGACACAAAAAACCGAACCTTTCACCCTCTTGAAGCCAAAAGAGCCACAGCCCCCCCCCCCCCCCCCCCCCCGCTCTCATTTTGTTTGGTAACGAAACTGTCGTACCCCCGGGGGTCCTTGGTTTTTTTTGCTCTCCCATAACCAGAGAGCCAAGGACCCCTTGCCATTTCCTTTCTTCTCCCACTCTCCCTTGCCCTCTGCCAAAAGAAAACCAGCTGCTCAAGCCTCCTTCCCCAGAGCTTTTGCTCCATCTTCTTCTCCTCTCTCAGCCAACAACACAGACGCCTCCACCCGAACCAGCCATCCTCGCCGAAGGTCCGGCAGCCCCCCCTCCAATCCCTGTCTTTTCCCTCACCATTCGCCCACAAAAGCCTGCGCCGCTCACCCTCTTTCTTTCTCTAACAGACATCTGCCCAACAAACCATAGTCGTTCCTATCTTCCTTCCTCTCAGCGTCGTCCCTCTCCTCTCTCAGC
Source organism: Populus simonii (assembly GCA_007827005.2). NCBI lineage: Eukaryota > Viridiplantae > Streptophyta > Magnoliopsida > Malpighiales > Salicaceae > Populus > Populus simonii. The sequence continues at coordinate 14,144,486 of CM017467.2, read as the reverse complement.
CGACCCATCAGCCTCCCCCACCTGACGACACTACAGACACCCGGCCAAGACTGCCCATCTGCACACCACGGTTCTGCCCGTCTTCTGCCTACCACTGCAAAGCCGGCCCTGCAGCAGCTCCTCCCACAAGCACGGCTGCACCCGCAGCTCTAGCCTCTCTAGCACTCCTTCCTCAGCCGCCAAATCTACCGCTTAAAGAAGAAGGAAAGAACAACAAGACCAGAACAGAACAACAGATCCGAGAACGGATATATGCACAAAAGAAAAATGAAAATCAACTGGTTGTTGGGATTTTGCTTTTTATGCAGTCACCGTCGGCAAGGAAGAAGGAGGAAGCCGTCTCGGATCTCCCCTGCTGTCTGGATTTTTTATGGTGGCGTGTGGAGAAGACGCGCCGCCACTGTTTCCGTGACCCAGAAGCCTTCCAGCAGTGTTCCCGTGGCTGCACTGTTCCTGATTCTATTTTGGGGATGTTTTGTAATTTTAATTATTTAATGTAATTTTTGTTTATTTTTTAATTTTTATAATTTGAAGTGTGGATGTAAAAAAAAAATATAGTGAAAGTGAATGTGTTTGTATTTTTTTATAGATGTTTTTTTATGATAAAATTGCAAGAATAAAGAGGAATTTAATATTTTGATTTGCTCACGGTAAAGGATTATGAACTTACACTTAAGTTGTATTTCTAATATCCGATAAAAGATAAAATTTTAAAACTTCTTTATCACATCAAAGCCACAAAGTAGCTTACCTCAGGTAGGGTGCGTTATGGGTGCTAATACCTTCCCTAACCACAACTAGTCCCTTACCCGTGAATCTCTAACAAGACTAGTACACCTGGGTTTCCTAGTAACCCTCAAAGAAATACTAGGTGGCGACTCCCAACAAATCAAAGCAAACGAAAAGAAAAATCGCCAAATTGGATGCCGCGCGGGTGACGTGCGACAGTGAACATCAAATGTTATAGCCTTAGGCTCTAGTTCTATTTGGATATCAGTTTGTGGTTTTTAACTTTATTAAGTTCCATTTTTCTCCCACTACTCCTTTCAAGAATAAATTCTTTCTCTAAAAAGGAAGCATATTTTGAGACAAACACCTTTTGTCTAATAGGATGGTAGAAATAATACCCAAACAAATTCTTTTGAATATCCTACAAACCTACAATTATCTGACTTAACTCATAACTTTTCAGATAATATACGCTTCACATAAGCGTTGCATCCCCAAATCTTTAAGTATGATAGGTTTGGTTTTTTACCATTTCATATCTCATATAGAGTCTTATCAATAGATTTTAAAGGAATCTTATTTAAAAGGTAAGCAACAGTTTGTAAGGTATAGCCCCATAAATAAGGTAAAAGTCTGCATAGCTCATCATGGATTGTACCATATCCAATAGAGCACGATTTCTTCTTTTAGAACTCCATTAAGTTATGGTATTCCAGGAGGTATCCATTGTGAGAGAATATCATTATCTTTTAGATAATCTTGAAATAATTGGCTCAAGTATTCACCACTTCGATCCGATCGAAGTATTTTGATACTCTTTCTAATTTGCTTTTCAACTTCAATTCTGAATTCTTTGAACCTTTCAAATGATTTAGACATGTGTTTCATTAAATATACATAACCATTTCTAGAATAGTCATAAAAATATAATGAAATAAGTATATCCATTTATAGCATGAATTGTCATTGGTCCATATACATTTGTATGTATTAGACCTAACAATTCTTTAGATCTTTCACTCTTTCCAGTAAAATGTGTTTTGGTCATCTAACCTAATAAACAAGCTTTATAAGTTTCATATGATTCATAACCAAAAGGATTAAAATATCTTTCTTTATGTAACTTAGTGATTCTCATTTCATTAATATGATCTAGTCTATAATGCCATAAATTTGAAGGATATTGATTATCTAATATATTCTTCTTATTATTTATAATGAACTTGGGCGTTTCAAAATCAAATATATACAAACAATTTGTATAATCATCATATCTATAAAAAAAAACATCATTATTATATAAAAAAACACAACATTTTTTCTCAATAACAAATTTAAATCCATTCAAAGTTAAGTTAGAAATGAATATAATGTTTCTAGAAAGTACTAGAACAAAATAACAAATATCAAGTTCTAGTATAGGTCCACCTTGCAAAGTAAAATAATAAATTCCTACAGGTAATGTAACAACCCTTGCTTTATTTCCAACTCGTATGTCCATTTTGCCTTTATAGTCTATTATTTTTCTTTAGTTCCTGTATATTATTGCAAATGTAAAATCACATCTGGTATCCAATACCAAAAACTACTATGTGAAGTAGAAAGATAGTTTTCAATTATAAACATACCTGAAGTAGAAACTTTAATAAGTTTCTTAGCCTTCATGATTGCAAGATACTCCTTGCAATTCCTCCTCTAATAGCCATCTTTCCCATAGTGATAATAAGTACTCTTATCTTTATTGATGCCCTTAGTAGGCTTATTTTATTTAGAGACAAAACCCTTATTATTCTTGTTCTTCTTCTTAGACATTCTAGAATACTAAATTAGGAGAACAAGGCATTTTTTTCTTATGGGCTCCTTCAATATTTTTAAGTATATTAAGTAATCCAACAATGTACTATCCAACTTATTCACGTTATAGTTCATAATAAATTGCAAAAAAATTTGGAGTGATTATTGCAAGACCAAGTCAACACTAATTTTAAAAATAACATAAGTTATCTTGGGTCTTTTTATTTGTTGTTCTTTGTTAAATTTAGCTTTTCTTTAAAGGAATTTTTTTAATTAATTGCTTAAATATAAGCATGATATACTTATTTCATGATATTTTATTTGGTTTACTTTCTTGGTTATTGCTTAGGCGATGCATGCAATCTCTTTTGTTGTCATCGTATAGCTTTTTGCACTAGCATTACAACTATCCCGATGAGCTCTTTCTAATACAAGGCTTGTATCCACTACAGAGCAATGATAAATATCTAATATACTATTCTTTCTTTTTCTTTCTAGTATGATTTGATGACTTGATATTTTAAAAGTATTTCTCTAGTATGCATTAAATTTATTACTTCTTAGTATCTTTACATTTTTTAAAGGTTAAAAAAAAAATTCAACCCGAGCATATTAATTGCGGTTTGACAATATAATATATACTTTTTCTTTCTAGTATGATATTGATGACTTGATATTTTAAAAGTATTTCTCTAGTATGCATTAAGAAGTAATAAATTTAATGCATACTAGAGAAACTTTTAAAATATCAAGTCATTAATATCATATTACAAAGAAAAAAAGAATATATATATATACACCACACATACTGGTTGTTTGAATTGTCTTTTCAGCCATTGAGGAGGAGTTCGGCAGGGTATAACGAGAATTAAGAAGGAAGATCCTACCATCTTGGCAAATGCAATAGAATCTGATTCATGACTGTACTCAAGAAGCATTTTGTAAGAAACTAAATGCACAGTACAGTCTTGTACGTTAAGAATACAGTCTTCTCTACTTTTTTCTGTCACACTTATGGTAAATTTTAGGTAACACTTTCATGTACTTAAAGTTTCATGGTACCCAAGAATGACTATCAATCCATACTCTCAGATGCGCTTCAAAGAGAGAACATTACAGAGGAATCACAGTTTTTTTGCCAGCCGTGATGATGCCCACTAAAACTGAACAGAACATGGATTATATTGAAGATGTGACTGAATGAGGCTTGTGGCATGACAGCAAGCAAAAGAGCTACAGCATTCCAGTGACTGAAGCTGTCAAGATTTATGATTTACAATTGCTAGATAGATTCTCAATATAGAAGCCTCTTATTCTAGATGTGCAGTTGGCACATAAGTGAAAGAAAACAACTACATTATCTCAACCACAGCTCGACTCAGAATTTTTCCCTGGTTAAGGTCCTGGAATGCTTTGCTTGCCTCCTCAAAACCATATTTACTTGTAACAGCATCATAAGGTTGAATATACCTTATTCTGCAAGCTTGACCAATTTGGGAAGATCCTGTCTTGCCCTTCCTCCATAAGAACCAATAATTTGAATCTGTTTGCATGGTTAAAAGGGAGTCAAAAGTTTTTCCATATGGACCTTGTAGCAAACCAGCTGGAAACTATACTCAAAGAATATCGCTAAATATTTAAAAACAGAAATTCCAGATAAAATGAGTGAAGGACACCTTTCAGAATCATACATGCTGCTAAGTACCACAGATTAACTAAATTAACATTCTATTCTACTTGCAGAACATTTTCCTTCATCCATCTTAATAGGGAAAAACCAAATTAAAGCATATGTACATTGACAGAAATGAAATGGTTTTATTGAAAAAGTTTTCTGTGAGACATGTGGCGAAACCAAAAATTCATGGGTGGAAATATGATACTTTTCCGTAAATACACACCTTTCGACGGACCATATGATTGATATCTATCTCCCCTACAGCAAGCCTGTGAAAGTCCAATCATCACAGCTTTTCCTCCATCTCTAACACTCTGTGTGCACTGCGAAAATGTCAGTGGTTTGCCCAAGGCTTCCACAGCATGTCCACACCTCTTCCTCCAGTTATTTCCTGGAAAAAATAATAAATATCATAACTTAATTTCAATCTATTTACAATGCATGACCGGAAGCGCAACACAATCAGAAGACTGAGTTCTTGAAAAATACTTGAACACCACATTTGGCAAAGGTAATTGCAAACAAAAATTATGGCTGGTTCAAAGCAAATCAAACTAAACAGTCCATTGGGCTTACAAAGAAAACATAAAAAGTTTTAAACTTTCCATTCTTTTAGAGCCCGAGGCTATTTTCATGGCACAAAAATTGGGAAGAAAATAAACTGGGAAGACGCTGAAATGCAGATCAAGTTCCCTCCATGGATACATGAGCCCCTCACTCACTTTATATCTTTTTTTCTCCACCACTAAAAACTGCAAAAAAGCTTTGGCAAATGGCACTTTCAGCATGAGCTGGAACTTTGGCAACTCATTCAGCAACTAAAAAACTAAAGGATTGATACCACCTTAATCCTTTTGATAGGATCTTCTTTTGTTGAATTTATATGGCGGTGGCACCAATATCTTAGCTTTCTGAAGTTTTTCATCCTGAACATCCACGGCAATAATATCAGAGGCACCAAATGCCCTTGCTATCTGCAAACAACTGAAGCATTTTGTCCTAGTCATTTGTTATGCGGCGTTCACTAAAATAGAGTAACATAGCACCATGAGTGACCATGGCTTCAATTTTTGAACAAAAGAAATCTTCAGATTTACATCAACGGTTTGAATCTCTGCTGATATTTTTCTTATGACAATTGACATGGTGATGCTATGTTATTCATTTTCATGGGTTCACTTGTTCAATGAGCAAAGTCACATATTGAGCCCCCCCCTACATGCCATTAACTTTGGGGATCTTGCATTGTTTGTCTCTTCATGAAAGTTACAATCTAGAAGTGTAGAATTGTGTGTGTAACTACAAGCACTGTTCAGGAAAGGCCAATGCAACCCTTTTTTGGGACCCAAAATATAAAACAAATAAACAAAACAAAACAACTTTATGTTGTATGAGAAGTTTAAAGTGCATGTAAAGATTATAGCCATCACTATGAAACTTATTTTGCACATTGTTCCTTCCTTGAACAACTGGAATAAAATTAGCTGACATATCGCTTTATGATAGGTCACAAGCTCCTTGTCACTAAC